>JABFTP020000001.1:48558154-53558154 GCA_013387265.2 Cryptolaemus montrouzieri | reverse complement strand
GATGGCCACATTTTTTGGACTTAATCTAATTTTTAATGCAAAACCTAACACATGGATGGAATGTGGGACTTTATTCATATTTTATGGATTATACTATGGCGTACTAGGTCGGGACATATCAGAAATATGTGCCGACAAGATGGCTTCCCATATTGGGGTAGGGTTATTCTCTGAATGTACTTCTTCATCTTTAAATATTGTAAATATTGACAGTACTAACTTTTTGATTGGACAAGACTTGATTACCACATCATACAATAAAGTTCTTTTTCATCTTTTAACATAATTGATGCGTTAATTCTGGCTTCTTTAATACATCAACTGAAAGCTAAATAGTGAAGTTCTATTCTGTAATTAGTTTTGTTATGAAAAATTCAACTTTCATTAAATCATTGCAATAACTTCCATACAAATGAATTTTGAATTAAGCAGCACAGTTGCATGAGCATGTTCTTCACATGATCAAAATGTACATAAATGTTGATCAACCAAAATCTTACAAATAATTCGTAGGGCATTATATATAACAAATATATAGGTAAATCATACCAAAAATAAATAGGTAAATATTTTTCACATGTCTTTATTGATCCAATACTGCAGTGCATTGAAATTTGCAGTATAGCAAACGATATGAACTTGTAGAATTTTTCGCACAATTCACATTAGGATGGGTAAAAAAAACGAATATTTTTTATCATGTACGCAACTAAGTTCTCGCTGTTTATCAATAGATGGCACCAGCAGTAAGTGCTTGTCGATTTTTACATATCAAGAACGTCTTGAACAAAGCTTAGACATATGATATGTCCGTAACACATTAACGATTTTGTTTTTGCGTCATATACTTTTAGTTGTGAGAAAATGTCTGATTTTGTGCCAAATAATCGTCGTTTGCGGGAAGTGTTGATTTTCTTCTTTCATTCAAAGAAAACGGCGGCTGGAGCTCATAAAGAGCTCCAAAAAGTTTGCGAAGATGCTGCTTTAAGTGAAACAACGTGCCGGGATTGGTTCCGTCGCTTAAAAACGGTGATTTCGATGTGGACTACCGTCCCCGTGATGGAAGGACAAAAATTTTCGAAGATGCATTCGAGGCATTACTCGATGAGGATCCGTGCCAAACGCAAGAAGAGTTTGCTTCAGCCTTGGGAGTTTCCTGCCAGGCCATTTCCAAGCGATTGCATGCGTTGGGAATGATTCAAAAGCAAGGAACTTGGGTTCCTTATGATTTGAAGCGAAGAGCGTCGTTTTTCGTCTGCGAACAACTGCTCCAGCGGCAAAAAATAAAGTGTTTTCTTCAGCGCATCGTAACGGGTGATAAAAAATGGATTCATTAAGCAATCCAAAGAAAAAAAAATCTTATGGATTGCCTGGTCATGCTTCTACGTCATCGCCTCGGCCGAATATTCACGCTGCGAAAGTTATGCTGTGTATTTGGTGGGACCAAGTCGGTGATCTGTTGAAACCGAACGAAACCATCACTGGGGAACGGTATCGAACTCAATTGATGCGATTGAGTAAAGCACTGCTAGAAAAACGGCCACAATACGCGCAGAGACACGAAAAAGTAATTCTACACCATGACAACGCTCGGCCTCACGTTGCCAAACCCGTTAAAACCTACTTGGAAACGCTCAAATGAGAAGTCCTACCCCACCCGCCATATTCTCCAGATAGTGCACCATCCTATTATTACTTGTTCCGTTCGATGGCACATGGTCTGACTGATCAGCAGTTCTGCTCATATGAAGAGCTCGAAAAATGGCTTGATTCGTGGATAGCCTCAAAAGACGAACACTTCTACCGTCACGGTATTCGAGCTTTGCCAGAAAGATGGGAAAAAGTTGTAGCTAGCGATGGGCAATATTTTGAATTATTCATTTGTAACCATTTTCCACAATAAAGTTGTATTTTCATAAAAAAAACAGCAAGAACTTACGTGCGGACCTAATTTTTTTTTTAGCTTGGTGTTCTGAAAAATAGGTTCCCAGACACCTCTAAGTAAGTCTCTCCAAGTTGAGCTCTTAATTGTAACGGGAAGGTCCTCCACCTCCACAGTTTTCTATTTTTTTTCTTATCACATAGGAAAATTGATATCTCGCTTCGAATTACTTGAAAAAATATATCGTTTTATAGATTTCGTAGGAAATTGAATGTTCTACAAAGAAAGTCTCTTACGATTTTTTCGTAAACCTAACCGTTTGAAAGATATTAACGGTTGAAGTTTGATTATTTGAAGGTAAATTTTTTCTTTTCTTATGAATTTTATAACTCTATGAAAAAAATCATTATGAATCGTGAAACTCATAGTTTTGTTGGAAATTTACTGCCGTTTGACACACCCTCATATCATGTTACTTCTGTTTCACCAAATTTCAATTTTCATCATACCAAATATTAGGCAAAGCTGTAACACCTCTCAATGAAATGCAATTCACTCTGGGGCCCCTAATTCACATCTTCCCGATAGGATACTCTTAATAGAATTCAACTCAATTATTTCAAATTCTGAAATTCTTTGAAACATCTTCTAACTTATCAAATTCGTGTTATGCATACAAGATTTTTTATAATTTTTTCAACCAGTTTCATTATTGATTGAAATTATATTTAGAAAGAAAAGTAGCTGTATTCAGTTTATGTCATCATCTAATAATTTTAACTTTATAACAATACCAATTTCATTATTCATTCATACCTACAACTACTGCTGACCATGAACTAATGTGAAAGAAAAATCTTCAGAACACAATTTTATCTGCATTAAGCAAAACTAATAAAATTCTCTTTGTGTATTCTCCAATAATTTATTTGATCAGCTTTTTCAATTTCAGATTAGCTTATTAAAACTATTAGTAGGATTTTCAATAAATATATGACTGTTATATATTTTGTCATTTCTTTAAGTTTATTCCAATCAAATGTTATTGCTGTGAGTGTGAATACTAATTTTTCTATAAAACTATTGGTAATTAATATTCATTTTCAGTATTACACTGACCAGGGAATCCCTACAAGACATTTAGATCCTAATGTATGTGCTGTATGTGGCAATAAATTACTAGTTCCAGAAAACGAGGAGGGTATCATAGAGAATACTTATAAGCTTTCCTGTGAACATGTGTGAGTATATTCATAGCACATATTAGTTATTGAATATGTAATATAATGATGAAAAACTGGTTTATTCTTCACTTTCTTTTGCAGATTTCATGAATTTTGTATCAGGGGATGGTGCATTGTTGGTAAAAAGCAGACTTGCCCATATTGCAAAGAAAAAGTTGATTTGAAAAAGATGTTTTGCAATCCTTGGGAAAAACCTCATATGCTGTATGGCCAGTTATTAGATTGGATCAGGTGGATGGTAGCGTGGCAACCAATGATCATTTTTGTTGTTCAAGGAATAAATTGGGCATTGGGCCTGGAATAGTTGTTTTTTGTGATATGTTAAGAAAATATACTACACCATCCTTATGGTGAAGTTATAAATCGTTGTGACTAGTTAATATGAATTATAAGAATTTTTATGTTTGGCAAGTCTTTCAAATCCCTAATTAAAGGTAAATT
The DNA here is from genome assembly GCA_013387265.2 of Cryptolaemus montrouzieri. NCBI lineage: Eukaryota > Metazoa > Arthropoda > Insecta > Coleoptera > Coccinellidae > Cryptolaemus > Cryptolaemus montrouzieri. The sequence goes on along the minus strand of JABFTP020000001.1, from coordinate 53,554,587 downwards.
GATGCATAACTGTATTTACTTTATATTTTTTCTGTATTCATTTTGTGGAATTGCTCACAGGGTAGTCCTTAAGTACAGCTCGAAACTTAGGGGCTCAATTCTTTGATCTATTTGCAAGAGGATTTAGTGAAAACTTTATGTATCAAAAAACTTCGTTTCTGAGGTAAAGAGCCTAAAGTGAAATTTCTTAAAAGGAAAATCGTAGGAAATGTATATAATTGAAATTCTATTTCTCCAAACAGAATCCAAAGCGATATTAGGCACTAGTTTAAACAAGACTCCTACCCCATTGACTATTTTCTAAAATTAAGTTAATTTTCACTAGGACTAAGAATTTTCGTCTTATTAACGGATTCTATTCATGTGCGAACAATCACCGCTAGAATAGTACGGGTTAGAAATGAAAGTATTCCGTTATAATAGGAACCTACTTGAAGGAAATTTCTGAAAGTAACTTATAATATTGAATGATTATTGCACTTTCCAATTTTTTTTTAATCATTGAGGGTTCCAAAGTTCTAACGACTTTTCATTTCGAATTTGAATACAAGTGGCCGTTACTCGATGCAAATCCATTTCAAGTGATAAATAAAATAAAATTTTGATCTACACTTGTTCACCTAATTTACAACGCGTTTCGACGACATCCGAGAGACAAAATAAGAACTAAAATTCTGTACAACAATTTATATACATCTACACAATCGCATTAAAAGTGAGCAAAAAAAGTACCTTAATCAAATTCACAGAACTACTATCTAAATCACTCAGCTGGAAAGAAAGTAAGTGGAAAGTTTATATCTATTGGTTTCAAAAGATTTCCAAAAATCAATATTAAGTTTTTTATTATGGAAAAATCATTGTAAATGAGCTTACCACCTTCTTACTCTCGAACGGTACCATACCTTACTCGCAACATGGTTTCTTGCCTCATTGATCAACAGTGAGCAACCTTTTGACTTGTCTTAATAAAGGGACTAAATCATTTGATGAAAACGACCCCACTGACATCGTTTACCTGCACTATGAGAAGGCTTTTGATCGTGTTCCACATAGGAAACTGTTGCTGAAACTAGACCACTATGGTGTGCGGGCTAAGCTTCTGCAATGGATCGAGAGCTTCCTAAGGGGTCGAAGCTCCAGAGTGCGATTTGGTCAGTCCTTTTCTGATTCCTACACGGTCGATAGCGGCGTGCCCCAGGGTTCGGTGCTTATCCCGTTGCTTTTGTTGGTATATATAGCAGACTTAACCCAACTGATTCAATCGGAGATGTACTTCTTTGCAGATGACACGAAAATGTTTACACATCCCGTGGTTAATCCCAATATGCTACAAGACGACCTCAAAAGATTGAAGTATGGACGGATGTTTGGCAGCTTCAACTTAATGCTGAAAAGTGTAATGTTTTGCATCTGGGGACCACTAACCCAGCCACGCCTTATACGTTGAATGGAATACAGCTCACGAGCATATCTGAACAAAAGGACCTTGGTATTGTAATTCGTTCTGGCCTCAAATCGGAAACCCACATAGCCCCTATTGTCAAAAAAGCAAATAGGTTATTGTTCCTGATACAGAAAGTGTTCACAAGTAGGTCAGTCGATGCAATATGCAAACTGTACAAAACCTATACAAGACCACTTTTGGAGTATGGACACAGCATTTGGAACATATACTTCATAAAGGACGTGGAGTTAATCGAAAGAGTTCAAAGAAGAGTGACAAGAATCCCCACAGAAACCAGGCAGCTACCCTATCTCCAAAGACTTAAAGTATTTGGCCTGCCAACTCTCAAGCACAGAAGACTCAGAGGTGACTTGATCGAGACATTTAAGATACCTCACAACCACTATCATGTTGAAGTGGACATATTCCATCGCCTTGGGTTGAAGAAAAAAAGATGTGCTAAACTTCCTCAGTAACCGTGTTGTGTATCCTTGGAATGGACTCAGTGAAACCACAGTGACTGCCCCGTCGCTAAACACTTTCAAGAATAGACTAGACAAAGAGATGGAGCTACGAGACCTTAGTCTGGTGCACTACTTCTGACCATGTTTTTTCATCCTCTATATGTGATTAAACTGTGCAATCTATTCTGTGATAGACATACTGTATTGTAGTCTTCTTTAACTGTGATACTGTTAGTTTAAGAATTGTTTTGGCACTGCAAAAAAAATTGTATGTAGTTTCATCGGATTTTCCGCCCACTGCTGAACTCTAATAATAATAAAAATATACTGAAAAACAAGAGCAATGGTCAAGGAAGGAATTGCATGGACGACATCACCATGAGATTAATCAACAATTACAAAAAATTTATAATGAAGGACGGAACATTACAAACAGATAAGTGCAGAAAATGCCATATAAGATCGGAGACTATACAGCATATTACGTCCGGATGCGAACAACTGGCCAATACGGAGTATCTTCACAGGCATAATCAAGTGTGCAACATTATCCACCAGAAACTTGCACACAAGTACGGACTTCTGAACACCTTCCAGTCATATTACAAGTATCAGCCGGCGCCCGTATTGGAAAATTACTCTATCAGATTATACTACGATAGGCCTGTTATCACTGACAGAATGGTGACGAACAAGTCCACGATAATAAAAATAATATTTTTGATATGTGATTGCTGAATCTAGGAAAGGTAAATTATATCCAGCTAACAGCTGAGATAGTGCATAAGTCCAAGATAATAAAAATTAGATGAATGCAACATTTCAAAATTTTGGTTGAAATTATGATTTTCTTCAATTAAATGGTTCACGTAGTTAGAATTAGTTTTTCTATTGGTAAAACTACAGTAATGTTCATTGATTTATGTTTCCAAGATACATCTTGCTACAGCTAGCGCAGTTAAGTTTGTATTTATCAGATTTCTTTCCTTCGTCCATTTCATTTTACTATTTTTGATAGATTATTATTTGTTTGGAATGAGATGTGTGATTGGAGCTTCTCCAGTAAATGTTCAAAATTAAAGCTAACTTTCCCAACGTATTGTGAGGCTACTACTAATAATGTTTATTGAGAGAGAAAAGATTTGAGTATAATATTTTTTACATATTTTTAACTTATTAACTACATTCAAACCAAAGTTATCTCAAAAACATTTATACTTACAAAGTGATGTACAATCACTTGTTCGCGAGTTGCCCCTATAGCTATCACTTCAACAACAAAAACATAAACAATAATAATAATATTTATCTACACTGACAACATCACAGACCATGATCAGCTGTATTCAAAAAGTTATGTAAAGTTATTTCTATTAATGAATTCCTTAACTGTCTGCCTTGACCATTTTTTTATCCATAGTTTGACTTGTTTTCTATAGCAAGTAAGAGATTTTATATCTCTAATATTCGGTGGTAAGTAGTTATATAATATAGGTCGTAGAGCTGTAATTGATTTTAGCCCTACTGATTTCTTCATCTTAGGTATATTTATATTTCTGTCCGTCCTGAAAATATATTCACGTTTTTTGACTGGAAAAGTATGCTTTCATTCGAAATATACAAAGAGCGAGTTTGCAAAAATTTTTCTGATTGTAAAAACGTCAGCTAGATTATATAGATCTCCAGTAGGGTAGGTGTAGTCTTTTTTGTATATTGTTTTTGAAATATATTTGCGAGTTATTTTATACAGATTTTTCAACCAGCTTCCCTGTGCCATCACTCCATAATAAATTTTCTTCAACTCAACCTTGTCACATATTCCTTACAAGAATTTAAATTTAGGTAGTAATGCTCTCATTTTTTTAGCCCAAAATTGGTCGCCATCACAGATGGCAACCAATTTTTACTTTAAGGTACTTGACACATTCAGCTCTAGATTGAAAGTGCTATTTTTAGGATGTAATTCTATGTCGTTGTAGTGTGGTAGCTTCCTTTTCAGGGTGGAAAAGGGTATGTCATTTGTTTTTTCTATATTATAGTGAATTTTTTTTTTCTCAAAATTTGATTTGACCTGCTTTCACCACTCGTAATCAATCTTTCTTCACTTGTCTCGTTTTCAATTTTAACTATATGACATCTATCTGTAATGTAACTTTTCATTAGGTCGTATGCAACCCTTCATCTGTGTTAATCCTTGAATTTTGAGTTCTATTGGCTTGAGTTATCGCTTTTCGTTAAGCAATTCAGTTATAATGTTTGGTTGTAACCATAATAAGGAACTATTTGTTTAATAATAGAAAGTTCATTATCGAAATTATCCAAAGATAAAATTTAACAACTTTCAAGTTAGACAGCCTGTAGCTGAGGAATATAGTCTTTTAAGTATATCATGTTCTCAATAAATCTTCCCTAAATAGATAAAACAGTCCAACCCTGCAATTTCGAGCTACACTTAAGAATCGCCCGGGATATTGCTGTTCCTAGGGAAATATTTGGGTTTCAATATAGAGAAGTCAACAACATAATTATACATAATATAATACGTTATTCGCCTGAGCAAATATCGAAGCGATTTATTTATTTCTTGGAATTAATAAACAAGACAGCCACAAAATATTGGAGGAGTACGAAGAGAACAGGGAGTCTACTTCGTCGCTGATACACCAGTAACAGCTAGTCTGTGAATGTATTCAAAATTATTGTTTAATCAATCTTCGATTAGTAGTGAAACGGCAGGAATCTAAAAATAAAAGAGGAAAATAGCAGAGACATCGTATATGTTAAATATCCTTTCATATCAACCGAACATAATCAGAAGAAAAATACTTAACATAAGAAGTAAGATCATACACAGGACTAAGAAGATAATCAAACAATACATAACTGTACACTTTCCTACTCTCAATGCTGATTCTCGGTTGCAGCTTATGCTACCAATTTGGAAGCACTTTTGTTGATCAAACCCAATTACACAATATGCAAAATTTTATTTGTTCAATTATTGGAATCAGTAACCTAGTTAAATTTCATTGCTTCCTATACTAATTATCCCGTTATCGTAGGATTCTGAAAAAGTATCTTACAAAGATTATCTTTTCTGCACTAAAGTAATCAAAAAAAAGGTGTCCATTATGATTGTAATAAGGCAATTGAAAACGAATACGGCGGATAAAAATAAAATTATTTGATATGGAATCGGTAGTCTGTAGAGTTCAGCGGAATTTGGCCGAGTAAGTAGGTCCTAATAAAAATAATTCTACAGAGCATCATTTTATCTTCTACCTTTGGTTGTTTGGCAGACAAAGGCCATATTTCATAAGTATAGCTCGAAGTTAGAATGGATGTAATAATATAGGTGCGATTCTCTCAAAAAAATGATTTCATCATGCCCACAAGAACAACCCTTTGCCAATTATAAATATCTTGAGAACAGCGAAAAATAAGAGTGTCAAATTGGTGTGGCAAGCAAGAAACTCTCATTTTCTACTCTCGAAAGAATAGAAATACTTAAAGCACATGTCCCGACTCAGAAAATTTTAGAACAATGCCTTGATAGCACGATAATTTCTTCAGAGTAAAAAAATCAGTTTTAATAAAATTAATTTTGCTATGAATAATTGTGGTTATTATGATTATAACAACATCTTTATGTCCATGAAGCTCATTTGCTTCCAGATAACAAATGATATTCAGAAAGCAAAAAGTTGCATAATAAATATACTCCAGGAATAAAATTGAAAAATAAAACAGTCATGAAATTTTAATTCATAATTTTATATGCAAAAACGAAATATCTTGGTCGTTTCCAACGAAAACTTGCAAATTATACAATGACTACATACAAAAATATGTACAGAAAAGTCTACATTGTGTAACACAAAAAGCACAAGTGAACAAATGTACCCTTAATATCCTGCCATTCTCGTTTTCCAAGTATAATGATACTTAAATACAATTAATTATTGTAGCTTCATAAAAATCCACAATTCAATAATTTAACTAGAATAACTACAATACGACGTATCAATTCGAATAACCTTTTAAGGTGAAATTCACTCCTTCCTAACTTTTCTTTTTCTTGTACCTTCTTCAGGTGCTTTTTCTGAAGTTGAAGCTTGCTCTTCCTGCAACAAGCATTTATGTTACATTAAACTGTGACAGTGAATATATAAAAAAAAATGATACATAATATAAATAAATGCTCTTTATGCAATCGAATTATTTCAAAATTGAGAGAATCGAGAACATTCAGTGACTGAAATGATGTGATACGTTGCAGGCACTTCTAGTCTTGAATTTACATAATGTTGTTTCTCTTGCAATAGCTTCTTCAGATGTGAAAGGTTCAATAAGTCAAAAACTGACAAATAATGCTTGTAGCATCGTAGTGACCATCATTCCTTTCTTAATATTCAACCAAGTAATATTTATAAAATGTACTGTAATATTTGTTTGATTTACCACCATATTTTTGTAAGAACTTGGACAACAACTCTTGTAGTACTAGTGTACAACGTTGATGAATGTAAAACAAGCATAAAAACATAATTTACATTACCTCTTTTTCATTCTCTTCCTCCTCCTCCTCCTCGTCCTCATTCTCTTGATCACCCCTACCTGTTTCATCTTCATCCACATTCTCATCTTCTATATTTTCACTAGCTTCATCAGTCTTTTTCTTTTCTGCTTGACGCTGCAAGTCCTCTTTCTCCTAATGAAATGAACAGATTAAATCCAATCCAAAATTTTCCAAAACACAACCTATTCTACAAATATTACCTTTTTCTGGGCATTACTAGAGCTTGGCCTACAGCAAAAGTATAAAATTAAAACAACAGGAATGCCCAGGCCCAATATGTAGACTCCCCACAAAATCGGATACTCCACAGTTAGACTAGCAAGCTTCTCAATCACGCTTTCCTATGAAAAAGCTCAAATAAAATTTCTAGCAATACATTCATATGAGGAGGATACTGATTTTGATTATTGTTACAAGTTTTTACATTATCATTATCCCAATGAAGTTCACAGCACAAATCTAAATTTGAGAAAATACAATTAGTTCTCTCAAAGCAGTTGAGAACTACCTGCAAAGACACTCTGCAGTCATATTCGAAAATGTTTTCAGTTATGCCATCTAGTTATGCATACTAGCTTAGGAGATTTAATAAAAAGAAGTTATCTACAATGTATCTAATAAGGTCAAATTTGATAGTATTGATGATTTATTTATTTTATGGAAATTCATTTTTAAAGTAAAACGAAATCAGACACTTTTGTCACTTTTCCACAATTTATTCAATAATCACGACCGGTTTCGTCCCTTCAGTCATTTTCAAGTGAATAACAATATAATACATGAGTAGGCAAGTACAAGTACAGAATGGAATTCATCCTAAATATTGAGTAGTGGGGATCCATTATGCTCTAGTTGGCTGTTGAGGGTAGTAAATTGTGGGTTTTTACATAGTTTGTTAATCTCCAAACTTTCCAAACTTCATCTCTCTCCCTTTGTTACATTTATGAAGGATTTTAAGATTGCTCAATGATATCGAGTGGTTATTTGATTTTATGTGTTCAAATATTGGCGAATTTTTATCTGAGGAAATATGTTCCTTGAATCTAGCTTCAAAACTTCTCCCTGTTTGTCAGACATAGGCTACCTAACATTCATTGCATTCGATTTGATAAATTCCTGATTGCTTGAATTTATCGTTTTTTTGTTTGGCATTGAATAATAATCTGCTTAAGTTGGGGCTGCTTGAGAATTAAGTAGTTATGTTCAATTTAGAAAAGTAGTTACTGATTTTGTTAGAGAGTTCGCCAGTGTATCTGAGACTAGTGTATCTTTTTTCTAGGGTTTCTACGATGCTATATAGTAATCGGTAGGTAATACGTTGTTCTTTGCGTTTAATGATTGTATTTAGAAAATGTTGTGGTATGTTGTTATTTGAGACAATTTTTCTGATGAAATTAAGTTCAGTTTGAAAATTTTCTTTCGAAAGGGGAACAGAGTAAGCTCTATGAATCATGGAGTTATATGCAGCTAGCTTGTGACTTGAATGACTGAACGAGTCCATTGGAATCGATGCGTCTGTGAATGTTTCCTTTCTGTGAATTTTATAAGTGAGTTGGTTATTTGAATTTGTAATGGATAAGTCGAAGAAATTAATTGAGTTATTATTTTCTAATTCAGAAGTGAAGCTGATGCGGCAATGTATTTTATTCAGGAAATTTAAAAATTGCTGAATTTGTCTGTTTGAACCACGAAAACCAACCAAAATGTCATCTACATATCTGTACCAGAAAGTAATGTGTTTTTAGCGAAATCTGTGTTTAATATTGAGTTTTTCTCTAAATTATTCATGAAAATGTCAGCTAGTAGAGGGCTAAGAGGTGAACCCATTGGAAGACTTGAATTTGTTTGAAGAATTTAGATTGAAATTGAAAGTAACTTTGAGATGGGCATATTTGAAGAAAATTGCTAAATTCATTAGTGATATATGGTCTGTTAGACTCGGATAAGATATCTGTAACAAGGGGAAGACACTCATTCGTTGGAATGTTCGGGTACATATTTTTGACATCGAAAGAGACTATCTTAATATCTTGGGAGATTGTGAGATTTGAAACTTTATGTATGAGATCTACAGAATAAGAGATAGTGTATTGTGCTTGAAAATTCGAGAGGTCTAGAAATTATGATTCAAGAATTTTCCTAGCTTGCAGATTTTTCTTCCTTATGTAGTTCAATCAATCCGTACATTTTTGGAGTTTGAACATTCATTGGAATCAGTTTGCTCTTCTCCCATTCTGTGTGTGCTAGGTTTTCTGACAAACTTAGCTCTTCTTTGATTTCTTTTGTGAAAAGTTTGTTTGCATCTTTTGGTATTTCGGTGATATCCATTGTTTTCAGTACATCCTGCATCTTTTCTTCGTATATGTCTTTATTGAGGCATACTATACTATTGCCTTCGTCAGCTTTAGTCATTATGAGATCTTCGGCATGGAATTTGCTTGATATGCACTTTATTATTTTCAACTGATTCTGATTGTTAGTTTTTATGTAGTGTCATATATAAACACACCATCAGGTAAACTAGCAAAATTCTTGAATCAAACATTTCTAGACCTCTCGAATTTTCAAGCTCTCTAATTCTGTAGTTCTCATACATAAACTTTCAAATCTCACAATCTCCCAAGATATTAAGATAGTCTCTTTCGATGTCAAAAATATGTACCCGAACATTCCAACGAATGAGTGTCTTCCCCTTGTTACAGATATTTTATCCGAGTCTAACACACCGCCATATATCACTAATGAATTTAGCAATCTTCTTCAAATACGCCTATCTCAAAGTTACTTTCAATTTCAATCTAAATTCCTCAAACAAAATTCAGGTCTTCCAATGGGTTCACCTCTTAGCCCTCTACTAGCTGACATTTTCATGAATAATTTAGAGAAAAACTCAATATTAAATACAGATTTCGCTAAAAAACACATTACTTTCTGGTACAGATATGTAGATGACATTTTGGTTGGTTTTCGTGGTTCAAACAGACAAATTCAGCAATTTTTAAATTTCCTGAATAAAATACATTGCCGCATCAGCTTCACTTCTGAATTAGAAAATAATAACTCAATTGATTTCCTCGACTTATCCATCACAAATTCAAATAACCAACTCACTTATAAAATTTACAGAAAGGAAACATTCACAGACGCATCGATTCCAATGGACTCGTTCAGTCATTCAAGTCACAAGCTAGCTGCATATAACTCCATGATTCATAGAGCTTACTCTGTTCCCCTTTCGAAAGAAAATTTTCAAACTGAACTTAATATCATCAGAAAAATTGTCTCAAATAACAACATACCACAACATTTTCTAAATACAATCATTAAACGCAAAGAACAACGTATTACCTACCGATTACCATATAGCATCGTAGAAACCCTAGAAAAAAGATACACTAGTCTCAGATACACCGGCGAACTCTCTAACAAAATCAGTAACTACTTTTCTAAATTGAATATAACTACTTAATTCTCAAGCAGCCTCAACTTAAGCAGATTATTATTCAATGCCAAACAAAAAATCGATAAATTCAAGCAATCAGGAATTTATCAAATCAAATGCAATGAATGTCAGGTAGCCTATGTCTGACAAACAGGGAGAAGTTTTGAAGCTAGATTCAAGGAACATATTTCCTCAGATAAAAATTCGCCAATATTTGAACACATAAAATCAACTAACCACTCGATATCATTGAGCAATCTTAAAATCCTTCATAAATGTAACAAAGGGAGAGAGATGAAGTTTGGAAAGTTTGGAGATTAACAAACTATGTAAAAACCCACAATTTACTACCCTCAACAGCCAACTAGAGCATAATGGATCCCCACTACTCAATATTTAGGATGAATTCCATTCTGTACTTGTACTTGCCTACTCATGTATTATATTGTTATTCACTTGAAAATGACTGAAGGGACGAAACCGGTCGTGATTATTGAATAAATTGTGGAAAAGTGACAAAAGTGTCTCATTTCGTTTTACTTTAAGGTCAAATTTCCTAGCCAATGTTATATGTCCCATCAAAAATGTCTTGATGGATTACAGAAAAAACAAGTCTAACCTAATCAGTGTGCCTGATATCAACTCTGCCCAAAATGTAAAATAGGAGCAGCTCAGTAACCACTATACAAAGCATCATTATTTAAACTATGCCAAATACCTCTTTCACGCAAAAACACAGATAACCGATATATAAAATGATCGGGATTGAACAATAAACCATATAGATACCCCACCATCCAGGTTTGTAGTTGGTAGCTTTCAATATGCGACCCCATAGAGAAACCTTGTAGAATGAAATATATTGTAGTTTGTTAAAATTCTGCCTTCACAATACACTAATTTATAACGTGACTTACGGAATCTTTGGCTATCTTTTGCCTCTTCTTTTGGAAAGTATCAGCAGCCCATTGTTGAGCTATGGTTATCTCTTCTGTTATTATAATGTTATCGAAAAGAATGTCTTTAGACATTGACCACAGTTCAAAACCTATTGCTTCCTGAAAATATTAAAGCATGTTAACATGAAAATAATTTCAAATATTTTGAAATGTTAAGGAGCTTTGAGACAATACAACCAATACATATATGTATCAGGGTGGGTCAAAAAATAAGGAATATTTTTTGTCGCTTGGTATTCTGAAAAATAGGTTAGCCGCTCCCAGTATGAGCTTTTATTTGTAATAGAAAGGTCATCCGTCTTACAGTTTTCCATATTTTTCTTATTGTCACGTAGAAAAATTGATATCTCCTTTCCAACTACTTGAAAAATATATCGTTTTATAGATTCCGTAGGAAATTGAATGTTCTTCAGAAACAGCCACTTACGATTTTTTTCGTGAACCTAACCGTTTGATTATTTGAAGGTAAATTTTTTATTTTCTTATGAATTTTATAACTTAATAATAAAAATTATTATGAATTGTGAAACTCATAGTTTTGTGAGAAATTCACTTCTGTACAAAAATGGTCTCTTATAATTTTTCGATTAAGTGAAGCGTTTACGAGATATTCATCGTCAAACATCAATGCCTATCAATTTTTCCAGTTTTTGATCAATAATCCTAAAATTTTAGTTGAATCCATGAGTTTTGGAGAAATTTACACAAATTTGAGTTTCAATTATAAAAGTAACTCCAATAGAAGTTTTATGTTCAAAACTTTATTTGAATGTTTTATTCTAATAATTCTTAACGGAATTTATAAAACGATATATTTTTTCAAGTAGTTGGAAGCGAGGTATCAATTTTTCTATGTGATAATAAGAAAAAATAGAAAACTGTTAGGGGGAGGATCTTCCCGTTACAATTGAGAGCTCATACTTGGAAGGACTTCCTTAGAGGTGTCTAAGAACCAAGCGAAAATAAAATATTCGTTATTTTTGACCCACCCTAATATGTATGTATGTCTGTTGATGAAGTGTGAGCTGAATGACTGCCTCGCCACTGCAAGTCAGTGGTCTACTGTGGAGCACGCTGCTAGAGACTTCATCCACAAGATCCATCCTACTTTTTTGAACTAAGTAGATGGGTCCTTACTAAATTCCTTCAGTTTCAGTTTGTGATTCGAGTTCCTCAAGCCCGATCCTGTACCTGGCTGGTGATTTGTACATGACATGTTCTATTGAGACTTCATCTTGCATGAGAGATCCTAATTCATTTTGGTGAGTTCTAAGGTGACAGGGCCTTATTAATATGGAAGTTCAAACTCTTAGGTCTAGCACTATATTTTAAAGCAAGTCTTGGTTGTCATTGCAGAAGGCGCACTGAAAGTCGGATGAAAATTCTTGCACCTTTAGATCCATCTCCCTACTACTGCCTTTACAGTTGACATGAGGAATGTCGAGCGCAGGCAACGGCCCGATGCAGACAATCACTGCATATCTGATGGCAATGTCTTCAGGGCAGCTTGACTATATATTATGCCTTTTATTGACTTTCTAGCCATCCATCGTATAATAACGAGTAGCCAATGGCGAATAGTTCCGCTTGGAAGATGGTCACTAACCAAATAGGCATGTGGATTTCCCTTTAGCAGCCCTACGACCATATACACCATCTCTCATCCTGTGAGTGGTTTAGAGCAATCATATGGTCCTCTAGCATTCAAGCTACATACAGTCTGTCAAAAAAGTACCGGCAATTGGTAAATGAAGCACTAAACACTTATTTTTCATCTAAATTTATTGTATCGCCTTCAAAGTAGTCCCCTTCCGAAATAAACCTTTCCGCCAACAAATAATTGAATAAATAATCATCAAAACATTTTCCGGAATCGACTTCAGTTCTAGCTTCGAATTCTCATTTATGTGTTCTATCGATTCGAAACGGGTGCTACGAAGTGGTAATTTGAGTTTTGAAAAAAAGAGAAAAAAGTCGGCCGGAGACATATCAGGTGAATGCGGTGGTTGTTCGATGGTATTTGTAGAGTTTTTGGTCAGAAATTTATTCACAATGAGCCTTGTGAGATGGTGCATTATATGATGCAGAATCCATGAATTTCTTTCCACAAATCTGGCCTTTTTTCAATGAATTTGCTCTCTCAAACGCCGCATAAAGGTCAGGTAATATTCTTTTTGCCATCCAATCTTCTAGCAAGAATTACGAGTGCACAACTCTGCGATAATCAAAACAAAGTCAAAAACTGTCAATATGACCTTGACTTTTGATAGACTTTGACATGTTTTTTTGTCACAACAATCGTTTTAAGCAGATTTTTTTAAATAATCAATTCCCGTTAATTTTTTGACAGAATGTATATAGACAAATTTTGTTTTTTGCTCAAAATCATATGAAATTTGTCTAATGAACTTACCACTGAAGTCATTTTGAATGGAGTCTTATCCTCGAAATAATCCGGATTCGGAATAAGTTTGGGCCTCCATTTTCCTTTGTAATTTGGATTGTCAATGAGTGGAGCTCTCCATTTGCCCTTGAAAGCAGGATTATTTACCAAGGGAGGTTCCCAAGTGCCGCAACCGGGAGCGCTTTCACATGCTGGATTGTCGATGAGTGGAGGTTCCCACTCTCCATCCATTTCAGAATCCCAATCCACTGGTTTTTGTGCATTTGGATCAGCAATATGGGGCTGTTCGTTATCCAACCAACCGTCCGGTTTCGTCGCGCTTTCATCGATGATCTGGGCGGGGGCGTCATCGTCCCAATCCTCAGGTTTCACAGCAGCAGGATCAGGAATCTTTTCTCTCTCGTCCCAATCTTCGGGTTTTTTATCAGTCGGATCTTCGATTTCTGCTGGAGGGTTTACTGCCGGCATAAAATCGTCCAACAGAGTGCCAGAGTTAACCAATTTATTGTCTATGAAAATTTCGAAAGAATTGTCTGGGTTCAAGACAAGCGTATAAAGATGGGGATGTTTATCATTTATGAGGTCTTCCAGGCGTTCGCTAGGTTTCTTGGAATGTTTTTCTTGTATACTTCCGTTAATTGGATTACGGTGATTGAAAATAAAGTGTAGCTTGTAATCTCCACCACACTTGTCTGGTCCGAACATGATGGTGTAGGGAGTTTTGTCATGAAATTGTTCCAAATGCAATGGTTGGGACGATTTACTTAGCAACTTTAAATAGGCTCCACCACATTGTTGTCCATCTTGTAATGTAACTTCATATTGAACGATTAATGGTTTATCTTGGAAAACAAACGGCCTCTTGAGGGGAGAAGAAATAGCCGCATGCTTTGCTTGCGTCTTGAGTACCAACCCCTTGTCTCCTATTAAACCGTCCCTGAGAGGACTCTCTATTTTCCATTCTCCATCGTATTTGGCTATATCTTCAGATATGCCTTCTTTCTTAGCTTCCGATCTCACCCATCTCTTTTCGACTTCCGCGGGATCATCAAAATGTTCCGAAAAGTATACACGGGATGGTTCCAAGATTTCTGGACTTTTGTAAGGTATATCTACTGTTGGTACTTCCTCTTCCGTTTCGACATACGCTTCACTTGCATCCTAGAAGATTAGGAAAAGAATATAACACATGCCTATTACCCACATCAAGTTTTATAAATATTTATGGGGACATCATCTATAATTCTTTGGACACCTTGAACTTAGTAAACTGTTTGATCAGGAAATTGCCAAATATAAATATCTACATATGATAATTAATTATATTATAATTATATGAAAGCTAACACTCTATTGATCTTTAGGTAGTAACACATCTTTGAAAAAATAATCATAATAATCCAGTAGGTATTGAATATTATATATTAAATTCATTTTTGGAAAATTGGAATGTAATACTAAGTAAATTTCTAAAATTGGGTTAATGGGTACAGCAAATAGGATTTAATCTTCGTAATCTTAAATTCAATAACCATAATTAATAACAAAATGAATAAATATTTAACCTCCTCCTACCTAAATCAAATAAGAAATTTAAGAAGAATCACTTCACTACTATTACTAAAATGTTATGTAAATTCCAAATACATTTTTTTCAAATCTATATGAAAAATTCATGTTTTACATCAGTTTCCTATTGAATTTGAAATATTCTCGACATATAATATAAAATAAAAATGAAAGTTCCCATTATATGAAACTTTTATCATTTTAGCTAATAGTTGAACGTTATCTGATAAGATAAGATAAAGAACATTAAACGAAAGTTTTATTCTTAGAAATTATACATTATTGAGTGTTATCTGAAAGACAATTTTTTTATTTTTAGGCCTCATCTATTCAAATAGGTTTATTTGATTCTTTAGACAGTTTTACAATAGCAAACAGCAACAAAAATATTTATGACAAATCACAATTAGTAAATGTTGTTATATTAACCTTACAGGAAGTTCTAATGAGCAATTGATTATCATAATGAAAATTTCATACATAGATTCATATCTCTAAAGGTACTTACGTCTGATTCAGCTATAGAAGAACTTAACAAGAAAATCAGTCCAAAAACTAGAGTTATTTTTTTCATTTTACACTACGTTTCCGGTAGCATAAAACCTGAAATGTAAAATGAACACTTTTTCAATTAGACATTAGTGAGCAACGAATAACAATAAGACCTAATAGAATTTTTCTCACGTTCAATATTTGTAACACGGAGGGATATAAATGAAAATTATTGAGCGGTTGGAAGGAGTTAAATATTCTTTAGTTAGCTAACCTGAAAATTACTCCTCGGCGTCTTAAATTTTCAGAATAATCTACGAAATTCGCCCCGAAACTAAAACTTTCGACCTAAATGTATATTAATTTAATTGAAATTGAATTTAATCCAATTTTTCCAGGGGGAACGAACGAATGAAAATTGGATACGTAAGTAAACTTCACTGTGTCTATGTCTCGAACAAGCGACCTCGGGGTTGCCACGTTTAATATGTCTTTAGCCCAGAAGTAGCCTGAGATAAAGGGATTTTAATATTATAAATACACTCTAGATAAGCAACCTTTGGCTAAGTTTAAATAACTTTCACACTCAAGAGAGTAGAATAATAAATAAAATCGACATGGAGCTATAACTTAATATAATCAACAACACCATACGATATGAAAATTGGAACCAAACAAAATTAAAACGGCTCAAAAAATACTAATCAAATTAAATATGGAGACGCTAGTCGAAGGAGAAATCAACACAAATGTATCAAAATAATAAACTCTTGACATTAGGCTGCAAAAACTTATTTAAATTGCAAATTTCATAACTGAACATACAGAATTCACAAAAAGAAATAAAAGAGTGATAACATGGCAACATAGCATATTCATTGGTATTGAACTCATAGAAGTAGAAGCAAAAATTTGTACTAGGCCTAATTAAAATGAATATTTGCCAGTATTATATTTAACTTATAACTTTAATTTCTTCGCATTCAGTATGAATATACAAGAGATGACTTAATCCAACAAACAACTGTTTCCACTGGCAATATGTATTAGCACCAATTAATTATCTGTTAAGGGGCTATAAATTTAATCTGCCTACGCAATGTAATCAATATTATTGATGTCAATATTATACTATATGGTTAGTATTATCGATAAAATAAGAGCCGCTGAAAGAACATTTTAACAGAATTCATATGTTGACATTTTTGAAATGTTCAGCTATATTCCATACAAAAATTCACTCTACTAGTAATTCTACGGTAAAAAATGTAGTTTTCATAAACCAAGAACACTTTGTAGACTTCTTGATTCATAACAACAAAGTGTTCTATGCGAGCAGGCCACAGAATAACCGAAATCTGAATGAAAAAAAAAACGAACATTTGCGGAGAAAATATCCTAACCTCCTGTTATTGTTTGGTTTAATAATTTTTAGTTTTTGCTTCGTTCTTCGTATAAAACTTGTATGTTTGGCAGCTTCGGACTAGAGTTCAAATAATCTTTTATTCCACAGATATTGTTCTTCATATATCTGAAATTAAAATGGATAATGATTTAGAGCGGTCCGTCCGGTTATTGGAAAATGCAGTGTCTTCAACTGGACGAGGTCTTTTTAAAACTGTTTCCTCCCAGAGGAAGGAAGATTTCGATCTTTCCATTACAATGACCCCTTTTGAAATTCAGAAACTTATTCAAAACGCCACATCATCTGAATATGAGGATACCATGAAGTTTATATTTGAAGGAAATCAAACATTAGGTGGATCAGTAATACAAGGGCCAAGCCCATGGAAAACCACAATGGAAAATTTATTCACAGAATTTTTTGAAATATTACAAAATCACTCTGGAGGACATGATATTTTAGAAGTAGTAGCTGATTTTGCTCGATGTAGTTCTGATGCTGTGAATGTAATACAAGGTTTGAAATCAAAAGTTACTTTGACTTCGATAGATGAGGAGAAGCCTCTTGTGAATGAAAGAAACACATGGAGATTGTTGTTTATCTTATATCAAGATCGGTTAGCTTTCAAGGCATCAGACAATAATGATATAATAATGGATCCTTATTCTGGGCTGAGTGAAAAGTTGTGTGTTGAAAAATTATTCAAAAGAGATAATTTGTTGAGAGAAACACAGCTAGTCATAGATTGGCTTGAAAGTTGTAGCTGTGAAGAAAACATCTTAGTTCCCCATTATACAAATGGTTGGGAAAATACTTTACACCAATTGAGATCAGCAGACACAATAGCATTTAGTAGTACCCGAAAAGTAGTAACTAACTTAGATCCTGATGCTCCCCATTATCAACATTTATCCCTTCACGATTTAGATGAAGAAGATGAGAAGAGATTATGTCAAGTTGTATTCAATAAAATTCGTTGTGGAAAATTGGATGAGGCTCAAGAAATTTGTACTTCTAGTGGCCACGCTTGGAGAGCAGCTCTTCTCGAGGGTTGGAAGTTATTTCACAATCCTAATATAGAGTCACATGAATACACTGACCTTGATGATATGGATTGTGACCAGAATATAGATTCAAGCAGGTGAGAGCATTTCTGATAATTTTTGTTCATAATAAAAAATAAGAAACTTGTCAACTGTTTCTTGTAGAGAACTTCAATATACATAGATTTCAAAACCAATCGTAAGATGCAATTTCGTTGTATATCTCTTCTATTCACATATTAACCCGAAACGATGTTTGACTGCCTAAAAAGATTTTCTGAATATTGTTATGTCTATTTCATCTTACAGGCAAAACAGATCAACAAATCACAAGATTTTCAAAATAAATATGAATAACTTCTAAACAAACAATTTAGGATATAGGGAAACCATAGGGGAATAAAGTTCCTATGATGTGAACAAAGGGGTTGCTATATTTGAAATAATGAAGTTTTTGATGTTCAAAGTTGGTCAAATTGACAGGTGATACTCGTATATCCTGTGCTGTAAACAATTGGAGAGGTTGGACATTCCCAATGAACCATCCTTCGTCTGTTGTGTAGACAAAAAACAATTCAAACTAATTCAAGTAATTTATTCCAGGTTTCTAAACCAATAGTAACTAAAATTCTGGAAATTTTAGAAAAAAATTATATCCTTCTCAGTAAATTCAAATAGTAACAAATGTTCGACGATCTTAATGTATTACATTTTGTAAAAATTCTATTGAGATAATTTGAGTCTATGTGGAAATTGTGTTGATTGGGATATTTGTACTTATATCTATTGTGATATGTTCTGGTGAAATTTTTTTTATGTAAACCAAATTATGCATTTGGTGTGTATTTCAGTGTGGTAGTAAGGGATACACACCATGCAAACATATATTTACTATGTGTTAGCTTTTTCTGCTATTAAATAAATATTATTATTATAATCGTGGACTTATGCACTACCTCAGCTGTTAGCTTTCCTTTCCCAGATTCAGCAATCAAAGGGAATAGGCTCAATTACAATATACTTGACATAAATGTCCTAACTATCCTACATGTATTAAGAATTACAGCTTTTTGCATTTCTATATAGGTATTCTTATGCAATTCTAATTTCTTAAGGCTATCATGCAAAGTTTTGGGCATTAACCCAGTCGAGGATACGATGACAGGAACAATATCTATTTTCTCAAGGTGCCACATCTGCTTGATCTCAAGGTCTGTGTATTTGGACTTTTTTCTCCTGGAACTTGTTTAGCACGTTGTTATTATTTGGTATGGCGACATCCACCAGCATTGCTGTTCTGGCTCTCTTATCATACACCACTATGTCAGGCTATTATTCGTCACCATTCTGTCAGTGATAACAGGCCTATCGTAGTATAATCTGATAGAGTAATTTTCCAATACGGGCGCCGGTTGATACTTGTAATATGGCTGGAGGTATTCAGAAGTCCGTACTTGTGTGCAAGTTTCTGATGGATAATGTTGCACACTTGATTATGCCTGTGAAGATAGTCCGTATTGGCCAGTTGTTCGCATCCGGACGTAATATGCTGGATTGTCTCCGATCTTATATGGCATTTTCTGCACTTATCTGTTTGTAATGTTCCGTCCTTCATAATAAATTTTTTGTAATTGTTTGTAGCGATCACTTGGTCTTGGATGGCCATAAGAAATCCTTCTGTTTCTGCGAATAATTCTCCTTTCATCAACCATTTGTTGGAGGCTTCTTTGTCGATGTGTGGTTGATTGATCTCATGGTGATGTCGTCCATGCAATTCCTTTCTTGACCATTGCTCTTGTTTTTCAGTATCTGATAGGAATGGTAGATTCAGAAGGTCATCTCTGGTAGCAAGATTTAGAGGTGTATATCCCTTATCAGCCAACGATACCACTCTATGGAGGTCAGAAGTGAGAGCTTTTGCTGAGAAGAATTCTTTGAGATTTTTTATCTGTTCGGTGTTCTGTTCTTTCCGCTTCAAACTTGTTCGTATCACAGACTATTTTGGATGATGGTTGTTGTACTTTGTTAGCATCGTTCGGGTCTGTCTTTGAATATCATCCAGTTCTGTCTTAGTGCATCTGATTATTCCAAATGAGTAAAGCAACACTGGAAAGGCGTAGGTGTTAATTGCCTTGACTCGATTCCCCGAGTTCAACATTGATTTCAGCATAGTCTACAGACACTGACTGTATTCTGAACGAATCTTCTCCTTTGATTTATTTTTGATCTAGCAATCTGGCTTGTTGGTATCCTAGATATTTGTATGTTTTGCCATCCTTCATGCACTGTATAATATCACCGTTTGGAAGTTGTGTTTCACCATCTATGACTTTCCCTCTTTGAATGTTCAGGGTCTTACATTTTTCAATCCCGAATTTCATATGAACATCAGCCGAGAACTCACTGACAGTTTTCAGCAAATCATCCAATTGCTTCTTGTTCGAAGCATATAATTTGATGTCATCCATATACAGCAGGTGGGAGATTGTATGATAATTCCTTTCTGTTTTTATCCTAAATCCGTATCCTGTTCTATTGAGCATTGAGGACAATGGGTTCATACCTAAACAGAACCATAGTGGACTCAAAGAGTCTCCTTGAAAAATTCCACGATGTATGGGTATCTCGTCGGTTTTAATTGACTTATTATTCATATTGACCTGCAGAGACGTGCGCCAGTGTGTCATTGTTGTCTTCAAGAATTCTACCAGGGCTGGGTGAATTTTGTATATCTGCAATACTTCAACAAGCCAAGAATAGGCGGTACTATCGAATGCCTTCAGATAATCGAGAAAAGCTGAATGAACATTCCGATGCCCTACGTGTGCCTGTTTCATTATCACAGAATCGATGATGAGTTGTTCCTTGCACCCGTGGTGTTTCTTTCTGCATCCTTTCTGCTCTTCTGCTAATATATTGTTGTCGTCAAGATGTTGGTATATTCGATCGGATATGCATGAAGTGAGTATTTTGTAAAGTGTTGGCAGGCAAGTGATTGGCCTACATTGAGACGGATCCTGTGTTCTATCGCTCTTAGGTAGCATATATGTTATGCCTTGTGATAGGAAAGTGAGTGTTTTCTTGGGATATTGAAGAACATACGTGAGCTGTTTCGCTAGGGCTCCATGGAGCTTATCAAACTTCTTGTACCAGAAGTTGTGGATATTATCTATACCTGTGGCCTTCCAATTGTTGTGATTTCTTCCTCCATTATTCCTTCGAAGTCCATATGTTTGATATCAAGGCGTTGTTTTTCATTCTTGATCCATTCCACATCTTTATTGTGTTCTTTGGGGTTCGACCATAGTGATGACCAATAATTGGTCAAGCACTGTGCGTCAGGTACTTCTCTGTTATTATTGGTCGCAGTTTTGTTTTTTCCCTTATGAAAATTGGCCGCGCTTTGGAGGAACCTTTGATTTTGCTGTCTCCTTTCAGTACACTTAATGTATCTTGAGAGCCTCTTTGCTTTTGCTTGGAGTTTCTGCTTCAAAGTGTCCATATACACGTCTATATGTTGTTTGTGATCAGGGTGATTTGTGTTCGTACCAATTTTTCTATGAATTTTGCGTATATGGGATTTCAAGCGCCTTTAGGGCTTTTTGTTTCTTAGGATTTCTGTGAGGCGACCGATTTCAGCTCTAATATTGTCAATATCCTTCTCCAGTCGTTTTTGCCATGGTGGTTTTCTAACGCTTTTTGGCTCAGATCGAATCAGAGTTGTGGAGACTTGTTGTTTGTGTAGTCAAAGAACCGCTACCCCTCCACAGTAAATCAAAGTGTGAATTTTCTCCAAGGAGTTCTGGTCAGTGTATTCTGCAAACACTGAGTTTATTATTATTATTATTTATTATCGTGGACTTATGCACTATCTCATCTGTTAGCTGGATATAATTTACCTTTCCCAAATTCAGCAATCAAAGGGAATAGGCTCAATTACAATATACTTGACATAAATTTCCTAACTATCCTACATGTATTAAGAATTACAGCTTTTTGCATTTCTATATAGGTTATTATTATTATTATTATCATTAAAAATTTTCTCTTCAAGAAATCACTGTGCCATTCGAAATAACAAAGTTGTAGTCAACTTTCAGTGTAACCGAATGTCCCAATTGTGAAAATGTTTTCCACAATTTTTTTAGCTCAAGTGAAGATGGCATGCAAAATTTAAGAGTTCTAGGTCTATTAGAGGTCAAAAATATTCTAATAGTCCACTCAATAGAATCACCTTGTATAGCATGCAATGAAAGATGAATAATATATTTCCTCAAAGAAATTTAATTCTCTATGTATTACTCTTTCCTCTGCTACATAATTTCTTTTCGAATAATTAGAATTTTTCCCATAATTTCAGGCCTCTAGAAGATGGTGAGTACTATGGAATTGAAGGAAATCCATCTCGAGACATTTGGAAACTCATGGCAATCGAATATTGCAACAAACCTTATCTACGTATGGAAGAAAAAGGAGCCATTGCTGCTTTTTCAGGCAATCTTTCTCATCTATTACCTCTGTGTAAGACCTGGGATGACTATCTCTGGGCATATATGAGAACAATGGTAGATATTAGGGTCGAGTCGGAAGTTAGAGATAATGTTAATAGAGAATATTCACCATTACCTGATTGGTACTGGAATCAAAGGATGTCTCTAAATGAAATTTTTGAGAAGTTAGAAACGTCCAATACGCCAAGTATCATCTCAGAAGCAAGTTCTCAGGAGCACATAATTCAAAAGTTCATAATTCTGGATGATATAAACCACCTGATGGGTATCTTGCAGGAATGGGTTGAAGATCCTAATGTCTCATCAACATTTCTTAGATTTGCTGCACATCTAGTTCTTTTCTTTGATCAGGTAGGCAAAATAAACGATCGCGATATCGTAGAAATAAGTATAGAAGAATATGTCAAAAGATTACAGAAACTGGGAGAAACACAGCTTGTTGCTTTTTATTTAAGCAAAGTGAGTAAAACTCGTCAAGTCATGTTGTATGCTGCACATTTGGAAGATATTGTTGATAATGATGAAAGAAGAGCAGCACTATCGTATGCAGAAGATTTTGACTTGAATGTGCTTGAAATAACTAAGAAAGTAGTCGAAAATATAAGAAATAAACCTCATGATATTGAAAATCAAGCTACTTTAGTTTCAAAAATCACAGAATCAGATTTGATGAAAATTTCTGCTCTCGATTGGATTATTTTTTATGAAGAGCAGAGAGTTGAAGCATTAATTCAAAGCAATGCTATTATATTTACATTTTTAACACTATCAAAATTAGATGCTGCCCAACTTGCATTCAATAAAATTCCCTTAGATACAGTCGAAAAGCTCCTACCTGAAAATAACAATCAAAACGTTGAAAAAATAATTAAAGAACACCTAAGCTATAAAGTTTATTTAGAAGCCCATGAAGGGTTTAATGAATGGTATCAAAAATACAAAAGTAAGCCTGAACTACCAAAACCCGTACCAGAAACAGCACAATTTACAGAAAAGGTTGCATATCAACACAGAATGACCCAATATCAAGCAGAAATTGAGCGTTGGAAAATATCTACAACAAACCTGTCAAAAACAGCTAAAAATTTATTGTACAATGTTCTATTATTTCCAGAAGGTTGGTTGTCTACAGCAAAAGATGGGGAATACTTACGAACCACCTGTATTCCGGAGATTGTCCTCTTGTTGTATACAGTATTATCAGAATCTGGATTACACGAAGAGAGTGTTCAATTAGCTGATATTCTTGCAAGCGAGAAAAATCAGTTGTATAAAATATATTCTAAAGAAAAACTAAGTGAAATTTTAGTTAAGTTGTGTGAAAGTTCTTTTGCTTTATTGAATGGGTAAAAGAGTCCTTGGAAATAAGATTCTTCGTGATTTTCGTTAAGTGTAATAATTTTTGATAAATTTCTGTTTTTGAAAACTTGTTTTTTTTTTCAATTAATGATAAATTCATGAATTCAAAGAGTAATTTTCCATGTCCACCATTTCATTTTGCTTTGAAAGTTTAATTTTGAACTGTAATGTATTGGTTTCAAGATGTCTACAGACCAGGGAGATAGATTCTATCTCTTTCTTGCATCCTTTTGAGCCGTACGTCGTATAACATGTAACATGAAATCATTGTAAATATGGCAGGTTAACTGTCTAGAAAATCAAAATTGGAAATAAAAAGCATTTTAATAAGAAATTAATGTATATTTGAGCGTAGAATTACTGAATAATGGTACATGTGTGTATATATTACCCATTGTAATAGTAACAAGGCATTTTAATGAAGCAATTATAGAGTTTGAAGGATATAAACAAGAGGGCCTTCTAGGAAATTTTGGTTTTGTTTTTCCTAAACGATAGCCGGGATAGTAAGTAAACATTTTTACAGTGAATATTGGGTATCGACACTATATCAAATAATTACCGTCCACTCAATGAAATGTTTCTGATTTGGCTAAAAAGATTAAGTCTTAAATTAAATTTCATTTTCAGTAACTATGTTACAAAGAAAAGTTAAAAATAATGTAATCACATTTATTTCTTTATTACTATTACGAATTCCTATACAAATTGGATGGAAGAGGAATTTACAGTGAAATATATCTAAAACACATTTGTGAAAAAGCAGCATCTTGCTGCTACAATTAATAAGTGCAAGTAACTAATGTTATTGACATATGTCAATTAAATTATTTTGAACGTCAAATATTTCATCCTGAATTTGTCGTGAATTTTTTGTTTAATATTTGTTAATTAAATATGGGAGATGGTACCCCTTCTCTTGAGATTAATTTTTCTGCTTCTGCAGTTAAATATAATCACTATCACCTGGAAGATGGGACCTGGGCCTTTTTACCCTTCCAATCAAATAGAGGGAATATTGTGTTTGATCATTGAAGATATTTCAGAGGATAGGAGTGATTGTGTTTTCAAACTGGAAAAATATGGAACAGAAATATTCATTCGGAACGAAGTGTGAACATAATAATTTTGATATTACTTTTTATTCACAACTCACCCACAGACAAGTTGTTACTGATGTATCAGCGACGGAGGAGACAGGGTTTTTTCCTCTGGATTCCCTTGAATAATATGAAAGATTAGGTATCGATATTTACCTGAGTTTACACAACTAGGAGAATGTGTGTTTTGAATATATATCCATTCTGTATAATGTGCTGTCCACCGATCGAGTTTTGACTATAAAATGAGACTATGGCATTATCCATGTAATCCTGCTATGGTGTTACTTTCACTTCCATTCGAACAAATAAATAAATTGGGAATATTTACTCCAATGAACATATGAACAAAAAAGCTACGTAAGGCCTAGGTCCTGGTTGATGATCATATCAATATTTTTCAACTTTTTCTGAATAAATTTCTGAGAACAAACAATTTATTTCATGAGTGATGAGGCATATGTATGTATTGTATATTTCTGTACCTATATGTAGATACATCTATTTGCAGTCTGAAGTTGGAGGTACATTTTATGTTTAGAGTTTGATCGCACATTTCTTGTCTTGAAGAAAAAAAAAAAAAGTGAAATTATTTACTTTTTTTATATACATTGGGTATATAAGCAATTATATACATTATAATCTATACATTTTCCATTGAAATGATTATCTTCTAACCTTCTCTAACACTTCTCTCAGTCCATGCCACATATAGCTAATATCACGTGAAATACCTATAACCTAAAAATCATTCGAGTTCGTAATGATTTTGGTGAATTAGTGTATCTAGTGAATAAAATATTCATTACGGATAATGTTTTACAAATGAATGTTTGCATAATATTCTTACAGTAGGTATGTTCTTTTGAACTCGTTTACATCCATTAACAAGTAAAAACTTTCCAACTTCGAGATTATTTTATTCAAATCGAATAATACACAGCCATAAAAAGAGTAACTAAAGAATAAAAACAGAAAGACATTCTGTCTATAGCAGCGGCTACTAGCACCCAGTCTTGTTGCAAAGATGGTTTTGAAGATGTTCTGAAGATGGAACCATCATTACTATTTTGATCATCTAAGTCTGTCACGTGGTGGTCTCGCATTTCTTCTGCCGTCACTCTGTGGCTCAATGTTGACTGAAAATGAAATCATCAATGGGTTCAATTACATTTCAATGACGAAGAATTTTGTATATTCAAATGCCACAACAGCTTTTCTTGTTGTAATCAGTTTTTGTAAAATTCCGAATAATAAGAATAAATTTGATATATCTTGTCAATTAAGCGTTGTTTGTAAGATTATTTCATTTCTGTTATTTATTTTTACTATCAAAAAGTATTTTGAAGATGAATTTTACTCAGGGAAAACGGAGAACAATATTCAATCTTGCGTAGAATGTTAAATATCTCTGGTCAACTAGGACCACACAGTAGTGGTATAGTCTGGTAGATTGTCATGAAAAGGAGCAACAGATTGCAGTTTCGGTCTCGTTTGACTTCGTCAGTGTTGCACACCCATTCACAACACCAGGAAAGACTGCCGCCTACTCATCTCCATCCGTTGAAGCTCATGTGTATACATATACAATCTAACCTCACCTGGAAATGACGAAAACAAAGAGTCAGGGCCCCCTCAACCATATTGAAAAGTGTGCAATGCACACGGGCGCCATCCTTTAGGGGCGCCAAAACCCAGGGTCCAAAAAAAAATATTAAAATAAGAGTTGAGAAATTAAGTAGGATTAGGTATAAATACCCACGAAATTTTATTAGTATATCATCCAGTTACTGCCGATTCCTATGTTGCGAAAACATGTCAGGCGGCAGTTTCTAGATTTTTCCTGTTCACACATGAATAACGCCTGGAGCGCTATGAAAGCGATGCATCGCCACATGCGTTTTTAAATCAGTTAGTTCAAAGAACCGCGCAACAAGTGAATAAAAACAAGTAATCCCATTAATTTTTACATATAAAGTTTTTTTTATTTTGTCAAGTGTGGAGTTGTGTTTTGTAATATTTTGTTTACTACTTTTTTCTTGAATTAAGTGCCGAATACAACACGCTGACTGCAATTTCAACGGCTTGATTTTTTATAAAATGGTAAGTGTTCCCTACTTTATACTATCAACATTAACCCTTTATAGGATACTGGTTATAATTAATATTTTTCAGCCACATATATTTTATTAATTGAAATGTCACGTACGAGTTTAAAAAAGTAACTGGTTTTATCCATAACTCGCTTAGTTTTTATGATATTGATCTTTTTAAAAAACCATTTTGTAGGGTTTTCAAAGGGCTATAAGACCAAATTAGTTTAATATCTTTTTTGCCTTTATTTTCGAAAGGATTTAAGCTGAAAGGGCTCGAACAAATTACTTGTTACTCAAATATGCAAACTTTAATGGGGCATATCTTACTTGATAATAATCTGCCCTATAAAGGGTTAAAAACTATTGGCTACTTAGTTAACTTTTTAAGACTATTTCTTACCCTACCCACATGGTGCTTATTATTGTGGTTACTTTAGAAGTTAATTCCTAATTCCCATGAGTACTAATTATTTATCTGTTTTTTCAGGATAAAAGAAAAAGACCTTCAGGTGCGAAGTTTCGCGAGCAAAAGAAAATGAGACTACAAGAAAGGGGAAAAACTGTTTGGATCTTTAAAGCATTTCTTGCAAAACAATCGAGATATCAATCCATAATATCAATAACCGTGAATGGACCATCTGAAATTTCAACAGTAACATCAGGTCCTGCAATAAGTGGCAGCGGCTGTAGCAGCAACACAGCTTCTACTGATGCAGAGCCCGATGAAGCGATGCAACCATCCTCGTCTACAGCACTTGAACAATCCCATTCAGGAAATACCTGCTTCAAGTGGCACTTTCGATGAAGACTGTAATGAGGCTAGTATCGATATAATTCTGTCCGAAAGAATCACCAATGAGATGGCTAGAATATTGGTTAAACGTGGTCCGCACTTGATAGACATCAGTATTAGCTTTCCTAGTAATAAAGATAAGAGAAGGTTTTCTTGCAAATACTTTGAAAGAAATCTAGCAAATGGAGAAAAAGTCGAAAGGGCTTGGCTTATTTACTCTATTTCTAAAGATTCTGTTTTTGTAAATGTAAAACTCCTAACGCTTTTTGTGATATAAATGGAGTATCTGATTGGCAACACTTGTCTATTCTAATTAAGAGACACGAAACGTCAATTTTACATAACAGTTATATAAACACTTGCGTAAATTAAAAAAAATGTTGAAGACATCTATGACTGTTAATGCTCATCATCTGCGGATTTTATAAAAGGAAAAGAAATATTGGCGAGACGGGTTGGAAAGAATTATTGCGATTGTTAAGTATTTATCTACACAATGCTTGGCATTTCATGGTTCTTCTCAATTGCTTTTCGAACATGATAATGGAAATCTTCTAAAGGCTGTTGAGATGATTGGCTCTTTTGATTCAGTGATGAGACAGCAAGTTTGCCGAGTGTATAACTCCCAAAGAAATTTGTTTAAATGACTCATTATTTAGGCGTGCAAATACAGAATGAAATAATTGAATTGTCGTCCAAAGTAAGAAATAATGTTTTAGAAATGGTTCCCAGTTAAAAATATTTTTCAATAATATTAGATTGTACACCTGACACTAGTCATACTGAGCAAATTAGTCTTGTTCTGAGGTATGTTGTCCTTAACACCACTTCAAAAAAGGTTGAAGTTAAGGAAAGTTTTATTGCGTTTAGTCCAATACTGGACTCTACAGGAGAAGGGATATATACATTTGTGATAGAAAGTTTGAAAAAATTAAATTTAGAATTAAAACACATTAGGGGACAAGGTTGTGACAATGGGACAAACATGAAGGGAAAACATGTTGGGCTTCAAAAACGCATTCTTGATGCGAATCCGAAAGCCCTTTTTGTACCTCGTGCGGCTCATACTTTGAACTTAACAGTAAATGACGCTTCTAAGGTGTCAGGTGCTACAATAAACTTTTTTAATCTTGTGCAAGAGATATATAATTTTTTTTCGTCATCCACCAAAAGGTGGTATGTTTTGAGAAAAAATGTCCCCGGGTTAAGTTTAAAGCCTCCAAGTGAGACAAGATGGTCCAGCAGAATTGACGCAATAAAGCCCCTTAAAGTTTGTTTAATTAAGGTTTGCGAAAGTCTTCTAGAAGTGGCTGAAGATAATTTCTTTCACATTGATGCAAGACATAAGCGAGTTCCCTTTTAACGTATGTACAAAATTTTCAATTTATTTGTGGAATTATTATTATTATTATCGTTTTATTTCATATAAATACTGTCAGCAAACAAATGCAAAATGCTACAATTAATATTAAAGTCTGCCACACCTACCTAAAAAATTTAATTGATCACTTCTTGCAATATAGATTTGACCAATCATTTCAAGAAATTCTTCTGCAAGCGAAAGAAGTAGCATCCTCTCTCGAAATTGAAGAAGTTTTTCCACCATTACCAACGGTTAGGAGGAAATTTAAACCAAAACTGTTTGACTATGAACAACGAGATGAGACCCCTCATGATGCAAAAACCGCCTTTAAAATTAGTTTTTTCTTAAAAATTATAGATCAAACTATAAGCTCTCTAAAAACCGATTTGACTTATTAAATGAGTACTATAATATTTTAAAGTTCCTAGGTATTTGTTATTAGAAATATCTGCATATTTTCTAAAATATCTAAGTACAAGAAGAAATTAGTACTATATATATATATATATATATATATATATATATATATATATATATATATATATATATATATATATATATATATATATATATATATATATATATATATGTGTGTGTAGACATTAGGCAATATTTCTGTTATTTGTTCCTAAAAAATGTGATTTTTAGTTTTAGGTTATTTTCTATTATTTATAAACAACGTGTCTGTATCCCATTACTTAAGTAAATGTTTTAAAATCGGTGTGAACAAGAATTCATTTTGTTATGATTTTGTTCTGTTTGTTTCATTTTGATATTTTAGTCTACAAATAAATATGAGTTCTAAGTTCAGTTTTTTTTCTTTACTTCAAGCACCTACCTACCTACCTCCTACCTTAAAAAAAATAAAAAAACATGATCCAAAATGCCTGAAGGGGCGCCAAAATCCTTTTTTGCACACAAGCGCCGGTAGCCCTCACGGGGGCCCTGCAAAGAGTAGATCAAACACAAAACTTCAAAAATCCATACTAGGTCGACTATCTACCGCATCGATACACACTGTGTCTGCAAGATGCAATCTGCCGAAAAGCTATCGTTCTAATGCTTGTCTAGCTGTGTCAGGTGTACATCATATCTCAATACTCATGCAAAGTTTATAGTTATGTATGTAAACACATTGAAGGAAACAATATTTAAACTTCCGAAGAATGTTGAATATTCCTCCCTAAAGTAGTTGGTTTTCCGATCCACTCCTCATAAGCATCGTCAAGCAGAGCCACACAGTAGTGGTGTAATCCGGTCGGCCTTTTGGACAGGTGTGTGGCCTTGGTTGACGACGATTATAAAGGTGGGTCGGAAAAGAATTTCCTTCAGAGGTGGGATGTCTAACATTCTACGGAATGTTCAATATTGTTCACTGAATAAAAGTGAATAAATGTGTTTACACATATAGCGATAAATTTCACTTTTATAATTATTGAAATATGATGTACGCTTGGTGAACATCCAGTCAAACTTTGTAGCGTTAGTATCTTGCAGACACAGTGTGTAGCGTTGCTGTAGATAGTTGAACTAGTATGGCTTCTTGAAGTCTTCTGTTTGATCTTCTCTTTGTTTTCAACAATTACTGGTGGCGATGGTAGTAGCATGTGCCAGTTCGTTGGGGCAGCCCATTGTATATGCATACATATACATATACTTGATGCGCTCCAACGGATTGAGATGAGTAGGTGGCAGTCTGGCAGTCCGGCCTATTATTGGTGTGCAACACTGACCAAGTCGAACGATACCGTAACTGCAGTCTGTTGCTCTTATTCATGACATCCGACCGAACTGTACCACTAGTGTGCGGCTCTGGCTGACGATGTTTATGAAGAATGGATCTGAAAAGCTGCTCCTTCAAGGATGGATATTCAACATTCTACGGAAAATTGAATATTGTTCCCTGAATAAAAGTCCTCAATGGGCTTTCACATATAGAGATAAATTTTACATGTTATCATTATTGAGATATTTTGAAGATGTTTAAAACAATATACCAAATGATTGAAAGAAACTTGAACAATGTGAAGATTTGGTAGAAGGGTAATTTAACTTCTAATATTATTGTGATAAAAGTTTAAGAACTCAATTCTTATCTGATTAAAAATGTTGATTATGATAACTGAATACATTTAAGATTTTGACAGAATTGGTAAATTATATGCTTCACTAGTTAATCTTGGCATTTACCTTTTGAAGTAGCAACAAAATAATATCTCGCTGTTTCTTAAGTTATCGGTGCTCTACATGCGTTCGTTGTTAAGAAGACTACATTTTTAAATCACAAGGAAATTTTCTCCGATCACATTCTTGTGTTGACTCATTGAATCTATATACATCTATATATATGTATCTCCTATCCTGGATGGGTTTAGGAACAGGAAGTCGGGATAGCAAACGGGATGAATTATGGGTACATGCGTATATACGTAAATCAGATACGTGTCAACGTCCCCATTGTGTGGAACGCGGTTTCGCAATTGTATAGCAAAGGGACACGCTAGATATTGCCAATTATCAATGAGTTATCGTCGCTGTTGACTGCACAAAGATAATTGAACGTCTGAATTATAGAAATAATTCTCTTCAATCGGTCGGATTGTTTTTGGAAGATTGATGATTCAGAAATTTTGTGGAAGAGTTATTTATCTGAATAAACTCAAACGAATTCCAAGAATGTCTTAGGCACAGTGGCACACTAAAAATAGTTATTATCCAATCTTCCTATACAAACATTTAGAGAAAACTCGAACTAATGTCTGTTTTCTGTAATGGCATGTGGATTGTCTTCCATCTACCAATGATTATTAAGGAAATGCATAAAAGAATGGTTTTATTGTTTATGTGTAGATTTTGTGGGTTTTTCTCTCATACACAAATTCCAATTTTATTGGCATGAAACTTGACATTTCCAGTTATAGCAAGTCTTCTCCGAACGGTAGATAAATCTTTTTATTCATAGGAATTTTTTTGAGGATCTCTTTTTGCGAACTATTTTTCCACACATATAATACATGTCACTCATGATTCATGATTAGAATATGAAAATATCACATGAAAAAGAACTCTAAATTCAAATTAGGAAATGTTCGTCAGATTCCAGACAAAAATAATAATGCTTGCCAATTATAATAAATTATAACTACCTACTTGAATTAAGTTGAATTCTGTTGCAGGTAGTTGAACTTTTTTTTCTTAAAAAATGTACATTTTTCGAGAAAAACACTGGAGAAAAAAGTTTTCCATCAAAACAGGGTGTGAAAATATGATTTTTTCATAGTCAAATTGAATTTCGCACAAGAACGAGAATAGGATGCGGATTTCTTCATTTTTCAAAATGCTGGATGAATGAAAATATATGGACATAAAACTCCTTTGTGAACTTCCTAAATAAATTATATAGAAAATATTTGTCTCATCAAATATTTACCGACAGGAGGTTTTATTTCCCTCGTTTTGAACCGTTGATGTGATTCATGGACCGGTGAAAGATGTTCCTCGAGTGTTGGAATTTTTAACGTTCTCACATCTGTTTGCTTTCTCGAAGTCCGGTAGTGGGTTCACCATCTCGGTCCATAGAGGGTGACTCTCGTATGTATGTACGAAATGCGCCTTTTCTGGAATCGTTAGGCCCCGATGTTGCTGGTTAGGATGCTGAGAAGCGATATGCGACACTGATGAGCTCCTAATAAGGGAGAAACTGCAGTATGCCGTTTCGTTTCTCGGCATCCTGCTTAGTTGCACTATTGTGGCTCTTGAAGGGTTGCGTGCATGGCGGGCAGATTTGGAAACTAGCTCTTGTCAGAAAGGATTATTATTATTGATCTACGAATTTTTGAATAATTCTTCTTGAACCAATATATATATATATATATGTTGGGACAAATATCTTCCGCGACAAACTTCGCGAAGAGTCTACATATATAAACTTCAGTAAAAGAGAATTATTCAAATATCCGTAGATCAATGAATAATCCTCCCTGACAAGAGCTAGTTCCTATATCTGCCCGCCATGCACGCAGCCCCCAAGAGCCACAATAGTGCAACTAAGCAGGATGCCGAAAAACGAAGCGGCAGACTGCAGTTTCGCCCTTATTAGGAGCTCATCAGTATCGCATACGACTTCTCAGCATCCTATCAAGCTACATCGGGGTACCCTATCGATTTTAGAAAGGACGCACCTCGTACATACGTACGAGAGTCGCCCTCTATGGACCGAGACGGTGAACCCGCTACCGGACTTCGAGAAAGATACGAACAATAACAAACAGATGTGAGAACGTTAAAAATTCCAACATTTGGGAGACATCTTTCGCCGTTTCGTGAATCGCATCAACGGTACAAAACGAGCGAAATAATCCCGCTGAAATAGTGCTCTGGGCCTCTGTTTCCGAGAGAAAACCTATAAGTTTCAGTTTAGAGATAGGCAGGATTTCATCACCATTAGTGTTCCATACATATTTGAATGCTGTGCGGTGCAGATTACTTCAAGCTCGAAGAGGCTTATTCTTGTTTGTATATATTGTCCAGAAATGGGCACTATTAGTGATGTTGACGTTTTTCTTGAAAAGTTAGAAATTATTCTCAATAAATGCCTCGTTGAGCAGGCAAATTTTATTATTGCTGGTGATTTATTGTCATATACTAGAGAAACTCAGGCCTTTCTGTCCCTTCTGGATAGTTTCAATGTTCGTGCTACAATCCGGGAACTCACCCGAGTGACTGCCACATCAGCAATATTACTGGATAATATACTGACAAATATTCCAGGTGAGTCTGTTGTTTTCGAGGAACATGTTTCTGACCATTCTGGGCAGAGATTCAGATTTCAAATGAATGAGCCTGTTAAGCACAATATCAAGAGACAGGTAAGAGTCTTCAACAATAAGTCCATTAAGTCATTTCTTGAATATCTTTCTGTGATTGATTGGAGCTTCTTGAGGAACTTGCCCAGTGATGGGATTAATCATATGTGGGAATGCTTATAAAAATGCTAAGAAAAAATATGATTTGGCAATAAGCGATGCTTAGCAGTCACACTATGGTGGTATTATTCTAAATTCACCTAATAAGTCAAAGGCTGTATGGAGGGTAATTTATCGCTTTACGGACAAACAGAGAAAGTTCTCCAACTTCCCATCAAATATGATGATCCGAAAATGATGTCTGATGATTTTAACAAATTACAGTAGCATAGCGTCTAACCTTTGTAAGCATCTACGTTCACAACCCACTTGTGTTGATAAGATTCAGCGTGTCAAGAAGTCATTCTTTGCTCTTGCGGTTACAGAGTCAGAAGTTATATCAATTCTTCGAAAATCAAAAAATGACTCTTCCAGTGGTTTTGATGAGGTGCCCATGAGTGTGATCAAAAGATGTGTTAACCTTGTGGCAGCGCTAATTGAGGATATCGTTAACGGCTCTTTTAAGTATGGTGTTTTCCCAAAAGCGCTAAAGGTTGCTATCCTGGTACCATTATATAAGAAGGGTAGCCCTGATGAGTTAGGGAACTTCAGCCCTATTAGCCTGCTTTCTTCGTTTTTTGAAATCTTCGAGAAGATTTTGGCTGATCGTCTGATGAGGTTATTCGCAAAATTTAAAGTAATCTCCAAATGTCAGCATGGTTTTGTCCTTCGCAAAAATACTATGACAGCTCTGTGTGAATTGACTCAGTTTATAGAGAATGCGCTGGAAAAAGGAGAAGTACCTATTGGTCATACTATTTTAATTGAAAAACTTGAAAGATATGGGATAAGAGACAAGCAGCTTTTGATCATCAGGAGTTATTTGACTGATAGGAGGCAGAGAGTCGTTGTTGACGTTGATGGTGTTCGGTATTTTTCTTCTGAGATGACTGTTAACCTTGGTGTACCACAGGGTAGCACCCTGGGGCCATTACTTTTTATATCGTACATCAATGATTTCCCTGATGTTATCTCAGACATTAGGGTGCCGGAACTTTCTATCGGGTTGGTTGGGTATGCGGATGATGTGAAACCATTGGTTGCCTCTCGTAATGTTAAAGATGCTGTCATGGGTGCTTGTCGTATTATGGATGTGGTAATTGAATGGTGTGTTGCTAATAGGCTTATCCTTAATGTTCAGAAGACTGAGACAATTCGTTTTGCTGGTGCTCCTCCTCGAGTGGCTGGGCTGGTTGGTGTGTCAAGTGAGATTGTGTTCTCGATGAGTGTTAGGTTCTTAGGGGTTCAACTTGATAATCAGCTCAAATGGAAAATGCACACTGAGCATCTTGTGATAAAATTAAATTCCGTTATTTTTTCTTTGAATGTTTTGAAATATTAAGTTCCCAAGTTTATACTCAAGATTGTCTACCATGCTAATTTCCAATCTCTGATGACGTATGGTATACTTTTCTGGGGCAGTTGCTCGAGCGTGGAGAGGGTTTTTTTGAGACAGAAATATGTAATGAGAATAGTTGAGTAACTTGGCTATCGTGAGTCCTGCCGTGTCCATTTTCGTAAATCTAAAATATTGACAGTTTATGGTTTATATATTTACAGAGTACTATTATTCGTGAGAAATTATGAAGAATATTTCTGCTCTTGTAAAAACCGTAAAGAAACTAGGAGAGTTCAGCAATTTCTTTACCCCCGTCATAGTTTGTCTCTGACGGAAAAAACACCTTTTTATATGGGAATGAGATTGTATAATGGACTCCATCCAGGTGGGTTACAGAAAATTTCTAATGAAAATATTTTCAGGATAAGATTATTCAAGCTTTTAGTAGACTGTGATCCATATTCCGTCAATGAGTTTTTCAAGTATTGTGTTAAATGTTAATTTGTTAGTTGAATATTTTGGCTATTGTAATCATCATTATCATCATATATATATATATATATATATATATATATATATATATATATATATATATATATATATATATATATATATACACCTCAAAAAGTCTAGGAACACTTCTGAATATCGATATATCGTATCCAGAACGATCAATATGGATCATTTTTTAAAGAAATGAACACCTGCATCAATTTCTCACCAAATTATATAGAGTGCCGCAACAGATTTCAGTTTTTTTTTCATAAAAAACTAAAAATGCAGCAGATGCGACGCTGCTTTATAATCATTTCAAGTATTCAGTGTTTGAAATCAGTTAGTTGGCACTTTGTTTCTGTTGTAAGCACAAATAAAAGATTCAAGTTTTGTGATTCGACCATGGAAAGACGACATTTGACTAGAGAAGAGATGTTACGAGCCGTTGGCATGTTCCAAGCTGGGAGCTCACAACGGGAAGTATCCAGGGTTCTGGGAAGTAGCCCAAGTGTCATAAACCGTTTATGGTCGCGTTTCAATGAAACAGGTAGCGTAGAAGAACGCCATACAGGTCGTTTCAGGATTACTACAGTTGCCCAAGACCGATTTTTGGTTTAACTACCACAGCATCTCAATTAGCTCAAGAGCTATCACGAGTTCATAATGTACAAATTTCCGACCAAACTGTGAGAAATCGACTGCACGAAGGTCAACTCCACTCCAGACGTCCTTTAAGAGTTCCACAACTGACCCATGGAAATCGCGCTACTCGTTTAGCTTGGTGCCAAGAACACGTAAACTGGGATCAAGAGGGGTGGGCCACAGTTCTCTTCAGTGATGAATCTAGATTTAGTTATTATCCCGATTCGGGAAGAATTCGAATATGGAGGGAACCTGGAAAGCAAAACCGTCTTCAGCATGCTCGAGAAGTTGTTAGACAGGGAGGCGGATCAGTGATGTTTTGTGAAGGTATACGCCTTGGTGGAAGAACTGACCTCGTTTTCATACAGAACAACCTCAATGGCAATTCTTACGCAAATGAGATAGTTTTACCTGTAGTGTTACCGTATCTCCAAACAATGGGTCAAAATCCACTCTTCCAACAAGATAATGCCCCTCCTCATCGTGCAAGAGTCAAATATTATTTTGTTTTCTTGAGAATACATTATATACAATACATCCTAACAAAAACCGAAAGATTTCTATAAATTCGAATCATCAAATTCATATTTTAAAGATATTGGTAAGTGTTCCTAGACTAGACTATTTGAGGTATATATATATATATATATATATATATATATATATATATATATATATACAGGGTGTTTCCGTTTTAATCTGCCGAAATGCACAGAATGATAGGAAATCTTAAAATATTGAAACTTTTCTCATGAACATACCCTCTCTCGAAATACAGGGTGTCAAATTTTCGGTGAAAAAGATTTATATTTGAATAACTCGCTCAATTTTACAGATATCAATCTGGAATTCGACATTCCAGTGTTTTTTTTGTCAACTACAAGGCGGCGTATTAAAAATTTGTCACTTGCTCTACAGGGTGATATATCTTTCGGTGTCATGTCCTTTTTTCTCCCCAGAACTTTTTTAAAGCAAGCCACTGATCACATTTTCAAAATTTCAAATTACTCATTCAATTTGAAAATTTTTTGTTTCACGCATTTTTTTCGTATCTGTCACCGTTTTTGAGGAAAAAATTAAAATACAAGTTATGTTCCGAACTTTTCAATAGATTCTGGCTCATTTTCGTGTCGAACCACAAGTCCAGGGTGTTTCCGTTTTAATCTGCCAAACTTCACTCGTCGATCGTGAATCGAAATTTAAAATGACTCAAAACAAATTATGCCTCATAAATGTTTGGTTTGTAATAATACACCAACAATAGTTTCAAGTAAATATCTGGCCGGATATGTTGGTCAATTTTTCGTTATGCCATTTATGTTTGGCATCTTGTTTGAATGGAAAAAGTTATTCGGAATTTCTTCAACATAACTTGCCCGAACCTATGGGGAACTCGGCAGGATATGTAGTTTGGGCATGATGGTGCTCCACCGTATCTAAGCTTAGAGGTTGCAGAACATCTAAACATGACTAACTGTAATCGATAGATTTTTATTTCCGGGCCATCTGGAGAATCTGAGTTATGTTGTCCCCATTTCAAATAAAGATTGCTCGAAAGAATAATGCATTACTAGCATAAAATAAAAAAGAAACATCAAACTCATTTCAGAAATGAAAGATCTCTCGTTGAAACATAATTGTATCAGAGCTGGAAGTTTGAATAATTGATGTTACTTAACTATTTTTGTTCTTAACAACATTTAGAAAACTACAATAAAGAATGTGAGGTTGAAATCCGGATGGGCTGTGAAGAGATTCATATTCGATCGAACAATTTTCAATTCGAGAACTTGTCGATAGAAGTTCTTTAGGATTTCAAACTTTTAAGTCCATTTAATTTAATAAAAGTTAATTTTTTCGACATCTAACAAGAAAAACTTTTTATAAAAAAAATTGGGAAACTCGAAAATTTCATCAGATTTACGAGAATTTCAACCCCTTAAAAATTAAAGGGTAATAAGTGTTAAGGAACTTCATAAATAGCCTTATGGGGTACAATTGAAAAACGAAAAATATCTTCTTGATTCTATATTGAAATTTCCAAAATGTTATCAAAATTCGTTGAACGAAACAGATATAAAATCATTTTTCTTTAACTTTGGGTGTGAATATCTCAGCAAATGTAGGTTAGTTAGAAATAATGTTCGATAAAGTTGTTGAAAAATTGCTATTTTATTTTAGGACACCTGTGTGAATTCTTCACATTAACAGAAAAGTTCGTAAGATTTTCTTGTTATTTTAGACCATGAACTATGTATTATCTTGTTTAAACGTTTAAGTTAACATTGGTAGTGGTAATTAAATAACATTTTGCTGTCGCGATATAACTCGGGCTCCCCAGTAATATTCCCATAACTTCGGCGTGACAGAGTGACAATGACCGGCCCTTCAGATAGTGTGTACCATCCGACCGTAGTTACACGATGAATAATGATCAGCAGTAACGCAAGATAGTAGATCAGTGCACCCTCCCCACGAGTCAATCAAAACAGAATAATGCTCTGCACACCCCGCGAATAAATTGGGTATATCATACTGAATTGTTCACTGGTTCCTATACTAGACTTGATATACATTATCGGCATTATGTGCATGCAGGAACGTATTCAGTTGCTTGAAAAAAATTCAAGGAAGTAAAATCTTGAGATATATCGGGATGTACTTTTGTTTTAACGAAAGCTTTGTTATACACTTCGAACTGAGGAAAGTGAATAAAACGATAAAATCAAATCAAAATATCTTGGTGTGAAACTTGACTCTTTATTGACTTTCAATAAACTGAGTCAAAAGTTGAAGCTTGGAACAATATTTTGAAAAAAATTAGCAAGGTCCACTTGGGTTGCCGACGCCCCCACTCTTCAAATTGCCGCTCTTGCTCTACTCATTTTCACAGATGTTGCAATGAGAATTATAAGTGGTACCGTTGGCTCAATCCCAATTTCCCGGCTTCATGTGCTCTGCAATATAATTCCACCATATTCGCAGATAATCACCTTTGAAAGATAATATTAGAGATAAGCTTCACTCTCTTCTGGATCTTTTCTCAATCATTCATGAAGTTCGGAGTCCATGTATTTTGAGATTGCAATTTAGGAAACCGGTTTGGTTGCTTGGTTTGGATGCGTTTATGGAATGGCGAATGAAATGAAGTTGTTGTTTCCAGTAAGTTTCTTATATACGATCCTATTCTAAAGGTTCCTGATTTTGAGCTCAGTGGAAAGATTTTTCGTATTTTGCGTTTGAGGTCATGGGTGATAATACTTAGTGGAATTCTTAAAGAGTCTATATTGGGAACTCTAAATCAATTAGTCTTTGACTATCCTATATGTTGATACCCAGATGGATTTCGGCATATACATATGATATCTGATTCTTTTCTTGTTCAGATTGAAACTTTGGGACCCATTAATTATCATTATCACTTATTGATTACAAATATCCAACTACCAATAGCAGATATCATCAGAATGTAGGAGAAGAGAATGTAAATACAATCATTCTGATTTCACTTTTCATTTTCAAAATACATAGACCAACTGTTACTAATGTTTTATGAATGACAGAGGCGACATGCGTTTTCTACAGTTTTTTTCTCCCTCTACAATCATATGAAATATTACGTCTGGTTCATCTGTTTGTTCTCCATATCTTTAGCCTACATTTTAAAGGCGAGCGTGAAAGCTTTAATATGTTTTAGATGATTCAACATATTGTCTTCTCCGATCGTGTTTTGATTCACATAAGAATTTGACATAATATTCCTCATAAACCAGAAAATGAATAAATCAATTAATCATTTGTTCCATTATCATTTAGTTAATGAATATAATATATATGTTTATTTGAACAACACCAAAATACAATAATTTTTTGAATACAGAACCACAATCTTTCTTCAGAAAAGTCGCTGTTCTTTCAAAAACTTAAACAAGAAAATCGAAATAATTTTTCTCTCCAAATTTTGATTATTCAGGAAGTATTCTTGCTTACAAATCATTTTCCTCCTAAATCGATGATTCCTGACGTATTTCTTGTTCCTGTTGTAAACTTCACACAGCTCAGTCGTGCATTTTGCAGAAGTTTATCTCACGAATTTTCTAATAGAGATTCATCTGCTCTTGTCAATTAATCAACTCTCATAATAAAAGACTTCTGTAAACGATTAATACACACCACTGAATTTTTATTTGGTACGAAATATTTTCTGTGGGTATTTGTAACTCTAAATGTTTTCCTCATCTGATGGAGTTGAAAATATGTACAATAATGTACAGGTGAGTAGAGATGTAGTTTGGGACACCAAAATAATAAGGCAGAGCTTAAAATGAAAGTACAAGAGCACCACGTGGATTAGTCACGTTGAAGCGGAAAACAATACAGAAATAAATTAATGTGCACCTGCTGGTATCATAAAACTACATTCTACATAAAATTCAAACCAAAAACTTTAAACTAGCTATTTCCGAAAGTAAAGAGATTGTTCCAGAAGTATTCCACTTAACTTGTCTCCACGCCAGAAGGTCATAGAAAGTCTTTCAGGCATTAGATCATAAAGAGCATTCTAACCTTAAAGCATGCTCTGTTATGCATAGGCGCAACTAATAAGTCTTTACAAACTTTTTGAAGGTGTTTGTTACCGCCGGGGCGCCGTGGTTTGTGAACGGTATGCTATTGCTTATATTGTACTTTTTCTGTTTTTTGCGTTCGTCAGATTTTTTTTTCGGAAAAATGAGAATAACTAATCTGTGTTAAATTTTACTTCAACTCAAAAAAAAGTCGTAAAGAAACAATCGAAACAACGGTAAAACATAAATTGAGGAGTAGTTTAAACGGTTCGAAGATGGTAGCATATTCGTTGATAGCTATCCACGATCTATGCGGTCTTCCGCGGCAAAACATACGATAACTTCAAATGTGTGAGATTGATAATAATTAACTATGCGAGAATTATAATGTGATATTGGAATATCTAAAAAAGTATTTGGATGATCTTGAACGAAAATTTGAGATGGTCAATGTTGGCTGTTTTTTTATCATCCTGGTCTTGTGCACCACACATAAAAAGAAGACAACGGTCCAGCTTTTGCAGGTGGTGATTGGCTGTTTCATAACAATAACGCACAAGAACATTCACTGAACCTTGTGTAGCAATATTTGACAAAGCACAAGGTCATATAGCTTCAACAACCTCCGCATAGTTCTGATATAGCACCTTGCGATTTTTGGCTGTATTCAAGATTGAAAGTGCCACTTAAAATGCATCCATTTGATGAAAAATCAACGATTGAAATAAATTCTAGGAATGCTTCGAAGGCTATACCGAAAAGCGAGCACCAGAACTGGAAAAAATGGGGTCGTGTTGAATAATCCAATCGGGGGTACTTTAAAGGATACCACGAGACAGATGACGTAAAAGCAGGGAAGAAATATGGACATAGGTCGGATACTTTTGGCACAATAATCGTATCAGAGGAAAATAAACACTAAGCGAATTGTCAAACATCCAATGTATTGTACCCTGTCTCATTCCATTAGGATCGTAATTTTTTCTCACTATTGTGACGTCACGTCGCTGGATATGAATTTAGTAGAGGCCTGTTAAATCAAGATGGCTTCGATCAAAATGCGTTATTTTCGACAGGTAAATTGAATTGTAGAAAATTGTAAGCTTACGTAGTTTCCATTCTATGAGAGATAACCTTTCAAATGTTCGGTATTGAATATGTTTTATTCAGTAAATACCCATCTGTTGGTTGAAATGTCTTTAATTGTTTTGTTGACACCATGGGAATGGTTTAAAGCACATTACTGTTTTTCCATAACAGAGAAGTAAATCATAATCATTGTTATAATAACAAATCTGAATTTTTCTCAGACACATTTTTATGCTTTTTAGAAAAATTAAAAGAAAGAGTTTTGTCAAAATTCGAACAGGAGATTGAAAGAAATGTATGAGTACTATCTACATGGAATGATTAAAAAATTCGGAATTCGATAGCATTCGAGGATTTTTGGGAATTTTGTGTACATCCTGAAATCCGCCCCTTCACTCCATACGAAAAGGCATTTTCGATGTTGGGAGATACCGCTACGGTCTAACAATAACGGATTCCGCTCAATTGGTTCGATCGACGGACGACAGGAGACGTATGCTTTTCATTCGACGACGTGGGGAGCCTCTTCGTCGAGGGGGATTTGTTTTCTGAGCCCTTATCTATTTATGGAACTTACGACCATTAGCTTAACGTGACGACAAGACGCGGGGATTCCGTTAAAAGGTACCAAGCGAACCGCGAAATTGATGATAGATTTTCGCTGGAGATTCTGAAAACTCTTCATTAACTAATAGAGGGGGTGTGCATATAAGCAGAATGACAGAATTTTATATTATTCCACTTAATGATTTTACTGATGTCTAGTATTTTAACGACCGGTTTGGAAAATATTCGATTTTCGCTAGGGTTAACATTAGGGTTTCATCAAGTCAAACAGCTTGAAAATTCTGCCAAAAGCTTGACTTTAGTTGAAATTCAAGCTTCTGAAAAGCTTGACTCGACATCAAGCTTTTTCAAGCTGCTTGATAGCTTGATTCGTGCAAAAGCATAAAGTTAAGTTCACTTGCTAATCGCTTGATAACGTACCCGACAGGTAGAATAGGTAGGTTGTATCTCTAGTCATACAGATTTTTTTAATTGGCTGTGACACAATGGTTTTTCAAAACCTATTACGTTCGATCTAGTCAATTCATGTCATTTCAGAAATGTAAAGAATTTCTGTATTCAACAACAACAACACTTAACAAAATATTGATGTCGCATACAACATACAATAGAATTCTATGCATATAATATAGACTAGATTCAATTGAAATGATTCTTTCAGAGGTTTTTCGAATCATTCGTTGAAAACTCAATATTCCATGTGAAAATATATAGGAAACTGAAAATGTAGTGTCGTCACCAAGCGGCCAGATTAAGGTTTATTACATTTGGCGATATTCAGCAGAGCTCTTTGCGTGAAACCCCAAGATTCGGGATTAAACGGTGATTCCCCGAGAAGCGAAAGTCGAGGGAGTCCAGGGACTTTCCCGAAACTCGTATATAAAAAGAAATGCTTTCCCTTTCTTACCACATTTCTTGTGAATATATTGTTACTGTTATACCATTACGGCAGACCGCACTAAAAGAGAAAACTTGGAAGGTAAGATACACGTTTAGTGTTGATAATGTTCGGCCTCATCACGTGGGGGACCGCGAATTGATAAAGTTCTAAATGTGGGTTCGGAAGACCAGAAGTTACAAGATGTGAAGTCAGAGCCGCAATCAACCAGATGAAAAGTAGAAAGAGCCCAGGAGAGGACCGAGTCACCGCTGAAATGCTCAAAAAGGGAGA
Organism: Cryptolaemus montrouzieri; assembly: GCA_013387265.2. NCBI lineage: Eukaryota > Metazoa > Arthropoda > Insecta > Coleoptera > Coccinellidae > Cryptolaemus > Cryptolaemus montrouzieri. Next base: position 53,510,729 of record JABFTP020000001.1, on the reverse strand, counting down.
GGACCAGCTCGAGACAGCTTTCTGCATGCTGTTCAACAAGTTCCTTGAAGAGGGAAGAATTCCTGAGAAGTGGAAGAATGCCGAAGTGGACATATTATACAAAAAGGGGGATGCAGCTTGCATAGGCAATTACCGGCCGATCAGCTTATAAGTGTCCTCTACAAGTTGCCGACGAAAATATTTACCAAGAGGTTAACGAAGAAATTAGATTTTCACCAGCCGAACGAGCAAGCGGGTTTCAGGAGCGATTTCAGCACAATTGACCATATTCATTCACTGCAAACTTTGGTGGAGAAGTGCAACGAATATAATATGCCACTCAGCTTGGCCTTTGTGGACTATGAAATAGCTTTTGACAATATCGAGGTCTGGGGAGTGCTGGAAGGTATGAAACAAGCGCGAATAGACTCAAGGTATACAAATTTAATTAGAGAGATGTACAACAATGCCAGCCTGCAAGTAACTCTTAATGAAAACTGGAAGACGGAAAAAATCCCTATAATGAGAGGGGTGAGGCAGGATGATACCATATCCCCGAAGCTGTTTACCTACTCGAGTACGCCATGAAGGAGTTGAACTGGGAGGAAAGAGGAATTAACATATAGGAAAGAGGAATTAATATAGAGGAAAGAGGAATTAACATAGAGGAAAGAGGAATTAACATAGAGGAAAGAGGAATTAACATAGATGGATCTTACTTGAACCACCTGCATTTTGCTAACGATATTGTGTTGATTCACACATACCCCAAAGAACTGGAAATCATGCTCCAACAACTGAATGATGCATTCAAGAAAGTCGGCCTTGAAATGAAACTAAGTAAAACGAAAGTGTTGACCCGTTCGCAAAATATAATTGTGGTGGAAAATTCAGCCATTGAGAACGTAAAAGACTATGTCTATCTCGGTCACAAAATCCAGCTTGGCAGCGAAAATCAAAAACTGCGAACTATAAACTATCTGATGAAGTGTGAAAGTAGTTTCGCTTATTTTTAATCTTTTTGACTTTAGTTCCAATGTAGGCATTCCTTTTATTTCAACAGAAGTTTATTTCAGTTGTTCTATTGAAAATTTATTTATGTTGTTTTTGTGATGCTATGTCTGTGTTTTATTTGAAGATATACATTTCAATCCCACTCTTATTATTGTTCTGTATTTGTGTTTCCTTCAACAACTTTATGATTTTTTTCAGATTCTCACCCGATCAAATATCCAGAATTATTTAAACCTTTATTCTCGCTCTTATTAAATATAAGAGGAAGTGCAATGTCTTATTGCATACTGCAAAATTTGAATTTTCAAGCTTTTGTGAAAAAAGCTTTACTTGATTTGAATTCTGAAAACAAAACCTTGACTTGATTTCAATTCGAGTCAAGTCAAGCAGTTTGATTTTCAAATCAAGTGGTGAATCCCTAGTTAAGATATTAACGAGTAACAAGTTTTTACTTTGCTATTTTCTAACCTAGGTAAGATAAAAATTATGGGGGTAATAATAAAGGCTGCCTAATTTCGTGTTATACTTTCCGAGAACCTAATTAGAATCTGGATAATTCATAAAAATTCTTTATTTCAAGTCTAATCGCAAATTATCCGTCGATTTGGACGACCACTCAATTGGTTGTTTTTTTTATAAAAAACTAAAAATGCAGCAGATGCGACGCTGCTTTATAATCATTTCATGTATTCAGTGTTTGAAATCAGTTAGTTGGCACTTTGTTTCTGTTGAAAGCACAAATAAAAAATTAAAGTTTTGTGATTCGACCATGGAAACACGACATTTGACTAGAGAAGAGATGCTGCGAGCCGTTGGCATGTTCCAAGCTGGGAGCTCACAACGGGAAGTATCCAGGGTTCTGGGAAGTAGCCCAAGTGTCATAAACCGTTTATGGTCGCGTTTCAATGAAACAGGTAGCGTAGAAGAACGCCATACAGGTCGCTTCAGGATTGCTACAGTCGCCCAAGACCGATTTTTGGTTTTACAAGCCAGAAGATATCGTACTACCACAGCATCTCAATTAGCTCAAGAGCTATCACGAGTTCGAAATGTACAAATTTCCGACCAGACTGTGAGAAATCGACTGCACGAAGGTCAACTCCACTCCAGACGTCCTTTAAGAGTTCCACAACTGACCCATGGAAATCGCGCTGCTCGTTTAGCTTGGTGCCATGAACACGTAAACTGGGATCAAGAGAGGTGGGCCACAGTTCTCTTCAGTGATGAATCTTGATTTAGTTATTATCCCGATTCGGGAAGAATTCGAATATGGAGGGAACCTGGAAAGCAAAACCGTCTCCAGCATGCTCGAGAAGTTGTTAGACAGGGAGGCGGATCAGTGATGTTTTGTGGAGGTATACGCCTTGATGGAAGAACTGACCTCGTTTTCATACAGAACAACCTCACGGTCAATTCTTACGCAAATGAGATAGTTTTACCTGTAGTGGTACCGTATCTCCAAACAATGGGTCAAAATCCACTCTTCCAACAAGATAATGCCCTTTTTCACATTGCAAGAGTTGTATTGAACGTTCTTGAAGAGAATGATATCGATCTTCTACCGTGGCCATCCTGCTCCCCAGATCTGAATCCCATCGAGCATCTGTGAGACACCCTAAAAAGAAATCTCCTGCGTCAAAACGTCTTCTATCATGAACAGGAGCTTCGATTAGCAGTTCAGGGGGCTTGGAATGACTTAGGCCAAAATGTAATAGACAATTTAATATTGAGCATGCCGCGCCGATGCCAAAGTGTCATTAATAACAGAAGTGGACCTTCTAGGTACTGAAAAATATAAGTGCTTCCATATCGTTTCGAAAATATTAGTTCAGGATTTTTTTTGTGTTTTGCCAAATTTCGTCATTTTCAAATTTCAAATTTTTTTTTGTGATAGGTGCTTTGGAGAAGTCAAATATTATTTCGTTTTCTTGAGAATACATTATATACAATACATCCTAACAAAAACCGAAAGATTTCTATAAATTCATCATCAAATTCATATTTTAAAGATATTGGTAAGTGTTCCCTAGACTTTTTTGAGGGGTTTATACACCTCAGAGAAAAAGCCAAGCGATGAATCACGGGAAAACATCAAAAGAGAAATAAAGAATGTGAACTCTGAAGAATAGCCCGAAATAGAAGATTATGAGATCGAAGAAGCACTAAAAGCTTAAAAATCAACAAAGCTCCAGGTCCCGACGGCATACTGTCGGAGATGCTACAAGAAGGAAGGGAAATTATACTACCCACTTTGAGGAAATTATTCAATGAATTCTTGCATAGCGTTAGGATTTCAGAAGACTGAGCTAAAAGTGCTGCCGTTATGCTATTCAAGAAAGGCGAAAAGAGTGACCTAAGAAACTATCGCCCCATATCACTACTGTCACAGATCTACAAGCTATTCATGAAAATAATCACTAACCGATTGACGTCGAAGATGGACTCCTACCAACCCGTTAAACAGGCTGACTTTCGAAGGGGTATAGTACAGCTGATCACCTCCTTACTATGAGAACTTTGATAGAGAAAGCAAAAAAATACCATCTGACTGTATACATGTCGTTCGTGAAACAGGGAGACGTTATATCGCCAAAGTTATTCACCTAGCATTAGAAGATGTATTTAAATCATTGAGTTGGGAAGGAAAGGGGATAAACATAAACGGAAAAACACTGAATCATCTTAGGTACGCCGATGATATTGTCCTGATTTCCACCACCCTCGAAGAGTTCCAAGAAATGACTACAGAATTAGCTGAAGCATCGCAAAAAATTGGTTTGAAAATGAACATGAAGAAGACGAAAACCATGACTAACACTAACACAAAAGATACCAGAAGGATTACAGTTGGCGTACACTCTCTGGACATGGTGGATGAATATGTTTATCTAGGTCAAATACTCAAACTTAATAGAGAAAATCAACCAGCACAAATTGCGAGAAGAATTCGGCTTACTCGGGCTGGACTTGGAAAATTAAAATGGGTCCTTCAAAGTCGTAAGATACCACAATACCTTAGAACTAAAGTCTAAAATCAGTGTATTTTGCCTGTAATAACTTACGGCTGCCAAACATGGACACTAACTAGAGCCATTATGGCCAAAATGTGCAAAACACAAAAAACAATGAAACGCAGGATGCTTGGAATAAGACTAACAGACAGGAAACAAACACACGGATAAGGAAAATCACTAAAGTTCACGATGTCACAGAAGAAATTGCCAGACTCAAATGGGGCTTCACGGGTCATAATGCAAGACAAGGAGATGGCAGATGGAATGCCGAAATATATTTGGGCAAAAGAGGAAGGGGTCACCTTCCAATGAGATGGGGAGATGACCTGAAACGCATAGGAGGGCTCAACTGGTATCAGGTAGCACAAAACTGAGACCGTTGGAGAGAACTGGGGGAGGCCTATGTCCAGAGTTGGATGACAGATGGCTGAAGAAGAAGAAGTCTAGCTTTGAAATTCAGTTCAACATGGGAAACTCCTCCCCATAAGAAATATCTTGATGTTCTCAGTAGAATGGATTTGACGTCGAGCCATTGAAAGGCCAGCCAAATCACCTGACATGGTCCCTGTGGACTTCTTTTTGTAGAGTCCTATGAAATACAAAGTTGTATCAAGAAATATTTGAACATCTACGGAAATACTAAATATTTCATCAGAATAATATAGATTGTTCAATAAGAATTCATTTGTAAAACATTTACTACTATAATATCTTATTATTCATGTCAACATATCATTTTTATTCCATTATCGATTTGTTGTATTCTTTTGCTCGGCTTATATTATCTGTTCTTAGATTAAAACCATATCCATGTTTTCTGGACTGAACAAGAGAAAGTAATTTCTTTAGTAGAATCGCATTTTGAAGAAATTTCACAATCGAATCGTCGCCATTTTGAAATAGCACAATAAAAATTTAGGAACGTATAGATTTTCATTTATGCATACGCGTCACATATTGCCATTTAAACAATATCTATGGTCTCATCTTTTTAAGGGTGTCATCAAAAGCACTTAAATCTTATTAGAAAATCCTATGGGAAAATAATAAACAAAAACTACCTTATTATTAGGGTAAGTTCATAGTTTTTCACTCACTGCATACATAAAATTTGTATAATGTGAAATAGATGTAATTATTTTCAAATAATCTTGTTTTGATTATTTTAAACTATTGCTAACATTTTCTAGCTTTCAATACATTGACCATTTCTTTTGTGAAAATTCGCATCGGTTGGCGTCGTCTCATTCCGCTTCTTTCTGTTTTCAGGAAGATAGAAGGGCCCTCGTTTGAAATGATTTAATGATTATACCATTCGGATTCAGTGGATTGTCAAAATGATCCCTTCGTTCTTTTCTTTAGCAATGCGATTGTCTAACAGATTACAACGGGCTTGTGAGGACGATTAAACGAGATAATTTCAACTTCAAAGATGTCACGCGACCGATTGCATTGTACGGAACACTGGTAGATCATTACGTACTTGATTTGTGACAATTTGTGTGCTGTTCTTCAAGGAAATTTTACGGAACGCTGAATGATTATAATTAACTGGAATTTTATTGTACTTAGTTTTTATTTCAAGTGGATGTGCACTGCGTTCCAGATGGGGAGGAACATAATGAACTGTACTCACTTTTATTTCTAATTCTTCTGAACTCCGCACAGTCCACCCGTGTTGTACACTAACAGGTCATCATGGTTGGTCACAATATATAACCATATACAGCAGAAGGTTAAAATGCGGCACTGCTACAGCCACATTACAGTGATGAAATTTTTTTTCTAGTGAGGAGTGGCCGTTATAATACTTTCATTTGGTTTCGTTTATAAGTTTTCGTTGTCACAACTTTGATAATGTAGACAGACTGGTGAAAAAATGAAATATTCATTGATTGCATCAAAAATTATGGCGCGTATACAATACACAAAGTAGACTACAGAAAAGTGACATTTGTAGAATGGTACTGGGAAATATTGCCTGATATTTTCATCATTGAAGGGTAATGACGATGGGCTGAAATTTTGAAGAGCACCCTCTGAAGACAGGTTTTGAAATATATTTCTTTTAAAAATTCCTCATTTTCGCGATATACTATTTGTGCTTCATCTATTGTCAACTGATAATCATTTAAGATATCATCTTCTAATGACGCCACAAGACGGTTCTTCTATCTTGTCCGTCAGTAGATAGATAGATATTAAAATTGCGTGTAGGCTGATTGACGGCCCTGCCTCCATCCATCTTGCTTGTGTAGGCGATAAGCTTTGTGTGTTAATAACCTCAGTCAGCTCCAATTTGTTAGATCCAAGCCTGATACTGTTCCCAGCTCGACATTCGGACATGACGTGTTCTATTGATCTTCTCTCCTCCTTACATAGGAAGAGTCCCCGATCAATCCTTATTAAAATGATTTCTGAGGCGACATTGCTACATTGATGTGGGAATTAGAAGTCTCAGGTCTAGCCAGAACACTTTGGGCCAAGCCAAAAAGTGGAAAGCCCACCGATGGCAGGCCAGGAGTGTCTGTAACCTGTTTGGCTCAGCTATTGCTCCCGTACCTTCAAGTTCAAGCTCCATTTTCCATACTTGCGGTCTCCAGAGGAGTTTTAGTTCTAGGCTCCAGTCTCAAGGCTGTTCCTTGAGCGGCCAATAAGTTCGCCTTCTCATTGCTTTCAATGGCCGAGTTGCTCGGGACCCATATCAGACGGAGCCTATTTCTTTCTCCTAGTTTGGCGAAGGTTGAACGACATGAAGTGATGATTTTCATTGACCTACTTCTCTATCCCCCAGCAAGCAGGTTAGCACAGTGATCAATGGCGTTTATTTCTGCTCGAAAAATAGTCGCAAGCCCGCCTAGACAGATAGACTGTTCTATGACAGTAACTCAACTATATACACCAGCTACAGCACCTTAGGTAATTTTGGAGCCGTCTGTGAACCAACAGGGACTCTCAAGTATACGGTACTTGGAGCTAGCCCATTTCTGTCTGTTAAAAATGATGATCTGAAATGATGGAATCTGAAGGTAGAGATTCTTGTTGTTCTTTTAAACCACAGGTGAAGAGGTGCAAGGCTCAGTATCAGTTCTATGGCTGCAGTATGAGTGGCGTGAAATGCTTAAGTCATCATCATTCAGGGCGTCTCGAGAGCTTGAGTTTGGGATTGCTTTTTAAGACTGCACGACCAAAAGGCAATGCAGCCATATGTGATGCGTGGTCTCACCACCATCACATATACCAACTGAAGTTGCTTTGGGGCAAATCCTCATTTCTTTCCATAGGTCATTTGACATGCCCATAAGGAATGTCTAGCCTTGTGTATTAGGTTTTCCAGGTACGAATTTTACTACCATTAAATAAGTTAGATAAGATCGGGCGAACTTTTGATCGTTTTCACATGTAAGTTGATTCCTATGGGAAAAAAACTTTGTTTCCAGCGAAAGAAAATATCTCATTACGTACACAACTGGGCAGTCCTAATAATAACTCGCTACTTGATGCTGGATGATACAGATGTCAAAAATGTAGGGATTTTTGATATTTCTTGGTTCGTTATTTAACTATTGATATTGAGTGATGAAAAAAAATATCTGTGAACGATAAATCACACTATGATGTATAAAACAGCCATAATAACAAAAGCCGGATGCCCCTTCTATCAGAGTATTGATTGAAAATCTAAGTTTTATCTATTTTTCTTAAATTACTAGGTGATATTAGTAAACAATATGACTTCCTGGTTGATTATATTTTCAAGCTTGAGTCATTAAGATTACTGAAGGATAGTGTTCCAACTCAATTGAAGAGCATTAAACAAATGTTGCAGATTGTGAAAATTACGTTAACCTTGTCTAACGCCACTTCACAATGTACCTCAAGCGTTCCAATTGGATTCTCTAAGCCTTTGAAAATTATCAGGATGACTTCACAGTCTGAGTGTAAACCAAACCGAGGTTTCAAGTATTTATCATGAAGAATTAATATGTTGGAAGATGAAAATCAAGTGAATACAGACATGATGTAAGTTTATTTTCAATTTAACAGGAATAGTATTCGAGCATTTCGACTCTATAGGGAATCATGATGAAAAGAGTCTGGAAAACTTGGCGCTGTTTTATCCATTACTATTTCTGTTAGATTGAAAATAGGCTGGTATCATGTCTCCATTCAATTGATTTTCGTCATTCATACTTATTAATTCTCCGTAAAAAATACTCGAAACGATACAATAAGCAGAATTAACGGGTAGATACCAAATCTGTCAGAATTTCCATTATAATTCTATGAAGATGGTTCTGTGATTTTTAATGATATTTCGCCGCAGAGCTTACATTACGATGTATTAGTATACTCTGTTACGTTTTAAGCCTTTTTTTACCCAGAATATGAAATAATTTGATTTCTCTGAACTGAAGTAATGACCAAAACACTTTCTAGTACAGAAAAATTTTATCATAATCTCCATTATACCAATTATATCGATGAATTGGAAATGTGTTTTCGCGGTATTTTTCGAAAATTTCTTTTTTCTCGGAAAATACAAGCTTTATGTGGTACTTTTTCGTAAAAGGTACTCAAAATTCAATGAATAACCGAAAAAAAATGATAATAAGGGGTTACTATTCGGAAAGTCCATGTGAAGGTCAACTTCCGGTATTTCCGAAAGTGACAGACCAATAAAAATGTTTCAGGTTGTTAGAATATCAATCAAGATACAATTAGGTTTTTGTTTCATTGAAATTGATCAACAATAGTAGGAACTATAGCTTGGAACGTGTTTCAACACCCGATATATACCGTGAACTTGCTGGTCTCGTACTCGCACCCGCACCAAGACCACACAATCGCAGTTTCCTATTAGTCTGTAAACTTAGTTAACAGACACTCACTAGAACGTTTGGAGTCTTCAACGTAAGATCGGCAAAGATGAAACATGACAATGCTTTTTTTTCTTGCTGGTAAATAATCAACTAAGTAAATATGGACCGAACGATGGTTAATTCAAATTTGAATTGCCTAACATCCATAGAACAATAATTGCTACCAGCTATAGATGATTGACTCTAAGCCAGCAGCACATTCTCGACGTGGCAGGAACGTATTTCAGCACAAGAGTTTACAGGTACAAAATTGTAAAATTATGAGCGATCATTGCCGAAAATAATTAAAAGGCTGAGTTATTTCTGAATCATTGGGGAAAATGAGATTTTGAAAACATTGATCCCATACCTGCTGTATATATACATTCAATCCTAACCATTTGCCAAGGGTCCCTGTCAATGGTTTTTTAATCGTCCATGGCACCGGCGAAGTGTGTTTTGTTTTTGAGATCCATAATACTACAACAGATCCAATCATGGTGCAACAAACTATGTAGAAGCAGTTGCTGTAGAATATCACTGAAAGATAGGAAATATTAAGGAAGCTTATAATAATATCGAATTTAAAAAGCTTATTTCTAATGGAGTGAGTACCGGTTATTTAATCATACACGATTTTAATAATTCCAAATACAATGCGCATCAGCCAAATGAAATGGATTCGCTAATAAATTCACCGGCCAAAAATTCGATCAAGCAATAATTATCCTCATGTTCGATATCCTTGAATTTGAAATATGTTACAGATTTTTCAACGCAGAATAACAAATGCATTTGGAATAGCGTTATAAGGGGGAAAACCATCAATCAACTTTCCCAACAAACAACGGACTTCTAATAAATAAAACAACGAATAAATCTTTAAGCTTCTATTTTTTTTCTCTAAAACATTCCAACGTTTTGACACCAGATATGTGTCTTCCTCAGGGAACTACAAATAAATTTACATTTGGAGAGGGACAAACCGTTGTTTGTTGGGAAAGTTGATTGTTGGATATTGGTGGACTTGGAACTGATTACATGGGGAAAACCATAAAAATCAATCAGTAGGTATAGCAGAAGTAGTAGTAGAGGGAGTTAACCCCCCGAGTTCTAATCCCGGCTCAATTACGTCTTGGAACTATTTCGATAAGATTACGGATGTGCCCTTGTTCTTGCCAGCCAGTCTATTCTGTATATTTCAAGGTTCTCACTCATTACTCTTGCGGTATGAATTGTGGCATCATCATGAAGTTTCAGCTCATAACTAAAACCGTGTATACCTCTCAGCAGTCATGGATCTCCTACCAACTATCATTAATTCATTTTTTTTCTTCCTCACTTAAGTATGCCATCCCGAACCATTACAGAGCCGACTCTATAAGTGATTCTTGAAGCAAAATTGTATTGATTGAACCACTCACCAGTTCACCGATAAAATCTGAGACACTCATCTGGAGATTTAAGGTGAAATCTGGATTCGTCAGAGAACAGAATGTTTCCTTATTCTTCATTGCCGCAAGGCTGTTGCGTTCTGACGAATTTAAGACGCTCTGCGCAGTATTCTATTCAATTCTGTACTCGTTGCATGTCTTGTGGTACGAAAGCCAATTTGTGCCAAACGCCTCCTTACTGATGCCTCACTTCCTCCAACCTGCTTGTTTCCAGTACATCAGCTCTAGAACTAATTCCCAAAATACCAAGCCTCAAAAAACGATTATCGCGAGCCGTCGTTTTCCTCGATCTTCCCGATCCTCTTCGACTTCACCAGTCTCTTAGAAACGCACCAATTTGCCTAGCGGTAACATTTTGTGTTCTTTTGTCAACCATAAATTGTACTTCTCGAGAAATATCAACTGATGAAAGAACCATAGTTGAAAATCTACAACAATTGATCTTAATATTTGAGAATTAATGTAGCACTCTGAAAGAGTGTATCTAACAAAACTCAGCTAAGAAATTCTACAGGGCAATTCAAAATTTGTTAAAAAGAACATTTTTGGTTTATCCTCGTATACAGCTGTTCAAAATGTATTTTCACACATTACCAATGTCAATTGTCTGCCATAAATAATCTTTAATATATCCAAAATTTAAGGACATCGAACGATGTTATATCAGTTATGTTTCAAACTAGAGCAAACATTGTTTGCCGGTGATGGTTCTTCGAAAAATGTTCGAACGCGTCGATTTGTTCGTTTTTCCAACAAGAACTTTTCATGCAGGGTGTGTGATGTAAGAATAGACAATACTAACTTTCTACATTTAAATCGAACTCCCTTTTTATTTTTCAATTTTTGGATTTTTCAGCAATTGCTGTAGACATATTTCATGTACATATATCTATTTTCCACTGTTTCGGAAATATTTAACCTTTGGGATTTTATGCAAAAATCAAATGAAATTTGTTGCTGGTGAATTACTGTTCATAAAATAAAATGTGAATATATGAGATATTTTCGTTTTGGTTCATTCTAATTTCTCCAATCTGACTCAATATTTCAGGCATAACCGAATTAATCGCCAGCGTCACTCGCCTTCATAAATTAGCTAAGGGATTTAGTTTTTGCATATAATATTATATATTCCCATAAGAAAAAGTGTTATAACGTTGGATCAGGGGATTACGGTCGCCATTATATCTATTCTCGCCGGACATTGCTTTGGTAATGGGGCGATGATCCATCCTCCTTGCTTGAACCATAGCATTTATTCGTGGGTTTGCTGGATCAAAATATAAATTTCTCAAATTGGGAACGATATAATTCTAGAGCTGAGCTAAATAATAATCGCTGTTGAATTTATCCAAACAGTAGTATTGTGTATATTCTTCTGTCATCCAGTGATGATTTTCTGTAGACCGTAGCGGTAATTTCGACGATGAGCATATGAGGGATGTCTTTAAAGCTTTGCATATAGAGCTAGAATTAAACAATTGAAAGCTTTTAAAGACTTTATTGTTTTTCGAAGTATTCTCCGCGAAGATTAATACACTTCTGTATTCGTTCGAAACAATGATCGACACAGTTATTCCAATTGTTTGCTGCTACATTCAAAATGGCCTTTTGAAAGGCATCAACAGCTTCTTTTGAAGGCTGAAACATTTTGGGGAAAGTAAAAAGTGGTTGGAGCTCAGGTCCAGACTGTACGCAGGATGATGTGACAATTCGATGTTTTCTTGTGTTAAATATTCAATTGTTTTTCGGGCTGTGTGCGAACTTGCATTGTCTTGGTGAAGAATGATTCGCCATTCGGGGTTGGTTTCTAGAAGCTTACTAACGACTTGAGGTGAACAAATGGTTGTATACTAATAGGCAATAACTCTTCTTCGATCCTGTGAAGGAATTGTTGCTACATAACCTGTTTTTGAAACAAACGTTGCGACCATCTTTTTGGAGACACTTGGATGACTTCTGTCTGTTCTTCTTCTCCTTGGAAAATCTAAACTGAAGATTGGCTCCTTTTTTCGTGCAAGTATGAATAAATACAAGAATCATCACCACTGAGAATGTTGTAAGCGCTTTTAGACTTATCAAAGCTAAAATGGTTCAGAGTTTCTGGTCACCAATTCACCCAGCTTTCTTTCTACATATGCAGTATACAATGGGACACTGATTTTTTCGCACGCAATTCTTCGTGCAAAAATCTATCGAGGTCTTTGGAATCTGCAATGATACCTCGATCTCTTGGTATGGTGAATTCTGATCTTCCTTAATAATCTTACGCACAGCATCCAAATTTTCCTGAGTGACCACTGTTTTTGATTCACCTGAGACGTTCTTGTAGAGATAATTGACTTTGAAAATTGTAGAAGGTAATAGTTTAATACAGTGTTAATAGTCAAAATTCACTGCAAAAATGTTCACTTACTAATTTTGGGTCCCAGAATCCAAATCTGAAATCATTTTGCTCTGCTCGGCTATCGTTTAGGAAAAACAAAAATCAAAATTTCCTTGACAGTCCTCTTGTCTATATCATTCAAACACTATAATTTCTTTATTAAAATGCCTTGTTACTATTACAATGGATAAAATATACACACATGTACCATTAATCAGAAATTCTAAGCTCAAATATACATTAATTTCTTATTAAAATGCTTTTCAATTCGAATGTTTATTTTCTAGACAGTCTTATTTACTGTTATGATATTATTGCCCCTGAATTCTCAATATTAGGCAACAATTTCACACATTTTTAGTCCAAGACCTACGTGACATGAACCCGTCAAAAGTGACGTACTCGCCCTCTCCTGTCAAAGTAGAGAGGGATAATCAAATGGAAATCTCTTCAAACCAAACCTAACTAACCTAACCGAAACACAAACCTAATTTAAATCTATTATTTTGAATTGAATAGGTTAGAAGGTTAGGTTTTAGGTAAAATTAGGTTAGTTAGGTTAGGTTTGGAAATATTCTCATTTGAATTTCGCTCTCAGTTTTGAAGGAGAGAAATAGATTCTATCTCTTTCTTGCATCGTTACGTCGTATAACACGGAACATGAAATCATTGTAAATATGGCGGGTTAACTGTCTAGAGAATAAACATTCCAATTGAAAAGCATTTTAATAAGAAATTAATGTATATTTGAGCTTAGAATTTCTGATTAATGGTATATGTGTGTATATTTTATCCATTGTAATAGTAACAAGGCATTTCAATGAAGAAATTATAGAGCTTGAATGATATAGAAAAGAGGACTATCAGAGAAATTTTGGTTTTTGTTTTTTCCTAAACGATAGCCGAGCGGGGCAAAATGATTTCAGATTTGGATTCTGTGACCCAAAATTAGTAAGTAAACATTTTTTCAGTGAATTTTGACTATTGACACTGTATCAAACTATTACCGTTTTTCCGTTAACGTGCTCTATTTCTGCCTTTTCGGCTAATACACGCCGGGGAATTCTGTTACCTCACTAACCCGGGAACTATGCCGAAACCCTCTCGTATCGAGGAAAGGAATCTTTAATGTCCAACACATCTCTGTTAGACAGGACTGACATCTTTACATCTCCTCCGAAATATGGACACTCAAGTTATTCCCAGAATCCGAAAAATCGCACCGACCTTGTGGGGATTGAACCCAGGTAACTCTGCGCAGGAGACGAGCATCTAGAAATTTTGGATTTTATTAACGAAACATGAGGGTTCACTTTAAGTACTGACAGTTGATTAATGATGCTTTCTATGTCCTAACATGTAAAACATGAAAGACATCTCTTGTAACCATGAAGTATAAAGGTCCATTCATCAGCAAACAAAATATGTTCTAATTCAAAAACGTTTTATCAAATTACCATCATTTGTTCACAGAAATTTGTTATCATTACATATCATATTAGCAACTGTTTTTTCTGCCTCACATGTCTAAGGTCACGAAACTCAATTTCTATTTTTCCTGGGTTGTAGGTGGTAAATTTGAGAATATTTCATGAAATAAAGGTCCAACCTCCATATATATATATATATATATATATATATATATATATATATATATATATATATATATATATATATATATATATATATATATATATATATATATATATATATATATATATATATATATATATATATATATATATATATATATATATATATATATATATATATATATATTTACGTTCATTACTTTTACGTTTAATGTTGAATTCTAGAATAAATCTGAAAGCCCTTTTTCCAGAACAGTTGAGGTTAGGTTTGTGACATTCTACACAAAATGTCTAGAATTTTCTGAAGAATCCAGAAATTAAATAATGTAGAGGGTATCATATAAAATGAAAAGCGAGTATTTGACTATTTCTCTTTTAGAAAGTTGAAAAATGAAAAATACACGAATTAAAATACCAATCGAGAGTTTTTCGGTCTGTTTTATGTAATTATCAACGAATTTATTTTTTTGGTTGGTATATACTGTATGTTAATTTTTACATTTGTTTCAGATGTCATAGAAATCAAAGGCAGAATCAATTGTTTCGAAATGCAAAATCACTAAGAATCGTTTTTATAAGTGCAAAATAGTGTATATAATAGATTTCTCTGTAAGGAGGAACAATAGAAAAAAAACAATTTCGGGCGGAATGTTTTCTTTATCATGAAATAACATGCATCTTACTTATATCTGGGTGGCTCACGGAAACCAAGTATTTTTGTAATGACAAGTACTAGAGCGATTAAAATGGCAGTTGATTTTCGTGCGCTACCCTATATTATCAATACTCACTTATAAGAGATGTATGAGAACCCATTGCTGGAATTTTCTGGGTAAAATATAACAAGAACATAGAAATAATAACAGCTATACATCCATTCAAAATAATTTTTTCTCCAGCATTTGGTGGCAACCAGAACGTGGCAAGGATTAAAACTATTATAGCTAGAAAATTAATAAAATTATTTCGACGAAAAAATGTTGAAAATTTATAATCAATACCAAACGCAGGTGTAATGATGACTGCTCTGTAGGATGGAGATCTTCTTGCTATAGTTACATTTGCATTGATTTTTACATACGGTTCTGGGCAACATTTGTAATAGAGAGTGGTTTTATAAATTGCAGTATCAAGAACTTTCCATTCATTACTTTCAATAATCAGTTCTTGCTGAAATAGCGTAAGATTATTATCATCCGAAAATCAAATCAATATTGTCTTATTTCAGAGACTATACAGAGTGTCCTAAACTGAACGTGAAGCCGATAATGAAAGAAAGACCCATCTAAGGTGACATCGGAAACGACACCGTTTTTGCATAAATGCCTTACGTTGTAGAGATATAGACATTGTGGAAAAAATCACTATCATGCATATTTTCCACAGATTTTCTCACTTCTTCGTAATTTGTTATGTTTACCGCTATATGATTGGAAAAATGAACTACTATAGAGAGTTTTTCTTCCAATTATTCGACTTGTTTTTTCCTTACGAAAATATATCACATGTGCACTCAATTTTCCATCAAGGATGTGTTTTAATTAAAAATCGAAAATTGTATAACTTTTTCTTAATTTTTTCTGGTAACTCAATTTCCATTTACAGAATTTACACGAAATAACTTAAGTATAATTGTCACCACAAAACTTGGGTTTTCACCCCGGTTCATATCGGAGCTGGTTTAATAAGCCCTGACCAGATGTGCAACACCTTCATGCTGTCACAATGGGGGTACCACAGGGGGTGATTTCAAAAACCTACGCCCGACACGTGGAGCTACAATCTCTGCAAAATAGGCCTAGAAGAAGTCGTAGGAAGAACACTTCTGAAGAACAAGACTGCTTTTTGTGCCAAATTGCAAGAAGAGACCCTTGTGCGTCGCACCCGATACTCCAAAGGCAATTTCTGGAAGCAATAGACATCAGTGTATCAGTCTAAACGATACGTCAAAGACTTCATTCAAGGGACCAAAACTGGAATATTGAGAATTCGCGAAATGTTCTGTTTTCGGATGAGACCAGAATTGGTGTTCGATCAGATGACCGCCGGATTCGGGTTTTGAGCGGTCGTGGAAAACTGCTCGGAGCTAGACTCCGAGCAGCAAGACAAATTCCGAAATACCAAGGGGGCAATGTGATGTTTTGGGGTGGCATTATGCTGGGAGGCAAAACAGATTAGATTTCGTTTCCTGCAAGTGTAACGGCTAGAAATTATATGGACCTAGTGCTGGAGCCCATAGTGACACTCTGGCGAGGTACCCACGGTGAGAATTTCACTTTTATGCAAGATGCTCCACCGCATACCAGCAACCTCGCGCAACATTATTTTGAAACAGAGGAATCGCTATTTTGAACTGGCCAGCTTGCTCTCCAGACCTAAATCCTATTGAACATTTATGGGATAATCTCAAAAGGAAAATTAGATCGCGCCAGTTTAATCCAAGAACCCCGCAACAGCCCATCCAAGCCGCCACAGAAGAGTGGCAGAATATCACCCCAGAGGAGGTCGAAAAATTGAGAAAACAATTTTCAATTTTTTTGGGTACATGCGGAAAGAGTCTCTTATTTTCATTCATTTGTTTCTCTCTCAAAATAATCCTCAATTTATTTCTTCTTTCAATTGAAATATCTCAAAAAGGATCAATTCTAACAATTCTTCGAAATTTCCAAAATCCCTGAGATAATATTCAAAATATCGGGTGATTCCATATAAATTTGGTTCTGTGTGCTTAGGATATGGTGATTTAAAAATTTTCATGGGGCCTACTCCATGTCAGAAGTTAAGGATCTGATCGAAAAAATCATAGAACAAAAGTCTTTGATAATAACATACCTGAAGATAATATGAAAACTGCAAATCTTGGTCATTACCGGATAAAAAGCAATTTGAAAATTTTCAACCCCTCGTCTTAACAAAAAATGATTCAAACAAAAGTTTTTGATAATAACAATTCTAAGGATAATACGAAAACCTTATAAGCTTGTTTTGATTATTACGGGGGATATGGTGATTTGAAAAATTTCAACTCCTCCTCGGTTCGGGGTCTGGGGGTTAATCATGAACTCGAAATTCGCCGGAGATTCCACCATGAAGACGGCTTCACTAGTAAGTTTTCCTTACAAAATCTACCAAATAATCGATACATAAAAACAGTTATTTAGTGATCAAATGGAAACTTCAAGATAGTTGTGTGAAATATTTATGCGGTTATCCACTGAATAAGAGTGAAACTTTATTTCAAACAGAGAAATGTATTCTTGATTGATGAGAGTATGCAGGTCTCTTCGCAGAAAAAAATTAGAAACTTTTTGATAGAACAGAAAGAAAAGTTTTCTTCCATTTTGAATTGTTATAGTTCAGTTTTCAAGGAACGCATAGCGAACATAAACTTCGGAAAATTGAAGTAGGGAAATCGAAGAAAATGGGTAGTGATTTTCTAGATTTTTTTTCAAAATGCATATATCTCCTAAAAACGCAAGAATTCTGTTCTGCAGGTGTTTCGCTGGTAAGTCAGCTGGCATTAAGTTCTTTGACTATTAGTTTATTTTTGAATTTTCGTTTCGTTAAATACTGCTGTTGCAAACGTTGTTCTGTTTAGTGAATCCAGAAAGTAAGAAATTGACATATATTTAGGTAATCTATAGTAGCATGATTGTTCAATAGCCTCATTCGTACAATTTTTCTCACCTCGATTGTTGACTGGTTATCGTAAAGTTCTAAGTCTATCAGATCACCAGAGTAAGTCCAAGATCCAAATCCCATTTGGCAGGTCTGCTCGTCAAAAGGCCAGTATTTCAGATTCAGATCACAAAGAATTGTGAATTGACAAGGAGGAACCCAAAGGACCTCGCCATTTTCGTACACCAAAAAATGTGTGTTAGCATAATGCCCTACTGCTGTAGAGGTAGCACTGAAACAAATGTAAACAATTAATTTAGTCATAAATGAACGAATAAATGCTCAAGATGGCTCAAAATATAAAAAAGAAGAATGAGGAAAGGTGTGATCCAACTAATATTTAATTAGCTTCACTCCATATCAAAGATAATCTTCCTCAGATTCAAGGTTCAATTACGAATGTGTATATGGATAGAAAGATCCTATAAAATGTGTTTTATATCATAACGCATTTCTACACGAAAACTTGAATAGATCAGGCATTATCTTTATTAATGAATTCATTCAAACCACAAACATTATTGGTATTGTATCCGATACACATCTTATTTCCTCAAAATTTTCTCACCTATTATAGAGGAAAAGGTCTGGTTGCCATATTTCATGATCAGCTAAACGTACTACGCTAAGACCTCCATAATCCTCAGGATTCCACTTGAGTTTTTCATCTGTCCAAACCTAAGAAGCAAAATATCTCTGTGAATTGATGGAAATTGATTTATGTGCTAAACTTAAGAACGCTAATCATTTTCTCTATACAGGGAGCTTCAACGAAAACTAAACAGAGGCTATATCTACCAAGATATTCATTTCTGATCAAAACGCAAAAACAGGTTAATTTTTGTTTCAAGGAGGACATCTTTTGGGGTACAATACTTGCCTGAAATATCAACCCCCTAAGCGGGGGTTGCAATCCTCGAACATTTTGAATAGAGAAGATGGGTCGAGTGATAACTTAAAAGAAAAGTGGTATCTCTGTCTACATTGCCTTGAACGAATTTCCATTTTTCATTGAAAACTGTAAAAGATACAGGGTGAGAAACTGAAAGATAGGGAAGACTATTTCCCTGAGACTATTCAAGTTTCAGTGAAGTAAAATGGAACAGATCCATGCTGATCAATGGCAGTCATCATCAATACCATCCTCATCTCATTTTTTAACTCCTGGAGCAAGGGATGATAACCCTTGAAAATTAGCTGCTCTGTATCTTCTAGATGGGCCAGTGATAACTCGAAAATGAAAATTATTCACGGCATTCCTGTGAAAGAATTTCCATTTTGATTGAAAACTGTAGAAGATACAAAGTGAGCCACTGAAAAATTTTCAAGACTATCCCCCTCTAGACTATTGAAATTCGAGATAAGGATGGTACTTGATGATGACTGCCATTGATCAGCATGGATCTGTTCCATTGTATTTCACTGAAACTTGAATAGTCTCAGGGAAATAGTTTTCCCTATCTTCCAGTTGCTTACCCTGTATCTTTTACAGTTTTCAATTAAAAACGGAAATTCATTGAAAGCGATGTAGACAAAGATACCACCTTTCTTTTGAGTCATCACTCGACCCATCTTCCCTATTCAAAATGTTCAAGGATTGCAACCCCCGCTTAGGAGGTTGATATTTCAGGCAAGTTTTGTACCCCAAAAGATGTCCCCCTTGAAACAAAAATTGACCTGTCTTTGCGTTTTGATCAGAAATGAATATCTTGGTAGATATAGCCTCTGTTTAGTTTTCGTTGAAGCACCCTGTATATTTGAACAATTGAAAAATAAACACTAGGCGTAAGTTTCACAAAATATAATGAGAAGTTTTATTCCATTTTCAAGAACGAAGAGGAGATTGGAAGTATCATGTATACCTAAGAAACAGATGGGAGAAGTGGGGACAAAGGAAAATCACGCAGATCGTTAATTATAGGTAGAATTTGGATTCTTGTGAAATCTAAGAAATGATTCTCGTCTATACAATGTTCAGAAAAATAGTTATTAATTTATTATGAATTATTATATTATCATTATATACAAGGTGAATCCGGATGAACTGTACATACTTGGATGATTGTTGCAATTCGATGGGGCTTTGAAAACTTCTGTGGATTCTTGTTGGTGGCTCCACACGGTGTTTTTTTGAAAAGTGCCAAAAAGCTTAAGTCCCTCCAAAATTCTCAATAATCAATGTAATAGAACAATTTTAAGACATTATAGGCATATGCAACAAAAATATTGTCGAGAAAAAAATTGGAAAATTCCAGGACCGGACTGAATCATCCTTATTTTCAGTGTTCAGGCAGAAATATCACCGTGTAAATTGAATTTTTGACACATAAGATTTTTTCTGGAAAAGCACTTCAAGAGGTTGAATAACTAGTAATAAAATCTCACGACACACCTACACATTTTTTCAACGGGAGTCGATTTTCTAGAAATCCTTCATTTTTCGTCCGGAAATTTGGAGAATATTCCTGGAATCGAGTAAAAATAGAAAAAAACCTTGAAAATCAATGTCGTTCAACACTGTACTCACTGATACGTTGAATTCCTCATCAGATTCGAGTAAAAAGATCTGGTTTGAAAATATGCAGGGTCGGACTCATACTCTGAAATTCTGGTGTCGAAACATAAGGAACGTTATCTTCTTGCTTTTTCGACTATCTTACGAATTCGTACAAAAATGAACATTAAGACGTGCATTTCATTTAGAATTTGCGTTTATTCTAATTTCTACTTCAAAAACGAGTCGGCTAGGAGGCAAATTCATCGAAGGAGAAATCAAGATCACATGCGTGTATCATTTTATATTCACGAGACAAAGAGATTCTGCTTGAACTCTGAACATTATGGAAAAATAAGGACTAGGAAAACAGTAAATTTACTAGAAAAACAGAAGAAAAATTATTTTTCACCTTATAAACTAAATCTCATAAGTATCCCCATGAAAAATAATCAAGGAAGTTCAGATCTGGAGTTAGATCAGAACACAAAAAGACGAAGTGGAATGTATCTAAATGAAGAACAGGTTTTCTATATTGTTTTTAAACAAATTTACAGTTCCAGTTATTGGTCAGAGCATTCCGCGGTAAACACGTTTGGATAGAAAAAACTGTCTCTGTTTCGTGTTCAGTTTTTCCCTCTTGAGTTTCATGTTATGACCCCTCAAGTTAAATTGCGGTTCATTTCGAAGAGATAGCTCAGATGGTGTAATTGTACCAAAGGATATGAAAGGTAATGATTAAGTCACCTCGTGAGCGTCGATTGTCCCAGGTCATGAGATTTGCACTAGCTAGTCTCTGTGAAAAAGATCGCTGCATAGCGAAAGAAAACCGTGTGATACGAGGTTGTACTCGTTCTAACATCTCTCTGTCACAAGGAACCAGCCACAACCTCCATATTCTAATAAAGGTTGTATATATGTCTTATGAAACTTCGAAACAGTGTCCAAAGATAGATGTGAAAACTCCTTTCGACTTGGCACACCGGATGTGAAGAGGAAGGTCACTAGCGTATGCGATGAATAAGAGAGGGCCCAGAATTGATCCCTAGGGTACCCCAGAAGTAGAATATTTCTCTGACGAAGTCAGAGAAGTCGGAAGTGCCAACCTTGACAAAGAAACTTTTTCCAGACATGTAGTCCTTTATCCAATGGTTCAGTTCTTAACGAATACCAAGGTTATCAAATTTATATTAAAATCTTCTAACTGGAACGCGATCAAAGGCTTTGGCAAAATCTACATAGATGCTATCGGTCTGGATTATTCCATCGTACGCAGAGGTCCAGTCGTCCAGACAAATTAGTAAGTTCGAGGTTGTTGATTTAACCTTAAGAAAGCTATGCAGCTCGGAAGGCATGATAGAGAAAAAGCGAGATATTTCGTTAGTTATTATTTGCTCCATGAACTTAAAAGAAACGGACAGTGAACTTATTGGCCGATAATTCAGTTCGAACTATTCATCTCCCTTCTCGAACACTGTTGTCACTGATGATTTTTTCGAAGCACTCGGTAAGCGAGAGAGATTGAGTGAGCTTGTCATTATTATTGATAGAGAAAGACAAAGAGATTCAATGGCTTTTATGCTCGTCTATTCTAATATTGATGGAACGACAAATTTGACCTATATAAAAAGCAGGCCAATCATTACAATACAATTTGTATACATCGCTCTTTTCACATATATCATGTCGATCTTTGTTATTGACCGAGAGTGAACACAATTTTCTTGTTCCTATTTATTGTGTTTATTTTATTCTGTTTTAATATATAGCAAAAGTTAGTACTCATTTGTGGGATATAATTAATAGTGGGATTTTTTTCTGTTTCGTGAACCTGAAGAATGGGGTAAATTGGGGAAAATAATTTGTGTTCTTTTTTAGCTATTGATTTGTCTATGAATTAATTGTCGAACCCGTTTTGATTCTAATGTTTTCAAAATTCTTATTTCATTTCCAAAGTGTTTTCGTGATAGGATACCTGTGAACTTTGTAAAAGAAATTACAATTCTCCATCTTCAATACCAAACAATCCAAAATAAAAACTTTTAGTTTATGAACCGCAGTCAACAAAACTTTATTCTTTCGTCGAACTCCATGAAGGAGGTTATCCAATTAGAACAGTTATTTCATACGTTACAGCCCCAGCAGCCAATTTTTCACGTTATCTTATAGGCATCATTCAACTTTCATGTAATTTCAGTCCAAAATTTTCAATTAAAAATCCTTCTGATATAATAGAAAAAATTCAGCATTCTGTACTACTAAACTCATGTCCTGGGATTGACTTGATCTCTACCCTAGTCTTCAACCTCACGATTCATTGAAATTGATTAACCAAGCTTTGCAGAATAAAATGTACATTTCTGTATACGATCAGAACTTATGAATAATCTAGAAGTATGTTTAGAACAAAATCATTTTTGCTTCAATGATGAAATGTACATGAGCAACAATAATAGGAAATGTTCTCAGTCCTTTACTAGCAGACATTTTCATGGATAACATTGAGAATATAATTCTTAATCATCCCTTGTCGAAACACTCCATTAATTGGTTTAGTTATGTGGATGACATAATCTGTTGTTTTACAGGAACGAATGGACAATTAGGTTCCTTTCGTACCTTCATGAATTCAATGCACCCTAATATAAAGTTCACTTCGGAAATGGAAACTGAGAATTCCATTAACTTCTTGGATTTAACTATAACCAAAATTGTGTGCAGACAGGATTTTCCTATTTTTCATAAACCATCCCATACTGATATTATCTTTCACATTTCTTCCGCACATACACATCAACTTAAAATAGCTGATTATGACAGTATGATACAAAGCGCACCACGATACCAATGTCAGAAAATAATTTCTTGAAAGAACTTGATTTATTGATTTATTTTTTATCTCATAACTTCCGTTCTGAAAGCTGTAACATTCTAGGCAGATATATTCAAATTCATGAATTAAACAAATCATGTGTTTATTAATTCTCTTGTGGAAGTTGAGATAAAACTAATATCGATAGATCTTTTGGAAATCGCAATATTAGGTTATCAAAACACGAACGCAGTTTTGACGAACAAAAATTAGATTGTCACTATGAAAATCATCTACTAAAAGAAAACCATACCTTTAATAATAATTATGATATTTCACATAAAATATTGGATTGAAACTGAACCTATGGAAAGCATAAGAAATCAACAAACAGAAAAATTCCCAAAATTACTTAATACTCCTAAATTTCCCTTCATTACTTTATTCGTCCAGTTTTCAAAAGAAGCAATCCTATAAATGAGATAAAAAACACAAGGTTTAACTTTAATCTACACTTTATTTGAAAAAATTTGACGACGTTCCGCTGACACAGCAGCTTTATCAAGAATGACAAACAGATTGAAGAGTATGGTATTATAAACAAATCGTAGAACAAGTTGGATGAATAACAGGAAAATCCACACCGAGCCATTGTACAGTTAGTATGAAAGGTAATAAAAACTAATTAAACAAGTTAAGTAGGGGTGAATAATTTACATCTACCTGCTCATTCAAAAGCTTGTCCGAATGTTTGTATCTATTTATTTCTAATGCTTCTAGGAGATCTAAGTTTGAACTTTTGATTTTATATGTAATATGTCAAAGTTTTTATTGAATGAATGGTTTTCTTTTATTAAGTGGTTTGAATAATTTGAATCAGATTTATTTTTATCGAAGCTACGTTTATGTTCAGATGTTCTTATGCCAAAACTCCTATAGGTCCTACCGATATAAATTTTATCACAAGAACTGCAATTGAGTTTATAGATTCCTGATTTACTTGAGTTTTCAACACGAGATTTATTATTTTTAATATGTTTACCTAAGTTATTAGAAGTTTTGAAAGTTATATTTAGATTTTGTTTGACGAGAAAGGATTTAATATTTGTACTTGCAGAACCGCAGAATGTTAAACTGTTGAATATTTTATAGTCTTTATGAATAGGATATACTTCATTTATTGCTTTCTGATACAGTTTTTACGAATGATTAGATCTATCATATCCGGATTATATGAATTATTAATGGCTATCTGTTTGATGATATTTAACTCTTTATTATAATCTTCTACTGATAAAGGAAAATTGAGTAACCGATGTACCATGCTGTTTAAAGCTGCAACTTTGTGTTGAATTGGATGTAATGAGTAGTTATGTATAATTGTATCAGTATGTGTTGGTTTACGAAAGACCGAAAAACATGATTATTATTTCGTTTAGTGATTTTCAAGTCCAAAAATTAATGGAATCGTTCTGTTCAATTTCTATGGTGAATTTAATGTTCAAATGGATGGAATTAATGAAATTAAGAAATAAGTCTAATTGACGAGTAGTTCCAATGAAACATACTAAGATGTCGTCAACATATCTATACCAATAATCTCCTAGAAGCATTAGAAATAAATAGATACAAACATTCGGACAAGCTTTTGAATGAGCAGGTAGATGTAAATTATTCACCCCTACTTAACTTGTTTAATTAGTTTTTATTACCTTCCATACTAACTGTACAATGGCTCGGTGTGGATTTTCCTGTTATTCATCCAACTTGTTCTACGATTTGTTTATAATACCATACTCTTCAATCTGTTTGTCTTTCTTGATAAAGCTGCTGTGTCAGCGAAACGTCGTCGAATTTTTTCAAATAAAGTGTAGATTGAAGTTAAACCTTGTGTTTTTTATCTCATTTATATCATGGATCTACATCAAGTAACGGCCTCCACAATTCATATGTTGAAGCAATCCTGTTGAATTTCCCTTATTCTAAGTACTTGGTCTTACTAATGTAATATATGGGACACATTTAATGTATGAATTATCTGATGAAGCTATAGGGTGGTGAAAAGCGTTATAAGTTTGTCAATATATTGAAAATTTGTACATCATTGTTTTATATAATTGAGAAACTTTCTTAACATTTTCACTCCTCCCTAAAACATAAGAACTCAACGCGCATATTTTTAAGTATATATTTGTAGAAATATAATGGTTCATACATTTCCGTGTTTAACTTTCGCATAAAAAAATTATTATAACTTGAAAGACTTTTCCAGCTCGTTTAGCAGAAGACGCCTACTTGATACCTATCTTCGAGGCTGGCAAGTGTTCCTGATATTCCTGAAGTAGCATCCGCCCCATTCTAGACGGGGGTTGCACGTGGACCCGCCCTTTTGCGACGTATACCTTTTCCGCGCAGGACTATCCCGTTTTTTTTTTGAACAAGGAAGGAAGTAATAACCAGTAGCGCAACCTGAAGACCCGTTCGGAAGAGAGGTGAATAGATTTCGGTTATACCGTGGCGTAGGTCCTTCCTTCCACGTCGGATATTCGATTTGAAAATTCGGAAACTGGCAATTTTCCGCGGATGTTTGAGGAAATATCGGAAAATCCCGAAATTATGTCCTTCAATAATATTCGAATGCTGGGAATTTGGGAAAATTTTTCTTAAATATATTAATCTCCACAGTATTCTGACTGTAACGTGATGAAAAGGCTTTAAGATTCTTCAATTCAAAACTGGACATTTCCAAATATTGATATTTATCTATTGTATTATAATTTTCATTATGTTTGCATAATCTTTACTGACATCTATGTCAAGTTTCATGACTCTAGTATTAACTATTCACGATGTTCGCCCCTGAAGGGGCATTAACCGATTCTCAACATGTGCAAGGAAATTGCATTAAATTCTGTAAAAAATGATTTTTCTGTTTTCCTAACTTTGAAAAAAAAACGCACCTGGGGATAATATCAGGTATCGTGCGAATGTATTTGATTGTTGAGTCAAGGGTAAGCCGAGAGTGAAAAAAACACGTCCAAAAAAGTCAAAATTCACAGTTTTCTTCGTCTATCACGGTGAAGTTTACTATAAGTTCCTTCCGCTCGCTCGAACTGTCAACAAGGAATATTATGTGACCGTCCTGCACGAAGTAATACGGCTCAAAAGGGCAGATTTGTAAGCCAACAACTCCTTGTTTTTCTTCTTCGGTAATACGGCGTCTTTGGTTGTTCGCGAATTTTGAATAAAAATTCTCTGTCTGGTATATATGTATGTATGTATGCTTTATTCATAATGGTTACAATCTTTGATTGCTCATTATAAGTCAATTGAAATTCCTAGTTAAATAACCAAAAAAAAAGTAGATTACTCAGTTGATAAATACATAATTCGAACACTAACATACATACAAGGAAGTAATAAATATTAACACAAAAGTTCCGCTGGTCAGTAAAGGCGTCTTTCACATAACAATTCTCTAACTTTAACTTTGAATTTTTCAATTGTAAGCTCTTTCCACTCCAGAGGCAGCTTGTTATAATGGTAAACTGGGAGAATTCCTTTCTGACTTAGCCAATCTGTATCTTGGTGCTATTAGAAAATCTTTTTGTCTTGTATTTTTCTGATGGTTGAAGCTATTCTTTTTGTAGTCCTTTAAGTTGGAATGAATGTTTATGAGAGTGGCGTATACGTACAGTGAAGGAAGTGTGTGTATACCAAGTCTTCTGAAGATAGGCACACAATGTGCACGGTATTCAGCACGAGCTGAATACGTACACTTTTTTTTTTGGATTTTGAAGATTCTCTTCATTGTTGAACAATTGCTCCATAAAGACACCCCATAAGTCATGACCGAGTGGAACAGGGCAAAATAAATCATTCGTAGATTAGCCTCATCATCCCATATATTGAAGTCTTCTAAGCAAGAACACCACTGATGTCTATCTAGAGACCAACGCGTTGACATGCGCTCCCCACATTAAATTGTTCTCTAAGGTAATACCTAGTATTTTAGCTGTGTCGCCATTAGAGAGTTTAGAACTACTTGAAATCGTCAATTTTTGGGTTTTTTCTCTGTTTAATTTGAGAGAATTTGCTCTCAACCATAGATCAGCACGATTCATGGCCAAATCACAAAGTTCATTTGCCATTTGTGGGTCCTTGCTTGTATTATATAAAGATATGACGCCAGCGAAGAGGACGCTGCCTACTGGTTTCAAGTGAGATAGTAAGTTGTTGATATAAATCGAAAAGAGCAGTGGCCCCAGTACACAGCCCTGGGGTACGCCTATTTTTATGGGTAAGAACTGAGACAGCAGAGACACATAAGCCTATCCTACAGGTAAGAGGTGAGGAGTTTCAATGGAACCCCTCTTATACCACAGCGGTCTGATTTCCGGAGAAGAATGGTATGTAGCAGATGATCGAAAGCCTTGGCCAAATTCAATAAACGCAAGGTCGTTTGTTCACCCCTTTCCAAACCCCCAACCACTTTAGACACCAAGTCTGAAAGTGCTCCTATTATGGATTCACCCGGCCTGAAACCATACTGTGAAGGTTATTTTCGAGAAAGTTTAAAAGTCTGTCCTTTAGAATAGATTCCAGCACCTTACCCAAGACTGGAATGATCGATATAGGACAATAGCTACCCGTACCATCAGGATCCCCTTTCTTGAATACTGGCATTACTTTGCTTTTCTTGAAAGCTTTCGGAAAAATCCCACTTTCAAAGCAGGAATTAAAAAGGTTTGAGAGGGGTAGCGCAATGATATCATAAGTGCTCTTCAAAATTCTACTATTTAATCCAAATACATCAAAACAAAAACAAGCAGAGCTGGACAGTTTATTAATGTGAGTTTCAACTTCATGCGCATCGGTTGGCATTAGAAAAAAAGATAAGGTTGCTAGGTGGTACCCTGTCTAGTCCTGATACATTGACAACGGATGTTAATTGTATTTATTTAGACATGATAGCTCCCACACTGGAGAAATAGTTATTGAGATTTACCTATGGAATCACTGTTAATAATTCTTCAGGTACCCCTAAATAAATTTCTTGAATTCGCTGAATAATTTTGTCCTGCATTCAGTCAAGTTGCGTTAATACATTTACTGTAGGTCCGTTGATACTGTATTAAGCTCTCTCGATGATTTGGATCAACCGTCACATCAAAAATGCTCTTTACACATTTCTTCTAGTTCTTTTGTGAACCATGTGAACGGATTATGTTTTGACCTTCCTTTTTCCCATCGGAAAGATATCTTGTATCGAATTCTGAAGAGTCCCCGTGATTTGCTCAGCACATTGATCTGGGTCACAATAGTCAATGCTTAACCAATCAATGTTTGTGAGCTCTGAGCGTAGTTCAGATAGACCTTCCTGAGTGATTATTCGACTGAAGGAAAATTTTGATTTTTTCTCGTTTTCAACATGCATACTTGAGATCTGCACATAATGATCTGATATTCCCGGATTAGTTACCTCGATATCGAACTCAGTATCAGAAAAATTTGTTATTACATTATCAATGGAAGTTGCTGAGTTGTTGGTAACACGCTTAAACCCCTGAAAAACGGAGCGTAGCCCAAAAGACAGAAATACCGACATCAGTTTCTGTAATCTAGGGCACTCATTCTTGCCAAAATCTACGTTGTCTCCCAACAATATGAAACGACTATACAGGTGTACAAAATCAGTTAATAAATTTTCTATTTTACACAAGAAATTTCTGTACTCACCCTTACAGGATCTATAAACAGACACAATAAGACAATTACAACTTTTTGAGACAGTTTCACAAAATTCGAAGTCCAGCTCTTCTGAATATGAAAAAAGGTCCACTGGGGAGCACTCAATGTTGTCTCGTGCATAAATAGCAACACCTCCATGCTGTCACAATGGGGGTATAACAGGGGGTGATTTCAAAAACCTACGCCCGATACGTGGAGCTACAAGCTCTGCAAAATAGGCCTAGAAGAAGTCGTAGGAAGATCACCTCTGAAGAACAAGATCGCTTTTTGGGCCAAATTGCAAGAAGAGACCCTTGTGCGTCGAACCCCATACTTCAAAGGTAATTTCTTGAGGCAACAGGCATCAGTGTATCAGTCGAAACGATACGTCAATGACTTTGTCCAAGGGGTTTACACAGCAGAAGACCCTTAAGAGTTCAAGAACTAACCAGACCAGAATTGGTGTTCGATCAGATGACCGCCGTATTCAGGTTTTGAGCGGTCGTGGAAAACAAGAAGCTAGACTTCGAGCAGCAAGACGAATTCAGAAATACCAAGGGGACAGTTTGATGTTTTGAGGTGGCATTATACTGGGAGGCACAACAGATTTGATTTCGTTTCCTGCGAGTGTAACGGCTAGAAATTACGTGGACCTAGCGCTGAAGCCCATATTGAGACTCTGGCGAGTTGCCCACGGTGAGAATTTCACTTTTATGCAAGATAAACCTTCTCCGCATACCAGCAACCTCGCGTGACATTATCTTGAAACAGAGTGAATCGCTATTTTAGACTGGCCAGCTTGCTCTCCAGACCTAAATCCTATTGAACATTTATGGGATAATCTCAAAAGGAAAATTAGATCGCGCCAGGATAATCCAAGAACCCCACAACAGATCATCCAATCCGCCACAGAAGAGTGGCAGAATATTACCCCAGAGGAGGTCAAAAACCTAATCCAATGCATGCCTAGATGGATTCAGGCTTGTATCAGGGCAAGAGGAGGTAATACAAGCAACAGAGGTCGAGAAAAAACACCTCCGTGAGAAAAAAAATTTCAATTTTTTTACTAGATGCGGATAGAGTCTGTTATTTTGTTTCATTTGTTTCTTTCTTTCTTAAAATTAACCTCAATTTATTTATTCTTTCAGTTGAAATATCTCAAAAGGACCAATTCTATTAATCCTTAGAAATTTTCAAAATCCTGAGGTAATATTCAAAATATCGGGTGATTCCATATAAATTTGGTTGGGTGTATATCTGCATTAGTATCCTCAACAGTTTATCCTAAAACGTTTCTCTTTAAAATGCATTATTCTCATTGATAATGAAGTTCTTAGATATGAATTTCTATTATCAGTCAGTTGTATGTTCAGCACATCTGAGTGTAACATTCAGACTAAGGCATTTATCTTGTTTCCGCTTCTTTGTTATAAGATATAACAGATCATATTATATTTACGGAGTTTGATGATAACACGAGCTTTTGTATCTAAGTACAACTACATATGGACAATGTTTCCGAATGAGAAATCTGTAAAATGAAAGATGATTTTTGATCAATAGTCCAATCAAGAGGTAGGTAATGCTTCAATGTATAATTTCCTAAAATTCTCAAGAGAAAATAGAAAACAGCAGTATAGAGAAAAAATCTTAAAAAGATAGCGGTTTTGTCAATGGATCTCTAATGCCTCTAATATAATGTTTGGGAACTAAAAAAATCGTAAAATTGAAAGAAAAAGTGTTCTTCATAGATGAAAGATAAGCTAGAGCTCCCAGAGAAAAATATTGTGGGTTCTAAAAAGAATATCGATTTACATTTTGTCTGATTATTTAAAAAAATCTGCTTAAAACAATTGTCAAAATTTTTGTTGTTGCTAAGTTGGCACAGCTGTTTTCTATGCTGATGCGGAGTTTGAATGCGATGTGTTATTTAGTTTGTTTACAGTGCTCGATTTTGTCAGTTCCATAAGTGTGTTTTGCGATTTTTACAATGGATAAAATATCGAACAAAGAATGTGTCTGGAATATTTCTTCCAATCTTCCTGTATAATGGCCATTTGCTGCCATTTTTACACTAATCTTTGAAAAAATGGATATACATCTTTCAAAAACCTTGCGAATTCATTCAATTTCAGAAACCCATTTTAAAGTCTACCTTCCGCTACATTTCTGCGAGTAGTAAGTTACAAAACATTCATTCACAAGAAGTAGGGCGAAAAAAAGGCGATTTTCACCGTTTTCCCAGATATATCTCGAAATGTACCGATCTATAATTCAACATTTTTTTCTAGGAGAGTAAGTTTTCTCAAATTTTCTTTCAACCTTAAGAATAAGGTTATGAAAAATATCAGAAATTCACTGGAAAACCAACACGTTACTTTCTTTGAATTTTTACTTCTGTCGAAAATATGGCGAGCATATAAACCTCAAAAAAGTCTAGGGAACACTTCTGAATATCGATATATCGTATCCAGAACGATCAATATGGATGATTTTTTTAAAGAAATGAACACCTGCATCAATTTCTCACCAAACTATGTAGAGTGCCGCAACAGATTTCAGTTTTTTTTTATAAAAAACTAAAAATTCAGCAGATGCGACGCTGCTTTATAATCATTTCATGTATTCAGTGTTTGAAATCAGTTAGTTGGCACTTTGTTTCTGTTGTAAGCACAAATAAAAGATTCAAGTTTCTTGATTCGACCATGGAAAGACGACATTTGACTAGAGAAGAGATGTTACGAGCCGTTGGCATGCTCCAAGCTGGGAGCTCACAACGGGAAGTATCCAGGGTTCTGGGAAGTAGCCCAAGTGTCATAAACCGTTTATGGTCGCGTTTCAATGAAACAGGTAGCGTAAAAGAACGCCATACAGGTCGTTTCAGGATAACTACAGTCGCCCAAGACCGATTTTTGGTTTTACAAGCCAGAAGAGATCGTACTACCACAGCATCTCAATTAGCTCAAGAGCTATCACGAGTTCATAATGTACAAATTTCCTACCAAACTTTGAGAAATCGACTGCACGAAGGTCAACTGCACTCCAGACGTCCTTTGAGAATTCCACAACTGACCCATGGAAATCGCGCTGCTCGTTTAGCTTGGTGCCAAGAACACGTAAACTGGGATCAAGAGAGGTGGGCCACAGTTCTCTTCAGTGATGAATCTAGATTTAGTTATTATCCCGATTCGGGAAGATTCGAATATGGAGGGAACCTGGAAAGCAAAACCGTCTCCAGCATGCTCGAGAAGTTGTTAAACAGGGAGGCGGATCAGTGATGTTTTGGGGAGGTATACGCCTTGGTGGAAGAACTCGTTTTCATACAAAACAACCTCGCGGGAAATTCTTACGCAAATGAGATAGTTTTACCTGTAGTGGTACCGTATCTCCAAACAATGGGTCAAAATCCACTCTTCCAACAAGATAATGCCCCTCCTCATCGTGCAAGAGTTGTCTTGAACGTTCTTGAAGAGAATGATATCGATCTTCTACCGTGGCCATCTTGCTCCCCAGATCTGAATCTCATCGAGCATGTGTGGGACACCCTAAAAAGAAATCTCCTGCGTCAAAACGTCTTCCATCATGAACAGGAGCTTCGATTAGCAGTTCAGGGGGCTTGGAATGACTTAGGCCAAAATGTAATAGACAATTTAATATTGAGCATGCCGCGACGATGCCAAAGTGTCATTAATAACAGAGGTGGACCTTCTGGGTACTGAAAAATATAAGTGCTTCCATATCGTTTCGAAAATATTAGTTCAGGATTTTTTTTGTGTTTTACCAAATTTCCTCATTTTCACATTTCAATGTTTTTTTTTATAATAGGTGCTTTGGAGAAGTCAAATATTATTTTGTTTTCTTGAGAATACATTATATACAATACATCCTAACAAAAACCGAAAGATTTCTATAAATTCGAATCATCAAATTCATAGTTTGATGATATTGGTAAGTGTTCCCTAGACTATTTTGAGGTGTTTATATTGATTGAAATAAGAATAACAACATTCAAGTCTGTTTGGAAATGATAGAGAGTGAGGAACACTCATTAAACTTTCATGGAAGGTTAAATATCCCTCCCTGAAGGAGCTGGTTTTCCAACTCACTCTTCATAATCGTCGTCAATCACATAGTAGTGGTAGAGTCTAGTCCGAATAGAATTGTCACTGTTGCAGACGCATTCACAACATCAAGCCAAAACCGTCACCTATCCGTATCAATTCGTTGGAACGTATATACGTATATGCCTATAACCACCCCAAATCTTCTCGAAATAGATCCTGGAATCAAACTCAGAAGTTTTGAGCTCAAGCACCAGCTTATATTCAACAACTTTTAACTCTGGAAAGTGTGATATCAGCAAAAGACCGTGTAACAGGTGAAATTTTTGAGGTTGATTTGAGATATGTGAAATCAACCCCCAATCTTCAGTATCTCTCAAATCAAAAATCATAATAGGGAAAGGGGTCGAATTTTCATTTTTTGATAAGTTATTTTATTATACAGGGGTTCCATCGCAACGTAAGTTTCAATTCATTAAATTTGAAATACATCTAAAAGCAAAAATCGTTCAGGAAATTGGATTATCTTTTCAATGAGGTGCATCTCGACTTATTTTCATCCATTTTCAAGCCAGATAAAATGGGAAGGGAGGAGTCAGTTTTTAGAGTTTAATGTACAATAACTTCCTCTGCAACTGGACAATCTGTATAATAATTCAACTTTATAATAATAAAATATTCGATTTCGAATTGCCATTTCTTTTCCTTATGATTATTTTTGAGTTGGGGGACGCAGAGGGTAGGGGGTTGAGGTTACATACTCCAAATCCACTTCAAAAACGTTCCCTTTCAGATTAAAAATTGTCTTGCTTCAGCGTTAAGTATTACTCTTTCTAGAGTTGAAGGAGGAATAGAATATCGTTGGATATATAAAATAGGGAATAAAATGTTTTTAAGCGATGTTCTCTAGAAAAAGGATAAACAAATTAGGGTTATGTAAGAAACTGAGATGTATTTTTATATAAAATATAATATCCCAGGAATTTAAATATGCTCATTACTAAGTATAGCATTAATCTCTAGTTTTCCTTGAGGAAGATTCTGAAAACGATCTGCTCCTAATCCGTTTGCCTCGAGCTAATCGATTCCGGACTGGCGGTAGTAATTGATTCAGTGTTAACAGGACGAAGTCATTTCCTGGGACCCTGCATAACTTCGCAGCAGATACACACATTAGATAAGATAATCTAGATGGGGATGACGGGCGCGGAGGCGTTTCCCGGCACTAATTTAAAATTAATATCGCGGAGGCTGCTGACGCCGCCGCCGGTGCCGGAAATAAGCTGAGCGAAGCGCCATCCCTTCAACGAAGAACCGAGGGGTGCGAACCAACTTCTGAACGGAGTTCATTAAACCCCCGGGATAAATTAGTACAGGGTGTTTAATTTCGATAGCGTCTGTCATTTTTAATAAAGTGCAGATGACAACTACCTATCAACCACACTACAGTAGGATTCCCTTACTATAGAAACGGAATCAGTTTGCAGCCACATATTTTTCAGATTGGTGCATCTTTGAGGTTTTCGATATCAATAAAAGAACTGTATTTCTGATATAGAAACCTTTTAATATCGATTTCGTAAATTAAATAGTTCACAAATTCTGGATATTTTTTAAGTGATTTTTTCGTTTCAAGTTCAAATACTTGAAATTCATGTTTGGCGATATTAAAATTTGTTTTGATCGGAATCGATCTCCATTTCTTGTGGATTCTCTCGCTTGATAATTATAAAGTAAATGTCACTGGAAACCTTCGGTGAAATGGAGTAACCAATCACAGCCCGTGATCTATTGGCAAAATCTGGAAATTGGAACACTAGGTCCGTGTAGATTCATGAAAATCATTCAACTAAATTCAGTCGTAATCACCCCAATTGATTTTTAGTTCAGTGAAATATTTTTTCTGAAATTTGGTGAGTCGCTTGATTAGCTGACTCCATTACACGTGCATTGTTATTTCCGTTGAATTTATTGTAGCAAATTATTCAATGCCAGTTTTGTTAGAAATTGTAGTGAAATTTGTGTTACTATATTCCGAT
Source organism: Cryptolaemus montrouzieri (assembly GCA_013387265.2). Classification (NCBI taxonomy): domain Eukaryota; kingdom Metazoa; phylum Arthropoda; class Insecta; order Coleoptera; family Coccinellidae; genus Cryptolaemus; species Cryptolaemus montrouzieri. The sequence continues at coordinate 53,475,614 of JABFTP020000001.1, read as the reverse complement.
AATATATCATACGCTCATATTCCAAAACGTTACAGATTATTTAGTTCCGTTGTTGCTGCTTGTAATATAAATTATTTCACGTCGGTTGTGGTAGAAAATTGTAATAAAATAGGTGCTGCTATTTTCCAAAAATAACAAACGGGGGTAGTCTGAAAAGTAAGAGATTATCCAAAACGTTTCGAATCGGTAGTATTTGTTTGTAAAGTATATTTTGTTTATTTTAGTGTTTGCCAAATAGTCATTGTACAGCTTTCACACCCCCACGTGATATTTCATGATTTCTATTGATAACCATTAGAGATAATTAAGTACCGACGATAACTATTTTGTTTCGATTGGTTTAATAGTAGTATTGTCTTGTATTGTTGTATTTGCGTAGGAATTTCCGAGGCATCCGTTGATTCTGTGCTGTGGTTTTCCCTTACACAAGCAGTATATGTATCTGGAAGTGTCTACTGCGCCCTGTAGTGCTGTTCCCCCACACACGCTACAGTGGTATTCATAGGATCTTGAAAACTCCAACCTGATTTTCTCATAGATTACATAGAACGTTCGGTGGGTAAATTTCAAGGTTTCCGTCGATTCGACGCTGTTCTGTTGCCAATACAAATGCAGTATCGGGGTTTGGAAGTGTCAGCATTTCATCATAGATTACCAAAACCATTTATTTAGTGATTTCCGAGGCTTCTGTTGATTCTGTGCGGTGCTGTTACCCATACACATGCAATAGACGGATCTGTAGTAGTAGAATTCATTCCGCCATTATTACGTGATTGTTAATGAAGATGATAATAAGAAATTAAACTATATATTATACTATCACAAGAGTTTATTGAAAATCAGGATTGCAATTACGGTTTCTCGACCATATTCAGCTGACAATAAGTACTGAACTAAAGTTGAAACACATATCAAATATAGTCGAATAAGCCGGGCCATACTAGTCGTTCAGAAGATTATCTCTATGGGGGGTTTGTTGGAGTTTGGTAATTTCGATGGATTCGAAGAAATCTAACTTTCGTCCTTTAAGTATTCTGTGAATAATTTGAAGTTGATATATGGGTGGAAAACGATGGCCGTTTTCGATACAATGTGAAGCGAAAGTAGATTCGTTGGTTCTCTGGTTATTGTAATATGATTGATGTTCTTTGTTTCTAGTTGAAGAATGAAGACCAGTCTGACCCAAATAGACGCCTTCACAATACATGCAGGACAACTTGTAAGCTCAATATATATATATATATATATATATATATATATATATATATATATATATATATATATATATATATATATATATATATATATATATATATATATATATATATATATATATATATATATATATGTAAATTTGAGACAAGACGAATTATTCAAAAATCCGTAGATCAATGAATAATCCCTCCTGACAAGAGCTAGTTTCCAAATCTGCCCGCCATGCACGCAGCCCCCAAGAGCCACAATAGTGCAACTAAGCAGGATGCCGGGAAACGAAGCGGCAGACTGCAATTTTGCATCCTATCAAGCTACATCGGGGTACCCTATCAATTCCAGAAAGGACGCACCTCGTACATACGTACGAGAGTCGCCCTCTATGGACCAACACGGCGAACCCGCTACCGGACTTCGAGAAAGATACGAACAATAACAAACAGATGTGGAAACGTTAAAAATTCCAAATATTTGGGAGACATCTTTCGCCGTTCCGTGAATCACATCAACGGTAGAAAACGAGCGATGCTGGGAAGCGATAAGCGACACTGATGAGCTCCTAATAAGGGCGAAACTGCAGTCTGCCGTTTCGTTTCTCGGCATCTTCGTTTCTCGGCATCTTGATTTTACAAGCAAGAGCACATCGTAGTACCAAAACATCTCAATTATTCCAACAATGCCTTGAGAACATTATACACAAATACCTGAACATATTCTCTGAAAACGGTTATATGAAGCTCACCTCTATACCAAAGGTCCTTTGGGGGTGATTCGACTGGCAATTGGCAATCACACCGCTCTAATCAGAAAACGTCCTCCAAAGAACCTCATATTTCCAGAGTATATTTTGCAGTTCCTCTATGACCTCGCGGAAGCGACAGATATGGGTTACACCCCTGTGATGATTCACTTCAGTAATTAGGCCTATCCGTGTGCTAGCTTCCGCTCTGCTCGGAAGCTCGTGGGTTGTTCAATATGAATGAAAGTCAGCCGTCTACTTTAATTCAACCTTTATTTTTCTTTTCCTCTTCCCACACTCGAAAGAAATCTTTTATCAGCATGTAGAGTATGCTTACTGCTGGTTCAATGCCTATAAGAGGTCATCTTGATTCAAGTCTAGCCAGGTCGTCTGCATGTCATTTCCGCTATTTCCAGAATCCAGATCGGTTTGATAGCCTTTCTATTAACGAGACTGTTCGGTATTTTGTGATATTCTTCGGTTAGTCGAGACTAGGTGATTTAGTAAAATCGAAAGGTTGACATTGTTCTCAAAGCTGTGACATTTCCAGGAATGCTTCACATTCTACTTATTTAAATTCAATAGGTAGGTGCTGCCTTTGTCGAAATAATATGAGGCGGCCTTCTCTGTTCTATTTATAACGCTTTGATCTCTGACAGTTTCGGATTGACGGCTAACCCATGACTTTCACTGTAGCCTTCTTACACTAGAAAAACTCTTCTTGAAATTTCGTTTGAGACGTTTTGGGATAGGCCTTTGACGATAATTATCATATCGTCCACATATTGCACCATCCTACGTCTATCATCTTCTGCCTCCCGTAGCAGGTTCATATATTCCTGTGGAATATATCCCTTTCAGGTTTATATCACCTTGAACAGAAAGGAGAAACAGCAGAAACAATTAAGGAATTAGATGATAGCGATAAATTTGTTGCTAATATGGAAAAGATCGCTTTGTCATTGCATATTTGACTAAAAAACAACAATAGCTAAAAAGTTTGACGAACAGTTGGGCATAGACTTAGTGCAATTTTATCTAAGTAAATAATCCGTATATTTTGAAGAAATCCATCCAGAGTTAGCACCGATTTCGCAGTCCACCGTTTGCAAAATTTTGGAAAATATGAAAAATAAGGTAATTGAAAATTCATCTGAAGGTTGTATGAGAAAATAACGGTTATTCTGTTAAAAACGCCACGTCTATTGCTCCTACAATAGTTGATCGATTTCAATGAAACAAAAATCTAATTACATTTTGAAAACTAACAGCCTGAAACATTTTCATTGGTCTGTCAATTCCGAAAATACCGCAAGTTGACTGATATTTTTGAATTTTTAAATGGTAACCATATATATAAATATGTTTTTCGATTACTTATTCAATTTTGAGTAGCATCTGTGAAATAATATCACTTAAAACGCGGTATTCTCCGAGAAAAAATGGATTATCGAAAAATTTCGCAATAAAACTTACATTTCCGATTCATGGATGTAATTCGTAGTAGGAGCGATTGTTTGAGTTTTTGGTGGAATTTTTCGGTTCCAGAAAGTTCTTTCGTCCTAATTTCAGTTTACACAACTCACAGTATTTCGTATTTTGACTAAAAGAAGGCTCAAAACGTAACAGAAGATTCTAATGAATCGTGAAGTAAACTTTGTGGAGGAGTAATATTGAAAATCACAGAACTGTCTTCATAAAATTATAATGGATGTCATGCGCAATTGTAAGAGAAATAATGACAGATAAGGTATCTACCCGCTAATTCTTGTTATTGTTTCGTTTCGAGTGTTTCCCAAAGATTATTGATTAGTATGGATGACGAAAATCAAGTGAACACAGATATGATACAAGTCTATTTTTCTCTAACAGAGATAGTGCTCCAGCATTTTGACTCTATCGGGAACGATTTCCGGATCGTGATGAACCAGAGCGCCATATGGTGTTTGGAAATTAAAAGAATTTTCATATTATTCTTTCTATCATTTTTGTAGCTTGACGTGCCTCATTGACTGCTGAAGAAAATCTGTATAGTATAAGTCGGCAAAAAGTTATACGTTTGTACATGAAATTTGACAGAAACGAAAATTTCATCCTTACATAACCAGTCTCGTTTATGCATTGAATAAGGATGATTTTGACAGAAAATTACAATCATGCAACCAAATTATTATCAAGACAATCACTTCGTCCGAAACATATCATTCTCAGACGATTCACATTGGTTTTCAGAAGATCACTATTAATCACCTCAAAAATTTAATGTTTGGGGCAGAATATTGAAAGACAGAATAATCAGACCATCTTCTTTGAAGATGAGCATACTTTTTCGATTATTAGGAGTTAGTACATACTTTTTTCTGCCGAAGTTGAAACATAATTCCTACCCAAATACGGAACCGAATAAATAGGATAAGAATAAATAGCATTAAATGAAAAAAAAATTCAATACAGTTATAAAGTGATTTGAATCAAGATTCTGTGTAAATATTAGTAAACAGCTTCTTTCTCATACATGCTCGAATAATGTGCGCATTTAGCAGTACAATAAATGGGTTCTGAAACCTAAGTGCGAAAAATAAATGTATCAGAAAATATCTCCATTAAATAACAAAAAAACTCCATCATCCGGTACACAGCCAGGGAGTCAATACTATACGAACACATTCAGAGCAATCTTTTCAATATTATGAATGGAACTCATAATAAATCATCAATTGTTATAGTCGCCAAGTGGCGCGCTACCCCTCAAAACTTTTATTTCGCATCATATCAACTGCGAGTCGGCACACGTTCGATGCTCACTTCTTTCATGCAAAACAATCGAGCCATGTTTGGTATGACAATTGACATACGTCGACAATTTGGCATCAAGAGTACCTTGATTCGACTTTGTCGAAGTGCGATTGCACCCCTGCGGAGAACTGCGTGGGAACTTTCTCCAATCCACAGATAATCGCCGTGTCTAAGTTGAAATACCAATCGCTAGTCATTATTTCGAGTTGTCTATGATACCATGCTCTGTGACTAACTTCATCGAATAATATCTTTTGTTGTGCTAAGTCGCGGTAATTCAAACCAGTAACCAGTAAGGCAGAACTTCTCGGATATAGTGATTCTATTTCGAGTGGGGTGGAATTGACAAAAGATGAGCGTGGCATCCCGTTACGAGTTATTAATATGGGTGTGACAAATTTGGGAAAGTGGTGAAATGCACAATTCGAGTTGATGGTTCTGCAGAGTGAACAAATAGAAAGTGCACTTTTCATGCGTCACGTATAGCTGCAGAAATATATTGTTTTCCACGGTCTCCCTTCGCTTGGTATAGTATATTGAAAAGTACACATCAAATTAATCAATATAGACAGGGTGTTTACTTAGTACGCGGACCTACTTCAAGTGATAATTCCTCACCTAAAATGAGTCTTCTCCTTTTCGAGATATGACTGCTCAAAGTGAAGACATGTGGTTCAAATCATTCCTTTACGATCGACAAAAGCAATCAGCTTGAAATTCCGCAGCAATCTCAAGTTCAACAAGTTCAGTATGTTTTCATTTATCCATCTATTCTGGAAATTGATGCAATTCTTAACCCCTTCTAGTTTTTCCATCAGAACTTTTTTGGTGCGTAAAATTTGACCATGAAATAATTATTTCCTCAAGCCTCGTTTTAATAGAAAACTTATTTTTTATTTTCATTTTTCTGAAAAATGCATATTTCGAAAACCTACAGCCAAAATTTCAAGAAACATGTAAAAATTCAAATAGGCTACTGTTATTCATTATAATCGGCAATTATTGATGAAATACCACTTTTCTTCATATTCATTATTCCGAACAGAAAATAACATTTTTATTTTACTTTTCCTTGAAAATATGCATTTTTCAGAAAACGTAAGAAACGAAAGAGATTTCTATTGACACTTCAAAAAATCTAATAAAAATTTAAAGGGGTTGCGGATTTCACTCATATCCAGGTAGATGAAAAACTACTGAGATAAAAGACTTTGTTGAACTTCAGAATTTCAAGCTGATTATTATTTTTCGTTTGTGAAGAAACCTACTTACTAACTTAACTTTAAGCAGTTATATCTCGAAAAGAAAACAATATTAATTCTTTTTCATTTTAGCTGAGGATAGGTAATTATGTGTACTTAGGAAACACCCTGTACGAAAATGTATGGTTGTTTTCCCGTTGTACTCTGTCCCACTTAAAATTAAGGTGATTTTCAGAACAAACAATGCCTCTGAACTGTTTAGTTTTTCATATATAGGGGGTAAAAGTTTGAATTTGTAAACAAAAAATTACCATCACTTCGAAATACCTTGTCGTTCAAAGTTTCAATTATGTACATTTCTGCAAATTATTAAGAGCAGCTTTCTGTCGAGAAAAAATGTGTTGAATTCACCCCTCAGGCATACAAAATAAAAATTTTTGATATTCTGTCAGTATGACGTAAGTCCGTATATATATATTGAAATATTGATCATAAAATTTGTTACTTAAATCACTTACCCCTGAAATTGGGAAATCAGCCAAAGTTAGAAAATGAAAAAGGTCCCCTTTAACCTATGTATTCTTGGCGTGAAATCTTAATTCATATTTTAGTCGTAATTCCTCTGAAGAAACAAACCGTGTCATCTTGCGTTCGATCTCGATTACCTGCTGAAATCTGCGTCGTGTGAAAACATCAGAAAATGTTTTGTAAAGAAAACAGAAGTCGCTCAAGGAAATGTTACGCTATTGATGTTATGTTTGCAAAATATTTCCCCGGCTAAGAGTTGCACCCAATAACTTTTCCAAACGCTCCAAATTTCAACTTTGTGCGACAGTATTATGACAATTTTTCGAGCCAAAAATACGAAAATTTTTTGTATGGAAACTTAACATTTCTGAGGCATTGTTTGTTTTGAATCACCTAAAATTTCAATTCTATATCCACATTCGAATTATGGCAGATTAAAACGGAAACACACTGTATATGTCTTTACTGAGCTTCTACACACTTTACCAATCAACTTCGGGTATTTAAGTGTTTCTTGCAATTCATTTTACTCCAATAAGACCCTAGACGACACTGCAGAGCATCAAATTCCATACTGTTCAAACGATCACTATGAAAATCGTCTATGAAATATTATAAGTCATACATTGTCTTATAACAACATTACAATATTTTCAACAGAGATAACAGAACCACGCATAATGTTGTCCGATCAGTGTACTTAAATTTATTTTATTTCAGTGGGTAATTTTTCTTCATTTCACTTCATTTATGCTTGAGGTTGGAATTTCTGAAAAATATTCAGTTTCCAAATCTAATCTAACCTCACATCACACTTTGTTAAATATTGATGCACCAGGTCTGATAGATTTTCTGACCTTCTGACGGGATGAAGCAGCCAAGTACCGCTTGGTCAAAGCGCTTTCTTCTTATTGTGTCATGCAACATTTTCTGAATTTCGACATATTATTCACTTTAGATGAAATAACCTTGAAGAGTATCATTCATGGTGCACGAAACAATCATTTATTCACATACAATAATTATATGGAATTCAAATAAGAAAGTCAAAATACAACTTAAATGAAATAAAATACAATATATCACAACATATTAGCTATACATTTAAAGAATTGAGATTCTGTGGAGGAAATATCACAATTGACAGCCACTCATTTATATTCCGAAAACATTTCGTATGTTGGCGCCTGAAACATGACATTGGTTCGTAGTGCAAATAAAGGTAAGAACGAACTCTACAGGAAACACGGGATGCGGTAAATCTAAAGTGACTCAACAAAAAGAGACACAATAGGATTGTGTTACCTATCCCCTCTGAGAATACAACCCATCCTCCCTCAAAGGCAGATATTTTAGATACTTTCTTTGGATTTGTTTCAAGCTTAGTATACACTTTTCATAAATCGGCGACCATATCAACGAACGATATTCCCACTCACTTCTTAGAAGAGAACAGAACAAAACTATCTCAAAATTTTAATATCGCTAAACGATTTACAGTTTTTAATAATAAAATCTAGTATCCAGGAAGCGTCAGAGATCAACCAACAATTTGGGTAAAAAAATGTCCCCAGTCGCGGCCATATTCGACCCTCTTCGAAACAGTTTCATTCATACAGTAGTCATATTTTATGGAATTTGATAATATTAAGTTATAATATATTGCATTACACAACTTGTACACATAATCAACTGATTCCTGTAACTTCATAGAATGCCGACCTGAAACCATTATCCTGAACATACTGAGTACGCTCAGTCAAGTAAGATCTAAAGAAAGCGTCCGTCAGACCAAACGATCCTGACATCTTCAATATTGTGTAATGGCTAATGCTGTCAAATGCTTTCGGAGAAATCAGTGCACACCATATCCAGTTGATACCCTGAACCAACAACTTTCATCGACTATTGCGTCGAGGAGGTTATTCAGACTGAACCGATACTGAACTGTTCATTATCAATCTCAGCCCTATAACCGGACTTACATATTGGACAAATTTTAGCCATTTTCCAACATTCTGGATGAATTTTAAGACTCATGGAGAGATTTAGAACCTTGCTAGTGGACTGATCAAGACTTCTACTGCACCTTTTACTATAAAACTGGGGTTATCATCTGGAGCCGAAGACAACTTCGGCTTGAGTTTCGTCACATCCGCAATCACATACTCTTCACTGAATTTTGGAACTCCAATGGAGTCCTCGCCAAAGTGACTTAGGGTTCTTTTTTTTATTTTCTTCTATTTTAGTGACGCATTGAGAATAAGCTGCTTCAATAATAATGATGATAAATTTTATTATTATTTATCGTGGACTTGTGCTATTATATCTCAGCTGTTAGCTGGATTTAATTTACCTTTCCCAGATTCAGCAATCAAAGGGAATAGGCTCGATTACAATATTCTTGACATAAACTTTTCCACTATCCTACATGTATTAAGAATTACAGCTTTTTGCATTTCTATAAAGGTATTCTTATGCAATTCTAATTTCTTAAGGCTATCATGCAAACTTTTGGGTATTAACCCAGTCGAAAAAATGATGACAGTAACAACATCTATTTCATCGAGGTGCCACATCTGTTTGATCTCAATAATAAGGTCTGTGTATTTGGACTTTTCTCCTGGAACTTGTTCAGCACGTAGTCATTATTCGGTATGGCAACATCCACCAGCATTGCTGTTCTGGCTCTCTTATCATACACCACTATGTCAGGCCTATTTTTCGTCACCATTCTGTCAGTGATAACAGACATATCGTTAGTATATTCTGATAGAGTCATTTTCTAATACGGACGCCAGTTGATACATACTAGTAATATGGCTGGAAGGCATTCAGAAGTCCGTACTTGTGTGTAAGTTTTTGATGGATAATGTTGCACACTTGATTATATCTTTAAAGATAGTCCGTATTAGCCGGTTGTTCGCAGCCGGACGTAATATGCTGTATAGTCTCCGATCTTATATGGCATTTTCTGCACTTATCTGTATGTAATGTTCCGTCCTTAATTATAAATTTTTTGTAGTTGATTGTAGCAATGACTTGGTCTTGCATGGCCACAAGGAATCTTTCTTTTTCAGCGAATAGTACAACCATTTGTTGGAAGCTTCTTTGTCAATGAGTGGTTGATTATTATTATTATCTGTTCGGTATGTAAATTGATAACATCCATCAATCAGCGTCCTCTTTCCTTAGGCTTCAAAGTTGTTCTTATCACAGACAATTTTGGATGGTCATTGTTCTACTTTGTCAGCATCGTTCGGGTCTGCCTTTGAATATCATCTAATTCTGTCTTAGTCCATCTGATTATTCCAAATGAGTAAAGCAACACTGGAATAACGTAGGTGTTAATTGCTTTGACTAGATTCCCCGAGATCAACATTGACTTCAGCACAGTCTTCAGACGCTGACTGTACTCTGAACGAATCTTCTCCTTCGACTATTTTGGTCTAGCAATCTGGCTTGTTGGTATCCCAGATGTTTGTACGTTTCGCTATCCCTCATACACTGTATAATATCACCATTTGAAAGCAGTGTTTCACCATCTATAATTTTCCCCCTTTGAATGTTCAGGGTCTTACATTTTTCAATCCCGAATTTCATATGAACATCTGCCGAGAACTTACTGACAGTTTTCAGCAGATCATACAATTGCTTCTTGTTCGAAGCATATAGTTTGATGTCATCCATATACAGCAGGTGGGAAATTGTGTGATAGTTATTATTAATTACAGGATTTAGGCGAAGATCATTTGCTTCAAACCAGTCTCGACCATCTATCATTGAATGTTCTCATTTAATTTCCAACTACTGTCTACTGCTATCCCTATTCAAAATGATGGTATCATCAGCAAATATATATATTTTGTCTGAGCTTACATTTTGGGGCAGATCATTAATGTATAAAATTGGGCCTTGTGGTACTCTTGTATCAACTTTCTCTAGAGGACTCAAACATCCTTTCCATTCGACAGATTAATGACTGTCTTCCAGATACGATCCATTTTTCCACTTATTTGTGAACAGGGATGACCGTGACCACTTTGAGACAATTCAGGGAAAATCCCTGCTTGAAACACAAGTTGATGATACTGCTCAAAGTTATGTTATCAATGATTTTATTTTAATAGTGAGACACTCATTCCGTATACGTCACTGCTAGTTTTATTTCACCTACCTGAGACTATCTTGATAACTTCGCCTGGAGTTGTCCTCTGAACGAACATAGAGGCCGGATTTGGTGTTGAAAAATTTGTCATATATTTTTTTATGTGATTTATACCTCCTGCGCTGGTAGAAGTACCAACACTCGCAAAATATTTATTCATATCAGCTGAGTGGTATGATAGTTTGATAGTTTGAATTCTTGATATTCTCAATGACTTGCCAAATTGTCTTATTTTTATCCGACTAGTCTGAGTTCGGTAACTCTAAATTTCGCGAATTGAACTGTGTTACCAGATTGCTTTCATTTTTATCTATTTTTTGAAGCTCAAGGTTTTTCCTTATTATACCTTTCAGGAAAGTTACGGTTTTTTGACGCATGGTGAGGAAGCGACTTATCGAATATACTGCTGAGTTCACCCAGAAATCATAAAAAGAACGCATTTACATCAGTAATAGACCCCAACTCGCCCCAGCCAGTAACTCCCAAGTCAAGGTGAAGCTTATTGAAATCTGCTCTCTAAACAATAATGAAAATACAGTCAATATTGACTTGTCACGACTCCGATTCAGGGGTGTTTTTTTTTCGATTGTGGCTCAAATTGAAGCTTTCGCTGGGAAAATTAATGTATGGTTTCGGTCCGATGAAATTATTGCATGATGAGAGATTTGGGTCGAATAAAGATATCTTCATTGAAACAAAGGACTATATTGATGGCCTTGAGAAATGAAAGATTTGGAAAACGCTAGAACGTATTGAGTTAAAAAGAGGATATCTTAAATTCGAAAAAATTTGACATATTAAAAATACAAGGATTTATCAAGCTGTTCTCGTAACATCAAACTATTCAGAATAGTATATAATAATTCATTCTGTACGTTTGTATTTCACAAACTGCTCTATAACGGCAAAACTGGTTCATTAAAGCATTCAATTTCGGACACAAAAAGAGACAAGCAGCAAAATAATTGCAATAAAAATCTTGTGGAAAATATCATTCATTCCACCAAATAAAAATTATAGGCGACACAATCGCCGACGAAAAGCTAATTAAAAAGCTTCATAATCAATTGGTGGAGACAAGGGTGATATGATGAGGGTCAAACGAGACAAAAATACAGGGGACCACAATTTATTGCCCAAGGCAAATAAGTACAAACGACGAAATGGGGAACCGAGAGAGTCTTCCTTCTGCGTAACGAAATATATGAGAGTATACAGAAACGTAACGACCATTGTTTGTACCAATTGGGGTTTGTTTTATGACCACTAACCATTGTCTTCATCGAATTTTATGAGGAATACATAAGAATGGATTTCCTCATGTATACTTCGACTGATAATTTATGGAATTATATACAACATGATAAAATTTCCTCAACACAATTTAGCAACAACAGTAGAAAATTCGGAGCAAATATCTTCTCAAAAATTGATGAAATATCACTGTGATCTACCGTCGAATCCGTAATAATCGAGGGGTTGGTAATCCTACTTTTGGGGCTCATTATATTTTTGCGTCTGCATCAATACTAACAATCAGCTTAAAGACTGAACCTGGTCATTAGGACCCTCCCGGTCGTAGAGAGCTAATATTGTGTTATTTATGTTTTAAAATTAGCAAGAACCCATAAGGCGGAAGTATTAATCACAATGAACATATATTGTGACCGAAGTTCAGCTCTCTGATAGATAATATTACTACTAATGAATTATCTGATTATCATCTTAGTCCTGTATATGCTCTTGGTTATTATGGTAGGAATTCGTCTTTTAATTATGTTCGGTTGCTACGAAAGGTTATTTGTTACTGACACTCTTCTTTCCAGCTGGTTTTCCCTTCTACTTCTCATCCCACTACTTATCGAAGATCTGGCCATACTGAGGAATGAAACGTGTATGACCCGCCCGTTTCTAGTTATTTTTTTGTGTTCACACTTTAAGAGTGAACATGGGAACGTCTTAATGAATATAAATTCATTCTATATACTGTGCTTTCCTTCGATCGAGTTTTGACTCCAAATTTGACATTATGAAATAATTCATGAAGTCTTCAACACCCTTTTTCATTCGAATTTATTGATAAAGCTAAAAATATAAATATAAATATAAAAATATATCATTGGATGAATTAATTCTAGAGAAATGTATTAAAATGCTTCACGAGCATTTAAAAAATTTGCAAAACTCATTAACAAACTAAGATGAAGAAAGGTTATTCAGTTTTCCAGGAGGACATACAGATTGGGATAGATAGAAATGTCTTGAGTTGAAAACTGATAGTTTTTGTTACCTAACCCTTCCCCAAGAACATGTGCTATTATAAACAGCAGTATAATTACTCACCATTCTGATCCAAGCGTGTACTGTCAACTGTGATTTGAATTCGTTCAAATCAAAATGCCTCAGGGTCATCCCAAATTTGACTATGGTTTGGTTGTAGTGCTGAGTAGGTCTTGCGAATTTATCGTAATTCAGCAGCAGATCCTGCCGTAGCTTATCTGTGTGTGTAGCATTCCATATCGGCTGAGGACCAACCTCTGTAAAATTAGCAAACCTAAATAATCTATAAGAGTTTTATGAATATTCAGCACTCTGTAAGCAATGCAAACAACTTGAAGCCTACTTCTAATCTGAATAGATTTCAAATCAAATTATAAATGAATCGGATAACATATGTATATGCTTAAATCATGTAAATATCGAGATATAAAATAACCCATGAATGACTTACAACTTGCTCAGCCCCTTTAAACTTTCTACAGGCTTTCACTTGAGCAGCATATTATCATCACTCCCATGATCTGATTCAAGATACACCAACTTGGTATACTGAGGTCAAAATCAGGATCCTAAAGTAGATTTAGAAACTGATTCAAAACGACAACTTCGATTTTCTAAAGAACTAATGCTAATGTGGACTACAAAGTTAGCGAATAATTAGGAAATCTTTCAGAAGAGAGTGAAACTTATCCCTGCTCTTTTTCGAAGCTGATTGTCTGCTGATATGTGGAAGTAGTATATTCTAGAGAACAGAAAGCTAGGGAATTGGGGTTGAGACAACGCTTTCACAGAACAGCAGTACTATGTTGTAGAAAAGACCAGAGCAAGAGTAGCAGTTAGGAGATTGTAGATATAGGTAACCCCAAGAAAGGCCAGTACCTTTCTGAGAATATTGTTGTTGCTTTCAATTTTCGACACAGTTTATTGATGCAGAAATTGATGAAGAGTACAGTGTTACAACAAGATATTTTTATTTTTGAATGAAATTATGATCCAGAAGAGAATCATTGCAAAATACCCTCAATTATTTTGATGATTATTCAGATGAAAACAAGATACATCAGTTTTCGAAAAATTAGGGCATATACGATTACACCTGAAAGACTTGTTCAGAACGTTTCCAGATCGGCAGTCAAAGCAATAGTGTCGACATCAATGAATTTTGCTAGGTGAAGTTGTAGCAAGAGCATCCATATAAAAGTGGAACAATAGAGGTGTAAGAATATATTTCTGAGAAAGATCATAATTGAGTTTGAAAAAAATACTAGTTTCCTATTCAACGAATTCAGTCAGACAACATATTCTTACCCAATTAGTTTTAAGTTGTTCTACTTTGGACAACAGTATACAGTTTAGTTATAAAAGCATCTTTCATTACTGCATTATATACTGCAAAAAATCCAAGAATTTTTTCCATTTCCATTTGTCTCTGAAACCACAATGAATGTTGTTTTCCCTGAAACTGAGTATGGTAGAAAACTCCATCAATAATCGGTTTTAATCTTTTATATTGAATTCGTTCTTATACATAATTTGAAAGTATGGAAAGCATACTGAAACAGGTTGTTTCAGGTAAGCAGTCTTTAATTCCTACAGAAGATTCCTCATCAAAATATTGAAAAAAATACCCATGAACATATGTCCAAAAGCCCTCCATATCAAGGTGTTGAAGTTCAGAATTTGTTCACGTTTCTGTTGATAACTATTGTAGTTTCCAAGGTATCTAATCTCAAATTTGCAAAATTCATCAATTCATTAAATGTGTCCAATAGTTGCAACAATATTTTTTTTCATGGTCATGCTACCTTTAACCCCATCAAAATCACAGTTTAGTGCGCCACTGACCTTGTGAAAAATATTTATTGAAACGATCTTGCAATTTTAATTTTTTTTGTCTCTTGAAATTTTTTCGAAATCGCAACCGCTTTTGAGCGAAAAACTGATTTACATGAGAATGAACATGTTTTTTGATCAACTGAAGTGAGAGTCAATAATCCGTAATTCAGAGGTAGGTTTTCATAATTTTTTACGAAAACTAGGAAAATAGTCTTTCGAAATAGTTTTCACTTCATTTCGAGTTCAATATATAGAGCAGGGGTGCACAAACTTGAGCTGCTCGCGATCTACCTCTATATTTTTAGACTACTTACGATCGACTCTGAGAGGCTGCAAGTATGTGTGATGCATGGTTGTCGTACATACACGATGCACCCTACCTACTTACCTACCTAGGTAGGGTGTACATATATACAAGGTGTTACATAATAGTATATCACAACTTGAGGGGGTAAATCTACGTGAAATATTAAGAAAACAAGTTCATATAAACATAGGTCCGCAAAAGCTTCGTTACAGAGCTACAACTCAAGAAGACACCTTGTGAATTTCAGTTAAAATCTATTTGATGTAATGATGGAGGCTCTAAGAAATAGCTTGCATTGCAAATCTGGGCTGAATATCTCAAAAACTGTTCTGAAGAAAAAAAACATTTTTCCGGAAATTTCAACACCCTGTAGCTCCGTAACGAAGCTTTTGCGGACCTGTGTTTATATAAACTTTTTTCTTAAAATGGCACGTAGAATCACCCCCTCATGTTGTGACATACTATTATGTAACACCCTGTATAGATATCAGCTTTCCGCACAATATACATTATTTCGGTCAAGGTTTGGGTTAGGTTCTTCTCTATGATATCAATGAAAAACTTATAGTTACTCAAATTTGCGAGGTTATTGGTTGTTATAAAACAAACAAGTGACATATGGTGTTAAACTTAACTTAGATGGATGTTGAAGCGTGACACAGCATGTCCTCAGCATACTTTTCATAAGATGGTACGTAATCACTGAGTGCTAATCGCAAGCATGTTGACATATGATCGTCAGTGAGTCGATTGCTATATTTTGACTTAATTATCTTCATTTCAGAAAATGCAGACTCGCACAAGTAAGTTGACCCAAACATTGCCGTCAGTTGAGGGCGATTTGCCTTAGATTCGGATATTTAACTTCAGATATAAAACACCAGAAATTTGTATCAGATGCTGTAGCTTTGAGATGTATATTTGATATAATCAGCATCAACTCATTTTCAACAGAACATGAGTTCATATCAAACTGACTTTCTATTTCAGTAGCTAATTCCTCAATGTTTTCACATGAAAGAGGATAACTCATAAATGATGCTATATTTGTCAATTTACTGCAATCATAAAAAAGCATTTCGAATTGTCCCAAAATATTTGATAATTCAGCCTCATACCTATCACAATTCAACTGAGGAATCTTTGCTTTCAAGACAGAAAATGTTTCAAATCCTTTTTTTTTCAGTTGATCTATCATAAGTTGCAATTTACTTTTAAATGCGTTTACTGCGCTAATCATCACAATAAAAGTTTTTCCTTCACCTTGAAGCTCCAAGTTAATGGTGTTTGAGTGCATTGTGATATCAGTCAAAAATGCTAAATCAGTCCGCCATTTTTCGTTTTTCTACATCTGAGTGTCTAATCTAACCACCTCTTTCGACTAGGAAAGCTGTTATTTCGGTCAATAATTCTTGAAACCTTTCTAGGAATTTTCCACCTGACGTCCATGTGAAGAACTAAATCAGTGTGTTCAGCTGACTACCTAATCTTCCAACTGCAACTTGAAGCACCGCCGTTGCAAGCTAAAAGCACGGATGGAATTCACAATTGTTGTTGCAATGCCCATAATTTCCTCCGTGTTTAAAACTTTTGAACACAAAACTTTTGATGTATAATGCAATGGAATGAAAAAAATTAAGGGAAATCTTAAATAGCTCGACACAATGCCACAAAATCGTTTTTATTTCCAGTCATTACTGGTGCTCCATCGGTTGTATCGCACACTGATTTATATATTGGTAGCTTGTAGTTTTTTACAAAATTGAAGAAAACGTCATATATATTTTCGCCACGGATTTTCCCCTTCAGAGGAATGATTGTCAAAAATTCTTCCTTAGCCAACATGTCATTGAAGAACATCCGAATAAAAATACACAGCTGGGGAGTGTCTGTCATATCGGTGGATTCGTCTAACTGTAAGGAAAAGTATGTACATTTCGTGATATCAGGTTTTAGTTTATCTGCAATGTCCTGACTCATGACTTCAATACGCCTTGTGACAGTCGGACGAGATAACTGAAGTTCTCTAATAGCATACATGGTTTCTGTTTTATTTTCAAAATCTCCAAATAAAGTCTCATCCGCTTCAATAAATGCTTCCTTCACAACCGATCCATCTTTGAATGGTTTCTTGTGTTTCGCCAATATATGAGATATTTCAAATGACGCGATCGTAGCAGCTTTTGATTATTTGGCTGGTCTTGTAAATATGGTTTGTTCTTTTTTCAAACAAGATATCAAATCACGTCCTTTTCGTTTTCTTAATTCACTCTGTGACGGAAAATCCTTTTCATAGTTTTTATGAACGGTTTTAAGATACCTCTCTAAGTTACCACGCTTAGGTTAGATGCTGCAACTGATGCAGGACAAATAAGACAAATGTACTTCCTTCTCCATAAAAAAGAAGAATTCTTCCTCCCAATCGTTATTAAAATGATAGGTGTAAGATTTTTTCGCTGCATTCATTTTGTACTATTTAATAATAAACTTTGTATCGACGTAGTATTGCCTCCAAGTTACAATTCAAAATGACTCCAATTCCTGCAGGCGCAACATTTTTATCGTCTCGAATGTTCCCGTCAAACGCGCCGCCCGAAATTTTTAGAAACGCGACAACAATAAAAAACGCGGCTTTTCTTTGACAAGTACCGCGCGTTCCTTTGATAAAGCCGCCGTTTGCCGCTAGCAGAGTGTTATTTTAATACGTAATAAATTTTAGTAGTTTAGTTACCTACTTATTAAAAATTCTGTTCTTTTCGAGATCTACTCAAAAAGCACTCGCGATCGACCGTTTGAGCACCCCAGGTTGAGATGTATTTTTATCAGGAAATGAAGCTCTTGGTTGATTGTGAAAAATGCATTTAGTTCTGTTAGCATCATCCACATTCATCTGAATACTGTTGGAAGAAGCACTCACAAGTTAAAATAGTATTGGATCAGAATTACTAATGTATAGACTTTTTGAGAAATTATTTGCGTTATCTAATTGTCTTCATCCGGAGAATTTCGATGTGTATGACTTTGGAAGGAAGCTACATATAAAGATTCCTCAGAATGTTCTAGGGCTAAATTTTTTAGTTGTGTTTACAACACTAACGAATTATAAATAATTCTTGCATGATACAGGAATCCATCTTTTGTCGCTATCTACTTAACGCAATCAGCATTCTTAAAATTATGTCTAGACTTCTCCTACAAATTCAACTATAAATGACAGGAATTCCTAAAATTTTCAAAACGACTGCCACAATAGGTCAAAAATTTTCCATCACTATTGGGAAATCCAATACATTGGCACCTCACAGTTCATGTCAGTACAATTACCCTGGTAATATTTCTGCTATTTTAGGGATTAGAATTAAAGAGAACTTATACAAACAAATCTGCTCATTTTGGAATTATAAACAAAACAAGGTAAAGATCGACTTCGAGATCGATTTATCCGACATCGTGCGTCAACTCAACCCACGTAATTATATGGTAGAAAGTAAAAACCACCAGCATTCCACAATTTTCATAAATGTTAGTAGGTATATCATTCATCAACAACCGTATTTCAGAATGAGAGACGAAACCGGAACAAGTCGTTACCACAGCAACCAGTCGGTTACTAAGCAACAGACCTTCGCGCATCCATGTTATGTGATTATGGGTTCTTATCTGTGTTCCGTACAGCAATTTTTTCACTTTTTCAGCCAGACAGATTGAGTATTCTATTATATCCTTCGTAAACGGAAAACGGGTTGATATGAAAATTCATACGAGATGTTATAAGCTACCGTTTCGTTGGACCATTAATCAAAAATACGCATTTTGATATACGAATGGTTAGTGATGCAAAATTCTCATCGAGGACTATTTAGCACGGAATTTAGCTTAGAGTTGCGCTATGCAGGAATGTTAATGTAGAATACATTGCTCCAATAAATTATCTTACCACTTGAATTTCCCTGAATTATTTGAGAGCATTCATTTTTTCAATGTGGTTTTCTAGCATAAAAGTTTTGAGGACAAAATAAGTAAAGCTTCGAGGAAAATAATATGTCTATGAAAGAATTTAATGAAAAAATAAGAAATTGAATGTAATTATTGTTTGAACAACCAAAAGCTATCAGTACTGGATATTTTCGCTTAATGCCCTTATAATCGCCTTACATCTTCAATTCATACTCATTATGGTCAATCTTACTGAGATTGGCTTGTTCATATCCGAAGTTTTTTTTTGTAAGTTGATAAATCTCTATTGTGATACTGAATGAATGATGAATTAATAATAATAATAATGATAATGAAGTTCAACCAGATGACCTCGATGAGTTGCGGGGTTTGCTGCAGATGGATTCAGGGCACCACCGCAACATCGATTACGGCATCATCAAAGTAATTTCTCACACCTATGAAAATGGGCGGTCTCGCATTATCGTTTTAGAAAAGAAAATCTTGACTGATTAGAGAGACAAAAGACACTATATATTCGCCAACAATTTCGTTCATAAGAACCGTGAAACACGTGCATTTTTTCATTATAATATACTTCCCTCGAATATAGAAAACTACATTTCTCGTCCGTTGATCCTGGTAATGACCATTCGTTGATTGTTTATGACGACGTTTCGGCTGGATCGCACCAGTCATTCTCAAGTCGGAGTATAATTCGGAATATAATTTGGAGTATAATTCAACGAATGAGTTATCTCTAAAATTGCGAAAATTATAACGGAAAAAAATATATATCGAAATATACCGAAATCGAGTACATTTGGATTCATCACTGAAACTGTAGAATTCCTTCTGTTATTGGCTTCGTAACATTCCAAACATTGTTTCGTAAAAAAAAATCTTATTTCCGCAAGGTATAATAGAGGCTCATTAGCACTATAATACGCAAAATATTTTTACGAATATTTTGATACCAAATTGATAATTTTTCGTTGAAAATTTCCATTCGTAATCCCGGACATGGTATAAACCTCGTTTTTCAACTCATTATCTGAGGTGATTTGGAAATGCATTGAAATCCTATCACAGATAGATCACAGATCATAGAAATTTTTGTATTCAATCTTAAATGTCATAAGACAAGATTGTGTAGCATCTGAATCGGTGAGTTGGTATAAATTGTTCCGAGTTTTTGAATTTTCACGGCAGAAGAACCGACGAAATACTGTACACACAGAATGAAAAAGTAGATATGCTACTCATTTATAGCGAATGCCGAAAAAACTCTACAGCATCAGCAATTTTATACGCTGAACGCTATCCAGAACGGTAACATCCTTCAAGGCACTATTTTCCAAAACTGGAAGTGAAGTTTTGTCAGCAACCGGTTGTTGCAGATAATGCAGATAATCAAAATTTCATAGTAAACAAAAATTCTGAAATTGATGTATTAGCGTACATTAATTTGAATTGTACGGCATCTACCAGAGAAATCGCACAAGAAATAGGGATAAGTCATCAGAGTGTTTGGAGAATTCTTAAGAAGCATAAATTCCTCTCGTTCAAATAAAATCTTCATCAACACCTTTATGAAAATGATAATGGCCGAAGATTAGAATATTGCAACCAGTTTCTTCAAAAGATGGAAGTGGATCCAAGGTTTCCTTATAAAATTTTATATTCAGATGAATCCCGATTTACTAACAACGGAATGTCCAATAGAAACAATACGCGCTATTGGGCCCACGAAAACGAGCATTAAGTACGTGAGGGTAATTTCCAGGAGCGATTTGGGTTTAATGTATGGATGGCAATGGTAGGGCGACATCTCATAGGTCCAATCATTTTTGATGGACCATTAACAGGGGAAAGATATTTAGGATTTTTACAAAACGAAATAAGCGATTTGATTGATGGTTTACCACTGGCTGTTGCTGTTGCACAACTGCAGGAAAGTTGTTCAATACGTAAATAATAGTTCAAATGAAAGGTGGATAGGCACCAACGGCCCGACAAGATGGCCAGCTTGATCGCCCGACTTGTCCCCATTAGATTTTTTTGTGGGCCCATGTAAAAAATCGTGTTTATAGAACTGCTTCAGAAAATCGAGAGGATCTAGAGAATAGAGTTCGAGGAGCAATAAACGAAATTTTTCCAAATCAAATGGATAATGTAGTACAGGCTACCATTCGCCGCAATAGGCTGTTTCAGGCACAGAATGGGGGTCTCTTCGAAAACCTGTTGTAAAGTTATGCTCAATTGATTTGATGACATTCCATCTATGTTCCATTTGTGTATTTTGTGTTATTTATGTGTTTTGTTAAATTTTTATTCATCTGGAATGTACGATGATGAGTATGTGCGCCATGCCAAAATAAAGCTAAGGTTTTGCGTTTATGCTTTGTGTGCATTACAATTTTAAAACCAGCTGAGTCGTCATAGCCACCTAGACTTGAGAACAAATTTATCGAGAATGATTTAAAAATTCGGCAAATACATCTTAAATATACTGAGTGTATAGACAACGAGAGTTTCATTCGATTTCCCAGAAAATATACAGGGTGAGCCATTTAAAAATTGAAACTATCAGTGCCATTCAATTTTTAATCAATTTCAAAAAATTTCATTGAAAAATATTGGATAGGTAAATAGTTTTAGGGTCGAGCCTCTTTCCAGTTACACCGGTATATATATATATATATATATATATATATATATATATATATATATATATATATATATATATATATATATATATATATATATATATATATATATATATATATATATATGCGCCAAAGAAAACCGGACAATTTTTTCCGTTATAACTTTCGCAATTTTAGAGATAGCTCATTCGTTCTTGCTTTATTGGAAAGCCAAAGGACTAGATTTTTCAGAAATTGCATCGAAATTTCACTTTCGGTGAAATTCAATATGGCAATATCGCTGGAACGTATTTTTTTCACGAAAAAATTGGAATGGGGAATTCAGTTGATGATTCAGTTTTTTCTGAACAATTTGACATATTGATCTTAAAAATATTCTAAGAATTGGTGAAAGAGTAGCGTGAAGAATTTTTTTTCATTCTGATTTTCTAACCTCATGGCGTTGGCACTTCTGAAGTTGTTGTGTTTTTCATGGATGTTCTAGGAAGACAAAGAACCATTTTTTACTAAAACCAACCTAAAATTTGATTTCAGTTCGAATTCAAATAAGTCGACTTCCTCAAATATTAACAATTAAAAAAGTTTTCACGGTCGTAATGAATCAACTGCGTAATTCAATCACTAGATTGAAGCTTTTCCATCATTTTGAGGGGTCGAACTCAAATATTGATTCAGAATTGTGCCAATTGTCGTCAATAATGTTTTTCTTTTCACCATCATATGCACCACCCGTTGTGAAACCTCTGAACATAGACTGCATGCATTAACTTTATGATAAAGAAAAAACAATGAAATGTCATCGAGTTTTAGACGACACCTGATTCAAACTCGAATTTTTTCTTGGTGTTGCTTGTTTTTGAACGTTCGAAATTGTTAACAATGAGCGTTTCATTGAATGTTTATTTGTGGGTGGCTATACTGCTAGGCAAAATATTACGCCAAATTCCAGCCCCTCATTATAACAGAAGTACAATGTATCTTGAGGAAAAATTTCGGACAACAGGTTAACTAGGAAGAAGACCAGGTACTTGTGCAGCTAGAACTATTAGAACACAGGTACTAGCCTTTTTCATGATCTGTTTCAAGCATCAACTCCTCAGTTCACTTTCATGCAGGTGAATGATTGCTGTTTTTTGTATGACATGAATAAGAACAGTTACCACCAGCTGAAAATGAACAGTCGAGAAATTGAGTAGCTTTTTGGATGATTTTTATTCGTTCAAATCTTAGGAATTCTACAATTTTTTCCATATTCTTCTGAAAACGTTTGTCACAAAAATGAACAACCAGTACTATATCACATAAAAACGCTACTTACTCTCAACTGGCCATTAGTGTACAGGGTGTCCCAAATTAGATGTATCCGAATGAAATCTATTTCAATTGATTTTAGGATGGAGCCAGATGTCATACCAGTCACTATATTATGGATTATCTAAGACAACGCGTAGACGATATCATCGAACCAGAACAATGGACCCCAAATAGTCCCGATCTTAATCCGTGCAACTATTTTCTGTGGGGTCATTTGGAAGAAATGGTGTATAAAAATGATATTATTTTCAATAATTGTTAGGAGCTGAGGCAAAAATATAAGAATGTTGGAACAATCTTGATCAAGAAGTAATTTCGAGATCCATAGAGAGCTGGAGAAGACGGGTGCAGATGGTTGTGGATGCCAATGGAGCTCATATTCCATCCTGATTACTTGGTTCTTTTTGTTGAATGTTTTTACTCATGTAATTTGTTAAACAAAATCATGTCGTATTATTATTCTCACAGATGTTTTCAACAGTTGGCACCTGTGAGATATTTGGGAAACAGTCATCCTGATCTTCCTAATGACCCTGTTGTCCGAGATCATAGATTGTACTTCTTTTGTAATAAGGGGCTGGAAATTGGCGTAATATTTGCCTAGCATTTCATTTCATTATTTTTTGTTTATCATGCAGTCTATGTTCAGAGGTTTCACAACGAGAGGTGCTTATGATGGTGGATAAGGGAAACATTATTGACAATGGCACAATTCTGAATCAATAATCAAGTTCGACCCCTCAAAATGATGGGAAAGGTTCAGTCTAGTGATTGAATTATGCAGTTGAGTCATTACGACCGTGAAAACTTTTTTAATGCGCAGGAAAAATTGTTAATATTGGAGGAAGTTGGCCATTTTGAATTCTTTGTCTTCCTAGAACATCCATGAAAAACACAACAACTTCAGGAGTGCCAACGCCATGAGGTGAAAAAAAATATTTCGATTTCAACTGAAAATCAGAATGAAAAAAAATTTCACGCTAGTTTTTTACCAATTCTTGGAAGATTCTCAAGATTAATTTGTCAAATGGTTCAGAAAAAGACTGAATTATCGACTGAATGCCCCATTCGAAGGTTTTAGTGAGAAAAAAACGTTCCAGCGACCTTGAAATATTGCTCATTTTCGAATGAGTTAGCCATATTGGATTTCACCGGAAGTGCAATTTCGAAACAATTTATGAAAAACCTAGTTCTTTGCCTCTCCAATGAAGCAAGAACGAATGATCTAGCTCTAAAATTGCGAAAGTTAGGAGGGGACTAATTTCTGAGTTGGTTCGGAAATGTAAAATCAGCAGCACCTAAGTCAAAATTCATTACAGAAAATATATTACAGAGTGATACATCTTTGGAAAGTTCTTTTAATTCTCTATTCAAAAATAGTTTTTAATACATATTACATAGCTGTTGAAGTTAAACCATATTAGATCTGTTACAAAATGAAAAGTATTTCAACTTTCGGCAGGTAGTTGATTAAATGCTGACATACATAGGTCTATAGGGTCATTATAACCAATTACACTTCTCACTGCTTCTAAATCCAATCTTTCTCGCGTTATATTCATGGATGTCTTGACGTCTCATTAATTTAGTATTAACTTTATGTTGTCTCTGCGATACTTTATAGGTTTATTTACACTGCTCTAGTTTTTGCAAATATCTTAGATGTAATGAATTGAGTTGATCATATAATTCTATATTGGGAATTTTATAATCCAAATTAAATAAAATTTTCAGAAATTTACTTTGAATTTCCTGCATCTCTTCATATAACGCCTCTGAACAGTTTCCCCACATTGAAATCAAATATCTGATATTAGAAACGAACTATTGTTTATTTCCTACTAAGAGTTGTTACCGAGATGTTGGCGAAAGCGATGAATTGCTCCACTAATCGGAATGATTTTGTCACGCAGATGTTCCCAGTGTTCTGGCAGCCCAATTTATCATCTATTATTATACCAAAATAGCTTGTACTTGTAATTCTATGGAGCATATTATTACCGATCTTCAGCTTAATCATATCTACTGTTCCATTTTCTGTTTGAATAACATATAGCTAGTCTTCTTTGTATATATCTTGAGTTTGTTCTATACTAGCCAAGAATTCATAAGATCATTATTCACTGATTGCTGGAGAGATTTAATATCTCTTTATACTAAAATCGTGTCATTAGCAAATGTGTGCGATTTTAAGATTTGAAACTTATAGCTTATACTGAAGTGGCCCCAAAACAGAACCCGGGGTATGCCACAAGTAACATACTTCTCATCACTATATGTACTATTTAATTTCAAAATCAGAAGTATTTGGCTCAAATAAGGCTTTAAAAATTCCAATATTTTTACTCCAATTCCCATTAAGTGAAGTTTTCTCAAAAGTAGCTCGTGGTCATCAATATCGAAGGTTTTTTCAAATCCACCAAGATATATTCAACATACTTGTTTTTATCTAGTTCGTTCGCCACAAAATGAAGGCATTAAGTCAGTAAAAGCACACAGGGTACTGATTTCCTCCAAGAATCCATACTGGTTTCCATTGATTCATTCAATTGTTTTTATGTACGTCAGCAATCTTTCTTTAATAACTTTCCTAATCACTTTTGAGAATAAAAATACCACCATTATTGGTCTGTATTTCTCCATCCTCATATGCGACCCATTCTTATGAATTAGGATAACCTTTTTAATTTTTAGGATGTCAAGAAAGATGTTGGTTCGAATGACATTGTTCACAAACTGGCACAAAAAAGAGATAATCTACATTGTGATAACAACCAATATCAGTCATTCTGATATTATAGTATCCTGCAGCAGCAGCTTCTATCTCCGAAAGAATTTCTTTAATTTCATGCTTATATGTGGTAGTAATGAACAAAGAATTTTGATTGTGTTTCTTCAAATATGACCTCAAGGTGTTAGTTTTCTTCTATTGTATTAATTATGTTGGTACCTACATTAATAAAGTATTGCCGAAATTCATTAGCAATTTCCATATTAGACCTAATTTCGATTCCATTAACTCAATACAAAATCGAAAATTATTTATTCAGAAGAAGTTTGGATATATTTACGAATTATTCGATCAGTTTGTTCCGAACCTCATTCAGGGTCGCTGGCGGGTTTTGCTGGTTTCTCAATCTTCTATTGAGAATGCCCGAGACATGTTCGATGGGATTGAAGCCTAGACTTCCTAAAGGCCATACCATTGAAGTGATTTCGTGATCTTGTACTTAGTTCCTAACGATATGAGCTTGGTGAGGTCTGGCGTTATTATGCATAATCAAAAAATGTTTGCCAAAATGGTACATCATGTACTTCTAAAGTGTATGTAATGTACCTCTGAGTATTCACGATGACCAGATCAGTTCGGGTGATCAAAGAATTCCCCCCACACCATTATGAAACCTCCATCAAAACCATAGTTAAAAAGTTGCACTCGAAATATCTCTTATTTCGGGGTCTGTACATTAGAGAACGTCGATCGCAATGAAAAAGATAAAATCTGGACTTATCTGTAACAAAACTCTTTTCCAGTGAGCTTCTAACCAATCGACACGTTCTCTGGCAAAATTCATTCGGACTTTTTGATGTGGTGCGGCTAGAGCTGGGTCTCGAGCTACGACACGTTTCAGTGCTGATTTGCACTACACTGTTTTGTCGAAGCTGTATTTGAAGGAACCTGGCTGTAGCGAACCATTGTCTCAACGAGGAAGTTCTTAAATAGGGTCATGGATGGTCGTTGTTTGTCGAGGTCATTTTTGCCCAG
The DNA here is from genome assembly GCA_013387265.2 of Cryptolaemus montrouzieri. NCBI lineage: Eukaryota > Metazoa > Arthropoda > Insecta > Coleoptera > Coccinellidae > Cryptolaemus > Cryptolaemus montrouzieri. The sequence continues at coordinate 53,448,861 of JABFTP020000001.1, read as the reverse complement.
GTGTCTTTTCATGTCGATAATATTTGAATGGGAAATCACAAGTCTTTGAACCATTCTTGTATACGCCCAATCTAGGACATCTAACAACACTTCTTCAGCACAACCTACCGCGATCAAATTATCATTGAAAATTTTCGAAAGAACGAACGTTACTCGCCAAAATTGATCAATAACTGCTGTCATGTGGCGGTTTCTTGGAAAATCCTAATGTATTTCTTCCATTTTATTTCTCATGAGAGGAACATGTGCGCCAAAAAAACATCGAATTTTGTTGACGTATGTGACATATTCGAAAATAAACATGTGTTAATCATTAGTTGCCTGCCAAAAAGAAATATGATATATTCAAATTTAAGCAGAGTATATTCATCAAAATAGTCAGTGGCGTACCACATGACCCAAGAAAAAATGCCATTCTGTAGATTTTCGCAACAATACTGCATACGGAATCGTCTAGGAGAGGAAGAATGTCCTATGTTTCAAATTAGAGGCCAATATCTCGATAATTGCAAAAGTTATTAACAAAAAAACAAAATTTTCTTCAAACTTGATGATACCTATCTCGTAATGAAACGTTTGCAGACCTTTGTTTATAGCTAGAAATAGCCTTAAAACTACGAGTTCTGTCTATTATTAAATTCCTGCTATATAAAAGATGAACCGCCATTTGTATTATTTTCTACTGTTGTCCCTTTAATCCAAGTTAATTTAATTTTTCATCCAGGTCAAGTAGGACTAAAAAATGATCTATAGTTCAAATTTGAGAGCAATATATCTTAATAACAGATATATCGAAAAACAAGAAATTTTTGAAACTCTAGCGGATCTATGTGTATAATGGAATATCTTAAATCTTAAAATGATGTGAATTATCGGCAGCTAAAGTCCTGCTACAAAACGAATGCTAATCCTGTATAATATATCAAAAAAAATCTTAATTTTGATTCTTCCATTACTTACTGGTTGTTGTAAATCCACCGAACACTTCAACAAAAAACACGAATAAAAGTGAGACAATAGTCAAGGACTGCATCTTACATTCAAAGAATAGAAGCAGCAATGATTGAAAGTTAACCAGACAACGGCTTTTAAGTACTCGTTCATCCAATATAGTCTTAACACGATAAATATTTCCTGTACGAGTACTGTTTTATCATCTCTCAAAGTCTAGTCAGATTCAATAACAGTAGCTGTTTTATCTTTTTTGGGTCCAATTCAACTGACTTTGAAATGTCATTTCCTTGTTTCATATAGAGGATGTCATAAAATAATCCTCAAGTAGTTTATTTTCTTTTATTACTCATTGAAATCATTAAAATCAATGAAGAAAATCGTTTAATTCTCTACCTACTGAACTGAAATTGTTTTCGCGATCAAAATTTGTGTGTTTATTTTTTAATAAATTATAGTTACAAGGGTCATTGAAATGTAAATGAACAAAATAAAATTAATTTTACACTAGCGAGAGTATATTTTCTCGAATATTGGATAAGAGGAGTTGTGGACACTTGTGGGTGCAGCGCCATGGTAAAAAGTTGAATCCTGGTGAAAACAATTAAAATGAAATTGGAAATATATAACTTTTATCTTTCACGTTTCATCCATTTCACAGAAGAGATTTTCATTTTGTCTTTTATAATCTTCTCCGAATATTTATGCTATATTATTCGATATCATTGTTTCTTATAATATTATAATATGTGTTGAAGTAGAATCTTGGTGGTTTCGCTCGGTAGTTAAAGCCAATAGTGTTATAATATATCCTTTTTCAGAGATTTTTTCGTGTCCATATCGAAATGATGGGAGGATAACTTTGATTAGTACAGTTCAAAATCTTCTCGAGTTGAATTAACTGTATTTATAACAGGAAATAAACCTAAGTCTAATTGCTCATTACAAATTTACTGGTTTATCCTGCGAGCAGACGTGATTTCCATCATCTCTAAAATATCCACCATCTTTCTTTTATTACCTGGATGTTCTTTGTATTGAAATTCATAACATGATCATTGGATGAGCGGAGAGTTAATTCAACGTGAAATGTCTGCACGTTTGAATTGTCCCCTGAATAAGGAGGATGACAAAGAAGTACCTCCTCAGCCAGAGACAGATATTTGATTATAACAAAGACAAATCGTACTTTTTACCATCACGTAGTGTAACGTAATTTCTTACGTATTACATAATTGCGCTTATTGGCAGCTTTTCGCCAGAGAACAGTTGGGTAGTGGGTTGTATAATTTACAAAACTCTTAGTATCAATAAAAGAATAATTAAAATGAACTGGGCGCCACTTGATTTAAGCTATGAAATATAAACTTAATATGAATCGACTGATTGAAAATCAAGAAACAATCAGTGCTACTTTTAGGTAACAGTAAATGAAGAATATGATTTTTGATGAGAATATAATATACGTAATGAAATGCAATTTATAATATACGGAAAAATAAGGGTTAGTAATCCACTTATAATATAACTCTAAAGATGATAAAAAAAAACGGAGATGTTTGAGAAGGTAATACGATATTGAAGTTACACCAAATTCTTCTTTATTATTTAGCGTTGAAAGATGAACTGATTAATATAACAGTGTAGATTGATACTGGCCTAGATTTGAGAAGGTTCTATAGAACAACTGTACTTTGAAACAAAATGGCTTCAGCTTTTAGTGATGATGATGAGTGACTGAATGTAGGTAAGCGTATTCGAAAATTCTGTCCTCAGAACGATAACCAAAACTCCAGTTGATCGGATTGGATTGAATTCTAGGCATTAACAGTAATGCTTTTCTTGCAGGTATGTATAAGAAAAAGAAATGCTATGCCTCTGGTAGAAGAAACCCTTTTATCAAAAGGGTTTTTGAGATTCGATAATTAATTTGATACGGAATATTCTAATTCTGAATTTTGATTCTAATATTTTCTTATCCCTTTTCAGGTCGAAAACTAGATCGATTATGGTAAATCTGTAACGAATCTTATCTACTGCGCCGATAAAACAATAATTACGAGACATACGGACAATGCTCGCCACCTGTGATCCTTATGAATAATTATTAACCTTTAATGTTGAATTAAAACTGTTTGATTTCGAATTAATTTTGATTGATACCGGAAGATGGACATAATATGAAAAGAGGAAAACTGTTAAAGTGATTTATATTAAAAGAGGAATTCTATACCGTTACACTACTTACCTGGATGTTCTTTGTATTGAAATTCATAACATGATCATTGGATGAGCGGAGAGTTAATTCAACGTGAAATGTCTGCACGTTTGAATTGTCCCTGAATAAGGAGGATGACAAAGAAGTACCTCCTCAGCCAGAGACAGATATTTGATTATAACAAAGACAAATCGTACTTTTTACCATCACGTAGTAATCTCGTCCTAGCAGCTGGAAAAACTATAACTAAACAATCAGGTCGGAAGGCTAGAAGACGAATCAGGAATTCGGATTTATACTGATGAACATGAGCAGATTTGGAGAGAACGAGAGCAGCGATACGTTGACGTTCACTCCTAAGCACCTGGCTGTAGAAACTGGGATTTCCTCCTTTAATAAGGTTGAAACTTATTTTTTCTAAGGATTCGCGAAACCTTAGATTGGGTAACACACTCCCTGCTGTAAGTTGCCTACATTAAATTGAGGCATTCGTAATACCACGTCCCATAACTTCCATTGTAACGTCTTCATTATCTTGTCTATTGTAATTTCTTACTCCGAGTGTTTTGAAAGAAATAGTGTTTATGAGATTCAGTTACAATTTTTGTAAGGTTGTCTCCTGTCAGGAAAAAGAACAGACTAATTTGCTGGAGCTCCATTTGAATCATACCCATTCTGAACGTAGCATTATAACATGTCGAAGTTTTCAAAATTTTTCAAAATCCACGAACATACATTCATAGTTTTCTGTGTGTGAAGTGATGAACGATCCAATCGAATACTGCTTTGTATATAAATGATAAAATTGTCAGTTAATTAAATTACATTTATATATTCAAATAAATAAAATATGAACTAAGATTCTGAGCAGTATAAACTAAAGAGAAACCTACGACTTACCTCATTATTTCTTTCAGACAGAAACCTACGAAGAATATTACGATATTTGATGACTGTTATTTTCTGTAACTGTTCAAATAAATTTTTCTTCAGACCTAAAATCTCAATATTTTTGTGAAGGTTTCTAGGAATAATACCTGTTGTAGAAATAATAATCGGTAGAATAAATATTTTTTTCATTTTCCATATTTTTTATTTCGTCGGCAAGCATCATATATCTAGAAATTTTTGAATAGTATTTATTCTGTATATTATGTGTGTCGAGTATAGCAATATCATTTATCTACACACACCACAAAAATTATCGCATCACCTGGTATTCTGAATTCCACAATCGATTAAGCAGCTCGGTCGTAGTTTCTTTGTCAACATATGTTTTTGGACATATGAGGGGAAAAAAATCTTATCTATGTAGTAAAATTTGTTTCCATATGGTCTCAAACACGTCTGAAACAAGAATGAGTTTATTTGACTATCAGTATTAATTCAATTTCTCTTCAGTTTTCACGCTAAATTAATGCAAGTTTTCTGTGTTTCTTGTTAATTTTCGAATCTTTGAATTTATTGTAATAGCTGCTAAACGTCCTGGACGCTATTTGATTGATCTTGAAGAGGTAAGAATAGTAACACTAGAGGAGGGGCGAAGCCAACGTTAGGTGGCTAACTTGTTGAATGTGAACCAAAGCACTATTTCAAGAACAATTAATCGGTACCACGAAACAGGGGAATATGGAAGAAGGCAGGACAGGGAAGAAATATCAACGATCATCAGCACCAGTTGATGATCGTTGGCTTCGTTTAACTGTACTAAGAGTTCGGCACTGTAGGGTTAGAATGCTACAGAATGAACTTGCACTTTCCAGAAATGTGCATATTTCATTGCAAACTGGTAGGAACAGGCTCAGAGAAGACGATATCAGACCAAGGGTGGCTTCTACTGGCCCGCGTCTCACCAAAGAGCATCGAGTTGCAATACTTCAGTTTGCGAGGGAACATGCAAATTGGGGTATTCCAGAATGGTCGAATGTTCTATTTTCCGACGAGTCCAAGTTCTGTCAAGTATCAAATAATAGACGCATGCTTGAATACAGACGTCCTGGGGACCGGTATTAGCAATGCAATCAATATCTGGCAAACCGAAAACTTCGGAGGGGGCTCAGTAATGGTGTGAGGAGGCATTTCTTTCCATGGTCGAACTGAGTTAGTCCTAGTGAATAATGGAAGAATGACGGCGAGCCAGATACATCGAAGATATTCTCGAACCCCCTGTTGTACTCTTTGGCCATTGATTAGCGAAAACTTCATTTATATGCATGATAATGCGCGGCCTCATGCAGCTAGAGTAGTTACAGAATATCTGCAAAATGCCGAAATTGGTATTTTAAGATGGCCAGCCAGAAGTTCCGACTTGAATCCCATATAACATGTTTGGGACAACATGGGGTGGCAAATTCAGCAACGTAGGATGCCTTGTAGAACACTCCAACTACTAGAAATACTGATTCCTGCAATTTGGAACTCAGTGACTCAAGAGTACATCCAAATTTTGTTTGAGGGGCTTCCGAGACGTATACTGGCAGAAATTAAGGACCGGGAAGGAAACACTCGATTTTGACAATGATTAGTAACCATTCGATGCTTGTTGATTGGTCTCTTTGCGAATGTTTGGAGATGGTAGAAATTTTTTAATTTTTCATTAACTCGAAAATTGTTGCAATTTTCCATCATAAACTCATGTCTTTTGAATGATCTTCTTATTTTACACTTCTGAAAAATACCAAGTGACTCTTGAATGACCAACCTAAAAGTTTATATAGTATTGTCGTAAAAGTAGGGCCGTTTTCACAAATAATCTCAGGTTCATATTTGTAGCACTCCTTCCCCTTGGGAATGAGGTTATGTTTAATTCCTAAATCGACATTAATAATATTAGCGACATCATTATTTTTTTTTCTAAATAATCTGTTAAGGCAAGTATTGATCAATATGATACTATATGAAAAATTGTTTTTGAAGAACAAAAACGACTACGCCAACAATCATCTATATTTTGCTTGATGATGTGTTCTATAGTTTATTGTGAAAACAACTTGATCTTGGATCGAAAGTGCTAATACTTCTGTTTCAGCGAACAATTCTCCAAATACTATCATCTATTCGATGCGATTTCATCAATATAATCATTTTTCAATTCCGAAGGGTGATTTCCGTGTAATTCCTTCTGCATCCAACTTTCTTTTTGGGATTTATTATCCAATATATCAAAATCTACCTTTTGCATTGTCAAATACAGAGGTGTAAGATTATAATCTGAAGCAACAACAATATCATGTAATTCAGACGTTCATGAAAATGGGAACGTAGAAGAAAAAAATGTTACTATGAAGATCGTTTAAATCAGTTAGTCCACGACCTCCAAGTTGTGTAGGTAGTGTAACTCTTTGAATTGCTGACTATGAGTGGTGCTTATGATATTTACAAAGCATTTTCCTTGTTTTACATTGTAATTCATTCAGATCTGTTTTAGACCATTTAATAATTCCAAAAAAAGATGTAAGAATAGGAACTGCATAGATGAGTTGATATCTCTGAAAAGGTTTCTACTAGTTAAATGACTCTTGATGACAATTCTAAGTCTGTTATAATAATATAAACTTCTAATTTTTTTAGTGCTGCTATGGTTAATTGTTTTCTCTTGAACAAATCCTAGATATTTGTATGTATCTCCTTGATACATTGGCTCAATTTCGATATTTGAAATCTTTATATAATCAGAGATGATTTTTCCTTTTTCAATAGAAAGATTTTAACATTTATGAAGAATTTGGAATTTCATATGAATATCATTGGAATAGTTAAAAGTTATCTCAAGTAGACTTTTTAAATGAAATCTAGTTCCGGCATATAATTTAATATCGTCTAAATAAATTAAGTGAGTTAACTTGAATTCAGCTGATAGACTTTTTAATTTAAAGCCGAAACTAATATCATTCAGTAATGAGTTGATGGATTGAGGCCAAGATAAAACCAAAGAGCACTTAAAGAATATCCTTGAAAAATGCCTCTTTTATTTGAATTACTTCCAATGTTAACGATTGATTTTAAATATTCAAATGAAAATTGGTTCTACAATTTTTTCATGGCAATTTCAAGAAAAGATGAATTGTCTTATCAATTTTTAAATTTCGAAAATTTCTCGAAGCCATTAATGAGGAGTACTATAGAAAGGGTTGTGGTAATCAATAAAACTCTTCCTAGTTTGAGCTGGATTTAAAGCAACAGAATTAAAGTTGGTCTTTATTACCAACTTTTTGTGTGGTACATGCAGTTAAAATTTTATATATTGTTGGAAGGCAAGTATTAGGTCTATATTGAGATGGATCAATGATATTATCACTTTTCGGTTTCAAATAAGTAATTCCTTGTGTGAAAATAACGGATTAGCTGAGGGGTTCTTGATGATAAATGAAAAATATTAAGCCAATTTTTCATGAATGCAAGAGAATTTTTTGTACCAAAAGTTATGAATACCATCAACACCTGGTGATTTCCAATTCTTTGTGTTTTTAATAACTGATGTTATATTCTCTTCTGAAATTTTTCCAAATCGCATACATTCTATTTTAGAAAATTGAGACCTTTCATTTAGAGTCCAACTTGCTTTGGAATTGTGTTGCCTTGGAAATGCCCAAATTGAAAACCAAAAATAAGATAGAATATCAATTTACGGAGCTCCATTTCCAAAAATATTCTCATTTGAACCTGAAATAAGTTTGTAAAAATATTTTTATTATTTTTGAATAGATTGTTTTGGAATTTTCTATCTGCATTGATTTTATATTCACGTAGTCTAAGGAGTATACTGAAAGATTTTTGTTTCAATGTATCAGTATATTTTATTAGTTGTCCATCATTTAACCCATTAAGTTTAGAAGTTTTACTTCTAAGGAATATTTTTCTATATGTGCCATGAGTTTTCTTGATCGATTACCTTTGGAATATTGTGCCAATCTTCCTAAATCACAACGGATACAAGAGATTTCACATTCTAATCTTTTTTGTCTTATAGGTTTTATCCTGGTTATTATTATTATATCCAAAATTCAGTAATTTATACCCACAATGTTTCACTACGGTAATGGCTGCACAATATACGCAGAACCAAATTTATATGGAATCATCCTATATTTTGAATATTACCTCAGGGATTCTGGTAATTTCGAAGGATTGTTTGAATTGATCCTTTTTGAGATATTTCAAATGAAAAAAGAAATAAATTGAGGCTTATTTTAAGAAAGAAACAAATGAAAAAAATAAGAGACTCTTTCCGCATGTAGTAACAGAATTGAAATTGTTTTCTCATGGAGTAGGGGTTTCTTTCTCGACCTCAGTAGCTTGTATCACCTCCTCTTGCTCTGATACAAGCCTGAATCCGTGTAGACATGTTTTGGATTAGGTTTTCGACCTACTCTGGGGTGATATTCTGCCACTCTTCTGTGGCGGCTTGGATGAGCTGTTGTGGGGTTCTTGGATTATCCTGGCGCGATCTAATTTTCCCTTCGAGATTATTTCATAAACGTTCAATTGGATTTAGGTCTGGAAAGCAAGCTGGCCAGTCCAAAATAGCGGTTCTCTCTGTTTCAAGATAATGTCGCGCGAGGTTCATGGTATGCGGAGGAGCATTATAAGGCATAAATGTGAAATTCTCACCGTGGGCACCTCGCCAGAGTCTCACTTTGGGCTCCAGCACTAGGTCCACGTAATTTCTAGCCGTTATAATCGCAAGAAACGAAATCAAATCCGTTTTGCCTCCCAGCATAATGCCACCCCAAAATTTCTCACTGCCCCCTTGGTATTTTGGAATTTGTCTTGTGCTCGGAGTCTAGCTTGTCTTCCACGACCCCTTAAAACCCGAATCAGGCGGTCATCTGATCGAACACCTTTTCTGGTCTCATCCGAAAAAAGAACATTTCGCCAATCCTCAATATTCCAATTTTGGTGCTCGATACACTAATTAAGTCTGTTAATTTTTTGTTTTCTGGTTAGCTCTGGAACTCTTAGAGGCCGTCTGCTCTATAAACCCCTTGAACGAAGTCTTTGATGTATCGTTTCGACTGATCACTGATGCCTGTTGCTTCCAGAAATTGCGATTCGGCACAAAAGTGGTCTTGTTCTTCAGAAGTGATCGTCCTACGACTTCTTCTAGGCCTATTTTGCAGAGATTGTAGTTCCTCGTATAGGGCGTAGGTTTTTGAAATCACCCCCTGTGATACCCCCATTGTGGCCGCTATATCCCTCTGCTTCACCCCTTCTACAACGAGAGCAATTATTCGACCCCTTTGCACATCGGACAATCCAACGTAAGACATTTTCAATTATGAATAAAGGCTTTTTTAAATTTCGAAATTCACAGTTTCAAATCTCAGTGGCAGCCGGCTCGGTGGTGCAGAGTTACCTGGGTTCAATCCCCACAAAGTAGGTGTGATTTTTCGACTGACTACAATATCCCGAACATGTGATAATTCAACATTTCTTATCATACGATCCAATTTTAACAACAAAAAACTTCATTCTTCACAGTTAGTCAAAGATTCATGGTTAAAAACAATCAATAATGAGAAATACCAAGCTCCATATGAATCCATATTAATTTGGTTGTGTGTATAATCAGATGAAGTGTATAAATATTTATTACTTCATCAAACTGCGGTTTAAGAACATTCTCATTGAGCTCATTTATGCAATCAAAAATTTTCTTTGAATAATGATTTTAGGAAATTGAGGTCTCATAGTTGGGTCAATATTTTTAAATTAATTCTTTTGATTAAAATTAAATTTTCCATATCTTTGTTATTAATATATTTAGACGAATTTTCTGATTTATTTTCGATTCTTACTATGAATGGAACTGGATTTTCATCTGAAATTTCAGAATTTAAATTTTCTTCTTTTGAATGTTTTCTTTTAATTCCGATTCAGATAGAAAAGTTCTATTTTCAATATACCGTCTTATTCTGTTTTTCCTAGCATTGTATAGATTACAATCATTTGATGAATTTCGAGAGAATCGAACACCCAGTAAATAAACGAAAGAAGCTGGACATTTGAGAGATGATAAAAATCACGTCCACTCCTAGGAAAACAAGATAATTTGTCATGAGCAAACCGACTTCGGTCCATCTTTTGTTATAAATGCTATTATAGATAAGTAAAACCACTTACTTGATCTTTCAGTATTATATTACTTTTGATAATATGCTGGTAATCCGAATCATATGTGGAGTATTTTAATTTTTTGTACCAAGAGTTGTGATTGATCATTTATGCATTATGTTTCACAAAGTGTTAAGCGAGAATTTACTTATTTCTTATTTTATTCAAATTCAGCTATAGTTTACATTAAAAGAAACATAAGTTCTATTATAATTCCGAAAAGCAAAAATGTTGGACTACGTCCTTGCATTTTACTCAAGTTCTCGTAGAATATCAAAATAGTAATGTCGATAGCAACCAAGATATTGGTATATGCCGAAATCCTGTAAAATCGAGAAATACAGAATAACTCGAAAACAGAAAAAGGTAGCTGTGATCTGTTTTCACCAAAGAATTTTTCTCGAAATTCAGATACGGAGATGGGGGGTCATTTTTCCCTACTTGCAGTATTTCACATAGCTGTCATACTAAAACATCGAAAATGCATTTGATATTACGTTGATCCCTATCAACTGTTGAGGTCTGCAAATTTAAGAACAAATTAAAAAAGTGTTGGTAAATGAAGTACTGCATATGTATTCAAAGTTCATGGTGGTATAAATCATGGAAAATCAAGTTTTATAGGTTATCTTCCTTTCAATATGAATTTATGATGACAATTCATCACTCTGCCAATTTCGTTCTGGCTATGACCCTGTTTCAAGAAAAGACATGACTTCCGAACAGAATAATTCGAGAACGACTCGATCGATAGAAATCATACTTGGTATGCGTAATCGAGTGCGTTATTCACGTTTTTAAGAGATCCACTCAATGACCTTGACGTTTTACAAGTGTACCTAAGAACTCGAACGTGTTTTCAATCAACCATAATTTTCAACTGTCTGCGTTTTTAGCAAAATTTTTTTGTCTCTTGAGAAATTTTGATATGATGAACAGTTCAATCACAGAAAACAGTTTTTTAATTTCATGATTTCATTCTTCAACCACCTAGCAAGTCAAAAATATCACATTTGACCATGTTGGCTTTGGATTTATTTCTGTGGTCTGGCAGATTGTCATTTTATTAGGCTTGACAACCAATTGTTGACACAACAGTGTTCCTTAAGTTCTTAACTAGGTATTTTGGTGGTTTTTTTATCACTATTAGGCACGGAGATGTACAGTAACTCTGAAATGGTTGATATAGTTATGGTATACGTATTTTGTCAAGGAAATGGACGTGAAAGCGCGAGAGTATATGCTGAAAGATTTTCAGATCGTATAGTGCGGAACCACCAAACGTTTGGAAATCTGGAGAAGCGCCTTCGCGAGAATTGTTGCTGCAAGCCCAAGAACTTGGATCGAGGACGACAACGAACAATAAGGACTGTAGAACGCGAAGAACAAATTTTGGACATGGTTGGGGAAAACCCACACTTAAGCACGTTTAGGTTTGCAGTTGGTCGTTCCTAATACAATGATTCATGATGTCTTGAAGGAACAATTATTTCATCTTTATCACTTCCCAACGATCCTGAGAATCGCCTAACTTTCTGCCGATTTATCCAAGAGGAAAGAACTCAGGATCTTCACTTCAGTAGGAAAATTCTATTTACTGACGAATGCTCTTTTACTAGTTCTGGCATCACTGACCTTCATAATGAACACGTGCACAGTGTCGAAAATCTACATGCTTTTACAAGTACAAATCATCAGAATCAATTCAAAATATTAGAAGCTAAACATTTCATTTAAAATTTCATTCACTGTAGCTCAAGTTCGAGGTTTTGATGTTTTTAACGCACTACTTTATTTGAATTCTAAATTTGATCAAAAATTTTCGAGAGATGTAAGTCTCAATTTCGATCACGGAAAAAGGTATCAATGCTGATGATGTCTAGATCCTTCGTCATATCGACGAAAAATACATTTAGGAATGTATGATTTTCAAAACTGTCATACATACACCATATACGTATATAGATTTCGCACTAAACGTAGGTTTTGAATCATTTCGGAAGTTATCTAATTGTATCTGTCTGCAAAAACGATGACTTACGTACGTTCAAAAGTATTCACTTTTTAAGTGGTTTCACAAAAAAATGGGATAGCGACAAATGTGGAGTTCATGAAGGCCATTTTGTTAGACCTCTTTCTGAAATTTTCATCCAAAACTTATCGCACTGATAGTACGCGATGGGGAGGGATTTCAATTTAGAATACAACTCCCTCTTCTCGAGAATTTGGAAATCGAAAACCCAAATTTATTCAGAATAAGTTTAGATACCTTCAAGAATTATATTTCCAGTAATCCACCACCACTAAGGAATGTGTGAGATTAAACGAAATGAAAATGATACTCATAGAAACCGAAATAAAACTAATAATGAAAAATGTTAAATTTTTGGAAAAAGTCAAAGTTCTCGAAAACCTGTTAATATCAAATATGTTCACCCGTGGGGAGAATTATTGCATGACAATAATCAAAATCAATAACCTCATAGCATTCTGATCCTTTCCGTTCCAAATTTCGATCACTCTGTTCCGAACGTCACATTGTAGCTGGCTGGTTTTGTTGGCTTATTTATCTTCTATTGATAATGTGCTAGACATGTTCAATAGGATCGAGGTCTGGACTTCGTGCAGGCCACTCTATTGAAGTGATTTCGTGATCTCATGGTAGTTTTTAACGATATGAGCTTGCTGAGGTCTGGCGTTATCATACATGAACAAACAGTTTTCAGCCATGTTAGCCAGAAATGGTATAACATCTTCTAAAATGTCTGCAACGTATCTCTGAATATTCAGGGTTCAATTATTCACGATGTCCAGATTAGCGCGAAGATACAAAGGAAATTCAAGCTGCGATACAAGGCCTCAAACCAAATTCCCTGAGAAGATGTCGTATCGTTTCAGTGCTAATTTGCACTCCACTGTTCTGTCGAAGGAGCTACTGCCTAGCAGCAGCGAACCGTTGTCTCAACGAGGAAATTCTTAAATAACGGTCATGGATCGCATTTATTGCTTGAGGTCGTTCTTCCCAGGTCTCCTTTCATGACTACCAGACTTCCTGTACCTGCCGACCATTCTGGAAACAGTTGGATGGGACACTCCAAGCCTTTGGCCTATTCTTTTATAACTCCAATCTAGGTCTGCCAGGGTAAAAAGTCATAGTTCAAGTGTCTTATTAACGAAAATTGAAAATTTTTAAGAAGAACAAATGTTACTTGTAAAATTTGATCAACAACTACGGTAATCAATGTGGGATGGTTCTTGCAAAATCTCAATATATTTCTTGCGCCAAGAAAAACATCGTATTTTGTCAGCAGAGGTCGGGACATATCCGAAAACATGTGTAAATATTTGGTTGTCTACCAAAAAAGGAATTTGAAATATTGAAATTTTGCCATAATTTCTTGGCGCGGTGTTTTTCTGCAAGTGCTAGGTTGCTAAATCATTTGAACTCACCCTGCTTCTTGCAGTAGTTATGATCAAATTCAAAAACTCACAGGAATTTAGAAAGTTTCACAAAAATTATATTTACCATTCAAGAAATTTCGGCGATTGCATCTTTAGTGGTTCAAATTTTTTGTGACAGTCTGAGACCGGGGGTGCTCAAACTTGAACTGCTAGCTACCTACCAGCTCAATATTTTTAGACTACTTACGATCAACTCTGAGCGGCTGCAAGTATGTGTGATGCAGGGTTGTCTTACATACACGATACACCCTACCTACCTACTTACCTAGGTAGGGTGTAACGTAGCATATATAAATATTAGCTTTCCGCACAATATACATTATTTTAGTCAAGGTTTGGGTTAGGTTTAGTTAGGATCGTCTCTATAATATCAATGAAACAACTCATAGTTATTCAAAATTGCGAATTTATTGGTTGTTACCAAACAAAAGAGTTACATATGGTGTGTTAAACTTAACTAAGGAGTGACTTAGGATGTTGAAGCGTTGCACTGCATAACCTCAGTTTTCATAAGATGGTACGTAACCACTGAGTGCTAATCGCAAGCATGTTGACATATGATCGTCAGTGAGTCGATTGCGATATTTTGACTTAATTATCTTCATTTCAGAAAATGCAGACTCGCTCAAGTAAGTTGACCCAAACATTGCCGTTAGTTGAAGGGCGATTTGTCCAAGATTCGGATAATTATCTTCAGATATAAAACACCACAAAGTTTGTATCAGATGATATAGCTTTGAGATATAATCTGCACCAACTCATTTTCAACAGAACATGAGTTCATATTAAACTGACTTGCTATTTCAGTAGCTAATTCCTCAATGTTTTTAAATGAAAAAGGATAACTCATAAATGATGCTATATTTACTGCAAACATAAAAACGCATTTCGAATTGTCCAAAATATTTGATAATTCAGCCTCATACGTATCATAATTCAACTGAGGAATCCTTGCTTTCAAAGACGGAAAATGTTTCAGATCCCTTCTTTTCAGTTGATCTATCATAAGTTACAATTTACTTTTAAATGTGTTTACTGCGCTCATCATCTCAATAATAGTTTTTCCTTTACCTTGAAGCTCCAAGTTAATGGTGTTTAAGTGCATTGTGATGTCAGTCTAAAATTCCAAATCAGTCAGCCATTTTTCGTTTTTCAACATCTGAGTGTCATCACCTCTTACGTCTAGAAAAGCTGTTATTTCGGGCAATCATTCTTGAAGCCTTTCTAGGAATTTTCCGCGACTTTACCACCTGACGTCCGTGAGAAGAACTGAATCAGTTCGTTCAGCTGACTCCCTTTCTTCCAACTGCAACTTAAAGAGTCGCCGTTGCAAGCTACGTGCACGGATGGAATTCACATTTTTCGTTGCAATGCCCATAATTTCGTCCGTGTTTAAAACTTCTGAACACAAAATTTGTATATGTATAATGCAATGGAATGAAAAGAATAAAGGGAAATCTTCATTAGCTCGACACAATGCACCAAACCGTTTTTGTTTTCAGTCATTGCCGTTGCTCCATCAGTTTGTAATGCACACTAATTTATATATTGGTAGCTTGTGGTTTTGTGAAAAATTGAAGAAAACGTCATATATATCTTCGCCACGGGTCTTCCCTTGAGAGGAAGGATTGCCAAAAATTCTTCCTTAGGCAACATGTCATTGAATACCATCCGAATAAAAATACACAGCTAGACAGTGTCTGTCATATCGGTGGATTCGTCGAACTGTAAAGAAAAGTATGTACATTTCATGATATCATGTTTTAATTTATCTGTCATGTCCTGACTCATGACTTCAATACGCCTTGTGACAGTCTGACGAGATAACTGAAGTTCTCTAATAGCAGACATGATTTCTGTTTTATTTTTAAAATCTCGAAATAAAGTATCACCCGCTGCAATAAATGTTCCCTTCACAACCTATCCATCTTCGGATGGTTTCTTGTGTTTCGCCAATATATGAGATATTTTAAATGATGCGATCGTATCAGCTTTTGATTGTTTGGCTGGTCTTGTGAACATGGTTTGTTCTTTTTTCAAACATGATATCCAATCTCGTACTTTTCGTGTTCTGAATTCACTCTGTGCCGGAAAATCCCTTTCATAGTTTTTATGAACCGTGTTATGATGCCTCTCTAAGTTACCACGCTTAGGTATTGCATATGACACACGACAAATAAGACAAATGCACTTATCCTTCACCATACAAAAGAAAAATTCTTCCTCCGAATCGTTATTAAAATGGTACGTTTTAGATTTCTTCGCTCATTTTGTACTATTTAATAATAAACTTTGTGTCAACGTAGTATTGCCTTCAAGTTACAATTCAGAATTACTATAATTGCTGCAGGCGCAGCATTTATATCGAACGTTCCCATCAAATGCGCCGCCCGAAATTTCTAGAAAAGCGACAAGAATAAAAACGCGGCTTTTCTTTGACAAGTACCGCGCGTTCCTTTGATAAAGCCGCCTTTTGCCGCTAGCAGAGTGTTATTTCATTACGTAATAGATATTTGTAGTTTAGTTACCTACTTATTAAAATTTTTGTTCTTCTCGAGATCTCCTCAAAAAGCCCTTGCGATCGACCGTTTGAGTACCCCTGATTCAGACGATCTACACTAGCTAATTGCAGATAAGTATTGTCAAATAAGTCCAATTATGCGGAACCATGTGAGAGACGGTTTTTAGTCAAGATTGTATTATTGCATGGAAGTAAATGAAAAACAATTTGAACATTTGATTGAAATCATTGGATTCAATTTTTTTATTGTGAACGTGATAAAACAATAAAATCTTCTTGTGATTGCTCTAGTTTGTTCCCAAAGGAATTACAACAAAACTTACTTTCCTTATCGTCTAAGAACTAACTACTCTCCGGAAGTTTGCCTTCAGAGCCAATATTGATTTGTTTTTCTTTTTTCAATAATGTCGAATATAGCCAAAATATTCATGTATCATATAAGATGGAAAATGAATTTGCGCAAAAGATTCGTCAAAAATTTCATATACCGTTGTAAAGAGTCTTCAAAGAGATTTTAAATTAGGTACCGCTCGATCCTGGCCCTGTTCTTTTGTCAGGGGATTGTTCGTTGAAGCCTCAAATATACGTTAAAAGAAGTCCCTCAAACAAAATCATTCAACGTATTTCTGCAAAATTTTGTAATCACTAAGGGATTAATAATAATTGTAATTTCCTACTTGAAGAGCCAAATAGTTACATTATAGTAGGGAGTTCATGAATATCCATACCTCGGCCTATGGCTCTGTATGTTCCCCTTCCGATCCTTACAAAGTAGTCACTAATTGAGCAAGTGGGTATCTTCGGCAGATCACTCATTTCCAGCATCTCCGCGCCCAGTAAGATACGCCTGAAACTGATCCATGTCGGGCATGTGGTGATCAAATGAATTGGCGTTTCGATGCCTATTTTTGGTCACCTGCACTTAGGATTAGTCTCAAATCTTGAACAAGTGATATCTGAACTGCCATGTCTCGTAACTACCTGTGCCTAGAGCCGTAAATGGGTTCGACTGCCTTCAAGTGCCAACCTTGTTCAGGTTTTACTAGGTTATGTACCCAGAATTGCCTTGAATTAGTAATAACCTCGAACATTCAACCGAGCATCCTTATGTTGTTTCGCTAGCGAGTCACCCTAAACAACACATCAGACACCGATCGCATGCCCTGCTCCTGTTAAAGTATTTTTAGCTCCTAGGCAGGCCAGCCTATCCACAATCTCATTTCTACTAATCCAGCTGTGGCCGGATCCAAGAGGAAACGGACTCCCAGACCACCTTAGAAGTGATCATGCGTGCGCCTAAGGCTCCCAGCGCAGCCCGAATGTTAGAGCAGATCGTGATCCACTCATTGGTTTTACCGGTTTTTAGCCTTTGAGCAGAGCCAAGTATCACCATGATCTCCGAGTGGAAAACTGTTGTATGTTTATCTAATGAGAGGTAGAAACTCCCATTTATCCAGAAGTAAACTCCGCTACTTTATCCCCCTTTGGTCTTCGAGCCATCGGTGTACCAGATCTACCCTCCATCTGGCAAGGAATCCTTCCTTTCCTCCCACTCTTGAATGCATGGGATTTTCACCACGATCTTGTGACCGAAATGATACCTCGGCGAGGTTCTATCCGAGTTCATCCTGAGATTAGGTTAGTTTAAATGGACGCTGTTAGTAGCTTCAAAAATCAGGTTATAGCTAGCACCGACCACAAGCGTGCTCTCTATCCTTCACATATAAGCAGTCAAAATTGCCCCGCTAATAATTGTGAGGTGCAGTTGTACCACCCCTAACAGTACTCCTGACGTCACGGTAGGGATTTTTCTTTGAGCACCCTTCACACTTCTCAACATTAGTGCTCTGAGTCTTCCTTGAGCCTTCTTTGCCAGCTGTTTTTCCACCCTCGTCCTCCAGACCAGTGAAGCGTTGGTGAGTCTGGGTAGCAGAAGGAATAAGAAATATACAAGGTGACTCGTTTGAGATGGAACCCCTTGTATAATAAGTTTTTTTTTTCAATTTGATTTGACAAAATTTCTCTACGATGTTATTCAGGCCTGTACTTGAATAACTTATAAATATGAATAAATATAGACTCTGAAACTTCTTAATTTTTATTAACAAAATCAAAACATAAAAGGAAACCCATACAACCCTAGGCATTCCAAAGAAAAACATCGAAACTGAGTTAAATTGAAAAAAAATTCTAAATATTCTAAAGCTTGAGTGAATGGATACAAGCGGTATTATTTCTGAAATACATTCAAATTAGAATTAAGATTTAAATATTAGGAAGATGATGATTGTTTCAACAAACCTACAGTATCTTCTATCCATTCACTGTTCTCTATAAAATGAGATTATTTATCACCCAGAGATACATCTGTTACTATTCTTACTTATCAACTAGAATAAAATGCCTAAAACGACATTCAAACAAAAAATGAGTTTTTAACAGTAGAAATTCAACACTTAAGTTCTCCTTTGTGTCCATCACTGCAAATATCGCAATACAGTGAAGGAATATCGAAATATCAACGATCTTTGATCAGATATTTGTACAATTGATACCAACCATACCAACTAAAAACTAAAATGACGCATTGTCTATATACATTTATATGTAATGAATCACATGACAGACCGTCATATTGAATGAATGTAGATTTGAAAGTTCTATGTGAAGTTAATATGGTCCTAAGATACTTCTAAAATACGGTGATAAATACAGAAGGCAAATTTGTTTTATTGATGGTGGGTAGAAAAGGTTTACTAGACTAATAGTAATATATATATATATATATATATATATATATATATATATATATATATATATATATATATATATATATATATATATATATATATATATATATATATATATATATATATATATATATATATATATATATATATATATATATATATATATATATATATATATATATATATATATATATATATATATATATATATATATATATATATATAGGTTTTACCCCGACGAGTTGCCCATATATCTGTTCATGCAATCAAACTTATTTCATGAAAAATATAAATCCACCACCCGGTAATTAATACCATTGCCAGGCAATGATTATAATCAAAACATATCCTGGAGTAATTATATATTAGGATAACGTTAAATGTTATGAGAATATATCAATTTACCAGAATATATACATACTATAGCATCATTAGACAATGATATCAATGTACCAACGAGTAGTGTCAGAGGCTTTCTCCCCGGAAAAATCCAGTGTACGGACCTTAGTCAAGTAACACTGAATGTTATTCATTAATAGTTTCCTTTGTGTGAAGTGGTAAACGATCGAATAGAATACTGCTCTGAATATAAATATGACAAAATTGTCAGTTAATTATATTACATTTATATAAACAAATAAATAAAATATGAAATGAGATTCTGAGCAGTATAAACTAAAGAGAAAACCTATGACTCTACCTCATTATTATTTTCGGAAAGAAACCTATCTTTTGTAAATGTTCTATATATATATATATATATATATATATATATATATATATATATATATATATATATATATATATATATATATATATATATATATATATATATATATATATATATATATATATATATATATGATTCGTGAGGAAGTGGCTGTTCAATGAACTTTAATTAAAAAATTAATTTCAGTTATATTTTGAAGAACAGAACAGCGTACTGTACTCTTGTGAATTTGAATGTGTTGAGTTCAGGCTGAGGCTCTCGAGTGAATATTTCACCGGTTCCGAGATCAATTGTATAGGTACATCTGAGCAAAATGTTTTTTTCAACCAAAGTATTCCTATTGTAAAATCATGCCTCAGTAGCGAAAAAAAATGCAGATGAGATGCTTTGAATAGAAATTAATGAAAATGCCAAGTATCTTCTAAGCAATAAGTTTTTCTTATCC
Organism: Cryptolaemus montrouzieri; assembly: GCA_013387265.2. Taxonomy (NCBI): domain Eukaryota; kingdom Metazoa; phylum Arthropoda; class Insecta; order Coleoptera; family Coccinellidae; genus Cryptolaemus; species Cryptolaemus montrouzieri. Next base: position 53,428,671 of record JABFTP020000001.1, on the reverse strand, counting down.
ATTTTATCATATACGATGTTTAAAATATTTTTCTGTTCTCTAATATTATTGACCATAGGAAATATCAAATAACTAATGTTGGAAATCTTCCACAAACACGACTCGAATCTTAAAAACTTGGAAAAAGGCTGATGACGTTAAATAAGTTGATAAACACGGAATGGATTCGAACTTGCACCTAAGTATTCATTGCCAATAAACAAATGCAACATTGACACTTATAAAAATCTAAAAAGAGCGAACAAATAGAAATACAATTGCTCAACTCCGTGGATGGAACATCGAGAGAAAAATCTGAAATGAAGTGATAACTGCGGCTTCTGCTAACTGCTAACAGCATAGTCTTTTTCCAAAGTATAAGTCACTACTCATTCTTTACACCAAGCTCTGAATCTGAATTCAAAATTGGCGAATTCAGGTCTAAATTAAAAATATAAGTAAAATATTTTTTTTTCAGTCCGGACCTGTAAATTTTTGTATTAAGAAATGAAGAAGTATATGTATGTAGGGTTATTTTGACTTGAGTTTTTTCTTTTTTTACGACATTTCTTTTGACTCTAGAAAAAATTTAAAATCTTAAAACGAAAATGAATTATCCCAAGAAATGCCGAAGGTACAGAGTGTGTACGATTTGGATGAAATTCAATGAACATGTTGTATCTTGTTAACAACGGGCCATATATTATATTCAAATAGATTAATTATGAACACCTCGATGTCTTATATCTACGGTACGCCTATGCAAATTGCCTCTCTAATCACCCTGTAAATAATTTCTCTTTGGTTGGTACGCTTTTATTTTTGGTACACTTAGTAATTTTGAGCTATTACACACAGATAAAATGGGGTATAAGTAAAATTTATATTTTTCTATTCGCATCATACCATTTCACATAATTATATGCTTTTATTTCTTGATTGTTACCACCGTTTTAACTTAAATTATTCACAAAAGATAGTTCTCATTATAGGGTGGTGTTTTCTGAAAATTAGTCATAACTTCGGGTACTTTTCGTGAAATTTTCTGCAAGTTGGACCTATTATATGTTGATATTGACCATGAATGATAAAGAAATTCATAATATCCTCGTTGGAGTATTTATTTGCCATTTCATTGAACGAAAAACTGCACACTAAGAAAATTGGTGTTTTGATATTTTAAATAATTTCCGAAAGTATACTGATGCCAAAATTCATAGAACATTACATAGATCATTATGAAACATAGAAAGTGACATCGGAATTGAATCGACTCTGTCTGATCTATGTTCCACGGCCTAATGATTTAATTTTAACAAGGAACAGATTTTTGATGAAAACACGAATAAAATAAAAACGAGCCAATTTAGGTATATGAAAATCTAATTCCAATCAATACTAATATAGAATAAGATTCTAATAAAGTAAAAAAAGAGGTACTCATATTTGAAAATAGTTGACAATTTAGTTTCATTGAGTTGACAAGTGATTTTCGAGCTCCCTGTATATAAAATAGCATCGGAAAGAACGCCGTCCTCAAAAATAACACTTTTCTCGTTAAACAAAAACAATCCTTCAAATTGCCGACGTTTCGGAGAATTATTTTTTCATCTTCATCTTCTTCATCTTCTTTTTCATAGCATAGTGTAATTAACTATGTGTGATATATTGAATTTCATCCAAATGCCTTCCATGTTTTCAAAAATTGTCACGTTGTTGAAATTTCATCATAAATTTTCTTGTTTTTTTTCTCATTATAGAGTCCTGAAGATGGAAAAATAATTTTCCGAAACGTCGGCAATTTTAAGGATTATTTTTCTGTAAACACCACTGGTTCCACTACCTACCATTCCTAATTGAGTATTTACTCTAATGCCAAAATTTGACATTGATCGATACACCCGTTCCCGGAGAATTCTAATGGGCTCTTTAACGCAGATATGAGTATATTTTTCTTCCAAATTACTGCGTGGTGAACAAATATTCTAGGTAGTGCAATCATCATGTAAAAATGTGAAGAACGGTTCTTATAGTTAGGTCGAATGATGTTTTGTTTTCGAAAGTGTGTTGAAATTTCAATTGATTTTTTAACTTACTTTATGATTCATTTGGCTCAAATTGGACACAAAAGATACTTTCGGGGGTCAATAAGATTTAGCAGTTCGATTTGTTGTTGAAATGTACAGGGGGTCATACGCTTTTCCACTCCACGGAACTCTTTTGCTGTACGCCACTAACTGTTTTTATTATGATGAACTAAGTCCTTGTCTGTTTCTAAACTTTTTTGCCCCTCACAAAAAGTTGATGAAACGTCTGTAATGGACGAAATGAGATCATAAAAAGATGATACGAATCAATAGTGTCTTATTTGCAAGTGCTTGTTTTGTACGATCTGCAGAGAAATATTGCCCAGAAAATTACGTTTTCACTCGAAAACTAGGTGCCTTATGAATATTTTGCAAGAGACAAAAAAGTTTATAAAGAGAGCAAGGATCCAGTTTATCATAATAAGAAAGATTAGAGGTGTAGTGCAGATAAGTTCGATTGGGTAAAAATGGGAGCGCAAAATCGTGTAACCCATAATATCTACGTTTCAAAAAGAGTCTAAAACTCGAAAAGTAAAAGAGATATAAACATAAAACGAAGAACATATCGAAATTTCAACACCCTCTATTTTGAAAAACGACACAACTTCTGGATACTGTAAGGTCTATTTTCACAGGAACTGACATCTGATCGTTTTCAATGATTCATCATAATTTTGTGAAAGGATTACGAAAAGAATTAGTTTTTGAACGTTACCTAACACAAACAATTTGAAGTAGAAAGGTTTTCTCACTAGATATGTTTAAATAAATTAATAAAATTAATAATAAAGTCTAAATTATTGATTCCAGGAAAATCAACTTCACATATTTCTCTTGATTCGTTATCATACCTATCTGGAAAGATATATATGTATATTATATATACACACAAGGTGTTTCAGGAGAAAACTTTCCTTTGTTATCTTTTTATATTGGTGGATCTAATTTTCTTGTATCGAAGAAAAACAGGACTGTTTTAGGAAAAATTAGATTATTCGATTTATTCATAATTTCATCCTGTCTAGTTATTCAAGTTTCAATTTTTTTGACTCACCGTAAAGATCTGAAAGTTATTTTCCATGACAACTTCAATAATTTCCGAACCCAAGTTAGATCACTCAGAGAAAAACAATGCAAGTATTAGTTAATACAGGATTGAATAACGAAAATTGATTTATTCAAAAAAATTCAAATATGGTAGGTACGCATGTAATTATAATTGCTGTCTGTATTTCGAAATGAAACGCTTAGTCAAAATTCATTGCCAATGATGTCCTAAGAATGCAGCAAACTCAAAATTGTGAACATTGTTATTACTAGAAGACTCAGCTGGTCATTTCTCGATTCATTTTGAGCCCATCACTCACTTTAGTTACCCTTTCATAAGGTAATTTTCTGTTTTGATTTCCTCATTACAATACTCTATTTAGAAAAGTCTACTAGATTTAATTACGGTTATTTGGCAGGCCAGCTGGCAGGTCCGCCTTGGTTACCTAGCGATATTCCATATCTAAAGAATTACACGCGTTCAAAAATGAATGTGGTGTTGCACTATCATGCTAAAATCATATACCCCTCTAGCACTAGCAATTTTGGTAAGATACTTTATAACAAATATACCACTTCTCCAGTTAGTCTATCATCGAAGAAATCTGGTCCTTTGAGCTTGTGCATACATTCACAGAATATTTGTTTTAAGAATATTTTCTGACCAACTTTGTATAAGATTCTTTTAATAGGTAGTAATAATCGTTGCCTTTCAAAAACGTTGAATTTTCTTTATTTTCAACACGTCTTTCTAGTTTCATATCGAAATTCAGACAAGAATTATGAAAAGATGGGTACTATGTGCGAATTCTTCGTAAGTCAATTCAAGTTTTGTAGCTCCTTACTGTTCTTCAACAAGTATGAAATAATTCTTGTTCCTTTCTTTTTGAATAATTAGATTTTGAAGCGGATTTCTTCATGGAAAAGAATTGTTTGCGATCAACGGCAGAACTATCCATAATACTAGGATTCCTAGAATGCTGCCAAACAATATTTTGGGCTAATGTCATGGTCTATCCCATGCAGTTTTTTCAAATAATACATATTAAAATTTGAATATTGAAATATAGCAGAAAATTCTCACAAACGAAAAATCAAATTTTTTCCTATTACGGTCTTTTTTTCTGTTCATCGCAAAAGAATTTGATTGAAGTTCACCTATTTAATAAATTCACAAAATTTGATTCAAATATTGACTTGCATGAAATTTCGAGAAACTCTAACGAACAGCCTGTATATCATAAACGAAAGGGTTAATGTACAAATAACATCCCAATCCGAGTTATCACAACGTAAAACCGGATACACCCTGTATATCTATATCATATCTTCATCAGATATGATTCCGTTATTGAAATCAGTGGTACCAATTGTACAAATCTCTGAAAGGTTTCAGCAGGTCCCTAGATTCACTTTCGGATTAGGTGAAAGGACCCCTAGGGTCAAAACTGCCATGGGAGTAGGGCCAATAACTTGGCGGTGAGAAAAATCCGCTCTGAGAGTGTTGTGTTGTAGGGGGCAGGATACTGGGTAATTTTGGGGGAGCTGGAGGTGCCGTTGGATACAGGGCTGCACCTAAATCACTCTGGTGCTGTTGGTACTTGTGGTAGGTGGGCATGACGTCGGTTTGTCCCTGACCTTGTGTTTGACAGGCTGCCATGAGACCGTGAAAATCAAATTTATAGGCGTACCGTTTTCCATGAACTTTGGACATTATATTTTTGTCGTAGTAGTACCTGAAACAAAAAACAAAAATATTACTATGTCATTATTTCTGCAATCTACCTTTGAGATCATTATATCATCGAAATTATGTTATTCATGAAAGATTCAACGACTGCAACTGTGCCATATGTCATTATTTTCAAAAACGAAACCACTTTTAGGTACACAAGAGGCTTTCGTTTTTGCCTTGGTGCCAACCAGTTGAAGTATGGCTTCTCGGGTGGGTGATGAACCAAGAGAGTTGGATTTTATAGAGTGTTGTATCCAGTTTCTAATGCATTATGTTTCACTGAAATCAGCATCTGACAGGTAGATTCTAAGCTCGCTACTTTGCAGTGTAATGTTTTTATTATGCTATTGATCAGAATTGATTACTGTTATAAAGCGTTTAGAGAACAACAAAAATGTCTAATTGGACTCAACAATATAGCATTTGCCTACCACCTTGATCAAAAAGTTCCCGACTTTTATTAATAAAATCAAAAATACAAAATTATTCATCAAAATCAATATTGTCTCCTTATACCAGCGCTTGATCCAATCCTCAAAACACTTTTTTATATTCGATTTGCAGTTTGGCCTTTAGGGCCATCTTCGATTTGTCCATTATTTCCTCTCGGCTGCTGAAACGCGTTCTCCGGAGCGGTTTCTTCAGTCGACCGAACAGGTAAAAGTCACAGTGGGCCAAATCAGGTGAATTTGGTGGTTGTTGGATGGTATTGGTGCTGTTTTTAGCCAAATGGTCACGGATAATGAAGGCATTGTGAGACGGCGCGTTATCGTGGTGTAAAATGCATGAGTTGTTTAGCCGCAATTCTGGTCGTTTTTGGTGAACAGCTTCACGCAAACGCCTCATAACGCCCAAATAATACTCCTTGTTGTTAGTTTGACCTTTTGGAAGGAATTCATGATGCATAACACCATGAAAACCTCACGGTAACAAAATCGGGAACTTTGTGATCAAGGTGGTATAAACTTAAAATACAAGACAAGAAGAATTTTTTTTGTTTGTTGACCCTTTTTATCCCACAATGCCTCATGTTATTTTCGAGGCAGGATACACTTATATACTGATATCTATTACTGAAAATGATTATTCTTGAATACCCTGTAATTATTTTCGGAAGGTATATATACAGGGTAGTTTTTTAACAGGACTTTAACAGAGAATGTGTTGTTTTGAGCCGATTTCCACTTATAAAGATAGGTCTACAAACGTCTGGTTTGCTATATACTGGGTGTCAAATAAAATTTCGTTTTTGTTAACAACTTTAGCAATTTCTCAAATATATGCCCCAAATCTGAAACGTAGGTCACACATTTAGTCCTATGATTTGGTGATTTTGGTGGATATGTTACCTCTAATAACATTATTTGATTTCTGAATGTATTCAAAAATTTTTGTCCCTTGCAATTTGTCGTCAGTACGACAGTTTGCAATAAAAAACCAAAAAAAAATTATCTGTTCAATATTCAATGTTCATCAGCAGCTAGAGAGTCTTCTCTTAGGCGCCATCTACATTCTATCGTGTTCAAGAAGTGAACTTCGTAGCACAAGGGTATGAAACAAATAAACCAGGTGGAAAGCAGTTTCAATATGAAGTAAAATAGAATCAGTTCTTCCAGTTGAACCCAAGGCTCGCACCGAACCCGCATGGAGGATTATCATACTCAGTTAAATAGGACGTGAGGACCTATCACATGGCCTACATATTCACCAGATCTAATTCTGTTGATTCTTTTGATTAGGGATACATTAAAGAAAATGTTTGCAGAATTCCCTTAGGAATGAAAAAGAACTATTACATAGAATTCAAATGCAATTATGTGGGTCAAATTTTGGACATTCAATCTAAGAATATTTCTTTTGAATTAATAAATTAGTGTTCATTGTTATTTGAACATCAATAAAGGTACTGGAAATTGTAGTGGTGATTTCGTAGATTTCGTTTTTACTGAAAATAATCACTCTTACGACAAAAATACAGAAGACAAAAAGTTTCTACATAGATTCAGAAATCAAAAAATATCATTGGAGGCATTGAGTGCAAGAAAGTTCTAGGGAATAAAAGGGGGTATTACCAAAGAAATATACCATCCTGTAGATTTTCATAACAATATTGAACACCGAATCGTCTAGGATAGAATGAATATTTTATGTTTCTAATTTGAGGCCCATATCTCGAAAATTGCAGAAGTTACTAATAATGAACCAAAATTATCTCGAGGCTTGAACACCCTGTATCTCGCAAATAAATCGTTTGTGAACTCATATATCTGAAGTATCGGGTTCTATGGACTGTTAATGTTCTCCTTCGAAAGAGTGGATTACCATATATATTGTTCTTCCCTTGATTCAAGTTCGTTTAATTTTTCGCACTCCCCTGTAACATAAATAAGACCATTCTTATAATTTTGATGCCTAAAAATCCTTTTTTGGAAAACACGCAGGCCGGCCACTATACGTAGATCACTTCAAACATACCCAATAAATCCCCTGAAACTAACAATAATGTTGTGTGTTTTGATGCTTCCCCGTTTCCGCTCCCCATAGCTTCATAAAGCCCTGGCCATGAGTCTTTCCTTACCTCAGCGCTCTGCTCAGCTTGTCGTAATTCATGTTCGGCTTCGACTTCCGTTCTCCCCACCTCCTTGCCACCTCGTCTGGGTCCGTAAGTTTGAACTCGCCATTGGTGCCCTCCCAGGCGATGCAGGCTGCATTCGACGAATCCCCGAGCAGCTCGAGCAGGAATTGCCACAGTTGTATTTGGCCCGATCCTTGAGCGACCAATCGCGATGAGGCGGAGTTCAGGATATGGTATGGATCTGAAACGGGAACCATGTTTAGTTTGCTGTTTCCGGAACGGGAGAAATTGACGGAGAGGTAAGATTTGACGTCTAGATTGTCTATTTCTATGGTTCATGGTTTGGAAGGCGAATTAAGTTGTGGATATTGTGAAGGGTAAGGAATAGGGAAAAGGGATTTAATTATAGCTTTCGTTTTGACTACATATGCCTACTAAGCGTCTCATAAAGTTCTTGAACAGGTATATGAAAATAAAAATCCTTATACCTATCAAATTTTATTTTACATATACTTGTATTGTGGAGCACAGTTTATTCTTCAACATCTTCAATACATATGTCATATCTCTGCCAATAGTTGTGTTCATGCAATGTCATTGCTTCAAGGATAGACACAGTGGCAAACTGTCATTATCATATTCTTGTTCCCACTCTGTTTTCGTACAAAGTTAGGACACCTTCCTTCCCTAAATTTTGAGCTTAGTTGAAGGTCCTAAGTATAGTATTCTCTTCTCCATCTTTTGTTGACGAAAATCCGAAGTTTCGATGCATGAAAAAGGAAAAATTGAACTGAAACGAGAACGTGTTTGCGTACTTTTTCTCAAGACAATTATCTTATCAGAAATATTTCGTCGAACTGTTTTCGGCAAGGAAATAAATATGTACGATAATTGAAGTGTGAAAAAATTTGTTTTAGTAATGTTTGAAAGATCATCATGAAAAGACACAATCTAATCTAACTTCTAAACAACGATGGAAGACGAGTTTAACTTAAGGTATTAGTTGTTGTAAGGTGATATGGGAAGCTGAGAGTAGTTTTCAGATTAAAACTTAACAGATAACCATGACTATGTTCATATTGAAAACTTTTGCATCTCTGAGAGGTATACCCAGAAGAGGAATGCTTTGAAGAGCGAAGAATCGCTACCATACCTTCAAATTGTATTGAAATTGAAATGATATAAATGCTTTATCCTGTTAATTTTTGACTTGACTAAAAGGCTTTTTATTTTCTTACTAAAAGGGGCCACATTTAGGAACACGATTGCAATGAACGACAGGTCAGAACACCGGAACTTGGGTTTTCAGATGGGCGAACAGACAAAAGGCAGCTAGCTTAAGGTTCCATTGAATTCAGTGCTTTCTTTTCTGTTCTAGAGCAATACGTGTAAGTAAAATAATTTTCAAAAAAAAAGTTTTCATTAGCTTGTTGTTGATAATGGACGTATGAAAGAAACCGGTCCAACCAATGTAATATTTTGTCATTCTTTACATCAATAAATTAGTGATAGTTAAAACATAATAACTTGTTGGAGTTGGAGTTGGACAAGTTGGATTGTACAATTCAAGAAGTTGGTGCTTATGAATTAAGAAGGCAGGATAATGATTTCATATTTTGTTAGATTCTTCTCATTGCATGGGGGTTTGAACTACATGTAAAAAATGATAAAAACTGACCTGGTAAAGGTGATTTTCAGAGTGAAAAAAAAACGGCATCAAATAGATAATATTTTCGAGACAGAAAAATAAGATCCAGGAGAGGATATTTATAAGTCTCAAGGTTTTTTTGAAACTGAATATTGAAAATAAACCTGACAATATTTTCAGGAGTTTAATTTTTGGAGAAATGTAGACTGAAAACTGTGGAACAACAGTAAAAAGATGATTTCATTGGAATTAAGCACAAATTCATTGCATTATTAGAAAACCTATCTCTACTCTTTAATTGAAGCATTTGAATCAATTGCGGCGCGATCGCAATTTCATGGAAAGATTGTCCCTGGCTGTACCAACTCACATTGAGACGAATGCTTCTGGGTATACCTACTTTTTGAGCAACCCTTATATGATTAGTAATATTGAAAATAACATTTTAAGGTTAAAAAAGATATACTGACTGACAATTAACTATTGAAGCAATAGATACTGATGAAATCCACGATACCCCATGATATTGTCAATATTATTGATCGTTTAAAGCAGTAGGGTAAAACTTGGCTATTATGTGATAATTGGTTAATCGGTAAAAGATTATAATTTCATTACCCTAACACTTGCTGTTTCCTCAAGTAGTCAAAAGATGGGGCTTATTACAAAGTATCGAATAGTGTAAAAAGTAAAGTTAGCAATATCGAAATCTAACGTCAAAGTCATGAAGTGTCAAATATTTTGCGCCGGTTTTCATTGTGTAACTAAATAATTTTCGAATTGGATAAATACTCAAATAATGGGAAAATCGAAACGAAACCAAAAGAAGGTAGAAAATTTTTGTGTATTAATGATAAAATTCTCATCACAATAAATAATTATTTTGATATTGATAATTCTTAAATCCGGCGAACAAAATTGCTTTTTCAATCTGCAATAGCTTTTGAACCTATCCCAAGATAATCCGGCTTCGAAGTTTATGTGCAGGTTATGTTACATAAATGTCTTATTATTTAATAGTTAACCTTTTGTGTTTACCTATTGGGAATTGTGCTAGTGTTTCAGGACACAGCTGACAGCTAGACGTTACTGTTATAATTCATAGGTTTTATTTTATTTTGCAGGAAAATTACAAGAAAAAGAAGCATGATAACGAAAAATCTCACGATGCATCTGCAGTAAAAGCTGCTCTTGAAGAGCAACAAAATGGTGGACGCACTGTATATCAGGCTGCAAAAACGTTCAACATACCCTGGAGTACTATTAACGAATATTGGAATCGGCGACAACAGGATCATTCATCGTCCTCAATGCAAACCATTTGTCTCACCATCAGCCATAGAAATTCAACTATTAAACTACATAAACAAAATGCAAGAACTTGGTTTCGGCTTAATAGTTATGCAAATTAGAATTGTGGCCAACTGGTTAGCTGAAAAAGCTGGGATCAATCATCCTTTTTGTAAAGAGGAGCAGCAACATGGGAGTGGTACTGGTGGTTATCGTTTAAGAAAAGGTACAATCTGAGTCTACGTGTTTCAGAGAGCTTATCAATGGACCGTGCTCAGTCTGCTACAAGAGAAGCATTGAACGAATTTTACAAAATGTTGGAATCTTTATCTGAAGAGCTAAGTATTGCAGACAAACCTGAAAGGATGTGTAACCTAGATGAATCTGGATTTATGTTTGTGATCAGATCAGGAAAAATTGTAGCTTTCACTAGCAAAAAATATGTTTCCAAACAAACACTTGGAGAAAATGGCACTACAACGACACTCCTTGTGTCGTTGTGACTCTATACCACTTATGGTAATTGTCGAGGGTGAGATGATAGGCTAAAAGTCTTCATAATTTTTCATGGCATACCAAATTGAGAAAGAAAAGCTGGATAAACAATAAGCTCTTTCTGTAGTTTTCAAAACATTTTGTTGAGAGGATTCCATTGGCAAGGCCAGGTGTCCTATTAATGGACTCGCATAAATCACATTTGGCGCCCGAAACAGCATTACCAGTGATGAACAGATCCACATAGTGACATACCCTCACGCATTTGACACATCGCTCCAAACCCTACACATTGGAGTATTTCGGCCATTAAAACAAAAGTGGCGTAAAGAACTAGACCAGTTTCAGGTTGGAGAGAAGCCGACAAGGCATAATTTCATGGCTATGTTTTCAAGAGCATATACGACAGCACTTCTAGAGTCATAGTGCGAAATGCTTTCAAGAAGGCAGGTATTTTTCCTATTGACTAGAATACCATTCCAGATACTGCTGTTGCACCATATTTAGTCACTGCAAGCACGGACCCTAATATAAAGGAGGGCAGAACCGTTGAATCTTGTGAGACCCTGGAGGAAAATTGTAACATGAGTCATCAATCCAACGAAGGTGAAAAAGAAATTGTAGAACCGCATTCGAGTCCCTCGGCAGTAACAGACATTTTGATTATTCCAACTATGAATAAACCAAGTAAGGAAACTTCAAAAAAGAATTCAAATGAAACAAAGAAGCAAATTACAAAGAAGAAAACAGATGTGAAAAAAGGAAAAGTCTATAGGCCTGAGCCAAACCGAAAAACTTGTCATCCAAAGATGAATTAAAGATGAATTCAGATGTAGAGAATGTTTGTGAACCTTCCCCAGGACAAATAAAAACAAATGTATGTAGTACTTGTAAAGGGACCTCTGAAGCCGATGTTCAAGCCAAAAATGAAGTGATACAGAGTCAATTTTGTAAAGATTGGTACCATGTTAAATGCCAAAATGTTTTGAATTCTTCCTTTTTCCTTCATTCTAATTGTGATAAAAATTTAATTCATTTTGTTTGAAAATTCTTAACTCGTATTGAGTTTTATACTCAAATATGTTTAGCCATAAGTTTGATATATACCAATGGTTAGAATTAATGTGTCGTGCATGAGCTAAGATTATTATGTAAAATGAAATAATAAACAATGTGAATTTAAATACATTTCTGTTGATTCTTGTTTATAACGCCTAATAACACAAGTAAACCAAGTACATATCACAAGTTAACCAAGTGCATATCACAAGTTGACCAAGTTCATATCACATAATAACTGTAGTATCACTAAAATACTGAATATTTTTCCTAATAATTTAATTGAGGAGGTCGTTACTTGATGAAAATCGATATACATATTTTAAATGAAATAAAACTATGGTATTTAGATTTTCACCATATTAACAAAACTATGACCGGTTTCACCACACTGTGGCTTTATTAGATAGATACAAACTAATGAACAGAGTTATTCCTTATATATAGTTCTTATTTTCTACTTAATATTACATTAGGTACAAGTACAAAGGGTATGTTGGAAAACCCATCGGGTTGCTTACTTTATGAATTGAAAAGATTGAGTAAAGGAGAAGAATTTAGATCTAATTGACTATTAAGTAACCTACCTGAAATCTTTTCTTTGTTATTCTCTAAAATTTCCCATAAATTGAGTTTTTGTCTATTATTTCCATTGTGTAAAATTTTGAAATTATCATTAAAGTTATGGTTTTCTTCGAGTAAGTGATTCGAATAATGGGAATCTGATTTATGATAATTAAAACTACGTTTGTGCTCTGATAATCTAACTTTGAAATTTCTGAAAGTTCTACCAATATAATCTTATTACAATCCCCGCAAGACAGTTTATAAACACCGGATTTATAACCTTTATCAATTTTAGATTTGCAGTTTTTGATATGTGGGCCTTAAGAATTATCAGTTCGGAATGATATTTAAATGATATATTGAAATTGTAATGTTCTCAATCATACTTGCCTGTGACTGTTATTGACTGCTATTTTTTGATTAGATTTTGCTCTTTTATAAAATTATCTTGTGACATTAGGATATTAATGAGTCTATGTAGGTACCATACTATTGTAAGTAGCTAATTTATGTGGATAATGATGTGTAGATGAGCTGTGAATAGTAATATCTGTATGCGATGGCTTATGAAAATAGAAAAATCATGTTTGCCGTTAATTTTAGTAATAGTTAAATCCAGAGAGTTAATGGAGTTTTCTGTTTCTATCTCAAACTTGAATTTAATATTATCGTGAATTTTGTTAATGAATGTTTTGAATGACTCTAATTGTCTGTATGTGCCAGTGAAACAACAAATGATATCGTCGACATATCTAAACCAATAAATGAAGTATTTGAATAACGGATGTTCTTGGATAGTTTTTTCAATATTATCCATGAAAATTTCAGCGAGTAGAGGGCTCAGAGGATTACCCATGATTTAATCGTTTTAATATTAAATAATACTCCATTGAAGATGAAATGATTTTGTTGTAAACAAATTTCTAATATAAAATAATAATTTTACTATTACTAAAATTAACGGCAAAGATTACTTTTCTGTTTTCATAAGTCATCGCATACAGATATTACTATTCACAGCGCATCTACACATCCTTATCCACATAAATTAGCTGCTTATAATAGTATGGTACATAGACTCATCAATATCCCAATGTCACAAAATAATTTCATTAAAGAGCAAAATATAATTAAAGAAATAGCAGTCAATAACGGTTACAGTCCTAGTATGATTTCACGCAAAAAATTTCAAAAAGCAATCCAGGAAGTATTTCCAAGTATAGAAAGTTCTAACACAAAATACAACAGCTTAACTTATATTGGTAATCCTAGTCTGAAATTAAAATCATTCCTCTCGCATTATAATTTCAATATAGCATTCCGAACTGATAATTCTTCAGGCCGACATATCAAAAACTGCAAACCTAAAATTGATAAAGGTAATAAATCCGGTGTTTATAAACTGTCTTGCGGGATTATAATAAGATTATATTGGTAGAAATTTCAGAAATTTTAAAGTTAGATTATTCGAGCACAAACGTTGTTTCAATTATCATAAATCAGATTCCCATTATCCTAATCACTTACTCGAAGAAAACTATAACTTTAATGATAATTTCAAAATTTTACATAATGAAAATAATTAACGAAAACTCAATCTATGGGAAATTTTAAAGATTAACAAAGAGTCAAAATAGTCAATTAGAACTCAATCTTTTCAATTCATAAAGTAAGCAACTCCGATGGATTCTCCAACATACGCCTTGTACTTGTATCAAATGTAATATTAAGTAGGAAATAAGAATAATATTTAAGAAATAACTCTGTTTATTAGTTTGAATCTATCTGATGAAGCCACAGAGTGATGAATCCGGTCATAGTTTGTCAATATAGTGAAAATCTAAATACCATAGTTTTATTTCATTGGAAATATAATTTTTTTTCCAAAATGTAAAGATCGTTTACAGATACTTAATAATAGTATTTATTTGAGTTGCATAATTGCAGGGCAGGGTTATATCATGCTGTATTATATTCTGTATTTGGTACATATTTTATATATTCTCTAAATATAATGCGATGGTGAGAAAACGTAACTATCACCGATTAGTAAAGTTTTACCCTAACGGCTACGAGGGGTCGATAGGAGTCATCGCTCTCTGAACTGAAGATTCCCATGAAAGTAAAATTCGATAAATATTTATCACTTTGTTTAGTCTTCGATATGCATTAATCCCCCCACCCCCTCTTTCTATTAATAGGGACCTGTATTCACCCCTGGCTCAAAGGCCGCTGTACGAAATAGAAAAAGCATATAATCCTATTGTTTTTCATTGGCAACGTAACAAAAAAGTTAATGATAATTGTTTATTAAAAGTTCCCAAAATCTGAAATAGAAAAAACAATTTTCAAATTACGCGAATGTCAAAGACTCTCGTACCTCTTAATCGCATTTTACTCATATTAGAAATTAATAAATTGACGTATATTTTTGCCAAATGTAGAAGAAAAAGATTACCGAATTGGATTTCCCATTTATCATCCAATTACGACATATATTCGGTAATGATCAGTGGACGATGACGAAATGATTAATTCAAAGACTACATTCAGGAATTTTATAAAATTGAAATAAAACTTTTCTTCAATTATAAAACATTTCCTGACGAATTCTGAATATGAAAACAGATAATTCGATCAACTTACTCAAAAAGATTTCATGAAATCCAACAATTTGCCATTTATAGTCAAAAAGATGCGAAGAAATTCACGAGCTGAAATTTCAATCGGTCAAGAGATTACACGAATCAACACTTCCCTTCAAGAAAGGGAAGTGTAAAAATGGGCGGAATTCAACTTAAACCAACAAATTATTTTGATAATAAAATAACAATCTCCTCCGGAAATTAGATATATAATCAAAACAAATGAATGGAAGAAGCTTATACTTATAATTTAATTGCTTCTTTTATTTTCAGTGATGTGCCATCTTTATATCCTAGAAACTTTTATATAAAAATTGAATTATCAAAATCGAAATATATATCATTTTGTTTATGCCTTTTTCCCGAAAATTGACGGACTCAATGTGGTACACTATGCCCAAAAGGTTAGTTCAAGCACGTGAGGTTAATGTTTATATTATCGATTCTTCTTGATCTCATGCGAAAAGTACCGAGTAGTAGGTATATATTCTTTATATTTCTTGAAAGCATATTGAAGAAGCAACGAAAAAAGTTACTTGCACAGATTTACCTAACTAACCTATACCAATCGAGCCTCGGAAAAACAGTCCCAACTAAAGTCTCTCCTAAATAGACCCTGGTTATCTTAGCAGAAAAAACATGCTTGTCTAGGTTTAGGATTTTACTCATTTGACAATTAGTTTGTATGACATCTGAAGGATGCAATATTGAATGGAAGGAAGATGTGCATTACATCAAGGAAATGAAAATCGGGCATTGGAAAGCTGGCTGGAAGGCTGCAGGTGGATATTGCATTAGAGCTTGCTTGGTATTGATCAAAGTCTGTTAAGTAAGATCTGGTTTTTGCGTAGCAATAGTCGACATATTCGTGTCTGATGGAGAAATGGACAGTTGTCAACAACGAAAAAACCAGTTTGAGTTTAGGTTGGTATATGTTTAAATGACCGCACATATACAGTTATTTGTAGAAGAACCACAACAGGACAAGTGTGAAGGATATACCAAATTGCTTCAGTCCGTTGATTCCACGCATTACAGATAACTAAAATCCGATTAAGGAGTCCAGGGTTCGATTTTTGAGGAACGCAGAATAGTGAAGACCGATTTCTGCTATCTCTTACCGTTTTTGAGATATGGACAGAAATTGACATTATAAGAATTCTGGGAATCATCATCAACTCTTTTGTTTTTAAATAACTTTCAGAGTCGAAATTTTCTATAGGTGGTTTTTCAAGACAATGAACAAGTTTTCATTCGAAAAATTATAGAGATATTGCATATAACCTTCTAATTTTAAATGTAAACGATACAACATTTCATTTATAAAATTTAGCTCTTTTATATTTGAAATATAAATATTTTATTTCCAAAAGAGCAAAGACCTGTTCAACCATAAAAATAATATCTGAAGAAATCTTCTTTTGGGTTAGATTAGTTAATGAAATTTCATAAAGTTTGACCTTATATTTCCCCAATATCCCCTGATGGCGGTTTTTAGTTGGCATTACTCATTTCGTTTAAATTTTTTTCATTGATGTTTCAGAGTTCTCGATAACTATTGCAATCACGCCAGTTTCAATTTATTTTTGTTTCTTTTGTACATTCTTAAGCGATAAGCTCTCACCATCAATGACCAAATTTATGTATATCCAACTTCTTGAGAATCGAAGCATCACGTTTCGCGTATCCAGATACACTTCACATTTGGAATAAGAAAGTATGTCATCTTGAACAAGAAAAAGAATTATTTTGAAATAATTCTGTGTTTCCTCCACCATAGAGATTTACCTGTTCATTCATTCATTCTGTGATTTCTTCATTCGGAAATGTCAGACTTACTGATACTGTTATTGAGAATTATTTATAAGGGTGAATATTTGTAATATTTGGAATATGAAAAAGAAAAATCTATTTATCATCTAGTCATATCAAGTTTCATGAACAACATTCTATTTACTTTGAAAAAGTTTTCACAATTTCCAAAAATATTTAAGAATAAAATAGTTTTTGAAATGAAATGAAATGTCAATTTCTGTCTTTATATCAAGAGGTATCAGACTACAGTTTTCTATTCTGAATGTCTTAATAATCGATCCTCGGACGCTTCAGGCGATTTTCCCAATTTCCTTTGAGAAATTAAATCATCTAAGTCCAGCAATTTGGAAGGCATTAATGCTTCCTTATTCGCAATATTCAGGAAAAGTTAATCCTTTCAAATCATAAAACCAATCAAATTAACAGAAAACATTCTGTTTCTGTTACACGTTAATTCTTCTTTATCAATTCAAATGTTTAATTTCTAGTTTCTTTTTTCCGATTGTATTTTGCTAACGAAGAACTCAAACTAGGAAACTAATGACTTCAAGTATCATTAACTTGGGATTGTGATCGATATGACTGTAACTCATAAAAATGTCAAAACGGCGCTATAGCTGGACAAGGTTCAAACTGAGGTCAGAAAAACAGGAAACTGCTCAGCCATCCATCAACTGATTTATAGGAAACGAGTGAAGGAAAACTGAGCATTGGAAAACTGATTCACAAAGGAGCTGTAATATTAGATATTTTGAAATCTTGTAAGTTTTATATGATATAGGGTATATTTCATTGTACTGGATCAATGAATCATGACGTGATTCCATGGACAAATTTGAATTCAACGGCTAGTAATTAATACCAATTGGTGATTATTCATTTTATAAATTATTACAAAAATACATGGTGGCGACACAATTATGAAATTTCCCCTAAATGTGCTCCCAGTAGAAAAATTTTTCCATCTTGATCGAACAGGAAAAATATGGAAATGATTCCACTATCAACATGTGTACTATGAAAAGAACAAAACAAGAATACAACGACTGATACAACCTGATCTTCAATTTTCAAAATCTTGAGTTTTCAAATAACCCCAAGAAGAGATATCCAGATGAGTCATATTAGATGTCCTAGCTGCATCTTTAATCCCCGTCGGCCAATATATTTTCCTGGAAACATGAAATCGAGATATTCCCAAACATTTTTTGAGTAGTATGCAATGTTGCTTCTCGACTTAAAGCACCCTTGGCAACCATCTGAAGGCAAAGCGTTCAGCTCCATGGTTATAGCTTTTTTGATCTCTTTAAGTCACCATGATGAGTTCTATGAAGTGTCTTGGGTAAAGAACAGTACCTTTAGTGCGGAATGCCTTTTCTTGCCAAAAACTCTTAAAAAAAAGAAGAGAAATGGGCTGGTTGTCGTGATCCAAGAGCCAGCTTTTCCTGGCGAGTCGGGGTGGCACAGGAAAACTCAGCTGTCTCTGCCATCACTCTGAAAGTGAGACAACGAATCCTCATTTTCGCGATGCCGCTAAAATGTTTGTTACAAAAAATACGCCCAAAATACAAACCAAATGTGCTGTCGCTTTCAACCTTGAACTAAAACTGAAAGATTTACTAGGCGAATGACACGGTGTTGCCAGTTTCCGAGTTATAACAAAATTCATGAAACTTCATTGCTGTTGTGTTTCTTCAATATTTACTCCTATTCGATACAACAATTTGGCGACGAGGATGATATAATGATACTGACCAGTTTTCTTCTGTATATTTTCAAATTCTCAATACTGTCGATTGTTTTTCCATACCGATGCTTGAACTCTCTTCCCCACTTGAAAAGTTCTCTTCGGCTGGGTTGAATTCGAAGAACTTTCTTGAACTTGAAGCATTATTTTCTCATGTTCAAGAAAGTTCTTCAAATTCAAATTTTTCTGGACCATAAAAGATGAATAATTTACTAAAGTCTATGAAATTTTGCGAAACTGATTCGCTATACTGGAAAACGAAATCTACTTTTGTATTAGGCTCTGTCGAGAGGGGTTTTTTCACTTTCAC
Source organism: Cryptolaemus montrouzieri (assembly GCA_013387265.2). Classification (NCBI taxonomy): domain Eukaryota; kingdom Metazoa; phylum Arthropoda; class Insecta; order Coleoptera; family Coccinellidae; genus Cryptolaemus; species Cryptolaemus montrouzieri. The sequence goes on along the minus strand of JABFTP020000001.1, from coordinate 53,409,672 downwards.
AAACACTGGATTGCCAAATCAGTGCTCCGTTTAAATAGATTTGATTAAGAAGTTCACTTAAACATGTATCGTCATCAAATCATTCTATTTTCGAATTTTTTTTTGTTTTCGTCTTTCCTTTCAGTTTTGATATGGAGCCATATTCATATTTTCCTCCAAGAAGGAGTAATTTCACAATTGAATGGTAGCTATTTTGAAAGGACACAAGAGAGTTGCATAAAAATCGATGACGTCATACTGTTGACAGTCAGACTACATAAAGTCCACTGAAGGTCAGAAAATGAGAAAAATCAATCCTTCAGAACTCGACTATATTGAAATGGAATTATTTCAATACATCGAAAATTTGGAATTCACATAGATCACTCTAGTCGATCATTATTTGAAAGTCATCTTAAAAAGGTGATTTGTGAATTTCCAATGGTTACAGGTAATTGAGTTTTCATGTGCAGATCATTTGATTCATCAATACTAGAAAAGAGTGGATGCAGTGGTTAGCTAATGTTAAATTTTGTTCATTTTTAAGGAATGACGTTTGATGCTCTTTGTATTTTAATTTGAAGGAACGACTTACCTGAGCTATGTAGAAATTATTGCAATCTGGACAAGATATCTTATACACTCCTGATTATTTTAATTCGCTATAGTATTTTTAGCATTAAATAAGAGTTATGGCAATTTCTCGGAATGCGATTTTAGTTTCAACCCTTTAACATACTTTGGTCAAATAATTGAAACTGTGGTAACAGTGATCTATTAATTTAATTTATTTGTTGGTGGTGAAAAGATAGTGAACAAAATTCCATTTGTGTTTTAATCACGCTTAATTACCTAATAGTATCGGCTAAACCAATACTGTGCCTTGAAGATTATCTCATTATAAAAGTAAATCCATACTTTTTCCATTGTGTTGTTGTTCTTGAATTTTGATTATAAAGATATACGAAATCTTTATAAAGGAGAGGAAAGGTTAGGTTATATTTAATGCCAGTCCTTTGTTTCCTGGATCACCTCAGAGACTTAATCAGCAGGGATATGAAAAAACATAAGAAGCATCAAGGGAACCACCAAAACATATCAAATAACAAGCTTACTAGTGAACAAAAACTGATTTGGCAGAAACATTCGCAGATACATACAAACAAAATACGAGCGACCAAAATTTTCATCCAGATTCACGAGATACAAAAATGAACAAGAAAGTGTTCCACTGTTAATATCCGAAAATTCTTTCAAAGAAGACATTCTCAATGTTCCTATTCACATAGATGAGCTTCTCCATGTTCTTCGAAAATGTACAGACTCAAATCCTGGTCCACACAATATTCCCTATTCGTTCGTAACTAACCTATCAGAAAAAGCAAAAACAGTTCTGCTTGCTATATTCAATAAAATCTTCATTGGTAAAACTTTCTCCCAGAATGGGCAAAAGCGATAATACTGCCTCTACATAAAACGAATAACCAACAGAATGACACAAAGTCCTACAGACCTGTATCTCTCACTTGCACTATGTGTAAATTGATTGAGAGAATCATCAACAATAGATTACAATGGTTTTCGGAAAATAGCAATAAAATCATTCCTAAACAAAATGGTTTCCGCCGAAATAGATCCACAACAGACAATATTCTAAATCTTGAATCAGAAATTCACGAGCATTCAATGGGAAGCAAATGGTTCTAGCAGTGTTTATCGATATTCACAGAGCTTTCGAGATGGTGTGGAGGCACAAGATTGTCATTAAAGAGTTGGGGAATAAAGGAAAATATGTTATCGTTTATTCAAAACTTTCTTGAAAGCATAAAATTTCAGGTTAAAGTGAAAGAACTCAAGAAAACTGGGTTCCACAAGGAAGTATCCTGAGTCCTACTCTTTTCTTAATAGCTATAAATGACATATTGGACAATGTTCAAGCACCAGTGAAAGCCCAACTTTCTGCAGATGACTTGCAATTATTTGTGAAAGGACTAGATATCGACACAATGTGCAGTCTACTCCAGAAAACGACAAATCTCCTATTAGAATGGGGCCACATCAGTGGATTTCAATTCTCAACAGAAAAAACTAAATGCGTTCTATTTTCAACAAGAAACTAAACATATCCTATCATTCCTTTGAATGGCAAAATATAGAATTTGTCAATAATGTGAAACTACTAGGTGTTTGGTTCGATGAAAAAATAAATTGGAGGAAACATATTGAGTTAACCAAGATTGATTGCAGTGAAATTCTCAATTTACTGCGGGTTCTAGAGAGTCAAAATTAGGAAGCCCACTCGAAAACTCTTTTAAATATATAGGTGTTTGGTCAGAGCTAAAATTGAATATGACAGCTAAAAAGCCTTATTAGAAACCATTCTAAACCAGCGACTGTTTAGTAACTGGCGAAATGCCACTCAAAGAATTATCGCACACAAATCAATACTTTGACCTATGCATCCAAAATCAGCTCCACAGTTAACCATCGGAACATAAGATATATTACACTGAGTCGTCAAAGTGATACAAACGCAAACTCGAACCAAATTCGTCCCTTTCATAAAAGATTGAATAAAACACTTCAAGAACTGCAGATTCCGGAACCTTCCCACTTACCCTAACCTTCCTCCTCCATACCTCCTTGGTGTATAAACAAAATGGAAAAAATGACCAACCTAACGAAATACAAAAAGCGGAGATTTGCCCAGTGCTGCTAAGAAAAACTGTATAAACATCCAGAGGTCACGTTCATCTACACAGATGCATCATTGAATACATCCACAGGCGTGGTAGGCCTAGCTGTTGTCACACCGAACGAAACTCGAACTTATTCTCTTGCAAATGGAGAAATGCTAGCCATTCACCAGGCTTTAATATATATTCTCAATAACCCGAAATCTTCATTATCATCTGCACGGATTCACTCAACTCGATTCAGAAGTTAACAGAAATGTATTCAAACTGTAGCTTGGTACAACATATAAACCAACTGAGATATCAAATTCACCAGCTCAATGTGTCATTAGTGTTCATGTTCACATGTCGAAATTTCTGGAAATGAAAGAGCCAACTGAGATATCAAATTCACCAGCTCAGCCCAATCAGAGAAATTTTTGAAACAGATAAAACCAAGGAGCTATAAAACTATAAGAATACCGAAGAAGAGGAAAGATCAGGTTAAGATAGCAAGACTCCGTTTAGGTCACACGCGACTGACCCACCCACATCTTATGACGAAGAAGCTTCCTCCCAACTGTGAACTATGCAACGTGTGACAAGACATTAAGCACATAATTGTGGAATGCCCAAAATATGATCAAGAGAGACTCGCTTCCAAAATAAAACCAACACTACCAGATGCACTTGGAAATAACAATATAAATGGCACACTCACATTTTTCAAACTCATTAATCTAATAGAAATGTTATAATATAAATCTGTAAAACTTGTAAATCACATGTACCGATAGTGCTAATGATCTTTGCAATCGAAGCACTTAAATTTAAATTGAAAAAGAAGGAGGAAAGGTGACACAGTTGCAGCAACGTCAAATAAAATGATTAGAATCAAGTCTTGAGTATAGAAATAAAACATAACATCAAGTATTGATTAACATTATCCATCCCTGCATGCTGTTGATGAAACAAAAACATTTTCCATATTCATTCGAATGATACCTCGTAATGCGTATAAATTGGTGGGTTAATAAATCAGTTGTTTCAGTTTCAATGATTGGAAACAGAAAACAGATTATTTCAGATAAACTCATATCCACAACAAAAGGTTGTGATACGAGGAGGAAGTGATATATGAATGCTATTATAATTTGTTTTATATTCGGTTTTACTTGTCCAGGGTAAACAATTTTCTTTATCGGTAATTGTAACAAAAATAATAATATTTCCTTGGCTTCCATTCATTATAGTCATAATTTGAATTTATTGAAATAACTTCTTTAATTGTCACGCCTTGCTACAATTTCGAAAGAAAGGAAAGTTAAGAAAACTATTTATGTTGAAACTCAATTCATTTAGACCTTAAAATTGAAATTGTTCATTTTTATCGAGGAAACATTTCAAAACAGTTATTTTTATTCTGTTGGGGGAGCGTCGGAGCCCCCGTTAAGTCGAGCAGAAAGTATAGCCTCTTCTCGAAGCAAATTTCCAACTTCCTGTAACTTCATTGGAAATTAAATTGCAAGCCGGAATTTTCACAAGTAAATCTCTAATTTCCAGACATATGCAAATATCCCCTTTTCATTCTGGAATTGGCACATTATTCAATAACATATTATTTCGTAGCAGGTTCTTGAATAAGTTCTCACTGTTTTGTTGGAAATATAAACATTTTATACACAGTAATCAATTAAAAAAAATACTTCAAAGTTGCCCGCCACTAGACGCCACTCTCAGCAAATGAATCCTGCGTCGGAAAAAGGAAACGTCTTCTGAGGCTATCTATTCTCGAATACATCAATTTCTTGATATGATCATAGGATTAGAAGTGCCGCTCAGCTAGGTCATGTGCTATTGAACGAAATAGGTGGTAATCGAAGGAGCTAAACATGGGTCAAAAAGTCCCAGCTCTGACCAATCTCAAAATTCGAATTGATTCATCTATACATCACCCCTGTAACTTTTTTCTATTTGGATTATTTTGATGAAATTTGGGAATCGGACAGAAAACAACATTTTGAATTTGATAACGTTAATATATTTGACATTTCGTTTCCGGTTATGACGGAAACGATAGCAACATTCGATTTTCAAATAGGACACCCTGTATTCTTTTGCTTATTTTAATTGTTATGTATTTTCCACTAGAACTCCGGAACCGTTAAGTTCTCTTCTGAGACAACGATATCGGCCAACCCGGTATTGCAGAAGCAGTATTTTTTAATCCTTTTTTTTATACCACTCACCGTATTCTTAACGGTTCCGGATTTCTAGTGGAAATTACCTGAGAAATTTTTGCAGAGTTTCCCCATTCGCTAATAACAATAACTACGTTGGCGATGCAAAATTTTTCTTCATACCGTCAATGTGACATCTCAAAATTCCATTGTTGTTAATTATCGTACTTTGGATGATTTATTCATACTCAAAACTGAATTCACTAATTCGCAATGTCGATAATAAACAACAATAGAATGTTGACATGTAACACTGATATTTTTATGATCACAGAATATTATGAAGTATGAACAAAATTTTGCATCGCCAACGTAGTTATTGTTATTAGCGAATGGGGAAACTCTGCAAAAATTGCCTAGCTATTTTCCACTAGAACTCCAGAACCGTTAAGAATAGAGTGACGTGGTTTAAAAAAAAGATAAAAAATACTGCTTCTGTCATACCGGGTGGCCAGATATGGTTGTCTCAGAAGAAAACCTACTTTTTGAGGATAAACTGAAATTTAAAACTTTCAAATCTCTTAAAAAATGAGCAATTAAATTTTTAGATACAATCTTTGTTTTCGTGATAGATGTTGAGCTAAACCAATTGTCACTGTTCATGGCCTTCTAAAACGGAAGATGAAAATTGCAAACAAAAGATTATGTTTTGTTTTTCTTTCAAAAATATATCAAAAGGTCGTAGGATGAGATGAACAATTAAAATAAGCAAATAAATACAGAATGTCACTTTTGAAAATCGAAAGTGGGTATCGTTTCCGGCATAACCAGAAATTCGTTGGAACCAATTCTCTTTCTCTGGATCATCTTTTTCAAATCAACAAAGAGTCAGTAATCGCTGAGTGCCAGATCTGAAGAATAGGGTTAGTGAGGCATCAATTTCAAGCGTAAATCGTTGATTTTTGCCATGGTTTTCTCCCACTTATAGATTGGTGCATTGTCTTGATGAAACAATGTTTTTCTTTGCCATATTATGTCGGTTGCACTCAACCGCGTCACTAAATGGGTCGAGTATGGCTATATAATAGTGACTGTTGATTGCCTGGCCTTTCTTCAGATGGTCGATGAACATTATTTCATGCGTATCCCAAAATACAGACTCCATTACCTGGTCAGCATTCTATTTGTAGTCCCAGGACTTTTTGACCCATGTGTTATGTCTGGTGAATACGACGGGCGAGCTATGACATCCCATCCAGGTAGGTTTTCGAACATCTAGCCGAGCGTTAACGTAAAACAACAGCAAAAGTTCACACGTTAGAAAAGGCCATTCGATGTCTCGCAGCCGTAACTCATAAGGGTAAAACATTTCGGGTCAATGCGTTACTATCAGAAATCACATGCACGTAGACCTAATGAAGCCATCTGTTGTTGCTTATATTTCTCATTTCACAAATTTATTATTTCGCAACTGATGGCCTGGTATAGAGAGACAGAAAGTATAAAATTACGACATGGGGGTAGACATCTTGTTTTAACAGTAGTGTAAAACTATTTTTTCAACAAACCGACCGCCAGAATTCAACTATAACGTGTAATGAAATGCGAAATCAGCTGAATCGAAGCATAACCTGAATATTTCAAGATTAATTGGCAATAGGTGGCATGAAGTTAATCTTCACTTGGACCTTGGAGGTATAAACCTCTAACGAGAGGTAATCGCTCAGCTCGATTAGAATTCAGATTCTAGGCGAATGCTACTGAAGAGAACCTGGTAATGTTCAAAGGCTTGGACAATTCTAGAAAGTACAAGTTATAGACTGTGAGTATTTGGGGTGGAATTTCTTTCAACCGCATCGCGTCCTGGTTAACAACTCTCAGAATGAAAACGAAACCTATTTTTGAACCATGTGTGTATTATACCTTATTAGATTTTGAAGAATTTGAGCTTCAATCGTAAAGAACTTTTGAAAGTAAATTTATGCCAAACTGCTAAGAAACTTTTTTTGAAAAGCATTAAAATCTGTGTTATTCTTTTTGTGTATATTTCGTAAGAAAGACTACCTATTGCAGCCGCACTTATGGAGGAAACAATTTTGTATCCACTATAACTGCCGTTGTTATGATCTGACTGCCACCAAACTCGGCGGAGATTGCTACTGTACAGAATCGGCCCAAGGGGTTAAAAATAGGAAGGATTGAAAATTCTCGAATAATATTTCCGGTATTAATCAAAATGAGCATCTATGGTTTTCATATAATTCTTAGGCATGTTATCAAAAAATTTATTTGAAAGAATTTTTAATACGACCCTTAACACCCGAATCAGGAAGGGGTTGGAATATCTCCGGTAATAACCAAGATTCATATATGGTCGCCTTCGTGGCACAGTGGAGAGTGGTCCCCGGCAGGTCGCTGGTTCAATTCCGGCAAAGACCTGGATGTTGTGTTTGTCACTTGTTTGGTTACAAATAAATTACTGGAAAAATGTCGCACATGATAAATGCATGGCCTATAAGGTCAAGGAAGGACGGACATGGGAAAGCAAGCCCGCGTCCCTCCTTCCTTAAAAACAAAGATTCATCCATGCGATTTTCATATTTTCTTTATTCATATTATTTTTTTATACGATCCTGAATTTGTGAATCGGGAAGGAGGAGTTGAAATTTTTCAATTCGCCATATCTCCGATAATATAATTATTCATATTATCATAAAAGTCATTTGTTTGAAAAGTTTTCTTTTCGCCTTGCTAGATTACAAAAGTAAAATAATCTAATAAAGTCTATATTGTTTCACTAAGTTGATTTCTCAGATTCGAAAACGAAATTTATCTTTCCCTATAGGCTCTGCCGAAAGAGTTTATATTATAAATTGATTTGTTAGTCAATTATACCAAAGTGAAAAAGTCAAATTGAAAAACATTGTGGGAAATGGAATTTCGTTTTCGTTTCAATGGTTTGGCAATTTCGGCATAAAAAATCGAAAATAGCGATGATTTATCTCTTTAAAATAATATTTAGGGTTGAAACTTCAACGATATTCTTCTTCGTCGTCTTGAGCGATATATGCGAGATATATCTTTCATGAAAATGAATTGTCGGTATTTTTACCCAGTCTAATACCTTATTATAATTTACAAACTATCCTCAGTCAAATTTCTTTGATTTTGTCATTGTCATTCATCCATCATCAAAATTCATACTCGTAGTTTCAGCAGACGAATACGCTTTAAATTTTGAATATAGTAAGAGCTCAGTTTATTACGTGAGGAAAAATTGAAACCTAAAATTTTAGTTTCGTTCACGAAAATTTAGAGGTTCACGCAGTTGGTAGATAGATATTGAATCCCTTTACAAATCTCATCCATTTTCATTATTATAATTAATTGTTTGTTCCGAAGATGGACCCACTGTTACTCAATCCGAGAGAAACCAATTTAAGATTGATTCAAAGTGTGTGAAATCAACTCCACACCCTCGACTTCACCAAACTCAAAATTATAAAAGAAGTAGGTCTAGTGGCATAATGAGGAACAACAAAAGATATGAACTTCTGCAATAAAAAGAATGAAGTTCTACAACAAATCCTGCAGGGAAAAATAATAATAACAAACGAGATTCGAGAAGAAGAAGGTTGGCAAATCTAGGGCAATGGTTCGAGCGGCAAAAACAACATTTTGCTCTTTTCTGAAAATTCTGAACAGAAACAAGCCTTATCAAATCTTTTATTTTTGACGAAGATAAAGCATGAATGAATTTTCGAATTGTCTTCAAACATTCGCAAAAATCTCAACTGTCAAAATTCTACATTTGATTATGATTCTGAAGCTTGTCTGAACTTTTGGAATGTTTGAGATGGCCCCTTAAAAGAAATCTCATAGACTCAAATTAGATGATCTGCCTGGCCACTAAACAACTTGAATTAACGTACTTGAGTAGAAAGTCGACCTTTTAACTGAAGTGCCACTCGATGAATTCTGAGCTGAGGTATGCTGAGTTTGAGGTTCATTATTCATGCTCGGAATCTACTCTGAATTGACCTGACCGCGTTTTTTGCTAAAATCACTCTTTCCAAAATTAGAGCGGAGGTCAATTTTCAGTGGGATCATAGAATAGAAAGTGAGATTCTGTTCGTTGGTGGGAGCATCTTTTGAAAACGGCTGGAGCGATTTGGTCCGAATCAAGTTTTCTTGGAAAGAAAAACTAGAAATGAGAATACAGTATGATTAGCAGATCATACATAGTTCACGATTCACAACATGAAAACGCTTAATTTTTTTATACATTATGACCATAGGAAAAAATCATAAAAATTACAATAGGTACTCCACTGTATTAATATGTTGACAATAGAGGTGATAAACATCAAGACCTTAGACAGCCGTTTATAATTTGGCAAGGCCCAAGTCTAGAAACCAATTCTGCACGATCATTCCGTATAGTTTCTAGTGGAATATTTTGTATTTTTCTACTTATGTGGAACTTTAGAACTTCAATATTTCTTGATGCATTTAAGAAAAGTTGGATTTCAAGATATCCTAGAAGTCCATAGTCGTCACATAAGATGACTTGACTTGTTATTCAGCTTATCTCCGTCGGTCAACCCATTTTCATCATCAAATCGAGATATTGCCTAACTTTTTTGAGTTATGAAGCAGGGCCCCACGGACTTGGCATATCGATATTAAATTGATTGGGATAAAGTCATTAGAGCCGGCAAAATTCAATCCAAAAAAATTCAAACACATTTTACCCGTTTGATTTTGCTCAAGGAAAAAATGGAATGATCATTCTGCCTTTTATATATGTATATATACATTCAGTTTCTGAAATAATTGACTATGCGTTTCTTGAATACAATGTGAATTCCTTCTGCTCTCATAATTTTTTCAGAATCACGTACTTCGTTAGTAAGATCCGTACCAACCATCAGAACTTGAATACGGCGACATTTGAGGTTTACTTGGATGGAATTTCACTAATTACGAGCCTAAACGCTTGTGAAATCGTAATATGCAACAATATTACGACATTTTTCATGGCAACCATCACATAATTTTGATCCCATAACGGTTGTCGTTTTGTTTCTAATAAAACAAGAGAGAATAATTTTTTTCACTTGAATCATATATAGAGGAAATGTCACAATTTGACTGTGGCCATCTTGGAACCGCAAGACAGAGTGGCACAAAAATCTAGGAACATACAGAGTGAAAGAAAGTTTTCGGATAATTTATACATGCCATATATTGCTATTTATAGAATATATCGATGACCTCATTTTCACAGGGGTCATCGAAAAAGTAAATAAATTGGATCAAAAGGTGACGAAATTGGAAACAGAATCGAGTGTTTTCTATGAAACTAGGTGGGATGCTTTTATGTTTTGCATGATGGGACATAGAAGGCCGCATTTATCAACTGTCTCTAGTAAAAATGAACCTCTCTGATTTGTTGATATAAATACAACATTTCAGCCGGCTCGGTGGCGTAGAAGATATGATGCTCGTCTCTTGCGCAGAGTTACCTGGGTTCAATCCCCACAAAGTCGGTGCGATTTTTCGGATTCTGGAAATCGCTCGAGTATCCATATTTCGGAGGAGATGTAAAGCCGTCGGTCCTGTCAAACAGAGATGTGTTGGACATTAAAGATCCCTTATCTCGACACGAGAGGGATTCAGCAAAATTCACAGGTTCGTGAGTTGACAGGCGGAAATAGAGCACGTTTAAGGAATAACAAACAAACATACAACACTTCAGTTCTATGCGTGCTGTGTTTCAACCACAACAAACTGTCAAAGTACGCAAGTTAGTTGAAAAATGAAATCAATTCAAACACAATTATTTTCAATTTTATGGGGAGTTGGTTTCTGTTTTCGCCAAAGGGCACCACACCAGACAACAATTTCCGTAACATTATCCTGAAAGATCGGCATGCAACATATGAAGAGGTTGAGGCATCATTGCGGATTTCAGAACCTGAATACAAGGAATTTTGCCCGAAGAATTGCTTGTGAATAAAATAGTTTCCCGTTGGATACCGCTGCTGTTGGCCGAAGAACAGGAGGCTGCAAGGATGAATTGAAGTTAAAAAAACTCTGCACCGTTTTAACATAAGTCTGAAGGCGGTTACAATACTGTCAGTGGTGATGAATCTTGAATTTATTCATACGGATCAGAAAATAAAAGCCAATCTTCTGTTTGGGTGTTCCAAAGGGAAGAAAAACCGACAAAAGTCATTAGTGTCCCAAGTGTCTCCGAAGAAACAGATCATGTAGCAACAATTTCATCACTAGATTAAAGAAGAGTTATCGCCGATTGGTACACATCTATTTGTCGTCAGTAAGCTTCGAGAAACCAACATCCTACGTACAGTCGGGACCTAAGTCCTAACGATTTTTTTACTTTTCCCTAAATCAAGAATGGACTACTGGTCAAAGTTTTAAGTCTTCGGAAGAAGCGGTTGACGCCTTCCATCGGACATACATTTGAATGTAGCAACAAAAGATTGGAATAACTTCTTCCAGAATTGGTTCGAACGAATGCAGAAGTGTATTCATCTTTTCGAAAAACATTGAAGTCTTTGAAAGTTTTATTCTAGCTCTATAGGAAGAATTTGAAAGACATTCCTCGTAGAAGGCTGCCGGATTGATGACTGTATATCAAAAAAAAATGCTGTTCCTTTCTAAGCATATTGCTCGAGAACACTAAAGCGCTTTGACCATTTGTTTCACAGTATTCGCCATAGTTTTGCTTAGGTTTTTATGCAAAGAAAAATTGAAAATGCTGCTCGAAAAGGAAAAAATGGAAAGATTATGAATTGAGGATATTAATTTACGATACGAATGATGGAAATGCTCAATGCTTTCTCGGCGTAGAAAAATTTTCATACTGTAGTGCACTCGATCATAACAATAGTAATGACATACCTATTTGATTATTACTTTTTTCATTCATTTGTTATGATGTTAAAATTTTAAAGGATGAAAAGTTCAGAACAGTTACAGAGGAAAGTCGGAAAATCCGGACTTAGGGCAAAGATTACAATTTTTATGCATTTTCAATTATAACTGACAATATAAATGACATATTTGCTTGATTCTTTTCTCATTATTTATAGTTCTGGAAAAGTTTTCACGAAAAAATACCGAATATACAGAAATGAACAGACTTTTGTATATCTTTCGATCTTTACAAACCATAGGACAACAAATGAATCTTCGTTGTTGTGTTCGATATGACAACATCTTCAGGGGAGAAATAAGTAGCTTAATTAAAAAAGAAGCGAAAATTCATAAACTGTAACATTAATTCGCGATAGGTACGACATATTTAATAATCTTTTTCTCATTTAGTTTGTTTAGTTTCTGTTGGAAATGAAACAGTTGAAACAGAAAACTGGAAGATCTGTAGAAAAAACTAGAAATTTATTGAAATTCTGAGTCACTCTGTTAAAAATGATCTGTTTGAAATAACCCAAAGATATATAAAATGCAGTTAAATAATTATATTCGGATAGCAAATTTCATAAGCTGAGGAAAAATGTATCTCAAAAAAGCTGTTTTCATATGAGTCTTCAGCATATAATAAACCCCATTAAACATCTAACATAACATACCTTTGAACTCACCATTGTATAACATGGTATTCGTGGGCAACTTATGCGATACTGGGTACTGGGAGCCCACATTTAGCCTTCGGGCCACCAAAATATCTTCGGGGCTATAACCCGGCAGCCTCCACATGGCTGCCAACTAAGCCCCCGACATCACCACCACAGAAAAATAACTAAAAGTCGATGACAACACAAACACAAGAAACACTTACGAACCCAATAGAAAATACTAAAATCATATATTTCTGAAAAAATTTTTCAAATAATTTTCTTGGTCACTAGGTATCTATTCTGGTGTATGAAGTTCCGTTTCCGGCGGATGGGTGAGTTGTGGCGTCGCGGCGGCGTTTCAGAACGATTCTGAACGCAACTAGTTCCGGAATGAGATGTTTCATCCCCCCCAGTTCTCGCGCAACCCTCAGGATTCGGGGAAGATCCGACAAGATCATCCGCCACCCTCTCTCAATTGTTTTCAGAAACGTTCCCATGGAATGGATTGATGTACGGGGTATTACGTGAAAGTGCGTGCTTGGGATTCGAATTTATCTATTTTACATTTGCTCTTCGAAATTTTGGTTTCGACCAATTGACTCTGTTCAGGTTTATAGGATGAATGAAGAGGATGCATATTCTGTGTTTAATTCATTCGGTACATGAGGTACTCAAAGTATTTATATATATATATATATATATATATATATATATATATATATATATATATATATATATATATATATATATACCGGTCTTATAGCGTCTTCCGCGTTCCGGTCCCCAAACTTCCAGCCTTTTCTTTTTTCCCAGTCTCCCGGTTGTGAATTTCTGTCTGACATAGCTTCTCTTATTCCTGCTACCCATGTTGTTTTTGGTCTTCCTCTTTTCCGTCTCTGTGTTGGTGTCCATTTCAAAGTTTGTTTGGGAATGCGTTCGTCGGTTATACGTTCTACATGACCGTACCATATTAGTTGCCTCCTTTCAATTTCATCTATTATTGTCGTATCCACGCTCATCATTTCTCTTATCCTGATGTTATTTATTCTTTCGAGTCTTGATTTTCCTGTAGCTTTTCGCCAAAAATCCATTTCTAACGCAAGTAATCTTTATTCTAATGTCTTATTCAGTTGCCATATCTCACACCCATACAGTACAGAAGATGTCTTCTTTCCTTCGATATGTTCTTCGACCATAGTATTGAAATTAGGCACCCTATAACCTTCTTTTCTCTAATTATTCTTTCTCTTATTTCCTGTTTTATGCGCCCGCTGTTATTAATCTTTGTCCCCAAATAAATATATTCCTCGCATGCCTCTATCTTTTTACCCCCTTCTAGTTGTAAGTCTTATTTATTTCCTCCTATACAAAAGCCATCCTTTTATAAAATTTCTTCCTATCAAAAGGCATCCCTTTTCTAGCATCTTTTGATAAGATTTGTCTTATCTAAAAGTAACCACCATTGAGGTACGATTTTTTTTGTCGAAATTATATGACTTATAGTGTCATCTTCTTTGCCCGAAAAATGTATTCAGATTCGAGTAATATTAAGACTCTTATGAGGGCAACGTACCTACTGATGATGATATACAAGGTGCTCAAAAATCACTTGTCAACACAACGGAACTGATTTGTCAAAGAAATTTTTTTTTCAAATACGAGAACTTCTTTCTCTTTTACTTTATTAGAACCGTATTTTAAATTAGTATTGATTGGCATTAGGTTTCCCTATACCTGAAATGGCTCATTTTCATCTTATTATTCATTCATTATTTTTATTCGGTTCTTGCAGATGCTCCACCCTCTGCAGATATCGAAGAGGAATACAGTATTATCAAGTTGGCTTTGAAGAGAGCGGCGCACGATGCTCTGGAGTATGAGCAGAAAAGGAAGATTCAGAAGGCACCTACATGATTGACTGACGAAGTGAAACAGTCAATCGATGAGAAGAAAAAATGTTTTCACAAGTGGCTGTCAGATAAGACCAACGTTAACTGGGGGAGATACAAAGCAAAAAACAGAGAAGCGCATCAAGCCATCAAAGAAGAGAAAACCAAAACCTGGGAGAAGAAGTGCCAAGAGGTAGAAAGCCTGATAGGGGGTGCTCGTAGTACGGAAGTATGGAGAACCATACTGATAGATTCAATCGAAGCATCAGCATTGAGAAGTGGGAAAGACATTACGAAGATCTGTTAGTGGAAAAGAGACCTGAATTTAAGAGGCAAGTGGCTCCTACAGAAACCCAAGGATGCGTAGGATTTACTGCCAAAGAAGTTAAACAGAGCTTGATTACAATGAAAAACGGAAGATCCCCTGGTCCGGGTAATGTCCAGGTCGAGCTCTTGAAAAATGATGGGGAGCCATTCATCGAACGTATTGCTGATTTCTTCAATCAGTGCATTAGCCGGAACCACAAGAATTCAAAACTGTTTAGATTGTTTCAGTATTTAAGAAAGGGGACCGCAAAGATCCGAACTGCTATAGGGGTTTGAGTATCAATAGTTCGCTGTGTCGCCTCTTCGGTAGAATATTATCAGTAAAACTGAGAGAAAATATCAGGAAAATCAGCGAGGCTCAAAGCGGGTTTATATGTTCATGTGCAGATAACATGTTCGTTATAGAACAAGTCTTAGAAAAGAAAATATCGGTCAACCAAGAAGCTCATTTAGCATTCATAGACCTAGAAAAAACTTACGATTTCACCGCTAGATGCCTGCAAGGCACTAATAAAGATAATCAGAGAGCTCTATGAAGATAATGTCGCAAACGTTAAGGTTGATGGTAGCCTGTCGAATCCAATAAAAACTACAAAGAGGCTGAGACAAGGGTGCAGCTTATCACCACTTTTATTTAATGCTTATGTGGAGGTAGCACTACGACAATGAAAAAGAAGTTGCCATGGAATGGGTATTCCGATAGGAAATTAACATCTTTCCACTCTAAGTTTCGCGGATGACCAGGTAGTTCTTGCGCAGGATTCATATGATCTGCAGTTCATGATAAAGAGACTCTACGATGCAAGCAATGGGGACTTCAGGTAAGTCTCAAGAAAAAGGAGTATTTGGCGGTACATACCGATGCAAATCTCGAAGTCCTGATTAACGATGAGGTGGCAATCAAGCAAGTTAATATCAAATATCAAATACCTTGGAGCCTGGATAGATAGCTAGAGTCTAGGAAAGTAAGAAGTAGTAAAAAGATCATTGAATGCCTCAATAGCCTGTGGTGGGACAAACATATTTCCAAAGATACGAAAAAGAGACTAGGAAATGCATTGGTTGACTCAGTCCTATGTTATGGTTCAGAGTTCTGGACTTTGAATGCCGATTTGAGACGGAGGGTATTGACGGTTGAGATGGACTATCTGAGAAGAAGCGCGGGAATATCACGAATTGAGAGAATACAGAACACCCAAATAAGACAGATTATGAGCGCAGGCGAGACAATGGTGGAAAGAATTGAGAAAGGTAGTCTCAAGTGGTTCGGACACGTTTTGAGGATGCCCGAGAACAGATGAACCTACAGTTCTTTGGGAAAATTAAATAAATAGGCCATGAAACATAGAAACAGAGTGACTTTAATTCCAATGCCAGTTTCTACTTTCCACAATTTTCTATGTAAGGTTCTATGAATTTCGGCCTCAGGAAAACGCTTGGTATTATTTAAAAATAGCATTAACACTAATCTTGTCTATGAATAGTTTTTTCGTTCATTAAAATGGCAAATAACTACTCAAACGATGATATATACGATAAATATAAATTTATTTATCATTCATGGTCACTGTCAACAAATAATAGGTCGAACTTGCAGAACATTCAACGAAAAGCACCAGAATTTACGATCTATTTACAGAAAACAGTTTAGAAGATTACAATCAAATAATCATCAAATATAAACTGTTTTCTTGTTATATAAATACCAATAGTTTATTATTATACAAGAGAAAAATGTATGTAGAATGTAGATTTCAGGTGGAGATTGTATTGACAAAAACCGTATGCTAATATCTAATATCTTTTTCATGTATAATACACAGTTTGTTTCTGTGACTTTATATTGAAAAACATATGTTTTGTATATTGTACATATTGTAATATCACAATATATTAAAGTCAGCAAGTTATCGATGTCAAATTTGAAGTTTTAAATTGATGAGATTTTGTACTTACAGCGACAATTAGGGTCAATTGTAATGGGGGTATAGTAACACCATGCCTTTCAGAAATGGTGTTTTCAAGATACAGGTTGTTTTTAGTCAAATATTTCATCACTCATTACTCAAGAACCCATTGACTAAAACTGATAAAATTTTATACATTTATTAGGCTCATCTTACTGAATCAACTCACGAAGGAAAAAAAATTAAGGTCCGTACTCAGCCCTAAATTCATATTTTCAGATAATAAATAACATAGACACCCGGCATATGGATAATTTGAATATTTTTTGTACTACGAAGCTTTAATTCACAACAGTCCAACACGTGTTAAAAAACCACGACACAATTTTCACTATCAATGAAATCAACAATGAAAATATGATTGTGGGCAGTTTTCAGGTCATACAGAATAACTCATGTTAGATACGTTGTTGATTTACGGGTTTTCGGACGAATTTTTGGTTGTTTTTCTGAAAAAAATCTATTAACCACGTTTGCTACTACTGGATAACATAAAGATTGAACAAAACATAAAACAAAGCTTACGATATTATTTTCTGATCAATTGCATTATTATGAATATCTTTTAGAGCGGAAATGAGTGTGCATTTCTAATACATTAACCATTCATAGATATTCTTTCTTTTCCCTTCATTTAACGAGCCCTATTTCTACAGGCAAGCTTAAATTCACAGAAATAAATAAGAATGCTACTCTATGACTCTAAAACTTCAGTGATTCTGATCAATGATCGGTGAGAACAGGGCCTGATGAAACTCATTCGAGTTTGGAAGCAAAATCTATTTAGTATGATCAAGAGAAAAAGCATTGCTTCATTTATACACAATTAGAGAATATGACAATATGTTATACATATATATTTTGTTAGGGATTTTGCAATGGTAATGCACGAGCTGCTAGGCTAGAATATGATATGATCGCTTCAAACGTTTCCAAAATACAAGTCACTACAAGAATGATAAGTTACCGTTTTAATGTCCCACTTAGGAGAAATAAGAAAATGAACAAACTGTTCATTGTTTGCAGCCATGAGATGAGTTTTTACAACAGAATTCGGATTAAGATAATTGAAAAAAGAATGTTAACAGATGTAAAACGTTCACAGGAAAAAATTGTTTATTCTCTGGTAGATATTTCACGTATATCATTTAATCGTTCAATTATATATTTGTAAAGAAAACGTTGGTCACACTCGGTTTCTCTAAATGACTCAACAATACTTTGAATCTAACCTGAAACATTTCACAGTAACTTTCACCAGAACTTTATAATAAATGAAAGAAAGATATGGTTTCAAGATGGGGGTTTCTTGTAGAAGTCATCTTCATAGAGCAATCGGAATTCGAAGAAATCGGAGTGAATTTTAACCTTTGGTATTTCCGGAAGTGACGTAGTGCGAAAATGCCATTAGATTTTTGTCTGATTTGCTATTCTGATTCTATTTTATCGAATTCAGATATTGAAAGATTAAGCTTCAGTCTGATAGATGAAGAAATGTATATATCCTATATAGGGGATATTGGGGTGGTCACAAATAACCTTTTCTAGAATACTATAGAGCCCCTCGTTATAAAACTACACGCTGTTTAGTGAAGTCTGACCAAATATTGCATATGCTATATCTTCTGCATTTCTTGAGATAATTTTATTTAGTTTCGATATTTCATACATATCCTTGAGCCGGATTATTCTAAAAGAATAAATCCAGTTTCGGACTGAAAAATTATTCACTTATATTTCAAAAATAAACAATATAGAACTAAATTTGAAAATTTGAATTCAGGCTAAAACTCTCCATGCAATACCTCACCAATATTATTAGTATATCGAAATAAAATGTTTTTCAATTATATGCTTACATAGAGTGCAAGATTTGGCTAAAATGTATTGAATATCCTATCTTTCTAACAAGAGAACATAAAGTACATTTAAAAAGGTTAATTGTGATTACCTAAATGTTCTCTAGCTATGACAAGTCTATGTACAGGGGGGATAGATTTCGACGTTTTAGTAATGCATCTATGTAAAATATTGCGAATTCAGGACAGCGATCCTATTTACCTGTGTTCTTTTTGTGTGAGAAATTCATCGCCGCAAACAGATTCAAGCTAGCTTCTTTCGTTTTCGAGTTACCTGAACATTTTGAAAATTTTCGGAATCAGCAAGTGCCAATATTTCGGTTGCTTTTTAAGTTATAAAATAATGGTTTTGACATTCTGCAGGCACTTTTTTACCTACAATCGAACTGTGCTCGGAATTTTTTTGTCCAAAGGTTTTTGAGTTATGATGTAAATTTGCGTAACGTTTCAATGAATAGAATCATTTTTCTTTATAAAAATATATCACATTTGCAACTAAATTTTTAGTCCACTACGTAATTTAATGAAAAACAAAACATTGTAAAACTCTCTCTAATTTTATTTAGCAACTTTATGTCCATTCACAGAATTTACACGCATTGATTGAATTAGCTTAAGTAATAAGTAAGTAAATTATTGAGATGACAATTCAGATATTTAATGCTTTTTCATCAAGTTGCAACTTTTGTGTGAATATAATATAGTTTGTGATAACGAAGCGACCATGCCGTAAGCATTCAGAAAAATAACATGTAATCGTTATTTTGAAACAGAAAACTGACGAGATATTCTATTACATGGAATCAAATTCCATGAAAATAATCAATGTAGGTATTTAAACGTATTGCATGATTCACAACGCCTGAACATACTCTTACACGCATTGGAAATTAATGTATTGGTAACCGAAGCTGGACAATGTCTGAAATTTAACTTCAGCTCTTTAATTTTTCAACTAACTGTTACTCTATATAACAGATCCCTGATATATCACCGACATATCTTGGAAACGGGCCGGCCATGTTACTGGTCTCGTAATTCTAATCTCATTATAGCCAAAATTGAACCAAGTAAATCAGTAATGCTAATAGTTTGATGAGGAAGAGCACCATCATGTTAAAGATAGATGTATTTTCTTTCTATGAGAGATAGTTCATCAAAAAATCCATCGATAATATTGTTATTTGTAATCTTATGATATAATTCACCACAAAGGATTTCATCCAAAATCACATACAGAAATAGGCGATTATCTTTCAGTGCACACCATACATTGAACCTCATTTAATAATTTTTCTTGAAAACACTGAGCGCTCGACTCTTAGATACCCCTGATTCCATTTCAATGGGTTGGCAGGTACACTACCTTTTACATCAAAAGTAAGTCAAAAAAATATCAGAATATCAGAACTGAAAGCCATTTTCTTCACCAATTGTGCGGAAATCTTGCCTAATATTATCTCTTCACAAATTTCAAACGAAAGAATGTCAAGTTCTTTTCACTTAACCACAAGGTTAGGTAATTTGACCAATCCTCAGGAATGTAAAAGGTGGAACTTTTTATTACGATCAGGTAGATTAGCAGAACGAAAGAGAATTATTTAACATCATTTATAACCTGAATTCAATAAATTGTTTCCTTTTGAAATCATTATTTGTCGACATTAATGAATGGAATTCCACTTGATGCTTCAAGGTCATAATGATTACCAAAATCCATTGTTAGAAAAATTCGATGTTTAACTCTGTGAGATTTACCTTGACCCATGTCAATTATCAAGTAGGATCAACACCTCATATCGAATTCCAACGAATCAAAAACAAGAGACGAAATGTTACCCACCAATAACTGTAGATATGGCGTGGACCTAATAATAAAGTATAAAATCTAAGCTATCAAGAAATGAACTCATCGATGGTGTACCACACACTAAGGCACGGATTCGTGTCAAAAGACTAGGACCATTGATAGAACTGGTTGCTAAAAGAAGACCTTTATTGGAAAATTCACAAGTAAAATTCTTACATAGAATCAAAATTTCTATAGGGTAAAACAGATTTTCAAAAGAGCCCCATTATTTTAATACCAAATATATTGGCATAGGTTATCACTGTACTATAGTTATTTTAATCATTTTTATAGCTTTTGAAACTGTATTCGTTCACCTAACTATTACGGGCTTTGTAGAAATCAAATTTTTGCGAGATAAGTTTTTTAGAGATAGATGCCTACCTATATGGATAGATGCCTCATGATGAAATCATCTAGAGTGATAGATGCCTGTGATGTAGGATAGATGCCTTCATAAATAATCAACAAGAATTAGTAATCACAATGAGAGATTTATCTATAATTTTCGAAGATGAAAATGACATTCATAAAAATATTTATAAGCTCTTTCTCAGTAAAAAAATCTGTTTTTAAACGATAGCTAATCCCAAACTCTCATTATAATAATTTGTAACAAAACATTTAGACTCGTTTTACGTAGATAGTAATAATTAATTATTTAATTATTATTAATTCAAGATTCATATGCACCTCTGATAAAACAAAAATAAAGTTTCGCTTAACTTAAATAATACTTAAATAATTTAAGAAATTAACATATTTATATCTTTCATATTACTGTATCCTTTTTAATTTACATCGCTTTGAGTTTTCCACATCTTGAGCAATAGTTGCAAAAGTAGCAAAAATGTACATGTGTCGTGCAACCAATTCTGGCACATTATGCACTGAATCCAATCAGATTTAGATTTCGTATTAGTGTAGCTATCATAGCATTCTATTCAAGCATTTTCTTCTGTATCACTAGTTTTTCTTTGTTTATTTCTCTTTGTGTCCTTCACGAGTACATCTTCTGTTTCTTTGCCTCTTTTAGCATTGGGAGTAATGTAATCTTCGTTTTCACTCTTTGAACCATAAATAACTTGTCTTGCGTGATACACGACCCCTGCTCATTACTGACTCGTCCATATAATAAATCCTTTCCGGCTTATCCAAGATATCATTATCGGCAGGATCAGAAGTTTATGAAAACTATTCACTTCTTCTCTGCTAAGACCATTAGTTCTTGCAACAGACAAATCTTCTGCTTGCCTAACAGACAACTCAGGATTTCGCTCAGTAAAACTTTTGAACCATTCATCTCCAGCTTTCTGGTTTTCATTGGCAAAATTATGTTCAATTTGCAGTTTTTCGGCAAATTGGTACGCTATGTTACAAATAGATTATTTATCTGGAGGAAAGCTTCAAAATGTGCGCTACTAATCTTTTTTCATTTTCAAAACCCAGGACAGAACGTTTTCCCAAAGTCCACGTAGTTTTGTTTTTAGTAGCGTAACGCCTTCGCAAAGTTCTTGATAGAATCCCAAATCGTTTAGGTATTTCATTGATTCCTAATTCTGTTTTGTCAATTGCATCAAAAGCTGATTCTAGCTACTCTGTTGTGCCGTCTTTCTTCTGTATTTTCTCGACATGGTTCACCTACAATAATCAAAGTAGGTATGAATAACCTCACAAATACTACAATACCTATAAGTACCAAAACAGTAATGAACTGATTTAAATACTCTTTCGAAATATTTTGATGGAGCTGTTGCAGTTTATAGGTATAGAACACCCTAAGGGCATCTATCCCTGAAAAACTATCCCTTATGCTAAAGGTAGATGCGCATTTGTATTTAAAGTAGAACAAATGCAAAACGATAAACCAATGTATTAACACAATAAGAATGAAATGTATTCAATAACTACACACAACCAAATTTATATGGAATCACTCGGTATTTCACATTATTGATTGTTTCTAACCCTGGATCTTTAAATTCTTGTAAAGAATGAAGTTTTTTGTTGTAAAAAACTGGATAGTCTGATAAGAAATGTTGAATTATCACCACATGTTTGAGATATTGAACTCAGTCGTCACTGAGATTTGAAACTGTGAATTCCAAAATTTAAGAAACCCTATAATCGGAACTGAAAATGCCTCACGTTAAATTGTCCGATGTGCAGAGGGGTCGAATAATTACTCTTGTTGAAGAAGGGGTGACACAGGGATATAGCAGCCTCAATGGGGGTATCACAGAGGGTGATTTTGAAAACCTACGCCCGATTCGTGGAGCTACAATCTCTGGAAATAGACCTAGAAGAAGTCGTAGGAAGATCACTTCTGAAGTACAAGACCGCTATTTGTGCCAAATTGCAAGAAGAGACCCTAGTGCGTCGCACCCAATACTCCAAAATCTGGAAGCAACAGGCATCAGTGTATCAGTCGAAACGATACGTCAAAGACTACGTTCAAGGGGTTTATACAGCAGAAGGCCCTTAAGAGTTCCATAGCTAACCAGGCAACAAAAAATTAACAAGACAAGCTAGACTCCGTGCAGTAAGACAAATTTCGAAATACCAAGGGGCAGTGTGATGTTTTGGGGTGGCATTATGCTGGGAAGCAACGCAGATTTGATTTCGTTTTCTACGAGTGTAACGGCTAGAAATTACGTAGACCTAGTGCTGGAGCTCAGAGTGAGACTCTGGCGAGGTGCCCACGGTGAGAATTTTACTTTTATGCAAGATAATGCTCCTCCGTATACCAGCAACCTTGCGCGACATTATCTTGAATCAGGGGGAATCTCTATTTTGGACGGGCCAGCTTGATCTCCAGACCTAAATCCTATTGAAAATGCCTAGACGGATTCAGGCTTGTATCAGCGCAAGAAGAAGTTATACAAGCTACTGAAGTCGAGAAAAAAACACCTACTCCGTGAGAAAACAATTTTTAATTTTTTTACTACATGGGGAAAGAGTCTCTATTTTCTTTTATTTGTTTCTTTCTTAATATAAACCTTAATTTATGTATTTTTTCAATTGAAATATCTCAAAAGGATCAATTCTAACAATCCTTCGAAATTTCCAAAATCCCTGAGGGGATATTCAAAATATCGGGTGATTCCATATAAATTTGGATATGAAACAATGAATAGTTACGTTTGAAGTTTGGAAGCAAACCTCCGCCCCGCACAACAGCTTGGATGGTACTGACTCGGGGTGCGTATGTGCCGCGTATTTAAACAACTCATTCGCTATTGTTATGTTTGGTTCTTTGGTTTTAAGAAACGAGGTACCTACCCCGGTTTCATCCTATCGAGAAAGAACTAAACGTAGATAAAATCTATTAATAAATCAAGTAATGTCAAGGTTTTTATATAACACAAATGATTATTTTCTGATGAATATTTATATATACACTGCGACAAGAAATTGACGCACATTAACAATATTTAATTTTTTTTTCTGGTAGACAACTAATCAATACTACATGGTTTTCTTCAGATATGTCCGGAACTCAAAGTTTTTTCTTGCGCACATGTTCCTCTCATGAAAAATAAAATAAATTGAAATTCTGCAAAAAACCATCACATCTTGACAACAGCAGTTGTTGATCAATTTTTGCGTGCTTTTTGAAGATTTAAATTTTCGGTAATAGTTCAACGCGAATCACGAAATTTGACCCAGAAGGGCAGAATGTGATGAAGCAGTGGTGTTAAATGGCCTAGGTTGGACTTATACATAATAATAAGATAAAGGCTCGGGATGGCCCATTCAACTATTTCCAGAATGATCCACAAGTAGAGGCACCATCAAATATAGTTTGGACAAGAAGTGGAGTGCAAATTAGCACTGAAACCATACAACAACGTCTCAGGAGATTTGGTTCCAGGCCTCGTGTCGCAGCTCGAGGCTCAGCTCTAACCTAACCACAACACATCGAAGAACCCGATGGAATTTTGCCAGGGAATATGAAAATTGGTTAGAAGCTGACTGGGAGAGAGTTTTGTTTACTGAGCAGTCGAGATTTTGTCTCTTTCATTGCGATCGACGTGCTATAGTATATAGACTAGTTTTGCTGGCATGAACATGTATGTACGTATGTATGTACAAATACGTTTAATGAATGTTGCCCAGAAAGAAAAGTCAAATTGAAAAATCGAAAGAAAGAGCAAGCATTTAATGATTTCCATATCTTGAGGTTGAAAAATCAGTTGGAAGCAGCTCACACGATAGCTAGGGTAAAAGCGGACGAAAAAGTTGTTGTATCAACATCTTAGTGATGTTTACCATAAAGCCACCATAAGCCAAATCCGAAGCAAGAACAGGGAAATAAAAACGACCGCTGAAAACAAAATCAAGACAATTTGGTCTATTATAAACTCTGAATCAAAATCTAAAAAGGGAAAGAATGCAAGTAGTAGCCTTACCTCTGAGGAGTTCAGCACTCATTTTGCTAGCATTGGCGCAGCGGCTTCAATACATACTCCGTCGGATCATAACACTAAAATAGTGGCCAAATCGGTTGCTGGTCCGAACTCGATATTCCTCCCGCCTATCACACCACAAGAGGTTCAGGAAGAAGCATCTAAGCTTAAGAATAGAGACTCCCGTGACATTTATGGCTTCTCGGTGAGACTTTTGAAGAGGACGATAAAGATGTTGTCAGGGACGCTTTGCCAAGTCATTAACAGTTGCTTCAAAGATGGATATTATCCTGAAGAGCTCAAGATCGCTCGAGTAGTCCCAGTACATACGAATGGAGAGACAAATGTATGTGGAAACTATAGGCCAATCTCGGTCTTGCCGGCTATTTCGAAAATTTTTGAGTCGAATCATCTGATCAATGGAAATCAGCATGGCTTCAGAAAGAATCGATCAACTATAACAGCCATGATTGAAGTTATTGACTATGTGTTTGAAGTTCTGGATGATATGGAGGAAGCGATGCTTATTTGCTCAGATCTCAGAAAAGCTTTTGATTGTGTGGACCACAAGCGCCTTCTGTCAAAGTATAAGACCCATTCGCCGTTGTCATCATACCTTTCGAATAGGTGCCAAGTGGTTTAATGGAACGGGAAAAAGTCTAAGGCTAGGACACTCAACTGCGGAGTCCCTCAAGGATCGATACTTGGCCCGATCCTCTTTATATTGTACATCGATGACTTGGTACATAATGTTAGAGTAGACGGAATGAAAATTTATGCAGATGACACAGCATTTATCACCAGGACAGATACAGAGGCGCAATTGAATTATTCAGCAGTGTGTGCCATGAGGAATGCAGTGAATTGGTTCGATCATAATAATGGTTCTCAACACAAATGAAACACAAAAATTGACCATATTCACAGAAAGATCAAAGGATACAAGCCACATCTCTTTGTTGGGGTTCCTGATAGATGGCTCATTAACTTGGAGACCTCACATAGATTCGTGTGTACATAATTATAAGCAACCTTATTTTCAATTCGTAGAATAAAAACTGTGGAGGGCGAACAGGAGACAGCATTGCGACATATGGCTTTATTCAGTGGGGTGCTTAGTCTGAGGCTATACGGGTGTTTCGGGAACAGAAAAAGACTGTGAAAGTGATTGCAAATATCCTACAAACAGACAGTTGCCGTGAATCATTGAAACCCTTCCGTATACTTACAATACCTTGCTGTTACATTGAAGCATTCCTGAAACACTTCCATAAAAATGAAGAAAATCGTCAAACGCACTCTGCTCAGCATGAATATTCAACTCGAGCGAGAGAGAACTATGTACTATAAAAAAGGCGCCTACAACGAACACAAAAATCTTACGACTTCATAAGTACAAAAATGTACAACGTGCTCCCACCAGAAGTAAAGCCTCTCAGTAACCCATTCTTCAAGAAACCTATCAGGAAGCTGCTTCAACTTATCAACTTTAGATTTCTCTAAGATGAAAAACATGTTGGTCTTCATGAATGTTTTTTATGTTTTAGTGTTTTTCGTTTTATATTTTTTCTGTATTTTGATATTCTTTTGACAGTCCTTGTAATTATTGAAGGAAATATACATCTATCTATCTATCTATCAGCAATAGCTTAGTCTGCATCAGCTGAACCTAGTTTTCTTTTCAGAGCCAAGCGATACTTCTCGTCATCTCAGCTGTTGCTTCTATATAAGGCGCAGATTCGATCTGCTTTGGAATATTGTTCCCATGTATGGGGATCTGCGCCCAAACATTCGTTGCAGATGTTGGATAGTATGAAAACGCTTTGTGCGCCTCATCGACCATCCGGAGATCACCCGGGATCTCCAACCGCTGGCTCTCGGAGGACAAGTTGCAGACCTTTCTCTGTTTTACAAATACTTCCACGGAAGAAGTTCTCATCATATGGCGGTACATTTAACGACCCCTCGAACCTCTCTATATAAGAATTCCTTTGTTTACAGGGCAGGTGATCTGTGGAACTCGATTCCATCGAACATCTTCCCAACATCCTGCAATTCGGCCCTCTTCAAGAAGCGAGTAAACAGACATCTCAATTCTTTCCAGGCGCCCACTCATGTGGTGTAACATACATTTTAGAAAAACATGTTATACCATTTGCGCAACAGGTAAAACTTTTTGTTTATGCATGATAACGCTTGACATCAACAAGCTCATATCGTTAGGAACTACCTTCAAGATGGAAAATCACTTCGATGGAGTGGCCTGCAAGAAGACAAGACCTCAATCCTATTGACATATCTGGCACCTTCACAATAGAAGATTAAAATCGAGATGTATCAGAATGCAATGGGGTCATTGATTTTGATATTTTACATTTTTCATTATCCGTTTTATTTCAATTTCAATGAGTACCATTTCTATTTCGGTTGTTCTCGTGCATTCCGTAGTGTTGGTGGATTACTGGAAAAATAATCCTTCAACATATCTAAAATAAACGATTTTGTGCATTAATTTCTTGGCACCGTGTGATTTTATCAAACACAACGTTTGTTTTTTGCGTAGATTTGAGATGAATGAAAGAATTATTGTTTTGACATTTTCTACATACAATTTAATTTCGGGCAACTTTGCATATCTAACCTGAAAACAATGGGATCATCTAGTGGAAATCCTTCGCTTTCCTTCGAAGTCGTCATCAAGGCGACAACAGTGGCAGGCGGGCAGGTAATCAAGAAAACAATATCGGGGATGTCCCGCTGAGGTTCACATAAGCCGAGGGCGGGATTACCGGATAAGCTTCCGCGGGGGGCGGATTATCCACCCCCGGACGCCCTTCCGCAACAATATTGCCCCACAAGGTTATTTATCGCCTCTAATTTAGTCGCTAAGTGTAACGCACTTCATTTCATATGCAAAGCGAGATATTTCTTCATAAACTTTATGAACTCTATTAACCCATATTCTTTTTTGAGGATAATTCTGAATCACACACAATGCCCGAAATTGGAAAAAAGGATTAATTGATTCAAAACAAAAGAATTGTCTCTCTGTATTTAAAAGGTTCCACTCATTCAGATAATGATCCATTAACTACTTTATTGAGATTCATTTGCGTTTGTAAGGAAGTAATGAATAAAGTAATCATGAAATACGAGTATACTCATCGTTAGTATGGCATTTCGTTAAATGAATTGCTCTAGCCCAGGGGTGCTCAAACTTGAACTACTGGCGATATACCTCAATATTTTTAGACTACTTACGATCGACTCTGAGAGGCTTCAAATATGTGTGATGCAGGGTTATCGTACACACACGATACACCTTACCTACCTACCTACCTAGGTATGATGTACTGTAGCATATGTAGATATTAGCTTTCCAAACAATATACATTATTTTAGTCAAGGTTTCGTCAGTTAGTCCATTGCGATATTTTGACTTTATCATCTTCATTTCAGAAAATGCAGACTCGCACAAGTAAGTTGACCCAAATATTGCCGTCAGTTGAAGGGAGATTTGCCTTAGATTCGGATATTTATCTTCAGATATAAAATACCAAACATTTGTATTAGATGCTGTAGCTATGAGATGTATATCTGATATAATCTGCACCAACTCATTTTCAACAGAACATGAGTTCATATTGAACTGACTTGCTATTTCAGTAGCTAATTCCTCAATGTTTTTACATGAAAAAGGATAACTCATAAATGATGCTATATTTGCCAACTTGCTGCAATCATAAAAACACATTTCGAATTGTCCCAAAATATTTGATAATTCAGCCTCATACGTATCATAATTCAACTGAGGAATCCTTGCTTTCAAGCACGGAAGATGTTTCAGATCCTTTCCTTTCAGTTGATCTATCATAAGTTGCAATTTACTTTTGAATGCGTTTACTGAGCTAATCATCTCAATAATAGTTTTTCCTTTACCTTGAAGCTCCAAGTTAATGGTGTTTAAGTGCATTGTGATATCAGTCAAAAACGCCAAATCAGTCAGCCATTTTTCGTTTTTCAACATCTGAGTGTCATCACCTCTTTCGTCTAAAAAAGCTGTTATTCTGGCAATAATTCGTGAAACCTTTATAGGAATTTTCCGCGAACTAAATCAGTGTGTTCAGCTGACTCTAACCTAACCTAACCTATCTTCCAACTGCAACTTAAAGAGCCGCCGTTGCAAGCTATGTGTACGGATGGAATTCAAAATTTTTGTTGCAAAGCCTATAATTTGCTCCGTGTTTAAAATACAAAGCTTGTTTGTTGATGTATTATGCAATGGAATGAAAAAAATGAAGCGAAATCTTCATTAGCTCGACAAAATGCCACGAAACCGTTTTTGTTTCCAGTCATTGCTGGTGCTCCATCGGTTGTAATGCACACTAATTTATATATTGGTAGCTTGTAGTTTTTTATAAAATTGAAGAAAACGTCATATATATCTTCGCCACGGGTCTTCCTCTTCAGAGGAATGATAGTCAAAAATTCTTCCGAATAAAAATACACATCTGGACAGTGTCTGTCATATCGGTGGATTCGTCGAACTGTAAAGAAAAGTATGTACATTTCATGATATCATGTTTCAGTTTATCTGTCATGTCCTGACTCATGACTTCAATATGGCTTGTGACAGTCTGACGATATAACTGAAGTTCTCTAATAGCAGACATGATTTCTGTTCTATTTTTAAAATCTCCAAATGAAGTCCCATCCGCTTCAATAAATGCTTCCTTCACAACCGATCCATCTTCGAATGGTTTCCTTTGTTTCGCCAATATATTAGATATTTGAAATGACGCGATCGTAGCAGCTTTTGATTGTTTGGCTGGTCTTGTGAAAATGGTTTGTTTTATTTCCAAATAAGATATCAAATCACGTACTTTTCGTTTTCTCAATTCATTCTGTGGCAAAAAAATCCTTCTCATAGTTTTTATGAACCGTTTTATGATGCCTCTCTAAGTTACCACGCTTAGGTATTGCAACTGACGCACGACAAATAGGACAAATGCACTTATTCTTCACCATACAAAAGAAAAATTTTTCCTCCCAATCGTTATTAAAATGATACGTTTCAGATTTCTTCGCTGCACTTATTTTGTACTATTCAACAATAAACTTTGTATCAACGTAGTATTGCCTTCAAGTTACAATTCAGAATGACTCCAATTCCTGCAGGCGCAACATTTATATTGGCGTGAACGAAAGTCACGAATGTTCCCGTCAAACGCGCCACCCGAAATTTCTAGAAAAGCGGCAAGAATAAAAAAACGCGCCTTTCCTTTGATAAGTACCGCGAGTTCCTTTATGAAGCCGTCTTTTGCCGCTAGCATTATTATTTATTATTATTTTATTACGTAATAAATTTTTGTAGTTTAGTACTTATTAAGAATTTTTTTCTTCTCGAAATCTGCTCAAAAATCACTCGCGATCGACCGTTTCAGCACCCCTGGTCTAAGTTAAGGTTCACTTCCAGGATTTCCCAAAACGATAGAATCATGAAAATATTTTAGTCTATTTGAATATCATTGAAGATGCAATGCGGTTTTTGTTTTATTGAAATCGATCCAGAATTGTAGAAACTACAGTTAGGGGTCTTTTTCACGGAACACCCGATGTAATAATCGAATATTTTGAAACACTTGATTCAGTGATTCCCATTTCTCCTATCAATTTTTTACCAAACTACATTCATTTCCATAACACAAGAAATTTACTCGTTCTAAGTTCTGTTCTATACAATTCTTTCGGAAATGGTGAGCATTGATGAAGAAAAAAAAAACACTTTTCATGAAAATATACTGAGGTTACCATTTGAAAAAAAGCATTTATCTATATTGAGACATCTTATAGATGTAGCCTAACAATAGTTTGACATTTTTGGCACGCTTCTTCTATCCTTCAAATAACAATCACAAAAATGGTAGACATTCGGTATATCAGGTAAGTGTTATTAAGAAGGGGGATAAAATATTACGTCAATAAAACCAGTGGAGTTTCCATCCATTTTCTTAATTATTCTATTTATATCAGCCCACATAATTAAATCTTATGCGAATTGCTCAAATGTAATGTATCGTTTTACCTCATAATTAGAAACATAAATTTAATTGATATGCAAGTTGTTTCCTAACCACAAAGGTCGCGAAAATAATCCATATTCATACTATTTACACTTTGTGACTGCTACAAGAGATAATATCAATGTCGGTTGCATGAAAAACGCAGCCACTAAATAGACACTAAATTCTCCAAAATCAATAGATCGTAAGATCGAATTTATAAGAATCATGTTTCTAAGAAAACATTTGTCTTGTCTTGGCGCTACATTGCAGACAGAATTCAAATGAAAACGAAGCCTTGTGGGTTTTCCATTCCTCGAACTCTTACAAAGTCTGATGGCATACTGATTTTAATTGTTTTTGCAGCTTTGTCTTCAGAAGTGCGTCATTTCGATAGCCTTGAGTGAAATAAATATTTGTTGAAATAGGTGTAGGTGCAAATTTATGACTGAAAAATATATCTTTCTTTTGAATATGATGAAAGATGAAATTTTTCTTTCACTTCAGATGTCTTCTTATTAATTCAGGATCTCTTCTAGGAAAAATAATTAGGACTCTCGCAAATTCTCTGAAATTTTCAATAAAAAGGTAAATCTGATGAAACGGTCAACTTATTTTCAACTTAAATAGGCAAACAATATGCTATTAGAAGCTGGAATACCTATAGTTGAGGCATTACTATCGATTTTTTGCGTGTTAAGGCGGATTTCAATGCAGTTTGGTGCGTTGGATTCGTGAGAATCTCTAGAAACTTGTGAACTAATCTAATCTTGAAAGAATATTAAATTGCATTTGTGCATAAGAAAAATAGATTTCAGAATTGCATTTTGTAGTAGACAATTATAAAAAATTTGAGAATCGATAAATAATCGTGAAAATGGATCCAAATATATTACTCGGGGTTTTTGGGGTGCAGAACAGAAATACGAGGAGGGCCTGCGGAGTGCCTGGTGCCCGTAGCGGGTGTATTAACGTCTTCCACTGGAGTATTACGACAATTTATCATAAAATTGGCCCACACTGTTACTCGGGATTTTCTTGGTCGCTAAATATAAATATCATCACGAAAAAAGCCCCTAGTAACGAGTGTGGGCCAATTCTTTCACAAATTGTCGTAATACTCGAGAGGAAGGCGTTTAAAACACCCGCTCTGGGCAGTACTCCACAGCACAGAACAGAATCTAGTAAGAAGATCGACTTACCAACAAAAACATTCAACAACCCCTCACATATCTATCTAGTCCTCCCATAATAGACATAGATGGCACTAATTTAACCACGTCAAGTGTCAAACTCTGTCGATCAAACTTCAATCACCAATAAATGAATTGTCAAATGTCTGTCAATGTCAAAGTTTTCAGTTTCCCACTAAACCCTTTTATTTTTGCGGTTTGTGCTTCCAAAATCATTTTCTTTTCAGTTTCAGGTGTTTCCGTTGCTGGTGTCTTGGACTCAAGTTCAGAAATTCTCTTGTATTTTTCATTACGGTCCTTCAACCAGGATCCTTTAGAAAATTTATTTTGTATTATTAGACAGCATGGTGTAGGGAACACAAACCCTACTTGCCACCAGTTTATTGCTGCTTTAAAAATATAAATGGCTTAACATCGCCCAAAGTTAATGGAAATCGTAAAACAAATGGCTGTGAGAATTTGAATGTTTTGTCTTTTTTTTGCAGACTAACTCACAGAACATACTGATTCTGAGGATTCAGAACCTTCTGTTCATGAAGGATATAATGAGTTCTTTGGAAATCTACCAACAACTCCTATAACTGACAATTACGCTACCTATTATGTGGCAGGATACCTTTTGCGAAAAATTACAGTCCCAGAATGTCAAGTATGTAACGGAGAACTTTTTTGCGAAGTGCCCCAATAACAGCACACCTTTATTACATTCAAGGAATTTTGTGATAATAAGTCTAAGTTATTGTATCCTTCAGTAAAAGTTTCTCAATTCTTAGAAGACATTCACAATAAACTTACTTTTTCCTGAATAGTCAGGTGCATCAAGAAAATCTTGCTATGAGATTCAAAGATATTCACAAATCTCATTTTTCTCATTTCGATTTTTGTCAATTACATTCGGTGAATGATGAAATTTTTGAAAGGGCTACTAGTCTTCTAATTTTTAAATTCATTAAGGATAAAAAGAAGGAAACTGTTACTTCTGGGACTGAAAGCAAATCCAAAAGGTTCAGAAACAAGAAGGACAGCAATCTTTGATGGGTTCAATTATAGTTGTTTATTGTTATTTTAAAGAGCGGGTTATCTACACCCTACTATGTGCGTGTTATTTATTTACCATCAATCTTATACAGTCGGTGGTACTATACATGTTGTTTTCTGGGCTTTTATATCCTTTCATAATTTACAAATATGTTTTCTAGTCTGTGATATTATTTATTTTCCTGCATGCACCTTTTACATTCATGGGGAAAGAAATTGATCTGTGACCAAATAATTGAATTTTTTGGATCCTTTACACCCTACATTCCCTTTGTTATCTATGATTCATGTAATTTTGTGATATACACATTGTTATTATTCATTCAGTTTTCTGAGTTATTTTCAATTCAGAGTATATATATATATTGATTTTTTTTGTTACAATGGGCTTTTTACACCCTGCGTACACTTAAGGTTCTGCGTGCGGAACCTTATTGATATATTTGGTTTATATATCTACTATGAACCTATCAATTGAACACATCAGGAATATTAATGCAACCCTAGTTTCCAAGATTAGTAATGAAATTGCCCATTTTTACCATATTCAACAATTTTCAGTGATCTCAAATTCATTTAAATAAAAACTTCTTGAGACAGTTTTTACTGCGTTTTTTTTCTATTTTCAGGAGCAGTATGGGGTAACTGCCATGAAGATGGCAGTGAAGGCAATTTACCCCCAACGGGGGACCAATGGTAGCAATGGAGGAACAATCCTATGGCTGACAACAATATTTTAGAATTTCTTTTTATTTTGAATGTTAGAATGTACCTGTTTTCTGAGATGTGTAATTTATATTTTTGATTTACATGTGTTAAGAATTTATTTTCTTTTTGGAAATGTTTTCTGTATATATGGTTTAAGAGATTTTTGTTATTTTAAAATAAAAGTGTTGTTGTAAAAAAATACTCATTATCTTCTCAATTTTTGAACAGTCTAATTGAGGCAGAAATACTCTGCATCGATTAGACTAGTTCATATACCCCATTTCAGTGAAGTTGAATTCGACCGTGGGAAATCAAGAATTCAAATAAGGCGCCTTTCGGTTTAGTTTCCCATAATGGCACGCGTAGCGCTAGTTTCTATGCAGAGACGGCCAAATTGTTTCGAAGCACTGAGTTTTCATTTCTCATTAGGGTCTGTTCTGTGCTCCGCAGGCTCTTGCCGACTCGTATTCGTATTCAGCGACCTCGAAAACCCCCCAGTAACGAGTGTGGCCTATTCTATGATAAATTGTCATAATGCTCCCGAAGAAGACGTTTAAACACCCGATGCGGGCACCAGGTATACTTTATAATTGTCTACTGCAATGAATTTTTCTTAAGCACAAATGCGATTTAGGATTTCGTCATGATAAGATTAAATCACAAAGTTTCTAGAGATTCTCACGATTCCAACGTAAGAATCTGCATTGAAATTCGTCTTCCTGGCCGAAAAAAATCGATAGTTCAATGCCTCGCTTACTACTTAATGTAATCTATTTGAATAAGGTAAAAAGTATCAAACCTTTCGGTGATAGGACGCTTACTAGTCGAGGAAACGAAGCATTAAACCTACCAATTTTTCCAAGCAAGATGCTTTTGGAAGCACCAGCGAAACAGAAATAAAAAGCTCTATACAGAATTCTATTCCCAAAAATACAAGAAAAACGCACAGCTCGATTTGGAATCAATTCAATATATTCTGCAAGGAACGAACGTTCGATTTGGATATACAGCATTCTATTGAAAATATTGCAGAAATTTTTATGGATTGGGGTTTCAATATAAAACAAATGAATGGACAAGATTACGAAGAATACGTTGTCAAAACAATGTGGAACACAACTGCGAAAATGATGCAGAATACGTATTTCGAAAAATTCAACAAGAGTTTCAACCCCTTTACCGATTCAGAATTTAGAAAGGCTCGTGAAGTTCGCAGTTCTAAAAGGAGAATGTTACAAGGCGATGTGGAAAAGCGCAAAGAAAGTTCCGTTGCATTAACAAGAACTGAAATTGATAGCATGGCTCTGTACTGGGACGAAAATGCCCTGATAGGTTTGTTGAAAACATTTTTCCATATTGTTGCTTATGAATTAGCATGGCGTGGCGGTGAAGCAGCAACTTGCAAGGTACACTTTTTCAAAGAGGAAAAATTGAATAACGGAGAAGTGACTGATCGTATTGAATATAACCAAGTATTCTCGAAAACTCGCCAAGGCGGCTCAAAAAAATGCTGTGATAGTAACTGGCTAGTAAAAAATAAGGAAAACCCAGATTTATGTCCTGTGTGTTTCATAAGATATTGTCGAAAAGACCCGATCATATTATAAGTGATAGATTATTTCTTGCTCCAAATCAATTTTGGAAAAACAGTACTTCTAAGGGTTGGTACAAAAATATGCCTTTGGGAATAAATGAAATATCCAAATGGACAAAAATTCAGCAGAGAAAGTTGGACTGGATACGAAAAATAAAAAGATCACAAATCATTCTCATACATTCAGTGCTGTTTCGAACCTATCTGAGGCAGGTGTCAGTGAACAAGAATTGATCAAACTAACCGGACACTCTACGGCAAGCTCTATTAAGCCCTACCTGCAACTGAACAATGAGCATCATTTGAATCTTGTTTCAAATCTTCGAAAAACTTCTGCGAATGCTGAATCTTCCATAATTCCTCAGGCATCGTCACATATAGAATCGACACGGAGTGAAAAAATTATATATAGTAATTACATTTTTAATAACTGCTTATTCCAATAATAACTAAACATATTTGTAATGAATGCTTTATGATTTTCTCGTTGAGTTTGTGGGCATTTCTCAATAAAGTTTATTTTGTACGTTTTGTCATTCGCGGAATTTTCTCAGCGAATACCACTCGAGCTCAGATTTGGCAGGATATTTTTCTAAGCTAGTTTTCTCATACTTACTTTTCGGTAATTCAACTTGAGCTACGCTCTCGTGATTTTATCGCCCAGTTCTTGTTGAATTGCCTGAACGTAAGTATTCGAAAACGAGCATAGAAAAATATCCGGCCAAATCTGAGCTCTTGTGGTATTACATACGACAACTTTTGAAAAATATAGTCGAATAAAATCTTCTGAATTCAAGAAAGATCGAATTACCATTTACCATTAATAAAGCATACCGATCGGGGCAATATATCAGGTGACCCAAGATTGATTTTATTTATTTATTCATTTATTATCACAAAGGAATGTCAACAGCCGAAGCCAAAACGAGATTCACTGAAAAAATACATAAAAAAGTCTAGTAAGCAATACATATTAATTCTAAAACAAAATATTTAGGAAAATTTTTATTGACTAATACAAGTTATTAGACTCTACTGCGATTAACATCACTGATAAGTTATGAATGAAAGAAAGAGTGAATCACAGAAAAGTTGAACATTCCTTTTTCAAAGAGATAAGAGAGACTCCACACAAATCTGAATGAGAATACAGATGGCAGAGTGCACCATTCAACTGATTGGGGAATTTTGTGCCCAGTTTGTTTTTTTGAACCTGATTGAGAAAATATCATAGTTTCTATTAAAAAGGATCATATGAAGCACCTCAGGTGATTGAAAGATATAATTCCCGATTTTGAACAGAAACAAAATAACGGAAACAATCCGGCGCTTCACTAGAGATAATAAGTTTAGATATCTTCGAGCAGGTGTATAGTCGTGATTAGTAATCTGAAAACCTATTCTATAGCAAACGAATCGAATAAATTTATTCTGAACCCTTCCAAGGCGATTGGAGTAACACATGTATCGAAAATTCCATATACAATACGCGAAATTAAGTTTAGTGAAAACATATGCATGGTAGAGAGTGAGAAAAGATTTAACATTCCTGAATTCTCTACCCTTACGAAATATAAAGCCTAACATAATCACTTTGAAGTTTCAGACAGTCATCCCAACACCCGATTGGCCTGAACACCTTCAAGTCGTCCGCATAAACTAAGAACTCAGAATGTCTGAAGCAACCCCCGATATCGTTAACGTAGATGATAAAAAAGAGTGGTCCCAAGTGCGTTCCTTGAGGCACACCGGTAGTACTAATGAAATAATCTGATTGAAAACCGTTGATCCAGACAGATTGCATTCTACCCTCAAGATAGGACTGGACCCAACTCAGAAGATCACCGTCAACACCTGCTACACCTAATTTATAAATTAGGGTCGTTATACAAATTTTATCAAATGCTTTTGAGAAATCGGTGTAGACGGAGTCTGTCTGAAGCTCAGAGTCTAACAGGCCATGAAGGTACTGTGTATATACAACCAAATTTGTCTCAAGAGTCTTGCCCTATTTCACATTTTGTGAAAAAAAAATCTTGACGTGCCGTAGACAAAGTATCATAACTTAGAAATCATACACGATAGAAAAAAAATTCAGACACTTTCAGAGAGGAAAAATATAGTTGTTATAAATGCATCAGCAAAAAATTTTAGAAATAGATAAACTAATACAGAAAAAATATCTTACAATCAACTGAAAAAGAAGAAATGGAAATATTCATGAATGCACTTAGTTCGATGAAATTTTCTAAAATAGACTGTACGGTTATGATTGATAACATCAAATATTATTATTACCATTGCTGCCTTTTGCTTCCAAATACCATAATATTCTGCTTTCAACAGCAATTGTGTGGCTTCTCTGTTAGGATTCAGGTTGGCAAGCGCTTCAATAACACGATTCTCCAACTCCTCTCTAGTATTCACAGGAGTTTTATAAACCATCTCTTTAAGTGCTGGCCATGAATAAAAGTGTAGGGGTTTAAGTCGGGGGACCTTGGAGGCCAATGTCTAGTTCAGTGCGCAGGAGCACCGTCAAGTTGGAACCAAAGATTTTGCTGCCTAACCAGAGGAAAATTATTCATGAATGGTTTTATGCAGGTTCAAAAAATTTTGAAATAACTCTGAGATGTCAAAATTGCCCAAAACTATTCATTTCTCCAATTATTAATCCTGTTTCTTGAAATTTTGACTCATCGGTCCATATTATTCTCCTCAAAAGTTTTGCATCTTCTTGCAAATTAATTAATATTGTTTCACAAAAATCTATTCTCCTCGGATAGGCTTCTGGAAGCAATGATTGGTGTTTGACAAATGTGTAGGGATGCATCTTGAATTCACCGAAAATTCTTCGAACCATAATATTTTCCATTGTCCTTCAGAGCAACTGATCTAGGATTGGAGATGAACCTCAAAATAAGTTAGAACATTAATTATGTCCTCTTTTATCCTCACAGATTTCGAAAAAACCTGTCCTTTGAAAAAAGAGCCAAAATTTATGAAATTTCTCTGTTCTCTTCGGAATTTCTTGTTATTCAACGGATAACGTTTGGGTTTCTTTCAATGAATGTTCTGCAGTTTCGACTAATTTTCACCGGCCACAACAATACTAATAATTTGTTCATTTGTGCATTCCATATTTCGTCAACTGAATTAAACACCGTTCTAGCAAATAATAACAATTATTCTCACTTATTTCAAGATGTCAAAAGCATTATTGCATTTTCTGTCTTCCTTCCTTGCACAGAAGAAAACCAAGGTCTTCGTTACCAAATGTAACAATGATTTTAGGATTTTCACTTTCCGCGTTATAACTCCGACTGGATTAAAATTTTTTCAAGTGGTATCCTCTTGAACAATAAAAAATATACGTTTAAATATGAAAAAACGAAGTTTTTCCACATTTACATCCTGTTTATTTTCACGATTTTTTTGCGAATGCATTTATAACACCGATATTTTTCTTTCCGAAAGTTCCTGATATTTTTGTTTATCTTGTGTAATTTTCGAGTTATGATACTTTTTCTGTCATACGTAAAGATGAATTTTTTTGACAAAAAGAGAAATATTGTCAAAACCGTACAATTCATGAAGTGGTAAATCTTTTAAATCAGTATTGAGGGGGCAATTCAATTGTGGAAAAATAAACAGGGTGTTCTATTCAAAATAAGAAAGTTTATGTCAACTTCCGGTATAACTGGGAATGGCAAAAAGATAAAAATATTTTCAAAATGTAAGTTATTGAAAACAAATCGAACTGTCAAAATTTTAGGAAAATATCGTGACCTATTCTCCATAAACTTCTAATCGTCCATCTAGCTTGAATATCCCGGTATAGAAGATGCTAAAACGCCGAATATTGAATGTGAGTAAATTAGCTTAGCTAACTGAATGTCTTCTTGTAGCGTCGATCATAAGCTGTGTTAAAATATTGTTTCAAATATGAATGTAATGATGAACTTCAGTTTCGTCCTTGCTAAGAACTTATTAGTGTAGTCGCCGTGACATCAACCAAACTCACCTTAAGCTATATAGTCGAATGTTAAGAACGATACACAAAATATGTATGCCAAGTGGCGCCCTCACGCTTTGTTCCAATCCAAACTAAATCCCTCCTCATTCATTCCGAAAGTAAACAAAGTAGCAAGTAGTGTTCTAATGTGTTTACTCTTTGTGTTCTTGAAGTTCATTTAAAAGGGGCTGGAATGACACAGCAACCTTATTTATAAAAGCAATAAAATAGCAAATCAAACAAGTGAATAATCTCAAGTTATTTGATTCTCGAAAGAGTCGGATGTGAGCGATTTATTAGAAGGGCCAGAGTTTATAGGTCCAATACTGCATCCTAGTATTAAAGGATTTTTCAAGAAGTACACTCGAGCTTTGACACCGTATCACGGCGATATTAGTGAACCATAGCTGTCAAATTTGACAAAAACTCTTATTTAGTTTTGATATTTTGCCATGAAACGCTGCATGCTTCAACAACATATTGAAATTGTCAAAATTTGTTATGAATTTGACTTCGTGTCTCAACCCTTATTTACTTATTAATTTATTTACAATGCAGACTCTCCTATTTCGAAAGAAAACCATTTTTACAGCACTGCGATTAACGAATTTCTCAGAATAAGAATTCATTGAATGGCCTTCAGGTTTCCAGTTTGCATTTGGCAAAGGTCAAACTAATAATTGCTACCATAAGCTTGTAAATCCAACATAAATATGTGGTTAAGTTACATGATGGTTATGGGTATTATATTTTGATTTGCGATGATATATCAAAAATAGCATATTTTCAATCAATCTTCACCCTTTCACAGAAAAATATTAAATACACAACTCTATGATTTTCGTCCTGGACAGAATGGAAAATTCATTTCCAAGCTTTTTCGCCGTCGCTGGAGATTCAGGAAAATTCCCGCTGTTCCCACCGGACCATAGTCGTTAGTTATTTTCCCGCAGGGAGTTCCGAGTCCAGTTAATCTCTGAAAAATCCCTTATTACCGTTCTAATCCACTCCCTATACTGGAATTGCATTTTACCTCTTTCTGTGAAGTGAGAAGTCACGAAGTGATTATGGGCTACAAGGTAATTAAACAGGGTGAAAGAAATGTTATAATGTGGAATATATCATGCTTATTCAAGTTTTGTTTTACACAGTTCTTTACGAAGTTGGTTCGAAAAATATCCGTCCTCGATGTGAAGATGGCAGAACTCAATAAAAGCAATGGGAATGTTTCTGTGATGAGAACAATCTGGTATATAGTATACACCTGTCATATTGAAGATGGATTGCACATTGTTTACTGCAACACGCTGAATTTTAAGGTGGTCGTACCAACTAGGGGAGAATGAACCTTCATACAACTGCAACGGCAGCAGAAAGAGAATCTAGAGTGAGGGAGCTTGTATATATATATATATATATATATATATATATATATATATATATATATATATATATATATATATATATATATATATATGGTTTCTTCGTTCTTCCGGTTTCTCGACCGTTGATCCTGGTAATGACCATTCGTTGGTTGTTGCTGACGACGTTTTGGCTGGATCGAACCAGCCATCTTGATGTCGGAGTATGTGAAAATATCATAGTGCTTGCTGCAGACAAGGGAAATGAACGCAACAGTGATCATGAATCAACACGACTACAAAACAAAGATGGCCGAAATACTATCAGATCCTATCTACAAGAAGAAGAAAAACGATCCAACAACATATCTAAGGAAAATCACAAAAACGAAGATCACCAACACACCACTAGACACCAAAACCCAGAAAAAGCTGATACCAAGAGAAAAATCTTCAAGATGTCCCAAGATATACGGATTACCCAAAATCCACAAACCAAATATTCCACTCCGGCCAATAGTAAGCTCCATTGGATCTCCACTTCAGAAACTGGCGAAATACATAGCAGATATTTTACAAACCAAGGTCCCAGAAGCTGAATCCTACATAAGAAACTCAGAACACATCGTCGAAGAACTGCGAAATATACCGATCGTAGAAGATGACATTCTAGCCAGCTTAGATGTAGTATCACAGTTCCCGAATATCCCAAGAGAAGAATCATTGGACATCCTCAGCACCGATTTGAACCTTCCACCACATATTGTGGACCTAACAGAACACTGCTTGAAGAATACATATTTCAGATATGAGGAAGAATACTACAAACAAACTGATGGAGCCCCAATGGGATCCCCGATTTCGCCTGCAGTAGCCAACTTATTCGTGACAAAGTTCGAAACGGAAGCACTGGAACAAGCAGAACATAAACCGAAGATTTGGCCGAGATATGTAGACGACATTTTCATAATCTGGCAACACGGAGAAGAGAAACTAGAGAGTTTCGTACAACAAATAAACAAACGCCACAAGAAAATCAAATTCACTCTCGAACTGGAATCCAACGGTCAACTACCATTCCTGGACGTCCTGATACAGAAAACAACTAATGGCAGATTGAACTTTGATGTGTACAGAAAACCAACACATACCAACCGATACTTGAATGGAAACTCACATCACCATCCCGCCCAACTGAACTCAGTAATCAAGACACTCGTTCACCGATCAAAAAGTATTTGCTCTCCAAACAATACAACCAAGGAATTGACCAAGCTCAAAGATATTCTTCAACAAAATGGACATAGCAGAAGAACATTACACAAAGCTATGGAGTACAAGAAACCTCTCAGAAAAGATTCAGAAGAGGATACAAAGCCAAGAAATTTAGCCTTCCTGCCATTTATAAGAGGTGGAACCGACAAGATTGGTAGGATCTTATAAGAACAACATAAAAACGATCTACAAACCACACAATACGATACGCAAAAACCTAAGAACACCAAAGAATCGAATACCACTTGAAAACCAAGGAGTCTACAAAATTCTGTGTACTGGCTGTGAGCTCGTCTACATTGGGGAAACAAAAAGAAGAATGGAGGTTCGGATACAAGAACATAAGAACTCAGAAGACCAACAAACCAGTACATCTGCTGTGTTTCAACA
The DNA here is from genome assembly GCA_013387265.2 of Cryptolaemus montrouzieri. Lineage (NCBI taxonomy): Eukaryota > Metazoa > Arthropoda > Insecta > Coleoptera > Coccinellidae > Cryptolaemus > Cryptolaemus montrouzieri. Next base: position 53,367,298 of record JABFTP020000001.1, on the reverse strand, counting down.
CTCGCACAAAACAGGCCACAAACTCGATTATGACAACACTACACAGGTAGCCAACATAGAACAACTCCGAAAAAGAAAATTACGAGAAGCCATTGAAATCGAAAAACACACGACATTGAACAGGAGAGATGACGCCCTAAACATACCAACAATATGAAAATCTATCTTGAAACCTGTAAAAGCAAGAACAAGAGAACCCAACGCAGACACATGTAAGGAGACACCGAGGACAAGTCACCGACCAATAGGAACGCGCCACCGCCACCGCACCACAACCTGAGACCGCGAAAGAATATAAATTCATCATACAGTGGCACATAGAGCAGTAAACCAATATACTCCGACATGAAGATGACTGGTGCGATCCAGCCGAAACGTCGTCAACAACAACCAACGAATGGTCATTACCAGGATCAACGGACGAGAAACCGGAAGAACGAAGAAACCACATTGAAATACGTCCGTGAAAACCTACGAGTAATATATATATATATATATATATATATATATATATATATATATATATATATATATATATATATATATATATATATATATATATATATATATATATATATATATGTGTGTGTGTGTATATATATCCCTCAGAGGTATATTATAACCGCTGGTATGGAACCTCAATCTAGATAATCTTCCCGCATTGTAAATGCAGAAGGATTCCGCACAATAATTCATAGATACGAAATAACCGCCTTGCTGAATTGAAAATATGGAAAGAATTATTTGCACCAGGATGCAAGTGCTCTTCCAAATTATAGAAAATTGATGCAGAGAATACGATTTTTCTTTGAACCAATAGAAAATAGAGAAACTGCAATCTATTGAAGAATCAGTTCTCCTTAACTGAAAGCTTGTTTCTCACAACACGTGAAATGTTCTAGACACCAAACTGATCTCCAATGAGCACTTAGGAGGATGACTCATATGGAATTGCTATGATCTAACCTTACCTATGAAGCTTTCGACTATTGGAATAAGGCTGAACGACAGTTCAGCTCAGGCCTAATGAGGTATGAAGAGTGTAATGTACATATCAGCCACTGAATTCAAGCAGGATCCAACATCATACCATCCCTATTCATATTCCAAAAACTATACACCCTCTCACCAAAGGATGAATATTCAAAAGGAGCTATCAAAATCACAAAGCGAAGTAGGAGCAGGATGTGGCATGTGTTCGAAGTTTCTAAACATATAATGGACATGGGGTATTGACGGATACATCACTCTCTTAGCCACAAAGCTGATAGGACTGACGACCAAACTCCACACACAAACTAGAAAATTTAGCATGGAAATGTCATCAGACACTGACAGAGGTTGCTTTTACCGAAAACATTTCTGTGTTTTGATTTAAGGGATACCAACCGAGCAACAGAGCAACATAACATCAAAGCGGACCAACACACCAAAAAAAAGCATCTGCTCAAAAGATCTTAGTGCCCTTTGGTATACCAGAAGAAGGCAAAGAAAACCACACAAAAAAATTTAAAACGCTGTCGAATGAAAAAGAAAGCTGCAAAGTCACCAGAAAACTGAAGTATCCCAAAGTGAACACCACAGCAGAATATGTGTCAATATCAATGTGTGATCTACGACAGATACCAGGCACTAGTAACTGGACATTGACCACCAAGAAAAGACTACCAGGCGACAGGTCGTTTTGCAGAGGGTACGAGCAAGACTAAGAAAAGGACGAGCACGTTTTGATTGACTGTGAATTCCCGATCGTCACCATTACCACTACGAAACAAATGTTCAATAACAGGTCAGCTGCAACTTTCTTTGAGGAATTGGGATTTCTAGAGATGTAGTCGTTTGCAGGAAAAACAGGTGATATAAAGGGGCCAAAAAGGCTTAGTGAACAATTTAAAGAGAAAGACGTTTTACTTGGACGGAAAACAGAGATTCAAGCTTCGCTGATAAATAGAAAAATACAATCAAATTCAGAGAAATCGTTTTGTACTTATTGTTATATCGAAAATTTTTCTAACCACATCCGTAGTTACTCGGAACGCTGAATGAATTGGTGAATTTTTCGAAGATGAAATCAATACTTTTCGAAATGTTGCAAGCATTGCAAGATTTGCAATGTTTTAATATCAGGAAGTAATATCATAACAATAATATTTAAATCCCTTCAAATTCGGGAAGTAGTTACACATAAATTGAGCTTTAACCATTTCATACTAACCACTATCACAATGAAACATTAAAAGTAAACAATGAGACATTTGAATACAAAACTGAAGCATTTACTTCCCTTTCCGCATAATTTTGTAATTTCAGTCTATCAAGGGAGTGAGTAGTGACACCCCAAATAGTTCGATTAAAGCCATTTTCGACATCCATTCATGATAGAGCTTAACTATGTGACGGTTTGTATAATGATAGACCCTTCAAGTGAAGGCCTGCTCTTGAATAAATCCCAGAGTCAGGGTGGCGAATATATATGAAACAATAATTCATAAACCGCAATCACTGCATCAAACCAACACCCTGCTCGTTTACTGCTGGTATAATAATTCAATTACTCAGAGTCTTCCTGCAGGAAAGCCTACCTTCTCCCCTAAACTGCCAAGAAAACAATACAAGTTCGACTTTCAGTGGCGTGTCTGATGAACCAAGTGATCTCCGATACTCTTACGAAAGAAACGATTTCACTCTGAGAATGAAATAACTCATTTTCAGTTAAAATTGGTATTTCAAGTGCATTTGATATACAGGGTGCTTTAACGAAAACTAAACAGAGGCTATATCTACCAAGATATTCATTTCTGATCAGAACGCAAAAACAGGTTAATTTTTGTTACAAGGGGGACATCTTTAGGGGTACAAAACTTGCCTGAAATATCAACCCTCTAAGCGGGGGTTGCAAGCCTCGAACATTTTGAATAGGGAATATAGGACGAGTGATGACTCAAAAGAAAGGAGGTATTTTTGTCTACATCGACTTGAACGAATTTCCATTTTTAATTGAAAACTGTAAAAGATACAGGGTGAGCAACTGAAAGATAGGGAAGACTATTTCCCTGAGACTATTCAAGTTTCAGTGAAGTAAAATGGAACAGATCAATGCTGATCAACGGCAGTCATCATCAAGTACCATCCTCATCTCAAATTTCAACCCCTAGACCACCCTCGAAAATTTGGAAGAGGGTAGATGGGTCGAGTGATACCTCGAAAGAACGGTATTATCTTTGTCTGCATCCCCGTGAACGAGTTTTCATTTTTGATTGAAAACTGTAGAAGATACATACTCTAACTCCTATGGAACTCAATGAGAATAGAATTATTGCGAGTAGTCATGAAGGCAATCGAAATCCACTGGATCGAAATATTACCCCTGCTCTAGGGGTTGAAATTCGAGATGAGGGTGATTTCGGAAGATGACAGCTTTTGATCTAAAATGAATCTATCCAGTTTTTCGCACTAATACTCCAATAGTCTTGGGGCGATAGTCTTCTCTACTTGTCAGTGGCTCACTCTGTATCTTCTACAGTTTTCAATCAAAAATGAAAATTTGTTCACGGGGATGCAGACAAAGATAATACCTTTCTTTCGAGCTATCACTCGACCCATCTTCCCTCTTCCAAATTCTCAAGGGTGGTCACCCCTGCTCTAGGGGTTGAAATTCGAGATGCGGATGGTACTTGATGATGACTACCATTGATCAGCATGGATCTGTTCCATTTTACCTCACTGAAACTTGAATAGTCTCAGGGAAATAGTCTTCCCTATCCTTCAGTTGCTCACCCTCTATCCTTTACAGTTTTCAATTAAAAATGGACATTCTTTCAAGGCGATGTAGATTTCCTCCCTATTCAAAATGTTCAAGGATTGCAAACACCCGCTTAGGGGGTTGATATTTCAGGCAAGTTTTGTACCCCATAAGATGTCCTCCTTGAAACAAAAATTGACCTGTTTTTGCGTCTGGATCAGGAATGAATATCTTGATAGATATAGCCTCTGTTTAGTTTTCGTTGAAGCACCCTGTATACGAGGTTTGTAAATAAGGTAATGAGACTGGTAACTTCGCTTACGATTCGACAACGCGTGAGACGATAGGTTTTGAGCAGCGTCATGTGCACATGTGATACGCCAGTATGAGTTTGAACTCGGTACAGTCATTTGTTCATCAGTGGCGTTAGTTATCGCGAAAAACGTTTTCTTTTTTCTTATTATTTAACAGAATTGCACTTTGCGGTCGAATGCATCCTCATTCAATTCCTGGACTATCTTCATTTTATATGGATGGAATTTGTATTATTTGAAAACCCGTAATAGTTCTTCGACTCACACCAATTTCACTTTCCAATTTTTTTGTACCCAGACTGGGATCAATCACTACTTGCCCAAGCAACGCAGTTTCCATTTCCTCATTTCCTATGAGTCTTTGGTCATGCTCTCTTTTCCTATTCTGCACAGAGCCATTTTCTCTAAATTTTTTCCACCAACTCCAAAATGTACTTGGCACTTACATCTTTGTCGTAATGGCGTTCATTGAAAATTGCAGCTGCCCTATTTGCACAAGTATTGTTGCTGAAAAATATTTCAATAACGTCTACTCTTTCAGCCATTGAATAAACCATTATACTGGTATGGATGCAACCCGTGAGTATGAAAAGCAGCTTGTTGTCGCATTTTTTGCGATTCAACCGATGGTACGGAACGATCATTTCTTCTTTGTGAAGAGGCTCTTATACTGTGTATGAATTTGTCCATTATCCTCATTTAAGCACCACTGCTTGAAGATAATTTTCCCCGAAGTACAACAGTATTTCGGTGAATGTTCATTCGAAATCGACAGATTTTGTAATCACTGAAAATAACTCGTTTTTTGACGAACCAGACTGTTTCTTCTTCCGATTATGTCAAAACTCAAAAAAATTAATACACATTTGTGTTGAGAATCAAAAGAGCTTTCCAATGAGGTATCACTCGACCTATCTTCTCTATTCAAAAAATTGAGTTTTGTGCAGCCCTGCTTAGGGGGTTGATGTAAAATAAAATCAACATGTGTTAAATGATGTCCCCCTTCAGACAAAAAATAGGGCCTGTTTCTGCTTTTTGTCCACAAAAGAATATTTTAGCATTTATTGAGTCTTTTTCGTTTGTTACCCCACCCGGTATAGCTATTAACCAAACATATTCAATCATAAGAACGAAAAAGTCCGAAAAATTTATTGCTTTAACATATTCTGGAACAGATAAGTGAAAATGTCGATAATAACTTATCCGAATTCAAGAACTTGAATCGCATTTAGACTTTAAAATAAGCTGATAGATTGTCATCACTCTCAATTGCTAAATATCTTATAGAGGAGTTTATGAGTTATCTTGTCCAGACTGCAATAATTTCCACATAGTTCAGACTGGAAGTTCCTTCAAAATTGGATATAATAAATATCAAACTTCATTCATTGAAAATAAACAAAAATAAAAATTAACTAACCTTTGTATCCAGAATGGCCACTCTTTTCCTAGTATTTATAAATTAAAAGTTCCACACATAGTCCCGAAAGTTAGAAAACTTAATTACATAGAAACAGAGGAAATTTTCACTTTTTTAAGATAAACTGCGGTTAATGAACGACCACACTGATCTATATGTATGTAAATCCCAAGTTTCCACGTATTTAAATAGCTCCCTTTCAATAGTTGTTAAATACAGTCATAATAATGTTTTTCCATATCCAAATAACGATCTAATCAATAATAAAAAATATAAAAATAATTAAAAAAGTACTGTGTTTTAAGGAATTTTACTTAATAATTGCGATTCGTAACGCGTTTTACTACACCGTACCTTCTTCAGACGAATACGCGTTACGAATCGCAATTATTAAGTAAAATTCCTTAAAACACAGTACTTGTTTTTTATTATTGATAATGGAATTTTACCAAGTAAAAGCCTCCCAAATTCAAACGATCTAATCATATATATTTCATCTCAATTTGTTCTTGGTTTTTACACTGTCCGGGATTAACGAAAGTTCGAAACCGCGGTAACAATGATATATTAATTTAATTTATTTGTTGGTAGAAAAAGCACGTTAAAAAAATCCATTTCCGTTTTAACATGCTTAACTACCTGCACTACAGACACAATTTTTGCTTGGGTGGATGGAAGAAGGATTAAAGAATTTTTTGAGCATTCTACACATGTCAAATGTTTATTGCGTTGTTTTTTATGATTTTTTGAATTTGGCTTTTTTCAAACAGCAATAACTCAATTTTTTCCAATGGCACGTGCCAATTTTTATATCGCCATCAGATTAAGCGTCAAATTTCAGATGGAACTGTATCAGCATGTACTATACTCTTCTCTTATAGTTCCGAAATAAGTTGGGAATATATTGAATTTTGATGATTTTACAAGAATATCAATTGTGAACCCTAATAAACACAATTGCTTGGACTCAGGTGTATTCTTTGTTCTCAAAAGAAAGCTCTGAGATTTGTCTTTAATTAGCACCATCTCATTCACCTGGAACCAGGTAGCTACTTCCTCCACTGCTTCACTGCTTCAATTTCAGTGCTTTCTTTTCCAGTGCACAGCAAGCTCGTTTCGTCCGCAAAAATGAGTGGAAGGGCCGTTTAGATACTTTCAGGTAAGACGTTGATATAGAGGATAAATAAGATAGGTCCTAGTATGGATCATTGGGGTACCCCAGATTTTATGGTTCTCTTTTCTGACCTTCGGTTGTTCCAGTCAACTACCTGGAATCTGTTTTGCAAATATGACTGAATAATGAACTGGTCCTCTAAAACCCAGGCAATCTAGCCTGTCCAAAAGTTTTGAATGATTTATACAATGGAAAGCCTTTTCCAAGTCTGAGCAGGTGAGTACCGCCTCTTTCTCCTCATCGAATGAACCCAGAATATTCTCAATTATTTCAATCATTGCCGTTATTGTAGACTTGTTCTTGCTGAAGCCATGTTGATTTTTGCACAGAATGGATTTACTGTTAATGAAACTCAATAGTCGATTTTTTATTATTGATTCGAATATTTTTGAGATTGACGGCAAAATTGATATGGGGCTATAATTTCCACATTCATCCTTTGAGTTTTCTTATGGATCGACACCACTCTTGCTATTTTCAGTTTTTCCGGGAATACTCCCTCTTCGAAACATTTATTTATCATCTTACTCAAGGGTTTAGATATATGACATATCACGGACTTCAACAGATCTACAGAAAACCCATAGTAGTCTCGTGAGCTTTTAGATTTCATATCCTTCACCACCTTCTCTATCTCTTGCGGGCAAGTCTCGAGTAGATACATAGATGATTTTTCATATTTGATAGTCTTTAAGTGTTCACTTTTTTCTGTAGGATCGACTCCTGTTTGATTTTTTGTAGCTATGACCTTTTGCCTCGTTTTTTGAGCTGCATCAACGAAATAATTATTGAACATTTCACAGGTACCGATGACGTATTATCGTCGAATCTATCTTTGGTTTTCTGGTTTATAACAGACCATACTGCTTTCGTTTTATTTTCTGCGTTTTTATGTACTCTGAGTCAACATCTCTCATGCGTTCTTCAATGTAAGTCTTCGGGCTCATTTTAAGACGCTCGTAGAATTCTTTGGACCTCTCATCATTCCTGACCATCCAAATTTCTATTTGATGCTGCAGTTCTGTCACAATAGCCTCTTCTCTTATTCCATCTGGTTCTTTCCGATTTTTTATTTTTCATTTTTCTACAGGGAAGCGTTCTGCGGTCTAAGTAAGCCGCACAGACGACAGGAACTGGAACGATGGGAAGAATCTTGCAAAAAAGAATACTGGAGGAAAACTCCAGGCCAAAGGCAATCGACAAAGTTCAAAACAAAAAACAAAACAGCTTCTCGATCTCTCTAGGGACGAGTTGAGGATCATAACAGGCCTCCTTACTGGACACGGCCCACTGAGATACCATCTCAATAAAATGGGCAAATCGGAAACGGCAACATGCAGAATGTGTAAAGAGGGCGATGAAACTGCCGAACATATTCTTTGCAGTTGCATCACAACTGTCCGTCAAAGACATATACACTTCGGTAGCGACAAACTAGAGCCGCACGAAGTAAAAGCGAAAGCTCCCAGGGAGATTCTTAATTTTGTAAGGGATTTAGACCTACAGGGAAATGAATGAGAAGGGTTATAAACAAAAGACCAATTTGGTCGCAGTTCGGAAAGGCTTGCAAAGCCAATCGACCCCCACAAATATAATGTAATGTAATGTACAGGGAAGCAGTAATCAAACCCACCCATGAAGATGTCATGGAAGGTGTTATAGCAAGATTCTGCGTCACCCTGTATCTGATTCCAGTTTACACTCTCGATGTATTCAAGAAAGTATTTCTTTTTTTCATCATTTATTATCCTAGTATACTTGTATTTGTTTTTTACAGGTTCCTTTGAAACAGGAAATTCCACGAGCTGCGCATAGTGATCAGCTACATGGATGTTTTTTGTAACTTTTTTGCTGATGTTGATGTTTGTGAATATGCTATCAAGGCACCGTGAAGAGTCACGGGATGGTTAGGAAAACATATAACGGAGAACAAACGAATCAATGACATCCTGCACTTTCTTTCTTTCAATGTTTTCAGAATTGAAACAAATATTTATTTTTCCCGCAATGATAATGTCATCTTTGGAAATTTCAGATGTTTCAAATAATGCTTTTTCCATTTGATTAATGAAAACGTCTAAGTCTAAGTCACCATTCGATGGTCTATAAACACACATCAGTTAGTAGAAGTAAAACTTATTGCTGTAATTTCAACTGAGAATTTATCAACTGCACCAACCTTGATATAGTTTGTGGATTCTTCTACCAGTATAGCAACACCACCATGGGAATGATTTTCACGGCAGAACGAGCCTGCCACATGAAAGCCTGAAATCACTACTTTCTCTAATTCTTGCTTTTTCAACCAGTGTTCCGTCAAGCATACATAATTACCATTAACTTCGTTTTTCAGTTTGAAATACATGAGATCTATTTCGTTTGATAAGCAACCAACATTAATGTTCACTAGGGTTTTCTTTTCTTGGGCGTTTATATTTTCACTGATACTGTTTTCATTTGCTTGCCCGAAGTTCCAATCAAAAACTCCTGATCGACGAAGCTCTTTCAAAAAAAAAACTGGAATTGTTCTGATCAGGTTTTAGGTTTATCCACTTTCATTGAGACAGGATTTCAATAGGCGCTGTATTTGTAGATCTCTCTTCGGCATATGACACAGTTTGGAAGGATGGTTTAGTTTATAAACTCTTTGAAGTAGTTCAATGTGGAAAAATTGTAAAGTTGATTGAAAATATGTTATCTGATAGAAGACCTCGAGTTTCTATCGGTAGGAAAAGCAGTAGATTTTACACTCTCAATGATTGCCTACCTCAGGGATCTGTTCTTGCACCTCTTCTCTTCGATTTATATATGTCTGACATCCCTGAAACTTCCTCTACAAAGTTTATTTATGTTGATGATATTGCTTTGGTTTTTCGACACTATGACTTCGCAACAATTGAGCAAACACTGACTTCTGATTTAAAAATTCTGAACATTTTCTTCAAAAAATGGCGTTTATGTCCAAATCCTTCAAAACTGAGGTTTCTTGTTTTCATCTGAATAATCATGAGAAGGATAGGCAACTAAGAGTATTCTTCAATCAATCACTATTAATTCATAATTTCACTCCAACATATCTTGGTGTAAAGCTTGATCGTTCTTTGACTTTCAAATTTCATATTGATAAACTATGTCAGAAGTTGAAAACAAGAAACAATATACTACATAAACTAGCTGGATCTAATTGGGGCGCCGGAGTATCTACTTTGCGAACTACTGCTTCAGCTTTAGTATATTCAGCAGCAGAATATTGCTGTCAGGTGTGGTTAAATAGTGCTCATGTCAATAAGATTGATTCTCAGTTGAACTGTTCTATGAGAGTTATAAGTGGATGTATCAGTTCAACTGCTACCCAATGGCTTCCGGTTATTAGTAATATAGTTCCTTCCCATATTCGCAGGAAATTAGCTCTTAAATCATCTTGGGATAAGTATTACTCATTTCCAGAAGTTTTTCCGATAATACACGATCTTCAAAATCCACCTAACCTGAGATTGAAATCTAGGAAACCTATTTGGTCGATTGACTTTTTGCGTACACGGGTGAAGGCTGTTGATCTTTAGAAAACTGAATGGTAGGAAGTTGATGTTTTTAATAAAGTTCTCATAGAGGATCCTTCCAAAAGGGTTGTAGGTTTCGATATAATATATAATTTTATCAACTGGGTAGAGAACTTTAAGTCTATTTAGGAGATTAGTTTTTGCTCCCCCTTAGTGTTTTTTTTCCATGGTTAATGTTGATAAGGCAAGGGCTACACCCATGTAGGGCTTTATTCCCAAAAGGTGTATGAGATGTTTCCTGTTGAAAAACAGAGGAGCATTAGTTAAGTTCTTAGATTCAAGTGAGTTTAGACATCTAAGAGTTAGGTATATTTTGATGACATTTTTTTCTGCTGGTTTTCTTTTTCCATTGTTACAGATTTTTCCAGTCCCAATTCCCCTTCCTTTTCACCCTTGTCTTCTGGAAATCATGGAGTGCAAGATGACAATGAGAGAATGAAGGTGCTAAGCAGAAAAATTTTTGGTACTCTTTTTGTACACACGACACTAACACAACATAAACAGACAAGCTATTGCTAGTGCAATAGCGACAGGGAAACGAGTTTTTTTCCACTCGTTTACTGAATCATACGCAAGATAGTATGGTTCCCCTGTTACATTTCCTGTGCTCACACTTTAGGGGCAATCGTAGGAGACATGATGCGAGTTTAGATGCCTAATTCAGGAACGGGAATGTTCTGTTTTTTCTGCTGGTCTTCTATCTATCCGCTTGTTTTTTACGATTGTGTTTTTCTGACGCACACCAAAATTATAGCTATAAGCATTTATTGTAAATACAATTATTCGAATTTTTGTAAATCCTCTCTTTTTAAAGAATATATATATATATATATATATATATATATATATATATATATATATATATATATATATATATATATATATATTTGAATTTTTAAACGAACTTTAGTACTAGAGCTACCCTTCAAATTTTTAATTAACTTTGTTTATAATATATTTTTTATGGCATGAGAGTTATTTTTCTATTGTTATTAAAATTTTTTCTTTTAATTCGATCTGCTGTAAGAACACCGATTCTTTCTTATTCTAATAATATTTCAATTATTGATTACCTATTTCTATTTCTTGTGGCCCAGTTCATAACGGAATCTTACTGGGCATCAAGAAACGGGGATATTGATTCGATAATGTTTTGGGGTCCCATGTCTGTCACAGTATTTGACTTTCAGATTTGTACTCATTGTGAGATAAGCCAAAGGCTGCGGCACGTGTCCCCTCTCGTCAGGGTTTCTCCCTTATAGCACGTCCAGAACTGAAGGAAAACAAATCGCATTTTCTCGCACAAGAAAGGTTGTTGATCAAAAGGATAGCAAACAATACAAAAAGGTGTTTGATAAGGAAGAAACGATTTGAGTTTATACAGAATTCGATGCATGTTGGAACGTTTCAATTTTTGTCTTTCTTTATCGTTGAATATATATTCTTTTAGTTTGAGCTTATTTCGTTTATCGAAATTTCTATAGATCCCGAATTCGTATTCTTAAGTTTATGTTAAATATTACAATGGATGTCTTTTATGTTAATTAATCATTTATCAACTGACAGTACTAAAAATGAATCTCTATGATTTGTTAGTATAAATCCAAAATTTGAGTTCTATGAATACCTTGTTTTAGCTGTCAAAGTTAACAAGTAAGTTGAAAAATGAAATTAAACCGTGAGCATTGTCGCGCAATAATTTTCTACAGGGCAGGTGCACTAAAAATAGTGGTCAATTAGTTAGCTGTGCGTAAGATTATCCAGGAAGGTTGGCATGCAACATAGCGAGAGATTGAGGCATCATTGCGGATTTCTAAGACCTCAATACCTTCAATATTGCATGTTGCATGTGAAAAGAATAGTTTCCCGTTGGCTACCGCTTCTGTTGACAAGAAGGTTGCAAGGATGAATTGAAGTCAAAAATTCTGGACCAATTTAACTTCAGAAAGGCTGAAAGCATTCACAACATTGTCAGTGGTAATGATTTGATTGAGGAGGTCGTTACTTGATGAAAATCGATATACAAATTTCAATGGAATAAAACTATGGTATTTAGATTTTCACTATATTAACAAAACTATGACCGGTTTCACCACACTGTGGCTTCATCAGATAGATACAAACTATAATGAACAGAGTTATTCCTTATATATTTTTCTTATTTCCTACTTAATAACAATAGGTACAAGTAATAGGGGTAGGTTGGAAAACCCATCGGAGTTGCTTACTTTATGAATTAAAAAGATTGAGTGAAGGAGAAGGATTTAGATCTAATTGACTATTAATTAACCTTCCTGAATTATTTTCTTTGTTAACTCTAAAATTTCCCATACATTGAGTTTTGTCTATTATTTTCATTGAGTAAAATTTCGAAATTATCATTAAAGTTATGATTTCTTCGAGTAAGTGATAAGAATAATAGGAATCTGATTTATGATAATCAAAACTACGTTTGTGGTCGGATAATCTAACTTGGAAATTTCTGAAAGTTCTACCAATATAAATTTTATTACAATCCCTGCAAGACAGTTCATAAACACCGGATTTTTTACCTTTATCAATTTTAGATTTGCAGTTTTTGATATGTCGGCCTGAGGAATTATCAGTTTGGAATGCTATATTGAAATAATAATTCGAGAGGAATGATTTTTATTTTAGATTAGGATTACCAATATAAGTTGAGCTGTTGTATTTGGTGTTAGAACTTTTATACTTGAAAATACTTGCTGGATTGCTTTTTGAAATTTTTTGCGTGAAATCATGTTCTCAACCATACTAGGACTGTAACTGTTATTGACTACTACTGTTTAATTGTATTTTGTTCTTTTATAAAATTATTTTGTGACATTGGAATATTATTAAGTCTATGTACCATACTATTGTAAGCAGCAATTTATGTGTATAAGGATGTGTGGATGAGCTCTGAATAGTAATATCTGTATGCGATGGCTTATGAAAAATCAAAAATCATGTTTGTCGTTAAATTTAGTAATAGTTAAATCCAGAAAGTTAATGAAGTTTTCTGTTTCTATCTCCAACGTGAATTTAATATTATCGTGAATTTTGTTAATGAATGTTTTGAATGACTCTAATTGTCTGTTTGTGCTAGTGAAACAACAAATGATATCGTCGACATATCTAAACCAATAAATAAAGTATTTGAATAACGGATGTTCTTGGATAGTTTTTTCAATATTATCCATGAAAATTTCAGCGAGTAGAGGGCTCAGAGGATTAGCATGATTAAACCTTTTTTACCAATATATAGTACTCCATTGAAGTTAAAATAATTTTGTTCTAAACAAATTTCTAAAAGGTGTAAGATTTCTGATTGAATTACCTGATTGACTTTCTTAATTTGAAGAGCGTTGTTGATGAGTTTCACTGTATCACTGCGGAACACTAGGGAAGAGATTTACTACATCCCATGACATAAGTTTATCTTTCGGTGGTAGTATAGTGTGCTGAATTTTATTTATTAGGACTGAGGAGTTTTTTATTGAGAATTTAGGTTCAAAATTAGCGTACTGTTGAATGATGTCTATGAGAAAGCGTGAAAGTTTTGCAGCTGGAGCTTGAAAATATGAAACTACTGGTCTAATGGGATGCCCTGTTTTATGGAGTTTGACGAGGGAGTGAAGTTTTGGTGATTGCGGGTTGTCATTAAAAAGTTTATAATTTTGTTTGATAGGTATTATAGACTTGGCATACTCTAAAGCATTTTTTACTATGGAAAGAAATTTATTAGTTGGTTCAATGTTTTCATAATTACCTGATTTAATGAAATTTTGGGTTTTCAATAAATAATCTGCTTTATTTAAGGCTATGACTGTATGACCTTTGTCTGCTTTGGTGAATATGATATCTTCAGATGCGGACTTAGATTTAATGGACTTTAAATTTGTATTTTCGAAATTCTTAGATTGAAAACTATTGAACTATTTTTGAAGTAGTAATGCTGAAGAGTGTTTTAGGTGTTTGGCTTGCGATGAATAATTTAGGGCTATTTCGGTTTCAATTCCTAGCAGAAAGAAATGGAGACGAATGTTATTTTACTCTGAATTGTGTGCAAAACCCTTTTCTAGAAGTGAAACTTCATCTTCGGAAAAATTAGCATGAGAAGTATTACTGAACCTATCATAAAATTGGTGGAAAATTTGGACTTGATTTGTGAAGTTTCAGGTTTACTACTCCATAATTTATTTACGATAATATTAAATTCACGTTGGAGATAGAAACAGAAAACTCCATCAACTTTCTGAATTTAACTAATACTAAAATTAACGGAAAATATGATTTTTCGATTTTTCATAAGCCATCGCATAAAGATATTACTATTCACAGCGCATTTACACATCCTTATCCACATAAATTAGCTGCGGTCAATGATATGGTACATATACTCATTCATATCCCAATGTCACAAAATAATTTTATAGAAGAGCAAAATTTAATTAAACAAATAGCAGTCAATAACGGTTACAGTTCTAGTATGATTGGGAACAAGATTTCACGGAAAAAAAATTTCAAAAAGCAATCCAGGAAGTATTTCCAAGTATAAAAAGTTCTAACACAAAATACAACAGCTTAACTTAAGGTTACTTAATAGTCAATTAGATCTAAATCCTTCTCCTTCACTCAATCTTTTCAATTCATAAAGTGAGCAACTCCGATGGGTTTTCCAACATACCCCTTGTACTTGTACCTATTGTAATATTAAGTAGGAAATAAGAATAATATATAAGGAATAACTCTGTTCATTAGTTTGTATCAATCTGATGAAGCCACAGTGTGGTGAAACCGGTCATAGTTTTGTTAATATAGTGAAAATCTAAATACCATAGTTTTATTTCATTGAAAATCAGTGGTAATGAATCTTGGATTTATTCATACGAGCCAGAGAATAAGCGCCAATCTTCTGTTTGGTTGTATCAAGGGGAAGCAAAACCGACAAAAATATCCGGAGCCGAAGTGTCTCCAAAAAAATTGTCGCAATGTTTGTTTCAAAAAATGTAGAAACAATTCATTTACAAGATCAAAAAACAGTTACTGTCGATTCGTACACAACCATTTGTTTACCGGAAGTCATTAGTAAGCTTCGAGAAAGCAACCCCCAACGGCGAATCAACCAAAAGAATGCAAGGTCATACGTAGCCTTGAAAATAATTGAATATTTAATGCAGAAAACATTCAAATTGTTGCATCGTCCTGCGTACAGTCTGGATCTAAGTCCATACGATTTTTGACTTTTCCCAAAATCAAGAATTGACTGCATATTCAAAAGTTTCAGTCTACAGTATACAATCTATAGAAAAACACAACTTTAAAAGTTATATATGCAAAACTTGAAAGACATCTCTCGTATGTTCTATAGACAAGAAAATATAGATATTTTTACGGTGAACTATCAGTTTAAACTCAACTTTAGAAAGTGTTGTATATTGTGAAATATTGTAAATTTGACGGAAATCCTCTTTTATTTTTTTTACCATTTATCTTCATCACACAATAAAATACTAACCATTCATTCAATTAGCGAAACATAATCAGAACATATTATATAAATGTTATAGAAAACACGATAACATCAAAGAATAAATACTAAGGCAATGCTAAGTTTTAATGAAAGTACAAATCAAGGCATAAGAAAATCGAATTCATTCGAGAATCACTATTCATTCTGGTTTCTAAAATAGTGACTGTGTCTTCAAAATCTAGATTTTTCTTACTATAATCCGCAATCATCCTTCAGTTAAATAGCCGTTCGCCTTTTTTTAGTTTTCTGTACTTGCTTGTCTGTTTGCATTCTCGAGATCATGACTTCGCTTAAAAAATATTGTATTTCCCACTCCCAAGTCTATCGCCCAAAAAGAAGTAAAATATTTCTTAAAAAAAACCTTTGGAAGATTTATAGCAATTCTAATGGAACCCTTTCTGAATCTTCCTTTTAAGAAAGTATACAGTTTCTTCAATCATCAACATATGTATGCTAGTACTACAAGTAGTAACAAAATGCCAATCCTTTCATGTGAGGATATGGGAGTATTTAAATTTTCTCTCTAAACTGTGGGTGGCCCTCTCTAATAACTGCCTGAAAAGTGCAGCCGTTCATCAAGAGTGCATTGTGTTCAAATGACTTGATTTAGGGGAAGCACCTAATTCGCGAATTCATGAATAACTCATGACATCTCCATGACAAAAAGTTATCGAGAAGGGAGTACGCATCTAGTAGGAAAACATATGCTTCGTTTCTCCCTGCCATTTAGCTACAACACATTAGTATTCTACTTGTATAAATTTTCATAACTTACGATTTTCCGCATGAACACCCGACGGGGAAAATATTGACAACTTCCAGGGACGTGACTTCAGAATTAAACACCGAGGGACAATAAATATCCTAATACTTTATATTTTCTTGTATCGATAGATACGAGATTTTTTTTTTCATACTCAAAGATTATTACCTGTTTATGATAAATTGATTAATATGAACATGCCAATTAATATTTGTGATTTCTAGCTTTTAGATTTTCCGGGTGTACAGGGTGGACAGATTTCGACGTTTTAATGTTTTAAGTTTTTAGTTGCACTATGCAAAATATTGTTAATAGAGAAAAAAATCCCCCTTCCCGGTGTTCTCTTTGCTTAATGAATTAAATGCTTGCAACAGATTCAAGGCAGTTTACTTCATTTTTAAGTTATTCGGAAGGGGGTAGCCGGTTAAGAAGGATCTGGCGGCCCCCACCGATTTTGATACAATCGACCTGCAAATCTTAAAGAGGGCCAAAAAACAATTTTTTAAGATTTTCTACCACAACCCATGGAAACCCCATAAACGTGAAAATTGTAAAAATGTGTTTATAAAGGTTTTTGAGGTGGCTGTTTCGGAATTTAATGTCAAAAATCATTTTTGACACATTGCAGCTGTCAAATACGCTGTCAATAAATAACGAAGTATCCTATTTACATACATTTTCAATCGAAAGCTGGTAAAAAAATGTATGTTAGGGTTTCCGAAGTTGCTGATCACGAATTTTCTGTTAAAAATGAGTTCCGACAAATGGCAGTTGTCAAAAAACTTGTCAGTGAACGAAAAAATATTTTATTTTCGTATTTTTTGTTCTCTATCATCATTAAACCGATAAAATAACAAGAATTATTCAACAATTTAGTGATGAATCCTAGCGTCGACATGCGTATGGTAAACGTGGGTTAAGATAAGAGAGAGAGAGAGAGAGAGAGAGAGAGCATGATTGAAGGCGTGGGCCGCTAGGGCCTCGTGGGTTTTTATACTGAAAATGCCTCAATAAAAAAAATCAATTTTATTCAAATTTAATTTTCGGACGTTAGAGACAACGAAATAATGTCCACTTGGCGGCATTTTAAAGAGGAAGAGTGTATCTTTAAATGCTATTCAGATGTTTTCTTTTCAAACCTAACCCGACATCTCAGACTAAAGAATGGAAAATAACGATTTTTTCATATCAACCTCGTTTTTTCGTGAAATGAGCTCGAAGAGAAAATCTGAAAAAATTCTGGTAGTATTTCTGAACCCTAAACAAATTTTTAGTATCGTTGGATCTGCTAAAATATTAAAATTTGTCGTTAAAAAAATTAAAATCATAAAGGAACGCAATTTTCACGTTTATGGGGTTTCCATGGTGGTAGGGTGAAAAAATATCATAAAAATTTTTTTCAGGTCGATTATATGAAAATCGGTGGGGGCCGCCAGACCCTTCTCAACCGGCTACCCCAATTTCGAAATCAGTCAAGTGCCAATATTTCGATATTTGAAATTATGTAATGATGGTTCTGACATCATATACGAAAACTGAATTCTCATGATATTGTAGAGGCGTTTTATTTTTACGAAGAATGGAATAACAAGAGAAATTTTTCTTTGACCAACGGTTTTTGAATTAATATGCAAACTTGCGTTTTTCGAATATTATAGACAACTTTGATTTCGTTGAATAGATTTTTTCTTTTCAAAAGTATCTCACATGTGCACTCAATTTTTTCATCCAAAACGTGTTTTAATGAGAAAATTGTTTAGTATTTTCCTAATTTTATCTAACAAATTTAAATCATTTGGATATACACGAAATGATTGAAATAACTTAAGTATTTTCAGTGCACTCATTATGATAGTTTAAAAGTAATTCTTGCAATGACAATTCAAGAAAATTATTCAATGTTGTTTCATCAAGTTACATCTATTGTGAGAATATAGTATCGTTTGTTATAAGGAAGCTACCATGCCGTACGAAAATGTTTCTATGGTTAAGTGATATACCTATTCAAAATAATTATGATGCTGAAGCTGCTTATTTGGATTGTTTTCCTGGCGACCAACTCATAATAGTATATTCGATAAATTGAGAGAAAAACCACATGAACCAAGATACATTCAACGTCCCAAGGATACAGAAATTGATGTAATAGGTAGTGTATTTGTCAACCTATTGATTTCGAACAGGTAAACTGAAACAGGAACAGGGGTATCTAAGAATGGAGAGCTCATTATTTCCAAGTAAAGTAGATATATGTGGAATAAGAATATCCTGATTTTTGCAGCCAAGAGATTTCCATCGAATTTTGCAAAATATGGTTTTCATGAAAAGAGCTAAGAAATCACACCTTGAATTCTGACGCATGTTTGGGTTAAATTTAAAATCACTCAGCAATTCCTTGTTTCAGTGCGATTCCTTCTGCAACTTTATTTTTTAGATTTATTTCCTGAAATGAATCTGTTGTTTTATCACATCCAGTTGTATGAGTACAATCTGCATCAACAACAAAATTGCATAATTCAGACGTTCCCTATTTGAAAAGAGACTTTTTGAACGAAGTGCCACTCCACTCACTTTCCCTTTAATGAATTTTGAGTTGGTAGATGTTGATCTCTAAGAAAGTAAACGAACTACTTTTCGAATGCTGGAAAAAGTCTTCAATAAAAACGAAATTCTTTTCTTGAATCAAAACCTCGAAAACGAACCTTTTGCGGACCTTGAAACTCTCAGCTACTCTCAAAGTCCTGAAAAACCTGCATATTATTGATGATAATGTTTTCACGAAGATAGTAATTCGTTGATTATTTTTTCAGGTTCTTCATCTTGATGTTCAGAATCAGTTTACTCATCGCAACATTATGGCAGTGCCTCCGCTTTCGTCAACAAGCGATAATTTAACACTCTACAAGCGAGAAGGTGCCGGACATCGAGCAATACATACCCACAATTGCGTTTCGGATCACATTAAGTGTTTATGATATGACTTGTCAATATTTTCTGGTCTCTAAGTTAGGAGAAGAAAATAATTCAACCTAGGAGTTTACGGGAAAAATGATTCTCGCGCAAAACGAGCAAAATAGAGCGCCAGTATTAACCAGGTGAGATAGTCTTTTTCACATCCCAACGGCAACGTGGTGCAAATGAACGCAGCTGCAACTCATTCAGCGCAAATTAGTTGCCTCAAATAAAAAGTAGAAAGTGAGATAATCCTATAAATATTAATGTATCGTGTCATCGAAAACAAATGAGGTTATTATGGTCTAAAAATTAAATAGTTGCATCAATTCTTCATGGAGTAATGTCAAATGCCCATCTGATCCTGTATTTTTATTTGTAGGAGAGACCATATTTCTCAATTAAGAGATGTGATTTTCACATACCTACTCCGATTCAAATTTAAAAACGTCTCCCTCCAATTGAAAGCTGACCTAGCTCAACTAGAATCACTGTCTTAAGATTGGAGAGAGTCATCAAATTTTCGTTGGAACTATAAGATGATAATGGATCTACCAAGAGCAGCTTATTCTCAAAATGATATCCAATATCAACGACGACGAGAATAATAGGAAGCAATTCTGTAAAATCATGGAGAATTTTCATACTATAATTATGTTTTTTTGTGTCGTCTAGCTAATAAATTATCACAAAATTTGTATTCCTACACCACTGAAAGCCCTCATCAGCAGTATCGTGGGTCGTTCGGAAGCGAAATCGGTTTCACATAAATATCGGTTCTTATCGGCCGGCCCAATAATTGTAAATGCGATAATAAGATGGGTTTTTGCCGCTGGTCCATTCCAACTCAGGAGGGCAGTTTCCTTTATCCCGAATCTATTCAATTCGAATTCTATTTATTTTCCGGCAATTGTGCTTCTTTTATCGGTCTACGGATCTTGGGAATTACCTTATTGGTCTTCCGCACACTCCTAGCAAAGCTTGGAAAAGAGGAAAATGCATATGCCTAGAGAAAATGTATTTTCATATATACAGTGACATACGCTCTTCATGGGACTTTTACTATACACAAGGACGAGTATCGTATATCGCCATTTAAACAGAAAATTAAAGACGAACTAAAGGGCGGTTGAATGACCTAAATAATACGTAGAAATTTTCTTAAACCCAATTTAATATTCACCAATTACACATTAAAAAAAAGACAATATTCGTGCAGTTGGAGTCGCAATATACTAAAACTTTGAAGATATCGTCAACACCTGTACATTATGATTTCTGTTCAATTTTGTGTACAGTAATTAATATCTAAGATATTGAACTTACGTGGAAGGTATTTACACACAGTGGCGTAATTGACATTTTTTCTTGATTTTGTTTGTCAGATATACATAAAGGTGTTTTCTTATACAGGGTGCTTCAACGAAAACTAGACAGAGGCTTTATCTACCAAGATATTCATTTCTGATCAAAACGCAAAGACAAAGACAATTTTTGTTTCAAGGGTGACATCTTTTGGGGTACAAAACTTGCCTGAAATATCAACCCCCTAAGCAGGGGTTGCAATTCTTGAACATTTTGAATAGGGAAGATGGGACGAGTGATGACTCAAAAGAAAGGTGATATCTTTGTCTACATTGCCTTGAACGAACTTCCATTTTCAATTGAAAACTGTAAAGGATAGAGGGTGAGCAACTGAAAGATAGGGAAGTCTATTTCCCTGAGACTATTCAAGTTTCAGTGAGGTAAAATGGAACAGATCCATGCTGATCAATGGCAGTCATCATCAAGTACCATTCTCATCTCGAATTTTAACCCCTGGAGCAGGGGTGACAACCCTTGAAAATTTGGAAGAGGGTATATGGGTCAAGTGATAACTCGAAAGAAAGGTATTATCTTTGTCTGCATTCCTGTGAAAGAATTTTAATTTTTGATTGAAAACTGTAGAAGATACAGAGTGGGCCACTGAAAAATAGAAGAGACTATCTATCGCCCTGAGCAATTCAAGTATTAGTGCAAAAAAATGGAACAGATTCATTCCAGATCAAAGGCTGTCATCTTCCGAATCACCATTCACATCTCAAATTTCAACCCCTAGAGCAGGGGTGACCACCCTGTGTTATTTTTAAAGCAGAAGATAGGTCCAGTTATAACCTTCTGAGAAAGAATTTTTGTTTGTCTTCACAATGGTGTGCAAATTTTCGTTCTCCATCAGTGGCTCACTATGTATCTTCTACAGTTTCCAATCAAAAATGAAAATTCTTTCACGGGAATGCAGACAAAGATAATACCTTTCTTTCGAGTTATCACTCGATCCATCTACCCTCCTCCAAATTTTCAAGGGTTGTCACCCCTGCTCCAGGGGTTGAAATTCGAGATGAGGATGGTACTTGATGATGACTGCCATTGATCAGCATGGATCTGTTCCATTTTACCTCACTGAAGCTTGAATAGTCTCAGGGAAATAGTCTTCCTTATCTTTCAGTTGCTCATCCTGTATCTTTTGCAGTTTTCAATCAAAAATGGAAATTCGGTAGATGGAGATGTAGACAAAGATACCACCTTTCTTTTGAGTCATCACTCGACCCATCTTCCCTATTCAAAATGTTCAAGGATTGCAACCCCCGCTAAGGGAGTTGATATTTCAGGCAAGTTTTGTACCGCAAAATATGTCACCCTTGAAACAAAAATTGACCTGTTTTTGCGTTTTGGTCAGAAATGAATATCTTGGTAGATATAGCCTCTGTTTAGTTTTCGTTGAAGCACCCTGTATACGAAAACTAAATTCTCATGACAAATTTGAGTTGCTCAATTTCCTAATTTTCGGAAATGCATGGAGAATATTGATCTCCAGGGTTAAATTATAATTCACGAAATTATTATTCACTGTTTCTGAATAATCCTTGATAATCTAAGGTTCTCATGCAGTATACAGAGTGGATCCATTTCGATATTTTAGTTCTGTAGCTATATGAAATACTGTGAAAAGAAAAAAAACTCCAGCCACGTGTTATTTTGAGTGAGGAAAGCATTCCCGCAAACAGATTTGAGGAAGCGTTTTTCATTTCCGAGTTATTTGAAAATTTAAAAAATTTTTTAAATCGGTCAAGTGCCAATATCTGGATTGTTTTTGAAGTTATGTAAAGATGGTTTCAATATTATAAAAGCACTTTCCTTACGTATATTCGAACTACATACGGAACTTTTTTCAACCTACAATTTTTGGGTTATTATGCAAACTTGCGTTTTTTTGAACAAACAACTTTGAGTCTGTTGAACATTTTTTTTCCTTCTCAAAAATATATCACATATGCTCTCATGAAAAACCGAAAATTGTATGTCTTTTAGTAACTCTATGTCCATTCACAGAGTTTACACATCATGATTGAAATAGCTTAAAAATATTGTATGCTCTCTTTATGATAGTTCGAGATTTAATTCTCGAATTAATAGCAAGTTACAATCATTTTGTGAATATAGTATCGCATAGTATATCGAAGGGACCATGCCGCACGAAAATTTTGAAACCTTATGATATAACTGAATGAATATTTTTAATAATTGGACGGTGGTGCTTCAGAAACTGGTTAATTGGATCGTTTTCCGGGCGGAATGACAACCTCATAAGGTAAATTCGATAAATTGAGGGAAAACCTCATGAACCATTCAGCGTTCCAAGGAAATAAGAATATGAAGTAGTTGATGGGGAAAATGCAACAATTAATGGAATGTAAACAGGGGTATCCAAGAATCGAGAGATCAGTATTGTCAAGAAAAATAGATAAAAGTTTCATAAAATGAGGGTATCCTAGTTTTCGCAACCAGGAAATCTCAAACGTCGAGACGATTTTTATAATTGGTTTTTGTTAAAACCGTATAAAAATCCGCAGTTTTTTCAAGAAATAATTCAAACTGATGAAGTTCAATAAGTAGTGATGGAATATTCAATCATCAAAAAGAGGTCGAATGTGAACCCTCATCGCCATATTAATATTCCACATCAAGGCCGATATGGCTTCAAAATTTTCGTATGGCACGGTCGCTTCGTTATTACAAACGATATTATATTCACAAAATAGTGGTAACTTGATGAAAAAACATTTTATCATTTATCTGAATTGTCATTGCAAGACTTAATTTTCGAACATTCAATAGTAACTTTGCTCCAAACTATATCTGATTAGAGACTTTTCGATTAGTTTCCAGAACGGAAGGAACCAAAAGCTATTAAACTATTTATTATTTATAGAAACCGAGAAGTAAAAAATACAACAAACTTTAAATAGAAAATCATGAATTCTGCAGTTGTTGAGGTTAATCACTCTACATCAGGGGTGCTCTAACGGTCGATCGCGAGTATTTTTTGAGTAGATTTCGAGAGGAAGAAAATTTTTAATAAGTAGGTAACTAAACTACAAAAATTTATTACGTAATAAAATAACACTCTGCTAGAGGCAAAAGGCGGCTTTATCAAAGGAGCGCGCGGTACTTGTCATAGAAAAGCCGCGTTTTTTATTCTAGCCGCTTTTCTAGAAATTTCGGGCGGTGCGTTTGACGGGAACATTCGAGACTTTTGTTCACGCCGATATAAATGTTGAGCCTGCAGGAATTGGAGTAATTCTGAATTGTAACTTGAAGGCAAGACTACGTCGATACAAAGTTTATTATTAAATAGTATAAGATGAGTGCAGCGAAGAAATCTAAAACGTAGCATTCTTTTGTATGATGAAGGATAAGTGTATTTGTCTTATTTGTCGTGCGTAAGTTGCAATACCTAAGCGTAGACACTTAGAGAGGCATCATAAAACGGTTCATAAAAACTATGAAAAGGATTTTCCGCTACAGAGTGAATTAAGAAAACGAAAAGTATGTGATTTGATATCTTGCATCAAAAAAGAACAAAGCCAAAAAATCAAAAACTGCTACGATCGCGTCATTTAAAATATCTTATATATTGGCGGAACATAAGAAACCATTCGAAGATGGATCGGTTGTGAAAGGAAGCATTTATTGAAGCGGGTGAAACATTGTGAGACATATAATAATATATATAATAAACTGTAACAGGATATCATGAAATGTACATACTTTTCTTTACAGTTCGACGAATCCACCGACATGACAGACACTGCCCAGCTGTGTATTTTTATTCGGATGGTATTCAATGACATGTTGGCTAAGGAAGAATTCTTGACAATCATTTCTCTGAAGGGGAATTTTGTGAAAAACTACAAGCTACCAATATATAAATTAGTGTGCATTACAACCGATGGAGCACCAGCAATGACTGGAAACAAAAATGGTTTTGTTGCGAGCAAATGAAGATTTCCCTTTATTCTTTTCATTCCATTACATTATACAATAAGTTTTGTGTTCAAAAGTTTTAAACACGGAGGAAATTATGGGCATTGCAACAAAAATTGTGAATTCTATCCGTGCACGTAGCTTGGAACGGCGGCTCTTTAAGTTGAAGTTGGAAGATAGGGAGTCAGCTGAACACACTGATTTAGTTCTTCACAAGGACGACAGGTGGTTGAGTCGTGGAAAATTCCTAGAAAGGTTTCAAGAATTATTGCCCGAAATAACAGCTTTTCTAGGCGTAAGAGGTGATGACACTCAGATGTTGAAAAACGAAAAATGGCTGACTGATTTGGCATTTTTGACTGACATCACAATGCACTTAAACGCCATTACCTTGGAGCTTCTAGGTAAAGGAAAACCTATTACTATGTTTTATTTTATTATTCATTAAGAATATCAACTATCACGTAGTTCAGGCTTTATCAATCAATTATTTGAAAACCTATTATTGAGATGATTAGCGCAGTAAACGCATTCAAAAGTAAATTGCAAGTTATGATCAACTGAAAAGAAAGGATCTGAAACATTTTCCGTCTTTGAAAGCAAGTATCCTCAGTTGAATTATGATACGTATGAGGCTGAATTATCAAATATTATGGGACAACTCGAAATGCGTTTTTATGATTGCAGTAAATTGGCAAATATAGCATCATTTATGTGTTATCCTTTTTCATGTAAAAACATTGAGGAATTAGCTACTGAAATAGCAAGTCAGTTTAATATGAACTCATGTTTTATTGAAAATGAGTTGGTGCAGATTATATCAGATATACATCTCAAAGCTACAGCATCTGATACAAATTTCTGGTGTTTTACATCTGAAGATAAATATCCGAATCTGGGGCAAATCGCCCTTCAACTGACGGTAATGTTTGGGTCAACATACTTGTGCATTCTCTGAAATGAGGATAATTAAGTCAAAATATCGCTATCGTCTAACTGACGATCATATGTCATCATGCTTGCGATTAGCACTCAGTGGTTACGTACCATCTTATGAAAAGTATGCTGAGGACATGCAGTGCCACGCTTCAACATCCAAAGTCTCTCCTAAGTTAAGTTTAACACCAAATGTAACTCTTTTGTTTTGTAACAACCAATTAACTCGCAATTTTGAATAGCTATGAGTCTTTTCATTGATATTATGGAGAAGAACCTAACTAAACCTAATCCAAACCTTGACCGAAATAATGTATATTGTGCGGAAAGCTAATATCTATATATGCTACGGTACACCCTACCTAGGTGGTTAGGTAGGTAGGGTGTATCGTGTATGTACGACAACCCTGCATCACACATATTTGCAGCCTCTCGGAGTCGATTGTAAGTAGTCAAAAAATATTGAGGTAGATCGCCAGCAGTTCAAGTTGGAGCACCCCTGTTCTAGTATCTTTGAAGTTGGTTTAATTTTTCGTTAAACTTTCTCTTGCTTCATCATCGCCAAAGTTTGCTCACTTTCTCAACTAATAATTCCACTTCTGGGGTTTTGTACCAACAATCGTCTAACGAATCTATGGAATTACCAGAGAAATGATAAGAAAGAGGGATCTACCAGATAACACAAAAAAATTTATTGCAAACAAGATCACTACCAGAAAGAAAGAATTACGTACTGACCAATCATATTGTTTCTTTTAATTTTATTTTAATGGATTTTGTGTGGAGCTCACTCTTCAGCTAGGAGAATATCTAATTTTACCAGTATTGTTGCCATTTACATTTAGTTCATCAGATTAATGGATTGTATATAGCATGATTGACAAATTGAAGGGATATAGTTGATATGCTAAGAAGACCTCGGTATTTATTATTTCCTTCCATCTTCCATTTCAGAGGCCACTACAATATTTTCAGGTAACAATGACAGTTGGAAAATCTTGCGAATGGAATAGAAAGAGCGAGTAAAACTTGTGAATTGTTGGGAATTGCGGAGTACAAATGTCGGTCTTTGACGTTTGTACTTATTATTGTCATATTAGCTATATTTGAAGGATATTAAAATGAACAATTCTTCGATGTTCTTATATGTTTCATGAAATGAAGAGAAAAAAGTCTGAGAAATTTCTACAAATATATTTTCAGCCTATTACATTTCCTTCTATTGAAATATCGAACCAAAATGGCGCTGCCTTCGATTAATACCATTCGGTATCTCGTTGCATCTTTAGTATTTCTCCGTCTTGGTGGCGATCATTAATAAAAAGGCATTATCTGAAATGTGGAAAGTTTCGGAAGCTCGACATTGTTGAAGGAAGGAAGCTCCGCACGTAGGAAGGAAGGAAGGAAGCGGGGAAGGGGCAGGGTTATATATTGCCCTTTATATCGTTGCTCACTCTCTGCATTTCAAGTGGGATTTCGACTTCTTAGCCTCGGGTCCAAGGTTCGTGTTCGCGGTTCTTCCCCTTTGCCCCTGCGAGCCCCGATATTGCTTATATTTACACAAGAATGAGCTCGAGGATTCAGTGTGGAAATGTGTTTTCAACTGAAAATTTCTCGTGAGTTCAGAGGTTGATATGGCTGATTTTTATTTGAAGGATTTTATAGCCAAATAGCTTCTCAGAATTGCAAAAATAATAATATTACTTCTTTTATGTTCTTGATGAAAAATTAAAAATAAGAAAAGCGTATCTATTTTATTTTGTCATTTCTCGAAACCACGTCTGCTTTTTGAGATAATAACTGAAACACATAAATTTCAATATGAGTGAAGTCATCTCGTTTCTTCCTTTTCCACCCCAAATTTCAAATCAAATTCATTGACTTGAATACATTCTGTCAAAAAAGTACCGCGAATTGATTATTTGAAAAATCTGCTTAAGACGATTATCAAAATTTTCATTGTTGCTAAGTTGACACAACAGTTTTCTATACTGACGCGGAATTTGAACGCGATCTGTCATTTAGTTTGTTTACAGTGCTCGACTTCGTCAGTTCTCACAAATGTGTTTAAAGGTTTTTACAAAGAATAAAAATATAGAATCAAGAATTTGTCCCAAATTTTGTATTGCAAATGGAATTTTGTGTGCCGAATCGCTGAAAATATTATAGAATTACGGTGAATCGACTTCATCCAAAACACGTGCATATAAGTGGTACAGTGCATTCAACAACGACGGAGATGTTGTGGATGATTTGCCTCGCTCTGGTCGGCCATCAACATCTGGAATTGAAGTTAACATCGATAGAGTGAAGGAAATGGTAATAGAAAATCGTAATTTAAGTCTGAGAGGGATAGGCAATGAACTTTCTGTGGCTCAAGAATCAATTCGTACCATTTTAAACGATTGTTTGGGTATAAAACGCGTTGCCTCCCGACTAGTTCCAACAGACCTGAATTTTCTTCAAAAATAAAATCGCGTAAAGTGTTACCACCAAACTTGGGTCTTCACCTCGGTTCATATCGGAGCTGGGTTAATACGTCCTGACCAGATGTGAACAGGTCATAAAATCCTATCTCGGGTAGAAAGACCCAGAAAACTGGCACTATCTCTTCAACAACTTAAACTCGTTTCATCTATC
Organism: Cryptolaemus montrouzieri; assembly: GCA_013387265.2. Lineage (NCBI taxonomy): Eukaryota > Metazoa > Arthropoda > Insecta > Coleoptera > Coccinellidae > Cryptolaemus > Cryptolaemus montrouzieri. The sequence goes on along the minus strand of JABFTP020000001.1, from coordinate 53,338,957 downwards.
AGAAGATGAAATCGGTGAGGCCTTACGTGGCATTGACCTCAGAAAGGGCCCTGGCTCCGACTTTATTCCTGCTGTATTTTTGAGGGAGTCTGCTGAAACTATTGTTGTACGTCTGTGCTTATTATTCAACCAGTCCCTGACGAGTGGTAAGTTTCCTAGTAGTTGAAAGAACGCAACTGTTGTTCCGATCAGAGTCAGACGTCAAAAATTACCGACTAATTTCCAAATTATCATTAATTCCCAAATTGTTTGAAAAATTGATATACAATTATTTATTTCCATTTGAAAAACATCTCATCATACAACATGGTTTCTTGAAAGGGAAGTCTGTTGAAACGAACATGTCTATCTAAAGTGAGTACCTACACGACGGTTTGGACTATCAGGCGCAGACGGATGCCGTTTACTCTGATCTATGCGAAGCATTTTATAAAACAAGTCATAATATTCACGTACAGCGTCTTGCAGAGGTCGGAGTGGAGGGCAGTCTTCGATTCGGTGGCTCGATTCCTACCTGAGGAATCGATCCCAATTCGTATTAGTCCAGGGATTCCAATCTGAGAAATATATTTCTTTGCCTGGAGTACCCCAGGGGTCCCACTTGGGACCCCTGCTGTTCTTAATATAAATAAACCCGATGAAGGAGTTTTTTAAGTTTTCGAGATTTTTAATGTTCGTAGATGACCTAAAAGTCTTCCTACGGATAAATGCTCTGACCGATTGTGAGCACCTTCAATCTGATCTGGATCGTTTTTTCCATTTCTATCAACAAAACTAATACAACTAAGTGCTTCTCTATTACGTTCACTCGAAAGGCATCAAATATCGAATTCACTCCCTTGGATTCCAAATTAATACTTGACGACCATATTGATATTTCAACAGCCGCATCATGAATGTTAGTATTCATAATGAGGAGAACAAAATAGTTTACAGACGCGCAGACAGTTGTTGTATTGTACTATGCACTTGTTTTTAATTGGCTGAGTGTGGTTTGGTGCCCCCAGTATGGGATTTATAGGTCTCGAATTGAATATATTCTTTACCAACTTTTTTCTAGGTTTGGTTTAAGTTTTTCGGGTAATCACTCACTAGCCAGAAGACACTTTAACCTCATAAGCCTTGAAAATAGACGCAAAGTAGCAGACGTAGTATTTCTATGCTGGTTGTTTCAGAATTCTGTTCAGAGTGAGGAATTGCTCGCCGCGATTGGCATAAACGTTCCATCTAGGAGACTCAGGGAGTCTCAACTATTTACTATTCCTTTCAAGAGAACGTCGTGCTAGCAGAATTTCCCTTTAACAAGAATAAACAGAAATGCAAATGAGTTTTCTAACATCGTGGATGCTTTTTTCATGTCGAAGGCACAACTCAAGGGCAGGTTAAAGGCACATTTTCTCGAACAGACATAGATTCTGTTCTTTCTTCTTTGTATGTGTATTAATGATTAATATTTTTATGTTACCGTTTCTTCTGCTGATACAGTTTGTTTTTTGTATATTTTAAGTGATTATAATTGTTATATATTTTACTATCATTTCATTATATTGTAATGTGGATACTAATTATGCGGCAACCCGTCCGTATCCCAAAGGATCTTGAATGAAATAAAATAAAAAAAACATTCAGCACAGTAACATCTCATCCAACCAATATTGTAATAACGTACTGTCCAATAGTCGTTCATACAACAGCATACTCAGTTACATGTACAAATCATCATATTAGTGTAGTGAGTTTCATATATGTATACAGGGTGCTTCAACGAAAACTGAATAAAGGCTATATCTACCAAGTTATTCATTTCTGATCAAAACGCAAAAACAGATCAATTTTTGTTTCAAAGGGGACATTTTTGGGGGTACAAAACTTGCCTAAAATATTAACCCCCTAAGCAGGGGTTGCAATCCTTGAACATTTTGAATAGAAAAGATGGGTCGAGTGATAACTCAAAAGAAAGGTGGTATCTTTGTCTATATTGCCCTGAAATAATTTCCATTTTTAATTGAAAACTGTGAAAGATACAGGGTGAGCAACTGAAAGATAGGGAAGACTATTCAAGTTTCAGTGAAGTAAAATGGAACAGATCCATGCTGATCAATGGCAGTCATCATCAAGTACCATCCTCATCTCGAATTTCAACCCCTAGAGCAAGGGTGACCACCCTTGAAAACTTGGAAGAGGGTAGATGGGTCGAGTGATACATCGAAAGAAAGGTATTACCTTTGTCTGTATCCGCAAGAACAAGTTTTCATTTTTGATTGAAAACTGTAGAAGATACAGAGTGAGCTACCGAAAAAAAGAGGAGACTATCTATCGCCCTGAGCTATTCAAGTATTAGTGCAAAAAATGGGACAGTTGTAATTTGAGATGTGAATGATGTTTCGGAAAATGACAGCCTTTGATCTTCAATGAATCTGTTCCATTTTTTTGCACTAATACTTGAATAGCTCAGGTCGATAGATAGTCTCCTCTATTTTTCAGTAGCTCACTCTGTATCTTTTACAGTTTTCAATCAAAAATAAAAATTCGTTAATCTGCTCTAGGGGTTTAAATTCGTGATGAGGATAGTACTTGATGATGACTACCATTGATCAGCATGGATCTGTTCCATGCTGATCAATGGCAGTCATCATCAAGTATCATTCTCTTCTCGAATTTTAACACCAGCAGGGGGGACCACCCTTGAAAATTTGGAAGAGGGTAGATGGGTCGAGTGATACCTCGAAAGAAAGGTATTATCTTTGTCTGCATCCCCGTTAACGAATTTTTATTTTTGATTGAAAACTGTATCTATCTAGCCCCCTTTCATATCCCGATGGAGTGTGATGATGTAAACAACAGGCTGCTCCCCTTGTTTCATAATCAATCAAATGATCAGCAAATAACAGAGTAGTGCCATCAGCGAATATCCTCAAGCTGTCTAGGTTCCCAACAAGATCAGACATATCATTGATGAACAAAACGAATTGTTAAGGCCCCAACACAGATCACAAGAGAACTCAATGTTAAACAACAAGGATTTGACTCCTTTAATCTCAATAAATTGCATTCTATCGGGTAAATAAGATCTGATCAACTCATGAAACCAAGGGGATGTACTTTTTCCAGCAGAAAATCATGCATCACCAGATCGAAGGCTTTAGTAAGGTCCATAAAGACTGTTACACAATTTTTATTATCATTCATACACTCATATAGGAAGTTGACAAATTCGTTTGAATTGATATATTCTATCAAAATCCATGCTGACAGATTGTTAAAATACTATGTTTATTCAGGAAAGGAATCATTCTATTGGAGATTAACCTTTCATATATTTTTGGTATAGCAGGAACTACTAAGGTTGGATCTCCTTCTTGAACAGAAAAATCACACGAACTACCTTCAAGACTTTATGGAAAACGCGTGTAATTATCGATCTTTTTAATATTTCGGTGAGTATTGAATAAGATGAAGCCTTTCTTACCATATCCACTGTAATATCATCAACACCTCAAAAATTCGACTCCTTAAGACCATATATTACACTGAATAACTCCCAGTCTGATACCGAATTAAGAACATCGTTGCATGGGTAGTTTTTATAGTTCCTGGGTTATTTTACAATCATCTCAAATCCAAATTTTCTCTTGCATCTCTAATGCTAAGTGAATAAATTGTTTATTGAAATGGTTAGCTACCATGCTTGGGTTACGAACAAACTTCTCCCCGATCAAGATGTCATGAATTTTTCTTTTAGATGCTGACGAATTCACACTGTATCTAATTATTGACCAAGCCACTCTCGATCTTATAGGAACCCCAAAAATGATCAAAAACGCCGGTAAAATTGAATCAAAATTTTATCGGTAATTTGAATAGATTTTCATTGCGTTTACATTTTGCTAGACAAGTGAAGGCAACAAAAGCGAAACTTAATTTTCCGTTGTACAACGGTATGAGTCCATTAAACCATAATTCAAATGGAATAGAGATGTCTCCCAAAAATCAGCAGGCGTTCTAGTCGTAACAATAGAATTCCACATAACCGAATAACTCCCCCATATTACCTGCAAATGATTTGAAATCGTTTTTATTTCAGTGATGAGTCCCTAATGGACTCGGATCGAATTATAAAGACCATCAATCGAGTTCTCGCCCCGATTTATATGAACAGGAAATGACGTTGCTCCTATAAACTGAGGGGATGGCCGCCCTTGACGGCGTTGGATGTCGTTAGTCTTCTTGTTTACAAAAATACATTCTTTCCATTTGGAGGTGATCTTTCTACACAATTACGTTATAATTTAGTTTTTGATTGTACATAAAATTGAGGTACGAGTTCTCGGGTTTGTGGAATGAAACATAAGGGCTGATAATAAAAATACACATTCCACCTTTTGAAATATATTCATCTGATACCCTAATACATTTCTCAGGTACTTAAGGCTTCGTGAATTGATCATTTTTAATGAAGTTTCGGACGCTTGGCAAGTGACCCGGTCTCTAAAATGGAAATGATTTTTCAGATAAGACATGATGAGCTATCTTGGGACAAAATTATTCGGAGGTGAACTCGTTTCCCAGTTGGGTCTCCAGAGGGCTCATGATGATAATACGACTAACAACGTTCCACTGGCGGTTGCACGGAGTACCCCAAAATCGGATGAGAGAAGCCATTAAGGTGTTGAGTTTTGCAACATAAGAAGACTAGAGCACTCTCACTCTCTCTCTCCTCAGTCTGTATTAATCTATTCCTGGATATAGACCTCCTCTAAATTTTTCCATCTGTCTCTATTAGCAGCTGTTTGCATCCAGTTTTTCCCCGCGATCTTCTGGATGTGATCTCTCCATCTGAGCTGTGGTCTTCCTACGCTCCTTTTGGTAGTTCTGGGTCTCCATGCGAGCAGTTTGTTGGCCCATTTCGATGGGTCTTGCCTGGCTACATGGCCAGCCCATCTCCTTGTGATATCCTTCTTAGCACATCAGTCACTCCAGTCTTCTCTCTAATATCCTCATTCCTCACTCTATCTCTCAATGAAATTGCCATCATGGTTCTCTCTATAGCTCGTTGTGAAACTTGTAATTTATTGGCTGATCTTCGAGTTAGAGATATCGTTTCAAGGCCATATGTAAGGACGAGAAGAACACACGAATCGAACACTTTTCTTTTTAGGTTGAGAATATTTCGGGACTCCAAAACAAAGCCCAGTTTTCTAAATGCAGCCCAGCCCAAACCCACTCTCCTGGAAATTTCACTGGTTTGATTTTCTGTCCCAAGTTTTATTTTATGGCCTAGATATATGTATTCGGTCAGTTCTTCTAGCATGGTTTTGAGTTCTTTAGGGTTTGTAATAATAAGAACAACACCGTTGCAAACCTCAGATGGTTTGAATGTACTCCATCGATGTCGATTCCATTGTTGTTCCATTCTAAACCTTTGAAGACGTCTTCTAGGCCCAGCGTAAACAATTTTGGAGAAATAGTGTCGCCTTGACGTACTCCCCTCTCTATGCATATTTTATCTGTTATCTTGTTCTCATCCAAATGAATTGTGATGAAAGCATGATCATAAATGTATTTCAGCAAGTTCGAGTACCGAGAGTCGACTCTTGCATTATCTAAAGATCTCATTATTGCCCACATTTCTATAAGATCGAAAGCTTTCTGGAAGTCCATAAAAGCCAAGTAGATGGAAATATTGTATTCGGTACACTTCTCGATGAGAGTACGAATCGCTTGTAAATGATTAATGGTGCTGTAACCTGCTCGGAATCCGGCTTGCTCAACAGGTTGCTATAGGTCTAATTTGTGTGTGAGTCTATTTGTGATAATTTTAGTGAGCAGCTTATATAGGTGTGAAAGAAGGCTGATGGGCCAAAAGTTCTCCAGGTTGTTCTTATCCCTTTTTTTGTGAAGTAGAATTACTTTAGCATTTTGCCACATTTGTGGAATTCTTCCATCCAAAAGACATTTATTGAAGAAAATTTTCACGGCATCCAATAAATCCCCGCCACCAATTTTCAACATTTCACAAATTATCCTATCCTCGCCTGGATTTTTGCGGTTTTTCATTTGTTGAAGTGCGAATTTTAGTTCTTCTATTTCAATGTCTGGGATTTCTTCAGAACCGATATTCTTCACCACTAGTCTTTGAGCTGTATTGGGGTCACTTGTCTTCGAAGTATAAAAATATGTGTAAAACTCCTTAACTTCTTCAATGATGTCTGATGTATTGTTCACTTAAATGCCCTCTTTGTTTCTAATGCTGTTCAGTATTGGTTGTTGGAGCAAGCTCTTCTTTGATGTCTTTAAACTGTTTGTTATCATTTTTGTGAGGTCGTTGATGGTCATTTCTGAAAGATTTTTTTCTGTTTGATAGTTTTTGGCGCATGTATTTTGGAATTGTTCCTTGCTCTCAGTTAACACTTCTAAAGTTTGGTATGGTTGTCCTTTGAGGATCATGCTGTTTCTCCCTATTTTTGTGTTTATCTTGAAAGTGCCTCTGACAAGTCTGTGATCGCTTCCCGTATGGAATTGATTCAGTAGATTTTTAACACTATTATTTGGACTTCGCCATGTCCATCGTCTTTGTGAAGGTTTTTGGTAGAAGGTATTTACACAAAATAGGTTTTCTCCTCTTGTATTTCTACAACCGAGTCCAAATTCGCCAACGTGTGGGGTATCATCATCCAAATTTTCGCCTACTTTGGCATTAAAGTCGCCCATAACTATCACGAACCTGGCGTTTGCTTTACTTTTTGCAGTAGTGATATCTTCATATAATTGTTCTACCTCTTCGTTTTGTGCATCAGATGTTGGGGCATATATTTGGATTATTTGTAGGCTGTATCTCTGGTTTAGTTTAAGTACAACATATATGGCACGATTTGATATTGCAAAGAACTGCACTACTAGGTGTTTCATTCTTTTGTTGATTATGAGTGCCACTCCGCCTATGTGATTATTTGTATCTTTATTTTTTTGAAACAACAGATGCCCCGAATTTGTAGAGGTTGTTGCTTCTCCCTTCAATCTTGTTTCACTCAGGCCCAGAACATCCCACTTTATCTGTATCAGTTCCTTCTCTTATCTTTGCATATGTTCTTGGGATCTCAATGTTCTGATGTTATAAGTGGCGACCTTGAAGATATGTCGATGATCTCTTGATTTGTTTTCCTCTTTTGTAGTTGAGGATTTCTATTTGTCCTTTCGAAATTGTGGAGTCGAATTATTACCTCCCCCAGAATCCATGAGGCAGACTGACACTGAGTCAGTGCGAGATTCGGAACCAGAGTCTCTACTCGCCTGGGGTAATGACGTTGAATAATTCGACATTTGGGATAGTTTGGAAGGTTTTGGCATTAAAACACCACGCTTGCCAGGCGGGTTGGTGAGTTTAAATTTCAGCCGCTCGATACGAGTACAGACGCTGTTGGTGGCCGCCCACTCTGCTAGACTTTGTCCTGTCCTGAGTATTCAGTTTCCTCGGTGCCAGTCATATCTGACAGGTTTTCCCCTATCCGCCACCTGGGGAGGCGCCCAATGGGGGATCTAGCAAACCTCGCATGGGCACACCAACATGAATATGAAAGCAGTCCACCAGTACTTACAAGATACGCAACCTCATGTCCTAGTTCTAACTTTAAATAATGCCACCACCTACTTCTCTTTCAATAGCTATGAGTTGCACTTAAGATTTCGGTTTAAGGGAAAGTTTTGTGTTTTTACCAGATCAGACGTCAGTTCTATTCTATGGAGAAGGAAGTTAGCAATAACTTCTGCAAGTCATCCTCCAGATTTTTGATTATAGATTACGGTTCTATCAACTTATCATCTAAAGCAGAGGCAGATCTGTTTGCAAAAATCTTTTCTCAAAATTCTGTTGTAGATACGTTAAACGCAGTGCCACCAAGCTTCCCATATCTTATATCAAATATGTCTGAGGTAATGTTCAGAGTGCGTACGGTAAAACGCGTTCTTCAACAACTGAACTGTTGGAGTCTTGATAGATTACCATCAAATTTCATCCTTTAATCATGCAGGGACATCGAATTTCCTCTGAAACGAACATGTATCTATTCGGCATAATACCTTCAACATCAAAGTTTGCTGGCATGACCAAGTCTGCATTAACTCCACTCAGTTTTCTTTTCAGTGCTAAGCAGCCAACACAGCTGTTGCTGTTATACAAAGTACAGGTGCGAGCTGGTCTGGAATACTGTCACAAGTGTGGGGCTCCGCACCCAAATACTTATTACATCTATTGGACAGTGTCCAGAAGAGAGCAGTACACCTCATCGACCAGCTGGAGATCACGTGCCATCTCCAGCCTCTTGCTTAAAGGCAGCAGGTTACTGATATTTCTCTTTTTACAGATACTTCCATGATGAATGTTCTGAAGAACTGAAAGGCTTGGTTCCGGAAAGAATACAGTTCTAACGAAAGACCAGATTCGCGGAAAACTCTCATGAGCGGCTAGCAAAACCACGTGCCTCTTTCTATAGAAATTCTTTTGTTTACATAGCAAGTGTGATGTGAAAGATCTTTCGATATATATGTATACTTTAGAAGAAAAGGTTTGAAAAGTAGGCTAAAAGTAAGTGATTCACTTCATCAGCGCTTGAAAACTTCTTACCACGAAGTTCTTATTTCATTTTAAGAGTAGATAATAATCGCCCAGAGTCATCTTAGAATAGTACGTGGAAGTATTGATGTCCATCTTTCTTTCCTTCAATGACTTCTTTGAAATGATTGTGGTTTGGTATTCAATTTATGGAAACGCCTTTATTTTTATAATTTATTCCCGAGAGTCCAAAATACTGTGATCATCCTGGCTGATCTTAAACTTCTTGATTGGCGCTGAGGCTGTATGGAGCCCTTAAACTCAGGTTTGTGATGATGAGCCCATGCTCAAGATGAATTGAACTTCAAAAATAAATGTTTTATGTACTTTAACTATCTTTCTGAATTGAGCATCTTCAATATAAATTTTTCAATATTTTGAATACTATCAGTAGTCATCTAGATTGACACTCCTAAACGTGGGTCCTCTTCAAGTGAATCTCTGCCTTGTTAAAAGAGACTGTGCCACTTTTAAACTATGGTTTTACTCAGATAAGAGTTCCCATAAACGGATGCCATCTCTTTCGATATGATTTGGATTGACTAGTTTTGTTTGGTAAGATTTTTAACATCGTGTTACTCGATTTTCTCTACGTTTTTCTTTGATTTTCCTTTAGGTTGTTTGGTCAGCGATAGTGATTTGATTAACTTATTAGCATTGAAAAATGCACCCCTATTAAGGAACCACCCTTCAATTCAACGACCTTGAAGACTCATTCTGTATTAATGGGTAAATAACACTACTAAACATGAAAAAATATATAACAAGGTTCACATTATTTCGTATTGATATTGGTTGATGATATTAAGCATCACTCTTTGATAAATAAGTTCAAGATCTAAGAAAAAAAACTGATATGACTTCGAAGAAGAAGAAAAGTTTTCTTTCTATAACGACTTTTTACAATGTATCTCAAGCATGCTAAATCGAATATGGGCCAAGCAGTTGAGCAGGCCAAGTTAAAACATTGTTCCATAATAAAAAACAAGTACTGTGTTTTAAGGAATTTTACTTAATAATTGCGAATCGTAACGCGTTTCACTACACCGTAGCTTCTTCAGACGAATGAATGTACAGATAATATAAATGAGAATATAGCTATAAATGTTCTTGAGTAATTAAAAGCTTTTTGGGTTGCTTCTTCTCAAGTGGTTATTTATGACAGGTATATCCAATAAAATTAAAGAATAGATTGCTCCCCGAAGAGATTCAATAGAGTCGAAGGGCTTAAATCGACTTGTTCATTGATGAGTCTACCTGAGTGTTTGTATTTATTGATTTCAAAAGTTTCCCAAAGATCTACCTTCCAATATTTATTATCTGTATGCAAAATTTCAAACTGTGGGTCGAAAAAGTGATTATTTTCTAAGAGATGATTCGCGTAATTTGAATCTGATCTTTTATTTGAAAATCTGCGTTTATGTTCCGATATTCTAATATTAAAATTTCTATGTGTTCTACCAATGTAGAAATTATCACAGTCATTGCAATTCAATCTATGAACACCTGATTTATTGTTTTTACCTGGTTTGGTTTTATTATTTTTATATATTTGCCTAAATTATTATTAGTTTGGAAAGCTATGTTGAAATTATTGCTACTTAAGAATGATGATGATGAAATTTTAACTGTCTATCTGTTCCTGTGAAGCAAATAATGATATCGTCTACATAGCGATACCAGTATAAACAATATTTACTGAGTGGATGATTATGAATTAATTTCTCTAAGTTATTCATGAATATTTCTGCTAACAAAGGACTTAACGGATTGCCCATAATCAAGCTGTCTTCAATAGTATAATATTTGTTATTGAAATGGAAATAATTTTGATCTAAACAAATTTGTAATAATGAAAGAATATCTGATTTAATTGACATGATTCCTTTCTAATAATTCTTCAACTAAGTAATACGTATCTTTCGGAGGAATGTTGGGAAATAGATTCTTAACATCGAAAGAAATGAGTTTGGAATTAGATGGTATAATGGTATCTTTGATATTGGCAATTAGTTCGTATGAATTTTTGACCGAAAATTTAGATTTAAAATTGCAATGTTTTATTAGCATGTCGTTGAGGAATTTTGAAAGTTTGAAAGAAGGTGCTGTTACATAAGAAACAACAGGTGTAATAGGGTAATTAGGTTTATGAAGTTTTATCAACAAATATAATTCGGGGGATTGTGGATTGGAGTTAATGAATGTATATTTTTCGTGGTCTGTAATTAATGATTTTGCTGTCGAAATTATGTTTTTAACCACTTTCTGAAATTTTGCGGTAGGATCCTTAGTTGATGTTATATAGTTTCCTTAAAACACAGTACTTGTTTTTTATTATTGATAATGGAATTTTACCAAGTAAAAGCCTCCCAAATTCAAACATTGTTCCATGTTGAAGGGTTGGAAGAATCTGATTGACGTAGAATTTTCAGTGAGTTGTTAACCAAAACAAGATCTGCGGTTCAAATATATACCACTCCAAACCAGCATAGTATCTCCTGTGTAGATGTATTCTTGATGAACTTCTCTAAGTCTTTGGACATTACCTGGTTGTCTTCTCAATCGCACACACAATGTTTACCTCTATGTCCTTAAGAAAGAACAAACTTCGTTCTTGTATGTAAGAAAAATTCAAATAAACTGAATTTCTAACCGCAATCAAACAACTCCCTCTAAGCTGAACCATTAATAAAAACTCATGTGTGAAAAAACTGCAAGCATATGTGGTTGCATAATGGAAATTTATTAAAGTAAACTGGGTTCAATTCCACTTTGCGTTTGGAAATTAGGGAGTTTTCATAATATTCTGACTTTTTTACCTCGTGTGCGGATAACAATTGTTATCTCGATCGAAAATTGGCACTATAAAAATTATATCATCGTGAAACTGTCCTTGTCTAATCTACCTCCTAGGGATCATAGCCATCTTTATTACTTGATATGTTGAGTGAGATGGCTTCTCTCTTGGTAGACTTATGTTTTATAATTAATTAAAAGGTGAGAAAAGAGTCTACAGCAATTTCGTGCGCAGTGAATGTCAGCATTATGACCAGAAAGCACTATGATAGATTCTGTTCAATGTAACGGATTTATTGGCACCAAAATTATGAATCTTAATAAATAGTTCTATTTTAAACTATCAAATCTTCTTAAATCTAACGTTTCTATACTTGTTCATTTAAGTAGTTAGGTAGAAGGTGATGATCAAGTATTTCCATTACTTATGTTTTGAAAATCATTGTTTCTTTCTTCTCATAAGATTTCTTCAAGCTGAACGGTGTATTCGACATCAAAATAAGCGAGATTTGAGATTGAGGTATTTTAATTCAAGAAGAGTGACTCAGATTTTCATTTTAGTTCCAGTTTACCATTTCTCCCAACTCCTGTTCCCTGTGAGAGAATGAACATTAGAAGCCGTATCCGTTTCTGTCATTGATTAGAAGGAGAAAGGCGCTGTTTCCTGTCGAGTTTCCAGAAAGCGTTTGTGGCCCCTGCACCACGTCAAGGTTCACCGGTTTCAGAGTCGGAAAGCGCGATGCGCCGCGACGCCGGAAACGGGGTAAAAGACGTCATGGAAGGAAAGATTTATCGGGATTATTCTCACGATGAATAACTCAGTCAGATGAAGGGAGATGGTAGCTTGATATTCTCAAATTGCATGGTTTTCGATGCATAAAACTTGATAATTTAAATGTTTTCTTTATTCACTTACCTTTGTCGTCATCCTCATCAGAGCCATCTTCAAATTCCTTGCACTCCACATTCAAGGGACTGCTGGCTCTTCCTGTAACACTATGTCTCAAGTGGGCTATGTATTTGGCAAGAATTGTTCCGCTTCTTTCGCTTCCTAAAATGAAAAGGTGTTATAGAGTTTATGAAAGTTCACCAGAAATTATTAGATCCCCAAATATTCCATCAGGTGTCACTTAAATGAACGAAATTTCGATACATTTTCAGTAGACTCTAGTTTCCGAGGTAAAGTATGTCAAGATGGATATTTGTTTTGATAATATCTTTGCAGTGTGTTTGTTTTGAACCTGAAGTCTTGAAATATTTGGCTCAATAAAGAAAATATATATCTTTGTTTTTCAGGGGAAAACAACTTTTCCGATTTTTTCATCCCTGTAACTTCAATTGCTTAATGGGGGGAGCACAAACCCCTGATTTCGAATAGGGATTAGGGGTGTTGCGATACATCATTTTGAAGATCTTATCGAATACTATCTAACCCTCAATTTTCGTCTCAAAATTTTCATCGTTAACGAAATGGCAGCTAAAAAAGTGGAAGCCTACTTACTTTTATGATTAGTTTATTAAGTGCTGAAAATGGGCACCATTCGCTTACATGTTGTAAAGAAAGCTGGTGTATGGCTAGCTTATGTTGAATTTACCTCGAGGTATGCAATGTTTTTATTTATTTGTTAATTTTTTGTCCGAAAAAGTGGACAGACCATGTTTTTGATTTACCTTAGTCTCTCGTTAGTTTATCGTCAATTCTCACGAACGTTGCAACGGTGCCAAAGCGATTGTAAATTTGTAGTAGGATCAAAATGGTGTATTCCGTAGAAGAAAGGGTGGAAATGATAAAATTATTTTTTAGAAAAAACGACTCTGCGTGATTAACAGCGGCTTTATTTAACGAACGACATCCTGAAACAAATGTATCCGCTGCTTACGTTTTGAAACTGGTTGCTAAATTTGACGCTACTGGTTCAGTCGGCAACAAAAAGAGGGGGTATGAAGGAGACGAAGCGAGGAAAGTGGCTATCTTAGGTCACGTAGCGATGGAACTGACCCTTAGTAGTTTCATCCTTTTAAGATACGATTGGTTCAGAAATTGAATGGGGATGATTTTGATCGCCAACTCATGTTCTGTGAAGTGGTCAGTGAAATTATTAACAATATTCCAAACAACATATTCAATATCTGTTTTTCGGATGAGTGTTCATATTACCTTAACAGGCATATCTGTCGGTACTGGTCAGATGAAAATCCAAGATTATTTCGAGAAGAGCATACTCAGCATCCCCAAAAGTTAAATGTTTGGGAGAGTATTCATGTAAATCACATCGTCGGTCTTTTTATGCCTGGTAATATCTCTGTCAAAATTTATTTAGAATTGTTACCGAACGCTATTTATCCAGCCCTCTTGCAAGTATTGGAGAATGAAGAAGACCATGAAACGATCATTTTTCAACAAGATGGGACACTACCTCATTTCGTTCAACATGTGCGTCAGTTAAATGATGAAAATTTTCCTCAGGCCTAGATTGGAAGAAGGGGACATATTGAGTGGCGACCCAGATCACCTGATCTGGTGCCACTGGACTTTTTTCTATGGGGTCACCTGAAATTTGAGATTTATGCTACCCAACCTGAGTCACTGGATGATTTGCGAATTCGGATCATTAACGAATGCCGTCATATTGAACCAAAAATTTTGAGTAATGTACGTGAACGATTTGAGCAAAACTTATTTTACTGCAAGTAAGTGAATAGTGCCCATTGTCAGCACCTAATGAACTACTAATCACAAAAGTGAGTAGTCTTCCACTTTTTTAGCTGCCATTTCGTTGATGATGAATATTTTGAAGCAAAATTTTATGGTCAGATAGTACTCCATAAGATTCTCAAAATGAGGTATCACACCCCCCATCCCTATTCAAAATCGGGGGGTTGTGCTCACCCCTGGTAGGGGATTGAAGTTACGGGGATGAAAAAATCGGAAAAGTTGTTCCCCTCGACGGATCTCAGAGATTCTCCATATATATATATATATATATATATATATATATATATATATATATATATATATATATATATATATATATATATATATATATATATATATATATATATATATATATATATTCGAGAATGTCCTTATGTATATCGATACGCGATACAATTGTTGAAGAAAATTCAGGTTTTTGAACTAGTCGACCGGCAACGCGTTTCATGCCCATCCAATCGTTAAAAATGGTACGAATTGATTCGTGAGACACAGAAAGTTCATTGCCTATCTTTCTCGGACTTAAATGACGATTTTCGATTACCATTTCATTCACTTTATCGATGTTAACTTCAGTTGAAGATGCTGATGTCCGACCAGACCAGAAGGCAAATCTTCGACCACATGTGAGCTGCTGTTGAATGCACGTACTATTCATATGCATGTGTTTTTGATGAAGTCGATTCACCGTAAGCCTTCTGTAATATTTTCAGCGATTTGCCACACGAAATTCCTTTTGCGATAAAAAAATTTGGGATAAATTCTTTATTCGATATTTTTATCCATTACAAAAATCACAAAACACACTTGTGAGAACTGACGAAATCGAGCACTGTAAACAGACTAAATGACAGATTCAAACTCTTCGTCAAAATAGAAAACGGTTGTGCCAACTTAGCAACAACAAAAATTTGGACAATCGTTCTAAGTAGAATTTTCAAATAATCAATTCCCGGTGCTTTTTTGACAGAATGCATGCTCGATTACCATAGTGAATTGGATCCTATCGTGAAATGAATTTAAGAATTTTAAAAGAGATTAAATTGTCTATCAGTACCAATCCAAGTGCAAAATATATCATCAATATATATTTTCCGATAAAGAACGTTATTAATTAAAATAATAGATGAAGAGGAAAGTTTATTCTCAACATTGGTCATGAAGATTTCTCTCAAAGGAGGAGAAAGAGGAGTACCCATTAGAAGGCCTTCTAAATTGTTTGTAAATTTTATTACTAGATTTCAATAACACTCTGCTCCGAACAAACTTCTACTAATAAAATCGTTTTTAATCTGATCTCCGATTTCAATGTTGTATGCTTGAGTATTTGTTAGTTAATAATAATTGTAGTTCTTTTTTCGGTGTTGTGTCAAATGAAACTAATCTCGCATTTGGATGGAATGAAACCCGAAATATATTTTTCATTCATTCTTTTTTGTGGAACTTAAGTCAAGTGTTTTTTCTTTAATTGTTCAATTGTTTAATATGTAGTTCATTATTATGATCCTTCTGCTTACAATATTCTAACGTTTTTCTACGTAAACGTCAAGCACCAAAATCTGCATTTCAGCATGTGAACCCCTCGAAAATATTCCTATTTCCATACTAACCTGCATTTTCTTCGAAGTCCTGCCTCGTCAAGTCGCAGAGTTCCGGTCCGGATCCTGGAAACCGGCTGGGATCCGGCCTCGGAGCCAGTCCGAATTTCCGGGAACACCACGCCAACCACGACGCTATGTGAACAGAGGACCACTCGAGCGGATCTGAAAATTTCAAAGAATTAATCAATGTAGAACGGTCGATTCGTAGGATGAAATATCTGAAGCGGCGTCTCTATAGGTTTCGAAGAATTTATCAACTGATCAAGATAAATGATACTTGTAGGCCTATTAATGATAGCGAATTGGCCTTCATTGTCTTTTAGGGTAGCAATTTCTAAACTGGGTTTATAATTTTGTTGATTCTGTAACGATTTGGTATTTGTTTGAACAATAAATGGAGTAGGACGTTTCACCGCAAAATACACTAGGGAAATTTAATTAAAAAATGATTTAAGCAAATTGAAGTATACAGGGTGGCACACGGAGACCAATTTTTTTCGGAATGATTTGTAAATGATGGGTCAGATAACATTCTTTGGTTCATAGCATCAAATTATGTACAGCAGGGGTGCTCAAACTTGAACTGCTGGCGATCTACATCAATATTTTTAGACTACTTACGATTGATTCTGAGAGGCTGCAAGTATGTGTGATGCAGGGTTGTCGTACATACACGATACACCCTTCCTACTTAACTACCTAGGTAAGGTATACCGTAGCATATATAGATATTAGCTTTCCGCACAATATACATTATTTCGGTCGAGGTTTGGGTTAGGTTTAGTTAGGTTCTCCTCCATAATATCAATGAAAAAACTCATAGTTATTCTAAATTGCGAGTGTATTGGTCGTTACAAAACAAAAGAGTTACATATGGTGCTAAACTTAACTGAGGAGTGACTTTGGATGTTGAAGCGTGGCACAGCATGCCCTCAGCATACTTTTCATAGATTTTTTAGATATTATGTAACCACTGAGTGCTAATCGCAAGCATAAGGACATATGATCGTCAGTTCGTCGATTGCGACGTTTTGACTTGATTATCTTCATTTCAGAAAATGCAGACTCGCACAAATAAGTTGACCCAAACATTGCCGTCAGTTGAAGGGCGATTAGCCTTAGATTCGGATATTTATCTTCAGATATAAAACACCAGAAATTTGTTTGAGATGTAAATCTGATATAATCTGCACCAACTCATTTTCAACAGAACATGAGTTCATATTAAACTAACTGGCTATTTCAGTAGCTAATTCCTCAATGTTTTTACATGAAAAAGGATTACTCATAAATGATGCTATATTTGCCTATGTACTGCAATCATAAAGAAGCATTTCGAATTGTCCCAAGATATTTGATAATTCAGCCTCATACGTATCATAATTCAACTGAGGAACCCTTGCTTTGAAAGACGGAAAATGTTTCAGATCCTTTTTTTTCAGTTGATGTATCATAAATTGTCTGTGAGTCAAAAATCCCATTCATTTCATTCTGTGTTCACTTCTTAGAGCGTAAAATTTTTTTGTTGTAAATTTACTTTTGGACACACAAGAAAATGTGTTTGGACAAAAAGTAATAACTAATATATAATGAATTCGAAAGCATTACCATCATCTAAAATTGAGGAGTTGCAACACCAGTCAACACTTCTGCATGCATTTCCTATACGTGAATGTTACTCACATTTTCCAATCAAATCCTAAAATTTTATTTAGCTCGTCTATGTTATTCGTTTTTTCTTTATTTATTAAATTCCAAAATGCACCCCGAGAAAGAAATCTAGAGAAGTCAGATCTGGTGAACGGGTTGGCCACAGGTTCCCTAGTTCCAATCCAGTGATCACCGAGAATCCAGTTCAATAGTTGGAATACGGTTCGTTTCTGATGTGATCAGGTTGAAAATATATATTTACTCTTTGTCCTAATGGCAAATCATTTAAATGTCCTTCTACTATATTCTCATCTATAATACGATGGAAAATTTCGCCATTAAGATGTAGTAGTCAAATATAGTGTACGCCAATACACGATTATCTTAGAAAGTCCACCACATGAAACCGTGTCCTCCTTGGTGTTGAATATTTAGCTGTCGATGGGGATTGACATCCGACAAACAGTGCTCATTGTGCTTATTGAAAATTTTTTCAGTTGTAATGCGAACTTCATCGGTTGATATAACACGTCGATAAAATTCTGGATTTGCTTCTGTTATGTGAAGGTACCAGTGACTGGAATTGAGTCGTCGTTGGTTATCACCAGGCTGGAGGAATTGCGATTTTCTCATCCTGTAGTGACTCAATTTATTCTCCTTAAGAATTCTGAGAACCCTCGACTTCGAAATGACAGTTTCAATTGCCACTTTGACGCGTTCAAATTTCAGTTTGGGCTGCAATTTCTCCTAAAACGTCGACGATAGCATCTTCTCTATCTTCAATTTCATATGTTTTGCTCCGTTGTGCTTTGAGAGAACCTCCAGCAATTAAATTCTCGTTCATTCTTTTGAAAATAGACTTATGCGGTTGACTCCTCTCATGGAATCTATTGAAATAGCATCCTAAACATACCCCTTCTGTATACAGGGTGATTCAGGAGTAGAGGGAAATATTTTCGTTCGTCGTAGACAACATTCCCGATGTGTCGAAACGATACATCTTTTTGACTTAGACAACTCCATTTCGCATTTTCTACAGTTTTCAATCAAAAATGAAAATTCGTTCACGGGGATGCAGACAAAGATAATACATTTCTTTCGAGGTATCACTCGACCCATCTACCCTCTTCCAAATTTTCAAGGGTGGTCATCCCTGCTCTAGGGGTTGAAATTCGAGATCCGTATCCCAAAGGATCTTGAATGAAATAAAATAAAAAAAACATTCAGCACAGTAACATCTCATCCAACCAATACTGTAGTAACGTACTGTCCAATAGTCGTTCATACAACAGCGTACATGTGAAAATCATCATATTCGTGTAGTGAGTTCCATATATGTATACAGGGTGCTTCAACGAAAACTGAACAGAGGCTATATCTACCAGGTTATTCATTTCTGATCAAAACGCAAAAACAGATCAATTTTTGTGTCAAAGGGGACATTTTTTGGGGTACAAAACTTGCCTAAAATATCAACCCCCTAAGCGGGGGTTGCAATCCTTGAACATTTTGAATAGAAAAGATGGGTCGAGTGATGACTCAAAAGAAAGGTGGTATCTTCGTCTACATTGCCTTGAACGAATTTCCAATTTTAATTGGAAACTGTAAAAGATACAGGGTGAGCAACTGAAAGATAGGAAAGACTATTTCCTTGAGACTAATCAAGTTTCAGTGAGGTAAAATGGAACAGGTCCATGCTGATTAATGGCAGTCATCATCAAGTACCATCCTCATCTCAATTTCAACCCCTAGTGATACATCAAAGAAAATTATTACCTTTGTCTGCATCCCCAAGAACGAGTTTCCATTTTTGATTGAAAACTGTAGAAGATACAGAGTGAGCTACTGAAAAAAAGAGGAGACTATCTATCGGCCTGAGCTATTCAAGTATTAGTGCAAAAAATGGGACAGTTGAAATTTGAGATGTGAATGGTGTATCGGAAAATGACAGCCTTTGATCTGCAATGAATCTGTTCCATTTTTTTGCACTAATACTTGAATAGCGCAGGTCGATAGATAGTCTCCTTTATTTTTCAGTAGCTCACTCTGTATCTTTTACAGTTTTCAATCAAAAATAAAAATTCGTTAACGGGGACGCAGACAAAGATAATACCTTTCTTTCGAGGTATCACTCGACCCATCTACCCTCTTTCAAATTTTCAAGGGTGGTCACCCCTGCTCTAGGGGTTGAAATTCGTGATGAGGATGGTACTTGATGATGACTGTCATTGATCAGCATGGATCTGTTCCATTTTATTTCACTGAAACTTGAATAGTCTCAGGGAAATAGTCTTCCCTATCTTTCAGTTGCACACCCTGTATCTTTTACAGTTTTCAATTAAAAATGGAAATTCGTTCAAGGCGATGTAGACAAAGATACCACCTTTCTTTTGAGTCATCACTCGACCCATTTTCCCTATTCAAAATGTTCAAGGATTGCAACCCCCGCTTAGGGGGTTGATATTTCAGGCAAGTTTTGTACCCGAAAAGATGTCCCCCTTGAAACAGAAATTGACCTATTTTTGCGTTTTGATCAGAAATGTTTAGTTTTCGTTGAAGCACACTGTATATAGAAGAATGCTATTGATTGCAATTATGTCAACCACAGAACTGAATGAATCCACATCAATAAGTTTGAATAGTTGAAATAGTGTCATAAAAGAAGGAAATTCTATGTTCTAAGGGGTGAACTCTATTGTTATTAATAAGGAAATTATTGAATGGGATCTTCGACGCACACAGACAAACCTCGCCTACCATAGAATCGTGAATATCATCGATATTCCGACTGGATAGATATAAAATTTCGATTTTTAATGAAAAGGGCTAATGTTGAAAGAATTTATGTGGCATATGATATATATGTTTGGAAAAGAAAGAATAATCCTCTCTATTAGTACCAAAATCACTTATTTGAATAAACACAAGTTTGCTTCATAACTCAAAAATCAAGAAATTTTTCGAATAAGTCATGCATTTTAGTCAAGAAAAGACTTGTAGAATGTGAAAATATTTTTTGCCTAACTTCAATAGGATTCGAGATATCGTCACATGTCGAAATCTTGAAAAATCCAGAATTCTGTATTAACTCGAAAACTAAACAGGATGGCTGAAATTTGTTTTCACCAATAAGTTTTTCTTGAAAATCGAGCTCGACAGAAAGGGGATCATTTTTCTCTATCTACAAAATATCACATAGCTGCCGTGATAAAACATCGAATTTGGTTTATCCAGTACATATGTTGCCATCATGGAGATATTGCAATGTCGTTGGGGTGAAAAGAAAGCAATAAGAAATAAAAATTTCGATTAACGGTTAGGTTCAAACTTGTCGATTTCCTTTTGATTGTCGTCAAATATCACTACGTAAAGGAGACCTTATTGAAATTATGATGATGGTTGGTTACGGAGATCTTGTATGAAATTTTTAATCAAACACATGAAGAATGAATAGCGATTCCGCATTTCACCGTTTGCAAAATTTTGAAGAAGATCGATTTATCAAATGGTGGAAGTCGAATGAGGATAACAATAACTAGTTTGACGCCTTATTGGCTGTTGAAGAAAATCCGCATAGCATTATTCGGCAACTCTCACTCGTTATGGGAATAAGTCATAAGACCTATTTAAAAAATTTGGCACAAAGAAAAATTTCATCTTCACAAAATTAGCATCATCCTAAATGAATGTTAGGGAATATTTCTATTCGTTTCCAGGGAAATGAATTCGCCGACAGGGAACCATTGAATGATCAGCTAAGTCACCTGATATCAACTACATGAACTTCTTTTTGAGGGGTTATTTAAAATCCAAAGTTTTTCTGAATACTTCAAGAAGTTTCGAAGATTTAAAGTGCTGCGTAAGAATGGAAATAAAATATTCCTCCAGAAATGATACTGAATCATCATGAAAAATTCGCTTCTTGATTTGGACATTACCAAATTATAAACGGTCGTCTATTCGAGAATTCACTAAGATAAGAGCTTGATAATCATCTGCTTCATTGTTAAACCATCATTCTTATTCTATTATTGATTGTATTCTTATTTTGTTATTCTTTTCTTGATATCAAAAACATTTCCATGTTTGTTTCTGACAGAACAAGAAATAGTAGTTTTTACTGGGATTACATTAAGGGGAAAGCTTCACAATCGAACGGTGTACAGTTAGAAAGGCCACAACAAAGTCGCACAAAAATCTAAGTACGTACAGAGTAGAGCATGAGCTTCTCAATGATATACTACACATCATATATTATTATATATGAATTATTAGGTTAGGTCCCAACTTTTTTCGCACTGTATAAATGAAATACTTATATTGTGTAAATGTTTTTAGTTTAGCGAAAAATTAATTTTTTTTAAGCAGCAAGTCTTAGTGAATTTCTTTAGGCAGTACCATCTTCAAAAATACCCCTTAGAATTTTCGATCATATTTATTTTCACATTCTCTCGGAACTTCTATGAAATATTGGTGGATGCGCATTTATGTAACTGGAAGTTACCATCTTCAATTTACCTATGCGTAACCGAAAAAACCTAGAAGAACGAAAATTTCAATGTGAGAAAAATTCAAACTTTCAACTTTTTCAAAATTTTAACAACGACCATAACCTTCAAACTATAAAGGAATAGAGGAATATATTTGTTTACCAATAAAAAATTAAATTCGAATTTAAAAGTTATTGGCATTACAATTACCCTCATAGTGATTGTACTCGATTAAGAATGGATGAACAATTTTTTTTTGTGATTCAAATAGTGTTATAAAGTTCATTAAATGCCAGAAACTGCCATTTGAATCTAAATTTTTTAAATTTTTAGTTTCGACTTTCAAGAAAATAACGCTTTTATGAATTAGATGCTGAACGTTTCCTGATGTTACACTGCCTTTTAACGATTCAATGTGGCACATGATAACTTCATCATTTGAAAAAAAACGGCGTCAACGAAATATTTTATAAGGATCAAATGTCCCTGCTGCTTTATACTTCTTCTAAGATATACAGAGTATTTCCAAGTACGCGTACCTACATCAGTTGGTGTCGCCTTAATTGTGAGGAGAAAGAATTGTCAAATAACCTCCTTTTCGAAATATGCTGCTTAAACTGAGGAAATTTTTTTTTTCGCAAACGAAAAAACAATCAGCTTCAAATTCTGCAGACAAATTCAATATAACAAAGACTTTTATGTCATTATTTCCTGAAAAAAGATGAATTTCGCAAAAACTTCTTGTTTTTTATTGGAACTTTTTTGGAAAATACATGGTGTCCGCGCTAAAGGGCCCATTAGAAGTATCTGAGGAACGTCTTCATTTATCAATTTCAAATTTTGGGAATAAAGAAAATGAAGACTGATTTATAAATTTGTAATTGTTTTGAGAGCGGTACTTCCGGTTTTACCGGATACCGACTACAACTTTGCTTTTTCAAATAGCATGGTGTACTTTTTAAATTTTTTTATCCTACCTAAATTTTCGGAATTATAGTG
The DNA here is from genome assembly GCA_013387265.2 of Cryptolaemus montrouzieri. NCBI lineage: Eukaryota > Metazoa > Arthropoda > Insecta > Coleoptera > Coccinellidae > Cryptolaemus > Cryptolaemus montrouzieri. Next base: position 53,316,097 of record JABFTP020000001.1, on the reverse strand, counting down.
TCGTCTTCTTTACCCAAAAAAATTTACTCGAATTTCAGTGAGATTATACTTTTTTCTTATTCAACGAGGAAAGTGTTGATTTTGAGGGCAAGTTTCCGATGCAATTTGCTTCAACGAAAACTAAACAGAGGCTATATCTACCAAGATATTCATTTCTGATCAAAACGCAAAAACAAGTCAATTTTTGTTTCAAGGGGGACATCTTTTGGGTACAAACTTGCCTGAAATATCAACCCCCTAAGCGGGGGTTGCAATCCTCAAACATTTTGAATAGGGAAGATGGGTCGAGTGATGACTCAAAAGAAAGGCGGTATCTTCGTCTACATTTCCTCGAACGAATTTCTATTTTTAATTGAAAACTGTAAAATATACAGGGTGAGCAACTGAAAGATAGGGAAGACTATTTTCCTGAGACTATTCAAGTTTCAGTGAAGTGAAATAGAACAGATCCATGCTGATCAATGGCAGTCATCATCAAGTACCATCCTCATCTCGAATTTCAACCCCTGGAGCAGGGGTGACAACCCTTGAAAATTTGGAAGAGGGTAGATGGGTCGAGTGATAACTCGAAAGAAAGGTATTATCTTTGTCTGCACTCCCGTGAAATAATTTCCATTTTCGATTGAAAACTGTAGAAGACACAGAGTGAGCTACTGAAAAATAGAGGAGACTATCTATCGCCCTGAGGTATCACTGGATCGAAATATTACTCCTGCTCTAGGGATTGAAATTCGAGATGAGGGTGATTTCGGAAGATGGCAATCAAAAATGAAAATTCGTTCACGGGGATGCAGACAAAGATAATACATTTCTTTCGAGGTATCACTCGACCCATCTACCCTCTTCCAAATTTTCAAGGGTTGTCACCCCTGCTCCAGGGGTTGAAATTCGTGATGAGCATGGTACTTGATGATGACTGCCATTGATAACCATGGATCTGTTCCATTTTACCTCACTGAAACTTGAATAGTCTCAGGGAAATAGTCTTCCCTATCTTTCAGTTGCTTACCCTGTATCTTTTACAGTTTTCAATTAAAAATGAAAATTCGTTCAAGGCAATGTAAACAAAGATACCACCTTTCTTTTGAGTCATCATTCGACCCATCTGCCCTATTCAAAATGTACAAGGATTGCAACCCCCGCTTAGGGGGTTGATATTTCAGGCAAGTTTTGTACCCCAAAAGATGTCCCAATTGAAACAAAAATTGACCTGTTTTTGCGTTTTGATCAGAAATGATGAATATCTTGGTAGATATAGCCTCTGTTTAGTTTTCGTTGAAGCAACCTGTATATATGTTGCTCAAAAATCACTTGTCAACTCAATGAAACCAAATTACAGAAAAACTTCTTTTAAAATACGAACATATTTTTTTTCACTTTATCAGAACCGTATCTCTAATTAGTATTGATTGATTTCCCTCCACCTTAAATGACCCGTTTTCATTTTATTCGCGATTTTATTAAAAACCTGCAGTTTCTCCGGAAAATTAAATCATTAGGCCGTGGAACATAGAAACAGACAGTGGATTTAATTCCGATGCCAGTTTCTATCCTCCACAATGTTCTATGTAGGTTCTATGAATTTCAGCATTCCGGAAATTACTTAAAACTAGCAATAACACTAGTTTTATTATTTAAATAAAAAGAATATATACTCGAACTATGATATTATGAATTTATTTATCATTCATGTTCAATGTCAACAAAAATTAGCAATTTGCAAAACTTTTAACGAAAAGTACTCCAATTTATATTTACAGAAAAAGAAACAAACAAGGTAGAAAAAACGAAATCAAAATAAGCAAATGAGTAAATTCAGAATATCCTCGTTTGGGTATTTATTTTCCATTTTATATAACGAAAAAACCATACAAGAACAAAATTATTGCATAAAATATCGTGCGTAGAAACTGTCATCGGATTTTAATCCATTTATACAGGCTGTTACAGAATAGCATGTTACAACTTGAGGGGGTAAATCTACGTGCAATTTTGAGAAAAAAGTTTTTATTAACATACGTCCGCAAAAGCTTCGTTACGGAGCTACAGGGTGTTGAAATTTCCGGAAAAATTGTTTTTTTCTTGAAAACTCATGCAGTTTTTGAGATATTCAGCCCAAATTTGGAATGCAAGCTATTTTTTACAGCCTCCATCATTACACGTCCTAGACTTTAACTGTAATTCGCAAGGTGTTTTCTTTTCCGAGGACATGTCTCCTTTTGCGCTTTCAAACATTTTTAAAGTACGCCACTTATCAGTGTACAATCAATTTTCGTCATATTCGTTCAATTTAGAAACCTTTTGACACATTATTGAATTTAAATTATTTGAATTGTATGTTATTCGCTAAATAAAAAAAGTAAGAAATACTCGATAGGTATGCTCAAACTTTGCTTTTAGTTTGATAACTCGTCTTCTGAGACTCAACTTATATTAAATATCAAACTATAAAAAAGAACAATTAAAAACTAAATGAATTGCTGGAAGTGTCCTCCTCCTGCAAGAATACAGGCATCTATCCTTCTTCGCATATTATCACACACTTTTTGATATATTCCTAGGGTATTTCTTATCGGGTCACAAGAGGTTATTACTCGATTCCTCAATTCTTCTATAGTGTTCACTGGAGTGGTATAAACTAAACTTTTGAGATATCCCCATAAGAAAAAGTCTAAACTATTTAAGTCTGGGGACCTAGGAGGCCATGGTTCTGGCCCATCCCGACCTATCCATCGGTTGTTGAATGTATTATTCAATAATTCCCTAGCTTCTCCACTAAAGTGTGCTGGTGCTCCGTCATGCATGAACCACATTGTTTCTCACCAAAAGTGGTACATCCTCGAGCAATAAAGGTAACTCCTCCTCAAGAAATTGCCCATAAGCGGGACCGTTTAGTCTGTTAGGCAGAAAAAATGACCCAATCAAATAATTTCCAATTATTCCGACCCAGACATTTAGTGAGAATTGTTCTTGATGATGAGATTCTTCAATTAAATGAGGGTTTTCCTCAGCCCCATAATGATTATTGTGAAATTTTGTGATAGCAGTTCTCACTTAAATCTAAGTCAATTTTTTTGATCAAAGAAGATGAAACTATAGTTCCGAAAATTTTGATAAAAAAAAATCATAGCTCAATGGTGGTTAATTTTAGATGAGACAAGTCTTGACAAGAGATGCTTGAAGAGGCATGCTCTTTAATAAAACAATTTAATAAAGTACACATGCCATTTGAAATAGAAAAGTTGTAGTAGATGTTTGCTATAACCGGAAATGGCAAATTGAGATCAGTAGGTGGTTATAACGTTTTTACGAACGATAATTAAATTATTTCATTTTCATATATTGTAAATATCTACATCTCAGCCGGCTCGGTGGCGTATGGGATATGATGCTCGTGTCCTGCGCAGAGTTACCTGGGTTCAATCCCCACAAAGTCGGTGCGATTTTTCGGATCCATATTTCGGAGGAGATGTAAAGCCGTTTGTCCTGTCTAACAGAGATGTGTTGGACATTAAAGATCTCTTCCCTCGACACGAAATGGGTTCGGCAAAATACCCGGGTTAGTGAGGTGACAGGATTCTCCGGCGTGTCATTGGCCGAAAGGCGGAAAAAGCGCACGTTAAAGGAATTAACAAAACAACAGTAATATCTACATCAATTTCAATGAATACGAGTATACAAGGTGTTTTCCAAGTATGTGGACTTTCTTCAGGTGGTGATTCCTCAGCTAAACTGGGGAAGATCCGTCAAATAATGTCAATAACCAAAATTCAAGATTATGAAGATTTCCTCAACGACATCTAACAAACGAAAAAACTTGTGCTACTGATCATGTGAGACTATGTGTATATACGGCGAGATATACAACTTAACCATAAATGCGTCTGGAAGGTTTTGGAAGACTTCAATACAGGTTTTCTCTGAATGTTTGGATAGAAATATTCGATGATTTCTTATCAGGACCCAATTTTCCATTGAATACCAATGCGAATACCTACAGAAATTTTCTAGAAGAGCATTTACCTGTAATTTTAGAAGATAGAACTTGATATGTTGTACAGGGTGTGCCAAATAATGTGTTGTCATTGAATGGTATTTTGTGAACTAACAGAGATATGGAGATGCGATTTCCACGAAGTGGTGCTACTTTTTGATGAATCAATCGATGCAGTCAACAAAACTTTCATTCATTTCCCTTCGTTTTCGAGTTATTCAAGAGCCTCAATTTTCAAGTACCCATGATATTTCAGTTATCCTTCAACATGGCGCAATGGTGACTGCATCTCACAGAATTTTTTTACGGAGGTACAGTTTTCAAGTTATTGGCTGAACTTTGAGTTTTTTTAATGGAACATCTTGTACATTTTTATGAAATCAAATTTTATTCGTCGAACACACATATTTATAAAACTCCAAGGTTTAATTTTTTGGAGACGAAAAATGCTATAAATAGGATTATCCATCAATTTTTCGGAAATGCAGCCGTGAGGAGTCGATTGAATCAGTAAAGTATTATAAATAATTCGCTTTACGAAGCCATAACTGACTTCCCCTGGCTTAGTAAATATATGATAACAATAAAATAAACCTCAGTTTCGCATCACAGAAACTGTTCAAAATGGCTGACGTTTTGTTCGACACATTGCTGGCACAATTTTCGTATCCCACGTAGCTCATTGAGTAAAGTGATTGGTCTAGCTTCTAAATTACGTAGTGCCATTTTTGTCGATATGCATACATTTTCTATCGTAGGATGATGGGTTCGATAGATCTTGTCTTGTAAATAACCTCACACAAAAAATCAAGAACTTTCTGGTCCGGCGACCTTGCTAGCCATCGTATAATACCATATGTGCCGATCCAACGTTCTGGATAAAGCTCGTTCAGATATTGCGACACCATTTGCGAATTATGGACAGGAGCTCCGTCTTGTTGGAAATATATGGTATTGAATACGGCCAACGGAATTTCATCCATTATTTCTGATATATATCTGCAATTATGGCTAAATACAGTAACAGATCCCTCGAAAACATGAAATTTGAGGCTACCATCCAGTTTATTTATTAATTTATTTGTATAATTGACGGGGAACCGCCTTTGAATATTAAAAGTACAAAAATATAAAATTATGTCCACCAATGAGGAACAAGGTGGGTATTGAATACAATGAAAAACATGAACAAAGATAATACTTATGAATGAGAGTAACATACATACGGATTCGATGGTAATAATAATTGTTAATTGATACAAAAGTTTACTATTGAAAAACATTCTGTCATCGTTTAGCTTCAGATTTGAAACTCCTTAGAGAGATAGAGAAGAAATCACATCTTGTACAGAACTTACTGGCTAAAGGTATGACAAGATCACAGTAAGAATTGGCGCTATAATTGGATTTGCAGGTTTTAGGGCGGAACACGGGTGTACTTCTATTTAATCCTTGAGGCACGTTGAAATTAATCTGGGCGAGTTGGTCTGAACAATCAATCAATCCGTTAACTATTTCGTAGAAAAAACATTCGTTATGAATTCGTCTTCTGACCTGAAGCGTATACAAGTTATGACGGATAAGTAAAATTTCCATATTGAAATCATTGACAATGAGCATTGACTTAAAACATAGGTATCGTAGAAATTTTCGCTGAACCCTTTCTAAGTCCTTGATATCGCAAGAATAGTGAGGCGACCAAATACATGACCCATATTCTAAATTAGATCTCACTAGGGAACAGTAGAGAATTCTTAACGTCGAAGGGGTATATTCAGTCGCATTCCGAGTGATAAAACCAAGTATCTGGCATTCCTCGCAGTGATACTACGAAAATGCTCCTTGAAGTTCAACTTAGAGTCAAGAATGATACCTAGGTCTCGCACATGTTCCATCTTTTTAAGTTTATAATCAATTAACGTGTAATTAAACACTAGAGGAGTTCGTGATCTACAAAAAGATATGATACCACACTTATCAATATTGAGACACAAAGAGTTGGAGACAGACCATTCAAAGAATTTATTCAATTCCTCCTGTAAGGCAGAGGCATCAGAAGATCCACGAATGACCGAAAACATCTTCATATCATCCGATAATAGCAGAACCTCGGTGGTAAGAGCAGTTTCTATGTCATTGATGAAGATATTGAAAAGAAACGACCCCAAGTGTGACCCTTGCGGAACACCAGATGAAACTGGAAACTCGCTGGAATAAAATCGATGATATCTTACGATCTGTGAACGGCCGTAAAGGAAACTTCTGAACTATCGAAGGAACAAGCCTAAGATTGACCCTATCAAAGGCTTTTCTGAAATCAGTGTATATTGCATCAAGCTGCTGGCCCGACTCGAAGCATTAAATTATCTCATTAACAAAGAGTATTAAGTTGTTAACAGTGGAACGTCCCCTTCTAAAACCGTGCTGCTCATTGATTAAAACTGAGCAACATTTCCAGGACAAAAAACTACAAACCAAACTTTCCAGCATTTTCGGAATGGTAGATTGCACCGCTATACCTCTGTAATTTCTTATATTACGCTTGCTGCCGGATTTAAAAGCAAGGACCACAAAACACTGCTTCCCAAGGAAGGAAAGTTGCCAGTGTTTAGCGAAATATTAAACAACGTACTAATGGGTGAAGAAAGCGTGCTCCAACAATTTTTCAAAAAAAAGCTGGTACTCCATCGGATAATTTGGGCTTTATACCAGATAATAACTCAAAAAAACTGCATTTGCGCCAGAAGTTCTGAATTTCCTATAAGCTCTTTTCTTCATTCGTGTAAGTTTAATCAACTCTCTATTGAACCATACCGGATATTTTTAAATATTTTTTTTTTTTAGGAATAAAAATGTTTAGTCCCCCGTAGATATTACTGTAAAATTTTGACACAGAAAAGTTTATATCTTCCAAGTTGACAGTCCAATCACAAGATGATAGAAACTCTTTGGGGGAATTACATATTCCTTCTCCTGTGACCAATATCTATTCCATATTGAAAATTCCAGTACTGCTGATGCAACATTTATCAGACCATACAACTTTTCGATGAAAATTTACATGTTTTCCAAATGCCAACGAATAAACTCAAGTCATCGCTCTGGATCACCTTGGTGCAGATTCTGAGTCAACTCAAACTCATACGGATTTCATTTGTGTTTTCACATTAATCTATGGAAAAAGGTCTTAGATAGGCCGAGTATTTCTTCGGCTTTCCTAGAAAATTAAGTTGGTTCCATCTCAGTTGATGATGATGTGTTAAAGTCCATAACTTGAAAACTGTATCCCTTAAAGAATCTGGTTTCACCACTGGAGTTCCCTTTTCACCATTGTGCTAGGTTAAACGATAACCGAGATACGAGGAGTACTTGGAAAAAGAAGAAAATCGCCCTCTATCGCGCAAACGGAGAGGACTGCATCTATTGTTTCATCAAAAAGTAGTACCACTCTGTGGTAACTGCATCCTTACATATCTATTAATTCAGAAGTTACCATTAAAGGATAACCATTTGGGACACCTTGTACATGTATGAATGAATGGAAATTTTCGAGGTCGTTGGACAGAGCGAATGAGACCTCAATCATGGTCAGCCTGAACACCAGATCCTAACCAGTTGGAATTTTTATAGGATCAATTAAAATTCATAGTTAATCGATTGCCTATAAATAACGTCATTTTATTTAGAGACCTCATAATTGACGGTACAAATTAATAGGAAAGAGACTTGAAATTTTTGGAAGGGTTTGCCAATCTTTTAGAAGAAAATATAGAGCTTTTTCAACATTTAATATAATTTTCCCATTTGTACACCAAAAGTTCAATAAAATACCACTATTTTTCATTAAGTCATTTATGTTCAACAGAAATTATCAAAAAATGTTATTAAAATAAACGGATGATCTTTCAATTGAATAAAACAATGTTGTTCAAATTTTCACTATATTGACAAACCGCTTTTCACTACACTGTGGCTGTGAAATCTAACCTAACCTAAATTTGTCACCATTATTTAATCTTTTCAGTCCTCAAAGGAAGCAACTAGGTTTGAATTCTCCTCCTATTGAGTTAAGTACTCGGCTAACCATGTAATATACAGGGTAAGTCAGCATAGACCCTTCTTTTTATATCTCTTGAACTATTCAATTTTTTGGTATAGTTTCTTCACATTTCTCGTGCATGTTATCAATTTCTACGAGTTGAAAAATATTTCGACTGTACCATTTCAGTGATTTATATCGAACTTAAATTTTTTCAATAGTGATGCCCCATGTTTCGTATCATTTTTTATTGCTTACACGAAAAAAATTATGTTGGTTTTCTAAGAGAAGATTTACATAAATTCAATTCTCTCAGAATTATTCGAATTTTAATGAAATTTTGGCATCCTTTTCAAACTCTTCCTGTAGCTATAAGAATAACGTAAAACAATTAATTACGGCATATAAACATTCTTGAAGAACTGGCTATTTACGTAGATAGTCGATATTGCCAAAATTATACAGGTTGATCATAGAAGAAGGTCGAACTCTTGCTCCATCCCAACGTGATTATTTGGCTTTTTTCAAATGGAACACCCTGTAATTAATAAATGAATCCAAAACAAGATTTCACTGCCCGTGGAATGATGTAAGGGTCTTCATGCAAAATGCAAACGGTTTTGAAGATCGATTTCCAATTTTTCTTTAGAAATTTTCATGGTTAAAGAAAATTCCGAAGAAATTTAACACTGAGCGTCCTTAATCATTGAAAAAAATGTAACAGGTTTCACAGCTAGTACTTCGCACTTGTTCATTACCATCTGAGTTCCTACCTTTGCTTTATTTTCAACAAATTGAAAATACTTCATTTCAATAATGTAATTCGTACCAATTCTCATCTATTACATCGTTTAGATTATAGATTCGATAGAAAATATGAGAATAGCGAAGTTATATTCTTTTCCCCGAGCTCATTGTATATCCTTTGTTGAACTTGTTGATGCAGCTCTAAATGACTAATCCATACTTGTTCATAGCAGGCTTTGAACACACCATAATGAGCGTTAAAAATTGGAGTGAAGACATTTTTGTCTATGGTCATATGTAATGAAATACACTCCCCACAAAAATTGTCGCATCACCCTACTTTTAAGACAATACTATATAAACTTTTAGGTTCGTCATTCCAAAGTCGCTTGATAACTTTCAGAAGTGTAAAATAAGAAGATATCATTCAAAAGAGATGAGTTTATGATGGAAAATATCAACAATTTTCGAGTAAATGAAAAATTAAAAAATTCTACCATCTACAAACATTCGCGAAGAGACCAATCAACTAGCATCGAATGGTTATTAATCATTTTCAAAATCGAGTGGTTCCTCCCCGGGCCCTAATAACTGCCAGTATACGTCTCGGAAGGCCCTCAAACAAATTTTGGATGTACTCTCGAGTCACTGAGTTCCAAATTTCAGGAAGCAGATTTTCTAGTTGTTGGAGTGTTCTAAAAGGCATCCTACGTTGCTGAATTCGCCACCCCATGTTGTCCCAAACATGTTCTATGGGATTCAAGTCGGGACTTCTGGCTGGCCGTCTTAAAATATCAATTTCGGCATTTTGCAGAAATTTTGTAACTACTCTTGCCGGATAAGGCCGAGCATTATCATGCATATAAATGAAGTTTTCGCCAATCAATGAGCCAAAGGGTACAACATGAGGTTCAAGGATATCTGCGATGTATCTGCCCCCTGTCATTCTTCCATTATTCACTAGGAGTAACTTAGTTCGACCATGGAAAGAAATGCCTCCCCACACCATTACTGAGCCTCCTCCGAAGTTGGTCTGATATCGTCTTCTCTGAGCCTGTTCCTAACAGTTTGCAATGAAATATGCACATTTCTGGAATGTGCAAGTTCATTTTGTATCATTCTAGCCGTAAAGTGCCGAACTCTTAGTGCAGTTAAACGAAACCAACGATCATCAACTGGTGTTGTTATCCGATTTCTTCCCTGTCCGGCCCTTCTTCCATATTCCCCTGTTTCATGGTACCGATTAATTACTCTTGAAATAGTGCTTTAGTTAACATTCAACAAATTAGCCACGTAACTTTGGCTTCGCCCCTCCTCTAGAAGTGTTACAATTCTTACCACTTCATGATCACTCAAATGGCGCCCAGGACGTTCAGCAGACATTACAATAAATTCAAAGATTCGAAGATCAATAAGAAACACAGAAAACTTGCATTAAGTTAGAGTTTGTTTGTTTGTTTTTCCTTTAACGTGCTCTATTTCTGCCTTTCGGCTAATGACACGCCGGGGAATTCTGTCACCTCACTAACCCGGGAATTTTGCCGAACCCCTCTCGTGTCGAGGGAAGGGATCTTTAATGTCCAACACATCTCTGTTAGACAGGACCGACAGCTTTACATCTCCTCCGAAAGATGGACACTCAAGCGATTCCCAGAATCCGAAAAATCGCACCGACTTTGTGGGGATTGAACCCAGGTAACTCTGCGTAGGAGACGAGCATCATATCCCATACGCCACCGAGCCGGCTGAAAGTTAGAGTTAAAACTTAGGAGAAATTGAATGAATACTGATAGTCAAATAAACTCATTCTTGTTTCAGACGTGTTTGATCATATGGAAACAAATGTTACTACGTAGATAAGATTTTTTTCCCCTCATATGTCCAAAAACATATGTTGACAAAGAAACTGCGATCGAGCTATTTAATCGATTGTGGAATTCAGAACACCAGGTGATGCGACAATTTTTGTGGTGTGTGTATTTTCATTATTAGGTATTGCCATTTCAATAAAAGTGAGATATTCTCAAGAAGAGCGAATAGATATGATAATGATATTTGGTGAGTGTTTTCGAAACTGTTTTCTGGCTTTAAGGGTTTATGCGCAAATATACCTTGACCGGAATCTTCTAAATAAAAGGGCATTCGAAAGATTGATTGCAGCATTCAGAGAATCTGGAAGTGTTTCATACCCGGAACCAAATAAACAAAAGCAGGGAATGAGGAGTATGAGTTTAATATACTTGCAGCCGTTACAGAAAATCAACAAATAAATACCAGAAAAATTTTCGAATTAACAGAAATAAGTCAAAGTAGTGTGCCAAGAATTTTTAGAAGAAACAGACTCCATCCGTACCATTATTCATTTCATCAAGAACTTTACGACAGGAAGTTAGAACGGCGCCTGGAATTTTATAACTGGATGCAGAATGAGCTTCAGGAAAATGAAAATTTTCTTGACTCATGTTTTCTGACAAGTCCACATTTTATAACAACGCAATTGGTAATAGGAAAAATCTTCATTATTACAATAATGAAAATTTACATTTGGCTAGAACGAGAAATACGCAATACAGATGGTCAGTGAACTCGTGAGGAGCAATTTTAGGTTAGATCGTAATGAGCCAATGTTTTTGATTTTTTCATGGACGCATTACCTGACATATTGTTCGAGAACAAGTGTGGGTACAAATGGACGGTGCTCTGGTACATTTTTGTGCGTGGATATTCGAACGAACATTTTAGAGATAGATGGTAGACTTTATTAGTTCAGTATGGTACACATAGGTACAGTGAACATGTCAAACTACATTAATTGCATTAATAATTAAGAATATCAGAACAGTGAAACATCTCAATATAAAAACAAAATATGTAACATAAATACAATTAAAATATTGTACAAAACAAAATACGAAAATGATTTCTACACAAAGTTATCGTCGAAAAAATCCTGGACATCATAGTATGCTCTTTCTAGCAGGTAGTTCTTCAGTCTTCGTTTGAATACCATAATTGGTAAGGATCGTGTCTCTAAAGATATTCTGTTATAGATTTGAATCGAGATAAATATTACGTTTTTTTGCAAATAGGTGAAGTTGTGTCTAAAAGTAATAAGGTTGTCTCTGTCTGTATCCTTGTGGGATAATTATGTTCTGTACCACAAGTTTGAAATGAGTTGATGTTCTTTTTTCCATATAAGCAGCACTCTAGAATAAAAAGACTCGGAAGAGTAAGTATTATCCCAGAAATGAAAAAGGGTTTACAACTCTCCTTCATGCTCAATCCATACAGGTTTCTGATGACATTTTGAAGTATGAAGGCTCTCTCGCTCATGATTGAGTTCCCCCAAAAAATAACACCATATCTGAGGTAAGATTCCACATTTGCATGGTAAGATAACAGTGCTGCCTTTTTATTTACTATCTTTGATAGCATCTTCAACGTATAACATGCTCTGCTTATGTTTCCAATGGACATGTTCAAACTGTCATATGTTATGTGAAAGATGAAGTATATCAGATAACTCCAACGACACCTGAGGATATGAAAAACCGAATAAGGGCCTCTTTTCGTAACATTACCTCTGAGATTCTAGAAAATAGCAAGGAATTTATTTTTAATAATTTTTCGTAGAAATTCAACGAAAATATTAATTGTTTCACTAAGTCCTCATACCGATAAGGTTAAACTTCGATTTACTATTGAAATTATTATTCTTAGCTCTCATAAAGTATCACAAATTCAATAAGAATAAAATAATATTAATAATAATATAATAAATAAATTTCAAGGAGACTCTTTGAGTCCACTATGGTTCTGTTTGGCAATGAACCCATTGTCCTCAATGCTCAATAGAACAGGATACGGATTTAGGATAAAAGCAGAAAGGAATTATCATACAATCTCCCACCTGCTGTATATGGATGACATCAAATTATATGCTTCGAACAAGAAGCAATTGGATGATTTGCTGAAAACTGTCAGTGAGTTCTCGGCAGATGTTCATATGAAATTCGGGATTGAAAAATGTAAGACCCTGAACATTCAAAGAGGGAAAGTCATAGACGGTGAAACACAACTTCCAAACGGTGATATTATACAGTGCATGAGAGATGGCGAAACATACAAATATCTGGGATACCAACAAGCCAGATTGCTAGACCAAAAACGATCAAAGGAGAAGATTCGTTCAGAATACAGTCAGCGTCTAAAGTCTGTGCTGAAATCGATGTTGAACTCGGGGAATCTAGTCAAGGCAATTAACACCTACGCCATTCCAGTGTTGATTTACTCATTTGGAATAATCAGATGGACTATGACAGATCTGGATGATATTCAAAGGCAGACCCGAACGATCCTGACAAAGTACAACAATCATCATCCAAAATCGTCTGTGATACGAACAACTTTGAAGCGGAAAGAAGGAGGACGCGGATTAATAGATGTTGTCAATTTACACACCGAACAGATAAAATATCTCAGAGAATTCTTCTCTGCAAAAGCTTTCACTTCTGACCTCCATAGAGTGGTATCGTTGGCTGATAGGGGATATACACCACTAAATCTTGCTACCAGAGATGACCTGCTGAATCTACCGTTCCTATCAGATACTGAAAAACAAGAGCAATGGTCAAGAAAGGAATTGCATGGACGACATCACCATGAGATTAATCAACCACACATCGACAAAGAAGCCTCCAACAAATGGTTGATGAAAGGAGAATTATTCGCAGAAACAGAGGGATTCCTTATGGCCATCCAAGACCAAGTGATCGCTACAAACAATTACAAAAAATTTATAATGAAGGACGGAACATTACAAACAGATAAGTGCAGAAAATGCCATATAAGATCGAAGACTATACAGCATATTACGTCCGGATGCGAACAACTGGCCAATACGGAGTATCTTCACAGGCATAATCAAGTGTGCAACATTATCCACCAGAAACTTGCACACAAGTACGGACTTCTGAACACCTTCCAGCCATATTACAAGTATCAGCCGGCGCCCGTATTGGAAAATGACTCTATCAGATTATACTACGATAGGCCTGTTATCACTGGCAGAATGGTGACGAATAATAGGCCGGACATAGTGATGTATGATAAGAGAGCCAGAACAGCAATGCTGGTGGATGTCGCCATACCGAATAATAACAACGTGCTGAACAAGTTCCAGGAGAAAAAGTCCAAATACACAGACCTTGCTATTGAGATCAAGCAGATGTGGCACCTCGATAAAATAGATATTGTTCCTGTCATCGTATCCTCGACTGGTTTAATACTCAAAACTTTGCATGATAGCCTTAAGAAATTAGAATTGCATAAGAATACCTATATAGAAATGCAAAAAGCTGTAATTCTTAATACATGTAGGATAGTTAGGACATTTATGTCAAGTATATTGTAATCGAGCCTATTCCCTTTGATTGCTAAATCTGGGAAAGGTAAATTATATCCAGCTAACAGCTGAGATAGTTCATAAGTCCACGATAATAAATAATAAATAAAAATATGATATTTTTTTCTAATTTGAAATTTTCTTAGGAAAAATTGGAAATCATTTACATCTTCGAAGCCGTATGCCATTGGCATCGAGATCCTCACATCGTTTCACGTGTAGGGAAATCTTCTTTTGGAATCGTTTATTAAATACTGGGTGTTCCATTTGAAATAAGCCAAATAATCACGTTGAAATGGGGCAAAAAATCGAAATTGTTTTTATTTTCACCCTGTATAATTTAGGCAATATCGATTAATTCTACATAAATAACCAGTTCTTCGAGAATGTTTATATACCTTAATTGAATTTTTACGTGATTCTTATTGCTACAGGAAGAGTTTGAAAAGGATGCTAACATTTCATTAAACGTCGAATATTTCTGAAACAATTAAATTTATCTAAATCTTCTTTTAGAAAACCACCATTATTTTCGTATGAGCAAACAAAAAATGATAAGAAACATGGGGCATCACTATTGAAAAAACATAAGTTCGATATAAATGGGACACTCTGTATAGTCGAAAATGTTTTCAATAGAAATTGATCATTTGCACGGGAAATGTGAAGGAACTATACCAAAAAATTGAATAATTCAGGAGATATAAACCGAGACGTCTATGGTGACTCACCATAGACATGGTTAAACGGAACTTAACTATTTAGGATGAATATTCAAACAGGGTTGCTTCCTTTGAGAACTGAAAAGATTAAATAATGGTGACGAATTTAGGTCTAATTGACTGTATATGTTGTATATTTCCGAAATTTTTCTGTCTAATGATTTGTTATGCTTCCCATTAGTTCAGTTTCAATCTGTTATTTTCAATATGTAAAATGTCGCAATTAATATTGAAGGTATGGTAATTATTAAAAATGGTTTTGTTTTCACTACTCATCTACCACTAGAAGAAAACCATACCATCAATAATAATATTGAATTTCACATAATGAAAATAATAGATTGAAAATGAACCTATAAATTTCATTGAACATCGATACACAGAAAATTTCCGGAAATTCGCTTAGCAATTAGACTTAAATTCGTCACCATTATTTAATCTTTTCAGTTCTCAACAGAAGCAACCTTCCATTTAGTTTTACCATGTAATATACTGGGTGATTCACCAGTGGCGCGGTGCTCTGTAGTTCGTACACTCTTGAAGATTTCATTTTTGTTCGAACATAATTGTATTTAGAAAGTAAGAATCTACTTCAGCAATTTATTTTGCAGTAAACAGGGTGGTTTTTTCAGATTGGAAGATCACTTTTTAATTCGAGATTCAAGAGCGGCCTAAACTCTGCTATAATGTCTTTAAGTAATAAGTTTTCTAGGTGAGTAGTTTCGTCACAATATTTTTTTTTCCGTGAAAATTCATGAAAATAGGCTCTCACATCATCGCATGCTCCTTCGGTCAGAGAGGATGAATACTTTTTTCCTTTAGTTTTCTTATTGTCCAAGGATAGCTTTATTGATGAATTGAAATAGATTATCCTCATTTTATACACGAGTGACTCAAAAAAATTATTGAATATTGTAATTTTAAAAATATCATATCTTGATTTTTTCAAATGGAACATCCTGTATTTTATCATTCATGTCAACGCATAAAATATTGTGCCATATTTTTGCAGAAGTAACTTTATCTTTGTCTTCGACCATTTTCGAATTGAAAAAAAATAAACTAAAACAATAAAATCAGAGGTTGCGAAAGAGTTTATTAGTACATATCACTATACTTGATCAGAGACATTGAGATACTTTAAGGTAGTCGTGTATGAAATACGTAATAGATTGGTTTTTGGTGAGATGATCTACAAGGTGTTGAACTATTTAACTATTTCAATAAGTGCTCGAAATGTTGCCCGTTTCTTTGTAGACACAACTCAATTCTCTGTCTCATATCCAACTGTGTTGTAGAAGGAATCTGGTAAACAACGCCCTTAATATAACCCCACAAGAAAAAATCTAGACTTTTAAGGTCCAGAGACCTAGCTGGCCATCTAACAGGACCACCACGTCCTATCCATTTGTTTGGAAATAGATGATTCAAATGCTCCCTAATCTGATGTGAGTAATGTACCGGTGCTCCATCCTGTTGAAACTACAAATCTTGTCTTATATGCTCTGGCACATCGGCAAGTAACGTTGGTAGATGAATTTGCAGAAAATCTAAATACATTTCACTATTGTGGTCCCCGTCGAGAAAGTGTGGCCCAATTAGACATACATCTACTATGCCCATACATTGAAGGACCAACGATGCTGGTGATTTATTTGTCTCATGAGGTTTGGATTTTCCGTGGCGTAATAATGAAAGTTGTGCCTGTTAACATGCCTATTCTTATGGAAAATTGCCTCGTCCGAGAAAAGAACTCTGCTAAACATATTTGGAGTTTGCGCTACTTTGTCACATGCCAAATTACAAAAATTGATTCGATTTTCATAGTCTTGATTGTTCAGTTCCTGGTGCAGCTGTACATGATATGCATGAAATTTATTCACTTTCAAGATTCTCTGGACGGAAGTTTGACTTATATCTGTTAACCGAGAAATCTTTATTTGGCTTTTATATGGGTCCTCTGTCACTGTCGACAAAACTGATAACTGGTTGTCTTCAGCTGTAGCAGTTTTTGGTTTTTCATGTTTTTTATAAGCGATATTACCCGTTTCGATAAATCTAATTAGAATTTTTTCAAAGCATCTTTCATTTGGATGCCTCTCATCAGGAAACATATGTGCATAAACTCTACAAAAAACCTTATTACTTAAAGACATTATAGCAGAGTTTAGGACTCTTCCAATCTGAAAAAACCTCCAAAAATTTTTTTATAGTAAATTGAAACTTCAAAATAGATTGCTGAAGTTGATTTTTACTTTCTAAATACATTACCGTTCGAACAAAAATGAAATCTTCAAGAGTGTATGAGCTACAGAGAACAGCGCCACTGGTGAATCGCCCAGTATAAAGCGCATCATTCTTTTGAATGTACTATTTATCTGAAACGCGTCATAAGTTTGTCAATTTGACATTTTGAACATCATGGTTTGGTTCAATTGAAAATGTATATCAATTTTCATCAATTAACGACCTCAATCAAAATAAATAAATAATTCATTGAAGAAAATATCAAATAAAATTAAAATAGTTATGAACGACAACAGCCTATCTGTGAATAATGAGTAAATGATTTTTGTCTCAAAAATTATATATTTTTTGAGAAAAACGTATGAAACAAAAAGGGCTGCTATCAATACAGGCTTGGGATAATATACTTGCAGATCAAATCGATTTCAAGAAAAGGTGATTTAAAAAAATACTGATTCAAGTCATTATTAAACTGAAAATTTCTGTGAAATTAACAAGTCTTCATGCAGCCATATCTCGAAAAAAAGAAAAAAGTTATTCAGCAAATCTTCCTCAATTGTGAAATCACCACCTGAAGTAGAACCGCGTACTTAGAAACACCATTTATTGATTGAATCAAGCACAAGAAAATTTTTCACCATTTATGATTCGATTCGAAAATTTCCTTTCTGGTTCGAAATCAATAAATACCGCTCTCTTGTTATCATTATTTTGTGAGCTTAATTTCTGAAATTATAAGTTAAGAATTCCTTCTCTAGAATTAAAAGAATCAATTTTTCACATTACACTTACCTGAAGGAACTAAAACCATTGAGTCATCATCAATGGTGTCACTAGTTTTATTTTTTGTTGAGTTTACATCTTTTCGATCACTTTTCTCCTTCTCCGTAGGGGAGACCACTCCTTCACTAGAAGTAGAAGGCACATAACAAGATTCACCCGATATATCAACTACACTGCCATTAAGTTCTGTAAGTTCAATAGAGTCACTTTCTTGACTTGAAGCTGATGGTGATTCGATATTAAGACACTTTCCTGCCGCATTGAGGATGAAGTCCATTGTTTCCTTCGTGAGGAAATCCCGAGACAAATCCGAGAAGCATTCATCTGGTACCAAGTAAACCGTAGAAGGTGAAACCGCACTTTCAGAACTCTGTGGCGAACAAACTGTTCCTTCGGTGGATGAATTTTCACTAACACTTCTGGAATATTTATTTGAGAAAGACAGTCGTAACGAAGAAGTACTTGGTTCATTTTTGTTGATGTGAAAAGTTCCTCCACTTGTTTTAAATTTTCTACCGGAAGTTCCGCTACTTGTAGATCCGAATCCGACGGATGCTGAGGTTCCGTGTTTTCCAACTGTTGGGAAATCTTCGTTTGTGTGGGACTGTGTTTCCTCCTGTTTCGTCGAACATTTCTGTCTGAAATCATCATCTTGTTTTTCTTCCTCCATACTTCCATGGTTGGATTTTATATCACAAGAAAACGTACACGTGTCTCGCGCAGAGGTTAGCTTCGTATGAACACAATTTCTCGAGGGCGCTTCGATTTTATTGAATGAATTTGTTGAGTAATGTTCATAAAAAACCTTAGTACAACGTTGAGTCACTGGTAAGTCTTCCGAAGAATTCTCTACACAAGATGAATCACTCTTCCGTTTTCTAAAGTGTTCTATATCCGACTTCCCTTCAATACGCACTTTTAACAGATGTTTTAATAGTTGAGTACTTTCCAAATTTTGTATCAAATCGTTTTCCGAGTCAGTTTCACTTTGATTATTTATTTTCAAAACGTATCTGTCGCGTTTTGCTTCCAAACTAACAGTGGCGTTAAGAGCTGAGGTTGATCGAGCGAGCATTTCAGTGATTCATTGAGTAATTCTTAGAAAAAATGGTCCGATGTATGATCTCCGAGCGATATTCTTGAGAATTGGAAGTGGGTAAAACCCGTAAGTGCGGACCCCAATCCAATGTGCATGTGTATCTACAAAAACGAATTCTGTTAATAGAAGTGTTCCGTGGAAATATGCATTTTCAGAAATTTTCATGAATAATTCTAAAAACATAAGAATATTTCGACGAAATAGTATTTCTGTAGAAAATAATCCAGTGTAATTGAATTACAGAACACAATTTTATGTACATATTATTTTCTAATTGGAATTCCTAGATTTCTTTATTAAATATCATCTATTTCGTTTATCACTACGACTTATATCATTCTGTAGTTAAAATATATTTCATCATGAAGAAATAACTTTATGTTTTCCAACTTTCTTTCTCAAATATTTCCAGAAATAAAAAAGTTACTTTAATAATTCTCTAACTACTGGAAATTGAATCTTGGGATAATGATTCTGAAAATGTCTGAAATAAAAGAAATTCTTCCAAATCAAATAACATCAAATTTCATACACAGTGTTCCGTATGAAATGTCTATCCTCGAAACTCGGAATAGTTCTTGTAAAAATATGCAGAATCAAAGATATTCTCATATCCGAGATACAGGATGTTAGATTTTCAAAAAATGAATCTTATGAATATTTTTTTTAGTTTTGGACTTAATGCGCTGAATTCAAAACTCAGGTTACTTTCACAATTAGCTATTCTCAATTTGTCTATACGGGGTGTCCTATTTTAATGTTTAAGTACAGCAACAGTGTGAAACAATTTGAATAGAGGAAAACGATCCTCCATCTCCGTTCCCGATTTTGGTGGAAAATTCAAATGTCAAAATAGTTCTCATCCATCTTTGATCTAACTTTTATTAGCATATGCCGAAACAAAGGATGATAGCTGCGTTGTTTTCATTAATGAATTTTCTTCCAAAATATTAGGAGTATTTTACATGCCGTACTGAAACATCGAAAATGAAATTTTTTTCTGTAGTACACAACTATCACTTTTGAGTCGTCAAACCTTTTTGCTTCTTTCATATATCCTTCAAACATTTTTGAATTAAAAAATTAATTCCTAGAAAAGCAATAAATGTTAATTCGGCTAATGGACACAAAAACCTAAAATAATGAGAAGATATCTTTAAAATGTCATCCATTTTGGTAGATACATTCTCTAATTATACGTTGCAGTGACTTTCGAATTCGGGAAGACCATTTCATTAGCAGAAGATACAAAGTTTATATGGGTCTCGAGATTTTGGCAACAGAATCGCATATCGGAAGTGGCTCGACAACAAAATTAAAGTGAATGTTATGTTCTCCGAGTTCATCCCCCTTACCGATGAGGAGATTTTTATGCGATATGGTGTTTTGTGTTATTATCAAACCCCTACATTATCATCGAAAAAAATTACAAAAAGGATTTCGAGTAAATATTTGGATAAGAATTATTCAAAATAATAATAATCTGAGTACGAGGGCGAGTTGACAAGTAGGGTAAAAATTAATTTTGTGGTGATACTAATACTCAAGATATAATATGTTTGGAGGCATTACCTCAAAAGTGCAAATATAAAAATTTCATACTCGTATGTTAATCAGTATTACTTTGACTGCCAATCAAATCGGATGAGTTGCTCATTCTTAGTAAAATCGCAAATAATTGCATATGAAGTACTAACAAAAGATTACTTTTTACGCAAAAGACCATCACGAAAACCGAAACATCTCTTGATAATTACTCTAATAAGTGGTTTACAGAATTTCGTTGGATCAGAACAAGTTCTGAAGAACTGAATTGAACTGCTACAAAGAGGGCATCAATAACCTCCAGCATAAATGACAAGAGAAAAGTGAGTTCTTATTTAATTTTTACTCGACTTATCAATTCACCCTCGTATGGGGGTTGAAAACTTCTGTGAAAATTTTTCGGATTTCAAAGTGGGCAACGTTAGAATTTATATTTATACGGAATGAAAAAAATTGAGTATCAGAATTTTTGAAACCACACTACCAAGAGTGAGAAATAGACGGGAAAGTATTCTATGGAATTTTCCTTAGTTTTATAGCTTCAGATGAGAAAAGTCATGTTTACGATCTTGGTTATGGAGTAAAGAAATTGTGCTACGGAATTTTTCAGAAACCCTACCCCTAAGGTTCCGAAAAAGGGATTCAATAGTTTAAAAATCGCCGTGCTCCAAAGTTCGAAACGTGAACAATTATGTTCGTTATAGAAACAAATTTGAAAGGAATTTCAATCAGTTATTAAGTTTGAGACATAAAAAATTACGTTTAAGATATAAATTAGAAAATGTAGAAGTATCTGAAGTATAGAAGAACTGCCTCTTGAGACGGGGTTGAAATGTTTTGTATTTAAGTTCTAAATTACGAAGCGAAAAATTATCCCCAAATGTGCGAAATGGGATTAGAAGGTTTTGTATGGGATTTATCTCAATTGAAGTTTAAGAATTACAAACATTGCATTCAATATCATGAAAACAAAGTAATAAAAATTTTCGAAAACTTTCCGAATAACCACCCCAAGAAGATTCAAAAAAGGGGTTGAAATGTTGTAGATAATTTGCACAGAATTAAATTTTGTGACATGACGTATGAAAAAAAAATTGGAATTTCTTATAGTAGGGGTCCGTCATGGATATCGACGCCTGGTCCTAGGCATATTTATGTCGCTCTTCCTTGTGATGAAATCCCTTGCTCAATCCTTTGGAATAAGTCTCTAAAGGAACAGGGAGATATATTTGGCTGATCACTTAGTTAATTTCCGCGCCCAGTCGCCTAAGAGAGATCCATGCCGGACATGTGGTAATGAAATGAATTGGTGGTTCGATCTCCAGTTTTATCTTTCACATATGACATCTGAACTTGCCTTGCTCTGTCACTATCTGTGCCAGGAGCCATGCATTAGTTCGACTGCCTTTGAGAGACAACCTTATACAGGCATTGCTTTGGAGTGCCGACATCCTCGAGCATTTAACAAGGTGTTGCGCTAGCCAGTGACATATACTCGACTTCGTGCCCTGGTCCTATTAGAGCATTCTAATCTCCAGGACAGGCTAACCTATCTGCAATCTCATTTCCTCTGATCCAGGTGTGACCCAGAACTCAGAGGTGACTGATTAATGTTTACCACCAGTTCCAGTGCCTCAACGCACTCCCAGATCACCTAAGATATAATCCTGTTTGCGTCCAAGGCTTCCAGAACAGTCTGACTGTTGGAGCAGATCGTGATCCACTAATTAGTTGTACCTCATCCCTCTTTGATTTTCGCACCCGCGTACCAGATGCAACCTTCACCAGGCAAGGAATTCTTCCTTTCCTCCCACTCTTGTCGGGATGGGATTCTCACCTCGGTCATATTACCGAAGTGATACCTCGGCGTGGTTCTGTCCGAATGGTATCATGCAAGTTTCCTACGATCTTAATTTCAAAATAAAAAATACACCAAACAGTGCGAAATAGGGGTTGAAAGGTTTGTATGGGATTTCCCACAGTGTTATAGTTATGGATGTGAAAAAGTATAATTAAGAAAAATAGTGTGAAAACCACCATTAAGTGGCAAGTGGGATTTGAAATGTTTAATGAAATTCACTCAGCTTTGAAGTTGGGAGCATAAAAATTTGTAATCATTAGCGTAATTAAATAAATAAATAAATAATAAATATAAATAGTAAAGTTAAGAAATTAATGTTTGGGTATTTTAACCAAAACCGCCTTGAATTATGCAAAATGGGGAAAGAGTTTGTATTGAGTAAAAATTTTATAAACGCTTGTTCAAAAAAGCGGATCTTTAAATATATCCTTGTGAATATTAAGTGGGTCAGGCATGCGTCACGACGCGGTGTTTCAGAGAATTAAAGCGGCGGTGGACTGTTGACGATGGAGGCCGTGTAAGTTATTTTGTATTACTTATTTATTATTCTATTAACTTGAAACTGAAGCAATAAATAAAAATCTTATGTTGAAATAAGGTTTCAGGACAGAACAACATCTGGCGATTTCATTAGTTAATAATAATAATTGATTACTCGACAACGGTTGCAGAGACGCAAAAATGGCAGGAAAGAAAGTTTCAAAAAGTTTCTAACGAAAAAATCAGTGACGTACTGCAAATTAGTTCTCGAGAGAAAAAGTGGCATGACGCCCAAGAAAATATTACCCTGTACGATGAAAGGCAAATTGCGAATGAGTTTTGGTATAGACTAGAAAAATCTGATCACAATATATTCAAAACTCAAGTAATTTATCATAAAAAAAGATTTTCTTACCTAAACTTGAATAATCTGTATCCCCGAAACGAACCATTGGCAATTTTGAAAATATTCTGATAAAGATGCTATATAAAATATATATTCTTATTTTTACAAGAACTATTCTCAGCGGCAAGTTGGATACTCAATGTTAAATGAATTTGAAATATCTAGTATTCAGGACATGAAAAAAATTATTCGTTGTCCACTTTTTCAATATTTTCATTGGACAGCGGGATGTTTCCCATTACGTATTTGCTGAAACCTCAACAACTCACCAAGAATAATGATTCATTCACTAACAAGGTGATAACTATCTTCATTAAGAGAAAAAAGAAATCAATAATTTTATACCGTTTAAAAATCGGATGATTCAACATTGAATAACTTAAATACTTCTTGTTCAGTTTACAACAACACTACTGAAGAACTAAACGCGGAACTTCAAAGAAGGGAGTCAACTTTGCATTAAAAAAAAACTTCAATCTAAAATCTTATTGGTTCCTTTTTTGCATGGGCGGTGTTAAGTCCAATTTTTGGGTAATTTATTTATGTAATCTTTTGACAAGTTATATCCTCTTTTATCTTGCAAACCGCAGAGTGTCCTGGAAATCTTGCCAACGATTCTGTAACTTATTGTGTTGAAGCTGGTTGACCTTCAGGGTGATTATTACTGTTAAATTCAAAGGCGCCGAATTTTCTAAAGTGATCAAGGTGTGGTATTGCCACTTTCAGACCACCTACGTAATGAAGACAACGAAAATTTGAGGCGCTATTTTAATTCGTTTCTAATTTTAATGATAATTTTTTTATATAGGGTATCCCAGAATAAGGTGCCAATGCATCTATGAAAGATTTTATCGTAATAATGTTTTAACTTCATAATACATCATTTTTATTTTCCATTCAACAGATTCTGATAAAATTCCTACTCCATAACGTTTATTAGCCCTAATTCCGAATTATCTGGAAGGTTTCTATAATTAATAAGATTGTCGATTTCTTAGAACATTTTGCAAAAATAAATTAACCATTCACGAGAAAAACGGCCTGTGAGCATCATTTAAATTGTAGCAGCACATAAATTTGGTTCTATTACCTATTATCCTGTACTGGTTGAGTGGAAGAGTAGCCACGGCTAAACTTCGCCAGTGTAGAGCACTATTTGTACACTTTGTAGGTACAGAAAATAAAGACGATTTATTATTATTATTATCGTGGACTTATGCACTTTCTCAGCTGTTAGCTGGATATGATTTACCTTTCCCAGATTCAGCAATCAAAGGGAATAGGCTCGATTACAATATACTTGACATAAATTTCCTAACTATCCTACATGTATTAAGAATTACAGCTTTTTGCATTTATATATAGGTATTCTTATGCAATTCTAATTTCCTAAGGCTATCATGCAAAGTTTTGGGTATTAACCCAGTGGAGGATACGATGACAGGAACAATATCTATTTTTTCGAGGTGCCACATCTACTTGATCTCAATAGCAAGGTCTGTGTATATGGACTTTTTCTCCTGAAACATGTTCAGCACGTTGTTATTATTCGGTATGGCGACATCCACCAGCATTGCTGTTCTGGCTCTCTTATCATATACCACTATGTCCGGCCTATTATTCGTCACCATTCTGTCAGTGGAAACAGGCCTATCGTAGTATAATCTAATAGAGTCATTTTCCAATACGGGCGCCGGTTGATACTTGTAATATGGCTGGAAGGTATTCAGAAGTCCGTACTTGTGTGCAAGTTTCTGATGGATAATGTTGCACACTTGATTATGCATGTGAAGATAGTCCGTATTCGCCAGTTGTTCGCAGCAGGACGTTATATGCTGTATAGTCTCCGATATTATATGGCATTTTCTGCACCTATGTGTGTGTAATGTTCCGTCCTCAATAATAAATTTTTTGTAGTTGTTTGTAGCAATCACTTGATCTTGAATGGCCATAAGGAATCCCTCTGTTTCCGCGAATAATTCTCCTTTCATCAACCATTTGTTGGAGGCTTCTTTGTCGATGTGTGGTTGATTAATCTCATGGTGATGTCGTCCATGTAATTCCTTTCTTGACCATTGCTCTTGTTTTTCAGTATCTGATAGGAACGGTAGATTCAGCAGGTCATCACTGGTAGCAAGATTTAGAGGTGTATAACCCTTATCAGCTAATGATACCACTCTGTGGAGGTCAGAAGTGAGAGCTTTTGCTGAGAAGAATTCTCTGAGATTTTTTATCTGTTTGGTGTGTAAATTGACAACATCTATTAAACCGCGTCCTCCTTCTTTCCGCTTCAAAGTTGTTCGTATCACAGACGATTTTGGATGATGATTGTTGTACTTTGTCATCATCGTTCGGGTCTGCCTTTGAATATCATCCAGTTCTGTCTTAGTTCATCTGATTATTCCAAATGAGTAAAGCAATACTGGAATGGCGTAGCTGTTAATTGCCTTTACTAGATTCCCCGAGTTCAACATTGATTTCAGCACAGTCTTCAGACGCTGACTGTATTCTGAACGATTCTTCCCCTTTGATTGTTTTTGGTCTAGCAACCTGGCTTGTTGGTATCCTAGATATTTGTATGTTTCGCCATCCCACGTGCACTATATAATATCACTGTTGGGAAATTGTGTTTCACCATCTATGACTTTCTCTCTCTGAATGTTCAGGGTCCTACATTTTTTAATCCCGAATTTCATATGAACATCTGCCGAGAACTTACTGACAGTTTTCAGCAAATCATCCAATTGCTTCTTGTTCGAAGCTATAATTTGATGTCATCCATGTATAGCAGGTGGGAGATTGTATGACGGTTCCTATCTGTTTTTATCCTAAATCCGTATCCTGTTCTAATGAGCATTGGGGACAATGGGTTCATAGCTAAACAGAACCATAGTGGACTCAAAGAGTCTCCTTGAAAAATTCCACGACGTATGGGTATCTCGTCGGTTTTAATTCACTTATTGTTCATGTTAACCTGTAGAGACGTGCGCCAGTGTGTCATTGTTGTCTTCAAGAATTCTACCATGGCTGGATGAACTTTGTATATCTGCAATACTTCAACAAGCCAAGAATGGGCGGTACTATCGAATGCCTTCAGATAATCTAGAAAAGCTGAATGAACATTCCGATGCCCTACGTGTGCCTGTTTCATTATCACAGAATCAATGATGAGTTGTTCCTTGCACCCGTGGTGTTTCTTTCTGCATCATTTCTGCTCCTCTGCTAATATATTGTTGTCGTCAAGGTATTGGTATATTCGATTGGTTATGCATGAGGTGAGTATTTTGTAGAGTGTTGGCAGGCAAGTGATTGGCCTATATTGAGACGGATCCTGTGTTCTATCGCTCTTAGGTAGCATATGTTAAGCCTTGTCTTAGTAAACTGGGTGTTTTCTTGGGATGTTGAAGAACATACGTGAGCTGCTCAGCTAGGGCTCCATGGAGCCTATCAAACTTCTTGTACCAGAAGTTGTGGATATTATCTATACCTGTGGCCTTCCAATTGTTGATCGCTTTAACTACTGTTGTGAATTCTTCCTCCGTTATTCCTTCGAAGTCCATATGTACGATATCAAGGCCTTGTTTCTCATTCTTGATCCATTCCTTATCTTTATTGTGTTCTTTGGGGTTCGACCATAGTGATGTCCAATAATCGGTCAAGCACTGTGCGTCAGGTACTTCTCTGTTATTGTGGATCGCAGTTTTGTTATTTCCCTTATGGAAATTGGCCGCGCTTTGGAGGAACCGTTGGTTTTGATGTTTCCTTTCAGTACACTCGATGTATCTTGAGAGCCTCTTTGCTTTTGCTTGGAGTTTCTGCTTCAAAGTGTCTATATACACGTCGATATGTTGCTTGTGGTCAGGGTGTTTTGTGTTCGTACCAATTTTTCTATGAATTTTGCGCATATGGGATTTCAAGCACCTTGGGGGCTTTTTGTTTCTTAAGAATTCTGTGAGCCGACCGATCTCAGCTCTAATATTGTTAATATCCTTCTCCAGTCGTTTTTGCCATGGTGGTTTTCTGACACTTTTTGGCTCAGATCGAATCAGAGTTGTGGAGACTTGCTGTTTGTGTAGTCGAAGAACCGCTACCGCTCCACAGTAAATCAAAGTGTGAATTTTCTCCAAGGAGTTCTGGTCAGTGTATTTTTCAAACACAGAGTTTATGCTTGTTAGGATGATATTGGTGTTCTTGTTCGTCTTGAGTTTGGGCAGTTTAGGTCTTTTAGTTGGGTTACTACCACTGAGTTCAGTTATTGCTCTGTTGAGTTCTGATCGTGCTAAATACATAAATTAGTTCTGATGGTTCGTCTCAGGGGGGGCGCTCTATGTTGATATTCGTTTCCATGGCTTCGATGTTATCTGTAACACTTTCATTGACGGTAGGTATACCGTTATGAGTATCATCTTCACTTCTAAGTTCCATTATGACCTCTTCTCGTATGCTTTGCAGCATTTCTGAAGAAAGTAGCCTGTTTTTATCGATTGTTCTTCGTTGATCCGAAATTCTCTGCTCGGATATGTGCTGTAATTCCGGATATTTTTCTACGAACGCAAGATGTAACGCGTATCTGTATGCTGTCATTTCCGATTCCAAGTTTGTAATCTTGTAATAGGAACGCATAATGAAGGCATTCACTTCTGGGGTCCACTTCATGCGTTTCCTAGGGAGTCCGGCTCTCGTGGTCATAGGCAAAATGGCTTGCGTCACCGTTGAAACATCAAGAGTCGGTTGGGAGGTATTGATGTTGTTTCCCACTTGGTTTGTGTTGTAGTATCCCTACTCGATAACCGAGGGAGACTGTGACTCACTTCCTAAATCTTGAACGCGACAAGAGATTATGGTGGTACAATGTCGATTCACCCGTTTGTTCCTTAGATTGTACATCATTGGATAAGTTGCATTTGATACCTACTGCCAGGTTCAGCTTGGGTACCTCGGGTTCGCTAAGCCCGCACTCAGAAACAATGTTCCTGAGCCCCTGAGGGCTTGTTATTATTATTATTAGTGAATTACAGTGTGTCAAGAAATTAACACACTAGAATCTAAACTACTCCGTATTGTTAGCGGAAGGAACTTCTTAATTTTTCAACCACGCAATCTGCACTACTCCAAGAAATTAACGCACAATTTTAAAACTTCAAATTTTTTTTTGGTATGCAACTAATTATTAAACACATGTTTTTTTATATGTATGGATATATGCCAACAAAATTCGATGTTTTTTCTTGGCGCACATGTTCCTCTCATGAGAAGTAAAATGAAAAAAATTAATGGAGATTCCACCACATATTGATAACAACAGTTGTTGATCACTTTAAGAGAGTAACGTTTGTTCTTCTTGAAAGTTTCAATTTAAATAATACTGCGCGAATCACGAAATTTCACCCCGTCCACAGAATCAGCTGAAGTAGTGTGTCAGATGACCTAAGTTGGGCGACAAGAATAGTCCAAAGGCTTGGGGTGTCCCATTCGACTGTTTGCAGAATGATCCGCAGGGGGGCTGGTTAGGTTAAACTTAAAACGAGACCTTGGCCAGGACGACCTAGAGCAACAACAGCGATCCATGACCGTTATTTAAGAATTTTCTCGTTGAGATAACGGTTTGCTATTGCTAGGTAGCTTGAAATGCAGTTTCGACAGAAAGTAGAGTGCAATTTCGCACGGAAGCGATACGAAAAAGTCTCAGGGAATTTGGTCTGAGGCCTAGTTCTAACCGCAGCATATTAAAATGCCCGATTGAATCTCGACAGGGTCCATGTCAATTGGTTTGAAGCTAAGTGGGAGGAAATTTTGTTTACAGATGAGTCGAAATTTTGTCTCTTTGATTGCGAAAACCATGTACCATTTGCGGCAAACATCGGTTAATATTTTTTGTTTATGCATGATAACCCCAGACCTCACCAAACTCATATCGTTAGTCCAGACCTCAATCCCATCGAACATGTCTGAGACATTCTCAATGGAAAACTATAAAGCCAGCAATAGTGAATAAGGTTCAGAACAGACTGATAGAAATTTGAAACGAAATGGATCAGAATGATATAAGGTCTTTCATTTTGAGTATGAATCGTAAATGTCATGCAGTAATTCTCACAGGAGTGGAAGTATGCGATATTAACAAGTTTTGGGGACATTTTTCCAAAAGTTTTATATTTTTCATTATTAGTTTTATTTCAATTTCTGTGAGGACCATTTTCATTTCGATCATTGTCAAGCATGAGTTAATGCTGGTGGAATATTGAAACAATAATTAAAATAATATAATATACGTTCGAAGAGTATGCAGATATGCATGTTTCGTTCAGCATATCCAGAGAGATTTCCAAGCAGAATATTACCTAATCGGCTGTCTTTTGTGAATGCACATCGACGATTAGGAGAAAACGGTAAGTTTTTAGTTGTAGAGTTTCCTTGCAATATTTTTGGATTTAGAATGTGTTTGATAATATTTCGGCTATATTCTCATGTGTGGCGCTCCGCACCTAAATATTCATAACATCTATTGGATAGTGTCCAGAAGAAAGCATTGCGCCTCATCGACCACCCGGAGATCGAGAGTGATCTACAGCCTTTCGCTGAAAGGACGCAGGTTGCTGATCTTCCTCTTTTCTACAGGTACTTCCGTGGTGACTGCTCTGAAGAACTGAAAGGCTTGGTTCCACATAGAATTATGTGGCAAAGAAAAACCAGGCTCGAGGAAAAAACTCGCATCAGCAGAAGGCCCAACTAGCTACGACGCTCTATAATAATTCTCTTGTTTACAGGGCTAGTGTGCTGGGTAACTCGCTTCTATCGACCATCATAACATACAATCTGGCCCTCTTCAAGAAGCGAGTGAACACACGCATTAAATTATCTTGGGCGGCCATATCTGTGGTATGACAGGCATCGCCTCCTCCCATGAGTTAAGCATAAAAAATTCAACTGAAATGCAAACAATTCAGGCTACTCTACTGTGGAAGAAAATATTTTAGAAGCAGAAGATAAATAGTTTTTTGTGAGCACCCGAATGTTACTAACGAAAAACTTCTAAAATTCGACTAGTTAATTGATTCCGGCGTTACTACGTAAGAAATTGAACTATGTATTTTACTACCACAACAGATTTATTGAAAATCAGGATTGGAATTTCTGTCTCTCGACCATCTTCAGCTGACAACCAGGATTGAACTAAAGTTGGAAATACATACATATATAAACAGGTAGATACAAAATTAATGAGGGTGCAAGCAAGAGGTGATAAACTAATTATGTTAAAGCAGGTATTATTTGAAGATTTCAAATAGGGACGAATAAGCCGGGTCATACTGGTCGTTTAGATGATTATCTCTATGGGGGGTTTGTTGCCGTTTGAAAATTTTGATAGATTCCAAGAAATCTAACTTTTATCCCTTAGGTATTCTGTGAATAATTTGAAGTTGATCTATGGCTATTTTCAATACAATGTGAAGCAAAAGTAGATTCGTCGGTCCTCTGATTATTGTAATCTGATTGATGGTCTTTATAACTCGTAATGAATGAACGACCAGTTTGACCTATTAAGACGCCTTCACGATCTATACAGGACAACTTGTGAACTCCAGTATTGTCAAATTTATCAGTTTTATCTTTACTATTAAAAAAATCCTGGGAGAGTTGCATATCTTAAAAGCTACTTTTTTATTCTGTTTTGAAATGACATTTGCAATCTTTTCGCTGATAGGGTCAAAATATGTTAATGAAATATATCACAGTGCGTGAAAATGACACTACAAAATTCTAACACGAAGGAGACATACCTAGTAAACCTATATCGAGTACGCTGAATCCAGTTGTAACCACCGTTTTTGAAAGTTAGCTCTTGTTTAGGAGATATTCGCCTTTGAAGTTAGCTGATTTAAGTAGGGTTCGTCGCTTATGACTTCAGTACATTATATGCTTGTAATTCCCAAACCGTTCGGAATATCGCTTTACTGTCTTCTGCAAAGTTTTAGCTATTGTCATGGCCAATAACTTTTTTGAATATACCAACATAGAAAAACCTCATTCAAACACCGTTTCTTAACAAAATGTCCAAAAAACTCCATTTCTTTGCCATTTTTTCGTTAATTTTCGTCTAACTAATAGGGAAACCAAGGGAATTTAGCTTTAAAATCTCAAAATAAGAAAAGAAAACACATTTCCTATAGTTAAATCAAAAAATTTAAACGCACAATCATGATTTTAACTCAAATTTTTATTCCAATTCCAATAATTTTCAACAAATAAACATGTAAATTCATGTTCATTCTTCTTCTTCTGCATCTTCATCTTGCTGTGAATTCCAGCAAATGTCTCCTAATAGAGAATCAAGTTTTTTTCCACTATACCAGTGCTAAAGCCTAGCCGTCACCTGATGAAACCGTTCACCATGCTCATCTGATTCACATGGTGATTGTTCGGCAAACTTGTCTGCATGGTAATGTAAAAAATGAATTTTCAGTGACATTTTTACACCGCTGTTACGGAAGGCAACGAGCATATTTTCAACGTGTATGGCCAACAACTTTTCTGAATATACCAACATGAAAAACATCATTTAAACACCGTTTCTTAACAAAATGTTCAAAAAACTCCATTTCTTTGCCATTTTTCGTTAATTTTCGTCTAAATAATAGAAAAATCAAGGGAATTTCGCTTTAAAATCTTAAAATTTCTCACAGATGTCACTGTTAATACGTATTTATAGTACTAATGTATATTCATGGGATTGTTCGACAAACTCGTATATATATATATATATATATATATATATATATATATATATATATATATATATATATATATATATATATATATATATATATATATATATATATATATATACATATATACCAGGTTGTTCAATAAGTTTTGTCGCTTGTAAAACATCCGGAGGGTATATATATATATATACTCCTGGGTGATTCACCAGTGGCGCGGTGCTATGTAGCTAGTACACACTTGAAGATTTCATTTCTGTTCGAACGGTATTGTATTTAGAAAGTGAGAACCTACTTCAGCAATTTATTTTGCAGTAAACAGGGTGTCCCAATTTTTGTATAAAAGAATCTTGGGTGGATTTTTCAGATTGGAAGACTGCTTTTTATTC
The DNA here is from genome assembly GCA_013387265.2 of Cryptolaemus montrouzieri. NCBI lineage: Eukaryota > Metazoa > Arthropoda > Insecta > Coleoptera > Coccinellidae > Cryptolaemus > Cryptolaemus montrouzieri. The sequence continues at coordinate 53,283,658 of JABFTP020000001.1, read as the reverse complement.
GAGATTCAGGAGCGGCCTAAACTCTGCTATAATGTCTTTTAAGTTTTTTTGGTAAGTAGTTTCGTCACAATATTTTTTTCCGTAAAGTTCATGAAAATAGGCTCTCACATCATCGCATGCTCCTTCGACCAGAGACGATGAATACTTTTTCCTTTCGTTTTCTTATTGCCCAAGGATACCTTTACTGATGAATTGAAATAGATCATCCTCATTTTATACACGAGTGACTCAATCAAATTATTGAATATTGTAATTTTGAAACTTCAATCATTTTCGAAATAAAAAAAATAAACTAAAATAATAAAATCAGAGGTTGCAAAAAAGAGTTTATTAGTACATATCATTATACTTGATCAGAGAAATGGAGATATTTTAAGGTAGTCGTGTATGAAATACGTAATAGATTGGTTTTGGTGAGATGATCTACAAGGTGTTGAACTATTTCAATAAGTGTACCTATATACTGGAAGATGTCTCCCAAAATTGTTAGATTTCATCAGTACCTATCACGCTGATGACGAAATAATGTTTTGGTCAGACTTGGCGTCTTCCCATTATGCGCGAGTTACGAGAGATTGGTTAGAGGCTAATAACATCCCATTTGTACCTCGCGGATATAACCCCCCAAACGTTTCACAAGCAAGACCATTCGAAGATTTTTGGGGTTGACAAGGAAAGTCTATGGCAATGGATGGGAAGCCCAAAACGAAGAAGGTTTGAGACAGAGAATCTTTCAAAAGATACGAGAAATCGATGTGGATGTGGTCCAAAGACTGATGGAAGGTGTTCGGAGAATATTGCGCTCCATTGAGCAGAACGGGCCTCTATCAATCCTTTAAATACGATTTTATAGAGTTTAGATATAAGGTGAAATCCTAATGATATAATCAATTCAATAAAGTTTTTTTCAGTAATTAATTTATCTATTCCAATTTTTTCCCAAGACTTTTGTGACATACATTAGTCAGGGGCTTCCTAGTCAGTCCATATCAGAGTGATATTTTGGCATTAGTGTCCAATATAACCTAATTTACCCGAAAAGCGATTGATACTAAAAACAAATATATTTATATATATATAAACACCTCAAAAAGTCTAGGGAACACTTCTGAATATCGATATATCGTATCCAGAACCATCAATATGGATGATTTTTTTTAAGAAATGATCACCTGCATCAATTTCTCACCAAATTTTGTAGAGTGGTGCCGCAACAGATTTCAGTTTTTTTTATAAAAAACTAAGAATGCAGCAGATGCGACGCTGCTTTATAATCATTTCATGTATTCAGTGTTTGAATTCAGTTAGTTGGCACTTTGTTTCTGTTGTAAGCACAAATAAAAGATTCAAGTTTTGTGATTCGACCATGGAAAGACGACATTTGACTAGAGAAGAGATGTTACGAGCCGTTGGCATGCTCCAAGCTGGGAGCTCACAACGGGAAGTATCCAGGGTTCTGGGAAGTAGCCCAAGTGTCATAAACCGTTTATGGTCGCGTTTTAATGAAACAGGTAGCGTAGAAGAACGCCATACAGGTCGTTTCAGGATTACTACAGTCGCCCAAGACAGATTTTTGGTTTTACAAGCCAGAAGAGATCGTACTACCACAGCATCTCTATTAGTTCAAGAGCTGTCACGAGTTCATAATGTACAAATTTCCGACCAAACTGTGAGAAATCGACTGTACGAAGGTCAGCTCCAATCCAGACGTCCTTTAAGAGTTCCACAACTGACCCATAGTCAGCTGCTCGCGCTGCTCGTTAAGCTTGGTGCCAAGAACACGTAAACTGCAATCAAGAGAGGTGGGCCACAGTTCTCTTCAGTGATGAATCTAGATTTAGTTATTATCCCGATTCGTTAAGAATTCGAATATGGAGGGAACCTGGAGAGCAAAACGGTCTCCAGCATGCTCGAGAAGTTGTTAGACAGGGAGGCGGATCAGTGATGTTTTGGGGAGGTATACGCCTTGGTGGAAGAACTGAACTCGTTTTCATACAGAACAACCTCACGCAAATGAGATAGTTTTACCTGTAGTGGTACCGTATTGTCCAAACAATGGGTCAAAATCCACTCTTCCAACAAGATAATGCCCCTCATCATCGTGCAAGAGTTGTCTTGAACGTTCTTAAAGAGAATGATATCGATCTTCTACCGTGGCCATCCTGCTCCCCAGATCTGAATCCCATCGAGCATGTGTGGGACACCCTAAAAATAAATCTCCTGCTTCAAAACGTCTTCCATCATGAACAGGAGCTTCGATTAGCAGTTTAGGGGGCTTGGAATGACTTAGGCCAAAATGTAATAGACAATTTAATATTGAGCATGCCGCGACGATGCCAAAGTGTCATTAAAAACAGAGGTGGTCCTTCTGGGTACTGAAAAATATAAGCGCTTCCATATCGTTTCGAAAATATTAGTTCAGGATTTTTTTGTGTTTTACCAAATTTCATTTTCAAATTTCAATTTTTTTATATATATATATATATATATATATATATATATATATATATATATATATATATATATATATATATATATATATATATATATATATATATATCTATAAATTTTCAAGATATTGGTAAGTTCAATACTTGTTGTCAGCTGAAAATGGTGGAGAAACCGAAATTTCAATCCTGATTTTCAATAAATCTCTTGTGATAGTATATTACACAGTGAAATTTCTTATTATTATCACGTCTAAAATTACTATCCATAGAATTTCAAGACAGCAACTTCTTCATCCACTATCAAAACTTCAAGCCAGTTTGTATTTTTCAAAATGGCTTTACGAATCTAAACATTTTGGACTTACGAAAATCCTCATGCACGTCACATTTCCCTTGGTCTATTTTAGTTGTCATCTCGATTGACTAGTCAGAACTATTTGGACTTCTGCAAAAAATTTGTCAAAACTTTCGGATAATACTCCACTGGCAACTCGGCAAAGAATGTGGTTTATTGACAAATGATCTTAACCGCATTTAAGCTTAGAAGTTAGAATGCACTTGAACAGGACCTATCCTCATCGATGAATAGATCGGGTAATACATATCAAATAGCCAGCTAGGTCCCTTGACATAAATCTTCTGGATTTTTATTATTGGGCAGCCTTAAGATTTATGCTGTTCTCATCACAAATAGGAAAATGTTGGTAGAAACAATAATACATCATTCAAATAAAATAACGCACAATCACGAAACCTTTTTTAAATACAGACACAAGTATGATTAATGTAAATTTTGTTGTTTGTTTTAATGCGGAAAACTGCAATGAAGAATATAAATAATCCTTTTTTTAACTTGGTTCAAATTCTATATGATAAGGTTGGAATCACAGGTGGCTTTCAATAAGGCATTTTCATCTCCAAAGGTGTAATTAATAATTTTGATTATTTCTTATTTGTTGAAGTATGAAATCTATGTTGCAAAAAATTGAAGTGAAATCAAAGAACTGTCTCCTCTCGCTCTTAGATTTGTTTTGTGTCTATGGTACCTCTTTGAGCCCATTTTTCTAGTTACTGGTTCATTTTTCGATATTTAACAAGATATTTTTTTATCTACTCGACGAAAAAATTCCATTAAACTAATCTTCTACCCCATTACACCAAGAGAGAATCACTGACATTGGCTAGAATCACATGACATGGCTGCTACAGCAGTAAGCTTTCAACACAAGTATCGAATTGGCTGAAATTTTTTTCTACTTACAAACTCCTTCGACATTCACGGTGAGGAAAGGTTTGTCACGTTCGTTCTTGCTCCGTCAATTCTATTCTGATTGAAACAATTTGCATCCCCTTTTGGTTGGATAAATCACTCAGCCTTGTAAATTAGCGACCGTGGAGATTTGTGTCACCCTCACAATGTTCCCGACCCCTACTTCACGATGCATGACCACTGTTGAAACCCTAAAAGGGAATCGCGTGCCATGAGAATAGTTTCAATTTTATTCTCATAGCCTTAGTACTTAATACATGAAACTAATTTTTCAGAAAAATTTCAACATTGGGTGTAAAAGATTTTGGTGACATTAGATAAGTTTGTTAATTGAAAAGATAGAAGGTGCCAAAAAATATATTATGATGAAATGAGAATGCACGTTCATATTATTATTTTGCTATAGGGTGTCTCAATACAGATGAACTTTTTTTTAATGCACACCAAGTATATTTGCACGAAAAGTGTGTTTTTCACTAATTACTCTCACATCTGTGTAACTTTTTCCTCATATAATTTGTGTGGCTTCGGAGTTTTTTCAATTTCATGTGGCCTGTACAAATAAAATTCACCCAAAGACTTGAATTCGAAGCAGGGAAAGCCAGAATATGTGCGTATAGGCTAGAACAGACAGGATACTGGAAGCGTCTCCAGTAGGGCTACTCTGGCATCAGCTTGGTTAAAGTTTGCTGATGTCACCTGCTCCCAGATTTCAACTTCAATAAATCATTTTTCCATAGTCATGTTCTCATAGAAATTGTACGGTTCAGGAGCTTTTTCAATATCATGTGGCCTAAGTATGGTAAAAGCATGATTAAACTTTGTTGTCGTTGTTACATAAATGATTTTTCAACATCTTGTTTCGTCGATGAATATTATCTGTCTGAATTCACTAAAATGGAAAAATACACATATTGATATTTATCCGATAGAGTGCAATTTGTTAAGCTTGAAAGTGTAAAATCCTCGTTGCTGAATAGGTTGTGCTATCCCCGGGGATCTGTGTTGGAGCCTTTATTATTTATATTGTTCATCAATAATATGCCTGATCTTATTGGGAATCTAGACAGCTTGATAATGTTCGCTGATGACACTGGTCAGTTATATGCTGATCAGACTCTCACCAATACCCTTCAGAATGTGCAGAACTTATACTTGACAAATTTTCCATCTAGTTCGATATTAATGAACTACTTCTTAACATCTCCAAAATTTAAGGAATTTGCATTTAAGAACTGTTCAGTAAATGAAGCTCGTAGTCATCTTTTTAAAGTAAAAAGTGAGTCTATTCAACAAATCCAAAGAACGAATTTCCTGGGTTTCATGCTAGACACAATCTTAAATGGTATGGGTATATTGACCATCTAGGTAGTGTTTTGTCTCGACTCTGTTTTGCACTGTATCGACTAAGAATTACAACCACCTTAGATATTGCGTACACCATCACACTCTCTATCGGGATATAAAGAAGATCCTAGGTACATGGAAATGAAAATTTTTAATGTTTTTCTCAACTATTCAAAATGGTTCTGTTGGAGAGCTTGCTCCCTGAATGCTTTTACTCACTGAATGAATTTCTTCTGATGGTTGTTAGTTTCTCCTGTTACATGTGGACATGTCTTATGCCTTTGTTACTTACCATTGTATTGTTATGGTAAGAACACAATAAATAATAATTATAATTATTATTATAAGTCGATATTCACCCTAAGGTGTTTCACACTCCCTCTAAGACTAACATTCACTGATCCCAGATATCTACGATATCAAAAGGATTCAGCTCTTTATTTAGTATGATGTCAGGGCTATAGTGTGCGACTCGTTGATCGGTGAGAACTGTACGGTCCCAGTACAGTTCATAGATTTCATTTTCAAGAATTGGCTCTGGGATGTTTTTGTAGTATGGGACCTTAGTTGCTTGCGTGAGATTATGCTTTTGTGCCAATTCTTGGTGCACGATTTAGGTTATCGCTTCGTGTCTCTCCTTTATTCTGTTGACGATATATTCTGATATTCTGTTGTATCGTCTCCGAAGTCTGGAATCCGTATTAGCATGTGTCTGTCGCTAGATAATTTCTGGTTGGAATAACTTCGTCTTGTATTGCCAAAAGGAACTCTTCCATCTCAGGAAGCATCTGTCCGGAGATCAGCCAGTAGTTCGATACAAATTTGTCGACATGTGCCCCGTCGGCCTCGTTGGGATGTCTCCGTGTAGCGGTTTTTCCTTTCACGTCTGTAGTTTTGCGTCATCGGTCTTGTGACGAGTCCTATGTTCGTGTACGTCAAGACGTAAAGGAGTTGAGTCGTCTACTTCGCAGATAGTTCGTTGTAGAATTGAAGTATTCTCTTTTTGTTGGAAATAGTTTCGCAAGTTCGAAATCTACCGATCCAACTGCTTCGTGATATCGGCTAGTCTTTTGCCTCCTTGATGTCGCAGCAATGTAGTTCTTTCGATAACGTTCCTTGGGTGGTGTTTGTGTGGCTTCGTCAGCAGCGTTCTCACATTTCGTTGTATATTATCGATATCGGTGTTGCTCCAGGCAATTATTCCGCAGGAATAGTTCATGATTGAGCATGCCTAGGTGTTGAATGCATTGAACATATTCTTGCTGTTAATATAGAGAATAGACAAGTTACTGGAAGGTATATGAATGGATCTTGGATGTTCTTGATATATTTTGGCAGTAGGTAAGCTGATCCTTGTGTAAAGAACATTGGCATCTTTTCTGGACTAAGTAGGGCTTCATTAATTAAGACAGTGATTCCTTCATGTGGACACCAAAGTTTCTTCAACCAGTAGTTCTGTACTTGGTGGGGACCCGGTGCTTTCCAATTGTGAAGTTTCTTAATGATGTTAGTCACTTTTTCAGTTGTTAAGGGTGTATATTTCAGCTTGATTAAAGTGGAGCACTGCTCGCTGAGGTCATCTCTTATGCTACCAGATTTCAACTAAAAGAGTCCTTTCTCCATAGTCATCCCTCCCAGGGAAGAATGTACTGGAGTCGCTCTGCGTGGTGTGGTACACACTCGATAACAGGCACTGGAATACCAGGACAAGTCCCGAGAAGTCCAAAAGCATGAATCAAGATAAGACACTGCATTGTTAGTCAGAGGAGATGAAAAATTTAAATCTAGAATACCATAGCAAGAGGACTTTCATACTTACCGATAATGAAGCTGAAGGCTGACGCATTTGAACCAAACGGGTTAACTTCGAAAGTCTGCAAAAGCTTCGAGGCGGCAGTGCAAATATTGCGTGGGTCTCGGTTCTTAGGCCACTCGTGTCGTGCAGGTACTGGAAAAGCAAAATAACTGGCCAAAATTTGGTAGGTGGCACCGCTAGTAGTACAAGATGATGCCTGCGTTTCCATACGGTAGTGTACGTACAGAGGTGATTAAATGGTTGATAAAGAATGAAATTCTATCATCAAACTGTGGTTTCCAAATAAACTGGGCCTTAGGCTTGCAGTTACAAAGAAAGCAAAACCTCAAAAAATATCCCATAGGCACAATCAAAGGATTTATAAGATTAGTGAGGAGACCCAAATGGAAAATCTGAACACACACATACACACACACACACACAAACATTCTTAAGGGTAACGTGAATCAGTTAAAATGACGCACAGAATGGAAAATTTCTGAAATATGTGTCACTCATAACTAATCAATTTATTTTTCTTTCCAAACTGAATCACTTTGAATGGCTGTCAGCATTGATGAGAAAATCTGTGACATCTATTTTTCTGAGCAGGTACGATCTGTTATAATGTTATGATTTCGTCAGAACATTAGCATTAGAGTATTAGATGGAAACTCGTATTTGAATATTAATCTGAATGAAGAAAGGATTTCTTAAAAGCAATAAATTAATATTTCGAGCATTACCTGTTTACGAGAGATCAAGAAGTGAACAAAGGTATATTTATACATATGTATAATTCTCGGATAGTAGACGTTGGTGGCATAACAATAAAATCAAGTCAATAAATTGCTGATCATTATTGAATAGAACAGGATTCAAATTCTAGGAAACTTTTAAATTGTCAATTTTCAGAATTGGATCCTCATTGCTTTCCAACTACGCGGCAGACAATATCCACGAAATAATAATAAATATTGCGAAGACTATAAATTATTCATACAGATATGTTCTTATGCACATATTGTCAGACATTTGAAACAATGTCAGTACTCAATTGCATACTTTTAAATATAAGAAATCATAATCAAGGTCATGTATAAGTTAAGTGGGAACAAGGATCTAAGACTAGAGGATCCTTAGAAGATGACAAACCGTTATTGATCTCATAAATATGATAATAAGATATAATCGTGAAATCAATCGACACTTCATTTTGAGGAACGAGCAAAGCTAGGTTAAATATACAATACAGTTCCCAATAATTGATAGGAATCAATTATATTTTTCGAAATTGTGCACATAATATCATATATTAATGAATGAGTAAAATATTTTCAATGATTTTGCTATTGATTTCATCGATGAAGGTGAGAAGAAATCGTAGAAGGTAAAGTGAGAGAAAATGCAAAATTTCATGAACAAATAAACTCATTTTGGACCTATAACTCGAAAACCAATTTTTTCCTGTCCACCAGTTTACTTTCTGTAGATATTAAGAAGAATTTCCATTATCCAATGGCAATTTACCTCACTATTTAATGTTAAAATAGAACAATATCCATCCCAAACCTATGTTCTTTGACCGGTGAAATTTATCATGTATTCGCAAAATTCAGTGGCCGATCTAAATCATTTTCAAGTAACTCCTGTAGGTATAAATTGTATTTTGTAAGAATGCATCTTTGATCCGTGATTAATTTTAATACCGTATTATTGTTAGTATTATGGTTACCGACAATTTGCCAGGTAGAAGTTATTGGATTTTCCTGAATGGCCAATATAATTGTCAGTTTAGTGTCGTGGTTAACAACGTATAATCTTTTTCTTATAATCCCTAATTCCCGGAATTGTTACAACTAGTACCTAGACTTATTAGAAGTAAATCTGGATGCGTTTCTCGAAATAACCTAACAACCACAGCCGGAGTACTGTTTTGTTGCCATAACCAATTATAATCAAAATTTCAATTTTATTCGACTCGGTTAGATGCATTATTTAGGAAAGAAATTTAACACACAACTACATACACAATAAACGTAGTCATTTATAGATTCGCAGAGAGATACGATTAAGATAAACGATACTACGCTATCACAAAATTCGCCGGTAACAGAAAAGATCTGACATATCAAGGTAATGAAAAATTCTTTCAAATTCAGTTTTATGACCCCTTAGGACGCAATTACATGCAAAATATAACTACTAAAAATCGTTTTATGTTTTATGAAATTTCATAAAAATTTTCCATAACTTTTCACTGATTTCTTCTTTTTAAAGTTCTACTCTATGTATCAAAGTATAATAAAAACAAAATGAAATGAAAATGTTTCCTCTATATATCCATTCATAAAATAAAATGAAAAGAAAACAAACTAAAGAAAACAAACTAAAAATCTCTTTTTGGCATAGATGAGAAGATAAATATAGGAATTTATAGATTTTTCAATTTCAGTTCGATTTTTTTATCAACGCCCACTTTCACTATATCTTACCATCCCCCTACGTTGGACGCTTTGCTATATGCATAAATTTCAAGTACAGTAGATGAGTATAGTGTTTTTGGTAGAGGTATTTTTGAAAACTTTTCGAAAATAATTGTTTTCAGCAGTTATGAATTTCTCTCCTAGTAGATATAGAGCTCATTTTCTCTGAAAAGGCATAGAAGGTGGAAATCTGTCCTTAAGGTCTATGTAGTGAATACTATAAATAATAAAAAAATAAGAAACACTGTTCGATGGTAAGCGCCTTGAGAACGACTCGACCTATTTTCTATTTTAAATTGTTCTTAATAGTCCGAATAGGCTCTTTATAGAATCAAATTAAAGAAGATTCTAATGTAATGCAGAACATACCTTTTCTGCATAAACTCAGGACTATAAATGACGATTCAAATGATAAGTATGATGAATTCTTTTTCATTCTGTTTGTTATGGTGGTAAAAAGGAAAAATTATAACCTTCATTGCAGAATTTGAACGCAACAATTCAATATATTTCTTTAAAAGAACCATCTCTGAACTCCATAATAATCTCACCTAGAACTTGAATAGGAAAGAAATATTTACAGACTCAACAAAGTCATTGGATTCTTTTAACCATATTACACATATATTAGCTGGCTTATAATTCAATGATTCATAGAGCAAATAGTTAATTGATTTCGCCGTTAGTACGGGTTAGTTAATCATGATGATAATGAGAAATTAAACTAAGTATTATACTACCACAAGAAATTCAGGATTGTAATTTTGGTCTCTCGACCATTTTCATCTGACAACAAATACTGAACGAAAATTGAAAGACATACATACATAAATAGGTAGATACAAAATTAATAAGGGTGCAAACAAGAGGTAATAAAAGAATAAGTTTAAGAACGGGCATTATTTAAAGATATCAAATATAGACGAATAAGTACAGATCTACCATTGATAACATCTTTGTGAATTACAATACGCCAGTACAGGGTAGAGTTGTATCAATTATTTTGTCTCATCATGACTCTCAGTACTTCCGATTGAGTGCTGTGCAGAAACGATGCACTACACAGAAACCAGTGAAGCGTAGAATTTACTCTCAAACGAAGATGTCAGCTTCAGAGCTGAAATGGAAAATGTTGATTGGACAGAACTCTATCAGGTGTGTGACCCAAATCTAGCATACAATAGGTTCCTCAGTCTCTTCCAGAGTATAAGTCATCACATTTTTACTGTGGGACACACAAGCCATGGATTACAAAAGGTATAAGAGTTTCATCAAAGAAAAAGAAGGAAATGTATATGACGGGAATAAGGGATCAATTTTTATAAAAAATATTGTAAAATACTAAGACAAGTTGTCCAAGTGGCAAAAAGGATGCACAATGAGAGATATATATCGGACTCAGCCAGTAAACAAAGAGCCACATGAAGGATTATAGGAGAATATACAGGCAAGACGCCTAGAAATGTATCCATTCTGTCAGAGATTACCACAAAGGACAAAAGCTATATGGACATAGTGAATTAGATGAATGGATATTTTGTGAACAGTGGAATATTTTCATGTGATGTTGTGAACACAGCTGATTGTGCTGGGTTCGGATGTGGAACTTCCATAAGTAATAGAACACCGATTCCGTAGAGATTTACAACATTATTATGTCTTTAAAGAACATCAAGGCGACTGGCTTTGACGAAATCGCAGTAGCCTTGATAAAGACAGTGGCGGAGCTGATATCTCCTGTATTGAGCCAGATAGGAAATAAAATGTTTGAGAGTAGAATATACACTGAGGAACTGAAAGTAGCAAAAATAAGGGATATATTTAAAAAGGGAAACAAACAGCAAATGGAGAATTATCGACCAATTTCCCTACTGAGCAATATAAGTAAAATATTGGAGAGGTTGATTCACAATAGGATTGTTGGCTTCTTTGAAGCATTTGGAGTACTGACATAGCACCAGAATGGATTCAGGATTTGACGGAGCACAACAAGAGCAGTATATGTCACTATTAAAAATATATTGAAGGAACTTAATAATGGTAGAATCACAGCCTTGGCATGCATGGACCTAAGCAAAGCATTTGATAGTGTTAATCACGAGAGGTTACTTGACAGATTGTATAGACTGGGTGTCAGGGGTACACCCTTGGAACTTATCAGATCATATTTAACACAAAGATCACAATATATTGTAAAGAAGAATCCAGTAACAGGAGATGGGGTTAAATCGGCAACAATTATGAATGGATCCGGAGTACCCCAGGGTTCGGTCTTGGGGCCATTGTTGTACATTGTTTATACCAATGAATTACCTGAGTCTATCCCTGATTTCGTTGTACAGTTTGTGGATGATACATCGGTGGTTATCTCTGGTGCGCATCCAATGGAGGTCCAAGTGAGTACAGTTCTGAATGCACTGACCAGCTGGTTTTCCAGGCATGATCTCAAGCTGAATGATTCTACGACTGAGCTACTCCAGTTCAACTACGCTCTGATGGCATACAACGCATACATATGTAGTAGACTTCGATATGGAATTGAGATCTGGGGAAATTCGGCATTTGTTGGAAGGCTTTTGGTGCTGCAGAAGAGATGCTTGAGGGCAATGATGGGTCTTGCTTAGACTGAGTCTTTTATCATGACCTCAACCCTTACGATTATCGGCATTTACATACAAGAATGTAAATGTTTATTATCAAGAAAATATTCTACAAGGGGAAGAAAAAGTATACAGCTGCCACAGATAAAAAAAAGCATATCTCCAAAAGAATTGTACTTTTATGATTGCCAAGGTGTATAATCATTTGCCTCAATATCTTAAGGAAGCATCTCACTCAGAACCCATATTATAACCTGGGTGAATATTTCTGTGATCCTTTGAAACTGTAATCCTTTTTGTTCAAATATCGATTGTTTTATATAGTATTGTACCTGTTTATGACATATATTATATTTATTGTGATTATGTATTGTCTATAGTATTGTATTGACAAGTTCTACAACTTATTGTTTTATGGAACAAATAAAGAATATCTATCTAAGCTGGGCCATTGTAGTCGTTCAGAAGATTATCTCTACGGGGGGTTTGTTGCAGTTTGAAAATTTTGATAGATTCCAAGAAATCTAACTTTCATCCCTTAGGTATTCTGTGAATAATTGAAAGTTGATCTATGGGTGATAAATAATGCCCATTTCAATACAATTTGAAGAGAAAGTAGATTCGTCGGTTATCTGGTTATTTTAATCTGATTGATGCTCACCACTCTCAATAGTCAACTAGAAATGAATTACTCCCCACAACTCATTATTTAAAATAGGCAAAATGACTTAGCTGTCGAATGTGTTTTAAACGCACCTTGATCGTAACTGATAATAGGAGAGACTTATTTGATTAGTTAATTTTTTATTTTATTCTTTTATATGTTTTGATCCCAAAAATTTCTAGAAGAGAAAATGGGGTTAGAGAGTTAAAAAATCTTCAGAATTTTTGCATGAATTCTCGATCATAACATTTGTAACAACTATTTATATCGTACGAAATGCTGCTATATTGATTTCTTATAAAGTTGATCATTCAGCGCCTGAAAGTGGTCAACCAGCCAATAGTATATTAATTCAAATAAAGGGAAAGGGTCTCATCACTGCGCTGAAAATTCAGGAAATGCGAGACTTCAGTTGTTCAGTTCAGATTTCTCATGTAGTGCATGCACACAGAAAAGTCATATTGAATATTTCAATCAGTCCTAAAGTACTGGATTATTCTCTTTCAAGTTACATGTATTTGAATTGTGCCTTTTTATTATTGAAACTGTATATTTTGGGCATAATTGCCGCTGTATGCGGGATAAGTTTACTATGTTTGAAATCACAATCATATTCGAAGCCGTTCACCATCTCAGGTAAACGATGAGTCTCCATTTTCTTTTTCGATTTCTTAGTTTCGAATAATTTCAGGCTTCAAGTAACTATCTGCAATAGTTTGCATATTAATTGCTGACTACTTATCGTAAATATATAAATACCTACCTGTATTTTATTTCTGAACTTTTACGTCAGTTACGTTCGATTCTATACCGAAATTATATTCACAGTGATCCGTTTGATCGGACTATAGATATTTTCATAATCAACTCCTCAACTATATATATATATATATATATATATATATATATATATATATATATATATATATATATATATATATATTTATATGGTCTCTTCGAGGTATTCGTCCGTTTTGAACTTAAGTTCCTTTCGAAACTTTGGTTTTGGCGACGTTTCGATGCAATCTCATGCACCATCTTCAAAGCCTGTTGACGTTTTCGTTAATGCGTCTAGTCCGGTGTGGCACTCCTATATATAACTTCCTGGCTGCGCAAATTACATTGATATTTCATATTAATGAATGCCGACATTCACCCCTTTCATCTATGTATGTATGTATGTGTATATATAAAGGGTTTCTATATTATTTATAACGTAGAATTCATAATATTTAGAATATAAGGAATTATTATTTTCTGTACATGGATTGTTGAATATCTCTACAACTGATCATTTCTTTTTTTTTCATCAATATAATTATTGAATTCTAAACTATATTGCGTTGTGTATTATTTCTTGAACTGATATAAATAGTCATTTCACTGAGCATCAAATTCAATTATATTTTCTTCAGAGACTTTATTTGATAGTTTGTACTCATTTCAAGGGGGTTCGTTAGTCACTCCGGGATTCTATTTTCATTCTAAACTATTTGGCGCCATTCATTTTATGAACCCACCCCATCTCCACTGAAGACTATAGCCGTGAGCATCCCCCTCTTGAACTTAATTATGTTAACAGTCGAGATAGAAAATATTAATTCATAAGTTTAATTTCAAAATTTACCATAACACATATTAAGTTTCTTTTTAATTTTGTTACCTACGGCCTTGGAGATTTTTTAGGAATAATGTAGTATAGAACGTTTATGAATTATTAATATTTTGTATGCATCTTCGATCATAACTGAAAAATTCTAGTTTAATTATTTTCTTTATTCCTTATTTATGGCGTGGGAAAAGTTTTCAGGAATGCAAATCTCAATCACAACATTCGAAAGTAACGTCATATTTTGTTGATTTCATTTTTCTTTATTCTTTAAACTTCCCTAATAACTCACAATTGAAAAAAATCCAGAAATCTATGAAAAATTATTGAAATTTGGACAGAACGTCATCTGCTCAGCTGACAATCATGAGAATGTTTATTATTTAAGAGTGCGCATAAACATAGTGCACAATCGTGTTCGTATAATCGAAGCACTCTAACTTCTCCATTTCTGGAAGCATTTCTTGGAATATGTGAGAAAATAGAGTTCGGAGGAGGTTTGAAGATGCGGGAGATGAACCGACAAGACAAAAGCGGACGCTGGTCTATTATCATTATTTCATATGTTAATTCGAAGGAAGTAGAATGATTAATCAATGGTTACGGCGCCTCGCACATGTAATTTATATCTTTTCCTCGTATGATCTTTTTCCATCTTCGAGGAGGTAGTCTGAGTCGTTTCTGAATAGCTAGAAAAATTCATTGGAATTACTGGGCTTATTCATAGAGGAAACTTCTTGTTAGTGGAAGGAAAATTTTATTTTAATGGTAAATTATTTTATAAAAGAGTATTTGTATCTTTATTTCTTATTAACTGTCATTATCTGAAATGTGAAATAATAATAGTTCTTGAAATATTCTTTTGATATATCGCGTGTTCACAATTTTATGGGACTGCTGATAATTTTGTTATTTGAAGAGATAGAAGAAAGAGTCAAAGAAAAAATTAGGATCAAATGATCCTACTTCTTTAAAGTATTGTTTTGCTATAGACTGTTTTAATATAGATAGACCCAAAATCTATCAATTTTATTTTCAGATTTTGATTTGATTTTGATGAATCGATAAAGTGGAACTGAACTGAAGTTCACATTGAATTTCTTCATTTTTGTAAATTGTCCAACTTTATGAAATGATCAGTTATTTTAGATCTGTAAGATAAGTACTGATCACATCTTAAGAAATGAGAAAAACGCCATTGGTATCTTAGTTTATTGAGGATAAATTCCATTTCAACAGAAGTAGCCACTTCTGACTAAACTTCTGCGCGAAAATATTCGAAAAATTGTTAATTGTAGTGACATGACAAAAATCATTTATTCGTGATCAAATAAAACGACACATTCGCGGGGATAATGACTCCAAATTATATGGCGATTGGAAATTGTGAATTTTCGGAATGGTTATTCAACTTGTGAGGAGACGCAAGAGTACATACCAGAGGCAATCATAAGTATAATAATCCAAAACCATAATAAAATTACAAATTGAAATAATGATAGAAACGTAGTTTGTACTAATGTGAATTTTAGATGATTTAGACCAGGGTGCTCAAACGGTCGATCGCGAGTGCTTTTTGAGTAGATCTCGAAAAGAAAAAAAATTTTCAATAAGTAGGTAACTTAACTACAAAAATTTATTACGCAATAAAATGACACTCTGCTAGAGGCAAAAGGCGGCTTTATCAAAGGAACGCGCGGTACTAGTCAAAGAAAAGTCACGTTTTTTATTCTTGCCTAGAAATTTCGGGCGGCGCGTTTGACGGGAACATTCGAGACTTTCGTTCATGCCGATATGAATGTTGCGCCTGCAGGAAAAGGAGTCAAGCTGAATTGTAACTTGAAGGTAATACTACGTCGATACAAAGCTTATTATTGAATAGTACAAAATGGGTGCAGCGAAGAAATCTAAAACGTATCATTTTAATAACGATTGGAAGGAAGAATTTTTCTTTTGTATGGTGAAGGATAAGTGCATTTGTCTTATTTATCGTGCGTCAGTTGCAATACCTAAGCGTGGTAACTTAGAGAGGCATCATAAAACGGTTCATAAAAACTATGAAAAGGATTTTCCGCCACAGAGTGAATTAAGAAAACGAAAAGTACATGATTTGATATCTTGTTTGAAAAAAGAACAAACCATGTTCACAAGCACAGCCAAACAATCAAAAGCTACAACGATCGTGTCATTTAAAATATCTCATATATTGGCGAAACACAAGAAACCATTCGAATATGGATCAGTTGTGAAGTAAGCATTTATTGAAGCGGGTGAAACTTTATTTGGAGATTTTAAAAATGAAACAGAAATCATGTCTGCTATTAGAGAACTTCAGTTATCTCGTCCGACTGTCACAAGGCATATTGAAGTCATGAGTCCGGACATGGCAGACAAACTAAAACATGATATCATGAAATGTACATAGTTTTCTTTACAGTTCGACAAATCCACCGATATGATAGACACTGCCCAGCTGTGTATTTTTATTCGGATGGTATTCAATGAGATGAAAATTATAAACCCGTGGCGAAGATATATATGACGTTTTCTTCAATCAAGATTTTGAATGCAGTTATGCATAGATCAAACCGGAGGCCACTTTGAACATATTTTGTAACATTTCTATTACTTCAATTATTCATGCAATCTTTTCTTTTCCGTAATTTGTGGTAATATTCTCCATTGTCAAATATTTTCATTCATTCAAAGTATATTTTTTCATTAAAATAATCTGTTTCTCGAGAAATAGTTATATGACAAAAAAGAAATAAATTTGAAAAAAATGTTATGAATACCGCCACAGGAAGTTGACGAGTAGGAGAATAAGAAATAGGATCGAATTAAACAATTTTCAACTTCTCCAAACACTGCTTTTTTTTAAATTGAAGTCCATAAAAAACTCATTTTCATCGCCTTCGCATCGGTCCATGCAGAAATTTTTTGATCATTTTCGACTTATAGACATAAAACTGGTGTTTTGAGTAGCACATCGTACCAACTACTGTTTTTTTTTCTCAAATGACATGCACCCCTCTTCAAAAACGAAGGAAAACATTTCGAGATGAATAATGAGACAAAGTATCAGAAACTTTGAGAAATATCGAAAACCGTTAAAGATAGGTATAGAGAACATGGGTATCGTTCGATAGGTATAAAAATAACCGGTCATTACAGAGTATAAGATACAGGGTGTGTCATTTGGAAAAATTGAAAAAATAAGGCTTGAAGAGAGGCGGAATCGAAAATGTTGTACTGGGAACCCTGTATCAATTTCAGAGTTCCCCAACGATGGTTACTCAAAAATGGAGTATTAGTAACATAATTTTTGCAAAATCACAATCGGAAAGTCACAACGACAGAATAAAAAAAAATTTCAAAAAAGTCATCAAATTTCGAAAAATCTCAAATACTTCGAAAACCATTGAACTTAGTTATAGGGAATATCGAACAAAGTCGCCTTCATTTGATCTCAGAAAGCTAAAATCATCAAAATATATAGGGTGTTCTATTTAAAAGAACATAACTTTGATTTGTTCCTCAGAAAGGGAACATCCTGTATATACGAAATTTTTTAATTGTGACCGTAACAAAACGTTCGTCATTTTACGAGAAAAAAATTTTCAAAATCCGTCGTTTTCTTGGCATTATGCTACTGCCAGTGACTCGTAGGGCACCCTGTATAAATAAGTGTGCATTACAACCGCTGGAGCACCAGCTTTGACTGGAAACAAAAAAGGGTTTTGTGGCATTGTGTCGAGCTAATGAAGATTTCTCTTCATTTTTTTCATTCCATTGTATTATAAATCAACAAATTTTGTGTTCAAAAGTTTTAAATACGGAGGAAATTATGCGCATTGCAACAAAACTTGTGAATTCCATCCGTGCACGTAGATTGCAACGCCGGCTCTTTAGGTTGTAGTTGGAAGATAGGGAGTTAGCTGAACACACTGATTTAGTTCTTCTCACGGACGTCAGGTGGTTGAGTCGCAGAAAATTCCTAGAAAGGTTTCAAGAATTATTCCCGAAATAACAGCTTTTCTAGACGAAAGAGGTGATGATACTCAGATGTTGAAAAACGAAAAATGGCTGACTGATTTGGCGTTTTTGACGGACATCACAATGCACTTAAACACCATTAATTTGGGCTTCAAGTTAAAGGAAAAACTATTATTGAGATGATTAGCGCAGTAAACGCATTCAAAAGTAAATTGCAACTTATGACAGATCAATTGAAAAGAAAGGATCTAAAACATTTCCGTCTTTGAAAGCAAGAATTCCTCAGTTGAATTATGATACGTACGAGGCTGAATTATCAAATATTTTGGGACGATTCGAAATGCGTTTTTATGATTGCAGTAAATTGGCAAATGTAGCATCATTTATGAGTTACTATTTTCATGTAAAAACATTGTGGAATTAGCTACTGAAATAGCAAGTCAGTTTAATATGAACTCATGTTCTGTTGAATATGAGTTGGTGCAGATTATATCAGATATACATCTCAAAGCTACAGCATCTGATACTAATTTCTGGTGTTTTATATCTGAAAATGAATATCCGAATCTAAAGCAAATCGCCCTTCAACTGACGGCAATGTTTGGGTCAATTTACTTGAGCAAGTCTGCATTATCTGAAAAGAAGATAATCAAGTCAAAATATCGCAATCGACTAACTGACGATCATAAGTCATCATGTTTGCGATAAGCACTCAGTGGCTACGTACCATCTTCTGAAAAGTGTGCTGAGGACATGCAGTGCCGCGCTTCAATATACAAAGTCACTCCTTAGTTAAGTGTAACACAATATGTAACTCTTTTCTTTTGTAACAACCAATAAACTGGCAATTTTGAATAACTATGAGTTTTTCATTGATATTATAGAGAAGAACCTAACTAAACCTAACCCAAACCTTAACTAAAATAATGTATATTGTGCGGAAAGCTAATATCTATATATGCTACGGTACACCCTACCTAGGTAGGTAGGTAGGTAGGCTGTATCGTGTATGTACGGCAACCGTGCATCACACATACTTGCAGCCTCTCAAAGTCGATCGTATTTAAGTTCATCGATAAATTTCAGGATTAACACCGATAATATCTAAGAATTTCTTTAATACATATGTAACTGATGATATACTTTCAAATTTCTACAGAACCCTCGGTGCGTCCTAATCTCACTTGAGGGTTTTTTTTTATTTGCGAAGGACAGGCTTTTTCTATTACACAAAGTTATGGAGAATTTGTTTTTCAATACAGCCATATTTCTGATATTCTTAGGGTTCTTACATACACTTATATACAAGACTTTAAAGTTAAAGAAATGAATTCAATTGCAAAAACTTGTGGCATTTCGAAAAGATCAGATGAGCTGCTGGAAATGTTTGGAATTATTGAAGATTAAGTCTTGGTATTTTTGACTACCTTCCCAGACAGATGTTATTCCGTTCAAATTTCAATAAATTTAATGGGGTAATTATCAACTAACGACATGTTTTTGTACCTCACTTTCTTGTAAAAGCAAGGAAAATATTAATATAACGCCATAACAGTATTTAGATTATGTGCATCTTGTTAAATATTTTTTCACATTTGTGTTTTTAACATTTACAAATTATGAAAAATCATATCAGAGATAGAGTTTCCAGAGTTAGGACTTTTAATCAAAAACTTCATCCTCCTTTTACACAGAAAAAACATTTATTTGTGATCAAATAAAAACGCATTCATAATATTCCAAATTATGTTGCGATTGGAAACTATGAATTTTCGGAATGTTGATTTAATTTGTAGGGAGACGCAAAGGTACATACCATAGACAATTATAATTAAAACCATGCGAAAATTACGAGTTGAAATAATTGTAGAAACACTATTTCTACTAATGTAGATATTTGATGATTTAGACGGATGTGCGGCACTATTGATGGGCCGTTATCAGAAATCTCTGAGGTATCAGAAACATATAGAGCACTTCTCGTTGACCTAAAACATGAAATTTGGCAAGAACCAACGTCATAAAGTTCAGATAGAGAAGAAATCCTGAAACCGTGAATTTGTTTTTATATCACTAAACTGCAGTTTTTTTTGCTACAATGTATTTTATACTCAGGTCTGCCTACCCTTCGATATGCGAAAAAAATTTCGTTCGGTCAACGTTACCGGAAAATAAGGCGGTTTATGTCGCGTTGTGCTGCTAGCTTCGACAACCACAAGAGAATGAAAGCCAAAGGGTACTTCGCGTTGACCTATAGAAATATGAAATTCATCGAGAAACGATGTTTTATAGCCTGGATACAGGGAAAAAACTATACATTTGCAGTTACAATAAAAATAAACTTGTTATAATAACATATTCACCTTTTTTGAAGAAACGCCTGAAGATAGTGAATTGAAATTGATACTAGATATTCAGAACTGCAATTTCTTTGATCTGTGAATCAATCAAACTTTTTGGTCAACGATACTGGAAAACACGGCTTTGCATGTCGCTTTCTACTTGATATTTTGTAACTCGTAAAGAAATCAAAACCAATGTCACGTTTATCTAGAATCAAGAAATTGTTGATTTTTGTTACATCATAAAAAATTGCGATAATGAGCTCATTTGCATTTCCTCAGAATCGCGTAGGAAAAGTTGAAAGCAATTGAACATTCCTGCATAAAAATCTTAAAATTTTTGAAGTAGCAGAGTTTTAAAGTACAAGTACAAAGAAAATTCGGAAAACTGATAAATTTTAGTTTACATCACGAAGAAAAACATTCATTTGTGGTCAAATAAAAACTCCTCATTCGCAGGAGATAATAATGTTTCAGATAACACTAACATAAAAGACTTAAAGTTCAAACTATACGGTACTTGTTGATGAAATCAAACAGTTATAGAAAATAAAGTAAATAAATATATTAACTCGCTGAGTCACAAAAACTCGTGTTATTTCGATAAGTTTAAATAAAGCCCATGGAAATGTTTGGAATTATTGAGGATTATGTCTTTGTAATGCATTTTAACTATCTAACCCGACAAATGTTCCGATCAAATTTCTATAAATTTCCAGCTTAATTCTAAACAAACGACATGTTTTTGTTCCTCCGTTTCCTGTGAAAGCAAGGGAAAATGTTTATATAACGCCATAAAAGTATTTGGACGTATATACAAAACTTAGAGTTCGAACTATATGGTACTTATTGATGAAATCAAACCGTTATTGAAAATAAATTGAGTGAATTTAATACATTCACATAGTTAAAAAAATACGTGTCATTTCAAAAAGTTTAGATAAGCCGATAGAAATGTTTGGAAATACGGAGGATTGAGTCTTTGTAATGCATTTAACTACCTGACCCGCCAGATGTTTTCCCTTTCAAATTTCAACAATTTTCCATTGTAATTATCAACTAACGACATGTTTTTGTACCTCAGTTTCCTCTGAAAACCAGGAAATATGTTAATATAACGCCATAAAGGTATTAAGATTTTGTGCATCTTCTCAATTATTTTTTTCTACATTTGTGTTTTTATAACGCCATAAAAGTATTTGGATTTCGTGCATCTTGTAAATTTTTTTTTTTACATTTGTGTTTTCAACATTTACAAAAGATGAAAGACCATATCAGTGATAGGGTTTCGAGAGTGTATTCCATGTGTCATTATGGAAAATTTATATAAGCCCATGGTAACGTTTTGCATTATTGACGATAAGGTCTTGCTGTTTCTGGTTCGACAGATGTTCTTCCATGCAAATTGCAATAAATTACCTGGATAAACATCAACTAAGTACATCTTTTTGTACCTCCGTTTCCTGTAAAGGCTAGGAAAAATGCTGATATAACGTCATTTTGCGCATCTTGGCAATTGTTTTTTTTTACTTTTGCGTTTTTAACATTTACAAAAGATGAAAAATCATATCAGGAATAAAGTTTCCAGAGAAAGTCATCCTCTTTAATAATCTCTTTCGACAATTTTAAATTATCAATAGTTTCTGAATGAATTATTTGCCGAAAATTGAACGCATTTTCTTTCATTTTAAAGTTGTTGATAATTTTTGCAATTAGTGACTTTTCTAATTAAGTACACTTTTCGGCAAAAAGTGTTTCATTTCTCAACAAAATACTATTAAGTCAATACATTATGAGTAGTGTTTTTCAAGTAACACAAGAAAACATTGCACTTCACTATGATAATGAATAAAATGGGAGTGCAATTTAAAAAAACAAGGACTAGTGACGTCATATCTTGCCAAAAACGCGAAACAAGAGTTTTTTCTTCAACCCAAATTTCGCGCAAAATATACACCAACCATTAGATAACCGAAATGCATAATTTCCCGAAAACCTTAATAAATAACAGAAATGTCGTCATCTAGAATACAAAAATATTAGAAAATGTAACTTTTTTTCCCTGTGAATCTGTTATGTTAAACAACAAATCGGAAAATCAAAGAAGTCTCTTTTTTGTAAACGAAAAACAAACCACAGCCAGTTTTTTTTATGTTCAAACTTGCTATTCATAGGTTTCTTCGAAATTAGTGCAAAATTAAATATTTTCTAGACACACCAACTTTTTGAAAAAAAATTCTCGAAAACCAGCTGTCACATCGCGACAAATAGTCCTAGAGAAACGAACTTGATCGTATTTTAAACAGAATAATAATGATTTCATTAGTTTTTATGTCCGAAATAAGTTTCAGGACCTGTCGGTATTTGTCAATACAAAGCAAATATAAGCGATCGCGCGATGTCCCCCTTTCACCACTAGGAGTGGATGAAATGAACTGCGCTATCTCATTATTAAGAACACAAATTTCTAACTTCAATCACATCAAAAATGGTTGCTATAGTCTGTATATAACGCCATCTGAATTTTTTATCGAAATGAAAACACTCGTAAAAGTCGCAGAGAAATATTTCTCTTCTAAATTTCGTCCAAACAGTAGGTAATCAATTTCTATAAACTATCTATCAAGATGTAACAATTTATTTTCTGAACCCTTTCTGTTTTCTTTGATTTTTTAATTTCAAAAAAAGTACTTTTCTGGTTTTCTATGTGCAAACCAGTAGGAAATTACAAAACGTTTATTCGACGAAATATGGCCAAATAGCGATAGTCAATTTTAGACGGTTTTTCAGATATATCTTGTGAAGTAATCCATCGACCTTTATAAAAAAAACGAATCGATACATCTTTTCAGCACCTACACTTTTATAATTTATCATTTTTTTCAGCAAAAGGTGGAACCCTTATAGGAATACTTCAATGTCCGTTTGTCTGCCTAGACCTTACCTCTCTGGAACACATATTATAATAATAACAATATGAATAATAAGAGCTATAGAGTCACAATTTATACGAAACACTCATGTAAGAAGTCTCTCACAACTTTGGAAAAATCAAACTCATAAGTCAACGCAATCCAAAAATACAGCCATTTATGTGGCATTCTGCGGAAATTTGGTACTCAAAATCAAAACCTATACAGCACCTACCGTTGATCTACTTCATATAGTACAGATATAGAAAACATCCTGTAACTGTGAATTTGTTTTTTATCACGAAACTGCTACAATGTATTTTATACACAAAAATTGTTAATTGATTCCGCCGTTACAATGTGATAATTAATCATGATGATAATAAGAAAATTAAACTATGTATTATACTATCACAAGAGATTTATTGGACATTTCGGTCTCTCATCTTTAGCTGATAACTTGTTATCAATTCTTTGATCTGTGAAACAATGAAATATTTCAGTGACTGTATATTTTCTCCTCGTATAGAAATCAAATCCTATACTATAGGGTATATCATGTACATCTAGAATCAAGAAATTGAAGATTTGCAGTTACATCATAAATAATTGCGATAATGAACTCATAAGCATTTCCTCAGTATAGCGTAGGTGAAGAAAAGAAGCAATGTTTTTATGTACAAGTACAGGAAGAATTCGGAAAGCTTTTACTTTGTAGTTACATCACAGAAAAAAACATTTATTTGTGATCAAATAGAAACTCCTCATTCGCAAGGGATAATAATGTTCCAAATTATGATGCGATTGGAAAGGGGGAATTTTCGGAATGGTGATTTAATTTGTAAGGGACGCAAAAGTGCATACCAGAGGCAATTTTAATAATCAAAAACCATGCGAAAATTACGAAACACTGTTTCTACTAATGTAGATATTTGTTGACTTAGACAGAAGTGCAGTGCTATCGTTGGGCGGTATATCATAAACTTTGAGGTATTGAATTTTTTTATTAGCGAAGAACGAACGGGCTTTTTCAATTCTACAAATTTATGTAGAATTTTTTTTCAATACGGCTATATTTCTTATTTTTTGGTGAGATTCTCAAGAGCTGTTTCACCTTTTGATTAGACGTATATACAAAACTTAGAGTTCGAACTATATGGTACTTATTGATGAAATCAAACCGTTATTGAAAATAAATTGAGTGAATTTAATACATTCACATAGTTAAAAAAATACGTGTCATTTCAAAAAGTTTAGATAAGCCGATAGAAATGTTTGGAAATACGGAGGATTGAGTCTTTGTAATGCATTTAACTACCTGACCCGCCAGATGTTTTCCCTTTCAAATTTCAACAATTTTCCATTGTAATTATCAACTAACGACATGTTTTTGTACCTCAGTTTCCTCTGAAAGCCAGGAAATATGTTAATATAACGCCATAAAGGTATTAAGATTTTGTGCATCTTCTCAATTATTTTTTTCTACATTTGTGTTTTTAGCATTTACAAAATATGAAAAATCATATCAGAGGTAGAGGTTAGGACTATTTTAACAGAATTTTTTATCAGAAACTTCATCCTCTTTAAGAATCTGGTTCGACAATTTCTGAATTATCGATAGTTTCTGAACGACTTATTTGTTCAAAATTGAATGCATTTTTCTTTCATTTACGCTTTTTCGGCAAAAAAGTATTTCATTTTTTGACATAATGTCCTATTAACTCAATACATTCAGTCCCTCGTTTTCAATTCACACAACAAAACATTGCACTTCACCATGAAAATAATAATAATGGGAGTTGAAATTCAAAAAATATATATTTCTCACCGAAAACGTAGAAAATAGTTCTTTCTTCGCCCCGAAATTTCGCAAGAAATTCAAGAATTAACCTGTCCTAGCATTTTTCGCTAAACCATGGTACGCATAATTTACTCCAATCAAAAGATAAACCAATGCATAATTTCCCAAAACCCTCAAAAAAATTTATCATATAGAATAAAAATTGTTAAGAAATGTAGCTTTTTTCTCAGTTGATCTGTGATATTCATCTAAAGCAAACAAAAACTTGGAGAATTAAAGAGGCCCGTTTTTTGTAAATAAAAAACAAACCAAATCCCATAAAGAAAAATATTAAATTGATAAGTTGTAGGTATTTAAAGAATCTACCGATTTCATTTTGTTTCAATGTTGCTACTTATACGTTTTTCGAGACTGATCCATAATAAAAGAAAATTCTCGAAAATCAGCTCTGACTTTACGACAAATAGAGTTAGAAAAACGAGATTGATCTTATTTTAAACAAAATGATAACGATTTCATTAGTTTTTTATTTCCGAAATAAGTTTTAGGACCTGTGGTATTTGTCAATCCAAAGCAAATATAAGCGATCGCGCGATGTCCCACTTTCACTGCTAGAGGTCGATAAAATGAGCAGAGCTACCTTTTTACTAAGAATACAAATCTCTAACTTTAATCTCTTCAAAAATGGGTGCTGCAGCCTGTAAATTACTCCCTCTGAAATGTTTTTTCAGAAATAAAAATCCCAAAGTCGTAGAAAAATATTTCTCTTCTGAATATCCTCTAAACAATCAGGTAATCAATTTCTATAAACTATTTGCCGAGATATTACAACTACTTTTCGGGAACCCTTTTTGGCAAAATATATCTATTTTTTAGTTTTTAACAACAACAAAATGTTTATTTGCAGGAAATATCGCAAAAAGAAAATACCCTATTTTAGGCGGTTTTTCAGATATATCTTGTGAAGTAATCCTTCGATTTTCATAAAAAACGAATCGATACATCTTTCTAACACCCACAACTTTTTAATTCAACATTTTTTCTGTAAAAAAGGAACGCTTATAGGATTACTGGAATGTCCGTTTGTCGGCCTAGACTTTCCGCTCTAGAACACGTATAGAGTCAAAATTGATACCAATTACTCAGTCTCTAACAACTTTGGTGAAATCAAACACTAAGTCAACGCAATCGAAAAATACGTCAATTTATGTGGCATTCTGCAGCAGAATTGAATAATATTTATCAATATAAGTATGTAACAATTGATATGTCTTAAAACTCCTTCAGAACACAGGTTTCGCGTGTCCTAAGCAAACTGAACGGATTTTTTTTATTATCGAAGAACAGGCTTTTTCGACTCCACAAAGTTATGAAGAATTTGTTTTTCTATACATGCCATAATTCTTTTTTACTGAGATTCTCAGGAGCTCTTAGATCTATTGATTCTTACAAGACTTAAGTTTCGAACTATGTGGTACTTGTTGACGAAAATCAAACACTTATTGAAAATGAAGAAATTAAATGTATTAACTATCACAATTTCAAAATCATGTGTCATAATGGAAAGTTTATATAAGCCGGTGGAAATGTTTTGCATTATTGACGATTAAGTCATGGTATTTCTGTTTACCTGGTCAGACAGATGTTCTTCCATGCAAATTTCAATAAATTACCTGGATAAATATCAACTAAGGACATATTTTTGAACCTCCGTTTCCTGTAAAGGCTAGAGAAAATGCTGATATAACGTCATTTTGCGCATATTGGCAATTATTTTTTTTACTTTTTCGTTTTTAACATTTACAAAAGATGAACAATTATATCAGGAATAGAGTTTCCAGAGAAAGGACTTCTTCATCAGAAATTTCATCCTGTTGAACAATCTACTTCGATAATTTCTAAATTATCAATATTTCTGATTGAATTATTTGCGGAAAGCTGAATGCATTCTTCTTTCATTTTATTTTGTCAATAACTCTTGCATTTTGTACAAGGGTAGTTTATTAGTCTCTCTTTAAATAAAAGATACTTTTTATAATCTCCTATAAACTCAATGCATTTAGTCCAGCATTTTTATCATTTCTTTATTCGTACAAAATTATAAATTTTCTCAAAGACTTCAAAATAGGCGTTTGTTCAGTGATGTCCCCTTCATTCGAACCGAATCTCGTAACTCCCAGCTACTTCTTCAGGTAAGGAAATAAGAAAATACTCGCAGGGGATTGAATCTGAAGAATATCCTGAATGAAGTGGCAGTTCGTAGCCCGATTTATAAATTATGGTGATAACACTCGTGAGACTTATCAACACTTTTTTCTGCGCCAAATGCGATCGTTTTTATTTTAATTCAATATTAAAGGCTCCAAATAATATTCGCCGATGATATTTTAATCATTTTTGAGATAATTGATATGAATGACACTGCGTGCATTCCAAAAAATTATGGCCATGACTTTATTGGTCTCTGGTATTTTGTGCTCAAAAACTCATTCTGATTGCAGTTGAATATCGCTAACCGCTTGTCTGCTGTTAATGTCTATCAAAGACATGCTACCTAAGCTTGCACTTAAAATTACCGCTGGTAATTCAAAAGAACTTATCAAACGGCCTTCGTATGTGGGTGTAAAACATTTTGAAAGCTTTTTCTAGGCGTTATTCCGAATACAATGGACTATCGCTGATATTTTTAAGAGCTTAATAAATGATCATCGATGTGATATTGTGAACGGGACTACATAGTCAAGAGTTCATATCAAATTGATTCATTCAAATTAACTATTTTCCTCCGTTACAGTTAATTCTGATTATAACTAATATTTCAAAACTAAGAAAAAAATCGAATTGATTCTGAAATTCTTAGCTGATGTAAGCGCAACAGGCAGCATTCATTTTTATTGCTAGATATGTCATTATATTTTTGAAGTTTCTTCTTAGTGTTCTATCTCTAACGTTACTTTACATCTAGGACATTGAATAAAAACATTCATTTCTAGTGATTCATACTTGACCTGTCTACGCACCGGAAAAATTCAGAAGAAACCTTTAATCTATCGGAGATAGTAAGCACTTTTCAAATTTGAGCTTGTTTCATCAATTTTTTTGATATGTATGTTTATGATTCACAATTTATTAAAGTCTGATTCTATTTGTGAATTCATTTTTATGTTACCATTATAGAGGGATATCGAAAGCCAAATTGGACGTTTATTAGTCATCGAGATCACCAAGATTATCGAAGTTTCCTCCAGGTCATCTTCGATCTCTGGGAACATTCTTGAAGAGCTTATTCATCTCTTTACCATTCACTGCTCCGCATTCTTCAGTGCCTAGCGGGTCGAGATTTTATGAACGAAGTTGCGCGTCCCACTTCTTAGGACATGGAAGAATTTAACGGTTGAACACGAGCCAATGTGTTGAATGGATTTAAGAAAGGATTACAACAATTTAAGTGAGTTGATGCTTTACGATGAGCATAGAACGTTAGTTTGATATGTCTTTCATTTCTGACATTAAAAATTGCAGAACAATTACATGAATCAATATCTAATGTATAATTATTTTCTGGGGATTTATTTAGAGGAACTGAATGTTTACTAATTTCTAAATAACGTCAAGTCATTCTCACGAAAAATATATATTAATAATACATACATTCTGTTACAAAAGTACCGCGAATTGGTCAATGAAACACAAATTATTTATTTTCATCCAAATTTATTGTATTGCCTTCAAAGTAGGCCCCTTCCGAAATAACACATTCAGGCCAGCGAATAATCCAATCGTCAAAATATTTCAAACACTCTTTCCGGAATCGCTTTCAGTTCTCGACACTCTTTTATGTCTTCAATAGATTCTAAACGGGTACCTTGAAGTGGTACGGTGGTGTTCGATGGTATCTGTTGAGTTTCTGGTCAGAAATTCATTCACAACGATAGCCTTGTGAGATGATGCATTATCGTGGTGCAAAAGTACATGAGTTTTCTTTCCACAAATCTGTTTTTTTCCACGAATTAGCTCTCTCAAACGCCGCATATCGCTCCTGAAATATTCTTTATTTACCGTCTAACCATCTAGCAAGAATTCCGAGTGCAGAGCACCGGAATAATCTAAGAAAACCGTCAACCTGTTCTTGACTTTTAATAGACTTTGACATGGTTCTTTCGGTTAGGTTAGGTTAGGTTAGATCTTACCTAACCTAACCATCTAGCAAGAATGAATCTAACCTAACCTAACCATCTAGCAATAATGCAGAGCAACGGAACAATCTAAGAAAACCGTCAACATGTCCTTGATTTTTAATCGACTTTGACATGGTCTTTTCGATTACACTTCAATTGGAAGGCGCCATTCCGAAGCTTGTTGATTTTGCAAGTCAAACTCATAAATTCATGTCTCATTACAAGTTACAAATCGTTTTATGAATGTGAGATCGGAATTGATTCGTTCTAGCATGTCTTTAGCGAACTTTATGTGATTCAAATTTTGAAGAAAATACATTTGGAACTAGTCGACCGGCAACGCGTTTCATTCCTAAACAATTCATTAAATTTGAATCATTGAATAACAAAAAAATCATAAACCAAAATTTAAAAACAAACATCAGAAAAATCACACCTCATGGAACCGACTGCATGAGACAAAAACTGCAAGGTGAAACCTGGAACCAAATACTCTCAGGGAAATCAGCTAACGATGCCTTCACTCTGTTTTTCCACAGATTCAGAAACTGATTCGACTCGTACTTTCCCCAAATTGGGAGATATGTACCTACAAAGCGTTCTACAATTCCACAGTTTCGTGTGAATTCACAAATAGAATCAGACTTCAATAAATTGTGAATCATAAACATACATATCAAAAAAATTGAAGAAACAAGCTCAAATTTGAAAAGTGCTTACTATCTCCGATAGATTAAAGGTTTTCTTCTGAATTTTTCTGGTGCGTAGACAGGTCAAGTATGAATCACTAGAAATGAATGTTTTTATTCAATGTCCTAGATGTAAAGTAACGTTAGAGATAGAACACTAAGAAAAAACTTCAAAAATATAATGACATATCTAGCAATGAAAATGAATGCTGCCTGTTGCGCTTACATCAGCTAAGAATTTCAGAATCAATTCGACTTTTTTCTTCGTTTTGAAATATTAGTTATAATCAGAATTAACTGTAACGGAAGAAAATAGTTAATTTGAATGAATCAATTTGATATGAACTCTTGACTATGTAGTCCCGTTCACAATATCACATCGATGATCATTTATTAAGCTCTCAAAAATATCAGCGATAGTTCATTGTATTCGGAATAACGCCTAGAAAAAGCTTTCAAAATGTTTTACACCCACATACGAAGGCCGTTTGATAAGTTCTTTTGAATTACCAGCACAGTAATTTTAAGTGCAAGCCTAGGTAGCATGTCTTTGATAGACATTAACAGCAGACAAGCGGTTGGCGATATTCAACTGCAATCAGAATGAGTTTTTGAGCACAAAAACCAGAGACCAATAAAGTCATGGCCATAATTTTTTGGAATGCACGCAGTGTCATTCATATCAATTATCTCAAAAATGATTAAAATATCATCGGCGAATATTATTTGGTGCTTTTGGATAAACTTAATATTGAACTAAAATAAAAACGATCGCATTTGGTACAGAAAAAAAGTGTTGATAAGTCTCACGAGTGTTATCACCATATCAAGAATTTATAAATCGGGCTACGAACTGCTACTTCATTCAGGATATTCTCCAGATTCAATCCCCTGCAAGTATTTTCTTATTTCCTTACCTGAAGAAGTAACTGGGAGTTACGAGATTCGGTTCGAATGAAAGGGACGTCACTGAACAAACGCCTATTTTGAAGTCTTTGAGAAAATTTATAATTTTGTACCAATAAAGAAATGGTAAAAACGCAGGACTAAATGCATTGAGTTTATAGGAGATTATAAAAAGTATCTTTTATTTAAAGAGAGACTAATAAACTACTCTTGTACAAAATGCAAGAGTTATTGACAAAATAAAATGAAAGAAGAATGCATTCAACTTTCCGCAAATAATTCAATCAGAAATATTGATAATTTAGAAATTATCGAAGTAGATTGTTCAACAGGATGAAGTTTCTGATAAAGAAGTCATTTCTCTGGAAACTCTATTCCTGATATGATTGTTCATCTTTTGTAAATGTTATAAACTCCAAACGCACAGTAGATCTCCACCTTGGTGACCATTCCGGTCAATTTATGAAATTTGAATCATTGAATAACAAAAAAATAAAAAAATCATAAACCAAAATTTAAAAACAAACATCAGAAAAATCACACCTCATGGAACCCACTGCATGAGACAAAAACTGCAAGGTGAAAACTGGAACCAAATACTCTCAGGGAAATCAGCTAACGATGCCTTCACTCTATTTTTCCACAGATTCAGAAACTGATTCGACTCGTACTTTCCCCAAATTGAGAGATATGTACCTACAAAGCGTTCTACAATTCCACGCGAAACTGTGGAAATCAAACGTGTTAGAGGGAATCTTGAGATCCTGAACACGGGTTTAGAGATACACGGTCCCTTAAAGTATTTCATGCTTATAAGCATTGCAAAGATTTGCTAGGGCGAACAATCGATGAAGTTAAAAGAAAACGAAATGAAGAGAAAATACGATCTGCAGATAACAAAACGAAGGCTATATGGACAATCGTTAAGAATGAGATAACTAAGCCGAAGTCTGAAAAGCACTCAAGTCTCACAGCAAATACTCTCAATAAATTTTTCGCAACTATAGGTGAAAAAATAAACAACGACATGGGGTTCACTGTGAATGAAAGAGCACTAGAACTGCTGAAAAACTGTAAATTTTGGTATGACGCAGGGGTCCATTCTGGGACCTTTGATGTTCATCGTATTTATCAATGATATGAACATAAATTTGAATAATAATAACGATATATATGCTGAAACGTTCCTATTTGCAGACGACACACAGTATTTCATTAGGGCATCGAACACAAATTCCCTGAGTCAATTGGGAAAGGATATACTCGACAGATCTGATGATTGGTTCAAGAATAACTCACTCCAAGTTAATGACAGTAAGACTCAATCCATCACCTTTGGAGCAAATAGCGAAAGAGGATCCACTGCAAAATTTCTGGGAATACACTTAGACCCTAGATTATCATGGGAGAAGCACATTGAGGCGACTAGGTGGAAATTGTCTGCGGCCATTTTTTCATTAAGGACAGTAAAGAGAGTGTGTACTTATGAAGCTGTTTTAACAACGTACTTCGCAAATTTCCACTCTATACTTTCATACGTTATACTTCTCTGTGGAGTCTCAACGCTTTCTGCTGATCTTCTACTGCAACAAAAGGGAGCAATAAAAGTCCTCCTTTGTATGAGACCCACAGATACCTGCAGAGATGCCTTCAAGAAACTGAAAATATTAACCCTAGCTGCAACCTATATATGTGAGTGTACTTTTTATGTACATACCAATAAAGAAATATTCGCTATCAACGGCAAATTTCATGAATTTAACACCCGAAGGAGAGACTACTTCAGTACCCCCTTCATAACAGGGCAATGTTGCTTCGAGGAGTCGACTTTTGAGGGCCTAAGCTGTCTAACCATATGCCTGAGAGGATGATGATTACACCAGCTAGAGGATTCAAAAGGGAAGTTAAAAAGCTACTATTAAATGAAACAGTTTATAGTATAAAATAATTTATGGAAATCTCATATTGATATGTATGTTAAACTTTCTCATCTTTTTTCTGACATGACATGTAAATAATTGATGCCTTCAATATATTTCACTTTCACTTTCATTTATGATATGAATTGGTTCATGAGACACAGACAGTTCATTGCCTATATCTCTCAAAATTGAATGACGATTTTCAATTACTGCTGTTGAATGCACTGTACCACTCATATGCACGTGTTTTTGATAAAGTCGATTTATCGTAAGCTTCTGTAACATTTGCAGTGATTCGCCACACGAAATTCCATTTGCAATATAAAATTAGTTCGATATTTTCATCCATTGTAAACATCGCAAAACACACTTGTGAGAACTGACAAAATCTAGCACTGTAAACAAACTGAATGACAGATCGCCTTCCAACTCCTCGTCAGTATAGAAAACAATTGTGCCAACTTAGCAACAACGAAAATTTTGACAATCGTTTGAGCAGATTTTTTGAATAATCAATTTCCGATACTTTTTTGACAGAATGTAATACTAGCAGACCTTGTCTTGCCCATGCACTAATTTGAATTGGGACGAATTGAGATTTTTAATTTTATATTTTAATAATCTCACATTAAAGTGTATCAAGTAATATAGAACAACTTGCACAGTCATCTATCAAAAGGTACAACACTCCAACCACTCTTCTGTACCCTTGGGGTTTTTGTAATAATATTCTTATATACAAATTTTTAAGTGCTTAACTTTGAAGCTTAGCAAATTTAATACAACATTTCCACCCACTTTTCGTACCTTAAGCTTCTGCAACATTTCTGAACCACAATTTTATTACTTTGTTATTAAGATCAAACACAATTTTTCATGTTTTAAAGTTTTAAAGGAAAGAGTCCCATACAAATTCTTCAGTTCATATTTCTAACCATAAGGGCTTATTTAAATAATACTTTAATTAAGATCTTAAGTACATTAACATATCCAACTTTCAAACGAATTCTATACAACATTTTAAACCTTACACAAACAATTTTTTTGTGATCATGATCATAAACCTAAAATATGTTCCGCAGTTTTGGGGGTTGCTTTTCTAAAACTGCTGATACTCATACTTTCATTTTGATATTTTCTAATTAAGATCTTGAACACAAATTTTCATGTCTCCCATTTCAAAAGCATTAAAATCAAAAGAATTGCAATATAGATTTTCAACCCGCACTCTTAAGTGAAGCATTTGAAAGAAAAAGTAACATGTCCGTTCTTCGGGTTCAATATATCTCCACATCAAATTTTATCAACGTCAGTTCTGTGGTTTACAAGTAATACTCTTAAAGACACACAGAGTCATAATAAAAATATTATTGGGTATATAATAAAGCAAAATATATTTTCTGTAAAGTTTCTATTCAAAAATCGTCTTAATACTTTTTGAAAATAATTCACAAATTTTTTGTAAGCTCTCGGTATAATATTAATTATGATATTATATTTCATTGAATTAGATACTTTTCTATGAAGAAACCAAGAATTATTAAAGAAAAATTTGATTCTATACAGCAAAAAAATTATTTTCTGATCTACAAATATCGTCCTTGTCTTAAATTATCCATATTTAAAAACTGATAAGGTTAGGTTGGTTTGAAATTAAATCTAGAATATTGTATTGAATAATATTCAGGATATTCCATGTGAAATTACTCAGATAAAACCAATTTCTGGTATAACCGAAATTCTCACCATTCTGAAAATATTGTAGCCAATATGCCCCATCGCCTTATGTATTATCAAATTCTCCAATTTTTCCTATGTATACTTATATAGCTTCCTCGGTAAGACATAATGTTCATATAAAATTGCTTAGTTTTCAAATCAATTAATTAATATGAACATTTTTTCCCTTTAACAGTAATAATACTACATTTTATTCTATTCTTCACAACAACATATAAAATATTCTACATCAAAAAGAAATCTCAATACTGGAAATTTTAGTATTGCAAAAATATATACCATAACATTCAAAATAAATTCAAATGATCGTGTATCAAGATAAATTGTTGAACACTCTTTGGCGCCTATTTTCGAGGAAAAGAATCAACAAATACAAATATTATGAGTCACTGGACTAAAATTACTCTATCATATAGATTCCTGGAATTTTGGATTCCTTGAGAATAAATGGATACTAGATGAATAATTTTAATTATGATTCATTGTTTCATGTTCATTAGAGCAAAGTGAACAAAAAATCCTAAATAATTGCAAATATTCAAATGATGAGAATATGATTTTTTGATTTCTTGTAAATTTTATGGTTTGCACACAATCAAGCCAATAAAAATAATAAATTATAAATTCAACCTAAGAATGAATGTGAAATGTGCATATGACAAATACTTAAATATTCAAAATCATAATATGAGAGAAAATTATTTTAAATAACTAATTCAAAAGAAACTTTTTGCTTCTCTGGTAAAACCCGCTACAGATGATTCATTTAAATTCTCGGAACATATTATAGAAGAACTAAACGCCCAGTACCCAACTCGCTAAACTAACTTATGTATTACTAGTTGCCTAACTATAATAATAAAAGTATGACAATGTTTCAATATTCAATCAAATTTTATTCAAAGTTACAAATTGAGTATAAACTGAAAAAGTTAATGATTTTTTCATAAATACTTGTTATACTACAATATAAATAGAAATCTGTATTATTCAGGAAACAAAACAGATCATATCCTTTGTTTATGGTCTTTGTATTCACTATCCGAATCTGAATCAGAACTAGATGTAGATTTTTTCCTCTTCTTCTTTTTATTAGATTTATATTTCTTTTTTCTTTTCTCAACACTACTATCTGAGCTGTCACTGCTATCTTCACTTGTAGATTTTTTTCTCTTCTTACGTTTTTTCTTTGATTTTTTTTTAGCTTTTTTGAGTTTCTTCAGTTTCTCGAGTAACTCCTGTTTACGAAGATCCGTTAATGGAGTTGTATACTCTTCTTCAGAATCACTGCTTGTACTACTCACGTCCAGAACAATATCTTTGTTAGGATCTATTTTGAGGAAATTTCTACATTGATAAGTTAAATGTCCGGCATATCCGCATTTCTTACAAGCCGCTCGAATCGTATCTTTAGCAGGTGGCAACAATTTTGAAGCATATCCTTCCATTATTAATCACATCGACCCTTTCCGATTTTATTCAGCTGAGACTTCTTGATATCAGAAAAGGCGGACTTTTTATTCCAAGAGTCTTAATCCGTTAATTAAGGATGTAAAATTAATTTTACAAATTATTATTCTATCAAAACTACTTATACTACTTTTACTTCATTCAAAAATTCACTGTTCAAACTATATTATAATATTCAACTCTAACCTAAATTTTTTGTGAAGGTTAAAGAACCTTTCTATGGTTGGAATATATCATAATTGTCTGTGTTGACAGACGTTCACCAGACAGATAAAAAGAGCAGAATCATTTTCCTTCTTCATTAATAAAAATATTCTATAAATACGAGAAAGAATTAATTATTTTTCTGAACCAAATATTCAATATTTATCTAGAACAAATAGAAGTCATTGCAGAAATGGCGATAAAATGAACGTTTAGAACTTGCAAAAACATTTATCCAAACAAAAATTTTGAGACCACTAAGCTCCCAAGTATGAACTTGAAAAATGTTTGGAATATCATAGTAAAGAATAAGTAATAACTTTCCTAGAGAATCCCAAACTTTATTACTTCACTACAAATCATCAAAATTCAAACATGATTTATCTAAATGCAGAAGTCAAACAACTAAATACCTACCCTATTTACGACTGAGAGATAAGCTTTCGGAAGTAATTACCTGCATGGGGTCTTGTACTATTATCATCAATAAATCTATTGGAATTACCCGTTCCATCACTCAGGTTAAATTGTTTGAAGTTTGGGAAATCAGTTCTGTTGAGACTAGCTTAGGGTGAAGAAGTGATTGTGTTTAGTTCAATCAACGAAATTGACGATATTCTAGTGATTTCAATAGTGTGAATATACAGGTGAGTGTGGCAGTTAAGTTAAATTATTCCAAATTTAGAATTTACATTTTGCAAATTCAATAAATAATGGTAAAAATAAATTTAGAAATATTTTGTTGATTTTAATTCCTTCAAACTATAACAGATTCAATAACTTACATGAGTTATGCATATAATTTCGATATCAATGGTGCATAATTCACATTTTTTGCTTCTTTCATCCAACAATTCCGCTTTTACATTAATCCTCTAGTATTCCAGTAGAATATATGTAATTTAAAATTGAAAGAAGTTTTTTGAAATTATATTTTTGCTTTTTATAGTTATATTTGCCATGTTTGGAAGAAATATTTTAATTTACCTTTTCGTTTTCCTTCATTTGATTTGCTATCGATAAATGTGCCAAAACCTGCTGCCATGAGCGCTGCTAGTTTATTACGATTACCATTCAATGTTATGCGCATGCCCTTGTACATGGTCAAACCTACTCTTGAAAAAGTGAAATGTCAAAATAATTATCAACTTGTCAACAAGGGAATCAGATGAAGTTAGATTAGAAATGTCATAGCAGCACTACCATTATATCTACAAAATATTTTTTTCCATTCCATATACGATACGTCTTTAAGTGATTGAATGAATAATTAGAAAGAAGGAAAACATTTCCCACTTCAAACTGTATATTAGCATAAAAATATTCCATTTATTAATGAGTTGATTTATTTTTCAGTAACCTATTCACATACATATTCTAAAATAAAAGATGGATTTTGGGACATTATTGCATAAGGCCCAGAAGAATGAAGTTACTAAGAAAGAGGTGAGTATTATTTATCGAAGTTTTATAATGATAATTAACCTATTATATTTTCCTCAGCCAATCAGGTACTATAGCACTAAATTCGAACCTCCTAAAAAGGAGCAACGAAATAAAAACCAGCTGGCTGTTAATGTTAAAAAATTCTTAGAGAAGAAGGAACAGGAAGAGAAGCAAAAACGATTAGAAGCTCAAAAAAAGAAGGAAGAATTGTTAGCTCTGAGAGCAAAGGTGAGTGGTTATAATATAACTTAATTAGGTCACTGAATATGTTGAAGGAAATTTTTAACAAATAGACTAAAATGATGAATTTCTTAAAAACAATCTCTAATTTTAGGATAAGAAAGCTGTGAAGAGGGTGAATGTTATGCTTAAAAGAACAAAGTCTGCAAACCAATCAGTAATAGAAGATGCTGTAGATACCGATAACACTGCTGTTACTATCAATGGTCCCGCTCAACCTGATGAAGATGACTATGGATATGTTTCTCAGGAAGCTTCTGCATATTATAATAAAATGATGGAAAAATATAATAAGATGCCTGAAGAGCCATCTAAATTCTCTATGGATAAGAAGAAACAGGTTAGTACTAATCTAACTAGTACTAAAGATAGAGTTAAAGCTGCTCTAGAAAGAGAAAAAGAGGAAGCTTTAATGCCCCATAAAAGAAAAAGGAAACATAAAAACCAAGAAGATGGCGGTTCTGGTTTGGGAAGTGATGAAAAGCATGAAGTTATAGAAGAGAAGCCTGAAGAGAAAAAAATGAAGCTTGAGAAACCCAAGCCTAAAGGACCACCACCTATGAATTTTGCTGGTGAGTATTTAGTAGATATCCTGATTTAATGTAGGGTGCCCTTGATAGTATATTACATATGTCTGTTGAAATGAAGGTGGAATTTCGTCAATACACAACTTATAATTTCCTATAATATGGGATCAAAATTCACAATTTTGATTTCCTGATTAATATGAAATTATTTTAGATAGTTCAGTTCTGTATGAATCATTCATCTCCCTTCAATCATTCAATTAACGACACTTATTGAAATTTTAAATTAACCTTTTTCAGGCGGCTGTACTGAAAATTTTTCAGCAATATGTGAAATGTTTTTAATTGTGAATATAATTTTTCAAGACTTATTCTTATTTTTCCAGATCTCTTGAAGTTGGCAGAGAAGAAACAGTTTGAACCGATTGTAATTGAGAAAAAACCAAAAGATGATGAGAACCCTCTCACAAAAAAGCAGAAGAAAGAGATGGAAAGATACCGGGAGTGGCAAGAAAGGAAAATTGATAAAAATAATCTGAAGCCTCCAGCGCATGATTCAAAAACGCCAATCAGTGATAAGGATAAATCCAAAAATAATAAGTTACCCAAATCCGAAAATTCATCTAAACTAGCTGAAGCTCTAACAAAAGATAGAAAGATGAAAGATCAAACAAATATCAACTCTACTACCTCTAAAAAATCAGAAAAAGTGCCAGACAAACCAGAAGAAGTGAAACGACCGAAAATTGATTGGGGTCCTAAACATCCTGGTGCATCAAAAATGAATTTGTCAAACAATGGTTCAACTCATAGTTCATTTAAAGCCTCTAGTAATGTCAAATCTCAAAATCTCTCGAATCCTAAGTTGGAAACTGTCCAACAATCCTCGAGTTCTCAGAAACTTCAATCAGCCATTTCAAGTAAATCTCAGCAGCATAATTCACAGATATTGTTGCCCAATAGCTCTCGAAACTCAAATTCCAAAGATGTGAAAGTGATTTCAAAAGATGTAAAGAGACAATCAAAAGAAAATAATTACCATCAGAATGATAGGAAGATTGCTAGCAGTACCATGTCCAAGGAACCAATTAAGAGAGATTTAATGAAACCTAAACAATTCCCTCCATCAGATTTGATGCCAAGACAATTCCCACCTGCTGATGTGAGAAGGAAACCGGCCAGTAATTCTAGCAAGATGAAAGTTAATAAACGTAAGTATCTTCTCATATGTATGAAATCTGCTTTGAGGAATTTATATTTTTCTCGGAAAATGCTAATTTATTCATCAATGTCTTTTTCGTCCCCTTCAAAGTAATCCATATCAGATATAATATTACTGTAGGTGCTCTTTCCTATCTTCAAAGCATTTGTAAAATTCACTTTTTGGTATCTGTATTCTTCACATCAGTCCTTTCATGTCTTCACTTTTGGTCACAAGGAACCAAATTCTTTTTCTTTTTTCAACAAAGCTGTATAATATTCTTAGTTATTTATTTTTCCATTTCAACTTCAAATATTCTGAATAATTGTATATCTCATCAATTTTCTGTGGAAACTTTTTTTTTTAATTATTTTCGAAATTTTTGTAGGTCGAATCATGGATGATGACGATGAAGAAGATTCCGAAATGGACGATTTCATAGATGATGGTCCAGAAGAGGAAGAGGATTACTCAAAATATATCAGTGAAATTTTTGGTTATAACAAATCAAAATATGCCAGCTATGATGATGACGATGATGATATCATGGAATCCTCATTTGCCCAACAGATGAAAGAAGAGGTCATTAGTACTAAAATGGGTAAGATATGTTTATAAGTAAAAATCAAATTTTCAATTTCTGAACTACTTGAATTTCATAAATTTCGAGAAATGTGTTTTGAAATCATTTGCAGAAACGATCTTTTCATGTTCTTTGTTTCAATCACATGAATGAAGACCATTGACGACGTATATTTTAACAATTTAGAGCATTATTCGAAATTTTTCAATCTGTTGACTTAACAAGCAAATAAACTATGTACATGATGTCCCAAATTGCTTCATTTTGGGGATTAACCTATTTCTAAAGGAGATAACGAAAAAATCATCTGAGGACTCCAGTACAAAATTTTCAAGATACATAAAATAATGATACCGTTTTTCGTTATGGGAAAACGGTTTTTACTATTCCACCTTTCTCAAAAATCGAGTCCTGAGCCCTTTAGAGAGGGCTCCACCATTACCTCTAGAAAACCCCCAAAATGAAGCTACAATTGTAAAGAAAATATGCACAAAACCAGATTCAGTGGGATATTCAGACAGACCAAATTTATTGAGATGATGAAACAGTATTTCTAAATAGAGTATAACACTTGTTCTTTGTTTCAGGTATAATGGAAGATTTAGAAGACATGAAGTTAGAAGAAGAGCATAAACGAAGAAAAGCTTTGATGAAGAAAAAGCTCGCCAAAAGAAAATAACACTTGATATATGATATATTTTTATAATGATATAAACGCATTTAGTTTTTTGTCATTGCTGACCAATTGTGATATTTTCAATATTCTATGAGAAACATTTCATAAGTCTTTTAATTATGATTGAAAATGTATAAGTTAACGTATGTGGAATTATAATATATATATGGTTGTGTATATAGATCATAAAGTGTTTTATTTTTATTCCAAAGGCCTCCCCTTTGGGGGGGACAAGTATTTCAGATGGACTGGAAATTTCCCAATAACAAAACTCTTTTCATACAACGAAGCCAAAGATGCAACATCTGACAGAACCATGATAGATGCATATAGCTTATAAGTGAGGGCAGCCTAGCAGCCAGTGGTCTATTGTGGCACACTCTGTCCTAAATTTCGTCCACGAGCTCCATACATCTTGTAAAGGATATGAGTTTTGTGAGTGAGAGCTTAATACCGCTCAGATAGCTTCAGTTTGTTAGATCCAAGTTCCTTCATCCTGACTGTCCCCAACTGGGCACTCGCACATAACATGTTCCATTGATTCTATATTTTCTGCACATAGCCTACGTGAAAGATCCTCAATCAGTCCTAACTTGTTTAGGTGATTTCTGAGGCGACAATGCGCCGTTAGTATGGCGGTTAGAACTCTAGGTTCCAACCTAGAGAGTTCAAGCCAAGCCTTTGTTTTCGCAGTGGAAGGTCCACTGATGGCAAGTCGAAAGTGTCTGCGTCCTGAGAACTCATCCAGTGCTCACTTACCTTCAGGTCCAACCATCGGTTATTTTCCATCATTGTAGTCTCCACGAGAATTTCTAGCCTAGGCTTCGGTCCGATGAATCCCAAGCCTGTTCCTCGAGCGGCCAATGAGGCCGCCTTCTCAGTACCCTCAATGCTCGAGTGTCCGGCAACCCACATCAGACGGAGTCTGCTCCGTTCCCCTAGTTTGGCAAGGGTGGAGCGACATTCCTGCACCATAAGTGACGTACAGGTATCGGATACCGATGCCTTCATTGCAGATTGGCTATCAGTGAGGATTTTTATTGACCAATTTGTTAATCCCCCCGCAAGCGAGAGGTTAGCACAGTGGTCAATGCCGAATATTTCTACTGTTCCTTGGCAGCACCAACACCTTTTGCAGTTTTGAGCCGCCCGTGTATATAGTCACTGAAGTTGCTTTGGGGAAAGACCCCATTTCTTTACACGGGTCGTTTGACATGCCCATAAGGAATGTGTTGTGTTTTCCAGATGCGAATTTCACCTGAGCTTATTCTCCAAGGTAACCCGAACATATTTTGCTTTCTCCGCAACTGGAATAAACACTCCACCCAGGGTTCCTGGTGTGAATGGTACCATAAGGGTTTTGTGGGGGTTTATGCTAAGTTTCTTTCCCTCATACCACCCTTGAATAGATGCCATAGTCTTAAGTCTGACGGAGACATCGCTGTCATTTCCGCCAGCCAGAATAACTATATCATCAGCGTACACTTCTATATAAACATCTAGTGCGCCAATTTTTGCCAGAAGGTCATCAACCAGCAGATTACTTCCCCTTTCAGGGAAGTGTTGATCACTCTGGTATTCAGCATGTTATTAATCCATTCCGCAATAACGGCTCTCGTAGCCCATAAAGGCTGCAGCAGCAGTTTTTTTGCGTTCCAGAAACTGAGTGATCCTCCCAACTAGATTGTTAAGTGCCAGATCGCTTGATTTACTTTTTTGAAAGACGTATTGATGTTCACGCAGAGGTCTCAGCGGTAAGACCTCGGCCCTGATGTATCCAAATAACACCTTCTTCAGGGTTCCCAGAACAAAAGACATAAGACTTATTGGTCCAAACGATTTAGGTTGTGAGTTAGATTTACCCACCTTAGGAAAGTGTACATCCCTAATCTTCCAGACTCGACAGGAAGAGCCTAATGAGGTATGGGAGGAGGACATCCACCCCTTGTTGTAACAGGGCAGGCAAGATACTATATTTCCCAGGATCCTTGAATGGCTTAAATGAGCGAATCGTCCACCTAAGTGCTCCGGACTTGATGATCGTTCTTGCGTTCCTCCAATCGTCCTTTTTTGGCCTTTTATCAAGGCTCTTCAGGGCGACGGTGTCCCAACTGTCACTGATATCAAGAAACCGACAATCTGGGAAGTGTGTTCTCGCAAGAATCTCCAACGTCCCTCTTCCAGAGCTCGTGTACTATCCACCCGGGCCTTCTACAGATCCAATGGACAGCACCGGGCGAAAACCCTATGTAGCCTTGCACTAACAGGGGTACTTTCCACCTGACCGCATAACCTCTTTTTTTTGCCCTCCTAATTTCTTTATTATACGACGTTAGAGTAAAGAACCCTGACTTAAAAAAACATATATAACTCCTTTGAAATGATAAAATGGATTGCGATATGTACTTATTATACAAATCTATATCTAACATCATATCAAAGATAACTATTAAATTGAGAAGATCTGTTCTGTTTTTGTTTCTTAATAATTTGTCTAAAATTTTTCACTCTCTGGAGTTCATCTCATATAAATTATTTGTTAATTTCAAAATGTATTCTTAACAAGATGAATAACATTCATATTATCTTATGACGTTATATTATCAAGTTTATATCTGAGAAAGTGAAAATTTTCTAGACCAAGTATTTAAAGTTTTTTTCTGGTTTTTAATATACACGAATGACACTTCCTTGAAGGGTTTTTCCATTCTTTAAACAAATATGTTCAGCCCAATTGATTTTGGACAACTTCGCGATAAGAATTTTGATGACACGATTACAGCAGGACAGGTGACGTTCTTACCAGTTCCTTAAAACTCTTCAGAAACAAACTTTGTCATCGCCAAATGCAGACTTCTGACACCTGATATTTTTACACATGTTAGAAGGGAATTTGAGCAGTTGTTATTAATTAATTTGTCGGAATTTTCCTTGGGTATCGTGTTTGTAATTTTTTTGGTAAAAAATAGAAGTAAGTTTATTTCTATTCTGAGTTTCAAGAAACAAACAAAACCTTTCTCATATCAGTAGAATATACTTGACACTAAATTGTTCCGAAAATAATTCAACTGAATATTTTGAAATAACGTTTTTGAGTAGAGATTCAAAAAACCTCTTCAACCAAGTTCCACTTGATCTGCTTTCTTTATGATGAGTGTTGAGATGCAGAAAGCTGATATTGACTTCACAAGCTCCGAATCAACCTTGAAAATTACACCCCTACCCCTTTCAAAATGTGATTCGACAAGGTTTTTTTGTTAAGATCACTCTTTCAGAGGGATCAAACTTTCATTGAAACAAACTGCATACCTAGACTAAAGTAGTAGTTTGGACAGAAGTCATAAAAATTAATGTAATCACTAAAACATTTTAAATTTAAAAAAAAAGTGCGAATTGATCAAAGGCGTAGCTAGACACTTCCGGGCCCGCAGAAATATCAAAAAGCGCCTTCAAAATAATGTGTTCTACAAAACACAAGCTACTCATACTAAGGACCATTTTACCACTCCTAATAGTTTGCGCCCAGGGCATTTGTCCGCTCTAGCTACACTACTCAAACTGATGCATTCATCTCAGTTAAGGAGTATGCTCAATAATCTCTAGTTTAACAATGTTATTAAGATACTTCTAGTATTCAAGAAAATTAATACCTATAAATTATGATTTGAATTTTCAATTCTAAATTTCCTCTCGACTTATTTTCACCAAAATTATTCAAGCTACATATTTTTGTTGCACAGATC
Organism: Cryptolaemus montrouzieri; assembly: GCA_013387265.2. Taxonomy (NCBI): domain Eukaryota; kingdom Metazoa; phylum Arthropoda; class Insecta; order Coleoptera; family Coccinellidae; genus Cryptolaemus; species Cryptolaemus montrouzieri. The sequence goes on along the minus strand of JABFTP020000001.1, from coordinate 53,238,861 downwards.
ATTAAATTTATTAAAATATGGACATATCCAATGTTTTCATACAATATATCTATTATTTAAATTTTCATAACAGATAACAGATCTAAAATTAGGGTGTAAGTCTACATCAAAAACTGATATAATATGCTAAAATATAACGTAATACTTATTATAAATACTGGAAAATTGAATTTATGTTTATACATTAATTATATATATTTACATCTTCGAATGAATATATTGAAATAACTATAAAACTGATGTTTTTATGAGGGAATACATGAATCGCGTTTTTCTTCTGAGAGCTCCATTAGATTGTGTCTTAGTTCCTCACAAATTTCTTCAGCATTAGGCTTTTCAGAAAGTACCCAGGTATCATCTGTACTTTCTAATTTATCTCTACAAATTGGACATGTTTGATGTTCAGAATTCCTTGAAGAAAAATGAATTTAAATAAATAGGGAGTACTCATATTAGTCTTCTTACCATTCCTCTATACATTGTGAGCAAAAACTATGTGCACAGGGCAGAGTTAATTCATGTTTCCTTTCAAAACATATACTACACTCAGAAGAAAGATCTGGATCCTTATACAAATTGGATAAAAATTCTTCATAATTAATATGACGCATTTCGCTACAAATATATGCATATTACAAGTCGTGAAAATACAGTGACATAAAATTCAAAAGTTCTAAGGTGAGACATCTCTACAATAAGTTTAATTATGGAATACCTTTGGTCCATTGCAGTACTTTGGCATTTCAACGTGAAAAATACCTTAAGTAATTCTGCCAAATTGAGCAATCTACAATTTTCTACCTGTTTGGAAACAGGGTCTACCTTGATACAAGCAATTTCAACTGCTGTTTTCCACAAAATTGTTTCATTCGATCCCTTCTTTACAGCAAACATCATTTGTTTTCCTTCGTCATCTAAAGATTCTCTAGAACTGAACTTAACATGAAAAAAAAATTACGTTTGAGCTAGGGTTATAATTACAGTGCGTTAAGTTCACCTATCATTTCCAAAAATTTATCGTGAGTCAATTCTCTGATTTCCTTCGCAATTAAAGTGTTGGGCTCTTTGTTGAATATTTCAGCATAAATATTAGGCAAAAAATTTTGCAAATTCGAGGTATTTACTTGTCCCATTTTTGTAGATATAGACAACCTTTTTTAAGGTCTTTTCTGAATTACGAACTTTGATTTTCATATAAGACAGGTGAATTCGGGAATAGGGATGGATTAATTTGTAGGAATCTGAATGAATATAATACTTTCTATCAGAATCAGCACATATTTCAGATAATGAAATTGAAAAGTAGTTGATTCAGCAGGTACATGATCCAGTCAAAATAAACATGAACAGGTAAATAATAAATACATCCATTTCTATACTTAGTCTATGTTGCTTGCACAGAACAGACCCTAGGGTTACTAGTCATTCCATTCTATTCGTGACAGGATTGTCCAATATCGATCGAAACTAGTACTGTATCGATAGTTTCTCTTCCGATACCAGATTCGAGATATAGGATTCAAACCTTTTAGTTTTGATATATTTAGTTTTTCACTGTTCTATGGATACCTCAATATTTATTTCAGAGCTATTATTAATTAATCAATTTCATTGTTTTATTGATTAAGGCAAAATAAGGAAATAAAATCAATACTGAATTAAACTACGTGCAGATAAAATTCTAGAATCAGATTCTGTTGCAAATACATTTGTAACAAAAATAGTAGACCACAAGAAAATATACAAAATAGTTGAACATTTAAAACATAGAGACTGTAACGAACTTACCTTCAAAACACTAACTGATATTATTCAAGCTGCTATCAAGGAATCAACAACCACTTCAAAAAGACAGACAACAAGAAACATTACAGAGGGATGGTTTACTCCTGAGGTGCGGCAGATGATGAAAGAAAGGGATAAAGCGTAAAAAAAAAAGAACCTTTCCAGATGCTGAACAAAATATCATGTATTTCAAAGAGATAAATAAACAACCCAAAAATTTAATCAAGAAGAATAAAAAAATTAATATGGAAAGTAAATTCAGGGTCAATCAAGTACTTCCAACATGGGGACTTTAGGGTACGGGTTGGAACTTTGAAGACAGGTGGCGTATTTTCGAAGATTTTTCTGCTCTTAGTCACGAAACGTGAGCAACCATTTGTGAAAGATTAGGTATAGATATGTGCTATGGGGGTTGCCTTTGGTTGTTTTTTCATCATTTATAATGCTTAAGATATTATTTATGTTGCTACAAAGACTGAAATTTTCCGTCCTGCTTCTTTGCCATATCTGAATTAATAACCTTAAATTTGTCTTATTCTCTCTCGAGCCAAAAATATACATTTATTAAAATCAAAATAAGAAATTATTTATCGATGCTTATACAAAGACAATTCTTTGTGAACAATTTTTCACGTTGTTTCTAACCAAATCTAACCAGAACCAATATCATAAAAACCATCTCGGTCTCACATATCAATTCGCGAGACCTTTTCGTTTAATTTTCAAAAAAAAAGATGCCTCTTAATAGAACATTAATGCATTATTGCTATTTTTTTGTTTTCAGAATCTAAAAGGGGCAACTTCAATGAAATTGGAAATATGGCAGTTTACCCTCAAGTGGGATCAATGAGAATTCGAGAGGGTCAGAAAAAAAAATTCTTTTTTTCTAGTCAATGTTCTCAAGAGGGTGCATTCCGTGAAACTTCTGCATCCTCTGAATAGATGTAGTCGCACGCAGCTGAATTAAAGAAGATTTGTTATCATAAAAATACTTAAAGTGAAAATAATGAACACATAACATTAATATATTTCAACGTTTCCTATTGTATGAAAAGCAACGTTTCGCCATTTTTGTTCTCTAAATAAATATGAAACAATACTGAGTTGAAACTGATTACTGCCTTCAAGCACAAAATACGTCGTTATCAACAGAATCAGTAGAAAATGACAGACCAAGCCAGGCGTAGTTAGAGTAATAATGTTTCAATATATCTCATATGTTACACTCCTTGTAAAATATATTGTTAGTCATCAGACGGCCGTAACGAAATTATCCTCAATCAACAAGTTGTTGCTCGTTTTGATTTTGAAAGAAAATATTTCAGCGATCTGAAGTAGGATAAGAAAAATATTGAAAACAATTAAATATTTAGGTTTCACATTCTTTGGTCTAAATAAATGACATCCTGAATGTTTTTTTTCCCAAACTATCAACCCCCATATTTAGTAGCTGGATTGTCAAATTTAACAATAGAGAACATTAGAATTGTTTAAAATTCCTAAAGTTATGTCCGCGGGCGGTCCGGTTCCAAGGGGTCCATGGATGAAATGAAATAAGTCATATGTATATAACAAACATTTTGAAGGGCTCACCGATAACGGTAAGATATCGAAGGCTCCGCGGATTATTGTTAAATGGTACTAAGGATCCTTAACCATAAAGGTGCCCTTTCATTGGAGCGCTTTGACGCTCGCTCTGAACGTCATAATGATCGTTACTTATTTTTCTATAAAATCTTGAAGCTCTCATAAAAGAAGGTTTTCAATGTCAAAATATGTCATTTGCCACTTGTTTTATGATGAAACATAAATAAATATGAAATCTATTTTTTATTAATTTGGTATTATTTCCGAAATCTTGAGTGTTGTAGAGTGCGAAATTCTTTGTTCAAAACCTCGAGTTGTTGTTGTTGTTGTTCGAGTATTGAAAGCTAATATTGCGCAATAACGGGATGACTACATAAAGAGACTTAGCCGTTTCGTATCGCAGAAAACTTGCCTTAGGTTTTTATGGCAACCCATGAAGACCGAAAATATAAACCTGTCTTTTCTAGCGTCTGCCGCTATGAAGGTCAGAAATTCCCAACTTTCTAGCATCAACGCTGGAAATGACTGACCTTCCGAATCAGTGTCAAAACGCTCTAATGAAAAGGAACCTTTATTCATGAAACTGAAATTCCCAAAGTTATCATAACCAGTAATCGAAATAAAAGGTCTTATTGGAGAGACTAACCCTTGAATGTATGTTCTGCTGATTTTTACTATGATCAATTTTGAAATAATTTCGTAGTTGAAATGTCAAATTTCACAGATAGTTTTGATACAAATTGTATCAAATCAAAATCAAATTTATTTCTAACTCTGAAAATCAACAGAATTCTGCTGGTGTTTGAATCTTAAATTTACTTCATAAGTTATCACAGCAACATAGAGACTTCTACTTCTACTGCAATAAATTTTTTGAAATCATGTAACATGGTAACTTACTGTTTATCTTATATTTAGTGAAATTGATTATACATAATACTAATACTAACAGGAGATAATTGAAAAATGGTAGTTTCAGCACATTTTTCTTGAATTTATCCTTTTTCTAAAGTGATACGGAACTTTTGAGTTCATTTAGTTCAGTTTTTCATTCTGATTAATATGATTTGGGAACATTGTTTTTTACAGTAGATAAACTTACCATTTCGAAACATTTGAACAAGCTAACATCGAAAATTTTATAAACTTCTTCAGTAAAAGTGTAGAATTCTAACAACTATGAAGCTTTGTCACCTTTGTTTTGAATTCTTTGCATCATATTGATCAAATATACAAGAGCATGGGATAGACCATATATTCCTCTAACTTTGTTATTTAACTTATAACTAAATCTTATTGATCCTATCATGAGAGCTATTTTTGTTGTTAGTTTTTGATATTCCAGTCCCAGCTCAATCAGTCGAGTGCCGAATTTCTTGGGGGCAAAACTTTCCTTTGGAGGCCCCAGCATAATAAAATTAATAATGTGAACCATCGAAAAAAAATTAAAAATGAGTAAACGCTGGTAAAAAACGGAATGGAAAACAAGGAACCTACACTGAGCGTTTTAATATAAATAATTTAACTTAAACTAATATACACAATAATAGGACCAGAAATGATAGGGAAGAAGAACATAGTTCTGGTATACTTACATTTTAATAATTGACAAACCCCAATAGGTATTTCAAACTCAATGCATTAATAAGAAAGAAACAAATTGTAAATATAAAACTATTGCTATATTTTACTATTATGATTTTGATTGATTTTTCCAATATTTTAAAGATAAGAAATGTTTTTCCATATTATTGATTGACCTTAAGTCAAAATCGTGATATACTTGATAGTGTAAATGAGATTGCGCGGACTTTATGATTTTGAAATAAACTTTTATTTAAGTACCAGATTACAAGCTTTGAATATTTCAATTATAAATATGTTAAAAAGTACAAAATTGACGGCGGTCTTAAAATATATGATTTTACAAAAGCTTTCCAAGTTTACCATGGTCTTCTCGAAGCACCATCCTGGAGTTTTCGTATTTCTTTAGTTTGTCTTCTTCGTAGTCTCTTAGGACAATTTCCCAGGGGATTTAACTGATTGTATATTGGTTAGAAGATTTTTTTCATCGGAGATTGGCTGATGTGGTAGACTATGCTCGGGATTTACAGGTTCGATTGAACAGAGTTCAACTGAGTACTATGGAAGTCACACAGAGCGTCAACAGCCGTCCACAGTGTTATATTCTGAATGATAATTTTTTGAATATGCGTTTGAGTAGCATATCCACAAATGGACGTAAGTCATCATTGGACTGATGATGACCGTGTAAAACTTCAGTTGGTTTGAGGCGCTCATCTTTCCCCTTCTTTCTTACACCTATGCTGCATTCTCCGATTGCCTGAAATCTCTTTTCCGGGTGGATTATACAATTTCATAGTACCTTTTGTAAGAAACAAAAAGTACATACAGAAAAGAAGAAGATACATTTAACCTTGAATTACTTATGTCAAGTAATGTCAATTGCAGTCTGTTATGGGAATGGGAAGAGATATGGGATGATAGACGTTAGTTGTTTTACAGTTTGTCAAGATGCGGTAATGAGGAAAATTCATTGTAAAATCATTTTAATACTTAACGTTTTCGCTTTGAACGAAATGGATTAGTTTTCGAAATATGGTAAAAACTATTTAAGATTATTTTAACAACATATTAAATATGTGTTCAGACAGAGTCTAACCACAAATAATCCCCATAATTTATCAAATCACTCACAAAATTTTCCTATTTTTCCATTTTAGGGTGCGAATATTTCTCAGTTAGAGCGAGATATTGGTTCTGAGCAATTTCCTTCTAACGAACACTACTTTGGATTAGTGAATGTGAGTCATAACATGTATTCCTGAAACACTTCAATTACTACTTTTCCTCTTTTTATTCCAGTTTGGGAATACCTGCTATAGTAACTCTGTACTTCAAGCATTATATTTTTGTAAGCCTTTTAGAGATAAAGTCTTAGAATACAAAGCAAAGAATAAAAGAACCAAAGAAACTCTACTTACATGTTTAGCAGACTTATTCTACAGTATAGCTACCCACAAGAAAAAAGTAGGTTCTATTGCGCCAAAAAAGTTCATAGCAAGACTAAGAAAAGAAAAAGGTGAGTGATGCAGTCAGTTGATTTATTATTTTCATTGGTGTTAATTTGATGAAGCTTATATTAATTGAGGTGCATTCATTCTTCGAAGTAATTCTGATTGGTAATGTAAAATTAATTTTATTTTGTTAATTGTTTTCAAACCGCCTTAGATTAAAAGTATTGCTAATTTCCAGTTTTCAGAAAATAATAGATAGATTTTCTGGATACTTTTTACCTCTTCATTAATGCTTTGCTTTGCTTTCTGAATATTTTTGTGAGAGTTTCAGATTTCAGAAGAATATGTGCATTTTCAAAACGTTTTACTTGTATATCTAATACAGTAGCTGCTTTTCCAAAGTTGTTAGTTTTAATTCAATTTAGAAAATAATTGATTCTACACAATTTCTGATTCTGATTTGTAATCAATTTACACAACATTTGAACTGAAACAGAAGTGTTGCTTATACTTGTCATTTAGAGTCATGGATCACTAAAATTAATATTTTTAATATATATATATATATATATATATATATATATATATATATATATATATATATCAGTATCGTGTTAGTTATCCTTAAAATATCCAATTTGATCTATTGAATGATTACTTATATACTTAGTGAATTGATTTGAAGTATTCAAATATTATATACCAGATTTTTGTTGCAGAAGAATTTGATAATTATATGCAGCAAGATGCTCACAATTCCTAAACTTCCTCATTAATCATATAAGCGAAATTATTTTGGGTGAGTAAGGAAATAAAATATGTTTTTTCGTAGATACTAAATTGAAAAAATTTTAGCGGAACGTCAACAGAACTCTAATGCAAATAATATAAACAAATCCAAAGGTGTGGGAGAAAATGGAACGAATCATGTGCCACCTGAGCCCACTTGGGTTCATGAGATATTTCAGGTATGTAGACGCAATAAGAAAATATTTTTAAACTGGTACTAATGGATTGGGTTAGGATGCATATTGAGAAAGTTTAGTAATTTTGATTTTTTTCTGACTATTTCTTATGATAATTTCACTTATTGAATGCACCAGTACTTAAGTTTTTTGATTAATGGTTTATATACTATTCTACGGCTATCCTGATCTGAGAGACCTCTACTGAATTCAAACCCAGTAGCGTGACATATACTAGTGGGAATGAAACGACCATGATGGGATTAGACAGTATACAATATGTTGGGTGTTTGAAACTGCACTAGTGTTTGTTTCCTTATGATATTCCTGAGAATACCTAGTTCTGAATATTTGGATTGGATAATTTTATGTAGAATCTTTAGGGAAATGTTTACTGATTACAGTAGTTTTTCGGTAGTGTTGATTACTTTTATTTCATTAGTATTCTTTATTAATTAAATGTGCATTGCTTCCTATAAAGTATGAATAACTGTTTAGTAATAATTGTGCATCATAAAAGAAACATTTTCTGTTCCTCATATTAGTCATTTCCCTTCCTTCGAGCATTGATACTAAACTATGGTGTTTCCCTCTTTGACCATCGACATATCTTTTTTGACATCGCAACTATACTCAAGCAACGACCAGTGCCTTACAGGAACCCCAAAAAACCGATTGGGACCGATACCAGGAACAATTATCGTAAATGGCGGGACCTTCAGTTAAGACACCGAAAAATATCAAGGATCTGGAAGCTGCCGTTGAGAAACTGCAAACCAGTATTACCTTGGCGTACAACAACAGCTGCCCTATATAATACAATAGAGGCAGGAAGAAAACCTTATGGTGGACTGCACAACTCACTGCCCAAAGAGTGAAAAGCAGACGCCTTCTGAATAAAGCGATGCGCAAAAAGCGATTGGGACAATTACAAAGAAGCTCAAAGAGCATACAAAGGATTGATCAAAAAACCCATTGTATGGTGGCCTGCACTGGAAAAAGGGATAAAACGGAACAAAATCAACAAGATCTAAAGGCAAGCATGTCTGGCAGTCACAGGAGCCTTGAGATCCACACCCACAGCCTCTATGGAGTGTCTTCTAGGCATCCCTCCACTACATACAGTAGTGGAGGAGGTGGCCATGTGGGCCTCTTTGAGACTGTGAGAGGGGGGTATGTGGAGGGACCGAAATCCAATCTCTGGACACTCCACATCCCTGAACAATCTCAGAGAACTCCGACCTAACCTTCTCACTAGAGGAGATCAAACGAGAGCTACCTACTACTTTGACGAACCCTACAAAGGCGTTATTCCAACGAAAGAAATTTAGACCACACCTGTACCCATCCCCAACCTGGTGGGGCGTTCACGGCCCTAGGGCAAACGTGATTGCTCTGAGAGACAACGTCACTGTAACACGCAGAAATATTTGCTATTCTCCAGTGTGTACAGGAAAACCTACACATGAACTATAGAGACGCATACATCTACATATGCTCTGATAGCCAAAACGCCCTTAGATATCTGAAAGATACGAAGATTACATCCAAACTGGTTGACAAATGCAAAACAGCACTTTGACAACTCTGATTTGATGCCCAGCCCATCAGGGCATTGAAGGAAATGAGATAGCAGACAGCCTCGCTAATAAGGCAACAGCTGTCAGTCCGATGGGACCAGAACCAATTCTGACCATCCCATGGACGCATGTGCTCTCTTTCAAAACTGGAACACCACCGAGGTCCAAAACTACTTGGCAGGTATCTCGGGACTGAGACAGTCAAAAAGTACATGAACTACTGTCCCTCGAAAGAAAGTCTGTTGGGATGGTAGTGGGCCTATTAACGGGCACCAACTCAACAAACATCTACACGTCATAAAACTATCGGAAACCACACAATGCCGTGGTTGTTTAGAAAATGACGAAACAACGGAACACATACTCTTCGAATGTCCCGCTCATAAGGAAACCAGACTGAACACCTTGGGCGCTGAAACACCTACCGCCCGGATGATCCAGGAGGCCCCCTACAACAGTCTTGCAAGCTTCATCAGGAAGTTTTTGCAAGACAAATAACTCAACAAAACACAGCAAGCACAATGGGCCAAACGGCCAGAGTGCTGCCCATATGGGCGCCGTGCAGGAAGGAAGGAAGGAACTATGGTGTTTCATTTAAAAGGGAGTTTATTGATGGAAAGTGGCGTCCTTATTTCAGCTGAAATAATATTGTAATATGGGAATAAATCATAGTAAATTAACTTAGATATGGGTCATTATACCAGGTATGTAAATATGAAACTGGATTTTTTTTAATAGAAAATACGCGTTTATTGTATGAAAATGATACAAAATAGTTTATTTAAAGTATTTCCCATCGCTAGCTATACATTTTTCCCACCTTTCTGCCAATTTGTGTATACCACACCAAAAAACTGTTTCTTTTGAAGCAAACCAGATATTGAGCCATTTTCGTAAAAAACGAAGTGCGTGTCCCATCGATGCAAATAAGCGATAATCGGACGGAGCCAAGTCTGGAGAGTAAGCCGCATGCGGAAGTATTTCCCAACTAAACGTCTCAATCGTTTCCTTGACCAGTTTTGCTGTGTGATGGTGCATTATCATGAAGCAAAACACTTTGTGTTGCCTTTTTATTTATTCTGGTCGTTTTTCATGATAAGCTCCAATGAAATCGATCATTTGTTGTTGGAAGCGTTCAGTATTAATGATTTCGCCAGGTTTTAGCAGCTTGTACTGTCGTAATACCCTTCTGATCCCACCAAACACAGCATTGTCTTCCGTACAAAGGCGATATGGTCTTGCAGTGGATGTTGCTGGTTCGCCTGGAGTTACCCATGATCTTTTACGTTTGGGATTCTTGAAATATATCCACTTTTCATCGCCAGTCACAATTCGATGGCGAAATGACTTTCTTTTGTTTTCCGATTTTCTTGCTGTCTATCATTCAGTTCATGTGAAACCCATTTTCCCATCTTCTGGATCTTTCCCATTGCTTTTAAACGTAAGGAGACGGCTTCTCGTGTCACATTTAATTGATCCGCGAGTAGAGTTTGAGCATCATCCTCATCCAACAATGCTTGCAATTCGTTGTCTTCGAACTTTTTCGGTGGTTTTCCTCGTTCTTCGTATCCCACGTCAAAATCGCATTTTTTTTGACTTTTTAAACCACTCAAAGCACTATGATCTACCAACAGCATGCCCACCGTAAGCTTCGATAAGCATTCGATGCGATTTTGCAGCAGTTTTCTTCAAATGATAACAGAAAACCAATGCTGTCCGCAAGTCGTAGTTTCCAGGCACAAAATTCGACATGTTTAACGCTATTACACACCATGCTGTTGTATGAAACGCGTACTGTTGTGAATTGAAAATCTTTGTCTGATGTCAAAACAATAAAAAGGCGCACATAACACATAATCTATGGGCAAATTTCGGTTTCATATTTACATACCTGGTATTTTCGATTTCAATGTTTTTAGTGCATTCAAAGCCATTAAAATATTTGATAATTTATTATTTGCAATTGTGGAAAGGTTTCATTTCATATAGATAACACAGAGGACATCTTTTTTTGCAGTTCTTATAATATGCTGTTCTTTCAAAAATACATATTTTTACTAATATACCCTCATTAATGTGTATTTTGAAATATAATGTGACAACTACTTATTATGTTCGTAGATTTTAATAACACTTTGTTTCTTGTCAAAAAGTCTTAGTTTATTAATTTATTTAATTTATTGGGTGTTGAGAAAGTAAGAAAATCTAATATGATGAGTATTGGAAAGAGGCAACAGACTTTGCTTGATGTGGGTCCCAGGCTACTCAGGCATAGAGGGCAATTAGAAGGCAGACTGATCATACCTCTGGAGACCATAACGATGAAGAACAACCAGTGCATGCATCTGAAGTTACTATGCACTGGCTGAACCTTACAGGACTTGAGCACTCTTGTTCTGTCATCAGTGAACCTTTCACATTGAGAAGCAGGACAAGGTTTGAAGTCTTAACTGCCATATTAACGAGGTACCATCGCTTCAAAAGTCACCTAAATTCAGATTCATTGAGCACCTCTCAACTAGAATATGCAAGGAGGATGAAGAATCAATAGAATGTCATGTGCAAATGCCTGGCTGGGAACAGGATTAGGTTTGAGGCTCTTGGATCTCACAAATTGGAACAGGAGGATCTCATTGAACTCTTATCCACGATGGGGCTTGTGGATAAAGTGGAAAGAACCACAATAGACTGGGTTTTAGTGTCAGGGCTGCCACATAGTCCTCAATCCCTACAATATTCATTTAACAGGTGATTGCTTCAAATATATTCGTCCATAATTCTTGGTCTCATCATTGTAAAGTGGAAAGAGGCATTTTGATGAGTTACAAATCTTTATTCTCGTAATAAAAACCAGGCTTTGTAGCAGTTGTCGAAAAGGTTTTGAATGAATTGCGAAGCTGAAAAATATTCCGCAATAGTGGAATTTGGAAAACTACGGTATGAGCGACAAATAGCATTATTTGTACAGTAACTTAGATGAGTTTCCTGACATCTGGGTGACTATAGCAAACAATATGGGAATAGTTTTACTAGGACATCAAAATTATGGAGAAAAGATGTTAAGGTCGATTGGATTGTCATATAATGGCAACTATTGTCGGGGTACTTGCCAAGCCACAAAATATTAATTCTATATGAAAAATTGAAAATAATCACACAGTGCTCAGTTTAGCTTCTAAAGTGTCAACATTAAACTGCTCATCAACATTTATTTTATTATATATAATTTATAACTGTCTGTTAGACATTCCAATTTCATTGTCCTTTTTCTAATTAAATGCATTCATGCAATATTCAGTTTAGTATAATATTGTTCACATTGTACGTTAGTTGACTATTTTCATGAAGATAATACTAATTCAGTGGTTTATTTAGGGTATCCTCACTAGCGAGACGCGGTGTCTGAACTGCGAAAATGTAAGTTGCATCGACGAAGATTTTTTCGATCTGCAAGTTGATATCGAGCAGAATACGAGTATTACGCACTGTCTGCGCTGCTTCAGTAATACAGAGACCTTGTGTAGTGATAATAAGTTCAAGTGTGACAACTGCAGCAGTTACCAAGAGGCGCAAAAGAGAATGCGTGTGAAGAAACTGCCTATGATCCTGGCACTGCACCTGAAGAGGTTTAAGTACATGGAGCAGTACAACAGGCATATCAAGGTCTCACACAGAGTAGTGTTTCCCTTGGAGTTAAGACTTTTTAATACAGTGAGTTCTATCCAAAGATATAATTGATTTTTCTCCGTTTTTCATTTAAGATAAGCTGATCTGAGTTTAGAATATTGTAATAAACGATTATAAACTAAATGAATTTCTAGAACTAATTTACAAATATATTCTTTTAGATTAATTTCTATTGAAATGAATTTATTATTATAACCTCTGTTGGGGTTTTGGAAAAATTAAATTCTTTATCCTACCACTTATGTGGGATCATTTTGTTTTTCAAGTAGATGAAGTAATCAATTCATAATGTTTTCTGTCAGTATCGTTTCACAAAAGAATCGATGCATATTGGATTATTATTATTATCGTGGACTTATGCACTATCTCAGCTGTTAGCTGGATATAATTTACCTTTCCCAAATTCAGCAATCAAAGGGAATAGGCTCGATTACAATATACTTGATTGGACTTTTTCTCCTGGAACTTGTTCAGCACGTTGTTATTATTCGGTATGGCGACATCCACCAGCATTGCTGTTCTGGCACTCTTATCATACACCACTATGTCCGGCCTATTATTCGTCACCATTCTGTCAGTGATAACAGGCCTATCGTAGTATAATCTGATAGAGTCATTTTCCAATACGGGCGCCGGTTGATACTTGTAATATGGCTGGAGGTATTCAGAAGTCCGTACTTGTGTGCAAGTTTCTGATGGATAATGTTGCACACTTGATTATGCCTGTGAAGATAGTCCATATTGGCCAGTTGTTCGCATCCGGACATAATATGCTGTATAGTCTCCGATCTTATATGGCATTTTCTGCACCTATCTGTTTGTAATGTTCCGTCCTTCATTATAAATTTTCTGTAATTGTTTGTAGCGATCACTTGGTCTTGGATGGCCATAAGGAATCCCTCTGTTTCTGCGAATAATTCTCCTTTCATCAACCATTTGTTGGAGGCTTCTTTGTCAATGTGTGGTTGATTAATCTCATGGTGATGTCGTCCATGCAATTCCTTTCTTGACCATTGCTCTTGTTTTTCAGTATCTGATAAGAACGGTAGATTCAGCAGGTCATCTCTGGTAGCAAGATTTAGTGGTGTATATCCCCTATCAGCCAACGATACTACTCTATGGAGGTCAGAAGTGAGAGCTTTTGCAGAAAAGAATTCTCTGAGATTTTTTATCTGTTTGGTGTGTAAATTGACAACATCTATTAAACCGCGTCCTCCTTCTTTCCGCTTCAAAGTTGTTCGTATCACAGACGATTTTGGATGATGACTGTTGTACTTTGTCAGCATCGTTCGGGTCAGCCTTTGAATATCATCCAGATCTCTCATAGTCCATCTGATTATTCCAAATGAGTAGAGCAACACTGGAATGGCGTAGGTGTTAATTGCCTTGATCAGATTCCCCGAGTTCAACATCGATTTTAGACTTCAGACGTTGACTGTATTCTGAACGAATCTTCTCCTTTGATTGTTTTTGGTCTAGCAATCTGGCTTGTTGGTATCCCAGATATTTGTATGTTTCGCCATCTCTCATGCACTGTATAATATCACCGTTTGTAAGTTGTGTTTCACCATCTATGACTTTCCCTCTTTGAAAGTTCAGGGTCTTACATTTTTCAATCTTGAATTTCATATGAAGATCTGCCGAGAACTCACTGACAGTTTTCAGCAAATCATCCAATTGCTTCTTGTTCGAAGCATATAATTTGATGTCATCCATATACAGCAGGTGGGAGACTGTATGATAATTCCTTTCTGTTTTTATCCTAAATCCGTATCCTGTTCTATTGAGCATTGAGGACAATGGGTTCATAGCTAAACAGAACCATAGTGGACTCAAAGAGTCTCCTTTTTTTAATTGATGTATTGTTCATGTTGACCTGCAGAGACGTGCGCCAGTGTGTCATTGTTGTCTTCAAGAACTCTACCAGAGCTGGGTGAATTTTGTATATCTGCAATACTTCGACAAGCCAAGAATGGGCGGTATTATCGAATGCCTTCAGATAATCGAGAAAAGCCGAATGTACATTCCGATGCCCTACGTGTGCCTGTTTCATTATCACAGAATCGATGATGAGTTGTTCCTTGCATCCGTAGTGTTTCTTTCTGCATCCTTTCTGCACCTCTGCTAATATATTGTTGTCGTCAAGGTGTTGGTATATTCGATTGGATATGCATGAGGTGAGTATTTTGTAGAGTGTTGGCAGGCAAGTGATTGGCCTATATTGAGACGGATCCTGTGTTCTATCGCTCTTAGGTAGCATATATGTTAAGCCTTGTGTTAGGAAAGTGGGTGTTTTCTTGGGATGTTGAAGAACGTACGTGAGCTGTTTCGCTAGGGCTCCATGGAGCTTATCAAACTTCTTGTACCAGTAGTTGTGGATATTATCTATACCTGTTGCCTTCCAATTGTTGGTCGCTCTAACTACTGTTGTGATTTCTTCCTCCGTTATTCCTTCGAAGTCCATATGTTTGATATCAAGGCGTTCTTTTTCATGCGTGATCCATTCCGCATCTCTATTGTGTTCTTTGGGGTTCGACCATAGTGTTGACCAATAATCGGTCAAGCACTGTGCGTCAGGTACTTCTCTGTTATTGTTGGTCGCAGTTTTATTTCCCTTATGAAAATTGGTCGCGTTTTGGAGGAACCTTTGGTTCTGGTGTTTCGTTTCAGTACACTTGACTTATCTTGAAAGCCTTGTTGCTTTTGCTTGGAGTTTCTGTTTCAAAGTGTCCATATACACGTCGATGTGTTGTTTGTGATCAGGGTGTTTTGTGCTCTTACCAATTTTCCTATAAATTTTGCGTATATGTGATTTCAAGCGCCTTGAGGGTTTTCTGTTTCTCAGGAATTCTGTGAGGCGACCGATTTCTGCTCTAATATTATCAATATCCTACTCCAGTCGTTTTTGCCATGGTGGTTTTTCTGACGCTTTTTGGCTCAGCTTGAATCAGAGTTGTGGAGATTTGTTGTTTGTGTAGTCCAAGAACTGCTACTGCTGCACAGTAAATCAAAGTGTGAATCTTTTTCAATGTGTTCTGGTTGGTATATTCTTCAAAAACTGAATTCACGCTTGCTAGGATAATATTGGTGTTCTTGTTCGTCTTGAGTTTGGGCAGTTTAGGTCTTTTAGTTGGGTTACTACCACTGAATTCAGTTATTGCTCTGTTGAGTTCCAATCTTGCTAAATACCTATATTCGTTCTGCTGATTCGGCTCAGGAGGGCGTTCCATGTTAATATTCGTTTCCGTGGCTTCGATGTTATCTGTAACACTTTCATTGACTCCAGCTGGTATACCGTTATGAGTATCATTTTCGCTTCTGAGTTCCATTATGACCTCTTCTCGAATGCTTTGCAGCGTTTCTGAAGAAAGTAGCCTGTTTTTAACGATTGTTTTTCTTTGATCCGAAATTCTCTGCTCGGATATGTGCTGTAATTCAGGATATTTTTCTACGAACGCAAGATGTAACGCGTATCTGTATGCTGTCATTTCCGATTCCAAGTTTGTAATCTTGTAATAGGAACGCATAATGAAGGAATTCATTTCTGGGGTCCACTTTATGCGTTTCCTAGGGAGTCCGGCTCTCGTGGTCGTAGGCATAATGGCTTGTGCCACCGTTGAAACATCAAGAGTCGGTTGGGAGGTATTGATGTTATTTCCCACTTGGTTTTGTGTTGCAGTATCCCTACTCGATATCACGCTGCTTCCGTCGCTAACCGAGGGAGACTGTGACTCACTTTCCGAACAAGACCCTCTTCCTAAATCTTGAACGCGACAAGAGGTTATGGTGGTACAATGTCGATTCACCCGTTTATTCCTTAGATTGTACATCATTGGATAAATTGCATTTTATACCTACTGCCAGGTTCAGCTTGGGTACCTCGGGTTCGCTAAGCCCGTACTCAGAAACAATGTTCCTGAGCCCCTGAGGGCTTATTATTATTATTATTATTATAACTTATACTATTATATAAACCTTTTAAAGTCTTAATGAATATACCTACTATAGCAATTTCATATATTAAGAAAGAGTTGGCAAATATTGCATCTTGTTTCACACCTTGGTTTCTTTTCTAGAAACTCGCTCAATCAATGGTGCAAGTGTTCTCCAAAATTCATAACAGAAAACAAAAAATATGGTCATATACAAGTAAAAATTCTAAGAAATATTTTGTTTTTTCCACTAGATCTCTACTGTCCTTCATAACTTTTATTTATTATTTTTCACAAATATATGAAAAACCTATGAGAATAACTCGTAGCGAAAAATTTTTGGCTTTGAGAATGTTGCTTTGAGATTTATCGATTCTTTTTTCATTTCATATCCATCGGCTCATTACTTTTCGCGATATCGGAAAAATCGTCTAAAATCTACTATTCTTGTTTGTAATCATCATTTTCGTGACTTACTACTTGCTATAAAGATAGCTCAGGGACAAACAAAATTTATATATATATATATACAATATATTGAAATCAACTGAATTGGAAAATTTGTTGAGATATGTAAAATTTACGAAAATGAGCATTCACATCTCGACAGATAGCTCTGGAGAAACAAATTTGTATTCCTTTTTTTCTTAGAGACCTTAGGTAAATAAATCAAATTTTTTTTGGTCACGTTCTCCTTTAATATTTCTTCTAATTTTTCATTCTCGATAATGGCTGTTATGGAAATCAATTGCTGGCAATTTTTACACGAATTTGAAGAAAATATATCTCTCATAGGCTCCAAACGGTTGTAGAGATTAATTTCTGATCTAAATTCGTGTGATAAAACCAGTGATCGATTTCCGTATAAATGTTTTGGTTTGTTTTTCTGCGAAAAAACGCAATAACAATTATTATTTTACGAAATTTTTCGGCCAAAGAGGATATCTAGAGATCCACTATGATAAAAAAAGCTAATTTCTTCAGAATTTTTCTTCAATACGATTATATTATTGTTTACTGCTAAGAATTTTGGCAAATTATACATTAAATCATTGATTGATTGGACTAACTAGGATTTGGGCAAGCTCAGAATAATTTGAACAAGGTTCAGGACCTGTATGAAGCACGAAAATATATTTGTAGACATTTAATCAAATTTATAACTGCTTCAAAGGCATTAATTGTTTTATTGATTTGATACTTCTTTTCAGTCTGATGATGCTTTAAACCCAGATCGATTATACGATCTAGTAGCTGTAGTAATACATTGTGGAAGTGGCCCTAACCGAGGCCACTATATTAGTATAGTCAAGAGTCATGGATTTTGGTTGTTGTTTGATGATGACCAAGTTGATGTAAGTCAATCATTTCGATTTCAATTTAATGATAGGTAATGCAATATGATAGTATGCAATACCAACTTTCTGCAAATATAAATGCAATCTAACGCTAACCAATCTAATGAGACAAAATTAAAAACGCTCTTCTGAACTACAAACTGGTAAATTTGGTTATTCTAGTCTAGTACAAACTATCATTTTTCGAACTTGAACTATTCATATTGAAACTATATTAAAAAATATATTCATATTGAATAAATCAATTTGATAATTATTTGATGTTATCCTAATAATCACAGTATCTTGCATAGTATTTAATTTTATGAGAAGCGCAATACCTAGTGTGAAATATTGATTTTTTACTTTTAAAATTATAGAAAATCGATGCATCGACTATCGAAGATTTTTACGGCCTGACGTCAGATACGCAGAAATCCTCGGAAACTGGATACATACTGTTTTATCAGTCAAGAGAGAGCTTATGAAGTATGTTGCGCGCCTTCCAGAGGTAAGAGGACTAAGGATGAAAGTACAAACAATCTCGTCAGGTTTTGAGGAGAAAGGATGTAGAAAATGAACAGAAACTTACCTAAATTCTGTGAAATACTTGTGCATAACTCTAAGAAGAGAGAAAATAATTTATTATTGATTTTTATATAATCTCTACCCGTACTCTGTTAAATTATTGCGAATCTTTTTCAGTTGATTCATTGTCCTTATATTCCTTTAATCGAAGTTTGGTGTGATTAGCTGTGTGAAATTCAAGAAGAAATTCTGTTGTTTATACCCAAATTACTTGAACAATTCTATATGATTACTGAAACACTTTATATCAATCATTTTTATTTATTCTAGTCCCATCTTTTGGATATTTCACAATTTTTACTTTTTAACAAGTAGAAAAATATCTTATATCATGTTGAAAAATTATGTTGACTTTCAAATAGACAGATTTGTATAGATTTTTTTTCGCTCTTGAATTTGGCCTAACAGAATTAGCTGTCTTAGGACTGGATGAATTTAAATCAATATTTCTTATACACCATAATCAAAACTACTGGCCAAAATTCAAATTGAATCTTCGAAATACTCATTTGAGAACATCTAAGGAGATCAAAAAATCTTTTATTTTCCATTTTATTTTTTTCTTATTGTCATCTTGACTTGAGATTAATTTCCCATTGCAAAAATTACTTTACTTACAATTAGTTAGTAGATATCAACTAAAGAACTTCATTTTACTGAATTCATTTTGGGTTTGTTCAAAATATTCTGGTTATAAAAAGATATCTTATGCTTTGATATTATTGTAGAACTGATATCCTCAATGTTGACGATCATATTCCTTTTACTTGAATTTGAAAAACATTGATATTGAAAATGAAATTCTGTGCAACTTGTTTTTCAAAATTTTTCGGTTTCCTCAGAAATATCTCATTAACATTAATAGTTTTTCATTTTCTGATTATCGAGTGCGTTTTTAGAGTAATTGCAGTTGTGACTTATATGGGACTTTTTATAATCTGAACGTTTGTTCTCATTGTTTTATTAGGAGAAATACAGGAGTCAGGAAATTAGATGTTTGAATAAAGAAACAACCAAAAAAAGACTCAGAATTTTTCTGGTATGTAGTGTTTTCTACAAGTGTTAAAAAAGATTACGTGATAATCATGTGTAATAATCATGAAGTCATTGGTCCATTGATTAATAATCTCTAGTAATTCTACCTTTACTTATACTACAGTCGAAATACCTTGAACCCCTCTAATGCATATGAGAAAGTTTTGAATGAAAGCTCTCGAGAATATTATAAATTTCATTTGTTTATTGTAAATAAAGCAAGGAATTTTTTCCAACGTCACAGTTCATGATTCAAGTGCATGAAAACAACAAAAAATCCAAACTCTAAAACAATATCAAAACGGGTCAGTTACTGTTTCTTTTGAAGGAATTAATTCCAATGTTCAAAGAGATTTCTTCAGTAGATTATGGAAATTTTTACTTGTTCTGCTTGGAAAACTACAGGGGAACGTATTGAATTCTAAAGCGAAATTTTTATTTACGATAAACTAGCAAATGTGCGGAAAAAAAATTATTTTATGGTTGAAAATAACAATGAAGAACATTCAATTATTAAACCCTGTAACTATGTCTCAGTTAACAAAATAACTTTAGTCGTTTCAATAAATATTTTCGATGTAAATTATTTACTACAGTAAATGTTTCTTTAAAACTGAAAGTTGTAGAGAAATAATAAGCGTTTTTAATTAATATTTATGTTCAGGTGATATATATCAAAAAAAATTAGGTCGAAAATCAAAAACTCGTAAGGGCATTCCTGAAAAATATTTCAACAATAAATTATTTATTTAAACAATGAAATTCAAAAATTTCACTATGGTCTTTTACTAAAGCATTTATTCTTCAATTCGTTAAAAATTGGATATTATGAGAATAAATTCTTAGGTTATATTTTGTTGTATGTGGCATTTATTTTTTAATTCGAAATTTTCTAAATCACAGAAAGTATTTCTCAAGAAATTTTTGATTATCGTGCACGAATATGATTTTCATTAATTCATTATCAATTGTTTGCAGTTCATTAAGGGTTGTCTCCACAGCGTGAAAATTCAGTAATTTGACACTTACTACTTCTCTGATAGTTAATATATTTCTGTTAGAATATGAATTTCCATAATGTTCTGGCAATCAATTTGTAAGTAGGATTTATTTAAGAAATATTTATACATTTTACTCCAATATTTCGAGAATGTGGGTAGCCATTTTTGAAGCATTCCAAGAGGTTTTATAGTTCTCCATACATACACAAAAATTCTTGTTATTTCAAAATAATTTTCTATTTATTTTTCTTTATCTGTGATATGTTTATATGCCTTGTACCATTTTAGGACGTGGTTATTCAGTGGAAAAAGCGGGGCTTATATGAAAATATAATCATGTAATTCAGGTTTTGATTAATAAGGAAATACATACAGCATTTCAAAAATCCAAACAATATTTGAACTGGATTCATTTGGATGGATTTTTCAATTAATTGTTCGAGAGGCTGTGGATGTTTAAAGAATCGTAATATTCATGAATGAAAATATAATTTATTAGATAATATAGAAGGAATAATTGATTGCCTGAACATATTAATTTTATGTTGGATTTAGCCTAATGTAACATAATGTGTACCTACTATCTCAAATAGTAGTGGCAATAATATTTACTTTTGCGCCTTGTATATAATGTACATTGTTATTTGTATATGTATGTATCGAATCGAAGAAGTAAAATTCACTTTATAAAGAGTTTGTTACTACTTTTCTCATTCTAGATCATTTTATGACACTGGAGATATGAAATAATTAAATTTTTACTGCTAAGCAGATTTTATTTTTATTGTGTAAATAAATGTTAGATATAAATAAAGTGACATAATATTTCAACTTTTTAATGTTTGATATTTCTTATTTCCATCAATTATATTGAAACTTTGACGGTTTTATTCCCAGATATATTCAGTGAAGCGTAACTTTATATGTTAAGTCACTGTCCGTAAATTTATTACGGTCATGAAGCAATTCTATAATTTTTAACAATTATTGAAAAAAATGACAGAAGAGAATTTATGAGACTATCCGTGATGGAAAATTTTAATATCCCTAAATATGTAATGAAAATTATAATCGAAATAATGTAATACAGGATGTTTTCAAAGTTATATGAAATGATTTTGCGGGCGATTTGTCATGTGATTTCAAGACGATTAGTTCCTATAAGCTATGTGTGTGGTAAGTTTTGGCATTGACGGGTACAAGGTGACAAGTTTCGGTACTAAACGAGCAGTGACTAAGTAAACGTGAAAAAAATATGAGAATACTCCATTACCGAAAATCTAAACTAAGCAGAACAGGTATTTTACGAGTGTAATATAAATATTTGACATTGATATGACAAGCACTTTCTATTAAGATCACTGTGGTTGGTATTTAGGTTGAAAACTCATTATTTAATATAATTTTCCATAGGGTTCGTCTTTTTATTAAGACATGCAGATTTTAGTCCTTGAATCAATTACTTTCTCACAATTTTCAATGGTATAAACTTCAATTTCGATTGAATCATCAGGGAATTGTGTGTAATGATACCTTGTAGTTAATTTTAATCATATTAGTCCAATGCGTAGTAGGGTGGGTCAAAAAAAACGAATTTTGTTTTCGCTTGGTACTTTGAAAAATAGGTTCCTAGACACCTCCAACTATGAGCTCTTAATTGTAACGGACCTTACAGTTTTCTATTTTTTTCTTATTATCACATAGAAAAATTGATATCCCGCTTCCAACTGCTTGAAAAAATATCGTTTTATAGATTTCGTAGGAAATTGAATGTTCTACAAAAAGCGTCTTACGGCTTTTTCATAAACCTAATCGTTTAAAAGATTATGAATTTTATAACTCAATGGAGAAATCATAAAACTCATAGTTTTTTTTAGGATATTTACTGCTTTACAAAAATGGTCTCTTATAATTTTTCGATTGAGTTAAGCGTTTACGAGATATTCATCTTCAAACATCAATGCCTATCAATTTTTCAGTATTTGATCAATAATTCGAATATTTAAAAAGAATTCATGAGTTTTGGGTAAGTTTACGCAAATTTGAGTTTTTAGGAACAGAAAAATGTCGAGTTGTTTTTAAAATTTTTTTCCAGTCATGAACATGTTGGGTTAGCTTAGATGTGCATAGGTACCGATAAAACGGATTTCTTTATTCATTGTAGGTTAATTAATTATGAATAAATTTATGTGATGATTATAAGACTTATTTGGAATGAATTATTTTATTACCTATGCAAAATGATCAGTTTCAGGATCACTGAAAATACGGTATTAAACCGTATTAGCTTCAGAAAACAAACATAAGAAGTAATGGACTCCTTGAAATAATTTTATATATATTTTGTGGAAAAAAAATTAAAATACTCGCTGAACAAACGTCATAATAATAAATAACAACACGAATTAGAATTTTGCATTATTAAAGATAAAATTGAAAAAGGATTATGAGAATAAAACATTCAAATAAGTTTTTGAACATAAAACTTCTATAGGAGTTACTTTTATAACAGAAACTTAATTGAATTGAAACTTTTCGAATTATTGATCAAAAACTGGAAAAATTGACGGCATTAATGTTTGACGATGAATATCTCGTAAACGCTCAACTTAATCCAAAAATTATAAGAGACCATTTTTGTAGAGCTGTAAATTTCCTACAAAACTATAACATTGAGTTATAAAATTCATAAGAAAAGAAAAAATTTACCTTATCTTTAAAACGGTTAGGTTTTCGTAAAGGGCTTTTTTTGTAGAAAATTCAATTTCCTACCAAATCTATAAAACGATATATTTTTCGAGTAGTTGGAAGCGTGACATCAATTTTTCTGTGATAATAGGAAAAAAATAGAAAACTGTTATGCGGAGGACCTTCCCCTTACAATTAAAAGTTCTTACTTGGAGAGACTTCCGTAGAAGTGTTGAACCTATTTTTCAGTGTACCAAGCTAAAAAAAATATTCGTTTTTTTGATCCACCCTAATACGAAGGTAAAAACTCAATGTATAACGTCACAAAATTATTTATTGAGACTCAAACACGAACTAAGATCGTATGGAAGAAAAAATTAGATAGGGTTTTTTCATTTATTGGTGCCAGCATAATAAAAATTACATAAAATACATTACTTACACAGGTCGAATAAGAATAAATATCTAAAAACTATTCCCGAATTAATAAATCTCAAAACATTTCATGACAATTAAACACAAAAATTTCTCAATCCTCTCAAGTCACAATTAAAATAGTCCTGAACATTGTAGAAGGCCTTATCACATAGAAAGTTTTTCAGTATTTGCTTGAATCTATTTAGTGGTAAATTTCTGACATTTAATGGCAATTCATTATAAAATTTAACTGCCATGTACTTTGGATTTTCCTGGCACTTCTTAAGTCTACTAGAAGAGGGCACAAGATCACACCTCTGTCTTATGCCATATTCATGAACATCACCGTGGGTTGTGAAAAGACCAAAGCGATTCCTCACATATACCAGACTCTCAAGTGTAAACGCAGATGGTAATGTCAGAATTGAGAGTCTCCTAAATGCTGATCTGCAATCATCCCTGTATCCCAGTCCTGCCAGCACCCTAACTGCTCTTCTCTTCAGTCCAAAGATACGCTCAGCAGAGGCAGTCCCGCCCCACACCAGAAGTCCATATGTCATGGTTGAGTGGAATAAAGCAATATACGATAAGAGAGTCGCAAAGGACACACAGTTGAACAAGTTGCGTAACAGGTATATAGACCCTCCAAGCTTTTTCGAAATTTCGTTAGCATGAATGTCCCATGTAAGTTTGGGAGTTAGATGGATTTTGTGTGAAGATCATCATCTGAGTATTTTCTTTGTTGAGTTTCAGTTTATTTGCACTGAACCACTCACCAACACTAGACTACACCTCCGAAGTCATGGAAACAACAGATTTGATGTTGTTATCCCTGATAGATAGGGTGGTGTCATCAGCAAAAAGGGTGAATTTATCTCTTGTGTCGCACAACGCTAGGTCATTTATCAAAATCAAAAAGAGAATTGGTCCCAGGACAGAACCCTGAGATACCCCGATATTAATTTCCCTTTCCACAGAAGACACCTCCCTCCCAAACACCACCGATTGACTTCGGTTGCTGAGGTATGATCCCAAAAGTGATAAGCTGTTGGTATCAAATTTATAATACTCTAACTTTGCTAGCAAAATACTGTGGATTACACAATCAAAGGCCTTGCTTGGATCATAGAATAAGGCCATATCAAACTCCATAGTCTCGAATACACCCATTATGTCAGAGAGAAGGTCAAGAACAGCCAGGACTGTATTTTTGTCAGATCTCAAGTCAATTGAAGAGGCCATTAGTCTCAAATTCATTTCTGCCATGCACTTTTCTACAACTTTAGACAGAACCGGCATCAGTGAGATAGGTCTGTAGTTAGTTATTTCATTTTTTCCACCTTTTTTAAATACTGGCGTGATTCTGGCCCTCTTCAGAGTTGCAGGAAAGACTCCCTCTGCAAAACATTTATTGATCAACCTTTATTTTTTAGACCATCTATAACTCCTCTCACCAACACAGGGCTCACTGGCTGGAAAGAAAACGTCACATCTGGGATCGTTTGATTGTTCATATAAGAAAGAGGGTATTTTTGTGGTGTTTGTAGGCTACTGACAATTTTATGAGCAATTTCCGCGAAAAAGTCATTGAAGTCGTCAGGATGAATATTACAACCTCCTCTGGAATTATGAGGATTACTTCTTTGGCTATTTATAATTCCCCATATGGCCCTGATCGGGTTTTTTGCAGACAATTTTTTTATCATTTGCTTGTTTTTTGCCTTTGTGATTGCTTCTCGCCCCCAGATTAGGAGAGCAACACATCTCCAAGAAAGCTCAAGTGATCTCTCATTTTTCGAAGCTCATCACTGAACCAGTGTGTAATATAGATAAATAAAAGGTTGTAGAATTATAAAGCTGTAGGTGTTTAAAATATGGATTTAGTTTTATTTTATATCCATGGCTACATTTCTTCTTTTTAGGCATTTCGGAAAAACATCGAAAATAAACTTTTTTGTTCTAGCTATATTTCTATCTTGGCACTTGCTGTAAATGTAGCCTAGGGTAAACCGAAAAACTTTCAGAAATCAGAATAATCGAAAAATTTTTTGAAGAAAATAAGGTTGTTTTCGCCTGTCGCCATCTGGACAGATAGTCCTGGTGAAACAAATTTGGATTAATGTTTTTCTTGAAGAATTGTGACAGTTTTATTTAAATCACTGAAATAATCAAATTCATTTCAATTTCTTCCTCGATGATGGCTGCGAAAATAAAATATTTCTCCACCACCATTTGAAGCAGAAATGTTATCATGGACACTTCCAATTAATGAAATTGTCAATTTAGCCTAATAGTACAAATTAATCGAAATTTGTATTTCCAGGACAGTCGAAATGTGACAGCTGATTTTTGAAAAGATCTTTTTTGGACAACATAGATATATTAAAAATTTTTAAATTCTTTCAAATAAAGAAAAAATGTACAATTTTTGTTTTCCTTGGACTACATCTACAGCATGTACTAAGTAGAAACTATTTATTGCAAGAAATACAGCAAACGTAAAAGTCAATGGCTTCTAATATGTTGAAAATTAAAGCACCGATTGTTAAAAAATGAATTTGTAGATTAAAATTCTAGAAGCAGTAATTGACGGATTTTTTTAAATTTGATGAACTTTTTAGATATGAAGGAGATTATGGATGCAATGAGAAAAATATCCTTTGATAACTTTTTTAATCAAGAATTTTGAGTTCTTCATCTCTCTTTCAAGAGGTTTTACTACCTATTTTATTCAAATTTTAAACAAGAGCTACAAAACATTCATGGTGCACTCATCAAATTAGTAACCTTTCAATAGATTCTATTTATTAACAGAAATTGTGCTCAGATTTTTAGTGGTAACTTGAAGCCAAAACGAAATAAGCATACTATCTAGAAAAAATTATAAGACAAGTTGTTGAGAGATGTTCCGAGTTCTTTTTCTATGAAATTTTGATTGCAAGAAAAAAAAAGCTTCGGTTTTTCAATTATTTTTATTAATTAAATGTCACAATCTAGGCAATGAACTCATATGGAATGGGAGCAAGTGAAACAGCTGGTACCTTTCCACTAACAATGTGACTAGGTCTTGGTTGCTTAGGTTGTCTTCTCAAATTAACGTAGATTTTCTTCTCTTTAGCTTCTTTCCTCAATTTTTCGTTGGTCTTCACTCTTGTCAAGAAATCTTGTCTACATTTTGAGTGATTTACATGTTCAATGCGGATGTTGATTCTTTTGGGGATAATTTTCCCTCGTACCCGTTTATTTACTTTTACTCCTAATGCATGTGCGGTTACATTGAATACACGACCAGTTCTTCCGTGATAAGCCTTGTAGGGCATACCTTTTTGGACAGCACCATTTCCTTTGATGTCTACAATATCTCCAACCTTGTAAACTTTCATATATGTTGACAATGGGATGACTCCATGTTGTCTGAATTTTCGCGAGAATAAATCTCTAGTACCTCTGCGGTAACCCTTTGAATTAGTCATTTTTTCAGACCTGTAATATCAGAAAAACACGTGGTTTAAAGGTTATGATCAGACACAACAAAAAGAAACATACAGTTAGTGAAAATAAGGATTATTCTTTAATTACAGAGAAATCTAATAACCTTAATTCATATATTCTCCAAAAATTATCTTAAATAATAGGAGGTTAGCAGGTTGAACGTACCTTAAACAACGTAAAACTTAAAGAGAATTTCAAAATGGTCGTCCTATTCGATCTGGCCTCCGAGCATAGAATTTCATTACCTAATGCTGCGTTCATACGTTCAATATTAGCATAGCAATTCATTCCGTTCGGATTGTATGGAACGAATCATGAAGTGTAGATATACATAAAAGGCAGGTTTCCTACAACCAATATTTGTATTTTGCGTTTTGAATGGTGGTCGATTATCATAGATAATCATAGGGTTTTGGAATTCAATTTCTTCACAATCCATTTCTCATAAAAACGCACATTGGAGGGTCGCATCAGACAATATATAATATTAATAATATACGAAAATTTACAATGCTACAACTGTTCTAAGCCTTAGGAGCAGTTTTGATAGTTACTAACCCAGTAATTGAAATGGCTTGACAAACTTTGACGAATTTGAGTAGAACACTATAGCTTTTATCTGTAATATTATCTGTGTAATGTAATGCATGATAGTTACCATAACTGCAAATAAGACTCATCGGATCTTATTTCAAATAACTGTCAAAAATTATGTTTATGATATTTGGAGAACCAAAATTTAAAATTCTATTTTTAAATAAATGTTGCTGTAAATTTTCATAGGAGTAACACAAGTCCCATAACACATTTACATTAGAAAATATCACTCCGTCAGATGACAATTTTAGGTTCCTAACCAGAGAATATATAAATCTTCTTTGCCAGAGAAAACTAATTTGTTTCTTTATAGGTTATAGTAATCCATACAAAAGGTTTATTTGTTTACATGGCAAATTATTCATTGAAAGTCAATGCAGAAGCAGAAAGAGTCACTTTTCACTTTTCTTTAAGGTCGACAGGTTGACTAGTTTTAGATTTTTGTAAACGCCACTCGGAAGTATCAGCGATACCTTGAAACGATGCTGTTGCACGATAGGGATGGCGCTCAGGAAAATAATTCGATTTCATGGTGTTGAAACGTGTATGCACATATCACTAGCCTAATGTGAATAATCTTTATTTACTTTTATTGATATCATAAAGCGATAAATAAATAAGTGTATACGTATCAATCATGTCATTACTTTTTTATGATGAGAAGAAATTTCAAGACCATTTCTAAATTTCTGTTTCTCTCAGGAATAAGTGTTGTGTGCACAGTTTTGATATATAGATTGCTTGTTAAACCAAAGAATGGAATTACACTGAATGATTTCTTTTTAAAAGATCAGCGCTTGATCCAGAAGAAGTGAGTTTAGAACTATTTTGTTTAAGTAATATTTATTTTGATTTAATTTTAGGTGCTGATACTTAGTCATGAAAAAATTGACTGGCATAATTATAACTTGATAGAAGAAGATTCTAAAAGAAAAGGTAAGATTTCCAAATGAAAAAACATCGCTTGCTTTGTAAGATTTTCCATATGCAGAATAACGCTTTAGCCTTAACTGTTACGTTAATTTGAAAACTTGAGGCATTATGTTAATGTGGAAATTTTTCGATTATGAACCATTGAAGTTGATTTGAAACTTATATCAAATTTTCTTTGGATAGAAGGCAGAATATAATGAGAAATATTTCACAGTGTTTGAATTCGTTGCAATTTATTACAAGCATTATGAGTTCTAATATTTTTATATGGAGGATCTCAAAATGGCCGATTATGAGCTTGTTGTATACGTTTGAAAAACTGAAATCTTATGGCATGTTTACATTAAGTGCTAGGCATCATAAGTATAGCTTTGATACAATGACAATCTGACGGTTATAATTCTTTGTATAATGTAAGTTGATTAGAAAAATGAAAAAGAGATGGATATAATAAAATAAATACTAGCACAAATTAAATAATGCATGAAGTGTACATAATTTAATGACATATTTAAAAAGCATTAAACTGAAAAGTTTAGAAATCCACCAGGTTATTTGTGTATTAAATTATACAAAGAACTACCAACTCAAATGAAAGAGATATGCAATTATACATGAGAGATATTTAATAAATTGCAATTGATTCAAAATTGAAAACTTTCTTAGTTTTGAATCCTTCTTTCTATTTTTCAGGTAATATTTTCCTTTATTCGGTTTTCCTAATATCTTTTTCTTCCTACTTTTGCAGGGCCAATATTAAAATAAAGAAAATTGAACATCCCTATTTTTGAATTTTGATTAATGATCTTTGGTTCATACAATGCTCTGCTAAATTTTCTATTTCACTGTTCTCCCAATTTTTCTTTCCATACAAACAGATCAAACTATTAGAAACATTTTACAAAAAAAATCTGCTAAATCTGGTTAAAAATTCACTATCTTAATGTTTTCCATGTTTTCCAAAAATAAGATTCTAATAGCATGATTGGCAATCATCTCGTTCCTGTTTGTACAAAATGGCCGTCTAGGAAAAAGCCGGTCCCAAAGTACTGAAAACGCCGCATTTTTGAAATCGAAATGTTTTGAAATGAGACAGTTTAGTTCACTTTAGCCTGTCAATTCAACCAAATAAACAGAAATATCTTTTATAGAAACGTTTATTATATCGATCCGAATATGAGAATATTTATTTAAAAAAACATCGATTTTTCAATCAAAACAACGCATTATCAAATAATCGATACCCATGTCTTGTAACTATATCAATTTTCATAAAAATTTAACGATTCGCCCTATAAATTTTAGTGTTCTGTGGTTATTACACTGATTAGAGTCATATTTATTTTTCAGTCTAATAAACTAAATCCTTGAAATGCTTCGATACGAAGAATGAAATGTGAATTGCAAATCAGTTGATAATGATAGTTTTTGTATGCATAATTAAACAAAATTGCATAAATTAAAACCAAACTTGTGACATTCGAGCCCTTGAAACTGTTATATTTCAATTTATCGGCATTCATTGACATTTACTACGCTTTCTGTGGTAAATTGAACCAGTTATCTACAATCTGTAATTCCACATAATGAACTGGAAGTTGTTTAGGTATAATGGTACCTATATTGTTACAATATTGATTCATTGATATCTCACTCAACTTGATTAAAATTAATTTCGCTCATCTGTTGACGCTTAGCTATTCATAGAGTTATGGTACTATTTATAACAGTAAAAAGTATAATGTTATTTTGAGAGATTGGATGGGTTTTCATGAAACAGATTATTTAAATGTCAAATGAGGAATTTTCAAAATGAACGACGCTGGAAGTTCAAGGATAAAAATCATTGTTTTTCGATTTGGAAATGAGGTCCACATCTTATTTATATTACATCGGCAATAGAAGATGTTTTGAGGAAATAATTGATATTTTTTTGCAGAAAATACACCAAGCGTCATGTTTATACTGCAGAAGATTGATCAATATTTATACAGAGCTATATTTATTCAATGGGATAATTCTGCTCAAATATTTGTCAAATTTTGTTTTGTAATGCAGGCAACCTTCTTGGTAGTATCTGATACGAGAGAGCTACAAAAACCATTCTTTTTGTTTTTATATAAATTTTTGATCAGAACTAACCATAGGTATGGCATATTTGGTTTTTCGTTTTGTTTTTCTGATATGATTCCGGAAAATTTTGCGAAAGTAGATAATTCGGGACAGTTAAGTACAGAGAGAAGTTGAAAAATTCGGACAAACTGCAAAAATACAATTCAGAGCAGTAGCTTAAATGAAGTTTTCGGCTGGGCTATTATTGTTTTACCAGGACGAATGATTTCATATTGAAATACTAATATTTTTGATTATCTGTTTTACACCTCCATGACTATTGACTTCTCATGCAATTCAGTAATTGATATACAAATGAATGAAACAGGAGAATTAAGCTTCGATAGATTAAATATTTGTTAAAAACCAAAACAGTTTCAATCTTCGCTGTTTACGATAGTTAAATTCTTAAAAAAAAATTAGACTTTATTCTTTGACTGGCTATTGCTAAATAAATTCAATTTGTCATTGGAGACTGGCACATAGAAGACCTCTGAGAGTTATTGATAGCTGCTTAGAGTTGAAAAAGAAGAATTAATCATTCACTGCAGCATTGCAGCCCCAAGAATATATACCGCTGCAATCATTATTTATAGTTTGCCGAAAATATTAATATTATTTTTCAGATAAGTTATTTATCAAACTCATTAGGGTTCATTTGTTTAATTGCTTTTAGCAGGACCCAGTTATTTTTCGATCATGGCTCAACTCTGGCTATCCCCTTTCAGCTAGGACTCTGTTTTGATTAATAATATTTGATATGTTTTGTTCCTTATATCCTCGGAACGGTTTTCTTAGGAAAAAAGCAGAATTAATATAAAAGAAGGAGAATTAGAACAAACTACAGAAATCATAAATTTTTGCAAGGTTTTTCGATCATAAGTAGGAATGACATGTTTGATTGATTCTTCGTTGTTTTTGTTAAGGTTAAGGTTAATTTACAAGTTAAGTCTAAAACTTCGAATAAACAGTAAAATCATAATCTTTGTACTATAGATACGATATATATTGTTTCATTTTGTTCGTTCGGTTACAGTAGGAAAATAACTGAATTGAAAAAGAAATTGGAAGATCTGAATTAAAATTTGGGAATTCATTGAAATTTAGGTAGGCAACACCTTTCGGGATACCTAGTAAATAATAAACCAATTCAATTTTCAGTACTGTTGTTATATTCTTTAGAATTTGCATAATTTTACATACATATTATCGTTGGTTTTAATGTTATTCTGATAGAACAATGTATTTTCACAAAATTATATATCAACGTTACATATAATGATGGCAGGATATATTATGTTATAATCTATATCTATAAGTCAAATGTTACGTTCACACTCAGTCGTTTTTGTAGGTCCAGGAGAGCAAGGAAAGCCGGCATTTTTAAAAACTAATGAGCTCAATAACTACGACGGACTTTATAAAGTGAATGGATTCAATGCTGCTCTTAGCGATAAAATTGCTGTAGATAGATCAATTCCAGATATAAGAAATGAGGGGTAAACCTTTAAAAAGAGAATTATGGTTGTATTTCTGAAAGCATTTTTACTTTTTAGTTGCAAAACCAAGAAATACTTGAAACATTTACCCACAGTTAGTGTGGTTGTTCCTTTTCATAACGAACATTGGACAACTTTGCTCCGAACAGCTCACAGCGTAGTCAAGCGATCTCCTCCAGAGTTATTGAAGGAAGTAATCTTGGTCGACGATGCCAGTACAAAAGGTAAATATCAGTGGTTGATTTAAAATATGCCAACAAATTTCCAAGGATCAGTTTAATTCAGAAAACTAGTTTATTCAACTGATTTTTGAGACTAACAAAAGAGAAAATAACTTTTTTTCACGTTGGATACTCACTCAAGGAAATTAAATACCTGTTTTTTTCAGAATTTAGTAGAAAGCCATTGGATGATTATTTATCTGCTAATCTAAGTAAAGTAAGAGCCATTCATTTGCCTGAGAGAAGTGGCCTGATTCGAGCTAGATTAGCTGGTGCCAGACAAGCAATTGCTGACGTGTTAATATTCTTAGATAGTCACACTGAAGCTAATGTTAATTGGCTACCACCATTACTTGGTAAGAATTCTTTTGTATATTTATTCAATTTTTCCAACCTTAATTTTCCACAGAACCAATTGCTCAAGATTACCGGACTTGCGTATGTCCGTTTATAGATGTGATACAGTATGAAACTTTTGAGTATAGAGCTCAAGATGAAGGTGCTAGGGGAGCCTTCGACTGGGAGTTGTTCTACAAACGACTGCCGTTACTGCCAGAAGATCTTAGACATCCGACAGAACCATTCAAGTGAGTGTTGTTCTAGTTTTTAATTATTTTTGAATTGTTTTAATTCATTAATATGCTAGTTTGTTCCAATATTGAAATTTTATTTAACCCTTTTGAGAAATCTGTTGTGTATACTGATTTTAATGTGAAAAATATATTTTATACAAATTACTTCAAACTGACACAATACAAAATGTAAATGAAGTTTGCATTTTTTATATCCTCATTCTGTCGATTAGTGCATATACTTTTGTTTGGAGGAGTTTTTCCATGAAGATAACTTATAGTTGTACTGAATTTTGTTGTTGCCATTTATATTTTGAACTTTTTCTTTTTTTTCTACAGGAGTCCCGTAATGGCGGGTGGATTATTCGCAATAAGTGCCAAATTTTTTTGGGAATTAGGGGGTTATGATGAAGGGCTAGACATCTGGGGTGGCGAACAGTATGAACTAAGTTTCAAGATTTGGCAATGTGGGGGTCAGATGTATGACGCTCCATGTTCTAGAGTAGGTCATATTTATCGAAAGTATGCTCCTTTTCCTAATCCAGGAAAAGGCGATTTTGTAGGAAGAGTAAGTTTTGCTTTTTATTAATTTTAATGTGAATTTTGCAAAAAATATTTATTTACCTGATTATTCATTAGACAAATTTAGTTATTTAGTGAATCTTTTAGAAATCCTCGAAAAGAAATCCTCGAAAAGTGGATTTCGATTTCCATATGTAAAAACGACAATACTTTATTTGAGATGTTTGATTTATCTCTCGATTCGTTTTATTAACAATAAATTTTTCGGACTTAAAAATCACTAAACAAAATAATAGTCATGTTTTTTTCGGTCTTTCGTAAACCAACACATACTGATACAATTATACATAACTACTCATTACATCCAATTCAACACAAAGTTGCAGCTTTAAACAGCATGGTACATCGGTTAAATTTACCTTTATCAGTAGAAGATTATAATAAAGAGTTAAACATCATCAAACAGATAGCCATTAATAATTCATATAATCCGGATATGATAGATCTAATCATTCGTAAAAACTCTATCAGAAAGCAATAAATGAAGTATATCCTATTCATAAAGACTATAAAATATTCTACAGTTTAACATTCTGCGGTTCTGCAAGTACAAATATTAAATCCTTTTATCGTCAAACAAAATCTTAATATAGCTTTCAAAACTTCTAATAACTTAGGTAAACATATTAAAATTAATAAATCTCTACCTGTTGAAAAATCAAGTAAATCAGAATCTATAAACTCAATTGCAGTTCTTGTGATAAAATTTATATCGGTAGGACCTATAGGAGTTTTGCAAAAGAATAACACAAATTTCGATAAAATATATTCTGATTTAAATTTTTCAAACCAAATAATTTTTCATTCAATGAAAACTTTTTCATAATATGATGTAAGGATGCTGGAAAAGTTCAAAATTTTAATTGAAATCAAATAAATAGATACAAACATTCGGACAAGCTTTTGAATGAACAGGTAGATTTGAATTACTCACCCCTACTTAACTTGTTTAATTAGTTTTTATTACCTTTCATACTAACTGTACAATGGCTCGGTGTGGATTTTCCTGTTATTCATCCAACTTGTTCTACGATTTGTTTATAATACCATACTTCTTTCATTCTATTTTTCATTCTTGATAAAGCTGCTGTGTCAGCGAAACGTCGTCGAATTTTTTCAAATAAAGTGTAGATTAAAGTTAAACCTTGTGTTTTTATCTCATTTATATCATGGATCTACATCAAGTAACGGCCTCCACAATTCAAATGTTGAAGAATAATCTCCAATGAAATGAATATAATAAATGTACAAACGCTTTTTGATGTTTATTCTAGACTATAAAGACCCTTTTTCTTTAGAGGAATGTATTTATTTATTATGTAAGTGGACAATGCCAATGTTCTAATATATTTCTTCCAAAAATTCTACATAAAATATATATCAGCCATTTTTGATTAGAATATTAAGGGTGAGTGTAATATTCAATTTGAATTAATTGATCTTGTAATGTGTGAATTTAGCTGTTACTATTTGGTGGTTAAGCATTATTAAAACACAAATGAAATTTTTACTAGCAACATAAAATTTGTATAATATGATTATGTGTTGGTAGTGAAAACGTAATGAAAATTCCATTCGTGTTTTAATTAATTGAATTTCTCCAAATTATTACCAAATAATATAAAATAAACTATATTTTTAACATTTACGATTGGAGATAGAGGTACTATTTCTTAGTTTCGAACAATAATAATTCTTTTCAACATTCTACAAATATTTGAATTAATTGATTTCTACAGTTGGAAAAGAAAATCAATACACTTTATGGTCCCCTATCTTAAGCTGTTCAACTGTATTCCCTTAGAAAAACTCCAATATTTATTGTTGGGAACTGGAAAATTTGGCTTGTATCACAATTAAAACACTGTACACCATGAGTTTTGAAATTGAGTTTTAGGGAAAGGGTTTTTACTGTCAATATTTATTATTACAGCAGGAGCATCTAAGGTGAAGAAAAATAAGTTTTTATAATTTATATGTATATTTCTGTATTATTTTACAGAATTACAAAAGAGTCGCTGAAGTCTGGATGGATGAATACGCAGAATACATTTATATGCGTAGGCCGCATTACAAGTCCATCAGTCCAGGAGATTTGTCAAAACAAAAGGCTATAAGGACGAAATTAAAGTGCAAACCATTCAAGTGGTTTATGAAGACAGTTGCCTTTGATTTACCCCTCAAGTATCCTCCAATAGAACCAGATAACTTTGGATCAGGAGAGGTATTGAATGTGAAGTTATATTTTCTATTTTGACATATGAGGCAATGTGTATGATGAAAGTAATAAGCCCATTTTGGACGTATTTTTAATAGATGGGTTAAATTTGATTATTAGCTCAGTTTCTTGGAACAAGATAGTTACATAAATTAACTATGGTTCTGTACCTCAATAGGTTAGATTTCAACAAAGTTAGTATTTATGGGAAAACTGCCCTTTGTACACACCGCCCGTCACTATTACTGATTGAATGATTTAGTGATGTCTTCGGACCGGTACGCGGTGGAGTTTCGATGTCGCCGATGTTTCTCGGAAGACTTCATTTAGGGGAAGTAAAAGTCGTAACAAGGTTTCCGTAGGTGAACCTGCGGAAGCATTATAAACGTGTATTACGTATTTGTTTTATAACCAGACACGTGCAAAAAACACAGTTTGAGGTATCCATTAGATATTCCCACTCATAGTCGACCTACGGCGAAGGGACACGTGAGGCGCTTTAGTGGTCAGCCAGATGTCATCAGATCTGAATCTTCCTATCGACTTGGCTTAGACGATCGAAATTTACTGCGCGAACGTTGCCCGGTCGACGTTAAATCGAAGAAAGGTCATTCGTTCGACCTTTGTCGATCTGTCCTCGTACCCTTGTCGAGAGACGTTTTGTCGACGAAAGGGAGGCGGACGACGACCGAACGGTGAGCTAGTAGCTTAGAGGTATCTCCGAATACGATGCGCATTCTATCGAGGGTATCTAAGATCGACGTCGATGTCGAAGAGACGTAGGCCGATCGCCGTTGTATCTCTGGAGATAGTAAAGATTCTCACCCGCGAGATGCGTCTGTCTTTCTCGTACGACGATTCGATTCCGCGTCGCTCTGGACACGATGTCGTAGCATGAACTAATGCGTACGACTCGGTTCGCCGAGACGAGTGGGCGAATGGCGAGTAAGCGACGGTTCATCGATATCTCGGACGATGGCTAAGTAGCGAGGACTTCCGTCAAACTAGCCTCTCATCTGCTTGAAGACGGTCCTTCCTTCATTCGCAGATCGTCCGAAAAACAAGCACACAATTTATTGCCAACGTTAACGACAGCTGAGATTTCCAGTCCTTACAGCGGAACTGTGACGGCACATTACCATCCCATTAGGTATGGGAAATGTGTCCGTCGGCCGTGCAAGAAGGTGGATGACACGTCCGTCGGTCCTTTCGCGTCGCGTAGGCACGATATCGGGCTAACGCAAAAATATCACCCTGAACGGTGGATCACTTGGCTCGTGGGTCGATGAAGAACGCAGTTAATTGCGCGTTAGCTTGCAAACTGCAGGACGCATGAACATCGACATTCTAAACGCACATTGCGGTCTTCGGATACAGTCCTTGGACCACTCCTGACTGAGGGTTGGTTTCAACCGAAATACTGCCCAGGGCTCGGTCATTAGGCCGAGTCTTCGGGCGCGTTGGACGGTTAAACACGTTTTCTTTATACCGCCGTCTCGTACGACGACGCTTATGGGACGCGCGCCGTCTTGGATTGCCACAGCTGAATCAGTGTTGCGGTATCGCACCGGTCGTCCTCACGTCGGACGTACGTGAACGATATGTCAGAGAGATGAGATCTTCTCGACCGACGTCGTTTCGGTAATGTATGCACGACGGACTACGAACTAGGCCGTGCCTTCGAAACCACACTATTTATGAATATCTCGATGGTCGAGAGCGGCGGAAAATCCAACACAACGGTGGCGTGAATTGTCATAGGTATTTAGCAAAAGTGGGGGGCGGTTAAATAAAAGTGACCGGGGCCGTCAAAAAGGTGACGGGGCGGTTAAAAGGGTGACGAGGGGTGGTTAGGTTAGTTTAGAAAACATTTGTTGAATGAATCTAAATATTTTCCTTCAGAAATTCGCATATGAACTATCTAGTTTCTTAATTCTTCAATGACTTATATGAAATAAGCTCACAAGTTTAGTTTATTTAAGAACAATTTGTAGATAAGAAATGTTGGGACTCCAGAATTTTGTGTGGATGCTGGATACAAGGATCGGGATGCTGTTGTTGAGGTAGCAAAATGTGTTAAAGGAACCTCTAAAAAGGCTGATCAAAATTTCACTCTAACGTGGCACAAGGACATCAGAGTCAAGGGAAAATCTTTATGTCTAGACGTATCTGACCCAAGTGATAAAGCAGATATTACTCTCTTTCCTTGCCACGGGATGAAAGGCAATCAGTATTGGAAATATGATACGGTGAGATATTAATTATTGTTACATATTGATGCGAGGAGCATTTTTCTTGAAATACAGTTCAAGTTTAATTTTGTGGTTATTGTCTCTGGACTGTGTTAAAATGACGAGATCCATATCTTGGCTTAGAATATATCCAATTTCTGGTACATGATATATGTAGCAGAAGTTTTTATGCTAACTTATACTTTTGTTATAGGAGAAACAGTGGTTTTTACATGGTGTAAATGGCAGATGTCTGGATTGTGATCCTAGTAAAATGAAATTATATGTGAGAGATTGCGATGATTCTTCCAAAACGCAGAAATGGAGATTCGAAAATGTCAATTTAACGATGATAGCCAATTGGGAAGACATAGGTGTGGCGTAGACAATGCTACTTTATTAGCCTAAAAACTGATTTAATTTTGTTCATTGATTGTCACCAAGGTGCTCACAAACTTAATACTATTATTAAGCAAAAAGTCTGATCTAAAAACAATAATGATTTTTCTCAAAACAGCAGCGAATTCAGTATTTTTCAAATCTTAGAATAAGTATTAATAAATTGAATGATTAATATCAAATGATATTGAAAGATATCATTTGACAGAGTTTGCAGTCTTTCATCTATTTTATAAATTATTAGTATATTCACTAGTTTATTACCAATTTAAAAAAAATGCTGTAAATGAATTGATTATTCAACATCACGTTAAAATCTTGGCAGGCTTATTTTTAATCATTATTTGGGGCTTTTTAATCAAGTGAAATTCCAAAACATAAAATCAAATCACAAAAATGGGTGGAAAATATTTAATTAACAAACATGATAGCTATTTGACATCTACAAATTGTGAGTTAAAATTAAGATACAGTTGTACAATTTGTCTTAAATATAGAAAAATAGGTATGAATTATAAAAAGAGAGAAGAACAACAAGGTGCATTCATAATCATTTGAAAATCCTAAATATTGGGGAATAACATAGGTCTGTGTTGTCGTTAAGAAGGGTAAGATTGTTTCTATTGTGTTTAGCTTGGAAGATTTCCAGGTAATTTTTCGGTGGATATTGTGGATGGAATTCAGAAAAAGATAAAGTTGTCTTGATGTAGCAGTGAAGTACAATCATTGTACACTAGTACATCATCAACATAACGATACCAAAAAATTATTTGTGAAGCTCTGGAATTTTGAAAAATGTTTTCTTCTTTATCACTCGTGAATATTTCAGCAAGAAGTTGTCTTAAGGGAGATCCCATATCAAGGCCTCCAGACTTCAAAAAATTTGTAATTAAATTGGAAATAGTTTTGTTGAAGACAAAGGTTGAGAAGGGAAATAAAATCATTGTGAATAATAGGATTGTTATGTCAATGGTAGAAAGTGCTGGAAATTAATGGTAGACATTCATCTCCGGGGATATTAGAGTACATATCGTCGACGTCTAGGGAAAGTAAAAAAGCATTTGTAGGTACTGTATCATTTTGTTATTTTTTTCGGAAAGTTCTAGGGAGTTTTTTATGGAATATTTGGAGATAAAATTTGTAAGTTTTTTGAAAGTGTAATTCAGCTCTTTTGAAAGTTTGTACTTTGGGGAACTAGTTTAAGTGAAAACTGGACGGATGGGGGGTTTTTCTTTGTGAGTATTAATAAGTCTGTAAAGTTTGGGTGCACAAGACTTCATATTAATGAGGGACCATTTTGATTTATTGAAGAAAGTGGGTGACATTTCGGTGAGAAAGCGTTGAAGGGATGTTTGGAATTTTATAGTTGGGTCACAATTCAATTGGGAATTCGATGTATTTTGAAGCCAAGTGTTCATTTTTGCGTTGTATTCTGTATGGGGGATCCAGATGGTGGCATTGGATTTATCCACTTTTGTGGGGATCAAATTATTTTCTTTGATCTTTTGTTTTATAGAACTGATGGTATGTTTGGTGGTGATATGCAGTTTTGGTTGAGTGTAATTGGAAAGAGTTGTTGAACCAAATAGCAATATTAAGAAATTCTCTTCCTTAACTTATTTTGTTCCAATTTCACAGCAAGCTGCGAATCAAATACCAAGTCACAATATAGAAATTGCCTTCAAACCTACTTGTAAATTATCACAATTATTTTTTAATGCCAAAGACCAAACTCACAATTAGACATCAGAGAACATCACTCGTCCTTTTGTGAAAACAAGAGACCGATGTTATTCCCCAATATTTGGGATTTTCAAGTAATTATGAATGTACCTTTGAATTCCTATCGATATTCTAATAGTAGAAACTTGTTAGTTTTCTCTCTTTATAATTCGTACCTGTTTTTCTATATGTAAGAGAAATTGTACTACTGTATCTTAGTACTAACTCACAATTTGTAAACATCTGATGATGATAGAAATATCGAAATAGCTATCACGTTTGTTAATTAAATATTTTCCACCTATTTTTGTGATATTCTTTACAAAGTAAACCAGAATCACGGTATGATGATCAAATATCACTTAGTAACGGCCGACTCAATATCATTTTTAAAATCAGTTAATTTTTCTGAAGTAGCCCTATTTAATTTTTGGCGATATCATTTTCTTCACATAGAAATCA
This sequence comes from Cryptolaemus montrouzieri, assembly GCA_013387265.2. Taxonomy (NCBI): domain Eukaryota; kingdom Metazoa; phylum Arthropoda; class Insecta; order Coleoptera; family Coccinellidae; genus Cryptolaemus; species Cryptolaemus montrouzieri. Next base: position 53,198,181 of record JABFTP020000001.1, on the reverse strand, counting down.
TGATCTCATTAAATCTTGAACGTAATAGTCATTTTTAAATTCCGATTCGTTAATACGTACTGAGTATGTTTGGTTGAATTAAATGTCAGAATAATAATCCTAAAACCCTGTTTCATAATAAAATGTTAAATAGCAGTGATATTAGTGAGCTAATGAAATATTTAAATATACTTTTCCAGTTCCTGCTATTCAAATTATAATAAATAACTTCTGTAATTCGTTGAATAGCAAATTCAACCCTTGTATGCGGTAACGCTATATAAAAAAATAGCTCGTTCGATTTTTGAGGAAACAAATATAATAAAAAAGAAACTAAATTCAAATGAGCTACTTCATATGATGAAGGTTTGACAGAAAAGAGTATAGAATACAATTAAAAAACACGAGTATATTATAACCATATTGAGATTTTATCTGAAGTTTGATAAATAAATAATCTGAAGTTTATTTAAAATAGGATAAAATATTATGCATTTATCTTTTCTACATTTTATATTATTTTATATTTCAATTCAGATTGCCATTTTAGACTTGTTCAAAGAGAAACGGAAGTTATTGTTTTTATTTTAATTTGGAAGATAGAAATGAATGACTTACTGATTATTTGAAAAATTTTCAGAATATGTTTAATTTTTAGCGTTGTAAGATATTTCAAAATGTTTTAGTAATCAATGACGAAAATGTCACTTATTTAAAGATTACATAGCAAAGTTATAATTTTTCAGCGATAAAATGAAACGCCGAAATCAAAGATCGTTTTTCATATACATCTTTTTCCCAAAAAAGTCAATTTTAATATTATACAAACGTTTTTTTGTTAGAACTTTATTGATTGAAATGAGCATTAGGCAAAATATTGCTGTGATATTAATTACAAAAAGAATTTGTTGCCATACATCTGTTAGACTAACTGTTGTAAAAATTATAAAATATTTTGTCTGATTAAGTTGTCTTTTTTCGCCTAAAATTCTTGTAGTAATTTTTAAAACTGTTCGGTTTTGTTATTATTATGTTTTGTTATTATGTTATGAAAAATGCTGGTGCTCCTAATGGCTATTCTTCTTCCTGCACTTTGCCCTTATGGGCAGCACTCATGTCATTTGGTCCATTGTGCTTGCCGTGTTGTGTTATTTTGTTATCAATCTTGCAGAAACTTTTTGATAAAGTTTGCAAGACTGTTGTAGGGGGCCTCCTGGATCATCCCGGTGCTAGGTGTTTCAGCGCCCAAGGTGTTCAGTCTGGTCGACTTATGAACTGGATATTCGAAGAATATGTGTTCCGTAGTTTCGTCTTTTGTAGGCAACCACGTCACTGTGTGGTTTCCGATAGTCGGATAGATGTTTATTGAGTTGGTGTCCCGTTAATAGGCCATCTACCATCCCAATAGACTTTTTTTTATCGAGGGACAATAGCTCATGTACCCCGTTCTTTGATTGCTGCCCCTTTACGAGCCTTTTAAACTGTCTCAGTCCCGAGATGCTTGCCCAATAGTTCAGGGCGTTCCAGTTTTGAAAGAAGACCATGTTGGTCCACGGGATGGTCAGAATAGGTTCTGGTCCCATCGGCCTCACAACTGTTGCTTTTTTGGCAAGGCTGTCTGCTATTATTTCCTTCGATACCCTGATGGACTGGGCACCAAAGCAGAGTAACTCTGTTTGTAGCACTGAGTGCTGCTTTGAATTCGTCAACTAGTTTGGATGTAACCTTCGTATCTTTCAGATATCCAAGGGCGTTCTGGCTGTCAGAGCATATGTAGATGTATGCGTCTCTGTAGTTCCTGTGTAGGCGAATGGCAAATATGGTTTCATAGATCAATCGCAATGTTTGCCCTCGGGCCGTGGACGCCGATGCCTGTACCCATCCCGGTTTTGGACCCATCTGTAAACCAAGTGAGGCCCTGTGGGATGAGTAAGGCGTGGGGTGTGGACCAAATTTCTTTGGTGGAATGACGACCTTGAAGGGTTCGCCAAAGTGGTAGGTGGCTCTCTCTTGATCTCCTCTTGCGAGAAGGTCAGGTTGCAGTTCCCTAATTTTGTTGAGAGATGTAGAGCGTCCAGAAGTTGGATTTCTGTCCCTCCACGTACCTTCTTGCCACAGTCTCAAAGAGGCGCTCATGGGCGCCTCCTCCACCACTATGTGTAGTGGAGAGACGCCCAGAAGACCCTCCATACAGGCCATTGGTGTGGATCTAAAGGCTCCCACAACTGCTAGACATGCTTGCCTTTGTATCTTGTTTATTTTGTTCTGTTTTGTCTCCTTGTATAGTGCAGGCCTATACTATGGACGCATAGGCCAGGAGCGGTCTTATCACTGTCGTGTATAAACAATATATTATGTTTGATTTGAGTCCCCATCTGAGACCGAATAATCTCCGGCAGGCCTAGAGTGTTTTTTGCGCTTATTTTTCGATGAGATTGTCCCAAACTCATGGGTATTTCTCAAGTTTTAAATTAGAATTTTGGTGATAAACTTGATGAGAAAATATGTATCGGTGAGCTCACTAATTTCGATCTGACTTAGGGTGAAACCTCTCTTAAATTTTCTGAAAAAATAAGTATTGAGACATACATTCAAATTGTTACCGAAATTATAGCCATAAGAAGAGAGTGCACCAAGGAGCCTGCCCGAAACTCAAGTAGTGTTTGGACATTACGTACCTATCTAATATTATTAATTATTTATTTCCTTTGGAAAGATTAACTCAAGTAAATTTATTTATATGAATTTCGACTCGTGATTTAATATATTCATTTCTAGTATAATGAATATAAAGTATAAAATAGGAACTCAAGGTTGGTTCTGGTTTACAATTCTTTTCAATTTCTCGAAATCACTTCACAAAGTTGTGTATATAATATCCCAAAATCTAAAGAACCGATTCGCCTGAAATTTCTTCCTCTTATTTTTATAATATTATCTCATGGGTGATATAGGAAATATTCGATTGGGTTTGTAATCAAAATATATTTATAAAAATACAAATTTTTTTCAGTAGTCATTTCTCCAAAAATAATTGTTGTATCTTTTTTTAATATTGGAAATTATTCATAAATTTAATATCTAGTTTGAAGAGAAGATTATTTATTATTTATATGCTAATTTTTCGTGCGCCAGAGTGGTCTAATCCCTTATTCTCCCTTTGGTAATATGTTTTCAAATGTGAGTGAACAACAGAAAAGTTAAATCAGCTTCAAAGTTTAAATATTTGAAATCATTGGTTTTATATTTTATTGAGTTCATAAGTTTTTGTTCTTGATGCCCTGAATGAACAAATATTTCTATATTACTGATTTGTTTCTCCTCTCACAGGATAACAACATCAGGAAAAACAAAAATATTTCCAATAAATCTTTTTACCAAAACTGGATATTTTATTCTAAAATGATATGGCTTTTCGATGATGATGCTTTGCATAAAAATACTAATTCTCAAAAACTGTTGGAATTCAGTTATATGAGTGGCTATAGAATCTGAATCTAGTTTAATCTAACAAATTGATGACAAGTGTGATATTGGCAAAATTAAATTTTGAAAATTTGAATTGAATTAAAACAAACTGATTACCATGAATATTTCCAAAAAAAAGATAAGGTAATAGAATAGAATGTTCATAAAATTTTTTCTCGAAAACCAACAATTTTCTCATTTCAAGTACGAACAATAGAAAATACTTTCAAAAAAAATAAAAATTCAAATTTCCAACAGTATATTTGTTTTATATGTTAAATAATTTTTATTTGAAATATAAATATTTTCCTCCTCAAGATCCAAATATATTTAATATTCAACAATAGCAATCGTTCTCTGTGACACTATCAGAGGCATTCTTCTGTGAACATTTGTTTGTTTGTTATTCCTTTAACGTGCCTCTTTCCGCCTTTCGGCCAATGACACGCCGGGGAATTCTGCCACCTCACTAACCCGGGAATTTTGCCGAACCCCTCTAGTGTCGAGGAAGGGATCTTTAATGTCCAACACATCTCTAACAGGACCGACGGGTTTACATCTCTTCCGAAAGATGGATACTCAAGGGATTCCCAGAATCCGAAAAATCGCACCGACTTTGTGGGGATTGAATCCAGGTAACTCTGCGCAGGAGACGAGTATCATATCCTCTACGCCACCGAGTCGGCTTCTGTGGACATTTCTTAATGAAAAAAATCACAGAATAATGTAAGAAAAGATGGATAAATACCCATGGTGAAGATAGAAACAACTGATAATGTTTCATTGTTGTCAAAATAATTATTATTCACTTTTTTTGTATTAACCGCCTCGGTAGCTGCACGGTTAGTGAGCAAGTATGTAGGAATATGCTTAGCCGAGGTGCCTGGTTCAAGTTATGGATGTTGTCCTTGAAACAAAAAAGTGAATTTGACAAAGACATACATTGAGTTGGGCACATGGCTACTGGCTAAACCCATATGCCATGATAACTTGTAATCCAATAAGTGGTGGCAGTTATCATTGCACGGTCTATATGAGTGGTTCGGAGTCCACTATAAACTGTAGGTTGAAAAGAAGCGTGGGAATAACGAGAAACATCCAAACTTTAATAATAGATATTAAAAGTTACCTTTTCAAAAATCTGCCAAGTCAATTTTACTTAAAAGCTTGAAACGATTTTCAGTATTTTGCTGCATTTGCAAAAATCGAGTCTTTACTACTGAAACGGTTTTTCGCTATCACCTCAAGAATTGGGTATAATAGACAAAATTAAGCAATCATGGATACTCATAAGCGATAAATCAAGTCTGATTTTCTTCAAATTGGAAAATAAAATTAAAAAATTAGAATGTCACAGATAGAAGGGAGATCATATGAATAGGTAAAAAAATGCTGGTGAATACATAAATATTTTTATTATTAGTCTCTCCATTAGAGAAACAATCTCTCTAATTTTATGTTATCTGTTATAATTCCCATAACCCATTACTCTGCTTGATATTATCTTGATTTTCTCTTCTCGTTCTTGTAACAGCACTAGCTTCTCCTTTAGCTGTGCATCGTTTCCTGATTTCCTTTTTGTCTTTGAGCAGTTGCTGACGTTTGACTCTTCTTTTAATTTCATCAGGATGAATAGTTGTAGCTGAAGTCACACTTCTGTCATCAAATCTATCTATATCACAGTTATCAAAAGAATTTGAAGAGATAGTATCTGAAGCATCCTCTGCACATCTGACATTAGGTTTCTCATTATTTTGCAATGATTTGAAAATTACATCAGTTGAAGTATAACCGGAATTGCTCTCTAGCTCTTCATGTTTTAGTTTTAATTGATCCATTTCTCTTTCAACTCCTATTTCATCAGTATCTTCTGCTTTCATTTCATGTTTTTCGTCAGTTTCGTCTTCGAGACCATATTCAATATTTAAATGTTTTGCCATAGATTTCGTGAATCCTGAACACAGAACCTCAGCATCCAAAGTATCTGATCTTTTTACATCGCAGAATTTTGGGTAAAGCTCACTTTCAAAACTAAATCGTTTTTTAAAGAAATCTTTTATACATTGTACATCCCTATTGAAAAATATTTCTGCATCTGGATGCTCAGTAGAAAGCATTTGTGGAAAATCAATTATCACTGGTTTTTCTTCATCAGTAATCATTATGTTGAATTCATTAAAATCTCCATGAATTACTCCAGAATTTGCAAAATTTAAAATCATATTCATCAATTGGTCATACAGATTCTCGACATCTTTGAGTTCTAATATGTGATTCAATAGGGTTCCTTTGATTAGTTCCATTACAATACAATGTCGATTGAAATCTATTGGTTTAGGAACTGGAAACTTTCTATCATATAAAGCTTTCATGTAAGCAAACTCTTTTGTGGCAGATATTCTTGAAAGGTATAACCATGATACAGATTTTCTATGTTTGTGATAATCCCGTTTTTCTGTCACCTTTCTGAAACATATCCTACCTAGTCTATGTAGTTTCAAACATAGTTCGTTACCTTCACTGTCTGCTACAGTATATATATTACTTTCTTTTCCAACACCTATTTGATTTCCAAAAGATTCAATAATATTGCGTTTAGTCAAAGAATTGAGTGCCAAATAATCGTAGCCCATGTTAGTTAGACGATAGCCATCAAATTTAACACCTCTTTCATAACTTAATAACCGATGTTTGCATAATTCTCTCAGAAGTTTATGTACTCCTCCATGCTGCAAGTTGGCCAAGGACGCGGCCAAGGCGGCAGGAACTAATTCGTGGTTTTTCATTCCCATTTCAATAGCAGTCAAAACACGAAAATCTTCGGCACTCAAATAGCGCATTATTGTTACATTTAATTTTCCCATTTTCACCTAAACACTTACATTTATTTTTGAAAACAGGTTAGAAAATGAAATTGAATGACAGTAGAAAGAAGATTTACTTCGCATTTCTGTGCTATACAATCTTGAATTAAGTCATAGGCTGCGTTCAAAAAATCACTATTTGATAGTGATCCATATCATTGAATATGCAAAAAAAAAACGAGAATATAATAAATGAAAGATGAGGTACTTTATTCATTCTTCTCTATAATCTATAAAAATGAGGAGGATAGAGTTATCTACAATTTAATTTGATTTTTGTAAAACTGATATTGTTTGACAAAATATTTGCAAGATGGAGCGTGCCAAAGTGAAGTGACCAAACATGGGTTTTCGATGTTTTCGTTTAGTTATTTCAATCTTCTCTGACGCACCATTTTGGTCATTTAGGAGATATAATGCCGTAAATATATCGGAACAGTTGATTATTCAGAAATCGATTGAAATTATTGAATGATGTTAATTTGAGATTCAGTATGTAAAAAGGAGAGGTTATGTTAGATTTTTTACTTACCTATTTTTTTCCGGAACCCCCTCTCGTACGATAATTTCGAGAAAAGTTACAGCCGTATGAATATCTCGACAAAATTTGTCGAATTTGAACATACCGCCAATACTTTTGAAAAAAATTTTGCAAGTATTTGTAGATAATTTTAGATATCTTCAGTCAAAATTTCATAAAATCCTTTTTTTCATTATTGCCTTCAAAGCAAAGGTTTATTAGGCATATAGCTAATTATAGGTTATATTACATTGTCTGATGACATAACTAAAACGAACTTATTGAGTAAGTCAGTCAAAATAAAATCTGTATAGTGTTATAATTCCTTCAGAAGAAAATTTTTCCCTTTCTGCAGTTATATTTTTCTTTTATTACATTTCCCAATAAATTGTATCATGGCGACGCAAACCTGACTATTTGGTTTATTGATTGTATGTATCAACGTTCATAGGTAGTTGAAGCCTGGATTTTCATATAATAATAATAAAACTGTATCCTGTGTTGATAAAACAACTCACATTGCCAAAGAGTATGATCGATTGTTTCTTCGTTTTACTGAGACACAAATTGGATCGACAACTGTTAATTGTTAAACTCAACTGTTTTTCCTTTTTTTGAAACAATTTTGAGAGAGGCTAAATTTGAGGGACTTATTCCCGAGACAATTACAAGCTTTTTCTCATAGGTCACAATTCTCTGCAAAATAGTTATCAATGTTAGCTTTTTTGCATTTCTGTACCCCAAAAGGAAAAAGGAACCATTATTGGATCATTAAGTTGTCTATTAAGGTTCTTTTCTAAAGAACACGCGTAGGTATGGATATGGAATTGATACCGAATACTCGAATCGGCAATCTCTTCAAGCTTGTGGATTTGAGAGAAGAAATATGCAACGCAGAAGAAGAATATAATCTGATTTGCTTCCCAACTTGTAAGCTAGGCAGACACTATGTGCCGGCTCAGCACAACTGCGAAGAGTATGTACCTCTAAAGGTCACAAGTTTTCTAACCAAAGGTTGAGTCCATAAACCTCTGAAGGCCAGACAACTTGTGACCTTTAGAGGTGACAGTTATCATTGCACCGTCTAGGTGAGTGGTTCGGAGTCCATTATAAACTGTAGGGCCATAGAAACAAACAAACAAACAAACTGAGAAGAAGTTAATGTATCAAGAAACATCGCAGCCAAATTTTATGGGAGTCCCTCTCTAAGCTTTCACCCTCTTAACAACTGAAAGAACCCTCTGTGGTACTACATTCTGCTGCAAGGGCCTTCAAATAAGTTGAATTTATTGTTTCAGATTAAATCTGATACCAAATTTCAGGTAGACCTGCATGTCAGAACAGCCAAGCATTTTTCGAATATTGAAAGATTAAGGAACAGAAGAAAAGGACAGGAATCTCTCAAACAATTTGTCTCTCATAGAAATGAGACGAATAATAAGAAACAGTTCAATGAAGGTTTTTATACAGCCTTGGTTGCTTTAAATATTGCATTGAAGAAGTTAAATCATAATAATCTTAAGTTTTTCTTGAAAAAATATTGTAAATTTAATATCTCAGACATTACTACACTAAGGAAAACAAGCGTCGGATATAGTTTTAGAACAACAATGAATGAAATCAGGTAGGCTATAGGTGAAAATCACTTTTATGTTATTGTAGACGAAACAACAGATGCTTGTGGAAGATATATAGTTCATTTGCTCATTGGAGCACTGAAAGCGAATATTCCAGCGCATTCATTCTTCATAGCCTCTAAGCATCTTGGAAAAACGGATAATCTGTTACAAGATTCATACAACATGCATTGACAAATTTATTTCTCTCAAAAGTAGTTCCATTAAACAAATTTATTATTTTTTTATCAGATGCTGTACTTTATATGGTAAAGACAGGACAAAGTTTAAAAATATTTTATGAAAACGTAGTTCACACCACATGCTTGGCCCTGGACTTAACAGAGTAGCAGAAATTATTTGAGAAAAATTTCCACTGGTGAATGAGTTATTGAGAGTGTAAAAAAAGTTTTTCTCAAACCTTCTCTTCGTCTAAAATTATTAGGTGCACAACTAAGTTCTCGATGTTTGTCAACAGATGGCTCCAGCAGTAAGTACTGGTCGATTTTTACATATCAACAACGTCTTGAACAAAGCTTACACATTTGGTAAACAAACCACTGTGACACATTAAAGTGGTTTTGTTTTTGCGTCATATACTTTTAGTTGCGAGAAAACGTCTGATTTAGTGCCAAATAATCGTCATTTGCGGGAAGTGTTGATTTTCTTCTTTCATTCGAAGAAAACGGCGGCTGAAGCTCATAGAGGGCTCCAAAAAGTTTACGGAGCGTCCTCGTGAAGGAAAGCTAAAAATTTTCAAAGACGCTAAATTGGAGGCATTGCTCGATGAGGATCCGTGCCAAACACAAGAAAAGTTGTGAATTTTTCACAATGATTCAAGAGCAAGGAACTTGGGTTCCTTATGATTTGAAGCCAAGAGACGTTGAGCGTCGTTTTTTCGTCTGCGAACAACTGCTCCAGCGGCAAAAAAGAAAGGGTTTTCTTCATCGCATTGTAACGGGTGATAAAAAATGGATTCATTACAGCAATCCAAAGAAAAAAATTCTTATTGACTGCCCGGTCATGCTTCTACGTCATTGCCTCGGCCGAATATTCACGCTGCGAAAGTTATGCTGCGTATTTGGTGGGACCAAGTCTGTGTTATTTATTGTGAGCTGTTGAAAACGAACGAAACTATCACTGGGAAACGGTATCGAACTCAATAGATGCGATTGAGTAAAGCACTGCGCGAAAAACGGCCACAATACGAGCAGAGACACGAAAAAGTACTTCTACACCATGACAACACTCGGCCTCACGTTGCCGAACCCGTTAAAACCTACTTGGAAACGCCATATTCCCCAGACATTGCACCATCCGATTAGTACTTGTTCCATTTGATGGCACATGGTCTGGCTGATCAGCAGTTCCGCTCATATGAAGAGCTCGAAAAATAGCTTGATTCGTGGATAACCTCAAAAGACGAACACTTCTACCGTCACAATATTCGAGCTCTGCCAGAAAGATGGAAAAAGTTGTGGCTATTTATATTTATTTTGAATGATTCATTTTTAATCATTTTTCACAATAAAGTTGTATTTTCATAAAAAAAAACAGCGAGAACATACCTGCGGACCTAATATATAAAGAAAGATTGCCTAATTTTCAGCTACCACCACAACCAGTATGGACCCGATGAAGAACGGGATTCAGTGCGGCAGTGTTTCACGCTGAAAATTTCGAAGGCATCAAAAAATCATCAACGAAATATCAGATTCTTTCTTCTCTGTAGTATCGTCGAAAACTTTATTGGGAACTAGAGAAATGCATAGAAGTTTTGTATTCATCAGACAAAATTATAGCTTCATTCGTCATTCAACTTTATCTTTGAAAAAAAGTATCAGCCTTCAACCGATTCTGTAGGAATAATTGAAAATTTTATAAAATGAATGCGAAAAGATAAATATAAAAATAAAAACTGCTCCTATTAGCTCAGTAGATGTAGAACGAAGTTTTTGTTGAAAACTACAAGAGTTACCAACAGAAGAGTGAAAAAAAAATTAGAAATTCAACACCCTGTATCTCGAGAACGGAGGACTTTTGGACATATGTTCATAGGCATTTTTTTCATGAGTTTCTATGGGGAATATCTTGTAGAAACTAATGACTGCATACCAGAAACACCCTGCATAAAAAAGTGACTTTATGGTAAGAGTAATACTCATCATTATTTATTAATATTCCTGAAATATGCAATTCTATGCAATGAATATACCTAATTGAGTTTTGAGATGAAATAATATGATTAATTGAACAAGAAACCCGTAAATGTTATAGCTGAAGATCTATGTTTTGATATACATTCTAATATAATTATATATACAAATTATACTGTCACAACATAGGAAAACTTTTTCATTAACTATATATACATGTTTAAAACAATGAACTAATATTCTTCGTTACCATCCACTACAGTAGAATACCATCTTATGATGAGATGTTTTCCAGATTATCGACTGTGAATCTCTGCCTTCTTTCTGAGAGAATATCTTTGTATGCCGAAAAACCTCTTTCAACATCAACGGAAGTGATGGGAGCAAACTTCAAAGAAGCAATCATATCAGGATTCAAATCCATTCGAATTTGAGTTCCATTCGATTGTCCTGATAAAATCAAAGATATAACTCTCAGTAATTTGAATCCATCATTTTTTCCAATAACGTTTTTGAATTTATTCAAAATCTTATTGGCATAAATGCTGGATCTAACACTAGCCGCATCATTAAGCAGATATTCACAGCGGTTCACAACTTCTATTGCCGTACATAATGGCATTTTTTGAGTCTCCAATTCTTTGATGAAAGAGGGTAAAGAAGAAAAATGCGATTTAACGGAACCCAGCTGCCAATTTACATCTTCCATTTCGAAAATATTTTTACATTGAGTTAAAGCTTCTGAAACGTCCCCAAATTCAAATATGACTTCTTTGATTGATTCAAAATGTTCAGCATATAAGAGTGCTATTTCCAACCATGTTTCCCATCGAGTTATAACAGGTTTAGGTGGAAGTGGAATATTAGGCAACCTTTCCTTATATAATTGAATTCGGAGAGGTGCCTTCAGAAACACTTTTTTTACATTTTTGATTAAGGAATTCGAAAGTGGAAATTCATTCCTTATTTCTTCCGCATTTCTCATACCATGTGCTAAACATGTTACATGAATAATATTTTTATAGAGAACTTTTATATTGGTACCAGACTTGAGCATATATGCAGCAGCATCACTCAAAAATAGAAGGATTTTTTCCGTTGGAACTACATTTGGAGCGAAGAATTTCATCAGTTCTTCATTCACAAAGCAGACTATTTCTACAGCATTTGTTTTTCCAAGTTGTCCCGTACTAATCAAGAAGGAAGTAATAGGAATTTATTCATTCAAAACACCTATCAAAAGATTTACAATGCTCTGAGAAGTCTAAATTCTATTCAAAATTATGAAGTAGAGAAAAGGAATGAATAGTAAAATAAATATGTTTTCTAGAAAAGAGAGCTAGCAAAAGTTCAATCCCTGGGAATTCCCGCCAATGTCTAAACTTCCAGTCTGTTTACAACTGAGTAGTAAAAGCTCTATAAGAAGGCCGAGATTTCCAGAAAAACATGTGGCGAGGCTGTTTTTTCACTCCAGTGTGGAAATTGTTAAATTCCCCTTCATAGAAAACTGGTTCGTGGATGAATTTCCTCTAGGTTCAGATCATTACCCTATAAGATTTAACCTGAACAAGGGCAACATTGACATAACTACTCGTCAACCTTCCCGAAAATTCAACACTGATAAGGCTGATTGGCCTTCTTTCTCTACTAAAATACTCGAAGATATTTCTAGTTTTGAAGTTGAGGAGATCAATGACTATGAAAAGTTCTTAGAAATTTTAAATAACGCTTGCAACGCTAGCATACCAGTAAGTAAATCCAACTCTAACACAAAAAGCAAACCTTGGTGGAATGAAAAGTGTAATACAGCTGTGAAAAACAAAATGTTGGCCTTCAAAAATTATCTGAGAACATCTAATGTGACCAATTTCATCGAATATAGAAAGCAGGATGCCATAGCACGTCGTATAATAAAACTAAGCAAACAAGAATCCTGGAAACAATTTTGCAGCGATCTCAATAAATGCAGTACTATCTCATCGGTCTGGAAGAATATAAAAAAATTAAGAATACCCCTATACCAGTTAGTCACCCTGTAGTTGAAGGTCAATGGTTGAAAGAATTCTTAGACAGACTTTGCCCTTCTGGTACATTCCGCCCAGAAAAAGCTATCACCTTTTCGACGAATCATGAACTAGATACCCTTTTTAAATTTCACGAACTCGAAAGAGCTCTAAAATCAAATTCGAACACTTCACCAGGTTGCGACAATGTGCAATACATCATGCTATCGAAGTTACCCAAGGAAGCAAAAAAAGGATTATTGGACATATTCAATCGAATTTGGTCTTCAGGTATCATTCCTCCAGACTGGAAAAAATACATTGTCGTCCCTATATTGAAACCCGGAAAAAATCCTGATAACGCAGATTCATACAGGCCAATATCGTTGAGCTCCTGCATCCTCAAAACTTTCGAAAGAATCATTAAATTCAGACTCGAGTGGTGGTTAGAACATCACAAAAAATTTCCCGAATCTCAGTTCCGATTTCGTAAAGGTTATTCAACCTACGATAGTATAAACCACCTGGTCACGGACATACACTTATCTTTCACAAAGAATAATTTAACTAGAGCTTTATTCGCGGACATAAAAGGAGCGTACGATAATTCCAGTTTAGATGTTTTGCAAACAGAAATGTAAATAATTGGACTATCCTCCAAATTTTCCACTTTCATCACAAATTTATATTCTAATCGAGAAATTGTCATTAGATTGAATAATGAATTTTCAGTACCGAGATATACTAGTCTGGGTATAACACAGGGAGGAATTCTATCACCCCTATTTTTCATCATTCTTTATCATAGATTAGAAAAAACCATCTCCAGTCTACATGTCAAAGTCCTACAATTCGCCGACGATATATGCCTTTACTCTTCCGGCAGATCTATCGACAAAATTCAACCAACTCTAGAGGAGGCGACACAATTACTCTCTCAATTCGTTTCTGGTAGGGGCCACGAGCTTTCCCCAGAAAAGTCGATTGTATGTACTCTTACAAGGAAGAGGAATCTTTTCCCGGATCATGTCCAACTTGCTGAATACAATTTTCCACATAAAGATTGTGTGCGTTTTTTGTATTGGATCGAAAATTATCTTGGAAAGATCATATATCTGTCATTTTGAATAAAACTAAAAAAGGAATTCAACTACTACGATACATATGTCGAAATAGATGGGGGGCCGACCAATCTATCGCACTCTTATTTTACGGTGAAGCCACGAATACACAATTGGATACTCTACAACGTAAGGCAATCAAACTTTGTATCGGTCTGCTTAAAAGCACTCCTAATGAAGTAGTTCTGTCGGAAGCAGTGGAACTTCCACTGTCTCTCCGCAGGGAATATTTGAGATGCAAAACATTGATAAAGGCTATAACTTTTTCCAAGAAAATCTTGAAATCTATGGAAGAACTATTCCTCCTATCTCTCACCCATAAATATTGGATATCGAAAAAAGACCCAATGATGATCTCTTGCTACCATCATATTCTGTCTTATGAAGATCGAATAGCAAGATCTGATAAACTTCCAGTTCATAGTTTGAATCTGAAGGATCTAAAAAACAATGAAAATTTATATATTCCACGATATGAGAATAGGCCATCTACTTATATGACTTTTCACGAAATCATTAATTCTAATTTCAGTAATCATCTCCAAATCTATACTGACGCTTCAAAACAACTTGATAAAACATCATGCGCTATTTATGACCCACATCTAGAATCTGCTGTCAAATACCGCCTAAATATCAACTTCACTATCTTCTCAGGAGAGCTTTTCGCGATTTGGAAGGCTTTACACTATGTTTCATCTTCGTTCGAGCGATTTAAATCTAAAAATATTTAGATAGTCTCTGACAGTCAAATCAGTCACCTCAAATTAGAAACGAAGCTGAATTTCTTTCACTGTGGTATCCTCGAATCACTCGAATATTTAAGAAACTTGGGACTTAAAGTCTCTTTCATGTGGACAAGGGCTCACTCCGGTATACCTGGTAACGAAAAAGTCGATTATCTGGCGAAGGAAGCTTTAGAAATAGACGAGATAGACTTTTCTCCTTGCATATATTCTGACATTATTCCCCTTCTTCTGAAAAATATAAAGGCTAAATAGATAAACGATTTTCGAAATAGTTTGAAGGCTTGTTTTTACACATCCATTCACGCAGAACCCATTACTGAACTTTGGTTCCAAAATGTTCACCACCTATACCCCGAAAAGGAACACGTCCCTCTCTTTCAAAGGGACTTCATTCGAACAATGTCTCGGCTAAGGAGCGGTCACGCTCTTTGCCCTAAGTACCTCCATATGATCAAAAAGAAAGACACTCCTCTGTGCGAATGTGGAGAAATTGGATCGTTAGACCATGTTATCCTTCAATGTGAAAGTTACCATTTAGAAATCAATTCCCTAGTTTCGATTATCCAAAAAAACACAAATATCATGTCCCCATTTAACCTGAATATCATTTTAAAAACGCAAAACTACATTACTTATCTAGAAATATACAAATTTATTAAAAAACTAGGAATTAGCCTCTAATTAAAACCTTATATCCTATCTTTCCCTTAATCCTTAATCTCTATGATCTTTACAATCTCTTTTATAGCTGTCGTATTTCCCTATGTTTTTTTTCCTTATATGTTAACTACCTTTCCGCGGTTCTACCTGTTTGTGTATGAAGAATAAAAATCGCTTTGACAAGCCCCTTAGCGTATGTATCCACGTCTTTCCCCTTGAATTCTTCTAAATTGTCCTAATGGGATCAGGCTAGGTACAAAGACCATAGAGAATCCCTCCTATATATCCCTATAAATACATAATAACCTGCTGGCTAATGTTTTCAACACGTGTCAATAATTTTCATTATAAAAAAAAAATTGTTAAATAGTTGTAAAGAAGTAAAAATGTGGGTAAATAATTGTCAGAGTAGGTATGAACAATCTTCGTTTAGCGTTTTCGTTTTGGGATGGGTGGTGTAGCAGCCCGGGTGGTGTGACTCATAGTGTGCAGTGACCGGGTGCAATAGACCGTTAAATTCGCTTACTGCTCTTCCTTTGCAAAATTGTGGAATTTTAGTAGAAAAAGTTGATAATTATGCATGTTTATGCACATTTTGATGAAATATGCAAAAAACTGTAAATATCAGAAAATATGCAAAAATGCAATTTTTATGACATAAATCGACTTATTTTTATGAAATTCTTCCACATACTGAAGAAAGGATGAATATAACAAATAATGAAGAATATGCATTTCGCATAAAATCCTAACTCTACTCATCATATATTTTAATGTCTAATGAACGCAATTATTTAATTGCAATTAAGTTTAATGAAATCAATTTTTATAGTGCTCACACAAGTTTTCATTTTACTCGTCCAATATAAATCACGTAGAGGTTGCAAGCTATGAGTTACAGCCGGCGTAGTTCCGAGTTTCACATTCGCAATCTCTCTAGCCTTTAATATTTACTAGTAGTTTGAAGTTTTCCAGATTGGATCACGAGATTACTCTTTTTGACATGACATGGAAGTTGCTACAGGACTTTTTACATTCCCTGCGTTGGAAAACTCTGAAACTCCGTGGACGATGTACTTGAGCTTCGAGAGCACAGTGTTCACCACATACCCGGCTTTCGGAGTTTTCCAATTTTCAGCACGTTTTCAGTTGTGACCAGCCTGAGGAGGAGAGCACGTCGCGCTGAAACATCGATGAGCATGCTGTAACTTCGCGACAGCGACGGCGGCGGAACGCTTTTTTACCTTCGTGTCAAGTTCGCTGTCTTTCGTTCATGTCATAGGTTTATTACGTGAGTATAAATAAATTATTTTACGACGAAAGAAGGTCAATTAAGATTCATTATTTAGAAGAAAATATTTTCGTATTGATAATGACGGTTACTTACAAGTTAAAGTGGAGTGCACAATACATCTCAAAACTTTTTCAGAAATTAATGTTATAACAAAATTGGAAATTGATTTAATTCAAGATTCTGGGAAATTATGTCAATGAATGAAAAAATTTACCATTTCATTTAAAATTTTGAAACTGCCGAAAAATAAATTCTCCTGCGATAGAACCGGTATTTTTAAAAGATGAATAAAAAAATTGATTCACGTATATTCCTAAATCGATTCGATGATACTATGCCTTCATCAGGCAGATAAAAGATAAAAACTAAACTGAGGTATAACAATTTAAATATGATCTACACAATCGGATTAAAAATGAATGGAACTACGCCAAGCAAATTCAAAGAAACATTATCTGAATCACTTCACGAAATAAATTAAGTAAAAGAGAGAAATTGTCAAAATCTACCTGTTCATTCCATAATGTGTTGGAAAGTTTATACTTATTGATTTAAGGGATTCTCAAAATTAATAATGAAAGTTTTTCATTGAATGAATGTAAAATTTTGGTCTAAATTATGATTTTTCAATTAAATAATTTTCGTAATTAGAATAAGCTTCTGTTATTGATGAAACTACGATATTGTTCATTGATTCTAATATTGAAATTTTTGATAATAAAAAACAAGTACTGTGTTTTAAGGAATTTTACTTAATAATTGCGATTCGTAACGCGTTTCACTACACCGTAGCTTCTGCAGACGAATGAATGTACAGAAAATAAGAATGAGAATATAAATATAAATGTTCTTGAGTGATGAAGAGCTTATTGGGTTGCTTCTTCTTAAGTGGTTATTTATGACAGGTATATCCAATAAAATTAAGGAATAGATTGCTCCCCAAAGAGATTCAATAGAGGTGAAGGGCTTAAATCGACTTGTTCATTGATGAGTCTACCTGAGTGTTTGTATTTATTGATTTCAAAAGTTTCCCAAAGATCTACCTTCCAATATTTATTATCTGTATGCAAAATTTCAAACTGTGGGTCGAAAGAGTGATTATTTTCTAAGAGATGATTTTTTATTTCAAAAACTGCGTTTATGTTCGGATATTCTAATATTAAAATTTCTATGTGTTCTACCAATGTAGAAATTATCACAGTCATTGCAATTCAATCTATAAACACCTGATTTATTGTTTTTACCTGGTTTGGTTTTATTATTTTTATATATTTGCCTAAATTATTATTAGTTTGGAAAGCAATGTTGAAATTATTGCTACTCAAGAATGATTTCTCACTTGTAATGCCAGCGTAGGTTAAGGTGTTGAATTTTTGTTTCAATTTATCGACAGGGTAAACTTCATTCAATGCGATTTTACTTTGTTTTTATTTAAAATATTATTTATTAGTTTGGGATTGTAACCATTATTTTTGGCTATTTGTTTAATCAAATTTAATTCTTTGTTGAAATTTTCTGGTGATAACGGGATGTTAATCAATCTATGAATAAAACTATTGAATGCTGACATTTTATGTTGATACGGATGACACGACGAGTTATGTAGTATAATATCTGTATGTGACGGCTTATGGTAAATTGCGAAAACATGTTTTCCATTTTTATTCGAAATTGTTACGTCTAAGAATTTATCGAATTATTGCTTTCTATTTCGGTTGTGAATCCAATTTTTGGATGTAATGAATTTATATGATTTCCGAAAATTTTTAACTGTCTATCTGTTCCTGTGAAGCAAATAATGATAGCGTCTACATAGCGATACCAGTATAAACAATATTTACTGAGTGGATGATTATGAATTAATTTCTCTAATATATTCATGAATATTTCTGCTAACAAAGGACTTAACGGATTGCACATAATCAAGCCGTCTTCAATAGTATAATATTTGTTATTGAAATGGAAATAATTTTGATCTAAACAGATTTGTAATAATGAAAGAATATCTGATTTAATGATAGTATTGACACACAACAGGAGGGACGTTGCCAACATATATTTGAAGGTAATCCTTACGGAATTATTGTTTACATTGCACCCTGTTGAGTTTGATATTTTAGACTCTGAATCCAGATACGATGTCAAAATTTTCATTCATAAAAAATTTTAGCAACAACAGAAAAAGTTGAATTCACTTAAATTCAAAACTTCTCCAACCAAACCTTCAACTGATAAATTTTCAGATCATAAATTTTTTGCAGGATTCAATCATTTAACTGATACCGATTTTACACAACCACAAAAGATCTATTAGAAAAAGGATTCAAACATAATTTACATCCAAAACATAATAAAACTAATTTTGAACAGTTAGGCATAGATTCCGAAATCATTCTCAAAAACTCCAAAGATAATATTTTAGGTAAACATCAAACAGCAAAAATCATCAAAGAAGACTTTTCGAAATTATCACCTCATTGCAATTCCGATTATAATATAATAAAAACAATTCGTGAAAATAGTACCAGGAACGATTTAGTATTCACTAAAGCAGATAAAGGTAACACCGTCAGCGCGATTAGTAAAACCGATTATATTTCTAAAACTGAAGAAATCTTAACAGCCGGAAACTATATAACATCAACCGCAAAATTTCAGAAAGTGGTTAAAAATATAATTTCGACAGCAAAATCATTAATTACAGACCACGAAAAATATAAATTCATTAACTCCAATCCACAATCCCCCGAATTATATTCGTTGATAAAACTTCATAAGCCTAATTACCCTATTAGACCTGTTGTTTCTTATGTAACGGCACCGTTCAAACTTTCAAAATTCCTCAACGACTTGCTAATAAAATATTGCAATTTTAAATCTAAATTTTCGGTCAAAAATTCATACGAATTAATTGCCAATATCAAAAATACCATTATACCACCTAATTGCAAACTCATTTCTTTCGATGTTAAGAATCTATTTCCCAACATTCCTCCGAAAGATACGTATTACTTAGTTGAAGAATTATTAGAAAATAATCATGTCAGAACTATCATTAAATCAGATATTCTTTCATTATTACAAATTTGTTTAAATCAAAATTATTTCCATTTCAATAACAAGTATTATACTATTGAAGACGGCTTGATTATGTACAATCCGTTAAGTCCTTTGTTAGCAGAAATATTCATGAATTATTTAGAGAAATTAATTCATAATCATCCACTCAGTAAATATTGTTTATACTGGTATGGCTATGTAGACGCTATCATTATTTGCTTCACAGGAACAGATAGACAATTAAAAATCTTCGAAAATCATATAAATTCATTACATCCAAAAATTGGATTCACAACCGAAATAGAAAGCAATAATTCCATAAATTTCTTGGACGTAACAATTTCGAATGAAAATGGAAAACATGTTTTCGCAATTTACCATAAGCCGTCACATACAGATATTATACTACATAACTCGTCGTGTCATCCGTATCAACATAAAATGTCAGCATTCAATAGTTTTATTCATAGATTGATTAACATCCCGTTATCACCAGAAAATTTCAACAAAGAATTAAATTTGATTAAACAAATAGCCAAAAATAATGGTTACAATCCCAAACTAATAAATAATATTTTAAATAAAAACAAAGTAAAATCGCATTGAATGAAGTTTACACTGTCGATCAATTGAAACAAAAATTCAACACCTTAACCTACGTTAACATTACAAGTGAGAAACTGAAATCATTCTTGAGTAGCAATAATTTCAACATTGCTTTCCAAACTAATAATAATTTAGGCAAATATATAAAAATAATAAAACCAAACCAGGTAAAAACAATAAATCAGGTGTTTATAGATTGAATTGCAATGACTGTGATAAATTCTACATTGGTAGAACACATAGAAATTTTAATATTAGAATATCGGACCATAAACGCAGTTTTTGAAATAAAAAATCAGACTCAAATTACGCGAATCATCTCTTAGAAAATAATCACTCTTTCGACTCACAGTTTGAAATTTTGCATACAGATAATAAATATTGGAAGGTAGATCTTTGGGAAACTTTTGAAATCAATAAATACAAACACTCAGGTAGACTCATCAATGAACAAGTCGATTTAATCCCTTCACCTCTATTGAATCTCTTCGGGGAGCAATCTATTCCTTAATTTTATTGGATATACCTGTCATAAATAACCATTTAAGGAGAAGCAACCCAATAAGCTTTTAATTACTCAAGAACATTTATATTTATATTCTCATTCTTATTTTCTGTACATTCATTCGTCTGAAGAAGCTAGGTGTAGTGAAACGCGTTAACGAATCGCAATTATTAAGTAAAATTCCTTAAAACACAGTAGTTGTTATTTATTATTTATTTGCCAATCAATGTTCGTGTTTTACACCATTTTCTTGAAAATTATGTACAAGATGTGCGTACTTTATTTACCCACAGGCATGAACGAACAGAAAAAATGAACATAAACTGAATCTTGTGCCTCGTCTCAATATCTATCCCCTTCCTATATTTTTTACGATTAGCGAGAGTCGAATGAGATTTGAGTGATTTGCTTTAAGGTTCTTTTAACATCATGAGACACGGTGAAGGGGTGAGAGAGATGCGGTACTTACTTAGTAACCGTAAGAAACAGTTGCTGAGAAGGCGTTACATTTAAACGCCTTTTTCTCGATAACTTTTTTTCGCACGTAAGCATCCTTTTCGTAACACAGGTCACAGATATAGAAAAAACTAAATGATGTTCGTGGCAAGATGATCACTCGAAAACGGTTGGACCGATTTGTCTATTAAGGACATTACATCACCAAGTCCTTCTTCGCTGAAATACGTTGGGTTCATATGCTACTTCGTCTATTCATACGTGTTGTTCGGATCGTTGAAAATATTTATGTACTAGGTTAGTAGTAACTGAACGATGGTTATGATTGTGTTGAGAATTTCCCATCTAACTGGATTTTTCTGTTTCTTTTGCTTCTCAGATGAATTCGGTTTGTAAGTGATCTTTGTTACGAGTTAGGAAGAGGCAAAATCAATATCATATTCTCTTTACTCATGTTGGTAATAAGCTAAAGTGCTAGTTTGATTCTTGATAGCATTGTCTTGTTTACATGTTCAGATTGAGTGCAGGGATTTGTTTGTCTTCGGTAAACTATGTCATATCCTCTACAGAAAATGCTATAAAGGATAAATGAACGATATATACGAATGTTCACATAGTCTTAATCACAATTATAAATCAGTTTTTGTTCTTGATAAAACGACAGCTCATTCGATTTGGAATAATGGTCTGATGGTTTTACAGCACATAGAAAAATTGTGAATATCATTAGCAAATTAAGACAGAAAACCCAGTATCCACTCTTCTCGAGAGATTCAGAAACTGTTCATCTAGAAACTATCGAAAAAGATTCTGAAAGGGGAAGACATTTCTGAAGCTTTTACTTATTTAACTCTATCTCTCTTATTTATAAGTTATTTATATATTATTTATTTATTTATATTCTTCAGAGAGAGAACACGACCTGAGCAATTTAAAATCTGATAAAATTGGGGTGTTAGTTTTGTGGTAATTTTCAACATTTATTATTTTAATACATTTACAATTAAAATTGTTAATCTTATTTGTGGAAAGAATCTCTAGAAAGTGAAAAGTTTTTAGTATAATTATTCAAATATTTTTATATATGTTTTATAGTAAAATTCTCCCATATCCTAAATTTCGAGCGTGTTTATTTTCTCCGCAAAAATCTACATTAAACAAAACAAAAATACTCATTTCATTCCATGCTACTTTTAGAAAGAACAGTATGTATATGTACATTTCAATGATCGATAATACATTAGTGTAGGTGGTTTGTACTTTAGTATTCCCAGAATTTTTATTCCCTTTAACTGAACGGGAGTTTAAGAGTAATAGCGTTGAACCGAGAGTAGAAGCGTAGATCGCAAAGGCCGCCGACCGTTGCCGCGTAATGTTGAAAAAAAGTAATATATAGAACGTATAATTTCTTGAAAACGCGGCAATTTAATATTCGGATATTTTCGAATGTTTCCTTGCAACTATAGAAAACCGTATTTTTTAAAACGTGTATGTATACAGGATGTTTCCTACACGGATCTACATAAGGTAGAGATTCCTCAGTTAAAATGAAGAAGATTTGTCTAATAACATTTTTTTCTTAGGTTGAAATACTGGAAAAATCTATCTTCGGTTCGAGAAGGGATTCTATGGCATTCATCCATCATTTCTGAAATGGATGAGATTCGCCATATTTTGTGAAAAATAAAATTCTGAAATATTCATTCCTCGAAATAATACCAGACATGAAAAAGGTTTTTATTAAAACGTTGCTTGAGAACGTAATTTTTCTTGGTTAAATTATAATTTTAATAGAAATAGAAGGAGGGGCTAAGGATTTCACCTTTTCCCAAAAAAGAAGATGAAAGAAATTTATGACAAGAAAGTCTTTATCACACTGAGAATGCCTAGACATGTTCAAAATGATAGCTTTTTTGTTTGTGAAGAAAAAATCAAAAACCACATTTTGTCTTCCATTTGGGAAGACCATTTCGCGAAAAGTATGGCCCAAAAACAAAGGTTATTTGACAAAAATCTTCCTAGTTTTAGTAGAGGAATCACCACCTTAAGTTGATCCACCATTTAGTAAATACCCTGTAGATTTTACATTAGCGTAAGCGTTAATATTATCTACAGAAGAAGAAAGTTATGTTATTTCGAATATATAGAGTAGAAGCTCCTTATTCGCGCTTCCTACATTCCCGTTTTCATTATTCGCAATTAAAAAAAAGTTGACCTAATTCCTCTATTCGCGGCTAAAGATTTCTCTATTCGCGGATCTGATCGATAAATTGGTATATACATAAGTATTTATAAATAGAATTCGGTGTCCTGGAATGGATTGATAAAAAAGTGAAATAGTAGTTATTACTACTACTCCTAAAGTATTTTTTTAAATGATATCGCAGCTGCATTAGTGCGGCTTTTTCTTTGACATAAGCCGCCTTCGCCGCGGTTGATGTTGTTGAGAACGTAAACAAACAAAATGTTTAAGTAAGGCGACCTGATTACTCAATGCATAAAGTATATTGAATGCCACTTATATATCCGCAACAAGGTCAGTGAAGTACTTAGGAATTCATATTGATAGTCACCTCCAATGGAATGAGCAATCATCGAAATTGACGCAGAAATTGAGGGCGCTAATTCCTAAATTTAAAATGTGTGCTTTATTTTGTAGTATAGAGCAATTGAGAATTTTGTACCTTGCACCAGTGCAGTCGCCATCTAACCTACGGAAATATAGCTTGGGGCGGATTACTAAAAACTAAAGCAAAAAAAACTTGAAGTAGCACAAAAGTGGATTATAAAAATCATGTACAAGAAGCACTATCGGTACCCAACGAGTCAATTATTTGCAGAAAGTGGTATTTACGATCTAACTCAACTTTATTATCGATCTCTCCTCGTTTGGCAACACAAACTCGGGAAATCTCGTTTGAGAATTGATCACATTCACCGAACTAGATGCGTCTGCTGTACCACGCATGAATAAAACTATTGGCCAAAGAAGTCATATATACCTCGGTTCTAGAGTCTTCAACGAGTTGCCTGATGGACTAAAATGCATTCCCTCTCTCCGCGAGTTCAAACGAGAAATAAAGATCTATAATACACAGGTAGGAAGGAAAGAATCCACTCATTTATTGACCTTAAAAATCATGGAAACTAAATCTGTCCATAAGACGAGTTATGCTCCAATCGAGTTTAAATTCGAGTCAAAAAATTATAAAAATGATTATGAAAAAAAAAAAACTTATAAATATATAAAGAGATAAAATATAGAATTAAAAACATTAAGATTACAGCACTTCGTAGAATGTTGTCATAGATAAAGATATTTCGTAATTGTCACTGTGAGAGGACCTTTATTGTTCATTGTTAATGAAACATCCACGCACGGAGTTTATTCCATGTGGGATTCTATGTTTATTTTATGTGAAGTCAATTGCTTCTGTTATCAGTGTATGAGATGTAATATTGAATGGTCTTAATAAACATTATTATTATTTATTATCGTGGACTTATGCACTATCTCAGCTATTAGCTGGATATAATTTGACATAAATTTCCTAACTATCCTACATGTATTAAGAATTACAGCTTTTTGCATTTCTATATAGGTATTCTTATGCAATTCTAATTTCTAAGGCTATCATGCAAAGTTTTGGGTATTAAACCAGTCGAGGATACGATGACAGGAACAATATCTATTTTATCGAGGTGCCACATCCGCTTGATCTCAATAGCAAGGTCTGTGTATTTGGACTTTTTCTCCTGGAACTTGTTCAGCACGTTGTTATTATTCGGTATGGCGACATCTACCAGCATTGCTGTTCTGGCTCTCTTATCATACACCACTATGTCCGGCCTATTATTCGTCACCATTCTGTCAGTGATAACAGGCCTATCATAGTATAATCTGATAGAGTCATTTTCCAATACGGGCGCCGGTTGATACTTGTAATACGGCTGGAAGGTGTTCAGAAGTCCGTACTTGTGTGCAAGTTTCTGGTGGATAATGTTGGACACTTGATTATACCTGTGAAGATACTCCGTATTGGCCAGTTGTTTGCATCCGGACGTAATATGCTGTATAGTCTCCGATCTTATATGGCATTTTCTGCACTTATCTGTTTGTAATGTTCCGTCCTTCATTATAAATTTTTTGTAATTGTTTGTAGCGATCACTTGGTCTTGGATGGCCATAAGGAATCCTTCTGTTTCTGCGAATAATTCTCCTTTCATCAACCATTTGTTGGAGGCATCTTTGTCGATGTGTGGTTAATTAATCTCATGGTGATGTCGTCCATGCAATTCCTTTCTTGACCATTGCTCTTGTTTTTCAGTATCTGATAGGAACGGTAGATTCAGCAGGCTATCTCTGGTAGCAAGATTTAGTGGTGTATATCCCCTATCAGCTAACGATACCACTCTATGGAGGTCAGAAGTGAGAGCTTTTGCAGAGAAGAATTCTCTGAGATTTTTTGTCTGATCGGTGTGTAAATTGACAACATCTATTAATCCGCGTCCTCCTTCTTTCCGCTTCAAAGTTGTTCGTATCACAAACGATTTTGGATGATGATTGTTGTACTTTGTCAGCATCGTTCGGGTCTGCCTTTGAATATCATCCAGTTCTTAGTCCATCTGATTATTCCAAATGAGTAAAGCAACACTGGAATGGCGTAGGTGTTAATTGCTTTGACTAGATTCCCCGAGTTCAACATCGATTTCAGCACAGACTTCAGACGTTGACTGTATTCTGAACGAATCTTCTCCTTTGATTGTTTTTGGTCTAGCAATCTGGCTTGTTGGTATCCCAGATATTTGTATGTTTCGTCATCTGTCATGCACTGTATAATATCACCGTTTGGAAGTTGTGTTTCACCATCTATGACGTAATATTATTATTATTATTATATTATTTATTAGACGTTCCGTGCTTTAGTAAAAGCCGCTTTGCGTCTTTATATATTTTTCCATTCGTTACAAAAATTGTGATCGCGTAATACCTCTTCCTAATTTATAATGTCGCCTAATTAATTGAGAAACGAGTTTCGATAAAAAAAATCATTGCTACCGCTTAAAGTGAAATAGAAATGCTTGATCGTTTACGCCTTGGAGAGTCGTTTGCATCCATATCACGCTCACTCAATGCAAACATTGCCGAAATTATGAATGGAATAGAGATGGGTTCGAACAGAATATTTTACGCACATTCTAAAGAACCTGGTGGCAGGTGTGTTAGTGGAGGATTTCAAGCATCGGAAGGTTGGTTCAATAAGTTCAAGGTGCGACAATAGCATTAACATCGTTGGAGAAGCTGCATCTCCTGCAGCAGAAATATCCTAATGGAATTTGAAAACCTAGTAGATGATAGAGGATACAAACCTGAGCAAGTATTTAATGCAGACGAAACTACACTATTTTGAAAGAGAATACCAAACAAAATATTCTTATCCAAAAGCGAAATGTCTGCCTCTGGATTAAAGGCAGCAAAGGAAAAAGTTACACTGCTTCTATGCTCTAAAACATCTGGAGATTGTCATTAAACCACTGATGCTTTACCAGTCGTTAAATCGAAACGTGCTTTCAAAAATCAAAACAAGACGACCTGCCAGTATTTTGGCGTGTTTATAAGAAAGCGTGGGTTACAAGCGCTATTTTTTGTGACTTGTTCCGGAATTGTTTTGTTTCAGAAGTTTGAACTTATTTATAAAATAAGAATTCAGACTTCAAAGCTGTTCTAGTTTTGAACAATGCACCAGGTCATCCTCGTGAACTTGAAACTATGCATCCAAATTTAAAAGTGACATTTTTACCTGCCGACACGACGTCTTTCCTTCAACCTATGGATCAATAATCTAGGCCTTTAAGCTATATTACATTAGATGAATCTTTGAAATCATATAGGATTATATGGAATGTGATCTTGGTATATTTTTGGAATGCTGGAAGAAATTTGACATAGCAAAATGTATCTCAAACACAAAAGAATCAGTGGAAGAATTGAACTTATACACAAGTGTTTTTCAATTTTCCTAAAGGGGTTGCGAAGCCTCATACGGGTGATCGACGGCAAAGAGAAATTACAATGTTCTACACTACAATAAAAATACAATATGAGAAGGATGTGCTTGTTTATTTCTCAAAAAATTTTGAAAGTGTGGTGCCATTTTAGAAACGTTTATGATTTTATCATTTTCTGGTGGTAGTCTGCTTCTCTTTTCAGTTTTAATGTTCACCATTGAGGAGAATGTTAGTTCGCACAAGTCTGTGGTGGCAAATGACACTAATGATCTCAGAGCTTCGCTTGCCAGCTCTAGATATTCTTGTTTTCTTTTTCTCCAAAACACGAATGATATTCCATTTTAAGCAAGCCATCAGAAGCTGAATCTATAAGTTTTTCCTTCAGATTTGTAGTGAGACCTGCCAATCCCATTGACTTATCCATGAAAGGGAACAAAATTCACGTACGCCCATTGTCAGCTTCAGAGTGCAAGTCTCAAAAGTATGTTAATAATTTCTCTTGTAAATTATGTAAGCTCTGCATCATAGAAGGAATGTGAGCCTTTACTACAAGTGATTGGGTTGTTGAATTGTTATCAACAGTCTACTGACTCGAATATATTGTTTTGCAGAGAAGACGACCACAATAGAAGTTTTGCATGAAATGCTTTCACTTTATCTTTCGCTGTTAAGATATTGTCTTCTCTCCCTTGGAGGCTTTTGTTTAAGTTGTTAACATGGCTAAAAAGATCTGCCAGAAATGCTAACTTCAAGTACTAAACAGAGTCAGATAAATGATAAGCATATTCAGATTTAGTATCTTGTAAAAAAAATTAACAGTTCAGCTTTTAGTTCTAGAACTCTTATCAACATCTTTCCTTTGGAAAGAGACCTGACCTCTGTGTGATAGAGGAGATTGTGGTGAAGCCAATCCATGTCTTCACAAATAATTCTGAACAGCCAGGTTTGGAAGGCTTTACCTCATTTACTTGATAGAATTCTCAATTTTTATTACCCCTGCTGCTATGTTTGAATGCATCTGAAGATTCTGTCATTAAACCAGTAATGCTTTGCAGATTGTTGAATACTCGTGCTTTGAACAAATTAAAACAAGAATGACCTGCCAGTGTTTTGGCTCGCTGATAAGAAAAAGTGGGTTACAAGCGCTATTTTTTGTGACTAGTTACGGAATTGTTATGTTTCGAAAGTTGGAACTTATTTGAAATAAAGAAATTTATGCTTTAAAGCTATTTTAGTTTTGGATAATGCACCAGGTAATCCTCGCGAACTTGAAATGATGCATCCAAGTAAAAAGTGACATTTAACCTCCCAACACGACGTCTTTGCGTCAACCTATTTGGTTCATAGGTTGACGCAAACACATCTGGAGATAGTGTCATTCAACCACTGATGCTTTAAAGATTATTAAATCCTTCTGCTTTAAAAAATCAAAACAAGAATGACCTGCCAGTGTTTTGGCTTGCTATTTTTTGTGACTGGTTTCAGAATTGTTTTGTTTTAGAAGTTGAAACTCATCAAAAAAAGAATTCAGACTTTGAAGCTGTTCTAGTTTTGGACAATACACCAGATCATCCTCGCGAAGTTGAAGTTATGCATCCAAATATAAAAGTGACATTTTTACCTCCCAAAACGACGTTTTTGCGTCAACCTATTTGGTTCATAGGCTGACGCAAACACATCTGGAGATAGTGTCATTCAACCACTGATGCTTTGAAGATTATTAAATCATTCTGCTTTAAAAAATCAAAACAAGAACGACCTCCAGTGTTTTGGCTTGCTATTTTTTGTGACTGGTTTCAGAATTGTTTTGTTTTAGAAGTTGAAACTCATTGAAAAAAGAATTCAGACTTTGAAGCTGTTCTAGTTTAGGACAATACACCAGATCATCCTCGCGAGGTTGAAGCTATGCATCCAAATATAAAAGTGACATTTTTACCTCCCAACACGACGTCTTTGCTCGAACTTATGGAACAAGGAGCAATAAAGGCCCCTAAGCGCTATTACATTAGACGAACCTTCAAAATCATATTAGATAATATGGAATGTGAATCTGTGCAAATTACACTTTAACTCCAAACATTGCCGAAATTACGAATGGAATAGAGATGGGTTCGAACAGAACATTTTACGCACATTGTAAAGAACCTGGTGGCAGTTGTGATAGTGGAGGATTTCAAGCATCAGAAGGTTGGTTCAATAAGTTCAAGGTGCGACAATAGCATTAACATCGTTAGAGAAGCTGCATCTGCTGCAGCAGAAATATTCTAATGAATTTGCAAACCTTGTAGATTATAGAGGATACAAGCTTGAGCAAGTATATCATGCAGACGAAACTACGCTATTTTGGAAGAGAATGCCAAACAAAATATTCTTATCCAAATGCGAAATGTCTAGCTCTGGATTTAAGGCAGCAAAAGAAAAGAGTTACGCTGCTGCTATGCTCTAATGCATCGGGGGATCGTCATTAAACCACTGATGCTTTACCAGTCGTTACATCGAAACGTGCTTTCAAAAATCAAAACAAGATGACCTGTCAGTATTTTGGCGTGCTTATAAGAAATCGTGGGTTACAAGCGCTATTTTTTGTGACTGGTTCCGGAATTGTTTTGTTTCAGAAGTTTGAACTTATTTATAAAATAAGAATTCAGACTTCAAAACTGTTCTAGTTTTGAACAATGCACCAGGTCATCCTCGTGAATTTGAAACTATGCATCCAAATTTAAAAGTGACATTTTTACCTGCCGACAAGACGTCTTTCCTTCAACCTATGGATCAATAATCTAAGCCTCTAAGCTATATTACATTAGATGAATCTTTAAAATCATATAGGATTATATGGAATGTGATATGATATATTTTTGGAATGCTGGAAGAAATTTGACATAGCAAAATGTATCTCAAACACAAAAGAATCAGTGGAAGAATTGAACCTATACACTAGTGTTTTTCAATTTTCCTAAAGGGGTCGCGAAGCCTCATACGGATGATCGACGGCAAAGAGAAATTACAATGTTCTACACTACAATAAAAATACAATATGAGAAGGATGTGCTTGTTTATTTCTCAAAAAATTTTGAAAGTGTGGTGCCATTTTAGAAACGTTTATGATTTTATCATTTTCTGGTGGTAGTCTGTTTCTCTTTTCAGTTTTAATGTTCACCATTGAGGAGAATGTTAGTTCGCACAAGTCTGTGGTGGCAAATGACACTAATGATCTTAGAGCTTCGCTTGCCAGCTCTAGATATTCTTGTTTTCTTTCCATCCAAAACACGAATGATATTCCATTTTAAGCACGCCATCAGAAGCTAAATCTACAAGTTTTTACTTCAGATTTATAGTAAGATCTGCCAATCCCATTGACTTATCCATGAAAGGGAACAAAATTTACGTACGCCCATTGTAAGCTTCAGAGTGCAAGTCTCAAAAGTATGTTAATAATTTCTCTGATAATAATTATTATCAACAGTCTACTGACTCGAATATATTGTTTTGCAGAGAAGACGACCACAATAGAAGTTTTGCATGAAATGCTTTCACTTTATCTTTAGCTGTTAAGATAATGTCTTCTCTCCCTTGGAGGCTTTTGTTTAAGTTGTTAACATGGCTAAAAAGATCTGCCAGAAATGCTAACTTCAAGTACTAAACAGGGTCAGATAAATGATAAGCATATTCAGATTTAGTATCTTGTAAAAAAATTAACAGTTCAGCTTTTAGTTCTAGAACTCTTATCAACATCTTTCCTTTGGAAAGAGACCTGACCTCTGTGTGATAGAGGAGATTGTGGTGAAGCCAATCCATGTCTTCACAAATAATTCTGAACAGCCAGGTTTGGAAGGCTTTACCTTTGATAGAATTCTCAATATTTATTACCCCTGTAAGCACCTCATTCGAATCAGACGGTAAAACTGTAGCTGCTAGAGCTTGATGATGAAGAAAAGAATGAGTCAATGATGCATTTGGCATTACTGATTTTAATCTCGCGGTGAGTCCCTTTTTTTGGCCAGTCATGGCTTTCGCCCATCGCTGCAAATAGCGATACATTTTTTCCAATCAATGTCGTAGATCAAGTCTTCTTCTTATTATTTTCAATAGGTAGTTGTTGCTTGTTCAATCTCCAAAACCTTCCTTCGGCATGCTTAAGTTATCACTCCATCTTTTACGAGGTCTTCCTGGACTTCGGCGACCCAACGGAGATTTATCCCTTGCTATTTTTACAATCCGAGAGTTGTCCACTCAGGTAATATGGGCATCCCACTCTCGCTTCCTCTCATGTATTCAATCATTTATATCTGGTGTTGCACATTTCCTGCGAATGTTCTCGCTCCTTTCTCTGTACCATAAAGTTTTCCTACAACCTTCCTAAGAACACTCATTTCTGCTGTCTCCATCATTCGCTTGGTAGTCGTTGTATCAGGTCTGGTTTCAGCAGTATATGACATTATCGGCCTAATAGCAGTTTTATAAATTCTCGATTTACCTTATTATGGTGTTAAGGCATTCAGCCACTCATGACGCTCTCAAAGTTTGATTCATTACTTCCTGTTTCCAAATATTGGAATTTCATGACCTGCTCAATTACCGTACCATCCAGCTCCAGCTTGCATCTCAAAGGTGTTTTCGATGTTGTCATACATTTGGATTTGGTTGCGGAGATTATCATATTGAAAGTTGTTGCAGTTTGATTGAACGCATGTAGTAGACGTTGTAAGTCGTCTTCCGACTCCGCTATCAGGACTGCATCGTCGGCATAGTATACAATATTGATATCTTCGTCTCCCATTCTGAATCCTCGAAGTGGTCTTATCTTCTTCAATATCGTATTCATGACAATATTGAAGAGAAGAGGGCTTAATGAATCTCCTTGTCGAATGCCACTTTCCACCGGGATCAAACCTACTAGTTCTCCAATTATTTTCGGGATCGTTTTGTTATTCTTATATATGTCTTCGATAGTCTTTATTAGATTATGTGGTATTCCCAAGTTGTAAAGTAAGGTTAGGATGTCTCTAAGCAGAATGCGGTCAAATGCTTTCAATAAATCAATGAAGCATATAAAAGCTGGTTTATTATACTCAATGGACTTCTCTGTTATTTGCCTTAACACAAAAACTGTGTCTGTACATGACCTTCCAAATCGAAATCCTCGCTGTTCATCAGATAGTGAGATGATGCTGTTCATTTTCATTGTAATTATTCTAGTTTTTAACATGCGCGCAGTAATTAGAAGATTAATCCCTCGATAATCTGCTGGTATTTTCTTGTCACCTTTTTTGAAGAGCAATATAGTGATACTAGTGACTACATCGTCTGGTATTTTGTGGAAAAACAGAATTTTCTGATCGAGTTTTAGTAATTCTCGTTGTAATGTTTGGCCGCCATATTTGAGTAGTTTCTTTGTTATTCCATCAGGTCCAGCACTTTTGCTATTTTTCAGTTTTTTGAGTGCTAACTCTCTTGCTTCTTCTTCTATATATGCATCTTCGTTGATCGTTATTTCCGGGGTGTTGGTTTCATGAACTATTTCGTTTTCCGTCTTTCCGTATAGTCTGGTTAGATATTCAACCCATTCATTCTTTGGTATTTGGTTAGTCTCTATAAGTTCGTTAACTTCGTTACGTTGTGGCCGTATGAACCTCCATATTTGTTTTTGTCTTCCGTAAAATTCACTTTCTAGTCTGTTTCAAAAAAACTCCCAATATTTGTTTTTTATTTGTCTTAACAGGGAGACTGTTTCGTTTCTCACTCTTCGGTATTGATCGTAAGAGTCTGAAATAATCTATAATGTAAGTAGGCTGTTTTTTCTCTTTACATTTTTTTTCATTTCGGAGCAGAACCTTACTGTAAGTGTTGTTTTTTCGGTTGATGTTTCTCGTACCAAGACTCTCAAATGATGCCTCCTTAATATTGGTCTTCAGCTTCTCCCAGCTTCTGTTCACGTCATCTTCTTGTATTGGATTGTTTTGGATTTTGATCTCGATTCTATTCTGATTCAGCATTCTGATTGAAGGGCCCCACAATGACTCGATATTGTTCTTTTCAACCTGTTTGGTTTCAGTATGATTTTTCACCGGCTTTATATTCATCCTGATTTTCTCAAGAAGTAGACTGTGGTCACTTCCCACATTTGCGGAATTCAATGTTCTTACTTCTATAATTTGTTCTGGTCTTATATGTCTACTGGTGACTATATAGTCGATCGTTGTGTTCTGAAAAGTGAATTTGTGATCGAAGAATGTGTTATTTATTCTCAATTCATTGAGTGTGTATAGATTAATCATAAATTCGCCATTACTGTTCAGAGTGTTTTCATTTAATCTTTGTTTGATACCAGGTATAACATCTTCGCCAACTCTAGCATTGAAATCGCCAAGAATAATTTTCGGCTGACCTCTCGTCTGTTGTAGTTGGTTGTAAAATTGTTCCCTTTCTTCTCTTGTCTGTAGTTGCAAGTGTTTTCTAAAAACATATCGTACAAACACTGGCCAGAAGTATTTGCAGGAAGTGTTTTGCAAAACAAAATTTCTTCTGTGATATTGCCATTTGTTTTAAAGCGCAGAAATAGTACAAACTGAGCACAATCGGAAACATCAATAAATTCGTCGAACTGCAAAGAAAAATGTGGACTCTTTCTTAAATTTTCGAAAATTTGATCTCGAATATCATTGGCCATATCAATTATTTTGCTTGAAATAGTATTATCAGAAAGTGGTATGCTTTTTAACTTGTTTGCCACCTGCAGATCATAATTTCGACCATATCTAGAGCAGCTGGAAAAATAAGATTCTCTGCAATTGTGTGCAGCTTCCCTGCTTTAGCAACTCGAAATGCGACTTCAAAGCTAGCTACTAATGCTGAGTTGTTTACGCTGGATACCTAAAACAAATAGAACAATGTAATATATAAAATCAACACATGAATAACAAATAAAAAGCGCACAAGCCTCGCACACGAACATTGAGTTGCAATTAATTTCAGCAGTATGCAAACACTAAAAAAATAGAGATATTGGATAAATAAATCATCAAACACATCAATACCTATTGAAATAGCAATGATTATCGATAGGCTGGACTTCGCTTGAGCTGACTTGAGCGTTTTTACAACTCTACTGTTTTGTACAAGACTAGGATAACACTATTTTATTACCTGGACCATAGTAAACACCTCAAAAAAAGTCTAGGGAACACTTCTGAATATCGATATATCGTATCCAAAACGATCAATATGGATGATTTTTTTTCAGAAATGAGCACCTGCATCAATTTCTCACCAAATTATGTAGAGTGCCGCAACATATTTAAGTTTTTTCTTATAAAAAACTAAAAATGCAGCAGATGCGACGCTGCTTTATAATCATTTCATGTATTCAGTGTTTGAAATCAGTTAGTTGGCACTTTGTTTCTGTTGTAAGCACAAATAAAAGATTCAAGTTTTGTGATTCGACCATGGAAAGACGACATTTGACTAGAGAAGAGATGTTACGAGCCGTTGGCATGCTCCAAGTTGGGAGCTCACAACGGGAAGTATCCAGGGTTCTAGGAAGTAGCCCAAGTGTCATAAACCGTTTATGGTCGCGTTTCAATGAAACAGGTAGCGTAGAAGAACGCCATACAGGTCGTTTCAGGATTACTACAGTCGCCGAAGACCGATTTTTGGTTTTACAAGCCAGAAGAGATCGTACTACTACAGCATCTCAATTAGCACAAGAGCTATCACGAGTTCATAATGTATAAATTTCTGACCAAACTGTAAGAAATCGAGTGCACGTAGGTCAACTCCACTCCAGACGTCCTTTAAGAGTTCCACAACTTACCCATGGAAATCGCGCTGCTCGTTTAGCTTGGTGCCAAGAACACGTAAACTGGGATCAAGAGAGGTGGGCCACAGTTCTCTTCAGTGATGAATCTAGATTTAGTTATTATCCCGATTCTGGAAGAATTCGAATATGGAGGGAACCTGGAAAGCAAAACCGTCTCCAGCATGCTCGAGAAGTTGTTAGACAGGGAGGCGGATCAGTGATGTTTTGGGGAGGTGCCTTGGTGGAAGAACTGACCTCGTTTTCATACAGAACATCCTCACGGAAATTTCTTACGCAAATGAGATAGTTTACCTGTGGTGGTTCCGTATCTCCAAACAATGGGTCAAATTCCACTCTTCAAACAAAATAATGCCCCTCGTCATCGTTCAAGAGTTGTTTTGAACGTTCTTGAAGAGAATGATATCGATCTTCTACCGTGGCCATCCTGCTCCCCAGATCTGAATCCCATCGAGTATGTGTGAGACTCCCTAAAAAGAAATCTACTGCGTCAAAGCGTCTTCCATCATGAACAGGAGCTTCGATTAGCAGTTCAGGGGGCTTGGAATGACTTAGGACAAAATATAATAGACAATTTAATATTGAGCATGCCGCGACGATGCCAAAGTGTCATTAATAACAGAGGTGGACCTTCTGGGTACTGAAAAATATAAGTGCTTCCATATCGTTCCGAAAATATTAGTTCAGGATTCTCCTTGTGTTTTACCAAATTTCGTCATTTTCAAATTTCAATTTTTTTTCATTATAGTTGCTTTGGAGAAGTCAAATATTATTTTGGTTCCTTGAGAATACATTATATACAATACATCCTAACAAAAACCGACAGATTGCTATAAATTCGAATCATCAAATTCATATTTTAAAGATATCGGTAAGTGTTCCCTAGACTTTTTTGAGGTGTTTATGTTGCTGCTGACTCAGAGCTTTTTTTGATGCTTGGTCTTGAGATGCCGCAGAGGTTTTGACGGTATCATACTCTCACGAGATGAAACATCGCCGGATATTACACATTGAGGTTTATTATTTATGACTGTAAACCCGTATTTTCAGTAATTCTAGTCATAAAGTCTATTTTCGAAAAACTTATCCATTTTTCAATTGGCCAAGCAAGTAAAAAAATAAAACAAAAGCAGGGTAATGTTTAAAGTCCAAAGTCAAGGTTGATCTGCCGCGAAGTGAGAAAGAGTTGAAACAAAAGAACATTCTGTGCTAGTGTGCGAGTGGCGCGATGCCGACGCGATGATGCGGTGTGGCAACGTCGCAGAATTTCGCCGGCGTTCAAGTTAGATCCCCACGCAGCCTACCAAGTTTGCTCGTAGCTACTTACTTTCAAAGCTTTCGTTAACATTTCATGAAAATTCGATATATCAACAATATTGTTCATATATGAAATTTCTCCATTCAATTTTCTGTCTTGCGATTGTTTTAGCCTCTGTCCAATTTTTGCCCTGTTGTCCCAATCTTTCTGCTATTACTCCATCCCATGTTTGTCGTAGTCTACCTCTTTTCATCTTTCCGTTAGTCTTTGTCTCCCATATACGTTTGACTTGCCGTGTATTATCCATTCTCTGAAGATGTCCCCACCACCTGAGCTGCCTTTTCTCTATAAGTTTCAAAGTTGATTCAATTCCTAATTCCTTTCGTATGTCAATGTTCTTTAGCTTATCTCTCTTTGTGACTCCCCTTACCCCCCTAAGATATTTCATTTCGATAGCTTGAATGTCAGTATTGGCCTATAGATAGATGTGAATACTTTCATTTTTGTGGCTCTTGAAACTTCTTTCTCATTTATGAAATTGTTGCTGATAGCATAATACGCCTTCACGGTCTTTTCGATCCTATCATTGATTTCAGCATCTTGCTTTCCTGATTCTTCGAGTTCAACTCCTAAGTACTTATATTTTTCCATTTGTTCTATTTTTGTCCCCTCTATCTGTATATTTGTGTCTTCCTTTTCTCTTCCAATCATCATTACCTTAGTTTTTTCTTTGTTAATTTTCATTCTCTGTTAGATATGTTCACGTTTTTCTGAAGATCTTTTTCATTGCTGGTCATTATCATTATATCATCCGCGTATGCCCCTTCTGATACTTCTAGTTGCTGTAAGCTTCTATATTCAAGCTGGATTTTCCTCATTTCTGTCGAGCAATTTTTTATTATTTCATCCATAATGATTATAAACAACAGAGGACTAATCCCGCCCCCTGTCTAAGTCCCTCCGTTGTCTTGAAATACTCG
This sequence comes from Cryptolaemus montrouzieri, assembly GCA_013387265.2. Lineage (NCBI taxonomy): Eukaryota > Metazoa > Arthropoda > Insecta > Coleoptera > Coccinellidae > Cryptolaemus > Cryptolaemus montrouzieri. The sequence continues at coordinate 53,161,061 of JABFTP020000001.1, read as the reverse complement.
GATCTCCTGTTTCCGCTTATAATGCAATTTTTATTACTTTCATATATATATTTATTATCAGTCTTATAATTTTTGTTTTGATTCCTTTTCTAAGTAGTATTTCCCATAATCTTCGTCTAGGCACCCTATCAAAAGCTTTTTCCTAGTCCACGAATGATAGGTATATTTTCCTCTTCATCCTGTTAGATTTTTCCATCAATATCCTTATGCTGAATATATGATCTTAAAGACTTCTTCCTTTTCGAAATCCACTTTGTGTCTCTTCCAATGTTCTTTCAATAATTGGCCTCAGCTTCATATCTATTATTTGTTCATATATTTTCATAGCCGTGCATAATAACGTGATTCCTCTGTTTGTCACCTGATTTGTAAATTGGGATTATCATTGAAATCTGCCAGTCTTCCGAGATTTGTTCTTCTTGCCATACCCTACTATATATTTTCAAAAGCACGTCTTCTCCATATTGTCCCATATTCTTGATCATTTCGGTCGTAATCTTGTCATAGCCTGGGGGTTTTCCACTTTTCGAGCGTTTTATAGCTTCCTGTAATTCCTATTTTGTTATCTTTTCTTGATCTCTATCTTCTTCTATACAAACTTCACTACCCTCTTATCCGTTTCCGCCGCTCCCAAGTAGCTCTTGAAAATATTTTCCGTTTTTTCCATTACTTTCCTGTCATCTATGAGTATTTCTCCATTTTTGTCCTTGATGTTATAAACGTCAGAGTTCTTTTTCTTCTACATGATTTAACTATTTTATAGAATAGCTTTTGGTTTGCTTTGCTGTCGGCTTCTATTTTTTCCCCGAATTCTTCCCATTTTCTTCTTTTGGATCTAAAATCGTAAACGTACACATTTAAATTAATAAAATGTTGTCTATATATGTGTTAAGGGGGTGTGAGAATTTTTCATCCTGTGAAATGGTCGCGTATACAAAAATATTGAAAAACACTGCTATACACAGTTAAATCATGTTGGAAACCACTGTGACCTGTTCTGACTACAAAAAATGACGAAGAATTTGGGCAAAATCAAACTTTAACTGCAAACATTGTTGAAATTGCGAATGAAATAGGACGAGAAGTGTTCGAACAAATAGAATCAAGTGACATTCAGGAGTTGCTTGAATGCAAGATGAAGATTCGACTGAAACCTACTTGGAGGAAATGTTAAATTCACAGCCTATTGAAGACGAAGATTCAACATGCAATGGACACGTGACATTTAATCTGAAAAATCTTTGTGATATAAGAATTGAGCTGCCACAGCTGAATGTCAGTCTGAATAAAAAGAGCTTTTGAAAATTGTCGGCAAGAAAAAATCAAACAATTCTTTCAAACATTGCCTAAGCCTGAAGATAATAATTAATCATTTGGTAAAAAACTTTATTTAAATTTTTTTCTTGAATATTTATATTTTATTTTGTCACCTAGGAACGTATCTCCTATAATCCCATATAAATTATCATTCCATATTCACGGTTTCTGCATTCATGGCATATATACGGAAAAGATATCCTGCGGATAAAGAGCTAATACTGTATGTAATACTGTTAACATTCATAGTAATCCTCTTGAGGTCTTTTTCCAAGCAACTTTTTAGATCTAAAATTGTGACTGGTTGGAATATGTGTCTGTTTGGTCGATGAGATACTTGTTCTGGCATTTTTTGTGGTCTTCTGCCTTTCAAAACTCGATAGGTACCTTGTGATTTACCTTTAGACTGGACTCAATGTGAGTCGATGTAAAGGTCGATCTCAATAAAATGGCGAATGCGCGGCTGCCAATTCCTTTTTGAGTATTTCACTTTTACTGGGTCAATATTTCTCACCAAAATGTGGGGCATTGTGAAATGAAACGGATCAACGATAATATAAAATCCTTTTCCTTGAAGGTTGTAAGATCCATTTTGTTGAATTGTTGAAATCAACTCAATTCCTTTTCACTTGCTTGGTTTCAATAATATAGCGCAATATAAGGCTAGTTGAAATTCTGACGAAATATCCTTCGTTTCGTTAGCTATAGTACCAACTAGCAACTATCACTTCATAATATAGCCCCATCATATATTCTGATAATTTATTTTGAATTATACTACGTCATGAAGTTTATTTATATTGGAAATTATTTTTCTAGTTATTTAATAGCAATGAGGAATGCTTGCGAACAATCGAAGTGAAAATGATATTCATAGAAATTGAAACAAAACTAATAGTGAAAAATGTTAAACTTTTGGAAAAATCAGAGTCCCCAAAAAGCCTGCTAATACCGGATATTTCCACCCCTGGCTAGAATTGCTGCATGATATCTACGATTTATACTCAAAATCAATGACCTTGCTGGCTCGTTTTGCTGGCTTATTAATTTTCGATTGGAAATGTCCCAGACATCTTCGTTTGGATTGAGCTCAGGACTTCGTGCAGGCCACTTTATTGAATTGAGTTCGTAACTTTGAAAGTAGTTCTCAACAAAAACTCTTCACCCATGTCTGCCGCAATTGGTAGAACATGTTCTTCTAAATTGTCTGTAACATTCCTCCGAGCATTCAGGATTCCATTATTTACGATAACCAGATCAGTGCGGGCGTTCGAAGAAATTCCTCCCCACACCATAGGCAGGTAAAAAGTTGTACTGAGCATATCTCTCATTTCGACATTTATACATTGGCGAACATCGATCGCAATAAAAAGAACAAAATCTCGACTCATTTGTCAACAAAAATCTCCCCCAGTCGGCTCCGTACTAATTGACATATTCAAAAGTCAATCTGGCTCTTCGATGTGCTGAGGTTAGAGATGGACCTCGATGTCACACGAAAAACTAAATTCTCTGAGAGGTTGCCGTTTCATTGCTAATCTGCACTCCAGTGTTCTATCAAAGCTGCATTTGAAGGCAGTAGCGAAACGTCGTCTCAACAAGGAAATTCCAAAATAACGGTCATGGATCGCCGTTGATGCTCGATGTCGTCCTTGCTTATGTTCCAGTCTCCCTGTACCTGTGGATGGTTCTGGAAGCAGTTGAATGAATCTAATCTCAAGCCTTTGGTCATTCTTGTATAAATCATACTTAGGGTATCTAACTGCTCAAGCACATTTTACCGGGGTCAAATTAGTTGCCTACCAAAAATGAACTTTGAAATATTGAAACTGTGCATTAGTTCCTGGGGGCAGAGTATTTTTGGGATACTTTCGACTATTGCGGAGTTATAAAAACATATTTTCAGTTCTTTATGCTTGTATCTACGAGTTCTCGAAATAACACCTCTTTAAGTTCATGGTACTTCACCAATAAACAGAACACAGGTAAAACCGAATAAAATATGTTTTTAGGTACATTTTCTAAGAAATACTACCAATTCAAGTCGACTTATGTTGGAATTTCAGGCGGATTTGGAGTTTTCTCGACCAATCAGACCTCCATCTGTCATAGTTATGACCTGACTGCCACCATACTTTACAATGTCATTCAAGGTACTAAAATCTCGACGGGATTTGTTATTGGGAAAAATCAGCCCAAAGGGGTAGAAATTGGAGAGGTTAAAAATTTTCAAATCCCCATTACTCTGGTAGTATCCAAGATAAACCTATATGGTTTTTATATTCATAGACATGTAATCATCAAAGGTTTTTGATACGACCCTTATATATCCGAATCGGGAAGAAGGGGTTGAACAACCGAGATATATCTATGCAGTTTTTACATTATCCTTTGGCTTAATATTATCAAAGACTAAGAAGTTTTTTGATATGACCCTTATAACCGAATCAGTAGAGAGGAGTTGGAATTTTTCAAATCGCCTTAAGGTGCAGCTATGCGGATTTCATATTATCCACAGTAATGTTATCACAAAAGACCTCTGGTTGAAAAGTTTTCCTTTGTTCTTTTCTAGACCACATAAATTAAATAATTCACAAAACTTCATATAGTTTTGTCTATATGCTCTGTCGAAAGGGGTTTTTTGTTTCGTTTTACCTGGATTTGTGAGATAGGCGAGAGTCTGTGACTCCTTGGCCCCTAAAACAAACCGCCACTGGCCTTTTCACAAATATTAATTATCAACTAGATTCATATTTGTTAAATACCAAATTTTGAATTAAAAGTTTCATTAATTACGTAATTACAAACCTGATTGAGAACGTCTAGTGAATTCACTGGCCTATTTATTCGTGTAGGTATATGTTATCTAATAATTATTCACTAAATGAACACCCAGTCTGATAACGAACTGAGATCTTTAGGACTTTAATGAAGGTAACTTACGTAGAAAACTGATATCCCCTTTGATAAAATATCCCTCCGTAACTTCAATGAATAAAAACGTTTTTGAATTAGTGTATATTATGTGCTGAAATTTAATCCTGTTAAGTCTCACACCGTGAACTTCTAAATGTTATGTGCATATAGTTTCAAGTTTGAGTTCCTGAACCGTGACTCCACCGTTGGAATGTTTAGTTAGGATACGTACTATCTTGCAAATAAAATTCAGAAAGGAATGGACCTTTGAACAACCAGTCGTCTGGTGCGACGTGAAACGTGTTTTATAACAGATTCAACCAATTTTGGTTTTCCGTTCCTGAAGTTTTATTATGAAAGAACAGTGTATCTCATGCAGAAAAGGTTGAAATGAGATTTTTCAAGTCTTATCGAAGTTGTGTTTGAACTTCTGGACTTCTGGGTCATAAATAAGTGTGAACAATTATTTTCACTTTCAGTTTCATTCCTGTATAATATATTAAATTAGTTAAAATAGAATAGAAATAAAAATACACATATCGAAAGTATCTAATCTAAGGCTTACTGTGAATTGACTTTATCAAGAACACATGCAAATGAGTTGTACAGTTCATTAGCGGTCGAGATGTGTTTTTTTACCTCGGTTCTATCGACCATCAACATCTTCAATTGAAATTAACATCGATAAAGTGAGGAAAATGGTGAACGAAAATGGTCATTTAAATTTGAGAGAGAAATAGGTAATGCAGTTTCTGAGACTGAAGAATCAATTTTTACCATTTTAAACGATTGTTTGAGAGTGAAACGCGTTGTCGCTCGACTACTTCCAAAACATCTGAATTTTCTTTAAAAATTGAATTGCGTTAAGGTCGCTGAAGATATGCTAGAACGAGTCGATTCCGACCCACATTCATGAAACGCATTGTAACTGGTGATGAGACATGAATTTATTAGTTTGACATGCAAACCTGTCAACAAGCTTCGGAATGGCGCCTTGAAAATGAACCGAAACAGGAAAAAAAACACGTTGAAGTCGATCAAAAGTCAAGGTAATGTTGACTGTTTTCTTTGATTATCGCGGTGTTGTGCACTCGAAATTGTTGCCAGAAGATCAGACATTAAATAAAGAATTTTACCAGAGCGTTTTGCGGCATTCGAGAGACTAAATTCGTCTAAAAGGGATAGATTTGCGGAAAGAAAACTTATGGATTTTGTACCACGATAATGCACGGAAGGGGCCTACTTTGAAGGTGATGCAATAAATTTGGATCAAAAATAAATATTTTGTGTTTCATTGACCAATTAGCTGTACTTTTTTGACACAATGTATGTGATTTGAAAAAAAAGGCTTTTTGTCACACCTCCTTCATTCACTTAACTAATTACAACTGAAAATCGTCTTGTTACTAGAAATTTTATTAAAGATATTGCTCGATGTTCTACTGAAGATTGCATTTCAAGTTCCCAATCTGTATGTTTCACGGAATTAGATTTATTGTTGTTCAATGTATGAATTTCATCAGTATTAACAACGTACCAATTTCAATTTTTTAATCATTCCTACTTCTGATTACATTTACAGACTGAAATATTAATATTTAAAATATTTCAAAATGCAGACTAGTCGTTTCTGAAGTCAGAGGATTTTCTATGAAGTGAAAGGAAGAGATTTCTCCATCGCAACAATCTCTGACAGCTTTTTTACGTTCATCGGAAACCGCGTTCATCCAGCGGAAAAAGATGTTCTTAACAAATCAAAGTTTTTCCGTTTTAGCGCCTCTATACTTTGAAACAAGGAAAGGAACGCTCTCGAAATGAAGGAAATGTTCATCAGAAATATGGTTTCTCCAAACTGAAGGAGTTTCTGATGTGAATCGTGTCGTCCACTTCTCGAGCGCTCTTTTCTCTTCTTAGGCTCTTTGATAAAACGACGTTTCCTTTTGTGTTGCTGAAATCGTTTTGTTAATCTTTGAAATTCAGTAGTTGATTTATAAAGGTATTCGGTTCTATCTATTTGGAATAAATCTCTCCACAGTTTTTTGCATGAAGATGAGAATTTGAATGATTGTCGTTCTTGGCCCAGCAGCATGATTTAGATAGAGATAATCGAATAATCTTTTTGTTTATGCGTGAATTTCTTGTGTATTATAGAAGTATAACATTTATTTCAAATATGTGTCCAACGAATTTAATTCGCGTTTGCGAATCAGCGTCCCCGAAATAGCTGGTAACATGTTCAATAAACTTAATGAGCACTGGTGATAATTAGATATATGGGACTCCTTGTTTTTAACCCTTGACGCAAAAAAGGGTGTTATAACTTAAATGTGAGTTTGTTCCATCCTTGTTCCCATAAGAATTAACCGATTTCGAGTCGGTGTTTTTATTTGAAACTGATGTGATTGAGGTGGTTTTCAGCTATAACTAAGATGATCTGTTGAGGCTTTTGAAGATTATCAATCTTTTATTCAGGAAAAAGGATTTTATCATCCTCACAGTTCCGATTTTTTCGAATTTTGTGAAATAGTGGATGTGAGTTGATGCTCTTGCATAATCAATGAGTCCCCCTCAACGTATATTTACATCATTTGTATTTTTATGTAGCGAAATCAACCAAAACTGGAAATTGAAGTTTATTTTATTAATTAAGTTTTCACCGTACATCGAAACAACCAAACAGACGTCAAAACATATACTGAAGAAATTAATGAATATTATTGATATCGACCTTGAAATTCTTCGATAAAATTTGATTACACAAAGTCTCTGGTATACCACCTTGATCAAAAAGTTTCCAAATTTTATTAATGAAATCAAAAATACAAAGTTATTCATCAAAATCAATATTGTCTCCTTCAAAGTACTCTCCATCGACTGCAACGCACTTATACCAGCGCTTGATCCAATCCTCAAAACACTTTTTTAGGGGGCGTTCAAGTATTACGTAAGCACTATGGGGGGCCAGGAGGGTCTTTGCTTTGCTTATTTTTTATGACATGGTGGGTAGGAGGGTCTAGATGATGATAACGTCATGTATACTTATTTACTTTCTTACACATATGGCAACCCACAGATTGTCTATGCTTGAAAACGAAACGCATTTTCGGGGATTCCCCTACAACAAGTAATGCATGTACTGACTTGTCTGAACTTCTGCGTCAGTGTTTACTTAGTGAATTCTTAGCATAGCAAAGCAAGTTAACATTGGTATTACCTTTAATTCAATTTAAATGTTGTTTAATGTTTAATTAAAATGTCGTTTCAAAGAGACAAATCCGAGTTATACCAAAATTGTTTGAAAGTTTAAAAAAATCTCATACGAATATGAAAGTACAAAATATGTAGAAGTTAGTTAACTACGTGTGGCGTAATTATAAATTACAAGCAAAGTCCGACAAGCAGGGCCCCCGTGAGGGCTACTGGCGCTTGTGTGCAAAAAAGGCTTTTGGCGCCCCTTAGGGCATTTTGGATCATGTTTTTTTATTTTATTTTGAAGGTAGGAGGTAGGTAGGTAGGTGCTTGAAGTAAAGCAAAAAACTGAACTTTAGAAGTCATATTTATTTGAAGACTAAAATATCAAGTCAGTATCATCAGATAATGAAAACAACTTTAACGCTTTAATTTCGTTAAACAGATCATTGGAGTCTATATCCTTATCATCCTGATCTGTCAGTCGCTCTTCAATAATAGAACAATGTTTTGAAAGATCGCTGTCACTTAATTTGAATATGTCGCTAAAAAATCCGAAAATATCATCATACTCATTTAATAAGTCAAATCGGTTTTTTAGAGAGCTTATAGTTTGATCTATAATTTTTAAGAAAAAATTGATTTTAAAGGCGGTTTTTGGATCATGTCGGTGTTCATAGTCGAACAGTTTTGGTTCAAATTTCCTCCTTACTCTTGGTAATGGTAGAAAGTCTTCTTCAATTTCGACAGAGGATGCTACTTCTTTCGCTTGCACAAGAATTTCTTGAAATGATTGGTCAGATTTATATTGCTGGAAGTGATCAACTAAATTTTTTAGGTAGGTTTGGCATTCTTTAATATTAATTGTAGCACTTCGAATTTGTTTGCTGACAATATTTATATGAAATAAAACGTCATGCCAAATTATAATTTCACATATAAATTGAAAATTTTGTACAGACGTTAAGAGGGAACTCGCTATATGTCTTGCATCAATGTGAAAGGCTGAAAGGAATTATTTTGAGCCACTCCTAGAAGACTTTCGCAAATCTTAATTAAACAAACTTTAAGGAGCTTCATTGCGTCAATTCTGCTGGACCAAAAAAAATTATATAACTCTTGCACAAGATTAAAAAAATTTATTGTAGCACCTGACACCTTAGAAGCGTCATTTACTGTTAGGTTCAAAGTATGAACCGCACAAGGTACAAAAAGGGCTTTCGGATTCGCATCAAGAATGTGTTTTTGAAGCCCAACATGTTTTCCCTTCATATTTGTCCCAATATCATAAGCTTTTCCCCTAATGTGTTTTAATTCTGAATTTAATTTTTTCAAATTTTCTATCACAAATGTATATATCCCTTCTCCTGTAGAGTCCAGTATTGGATTAAACGCAATAAAACTTTCCTTAACTTCAACCTTTTTTGAAGTGGTGTTAAGGACAACATACCTCAGAACAAGACTAATTTGCTTCGTATGACTAGTGTCTGGTGTACAATCTAATATTATGGAAAAATATTTTGAACTGCGAACGATTTCTAAAATATTATTTCTTACTTTGGACGACAATAATTCAATAATTTCATTCTGTATTTGCACGCCCAAATAATGAGTCATTTTAACAGATTTTTTTTGGGAGTTATACACTCGGCTAACGTGCTGTCTCATCACTGAATCAAAAGAGGCAATCATCTCAACAGCTTTTAGAAAATGTCCATTATCATGTACGAAAAGCAATTGAGAAGAACCTTGAAATGCCAAGCATTGTGTAGATAAATACTTAACAATCGCAATAATTCTTTCTAACACGTCTCGCCACTATTTTTTTCCGTTTCTAAAATCAGCTGATGATGAGCATTAACAGTCATAGATGTCTCCAACATTTTTTTAAAATTTACTGAAGTGTTTATATAACTGTTGTGTAAAGTTGACGTTTCGTAATTGGCAAAGTCAAGTGTTGCCAATCAGATACTCCATTTGTATCACAAAAAGCGTTAGGAGTTTTACGTTTACAAAACAACTTACAACAAAAACAAAATATAGAAATAGAGTAAATAAGCCAAGCCCTTTCGACTTTTACTCCATTTGCTAGATTTCTTTCGAAGTATTTGCACGAAAACTTTCTCTAATCTCTATTACTAATAAAGCTGGAACTGATGTCTATCAAGGGCGGACCACGTTTAACCAATATTCTAGCCATCTCATTGGTAATTCGGACAGGCCACCAACCGGGCTCGGACGGAATTACATCGATACTAGCCTCATTACAGCCTTCATCGAAAGTGTCATTTACAGCAGGTATTTCGGTAGCTGACATAACCGGACTTTTTACACAAGCTGAATTATCTGAAGTGGATTGTTCAAGTGCTGTAGACGAGGATGGTGTCATCGATCCATCGGGCTCTGCATTAGTAGAAGCTGTTTTGCTGCTACAACCGCTGCCACTTGTTGCAGGACCTGATATTACTGTTGAAACTTTGTTACAAGCAGAAATCCTTTTCGCAAATTTGTATTTTGCAACCTGTATATTTTGGTTCTAGGATTTTTCTTCTTTATTGGTCTCTGAGGATTTGTTGGTAAACAGAGGCAACTAATATGTTTTAACTTCTTGGTGTTATTCTGTCATTCATTTGGGACAATTAAAGTACCCACTATTATAAAGAGAAGGGGAAATAGGTTCCCAGCTGAGTCTCTCTGGGTCACTTTTGATTTGGAACTTTGTGAAGAGTGCGATTTTGGATTGTCGTTTCGCAATTTTGCGGATTTATCTCTGATCACCTCAATCAATAATCGTGAGAAACGAAGAATACGACGATTTATTTGGTATCGTTTTGCATTGTATTTTGGATTACAACCGATATTTTTGAGTTTTGATAAGCAAGTTCTCATCCATGTGATTGATTGGCCACCGACTTTCTGAGCGGTGAGTCTTTTCTTCTTCTGGTGTATGTGTATATATATAAAAGGAAACATATCTTCTTCTTTTTCTATAGGCCTTTATTTGGAGCCTACAGTTTAACCCCTAAAGAAACCACCTTTACAGGCATCCCGAGCAGTATTGTTTTGGGCCTTCACTTGACTCAGGAAAAGAAGTAACTAGGAAGTGAAGTGGGCGAAACCCTACAGATAAGTGGCCACCCCAAGAATAAATAACTATCATCAACTTATAATCTCCTCTATTCATTTCACATTTGAAAGAAAGCATTTAGTAATTTTGAAGCGTATATCTATTTCTGTATCCATTAATTGTCAGGGAAATAAACGTTTAAAGTCTGAATTCTTTTTTGATAAGTTTCAACTTCAAGAAACAAAACAATTCGGAAACCAGTCAAAAAAAAATAGCAAGCCAAAACACTGGCAGGTCGTTCTTGTTTTGATTTTTTAAAGCAGAAGGATTTAATAATTTTCAAAGCATCAGTGGTTGAATGACACTATCTCCAGATGTGTTTGCGTCAACCTATGAACCAAATAGGTTGACGCAAAGACGTCGTGTTGGGAGGTAAAAATGTCACTTTTATATTTAGATGCATCATTTCAAGTTCGCGAGGATAACCTGGTGCATTATTCAAAACTAAAATAGCTTTAAAGTCTTAACTTTTTTGTTTTAAATAAGTTCAAACTTCCGAAACAAAAAAGTTCCAGAATTAGTCACAAAAATAGCGCTTGTAACCCACTCTTTCTTATCAGCGCGCCAAAACACTGGAGGTCATTCTTGTTTTAATTTTTTCAAAGCACGTGGATTCAACGATCTGTAAAGCATTCATGCTTTAATAACAGAATATCCAGGTGAATTCGAACATAGCAGTAGACTTTTCGCTTTTCGGAATGAATGCTTTGTTTGGCATTCTCTTACAAAACAGTACAGTTTCATCTGCATTAAATACTTGCTCAGATTTGTATCCTTCAACAGCTACTAGGTTTGCAAATTCTTCTGGATATCGTTCTACTGTAGCAGTCTCTGCAGATGCAGCTTGTTTCGTATCGAAACTCGTTTTTCAATTCTTTCAGGCGACATTATTAATTAGGAAGAGGTAGAGAGATATTAGTCGATCACAGTTTTCGTAACGAATGGAATAATGAAATTATAAAAACGCAAAGAGGCTTTTATCTAAGGACGGAACGTCTAATAAGTTGCATTTAACAATATACTCTATGAATTGAGTAATAAGGTCGCTTCACTTAAACACTTTGTTTACATCAGAGGTGCCCAAACGGTCGATCGCGAGTGCTTTTTGAGTAGATCTCGCGAAGAAAAAATTTTTTAATAAGTAGGTAACTAAACTACAAAAAATTACGTAATAAAATAACACTCTGGCTTTATCAAAGGAAAGCGGTACTTGTCAGAGAAAAGCTACGTTTTTATTCTTGCCGCTTTTCTAGATATTTTGGGCGCTGCCTTTGACGGGAACATTCGAGACATTCGTTCACGCAGATATAAATGTTGCGCCTGCAGGAATTGAGTCATTCTGAATTGTAACTTGAAGGCAATACTACGTCGATACTAAGCTTATTATTAAAAAGTACAAAATGAGTGCAGCGAAGAAGTCTAAAACGTATGATTTTAATAACGATTAGGAGAAAGAATTTTTCTTTTGTATGATGAAGGATAAGTGCATTTGTCTTATTTGTCGTGTGGCAGTTGCAATACCTAAGCGCGGTAACTTAGAGAGGCATCATAAAACGGTTCATATAAACTATGAAAAGGATTTTCCACCACTGAGTTAATAAACAAAACGAAAAGTACGTGATTTGATATCTTGTTTGAAAAAAGAACAAACCATGTTCACAAGACCAGCCAAACAATCAAAAGCTGCTACGATCGCGCCATTTAAAATATCTCATATATTGGTGAAACACAAGAAACCATTCGAAGATGGATCGGTTGTTAAGGAAGCATTTATTGAAGCGAGACTTTATTTGGAGATTTTAAAAATAAAACAGAAATCATGCCTGCTATTAGAGAACTTCAGTTATCTCGTACGACTATCACAAGGCGTATTGAAGTCATGTTTCAGGACATGGCGGATGAACTCAAACATGATATCATGAAATGTACATACTTTTCTTTACAGTTCCACGAACACACCGAATGACAGCTGTGTATTTTCATTCGGATGGTAATCAATGTCATGTTGGCTAAGGAAGAATTTTTGATAATCATGCCTCTAAAGGAGAAGACCCGTGGCGAAGATATGACGTTTTCTGCAATTATTATTGTATTGTATTGTAAAAAACTACAAGCTACTAATATATAAATTAGTGTGTATTACAACCGATGGAGCACCAGCAAAGACTGGAAACAAAAACGGTTTCGTGGCATTGTGTCGAGCTAATCGAGATTTTCCTTCATTTTTTTCATTCCATTGCATTATACATCAACACGTTTTGTGTTCAAAAGTTTTAAACACGAAGAAAATTATGGGCATTGCAACAAAAATTGTGAAATCCATCCGTCCACGTAGCTTGCAAGGGCGGCTCGTTCAGTTGCAGTTGGAAGATAGGGAGTTAGCTGAACACACTGATTTAGTTCTTCACACGGACGTCAGGTGTTTTTTATTTTCATTTCCCGAAAAAACAGCTTTTCTAGACGAAAGAGGTGATGACACTCAGATGTTGAGAAACGAAAAATGACTGATTGATTTGGAATTTTTGACTGACATCACAATGCACTTGAACACTATTAAATTGGAACTTCGCTGACACAGCAGCTTTATCAAGAATGACAAACAGAATGAAGAGTATGGTATTATAAACAAATCGTAGGACAAGTTGGATGAATAACGAAAAAGCCCACACCGACCCATTGTACAGTTAGTATGAAAGGTAATTAAAACTAATTAAACAAGTTAAGTAGGGACGAATAATTCACATCTACCTGGTCATTCAAAAGTTAAAGGAAAAACTATTATTGACATGATTAGCGCACTTAACGAATTCAAAAGTAAATTGCAATTTATGATATATCAACTGAAAAGAAAGGATCTGAAACATTTTCCGTCTTTGAAAGCAAGGATTCCTCAGTTGAATTATGATACGTATGAGGCTGAATTATCAAATATTTTGGGACAAATCGAAATGCGTTTTTATGATTGTAGTGAATTGGCAAAAATAGCATCATTTATGAGTTATCCTTTTTCATTGAGGAATTAGCTACTGAAATAGCAAGTCAGTTTAATATGAACTCATGTTCTGTTGAAAATGAGTTGGTGCAGATTATATCAGATATAAATCTCAAAGCTACAGCATCTGATACAGATTTTTGGTGTTTTATATCTGGAGATAAATATCCGAATCTAAGGAAATTCGCCCTTCAACTGACGGCAATGTTTGGGTCAACTTACTTGTGCGAGTCCTGACTGAAACGAATATAATTAAGTAAAAATATCGCAATCGACTAACTGATGATCATATGTCATCATGCTTGCGATTAGCACTCAGTTGTTACGTACCATCTTATGAAAAGTATGCTGCGGACATGCAGTGCCACGCTTCAAAATCCAAAGTCACTCCTTAGTTAAGTTTAACAACATATGTAACTCTTTTGTTTTGTAACAACCAATAAACTCGCAATTTTGAATAACTATGAGTTTTTTCATTGATATTATAGAGAATAACCTAACTCAAACCTTGAATAAAATAATTTATATTGTGCGGAAAGCTTATATGTATATATGCGACGGTAGACCCTACCTAGGTAGGTAGGTAGGTAGGGTGTATCGTGTTTGTACGACAACCCTGCATCACACATACTTGCAGCTTCTCAGAGTCGATCGTAAGTAGTCTAAAAATATTGAGGTAGATCGCCAGCAGTTCAAGTTTGAGTCCTCCTGTTTTACATTCTCAAAAATACCGACCACGGCGAAGGCGGCTTATGTCAGAGGAGAAGCCAAACCAATGAGCGGCGTTATCATTTAAAATCATACTTTAGCAGTTGTAGTGATGAAGTCTATTTTACTTTTTTATTAGTCTATTTGACTTCGCGTTTAGAAGGGATACCGAATCCTATTTATTAATACGTTTGTATGTACGATTTACCGATTAGATCCGCGAATAAAGTAATCAGCCGCGAATATAGGAATTCGGTCGCATTTTTTTATCCGCGAATAGTGAGAACGCAAATGTAGCAAGCGCGACTAAGGAGCCTTAACTGTACTTAATCAAAATTATAAAAGATGAAAAATCAGCGTGCTTACTCTTTAGTAACTCTCTAGATTATTTGGAAAGCTTAGATCAGTTCATGATTGGATTTTTAACTTGATTTAGAAATGATGTGAAATATGGAGACACTTTTCGGTATTCATACTTCATACTTTTTACTGAAATTGTAGATTTGCAGAACCCTAAGTCCTAAATCATACAGCTCTGTTTATTAGCTCTGTGTCAAGTCGAAGTTTTTGGGGTTTCACGCAAACTTCGGCCAACACCCATAATTCTTCTCTATGCGTACGGGACGGGCACGCAAAGGGCTTTTGTTATTCACTTACATGACAGCAGTGGCGGTTTGTGTCATAAAAGTATTGGAGGATACAAATCGAAATATGAGAAAATGATTTTCGAGATTATCCTTAATAAACAATATTGGGAATGTTGTCTGATATTTCATAACGTTTTTGTAGGAAGAAACAAGTGTCGTGACTGTCTCACAATCGGAATTTTCTCATTCAAATTTCAATTCAGTATTCACACTATCACTAAAAAAGCGGAAACATTTATTTCTTCATCAATATTAAAGAGAAAAAAGGAAGATAAAAGGGAAGAGATGTATTCTCTAATTAAATCCAATGACATTAAACATTTCCTGTTTCTCTTAGCGCTCGGATGTTCAATGTTATCTCATTTGGAATTGTGATAAGATTCAGTCCATAGTTGATTCGTTAGAATTTCGTTTACACTTGAATGAGAACTCATCAATGAAATTTGATGATGGATGAAACAAATTAAATCTACATAACGAATATTTTCGTTCATTTATATTGGAGATTCTCTTCAATTTGAGAGAAATTCTATTTTAGATGTAAGATATTTCTAACAACACCCTGAAAACATTTAGAGAACATCTAAAGGTGTCCCAAAATTAACCCAAGATTTGAATAATATGGAAAACACAGTTTTTATCTTTTGATTATTCTAAGTTTTTATTCATCATAAAGTTGATAGGATAGGGTTATTTATAGAATAACACATCGGGCAAATGGTCTCCACGGTTTACCATACACATACATACTTCAATAATAAAAACAAGTAATGTGTTTTTTGGAATTTTACTTAATAATTGTGATTCGTATCGCGTTTCACTACACCGTAGCTTCTTCAGACGAATGAATGTACAGAAATTATGACAACTATATATAAATAAGAATGAGAATATAAAAACAAATGTTCTTAAGTAATTAAAAGCTTATTGGGTTGCTCCTTCTTAAGTGGTTATTGATGACAAGTATATCCAATAAAATTAAGAAATAGACTGTTCCCTGAAGATATTCAATAGAGCTGAAGGGCTTAAATCGACTTGTTCATTGATGAGTCTACCTGTGTGTTTGTGTTTGTTGATTTCTAAAGTTTCCCAAAGATCTACCGTCCAATATTTATTATCTGTATGCAAAATTTCAAACTGTGGGTCGAAAGAGTGATTATTTTCTAAAAGATGATTCGCGTATTTGAAAAACTGCGTTTATGTTCAGATATTCTAATATTAAAATTTCTATGTGTTCTACCAATGTAGAAATTATCATAGTTATTGCAATTCAAGCTATAAACACCTGATTTATTGTTTTCACCTGGTTTTATTCATCAAACATTCAAGCAGAGAATATCTGAAATTTTACACGAACATATTATTTATACCGATGCGTCAACGAGCATAGAAGGCATTGGATTTGCGGTTGTTTTACCGAATATAACAAAAAAATTTGAATTAAGAACGCTCTGTAGCTATTCGCAGGGGAAATACTTGCAAGTCAAGAAGCTACGGCACATATAGAAAACACACACCACAGACACCCAATGATATGCACTGATTCGTTATCATCCATTTAAGCCCTTAAAGAAAAATCGATCAAAAATCCAATTGTTGTAAACATAATGAATATCTTCTCAAATCTTAGACATCAATCGAAAAAAGTTGCATTACTATGGGTACCATCTCATTGAGGAATAATTGAAAACGAAATTGCTGACAAAGAAGCAAAAGAGGCAATACATTCTGGAAAGTTGATTGACAACGACCAACACTAACTGAGCTGTCTGAACATATAAGTAGAAGTAAACTGATCACACTACGCAGATTAAGAATCTGCCACACTCATCTTACACATGCTCATATCCTATCCCAAGAAACAGCCCCATGTTCGACAAGTGTGATACTCAGCTAACAGTGCAACATGTAATACAACAGTGCTAAAACTTCATCCCCCAATGAGTTAAGTTCCGAGTAAGTGAAAGTATCAATCAAGCTCTCAGTTTAAACCCCAACAGTATGAACTCTACACTAATGTACATTAAATCTATAGGTGTCAAAATATAATTTGAAATAGCAATTTTATAATGTATATATAACAATTCACAAAAGATTAATTTGAAATTTTCTTGTAGTTAATTGATGTCACAATATTGCTAATGACCTCAATGTCGAAGCGTTCTTTCAATAAAGAAAAAAAATTTACAACAAAACAAAGGTTTGCATCAGTTTTGAGCTCATTTCCTATCATTCCGAGTTGAAAACCCTGAGGTGACAGGACGAAGGAAGGACAATTTGAATTAAAAATAATTACATTATTTTCAAAATTCGAAAAATATTCGTGTGAAAAACGTTGGGAAGCAACTATCTCCTTACGGAAAATACTGCTTTTCTCGACTAGTTGCACAAGAACCTTTTTGTTTTGAATTTTTCACTATTATTTGAGTGTTAGCAAATGACAATTTGGAAAATCTCTCCATCCAGTAAAGTGTTCCTAAACTTTGTTTGAATTGTGTCTGAAACACATTTAACAGGTTAGGATAAAAATATTGTAGCATCAATGTCTAATACAAATTTTAAGCACCATCCGGTTCCTTGATGGAAATTTAAATTGAACGAATTATAAACATAACTGAATCTGACAGAATAACATTAATCCTCTTCTTGGGAACCAACAGTATTCTTACCAATTACAGGAATGGCTTTGTGAGGCTACATTAAACTAGGAGCATGTTCAATTGTGTGACAAATTTCAGGCGGTGTTCACTGGGCTTCTTCAGGAAACCGATATTATAGAAATTGTGCTTCACTAATCTACAAAGTTTACATTTTATACCTCTGGCAATAATAATATTCCTTCGATTTGATGTCACTTCATGATAATATGGTTGCCTTAAAGTATCGTCTTCAGAGACTTCAATTCCATTAGTCTGATTGGCTTTATCCTAAGGAAATTATAAATTAAAACTCATCAGGAAGCTGATTATTTTTGCCCAACTTACAGGGTATGTTTTTTTTGGGTTTGCACATGAATATTATCAAATAGTCGATAAGTAGTAAAACATTATGTATTTCTTTAAATTTTCGTTTGATTTAAGTGAGTAGGCAAGTACCTCTCTTCCTCTGGGTCTTTGCTGACTGATATTGATATCTGGATTATAGTTCCTTGAGCAGGTTTGAATTGTCGAGGGAATGGTTCCTTAGTTCGATGTGTTCTGAGGTAATCTCACCTAAAAATGCTTAGACTTAGATTGGCCTCCAAGAGAACATCAGCTAGCTGGGATGAATCTTCTATTTAGCAAATGATAACTGGAAGGTGACTTCCTCGGTTTGATATTCTAGGTGCAATGCCTGAGCGCATAATCTGAATATAATGTGTAGGTATTTCGACCAGTAGTCTTGAGCCTGTATGTAGTTCGTAGGCGTGCCCCTCTATATGGATATAAATGGGGAGGAAGACAATCGAGAAGGAATTCTATGACTGCGGTTGGCGTAGAACGAAACACATTCATAATAGCTAGCTTGTTCCTGTAAGTGTGTGACTATCAGTTGTCCGGTTGTTGGCTCTTCCTCCACCACACGACAGTGGTATACGTAACCTGTTATTCAATGATCATTGTGTATTGTGCTTTGAGATAGTTGTCTCATGTCTTTCTGCATCTGCGCATATAGAATCCTGGAGGATACTCTGGCACTGCAAGGAATTCTTTTTGAATGAGCGTTTCAGCTAAATGGATGATCCTTAGATATTAAACACCGCTCCGGAACTAGATGGTTTCATCAAATAGTTGATAATTTCAATCCGTGAAACTTTATTCTCCTACAAATATTTTCAGATCTCAGATTTATATTTTCTTTGCATCATCTCTAATCTATAATAATCAATACCTCTTGGAGGTCATTTGAGATCATTGCTTCCAGTTTCCCTTTCAGTTATAACTTGATCATTTTATAAAACTTGGTCTTCGGAATTCGGAGAGGCTTGAGAATGGGTCATCAACGCGTAGGTTTCTCAGCAAGGGAGATATAATAACACCCGGAATACCTTTGATGCAACCTAGAAACTTCTCCTTGATACGAAGTTCTTATAATCATGTTGTTTGTATGCAGTTACAAATCTTTGCGAGGATGACTTCTCGTAGGGAAACTGGCGGCGTTTTCTTCTCCTTTATTCCTATCCGGGCAGCTTTCAACACAAATTTTTGAATAGAAAAAAGGGGTCTTGTGATACCTTTCGGAAAATGTGATTCTATTCTATACAAGACCACGTAAACAATTACTTTCTAAAGTAACATGTGACGAATTGAGGTCGAGAATCGTCTTCATCAATCCATTCGATCTCAGTTTGAGGACAACACTTGATCACGATCGATTTGTTGATACAAAAACATTTATTTTCTCATTTGTATATGCCCATCATCTGCCTACCCCTGTCAACTATCATCTGAAAATTGCCGTATGAGAAAGGGTTTGTATGATATCTCCTTACATTTTATGTAATGTTTCGAAGAGTTAATACTCTGTGACAAAAAGTATCCGGAAATTCTCAATTAAATTGCCCGTGTTGAGTATTTTAAGTATTTCAAGTTTCTGTATATTGGTAGGACTGTCCTTAATTACTATACCAAACATGAGCGCGATCTGTCAACTAGTTTGTTTACGACAGATGTTGAAACCAGTCGACCTCTATGATACTCTGCGAATTTCACAATGGAAAAAAATATTGAACAAAGAGTTTGCCCCAAATTTTGTGTTTCGAACGAAATTCCGTGTGCTGGATCGTTGAGAATACTGGAACAGGTTTATCGAGACTTTGTTTTATCGAAAACCCAAGTGTACGAGTAGTACAAAGCCTTCAAAAACGATCGGGAGATTGTCGAAGATTTGCCTCGTTTCGGACGACCTTCGACTTCTTCAACCTACGATAACTTCAAAAAAATCAAGGAAATAGTGCTCGAAAATCGTCATGCCAGTAGTAGAGAGATAGCTCAGAATTTTAACACCTCTTGTGAAACCGCTCGTTTGATTTTGGTGAGCCAATAGTGCATGCGGCGCATCGCCGCTCGTCTTGTTCCGATAGAGCTGAAGTTTCTTCAAAAACAGTACCGGATGTAGGTAGCTGCAGACATGTTGGATCGAGCAAATTCTGATCCCACTTTCTTCGATTTAATAGTTTTGAGACGTTTGCGTGCGTGAAAATATTCACATTAAACGGCCGGATTGATGGCAAAACAATTCGTGCATTTTGCGTGACGATAACGCACCATCTCATCGAGCCACGGTTATTAACGACTTTAATACCAAACACTCGATAAAAACTATCGAGCAGCCGCCTTATTGGCTTGATCCAGCTCCGCGTGACTTTTTTTTTTCTCGAGACTGGAATTGCCGCTCCGAGGAGCCAGATTTGATTCCATAGACGTCATAAAAGGAAATTCGCAGAAGGAGCTGGAAGCCATCCCTGAAAGTGCAAATTGAAAATGTTTCGATGATTAGAAAAAACGTTGGCACATGTGCATCGCTTCAGATGGAGCATATTTTCAAAGAAATTCAATAAAAATTGAAGTAGATTAAGATTTTTGCGTTTTGTCTCAAATTTCCGGATACTTTTATGTCACAGTGTGGTTCTGCTGATCTGCAATGGGAAACAGGGAGCGTACGATATCATTCTCTTAAGATAAAGCTACATTTCTCCCATTTGAATCAATGAATTAGAACGATATTTATTTTTGATGTCATCTATCGGTTCGTTATTATTATTCTCATATTAGAAAATTTCTATCAGATTTTTAAGATAGGGTTTTCTTCGGATATTCGTTGCAAGACAGATAACTTGCGTTGGTAGTATTTTCCATAGGTTTGGTAACGGTAATTTTATTTTTATTTGTTTAGAAAGGAAGGAGGGACACCAGCATTCTATCCCACGCCCGTCCTTCCTTGACTTTATAGGTCATGGTTTTATCATTTGAGACATTTTTCTAGCAGAGCAATTTATTTGTAACTAATCAAGGAACAAATACAACGCCCAAGCTGTTGCCTGAATCGAACCATCGACCTGCCATGTCAAAGCTGGACCCTCCTTCCTCTGTGCCACGGAGGCGACATAACGGTGATTTACTTGAAGATAGTGTACACACCGCGGGATGTTATGGAAATTGTGAGTGTATTTTTCAAAGATAAAATATGTGTTAGAGCAAATACACACATTTTTAACGAAGATAATCCCGGGAAAAATTTAGCACACAAATACGTTCTTGAGTTAACGAGCAAATTCATGGAAACTTAATGCGTTATCGATGAAAACTCCATTCCAGAGTTGTGAATGACGAAGAAATTCATGTGGTCATTTTGGGTGAAGTTGCCATGATGGAGAATACACAATCTGTGAGGAGATTGTTTCAAATATCTGGAGTATGCCGAACAGGTATTTTTATGAATCTTCAAAATGTAACAAAAATGTCCTCCTTCAATCCAAAAACGACCTGTTCCAGGAAGTTCACTAAATAATAAAACCAGCTGAGTATTATGGGAGGTCTGTTTTCATTGAAACGCATTGTATATGTATATACTACTATGACATGAAAGTATCCGAAAATTCTCATTAAAATTTCCCGCGTTGAGTATTTTTAAGTATATTAAGTTTCTGTATGTTGGTAGAACTGCCCTCAATTACTGTGCGAAACATGAGCGCGATCTGTCAACTAGTTTGTTTACGATAGCTGTTGAAACCAGTCGACCTCAGTAGTACTCTGAAATTCTATTATGGAAAACAAAGAGTTTGTCTCAAATTTTTTGTTTTGAACAAAATTCCGTGTGCTGAATAGTTGCGAATGCTGGAAAAGGCATATGGAGACTCTGTTTCATCGAAAACTCGAGTGTACGAGTGACACAAAGCCTTCAAAGACGGTCGGGAGGTCGTCGAATATTTGCCTCGTTCCGAACGACCTTCGACCTCTTCAACCGAGGATAAGGTCCAGAAAATCAAGGAAATGGCGCTCAAAAACCGTCATGCCAGTAGTAGAGATAACTCGTGATTTCAACACCTCTCGTGAAACCGCTCATTTGATTTTGGTGAACCAATTGAGCATGCGGCACGTCGCTGCTCGTATCGTTCCGATAGAGCTGAATTTTCTTCAAAAACAGTACCTGATGTAGGTGCCTGCAGACATGCTGGATCGTGCGAATTCTGATCCCACGTTCATGGGACGGATCATAACGTGTGACGAGTCATGGGTCTATGGATACGACACACTAACTAGCCAACAATCATCGGAATGGGTGGTTTTGAGATGTTGAGCCGTTTGCCTGAAAATATTCGCCGTAAACGGTCAGATTTGTGACAAAACAATTCGCGGTTTCGCATGATGATAGCGCACAATCTACTCGAGCCACGAATATTGACGACTTGAAGACCAAACACTCGGTTAATACCATCGAACAGCCGCCTTATTCGCTTGATCTAGCTCTGTGTGGCTTTTTCTGTTCTCCAGACTGAAATTACCACTCCAAGGAGCTAGATTTGATTCCATAGATGTCATTAAAGAAAATTCGCAGAAGGAGCTGAAGGCCATCTCTGAAAGCACCTATAAAAAATTTTTCCATGATTGGAAAAAACGTTGGTACATGCTTCAAATGGAGCATATTTTGAAGGAGACTCAATAAATATTGAAGTACCTCAAGATTTTTGCAATTTATTTCAAATTTCCTTTTTTGTCACATAGTATAGCACTGAAATTTGGAATTTAGGTAAACACACTTCTCCTATTAATACAAGAACACTTTTCAAATGAATTCAACAGCGTCGAGTATAGAACACCATTAAGTAGACAAAAATATGATTTTATGAAAGTCAGACAATATATTATCTTATATTAGATAGCTGTGCTGTCTCGGAAAATAAAATGAATGGGCATTATCATCCCAGTAACTGAAACCAGCTGCGTGATTCTTCGATATTATACCCGCATTTTGACTTATGCTTTACAGATATTAACTTCCATTCTTATTATACAATTATGGACGTTCAGTAAAGCTATAGACTGAACTTCGAATTTTGTAATCAATCCGTTTTCGTTGAATTCTGAATGGAAGACTTCTATTATAAAATGGATGAAGGTGGTGGTGTAGGTACGGCTCTAGCGCTGTGGTTACTAATGCGTGGTCCCTAAATATTTTCTGTACAAATTGCTTGATCTTCGTGTTTAAAGATCGATTTTCGGGAAACGCGTAATACTAAAAGCCGTGTTCCAATCTTTTTACCGTTTTTAAGATATCGGCAGAAATTCCGAAGATCAACTAAACAGAACTTTTGAAAGATGAGACAAAGTTCAGGTTTTCAAAAAAACATAAATATTCATTATTTCTATATTTTGCTATATTGGCCAACTGGGTAGGGAAGGGTGGTGTAAATTCGGACGCTTTTTCCAAACGTCTATTTTTTGAATAAAACATATGTCTACTAGATACTATTCGATGATATGAAAAAGTTTACATAAAAGCTTCAATATACTCTAAGTATTTGGTTTAATTTCTGACGTTTGTAAAAGTGCATCTTTTGAAAAATTATTTTTGTCCGAAAGTGTCCAACATTGGGGCATTTGGACAGTGATGGGATACATTCGGACAATGATGAGATGTAAATTAGGGAGCTTATCCTATAATAAGTTGAACGAAATTATATTTTTTCAAGTAGGCAGGCAGAAAACATTACTAATTCATTTTATTATTTACAAAAATGATAGAAAAACTTCACAGAATATTATAAGAGTCTAAATTTATGCAAAATTTCATGAACTATTTCACCTTTGAGGTAGCTTGTACATCTAAAGTTTGCGACTACTTGGCCAGAATGTCTTCTCTATTGATGGTTGATGAGTCTTCAACATTAGGGATGCTGAAACCTTTGTTTCCTTCCATTCTAAAAAGTCTTAAGGAAATTTTGAATCGTCTTGTTTCTTTTTTATCTGCGCTAGGTAATGACGAATTATATTTTTAATAGGAAATTGAACTAGTACATCGTCGTCTAGCAGTTCCAATGGGGCAACATATTCAATACTTCCTATTTTATCTACATTTTCTTCATGATCAGAATCATCAAGTGCTTATCAGATCCGATAGGGATGGGACATTCAGAGTTGAATTTTTTCTGTGAAAATTCTTGATTTTCCAAGTCTTGATTTCTCTTAAGAAATTCTAGGAGCAGCTTACGGCAAAGGTATTATATCAGAGTTTTTGATGGTCAAGCGGAAAACATCAACTATTATAAGTTCGAGATTCGCAATTTTTCATGACTTTCTCATTCGATGTTTCTGATAGAAAAGATAGAAATATTCGACATTATCCTGATTTTGTTGTAGAATATTCACATAGAGTTTGCCTTCATGGCTCTGGTTCCTCAAAATCATCAACTGTCTGGGATACGATATTTTGTTTGTTATCTTTGATATCATTAAAATATTCTTTCAGGGATGGTTCTGGACTGACAGTTACATAGGAAGCACAAAAATCCTCGTAATGAAAGGCCAGTCTGTTGAGTAGGCATATTCCAGACTGGGAATAACGTCTTGAAAATCAAGCTGCTCAACTTGGCTTGAATCGAGTCAAGTTTTTATTTTCAGAGTTCAAGTCAAGTCAAGCTTTTTTCTACGAAAACTTAAAAATTCAATCTTCTTGAATCGCAAAACTTGAAAACTTGTATCAGAACACAATCGCAATAAAACATTGAACTTCCTCCTATATTCAACAAGAGCGAGAATAAAGGCTGAAATAATATCGAAATTTAATAAAGAAATATTTAACTGAAATTCAACGTAAGAATCTGAAAAGATTTCATAAAGTTGTTGAAGGAACCACAAAGAAAGAACAAGAACATGAGTGAAAGTGAAATGTATATTTTCATATAAAACATAGTATCACAAATATAACCTAAATAAATTTTCTACAAAACAATTGGAATAATCTTGTGTGAAAATGAAAACAATTAAATTGAACTTCTGTGAAAATGAAAGAAATACCCACATTGAAACTTAAGTTAAAAAGAATGAGAATAAGCGAAAATACATTTATTTATTTATTCATTGGTGATACATCCAACAGATACAAGTATCCAATTACTGGAGTATATAACAATTAGCTTTGAGAACACTGCTAGGTGATGTGGTCCAGCCTGACTTCCAGCAGAGGGAGAATAAACACTACTGAAGTGGGTAGCAAAAGCATTCACTATATCACCTGGAGTTGAAAATATATCATTATTGTAATACATCTCTCCCGGAATCCGAGTCTCATCTTTTTTTGTATTGATGAATGACCAAAATTCCTGTGAGTTAGATTTGAGATTTTTGTCGGATTTACTGATGAAATTTTTGTAGGCTACATTTATATCTTTCTTAGTGGTTCTTCTCAAATTTTTATATTTCTCCAGGTAATACAAGCAACCTCGTTTCTTGTACATCTTGAAACAATGCTTTTTCATTTTCATTTCATTGATAAGATTTTTTGGGTACCAAAAGGCAAATGTTTTCGATTGCTTTTTCACCATTTTTCACATCATCCTGCTCCTCTAAAACATTCCAGTTGACTTTTTTCATCAAACAAGTGAATTTTTGTTTATCCATATTTTTGAAGTCAACACGGTTAGCCAAGGATATGAACTTTTTAGGTCATTCAATTTCACAGAAATAGTTAGTGCTGGATGATGCAAATCTTCTCGAACTAGCGGATCTAGTTCCCTGACAATACCACATTCGAATTTATTTGGCGAGAGAATCAGGTCAAGAAGCCGTCCATAATAATTGTTGTTTTTTTGTTCAAGATCAGTGAAACTGGAAAACAACAGAAATCTACTCATCAGTTTGGTTATTTGTCTATTGGTTATATAATTTTGGAATTCGGTTATATTGAAGTCCCCGATAAAAAAGTAATCATTGATACCCGGTATACTTTCCAGGAATTCAAGAGATAAGTCATCATCTTCGCAAGATATTGAGGGAGGTATATATAATAGCAAAACACTCACCGTCAATCCATTTTTCAATAATAATTTAATACCTGCGATATCTATAGAAACCACAGGACATATAATATTTTGTGAAACAGATTTATAGTAATCAGTATTCACAGCTAGAATAACCCCTCCACCAAATGTGCCATATGAACGGTCTTTTCGTAAACTGTAAAGTTATGTGAAAGTAATTCACTATCATGAACACCATCCATCAGCCAGGTCTAAGTAATAGCTATAATTGCATGATCACATAACAGTACACTAGTAAAAAATCATGGGTTTTTGAGTTGAGCCCTCTGCAATTTTGGTATAGTATATTTAACTGGATGGCTGCGATTGAATGACTACTGGATGTGTCATTCAGTTTTTTTTCAATATCATAGGGACTCCATCTCTATACCCAATGAATAGGTTAGTTTTTCCATTCTTGTAACGTTTGTTCATTCTTTTTTCAGGGCAGTGTAATATTCTCGCTGCTTAATAGTGCTATCGCTCCTCAGATAAATTTTTTCGAATTGTTTTGTCGTGTTCAAAATTCTGTTTCCTTTGAGCATCTTCAGGGCATCATTATACGAAGACAGGACGGCTTTAATTGAACGTTGCTTGCTTTGTATCGGTTTTCCTAAACGTGAAACCAAGTTATTGATATCAAAGTAGGTTATGAGTTTCCTTGCTATGCCAGTCACTACTGATTTGGCATCAGCATCTTCAAAAACTCCAAAAATCAAAACATTGTTCTCTCTGCGCTTTATTTCATTCATTTCCGACATAATATCGCATATGCTATGGGGATTCCCTTTGCTTTGGGAATCACCATCAGACTCTACCAACTTTTTCTCGAGGTCGTTCACCTCATCGTTCAGTGGCAACTTCTTGCTGAGGATGACACCGGCAGATACCTTATCAACAAAACTTTTGATGATTGTTTCATCCATCCACAATTGTTTTATCGCTACATCGGCAGCGTTCCTAACCCCTAACATTTGCTCTCGCGCCAAAACCATTTCGAATTTTCACGTTGAAAACCGCCTTTCTTCACAAGAAAGTTCAATTCACTGTAGAAACCACACTACGTCGATTCTATTTGAAGCGTTTTTCAATTAATAACTCGAACAATCACTTAAATTTATGCCGGCACACTCATATATACGTTCTCACTTCATACTTCATATTACCACATCATCAGATAGTTTTTGAACCAAGATATTTTTAATTTATATATATATATATATATATATATATTTTACCCGACGAGTTACCCATATATCTGTTCATGCAATCAAACTGATTTCATGAAAAAATATAAATCCACCACCCGGTAATTAATACCACTGCCAGGCAAAGATTATGATCAAAACATATTCTGGAATAATTATATATTAGGATAACGTTAAATGTTATGAGAATATATCAATCTACCAGAATATATACATACTATAGCATCATCAGACAATGATCAGATCAATGTACCAACGAGTAGTGTCAGAGGCTTTCTCCCAGGAAAAATCCAGGGTACGGACCTTAGTCAAGTAACATTGAATGTTACTCATTAATAGTTGCCTTTGTGTGAAGTGGTGAACGATCGAATAGAATACTGCTCTGAATATAAATATGACAAAATTGTCAGTTAATTATATTACATTTATATAAACGAATAAATAAAATATGAAATGAGATTCTGAGCAGTATATATATATATATATATATATATATATATATATATATATATATATATATATATATATATATATATATATATAAAAATATCTTGGTTCATAAACTATCTATATATATATATATATATATATATATATATATAAAAATATATATATATATATAGTCGCTCGACTCCTCGACCCTCGGTTCTTGGGAAATCACCGTTCAATCTCGATTCTCGATGATTCAAGCGTTCTCCGAAAGAGTTCTGCTGATTAAATCGCCAAATGTAGTAAACCTATCCGATAGATTATCATACTTACACTTTCGGCCGCTAGGTGACGACACTACATAAATTTCATTCATTCAGTTTCCTATATATTTTCCAAGGAACAAGTTTTTAACTAATGATTCGAAAAAACTCTGAAAGAATAATTTCATTTGAATCTATTTAATATCATAAAGACAGTTGTGAGTAACTTCAATATTTTGATGAGTGTTGTTGTTCAATAGAAAAATTCTTTACATTTCTTCATTGTCCTTTGCTTCCTTCTCCTTTAACTTAACCAAATTCCCCCCGGAGTTTTTTGTATTTACTTTTTGTGCTGCGGAACGAATTGACTAGATCGAACGGACAAAGTTTTGACATCCCAATACATCGCGGCCAATAAAAAAATTTCTGTATGACTAGAGATACTACCTATTTCTATTGAACCTGCAGGGGCTAGGCAAAAAGCGATTAGCAAGTGAACTTTACTTCATACTCTTATAAGTATTAAGGTCTCAAGCAACTTGAGAAAGCTTCATGCCAATTCAAACTTTTGGGTTGCAGATTCAAGTCAAGTCTTTGATTTTTAAAAATCTTGAACTTAAAGTCAAGCATTTCGAAAAATTTTCAAGCTACTTGACTTGATGAAACCCTATTCCTATATATATGTAAGGCATGATATGTGTGGAATATTTTGAATTCTAATCGGTTTTTCATGATTCTCAATCATAAATTTTTTGAATGAGGTTTTGAGTCTGCTCTTAAATGGACCAAAGATACCAATGTCTAAGGGTTGCATACGGTGCGTATAATGGGGAGCGAAAGTCAGAAGAACTATATCATCCCCTCTGGAGTAATTAATAGCATCTAAGCAGGAATGGCTGTCATGGTTATCTAAAATGAGCAAAATTGGATTTTCTTTGCTACATTCAGTATGAATCTGGATATGCTTTAGAGGATTGACAAAAATATCCACACATCTTTTGAACCAAAGACAGCTCTGCCGGTAACACTTCCTAAAAGGAAGGTATGTTTGATTTTCACCCGTAAAAAAATAAACAGAGGTGGGATCGAACTGCCAAATGCAGACATGGTTGCACAAAAAGTAACTAGTGAAGGTCAATCACTTTAGCGGTTTGACAGACAGTCAATATGCGATCAGGTGTAAAGTTATATTTTTGTGGAGCTGCAATATAATTTTCGAAAAAATTCGCAACATTGGATTTATTAAATGCAGAAGATCTAACCAAACTACTATTTTCGGGTTGTCGGTATGTCAAATTTGGATATTTCGACAAAAACTGACTCATCCAGTCCTGGATGGAGCTGTAAGTTAGCCCATATTGTATTAATTTCTTTACCGTGGAGTTATCACCCTCATTCCCAGAGTCATCAACCGATACATAACCTATATTAACTCTATCGAATAAGGTTGTTTTATTTGCATTGAACTGAGAAGATGCGGTGCGAAGCGATATTTTCTCCCTTATCACTGCAGTAACAGCGCGATTGATTTGTTGCTCATCTATAGGGGCTTCTTATAATTTCTCATCATCTGCAACAAAAAATCAATTTTTAAAATAAGTCAACTCAGAAAAGCACATTCTTACAGAAACAGGCAGAATGGAACGCGTCCGAATGTACCCCACAGTGTAATTTTTCCTTTAGAAACTAGTGCTCCATTTTTAGATGATATTCTCGCCAACATTTCAATGCCAGTTTGTGCGGAATCAATACATTGTTCAGGTGTAAATAGTCGAAATTAAGAAAATCAGATGGTTTGATGTTCACATGCATACAAAATAAAGATACTTTCTTTCAAGGCTCAAAAACTGTGTTTTGAGCACAACACCTTAACGCATGCACTAATGGCGAAATTTTCATTCACTGAAAGGGAGCACCGACTATAATGTTGTCACCCGGACTAATGATGTCATCCGAAGCTACATTAATGTGCATCTGAAAACGCAACCCCGGTCAACCCAGTGGGAGTTCCACCGCAAATCTCAAGTGGTACGGTATTCATCCTTAGTACTTCACTCCTTAAAATCTCTCAATTAATATCCCCGGTTCCTTGGAATATTTTTCATGGTTTCATCTCCATTTCAAGTGAGTGTTGTTATTTCTCTCAAATAAAAATTCTTTTCGTATGTTGTTTGAAGTTAGCGAAACAAAATTCAACACTTGTACTAGCATAGTTTTACGACTTTTTTCTCTACTTGTTTGTGAATTCTCATGAATGTAATGATTTTCGACTAGTCAGTCTCATTAGTCATACTCTTAAGATCTTATTGAAGATAATTGAGAGCTAAATATACAATAAACGTGAATCAAGGATGCGTAAAGAGCCATTTGGATTTAGGAGCGGGTTGGGAAACAGAGATGTCCTATTTTCGTTTTGATTCAACGATGCTGGGACATGAGATAGGACGTGTTCATCAGCTCTTTCGACTATAGAAGAGCATTTGACTGCATTAACCGTGAACAGCTTCTAGAAATGTTGAAAACTATCGACTTAGACGACAAAGGTATACATCTGATTAGATACTGTATTTGTCGCAAATAACTAAATTGAAGATCCACAATCAAGAATCGGAATCCATTCCAATAAGGAAGGGCGTAGGGCAGAGAAGTATCCTCTTTGCGATGCTCTTCAATTTATATTCTGATCACATTTTCCAAGAGACTCTGAGTGACAGCACAGAAGAAATGAAGATTAATGGTCATTTGATTAACAACATCAGATATACGGATGACACGGCCCTTGCCACAGGGACGTTAAAAGATCTTCAAATATTACTAAATCGAGTAAATAACGTATGCAACCTATTCGGATTAAGGATGAACACCGAAAAACTGAGCTAATGATAGTCAGCAGAAATGACCAACCAGACGCACCATTAAATATTGAAAAGAAACAAATTCAGAGAGTCTACAGCTTCAAATATCTCGGTAGCCTCATCAGGGCGGATACAAATCCAGATGTCGACGGTAAAACAAGAATCGCCACTGCTAGGACAACTTTCATACAGAATACTCCTTGGCGATGAAAATTTAAATATTGAAACACGAGTCAGATTTCTGAAGTCATATGTGTGGTCCACCCTTTTATATGGCGTAGAAGCGTGGACTTTGAAGATGAACATCATGAATCGATTGGACGCTTTTGAAATGTGGTGCTTCAAACATATGGTTTGAATATCTTCGACAAGCAGAAAAACTAATGAAGAGATTCTGCAGCTGCTGAAGATAGATCGCCAACTCTTTCACATAATTAGGAAGAGGAAAATTGAATATATGGGGTATATTCTTCGTAAAGAAAAATACTTTCTTCTTCAACTGATAATTGAAGGGGAAATTGAAGGCAAACGAGGTATCAGAAGAAAAAAGATGTCCTAGTATCGCAACATCAAGGCATGGATAAGTCTTACATTCGAACAACTTTGTCACTTTGCCCAAAATCGAGAAGAGTTCCGGCAAATGTTCGCTACACGAAAAACAAACCAAATTAAATAGGAAATCATAGTCTGGAATGTTAAATGAGGATGTTTCCTTTAAAATGAAAGTTGGAGTGTTCTTCCCATAAGAATGGAAGTGTCAGAGTATTATTTATATTTTAGTTCTTAAGAATATCTCCGAAAACCCGAAAACAAATTTTCATAAGGCTCATCTGATCCATTCCTGGAGATACTGTTACTGGAATGAGGAGCACCCTGTATGTCAATATTTGCTTGAACGAGCATTCTTGAAACTGCTTTTTTATTATATTATTATGTTATTTGCTTTTTTGTGATTATAACGTGTGTAAAATAATGTTCTACAATTGTTCACCGATTTCATAGCTCTTTACTCCAATAGCTTCTTTTTTTTTGTGAAGGAAGGAGGGACGTGGACATACTTTTCCACGTCCGTCTTTCGTTGACTTTATAGGTCATGGATTTGTCCTTAACGACATTATTTTAACAGAATTATTTGTGTAGCAAACCAGATAAGGGACAAACACAACACCCAGGCCTTTGCCGGAATCGAACCGACGACCTGCCGTGTCACAGCAGGGATTTCTCACCACTGCGCCACGGAGGCGACCATTCGAATAGCTGTGTACTATTCTGTTGAAACTAGGACACTATTCACAGTATCTGATTCATTTGCATACACAATCCTGAAAAAAAGAATTCCGTCGTGCCACCAATGTACTCCAAATGAGGTATTAATACAGAATTAGTTAAATACCCAAAAATAAATGGATGATCTGTGTCCAGAAATAAGTTTCGAATGTAACCTAAAAAAGTTACATACACAGACATCGAATATCGAGTAACATATAATACACGCACCTCTGCACTGTTTACAACTGAAATATTTTAGGGTGATGAACATATGAACTTTTCAAACAAGTTGGTGGTTTGATGGAGAGATCCATCAATACTAATTGTGATAGATGAAGTAGTATCTACTTTCTCATGATTGAAATCCGTTTCAGAACTTTTTATTTGACTGTTTTGTAAGTGACGCTAATGTCAAGAATGCGAACTTAAAATGAAAAAATACAGTTAAACGTCAGGCAATTTATGTCATGAAATTTTACAAGTTATATTTTGTATATAATTTGATTGTTCTTCGGTTATGAAGGTTTAGGGAAAACCACCTTTTTTTTTGATAGCACGATATGTCAAGAAGTGACACATCGACGGAAAGGCTTCTTCAAGCCAAATGTGATGGAATATTCATTTTCAACATCATCTCATAATTTCAAAGGAAAAGATGAAAATGAAAAAAGGTGAAAAATTGACTCTACTTATTTTTCACTCATCGATTACGAAAATCCTTTTTCACAATTCGTGATATTTCTGGTGCGCTCTGCCTGATTTTGTGTGTTATACATCCCTTAAGATCCTCAATGCAATCCGAATTATTTCTAAACCCATTGATTTCAGATAATCTCATAAAAAAGTCTAATTGTGTAAGATCCAGTGATCTGGGTGGCCACTCAATTGGTCCTCTTGTGAGGAAAACTAGCATCGATGCATCGGTGAATCTGTGAGGCATAGTGTGGAGGTGCGCCATCTTGTTTAAACCAAACCTTCAGAGAGATTTCACCAATTATGCCTGCCCACATGCCCACTTCGTCTGGTTATTGAGTCCATAATCCAGTGAGTGTTTTCTTCTTCAGATCAATAAAAGTAGATTCATCCAATAAAACCGTCCATTTCGCGCTTATGTTGTTGATGAAATTCATGTATATTCACAACATTCTTTACACCAATCTGAATCACCCTCAAGTAACTCCTGTACAAATTGCATTCTTTAGTGATATACAGTCGACTCCCGTTAATTCAAACCTGCGAGAATTCGAACCTCTCTATAATTCAAAGTGATCACCGGTTCCTACAAAATCCCTTTGTATTTCGAACTAAACCAATACATTGTTATGCACTTGGTAATTCAAACGGAAAAAATCATTGTTATATAACAAAACGACGCGTTAATTCGGCGCCCAACACTCGACAATTCAAACTTGAAGAGAGAAAGACGCGGAAAGATTGTAAGTACATTCTGCGACATGTATCAACGTACACGAGCTTTTGTTTTTGTTATGATTAGTTTGTCTACTGGACACACACTTCCGCATGAATTTGTTTGTTTGGCTATGTTTTAGTTACTGTTACTCTTTCGTTGGTATACAGATTAAAAGTTTGTATTAGTTATGAGTCTTAGAAAGTATAAATGTTCGACGATTGCTGAAAAGGAGAAGTTAATCGAAAAAGTAGAGGAAGATGAGGAGAAAAGTGATGTAGCAAAAGAAATTAAGATTCCTTTGAGTACTCTCTTAACTATAATAAAGCACAAGGAAAAAATTAATGCTGCTCAAACTGCTGGAGTACGGAAAAGAACTACTGAAGATGAATTTCTTCGTCTGAAAGAAAGCCTTGTCATATGGCGAAGACAGTGTAGAGGACAAAAAGTGTCTATTAGCGGAAACTTGTTAAAGGAAAACGCAAAAGAGTTTGCGTCTACTCTAAGCATCAAAAACTTTGCGGCAAGTGAAGGGTGGCTTACAAATTTCAAAAAGAGAAATGGAGTCGTGTTTAAAAAAGTTTGTGGGGAAAGTGGAAGGGTTGATGATGGAGTTTGCTTAGATTGGCACGGTAAATTGAAGACCTTGATTGAAAACTATGATGCCCGAGACATTTTTAATACTGATGAAACTGGCCTATTTTTCAAATGTTTACCGGACAAGATGCTTACTTTTAAAGATGAAAAATGTTATGGAGGAAAACATAGAAAAGGGAGGTTGACAGTTTTACTCGCAGTAAATATGGATGGACCGGAAAAACTTAAGCCTTCAGTGATAGGGAAAGCAATGAAACCGCGATGTTTTAAACTAGTGAAATCGTTTCATACTGATCATTGTGTTAACGGAAAAGCTTGGATGACAACAGAACTTTTTAACAATTGGCTTTTAACAGTTTATGAGGACATGAAACGACAAAAGCGGAAAATTTTACAAGTTTCAGACAATTGTACCGTTCACAATAGTCCTCCTACATTGTCCAACGTAGAACTCTACTTCTTTCCGAAGAATACAACTTCCAAATTGCAACCATTGGACCAAGGAATCATCCATAAAACGTTTTATCGCAAAGAAATTGTTAAGCTCGTTTTAGAATCCCTCGACAAGCAGCTAACTACGAATATCACGGTTCTGACAGCTATTTTATTGATTGACAAGGCATTGAGAGCTGTAACACCCCTAACAATTCTCAATTGCTTCAAAAAGTCCGGTTTCTTAAAGGAAGATTAGGGAAATTTTCCAATATTTATGTATGATGAACCAGTAACAGAACTATTAGTTGACATAAGCGGTGTGAGTTTTTCTGACTTTGTTCAAGTGGATGAAGATGTTGCTGTTTCAGGTTCACTAACCGTTGGCGAAATTCTACCTGCGACAGATACGACTGAAGAAAGCAACGATGAAGATGAGGACGATTCATCAGAACCTTTGGCAGAGGTGTCAGTTAAGGAAGCAAAATCCTCATTCCATATCTTACAAAGCTTCTGTCTACAAAACGAAAGTAATGAAAAAGCATTTCAGACACTTTTTCTGTTAAAAAAAGTTATTGAGCAGTTTGAGCAGCAACAATGTGCTTTGAAGCAAACCAGTATAACAGAGTTCTCTCAAAAGATTAATTAATTCACGTAATGAATACATGTATGTACACGAATGTACCTCTAAACTTTTGTCATTGTTATATAATAGCAGTTAATAGTGGATCAATACTTAATAATTCGAAGTTTTATTTATTTTCTCTCACAAATTTCGAACCATTTGATATTTCAAACACTCGATAATTCGTAATATTTTATTAAACGTCCCTCGAGTTTCAAATTAACAAGAGTCGATTG
This sequence comes from Cryptolaemus montrouzieri, assembly GCA_013387265.2. Classification (NCBI taxonomy): domain Eukaryota; kingdom Metazoa; phylum Arthropoda; class Insecta; order Coleoptera; family Coccinellidae; genus Cryptolaemus; species Cryptolaemus montrouzieri. The sequence goes on along the minus strand of JABFTP020000001.1, from coordinate 53,125,847 downwards.
TACGTTTGATTCGTGAATAATTTTTAAATCACCAGTAACTTGCCGGGCAGAAATTATTACATCTTCTCATTTTCCTGAATAGTTGGCAGAATACTCAGTACAGTGTCGTGGTCAATAAAGGACTTTCTTCTTCTAGGTACATCTTCAAAATTTCAATTTGATATGATTTGGTTAGATTCATTATATAGAAAAGATAATTAACACTTTTAGCACACCGTAAATTGAGTTATTCAAAACTGCACTGAGAGATGCGATCAAAATGAACGAAACTACACTATCGGAATCAATCTCCTCTAATGAAAAAAGGTTCCCATAAAATGATAACAGAAATGAGGAAAAAAAATTTTCAAATTCGAATTTTTTACCATACGCAATAAGATGTTTATTTTCAACTAGTGCACTGTCAAGAATTAATGTTAGATAAAGTCTCTTCAACGAGGTGCAACATGATGTAACATAAAAGTTTTGAAGGAAAAAGAGTGTTTAAACACCCTTTATCACACCTGAAGAACGAAGTTATGTGGAAAAACAAAACTGACTAAAAATTCAACTTGTTTTGACTCGATTTTCTTTAAAAATATTGCCTGACGTATTACTGAATTTATTCTACTTAAAGTCCATAGAATGTAAATATCTTTCTCTGAAGGAGCTAGTTTTCCGATCCACTTCCTAATCATTGTCAATCAAGGCCATATATAATCTAGTCGGATATCATGAATAGGAAGAACATACTGTAGTATCGGTCTCGTTTGATTCACAACAATAAGTCAAACCGCCCCCTACTCGTATCAATTCGTTGGAAGGTATCCATGTCCATGTATATGAAAAGAATGTGGAAAATGAAAAAAATATTTATTCTACCGATTTTTATTCTACAACAGGTGTTATTCCTAGGAATATTCACAAAAATATTGATATCTTAGGCCTCAAGAAAAATTTTTTTGAACAGTTGCAGAAGATAACAGTCATCAAATTTTGTAATATTCTTTGCAGGTTTTTTTCCGAAAGAAATAATGAGGTAGAGTTATAGGTTTTCTCTTCAGTTTATACTAGTCAGAATATTATTTCATATTTCATTTATGTGTATATATAAATATAATAAAATTAGCTAACAATTTTATCATTTGTATTCATAGCAATATTCGATTCGATCACTTCACAAAAAGAAAAGTATGAGTGTTAGTTGGCTAAGGTCCGTACACAGAATTTTTCCAGGGAGAAAGCCTCTGACACTACTCTGGTACACTGGTGTCATTGGCTGATAATGCTATAGTTTATGTTCTGGTAGATCGATATATTCTCATAACAATCAACGTTATCCTAGTATATAATCATTCCAGGATATGTTTTGATTAAAATCAATGCCTGGCAGTGGTATTAATTACCGGGTGGAGGATTTCATAAAATCGCTTAAGTTGCTTGAACAGATATATGGGCGACTCGTCGTGGTTAAACCTTTTTTTTATATGTATATATATATATATATATATATATATATATATATATATATATATATATATATATATATATATATACAACAGGCGTTATTCCTAGAAATCTTCACAAAAGTATTGAGATTTTGGGTCTGAAGAAAAATTTGTTTGAACAGTTACAAAAGATAACAGTCATCAAATCTTGTAATATTCTTCGTAGGTTTCTTTCCGAAAATAATAATGAGGTAGAGTCATAGGTTTTCTCTTTAGTTTATACTGCTCAGAATCTCATTTCATATTTTATTTATTTGTTTATATAAATGTAATATAATTAACTGACAATTTTGTCATATTTATATTCAGAGCAGTATTCTATTCGATCGTTCACCACTTCACACAAAGGAAACTATTAATGAGTAACATTCAGTGTTACTTGACTAAGGTCCGTACACTGGATTTTTCCGGGAGAAAGCCTCTGACACTACTCGTTGGTACATTGATATCATTGTCTGATGATGCTATAGTATGTATATATTCTGGTAGATTGATATATTCTCATAACATTTAACGTTATCCTAATATATAATTACTCCAGGATATGTTTTAATTATAATCATTGCCTGGCAATGGTATTAATTACCGGTGGTGGATTTATATTTTTCATGAAATCAGTTTGATTGCATGAACAGATATATGGCAACTCGTCGGGGTAAAACCCTATATATATATATATATATATATATATATATATATATATATATATATATATATATATATATATATATATATATATATATATATATATATATATATATATATATATATATATATATATATATATATATATATATATATATATATATATATATATATGCTAATAGTTTACTATTCATCGCAACTCTGGACACTCTGCCAGCTCGATGCAGAGGTCAATATTAGCAAACGCTTCAGTATTTATTTAGCCTTCAGTGAACGATATTTAACATTCTACGAAAGGATGAATAAAAATTGAATGGAAATCTCCAATGTGTTTACTTATATAGCTATTACTTTCGCGTGTTATCGAATATTGAGATATGATGTAGATTTAGTTCAACGCCTTCAAGGAGGGATCTTGAAGGTGTTAAACTAAATCTACGGAATATTGAATATTGCTCGTTTGCTTCACTGTTTACAGATTTGCTGTTTTCAATGTATCTGTCTAGAAAGTTATCCGTTCTGAAACCAATTTTCAAATTATGAGATGAGAAGAATGACTTTGAATCAGGCAGCTTTTGGAGTTTAATAATGTTTATAATTCTAGTATGATTGACAGTATACAGCAAACAATTTTAACATGCAATCCACGAGGTTTTTCTTAGTATGAAAGAGACCAATCAAAAATATAATATATTAACTTATATTTGTAAAGCCAGTCTTAATTTAAAGTCCTTCTTCTCATTTTATAATTCGAATATAGCTTTCGGAACGGATAATTCTCTAGGCAGATGCTTCAAAACAGTGAGTTCATGAAGGAAACAAATCAGAGGTCTATAATCTCTCTTATGGAAGTTGTGATAATAGTCGGTTATCAGAGTATAAACGCAGTTTTGACAAACAAACATTAGACTCTCACTGTGCAAATCATTTACTAGAAAAAAACCATATTTTTGAACATAATTTTGATATTCTACATAATGAAAATAATAGACTGAAACTGAACCAATGGAAAGCATTGGAAATCAAGAAACACGAAAATTCCGGAAAATTACTTGATAGTCAATTAGACCTAATCTCGTCTCCATTACTGAATCTTTTCAGTTCTTAGAAGAAGGAACTCTTTTTGGATTTTCCTCCTGTTGAGCTAAGTAACTGTTCTTATCAATGGAATATATAAGGCGCATAATGTACTACTTATATGATGAAGCCATATTATGGTGAAAAGCATCATAAATTTGTGGATATAGGGATAATTTGAACATCATTGTTTCAGTTAATTAAAAAACAAATGTTAATTACTTCAAAATTCAGCGAATTGCATGTAAAATTCAACCCTACAACCCCTATTCCGCATCTTTAGGAATGGCTCTTCAAAAATGTTTTTCTTTCGTATTCAAGAACTAAGATATAATTTTTCATGTATCGAATTTCTAGCTGAGGTAGATTTATTCTATGCAAACTTCTCAATTGCTATGGCACCTTTACGGATTGATTTTCAAAATTGCGGCTACTCATATTTCTTGTTTTGTATAAGTTTCCAATTTTCAGAACCCAAAACTCTCCATACAAATCTTTAAACCCTATTTCTGAGACTCACGACTGGTGTTCAGAAAAGAGTAATCTATGTCCGTTTTTGAAGTTAAAGGTTCCTCCATACCTATCTTTAAGTGGATACGTCCTGCAAATCGTTTTTCGATAACACTAAAGGATCTAATATTTTATGTGATAAAAGCATCCTATAGTAATAAAGGTAATAAACTAATTGTGTGCCAAATATCCAAAGTCGTTCAATCAATTCACGTTATTGAGTAACAAACATACAAACTTTCATGTTCATAATATCAGTGGAATTCTTTTCATTGTTTTATACCGTGTGTCCATTTAGTCCATGTTTGTTCGATAGTTCTGAAAATGTACAGGGTGTTACAAATTCGATTCTTTTGTGGGGCACCTATGTGAAACATTTCAGATAGAAAAAATGACCACCCCCCTTTCTCTGTCTCGATTTTCGAGAAAATCTTATTGGTGAAAACCATTTTATCATTTTTATTTTCGAGTCATTCCGGAATTTTAGATATTTCGGGCAAATGACTATATCTCTGGTACTAATTAAGTTATGTAGAATATTGTTATGAATATTTTCACATCCTTTAAGCACTTTTTTGAATAGAATCCATGGATGTATTCGAAAAATTTAATTTTTTTACCCAACGGGTTTCCAGCTATAAGGCAAACCTGTATTTTTTCAATAGAAACCATACGCGAAATTGATCAGGTAGAGTACTTTTTTCCTTTTCAAAAATATATAATATGATGATAATAAAATTATGGTGTATTTTTTAAGAAATTAAAAGTAATTTCCAACCGTATTTTGTTAGGAGATGGGTATTTTGCCAATCGCAAAATAATTCTCCATGGCAATATCATTAGAATTAATCTGTGAACTACTTTAGATACTGAACAAGGTGTATTTGTGTTTGGTGAAACTACAGAAAACGCGTCATCATTTTCAAAATAATTAATTATTATCCCCCCATTTTTAGAACTTTTGTATTGTAAGAAAGAGAATGTGTTAGTTTTGGAAGGTGTTTTGAAACTTTATCAAGGGAAGTTTCCAGAGCGACACCAGCCTAACATACGTATTTTAAAAAGGTTAGAAAATTATTTGCGAACCAACTGAGCGAACCAAAAAATCGAGGTGAAAATATGCTATAGAAAATAATGAAGGAACTGAACGAACGTGATTGCAGCAGTAAATGAAATTCCTGAAACACAGACGAGAGAAATAGACGATGTCACTGGTGATTCAAAAAGTCGGAATCAGAGATTATTAAACAAACATCAGTTTAAACCATATAGGATGGGATTGAATCACCAGCTGCTTCCTGGCGATTCCGAGCGATTAATTAATTTCTGTAGATGGGTCGAAAGGAAATCTCTTGAAAATGTAGATTTTCTAAAAAACGTTATCTGGAGCGATTAGGTTAGGACAAGCAGTAATGAACAGTGATGAATAAACGCTAACAAGGAATATTGAATATTGAAAAACTGGAGAGAATTAAAACTATTGGTAGAGTCAGATTTCTTAAACAAAAAAAATTGGATGGCGGAACACCTTTTAACTATCAATTTCGAGAAAACTAAGTATATTCCTTTTTGTATAGATCAGCGGTCTCTACCTGATGGCTTGCCCCTCTCCATAAGCGACGAAATGTCTACAATTGAAATCCCTTGTACATATCAATGCGAGAACCTTGGAGTAATTATCTATTCTCATTTAAATTGGGATGCACATGTAAGTAGAGTGATTGTAAGACTTAGGGGACTAGTAACCAGATTCAAACATCTTTCAGGAATTATTGGCATAGATTACCTAAAAATTATTTATTCGACTCTTGTTGAGTCGAAAATGCGTTACGGAATAATTGAATGGGGTGGTGCCTATAAAAATGTCTTAAATAAGTTGGATATTCAACAAAAATGGATATTGAAAATTATATATAAGAAAGACATCACTTTTCCATCTAAGATGTTGTATGAAATATCTGGTGTATGGGACAGTAAACAGCTGTTTTGCTCGGCCATTTTAAATCACTTAAGGAAGAATATGGAGTATCAGGAACTGATCGCACACGACTTCAATACACGACGTAAATTTTCACTTGTTGTTCCAAAAATGGTTAAGACAGTTAGTCAGAGGAGCTACTCCTTCATTGGTCCCAGAATGTTCAACAGACTGCCTTTGAATCTAAGAATTACAAAAATATTCAAAACAAGTTTAAAGAGATGGATAAATAATACGAATAAAGATTATATCACTAGTTTAATTGATTTGAAGAATAATGCATAGATCACAGCTCAAATCATAACATTCATAAAAACATAAACATAAATAAATGAAATTTGAATGGAATATATGACCTCCTTCAGCTCTCCTATGTGCCCATAATATTATTATTATTGTTGTTTTGTATGCCCTTCTATTTCTGTTAGTGTGTAAGTATTGTGTACAGGATTTGAAATTATTGATTGCGTGTATTCCTGTGCATATAGATAGTTTGTAAGTATATTACTTTGATTTGAAATATTAAAAAAACTAAACACTCACCACAGGTATTTAAACCTTTGTGAGTACCTATTGGATCTTTATTGTGTGGAAAATTCGATGTTATTTTATAAACCAGAATTAAATTGAGACGGAAAGTTATTGAAAAATAGGTTGTAATCATATGCAATAAAGATATATTATTATTATCGTGGACTTATGCGCTATCTCAGCTGTTAGCTGGATATAATTTACCTTTCTCAGATTCAGGAATCAAAGGGAATAGACTCGATTACGATATACTTGACATAAATTTCCTAACTATCCTACATGTATTAAGAATTATAGCTTTTTGCATTTCTATAAAGGTATTCTTATGCGGTTCTAATTTCTTAAGGCTATCATGCAAAGTTTTGGGTATTAACCCAGTGGAGGGTACGATGACAGGAACAATATCTATTTTCTCGAGGTGCCCATCTGTTTGATCTCAATAGCAAGGTCTGTGTATTTGGACTTTTTCTCCTGGAACTTGTTCAGCACGTTGTTATTATTCGGTATGGCGACATCCACCAGCATTGCTGTTCTGGCTCTCTTATCATGCACGACTATGTCCGGCCTATTATTCGTCACCATTCTGTCAGTGATAACAGGCCTGTCGTAGTATAATCTGATAGAGTCATTTTCCAATACGGGCGCCGGTTGATACTTGTAATATGGCTGGAAGGTATTCAGAAGTATCAATATTATTATTATAATTATTTTAACTCAATTTGTTGGGCCATATTTAGCAATTATTCTGTTTGCCGACCTCGAAACAAGGTGATTTCAACAGCACGTCGCACCACATAATGCATGCACTTCCAAAAATTGAATGACATTCTGGTAGATCACTAGATAAGCACAACGGGTCTCGTTTTATTTCCCTTGACATTCCCTGATCTCAGCCCATTATGTGTGAAAATATTTCATACGTTATTCAATTAGTACCCAGAAAATCGAAACTTCCGGAATAACCTGAAGCAAAAGAACGATAACAATAAGATTTTTTCGAAAATCTAGACCTAGAAAGGTGTTTATTTTTTCTATCTGGTACGATTTATATAGTTGCCCCATAAAACCAGCAAATTTGGGACACTTGTACAGTTTCAGTGCTATCGAACAAACACCTACTAAATTGATATACGGTATACGTGCGCACATCGCACCTGCGCATAATGCAGGCAATTCCAAAAATTGAATGACATTCTGGTAGATCACTAAATAAGCACAATGGATCTCGTTTTATGGCCCTTGACATCCTCTGATCTCAGCCCATTAGACTTTATCATATGGGGTGTTTTGAGAACAAAATTTACCATACGCTGCCGAAAAGTCGTAAGAATTTGATTGACTGATTCCAGAATGTCATTGGAAAAATTTGTGGTATTCTACTGAATGCTGTAAATAAGATCAGAAGATGCAGCTTATGTACAAAGAATTTGTGAGAACAATTCGAGCATCTACTTTGAAACTGGCACTGATTTTTTATCAATCCTCACTTTTCATTCAATAATTCAACACAGAAAAGCCATATATTTTCGATTAGCTGATTTTTTTATAGAATAAGATTTCTATTGGTAGTCAGATGAAATGAGAAAGTTACACTCTTATTATATCTCGGAAGATTCAGGATTAAATATTTATCTTGATATTGTGTTTGTAAATTTCAAGGTTCTGAAACATTTTCGAAAGCGAAATTTCAAGAATGCGTCAGATTTCAGTTTTTCCCAATAAATAGTAAATGTTCTCGAAACTCATTTTCACTATTCCGCAGTTCCCGCAAGAATCGTGAACACATCTCTTTTGATATAAAGATCACCTGGAGCTTAACCATTGCCCCACTTTCAATTGAATAAGAAATATATCATATCATAATTTAGTTTCCGTCTTACCGTCATTCTAATACTATGGAACTCCTTTCCATGTATCGCCTACAAATAGAAAACGTTCTCTGTGGTTCTCGTCTACACCTATTCAGCATCCTCAGTTCTTTAGAATTATTCTGTTATTTCCGGAATAACTTGAAAGAAAAAGAATTATAACTGAAATTGGTTTTCACCAATAAGATTTTTTCGAAAATCTAGAGCTAGAAAGGGGATAATTTTTCTCTATCTGCTATGTTTCATATAGCTGCCCCATAAAACCATCAAATTTGGGACACTGTTCAGTTTCAGTGCTATCGAATAAACGCACTAAATGGATATACGGTATATGTGAATGAATAATAATGAAATAATGAAGGCACTTCCTAAATTGAATGACATTCTGGTAGATCACTAGATAGGCACAATGGGTCTCGTTTTATGGACCTTGACATCCCCTGACCTCAGCCCATTGGACTTTATTATATGGGGTTTTTCAAGAACAAAATTTACCTTACACTGCCGAAAAGTAAGAAGAATTTGATCGACTGATTCCAGAATGCCATTGAGAAAATTCGTGGTATTCTACTGAATGCTGTGAATTAGATCAGAAGAAGATGCAGGTTTTGTATAAAGAATTTGTGAGAACAATTCGAGCATCTACTTTGAAACTGGCACTGACGTTTCATCAATCTTCACTTTTCATTCAATAATTCAACACAGAAAAGCCATATATTTTTGATAGGCTGATTTTTTTATAGGATAAGATTTCCTTTAGTAGTCAGTTGGAATGAGAAAGTGGCATTCTATTATATCTCGGAAGTTTCAGGATTGAATATTCATCTCGATAGTGTGTTTGTAGTTTTTAAAGTTCTGAAACATTTTCGAAAGTGAAATTTAAGAATGCGTCAGATTTCAGTTTTGCCCAAGCAATAGTAAATGTTCTTTAAATTGGTTTTCACTATTTATCTCGATAGTGTGTTTGTAGTTTTCAACTGATAACCGATAGAAATCTTATCCAAATAATAATCTCATCTTAGGGAAAATTGTCACTCTTTCAATTCAGAATTTAAAATCCTATATATATATATATATATATATATATATATATATATATATATATATATATATATATATATATATATATATATATATATACCTCTATTCTCAGAATGTAGGATTTTAAATTCTGAATTGAAAGAGTGACAATTTTCCTAAGATGAGATTATTATTTGATAAGATTTCTATCGGTTATCAGTTGAAATGAGAAAGTTACACCACTGGACTTTTTCGATAACCATTTTTGTGCAATTTAACTAAAGAATAAAGTTGAGGTGGTAAAGCATACGAGAAGATAAGTTTAAATTTTTTCGCTATCTGTAATGATGGATTTGAATTCTCAATGACTGTCTTCACTTCCTTATTGAATTTATTAGTTGGATCTCGGGATATAACTGAATAATTAGAATCATTAATGAAATCAAATGTTTTGGAAATATAATCTTGTTTATTTATTGCTACAACTGTATTGCCTTTATCTGCCTTTGTGAAAATAATGTCATTCGATGTTGATTTAACTTTTATATTTTTGATTAATATGTGATCTCTAATTGGTCTATTAAGCTTTTTTAGGTGTTCTTTCTTAATCACGGACGCAGTTTGGTGTTTCAGGGAGTTATTGTTTTCAATATTTCTGAGGCAAATTTCAGTATCTATTGCTAATTGTTCAAAATTCGATGTATGATGTTTAGGATGAATATTGTGTTTGAATCCTTTCTCCAATAACACCGTCTCATCAATGGTGAAATTTGTTTCGGTTGAATTTATGAATCTTTTGAAAAATTGATGATTTGACAAGTTGGTGTTAATTTAATTTAAGTTTAGGTTTATTTTAATGAGGTTATTATGTTTCATCTATTGAGTTTCATATTTACTCTGGATAAATTTATTGACTTTTTCTCTAATTTCCCGGTCTAAATTATCGAACTCAATTTTATGTAATCTAAGGGGAAGCTCTGAATGAATTACCTTAACATAAGTATAACAAATATCCCTTTTGTTATATTGGATTCTTTTGTCTTCTTTCATCCACGACAGCTTTCCTTTCAATGCTCCTTTGATGGCTGCTGCACTGGTGTTCTGTGTTTTCAGGTTGATGTATTTAGGGATCACTTAGTTTTTAAAACACATAGTTATGAACCAAATGTTTTGCGAATGTATTGCTCCACGTAGAAGTAATTTCTAGTACCATAAGGCCAAAATGCTATTTATCAGCTTTCTTCAAAAATTCAATTGACGAGGCTTTTACGTGATAGAAATCCATTTTCACAAATGCAAGTAAACGATGATTTCTACTAAATAAATATTTCATATCATTAAATACTTTTTGTTTTTTCGTCGTTCTAATACTATGGAACTCCTTTCTCCATGTATCATGAAATATTGCCAACAAAACGAAAATGTTCTCTATGGTTTTCATCTACACCTATTCAGCATCGATAGTTGTTTAGAATTATTCTGTGATCTTTAGATAGATATACTAATATTACCATGGAGAATTATTTTGCGAATGGCAAGATTCCTATATAATAACGAGATCCGGTTGGAAATGACTTTTCATTTTTCGAAAAACACGCCATAATAATATTGTATATTTTAGAAAAGGAAGAAAAATACTCGAATACTTTCGCGTATGGTTTTTATTTAAAATATACAAAGTTACCTTATAGCTCGAAAACCGAAAAACTTTCGAATACTTCCATGTTTTCTATTCAAAAGGACCTAAAGAATGTGAAAATATATTGTACGTAACCTAATTAGTACCCAGAAAATCGAAACTTACAGAATAACTTGAAAGTAAAAGAAAGATAACTGAAATTGGTTTTCACCATATTTTTTGATAATCTATACCTAGAAAGAGGTAATTTTTCTATCTGCTATGTTTTATATAGCTCCCCATTAAACTATCAAATTTGGGACACCGGTACAGTTTCAGTGCTATCGAACAAACACGTACTAAATTGATATACGGTATAAGTAAGTCTTAGATAGATACATTTCAAGTAGAAAATTTGAACTGAAAAAATTGACTTCAACAAAAATTCGAACATTATATGGATGTAATTTTGAGTCTGAAAGAATTTTGGTATTCACCTGAAATGCCGATGAGCAAATTAGCATTTCTCTCATTTACACGACTCACTGATGCGGTCCCCCTCGTTCTAATTTATTTCTTGGAAGGAACTTGTAGGTTCTACCTTTCCATCCCTTTGTTCCTTCATCCTATTGACGTGAAATCAAGAGTGAATTAAATGAAAAGGCATCTCCAAATGAAGAAACGAAAAGGCCAAAAATTAACGTTACTGTACAGAACAGAGGATTGCGGTGTAGTGGATTTATTCGTAAAAAGAAATCAAATAAGAAGGTCGCTTCAGTTGGATATACACGAATTTTTCAATCTGAATGAAAATTAATGAAAATCACAATTAATTTTACAGCGATGAAAATTTTCTTTTCAATTTTGAATAAGAAGTTTTCTTGTAATATTTGCAATGAGATATTGACAGATGTGGAAACGCAGAGAAATCGAAGGGGACAATTTCTGAGGAGCGATTTTTCTTCAATAATTTACTCGCAGAATTTTATATTCCATCGATTTATTCTTGACTGAATATACAGGGTATCACCCATTAAATAGCCGTTCTTGCTTCTACGGACGGATCATGTAATATGAAGAATGGCTCTAACAATAGTAGCGACAGCTGTTTTGTTTGAGAAATACAGGGTGAATTTTTTTTCTGTAGTCTAATCCGATTTACACAGCAGAACTTTTTTAAGTACACCACTGACCGTTTTTATTATGATGGACTGAATCCTTGTTCTGTTGAGTAAATTTGAATTTTCGAGTAAATATCCAGGGATAGGCAAAAGTACCGGAACGGCTAATTATCTCAGTTATTTACCGAGCGATTTTTTTGAAAATTGGTATTACTACATTGTGAAGCATAAAAAAATTCAGTGTTAATATTTTGTGCTCATTAGTGTTTTCGGTGAAACCGAATAAGACCACAACATGAGAATTTCAAATATAACCCCCTATATGTTTATTTATTTCTAGATTCAGAGAAAAAACTTCCTTAGAAACAATCAACAAAAAACATTCCATTGTTTATTGTTTATTGTTTCGAGAATACAAACAGGTTCAAATCCATGCGACGCCTTAAGTCATCTAGATTGGCAGGTCGTTCACTATAAACTCGGCATTTCAAGTAGCCCATAAAAAGAAGTCCAGGTGACCGCGGGGGCCACTCGATACGACCTCTTCTACCGATCTATCTTCATTCAGATAATTTCGAACATCTACCGCAAAGTGTGGGGGAGCTCCATTTTGTTGGAACCATTCAATATCAATATCAGCTGGGGTTACCGGATTATTTAAATTTGGAAATTAAGCTGTTATGGCTGGTACAATTTCACACACAGCTTACGAACTTTCCAGCCCACCTAGTATCATGCCACAACTGTAGCCGCCCAAGGTGTTTTAATGTGTGTTCACTCGCTCCTTGAAGAGTTGTAAGTTATCGAAAAGATAAGTGAGTGGTGGAGCTGAGTTCCACAGCATACTAGCCCTATAAATGAAAGTCATTAAGAAAGATACGTGACCGTAGGTACTAGTTATATCGTCCGCTGATGTCCCAACAATTTTTCCACTTTTCCAAAAATCGAGAACGGACTGCGTAGTCAACGGTTCCAACCTTCAGAATAATCTATTCCAAAAGACCATCCTGAATTTAACAGCAAACGATTGGAATAACTGCTTCCATAATTGGTTCCAACGAGTGCTGAAGTGTATTAATCTCCGCGGAGAATACTTCGAAAAACAAGTCTTTAAAAGCTCTGAATTGTTCCATTATAGCTCTGTATTCGAAACTTAAAATACAAGAAATCATGGAAGTCTAATTCAAAATATTGGGATCTTGAGATAGAAATAATTCCTTCTTTGAAATAAAAGAGGAATATCTCAGGAATGTTTCTTAGAGGGCCTCATTACAGCGAAGAATTTGGGAATGTTTAAATCGACATGGTTCATATTTTGACCATTTATCTCAATTTTCATTCAATTTATGATTGAATCAATATGATCTTGAATTTTTTTTGCCATGATTCTTGCAAGAAATAAAAAATTAAGAAATTTCCCCATAACAGATATTCGTAATTTGTTTTGTTTTCCATTTAAGAATGCACTTGAAGTAGAACCGAAAAAAAGACGCATGTCTGACGAGTGTCTTTTTCTAGGTGCCCAATTTTTACATTGTACATCCCAATGGATGAAACATGGATTCATTACTACACTCTAGAGCAATCGACAGTCAGCCGAGTGGACTGAACGAGGGGAACGGCACCCAAAGCGTGCAAAAACGCAGGTTATATCATCTGTTTTCTGGGATGCGCAAGGTCTTATATTTATCGATTTCCTTCAAAAAGGGCCAAAATATAAACAAGGTCGACTACATTGAATTATTGGATCAATTGAACTACCAAATCTCGAATAAACGGCCCTATTTGAAATAAGGATGCTATTTCATCAAGACAATACATCTTTCCATAAATCAATCGAACCAATGGCAAAATTGTACGAATTGGTATTCGAAATACTTTCCCATCCCCCTTATTCACCAGATCTTGCCCCCAGCGACTTTTTTTCTGTTTTCAGACTTGAAAAGAATGCTCATTGGAAAAGATTCAAGACTAATGAACAGCTAATCGCCAAAACTGAAGCCTATTTTGAAGTTAAAGAGAAATCTCATTATAAAAATGGCATAGAAAAAATTATTGATCGCTACAATCGCTGTATCTTCCTCGACGATGACTATATTGATTGAAATATTGAATTTGAACAGAAAAATGTGATTTACTCTGTTAGCGTAGCCACAGCCCAGCTGGTAGGTATCGCCTTCTTCCAAGAGTTGAGAAAAAAAGTTCAGGGACAACTAATTAGGGACACAAAATACTGCCTAGAAGATTGTATTTCTACACGAAAATATCACAGTATTTTCCAGGAGACAGAAAATGTTTTAAACTGAATGGGGAGTCAGTCCATTAAAATAAAAATGGTCAGGGTCGTACTGCAAAAAATTCTATGGGGTGAAATGGAGTATGAGCCAAAAAAAATATCATCAATTTTACAACAATATAACCCACGTTACAAGTCTGAGTCGAATAATTCGTAAAATAAAAGATATTTATAAACCTCAGTATTTACTAAGGACCAGTATTTTTATCTTCACATGATCTGACCGTAATAGCACTGGGCGATACCCAGTACAATCTTTTCAGAGAGAACTGCAGCCAACGTTGATACTCCCCATTGCCCCAATGCAGATATTAGTTTAAAAAGGCGCTCATTAGGAGACATTAACTCAATTAGAAGTTCAAAAATGTCTGTGAAACCTTTTAACGTTTATGAGTTATTCAAATTGAAAATTAAATTCGATGTGGAAGCTCCTGAATGGAAGCATATTAATAGCCATTCTTTTAATCGACTTTGATTGAGTCTCAGAATTCAGAAACATATATATCGAAAATCCTGCCATTTCACTGCAATTTGCTTGAATCGTTCTTGAGGAATCTATATTAATTAAAGAAAAAATTTTACATAATATACTGGGTGATTCATCAGTGGCGCGGTGCTCTGTAGCTCGTACACTCTTGAAGATTTCATTTTAGTTCGAACGGTATTGTACTTAGAAGGTAAGAATCTACTTCAGCAGTTTATTTTGCAGTTAATAGGGTGTCCCGATTTTGTATAAAAAATTTTGGGTGGTTTTTTTCAAATTGGAAGACTACTTTTTTGTTCAAGATTCAGGAGCAGCCTAAACTCTGCTATAATATCTTTAAGTAATAAATTTTTTGGTGAGTAGTTTCGTCACAAAATTTTTTTTTCCGTGAAAATTCATGAAAACAGGCTCTTACATTACCGCATGCTCCTTCGGCCAGAGAGGATGAATGCTTGTTTCCTTTCGTTTTCTTATTGCCTAAGGATAGCTTTATTGATGAATTGAAATAGATTATCCTCATTCCATACAGAAGTGACTCAAAAAAATTATTGAATATTGTAAATTTAAAAATATCATATCTTGATTTTTTAAATGGAAAACACCCTATATTTCATTATTCATGTCAACGCATAAAATATTGTGCTATATTTTGCAGCAGTAACCTTATCTTATCTTCGAACTTTTGCGAAATATTCGATTTTTGTAAAAATTTTCGATGTTAATTCTACAAACCGTATCAAACTCATCAACATGTATCATTATTCGCATAAAAGTTTTTTTCTTTAATGATTCAAGTAGTATAAAATGAAACTTGAACAAGTTAATTCTTTTAACGAATGATAAAATCAAGGTGATTAAAACGTAAATCGAGGTATGTGTTGACATTTTTTTTATTTGTGCCGTCTGTCAGGTGTCTGAACGTATCATATTCTGCATTTTACATGGTGAACTTATCAGTGTTTCGTTATTAAACATTGTTGAAGTGAGTTTTGAAACCAATTTTCTCAATTGACTGCCATGGAGTTCTCCTAAAAAGAAATGGTTGATATAATTTTTATTCTGGGTGAGTGTGATAGAAATTCTTTGTTGGCAAGTAGGGTTTATACACAAAGGTTTCCTGATGAGAGGCATCCTGATGCAAGATGCTTTGAGAAGCTTCTAATTAGATTTATCGAAACGGGTAATGTCGCTTACAAAAAACATGAAGAACCAAAAACTGCTACAGCTGAAGACAACCAGTTTTCAGTTTTGTTGACAGTGACATAGGACCCATATAAAAGCCAAAGAGAGATTTCTCAGTTAATAGATATAAGTCAAACTTCCGTCCAGAGAATCTTGAAAGTGAATTAATTTCATGCATATCATGTACAGCTGCACCAGGAACTGAACAATCAAGACTATGAAAATCGAATCAATTTTTGCAATTGGGTAAGTGACAAAGTAGTGGAAAATCCAACTTTCCAAAAGAATGGGCTTGTTAACAGGCGCAAGTTTTACTATAACGCCACGGAAAATCCACACCTCATGAGACAAATAGATCACCAGCATCGTTGGTCCTTGAATGTATGGGCCGCTATAGTAGATGGATATCTAATTGGGCCGCACTTTTTCGACGGGCACCTCGGTAGTGAAATTTATTTAGATTTTCTACAAAATCATCTACCAATGTTACTTGCCGATGTACCAGAGCATATAAGACAAGATTTGTGGTTTCAACAGGATGGATCACCGGCACATTACTCACATCAGGTTAGGGAGCATTTGAATCATGTATTTCCAAATTAATGGATAGGACGTGGTGGACCTGTTCGATGGCCAGCTAGGTCTCCGGACCTTACAAGTCTAGATATTTTCTTGTGGGGTTATATTAAGGGCATCGTTTATCAGATTCCTTCTACAACACAGTTGGATATGAGACAGAGAATAATCGACGCCTTTCAGTCGGTTAATCCGCAAATGTTGTCGAGAGTTCAACGGTCTTTCCATAGAAGGATTGAGTTGTGTCTACAAAGAAACGGGCAACATTTCGAACACTTATTGAAATAGTTCAACACCTTGTAGATCATCGCACCAAAAACCAATCTATTACGTATTTCATACACGACTACCTTAAAATATCTCCATTTCTCTGATCAAGTATAATAATATGTACTAATAAACTCTTCTTTCGCAACCTCTCATTTCATTATTTTAGTTTTTTTTTATTTCGAAAATGGTCGAAGATAAAGATGAGGTTACTTCTGCAAAAATATGGCACAATATTTTATGCGTTGATATGAATAATAAAATTCAGGATGTTCCATTTGAAAAAATCAAGATATGATATTTTCAAAATTACAATATTTAATAATTTTTTTGAGTCACTCCTGTATAAAATGAGGATAATCTATTTCAATTCATCGATAAAGCTATCCTTGTGCAATAAGAAAACGAAAGGAAAAAGTATTCATCCTCTCTGGCCGAAGGACCATGCGATGATGTGAGAGCGTATTTTTATGAATTTTCACGGGAAAAAAAAATATTGTGACGAAACTACGCACCAAAAAAACTTATTACTTAAATAAATTATAGCAGAGTTCAGGACGCTCTTGAATCTTCAACAAAAAAGGGGTCTTCCAATCTGAAAAAACCTCCCAAGATTTATAGAAAATTGGGATACCTTGTTTACTTCAAAATAAATTGTTGAAGTAGATTTTTACATTATAAATACAATACCGTTCGAACAAAAATGAAATCTTCAAGAGTGTACGAGCTACAGAGCACCGTGCCACTGGTGAATCACTCAGTATAGATAATTTGTGAATAACGCCAAAAGATTAGCAGCAATTTTATGATAAAATATGCAAAAGTTCTTCAACTCTTATTTTGCAGCCATCAACAGTATGATGTAATTAGGAGACATAACTAGAGAAATTGAATTTCTCTTCTACTTTTTAAATTTAATTTTCGAAATTTAAGTGATGGAAACATTTCTAATACATAATTTTCAATTTAACTAGTAGATCTTCACCTTTAATTGGTGGTATATAACTATGACTGTGTTTGTTAGATCTACAGAGTGGCACAAGAGATACAAATATCAAAACTGCGTTTGTACTCTGATAATCTAATACTGACATTTCTAAAAGTTCTACCGATATAAATTCTATCATAACTTCGACAACAGAGTCTAGTAGCACCTAAGTTGCTTCAACCATGGATTTTAGATTTACAATTATCAATATGTCTGCCTAGAGAGTTATCTGTTTTGAAAGCTATATTCGAGTTATGAAATAAGGGGAATGACTTTAATACTAAAAAACCTCATCAACCTGTATGTAGCAATTGTTTACGAGAAAGCCTACTGTAAATCTTACTAGAATTATAACCATTATTGATTGCGATTTTTATTATAATATTGCCTCTTCAAGAAATTATTTTCTTACATTGGCATCGTGGTGTCAAGACTGACACCTTGATCATTGATCAAACACACCGTGCGATTCAGATATGTATTCGACCCATAATTATACCTGGAAAGTTTTGGATGGAATAAAGGAGTGCGTCGAGTGACTCTCAAGGGTAGATTGAAATCAATCAGTTTTAACAGATTCGGGCAACACGCCAAACCATTTACTATCTTGAAAAAGAAACATCCATCGAAAAATTTTCTCCTCATTCGAAGAGGATTTTGGGCCATATGTAATACGCAGGATATCGAGGTCAACAGTCCAACGATGGCACCCGAAGGATAAATATCTCAAAAATTTACGCTGAACCTTCTCTAAACAATCTATATCACATAAGATAAGAGACAAGACAAGAATAAAAATGAGACCATATGCAGGTTCCATATTCTAAGTTAGATCTTACTAAGGAACAGTACAACATTTTAAAGGTATGAGCAGAAAATCCCACTGAATGTCGAACAATGAATTCCAGCATCTGGTAAGCCTTAGATGTTATAATTCTCATATGCTCCTTAAAATTCAATTGAACATCAAGTGTTATGCCCAAATCTCGGATACAGTCTACACGCGACAGCTCTACACCATCCAGAAAGTAACTATGCATAACTGCCGTATTGGAACGATAGAAGGTAATAGCTTGACACTTCAATACAGTGAATTAACATGAGTCCAACGCAGCAGATAATCAATTTGGCGTCACAAGTCATGTACCTCTGTAACATCTCTGATAACACGAATAATTTCATATCATCCGAGAATAACAAAAATTCGGAACTCAAGGCATCCCTGATGTTACTAATAAACAATTTAAACAACAAAGGGCCAAGGTGGGAGCCCTGAGGTACACCAGAAGCAACAGGAATAGCTTTAGAGCGAAAATGTTTGTATTTTACAATCTGCGACCGATTACATATGAACGAACGAAAACATGAAAGAAGTGATCCAGATATACCAAGGGCGCCCATCTTGGCTATTAGCAAGTTGTGATTAACCCTGTCAAAAGCCTTTGAAAAAATCAGTGTATATGGCATCAAATTGAAAACCTGCTTCAAAATAATCAACAATGTCATTAATATATAATACCAAATTAGATGTTGTAGAACGACCCTTAAAAATTCATGTTGTTCATCAATGATTACAGAGCAGCATTTCAAGGATAAATAGCTACATACTAAACTATCCAGCATCTTAGGAATGACAGATTGAATTGAAAGTCCCCTGTAATTTTTATAAATGATTTCTGACCAGATTTAAAAACGGGAACAATAAAATTTTGTTTCCAATAGGTTGAAAATCTCCCCAATTTTAGGGATAAATTGAATATTGAACTAATAGGGCAATCACACTCCTTTTAAGGGCATAATTAAGTATGCCATCCGGACCAGCACACAGCATGGTCATACTCGAAATAAATTCGAAAACTTCAGTCGGAGAAAACTGACATGAGTCAATGTTTACAACCTGATCATGATTTATCTCTGGTGGTACAACAATTTCCGTACCATATATAATTTCACCTTATTATTCTGCAGAGCTTGGTTAATTAATTTCAATGGATCCTAAGGTGGAACATTAAGTTAAGGATTAACTAGATTAAATGATATAAGATTAGCATTATATGGTAGCACAGTATGTAGAATTTTATCTATTAGTTCTGAAGAACTCTTAATTGAAAATTTTTACTGAATGACATGAATGTCAATGACGTCCATAAGATAATGTGAAAGTGTTGGTGATGAGGCTTTAACGTTTGATACAACAGACCTGATGGGATAACCTCTTTTATGGAGTTTGACGAGAGAATAAAGTTTTGGTGACAAGTGGAAGTTTGAATTTCTGATTGTTCGGTCTCAATTGTTCAATATTGGATTGACATTTATTTGTGGGATTTTTCCTGATTATTGATAACTTCCGGATTTAATAAAATTTTTCATTTCAAGTGAATAATCTGGCTATAACAAGCTATACCAGCATGACCTTATCTATTTCAGTAAATACCATATTGACTACTTTACACCTTAATTTGATGAATTTCGAGGTTATATTATATAATTTATTTGATTTGGATAAACTCTTGTCCTGATAATGATGATGCTGAAGGTTTTCAATTTTTGGATAACGATGAGTAAATTATGGCTATTTTCTTCAAATCTAACCTAGTAGCTAAGAAAATACCAAAACTCCATAAAAGAGGCTAACTCATCAGATCAGTTTAGATTTAGATAGACATCATTGAACACTTATGTAATTTTAGTTCAAAATTTTCAATGAAGAATCTTTGAGATCCAATAGAAAAAATTTACTGGAATATCATACAATGCCAAACTTGTTGTACTGGGAGGTAGTTAATTTCTACCGCCGTGTTCTAGCTGACGATCCATGGAAATTGATTAATTGAGCTCTGCAGTAAAATAATGTGAATCCAATTATACAATCAGAACTTATGCATATTCAAGAAGTATGTTTAGAACAAAATTATTTTGCCTTCAATGATGGAATTTATATGAGCACCAACGGTTTTGTAACCGAAATTTTCACGTATAACATTGAGGAAACAATTAATGAACGTCTGCTGTCAGAACAGTACATTTATAGGTTCAGATGTATCATTTAACCAAAATTGACCAAAGACATACAAATCTTTCCCATCCTTGTTCTTGCGCACTTCCACATCAACATGAAATAGATGCGTATCATAGTATGATACAAAGAGACCTCGATACCAATTTCAAAAAATAATTTCTTGTAAGAACACAATATTATAAAACAAATTGCGATCAATAATGATAATAATTCTAGTTGGATTGACAGAATGATTTTTCGTGAACAATTTCCACGTATAATCAATGAGGTTTCTCCTAGTATTGAAGACACCATCAAAAGTATAACCCACTCTTAATTCAAAGTCATTCCTTTTATAATTTGAATAAAGTCTTCAGAACGAATAACTCTCTAGGCAGATATATTAGAAAGTGTAAATCTAATACTCATGAAGGAAACAAATGAGATGTTTATAAACTCTCTTGTGGAAGTTGTGATAAAATTTATATCAGTAGAAATTTTATAAAATTTCATATAAGGGTTGTTTAGGTTAGATTTCAAAGTACAAATGCAGTTTAGTTGAATAAAACCACTGTGTAATTCATCTACTAGAAGCAAACCGTACTCTCAATAATAATTTGGATATTTTCCGTAATGAAAATAATAGATTGAGAGTGCACCTATGGAAAGTATTGAAATTAACAAACAGTAAAATTCCAAAAATTTGTTAACTTTACTGAATGTTATCAGTTTTTAAAGCAACCCATTTTCGATATAAGGTACATTTTCCTCTTAAATGCAATACTTAAATAAAAATGTTTATCAATTTTCATCAAGTAACGACCTACACAATGAAGATTAGACAATTAAAACTTTTACGTTGTTTTATCATTCAAAACGTCGGAGTTTTTGAGAGCTCAAAAGTTCTGTCTACTTTGGGACGCATTTCGTATAGCAATTGTGAGATACTGTTGTGGTTTATAGCTCGCTAAATTATACTTCAAGTAATTGTGGGTCTTCTCGCACCCTGTTTTACAAATTAATATTAAAATTCGTATATATCTATTGCAATACTCGTTTCCGTGTAATACCGTGCACGTATAAACGTTGATAAATATCGAAAATAAAATTCAGCAATTTCTAAAGATTTCAATTCATAAAACTTTCAAGTAACCCACAATATTCCCTCCTTTCAAACTTATATTGGCAATAAACTGTTTGTTCGTAATATGTTGCAGAATATATGCACGAGGGAGAGCATGTTGTTCGAGATGAAGTTTGTTCAGTGGCAATTGAGGGAGCTTTCAAGAGGAAATTAAACTGTCGATAAAATCAAATTCAATTCTTTCGAAAATATTTATTTGGACTTCGCTTATCGACTTCAATACTTGGTATAATTGCATCATATGTGGGACGTTCGTTTATTGTTCGCTTGTTTGTTTTCCTTTATGGAACCTTCATCACTTAATCTCCATTGATTTCAGAGTAGAGTAAACTGAAATATTGAGCACTTATCAAGGACCAATAACAATTCAATTATTTGAAATTTTGTTACAATAATCTACTAAGGATTATTAATATTAACGCTTAATTTTTGGTTCGTCATAATTGTTATAGGTATGCAACACACATTACATGTAAAACTTACGAAAACGCTCTATAGCTGGGGTCTCCAAACTTTGAAGCCTTAGGGTCATGATATTTTTAATACGTTGTGACAAGTAGGGACATCTAATGGCGAGTAGTAATACTATGTAGGTCTGTGATGCAGGTACTATCTATTTCGGATATCCACTACTACTACTAACAGGTGGCATGTTTGAGTATTTCCACATTGGTTCGAGAAAGTTCTGGTTCTGACTAGGTTTTTAAATCACTTCTAGATGGTAGTAATTGCATAGGTATAAAAAGGCTAGCGGCGCCATTGCGAGTTAGTTTGCGTGGGAATGCCGAAGGAAGCGGAACTGCCTATTGTGAAATAAAGTAACACCTGTGCATAAGTAAGTGTATTTTGATTAGACTTGTTTTATGCTTGATTTATAAGTATGGAAAAGAAGCGAAAAAAAGACAGTGAATGCAGAACGTTCTAAGATAAATGGAACTTTCTGTATTTTTTGATTGAGTGCAATAATGAGGCACTATGTGTAATTTGTAATGAAACAATCGCTGTTTTCGAAGAATATAACATTAAATGTCACTATGAATTCAAAATTACTCTGAATATACAGGAAGTTTGCGGACGAAAAAAATTTGAAACTTTGAAGCGTGGACTGAAATCGCAGCAATCTTTGTTTACCAAAACAAATGCTGAGTAAGAGTCTGCAACTTGCGCCAGTTTTCATGTGATTCTTGAAAATGCGAAACGTGGAAAACCAATCACCGATGGAGAAATGATAAAAGACTGCTTGATTACAATAGCGGAAGAAATATGCCCCGAAAAGATAAATTTATTGAAAGGTGTCAGTTTGTCAGCAAACACCGTGACTCGTAGGGTGCAAGACATCGCAGAAAATATATCATCTCAACTGTCTGACACAAATGGACATCTTGAGAGGTTTTTTCTAGCTTTGGATGAGTCAACGGATGTGTCAGATATTGCTCAGGTGTTGATTTTTATTCGTGGAGTAGATAAAAGCTATGACGTGTATAAAGAACTGCTTGATATTGATAGTATTCACGGCACGACAACTGAGGCAGATATTTTTAGGGGAGTTGAAAATGCCATTTATAAAAAGAACCTTCGATGGAAAAACTTAAAATGTATCACCACCGATGGAGGAAAAAATATATGTGGAAAAATAAAGGAGTGGTCGCACTTATGTCAAAGGCTGAAGAAAATAATGGTGGTTCAAAACCATTAGTCTTACATTGTATCATTCATCAACAGTCCTTGTGCAGAAATTATTTGGATTTGTCTGAAGCTCTAAAACCAGTCATATCCATTGTTAACTTCATCTGATCCACAGAACCGTACGTTGGCTTAGTTGCGGAAAAGTCCTTAAGCGTTTTTTTGAACTTCGAGCAGAAATCGGAATTTTTTTGAATGAGAAGCATCGCCTTTGTGCCGATTTAGGAAACAGTGAATAGCTGTGGAAATTAGCATTCTATGTTGATTTGATAAATCATATGAGCGAACTAAGTTTGAGATTGCAAGGAAATCAGCATTTCCCTGATTTATACACTAATATCAAAACGTTCAGGCAGAAAATAATACTATTTCAAGCGCAATTACTTTAAAAATGTTTTATGTTGTTTAATTCACTTTGTGGCGGAAAATCCTTTTCATAGTTTTAGTGAACCGTTTTATGATGCCTCTATAAGTTACCACGCTCAGGTTAGGTTAGACGCACGACAAATAAGACAAATGCACTTATTCTTCACCATACATAAGAAAAATTCTTCCTCCCAATCGTTATTAAAATGTTACGTTTTAGATTTCTTCGCTGCACTCATTTTGTATTATTTAATAGTAAACTTTGTATCGACGTAGTATTGCTTTCAAGTTACAATTCGGAATGACTCCAATTCCTGCAGGCGCAACATTTATATCTGCGGCAAGAATAAGAAACGCGGCTTTTCTTTGACAAGCACCGCGCGTTCCTTTGATAAAGCCGCCTTTTGCCGATAGCAGAGTGTTAATTTATTACGTAATGAAATTTTGTTGTTTAGTTACCTACTTATTAAAAATTTCTTCTCGAGATCTACTCAAAAAGCACTCGCGATCGACCGTTTGAGCACCCCTGCTCGATTCATTTCGGAAACAAACTGATACACGAAAAATTCTCGAAAGGCTAAAAAGTTATATTTTTATTTGTTTAATCAGAGATATAAATGAAGAGTGCTAGAGCATGTCGACTGTATCAGAATTGATTTTCAGATCGTGATAAACCAGAGCGCTGCAAATTTACCATATTCAAAAAAAAACTTGAGAATGTGGAGTCATATGTTTGAATAAACCGAAAAATTCGAAAATAAAAAAGCTCAACTTATATCAACAAATTTTTACTCAATCCGATCTTCTGAATACGGCAGAATGGCTTCTGGAGGAATTTCTTGACATGCCGTTCTTATTCTTTCCTTCAAAATGTCCAAATTTTTGGTGACATGCGGTAAGCTCTATCCAAAAATCAGGAAGGGTCAAATCTGGGCAGCGGACTGGCCTTCTAACAGGTGCATTTGTCCGTATCCAATGAGTACCAAAATTATTGTTCAACCAGTTCAAATAAAAAGCTGCGTTGTGAGGAGCAGCACCATCTAGATGGAAGTAGATTTTTATTAGTTGTTCCGGAGAGAGATCATCGGGAAAATTTTATAATGCTCGAATGAGAATTTCATTATAATTGTTCTGATTTATCAAGTTTTCTTCAATGAAAACGGGTTCTATCAAGCGAACCGAATAAATGGAGTACTAGAAGATAACTCATGTTATGCGGATTTAGCTGGCACCAATGCCTGAAATTTTTCTATTAAAATGGCGATTGTTCTGATGAGGCAAAATGATGGTTCTGAGCTTGAACTTTTCGAAAAACATGAAGCTTGTATTTATGTTTCCGAAAAACATCTTGAACCGTCGTCGATAACGTCTCGGTTTCTGCGGAAATTTTTAGAAGAGATGTTTCTGAATCATCATTCAATTCAATTCTGTTTTTCATTAATCTTCTCTTCGAGAGTTTTCGGTTATCCTAATGAACCGTATTTGCGTAAGTTTTTTTTTTGGACTCTGGTGCTCTTGTTCACAACGATCTAGAAATCGTACCCGATAGAGTCGAAATGTTCGAGCACTACTTTTGTTCAATAGAAAATTGGCTTGAATCATGTCTGTATCCAATTGATTTTCGTCTTCTATATTCACTAAATCTCCGTGAAAACGAAACAATTACAATAAGCGGGTAGATATCTAATCTGTCATAATTTTTCATTAATAATTGCGAATGACATTCATTGTAATTATTTATTCATTTATTTATTTTAACCGGAGCCCCAACAGAAATTCCCATTAACAAGGGCTCTCAACAAAAGTTAATTCAAAATAATAAACATAATCGAGTTTCACTTAAAATATGAAAAATAAAAAACCTAAAAAGTATATCACAATAAGCAAAAGGAATATCACCAGCAATGGACTAAATATAAAAATATCTTCTTCTTGAAACAAGACAAACTGACGTTAAACAAATCGATATTACTCAAGGGCCAGTTATACAGTCTTATTATTCTTAGAAAGACAGAGTTATAATAGAAAGCTATTCGGGTCTTAGGAACGTAGAAGAGTGCCGTTTGAAGGTTCGGATATTTATACACATAAAATGTTGAATAATGAATCAAGGGAAAGTTGAATTTGTTGTTCGAAATTCTATGAAGAAATATACCATCGAAGAGCACCCTTCTTTTCTCTAAGCTAAGTATATTAAGCATTCGTGTTACAGTGATATCAACAATATTTGATAGATCTTTATTGAACCTATAATTTAAATTTTTCAGAAATTTACGCTGCACTCTCTCAATTCTATTAATATGGACATGGTAGGAAGGAGACCAAATAGGAGTAGCATATTCTAGGAACAAAAGTGAAATATAGGACTTTGAACGATACAATATTTGTGAAGTTTTTGGTAATTATAAGAATAAAACCAAGCATTTTAAAGGCTTTAGAGACAATATGATCGATATGATATATAAATGATAGCTTTTCATCAAAGGTAACACCTAAATCTCGAAGACAGTCTAACGTAGGTATAACATGCTCTCCTAAAAAGAAAGAAATTTCTATTCTTCTTGTATTTCTCGTGAAAGTGCTAGCATTTACTGACATTGAGTTTGAAGTAACGTGACGTACAGAAAGAAAATGGGCGATTCAAATCACTCTGAAAAATTTGTTGGTCAGTAGTATTGCAAATTTTTTTATAGACTTTCAAATCATCAGCAAATAATTTATGATGCGTAACGCGAAAAAATTCATGAATATCATTCAAATACAAGGCGAATAAAAGGGGTCCCAGCTGTGACCCCTGCGGGACTCCAGAAGTCACCCGAAAAATTCCTGAACATACTCCATATACTACCACGTATTGTAACCTTTTACTCAAGTAAGACTCTATCCATCTGAGTAGATAGACATATTCCAAAATCGGATAAAACTGATGTTAATGTTTTATGGTGAACCTTATCAAAAGCTTTGACCATATCCGTGTCAACTGTATCCACTTGTATAACTTCATCAAGAGCTTTCGATAAAAAATCAGTATACGGTGCTAATTTGTGAGCACAGACCTGCCTTTAATGAAATCGTGTTGGTGCTGAAATGGCTCAAAAGAGATATAGGTCTGCGTTCCTTTTCACTGCTTGAATTTATCGTTCTTTTGTTTGGCATTGAATAATAATCTGCTTAAGTTGGGGCCGCTTGAAAATGAAGTAGTTATGTTCAATTTGGAAAAGTAGTTACTGATTTCGTTAGAGAGTTCGCCGATGTATCTGAGACTAGTGTATTAATTTCCTCGACTTAACCATTACAAATTCTAATAACCAACTCAATTATAAAATTTGCAGAAAGGAAACATTCACAGACGCATCGATTCCAATGGACTCGTTCTGTCATTTAAGCCATAAACTAGCTACATATAACTCCATGATTCATAGGGCTTACTCTGTTTCCCTTTCGACAGAAAAATTTCAAACTGAACTTAATATCATCAGAAAAATTGCCTCAAATAACAGCATACCACAACATTCTCTGAATACAATCGTTAAACGCAAAGAACAATGTATAACCTCTCAATTACTATATAGCATCGTAAAAACCCCGGGAAAAAGATACACTAGTCTCAGATACATCGGCGAACTCTCTAACGAAATCAGTAACTACTTTTCCAAATTGAACATAACTACTTCATTCTCAAGCAGCCCCAACTTAAGCAGATTATTAATCAATGCCAAACAAAAGAACGATAAATTCAAGCAATCAGGAATTTATCAAATCAAATGCAATGAATGGAAGTAGCCTTTGTCGGACAAACAGGGAGAAGTTTTGAAGCTAGATTCAAGGAACATGCCATATTTCCTCAGATAAAAATTCACCAATATTTGAACACATAAAATCAACTAACCACTCGATATCATTGAACAATATTAAAATCCTCCATGAATGTAACAAAGGAAGAGAGATGAATTTGTTGGAAAGTTTGGAGATTAATAAACTATGTAAAAACCCACAATTTATTACCCTCAACAGCCAACTAGAGCATAATGGATCCCCACTACTCATTATTTAGGACAAATTTCATTCTGTACTTGTACTTGCCTACTCATGTATTATATTGTTATTCTCTTGAAAATGACCGTAGGGTCGAAATCGGTCGTGATTATTGAATAAATTGTGGAAAAGTGACAAAAGTGTCTCATTTCGTTTTACTTTAAAAATGAATTTCCATAAAATAAATAAATCATCAATATTATCAATTTTAACATTTTATTTCAAGATTGACGGTAGACAATTTCTTATCGAACGTTTCGACACTTTTCAACTTGTTTTCAAGTTCGTGAATTTTATCTCCTTAAAAATTGGGAGAATTCGCAAAATCGGCCTGATTTTCATCAATAGCAGTAAGTTGAGCCATAAATTTATCAAGTTTCGATACAATACTTGAGGTTGCAGGCGCTATGCAGTTTCCAGCGGCATCGCAGCTCTTACACATCCATTTGAACTTCGTTCAAACACATCCTTAATCTTCAGGGCATCTGGCGACAATTCGATACAAGCATAGTGGAATTCCTTCGAGCATTTGATACAATTGATACTGGGTTTACTACGGCTTATAGCACTAACACACGTTTCACAGCTGGACGGCATGTTAATAGTTTTATCTTTATACTGAAACAAATCGAACCAATAGCCGGCTCGGTGGCGTATGGGATATGATGCTCGTCTCCTACGTAGAGCTACCTGGGTTCAATCCCCACAAAGTCAGTGCGATTTTTCGGATTCTGGAAATCGCTTGAATGTCCATCTTTCGGAGGAGATGTAAAGCTGTCGGTCCTGTCTAACAGAGATGTGTTGGACATTAGAGATCCCTTCCTTCGACACGAGAGGGGTTCGGCAAAATTCCCGGGTTAGTGAGGTGACAGAATTCCCCGACGTGTCATTAGCCGAAAGTCAGAAATAGAGCACTTTAAAGGAAAAACAAACAAACAAATCGAACCAAAATGAATCAGCCCTCAACAGCACAGCGAACTCCGATTTTCAAAAATATTGCGAAAAATGGAACGACTGAGAAATGTTTTTGTTTTGACCAAATTAGGTTTTATTCACTTATGAAACAATGAGGTATTACGAAGAATTTAGCGGAAAGAGTATACACACTAGGGTGTCCCTTATTTTTCGAAGTTTAAATTTTTTAACGTATACGTCTTAGTTTTTTTCATCTGTAACTAAAACACTGGAAAATAAATTTCTTAGGAATATGATAACCCGTGCCCACTTGCATCGAAACATGTTCATACAAGTTGCGCGGGAGTAGCGGCGCGCACCCACGATAATTAGTCATTTGTTCCCAGTTATTACCGTAGCTATCACCGATTGTTTCAGCTTTGAAGATGGCAGTGAAAAGTGATAACAAAAGTATTTTCTTAGTTGGCGATATAAATTATCGAATAACAGGCGCTAAATTACCGTCGAACCGTCAAGTTCTCGCAGTACTGTTTTATATTATTCGCGATATAAATTAACTGTAAGTGAAAGCGCAAATCTCGTCATTCGCGAGTGAATTATATTTTGGGAAAAGGCTAGAATCCGAACTAGAGCTTCACCTAACTGTGTAAAAAACTTGTGGATCTTCACCAATCTTGGAGAGAGTTGCAAAAAAATTCGAAAAAGTCGAACGATATTTATAGGCGCCGTGAGGAGGATTTTCAAAACAGTTTAGATAATTTGTTTTATATAGCACACGCTGATGCTTTGCAACTGATGAAGATAGAGGAAGATAATATTTTTATAAAAGCAAAGAGAACCAGGGCGTCCAGGATGTTTAGCAGGTGTAGATAAAAAGTTGGCTAAAAAAGAAGAAAGATCAAGAAGATCAAGACAGAGAATGTTAAAAGAAGACAAGAACGAATGCGTTCCGATAGTTTATTGTCATCCCATACTACACAAAGTTTTGTTCATACTCAAGAACATTGCGATCAGCCTTTCAGCTCTGATGAAAACCTTGAGGAACCCTTGACTTCAACGTTAAGCTCTACAACTACTCAAAAAAGAGGAAGAAAGGAGTTTATCACTCTCAAGTTAATTGCAGCTTTAGACAGATGTCAGTTAAGTGTAAGGGAATCTTTCTATATACTTCAGGCAGTGATTGAGGTGCTAGGTTTAAGCTGTGATGATTTTCCCATAAACAAATCATGTATTCAACCTATTCGCATACATAGCAGAAAAGATAGAGCGCAATCTATAAAATCAGATTTTCAGAATAGTATTACTGAAATGGTGACAGTTCACTGGCAAGGAAAGTTATTACCTGGGCCAGACGTGAGAAGTCCAAAAGAACAACGTGTGCCAATTCTTATTTCATTTGGCGAAAACGAACAAGTTCTGGCGGTGTCATAGTTGGAGAGCTCTTCCGGTCGAGAGTAAGCTCAAGCAGTGTCAAACGCGCTTTACGACTGGAACCTCGATGACAAAGTCCAAATAATGTGCTGTGACATACTGGACAACTGAATGTATCGTGCGTTCTTCTGGAACAAAAACTAGACAGGGAATTACTACTCTTCGCTTGCCACCATCACGTTTACGAACTGGTTTTGAAATCTGTATTTGAAACAAAAATCCATAAGTCACGAGCAGCCCCGATATCTCGATGTTCAAAAAGTTTAGAGAAAACTGTAAAAACATTGATCCTTCTGTTATTGAAATTAACACCGACTTCATCAAACAACATTTCAGTAAAACAATAATACATGCATAATTGCTGGCATTTTATAATCAAGAACTACAAAAATCTATTGTGCGTGACGATTATCGGGAGCTGATTGAACTATCTATTGTACTTTTTGGAGGAGATTTTTGCGAAGACAATAATAATCAGACTTCCTGGAGCGATGCACCAAGAAAGGTGGATGGCAAGAACTATTTATATGGTGAAAATATCCTTATTGCAATCGCAATTCAAATTAAGCGCTAAGGATAAACGAGCACTTCAAGACATTAGTTTATTCATTGCGATTTTATACGTAAAACCATGGCTTCAATGTATTTTGGCGGTGAAGGCACCAAATCAAGATTTGTGCTTTTTAAAAAGGTTTAAGGCATATGAAACTGTCGACAAATTTCTAAAGCAGCTGTCAGCAAGTTTAGCCAACATCTTTGG
This sequence comes from Cryptolaemus montrouzieri, assembly GCA_013387265.2. Classification (NCBI taxonomy): domain Eukaryota; kingdom Metazoa; phylum Arthropoda; class Insecta; order Coleoptera; family Coccinellidae; genus Cryptolaemus; species Cryptolaemus montrouzieri. The sequence continues at coordinate 53,094,867 of JABFTP020000001.1, read as the reverse complement.
TACTTATCGGGAGAAATTGTTTTTCTATCACTCTTTGACGATGAAGTTGATGAACCAACCAAAGCAAACATGATAACAAACTTGCAAAGTGAGAGTTTGTCTGATTCAGGGAAGAGCTACTTTCCGTCAAAAGAAGATATGTCCCATAATTTGCATGGTAAATGAAAATGCTTAAGTAAAGTAAATTGTTTTATTTAATGTTTTTTACTAAACGAATAATTAATTCTGCATATTTGTTGTTTCAGAAAAATCATTAAGCGATTTTGTATCAATCAAGAGCACTAATTTATTTTCACTTCCTTCAGAAACCAATTTCTATCTGGAAAGAAGATGTTGCCTATTTAGAGGCAAAAAGAAAGGTTCTAGTTTTGAGAGTAGTTAATGATAGAGCTAAAAGAGCTGTCAAACTAATGCAGGATTTTAAAGATTTAATTACGGCAAAGGAAGAGTTAAAGCAATATTTGCTACACTGCGTGCAAGAATACAGAAATATATATCCAGACTGTAAAAAAGACACTCTCAGGAGAAAATATCAGGACTAATTATTTACAATTTTGTGACCTTATGTTTGTGACTTCATCTTCTTGAAATAAATAAACATCTAAAATAACTTTGTTTTCAATTATAAATTAAAAAAAAAAGTAATATCAATTGATTTAGTTCCATAATACCATATTAAGTTGGACTGCAAATTCTTGAAACTTAGAAACTCTGTCGGCACGGGTTAATGGTGGCGTAGGAAGATGAAGTTTTGTATTTAGATAAGTCTAGGTAGATGTACAAAAGTTGGAGGGTATGCATTCCGATTTTCAAAAAAAAAATAAAAAATTTCTCCCATATAAGGGACGCCCTAATACACACATCTTCTTCCGATAACAACTTGATTACTATATGAAGATTGCTCTGTTATTTTCTCTGGTATTTCACCACAGAGCTTCTTCACGATTCATTCTATTACGTTTTGTCTTTTCTTTTCTACCCAAGAGACGAATGAATGTGGAAAAAACCAAGTGAAGATCAACTTCCGGCATTTCCGGAAGTGACAGACCAATTAAAATGTTTCAGGCTGTTAGAATATCATTCAAGATGTAATTTGGTTTTTGTTTCATTGAAATCGACCAACAATTGTAAGCGTTTTTCATGGAACACCCGATAAACTATTAACCGATACATTTTCTGAAGTGTGGCCACATCCTTTATATTGAAGCATTGTTAGATGTGTTCTTCTAGATTATCTTTAAGTGAAATTTAGTTGTACTATTCGGTGATCGAATATTGAAATTGAAATTTAGTCCATGAATCAATTCATTCTTATTTTCAATTTGTGACTTCAATACCCAAATAAAATCATATAGTCATTATTCAACAAAATTTATTCATTCTCCACAAAAAATGAATCATAAATTCTTTGGGACAGAGCTCAACAAATATAATAAAATATATATCGAATGTAATAAACGAATACGTAATAAAATAAAATGAACAATAATAAATTGACTGTGTTAATCTCGTGTTATTTTGCCTAATTGGAGTAGAATGTAATTTATGAACGATGCTTATAAATTCTATTAATAAGTTTGTGATGAAACAGTCCAGAATATAGATGAAACAATAATATCATTATTTCATTTTCTATTTTGCTGATTGAATTAGTTTCCTAAACTGCACTTATATTCAATATTTACAAATGTTCATTTTCAGCTTCCTTGTTAAAACGTCTTATATTTTCAGTCACTTTCACTAACGGCATAGCCATTTTCGTCTTGATACTGTTGCCCTCCTTTCTTGGCGTAATTTTCATTGTTTTCACGAAAAGCGGAATCGCCGTTTACGTTCTGGTGGCCCTTATCCTCTTTCAGATATTTACCCTCGTCCCGGTATCCCTTGGCTCCGTAATCTGATTTTTCGTGTGCACTGTTGCTGTGCCCATCTGCCTCGGATGCGCCGCTTTCTTTTCCAAATTGGGAATTTCCACTTTCGTATTTATTGTGGTGACCGCTTGTGTTGCTCTCATCGTAAAAACTATGATCCTTTTTGTATTCATCCTTGTGGTATACCTTTGTAAGAGATAATAAGATTAGTGGTTCTTTAAAATGGTAAAGATGAGTAGGACACAAAAGAAATAGATTTCACTGATCGACAAGGTTTTCTTTACACAAAGCACTTTCACGACAATACTATATAAAAACTTTTAGGATGGTCATTCAAGTGTCGCTTGGTAACTTTCTGAAGTGTAAAATAAGAAGTTATCATTCAAAAGAGATGAGTTTATTATGGAAAATATCAACATATGGAAACTAATGTTACTACATAGATAAGATTTTTTTACCTTCATATGTCCAAAAACATATGTTGAGAAAGAAACTGCGATCGAGCTGCTTAATCGATTGTGGAATTCAGAATACCAGGTGATGCGACAATTTTTGTGGTGTGTGTATAATGAGGGGACGATTAATTGGAATGAATTTTATACCTGAACCGTGTTGTTTGCAATAGTACCCATGAAAATAATTATGAATCAGTCTTCTGTTGAGTTTCGAAGTGACAGATTTTCTGTGTGTAGAGAAGAAAGTGTTTCAACTAAGGAAATGTCAGGACAAACGCGACGCAGTTGCAAAATTTTTCCTAACAAATTTTGCTATATTTGTGAAGAATTTGTGGTGAAATCACACGCCAGGCCATTTTATAAAAATGTTGGAAAAGCCTACCCCCTATATTCTGGTGTTTCAATTTGGGATCTAGACAAACATTGGGCTTCCCATGTGTGGTGTGTTAGTTGTAGCATATCATTGGTGCAATGGATGAATGGGAAGAGAAAAAGCATTCATTTTGCATTTTGGTATGGCGAGAATCTACGTCATTTAGACGAATGCTATTTTTGTCTGACTATGACTGAATGTTATTCCGAAAAGGCAAAGCGCAAGATGGACTATCCAAATTTGCGGTTTGCTATGCGACCTGTTCCTCATAATGCAGATTCACCAGTGCCGATCGTACCTTTGAATCCGAAAAATGTCATTTTGGAAAATACTGGATATTATGTACATATTAATCACGAAGCTCCGAAGAATAGTACACTGATCCCATTTTTACTCCAGGTCTCAGTTCCAGCGAGCCACACTTAATTGTTCAAAGGGAGTTAAATGATTTATTACGTGATTTGGGGTTATCAAAGCAACAGACAAAACTTCTTGGTCCCTGTCATAAGGAATGATACTTATTAGCCAATGAAATGAAAATTACGAATTTCAAAAAAAGATAGAGTTCTTTGTGTTTACCCATTTGCTGCATAACCCCTATGTTTGTCTTAGTGCCGTCCAAGATATTCACAGCATTCGCATATAGGCGTACATTTCGAATGCATCGATCCTCTTTTCTGTGGTTGCATCAATGGTCCAGCTCTCACATCTGTATAGAAGAACAGGGAAGATGTAGCAGCGAAGTAATCTGATCCGGAGTTCTAGCCGGAGGTTTCGGTCTGCCAGAAGCGTCCTCATGTTATTCAGAGTTTTCCGTGCTTGCGCAATTCTTGATCTAATTTCGACCTGTGGGCCGCATTGCTGGTTGACCCTAGTATTTTATAGATGGCACTTGTGCAATGTTCTCTCCGTTGATTACTAGAGTAACGGGTCTTGGTGATTTTGAGAAAACCAGTAGTTTGGTATTGGATGTATTCATATAAAGCCCAAAGTTCTCGCTATGTTCCACAATAAGGTCCATAAGGGATTGAAGTTCTGTTGTACTGCTGGCTATCACGACAGTATCATCTGCGTATCGAAGGTTACTTATATTGATTCCATTGATCTTTATGCCTGCAGTTGAATTTTCGAGAGCTTCGATGAATATTGTCTCAGAATAGAGATTAAACAGCAGTGGGGATAGTACACCTCCTTGTCGCACGCATCTTTTTATTGCTATTTCTTCTGATGTGGACCCTTTGATTTTGACTGTTGCTGTTTGTTGCCAATAGAGTTCAGTAATGATCTTTAGATCTCTGATTAGCGCATTCAAAGAGAAAAGAACTTCTCGGGTACCCGTTCCGTTCCTAAAGCCAAATTGCGAACGATCAATTACGGACTCACACTTTTTGTATATACGGGTATGAATGATCAGCAAGAATATCTTCAAGGCGTGGGCGGGACATTAAACTGATCATGCGGCATTCGTCACATTGTGATGCCTACTACAACAAGTATAAATGGCAAATATGTGGGGACTTAAAAATTATAGAAATTTTAGTGGGACTTAAGAGAGGATTTAAAAATTATTTCTGCTTTCTTTGTCTATGGGACAACAATCAGCATTATATAACAAACAGTTGGCCAGAAAGAAATGAATTTCAATCAGGATCTCTAAAGTTCAGATCTCTTGTAGACCACAAAAATGTCCTCTTCACATTAAACTTGGGCTGATGAAATGATGGCCATGGATTAAAGGAAGGCATTTTATTGGACCACAAATTAGAAAACTGCCGGACGACGTTAATTTTACAGAAAAGCTTCCAGTCAGGAAATCAGAGCATGGAACTCATTTATTAGCATTGTAAGATGGGCAACATTATGGATGCAAACTACTAACAGTTAGTTAATGAACTTTTAATTGCCTACAAATTGCTTGGTGCCCGCATGCCATTGAAAATTCTTTTCCTCCATCAACATTTGTCAATTTTTCCTTTTTTTATTTGAATACATCCATTCTACTATGATATGGTATTCAGCTTTGTGTTAAACACAACACAATCACAACAATTTTTTCTGGCGGCCAGCACATTTTTAAGCATGTATTCTAATTTTTTCAAGAGATTGAGGAGACGTTGGAATTATTATACACTGCGCACAAAGAGAGATGTTAAAATACAATCTTCAACAATAAATAATGATGAAATTATCAAACGAGATGAATAGTACGGGGTAAAGTCTACGAATTTCGGCTCAATATTATTCCTAACTTCTAGTGTAAGTCAACAGTCGATCTAACTGAGTGCCAAGTTGTTCAAGAGCATGCTAAAGTGCTTTAATTTAATTGAGAATCCTTCCAAAAACTTTGGAAAGTTTCCATGAGTTCATCTGGTATTTTGCGATTTCTTTCGTTTATTTACCTTATGATACCCTGTTGTTTTTGATCCTTTCTTGTGGCCACTAGATTCACTGAATGATCCTCCTTTCACTCCTTTTGCTGCTTCTTTATTTTGGGAATAATGGTTAGCACTTTCTTGATTATTTGCTGCATTACCACCTTCTTGGGCATAGTGTTCTTTGTGGTCTTGGTTCAGATGTTTTCCTTTAGCAGCATTGTCGTAGTTTTGTTGATTTTTATATAGCTGTTCCCCTTTTCTGCCCTCTTCTTGATTATTAGCTTCGTCATATTTGTTGCCGTTTCCTTTGGCGTACTGATGGTGTTCACCTATGATGCCATTTTTGTACAATCCATTATTGGGATGGTTGATGTACGGCCACCTAGAATAATAATCTTTTTATTTCATTGTTTGCATAGTTTTTATCCATTTTTCAATTATACACTTAATTAATACTTTTCAAAAAATTGCTGACTTTTTCTTCGGATTAGTCAATATTATTTTCATTGTATAGAAAATCAGCAAGACATGTAGTTTCCATCGTAAGTAAAAATCGATAGAATATATAGAATTTTATTTTCACTCGGTGCTATCTTTCTTTCGTAACTTTTCCGAACAAAATGAAGTTTGATGTGATTGAAAGTAAATACAATTTTTTTTTGCTGGAAGGTGCTGCCTCGTCCCTTTTACAGCCCCGATCTAGCATGATCTCATTTTCATTTTTAAGGTCCTCTGGAAAAGGACATGGAGAGAAGTTCAAGAATAAGCAGAAAGAATTGTAAGAAAATGGCAAAAAATTAAGACACACAGTTATTTGCATACAGTATGAAAACGATGGCTTTTCGTAGAAAAAAATGAATGTGATGATTATATTGTAAAGTGGAAAATATTCTATTTTGTGAAATTAATGGAAAATGGTTTTTATCGAAGACAACAAATTCTAAATATCATTTTCACGAATGTCGATCGGAGTAATTATATTTCGTATTACAGCTGTTTTTCAATTTTTACAAAAACTCATTTTCTAATTACGGTTTCAGCAAGATGTTCTCCGTACTTTGCTCAGGACGATAGAACCTGTTTATTAAAGGTAATCAACTCTTGTTTCTCTGGTAGATAAGTTAATTTATGAGAGTGTAATACAACTTGGCAGCACATCTAACTCTCAAAAAGTTTAAATCACGAAACTTAATATAACGGACATAATGAACTACCACCCAAGAAAATTTGTACTAGAGATATTAATGGTAATTGAGTTCATCCTGAAAATATATGCCTGCAATTTTCTCTTAGAAGGTCAACAGAATAAAATAATATCCAGGTTGAATATGGTATATATCTTTGATGTTTCGTAAAATTCATTTTCTACCAAATTGTTTCATCAAATAATAATGAAGTCGTTGACTCCACAGACGTTCCATTGAAATTCCAATAAATTTCCAGATTTCCTTCGGATTTTCCAGTTTTTTCAATGAAGTTATCTTCATTCTGGGAGCTTATCGAACAAAACAAAAAAAAATCAAAAATTTGTGCGAAAGAAAATTTTTATAGTTTGTTCTTATTTGTCGAATTTTCTATACAAGGTATCATGCCTTTTGTGACAAGATCTTGTAGATTTACGAAGAATTGCCCCTTGAAGGTTTATCCTCAAAAAAATAAGCATGAAATAAACTTTTTTTCTTAATTCGGCCATCGAAGTATTTTTTATTCCACATTTACACACATTTATAAATAATCTCCTATATTAAGAAAAAATTACAATAAAAATGGCGGAAATATGAGTTGTTCGGTACGACCTTCATTTTGAAATTCTTACTGACGATGTCTTCGTCCAGCATTGTTTTGAAAAAACAATTCGGAAGAGAAATAGATATGACGAGAAAGAAAAATGTCTACTCTTCTACTCTTCATACTTTTCGAGTTATTCGACCTAAACTTGAAACATAGGGCCATATTCTATCTACTCTGTAGACATTATTTGTAGTACGTCACTGACCAGCTTCATTATTATATTATACGCTACTTGCTTTGCGGATAGATTCCCTGACTAGCCCATTTTTACTTGCTATAACTTCGGTACTAATTTGAATTTTAGTATATTTCAATTTTTATTAAAATATTCTGAAAAGTATAAACAAGCATTTTTGCAAAACAAGAAAAAATGATATTTTGAAAATTTTAGGGTGCTGTCACCCCTCAATTGAGGCCAAGAGAATTTTCGATATCCAAATCAAGATCCTAGAATTTCAATTTTTTTTGGTTCTGTTTTTATCTCTCCCACTTTTCACTTACTCTTAGGATCTATTTTCCTGGGATCATACCCTTTCTATTTTGCAGAAACTATTCTCCAATATTCCACTGACCAAGAATTAGAAAAAAACTTTGCCAATTCAGATTAATTTAAATAATATCGAAGCAGAGAAATCAAATTAAAAAATACTAAGGAGGCCATAGTAAAGACCTCTCAGTGAATAGGTCATACCCCAACATCTCCTAGACATGCTCAAAATTAAGTAATTGGGAATTTCTTTGGATGTATAGCGTCAAGTCATTTCGTGAATATCAAACATTAAACCGATTTTGAATCGGTTAGCCTTGTATAAAGTTTCTTTGCATTGTATTCCAAGAATGCTCAATCGTTTTTAGGTCAGGGATTGAGCAGGCCAAGGTTAAACAAAGATACCATGCGGATTTATGAAATCCTTCGTAGCAGTTGTTATGAGTTCCTTCCAATTACTACAGCATATAGCAGCACCAAGGGTTAGAGAATTTGATTTACGTAGACGTTTGTATCGAGAGAGGTGTTAATTATAGCCATATCAGTTCTGAGACTTAAAGAAAGTCGACGCAAAACAATCACAGTACCTCCTCTGTAGCTGTGTGCTTCCTGGACTTCTTCAAACCTTTGTTTATTACCAAGTTGTCTCCACAGTTGCACTAGTTTTCAAAATTTGAAAGCAGTCCAATCTTGGATTCAACTAAAAATAGAACATAAGATCAGTCTTCAGGTCTTCATTTTACTTGATTTTGAGCTCATTCTGATCAAACCGTTCGATTTCATCTTGTTATAGACTGATATTCCCAATGTCTGAAGTAAAAATTAACTTCATGCTTCCTATTACTAACAGTTCTCGGAATATCTAGGTTATGCGTTTGATTCGGTTCATCCTCACTTAATTTCGAAGTAACGTTTTTACAAGTTCTATCATTTTTTCCTTTTCGAAACTATATCACATGCGCACTCAATTTTTGTCATCCAGGTCGTGTTTTCATGAAAAACCGAAACTTGTATGATTTTTTCCTAATTGCATCTAATAATTCTATGTCCATTCACAAAATTTACACGATATCATTGAAATAGCTTAAGTATGTTCTGTGCTCTGATTATAACAGTTCGTAGGTTAATTCTCACAATGACAATTCAGATAAATTATTCAGTTTATCAATCAATAATTCAAATTTTAAGTTACAACTCTTATGTGAATGAAGTATCGTATAGTTATAACGACGCGACCATGCCATTCGAAAATTTTGAACATGCAATCATTATTTTGAAACAGAAGTCTAACGAGATATTCTTGTACAGAGAATAAAATGTAATGGAAACAATTAGTGTAGGTATTCAAATGTATTGCCATTATTCTGTATGCATAATTCAAAACGCCTGAGGATACTCCGACACGCATTAGAAATTTGAATATTGGAAACCGAGGTGAGACAATGAATTTTGCTTCAAATCTTCAATATTTCGACTAGCTCTTCCTTCAATCCAATAATTGTCAAAATTCGGGACATATAAATCAGCAATGGTCTTAGTTTGATGAAGAGAAGCTCAATTATGTTGAACATAGCCATTTCTTTTTCAGCATGATACAGTTCATCATAATAAACGTTGTTTTTTACAGTTTCATTATATAATTCACCACAAAGGTATTCATCAAAAATCTTATACGCTAATAGGCGAATATCTTTCAACGCACACTATACATTGAACCTATCTCGGCCTTGACGGTGACTATCAAATGGAGATGTAGGTTTTCATCCGACCACCAATGTTCATTTGGACTATTGAATATTCCATCACTACCCCAACTTCGTCAACAAATTATTTCCTGGAAAACAGTAGAAACCAGCTGCAAAAACCGAGTTGACGTTGAAAATCTCCTGGCTGCAAAAACTGGGGGTTTATATCTATTTTTCTTAAGAATACTGATCGGCCGCCTCAATTGCTTGATATAAATCGAAGGGGAGGCAGTTATACTACCTATTACATCATTTGTTGCATCTTTTTCATCAACTATAAGGAGTGCAACTAAGTTCTCGCTGTTTGTCAATAGATGGCTCCAGCAGTAAGTGCTGGTCGACTTTTACATATCAAGAGCGTCTCGAACAAAGCTTAGACATATGGTAGACAAATCACTATGACACATTAGTTATTTTGTTTTTGCGTCATATACTTTGAGTTGGGAGAAAATGTCTGATTTTGTGAAAATGATCGTCATTTGCAGGAAGTGTTTATTTTCTTCTTTCATTCGAAAAAACGGCGGTTGAAGCTCCAAAAAGTTTACGGAGATGCTGCTCTAAGTGAAACAACGTGCCGCGATTGATTCCGTCGCTTCAAAAACGGTAATTTAGATGTGGACGACTGTCCCTGTGAAGGAAGGCCAAAAATCGCTGGATTGGAGACATTGCTCGATGAGGATCCGTGCCAAACGCAAGAAGAGTTTGCTTCAGCCTTAGAAGTTACCTGCCAGGCCATTTCCAACCGATTGCATCCGTTGAGAATAATTCAAAAGCAAGGAACTTGGGTTTCTTATGATTTGGAGACAAGAGACGTTGAGCGTCGTTTTTTCACTTGTGAACAACTGCTCCAGGGGCAAAAAAGAAAAGGTTTTATTTATCACATCGTAACAGGTGATGAAAAATTGATTCATTACAGCAATCCAAAGAAAAAAAAATTTTGGGGACTGCCGGATCATGCTTCTACGTCATCGCCTCGGCCGAATATTTACACTTCGAAAGTTATGCTGTGTATTTGGTGGGACCAAGTCGGTGTTATTTAGTATGAGCTGTTGAAACCGAACGAAACCATCTTCTGAGAACGGTATCGAACTCAATTGATGCGATTGAGTGAAACACTGCGCCGAAAATGGCCACAATACGAGCAGAGACACGAAAAAGTTATTCTACAGCATGACAACGCTCGGCCTCACATTGCCAAACCCCTTAAAACCTACTTGGAAACGCTCAAATGGGAAGTCCTACCCTACCCGCCATATTCTCCAGATATTGCACCATCCGATTATTACTTGTTGTTACTGATCAGAAGTTCCGCTCATATGAAGAACTCGAAAAATGGCTTGATTCGTCGATAGCCTCAAAAGACGAACACTTCTACCGTCACGGTATTCGAGCTCTTCCAGAAAGATGGGAAAATGTTGTAGCTAGCGATGGGCAATATTTTGGATGATTCATTTGTAATCTTTTTCACACTAAAGTTATATTTTCATAAAAAAAAAACAGCGAAAACTTTGTTGCGGACCTAATATTTCATATTCTTCTTTTGATGGAACGTTGAATGTACCACGGTTCATGAGGTTTCCCTAAATTTATCGAATATGCTTTTATAAGGTTGTCGCCTCTTAGGAAAACGATAGAATCAAGCAGCTCCTGCAGCATCCACTTCATAATTAATTTGAATATAACATTAAATCATATTGAGTTTTCAAACTTCCCATACGGCATGGTGGCTTCGTTATTACAAACGACACTATATCCACATAATAGTTGTGACTTGAACATTGAAAAATTCATCTGAATTATCGGTACGTCGAAGTGGTAATTTGAAAAATTCATACAAGTGCACAACTCTGCAATAATCAAAGAAAACAGTAAACATTATCTAAACATTTGATCGACTTTGACGTGGTTTTTTTCGGTTTCGGTTTGGTTGGAAGGCGCTATTCCGAAGCTTGTTGACTGGCTGCCATGTCAAACTCATAATCTGATGTCTCATCACCAGATACAATGCGTTCTATGAATGTGGGCTCGGAATTGACTCGTTCTAGCATGTCTTCAGAAACCTTTACGCGATTCAATTGTTGAAGAAAATTTAGGTCTTTTGGAATTAGTCGAGAAGCAACACGTGTCATGTCTGAACAATCGTTTGAAATGGTACGAATTGATTCGTGGGAAACAGAAAGTTCATTGTCGGTCTCTCTAAAACTTAAATGACGATTATCATTTCTTTCACTTTATTGATGTTGAATTCAGTTGAAGATGTTGATGGCCGACTAGAGCGGATAAATCTTCCACCCCATCTCGACCAATGTTGAATGCATTGTACCAGTCATATGCACGTCGATGCACCGTTATCTTTCTGTAACATTTTTGGCAATTCTCTATTTGCAATACAAAATTTGAGACAAATTCTTTATTCGATATTTTTATCCATTATAAAAGTCGTAAAACACATTTGTGAGAACAGACAATATCAAGCAAAGTACACAAACAAAATGACAGATCGCGTACATACTCCGGGTCACTATAGAAAACAGTTGTGCCAACTTATCAACAACAAAAATTTTGACTATTGTTCTAGGCAGATTTTTTGAATAATTAATTCCCGGTACTTTTTTGACAGAATATATAACTAGAACACCGTTAAACGAAAAAATTTCCACAGATAGATCGATTCTACGTAATAAAATTTCTGTAGAATGTCGAAACTATTCATACACAACTTTCTCACGCTAAAGGAACTCGGAGAAGGGGGGTCATTCACCTCTATTCACAATATTACACATTGTTGCAGTACTAAAACGTCGAAACCTGTCCACCCTGTACAGAAAATGCTGTCATATGAATCAAGTGAAATTGAATAATGTTCAAATTTATAGAAAAAACTGGAGTTAATTCCATATAGTGTTTGGAAATGAGAGAGAAAGTTTTCATAATTTTCTTACATTTGTGCTGTGCGTAATTGAGGCACTCAAAACATTTCATGCGTATTTTATATTTAAAAATAAAATTTCACCTGTATTTCGGAATATATTCTCTTCGGAGTAAATAACGAATGAAATAATAATTTTTCATCACATAAAATGCGTTGGTAGCGTAACATAAATTGAATTTCCTCGGCGTGCGAATCAGGTGTTTTCGCCTCAAGAGATCGAAGCAATTACTAACGACAATAGCTATCATAGTATTAAAATGATGGTTTTATGACTCTGGTAGTCTTTAGTACATAAGAATCACCAAGGAAGTAACAGTTTATTTTAGGACGAATAAATGGCACGAAAGAACAATAAAGTGTTTTGTATCATAAGTCTGAATTTTCAAATTTGACACTGAAATGTGAGTATGTCGAAATTGAAAGTAGTAGAAATCTGATATACACACAACCAAATTTATATGGAACCACCAGATATTTTGAACATCACCTCAGGGATTTTGGAAATTTCGAAAGATTGTTAGAATTGTTCGTTTTTGAGATATTCCAATTGAAAAAATAAATAAATTAAGGCTTATTTTAAGAAAAAACAAAAGAAAATAAGATACTTTCCGCATGTAGTAAAAAAATTTAAAATTGTTTTCTCACGGAGGAATTATTTTCTCGACCTCAGTAGCTTGTATTACCTCCTCTTGTCTTAATACAAGCCTGAATCCGTCTAGGCATGCTTTGGATTAGGTTTTCGAGCTCCTATGGGGTGATATTCTGCCACTCTTCTGTGTGGGTGAGCTGTTGTGGGGTTCTTGGATTATCCTGGAGCGATCTAATTTTCCTTTTGAGATTATCCCATAAATGTTCGATGGGATTTAGGTCTGGATTGCAAGCTTGACAGTCCAAAATAGCGATTCCACCTGATTAGAGATAATGTCGCGCGAGGTTGCTGGTATGTGAGGAGAATTATATTGCATAAATGTGAAATTCTCACCGTAGGCACTTCGCCTGAGTCTCACTATGGGCTCCAGCACTACATCCTCGTAACTTCTAGCCGTTACAATAGCTAGAAACCAAATCAAATCTGTTTTGCCTCCCGGCATGATGCCATCCTAAAACATCATACTACCCTCTTGGTATTTCGTAATTTGTCTTGCTGCTCGGAGTCTAGCTTGTCTTCCACGACCTCTTAAAAATCGAATCCGGAGGTCATCGGATCGAACACCAACTCTGGTCTCATCCGAAAATAGAACATTTCGCCAATTCTCAATATTCCAATTTTGGTGCTCGATACACCAATTAAGTCTGTTAATTTTTTGTTGTCTGGTTAGCTCTGGAACTCTTAAGAGTCTTCTGATGTATAAACTCCTTGAACGAAGTCTTTGACGTATCGTTTCGACTGATACACTGATGCTTCTTGATTATAGAAATAACCTCTGGAGGTTATCTTGTTCTTCAGAAGTGATCTTTCTACTTCTTCTAGGCCTATTTTGTAGAGATTATAGTTCCACGTATCGGGCCTAGGTTTTTGAAATCACCCCCCTGAAACATCTCCATTGTGGCCGCTATATTCTTCTGTGTCTCCCCTTCATCAACGAGAGCACTTATTCGACCCCACTGTCTATTACATTATATGAACCTTGAAAATCATATTGGATGATATGGGATGTGATCCTGATATAAATGTTATGGAAAGCTGGATGAAATTTGACATAGCAAAGTGTATCTTAAGCATAAAAGAATTGGTGGTGGTAATTAATGAATGTTTATATGAGACAGATGACTTTCCAACTCTTGATTTCTCTGTATTGGCATGTTGGTTTTTTCTCCATTTTGTTTCTTTCAGATTAAGTACTGGGTGTCATCTGATGTTACGTTGATTGACGAATGCAAACATAACTTGAGAAAGCATGAATAAAGTTACTGATTACTGATTACCATTGGGTGAAATTTTGACGATTATCGTCGGTAATAGCAGTTTTTGGACGTATTAGAAGCTCTTGCGGCCATGTTTGAATTCAGCTACCCAAAATTTTACTTTGGTTATACTGGTGCAGGGTCCATTCTTCATCTTTAATTTGCATAGGCGTATTGCCCCTCAAAAACAAATATTCAATATTAGCTTGATATTCGATTTTCCTCATTTTCACAATAATATTCACATTAACTCATTCAATTCAAATGCTGTTATATAGAAACTGCCCGTCCAAAATGTCTGAGAATGACAACGACAATGAAAATTCACTATCTTTTATTTATGAGTTCTGACATTTTCACGTAAAGGTCGGAAACTTTTCAGACCATCCTCGTAACTATTGATTCTCCATTACTTATGTCTACCGCTATTTAGAACAGTATCTTCGATAGCCACCGCTGGTAGATGAGAGGACATTTATCTGTCAGCGAAAGCACCTTCTGCATTCACAAATGCTGCCAATAGTCGACTCCCTGTTATTAGTATAAATAACAGAAGTATAAATGCCATGACATCAAGTAATTGAGTGGAAAAATATATATTCAAGGTAAATACAAGATTAAGTGATAATGCTAGTTAGATAATGAAGTATTTCTCTGTATAGGCGAATGTACAGGGTGGGCAAATTTGAAATATTGCAGATAGAGAAAAATGAACCCCTCCTCTCTCGATCTCATATTCAGGGGCTAGTTTAGTGTTGCCAAAATTTTTTTGATATCTCTTTCCGTACCGGACTTATTCAAAATTTCTCGAATTTTGTGAAAATGGTCCATCGCGGATATCTTGATCATCATCAAAGTTACATAAAATAAATTTGACATTCTACAGGCACTTTTTTAAGTAGAATACAATGCTGTGTGAAAAGATCTTTTAAGCTGAGCAGTTTTCGAGTTTTAAAGCAAACGTGCTTTTTTCAAATACAAACCATAGGAAACTTTACCTCTATTGGATGCAGGAATTTCATTCCTTCTCAGAAATATATAACACTTGTAGATAATTATTGCATTCAATCCCTTTTTTCAGAGAAAAACCTGAAATTTCCACAATTCCATACATAATATGCATTCCCATTAACGATTCATATTGTTCTATGACTGAAAGCCACAGATTTCTAAGATCCTTTTTTAAGATCATGATTATTTCTATAGTTTGATTCAATTCAGACCATCGTAATTAACTGTGGTCTTAGAGCTCGACAATCACTTCTACTCTTCATAAATCGAGTTGCAGATGAACATTAATATTTTCGAAATTCGAAACTTGCCAACCCGGGGAATCTACGTAACATTTGAGTCCATGCAAGTTGCTTTGGTGATATTCTATTAGAATGATTAGAAAGTTATACGAGTAAAAAAATATCATTATGAAAAACAAGACCTATGACAAACGAAAACCAAAAACACATACGAAAATCTTTAACAGAAACAAAAAGTCCCAACGATAGAAATAGGGGAATCTACTTTATCGCAAATATTCAAAAATGTTGCCGTTGTTTGTAATGCATAAATTACATCGCCGAGAAACACTACGGCAGACATTGTAAATATGAATATTACTAACAGAACCAAGGCATTCCCTGAAATTTAGTTTTAACTCTTCTGAATTGTTATTGTTCCTCTTTTAGAGTAAATCCTCAACATGACCAGAAAGAAATGGATCTAGTTGCGTCAAGTGAGGGGAACGACGAGGCCATCTCACAGGACCTTCAGTCCCTATCCAAATTTGTCCAAAATTCAAATTCAACAGATCAGTGATGGTCCTTGTTTAGTGGTCAGGGCCACAATCGTGTTGAAACAATATTTGATCTTTGTGCTAACGAAAGTTGATGGATAAATCCTTCAATGATATTATTGTTGATGATTTCTTCATAACGTGCTCCATTCAAATTTGCATGAAAAATTTCAAACGCCAAAACGCGACTATCTTTCAGTGCACACCACACATTGAAACCATATCTTTCTTGATGCTGCACATCAATATTGCGTTGAGGATTGGACCACAAATGTTCATTACATTGCGAGTGATGCTGACTTCATCTGTCTATATGACTTCTATAAAAGAGTCTGGGCGTTCTTGGATATTTTCTAGATACCAATTGCAGAAATTTAGTAGGCGAGAGGATCCCCTGGCTGCAAAAATTGGGAGACTCGCTTTTCGTAGGGTTTAAACTGGTTCTCCTTCAGAATACCGAGCGCCCTGTCTCGAATTTTTTTTCTGCTTCTATTTGTCTAATCGAAATTGAAGGTTTGGCCGTTACAGCACCTATCACTTCGATCGTTGCTTCCTCTATATCACTTACATGATATTTTTTATTTCTTGATTTTCTGAATGAGCCACTATTGATAAGATTCTCTTTCATTCTTCGAAAAATAGATTTATTTGGCTGGTGCCTTTCAGGATACCGATTGAAATACGTTCCTGCCGTTGCTGCTGAATCATACCCACTAAGAATATAATATTCCATCATATCGAACTTTTCATAATTTTCATAGATTTCTATTCTGCATATTGAAACAACCAAAGTCTCAGGTAAACACATTCTCAAAGAAATGGTTGGAACATACAACTAACAAGCAGCTATTTCTATATTCAATAAACAGTAATACTTATACGTAAGTGTCAAACTCTAAGACCACAGTTAATTACTATGGCCTTAATCGAATCAAACCATAGAAATAACCATGATCCTAGATATGATCTTTAAAATCTGTGGTTTTCCGTCGTAGACCAATATAAATCGTTGATCGGCATGCGCCTGATGAATGTATTTGTGGCAGTATTTTCTCAGAAAAAGAGGTATTGAACACAATAATTGTCTAAAAGCATCCAATAAAGGTAAAATTTCCCATGGTTTGTATTGAAAAAAAGCATGTTTGCATTAGAACTTGAAAACCACACAGCAATATTATTCTACTTAAAAAAATTATTTTTATGTACCTCTGATGATGATCGAGATATCCGTGAAGGACAATTTTCCTAAAATTCGACAATTTTGAATAAGTCCAGAACGGAAAGAGATATCAGCAAAATTTTGGCACCACTAAACTAGTCCCTGAAAATAAGATCGAGAGAAGGGGGTTCATTTTTCTCTATCTGCAATATTTCACATAGTTTCCGTACAAATACCTATAAATTTATCCACATTTACATCAGTTTTCATTGAAAACATACCCAGTTTTGTTCGGTACTTTCAAATCGTTTGTAGATATTTCGTCCATGAGCTATCAAATTATAGTAGCTAAAAACACTCATAATATTTCCGTTAACACTTCTACGACGAATATTCGCTTTTTCATTTGTTCTCTTTCAAATACGAATCCGAATAAACTCTTCAGTTACCGTAGCAATTATGAAAAGCGTATAGAAAGAGACTCAACAACCCCTCAAAAATGTCGCTGTAGGTTTATTCATTCGAGTAGAAAAATATGAAGTAGGGAGCTGTTTGCACCACATATACTAAATAAAACTTGCCGAAGCCGTATCATTTTCCGCATAGTCGCCTCGCATATCCTTCGTTGTTTAAAGTTTGATATATCTTCATTTGCTGCTTCAATCCACAAGAAGAGCTGTCGATCCATAGGCGGCGTTTGTAGCGTTGTTAATAACATTTATCTTCACGTGCATTAATTGAACAATAAGATTCTAATGTATTAAAATTGTTTTCAAAATCAACAAAGATTATGTTTTTCTCATTGATATTTAAACTTTAACAGCAATGATTAAAATTGATTGTTTGCACCATGCACTTTGGATTTTGAAGTTTTTTGTTTATCCTTAGCTCAAATATATTTTAATGTTATGCATTCTTTTTACAACTATATTGAGTAAAGAAATGATCAGTAACAGAAATGTGTTTTCTCTTTTTTCTTGTTATCTCTTATTATGATGATTTCATTAGTGTTCTGCAAAAATGTTCGGGGAAAAGAAGAAGAAAGGACCCAAGAAAAATACCATCATGTAGATTTTTCACACCAACGTTTAACACCGGATCGTTAAGAACTAAAAGAGTAACTTAGGTTTCAAATTTGGAGCCAACATTTCAAAGTTATTAATGAAGAAGGAATTTTTTTTCGAACTTGCGCACTGCATCTTGAAAATGAAGTTTTGCGGACCTATTTTATACGAGAAAAAGAACACGTTCTTTCTCGTATCTTTATTGCAGATATATATCTAAAATTTGAGTTATATGTCGAACACATATCCTATAGCAATAGTATACGAATATTATGTAAACCCTAAATAGTTAGTATCCTTTTTCTTTCAGAACGCAAGAAGTTGAAAGGAACGGAAACAAATATTCTTCGTAGTTTTTGAGAAGATAAATTGAATTGAAGTGACTTCCTTAAGAGCAATATGAAGACGATATACTTGTATTCTGAATGGTTTAGAGTATAAGATCACAAAGAACTCTGGAAGGATATATTTCAGTTATTTCGGGACTTTGTCGACAGTAAACTTCTGAAAAAGCCTGAACAAAAAGTAAAATTCATTCTCTCTGCAGGTTTTCACTTTCGAGGTTGAGGTTCTCACTGATGTATTTAGTAGTGCGAAGAAATATAAGAATAAATAATCTTATAATTCAATCCAAGTCAATTTATTATAATGGGTGTTTTCTATTTCTTGTGGGGATTCTGCAGTTCAAATGAGTAAAATTTGGTCAATCATTTTTTTCTTAGGACCTTCTTCTTGGAGATATATAACGAGTTTATCGCTTAATTTCAAATTTTGGGATTAGAGTAAATGAATATTGATCTATAATTTCCAATTATTCACTCTGCTATTTCAAATGGCATAATATACTTTTCAATTTTTTTCATTAAAGGGCACCATTTTTCCAGCATCTTTTGTTAAGATTATTGTTATTTTGTCTGAAATTAACCACCATTAAGCTATGATTTTTTTTTATTGAAATGTTCAGAACTATAATGTCATCTTCGCTCAAAAGAATTGACTCGGGTTTGAGTAAGATTTCCACTTTTTTTCAATTCTTCAAGAGGAGTATTATTTTTTTAGAGAAACGCTTTTTCCGATGTTATTTTATTTGTAAGGTGTTCAAAAATCAATTGTCAACTCAATTAAACTAAATTGGCAAACGTTTTCTTCAAATACGAATAACTCTTTCTTTTTACTTTATTGGAACCGTATTTTGAATCAGTATTGATTGGTATCAAGTTAGATTCGATCAAATCATTAGGCCGTGAAACATAGAAACAGACAAAGTGGATTCAATCATGATATTCTATGTTCCATAATGTTCTTTGTAAGGTTCTATGAATTTCGGCCCCAATTTAACGTTTCAAAATTATGTAAAAATAGCAACAAAACTAGTTTTGCTTGGTTATAGTTTTTTTGTTAAATAAAATGGCAAATGAATATTCAAACGAGGATAATATGAATTTATTTATTATTCATGGTAATTGTCAACAAATAATAACAACAACAACAAATAAAATAATAGGAATATTCGACGATTTCTTAAATAGAACCTTTTTTTATCAAATATCGAATTGGAAGCCTAAAGAAATTTAGCCGAGCATATAAAGCTTTTGCTATTCATTACGTCGTAGGCGGTAGTATATGCATGATGGTGCATCTGCCCATTTTAGTCTGATGAATAATCAATAACAACGATAGCACGGTTGGAACCCCAACCACGGCCAACTAGATCATCCGATCTTAACCCCTTAGATTCTTTGTTTGGTGTCGTTTGAAATCGTATATCGAACACCAGTAAATGAAGTTAATGAATTTAGAAACCTCATTATTGACTGTTGCGAAACTATTGGGAATAGTTGGATTTTTGAAATGATTCGATAATCTCTTGAAAGAAGATGTGAAGTATACGTTATTGTTCAATGGGGCATTTCCTACATTCAATTATTTTCTTCTGTTAATATAAAATTGAATGAAATACCAACATTCTCCATAAAGTAATTATTCTTCAACAGAAATTATGAAAAATAATTGTAAAATGGAATAAATAATGTATTGAAGATAGCAGCCTTCTTTAATATTCCCGATTCTGAGTTTGTTGAAATTATGGTTGAAGGAATTTGCACGATTTATTTCTCTGCTCAAAAAATATGCTTTTTTGAGAAAACGCAGGAAACAAAAAGCTCAATTTTAAAACGGAGCTTGAGAAAATAATTATTTCATGGTCAGACTATACTTTCCAAAAAAGTTTTGATGAAAAAAACAAGGAGTTGCAGATTTCAACTATTTTCATGAAATATTATTATTTGCTTCACAGGAACAGATAGACAGTTGAAAATTTTCGAAAATTATATAAATTCATTACATCCAAAAATTGAATTCACAACCGAAATAAAAAGCAATAGTTCAATGAATTTCTTAGACGAAACAATTTCGAATGAAAATGGAAAACATGTTTACGCAATCTACCATAAGCCGTCACATACAGATATTATAATACATAACTCGTCGTGTCATCCGTATCAACACAAAATGTCAGCATTCAACTGTTTTATTTATAGATTGATTAACATTCCGTTATCACCAGAAAATTTCAACAAAGAATTGAATTTAATTAAACAAATAGCTAAAAATAATGGTTATAATCCCAAAATAATAAATAATATTTTGAATAAAACACAAAGTAGAATCGCATTGAATGAAGTTTACCCTGTCGATAAATTGAAACAAAAATTCAACACCTCTACCTACGTTTGCATTACAAGTGAAAAACTGAAATCATTCTTGAGTAGAAATAGTTTCAACATAGTTTTCCAAACTAATGATAGCTTAGGTAAATATATAAAAACAAAACCAAATCGGATAAAGATAATAAATCAGGTGTTTATAGATTTAATTGCAATGACTGTGATAATTTCTAATTGGTAGTTTTCAAATAAAAAATCAGATTCAAATTACGCGAATCATATCCTAGAAAATAATAACTCTTTCGACCCACAGTTTGAAATTTTGCATGCAGATAATAAATATTGGAAAGTAGATCTTTGGGAATGTTTAGAAATCAACAAACACAATTACTCAGGTAGACTCATTAATGAACAAGTCGATTTAAGCCCTTCACCTCTATTGAATCTCTTCAGGGAGTAATCTATTCATTAATTTTATTGGATATACCTGTCATCAATAACCACTTAAGAAGAAGCAGCTCAGTAAGCTTCTAATTAATTAAGAACATTTGTATTTATATTCTCAATTGTATTTATATATAGTAGTCATAATGTCTGTACATTCATTCGTCTGGAGAAGCTACGGTGAAGTGAAATGCTTTACGAATAACAATTATTCAGTAAATTCCTCAGAAAAGATTACTTGTTTTTGTTATTTTCATAGAAGGTGGAAAAATTAAAGAACAATGACATGAAAATCTTTGTTAAACTGAAGATTACTATAGAATTTCAAGCTGTTTTCTTTTTCATTTGTGAAGAAAAAATTAAAAACCATATATTGTCTCTACTTAGAGCAGTCATATCTCGAAAAGGAGGGCTATAAGAAAAATATATTTGTCAAATCTTCTTCATTTTAACTGAGGTGTTTCCACTTGAACTAGGTCGGTGAAATAAGGATACATTCTGTATAC
This sequence comes from Cryptolaemus montrouzieri, assembly GCA_013387265.2. Taxonomy (NCBI): domain Eukaryota; kingdom Metazoa; phylum Arthropoda; class Insecta; order Coleoptera; family Coccinellidae; genus Cryptolaemus; species Cryptolaemus montrouzieri. The sequence goes on along the minus strand of JABFTP020000001.1, from coordinate 53,073,305 downwards.
TGACTTGCTAAAAATATCTCGACACGCCAGAAATATCGCTAAGTGCCAAAACCATTTTTCAATACGTCTCACCGCAACTTACGTTTTATAAGGATTCCAAACTCATAAATGCGGACAGCTCTCCTATCAAGCGTTAGCCATGTATGAGAAGAGAAATTGTGAAATAATAGAGCTCACTCAGAAGAGAAAATATTGAAATAATGTGCAGTAAGAAAAATGTGGAATAGAAATGTTGCTCTTTTGTTCCACGAATTTTCGAGGACTCTCATTCAAGATCGAAAATCAGAAAACTTTACCTTAATAACATTTCATATTTCAAATTTCAGGCGACCTGAGGTTGACTGAAATTGAGGCCATTAACTTTTATTGGATTTTTTACAAAACCGAAGAGAATATGCTGCAAATGATCCGATGTAAAACGCGCCCTAATTGAGGGACGACAATTTATGGAAACTCCAAATCTGTAGTCTCAAATGTTTTCAACTTCAATAATTCAACTTCGACAACGAATCTAGACAGTTCGATTAGATTCCGATCAGCATCGCATCGATCTGAATATAGAGAAATGAGTATTATTCTCATTTTAGGCACAATTCATTTCCATTGTAGAAGGGTCCATTTTGCGATTGTCGATATACACTCCGTATATATACCAGTTTTGTGCTGATAATTGAACGATAGAAAAAAGGGAGTATGAATTTGAAAAAACTTATGTCAATAATATTATAAATGTAAAAAATTGTAGGATTGGAGTTTGATAGTTCGCTACGCCTAAGGCGGATCCATGTCGTGCATGTGGCGATCAAATGAATTGTTGTTCCGATCTCAATGACACACAACCTACACCCCAGTCTTATCTTGCACATGTGATATCTGAACTTGTCATTCCCCATTACTATCTGTGTCAGGAGCCGTGCATTAGTTCGACTGTCTTCAACTACCTTTACTAGGTGATGAAATCTAACCCATAATTGCTTTGGATTGGGGAGCTTTAGCGGTACGAGACCCTTGAAGCCACATGTGCTGATGTGGTGCTCCAAAGCCGTTCTGTGACCTAGGTACATCCACTCCTCACTGGTGTGGTGGCCGAGTGTGGAGAAACAGACAGCGAAGTTGGCTCTATAGGGGCTCAGATCACTGATGCTGAGAAGTGCAGTTGGTGCTCGAATAAACTCCCTTTCTCCGGCATAAGGTGCACTGTTAGGTTAGATATGGTTCTTCAAAGCCGTTCTACTACCCACACTTACCTAGACCTCGCTGGTCTGGTGGACGAGAGTGCAGAAACGGTTAGGGGTCAAATTACAAGACCACACAGTTTTTAGCAGTTTCGACTATTTATATGCCAAGGAAGTGTGGCACGCTAGTGGTCGGTGCGAGACATACCCTGTTTCCTGAAGCTATTAACAGCGACTAACAACCCCTCTGGATAAACTCGGATAGAACCACGTCGAGGTAGCACTTTGGTCGTAAGATCGATCCAAAAAAGAGTGGGAGGAAAGAAAGGATTCCTTGGCAGGCGGAAAGTATACTGTTACACAGATGGCTCGAAGAACAAAGAAGGGTCAAGTAGCGGAGTTAACTGCCGCTACTGTAGCTGAAGAAATGAGAAGGTTTCTACCTTCCATAAGAAAAACAATCATTAGTTTTCCAGTAGCAGATCATGGCGATAGTTGTCTGCTCTCAAAGGCTGTTAGAACTGGGAACAACAAATAAGTGGATCACAATTTGCTCAGACAGTTGGTCTGCTTTAGGAGCCCTGGTTACACATAGCATTACTTTAAAGGTGGTCTCGGAGTTCATGAAGGAACTAGAATTGGGTTGCGAGTCACATCAGGATCAGAGGAAATGAGATTGCGGGTACGCTACCCTGTCTAGGTGCTAAGAATATTCTAACTTCAGGGATGTATATGAGCTAATTTTTTTCCTTTAGAAGTTGAAAGAACTTCTTCAATAATTTGAAAGATTGAATTCTTCGGATATTGAAATGGAAATTAATAATCAAGATATTGATTTCAAAATAAGAAATATGAATATTACCATTTTTGGAAAATCTACTTTCAGAACTGCAAAATATGGGTTAAGAGGTTTGTCTAGGATTTAGTCTAGTTTCAAACATGAAAATATTCATGGAAGATTTTGATTTCAAAGACGAGAAACAGTATTTTAAAATTTTCGGATGTAAATAGGAGTTGAAATGTAGTATTGTTTGATCTTAACCAGAAAGAAATGAGGGTGGAAGAATTTTTATTCAGATCAGGGTCTGAAATAGGAGTCGCGTTTATAGTGGGCCTCAACTAATATATCAATCCATACTAATAGTGTAAATACAAAAAAATGTTAACAAGAAAATATTCACAAAATATTTCCCGCGTGACTATATGGTCGATTAGAAATGTGTAATAACTATTCCTGGTGAAACCGAGCGACGGCTCGGTTTAAGGTTGTTTGTTTGTTTTTCCTTTAACGCGCTCTATTTCTGCCTTTTCGGCTGATGACACGCCGGGGAATTCTGTCACCTCACTAACCCGGGAATTTTGCCGAACCCCTCTCGTGTCGAGGGAAGGGATCTTTAATGTCCAACATATCTCTGTTAGACAGGACCGACAGCTTTATATCTCCTCCAGAAGATAGACACGCAAGCATGCTCAGAATCCAAAAAATCGCACCGACTTTGTGGGGATTGAACCCAGATAATTCTGCGCAGGAGACGAGCATCATCATATCCTCTACGCCACCGAGCCGGATCGGTTTAAGGTTGGTACCAGGGGTGTCAAAATTACACAAGTTATGCATCGCCAAAATCACAGCATTATAGATTGATAATTTGATGAAAATGTTGATATTTTTGCCCGAAAATGTAAATTCTTCGTCTCCTATTGGTGAAGATTTACGGAGAGCCTAGTAATCTCAATTGTACCGATGAATCGGCATTGAATTATATGTTTCATGTTTTATAATAGATTTTCATGAGAATCATAGAAATCTAAGTCGTGTTATTTTGCAATTAATGGTTCTTCAAAAAACAGACTGATATTGAGGATTAGATAATCTATTTTATGAGGTACTACACAATCTCTTTCTCATTATAAAGTGGAAACGTAAACGTTTAAATAAGTAAGAAAAATTCTTCCGATTCAACCAAATTGATTTTCATCGACTGTTTTCGTCAATTAGAAATTAAACGGATTCATGAAAACCTGAAATTTTTCCAAATAATTATCGTTTTCGATTCGTCACATGCTATTTCAGAAAGTAAATTACTAAGTGGTCGTATATAGAATAGAATCAGCTCTTCAAAAAGGTACCACCCAATTCTTTGCCTTAACAAAAATTTTGGGTTGAAGCAGCCAGGGGTAGGGCGTTGATAGGTAGAGAATGAAACATGTTACAGAAATTATCCCCCTTCATTCAAAAAGCGTCCTGTTTTCACTTCGAATACTTCTTAAATTATGCATTATAAAAAAGAACATTACGTCCAGTTTTGGGACGATCCATATGCTTTCCAAAAATAAGTTTGATTTTAGACAGTAGTCAGTGGTGTAGGAGTCTTGTTTGGAGAAAAGGTTGTTGAATACCATGGTACGCTACTGGATGTTTTCTCCAAAAGTCCGAAAGGAATCAAACCTTTCAAACTGTATTTGTAGACCACCTTGGTATAGGGTAGGCAAACATTTCAATTTCTATCTGTTGTGAGGCAAGAAACTCACTCTTGTGGAATATTCAAGAACACACTAATGTGATATGACTTGAAAAAGTGAAAATTTTCTACATTTTCAATCTTCATATCTTTGGTAGATGTAACAGTTGGGCTGAAAATTCCGTAGGTTACCAAAATAAAACACATTCTTTGGTAAAAATCAACTTTTTCATTAAATATAGTTGCCTTCAAGTGGAATATCGATAATAGCGGACGGAGAATATGGCGGTGGATGGGCAAGCAATTGGAAGCCCAAATCATAGAACTCTGCCACTATTTTCATTGATTTGTGACACGGTGTACTGTTTTGATGAAAAAATACTTTTTTCTCTTTCAAATGAGGCCGTTCTCCCTTGATTTCATCCGATGTAATACTCACTGTTGGATAGCATCTTTTGCGCTAATCGATAAATATAATACCTTGCAGATCCCAGAAAACTGATGCCATAACCCCGCCAGCATCTTTCCATGCTTTCGCTTTGGTTCTCCACAACCAGTCCACTCAGCCGACTCTCATTGGATCCTGAAGTGTAGTGATGAGTCCAGGTTTCATCCATTGTGATATATCGACGAGAAACTTCATCTTTATTATGGCTAAAAATTTCGAGAGTTTGCTCTGAATGAACACAACGTTGTTGTTTTTTATCGATTGTTAGCATGCATGGTACCCACTTTCAACACAGCTTTCGCATATCCAAATAATTATGAATTAAGTGTCCTACACCTAACCCTTTGATATCTTTACAGTCTTTGCTAACTCAATCAACTTTACTTCAAGGTCAATCAAAATTATTCTGTCGACTTTCTTGATGTTTTCCTCGGTGACTGCCTTTTTTGGTAGTTTCGTCTCGTTTAAACTTATCAAACCACTTCCCAACTGTTGATTTTTCTGGTGCAGAGTCCGAATATGGTTGAAGCTTTGGCTTCAGCGGTTATTTTTTTGATAAAAACCAACGTGTTGTTAATAGTAGAAAATCTTTTTCATCTAGCTTATCGAAAATAACAAAAGTTGCTTCCTCAAAGTGCTATATCAACTACAAACAACTACTAGACAATTGGAAAATTTATAACATCTTTTGAAGGTCAGTACTAACAAAACATCATATGAAGATAATCCTAGTAGTGCGATCTATGTGTTAATCTACGAACTTTTCAGCCAAACTGTTACATCCCTGATTCAGGTTCAAAAATTATAAAATATTGAAGAAAATCTTTGAGTCAAGTTGCCCCCCTATTCAAAGATTTAAGGAATAAGCACCCTTTCATTGATAGTAATGAGCATGGGTTGTTGAATGATAATCATTTTCAGATGAAAATTGACTTGTATTTTAGGTGTCCGTCCAGAAATCAAGAACTTTAAGCTTAAGCTTTTCACGTTATTCGCTGGTTTAACCTGTATCTTGCAAAAAATGTGATCAAATCAGAAAATTCGTACACAATAATGTATAAAGTTCAGAAAAGTTTTCAAAAAAGTTTCAATATAAAAAAATTAAACACTTGTATCTGATTTCCACAATGTTTATTTTCTATACATAGAACCGGTTTCGTCAGTTTCAAGTATCTAGAGCTAACAGTTATGAGAAAGAATGTGCTAAAACCTATATTACCCGTTGAGTAGTAGGGAGTCATTCAATTCTAGTTGCCCATTGAGAGTGCTGAATTTTGTGGTATTACAAAGTTTGTTTATATCCAAACTTTCCAACATATTCCTTGTCACCCCTTTATTGCGTATGTGGGGAATGTTTAAATCATCTAAAGTAATTATGTGATTTATAGATTTAATATATTCAAAAACTGTAGATTTGTTATCTGAGGGAGATGTTCTTCGATTAGATAAAATTATTAGATTAAAAATTTCGATGAATAAGTTGGTCTTTCATTACCTTCAATTCGATATATTCCAGACTGTTTGAATATATTAGTTTTTCGTTTAGAATTGAATAGTAATTTGCTCATGTTGGAACAAATGGTTGGATATTGTTAAATTAAATTTGGAAAGACAATTGCTAATATTATTAGAAAGGGGCTAATTTGAGTTAGACATTCCTAATTATTTTCTGGTTTTTCTTAAGTGAATATAGTAGTTGACGAATTTGTTTTTGTTCTTTGTGTTTAGTGACACTGTTCGTGTGGGAGACTGCAAGGTTATTATTTCATGAAATTTTAATACTGATTTCTGTATATTGCAGATAGGAGAAAAAAAAGTTTAGAAATCATAGAAATATGATCGACTAATTTGGTGTAATGTGGGTAAAAGAATCTATTGGGCATATTGAGTTTGTAAATGTTTCTTTTCTATATATGTTTTAGGTGAAATGATTATTGCGTTGCGATGGTTATGTTTAGGAAATGTGTAGGTTGTTTGATATGCATTCTGTTTATAAAATGTAAAAATTAGTCTATTGTCTGTTCGTGCCTTGAAAATCCACAAAAAAATGATCAACGCATATGAACCAAAAAATGATATGTGATTGAACTGACTCGTTATGCATTATAGATTTCTGAGGGGCTGAGTAAATTTTGAATACGACTGGAAATAATTCTGTGATATATAGATCTCTAAAAGGTTACTAAATTCATTTATTATGTGGTGAAGTGGTATTTTGATTGAAGATTTCTTTCATTGAGTACATACTTTTATACTGAAAAAGACAAATTCAAGTGTATAAAGATTATTTATCAGGTCTACAGAATTTAAAATTGTGTACTGTGGATGAAAGTTGGCGAATTCCATGAATTTGTGGTTTAAGAAGCTTGGTAATTTACCTGCAAGGGTGTTGAGGATGTTACAACTGGATTTTCGGGATTTTCTTCTTTGATAGTTTGATTAGAGAATTTTTGGGGCTTGGAATAAGTTTCTTCTTGTCCCATTCTGGAAGAGCTTGATTGTTCCAGTTCTTGTTCGATTTCTTTGATGAATCGTTTTGAAGGTTCTCTTGAGATTTATGTTACGTTCAAACTAACGATGATGTCTTGAATTTTTCATGGTACTTGTTTTTGTCGAGGGACACTATACTATTTCCTTTATCTGCTTTCGTAAGAGTTAGATATTCATTCTGTTTTCATTTGATAATGATTATACTTTGTAAAAACCCAAAATTCACCACTTTCAATGGTCGACTAGAATTGAATCACTTCCCACAACTTTACATTTGAAAAAATTAAGGTAAAACAATTCTTTGAAACAAGCTCTTATTTAAATGCGCTAAAAAGAAAAAAAAAGCTTTTACACTAAAACTTTTACTGTTAACTTATAACGTTATTATTATTATCTTATATCTCGCAACAAGCTTTTGTATTATAAAATATAAATTGTGTTAAATTTGAAATGACGTTATAAGTTAACAGTAAAAGTTTTAGTGTAAAAGTTTATTTCTTCTTTTCAGCGCATTAAAATAAAAGCTTGTTTTTAGAGAATTTTTTTACCTCAATTTTTTCCTAGCTATTCTTGGCAAGCCCTTTCATTTGTTACCCATATTGTAGGAACGAATAAAAGAAAATTATCCGCCATTTTGGGTGTTCCGCCATATTAGATTAAGAGTGAGGTCAAATTATTTTTCTACTTATTCTGGGCAAGCCTTTTTATTTGATACCCATATTGTAGGAGTGCATTAGAAATAACTGGTCCGCCATCTTGTGTACTCTGCCATGTTGGTTTTAGAATGACGAAACACAGTTAATCATGCATTGTCATCCAAATTAAACGTGCATACAAAATTTCAGCTCAATCGGTTGAGGGCAAGTGCGTTAAAATTGAGTTGTAATATTTCACCCGAACATACAAACATACGTACATTGTGAATAAAAGCTTGTGAAATAGTTAGAGATAGCACATTCTTTTTCATAACTGTATTCATAACCGAAACGGGTTGTGTGTATTGCAAATAAACACTGTGGAAATCAGATGAAAGTGTTTCGTTTCATTTATATTTAAATGATTTCTCATGAAATAAATCCTTCTATAATATCATTAATCTAAGATATTTCACTAAATCTACTTTTTTTTTAATCATTCATTTAATAGAACCTATACCTGTATTCGGCTGGCATCCATTCTCCAAATTGTAGCAACTGTGGATTTGTTAGGTGACCGTTCCCAAAGTTCGAGAATGCCCCATACAGGTTCGGAGGAGCTTTCAGAGGTACACCTGCTGGAAGATACGACAAAGGTTGTATTCCTACGCTTTGAGCTGGGATCAAGTCTCTTAAAGGCAAGTTCCCGGATCCAATCTTGAAAGTGGAATAGCTGATAGGGCCATTCCCATCTGCTTGATAAGAATAACCTGAAATCGTTGAGCAATGATGATAATAATTATGCATAATTGAAATGTTTTCAGTATGTTGGTGCAATATTATACAAATATCAGTTTCGCAGTTTTCAGCTGGTTTATTTTTTGAATTTTCTGTATTCTTTATTTCTGGGAGGTGGTGATGCCTGTTATACCGCAGGTGTGGCCCCCAAGATCATTTAATGTGTGTTCACTCGCTTCTTGAAGAGGGCGAAAATTATCGGAAAGATGTTTGTGTTTAAAAGCACATTATTGTAAACAAAAGAATTTTTATAGGGAGAGGTATGTGGCGTAGTTAGTTGCTCCATCCGCTGATGAAAGTTTTTCGCGAGCCAGGTTTTTCTTTGAAACTGATTTTTTGCTATAAGCGAGCAGTTCTTCAGAGGATTTGTCATGAAAGTACCTGTAGAAAAGAGAAATATCAGTAGCCTGTCGACATTGAGCGAGAGGCTGGAGATTACGCGTGATCACCGGGTGGTTGATGAGGCACATTGCAATGTTCTGGACACAATCCGAATGTTTAGGTTCGAAGCCTCAAACATGGGAACCATATCCTAGACTACGTCGTGCCTGTGCTTTGTATAAATTTATCAGCTGTGATGGCGTGAGGTACTGCTTAGCTAGTACAGCTAGAAAACTGAGTTTAACAGAAGCAGATTTGGTAAAGCCAACAAAACTGCGGTGTTGACTGTGATGCCTAGTAGATGCATATCTATTTCGCAGGAACTTGCATAAATGAGGTCTACCAGCAGTGGCTTTTATAGAGAACGCTGTTGATTGCGTCTTATTCGGGTTAAAATTGACCAAGTTCAGCCGACTCCATTCCGATAACTTTTCCAAGTCTGAATTCAGTCACTAGCTCTGTTGGTATCTTTGTCAGTGTGACTCATCAGCAGTTATGGGACGCTGATTAGATAATGAGGACACCAGAGTACAGTCGTCCGGAAACCCAATTATTCTGTTTTCGATGGAGTGGAATACAGCATTAGTTTGCAACAGAAAGAGAGTTGGCTAGAGTATGGGTACTTCTGCATTAGCCAGCAAGATTCATTCGTTGCATCATCAACTAGTACCCGACTCGATCTACTGAAGAGAAAGCTACCAACCCAACGACGAATCATTCGGCAAGTCTATATGCAATTTCTTTATTGATTGAGGCTGCGTGACAATGCCGGTCGAAGGCCTCTCAAATATCAAGAGCAATGGCTTTTGATTCGCCATGCTTTTCGATTGTTGATAACCACAAATTATTTCAACCTGTTGGGAATGAGGACATCTTTTTAACCTACTTTCATAACCAAAGAGAAATTGGTGTACTACTTCAGGCTAATTTGAGATGAAAAGTTAGAACACAAATTTTCACAAATATATTGGTTCTCATACTGTATCAGCTGAATCGCTATTACCAAAAATATCAACATAAAAATACATTCGAAATTCTCTCAAAGGAAACTATTGAATTGAAGAGTTGTATCAAACAGACACATCGACGATTCAATTTTTTTTATATAGACCATTGCATTTCTTTTTCAGCTATATCAGAAAAGCTATCGATTATTGTTTATGTCGTATTATTTGCATGTCAAATTTTTATATGATAAAATTATACGAGTTCTTAAAATTGAATAACAACTTTGGAAAAACCCTGTATAATGACACGTAATGTCTAAATTATGAGTGCACCAAGTGGTGAATCTCGGTTAGGCCGAGATGACAAGTAAAGCCCCCTACCGGCCTCTTGGGAATCCGGGGTTGACAGTTGGTTTCCAGCAATATAAAACGATCGGATTTTGCTTATCAGGAGAATTTAAAAATTCAGACGTATCAGCTTTTCAGCGCTTTTCTGGAATGTTGGGATTTGCAACTCGGAAACTTGGATAAGCAGGTGGGATCATATATGAACCATTGAAAAGATCATCTTATGAGAAGTGAAGAAAATTGCGGTTGCTTGAGCTTACGCCTCAACTCATAATAATTAAAAAAATAGCGATTATAAATATAGTTATTTTGTGTTCAAAAGGATATCGAGTTCAGATTTTAATTGCGAAAAAGATCGATCAGAAATTAATGAACTTTTAGAGAAAGATAACTGTCTGCATTTTCATCTTGAAAAGAAGCATTGTGAGATGATGAATTGAATTAACGCAAATAATGGAAATTTTGAAGGATTTTCAGAGGAGAAATGTACAAAAGACTAACGAACATAGAAAGGAATATCAAAAGACTTTGTTATTTGATTAGTTCGAAATTTGTTTGCTTAGTAAAAATGTAATAGATTAGAGAAAACTAGAGGACTTTAGGAAATTTTTATGAGGAAATATTCTATTACGTCAATCCAAGCAATGAAATAATATGTTTTGGGGTCAGACTATAACGAATATTCATGAAAAACTGACTACAAGGTCTAGGAAATACCTACAATTGTCAGTCAATTAATCAATTTGTTTGTCACTAAGAAATATAAAAACAACGTTTTTGAAGATTGAAAAAGATTTTTTGAAAACGTTAAAATAACAGTTATGCAAAAACATACATGGCGAAATCTTGCATGAAAAAAAATTTGTTGTGAGAATTTCTTGCACAGGGTGTCCCATTTTCGATGTTTCATCACAAGAGCTATGTGAAATTCTGCATATAAAGAGAAATTGCCACCGATATTCGTGAAAACTGGTGAAAACAGATCGAAGCTATTTTCTTCTGTATTCGAGTTACTCCGGATTTCTAGACTATTTTAACACTCTTCTGGCACTTTTTTTGGGTAGAATACAGAGACGAATTCAATTTTTTCGTTGAATTGTTTTCGAATTATTATATAAACTTATGTTTCTTTAATGTAAACCGAAGGTAAATTTGGATAAAATAGGAGGAGTATTTTTCTCTCTTTCCAAATATATATGATAAGCCTGACTAATTTCCTCGAAAATGTGAATTTTTTCAGAAATAAATAGTCCTGGAACATTTCGTGGTGTCATATAGTATGCTGGTAGGAATTTAAACAAAACATCTCTCAATGAAGACCACTTATAATTAGAACATACGAAAATTATTTATTACACATGAGTAATGGAATATCAAAATAATAATTAATGACAGAATAAATATAAAATGATCTTAAATAATCGAAAGAATTTCGATTATTTATAATGCACAAATTGAAATGTCCAGAAACACTTCTATGCTAATTTTGAATTTGAGTATTGGTCAGCTAAATAATTTCTGAAATTTTGTTTCTCCCTACCATATTACAATGGCTTTGTCTATATAAAAATCCTTGACATAATCCCAATAGAGGAAGAAATTTAACGGCGTTAAATCTGGTAATCGTGTTGGCCATCTCACTGATCCTTTCTTCAGAGAAAGACTGGTTTGAAAGTTCTGAGGAACCATCACTATGAAAACTAACATCAAAAATCGAATCTACCTTGGTATTGAATATTACTTTCTTGATGGAGATTGCTATCGGACAACTAATGTTCACTATTGCAATTGAATCATCTGTTACTGGTTACCATCACTTCATACTCCATTAGGTATACTGGTAGAATTGGGGATTTACTGATATCTTAGGAGAAATTCTAGCCATTGCCAATACCCTGACATTAGAAACTAAGATTTCCTAATCTTATAAGTATATATATATATATATATATATATATATATATATATATATATATATATATATATATATAATATATATATATATATATATATATATATATATATATATATATATATATATATATATATATATATATATTCTAAGGAATGTGTGTCTCATGACATAATGCTTCGTTTTATCTTTTATAGCAAGTCCAATATTTCGACACAATTTGCAGGGAACTGAACATTCAGGGAAGTGAAAAAGATTAGAACATTTTCTAAGATTTGAGCTGTGACAATTTTTAAGTCAAAAATATGAAAAACTTACAGCTATCAGATACTGGTTTAAGACAGATCACCATATGAAGACGCAATATGACATTCACTAAACACATTAATCATATAAATTAAGTTAATATCAGTTAAAATTACATGGGTAAATTTACAATTAATATATTACTCAGATCTCAAATGTAATATATTATTTGTATTTTCAACTATGTAATTTTAACTTAGTTTATATGATCAATATTTTTAGTGACTGTCAGATTGCGTCTTCAAATGGTGATTTGTCGTAAACCAGTATCTGATAGCTGTAATTTTTTTATATTTTTGACTTAAAAATTGTCACAGCTCAAGTAATAGAAAATGTTCTTACCTTTTCAGTTCCCTGAAGATGATGCAAATTTGCAAATTGTGTCGAAATATTGGACTATAAAAGGTGAAACGCATTATTTCATAGGCCCTTCCTTGCCACACAACCCTTAGAATCCAGAGGAAATACATATCTCATTGGCATATATTTCGGTAAACAGGGTGTGCCAATTTTCTATTAAAAAATCTTGGGAGGTTTTTTCAGATTGGAAGACCACTTTTTTGTTGAAGATTCAAGAGCGTCCTAAACTCTGCTATGATGTCTTTAAGTATTAAATTTTTTTGGTGAGTAGTTTCGTCACAATATTTTTCCGTAGAAATTCATGAAAATAGGCTCTCACATCATCGCATGCTCCTTCAACCAGAGATGATGAATACATTTTTCCTTTCGTTTTCTTATTGCCCAAGGATAGGTTTATTGATGAATTGAAATAGATTATCCTCATTTTATACAGGAGTGTCTCAAAAAATCAATGAATATTGTAATTTTAAAATATCATATCTTGATTTTCACAAATGGAACATCCTGTATTTTATTATACATGTCAATTCATAAAATATTGTGCCATATTTTTGCAGAAGTAACCTTAAATTTATCTTCGACCATTTTCAAAATAAAAAAATGAAAAAATAATAAAATCAGAGAGAAATGGAGATATTTTAAGGTATTCGTGTATGAAATACGTAGTAGATTGATTTTTGGTGAGATGATCTACAAGGTGTTGAACTATTTCAATAAGTGTTCGAAATGTTGCCCGTTTCTTTGTAGACACAACTAAATCCTTCTGAGGAAAGACCGTTGAACTCTCGACAACATATGCGGATTAACTTAACCGACTGACAGGCGTCGACTATTCTCTGTCTCATATCCAACTGTGTTGTAGAAGGAATCTGGTAAACGATGCCCTTAATATAACCCCATAAGGAAAAATCTAGACTCGTAAGGTCCGAAGACCTAGCTGGCCATCTAACAAGACCACCACGTCCTATCCATTTGTTTGGAAATACATGATTCAAATGCTCCCTAACCTGATGTGGGTAATGTGCCGGTGCTCCATCCTGTTGAAACCACAAATCTTGTCTTATAGGCTCTGTTACTTTGGCGAGTAACATTGGTAGATGATTTTGCAGAAAATCTAAATACATTTCACTATTGAGGTGCCCGTCGAAAAAGTGCGGCCCAATTAGATATCCATCTAGTATAGCGGCCCATATATTCCAGGACCAACGATGCTGGTGATCTATTTGTCTCAGGAGGTATGGATTTTCCGTAGCGTAATAATGAAAGTTGTGCCAGTTAACAAGCCCATTCTTGTGGAAAGTTGCCTCGTCCGAGAAAAGAACTCTACTAAATATATTTGGATTTTCCGCTGCTTTGTCACTTGCCTGATTGCGGAAATTGATTCGATTTTCATAGTCTTGCTTGTTCAGTTCCTGGTGCAGCTGTATATAATATGCATGAAATTTATTCACTTTCAAGATTCTCTGGACGGATGTTTGACTTATATCTATAAACTGAGAAATTTCTCTTTGGCTTCTATATGGGTCCTCTGTCACTGTCAACAAAACTGATAACTGGTTTTCTTTAGCTGTAGCAGTTTTTGGTTTTTCATGTTTTTTGAAAGCGATATTACCCGTTTCGAAAAATCAAATTAGAAGTTTCTTAAAGCATCTTGCATCAGGATGCCTCTTTCAGGAAACCTTTGTGCATAAACTCTACTTGCCAACAAAGAATTTCTATCACACACACCCAGAATAAAAATAATATCAACCATTTCTTCTTTGGAGAACTTCATGGCAGTCAATTGAGTAAATTGGGTTCAAACCTCACTTCAACAATGTTTAATAACGAAACACTTGTGTAAAATGCAGAATATAATATGTCCGGACACTTGATAGAAGGCACAAATAAAAAAAAATGTTAACCCATACCTCGATTTATGTTTAATCATCTTGATTTTATCATTCATTAAAAGAATTTTCTTGTTTAGGTTTGCTTTTTACTACTTGAATCATTACAGAAAAAATACTTTTCTGCGAATAATGACGTATGTTCATGAGTTTGATACGGTTTGTAGAATTTTCATCAAAAATTTTTACAAATAATCGAATATTTCGAAAATAATCGATAAAGATAAGGTTACTTCTGCAAAAATATAGCACAATAGTTTATGGGTTCACATGAATAATAACACACAGGGTGTTCCATTTGAAAGAAATCAAGATATGATATTTTTAAAATTACAATATTCAATAATTTTTTTGAGTCACTCCTGTATAAACTGAGGATAATCCATTTCAGGTCATCAATGAAGCTATCCTCGGGCAATAAGAAAACGAAAGGAAAAAAGGATTCATCCTCTGTGGCCGAAGGAGCGTGCGATGATGTGAGAGACTATTTTCATGAATTTTTACGGAAAAAAAAATATTGAGACGAAACTACTCCCCGAAAAAACTTATTACTTAAAGACATTATAGCAGAAATTAGGCCACTCCTGAATCTTCAACAAAAAAGTGGTCTTCCATCTGAAAAAAACTCCCAAAATTTTTTATAGAAAATTGGGACACCCTGTTCACTTCAAAATAAATTGTTGAAGTAGATTTTTACTTTCTTAATACAATACAGTTCGAACAAAAATGAAATCTTGAAGAGTGTACGAGCTACCGAGCACCGCGCCATGGTGAATCACCCAGTATATGCGCGAAACCTTAGATGAAAAAGAATCAGTATTTATGCGATTCTGTTTCAATATTGGAAATATAGACTTGTGAGGTTGCCTCCTGAGAGGAAAACAAACAAAATGATTTTCTGAGGCTGAAACTTATTTTATCTGAGAATTCCCAAAATCTTAGATTTTGGTATCGTACCCTCAGCTTCAGGTGCTAATATGAAATGTGAGGAATTCGCAGATACAGCTATCAAAATATCTATTCTAACCTCTTCATTATCTTGTTTATTGTATTTCTTTCTCACTGAATGAGAATGAGTAAAAAAATGAGCATTCTGAACGTAGCATTCAAATGTGTAAATTTTTTAGGTTTTCAAAGTTCTCGAACTTTTATCAATCAAAATTTTCTCACAAAATTATTTGTGAATCAATAATATGAACTTAATAAAGGATTAATTTTGAGATTTATTTTCGTTCTGTGTAAATTCGCACCTGAATTTTATTGATATTTAGAGGTATAATAATACTAAATCTTAATATCAACTCCCATATATTGGAATTTCTTCTTTTTCATACCTTTTATTATCAATGCACTACTTAATCTAGCAGTACTGAAGAGAATATCACTGTCATACTCGAAATCAAATCTAATCTTATCACCAGCTTTTGCCCTTTACATAATCTGCTCGAATACAGAGAATCCTTTCTGACTAACCCCTCGATCTAATCCTGAATATTACGAGATGTTGAGATACTGAATGTAAATTGTTGATCACAATGAGCCAAAGGCTTTTGATCTCAAAGTGGATTATTGAGTTCCGTATACGAATGACTTCAGCATTGCTTATTAGTACGAGTAGCTTAGTTACTATGAGACTAATAATGGTTTAGGCACTAATATTACTTGACATTTACGAGGTTTGAATTCTAATTCTTTCTGTATAAATCTATGATTCTCGATCGGAAGTTCTATGATATAATATTTATATTGAATCGATTTTTAAACTCTTGTTTTATATCATTTATCCTACTCCATGAAAGTGGAAAGCTTCAAAATAATATATTGGAATTGTAAGTAATAGCAGAAGGGATATAATTTGTCTTCAATTTTCAACCTGAATTTTTCGAGCTCAAAGTGATTAAACCAATCGTAATTTTCAAAAATATTTCTTGATAAAAATTTTCTACACACTGTAAGAATCTGAGTCGAAATAAGTAATGTGGACAGAATTTGTTTGAATAATTCTTGAAATATTTCTTTCGATTTATGGAAGTCAATGTTCTAACCTGCAACGGCAGTACAATTGGGAGTCTGAATTCTTTGTTTCCTTCTTCAGCGAAAGAATAAATCTTATTATAAACATGAATTGTAGTAAAAGTGTAGCCAATAAGTCCTACAGCAAGTTGTGAGATCTCATAGATTTTATATGGTAACTTGGTTTTCGATATATATATATATATATATATATCATGTACTATCGGTACAGGGTAATTTTAAAAGCTTAGGCCCCTCAAAAGCTTCGTTGCTGATAGGGTGTTATAATTTAACAAGTGTAATTTTTCACTATGTTTTACTATCAATAAACAAATTGAATTAATAGATCAATGTTTCTGTGGTTTTGAACTCTCGTTTATCATTTTGAACAACCAGATATCGGGTATACAGTTCACAAACTCTTTGAAGGAGTTATTATGTAAATACTCCAAAAATTTTTGAATTTACACAAATCAGTCTAGTCGTTCATTTTCTGAAAGCTGTCATTGAACAGTCATTTAAAAGTTTCAACTTATTCTAGATAATTGAGTTTTCTACTCTTTGGAGCACTGAATAGATCTTTCAAATTATTAACACTAGAAAAAGAGTTTCCATTTTTGATACAGTGGTTAGATGAATATTGGTCAATTTTAGTGAAAGCAATTTGATGTTTTTATATTAATTTTGAAGGACCGACCATTTTAACCTATGCAGAAATTAATGCAGTCTGGACAAGATAACTTATATTTCCTGATTTTGAATTCTCTAAGGAATTTTCAGTATTAAACGACAGCGATGACAATATATACTGAGGTATGGATGCGATTTTAGATTACAATTAGGACAAGTAGGAATATACAGTGGAGATTTATATGGGATTATAGGGGTTACATTTCTAGGTAACAAACTGAAAATAAATACATAAAAAATCAATTTAATTGAAGTTTGTAACCTTATCTCTAGGCTTAGCCAATGGCTAAGGGAATTTTTCTCGCTTGGCAGTTCTTAGAAGATCCTTCAATTCAGACTGATATTTAGCAGTTTCATTAGTAATTTGCCTCTTAAAAACAAGATTTCGTTTCCAGTAATTCTTGAAACCTTGTCTTCAATCGGCTGTGAATTCAACATTTCCTCCCAGTCGGCTTCAATAAAATCTTCATCTTTAGTTTCAAGCAACTCCTAAATGTAACTTGATTCTATCTGTCCGAAACCATCTCATCCTATACCATTAGCAATTTCGGCAATGTTTCCAGTTAAATTTTGAATTTGCGCTGATTCTTCGTCATATTCCGCAGTTAGAACAGGTCACAATTTTTCCAGCATGCTGCCAATGTGTATAGCTTTAGTTCTTGCACTGATTCTTTTATGTTTAGGATACATTTTGCTATGTCAAACTTATTTCATGGATGCATAGTTTCAAGTTCACCAGAATGACTTGGTGCATTGTCCGAAACTAGAACAGCCTTGAAGTCTGAATTATTTTTTTTAAATATGTTTCAACTTCTGAAACAAATCAAATCCGGAAACAGTCACTGAAAATAGCACTTGTAATCCACGCTTTCTTATCAGCACGCCAAAAAACTGGCAGTTTGTTTTTCATCAATGGTTTGATGACATAATCTCCAGATGCATAAGAACATAGCAGCAGTGTAACTCAATCCTTTGATACTTTAAATGTAGGGGCAGACTTTTCGCTGGTTTGTATCCTTCACCAGCTACTAGGTTCGCAAATTCTTCTGGATATCTTTATGCTGCAGCAGTGTTAGCAAATGCAGCTCCTCCAACGATTTTAATGATATGCAATGATTGTCGCACCTTGAATTAATTAAACCAACCTTCCGACGCTTGAATCTACTACCACAACTACTACCAGGTTCTTTAAAATGTGCGTGAAGACGCTTTTCCTTCTCCCGGGCAATTGGACCACTTAGGTGCACTCTTTTTTAGTCGTGGACTTCGATCCATAATGACAACGCCACTTGTTTGTTTCTATTACTCGATCACGAACAATTTTTGCTGATAGTGAAGTTGAAGCTACAGATGGCCTTATTTTATTGTCGGATTTTTTATCGATCGTATTTTTGATGGATATGGATGCATTATGTAAACGATCAAGCATTTCTATTTTCACCTAATAGGGTAACGCTGAATTTTTTCGTATCGAAACTAGTTTTTCAATGTTTTAGGCGACATTATAAATTAGGAAAGCAACGGAGAGACATATTACTCGATCACAATTTTTGTAACGGATGGAAAAATGAAACAATAAAAAAGGGAAGCGGCTTTCTCCAAAAGACGGAACGTCTAATAAGTGACATTTAACAATATACTCTATTCATTAAGTCATAAGGTAATTTTACTTAAACATTCTGTTTGTTTACATTCTCATAAACACCTACCGCGGCGAAGGCGGCTTATATCAAAAGAAAAGCTAACTACTGTAACGGCGATATCATTCAAAAAACATACTTTAGGCGTAGTAATGAGGTCTATTTTACTTTTTCATTAGTCCATTTGACGACGCGTTTACAAAGGATACCGAATTCTATTTTTAATACATATATATGTATTGATGTACCGAATAGATCCACGAATAAAGAAATCTTATGACGCGAATATAGGAATTGGGTGGCTTTTTTTATTCGCGAATAGTGAAAATGCGAATGTAGCAATCGCGAATAAGGAGCTTTTTCTATACTTATAATCAGGGTTGCCGACAGTAATATGCTTAAATCCCCAAACACATTGTCGAAATTCCCACTGACATTTATCAGATATGAATCACTAGTGACACTTTCACTATCAAGTTATATTATTCGTCAAAGGTGCCTTTTCATTGGAGTGTTTTGACGCTAGTTTTGAGCGTTTTTTACTGTGCATTTTATTCATTTGTTCCGGAAATACTGAACCTTAGCTCTTGTAATTTGTAGATTGTGTTCGGTCAACGTTTTCCTGTCGGATTTTGAAGGTGAATTTCAAAAAAAAAATTCTTATTAATATCTCTAATATGGTTTGTTTATATATTTTTTGATACATGCAATTCGGCCCCCTTACATTGTTTGTATTATGGACCCGGCGGGCCATATATGAAGTATGACATGAATATATCATATCATTTTTTTTAACCTTTTGCTACAGATGTCCCGGCAAACTTTGATATCTCCATCTGTTAAGAAAGGAAAACTTAGGATTCTGACCAAATGAAAAAGGCAACTGAAGCTGTGAGGACAAAGACGATGGGGTATAAAAAGTCTGTAAATTATTTTGTGCACCAAGATCTACACTGAGAAGGTTAGTGAAGGATTCTCAAGAATCGTTAAAGTTGCTTGTGCATAAACCTCTTGGAAGAAAACCTATACTACTACTGAGCTGAAGAAAAAGTTAGTGGAATATATTTTGTTTATGGAGTCGAAATATTATGGACTGGCAAGAATGGATGTGAGACGAATGGCTTATCAGTTAGCTTCGAGAAACAACAACGAAAATAATTTTAGAAATGAAGTAGCTGGGCGCACTTTGTTGGATCACTTTTTGTAGCGTCATAAGAACTCTTTATCATTACGCAGACCAATGGGGACTTCGTACGCTCGTGCTCAAGGTTTTAATCGTGAAGCAGTCAAAGAATTTTTCGAGATATTGAAATTTGAAATGAAGAATAAGAATTATCCCCCTGACAAGATTTTTAACGTAGACGAGGCTGGGTTGACAATTGTGCAATCTAAATTACCGCAGATTGTAAGTAAAGAAGGGAAGAAACTGATTGGAATCTCGACTTCTGCAAAACGTCACTATGTAGTCTAGTTTGCTTGTTTGCACTAATGATGATGTTTCCTAGAAAAAAGTTTACTGATATTTTAATGAAGGGTGCGCCATCTGGGTCGATTGGAAAAGTTCATCCATCTGGTTGGATCCAATAAAATTTGTTCACTGACTGGTTTAGACTTTGTATTGAAAGAACAAAACTCAGCGAGGCTTCTTCCGTATTGCTTATTTTTGATGGGCATTATAGTCGCACTCGCAATTTAGAATTAATAGAACTGGCGCGAGAAAATCGCGTCACTATTATCAGTCTTCCACCTCATACGATTCATAAGATACAGCCGTTAGATAAGACTTTTATGGGTGCACTTAAGAGTCACTACAGTGCAGAGATTCGTAAGTTTCTGCATTCTGAAAGAACGCTGAAGTCTTACGATATTGCTGAGCTTCTTGGTCGGGCATATCTCAAAAGCACAACAGGAGAAATTGCTGTAAATGGTTTTCGTGTGACGCGCATTTACCCATTGAATCCGCAAGTTTTTACGAAAGTCGATTTTCTGATGGAAACATCAAATAATGAACAACAATCTTGCCCCCAACAAAACCCAGCTAATCGCCATACAAGTCCTGTTGCTGATTAAGATGCGTCAGGTGTGTATGCTGCAGGATAAGAGTCGCAAGCTCGTTTGGTTCTGCTCATTTAGCTCATTTCCGGAAATAAGATTCGAACTTCTAATCGTGGAAGAAAGACTACCACAGCAAAAGCAATCTCATCCTCTTCATACAAGAATGAATTAAGTGAATCTTAGCGCTTGGCAGAAACTCGTGGACATCATCCAGCAGTAGCTCTGAAAGTGATGTAGTCGTAGAAAAAGATTCGGAGAATGACGACAGTCAATATCCAGATAGATACCCAGAAAGCTCAGAAACGAACTGCATGTTTTGTGAAACTAGGTATTCTAACGACAGACGTGGGGAAGAGTGGATACAGTGCCAGAGTTGCAATTTATGGGCTCATACAGCCTGTGCAGGTCCTGAAGGCGAATATTATAACTGCAATTTTTTCCGTTAGGTTGTGATTACGCTCATACATTTAATATGGCCCTCACCTGATCTCGAATTGCCGAATTTGATTATTTTATTATACATATATTCCAATTCGGCAATCGAGATCAGGTGAGGGTTATATGAAATGTATAAGCATCACAACCTAACAGCATATATAATATTATTTTGATAATACATATGTTTTTTATTTTTTGTTTTAATTTCGTTTATTTTATTAGAGACATGTATATGTAAGTTAATGAAGACGACCTATACTTTTTATTCTTGTATTTTTTACCTGAGGCCTAAAAAACAAATCAGGGGCCACATTACCACCTTCTCCTCCATTGATTTGGTATTATTTCTGCAATATTTAATATTTTATATCGCAACATCCTTTTTTTCAAAACCTTAACAATATTTTGGGAGTATTCAAAACTGATATGAAGTAATAACTGGAAGACGAAAAATGGACTCATAGCAACGTCGTATCGAAGAAAACTGGTTACCTTGGTTTTTTCATGGACAACCCTTGAAGACCTAAATCAAAATATAAACCTGTCACTTCTCTCTTACAGCGTCTGTCTATAAGTTCGGAAATTCTCAACTATCTAGCGTCAACGCTGAAAATTACGTAACCTTTCGAATCAGCGTCAAAACGCTACAATGAAAAGAAAACGTTTACGTTGGAGAGCAAATACAAAAACATACATTCACATTATTCATTAAATTACGACCTATCAAGAACGTATAAGAAAGTTTGAAAATCTATACCCTTTTTTCGCGCCAACAATTTTGTGCAACATTTTAGAGCTCGGATTAAATTCAAAATAGTCATAACATTCAGAAAATCAAGTAAAACAAACCTCGACATCTTCTCGCGGTATTTTGTTTCTATATATTCTTATCCAAAAACTTATCCATTTTGTTAAAAACTGCGGCTTTGTTAATTACAGATATCCTGAGATAACAGATGGATGATAATTAAAATAAAGTAGAAACTACGTGAAATACGACATTCTATCTCGTTTCATGTCGAGCTAAACTGAGAGTGTAATAAATTATTCCAAATGAAGTTTTCTTGCATAGTTAAAATAATGTATAAGGAATCCCCCGAGTCAAAAGAACCGACCAACCATAGAGATTAACAAATCTGACGACAGGTGTTGCCATGTAACAAATTACTTATACCATATTTAAATAAAATAACGGCTATAAATATAAATTCCTGTTTCGAGTAATGATTTGTGAGAAATCAGTCAAGACTAGAAAAAATTAGGTATTAATCATTTGTGTATAGTATGAAGTCTTCGTTTTCATACTTAAAATCCCCGTATTTTACCCGAATTGCAGCTCTCCCCAAACATTTCCCATTCAGCTTCGTTTTCCCTGCAGTTTGGGGAATTCCCCACAGATTGGCAACCCTGCTTACAATTCACAATTGGTTATATTTAGATAATAGCTATATGTCATAGATTTCGTTTCACTACTGTGTCAATTGAGGTATATATATATATATATATATATATATATATATATATATATATATATATATATATATATATATATATATATATATATATATATATATATATATACAGGATATCCACCGGACCGTCCGTTAAAATTTTTGAGTTCAATTATATCAAGCTGAAATTTTATACACGGCCATAACTAGCGATTTCCAATTGAAGTGAAATATTTTCGAAGTGATACCATTTCCGGTTATACCGGAAGTGGGTCATTACTATGTTTTTTCAAATGGCAATTTACGTTTTTTATCATACATCTAGAACCGACATTTGAGCAAGGCATAACAAGGCATAAGATACCCAAGTTGTTGGCACTTATCTGTCAAAACTTTTGACAGATAAACTCGATTTTTGAGGAACATTTAAAAAAATTGTAGCTCGTAGATCTTTTGCACTACAGAAACAATTTTTGCTTGGGTGGATAGAAGAAGGATCAAGGAATTTTTCAAGCAATCTACACATGTCAAATGTTTATTGCGTTATTTTGTATGTTTTTTTCCATTTGGCCTTTTTCAAACAGCAATAACTCAATTTTTTTAAATGGCACGTGCCAATTTTTATATCGCCATCAGATGAAGCGTCAAATTTCAGATGGAATTATATCAGCATGTACTATATCCTTCTCTTATAGTTCCGAAATAATTTGGGAATATATTGAATTTTGATGATTTTGCAAGAACTAACAGAGAATGCTTTGAAATATTTGAATCAAGTAGCTGAACTGGCTACGCTCAACTGACAGGTGCCTAAAATTAATGTACATGTCGCTTCGTTCATTCGAATTTGATATTTCAACAAGAATTGTTGGTAATTTGAAGTGAAAATTTTTGAAAAACACCTATTGATAATAAAATGGCTGATTATCCAAACGAGGATATGTTTAATCTCTTTTCAATTCACGGCGAATGTCAAAAAGTGGTGGATAGAACTTTCAGGCAATTCAATAACCAATTTCCAAATTTGGCGCCTATGAGTGAAACAAAATTTTGAAGGATTAGAAGCAATTTTCTGCAATTTGGAGGAACAAAATACATAGAAACTAGAAGAAAACCTATTCTCGAGGACGACGACAATCAACTTAAAACGCTAACGTATTTTCGTGCCAATCCACATGCGTCCATTAAGTCAGCATCAATGGATATTGGATTGAGTTATACTTATATTCAAAGGATCCTTAAGAAACATAACATGCACCCGCATTCTTTTATTAGACAACAAAAATTGAGACCAACTGACCTTCCCAAGCGGCTAAATTTCTGTGAAAATTTATTAATTCGGCTTCAAGAAGATGAGACAATTCTGCAAAAAATTAAATGGTCTGATGAAGCCAAGTTCAATGAAAGTGGAATAACTAACAGGAGAAATCGACATTTTTGGGCCATGAAAATCCACATTTCATTGAGGTTATTGATTTCCAAAATAAATTCAGCGTGAAAGTTTTTGCAATTTTAATGAATGATTTGTTGGCTTATCACATTTATGAGGAAAATCTTAATGGACAAAGATACCTGGAAACTTTGAGAGGAACATTAGCAAATTCTTTAGATGGATTTTCCCTTAACATTCTGAGGTATTGCTATTACCAAATGAATGGTGCACCAGCACATAAAACACGAGCTGTAGATCGGCAACTAACAGAAATGCTCGAGGATAGATGGTGGGGTAATCAAGGACCATATTTATGGCCTACGCGTTCGCCGGACCTGACGCCCCTTGATTTTAATTTATGGGGCAAAATCAAGAGTGAAGTGTATCTTATTCCTATAAGAAGTAAAGAAGAGTTACTAGAGCGCATTCATAATGCTTTTCGTAATATTGATCCTGAGGAAACTAGGAGGGCAACTCATCATGTTCGTATACGAGCTGTCAAGTGTATCGAGCAAAATGGAGCCCATATTGAACATTAATTCAGATCGTAAATTAGTTTTCTCCTATGATGTTTGCTACCATTTATTCGTATTAATGTAATTAACTTCGATCATTGGTTTTCGCTTAGTTCCTACAATTTTTATTCATCAGAATTGTAGAAAATTGCTTCTAATGCTTCGAAATTTTATTTTACTCATAGACGGTAAATTTGGAAATTGGTTATTGAATTGCCTGCAATTTCTACCCACTACTTTTTGACATTCTAAAATGAATTAAAAAAAGATTAAATATATTTTCGTTTGAATAACCAGTGGTTTTATTCCAAATGTGATGTATTTTTTTGGATATTTTTAATCTGAAATAACGACAGTTCTTGTTGAAATATCAAATTCGAATAAACGCAGTGACAAGTACATTAGTTCAAGGCACCTGTCAGGTGAGCGTAGCCAGTTCAACTACTTGATTCAAATATTAATTAGTTCTTGCAAAACCATCAAAATTCAATATATTCCCAAATTATATCGGAACTATAAGAGATGGGTATAGTACATGCTGATACAATTCCATCTGAAATTTGTCGCTTCATCTGATGACGATATAAAAATTGTCACGTGCAATTTAAAAAAATTTAGTTATTGCTGTTTGAAAAAGGCCAAATTGAAAAAATCAATGAACGCAATGAACGTTTGACATGTGTCGATTGCTTAAAAAATTCCTTGATCTTTCTTCTATCCACCCAAGCAAAAAATTGTGTCTGTAGTGCAGAAGATCTACGAGCTACAATTTTTTTAAATGTTCCTCAAAAATCCAGTTTATAACAAAAATAATTAAATCTGTCAAAAGGTTTGACAGATAAGTGCCAACAACTTGGGTATTTTATGCCTTGCTCAAATGTCGGTTCTAGATGTATAATAAAAAAGGTAGATTGCCATTTGAAATAACAAAGTGATGACCCACTTCCGGTATAACCGGAAATGGTATCACTTCGAAAACATTTCACTCTAATTGGAAATCGCTACTTATGGCCGCGTATAAAATTTTAGACACGAATTCGACTATGACCAGACAAAAACTCTTGTTAAAAAACATAAAAACACACAACAGAAAAAAGAGAGAAATACTTGAGATGATACACATACAAAAAAACATAGACAACTCTGTAAATGACCGGTAAGACATAAAGACACTAAGCTCCATATACATAGATCTTCTACAAAACATAACCTCCGAAAACTGACATCTCCAAAACACAAAGTTTTCACAATTCTTACAAATAATAATAAAACAATCATCCAAAGATTAGTAGGTAAAATACATTTTAAGAATAATTTAATATGAATCGTAATGTATATTTCTGTAATCTTGTAGATGAAATACTGAAGAAGGAAGAAAAATTCCCGAAACGTCTATTTTAGATAGTGTGTAAATATTCTTATCAACCTTGAACCTCAATATATATATATATATATATATATATATATATATATATATATATATATATATATATATATATATATATATATATATATATATATAGTGATCAAGTTGATTTTTGTTTGCTAACCCTTTCTTCAAAAATAAACAAATTTTTACTGGGGAATCGGGGTTAAGAGAACGGCAAGTGTTTACGGGGTATCATAAATAGTTTCAGGCTAAAATAGCCAAAGAACCATCATCTAGCTTATGAACCAACAAGAATTGCTCTAACAATGCGTGTCGTAGATAGTATTACCTGCTTTTGTGCACAGCCGACTATTTCTGGCGGAAGCTGCAGCCTCTTCGTAGTATTAGCAAAATGAGCCTCAACAAGACAGTTTACTGAGATTATAAGCGGTATTATCACCACTGTCACCACTGATGTTAGATTAAAAATTTCTTTTATTTCAAAGTCCAAATTCTGGTACCTATTAAGCTTCTCTGAGTAAGCTCTTTTTAGGTTGTCGTCTGCAGGTACGGTCACAACCAGCAAGGAGGCAATCTTGATCTTCCAGTCGAACACAACAATATCAGGTATGTTATTCATGACCGGCCAGTTATCATAGTGAAATCCCAATATAACTTATAGTTTTGATCTTCGAGTATACTATTCGGTTCGTAGTGGTAATGTTCGACTCTCAGGCTCAGAAGATCGAGCTTTAGAGCAAGTCCCAAGTGATACATTCTTGCGACTTCATTATGTCTGCGAAGATACTCTGTGGGAGCAAGAATAGGACAGCTAGATGTGATGTGCTATATTGTTTCCAGGTGTCTAGAGCACTTTCTATATGATCGTTAGGAATATTTTTTTTGCGATGTTCTTCATGTACGTTTTTGTCTCAGGATGCAGATAGCCTGATCTGAGGTAGGACAACGATTCCGCTCTGTTGACGTTCGGGCTCTCTAGGTGTTCTGGATAGCGGCCATGGAGCGGTTTAGCTTTCCATTCTTCTACCAATTCTGCTTGGGGTCAGGATGTTTCCAGCTAAATTTAACGGTGAGAATCTCTCATCAATCGAGCTGACTGCACGCAGGCCTCTTCCACCCATGTGCCTGGACAAATAAAGGCGGTTCATTGAGGCATGAGGATTGTGAACGCCATACTTGGTGTTCCATGTTAGCACTCCGAAGGTGTAGGTCATGCTAGGCATAGCCCACGTATTTATCACAGTGAACATTGCCTTTGAGTTTATTTTGTTCTGCAGCATCAGTCTGATCCTATGAAGGAGCTTGTCACAGAAGGCCTGTTTCATTTCCGCCGTAATGTCAAGTCATTGACTCATTCCCACGTACTTGTTATTGTTATATATATATATATATATATATATATATATATATATATATATATATATATATATATATATATATATATATATATATATATATATATAAAAGGGGTTTGACCTCGACGAGTTGCCCATATATATGTTATTTGACGGTTTACCTCTTTTTCTAATTTAAAACTCACTATCGGATTGATACTGTTTATGAATTTTAGAAAAGGATTAAATTGTCTAGGTGTACCATACAGACAAATCAGTATCTCATCGATGTGCAGAAAAGCTTATCGGTTGTGGATTCCATCTTTCACAGGTTTGGTTCAGAAAAATTCAAAAACTCGGTTTGAGTGAAACTGGATCCTGGTTGCGAATGACCTTTGCGTTTGTATTTTTGAATTGTTTTTGATTTGCTGCACTGACGATCAAGGAGTTCAGAAATATGCTGATTATTCAACCCGCAGTTATTCACTGAAAACTCATTATTTCCTCCTGAAATATGGATGAAAACTCCAGAAACACCGGAACGACAAATACTTGTGAATCATTTCTTCGAAATTTCAATGATTCACTTTATAGTTTTGCATCCTCATATTTTTCTTTTCATCAAAAAACTCCAAAAATTTCAAAAAGATACATCATAATGCAGTGTTCATTCACTCAATAAGATTTATTGTGAAGATTCGAAAAACGTCAAATATATATTCCAGAAATGATTGATAGTTATTGTGAGAAGTCGTTTACATTAAATTAAATGATCATCTTTCCATTGTGATAATTAAATATGCTGTCATCTTAATATTGTATAACTTTTATTTGGCCGCCAATTTTTAATACTACCATCATCAATAAATCTGTGTAGATATTTCGAATTGTGCATTTCATTTAATAATCAAATTCTTTACTTATATTGCCGGGCCGAATTTGCCTATAAGATGAAATGATTCTAAAATCTTCGAAACTGCGTTACCCTTGAATGTTCGACCCTCATGATCCGGCAAGGAATTGACATGTCCTCTTGTGGAAGGTAGATCCGTACACTAAAACCCTAAATCCACAATTCGGTGATTATTGATATCTCGGTTTTCCGTATATTATTAATATTCTATATTTGGCGGCCACCTTGTATACTTGTTTAATTTTTCATAATTTTCATTCTTCAATGAATGTAATTATTACTATTATTCAAAATAATTTAGCCAAAAATTAATAATAATTTGACTGAATATTTCTGTTAACCTGACCATTTCTTCAAGCTCCAATTAGACAGGCACTTTAGTCTGAAGATAACAGTAAACTACGGCCAGTAAAATGTTTAGTTGACGTATAATATTCGAAAGATTAGTTTGTATGCTTTAATATTGTTATTTACCTGATGCAGCAACTGCTTGATCTTCATATCCCGATCTTTTGACTATCATAGATTGTTTTCCAAGACATCGTACACACAAAAACAAACCGAACAAAATCGAAAATTTCACCCACATTTTTCTATATAATCAAGTCAAATACAAGTTGATAATAATAGTAAATTCCCAACAACGGTTCCTTTTATATGTTCGAAGTATTTCAAAAGAATTCGTAGGAATTTTGAAACATTTCTAGGATGTGTTAAAGGTCGTATCTGCAGACCACAGAATTTCGCAGATTTAATCTGATCAATTGAATTTGTGGTCGACGCATGCATTTTCACGGCTCATTGCCTGTATCGCATATTAGATTTACGAAATTTACTACACAGAGATTAGTCTTTTGTTTTATCGATTCGCTGCATTTGGTGACATAAATAATGGTACAATGTCGTTCCGTTTTGCAATATTTATTAGGTTAAAGGCTGGATATCGAACTCGACCTTGTGTTTACAATTCGCAAGAAAGATTGTTCAAATGCATTAAAGTTATTGGAAAATCTTTGAGATGGAATATTCAGTACCTGGATTAAAGTTGCTGTTTCGATATTTGTAGTTCAATTCAAGATATGAATCAAACTGAGATCGATTTTGGAACAAACAATGAATATTGTCACTGAATATACACAACTAAATTTATATGGAATCACTCGGTATTTCTCATTATTGATTGTTTTTAACCATGGATCTTTGACTACTCGTGAAGAATGAAGTTTTTTGTTGTGAAAAAACTGGATAAGAAATGTTGAATTATCACCATATGTTCGGGATATTGTACTCAGTCGTCATTGAGATTTGAAACTGTGAATTTCAAAATTTTAAAAAGCCTATAATCATAATTGAAAATATCTTACGTTGGATTGTTCGATGTGCAGAGGGGTCGAATAATTGCTTTCGTTGAAGAAGGGGTGACACAGAAGGATATAGCAGCCACAATGGGGGTATCACAGGAGGTGATTTCAAAAACCTCCGCCCGATACGAGGAGCTACAATCTTTGCAAAATAGCCCTAAAAGAAGTCGTAGGAGATGACTTCTGAAGAACAAGACCGTTCCAAATTTTTAGTGCCAAATTTCAAATATTAGACCAGGCATGATGTATATGATATAATACGTCAAAGACTTTGTTCAAGGAATTTAGATAGCAGTAGGCCTTAAAGAGTTTCAGAGCTAACCAGACAACAAAAAATTAACAGACTTAATTGGTGTAGAGAGCACCAAAATTGGAATATTGAGAATTGGCGAAATGTTCTGTTTTCGGATGAGACCAGTATTGGTTTTCGATCAGATGACCACCGGATTCGGGTCTTAAGGGGTCGTGAAAGACAAGCTACACACTGAGCAGCAAGACAAATTCCGAAATACCAAGGGGACAGTGTGATGTTTTGGGGTGGTATTATGCTGGGATGCAAAACAGATTTGATTTTGTTTCCTGCTAGTGTAACGGCTAGAAATTACATGGACCTAGTGCTGCTGGAGCCCATAGTGAGACTCTGGCCAGGTGCCCGCGGTGAAAATTTCACTTTTATGCAAGGTAATGCTTCCCCGCATACCAACAACCTCGCGCGACATTATCTTGAAACAGAGGGAATCGCTATTTTGAACTGGCCAGCTTGCTCTCCAGACCTAAATCTTATTGAACATTCATGGGATAATCTCAGAAGAAAAATGAGGTCGTGCCAGAATAATCCAAGAACCCCACAACAGCTCATCCAAGGCGCCACAAAAGAGGGGCAGAATATCACCCTAGAGGAGGTCGAAAACCTAATCCAAAGCATGCCTGGACGGATTCAGGCTTGCATCAAGGCAAGAGGAGGTAATACAAGCTAATGAGGACGAGAAAAAGCACCTATCCCGTGAGAAAACAATTTTCAATTTTTTTACTACATGCGGAAAGAGTCTCCTATTTTCTTTCATTCGTTAAAATAAACCTTAATTTGTTTCTTTTTTGAATACAAATATCGAAAGGATCAATTCTAACAATCCTTCGAAATTTGCAAAATCCCTGAGGGAATTTTCAAAATATCGGGTGATTCCAGATAAATTTGGTTGTGTGTATATATCTAATAATTAGTTTTACAAAAATTAATTTAATTTAGTATATTTTCATCTAATGGAGTTGAAGGACTCCAATTATTAATTAAACGATTGACGGAAACTCACTAGGCTTAAATTTCACAAAATATAATGAATAAAAATAACTTTGACATGTTACGGAGGAACAGGGACAGATGACATAAGAGGGGACGATCGACACTTAGAGTCGATATAATCAAACAATTTCAAGAATCTATTGAAGAAATGGAATGCACTGTCTGAAAATAAATTTCTTCACTTTATGGTCCCACGAAAATACATAAAGAAGGTTGTCCGGTGAGGCCAATAGTTTCATATAAAAATGCACCCTCCTCTATAATTTGCAAACATCTTAAAAGAATGATACTAAATTCAACTGAACATCAACCAGCATACTCAATCAAAAATACTTTGAATCAAACAGAAAAGATAAAACACTCCATATTTCCCCTAATACTAGATTCATTTGACGTCATAAATTTTTGCCCATCAAAAGCAAAAAAAGAATTGAAAATTCTTGGTATCAACAAATTACTTAAAAATACAACATTTACCTCTAAAACCAGTTTAGAAACGTAAGTAGAAGTTTAAAGCAGAATTATTTCAAATTCAAAATAAAATTCATCAAAAACCACATTGTTTCCCAATCAGTTCTCCCTTTTTCCTCTTTTGAGAGAAATCGTCATGACTAATCTTGAAGAGAAACTTTTCTCTTCATGTAATATTTTAATCAAAAACGTTATTTAATGGAAAAGATATGTTGGTACACTTTGTATTTGGACAGGTTATGATAGACAATTAATTCTCGATTGGAAATTTTAAACTAATCTCACGATACGATCTAATTGACTATGGAATGTGAAAATAAGCTTAAAACATTTAATTTCTTAGATATTCAAATCAAGGATCAGATAATTATCGCGAATTTGACAGTTATCAATAATTCCGTTCTCATAAAATCAAAATGTCCGCGTTTTATACATTAGTACATAGATTAAGCACGGTTTCCTTTTACCAAAAAACTTTGAGAAAAAATTAGAATTTTGAAGAGACCGTTAAAACGGAACGATAACAACATCATAAACAAATTAATAGATTAAAAACAACATAAATTATCATCCTCGATTCACCCCACCCTTTAAGTTCACGAAATAAAATATCACAGCATTATGTCCCACATGTATAAAATTATACCTTATCTTAAAACCGAATTAAATCAACACAATATGTACGAATAAGAAAAATCTATGTTCACTATTGGTCAATAACAAAGATCGACTTGATAAAGGTGAAAAAGAGCGGTATATATATAAATTATATTCTAATGATTGTCTCATTTTCATATAGATCAAACATTACATTAATATTAGAGTAGACGAGCATCAAAAACAATAATTCATAAAAACCAACAACTAGTTTTTTAGTGCAGTTTTTAAACGAAAATCATTTCTAAGATTTCAGGAAAATCCCAAATTTCATATTCAGGTAACGAAACCAAGAGATTTGATTCATTAGAATTCATACAAATTTCATCAACTAACAAACATAGTCTACCAATTACTAACGTTTGATTTATGTTTGTCCCCACTCCTCCTATCTGATTGTTAAGTATGAATGACATTGTAATATTTCAATTTACTCTTAGTTTTTGAGAATGGAATGAAATCCGAAACATATTTTTATTCTATATATTTTGTGAAACTTGGTCCAGTATTTTTCCTCAATTGTTTAATTATTACGAATTAGTTCTTCCAAGGAAAATCATGAAATGTTATAATATCATTTTATGAGAACTTGTTTTTTAGAGTTTCGTACTTTAGATATAAAGAAAAGGACCTTATATGATCTCTTCTCTTTCCATTTGTCAAGTCACTTTTCTCAGTAACACGTGTATAGAGTTGAAATTGGTACTAACTACTTAGGTCGGTAATTTCTAAGCTTTCAGAAGCTGAAAAAACTATTTTTTTTTGGATATTTAATCACTTAAAAAATATAGAGTTGAAAATTTTGGCAGGAAGCAATGCATTATAGCTCAGTTATAGAGGAAGAGCGAAAACACTAAATTTGTAATTACATCAGGAAAACAACGAATTTTCGTAATGATCAATTTATACGCCTTTTCTCAAAAACGCGTGAGGGTATGGAGTCGATATTAATATCAATCAATACTCAGGGCTGCAATCA
The DNA here is from genome assembly GCA_013387265.2 of Cryptolaemus montrouzieri. Classification (NCBI taxonomy): domain Eukaryota; kingdom Metazoa; phylum Arthropoda; class Insecta; order Coleoptera; family Coccinellidae; genus Cryptolaemus; species Cryptolaemus montrouzieri. The sequence goes on along the minus strand of JABFTP020000001.1, from coordinate 53,040,515 downwards.
CTTAAAGTTTTGATAATTCAAACTTGTGAGTTAACTCAACTGGAAAATATAGTACTTGATGTCGTATTCCTCTACGGGTATTTTCCGACCTCCTACAATAATGAAAATTGATCCAAAACATTAGGAAAAAAGATTTATATGATTATCTTGACATTGATGAAATACAGAGTATCCAATACAAAAATATGAAAATCAAACTACAAGAATATTTCAGAAGAGTTCTTACTTTTATCAAGACCAAACTAAACACCAAAAACAAAATATCCGCTATTATGTTTCTTGCTTTTCATCACGCTGTACAGCTTTGGCATCATCTAGTGGACACAAGTAGAAAGCACTATATATGCAAGGTACACTCCACCTTAGAGCCGACATAGACCGTCTATACATACTCAGAAATGAAGGAAGCAGAGAAATATTGAATATAAAAACAACTATACTATCATCATTGAAGAACTTTGACTTTAAACATGAATATGTATGATATTCCGACAGATTGCTAAAATTGAGCATGACAGAAACATTAATGAAAGCCTTGCCACTAATTCAGATGACAGAGTAGAAATAATGAGAAAAAGTTGAAATTGAAAAAGGAACGAAGATCAAATGATTAAATGGCGTGAGAAAGAATTGCAGGTGGTAAATGAAGCGGAGAGAGACTTCATGAACACCTTTAAGACCTGGAAATGGCTAAGTCATGCAAACCTTAAGGTTAAGATAGATGCTCTGATAACAGCTTGCCAAAAACAAACCATGCCATACATAAGAGCTAGAATTATGAAAACCGACATCAACCCAAGATGTAGGCTCATATTGAAGCTATCCATCGTATAGTACCAGGCCACCCATTGTGGCCAAAAAACTCACGGACCATAACATAACAGCTGCACCGGTATACTTGTGAGGAGTATTGCATTTAAGTATATCAAAAATGGCTTCAACATGCCCCAGATCAGGTTGAGGACACACATGAACTCATATGAGATATCCAAGTCTGAAATAAGAAAATAAAGATATGTATATTCATGAATGTGTCTATACGAAATATAAAGATTTACAAATAGGAATACAACGGTCATGGAATATGACTGCTGTAGATGTATAAGAAAAGAAATGCACAGAAACTACAACTAGACAGAATATAAAAGACAGTTTTGCTGAGTACTATACATATTCTTAGGAAAGCGTCCATCAAATTGACGCTCTACTCAACCATGAAGGTAAATGAGAAAAAAGAAAAACTATGCTAATCAATGCGACCGCATATCATCAAATATCATCTCTCTTAACTAAGAGATGCTGAAAGAAAATCTAGTTTAAAATGATCAACATTGTAAGAAAATTATCTCTTGAAGGAAGTAGTTCCATGCTTGGGTATAGAGATTACATTGGTATTTTTGTTTTTCGCTCATGAATTTGATTTCGGTGTTGATACGGATATCTTCTTCATAATTATATAATACAAAATCAAATAGTGCAGACGTCTGGTGTTCTCAAGAGAGTTGTACTTCCGTGTACCATGGATGAGAAGAACGCAATTGTTTTGCATCCGATAACTATCGTATTTGGTTATACATTGATGGTACAGCGCGTCCACGTATTTGAGTTGAGATAATACTAAACTTTTACATTAAATAAATGATACTTCTGCCTAGAAAACATCTGCATCCATCATTTTCAAGTTCATTTATTCTTCAGGTAGCTAACATGATTTGCCAATCTCAATGTATTATCTGTAAGCAACCCGAAACAATCAACTTCTTTTTCCTTGGTACCTCATCATTTCGAATTCTCACATGAGCTTTGAGTCTTAATTCATATTCTATAGCTCTATCAGACGCTGACCTCTGATATTTATTAATAAGGTCTTCTGCTTCTCTAGTAAATTCTCTAGGAAAGAATAATATAGTTGCATATCATTAGCATGGGAATGTGAGTATTAGTGGGTCCAAGATAGATCCTTGCTGAACTGCACAAGGTACGCCCTAGAGCAGATACAGCTCAATTTAATACTTGATGTATTGTGTTACGTTGGTCAGAAAATTTTCCACCATTGGAGTCGCTTCATCGTTAAACCATGTTTCCAGAAAAATGGATTGACCAACAGGAAGCTATTGAATTGCCACCCTGGCCACCTAATATGACCTGTTGTTAATTCTCATAACATCATTTCTATTTCATTATTTATTATCCTTTGATGTCTTCCTCTTCATCCGTTTTGGACATCAAAACCATATACGTATTTTTTCTGATAGGAAAAAAGAGTAATATTCACTGAGATCACTATTAAGGAAAATCTACCAGTTGAATGGCACGAAAGAATAGCATGAAAATCTAGCAATGTGCAGATTTAAGCAAGAGTTTTTGAATGATTTATCATAGGCCATATATTGCCATCAGAGAAATGGCGGGAACACCACATTTTCTAAAAGCGCCAACAAATGAGCAATCAAGATTAATCAGAAGGAGCGAAAATCAGACACAAAATCAACCTCTTCCTTTGAGCGTTTTCCATGAATTGAGATCACTCAGTTACTAGGGTAAGTCCATATTTTTTTCACACTGTATGACCCTTGAGGATATATCGTGACTATAGTTCATTGCCTGGCTAAAATATTAATACCCGGTGGAGGAATCATATTATTTCAAGGTATTCCTTTGTTCCCCATATATTCAATCGAGTTTTATATACAGATATTCCTCCAGAAATCAAACTGTAAATCAGATTCTCCTCAGTTCCGTCCTGTTCATGAGTGGTTATTTCTGAATTGTGCCTCTTTAATGTGCTGCGAAAACTCACATTCCATCTACTTGACGAAACTTTAGGTAGATACGAGAGATGGAGAATGATTCTCCAAATCGAATTTCGCTTGTAAAATATTCTTTCAGTCGTGCAGTCCTTGAAAGCAACAAGAAAATATACTTTGTGGAAACGGTGATTAGTGATAAAACCAACTGCGCTCCTTCTCGTCTATCTTTAATGTTCCTAATGGATAATCAATTTTTATTGTAAATATTCTCTTTACCTAGAAATGACTTGGCACTCATACCCATCGTGTTATGTGCGATAATGTGGCGTCGTTTACGGTAATGGCTTATTATTAAAAGAATAGAAGGAGATTCCACACTGACTACGCTGTTGCTATTAATATTTCAGCAACTTTTACAACTTGATAGTTTTCCGGCTTCCATGAAAGTTGTAGCAATTTTTCACTTGGAACTCGTGATTATTTGAAAGAACTTTTCTGAACAACTGCGTAAAACTAAAGGGGAAATTTGAAAAACAATTTAGAGTTACGAGAAAAGAAATGCTTTGAGAATACTAAACTCGTTAGTTCACAAAAGTGATGTTTATTAAAATATAGTTCAATACCTTAATGTACAGGGTGTTAACTGAGCAGGAAGATTTACTCAAGGTGATGATTCCTCCGCTAAAATGAGGAAGATGGAGACATAATATGTAGTTATTTACATTTTCTTTGCGAATGGAGCAATCAGCATCAAGATCTTCTGAATTTTCGAAATTAACAATGGCATTTGTGCCAGTATTCTTTCATATTTCTTTCTAAAAATACAGAGCCGACAAATAAAAATAATAGCCAAATAGTCAGCGAGGCTAAAAACAAACCAAGGACCAGATCTGAGACGAACAATAAACAAAAGCTATAGTTATTTTCAATGAAATAAAACCAAAGTATTTAGATTTTCACTATATTAACAAAACTATGACCGGTTTCACCACACTGTGGCTTCATCAAATAGATACAAATTAATGAACAGAGTTATTCCTTATATATTAGTCTTATTTCCTACTTAATCTTACAATAGGTACAAGTACAAGGGGTATGTTGGAAAACCCATCGGAGTTGCTTACTTTATGAATTGAAAAGATTGAATATAGAAGAAGGATTTAGATCTAATTGACTATTAAGTAACCTACCTGAATTCTTTTCTTTGTTGATCTCTAAAATTTCCAATACATTGAGTTTTTGTCTATTATTTTCATTGTGTTAAATTTTGAAATTATCATTAAAGTTATGGTTTTCTTCGAGTAGGTGATTAGAATAATGGGAATCTGATTTATGATAATTAAAACTACGTTTGTGCTCGGATAATCTAACTTTAAAATTTCTGAAAGTTCTACCAATATAAATTTTATTACAATCCCAGCAAGACAGTTTATAAACACCGGATTTATTACCTTTATCAATTTTAGATTTGCAGTTTTTGATATGTCGGCCTAAAGAATTATCAGTTCAGAATGCTATATTGAAATTATAATGCGAGAAGAATGATTTTAATTTTAGACTAGGACTACCAATATAAGTTAACCTGTTGTATTTTGTGTTAGAACTTTTTATACTTGGAAATACTTCCTGGATTGCTTTTTGAAATTTTTTGCATTGAATCATGTTCTCAATCATAGTTGGACTGTAACCGTTATTGACTGCTATTTGTTCAATTATATTTAGCTCTTTTATGAAATTATTTTGTGACATTGGGATACTAATGAGTCTATGTACCATACTATTGTAAGCTGCTAGTTTATGTGGATAAGGATGTGTAGATGAGCTGTGAACAGTAAAATCATGTTTGCCGTTAATTTTAGTAATAGGTAAATCCAGAAAGTTAATGGAGTTTTCTGTTCCTATCTCTAACGTGAATTTAATATTATCGTGAATTTTGTTAATGAATATTTTCAATGACTCTAATTGTCTGTTTGTGCCAGTGAAAAAACAAATGTTATCGTCGACATATCTAAACCAATAAATAAAGTGTTTGAATAACGGATGTTCTTGGATAGTTTTTTCAATATTATGAAAATTTCAGCGTGCAGTGGGCTCAGAGGATTACCCATGATTAAGCCTTTTTACTATTATAAAATACTCCATCGAAGTTTAAATAATTTTGTTTTGAACAAATTTCTAGAAGAAATCTTATTCATTTTAGAGATGTAAAATTTCTTTTAGAGATATGCTTAGAACGAAATTATTTTAACTTCAATGGAGTATTATATAATAGTAAAAAGGTTTAATCATGGGTTATCCTCTGAGCCCTATGCCCGCTGAAACTTTCATGGATAATGTTAAAAAATTTTAAAAAGTAAAATAATGTTGTTTTTAGATAAATTCAAGCTACTCTCACATAAACAATATGGCTTCAGGCCTAAAAAGTTTACTGAAGATTTCATTGAAAAAAAAAATATACCTAGGCATCATCATCGATTCCCACCTGAGATGGGAAAGCATATTGGTTGTACAATAAAAAAACTTCGACGACTTTTGCCAGTTCACAGAATGGGTAAAGGTTTCTGTAGTCTCGTACAACTGAGAAGTATAGATTATGCACTTGTATAGTCAATATTATGCTACGGGATCTTGGTGTGGGGCGGTGTGGAAAATGTTCATCATCAGTTTGGAGATCCTACAAAGACGATTTCTGAAGATTATGGGGGAAATAACTCGATTATTCATCAGACAGTTTATATAAAGAAGCTGGAATTTTTGATTTAAGACAACTTTTCTGTCAAAGACTTCTGACTTATCAATTCCTCGAAGGCTCCAGAAAAGATTTAGTGTCGCACAGACACGGTACCAGGTATACTATTCTTAGTTATAAATTGCCAAGAATGTTCAAAACGCTGGGACAAAGATGCTTTCGTTACTTAGGTCCAGTTACCTCTGGAGTCTAGAAGTTTAGAAGTGTGTCACAAGTAAGTTCTTTAAAGATAAAGGTGAAGAATTGGATTATTTCTCTACCTCGCTCATATGTTTCAAATTTGATAGATCTGAAAAATGCATCGGCTTTTCGGCTTTTCTTATATCTGTATCTTTGCTATGTTTGCTAAAAAAGGGTTTGAAAATTGGGTAAGATAGTTTTGTACTTTCTTCTGTTTGTATTTTCTTTTGTTCTTCTTATGGATTTTTTTCGCTAAAACTGATGTTAAATTTCTTTGAATTTGTTTCAATTAAACCATGCACAAGGTTTGCCTTCTATGGTTTCATTTGATTTATTTATCATAGAATTAGAAGGTTTTATATTATTTACAAACTTTATGGACCTATGTTCATGCACTAAAAGGGAAATAAAGTTCATTTCATTCCATTTATTCACCTTATATGGAAATCCACGATGCAATGCTTTCCCGTTTTTTATTTGAACATTTTTGGAAAGTATAATTTGACCGTGAAATAATCTTCTATTTTTCTTGTTAAATGCGTAGTTTAAAAAAATTAAATTATGTGAGTTCATGCCAACAAATTATCAATTCAATTGGAATGGGTAAAAATGAAGTGAGGCGCTATCATTCATTACTATTGGGAATTATTGATATTTCTGTCTGGTTTTTGGTGAGTTTTCTGGGGTTTTCATTCGATTTGATTGGTTGAATTTAAAGTTCTTCATCTTTATGACGTCTTCACATTCTAAACATGAATCGGCTGAGATGCATTATATGTACAGATTATCTGATGGAAACACAGGCAGACGCTTGTATGCAGAAAGATTTCTTCAACAAAAGTTCATGCAAGATTATATGTAACATATGCGACTGGAAGTTTCAAGCTCAATACCAATAAAATTGGAAGACAACGATTGTTAGACTTGAAGAATTTGAGCAAAAAGTCTTGGATAAAATTATTAAACATTAAGGAACAAGTTGGAGGAAAATAGTACAAGACCTATGCGGAATCCACGAAACCGTTTGAAAGGTTTGAACAACTGGTATTCTCATACCATATACTAAGAGTTCGAGCTCCTTTACAAAGAGATTCTTTTTCTAGCGTGGCATTTTGCCCAAAGTTTTTTGCAAAATTTTCCAAAGTTCTATTATGATTTTCCACAATCTTTGTATTTCCTAGTCTAAACTTTATATCAAGGCACACCACGTTTTCAGGAAAATAAGTTCTTTACCATGAAGAAATTGACAGTTATTATTGACAAATTAAAATTTGATCGATTTTCAAGCTATGAAAGCGCTTTACCACTTTTTGAAAGAATAAATATCGAAGAATATGGAAAAGAAAAAACCACTTTTGTCAGTTTTCCATGTTCATTTGCTAATACACGACCGGTCATTTTCAGGAGCTGAATACTAACTAAGGTACAAACCACAAGGATGATCACGAGATATATGTTTTTTTGATGCTAAATAGGGGGGGAAGTTATTGATTTCAAGTAGACAATTAAGAGTAGTATAATATGGGGTTTTCCTAAGTGATTTAATTCTTTCCAATAGATTCATTCTTCTTCCTTTATGCATTTGTGGAGGATTTTGAGATGTAATGGGAACTATTGTGGGGTTAGTTGATTGAATGTGCTCAAATATTGCAGATTTCTTATCTGATGTTATATGTTCTTCAAATCTGTATTCGAAATTTCTTGAGTTGCAACTGGCATACCCTTTTTTATTTATTTTATGACTTTTGAATCAGTATCATAATTGTGGTGTTGCGTGTAATTATTCTATATGTGAGAGACGCTGGTATATTGTTGTTGGATCATAGAATTGTTGGCGGCGAGTTTAGGATTTGAATGGTTGAATGAGTCTATGGAGATTGTTGCGTTCGTGAACGATTCTTTTCTACAGATATTATAAGCTAGGATATTGTTTCTATGCCAAATCGAGAATGTTTATGTTTATTACTTCCTACTTCAACGGTAAAATTTAAATGATCTTGAGTATTATTATTATTAAGTTCAAAAATGTATCTAATTGTCTGTTTGAACCATTAAAACCAAACACAATATTATCAAAATATCGGTAGCAAAACCTAAGTTGTCCATAAAATATCCGACAATAGGGGGCTAAGTGGCGATACCATAGGAAGATAGGGAGTCCTGATTTTAGTTCAAAGAATTCGATTTAAAACTGTAAATAATTCTGATTTAAGAATGTAATTAATACGTAGCAAAATTCGAAGGAGATATGTGAAAATGCGGGGTTTTTATGAAAATATCTGAAACTTAAAGTGAACATTCATCTGTTGAAATGTTTGAGCCGTATCTCTTAAATGCCAGTAACCATTTAAAATTTTTTCATACCAATCTCATTCATATTACATGCTTGGCTCACGGCCCAAATAGAGCGGCAGAAGAAATAAAAACCAATTTCCTAACGTGAATGATTTGATGAGTAAAGTGAAGAAGTAATTTTGAAACCTTCTCGTGAAGAAAAACTTCCAGGAACGCCACTTCCCCCGTAACCCGTAATAACTAGATGGCGAACCTGATTAAAAGCGACAATATTTTCTGGGGACAATTTTTCGAGAATAAAAGAAGTGATATCTGAAATAAATGACAATTCAGTGTGCTTACTGGATTCTCAAAATTGTTCAGCATCAAGGAGCTTCCACAACATTTATGTTCTTGAAATGTAACTATAGTTTTATCGCTCAGTTACCGAAACCTCAGAAATACATCTTCAAATTTAGTTGCATTTGTCGAAATTGTCGAAAAATTTGAAACTTTGTGTTTGAATGTTAGTGGTCGAATCAGCTGAATAATTAAATCGAAAATAGAGGCAGTTTTCTAGAAATACGAAGGTGCAATCGTTGAATATAGAGTTAATTAAAATTAAAAATGCCCCAATAACATCAGTGGATTTGGAAAGAATGTTTTCAATGTATATAAATATGTATTCAGATAGAAAAACTAATTTTCTTGTTTGAAATTTTGAAAAGTATTTAATAACTATATGATTCTACCTTAAGCCAGAATGAGAAATTACGTATGAGTAGAAGTAAGATATACACACAACGTAATTTATATGGAATCACCCGATATTTTTGAATATTTCCGCAGGGCCTTTGGAAATTGCGAGGATTGTTGGAATTATTCCTTTTGAGATATTTCATATTTCAAATGAAAAAAAAATAAATTAAGGTTTATTTTAAGAAAGAAACAAATAAAAGAAAATAAGAGGCTCTTTCCGCATGTAGTTAAAAAATTGAGTAGGTGTTTTTTCACGACCTTAGTAGCTTGTACTACCTCCTTTTGTGCTAATTCAAGCCTGAATCCGTCTAGGCATGCTTTGGATAAGGTTTCCGACCTCCTCTAGGGTGATATTCTGCCATTCTTCTGTGGCACCTTGAATGAGCTGTTGTGGGGTTCTTGGATTATCCTGGCGCGATCTAATTTTCCTTTTGAGATTATACCATAAATGTTCAATAAAATTCAGGCCTGGAAAGTAGGCTGGCCAGTCCAAAATAGCAATTCCCTCTGTTTGAAGATAATGTCGGTTGAGGTTGCTGGTATGTGGAGGAGCATTATCTCCCATAAAAGTGAAATTCTCACCGTGGACACCTCGCCAGAGTCACTATGGGCTCCAGAACTAGGTCCACGTAACTTCTAGCCGCTACACTCGCAGGAAACAAAATTAAATCTGTTTTGCCTCCCGGCATAATGCCACTAGAAAACATCACACTGCCCCTTGGTATTTCGGAATTTATCTTGCTGCTCGGAGTCTAGCTTGGCTTCCACGACCCCTTAAAGCCTGAATCCGGCGGTCATCGGATGGAACAAAAAATCTGGTCTCATCCGAAAAAAGATCATTTTGCCAATTCCCAATATTCAAATTTTGGTGCTCGATGCACCAATTAAGTCTGTTAATTTTTTGCTGTCTGGTTAGCTCTGGAACTCTTAAGTAAGGGCCTTCTGCTGTATAACGAAGACTTTGACGTTTCACTTGGACTGATACACTGATGCCTGCTGCTTTCAGAAATTGCCTTTGGAGTATGGGGTGCGACGCGCTAGGGTCTCTTCTTGCAATTTTGACACGAAAAGCGGTCTTGTTCTTCAGAAATGATCTTTCTACGACTTCTTCTACGCCTATTTGCAGAGATTGTAGCTCCACGTATCGGGCGTAGGTTTTTGATATCTCCCCCTTTGATACCCCCATTGTGGCCGCTTTATTCCTCTGTGTCACCCCTTCTTCAACGAGAGCAATTATTCGACCCCTCTGCACATCGGACAATCCAACTTAAAGCATTTTCAATTATGCTTGTAGGATTTTTTAAATTTTGAAATTCACAGTTTCAAATCTCAGTGACGACTAAGTATATTATCCCGAACATGTGATAATTCTCACTATGGGCTTCAGCACTAGGTCCACGTAATTTCTTGCCGCAAACGAAATCCATTCTGTTTTGCCTCCCAGACTAATGCCACCCTAAAACAGTATACTACCCTCTTAGTATTTCTTAATTTGTCTTGCTGGTCGGAGTCTAGCTGGTCTTCCAAGATCCTTCAAAACCCGAATCCGGCGGTCATGTGATCGAACACCGATTCTGGTCTCATCCGCAAAAAGAACATTTCGCCAATTCTCAATATTCCAATTTTGGTGCTCGATAAACCAATGAAGTCTGTTGATTTTCAGTTGTTTGGTTAGCTCTGGAACTATTAAGGGTCTTCTGGTGTACGAACTCCTTGAACGAAGTATTTGACGTATCGTTTTGACTGATACACTGATACACTGATGCCTGTTGATTGCAGAAATTGCCTTTGGAGTATGGGGTGCGACGCACTAGGTTCTCTTCTTGCAATTTGGCACAAAAAGCGGTCTTATTCTTCAGAAGTGATCTTCCTACGACTTCTTCTAGGCCTATTTTTTAGAGATTGTAGCTCCACATATCGGGCGTAGGTTTTTGAAATCACCCCCTGTGATACCCCCATTGTGGCCGCTATATCCCTCTGCGTCACCCTTTTTCAACGAGAGTAATTATTCGACCCCTCTGCACATCGGACGTAAGGCATTTTCAATTATGATTGTAAGCTTTCTCAAAATTTTTAAATTTACAGTTTTAAATTTCAGTGGTGATTGTGTACAATATCCCGAATATGGGATAATTATGTGGTGATAATTCAACATTTATTATCATTCTATCAAGTTTTTACAACAAAAACTTCATTCTTCACAAGTAGTCAAAGATCTATGGTTAGAAACAATCAATCATGTGAAATACCGAGTGTTTCCACATGAATTAGGTTGTGTGTAAATATAGAATTGGATTTGTAGTATACATATTATTTTTACATTTAATGTTTGTCAATTCATCATATATTCCTATAATTTAATTATGAAGCGTTCACAGAAGCCTATTTTCTTTACTTTATGTGAAATTGATGATGTGCATATTGAGAAAATATTTTTCATGAAAACCTTACATATATATGCGTAAATTTTCAAATCTCTGGCTGTATACAATCCAAATAGTTAATTGATTCCACCGTTACTACGTGATAGTTAACCACGATGATAATAAGAAATTGAACTATGTATTATACTATCACAAAAGTGTATTAATTTATTATAATCATGCATATAATCCGATAGATAAGTAAGAGTTAACAGTTTTTGTATAAGGTTTTTGGAATTCAAAATGGTATGTTGTGAGCGAAAGTTCGTTAGTTCTATAAACTTATGGTTTAAAACTTTGGCTAAATTACCTGAAGTAGCGCTAATGTAGGATACTAGAGGTGAAGCAGATTTTTCTTCTTCACGTAACTCGATTAGTTCATACATTTCGTGTTCATAAAAATAACTAACTCATTCTCAAGCGATCCAAACTTTAGCAAATTACTTTTTAATACAAAATAGATAAACTCAAATAATCTGGTATTCAGAGAATCGAATATAACGAATGCGCTTTAGCTTATACAGAATACTTCAACGAAAACTAAACAGAGGCTTTATCTACCAAGATATTTATTTCTGATCAAAACGCAAAAACAATTTTTGTTTCAAGGGGGACATCTTTTGGGGTACAAAACTTGCTTGAAATATCAACCTCCTAAGTTGTAATCTTTGGACATTTTGAATATGAAAAATGGGTCGAGTAATGGCTCAAAAGAAAGGTGATATCTTTGTCTACATCGCCTTGAACGAATTCCCATTTTTAATTGAAAACTGTGAAAGATACAGGGTGTGCAACTGAAAGATAGGGAAGACTATTTCCCTGAGACTATTCAAGTTTCAGTGAAGTAAAATGGAACAGATCCATGCTGGTTAATGGCAGTCATCATCAAGTACCATCCTCATCTCGAATTTCAACCCCTAGAGCAGGGATGAACACCCTTGAAAATTTGGAAGAGGGTAGATGGGTCGAGTGATACCTCGAAAGGAAGGTATTATCTTTGTCTGCATCCTCGTGAACGAATTTCCATTTTTGATTGAGAACTGTAGAAGACACAGAGTGAAATCTAACCTATACTATCTTCTGCTTTAAAAATATCATAGGGTGGTCACCCTTGCTCTAGGGGTGATGAGCTATTCAAGTATAAGTGCAAAAAATGGAACAGATTCATTCCAGATCGAAGGCTGTCATCTTTGATCTAAATGAATCTATTCCAGTTTTTCGTACTAATACTCCAATAGCCTTGGGGAGATAGTCTTCTCTTTTTTTCAGTGACTCACTCTGTATCTTCTACGGTTTCCATCGAAAATGAAAATTCTTTCACGATAATGCAGACAAAGAGAATTCCTTTCTTTCGATTTATCACTCGACCCATCTACTCTCTTCCAAATTTTCAAGGGTTGTCACCCCTGCTCCAGGGGTTGAAATTCGAGATGAGGATGGTACTTGATGATGACTGCCATTGACCAGCATGGATCTGTTCCATTTCACTTCACTGAAACTTGAATAGTCTCAGGGAAATAGTCTTCCCTATCTTTCAGTTGCACACCCTGTATCTTTCACAGTTTTCAATTAAAAATGGGAATTCGTTCAAGGCGATGTAGACAAAGATATCACCTTTCTTTTGAGCCATTACTCGACCCATTTTTATTTATTCAAAATGTTCAAAGATTGCAACCACCGCTTAGGGGGTTGATATTTCAAGCAAGTTTTGTACCCCAAAATATGTCCTTTTTGAAAACAAATTGACCTGTTTTTGCTTTTTGATGAGAAATGAATATCTTGGTAGATATAGCCTCTGCTTAGTTTTCGTTGAAGCACCCTGTATTAGTCGAACCGGTAGAAATTTGTTGAATGTCTTATTTGAAGACAAGAAATCGTCAATATTTGAGGACATTCAATTAACAAACCACACAATAATTTTAGTCAATCTCAAAGTCTTTCACAAATGCAACAGAAGAAGAAGAATGTATCTGTTGGAAAATTTGGGAAATTAATAAACCCCACATTATAATACCCAAACGCCAACTTGAAATTAATAACTGCTCCCTAACTTAACATTTGGGGAAGAAGTATATCTTGTATTCATCTTTGTACTTTCCACAAAGTATTCAGTACTTCAAAATGATCGAATGGTCACGACTGATCGTGTATTAACAAATGAACGTGAAAAAATGACATAAATGTTTTTTGTTTTCCATATTCTGAAATGCATCTCCTAAGGAGAAGTATGTCATAAATATTATTGATTGAATAAATGTTAAAGTAAACGGCACTACCATTTACATAGAGGTAAATGATAAAATTGGATACTTGGAAATTTTGATTGCTAAGCACTTATGGTGATCTCTGATGACGTCTTGAACAGAATTAGTGCTCTATGATCACTGATGGTAGCAACGCTGGTCTTATTATAGCTATAAGTACAGTCTGTCAGTTGAAAAGATTAAATTTGACATCCATAATTCTGTGATTTGAATATATTGTAATGAAATATTTTTCAATATTAATTCATCGTTTTTCCTGACACAAAAAAATTGTATTATATATGAGAAAAATATTAGATTTTAGCTAGCACTCGGTTTTTCGTCTTCGACTTAACCTCGAGCTAATTTCTTCGATTTCTTGTATAATTAACAATGTTTTTCAAGTATTCGATAAACTTGCAATTTTTGATAATTCCATATTGGTGCGTTAATTTTGTCATGAGTATATATGAAACGAAGAGTTTCTATAATGATGAGTAATATGATATTCTAACTCCATCCAAATTGACTCATTACTTTTCGTTCCGTAATATCTTTGACGACAATTTACTTAAACTAAGGATTTTGTGTAGCGGATGAACTCTAGGAAATACAATGTGAGAAAATGTGACTCCCATCCGAGTATTATTAACCGAGTGGAACGGAATAAGAAAAACGTGAGGATAGATTCGAAGCAAAAGGAATTCATGAATTCCCAACACGTTCAATGGAAATGTCGTGGAAAACACAGAGTTGCGGTAAATAAAGCGCAATTTGTTTCGGCGAGGTATCCAGTCGACTTCTCCGGCAAACCGCAATTTTGTCTTTCGTTTTTCACTCATATCGCGGAAAACTCCAATTTATGTACCTCAATCCAGATCAGCAAAATGAATATAATTGAAAATCGGGCTTGATTGGATAGAATTTTGCTTGCAGGGATTGATTCATACGAATAGAAATGATTTGAATACTATTTCATAGAATGTCGGTTTCATATTTCTTTTCAACATATTAACGTGAGAAGATTAAGGAGAGGAGAAACACGGATAACAATAAGAGCAAAAGGTTCAAAAGACTCACAAAATAAATTGAGAAGCCACTAGATAGTGAAAAAAAACGATTATATCGCAGGAGCGATTAGAGATTGAAGGTTATAAACAGTAAAATGAAACCTATCTTAAGAAAATTCAGCATAAGACACCTCACAATCGAAAGTGACACTGGGTGATTGATCACCACGAAGAACGAAATCTTAAGTCTGTCAATACTATGGGAATCTCATGTTTTATCCTGAAAATGACGAACCTAGGCTACTCGCTATCGATCGTACTAAATCGCTTATTTCGAAAGTGAAGTAGATGCAGCCGTCAAGAATGTGGCAAATAACAAATCACCTACTCCATGTATAATACACAAGATATGAAACTGTTGTTCACCGTTAAAGTTAGTACAGTATATGTTAATTGAATATGGGTGTATTTCTCCTTTATTGCTTCTACAGTTAAATATACTAACCATCACTTAGAACCCCCCTGTCAAAGAAAGATGATTGTGTTATTGAGCTTGAACGTAGAAGGCATTTCAAAAGGCAAAAGCCATTGAATTTTCGAATTAGCAAGAATCCATGTTATCAAAAACCGAATATAATTACGTGTGATGAGGTATATCGTTGGTGTTATGTATTGTTCGTTTGTCTTCTTAGTTCGGTGTATACTCTTGCTTGTTACTTCAAGAATTCTTCTCTAAATTAAATTACAGTAATATTTATAATTTATTTATTAACAGAAATCTTTGAATATTCATATAGCTATAGTGGATAAGTAATCACACCCGCTATTATTAAAAATATAATTTTTAAGTGCACAAATTACAAAAACAACAATACTCTATATGCTAATATATCCACCGATGGGTAACATTTTTTTCGATTCAACCGATGACACGGAGTGATCATCGCTTCTTTGTGAAGAGGCTCTTATACTGTGTTTGAATTTCTCCATGATCCACCCTGTATCCTCTTGAAATGTAATCGGATTTGAAAATTCGTTCAATGTAATCAGATTACATTACGTAATTGGACTGGACTTAATAGAGAAGAACTAATACATACTGCCAGAGATAGATGGAGATATGCCATGTTATTAGCCAACCTCAGAATCTGAGAAGGCACCAAGAGAGAGAGAGAGAGTAATCATATAATTCTAAATACCTATCCAATGAGCTCTTACTCGGACTAACTGACCAATTCGAAGATTTGAGGGGTTGACACCATCATCTGAAGGGGTGTCTGAGGGGGTGTAGTGGAAGCACCACTGCTTAAAGATATTTTTCCCCAAAATACAGCAATATTTCGGTGAATGTCCATCCGAAAAAAATATATATATATATATATATATATATATATATATATATATATATATATATATATATATATATATATATATATATATATATATATATATATATATATATATATATATAGATGTGTTCTTCAGAAACAGTTTTTCATATATTATCATCTTGCGCAGTCCTTGCTTCAACAGATTAATTAGAAAGACATAATGCCGTCGCTAATATCATTCATTTTAATCAAGGAATTAAACATGACCTAATTCCCAAAAGAAAAAATTTCACAAATATGAACCTGTGATTATTTGTGAAAATGACAAATATAAACTTTATTCTGATAAAACAATTCTTTGCAACAGAGCTGTAAAACACAATAGACCAGATATCATTCTTAATGATAAACAGAATCAAATAACATATATAATTGATATTGCTATTCCCGACACACATAATATACAAAATAAATACAATGAAAAAATTTCTAAATATATGATGCTTGGCGACGAGATTAAAAAAATGTGGAAAATGAAGAAAATATTTATTCTACCGATTATTATTTCCACAACAGGTGTTATTCCTAGAAATCTTCACAAAAGTATTGAGATTTTGGGTCTGAAGAAAAATTTGTTTGAACAGTTACAAAAGATAACAGTCATCAAATCTTGTAATATTCTTCGTAGGTTTCTTTCCGAAAATAATAATGAGGTAGAGTCATAGGTTTTCTCTTCAGTTTATACTGCTCAGAATCTCATTTCATATTTTATTTATTTGTTTATATGAATGTAATATAATTAACTGACAATTTTGTCATATTTATATTCAGAGCAGTATTCTATTCGATCGTTCACCACTTCACACAAAGGAAACTAATAATGAGTAACATTCAGTGTTACTTGACTAAGGTCCGTACACTGGATTTTTCCGGGGAGAAAGCCTCTGACACTACTCGTTGGTACATTGATATCATTGTCTGATGATGCTATAGTATGTATATATTCTGGTAGATTGATATATTCTCATAACATTTAACGTTATCCTAATATATAATTATTCCAGGATATGTTTTGATTATAATCATTGCCTGGCAATGGTATTAATTACCGGGTGGTGGATTTCTATTTTTCATGAAATCAGTTTGATTGCATGAACAGATATATGGGCAACTCGTTGGGGTAAAACCCCTATATATATATATATATATATATATATATATATATATATATATATATATATATATATATATATATATATATATAATATATAATAATATATCATCATTATAAAAATCTTCAATTTTTTACAGTTTATTCTGATAAACTATGACCCGATTTCGCATCAGTTTAAGATAAAACTCCATTTTCAGATTCGAGATTTTTCAGCTAAATATCTTGAAGTTGCTAAATATCTCGTCGCCATTAGCGTAATGCATCTAGATAAGTACTTATACAAGTTTAATTAAGAGCATATACAAATTTGTTTATTGTAAATTTGGTTCTCGCTTCTGCTATTTGTTGTCTACTGTTCAGGTTATAGGACTTTTGGGAATAGTGGTAGAACATTCTTTTTGGTTGTTTGCAAAATACTGTGCTTACCTGATCAACAGTCCTTCTCAGGATATTCGTTCAGATTTTCATCGATTTTTAAAACCTCCACTCATAGGTCGAACTACAGTCCTTTTCAGGATAGTAGCCGAATCTTCTCTACAGGTGTTTGCAAAATACGGTGTTTACCTGATCTACAGATCTTTTTAGGAAAGTAGTCTTATTTTCTTTCTAGCTTCATCGTTTTTATGGCGATTTTTTTTTTGACATTCAATTGTACTCCCTCATTTTCTAGTTACTTTTGAAGTTACTTTTTATTGATTCGTCAAGTATTCAATGAAATGGATAATAAGGTTTATAGTCTGACAACAGTTTCTTCTTCGGAGATCCCAAAAACCCGCCCAGAAAGTCTGTTGGTGAGATTTATTAGCAGCATAACACATTTTCGGTGATTTTTATCTTTTTTTTAGTAGCACTTTCTCTTCAAACACGTTTTTTGAGGTTAGAAAGCTATTTTTTCGAGAAAAGCCAGACGACATCGAAAAATTGAGAAAATTTCCGGTTTTTTCATATGCTTGAATATTTTTTCAAACTGGAATGGGAATAATTATATATTAGGAAATGGGCAGATATATATATATATATATATATATATATATATATATATATATATATATATATATATATATATATATATATATATATATATATATATATATATATATATATATATATATATATTATTATATGATATTGGGGGTTTCACACCGACGAGTTGCCCATATATCTGTTCATGCAATCATCAAACTGATTTCATGAAAAAAATATAAATCCACCACCCCACCACCCCATTGCCAGGCAATGATTATAATCAAAACATATCCTGGAATAATTATATATTAGGATAACGTTAAATGTTATGAGAATATATCAATCTACCAGAATATATACATACTATGTATATAGTATATATATATATATATATATATATATATATATATATATATATATATATATATATATATATATATATATATATATATATATATATATATATCCGTACACTGGATTTTCCTGGGAAAAATCCAGTGTACGGACCTTAATCAAGTAACACTGAATGTTACTCATTAATAGTTTCCTTTGTGTGAAGTGTTGAACGATCGAATAGAATACTGCTCTGAATATAAAATATAAATATGACAAAATTGTCAGTTAATTATATTAAATTTATATAAACGAATAAATGAAATATGACATGAGATTCTGAGCAGTATAAACTAAAGAGAAAACCTATGACTCTACCTCATTATTTTTTCGGAAAGAAACCTACGAAGAATATAACAAGATTTGATGACTGTTATCTTTTGTAACTGTTCAAACAAATTTTTTCAGACCCAAAATCTCAATACTTTTGTGAAGATTTCTAGGAATAACACCTGTTGGGGAAATAATAATCGGTAGAATAAATATTTTTTCATTTTCCACATTTTTTAATCTCGTCGCCAAGCATCATATATTTAGAAATTTTTTTCATTTATATATATATATATATATATATATATATATATATATATATATATATATAATAATAATAATATATATATATATATATATATAATAATAATAATAATATGTGTTTATTTGCAAGTTTCAACAAAAATCTTTACAAATATTCCTGACAGATGCCATTGCATTCCTCAGGATACTTAATTCTACAAATAAACAAATGGTTGAGGTAATACCTCAGAAAAGGTATTACCTGTAGTAGGTGTACATTTCACTAATTACAAGACAGCCTTTAGTATGATGTAAACAGAAATTGCTGTCAGCACTATATATAACATTCGAGAATGAATTGATTTAATGAAAGGGCCCATATCGGGTTACAATCGAAAAGTTCAAATTATCTTTCGAAACTAGGTTGGAAGGTCACTATAGGGTCTCAATATCACAATCGGGTTTCAATATCACAATCGGGTTTCAATATCACAATCGGGTTTCAAAGTCAATATATATATATATATATATATATATATATATATATATATATATATATATATATATATATATATATATATATATATATATATATAGAGTAGTTCTTTGTATCTTTAGTCATCAGAAGTGCAGTTGTGCGGTGTTATTCTTTCTCTATTAGTATAGAAGTTACCATTCGAAGACAACGAATTGGGTACATATTGTATTTTCGCTTAACAGCAAGTTCTTCTGCAACACCCATCTTCCAGACTGAAACTTTGAAATTGTCGATTGGCATTTGCTTGTTCAGATAAAAAACGACGAATTTATCATTGAATCAGTAGAAAGTACCTGAGTTGATATAAATTTTATATCCCAAAATTATTGTGTGGATCGCACTAATACAACAACATACTCATTATTTCTAATTTTTCAAACTTTTTTACATATTATATCACTGATGAGGAAACACGTTATAAATTCCAAATATAGCAATCTTTCAAGGTGTCACCACAATTCACTGAGGTGTGATACAATTCATCATCATCAAGTTCGGTGGTTTATTGATTGTTTCTTTCATCTGAATGATCGCGAACGACATGCCTTCTGTTAATTGAGAACTTCGTTAGGCGTATATTCTTGCACGAACGGATATAGAGTGAAATGTGGAAGTTAGACGAACCCTCAGAAAGAGATATTCCACTTTAAATAGCTGCGATCGTGTATAGGGATGCGGTTAACCGTAAAATTTCAGGAATCGATATATATCTCCTAATTCCATTCAATTAGCTTGGAACTTGCGATAGTTTCGCGAACGTCGGAATTTGAATTATGAGTAACGAAGGCATGAATAATTATTATGTAAATTTATAATGCCTACCATATGGTTGAAAATGTCATGCAATTTCCTTCTGTTGCATATATGATCAAGATTGAATTTCTCACTGAAAGACTGTGTATTATAAAAGAGCGAAAATAAATATGAGCGAACCATCATTTTCAATATTTTATCTTTTCCGCGATTGCTTAAGCAGAATTACATTAAAAGTAGCTATCATTGTTCAAATCCAGTATGGGTATTTTCTAATATGTAATATTCATCCCTTTAATAATCGTGGGTTTTAAAACAAACATCCTTTAAATTTTGTTTATTCATTCATTAAAAAAGGAGAGACATAAAAATAAACGAAAAATTGGAAGACTACATTGAATATGTGATGAAAAACTTTGTTTCGCCTGAAGTTGATACCTCACTAACAGCTAGTTTGTGAACACAAAGTGAGATTAGAACAATTGTGTTTACATTATATTCATACCACTAAACGTCGAAAAATGTATCGTTCTGAACATGGGAAAGAATAACACCACACAACTGCAATTCTGATGACTGAGTTTTAGCATGATTTTAGCCTAATTTTTAATATCGATTTAAAATCCGTGGTTTAAATTTCTGTATCAATTCTAGCTAGAAAATATGTAACATGGCCCATTTTACAATCAAACACAACTTCTTTAAAATTAATCTCATTTTATTAAATTCTCAAATTGAAGAAAACTTTCTTTTGTAACATTTTTTTGCAGATGTTGTAGTCAGTGTGAGCTGTTCTGAAAACTTCAACAATAGTCTCGATAGTGTTCCTCCATCTGAAGGTCATAGTGAAATCGCTCCCTTTTATCCAAGTATTTGAAATTGACTCCTCAGTTATTTGACATGTAGGGAATAGACAGAACTTTTCTCATTTCCCAAAAAATGCAGAACAAACCAAACAAACTCATTACATGCCTTTTACCCAATCTTTGTCATAGTTCTTGTGAAACTTGTGTCCTTTATTGATGATCTAATCTGTGGCCCATCAAAGATGACCACTTTTATCTTTTATGCATTCAGTTTTGGGAACAGTTAGGACAAGATAAAGAAACAATTTCCATTTTTGTTGAGAGCTTTATGAAATTGTTTCATGAGCCCTAATTTTAGATGCAATGTAAGCAATATTATGCGATACCTTGATACTACAGATGGATTTATCACGTTTTGTTGTCCCGGAACCCAGTGTTGTTTTTTAGCTCTACTATCCCACAAGCAGAGAAAATAGGGATACGTTGTTTAACTACTTTATTGGCTTAAGAAAAGTTGAATATATTTAAATCAACACATATGAGCCAGCTGTGTTCTGTCCAGAATTGAAGCATTTTCTATATTCTATATTCTATGTATAGCTGACCCGATAAATAAAAGACTCAAACTTTTGTAAAGAATAAACTTAAACCAACAAAAGAAATCAGTAATTAATAAGATCCAATGATATTCTGAACATGTTTACTAAATTGTTGTTCTGATGAAGAAACATTCGTAATTCCCGGACAATGGTTCTCTTCATTGTTGGTTTAGGAGCACAACGCTTATCAACTTCCGCATCTGAATTGCACATAAAATAAATTTGTTGATGATACTCATTAACAGGTAACAGCGCCCCCAGTAAGTGATAAATTTGTCCTTGTATCTGTAAATTTTAGAGATTTGTCCAATGATTATTTCCGATATATATTCTTATACAAACTTGAATATTATAAGAAAATATTATGGTATAATACCTTGAAAGGTGCCATGAAATAGTCCTGTATAATATTTGTAGCGCCAAACGATGTAATCTGGAAACAGCTGTTATATTTCTGAATGTTAGCCAAGAAGTGCTCAGAATCATTTCCAACCCAGAAAGTAAAGGGCTTAAAGAATCTGGTGGTGTTACCAATTGTGGCAATATTACTTTGCCAGTAGATTCATCATTTATTTCTTCTTCTTCTTGCACGGCGCCTTTATGGCAGCACTCAGGCCGTTTGGCCAATTGTTGTATTATTTTGGTTTGTGTTTTGAGAAAACCTTTTGATGCAAGACTGTTGTAGCTGATGGATCATCCGGGCGCTTGGTGTTTCAGTGCCCAAGGTGTTCAGTCTGGTCACCCTATGAGCGGGATATTCGAAGGGTATGTGTTCCGTTGTTTCGTCATTTTCTAGGCAACCACCGTGTGGTTTCCGATAGTCTCATGGCGTGTAGGTGTTCGTTGAGTTGTTGTCCCGTCAATAGGCCAACTACCATCCCAACAGACTTTTTATCGATGGACAATAGTTCATATACCCTCTTCTTTGGTTGCGGCCCCCCTTAGAGCCTTACGATATTTACAAATTATTATCATTCCCCGAATTGTTAACGATTTGTCGGCACAATAATCTATTGCCGGATAATCGTGGAATGCATCTCGTTCCAGAATTACAGGAGCATTGCGTCTGCGGAATTGCTCAATTTCATTATGACGTGGTCGGTGTTGTAGTGTTTGATGCGTACGAACTCGTTGCATTCTAAGCCTATCTACTTCATTGTCAGTCACCGAAGTAAAGAAAGTTCTCGCGCACGTAGTAGTAATCGTCACTCACAAAGATAGAAGGATGCAATCTTTGTCTGAGATATCGATCAACATAGATGATGGATCGACATATCAGTTGGTTTGAATTTAATTTGTGACAAAATATCAAAACGAATGACTTAAGATTCATCAACTTTATCAACTGTAGTTAGCCAAAAATTTTCTTTCTTTTACCTCTTAAGAATAAAAATGTAGTCAGAAGAATATAAAAATTCTAATTAGTTATTCATTCTACATTATTCTTTCAATTTGCTTTCTGAACAACGGGGGACACATCAAAGGAAAAACAAAATTGTTGTTTTTATTCACTCACACTTTAAGCCTCTGGATTTCCATAAATAATTCATGACCAAAATTGGCCAAATCGTTTCAGACGTTCCCGAGTTTTAGCGAGACTAACGAACAGCAATCGATTTATATATAGATATGAACTTCTTTTAATAGCAATTCAGTTCAAATTGATTCTACATTTTCTTTAGGAAACGTTTGGGAAATAAAAAGAGGGCTATTTTTGTGTTTTTTCGAATTCTTCTCACCTTTTAAACCTTTCCTAGACCTCCGCGAACATTTCAAGACCAAGAACGGCTGAACGGATTTATGTTATAAATCCGTTCAGCCGTTCTCGAGTTTTAGAGAGACTAACGAAGAGCAATATATATATTATTTATATATATATATATATATATATATATATATATATATATATATATATATATATATATATATATATATATATATATATATATATATATATATATATATATGTGTGTGTGTGTGTGTGTGTGTGTGTGTGTGTGTGTGTGTGTGTGTGTGTGTGTGTGTGTGTGTGTGTGTGTGTGTGTGTGTGTGTGTGTGTGTGACCGTATATTCTTCTTTTACTTTAGTAGAATGTGCAATTGGCAATGACCTTAATTTATTCCTGTTGTGTAGGAGAACACATTTCAGAACTCCGTTTCGTCCAATCTATAAACAAACGTCATTCATTGTGAAAGTAATTTCGTAATCCTATTGCAGACATTGCACCAGGTAATTTTTACAAAATACAGAATCATCTTCATCATTGAAATATTTTTGGAAATCCTGTTCTCTGGAGGGGTAATAGGAAATTTTAGTTTATTTTTGTACCAAGTTCTCATCTTTCAGTCTAGAAACAAACTTTGACAGTCACAGATCTCTGATTGGGTAGTTTAAATTATCTTGATGGAATAATTTCGGCGATTCCAGGTCAGATTCAAAGTGACTATCACTACTCAATTTTCGTCTCAATGTCAATGAAATTCTGTTCTGAAACAGTAACCTAAGGTACAGGGGAAGTTCTAGAGCTCAGAATTCGATTATGTGTTCTTATTTGTTCATAAACTTAGAAAATCATCATACGTTTCACAAACCTTTTGAGGAACACAAGGCTAATCATGCATTTTCAGCGGATATTCAATGTAATTTCTGTAAGCTTCACTGAAACAGAAATGATTCGAATCATTTACACAAGCTTTTCTTGACGTTGCCATATCAAAATATAGCAAATTAAATCAATATTTTTTTAAGTAACAGCAAATTATAACGGGAATTGAATGTTTTTAATAAATGCTATAACTCGTTAACAAGAGCTGTTAAAAAATAGAATAAGGGTATATTTAGAATCAACGATGCCAATAGTAAACATCAACTGACATAAGTCATCTATCAGACGAGACGAAAAGTGCAATTTTGTTTTCCAGTGTAATCATCTACACTCCTAACATCTTGACGGCGTTTCTTTCAAGAATGTTAGATCTTACAATGAGCTTGGAGTAATAGTGAACGAAGGTCTAAGTTAGTCAGAACATTTAAGATTGTAAAAAAGCTAATATAGGATATTCCTACTGGTCGAAGCATTTTCAGGGGTAACCTTTGCAAACTCGTTTAGATTATACAAGACATAAATTTGCCCGATTCTAGAATATTGTGGTACAGTGTAGTCACCTGATCTCGTGCGTGACAGAAACTTTCTCGAAGATGTTCTGGTCAGCTGGCTTGCGGGTGAGCATGACCGAGCTACTCTGAGAGACTTAATACAACTAAACTCCTTACTTTCGAGCAACGCCGATTCCATGGTGATGTAATTGTTACACTTCGTGAGTTGAGGAATTATTTCGGACACTTGAAAGATATGTATATATTCCTTGTTGATGGTGATCATCACTTAAAGTTGTGAGGAGAACCGTTTGACTCAACAAACAGAAAGAATTCTTTCTGCATCATCGTTGCCTTCAGAAAAGGATTGGACAGACATATTTTCAAAATTGATCATAACAATTTCCGCTAAAGCTTTCTTCAACTATGATGATAATAAGAAATGAAATCATGTATTATACTACCACAAGAGATTTATCGAAAATCAGGATTGCAATTTTGGTCTCTCGACCAGCTTCAGCTGACAACAAGTACTGAACTGAAGTTGAAAGACATATATACATAAACAGGTAGATACAAAATTAATACGAAAGCAAACAATAGGTGACCAACGAATTATGATAAAAGCACTTATCATTTAAAGATATCACATATTCTATGAATAATTTGAAGTTGATCTATGGGTCGAAAATGATGACCATTTTCGTAATAATGTGAAGCAAAAGTAGATTCGTCGGTTCTCTGGTTATTGTAATCTGATTGAAGCTCTTTGTGTTTTGAATGAACGACCTGTCTGACCTACATAGACGCCTTCACAATCCATACAGAACAACATGTTAACTCCAGTATTGCCAAATCTATCAGTTCTATCTTTACTATTGAAAAAATTCTTGGGTGAGTTTCATGTGGGGTTCGGAAGTTATTTTTTATGTTGCTTTGAAATGACTGAGTTTCACCTGATTTTCAGAAAATCTCTTGTGATGTATAATACATAGTTCAATTTCTTATTATCATCATGGTTGAGTATCACGGCGGAATCAATTAATTATTTTTCTCAAAACAAAAAGTTAATAAATGCGAGCTTTCGCAATGTGTAGACATATCGAAGAAAATTATTTTTCAAGGGACAATATTCAACCTTCCGTAGAATAGTAAATATCCTCCCTTGCAGGAGATAGTTTTCCGATCTACTCTTCATAATCACCGTGAACTGGGGCCACAGGGAAGTGGTACAGCACGGTCAGATGTCACGAATGGGAATAATGGACTGCAGTTTCGGTCTCGTTTGACCCCGTCAGCATTATCTACCCACTCGTAACAAAAGGCCATGCCGTTACTTATTCATCTTAATTCGTTCGAGCGAACGCAATAATATAAATATGACTGCGCCCCCCAACGGACCGAAACAGAGGCTACCTCACCAACGCCCTGCGAAACGGTGAAACCAAAGAGCAGATGAAACAAGAAAACGTTAAGTGGTCACACTAGTTAGATAACATACCGCTATGCGACACTCACGTAACAGACAGAAGCGGCCGTCGAAGGACAGACGCTCCTTTTTTCTAT
Source organism: Cryptolaemus montrouzieri (assembly GCA_013387265.2). Lineage (NCBI taxonomy): Eukaryota > Metazoa > Arthropoda > Insecta > Coleoptera > Coccinellidae > Cryptolaemus > Cryptolaemus montrouzieri. The sequence continues at coordinate 53,014,392 of JABFTP020000001.1, read as the reverse complement.
GTGGTTTACAACCAGGCATACACAATCATCTCAATACAAAAAGTTACTAAATGCGAGATTTCGCAATGTGTAGACATATCGAACAAAATTATTTTTCAAGGGACAATATTCAACCTTCCGTAGAATGTTAAATATCCTCCCTTGAAGGAGCTAGTTTTCCGATCTACTCTTCATAATCACCGTTAACCGGGGCCACCGGGAAGTGGTACAGCACGGTCAAATGTCACGAATAGGAATAATGGACTGCAGTTTCGGTCTCGTTTGACCCCGTCAGCATTATCTACCCACTCGTAACAAAAGGCCATGCCGTTACTTATTCATCTTAATTCGTTCGAGCGAACGCAATAATATAAATATGACTGCGCCCCCCAACGGACCGAAACAGAGGCTACCTCACCAACGCCCTGCGAAACGGTGAAACCAAAGAGCAGATGAAACAAGAAAACGTTAAGTGGTCACACTAGTTAGATAACATACCGCCATGCGACATTCACGTAACAGACAGAAGCGGCCGTCGAAGGACAGACGCTCCTTTTTTCTATGTGGTTTACAACCAGGCATACACAATCATCTCAATACAAAAAGTTACTAAATGCGAGATTTCGCAATGTGTAGACATATCGAAGAAAATTATTTTTCAAGGGACAATATTCAACCTTCCGTAGAATGTTAAATATCCTCCCTTGAAGGAGCTAGTTTTCCGATCTACTCTTCATAATCACCGTTAACCGGGGCCACCGGGAAGTGGTACAGCACGGTCAAATGTCACGAATAGGAATAATGGATTGCAGTGTCGGTCTCGTTTGACCTCGTCAGCATTATCTACCCACTCGTAACAAAAGGCCATGCCGTTACCTACTCATCTCAATTTGTTGGAGCGAACGCAATAATATAAATATCACTGCGCCCCTCAACGAACCGAAACAGAGGCTACCTCACCAACGCCCCGCGAAACGGTAAAACCAAAGAGCAGATGAAACAAGAAAACGTTTAGTGGTCACACTAGTTCGATAACATACCGCCATGCGACACTCACGTATCTGACAGAAGCGGCCGTCGAAGGACCGACGCTCCTTAATTTTCTTCGATAATTATTTTTCTTCAATTAACTCGTTGTCGAAACAAAATTTTCTTGGAATGATTCATTCATTTCATTGGAAGATAGCTTATGGGGTAATTTTGTTGAAGCCAAAACTCGTACCTTTGCTGGATAGATCCTTGCGATCGATTTTTGGAATTTTAAAGAGGTTCTGCTCATTGATTTTTTCCACGAACAGCATTTTATTAATACTGCCTACTACTATTAGCTGTTAAAAGAAACCAAACTTGCGTATGGGCGGAAAATAAGTGAATTTTTCCTCACGATAACGCCAGTCCTCATACAGCCAACTTGACAAGTGAAAAGTTAAATGCATTGCATTGAACAACTTTGAAGAACCCTCCCTTTAGTTCCAATTTGTCCCCTGTGATTATCACGTGGCTTTTGACATAAGCATTAGAAGGTTAACGGTTTGACAATGATGCTTTTGTTGATACGTTCCTGCGCAATTATATGGATACACGCCCCCCTTCTTCTTACAATGACAGCATCAAAAATCTTGAAAAGAATGTGTCGGGAAATGAGGAGATTATGTATAAAAATGTGTTATGTATTCTCAATCAAGGAAATAAAAAAATATTTCCGGTTTATGTTTGATTCTCCCTCGTATGTATATGATGAAAACCATCTGGATATCGAGATATAGAACAGTGCAATATTAAATGACATCTAGTTATCTGGGTCTCAGCTTGCTCATAACTTGTATAATTTAGGGAATCTCACTCAAAAAGCATGTTATTAGAACGCCAAATGATCTAAGATACACCAAATCTTTCTACAGAGGCAAGAAGCAGAAACATTTTGAGTGAAATCTTGTATGAGGAATTGCAAATTAATTCTATTAGCATGAGCATTATTGAGCCAGGCAGAACAGCAGTACTTAATTGATGAAAAGACCAGAGCAAAATCAGCAGTTCGAAGAGTGTGAACACCCTAAGTGGACCTAGCTGGTTTTTATAGGATACTATTCTTTTTTTTTCAGCTTTTGACTCAGTTTATTAATTTATGATTTGAAGGTTAATGAGGACCCTAAGTAATTGGGATAGAAATTATGATCCAGTAGGGAATCTTTATAAAATACCCGTCTATCCTTTAGATGATTCTCCAAATTAAAATAAGATACCTCAGTTTTCTAAGGATAGGGCTTCAGACCACCCCACCCCCCTGAACATCATCCAAATTTTCAATTCGCCAGCAACGAAAACACGTGTCTAATTGTCAGGAATGAAAAATTCAGTGGAAGAGCAGAAATTGAATTTTTTAAGGCAATTTCGATCATAACTGATTTTGAACGACATTCTTGGTTTATTGTTTTTGTACATTCTCGTTCAAAACCGACAGTCGGAATGGCATTTAGTTGATTCTTTTTTATTGAAATATTCGAAAAGAAGTTTTGGTCTATAATTAAAAACAACATTACCCTAACCGAAGTTCAAAAGATATTTATTCCCCAGATATTCTGCCATAGCAAAAACAATTTTCCACATTTTATCATCTCATGCAGTAATGATTAAATTTTGAAAATAATAATAAAGAGTGAGCTGAAGAAATAGCTGTGCCAATCAATTAATCACTATTAAACTAGAAGTTGAGAGCCCCGGAAAACTCGGTAAAGTTTCTTCCTTCCCTTAATATTTGCATTTTCTTGTTCATGAAATTAGCAACTTCCTTTCAGCTTTCTCATCAAGCGTTGCTTATTATATGAGAATTTCAATTTTTTATTGAAAAGTGGATGCGACATTCAAGAGAATTAAGTTAATTCGAAATTGGTACATAAAAGCAGATATTTGAGTTTTCACAGTTCGTTACAGCAGTAATTCTGAAATAGATTGGATTGTGTTGGTGAAACAACATTGTTGAAACTGGGAAATTTCTATTTATATACAGGATGTTTCTGAATATCATGTACAGTATTAGCTCTTTATTCGTGAGGAATATGTTCCGTAAATATGCCACGAATAGAGAAATCGTGAATATGGAAAAGTAATTTATATGGGATTATAGGGGGTAGCAGTTTCAATTTAGACTGATATTCAGCAGTGGCATTAGCAATTTGCTTCTTAAAAATGAGATTTCGTTCTATAGACGGATCAATTTTTATAAAGAAATCAGCTCATTTACTCTTCTCAAACCTTTACTAAAATTTTTCAAATTAGATCTCACGTTTTCTTATTAGCCAGCCGAAACATTGGCAGGTCGTTCTTGTTTTGATTTTTTAAAGCACGAGAATTCAACGATCTGTAAATCATCTCCAGACGCATCAAAACATAGCAGTAGTGTAACTATATCCTTTCCTGCCTTGAATCCAGGGACAAACTTTCCGCTTTTGGAAGAAAATATTTTGTTTGGCATTCTCTTTCAAAACAATGCAGTTTCGCTTGCATACTTGTTCAGGTTTGTATCCTCTAGGTTTGCAAATTCTTCTGCATTTCTTTCTGCTGCAGCAATGTCTACAGATACAGCTTCTACAACTATTTTAATACTATGCAATGATTGACGCACCTTAAATTTACTGAATCAACCTTTCGATGATTGAAATTCTCCACATCTGCCACCAGGTTCTTTAAAATGTTCGTAAAGACTCATTGCCTTCACTTGGATAATTGCACCACTCAGGGGCACTCTTTTCTGGATGCGGTTTTCGATCCATAATGACAACGTCTCTTCCATGTTTTCTATTGCTGGATCACTAACAATTTTCTCTGACAGTAAAGTTGAAGCTACAGATGGCCTTATTTTATCATTGATCGTATAGCTGATTATTCAACATTGAATGAGCGTGATATGGATGCAAATGATTCTCCGAGGCGTAAATAATCGTACACTTTTATTTTCACTCTAACGGTAGCACCGAGTTCTTTTCTATCAAATTTCGTTTTTCACTAATTTCAGACGACATTATAAATTAGAGAGACGTATTACTCGATCAGAATTTCTGTAATGAAAGGTAAAATGAGACAATAAAAAACTCAAAGCGGTTTTTATCAAAGGAAGGAATGTCGGATAAGTGGTATTTAACAATATACTTAATGCATTGAGTAATAAGGTCGCTTTACTTGAACATGTTGTTTGTTTATATTCTCAAAAACACCTACCGCGGCGAAGGCGGCTTGTGTCAAAAGAATAGCCGATCCAATGCAGCGGTGATATCATTTAAGAACATACTTCCGCGAATAAAGAAATCTTCAGCCGGGAATATAGTAGTCACGCGAATGTAGGTAGCGCTAATAAGGAGATTTTACTGTACTTATTTGTAGGAAATAATTAATGCCGTGATGTTTTATTGTTTCGTGAAACCGTAGGGTTTGGTAAATCGAGGATAATAATAATTTGCTTTGTTTTTCAGCTATTGATTTGTCTATGATGACATTGTACTCATTACCTGACGATAATGTTTTCAAAATTCTAATTCTTCTCTCAAAGTTATTTCGTGGAAGGGGAATCGTGAGTAATCTATACACAAATGTTTGAAACGCGGATAATTTGATATTATGCGGATGGGAAATACGATTATGGATTGAGGGCATAGTAGTTCCAATTTTTTTCTCAAAGTTTTCTCGTGAAAGACAAATGTCTGGCTCCTTATATAGGTCAGACTAGTCTATTAGAGTAGACGAGCATGAAAATTCTATTTCATAGTAAATCAACACCGGGTTTTTCAGAATATTGTATAAGCGGAAATCATTTCGTAGATTCAATACCAAATTCTTGCATTTCGGAAACAAAAGTCAAAGATTAGATTCATCAGCTCACAAAGATACTTCACTTATAACTAACGACCAGCTTGGTTTCGGTTTGCCCCCACTTCTCTCTTTTTTGTCAGGTATGAATGATATTGTAATATCTGAAAATGGCATAGCACCCAAAACATATGTCCATATGTTCATTATATTTTATGAACACAAGCCTAGCGTTTTCTATTGTTTAATTATTTAAATTCTATTTTAAATGTTAGTAAAATACAAAGAATGATACGAGTAGCTTTGGATGTAGGTCGGTTTAGCTCTGACAAGTTGGCTTAAGTTTGTGACTGTAACCACAATATTCATAATATATCACAGAATAAATTGTGATTAATATAATGGTCCTAATGATATATTTGTTACAGAGCATGATAGGAATCTGAAGCATGTACGATGATTGCAGCATTTCGCAACCCTTATAACAAATTAATTCAGAATGGATGTTGCAGAATACTTAGTCCGAAGTATGCAGCTATGACTGCCGCAATATATACCCTGGTGAGTTGCTGGAAATATAATGTTGATATGAAATAATTTGCGTTATAAAGTATTCGGGCTTTTCCAGATAACATGGCTTTTTCTATTGCAGAATATATCGATCCTGGTTGTGCTACTGTATAGTTGGAGAATCTCATCAAATATCAAGAAATATACTTCCTTAGAAGAGGTGTATTATGGTAAGTACCAACTTCATGTTATACTCATAAATTAGAAATATGAATCTTTCATATAATTATCTGAAATACACCTGCGGAAGTTAATCATTTTCCATATCGTTTTGTCACGCCATTCCTGGAACATGGAATGAAATAGAAATTAGTGTACCGTTATTATTGATTACTAGCTGACTCTTTATGTTGTTATAATAAATTTACATATTTTTCTTGAGATATTTTAACTAAAATGTGTTGGAATTGAGTTTTTGTTGGAGCTCACGTAGCGGAGCAAAAACTGAAAATACGCTAGGAAAGAATGTAAGGATAATATGAAAATTCTCTTCAATTAAACATACATACCGGGTGTAACTGAAACTAGGGCCACCGCTGTAACTTTTTTCTATTTCTAATATTTTGATGAAATTTGGGAATCGGATAGAAGACATTTTGAGTTTGATTTTGAAATGCTTGAAATTTCCTTTCCAGTTATGCCGGAAACGATAGCAACTTTCGATTTTTAAATAGGACAACCTGTATTATTTTTGCTTATTTTAAGTGTTCATCTCATCCTTCAACTTTTCGACATACTTTTGAAAGAAAAATAAAACATAATCTTTTGTTCTGCAATTTTCATCTTCCGTTCTAAAAGGCGATGAATAAGTGGCTTAGCTCAACATCCCCAATCACAAAAATACAAGATTGTATCTAAAAGTTTATTTGCTCATTTTTCACGGAGTGTGAAAAGTTTTAAATTTCAGTTTTTCCTCATAAAGTAGGTTTTTTTCTGAGACAACCATATCGGGCCACCCGGTATTACAGAAGCAGTATTTTTTCATCTTTTTTTTATACCATTTGCGTCACTCTATTCTTAACGGTTCCGGAGTTCTCGTGGAAAATACCTAGGTAATTTTTGCAGTTTCCCCATTCGCTAATAACAATAACTACGTTGGCAATGCAAAATTTTTGTTCATACTTATAGTTTGTGATCATAAAAACATCAGTATGACATGTCAAATTTCCATTTTGGCTTATTATCGACATTGCGAATTAGTGAATTCAGTTTTGGGTATGAATCAGAACACCCAAAGTAAAAAAGTTGATATGCTCCTTATTTATGGAGACTGCAGGAAAAATAGCGTTTAAGCTGATCAATTATACAGAGAGCGCTATCCGGAAAGACGTCATCCAAATAGAACCTATTTCTCTAAAGTTGAACGAGAATTTCGTGAGGTGCAACCTGCTGGAGAGGAAGATTTTGTTATTGACGAAGGTACCGAAATAGACGTATGAACATTTGTTGATATTAATCCAACCACATCAACACGGGAAACTGCCGAGCAACTTGTAATTAGCCACCAAAGCGCATGGAGAATTTTAAAAAACATAAGTACAGCTCATTTAAATATCAACTACACCAACGTATGTTAACGATAGTGTTAGCCGATTCATGTGCTGTGAAGAGTACCTTAGGAAAATGGAGGGTGATACACAAAGATTTTATTCAGTGACGAATCACGTTTCACGAACAATGGGATGTTTGATAGGCAAAATACCAGGTACTGGTCGCAACAAAATGTGCACAAATATCAAGATGGAAACTTCCAAGAACGTTTTGGGTTCGATGTCTGGATGGGAATGATGGGAAAACATTCAAAAGGGCCTATAATTTTTGAAGGTTCATTGACAAGGGAGAGATATTTGGAATTTTTGAAGACCTAAATACAAGGACGAGTTGCCATTAGATGTTGTGAATGGAACATATTTTCAACAAGATGGTGAACCTCCTCACAACACAAGGGAGGTCTCGCGGTATCTAGACGAAATTTTTCCCAAAAAATGGATAGGTACGAATGGTCCCATAAGATGGCCAGCTAGAACGCCAGAACTGAGTCCATTAGGTTTCTTCCTGTGGGGCTATTTGAAGAACGAGGTTCACCAAACACCTGTTAGACCAAAAAAAGAATTGGAGTACCGTTTTAGACAGGCTATTGCAGGTATTACAGCCCAATAGTTAAATAATGTTGTGAGGGGAACCATCAATCGTGTGCGATGTTATGTTCATGAGAATGGTGGTATTTTTGATCATTTATTATAATTATTTCGTTTTCGCTGTTCGCTCTTTCGTCATTAACTCTAAAAACCCCGTACAAAATGAGTAGTTAAATTTTTATATACAATCTTGTATTTACGTGACAGGAGATGTTGAGCTAAGCCAATTGTTACTTCTCGAACGAAAGATGAAAATTGCAGAAAAAAGGATTGTGTTTTGTTTTTCTTTCAGAAATATGTCAAAAGGTCGAAGGATAAGATGAACAATTGAAATGAGATTTTTTGCTCACAGGGTGTCCCATTTGGAAATCGAAATTGTCAAACATATTAATGTTATCAAATTCAAAATGTCCCATCCGATTCCCAAATTTCATCAAAATATTCCAAATAGAAAAAGTTGCAGGGGTATACAATGAAGTCCGGTTTTTTTTCAATGTACAGAGTGGACAGATTTCGACGATTTAGTATGTGAAATATTGAATCGAACTACATGCGATGATTTTTTATTTTTCAACGGTTTTTGAGTTATATGCAAACTTACTTATTTTTGATGTGTACCATAGGCAACTTCGATTTCGAACAGTTTTCTTCTTTTCAAAAATATATCACATGTTAACATAATTTTTATATTCTCGTGGTGTTTTCATAAAGAACACTACTTTTTTCTCTAATTGTATGTCCATTCATAGAATGTACACGAAATGATTGAAATAGCTGAAATATTTTGTTTGGTCTCACTTATACAGTTCGGAAATTCATTTCTTCAATAATAATTCAGATAAATTATTTAATATTTTCTTCCAAGTTTCAACTACTATGTGAGTATAGTATTGTTTGTAATAACGAAGCGACCCTGCCGTACGAGTTGAATATGATTGAATGTTATATTTAAAATAATTATTATGCGGATGTTGCTCATTTGGATCGTTCTCCTGAGAAGCGACAACCTCATAAGAGTTTATTTCACAAAAGAAAAAAAATATAAATTTGGTGAAAGAAAAAATGCGACAATTGATGTAATATGCAGTGTAATTACCAACGCATAGATTTCAAGCAGGAAAATTCAACTGGAAATAGGGGTACCTAAGAGAGAATGCCCTTAGTGTTCTCAAGAAAAGTTGACATAAACATTATAAAATGAGAATATCCCAGTTTTACAGCTAGGAGATTTCCAATGTCGAGTATATAATCAAGTGGTTAGCTGCAGAAATTTGAAATAATCACAGTTTTCCGAGAAATAATTGGAACTGATGAAGTTCACATTATTTTATATGGAATGCCTAATCGTCAAAAAGAACATTGGTTATCGGATGTTTGCTATATTCGTATTCAATGTATGCATTGAAAAATTCGCGTATTAAAGCAAGTGGTTTTTAATGAAAACATTCATGGTGAATTATATCAAGAAATTGAAAATAACAGCATCCATAGATATTTTGATGAACGGCCTTTTTCTGAAAAAAGAAATATCTATTTTCAACATGATGGAGCTCCTCCTCATCGAACTATGGACATTGATGTTTTATCTCACTTAAATTATAACAATAATTTGTCGAAACTCTATTTTTTTTTGAGGATATATCAAGGATTATCGATATAGAAGAGCCAGACGAAATGAGCAAAATTTTAGGCATCGTCTTGCACACCAGTTCCCAATATTCAAATTTCCAATGTATATTGGAGTATCCTCAGGCATTGTGAATTGTGCATACAGAATAATGGCAGTATATTTGAATGCATACATAGATTATTTTCATTATATTTCATTCATTCATATTCATATAATAGAATATTCTGTTACTTTAACGTTACAAAATAACGATTGCATGTAGCTTTTTTCCAAGTTTTCGTAGGACATTGTCACTTCGTTACTATTTTCAAACTAAAGTTGTAACTGAATGAAAAAACAATGAATAATTTATCTGAATTGTCATTTCAAGACTATTTTCTTTTCGAACTTTCCTAATGAGAGCACTGAAATACTTAAGCTGCAACAATCATACATGTAAATTATGTGAGTTGACAGTTACTAAAAGAAATTAGGAAAAACTTATACAATTATCTAGTTTTCATGAAAATACGTCTTGAATGAAAAAATTGAGTGTATATGTGATATATATTTTTGAAAAGGAAAAACCTCTATTCGACGAAATCAAACTTACTCATTGTTCGCATTTAAAAACACAAGATTGTATCATAATTGAAAAGAAGTTGGACAGAAAAAAAATGAGGGGTCACTTTTCTTCATCTACAATATATGACATAGTTGTGGAACGTCGAAAACTGTCCACCAAGTACACAGTAACAGAAAAGGGGCTCTTATATTTTGGGGTTTGGCTAAAAGGTCGATGAATGCAAAATTCTTCTACCCTCTGTGCTACCTTATGCTGTAACAATTGAGAAAAAATTTCTATTAATGCATGATATAACCTCTTCCCACTCTGCTCCTGCTTCGATGAAGTCCTTAAATCTGCGTGGAATCAATGTTTTACCTTGGCCTGCTCAATTTGATTTGAATAAATTGCAAAGAGGTATACAAGATTAACATGATTTTCATAGTATCAACAATCGTTTGATACTCTATAATTGACGTGGCATACTATACCTTTCTCAATGAATTAATTTTCAGTTTGCCTAGGAGATGTAGGTCCATCCATCAGGATATCATATTGATCAGATTTATCGTTCGCAGTAAATATTTTATCATTCTATATCGGATGAAAAATATGTCGTTCTCATCGTTTGTTATGGTCGATTTTCCTGTCTAGAATTTTTATTTCTGGAAAATTGTCCAAAATCGAAAATAAAATAAATTAACTAGTTATGTCCTTGTGACGGAACGTGTAGGGGAGGGATTAGTAAGTTGATGTCCCCAAAGAAGAATTGTTCTATAATACAGACGATTGTATAGTGAATTATACTTTTTTACAGGCAATTGTATATTTACTTAATTATATTAAGTAGCAAAAGGCTTGAAAATTGATTTTAATCCTGTATTAGCATCTATTTAACAAACGTTTTAATTTTGGTCATCATATCCTAAATCTAACCTAAACTTATGAAGTAAGTACACGAACCTATGGAGTAAGATGACTGTTGAATATTCTTCACAAATGTTACATAAAAACTTGTTATTATCATAAATGGAGCAGACTTCTTGACACCAAGCTCTGTTCGTATTGCATCTAGTCTTCTTTATGAAGATCCTGAAAAAAACAATTTTTTATTCCATTGACTTCTTGTTAACAAAACTGAGTTTAGCGTGAGTATATTATACCTTCCCTTGTTCCTTCCTTTTTCTATATTTTTCATTTTTCAGTTCTTGCCCCTTTTTTTCTAGCATAAACCTAGAGTATATAGTAGCAACAACTGCCGTCGTTTAGTATGCTTTTATTCAGGTCGATTATATTTCAGTTATGGTCTAATTTGCCAAGAAGATATGCTTTCAGTTTTGTGTGTTCTTTTCTTAACTTCTGTATGGAGAATAGATAGTCCAGCTTATTTTCTTGTCGGAAGAAGACTTAAGAAGAAAAGGAAACTGTAGAAGATCTACTGTCCAAACATCCATCTCAGAACGAAGGTGGAATAGCAGAATTATATGGTGAACACAGTTTAAACAAGGATTTGGTGGAGTAAAAACTTCCGATTTCGTCAACATCAGATTCTTCAAGAATATTGTGCATCAGACACAGGAATTTGAAGTATATCATTAGAGTCATCCACATTTGGATGAGTTTGCTCATATATGTCAGAGTCAATTCAACTCTGCACCAAAAAACATTTTTGGGTTAAATGGTACCATCCATACTTTTCAAAGCCTTTTATTGCAGTATCCACAAAGGTTTTGTTGAAGTAGACTTCTCCCAATAAGACTGGTCTGTTATTATTGGCCATGTATGATTTTTTAGTTAAGAAGCTATGAGGAGATAGTGCTACTGATCGGCATCTTAACTTCTGCCGACGGTCGAAAGTGTAGCGACCTTGTTCATATACCGAGCCCTCCACCGTCTGTTTGGTGTCAATCTGAGTTCACGTTTCCCTACTTTAGAACTACATGTCGGGAGAATTTTCTCTATAATCGTGTTTTCCAGTGACGAAACCGACTACCCTGAGTGTGGTAAACTGCAATCTTTAAATAAATTCAAGAATGAGTTGGACAATATATATATATATATATATATATATATATATATATATATATATATATATATATATATATATATATATATATATATACTACTCGTTGGTACATTGATATCATTGTCTGATGATGCTATAGTTTGTATATATTTTGGAAGATTGATATATTCTCATAAGATTTAACGTTATCCTAATATATAATTATTCCAGGATATGTTTTGATCATTGCCTGTCAATGGTATTAATTACCGGGTGGTGGATTTATATTTTTCTTGAAGTTTGAATGCATGAACAGATATATGGGCATCTCGTCGGGGTTAAACCCCTATATATATATATATATATATATATATATATATATATATATATATATATATATATATATATATAGTGACTGAGTGTGGATACTCTTGAATAAAAACTATCCATGTTTTCAGGACGCCTAAGAAGATATAAAACTAGTAATTGCCAAAAACGGGACAAAGCAACGTTTGAAAAACCAGAAAAGACAATCTACCGAAGACTTAGCAACATAGGAACTGCTAATAACAATGGCTGCCCCACCAAGCAACAAATTGAATAATTCTGGACAGAATAATAACACGATACAAAGGCTAGCTGGATTGATGAAGAATGAAATATGTCAGGTCTACAAGAACATGGAATATACACCCTTAAAATATGAAAAAGCTACCAACATCATTCAGGAACTTCTCAATTGGAAAGCAACGGGGCTGGACCACGTACAGAACTACTGGTTAAAGAAACTTTGGAGCACACACGAACGACTCACTGTTTTGATTAATTAAGCCCTACTTAGTCCAGAAAAATGCTGTTCCTCACCAAGGATCAAATTACTTGGCCAAAAGACATCCAGAACACGCAGGATCCATACAAATACCGTCCAGTAACGTGTTTATCGATACAATGCGAAGTTTTAACAGCATGTATTTCCCAACGAATATACGAACATTGCGAGAACAACAACATTATCGCACCACAGCAGAAAGGTTGTAAAAAAAATGCCATTGGTTGAAAGGAACAACTTATTATAGACTCAGTTATCAGCAACCAACCATATTCTAACGAGCGAAATCTCTTCACAGCATACGTAGACTACCAGAAAGCTTTTGATTCCGTATCCCATTGGTGGCTGATAAAAATCCTAAGAATGTATAAACTAGAGCCTAATATAGTGTTATATCCGGATTAACGCAGCCACTGTCAATTTGGAAACAAAAACTATCCACATGAAAAGAGGAATGTTTCAAGAAGATACCTTGAGTCCACTATGGTTCTGTATTGCAATGAGCCCACTGTCGCACCGTTTGAACTCGACAAGATACGGATTCAGCATAAACAAGAACAACGAAGAAAAGATGAGAGTGAATCACCTACTCTACATGGACGACTTGAAATTGATGGCTGTCACCAAGCAGAACCAACTGAAGCAAACCATAAAAATTGTAGAAGAGTTCTCCGATGATATAGGAATGCATTTTGGACTGGACAAATGTCGCCCCCTCAGTACAATTAGAAGGAAAATTACAGGAAACCGTAGATGAGATCGGAGAGGATCAAAATATTGTCACAATGATCGAAGGGGAGACCTACAAATATCTGAGCATGAAACAAGAACTACGACTAGATAATGGAAGAATGAAAAAAAGACTTGAACAACGAATTCATTAAGAGAGTTAGACAAATGCTTCGTAAAAATATTATTAGAGAGAACATGTTCAAGGCTATCAACAGTTACGCATGATCAATCATTTCTTTTGGAATAATTGCCTGGAGCAACACCGATATCGATAATCTACAACGAAAGGTGAGAACGCTGCACACTAAAACCACCCATGGAACGCTATCGAAAGAACTACATTTGCCTAGGCACCAAGAAGGCAGAGGAATAGCCAATATCACAAAGCAGTTGGATCAGAAGATTTCGACCTTGCAAAACCATTTTCAACAAAAAGCGAATACAAATTGTATCGAATTACTGGCTGATCTCCGGCCAGATGTTTCCTGATACGAAAGGGTTTCTTTTTGCGAGATAAGACCAAGTAATGACAACCAGAAACTATCTAAAATTCATCGCTAAAGACGCATCTGTAGCGACAGACACATGCAGATGCAGATGCCAGACTTCGGAGACGATACAACATATAATAGGAGGATGTAAGATGTTTGTGTGGACAAAATATAAGGAGAGACTCGACGCGATGGCGAAAATCGTGTACCGAGAATTGACACAAAAGCATATGCTCACACAAGCATACTACATATACATCCCAGAGCCAATTCTTGAAAATGAAAACTATCAACTGTACTGGGACCGTAAAGTTCTCACCGATCAACGAGTCGCACACAATAGACTTGACATCATACTCATCAATCAATAAATTTTCTAGGGCGGCAACTTTGATAAACGTGGCCATTCCCAACAACAACAATTTGGAGCTGAAAATGCCGAGAAAATTCCGAAGTATCGAGACCTGGAAGAAAGCATAAGATAACAGTGAGGAATGGAAATCATTCAAAAACTTCCAATGATAATACCCACAACTGGAATTATACCGAAGAAAAAAGTAACATCAAGAAACTGGGACTGAACGAATATCTGTACAAATCTATGCAGAAAGCGGCACTGTTGACGGTAGCTAGAACCGTCAATGGAAACATAACAACGTATCAAAATCGGACTATGCCACTATGACCTCATAACCTGGAAAGTATCAGATCAGAGCTGAATCATTTGGATATCGAAGATATCTGATATCGGTGAATGTTACCCTTAGAGGGAGTGCGAAACACCTTAGGGAATTCATAATAACAAGAATAAAAATAATACATTTTTGACTAAATTTACCTTCACAAAGGCCAGTCGTGTGGATGTCTATGAGTTGAGTGGGGTGGGGCCAATCATAAAAGCATCTTCATTTCTACCTGAATTTATTGCATTTGGAAAAATATGCCAATCATGATTATTAGCAATAAGGACTGTATTATCTACTGTGAAATAAAAATATTTTATAGAATGTTGCAAGTACTTACCGAACAATTCTGTAATCATCCATCCATTCTTTTAACTGTAATGAATATTTCCGGAAACAATCATTAGAAATTTACGATTTTTATTCTTGAGAAAATAAGAAATGATGCAAATGAGATAAAAAACACAAGGTTTAACTTTAATCTACACTTTCTTTGAGAAAATTCGACGACGTTTCGCTGACACAGCAGCTTTATCAAGAATGAAAAACAGAATGAAGAGTATGGTATTATAAACAAATCGTAGAACAAGTTGGATGAATAACAGGAAAATCCACACCGAGCCATTGTACAGTTAGTATGAAAGGTAATAAAACTAATTAAACAAGTTAAGTAGGGTGAGTAATTCACATCTACCTGTTCATTCAAAAGCTTGTCCGAATGTTTGTAACTATTTATTTCTAATGCTTCTAGGAGATCTAATTTTGAACTTTTGATTTTATATGTAATTTGTCAAAGTTTTCATTGAATGAATGGTTTTCTTTTATTAGGTGGTTTGAATAATTTGAATCAGATTTATTTTATCAAGCTGCGTTTATGTTCAGATGTTCTTATGCCAAAACTCCTATAGGTCCTACCGATATAAATTTCATCACAAGAACCGCAATTGAGTTTATAGATTCCTGATTTACTGGATTTTTCAACACGAGATTCATTATTTTTAATATGTTTACCTAAGTTATTAGAAGTTTTGAAAGTTATATTAAGATTTTGTTTGACGAGAAAGGATTTAATATTTGTACTTGCAGAACCGCAGAATGTTAAACAGTTGAATATTTTATAGTCTTTATGAATAGGATATACTTCATTTATTGCTTTCTGATACAGTTTTTACGAATGATCAGATCTATCATATCCGGATTATATGAATTATTAATGGCTATCTGTTTGATGATGTTTAACTCTTTATTATAATCTTCTACTGATAAAGGTAAATTGAGTAACCGATGTACCATGCTGTTTAAAGCAGCAACTTTGTGTTGAATTGGATGTAATGAGTAGTTATGTATAATTGTATCAGTATGTGTTGGTTTACGAAAGACCGAAAAAACATGATTATTATTTTGTTCAGTGATTTTTAAGTCCAAAAATTAATGGAATCGTTCTGTTCAATTTCTATCGTGAATTTAATGTTCAAATGGATGGAATTAATGAAATTAAGAAATAAGTCTAATTGACGAGTAGTTCAATGAAACATACTAAGATGTCGTCAACATATCTAAACCAATAAAGAAATTTGAAAATGAGTGGATGTGTATGAATTTTCTGTTCAATATTATTCATAAAATCTCTGCTAAAGTGGACTCAAAGTTTCCCATGATCAAACCATTTTCACTACTTTGACATAAAACCATACTCTTCATTCTGTTTTTCATTCTTGATAAAGCTGTTGTGTCAGCGAAACGTCGAATTTTTTCAAATAAAGTGTAGATTAAAGTTAAACCTTGTGTTTTTTATCTCATTTATATCATGGATCTACATCAAGTAACGGCCTCCATAATTCAAAAAGAAATGATGCCATAAACGAACTGCATGAACAGTACGGTTGTATTCTTCCCACGTTCAGCAGTTACAGTTTTGGCCGCTCTTCTCTCTTTTTTGGGTAAAGGGACGTTAGGCAATTTGTTTAGAACAGTAGATATTCCTGACCGTCTATATTTTGAGAATGCTAGCAGAAATCGTAGAACAGTCAACCATAATTATGGGCACAGTTTTAAAACCGGCTTGGCAGATTCTTGGATTCAATTTTCAATTCCACATTTGTAGCCAGTTCTTTTAGTTCTATAGTGATCATGATGTGTTAACGATTGAAAAGCGATATAAAACTTTGTTTCGTAAGCTTTTGTTTAAAATTTCTTGGAATCATTCCACGAAATCTCTGTGCAGGTTTTCCGAGTGTTGACAGTAACCAAGCAAGACTTAATGAAGCATACTTGTGATAAATTTGGAAGTTATTCAATTCCGATCTGTAGATATTTCTTCGATGTAGTAGTTTGGATACGAAAGTATTAATACTATCTTTGTCTCAATGAAGTTCAAATCATCACCATGAAGTAGGTGGTTGACATTTAACAATTTATACAGGTCGTCAGTATTCATTTATAGATAAATTGAGTTGCCGCGGATTTCTGAGTTTTTTGAATTATTTCTCAGATGCGAACATACGGTAAAATTTGGTTAAGCTCACTGTGTGATGCAATTGGCTGAAATCTTCATTATTGACAAAATAATCAGTCATTCCACGAGTTACTCTTGATTTTATTATTCCATCTGATGATATATTGCAGTGAAATATGGAAGCGTTTATTCAGATTTCCCGCTACCAATTACTGGCCATAAATTACATAATGCGCTGCAAGCACCACAGGAATTTTATTTTTTAAGTACACTATGAAGTCTGCGTGACGCTCTGATATAGGCGGTGCGTTAAACGTATCAACTAACGAAATATTGTTAAAATTTGGATTTTCAATTATGTTTTTTTTCTGAGAGGAGAATATAGAGTGAACTGTGAAAAACGGCCCAAGCTATAGCTCCTACAATTGTTGATCGATTTCAATCAAACAAAAACCGAATTGTATGATATACTAATAGCCTGAAATGTTTTTATTGATCTACCAGTTCCAAAATACCGGGAGTTAAGCATCATTTGGACTTTTTGAATGGTAACTCCATATTTTTATTTTTATCTGTTCATCATTTAATTTTGAGCATTTTCTATTGAAAAGGTATAGCTTGAAACGCTGTATTTTTCGAGGAAAAAGAAATGATCGAAGAAGATCAGAAGAAAACTCGCAATTCGTTGATGCAATGCGTAGAATCGACGACTGTTCGAGTTCGTGATAAAATTGTTCTGTACGAGAAAGCGTTCCGGTCATTATTACAGTTCGGACATTAATTCGTATTTTACGCAAAAAGACTCAAAAACGTAACAGAAGATTTTAATGAATCCTGAAATAAGTTGTGTGGTGGAATACCATTGAAAATCAAAGAGCAATCTTTATAGAATTATTATTATTTGTTTTAATGAAAGATGATGTTAGATTAAGGATCTACCCGCTAATTCTCGGTATTATTTCGTTTCGAGTCTTTTTTCACAGATAATTGATGAGTAAGGAAGACAAAAATCAAGTAAATACAGATATGATACAAGTTTATTTTCAATTTAACAGAACGAGTGCTCGAGCATTTCGACCTTGTCGGGAATGATTTCCAGATCGTGGTGAACCAGAGCATCGAATGTTTTTTATATTGAAATAACTTAAGGGACTGAAGACTTCTGCTTCAATAAACTGAACTCATAGAGATGAAAAACTGAACCCAAAAATTTTTTCACAAAAATTATTGAAAATTGTGTTGAATACAAAATTGCTATCTTTTAAATACTACACTCAGAACGGCATATAGAGGAATTTTTAGACAGGCCGTTCTTATTCTTTCTCTCATCATGTTCAAATTTTCCATTGGAGAGTGGCTAACTAGATCCTACAGGTAACAAATTCAGAATCAAAAATGAGAAGAGGTTAAATTTGGATAGCAAACTGACCTCCCCACAAGAAGAACTAAGGAGCATAGATAATGAGCAGTTGGACATCAAAATAGAGAAACTGAGCGAAGCGGACCAATCACTATGGAAAATGGCAGCATCACTGACAGAAAGAAAAGAAAAAGATGACTAAACCACACATCGAACACAATGGACCAATTGCAGTGACGGATGAGGAAAAGATGGAAATAGGTGGCTCAGCGCTAGAAGAAAAACTGAAAACGAATGTCAGCAACAGAGAAGCAGGATTCAACCGAAACGTCGAAAGGATGTGAAGAAGAATCTATTCAGCAGAACCGCATAGACGAGGTTACAACAGAAGAAGTCCAGGAACACATAAAAATAGACTGAAAACAAATGAGGCAACGGGACTAGACGAAATACCTAACCATGCATTTAAGAATCTACGAGGCGAAGGCATTCAGGGAATTGAATGAGCAATACGGAAAATGCAGCACTAGAAAGCAATATGGAAAATAACAGTGGCCATCTCGATATCGAAGCAATGCAAATTAAGAACAGAAGCCAGCAACTACCGACTGATAAGTTTACTACCAGCAATGAGTAAGATCGTCAGGGGGATTATCTCATCTCGAATAAAAGCGTTTACATAAGAAACAGGAATACTCCCGGGGCATCAGTTTGGATTTAGAGTACGTCATTCGGTAATACACAAACTTGCAAGAATCACGGAGGATATCAAAGACAAACAGAACATATCAACACCAGCAGGATCAGCATTTTTGGGCATTGAAAAAGCATTCGACAAAGTTTGGCACGAAGGACTAATCTATAAGATGAAAACCACAGTTTACCAATATCACGATGTCATACCTACAAAATAGTAGATTCATAACTAGGATACGGGATCAGAAAGAAGTCAACTGCGAAGAGGATAGAAGCAGGCGTACCCCAAGGATCAGTACTATGACTACTACTATTAATATATACATCGCATACTTGCTAAAGATGAAGCACTTCAAGATGGCACAGTTCACAGACGACACGACAATATATAAATCCCAAAGGAGCAAAGCAGCAGTGAGAAAATGGCTACAAGAAGATATCAACCAACTTACTTCAGAAAATTTTGGGTCAAAGATAATCCGCAGAAGACAAAAGAAATGTACATTGACCACAAGAGGAGAAAACACCTAGAAACACCAAAGGAAATCCCCATGGAAGGACAACTAATCGAATGGAAGAAGGAAACGAGATATCTTGGCGTAATTCTGCACGGCCAACTGATTCACAAGAGGTACATTGAGGAAATCACAAGGAAAACAAGAGCAATCCACGGACAACTACATCCCCTACCTAACGGAATGATCAGTCTCACATTGGAGAAAAAAAAATGAAGATAATCAAAGCAATTATCACAGGCACAACATACGCAGGATAAATTTGGTATCTAGAGATTTGAGAAAAGAAAACTACAAACAGCACTGAACAAGATCACCAGGACAGCAACAAATGCCCCATGGTACATGAGCAACGACCAACTCGGGAAGGAAATGGAAATTGACACATTGGAAGAAATCATCACACGACTCACAAAACGACCAATTGACCAGATGGAAGGTCACACAAATAACGAGATCAACCAAATAGGGGGAACAATAGGAAAGAGGACACCCCTAGTACAATGAAAGAGGAAACTACAAGCCAGTGCAGATGCACCACAACATATAAAGTGAGGATAACCAACCAATAGAGCTCCAGGGAACCAAGAAGATGAAAAGGCATCAAGATAAAGAGGAAAAGGATAAAGATGTGGCCCTCGAAAAAGTCAAGGATCACATCAGGCGACTTAACACACTACGGTACGTGCTGCAGTCAGAACGGTTTTTGGAGGAATTTCTAGATAGGCGGTTTTTATTCTTTCTTTCAACACATTCAAATTTTTCAGTGCGGAGCGCTGAACTCGATCATATGGGTAACTTTAGAGACAAAAAATAAGGATTGATTGAATCTGGGTAGCAGGCTGGGTACCAACTTTTTCCCTGAGCAGTGATCTTTGAGAGAAGCAGCATCATCTAGTTAGATGTAGATTTTTATTCGATTTTCCGGAAAAAGATCATCAGGGAAATCTTGCAATGTTCGAATGAGAACTTCATTCTAATTGTTCTGATTCAAGTTTCCTTCAATGAGAACTGGTGATATTAAGGAATTCCAATAAATGGCGCACTATACGTTCACACCGAATCATCTACTCTGAAAATTATTGTTATTATGTAATGCGAACTGTGCTGGCTCCAATTTCTTGAATTTTTTCTATTGAATTTCTTGTTCGGCCTGAACTTTTTGAAAAACATAAGGCTTGTATTTATATGTTCATGAAACATATTGAATAGTCATCACTAGCGTCCCGGTTTTTGCAGAACTTTTTTTTTTTAAAGGAAGGAGGGACGTGGATATACTTTCCACGCCCGTCCTTCCATCACCTTATAGGCCATGGATTTGTCCTTTACGACATTATAACAACAGATTAATTTTAGTAAACCAGATAAGGGACGAAGACAACACCCAGGTCTTTGCCGGAATCGAACCGGCGACCTGCCGTGTCACAGCAGGGACTTTTCACCATTGCGCCACGGAGACAATCTTGCAGAAATTTGTCGATCAGATGTTTCTGGGTTCTCTTTCTTAGTCAACAAGTCATTCTAAACCGTTTCTTCATTAATATTCCTTCTGAAAGTTTTCGATCATAATTCTTTTTCGAGTCTGGATACCTTGCGGCGCTTTGGTTCACCACGATCTGGAAATCGTTCCCGACAAGGTCAAAATGATCGAGCACTATTTTTGTTAGATTGATTTTAGGATTTAGGATGAAGGATTTTATCATGTATGTATCGACTTGATTTTTCTTCGATACTTATTAATTCTCCGTGAAAAACTCGACTCGAAACATTAATGACGATTGCTCTGTGATTTTCAATGGTATTTCTCCACAGCACTTACTTTATGGTTCATTAGAATCTTCTGTCGAGTTTCGAGTCTCTTTTACCCAAAATATGAAATAATATTATTTGTACGCACTGAATTAATGACCAAATGACAAAACTCAAGTGTGAGTTTTCGATAATTTAATTTTTCTCGAAAAATACATCGTTTTGACAAGGAATAAACAATCCAAAAAGAATAAGAATATAGGGGTTACAATTGAAGAAGTTCAAGTTAAGGACAACTTTCGGTATTTTCGGAAGTGGCAGACCAATGAAAATGTTTCTGACTAGATGAGGCTTAGCGCCCTTACCAAATTGGACAGAGAACCATTGATACCTAGCGAAAGTAAAGATTTATACCGACTAAAAACCTCCTATTAGACTTTCAGCCCGCAGGCTTTAGTTTTAATGTATAGTAAAAAAGGCAGAAGAAGGGGAAGATTGACCTAAGTCAAATACACTTTCGCGGACGGAGGGCCTAATCAATTACTAGGGAATACGGCCTACTAATGATATCGTACGTTTTAGTTTGTTAGAGTAGAGACTGATGTGTTCTCATGAACACATTGCTCGAAGGTTGCCCGCCAATTCGGGTTTAATTTCGGTAAGTGATGACATACTGGAGTCTTCGAGGACTTTGGAATTCCGAACGTATCATAAAATGGCGAGCGAAGCTCGCAACAGTCTGAAATACATAGATTCTAATTTTCGAAATTGTTTCTCCGGAGCTGTACCGAACTGAATTAGCATATGAGAATAAACCACGGATAATTGTCTTAAAGGCAAGAAGTTTGGTACTGGGGTAAACTTTCGTACTCGAAGAAAGGTTGAAGTTGGACAAAGACTGCTCGGACTTTATTTTGGACAACGCATATTTGCTTGTTCCAAGTAAGCCGTTTGTCGAGGTGGATACTTAGATATTTTACTGATCGTTTCCATGGAATATTAGAACTATGAACTTTGAAGTTGGCGGATGTCCTCATTTCTCTAGGGAAGAAGGTGATTTAGACTTTGTTAATCTGGAGGCCCCACTTGGAATACCATTGCAGAATAATTGGCAGGTGACTTTGGATCCGTGAGCTAGCGTAAAGAATTGTTTTGCTGCACTATAGTAGGGCAATATCGTCTGCATAGAGGGCTGTGAGAATATTTTGGTCGGATGGAATGTCCGACGACTCTTGAGGAACGCCGACTGAAATAATTCTGACATGCTGTAACCAACACGGACAGAAAGGGAACTGTTCGTTAGAAACGAACGCACAATATTCGATAGATGTGCGGAAAAATCAAATTTGATTATCTTGTAAGTGAGTCCGTCCTGTCAAACACCCGTTTGCTGTCGAGCAATGGCATCGACGCGTGCCAATATTTGTTGTGGAAATCGGAGGGATATTCGCCGACAGGAAGGGGCTGGTGTCCTGTACCGTGATTTTTCCGAAATCCATATTGGATATTTGAAACTTTGAAGTAGCTCTCGATGTGGGAGTTAATTCGAGCTGAGATGATTTTTTTCCCAAATTTTACTGATGAAAGGTAACAGCGAGATAGTCCTTTAGCTCGTAAGAGAGCTTAGTAGTATGCCGGACGAAGGTAGACATACAGCTAACTCTTTTTCCAGATGTTCGGATATAATTAGTGTCTTAGAATCGTGTTGACATATGTATATTATGCAGTTTTGAGCTAGAATTTTTAGATTTGATTTCGTAGGCTATATATACCAGGAGATTTCCTCAGTTTCAGGGATTTGAGGACACATGAGATTCCGTCAGTCGTTGAAGGTATGAAATCAGGGCCGACTGGCTGGTATTAGAAAACTGCGTTTTTGAATTGAAACACATCTACTTATCATATTTGTATTGCACATTCTGTCGAAAAAGTACCGGGAATTGATTATCTTAAGAATTTGCTTGAAACGATTGTCAACATTTTTGTTGTTGCTGAGTTGGCACAACTGTTATCTATACTGACACGGAGTTCGAACGCGATCTGTCATTTAGTGTATTTGAAATGCTCGATTTTGTCAGTTCTCATAATTGCGTATTGTAATTTTCACAATGGATGAAAAATTAGGGATGTTAGGTGCTCCGTAACCGTAACCGAAACTATCGGATATCCGATATAAAAAATCATCCGTAACCGTAACCGAATCCGAAATGAAAGTTTCGGATAATATCTCGGATAGGGGCGGAGCCTAATTGAGACACGTTATGACAAGTTGTTTCGATCGGCCGGCAGCTAACAGTACCGACACACAAGCCACGCGCATTGTTTGTTTTTTTCTTCTTTTTTCGTCATTCCCGTAAATAACTGACTTGTGACCAATTTTAAAATGGAAAATAGTTCGACAAATGTGTTGTGTTACGAAATCGATTGAATTTGTACAAAAAGTCGAGTGTAGTTTGGTCATTTTTTGATGAGATGACGGTCGATTTCGCAAAATGTAAACAATGTGGTAAAAGCTTTTCACGGAAAGGAGGTGGGACTACATCGCTAAAACTTCATCTTAAATCACAACACGGGGATAAATACGAAGAATTTTTGCTACTGGAAAAAGGTAAGCAACAAAATAAACCACAAACAGTCAAGCAGCTGACACCTTTACAAGAGTATAAAAAGAAATTGACACTAGAATATTCTTTAAGAAATAAAGGTGCCTGGGATGAAAGTAATACCAAATAAAGAGAAATTGATCAATTAGTGGCTGAAATTATAGCGTTACAAAACTTGCCATTTAATTTTGAAGAAGGTGTGGGATTTCAAAGTGCAGGCAGCGTTACCACGTTATAATCTACAATAAAATGAAGTTAAAGATTCTGGACGTATTGAAACAATTTGAAAAGTTATCATTCACTACAGAGGTGTGGTCCGAGCCCAGAGCAAATGTCTCGTTACTTAGTCTTACTGCTCATGGCATCACGAATAATTATGAAAGAGTTTCTATAACACTGAAGTGTGAACAGTTAGAGGGTCGACGCACAGGTGAAATTGTAGTGAATAATTTGAACAATATTTTGCAAGATTGGGGATTAATCAATGAATCAGTTCATTGTATTTTACGCGACAAAGGGTCTAATATGATAAAAGCTATGAGTACGGCCAATTTCCCTGATGCAAACTGTACTATTAATCAACTGCAATTATGTGTTCGATCAGCAATGGAAACCGAAGAGTATATCTCACCAGTGGTTACAAAGTGCGAAAAAATTGCTACTCACTTTCATCACTCACTAATTGCTCAAAATGAATTAAAACAAATTCAAACAGAAAGACTGAACCAAACAGAATTATGTATCGTTCAGGATTGTTCTACAAGGTGAGATATTTTAATTTCAAACTAAAATAATTTTATATAAATGTTTTTTTTCTGTACTTTGTTTGATTTCACATATGTTTCATTTTTTCACAGATGGACTTATTATATGATGGAAAGAATATAGAAATTAAAAGACTCCTTGATACTGTATTCAGGCGCGCATACTATACCGATTCCTACCGCTGATGAATGAGTCGACCTGGAAAAGTGTATTGCAAATTAAAGCCATTCAAAGAAATTACATACAAAGGAGTTAAGTAGTGAAACTGCGATAATAGCTTTAGTGATTCCTTTAATCTATACTCTCAAAAACACATTAAAAACAGAAGAGATTAAATAAGACACATCAGAAAACGTTGAATTAATGATAACAAAGATGGTCCATAATATCAGCGTCAGATTTCAGGACATTGAAAATAATAAAATACACTCCATACAAAAAGTTAGAAAGAAGTGTAAAATAAGAAGATATCATTCAAAAGAGATGACTTTATGATGGAAAATATCAACAATTTTCGAGTTAATGAGAAATTAAAGATTCTACCATCTTCAAACATTCGCGAAGAGACCAATCAACTAGCATTGAATGGTTACTAATCATTCTAAAAATCGAGTGTTTCCTTCCCGGGCCCTAATTACTGCCAGTATACGCCTCGGAAACCGCTCAAACAAATTGAATGAACTCTTGAGTCACTGAGTTCCAATTTCAGGAAGCAGGTTTTCTAGTTGTTGGAGTGTTCTACAAGGCAACCTAGATTGCTGAATGTGCCACCCCATGTTGTACCAAACATGTTCTATAGGATTCAAGTCGGGACTTCTGGCTGGCCATCTTAAAATATCAATTTCAATTTTGCAGAAATTCTGTAACTACTCTAGCTGCATGAGGCTGAGCATTATAATGAAGTTTTCGCCAATCAATGGGCCAAAGGGTACAACATGGGGTTCAAGGATATCTGCGATGTATCTGGCCGCTGTCATTCCTTCATTATTCACTAGGACTTACTCAGTTCGACCATGGAAAGAAATGCCTCCCCACACCATTACTGAGCTCCCTCCGAAGTTTTCGGTTTGCCGGATATTGTATTGCTGATACCAGTCCTCGATTTGCATGGTCTCTCGCAAACTGAGGTCTTGCAACTCGATGCTCTCAGGTGATACGCGTGCCGGTAGAAGCCACCCTTGGTCTGATATCGTCTTCTCTGAGCCTGTTCCTAACAGTTAGCAATGAATCAGGCACATTTCTGGAAAGTGCAAGTTCATTTTGTAGCATTCTAGCCATACAGTGCCGAACTCTTAGTGCAGTTAAACGAAGCCAACTGTCATCAACTGGTGTTGTTATCCGATTTCTTCCCTGTCTGGTCCTTTTTTCCATATTCCCCTGTATCATGGTACCGATTAATTTCTCTTGAAATAGTGCTTTGGTTAACATTCAACAAGTTAACCACGTAACGTTGGCTTCGCCCCTCCTCTAGAAGGAGGCCACTCAAATGGCGTCCAAAACGTTCAGCAGCCATTACAATAGATTCAAAGATTCGAAAATCAACAATAAACACAGAGAACTCGCACTAATTTAGCGTGAAAACTGAAGAGAAATTGAATGAATACTGAGTCAAATAAACTCATTCTTGTTTCAGACGTGTTTGAGATTATATGGAAACAAATGTTACTACATAGATAAGATTTTCTCCCCTCATATGTCCAAAAACATATGTTGACAAAGAAACTGAGATCGAACTACTTAATCGATTGTGGAATTCAGAATACCAGGTGATCTCAAGTTTCTCACTGAAATTAATGAGGAACAAGTACAGACAGAAATTCTAGGAATCCTTGGGTGTTCAAGAACTTCTCATGATGAAGGTCCTTCATCACCGAAGAGATCGCGGACTCAGTTGCCATCAACAAGTTCATAGATTCAATCTTGTCTAGCTAAAATATTAAGCGCTAGTGACGAAGAAGAGCAACATATAGGTGGGGATGAGGATGATGCAGTGCATAATAAGTTAATTGTCAAAAAAGCATTACTAAATGAATTCAATTGAGGGAAAAGTTAGACCCTTAGTGAAAATCCACTTTCATGGTGGAAAATGCATACCAAGTACAACAGTTTAAGTGCTTTAGTAATACAGTACTTTCGCCGCCGCCTGGCAGTGTATGGAGTGAGCAACTTTTTAGTGCTGCTGGGTTAGTTTATGATCCTTTAAGAAATAGACTTTCTGGTGATAAGGCTGCGAAATTACTTCTTGTCAAGTATAATTTACCTTTGATAAATTTTGATTATTGAAAATGTTTAATGTTATTATAAATTAATGTAAGACAATGTATGATTAAGTTAAAAATAGAAAAGGAAGATATGGTTGTTATGTTTGCACAAATTATAAAAAAGGAAGCTATGTTTGTTATGTTCAACTTAAATTATAGTTATAGTAAACTAATTTTAATTCTGATTTTGATATTTTCTATGAATACGAAATTACTGATTCAGTATAAAAATAATTGTTATTATATTTTCATTTTAGGTGTTTTAGATAACACTCAATTCAATTATTTATATTCATTTTTATTTCAAATAGCTGTAATAATTTCTCATAGACTGATTGAAATTCCTGCCATAAAACTTATAAATGAAACAACTTGTAATAAACCTATATGTATTTTACTTTTGAAATTGCTTAAAATTAATATCCGTAACCGAAAGTATCCGAAATTAACGGATAATCCGAAATAATTTATTATCTGTATCCGTAACCGTATCCGGTAAAATAATCATTCCTAAATCCGTATCCGAAATTTCATATCCATAACATCCCTGATGAAAATATTGAACAAAGAATTCGTCCCCAATTTTCTATTGCGAAAATGTTACAGAAGGTTTTGTAGCAAAATTAACTTTAATACTCTAGTATTGAAAAATGAGCAATGAGACTCTAAATCAATATTCGTCACTGAAATCTTGGAAGAAAAGTCAAGAAGTTTTGCTCAGATATTCAATCAATTACATTAATTATGATAATGATACATGTGTCACAAATACTTCTTTATTTGTAGACCTTCAAGCCAATGAGTTGAACTTGAAAATCCTCCTAGGTGGAGACCTCTAGCTAGACATTCCTATGTGGAGACCCGTAACTAGAGATTCCTAGGTGAGGTGCCCTAGATAGAAAGTCCTAGGTGGAGACCTGTAGCTAGACATTCCTAGGTGGAGACCCTTAAATAAAAAGTTCTAGGTGAGGAGCCCTAGACAGAGATTTCTAGGTGAGGAGCCGTAGCTAGAAAGTACTAGGTGGGAGCCCTAGACTGAAATTCCTAGGTGTAAATTCCTAGGTAGAGACTCGTACGTGGAGCTCAACAGTTGAAATAGATGTTTTCCCCAAAGGCAGCAGTAAGACCAAGAACCACCAAGATAAGTCTTATTGCCTGTATTAACATATAAAGAAGTATTTGTGACAACTATGTATCATTTTCATAATTTATGTAATTGATTAAATATCTAAGCAAAACTTTCTTGACTTTTCTTCCAAGATTTCAGTGACGAATATTGAATTAGTGTCTCATTGCTCATTTTTCTCTGGGCTTAACCATAGTGTTAAAGTTAATTTTGTTACACTTTTTTTCTTAATTTTTTTGACCTACAAATTGTTCTCCGAGAGATTGAAAATTACGCTACAAATTTGGAGTTCTCTTGTAATGGATAATCCAATTTCTCAAAGACATTGTAATCTGGTTGACAGTAAAGGATTACAAGACTATAGCAAGGAAATGAATCTGTAACTATTATTGTCATTGAAATCTGAGTACAAAATTAAATGAATTCTGAAAAATACTGAACAAATTGGCTACAGAGAGTATGATGTGACCGGTGACAGTATCATAGGAGTGAAGCTCCTGGCCTGACATTAAATCGTTACCCCTTAATGAAAACAATACACTATCAACTCAAGTTATATCATCAGAGTCATAGATATCAATAATTACAGTATGAAAAGATAATTTGGGCGCCATGCAAGCATAAAAAATAAAATAAACTAAAAAAAATTTTGCAACTGCAAATATACATGTAAGGTGAATTTAACATTCATGTTCTATTGTTCTGCTATTAAGATAAGATAAATGTGAAACTATTTGCTGAGGTAATATTTGAACATGACTTATATACCAGCAACGCGGTTGCTATACAGAAAAGAAAGATTTATAACTCCATATAAGTACCTACTGTTCCGGCTAAATTTAATCTTCTGTTCTGTTACCCCAAGTTGCAATATTCACAAAATGAATTCCTGTACTAGGACTAGGGGGATAAGGTAAGGTAATGATAATAGATGTTTAGCACTTTGCTACACCTAATAAATATAAGATAAGGGAAACATAGCAATTTGTACATCAGGTATATAATAGATTCAACCTACATGAAAAGATATGTTAGTAAGATAACAGATATTCAAGTTACAAAACAAATTTTGAGGTAAAAAACTGAGAAAGATCAAAGATAAAGGAATTTAAGAAAATTTGAAAATACGAAAACTTAAAAAGATCAAAGATGAAGAAATTTGAGAAAAATTGAAGACAAGGAAATTTATTGATGACTAGACTCTTCCGAGATCTTCGGTATCACTCTCACTTCCAGATATATTAGGAGAAACATCTAACTTTATATCCCCCACATAGAAATTTCCCAAATCGTTCCCATCGAGATCCTTCAACTGATAAACTATTACATCTTCTCCGGAAGCTGCATACTCAAGAGATACACAGAATTCGAAAAATCGCCAAGACTTTGTGGGGATTGAACTCAGGTAACTCTGCGCAGGAGACGAGCATGATATCCTCTACGCCACCTAGCCGGCGTTTGATGATTCGTTGGCGTAAATATATTATTCCGGAAGGGGCCTACTTCGAAGGCGGTACAATAAATTTGGATGAAAAATAAGTATTTTGCTTTTCATTTACCAATTCCCGGTATTTTTTGAAGGAATCTATAACAACACTGAACAACAATTTCCGCTCGGAGATTCAAGTATTACTTCAAAATAGATAAATATATAGGTAGTTGTTCTTATTCAATTATAAGTATATACGAGTAACCGTTTCGAACCGGGCGATAGTTACTTATTCTAAAATAAGCTGAAGACTTAAAATTCACCCCCTTCCCAACGTTATTGGTTGAAATTCTAAATTTCAACAGTATCAAGAACAAGATAAACCGAAAATACCTATGATTTAAGCATTTAAATTTATGGCTGTATTGGACCGGCTTCAAAGCTCTAACTTACAAATAAGCCAGAAATCATGTGGAGCAGTAATTAAGTAAATACAATGAAATTGCAGCCCTTAGAACATTTTGAAAGAAAGCAACTGGCCGTTCCTATACTTTTGAACTATCTACCTACATTTATTATACAGGGTGCTTCAACGAAAACTAAACAGAGGTTATATCTACCAAGATATTCATTTCTGATCAAAACGCAGAAACAGGTCAATTTTTGTTTCAAGGGGGACATCTTTTGGGGTACAAAACTATTTTTCAGTGGCTCTTTCTGTATCTTCTACAGTTTTCAATCAAAAATGAAAATTCTTTCACGGGAATGCAGACAAAGATAATACCTTTCTTTCGAGTTATCACTCGACCCATCTACCCTTCTCCAAATTTCAAGGGTTGTCACCCTGCTCCAGAGGTTGAAATTCGAGATGAGGATGGTACTTGATGATGATTGCCATTGATCAGCATGGTTCTGTTCCATTTTACCTCACTGAAACTTCAATAGTCTCAGGGAAATAGTCTTCCCTATCTTTCAGTTGCTCACCCTGTATCTTTTACAGTTTTCAATTAAAGACGAAAATTCATTCAAGGCAATGTAGACAAAGATACCACCTTTCTTTTGAGTCATCACTCGATCTATCTTCCCTATTCAAAACGTAAAAGAATTGCAACCCTCCCTTAGGGGGTTGATATTTCAGGCAAGTATTGTACACCAAAAAATGTCCTCCTTGAAACAAAAATTGACCTGATTTTGCGTTTCGATCAAAAATGAATATCTCGGTAGATATAGCCTCTGTTTAGTTTTCGTTGAAGCACCCTGTATACAATATTTACAAATTTACTTTCTTAACACGACATCATTCAAGATGCAATCCGGGTTTTGTTTCAATGAAATCTATCAACATCGTAGAAGCTATAGTTTGAGACGTTTTTCACAGAATACCCGATTTATAGGTATAATAAAATCTGCATCAGAAAACACTTCAGGTTTAAATGGCATCATCCACTTTTTTCAAATCCTCTTATTGCATCTATTATCTATAACGGCTGCTTTCAAGTAGACTTTTCCTAATAATCCTCTGATTTTCTCGTCTTTTAATTATTTTCTACATGGATGCTTCTTCCATTAAATAAATCATATAGAACTATAATATACTTTCATTAAGGGCCTCGTGGGGCTTTTGTTATGGGTTGTATAGGGTAGCGAGCTGATTATAATAGCATTTTTACTTCCACATAAATTAATTGCAATTGGAAAGATATGCAACTCATGATAATCAACCATAAATATAACTGAATTACTACTATGAATATTTGGTAAAATGTTCAAAGTACTTAACAACTGATTTCATTGTCATTTATCCATTCTTTTCGATGTATCAAATGTGTTTGCTCAATTACTATTTAGAGGTGTGTTTTTTCCACGTTCAGAAACTATGGCCGCTCTTTTTTTTTCAAGTGATCAGACTACGCAAAATACATGGGAGAGTCGATAATCTAAACTCGTTTGCAATGCAAACTCGGTCTGTTGTAGACTTATGATTCAATCGAATCTGTCTGAGGTGAAATTCAAAGTACGTACGGTAATGCGCGTTCTTCAACAACTGAACTGTAAAAAAGCAGAGGCTCTTGTTGGAATACCACCAACTGTTTTGAAGGAATGTACTCCAGAGTTAGCAACTGTTCCTTATCGCTTGTTTCAGATATCGTATGAGAGCCACATGTTTCCGGCTTGTTGGAAAATTGCTAGAGTACAACCGATTCCAAAGAGAGGGAAAAATTGCCTATCCCAAAATAATCGTCCAATCGCATTGTTGCCGATTATGTCGGTCATGGAAAGAGTGATAAAAGATGAGCTCATAAAATATCTCGAGTTACAATGTGTCATCAACGACCGAACATACGATTTCCGTAGACAAAGATCAACCGGTGACCTCCTTGCCATTGCTCTTGATATCTCAGAGGCCATCGACTGGGTTTGGCACACAGCCTTGATGAATAAATGAATCGCATATGGACTTTCCGAAAAATTGCGTGGTTGGTTTAACACCTACAGTAGATCTATTCGGGTGGTAGTTGATGGTGTAACGAGTGAATCTTTTCCGGTTAATGTAGGAGTTCCACAGGGCTCCATACTCCCGACAACTCTTTTTCTGTTGCAGATTAATGATCTGCTCCACTCTACCGAAAACAGATTATTTGGGTTTACGGACGATAGTACTCTGCTCTCATTATTTTCTAGTCAGCGTTTAATAAAAGTTGAGGTTAGATACAACAAGGACAAGGACACCAACAGAGCACTCAATTCAGACATGACGTAGTTATCACAGTTGGGCTGGTTGAACTTGGTCAATTTCAACGCGGACAAGACGCAATCAATAACATTCTCTAGGAAGTCTCTGCTGGAGAACCTCCTTTAATCATGCAAGGACATCTAATTTCCTCAGAAAAGAACTTGCCGCTACTCGGCGTCATAGTCA
The DNA here is from genome assembly GCA_013387265.2 of Cryptolaemus montrouzieri. NCBI lineage: Eukaryota > Metazoa > Arthropoda > Insecta > Coleoptera > Coccinellidae > Cryptolaemus > Cryptolaemus montrouzieri. The sequence continues at coordinate 52,982,112 of JABFTP020000001.1, read as the reverse complement.
GCACCGGAGTTTGCTGGCATGACCATGTGTCAGCCATTGCCAAATCTGCTTCTGCTAAATTCAGTTTTCTTTTCAAGGCTAAGCAGTACTTCAGGCCATCACAGCTGATGATTTTAGACAAAGCACAGGTGAAACCTGGTCTGGAATACTGTTCCAAAGTGTGGGGCTCCACACCTAAACATTCATTACATCTATTGGATAGTGTCCAGTAGAGAGTAGTGCACTTCATTGATCATGCGCGATCTCCATCTTCTCGCTCCAGAAAGATTTCACTTCCAAAGAAAATCCAGGCTCGCGAAAACTCTCATCTGTGTACAGTCCAACTTTTTGTTGGTTTGTTTACAAGACTAGTGTGCTGTGGAACTCGCTTCCATTGAACATCTTTCCGCTAACTTACAATTGGGTCCTCTTCAAGAAGCGAATGAACACAGACATTAAATTATCTTGGGCGGCTACACCTGAGGTATGACAAGCATCACTTCTTCCCAAGAGTTTAGAATGAACAAAAACAAGGATCTTTCAATAAATTGAAGAATTTGCCTACTTCTGCTTTGGAAGCTCCTGATGGTGATGATATTCTGTAGCAAGTCTTGTATTAACAAGTATCTCTCGTTTCAACATAAAAATCGATGTGAATATTGTATTTTCCTGCGAATTCCAACACCAGCTTTCGATATACAATAGCCGCAAGAGCTAAAGCTTTTGGTTTATATTCTTAAAATAATCTGCATACAAGCCTTTAATTAACACCCGTTTTATTCAGAAACATCAAAAGCATCTTTCCTATTTTCGATGGAATAGTAGTCACCCCTCACGCGTGATATGAGTATGGTTTCTATCCAAAAAATAAGGTCTTCTATAGTGTAAATGTTCCCGGTTCTGTTCAGAAATGGAGTTACAGTGGCTGTTGCTATAGTACTGTGTGGTATCAAATCGTAGAACTTTGAAAGAGCTGCAATGAATATTGAAGAATAATGTATATGGGTTTTGGGTTTTTTATTGTTTCATTTTTGCATTCGTTACAAAAATTGTGATAGAGTAATACGTCTCAACTGTTGTCCTCCTAATTTATGTCGCCTGAAAAAATTGAAGAACTAGTTTCGATACGAAAAAAGTCAGTGTTACCGCTTGAAGTGAAAATAGAAATGCTTGATCGATAAAAAAATCTGAAGTTAATAAAGGGTCATCAGCAGTTTCAACTTCATTGTGAGCGTGTTCGTGATACAGCAATACAAAAAAAATGAAAGTGGCGTTCTCATATGGATCGAAGACCACGACCAAAAGAGAGTGCCCTGAGTGCTCCAATTATCGGGAAGAAGGCGAAGCGTCTTTACGCACATTTTAAAATACCTGGTGGTAGTTGTGGTAGTGGAGGATTCTGAATAAATTTAAGGTGCGAAAATCATTGCATAGCATTGAAATCGTTGGAAAAGCTGCATCGACATATACTGTAGATATCCAGAGAAATTTGCAAACCTAGTAGTTGATGGAGGATACAAACCTGAGCAAGTATTTAATGCAGACGAAACTGCACTTTTTGGAAGAGAATGCCAAAACAAAACATTCGTTTCCAGAACTGATAAGTCTGACCTTGGATTTAAGGCAGCAAAGAATAGAGTTACATATCTGCTGTGTTCTAATGCATCCGAAGATTGCGTCATTAAACCACTGATGTTCTATAGAGCATAAAATCCTCGTGCTTCAAACACTGAAAACAAGAATGACGTGCCAATGTTTTGGCGTGATAATAAAGCAGTGTGGGTTACAAGCGCTATTTTTGTAATTTGTTCCGAAATTGATTTGATACATTCACATAAATAAGTGACATTTTCACCTTCCAATAGACGTCTTTGTTTCAACATATGCACCAAAGAGTAATCCAGGCATTGAGGCTCTGTTACAATAGACGAACATTCAAAATCATATTGGAAAATATGGAATGTGATCCTGATATAAGTGTTAAGAAATGCTGGAAGAAATTTGACATAGCAAAATGTATCTTGAATATAAAAGAATCAGCGTGTTTATAGAAATCATGCCGTAAAAAACTGTGGCCTATTGCTATTTGTGAGTAATTAACTTCAAACTGAAGCCGAAATTCATAGGACCTATATTTACAAACTATTATTGAAATTGAAATATGAAAACAATTCAAATACAAGTTGCTATCACAAGTGTTCAGCACAAAGTTCCGTTCTTATAAGTATTAAATACAAATCAATGGAAAGAAGAAACAGATCCCAAAATAGGAACAACAAGACACCTACAAGGCTAAATTTGCCCGTGTAAAGGTAATTTTTTTAAAATATTTAATATTTTGTGCTAAGCTTTAAATAGTGTAAATGATAGCATGGCATCCGCAGGGCTGAAAAAAACACGTAATATACCGACACGTAATTTCAAGAAAGATTCCCCCGTATCTTCAGATTCAAGGGGGTTACAATAATTAATCAAAAAACAAAAGCAAACACCGTTGCGTACTAAAGTGCGATACCACCTCGGACACACTCCATCACCTGCCTTTGGTTCAAGCCACCATGGATTTTCAAGGAATTGAACATTTTAGGCGCCAGGTAGTTGAACGATTGCAGCAATAAGGTGTGTTTGACTACTGGCAATTTGAAATTCAATTTACCTCTCCTGTTAGTAAAAAGCAAGCGTCTGAAATGGATTCGATACTTGTAAATTACCTTAGTGGCTTGCATCCTGAAAAGTTCGTGTATGGTGAGTACTCTCAACTTATTGAAGAGTGGTTTCGATTCATGACGTCTTCCCACTCTGCAAATTAATCTGATGAAATATTTCTGGGCTACCACAAATGGGTGAATATTTGTTTTGTATGTAATTCCCCATAAACTTATTCCATACATCAACACAGATTGGACTATTGCACAATATAACGTACTTTGAAAGGATATAGGGATCAGGTTTCGAACAAAATAAAACTTTGGATTGATTGCATTGATTTTTGAAATATGAACATTCCAGTTCATATTCTGGTCAAAGTGTAATCCCAAATACTTAGTCGAGTCCACCTGTTCTAGCCGTTCACAAACACACGAGTCCCTGGGGCAACCAAGATTATGTATCAAGAGAGGCGAGTCAAACTTCAATGATTTTCTCATTGAAAAATTTATGTATTCCACCTTTTTTGTGTTAACCAATTGCTCGATGGTGGAAAAGCAATTATTCAACAGATCCAGATAATGGGTGATATCTTCGAACAAAGATTGTTTATTTTTAGCGCTGAATCGTCAGCAAATGTAAACATAGGTCCCCTTGTGCTGGCGCCGCAGAGGTCGTTGATGATATCAAGAATGAGGTGGGTGAAAATATTGTACCCTGTGGGACGCCATAGAGCATGATCTGCTTCTGATTTAAAGTGTCACCTACCTTTTGTATGCGGTTTGTTAAATATGTTTCAAACCATTTATGACAGTTACCCTGACCCAGCATTGAATAGTTTCTGTAGTAATATTTTGTGAGATATAATATCGAACGCATTTGAAATATCGACAAATAAAGCAATCACAAAATTTCTTTTATCTAGTTGTTGAAGAACATGCGATGAGAAATTTATTAATGCGAGTTCAGTCCATCTCCCCCTAAAAAGTCGTACTGATGCCTGGAAAAATATTGTTGTTCTTCTAGGAAGTCAAGGGGAGATTTTAACATGAGTCTTTCAAAGATCTTAGAAAATACAGTTATTAACGCAATTGGTCTATAGTTGTGTACGTCGCTTTTGGTCCCCTTTTTATAAATTGGTATTATGGTAGCGTTTTTTTAAATGTCTGGAACTATATCCTTCGCTGTCGATTCATTAAGAAGATCCCTCAGAATTTGTGTCATTTCTGTTTTTATTTCTTTGACTAAGTTGGAAGTGATATTATCTGGTCCTGGGGATTTATTACTTTGAAGGCTACTGATACTTTTCTTAACATCTGATTCGTAAAAAGCTAATAGGAAGAGACTTTCTTTAATCGTATCCAATTTTGTTTCGTCACCTTTCTTAATGTTTGCTTTTATATTGTTTATAAGAGTCGTATTCATTACTTCAGCTATTTCAGGTTTTCTAGTAATTTTCTCTTTATTTATTAGGTTTACAATTCTGTCTTCTCTAGATTCTGGTTGCCCTACCAAGCTATTAACAATTTTCCTTTTTTTCTAATATCATTCGAGTTTTTTGTAATTTCATTCTCATAATACATTTTTTTACCAATATACATCAGTTTTTTTGTCAAAGCTCGGTACTCAGTATACTTCTGCCTGATGTATTAATTCTGGGGACAATTTCTAGTTTTCTTAAAAAGTTTATCTCTTTTTCTGATGTAATTTAAAAGACCACGAGTCATCCATGGTTTTATCTTGGTCATTCTTTTACTACAATAGATATCCCTTCTAATTTCTTGCACCAACTCATTAACAGAATCTATAAACAGTTCAAATTTCTCATTAACCGATTTGGAGTCGGCTTGACAAAAACTCCAGTCCCGTGATCTCACTTTCGCCTTAAGGACTTCATAATCGATTGGTTGTGTTATTCTGTGATTTTTGATGTTATTCTGATCGGCATGTACATATAACATTGTGGAACATGAATATTGGCATTGGTCAAATCCACTCTTTCTGTTTCAATGTTCTACAGCCTAATGATTTAATTTTTCAAAGGAATTGCAAGTTTCCGATAAAATCGTGAATGAAATGGCATAGGGAAGCCTAATACCGATCAATACTAATTAAAAATAAGGTTCTAATAAGATGAAAAAAATGATATCAGTATTTGAATAAAATAACGTTTTATTTTATAATTTAGCTTCATTGAGATGACAAATGCTTTGGAGTACCCTTTATATAAAAGAGCATCGAAGAGTATGTTGGCCTCGAAAATAACACCTTTCTCGTTAAATTGAAGAGAAAATTATAAACTTACTCGAATCTGAGTCAATTTCTTGTGACAAACAAAATGACACTATGGCTCCGAAAAGTTTAATGAAAAAAAAAACATGGCTCAATGGTTGTTGATTCAAGATAAGGCAAATCTCAACAAAATAGACTTGAAAAAAAAAGATGATATTCTTTAGTAAAGAAAAGTACACCATTCCATTTGAAATAGCAAAGTTGTAGTCGATTTCCGGTATATCCAGAAGTGGTACTGCTTGATGAGTATCCATTCACTCTTATCCAAAAATTGTAAATTGATAGTTAAACCCGTTCCCAGATACTTCTAATAGGCCCTTCAGCGCGGACACCCTGTATATTATTAGTGCTTCAACTGAAAAGCCTAATAAATTGTTTTGGAACGAATGGTACACAAAAATGGAATACCATGGCGATGAGGAGGCGATTCGACAGAAAAGACCATGTCTTCTACTTGCTACACTTCCTTTTCTTTTTATGTGTTCTATATTGATAGTTCTCCACAGCTCCAACCAAATTTGCCATCCATTATTTGAAAAGAGTAATATTTCAAATATTAAATGAATGTAATCAATTTTTCAGAACACTTATACATTTTAGAAAGTTCCATTAAAGGTGAAGGATCGCAATTTCCCTTTCAGAACAATGCCGACGAAAATGTGGCATTTTGCCACCATGAAATATTCATTTCCGAAATTGAAATTTTGCTTTAGGGACTTAAAACTTTCATAAACCAGTTAACTATTCTTCTCGAGGCGTTATATATAAATTTATTTGCCGGCCCCTTGTGGAGTGATGAGTAATGAAAACATTCATTAAAAACTTACACTCTTTGGAATTATTTCGAACAGCTTCGGTACAGTACTATTTTTGATGACAAAATGCATTCTTTTGTGAAGTTTATGTGTAACATTGATACTTTGGTTTCACTTTTAGAACGTATAATTTAAATAGCAGTGTTAAGACGAAAATATGGAAAATTGATCTGTATCTTATAATTAAAAACAGTGGTGAGGTTCATATCGGGTGTTCCGTGAAAAACACTCCGAGCTATAGCTCGGTCAATTGTTGATCGATTTCAATGAAACAAAAATAGAATTGCATCTCCAATGATATTATAACATCCTGGAACATTTTAATTTGTCTGTCGATTCGGAAAATACTGGAAGTTGACTTTCAATTCGACTTTTCATTTGAAGGCGACCGTATAGTTTCCGAAGTTATGTCCGATAGTTGATATAAGCAATACATATACACAAGTAGTTATATTATAATAGGAATCTAACTAGTATAGGTATAGGTTATGTATGTCAATTTGTTTTCAAATGAAATGTCGAAAATGAAATAAAAATGCTTATCAAGAAATAATCGTAGTACAATATGTACTTAGCTGCCTACAGTACAGGTTATAAGACTACAGTAGTTTTAAAGTAAGTCATTTAAGTCTGCTTTTTGAGCCCAGTCTCAAATTTGTTTTGCATTTTACGTTTAATACTCCTCAAGGTATGAGTATCATCAGTATTAAACTGGTCGTTAAAGACAACAAATTTTTGCAAAACTGTTATTGCGCAAAGAGCTTTGGAAACTGTTATTGGCTGAAACTGTCCTCCAGGGTCTTGCTGGTCTTCATTTTCTTCGTCTGTGTTAGGATTGTTACTTTCAGCTTCTGCAAGAATTTATTCCTTCGTAGGTAAGGCGCACACACCGACACTGTGATCTATTAATCTATTCCAATAAATTCTCAATTCTTGGTTCTGTAGCAGTAGATTTCTGCAACTGAGCAACCAATTGAGCGAGTGGTACGTTGTCATCTTAATTTGTAGGAGAACGTATTATTTTCGCTAGCGGAATATCATTGTCGTCCTCCGGATAGAGATCTTTGAAACCTGCATGGCGAAAGCAGTTGGCTATAGTTGTCTGTGTGACCTTTACCCAAGTTTCCGATATCATTAGATCAATAAGACTAAGACCTTTCGATCTTCGTCGGTTTTAATATTTTGTATCATTTGTAGTACATGAATTTTTCTGTATTGTCTTTTTAAAGCTTTTATCACTCCTCCTTGCTCCATGGGCTGTAAAACAGAACGAGGTGACATGGGGCGGTAAAAGCATAAGATTTATGCATTTCAGATTTGAGGCCACATGGTAAATGGGACAGTTGTCTACTAGGAGAAGAATTTCGTTTCCTCTACATACCAATTCTGCATCCCAGCTACGTAGCCATTTTCAAAAATTTGCGATGTCATCCAGGACCTAGTGTTGTTTTCATAAGTTACAGGAAAAGTGTGAATGTTCTTGAAGCAACGCGGTTTTTTAGCTTTTCCTATCCTCAAATTTTCTTTTACATGAACCAATCATGTTTGTTGCAACCAATGCGATTCTTGTTTCGGACAAATGTCCGCTCTTGCATTTCTCGCACAGCGCAGGTCACTTATGAGAGAGGCACTCTTTAGTCACTCCTTCAGGAACGCCACTACAATGAAAGACGACGAACACTCAAAATTTTTCTCCCCGTAAGATGAGCAAAGTGGTTGGTTTTTTGTTGCAGAATCGGACCACTTATTGGGACGTTGTGTGCCCTTTGATGTTTAAAAACTATATTAATAGAGCATCTTCCATGACTTTATATATACTTGTCCTCGATGGTTTAAGTTTCAAAGAGTTGTTTTCGAAGAGTGCTTTTATTTTATCCCTATTCTTCAAAATCATTGATATTGTAGAGTGCGAAATTCCACATTCCTCTGCAATTTCACTATTTGACTCGCCATTTTCTAATCTCCATATGATATGACATTTTTCTTCAATAAACACTTTCCTCTTTTTTTTGTGACAAAGCTAAAACTTATAAATCAACCTGTGATTCACGCACTTAACAATATGTGTGAAATATGCAAGCTCAAAGCACTGGGAAGAGGTTCGCCTAAATATTACTTCAATGCTTAATAATAAGATCTAAATCGTTCATATTATTTTGTTTTGCTGGAACAAGTAAGCAGTTAATTGTTATAGTCGATGAATATCGATAAAGTTTCGTCGTTGTAAGCGATATGCCGCTGTATCAGATGTTGTTATAGATGGTGTGTTTACTGAATAGTTTAAGAGGCCGGGACGTTACGATCTGGTCGTAATAACCGATCGGTCGTTGTAAACGATGTTGTTTTAATCGGTTTCGACTGTATTTCACAAATTTATCGATGTAATTCAAAGAATGAGATTCTGTTTGAGTTTGTGATGAAATTTTTCTGCCTAGGAAGTGCTTTGATCATTATTTCGGTCCGGATAACACATTTTTTCGTATTTTGGATAAAAAGACTCAAATCGTAAAACTTTCTAATGAATGGGCGAAGTAAGCTCTGTGGCGGAACACTGTTGATGATCACAGAGCAATCTTCATAGAATTATAATGGATGACATTCGTAAATATTAACGAGGAATTATGACAGATTAGGTACCTTCCCACTAATTCTTGTTAGTGTTTCGTTCTGAGTCTTTTTTATGGAGAATTAATAACTATTGAAGACGAAAACCTAGTAAGTGAATACAGAAACGACACTGGCCTATTTTCAATATAATAGAAATAATGCTCGAGCATTTCGACTCTATCAAGAACGATTTTCAGTTCGTGATTAACCAGAACTAAAAAAAAAATAATTCAAATCAGGTCCACTCAAATAACAGAAAACTTTTAAAAGGAAGATTAATGATAAAAAGGAATTGAATGTCTTGTTGAGTGTAGCAGCGGGTTCGCTATTCCACAAATTTCTGTAAAAACCGGGATCTCAGCTATGACTGTTCAATCTGTTTTACGAAAACATAAACACAAGCCATATGTTTTTTAGAAAGGTCAAGCTCTTGAAGAACATATTAGTGTTACACGTTAGACGTTAAGTTTTTCACTGATAGAATGTATTTAGATTGTACTTTTCACAACAATCGTCATTTCAATAGAAGTATTGCCAGCAAAATCCGCATAACAAAATGAACGATAATTTTCAGCGTAGATTCGGTGTGAACGTCTGATGGATAGGACCTGTTCCTACTAAAGAAAACAGAACAATTATAATGAAATTCTCATTCGAACATTATAAGATTTTCTCGATGATCTTCCTCCGGAAGAACAAATAAATATCTACATCCAACAAAATGGTTCTGCTCTTCAAAACGCAACTTCGAATGTAAACTGGCCGAACATTAATTTTGGCGATCAATGGGTAGGGACAAATGTTAGGTGGCCAGTCCGTTTTTCATATTTGCCCACCTCCCCCCCCCCAGACTTTTAGTTCTGGAGTTATAATAATAGGTTCTTTATTTCCTACAGGTAGAACCCAATTACAGGTAAAATTTAAATATTTATATAACAAATAAACAATTTGAAGCGTAATCATAGATAATGAGTTGATGTTATTGAAAAACCATGTAGCTGTTCAAAACTTACTCGGTACAGAAAATGACAAAAATAAAATGAACAAATCAAGAAAAAAAAATTGAAAAAAATGATATATCATGAAATAAAATATATAGGAAACACTCATGGCGTGAGTTGAACTGAAAATTCGAAAAATAGAAAAGTATGCAATACCTCAGATGCGCTTCAGAGAACATTGTCTAAATATACACTACTGATAGTGTTAAACGAGTAAAAATTAATATCACACAATATCGAGATGGAATTATAAGTTGTACACATAATAGTATTGGAGATTGTGTGTAAGTTTGTTCTGGGCGTGCTCAGGAAAAACAGACGCCCATCTCTTGAGGTCAGACTAGGAACTGAAATGTTCAGTTGAGCTAAAATAGAGAGACAATCCGACGAACGATTATTCAGGAGGTTAAACAAAAATTTTAAGGCCAGAAAGCCTCTTCTTATGTTCGGGGTTGTCGTTCTGAATCTACTCGTGCACCATGATCATACCCTCTTACAGGGTAGGCACCATCTTCTCGCCAGACAAGGTATTTGAAAAATCTTCTCTGAATTGCCTCCAAATGATAATCATGACAATAATTGATGGGATGCCAAATAATCGATGTATACTCTAACTTACTCATACCAATAGTCTCAAAAAGACGAATTAAATAAAATAATAATTAAATTAATTGATTTCGTAAGGTGATTTCCATTGCGAATCATGAACCCATTTAATTTCGAGGCGGTTGTAAATAAATAGTTGATATGAGGAACAGAAGTGAATTTTTGGTCGAATATAAGACCAAGATCTTTCATATCAGTGGAATGTTTTAATACACTATTGTTTATAATATGATCAAAAGAAAGGATGTTTTTCTTGCGAGAGTAATTAATAACAGTGCACTTAGATACATTCAAGTCCAAACGATTAATCACACACCAGTGTGTGATGAGAGCTTTTCATTTGATTAAACCAATGGCGTAATCAAGAAAAAAGAGATTTCGGGAGTGAAGGTATTTCTACTATCTTAACGTTACAGACACTACGGAATCTCTTGATGAGTTTTTTTTCTAGAAATTAATACTTTTGCATTTACTGAATCTGTATCGTTTTCGTTGTCGCGCTCTGTATATGTTCACACATCTGCAGGCTTTGCATGGATTTCGGCTTGGATGAATAATTCTAATGGGTATGTGCGAATTTATCCCTTTTCTTTTCATCTTGTCAGTTTCAAGCTTTCACCCTGAATTTAAATATACCAAGTAAGGATTGCCTTATATCAACGCTAGGCAAGTTCAGCAAGAGATGTGACTCGACTAAATAATTGTAATGGAGATGGGTGGATATTTTTCAGTTGGTTTCATTTCGTTGGACAAGTTTTCACCTTGTGAATTACAATGTTTATAGTAGGGATTGTCTGATTGCGACCCTCTCCAAGTTTAACAGGGAATGATTGCACTGGAAATATGAGAATAATTTCACTTCTTTTCATCCCAAAAGCTTCATAGCTTTATGCTTTCATCTGTAATTCTAGTATTCTAAGTGAGGGACGCTTGATGTCAACCCTCTCTTTCGGGAGTGCGGCTTGGATACATAATTGTAATGTATGGGTGAATAGTTTCAACTTGACAACAACCTTCTGTAAGTTTTGCAAGAGATGTGACTTGAATAAATGCGTGAATATCCTACCATTGTTTCCAGTTACTCAGTTTTGCAGATTTTCCGTGAATTCTGTTATACCGGTTAACGCATCAAAACTTTCCATCGAGTTTAATGTACCTGAATGAATGAATGTGCTCGTACACAACCTTGGTTCAACATTTTTTGTTTTTATACTTCCTCAGCTGGAACTCACTGCACGATGTGGATTTAGACCTTATAATCTTAATAGGAAGGACTGTCCAGTGAAATCTTATTTTAAACGGTTTTGAATTTTCTTCTAGTGGGGTCGTACCTGTTAAGAGTGAGTATTTTCATGCCAGTAGGACTCGATCACCATTGGTTTTGTTAGGAGTTTGAGGGTTTATGAATAAATAAATATACAGGGTGTCCTCGTCAAAGGGCCCATTAGAAGTATGAGGGAAATGGGTTTATCGATCAATTTCAAATTTTGTCATTATAGTAAATGGATATTGATTAACAATTTGCAATTGTTTTTAGATCGACACAACATTCGGATATAGCGGACATCGACTACAAATGTGCTATTTCAAATTGCATGCTGTACTTTTTAATTATTTTTCATTAAAGGGCATCTATTGTCAAGAATCTTTTGTGGAGATTAATCCTACCTAAAATTACCCACCATGGAGCTATGGTTGTTCATCAAAATTTTTGGAATTATAGTGTCACCTTTTATTGCCCAAAAAAATTGATTCAGATCTGAGTAAGATTATAATTTTTTTTAAGTTTAACGAGGGAAGTGTTATTTTTGGAGGAAAAGTGCTTTTCTGAAGCTATTTCATATACAGGGTGCACAAAAATCTGTCGTCACCTTAATAAAACTGAATTGTCAAAAAAAAAGGTTTCTTTCATATACGAGTATCTATTGTTTTTCCACTTAATTGGAACCGTATTATAAATATGTATTGATTGGTATTAGGTTTCCCTATACCTAAAATGGCTCGTTTTCATTCCATTAGCGATTTCATCAAATACCTACATTTCCTTAAGATAATTAAATCATTGGGCAGTGGAATATATAAAGAGATAGAGTGGACTTAATTCCGATACTAATTTTTTTGTTCCACCATGTAACGTTTTTTGAATTTCGGCTGCAGTTTGACTTTTGGAAATTATTTCGAAATAGCAATAATACTAATTTTGTATGTATGGCTTTTTTGTTGAATAAAATTGCAAACGAGGATATAATGAATTTATCTAACTTTCATGGTCAATGCCATTGAACAATAAGTCAAATTTGCAGAACATTTAACGAAACAGGCCAGAATTTACGACTCATTTGCAGAAAACAATCTAGAAAATTACAATCAAATTTTGTTGCCTATAGAGAACAGACAGCAGAAAAGGTAAGAGTTTGTATCATTACTAACACTGAAATATTACAATTACGTTAGTTATGCCAAACCTTATGCGTCTAAACGCACTCTTTTTACCTCTCTGTTTTCAATAGGTGAGAAAATTTGAAAAACGTTCCCCTTCACCATCCTCAATTATTGGTGAAAACATATCGCAGCTATCTTATTTTGTTTTCACGGTTGTCTATTCCGGGATTCAGGCTGAAGTGAATATATCGGTTCTTATTAAACTTAGGTGAAAACAATTCTGACACACCATTTCATTCTTCGAATAAAATTCAGGGACGAATTAAATTTTTTTTTCTTTAAAGGTTTTAGAAAATGAATCAAAACGGTTTTTTGATAAATCTTAATTTTAATTTGAATAAAATAGGAAGAATATTTTTTTCTCTCCAAATAAGTTTAACACTGACAAATTTCCCCAAAAATGTGAATTTATCCAGAAACCAAAATTCTCTGCACATTCTGAGGTTCAATCTAGTAAGCTGATGGGAATTCACACAAAACATCCTAAATATTTTCAATTCTATGCACACAACAATAAGTGTCAAAATTAATCTACTACTCAATTAACATTGTTGGTTCACAAAATGATCAGATCAAAGCTTTTTCATTGGAAAATGTCTGTGAATTATAAGAAAATCGATATGTTAGAATGCTTCGTTCAGAATGAGTACGATTGTGATGCAGCTTTATAAAATTGTTCTGTTTGTTCTCTTGAAACGAGGCAACATCACAAGTCTATTTCAAAGATTGAATAGGGTATTCTGTAACTTTATATCTTGTTTTGAATGAACAACTAGTTTGACCTACATAGACGCCTTTACAATTCATAAAGGACAACTTGTAAACTCAAGCATTGTCAAATTTATCAGTTTTCTTTACTATTAAAAAATTCCTGGGAGAGTTTCACAAGGGTCTTGAAAGCTACTTTTTTATCCTGTTTTGAAATTACTTTTGCAATATTTTCGCTGATACTGCCAAAATGAATAAATATATTTGATTAACATATTTAGGCCCTATCAGAGAAAAGATTGCTAATGTCTTTTCAAAACTGATAAATTTGACAATATTGGAATTTACAACAAGTTGTCCTGTATCAATTGTGAAGGCGTCTATATAGGTCAAACAGGTCGTTCATTAAAAATAATATATAAAGGGCATCAATCATATAACAATAACCAGAGAATTCGAATCTACTTTTGCTTCACATTGTATCGAAAATGGAAATCATTTTTCACCCTTAGATCAACTTCAAATTATTCACAGATTACCTAAAGGACGGAAGTTTGATTTCTTGGAATCCATTGAAATTTTGAAACTGCAACAAACTCCCCATAGGGATAACCTTCTGAATAATCAGTAAGGCCCAGCCTATTCGTCCTATTTAAAATCTTTGAGTAACACCTGCTCTTATCATAATTAATTCATTACCTTTTGTTTGCACCCTTATTAATTTTATATCCACTTGTCTATATATGTATGTATTTTCTTTATTTCATGTAATTGAAATAGAGTTACAGATATAGTCTTCAGCAAAGTTGAAAATGTTTGGTTCACTTAAATTTCTTTAGTGTTTAATTCATTTAGTCAACATCAATTTCAAATTATATAATTATATTATCAGTAGGTGGCGTTATATTTTATTCAGGTATGAATCATTAAATTTCTTCTAGCTTAAGGGGGAAGAATATCAACTTTCGAATAAAAGCTTCTCTTTTGCAGTAGCCGAACTGAAAATATATTTCAAACGGGAGTGAGTTCCTGAAGCTGACTCACATAAACACCAGAATTTCAAGGCCAACCTTCATTTTGAGGTAAACTTGAAGAATAGCACCCTTATATTTTGCTGATGATCCAGTTTTGAAAAATATTCACATATTACTCGGAGTTACCCAGAACATTTACTTTTGCAGAAGCAAGTGTCCCAGAAAGGAACCCTGCATTGGCAGAGTAACTTGTAAATATGTTCCAAGAATACGGAAGTCCGCATTAACCTTTTTTTTCTCCTCATATAAATAGTTTATGCCACTGGTTTGGAACAGATATTTCCAGTCAAATTTGTTCAATTATTTGGTCGAAGATTCGCTTCTTTTTAGCATGGTAAAGCTTCAATTATCTCGAGTTGTTCTTGGGATTTCTGACATTCAAGGAAATAAAAACACTCCATCGGCAGAGGGAGAATCATCTAAGCAAAACTATAATGACATTGGAAATTATTCAAGTTTTGTGACCTAGAAAAGAAGAAAAGGTAACGTAAACAAAGGTCTCCTACCATAATATTCCTAAAATCAAATCCGCCTAGGTGTATCTTCGTTATTACCGGAGATATGGTGATTTTAGAAATTTCAACCCCTCTGTTCCTATTCGGAAGTTGAGGGCTGTATCGAAAAATTTTTCAAACATAAATTTTTGACAATAACATGCGAAAGGATGAAACCTCAAACCAAGATTCATCTTGGTTATTATTGGAGTTATGCTGATTTGAAAATTTCACCCTTCCCTCTACCCCATTGCGGAAGTAAAGAGTCAAATCAAGAAAACTTATTGAACAAACGGCGATTTTGTTTTACTTTGTAAAGAAAACCATAAAATTAGGTGGATAATATTTAAATTAAACGTTAAATCATAGCTATTTCGATATTTCTATCATCATCAGACATTTACAAATTGTAAGTTAAAACTAAGGTACAGTTGTACAATTTGTCTTAAATATAGAAAAACAGGTATAAATTATAAAGAGAGAAAAACAAGTTTTCTACTATTGGAATATAGATAGGTATTCAAAGGTACATTCATAATTACTTGAAAATCCCAAATATTGGGGTATAATACAGGTCTGTGTTGTCGTTAAGAAGGATATAATTGTTTCAACTGTATTTTGAAAATTTCCAGAGATTCTAGATAATTGAGTTCATTGCTTTTCGGGGCACGATGAATAATGTTTAGACTATCTATACTAGAAAAGCAGTGGTTGTTATTCAAGCAATGCTGTGCTCACTTCAAAACTTAGTTCAATAGTATTTGATATTTTAGATGATAACATAATGGGTAACATAAGGGTACATATCCACAAAATATATAAAAATCAATATGAAAAACTGTATTTTTTTTTACAGTATCACAGTTTTCAAAACCTTCAGTTTTGCTCCAGTTGCTCCAGTACCAACTGTCACTTTCAGAGAAAGAATTATCTATTATTCCGACTCTACTTTATGGACTTATTAAAACTCACAAGGAAGATATACCCATCCATCCAGTTGTCCCTAGTTCACAAATACAAGTAAACGATGATTTCTACTAAAATATATTAATAAATGCTCGACCTGACCTGTTTCGATACACAGTATCTTTGTCAAGAGCGAATTAATAACATAATAAATATAAAAACATATGCTTATATAGACTAAAGAGGCAATCCACTCAGAACTATCTATATTTGAACTAGTGTTTAGGCAAAAGTTTAATAAGGGTGAGTTATTTATGTCTAACTGATCATTAAGAATTTCCGGTGAATACCTAAATCTGTTAATTTCAAGTACTTCCAGAAGGTTGAGTTTCATACCTCTATTCTTAGAGTATAGGATTTTACATTCTGAATTGAAAGAATAACTATTTTCCTATGATGATTTGAATAATTTGAATCGATTTTTCCATTGATGAAACTGAGTTTATGTTCTGAGATTTTAACATTGGAATTTCTTCCTGTTCTACCTATAAAAAATAATTGCAATTGGATTGGATATATATATATATATATATATATATATATATATATATATATATATATATATATATATATATATATATATATATATATATATATATATGTTGGGACAAACATCTTCTGCGATAAACTTCATGAGGAGTCTACATATGTAAACTTGAGACAAGAAGAATTATTATTATTATTATTATTATTTTTAGTTCCTTGGCTTATCCTGGTCTGTTGAATAAAGTTCAATTCATTATATTTGAATGTCTATAATTTAAATTCTGTAGACAACAAAATGAATGTAGGAATATTTTAAAATAATCAACCTTCAATTATTCCCGATGAGGTATTATTTTATTGTATGTTCGAGATTATTTTAAATTGAAATGTAATTGTTATTTTAGATTCGTTTATGTTTGAAACTCATGATGTATTGAAAAAGAGGTAAATCAAACCTCGAAACGTCTACCAGAATTTTAAATATAGATATATATATATATATATATATATATATATATATATATATATATATATATATATATATATATAAAGCCAATTCTGTCTCTAGTTCTCCGACGTACAAACTTTCAAAAGAGCTAAAGAACATATTAGAAAAACTTACAAATTTTATCCTCAAATAATCCATAAAAACTCCTAGAACTTTCGGAAATACTACAAAATGTTACAGTACATACAAATGCTTTTCTACTTTTACATATCGTCGACGATGTGTAATCTAATATATCCGGAGATGACTGTCTAAGAGTTCTAGCATTTTCGACCGTTCACAATTGAATCCTATTATTCACAATAATTTTATTTCTCTTCTTAACCTTTGTCTTGAATAAATTTATTTCCAATTCAATAACAAATTTTTTGAACAATCGGTAGGCCTTGCTATGGGCTCCTCGTCCAGTCCAAGTCGAAAGAATTCATAAGTCATATGGAGGAAAGAATTATTTAAAATCTTCACAAATAATTTTTTGGTATCCTTATGTTGATGAAGTACTAGCGTGCTTGACTGGTACATCAAGAAAACATGATCTTTTTTTGAATTCCATCAACAATATCCACCCAAAAATCAATTTCAAGTTAGAAATAAAAAGAAACATTCGATTTAATTTCTTAGACTTAACCATTTCCTGAAATAACTCTTTTGCATTTAATATATTTGGAAAACCTACTTTTAGAGATATTTGCATTACTCATAACTCTTCTCTCCCCTTGCAACATAAACTAGCCTTGTCAACTCAATGGTTCATAGAGCATTTTCATTGCCACTTTCTATTTACGTCATTAAAACTATCACCAGTATTAACGGGTACCCCCCTACCATAGTAGACAAAATAATTCCTAAAAAAACACATATTACAATAGTATATTCCTCCATGTTAAACCAAATACCGATATTAAAAAATTCCCTCCTTTAATTTATTTTGTTCTAATTTCACAGCAAGTTGCAAATCAAATGTCAAGTCACTACAATTGCCTTTAAACCTACATATAAATTATCATGTAAGTTAGATTTCTTGGAATCCATCGAAATTTCAAACTGCTACAAAACCCCCATAGACATAATATTTTAAACGACCAGTATGGCCTGGCTCATTTGTCCTTATTTGAAATCTTTAAATAATAACTTCTCTTATTATAATTAAAATATTGTATCTACCTGTTTATATATGTATATATTTTCAACTTTAGTTCAATATTTGTTGTCAGCTGAAGATGGTCGAGAGACCGAAATTGCAATCCTTATTTTCGATAAATCTCTTGTGATATTGAAATACATAGTTTAATTTTCTTATTATCATCGTATTTGGGATGGTTTTCTATTCTCCTGTTTGTAGTTATTTTGATGTTTCATTAGTCACGAGTAATAAATATTTTTCGTTTATCCTTATTATAAGTAGGCTTTATTGTTGTGAGTATAGAATCGAAAACATTTGGGATGCTTTGTGTGAATTCATACTACCATACTGGTTGGAACTACATAATGTTCAAAGAATTCTCATTTCTGGCGAAATTCACATTTTTGAGGAAATTGATCATGTTATAAATATATTTGGAAAGAGAAAAAAATATTCTTCGGATTCTATCAAAATTCTCCTTCAGTCTACATTTTGGGAAACACAAGTTTATATCATATTCATATTATATGCACTCTACTCAAAAAAGTGCCCGTGGAATATCTAAATAGTTTTTCCCCAACTTTGATAGTAATCGTCGAGAAAGCAAGTATAACTTATTGACAAAAGAAGTTAGCTGTGATCTGTTTTCATCAATGAATTTTCCTTAGAAATCAAGGATGGAAATGGAGGGGGTTATTTTTTTTCAGTTGCAGTATTTCACCCTACTTAAAAATCGAAAACGGAACACCCTGTACTTAAAGTATGAATTTACTTAAGGTTTGGTTCCCCTAAAAACATTATCAGGAACAGAATAAAGAGAAAATTAACCAAATGTGTTGTTATTTCCCCAAAATTTTTCGGACTGTTTCTCCAGTTTATTTTTTCATTTATCTCATCTGGTTCTCCAGAGACTTTCAGAAACCCAATAGGCTCTTAAATTTAATGATAACACCGCTGATCTATCGAAAATCTTTTAGCAGGTGCAGCTGCTAAAAGGTTGCTGCGTTGCTATCTACAATACGCTCGAGAAAGTTGAGTTGAAAAACGAACAGAACTTCGAAGTTTGTTGCCCTGATTAAGTAGATAATTTTAGTGAACTTTCATTTTATGGAATAAAGATGTTACAGGCAGAGTTTACGCGACACGAAATAGCTGATAGGTTTTGTGAAGGTATCAACTAAGGGTAAGTTCAATACGCTGTATAATAAATATATAAATATATATATATATATATATATATATATATATATATATATATATATATATATATATATATATATATATATATATATATATATATATATATATATATATATATATATATATATATATATATATATATATATATATATATATATATATATTTATATATACAATTTGACATATTCGATATATTTTGTTAAGTTGGAAGGTTTTACAGGGTGTTTTACATATTATTCATACAGCCTTCATTGATTACCAAAAGGCTTTTGATAGTTCTCCCCATTCATGGCTTCAAGAAATTTTGGAAATTTATAAAATTGATAAGACACTTCGTCTTTTCTTGAATTTGTAATGAAAAATTGGAGAACCAATCTTGATTTAAATATTTCAAAACAATCGTTAAAATCCGAAGTAATTCCAATCAAAAGAGGCATTTTCAAGATGATTCTTTAAGTGCTCTTTGGTTTTGTCTTTGCCTTAATCCATTATCTCATGAATTAAATGCTACTAGTTTCAGCTTCAAAATGAAGAGTCTATCAACTGAATTCAAATTAAGTCACCTAATTTATTTAGTTGTATCGAATAGGATTTGGTCAGAGAAGACAATTAACCATAGCAAAAGAAAATATATATAATTAGTAAAGACCTTTTCAAAGCTATCATATATATATATATATTATATCTTGGAGGTCGTGGATTAACTGATTTGAATAATCTTCATAGTAAACAGATTTTTCATATATATATATATATATATATATATATATATATATATCTTATTATTATTGCTTGGCGATTATTATTCTACCGATAGAAATCTTCACAAAAGTATTGAGATGATGCTATAGTATGTATATATTCTGGTAGATTGATATATTCTCATAACATTTAACATTATCCTAATATACAATTACTCCAGGATATGTTTTGATTATAATCATTGCCTGGCAATGGTATTAATTACCGGGTGGTGGATTTATATTTTTCATGAAATCAGTTTGATTGCATGAACAGATATATGATATATGGGCAACTCGTCGGGGTGAAACCCCTATATATATATATATATATATATATATATATATATATATATATATATATATATATATATATATATATATATATATATATATATATATATATATATATATATATATATATATATATATATATATATATATATATATATATATATATTTAGTCGGTTTAAAACGTGAGATTTCTCACTCATTGCCTTATGGATGATACGTTTCCATTTGAGTTTGGGCCGTCCTCTTTTTCTGCGTATATTCGGCTGTCACAATTGAACTTTTTTAGGTAGCCTGTAATCTGCCATGTGTTTCACGTGCCCGTACCAAACAAGTTGTTTTCTCTCTATGTCTTTCGTGATATTGTCCTCTACACCCATTTAGTTTTTATCACTTCATTTGGAACATGCTCTCTTCTCGACGTTCTAGAAGATCTTCTAAGTACGTCCATCTCCACCGCTTCTAATCTTGATTGGAACCTTTCTACGAGCCTCCATGTTTCTTATCCATATAGGAGTGAACTTTTCACCACTGCTTCATACACCCTCATTTAGCTACCTTTTGTAATTTCTCCGCTCCTAAAAACTCTATTGAGACAGCCGATCACCTGTTTCGCTTGTATAATTTTTTCTTCAATTTCTTTTCCATCTGTTCCGGTAACATCAAAAGTAACACCTAGGTACGTGTATTCTCGGCTGTCCGAAATTGCCTTGCCCTCATCGAGTTCAAGTGAGTTGAAATCATTTCCTAGGTGAAAATGTTTGGTTTTTTCAATATTGATCATGAGTCTCCAGTTACTATACTCTTCGACTAGCTTGCGCATCATATATTCTGCATCTTCCTTATCACCGCTTATTATCACCTGATCATTGGCAAACTGGAGGGTGTTATCCAGTTCAACTCCTATACTGTTTACCTTTCGCTTCCAGCTCTTCAAAGCTGCTGCAACATAAATTTTGAAAAAAGTTGATGAAATACAGCATGCCTTTCTTAAACCTTTTGTAACTAGGAACTCTTTGGTCAAGTTCCTTCCTATTTCAACTCTGGATTTCGATCCTCCATAGAATTCTTTTAACTCCATGATGAATGTATAATTGATATTGGATTCTTCTAGCGCTTTCCATAGTTTCAAAATTAGGACATAATCATAGGCTTCTTGAAGTTCAATGAAGACGATGTGTGTTTCCAAGTTTCTAGCACTCCGTTTCTCGATAATTATCTTGAGATAAAACACATTATCAGTGCAAGATCTTCCGGCTCGAAATCCGCAGTGTTCTTCTTTTTCATCCTGCTCAAAATCTTTTTCTATAAGATCTCGCAAAACTCTTCCGTATAGTCTACTCATTGTACTTGTCACTGATATTCCCCTGTAGTTGTTGCAATCTCGTTTGTCCCCTGTTTTATGTATCGATGTTATATGAGCTACTTTCCATTGCTGTGGAACCGGATGGCCATTGAGACATTCATTTATTACATACGTAAGTCTCTCGAATAGTTTCTCTTTCCCGTTTTTCAGAATTTCGATGTATATTCCTTCACGGCCACTTGACTTCCCTGCTTTTATACTAATCGCAACCTTCCTCGTTGTTTCTACTCCAATCTCGACTTTCTCACCTTGGACTCTTATATTCTTTTTTGGGGATTCGTCGCTATACCCTGTTCTTTTTTCGTGAAGTAGGTTGGCGTAATGATCCTTCCATTCCTCGGGTTTAATGATAGATATGTGAACGTCGTCCTTATTCGAGCTTTTTAAACTTAAAATGAATTTCCATACTTCAGAAGATCTCTTTCCTCCTATCAATGTTTCTATTTGTTGACAGTGTGAATCCCAGGAATTGTTCTTCTCTGTTTTTATCAATCTCCTTACCTCATTTTTTCCTGCTTTGTACTCCTGTAAATGTTTGTCTTGATTTGAACGTAGCCATGTTGAATATTTCTTTTTTTTCGTATCTATTGAATCAGCAATCTCTTCCACCATATCTTATTACTCCGCTTTGCCTCTTGTATTCCGATCGTTTCTCGAGTAGATTTCTTGAGACTATCTATTAAGTTGTTATATATTTCAATGAATGTTAATTCCGCTGTGTCCATTAATTTTTTGTCTAACCTTCGTTGATAAAGGTTTTGTGTGCTTTCATTCCTGAAGTTCTCGAATTTATAGCTTGGTTCCTCAATCACTTCCAGGTTCTCAGTATGATCTTTGGGTTGATTAGTTTTTGTTCGGACTGGAAATATAACTTGTGCTCTTAATAAATGATGATCGGATCCACAGGTGGCTCCTCCTAGTACACGAACGTCATTCCACCAAAGACGAGAGTTTTGTTGGGTGATGATGTAGTCAATAACGGACCGCAGGTTTCTTGTGTTTTGTGTTGACGTGAATCGATGTATGTCCTTATGTTTGCAGAACCCATTACTTATTGTGAGATTATAGGTTTCACATAGATGTATCAATCTCTGATCGTTGTCGTTCACTTGGTCTTCTCCGTGTGGTCCCAGAACTTAGCTGTTCAACTGCCGTCCTTTTTTCGCGTTGAAATCCCCCAACATTATTATCTCTCTGTTATGACCTATTCCTGTTAATATTTCTTCTTGGTCTCAGTAGAAATCTAGCTTTGAGCCTACTCTTTCATCGTCCGAGGGTGCATATGCTACATTCTGTCCATGTAATTGTAAATTGACGGTCAATAGATTTTCATTGACTGCTCTCCAATTACTTATTTTCTGTTTCAAGTTATTCTTCACCAGGAGTGGTACTCCTCTGGCTGCTCTTTCGTGTTCGGGTACACCGGTGTAGATATTTAGATTGTTCTATATTTTCTGTTCCTGATCCTATTTTCTTTGTCTCTGTTAGAGCTGAAATGTCCAAACTAAGTGTTTGTTAATTTGGCGATGATGTCGGTTTTCAATCTTATTCTTTGTATGTTCCATGTGACAATACTCATTAACCGTTTTCTTTGCTTAGTTCGTCGTCGAGAAGTTCCATCCTGTATTCCGAGGCTTTGATTAGGCTTTTTAGTAAGTGGAGAAATTTTAATGAGTATTAGATAACCAGTCTAATGCCTCAAATCCCAACCTGGAGGACCAGTCCAGTTTTTGCTTCACTACTACCCTTCGACGCAGCTGAATTGCTGAGCCGGTGAGCTTTCCCCAATTCCAATCGGAACGCGCCCGATTGAGATGATTGGCAAATCCCCACACGGACATCACTGAGAAATGCTTGAGAATAACCAAAATAAACACGGTATTCATAGAAATTGAAATAAATATAATAATATAAATTGTGAAACTCTTGGAAAAAAGCCCGCAAAAACATTTAATATCGGATATCTCCATCCCAGGTGAGAATTACTGCATATATCTACGATTTATATGCGAAATCAATGATTTTATTGCATTCTAATCCATTTTTTTCTACATTTTCGAACCTCTCTCACGGTAGCTAGTTCGTTTTGCTGACTTCTTAATATTATATTGAGAATGACCGAGACGTGTTCCCTAGCAAATCTCAATCGGGCTCCTCGATGTGATGCGTTTAAAGCTGAGGCTCGAGCTGCGACACGAGATCTTAAACCAAATTACCTGAGACATTGTAGTATTGTTTCAGTAGTAATTAGTACCCGCTGTCCTATGGAAGCTGCATTTGAAAGTATTTTTCAGTACCGAATTGTTGTCTCAACGAGGAAAACCTTAAATAACAGACACGGATCGCTGTTGTTGCTTGAGCTCGTCCTTCCGTGACTACCAGTCTTCCTGTACCTTTGGATCATTCTGTAAACAGTAGAATTAAAAATCCTAAGCCTTTGGCCTATTCTTGTATAAGTTTAACTTATACCATGTAACATTACTGCTTCAGCACATTCTACTGTGATCAAATTTCGTTATTCGCTTTGCATTATTACCGAGTTTTTAAGTTTTCAATTTTTTGCCCACTTTGAAACCAAAACTCTTTTTCTAAACCTAATGATGAGAAAGTATATCTTTTATTTTTATTTTCAAATTTTGATGAATGTTCTGCCGAAAGAACTATTATCAAAAACCTTTTGAGCTGATTTAAATAGGTTGTAAGGATTAAATAGTAGATTTCTAAGACATTGAATAACTCATCACAGAAGCGAAGATTTAGAATTGATGATACATTATCAAAAAGAGGCATGAATAGATTGATTTTATAATATTTATGGCAAGATATTTGGTCGATTATTTTGCTCCTTGATGTAACAAGGCATTAAGATTACAATATATTATGGAGTTCCTGAATATTTTCATCTTTCATTCAATAAAGAAATTATATCTCTAACTAGAAGCAAATTTTACTCAAATACATAGTTGAACTAAAAAAATAAGATAAACAATGAAGACGTACTATCAATTAAGTTGTTTAAATGTCTTCTAATAAAGTTCGTGCTTTTGAAGCTGTTTTCATATCTCCAATTTGTGATTCATTCTAAGCTTTCAATTATGCTTTGAAAACACTGATTGTATATAAATATCGATTGATGTAGCTCTGCCCGTTGTGCCTCACAGAATCATTAATTCTTTATTATTACTAGAAGAAGAAACCGTATTTATTATTCAGCTCGAAATAAGTCTTCAAGATTCTTCAAGACTCAAATTTATTAATGCTTTATACAAAGTATCTCAGTATATGCACAGGTCAAAATATATAGATATGTTGTCAAATGAAAAATGCAATCAATATAAAAAAAACACATACATGGTCAACACATGGTTGAGAACAAACGATTGTATATATAACCTCAAAGGTTAAAAAGCAAATAACTTGTAACCAGTCATACTTCCTTTTATCTTTCAAACTAGTGAAATGGAAATTAATATCACTTTTTAAATTTCTTTATAGGAAGGGACCTATGATCGACGGGTAATTTGATATAGAATTTATAGGAAAGAAAATTGGGACCAATCTGCGACTTATGTAACCGAATAAAAGGAATGCAAAGATCGTCTTTGAATAGTGTATTATACGAGGGGACTCACTGTGCAACACAATATTATTATTGTTCTTATGTGCAAAGAGAAGACAGTGAAAAATAAAAAGACCTGGCAGTGTTGAAATTTCAAGGCGCTTAAAAGTTTCTTTACAGCAATCTCTATACTTTACACCACCGACTGACACACTGACTGCACGCCGCTGTAGTCTGAAGATTCTCTCGACTTCACCCCCAACACCCCAGGCCAAAAGACCACATGTTAGGTGTGATTCGCAGAACGCATGATATTTAGTTTTTAAGACATAAGATGATACAAAAGTCCTCAAACTTCTCAATACAAAAATATTTCTGCTAAGTTTTTTAGTAAGTTGATCTATATGAACCCCCCAGGTGAGCTTCGTGTCTATATATATACCCAGAAACTTTGCACTAGAGATATCTGTATGTCTCAGACCGACAATCACCTTCTCAGTCTTCTCCCGATTCATAGCCAACCCATTCCCCGAAAACCACTCCATGGCCTTCGGCTGCGTCCTCTCAAAAAGCTCAACAGCATCAGCAAGGTAAGGACACGCGACAGAAATATCAGGCAATCGGTCATGTACTCAAAAGTCATTAATAAATATAAAAAATAACAAGGGACCCAAAACTGAGTCTTGGAGTACTTCCCTTTTACCCTACCAACTAACCTTCGCATATACATATTGACATCTGTTTGTCAAAAACGATTGAATACGACTCATACATTTCCTACAGAAACAATGAAGGTTTATTGAAAAGTGCTGAATGAGGGACGCAGTCGAACGCTTTGGTAAGATCTAAAAATGAGGATAACGAGTACTACCCTAGCTCAAAACACTCAATAGTCCTGGAAACAAACCTAAGAATTGCATCTGTTGTACATTTGCCTCGTCTGCAACCGAATTGACTCTGCGAAAACAACAGATTTTCTTCGAAATAACCTACAGTTTGGTCATTCATAATTTTTTCCAATATCTTCTTATCATCAAGCAGGTAAGATGGCTTATAATACTATTCAAGTTTGTCTTCAATAATTCGACCGAGAGACCATAGTAATCTTTAGATTTGCTACTCTTCAATGATCGAATCGTATCCCTCACCTTGACTTGACCAGCACCCTCAAATGAAAATTTCAAATTTTCTGGAAGTTTCTTGGAGAAAAGTTCATTTGGCGTCAAATCGCTCTCAGGAATAGGCGCCATTACCCCTTCAACAATAGAAGCAAAATATTCACTATAATCATCAACAGTAATATTTGAATCTTTATCATGTTTTGCAGTTCTCCGCTTGGCATTTATCAAACCCCACATAGTACCCTGTTTATTTGATGAGTTCAGAATAGTTCGATCATTGACCAAAATTTTGGCTTTGTAAATTTCATTCTTTATTTTAAACGTAACTCATTCCTGAAATGTTTCAGCTCCTCAGTCTTACGAATGTCATACAACTCCGTAACAATTCAAGCTGATCCCTCATATCTTTCAATTCCCCAGTGCACCAATGAGAATTAGTATTACCCCCGCCATTCCTAATAAGTCGTTCAGGAAAAGCAATCAGATACGAACCGAGAAAATTCTGATAGAATATTTCAAATTCATCATTGACACTGAGATTTTCATCCTTCGCAAAGTCCCACTTTTACTCATTAGGAATCCGGTGAAATGAATCGAAACCTATTTTTGTTAATGGTCTACATTTATAAGTTTTACACGATGCGATATGAAGCTTACCTGGAATTTGAATTAGCTGATACGCTCTGTGATCAGAAAATATGCAATTATGCACTACACCACGGCCATTCATCATTGAAAAATTCACAAAAATATTGTACAAGCAATTTTCACCCCTCGTCGATTGGATAATTGTCTGTTGAAAACCAAATGTATTCAACAAATAACACAATGATCCCGTATTTCTCTCCTCAGTATTAAAATGTACTTTCAAATCACCACACGAAATAATCTTACGTGACAAATAAATATTATTAAGAATTTCATTTAGTTTATTGAGGAAAAAATACAATCACAATTATATTCAGCTTATTGAGACTAATAGCGGCTAATTCACAATTTTCCTCAACTGAATATGAATTAATATCATTCATAACCGTATAGTATCCCTACATAAAATAGACACACCGCCTAATTTCAAAATAGAGCGACCAAACACTGACGCCGGTTTCCATCCTTCGAGCACAAAGTAATCAGCCAACGTATTACTCAAAAAATGTTCAGAAAGGCAAACCATATCCGGTTCACCCTTATCCGCAAGAAAACTTGACTGCTCTCTTACCCCTTGAACATTCAAATGTACGACAGAAAAAACATACATTTCTCTTTTTTGGAGCAAGATTTTATATTATTAAGTCGATTTAGACCAACTTATCTACATAAAAAGTTTCTTCGTTTGGCCGCTAGAGGTCGCCAAATCCAAAGATTTTTTTTCTTATTTTTCAAATAATTCAAGAACGATTCTATCGATAGAAACCATGTGTGGTATGCGTATTCGGGTGGGTTATTCACGTTTTTTAGTGATTCACTCAATGACCTTGACGTTTTGCAAGTGTCTCTGAAAACTCGAACGTGTTTTTAATCAATAAACTATATTAGACATTGAGTAGCTAGGCTAATTACCAAACTTTTTTGTCTCTTGAGAAATTTTGATATGATGAGCGCTTCAATAACAAAAAAGTTAATTGATTTCATGATTTCATTTCTTCAACCACTTAGCGAGTAAAAAATATCACATGACCATGTTGGCTGTAGATTTAATTCTGTTGGCTGGCAGATTGTCATTTTATTAGGCTTGACAACCAATTGTTGACACAACAGTGTTCCTTAAGCTCTTAACTAGATATTATAGTGATTTTTTTATTACTATTAGGCACGGAGATGTACAGTAACTCTGAAATGGTTGATATGGTTATGGTGTACGGATTTTGTCAAAGCAATGGACGTGAAAGCGCGAGAGTATATGCTGAAAGAATTCCAGATCTCATAGTGCCGAATCACCAAACTTCTGGAAATCTGTAGAGGCGCATCCGCGAGAATGATTGCTTCAAGCCCACGAATTTGGATTGAGGACGACAACGAACAGTAGGAACGTTAGAACGCGAAGAACAAATTTTGGACATGGTTGAAGAAAACTCACAATTAAGCACGCGGCGTTTAGGTTTGCAGTTGATGGAACAATCTTTAGTTTAGTTTAGTTTGCAGTTGGTCGTTCCGAAAACAATGTTTCATGATGTCTTTAAGGAATAATTATTTCATCGTTATGACATTCAAAAAGTTCAGAAGTTACTTCCCAACGATCCTGAGAATCGCCTTCCTTTCTGCCGATTTATCCAAGAGAAGAGAACTCAGGATCTCCACTTCAGTAGGAAAGTCCTATTTATTGACGAATGCTCTTTTATCAGGTCTGGCATCACTAACCTTCTGACCAAACCTAACCTGACCTTCATAATGAATACGTGTACTGTGCTTTCACAACTACACAACAGAATCAATTCAAAATTAATGTATGGATTTCAGTAATTGACAATTTCATTATAGGTCTGGTAGTGATTCGATTAGACGGAGAGGCATATTTGAAATTTTTACAAGAAAGATTGCCGGATTTGTTGGACGATATTACAGTATCATTGTTTTTACATGCACAGTATGTGAATCGTTGGATCGGAAGGGGAGCTGATGCTCCTGCAAGTTGGCTAGCACTATCTCCCGACTTGACACCGTGCGACTTCTTTTTGTGGGGTGCTTTAAAATCTAGAATTAACTCTTCTTCAATTGACACCCGAAGGAGCTACATATGAGAATTTCAAATGCGGCCAACTCCTTCAAAAATTCAATTTCTTGAAGATGATTAACTCCTGTAATCAGGAAAATGGTGGAATTTTTAAAAATTTACTATAGTTGAATGAAATTTTGGGTGTAAACTAATTAATCGTTATTCTGATGTGATTTGTTTTCTTAAATAGTCATTGTATGAAACTTAAGAAGAACTTATATTTTTTCTTCGAATTTTGTACTACTGAACATTGAATTTCCTCCATGTTGTGAACAAGAGGTTGTTAAGCATAATGAAATGACAATCTGCCAGACTGCAGAAACAAATCCAAAGCCAACATGATCAATATGTGATATTTTTGACTTGCTAGGTGGGTGAAAAAATGAAATCATGATCTTGAAAAACTGTTTTTTGTGATTGAACCGCTCATCGAATCAAAATTTCTCAAGAGACAAAAACTTTGATATTTAGTCTAGCTACTCAATGTCTAAAATGCAGACAGTTGAAAAATTATGATTGATTGAAAATACGTTCGAGTATTAAGGGACACTTATAAAATGTCAAGGTCATTGAGTGGATCACTAAAAACATGAATAACGCACCCGATTACGTATACGAAATATGGTTTCTATCGATGGAGTCGTTCTCGAATTATTCGAAGAATAAGAAAAAATTAGCATTTGGCGACCTCTAGCGGCCAAAGGAAGAAACTTTTCATATAGGTAAATCGGCCTAAATCGACTTATTCCGAGCTGAAGAATCTGTGGTATAACGTTGTACACGCAATTCACGGACATCCTGTATATATTTGATTAAAAAAAACTGTGAGTTCTTCCATAATCCCTATCGCATTCGAATATCTTGCACGTTGTTTAATTTAGATATTGACAAATATAAAGTCTGGTTGTGTTCACTTCACAGTATTCATAAGCGAT
This sequence comes from Cryptolaemus montrouzieri, assembly GCA_013387265.2. Classification (NCBI taxonomy): domain Eukaryota; kingdom Metazoa; phylum Arthropoda; class Insecta; order Coleoptera; family Coccinellidae; genus Cryptolaemus; species Cryptolaemus montrouzieri. The sequence continues at coordinate 52,952,480 of JABFTP020000001.1, read as the reverse complement.
ATTTCCATTTCTGAAACAGCCCACGTGTGCTCTGACATCATCACACTATACATGTCAGTGGTGATAGCTACACAGTTTTCTAATGGGAAATCTAACTTGGTAATGAAAGGTAATACCGTGTTCCCTAAAATTTGTCCTGTTGGGATGGCTTTTGAAATAAAATCATGTGGCACTCTAGAAATCCTAGAAAATCTTTGCGAATGATTAATTTATTTTCTGAACATCTTATTACAATCGACATTCATTTTGTGAAGTATTGCTTTATCAATATCATATATTTTTCACGCCGTAATATTTATTTTTTTACGCAGAATATTTCCTTCCTACAATAGCCGATAAAAATCGTTTTCTTTAGGAAAACTAACCAGTGGATGTTAATGATTACATACTGTCTAAAAAGTGAAATAATGAAATGAAGAAACAGTATGAGCTCTTTATTCGCAGGATATATGTTCAGTGAATATGCCTCGAATACAGAAACAGTGAATATGACTGGTAATTTCTATGGGACAATAGGGGATACGTTTCTATGTGACAAAATAAAAATTAAAAAAAAAAAAATAATTTTATTTGAGCATATTGATTAATTTTTATCTCCGGGCTTAGAGAATGGTTCGAAGAATTTTGTAATTTTTCTTTGCTTGCCAGTTTTTCAAAGCACCTTCAATTCAGACAGATATTCAGCAGTGGTATCAGCAATTTTCCCCTTAAAAATAAGGAGTGTCCGGCCGAAACTGGTTTTTCCGACCGAAACCGAAAACGAATTGCAGCAGTTTCGGCCAAAACCGAAACCGAAACTTTCTTACAATGATCATGTGTTGAGGAAAAAACAAAGAATCCGTTATTACTATAATCAACAATTATAGATGGGTACTTAATATTTGAGTAATGAACAAAACAATATAAACCACTTTCATCCCAATAAGAAACTAGATTCTTCTAAACTTAATTCGTCGTTTTGTATGACACTTCAACAAGAAATAATTTAGCTTTTATTTTTACTAAATTATAAGCTTATTGTAATCGTAACATTGCAAACCGCGACGACTAGATACTAATAATTTCAAGCAGATATCTGTAATTGATTGTAATCTCTTATTATTATAAATATTCATAGTTGAACAGTCTAATATTATAGGTAAAAAACAATAGTTTATCAACATTTTCGCCTCGCAGACTGCTTCTTCTATCTGAATAACTTTGTGTCATCTGTCTCAGAGACAGAAATGGACTAGAATACCAGTAAGAATGTATTTCTCTGTAACCTAGGCTCTGACAAGTATGCTTGAATAGTTAGCTTAATTTGAGTTAAACATTCACTGTTCTCAACACCAAAGGTATCTATTAACTTACAACTTATTACTCACTTAATCATGAGCGTCCCAACGCCCTTCTACTTTTTCAGTTCTACAATTTTCATTTTCATTTTCATTTATTGTATCGCTAACATCAACGTAGTTGCTTGCACCTTGTTCGCATTCAAGCTCACCGGGTTCAACTGATCCTACTCAGATATCATCTGTAAGTCAGAGTTTAAGTTATTAATTGGTTACCATCTCTGATGCTGAGATTCCGCAGCTGTAATCGGCCCAGACTACTGAGAGACGAAACCAGGGTACAATCGTCTGCAAAACCGAAGATCTTGTTCTCTGACAGAATGACAGAAGATCGTTTATCTGCAACAGAAACGATGTTGGCGAAAGAATGGATCCCTGAGGTACTCCTGCTTGCAACAGGAAACAATCAGATGTTATACCGTCGACTACAACTTGTATTGATCTATTAGAAAAAAAGCTACTTATACAACCCCGCAAATCGGGAAGCCCATTTGCAGCAAGACTGCATGCCAAATCCTATCGAAGGCTTTAGAGATGTCTAAGGCTATTGCTCTAGAGTCCCCATGCTTTTCCATCGTTGATGTACAAACATGAGTGACGTAGGCGAGCAAATCTCCTGTCGATCTTTGCCAGTGATAACCATACTGACGGTGATTAATAATTCCCTGCAACTCAAGATATTTGATGAGTTCATCATTTATGGCTCTCTCCATCACTTTGGACATAATGGGAAGAAGTGCAACAGGGCGGTAGTTTTGGGGTAAGGACTTCTTTCCTTTCTATGGGATCGGTTGAATTCTCGCTATTTTCCAGCTGCTCGGAAAAGTCTGGCTTTCATAAGAAATCTGAAACAGACGGTTAAGAAACACAGTTTCTCAGGACGATTGGGGGTATTTCGTCTAGACCAACTGCCTTCTTGCAGTTCAGCTGCTCGAGGGCGCGTCTCACAGTGCGGACTCTGAACTTGATTTCCGTCATGCAAGAATTTGTAGGTGGAATGTTCGGTGATATTGCGTTAGATGAGTCTAGCACAGAATTCTCTAACAAGAGGCGGAAACGCAGATTTGCAGAAATTGGCACTAACAGTATTCACCATAGACCAGAATTGTCTAGTCCCGATTGCATGTTCAAGGAGTTTATTAGTTACCGCTTCGGTGAAATTGGCCTTTGCTCTCGCAGTTGTCAGTTTGCATACGTTCCGTATTCGTACGAAGGATATTCCTTTTTCCTCTGTTGGATGTATCTTTCATGACTTGTAAGCTCGGTTCTTGGCTGCAGAGGCTCTTTCATATTCTTCCTCAAACCATGGCTTTGGTGGTATGGGATGTAGAAATCCATTCTTGCATGAATGATTTCTGTAACAGATTCAGTGCATACATTGATGTCAGGATCTGAAAGGCAAACATCACTGAATGGAAAGCACGGAAATAATTCACACAGCTAATCCCAACTAGCACGGTTATAGTGCCAAATGCTTCTGGGTGGTTTAGGTTCTTGGTTTAGCGGCAGCATAATGGTTCCAGTAGCACATATAAGGTTGTGGTCTGAGTTGCTTAGCGGTGCTGAGACCGTCATTCCAAAAAATCATCTGGATCTGAAGTGGGTTGGGTGATCAGGTATTCTTGTCAGTCCGTCGACTAGCTGCGTTAGATTATGGCTGATTGTGAAAGTTTCAGCCTGTCTTCCCGCTTCATCTGTTCTATTGAAGTGGCTGAGCCAGTTGGTGTTGTGAAGTTATCCAGTACAATGACCTCAGATGCCGGGTGATGTGTCTGAATCCAATCCACCTTATCACCCAGATACTGAAATAGTATATATGGGCGATATAGACAGCATAAGAACAGTGTTTTATTCTGCGAACAGATTTTAAACAACTCAAGGTCGAGCTCGTCATCCTCCATCGTATTCTCACTCTGGTATGCAACATCAGATGCTGGTAGACTGCATCGACATTCACGTTGTTGTGCCTCAGTCCTCAGATACTGCAGAACTCTATCAAGAGTTGCTTTCTTTTGTAGAACATGAATGAATTAGTGAATTCCCTGGAGGAGGGCTCGACTTACCCGCATCATGAACCCCTCAAGGTAGTCCCCCCCCCCGGATATCCAAATGGGAAACTATTTTAACTCCGGATGATTTTGTCCCAGAAGAGCTCATCATGATTCGTCGCCAATCCTTCCCACCGGCCCATCCGCCTGCTGAAGCTACAGACGAACTTATATAATCATCGGATTTTTTATCGTTCCTATAGTTGATCCGTTAATATTGAATGAGCGTGACATGGATGCAAATGACTCCAAGGCGTATACTCAAGCATTTCTATTTTCACTTTAAGCGGTGACACTGATTTTTTTCGTATCGAAATTCGTTTCTCAGATTTTTCAGGCGTCATTATAAATTGGGAAATTTTTTAACGAATGGAAAAATGAAACAATAAAAAACGCAAAGTGGCTTTTCCAAAAAACGGAATATCTAATAAGAGGCATTTCACACTATACTTTATGCTTTGAGAAAGGGGTCGCTTTAAGCCGCGTCCGTACTATGCCGAACAGCCTCGTTCGGCCTGTGTCACCCGGCAAAACCGAATAGTGAGGTTGTGCCGCTCTGCCTTGCCGACGTGCCGAAAGCCGACTCAAATCATGCCAAACGCAACACGAAACAGCTCGGTCCGGATCAAAGAACCGACCGAAAATTTAAGGCAGTACGATCTGTGGACGTGGAGCTCGGCTTCTAGTCGGCCTTAGGGGGTGTTTATTTGAGTATTGAACAACGGTCTGGTTGGACGAAGAAACGTTGAGTCTCTTCGAAATGTATCGTGCTCGTCCTATACTATGGGTCAGAACTAACCAGCAGTATAAAAATAAAAACCTGAGACATGATAATTTATTAGAGCTTGCAGTATAACTTGGTATAGATAAACAAGAAATTGGACGAAAAATCTTCAAAGTCATTTTATGAGGAGAAAGATAAAAGGAAGGAACAGCAAAAAAACTGGAAGTGAATCGGAGAAACCTTATGAAAGCAAGTGGTTTGTATTCCATGCATTGATGTTCCTGCCTGATAAGAATAAACCACGAGAAAAAAGAACAATATCAATGTAAGATTGCATTTTTGTTTTAATGTCAGATACATAGGTATTGGATAAAACTCATTTGTTTATTTGATCTCTTCTTTTTTACTTCAAGTACAATTTGTAGTTTAAAATGTTGTACAATAATTCATGAGTGCAGGTCGATGTTTAAAAATAGATGAAAAATTATTGAAATTACTTATTTACTTGTCGTGTTGAAAACTTAGTTCGCCCTGCTGGGAAACAAAATATTCCGCGAATTCATCTCTAATGGCTTGAGCGCATGCAGTACTTCTTCTGGGAACGCCTGGCAAATTGTGTAGTTGGAAAGAACACGTATGTTGCCTCCAAAATGCAGGACTAACTCCTCCATCTTGAGTAGATTCGTTGTCGAACATTCCGACAGGATTGTAAACACATCTTGATGAAGTGCTTTTCCTAAATAGTTAGGGAGGTAGATAGCAGTCATGGTCACTTTTGTTGCTGTGTCAGGTTCTAATTCCATTGGAACTTCCCAATCGCAATTCTCATCGAACCCGCCAATGTGTTTCGTTCCCGTGCCTTGACAATCGCCCGCGGCATCTGTGAACGCCAAGCCGACGGAACGTTCGCCTGGATATTCCCAGCCATCATCAAGTTCTCAATCGCAATCTCTCGCATCTGTTTTAACCGATTTAGATAATTATCCTGAACAGTCCTTTAGCATAAGCATTTTTTTCTTGTTTTCTAGAGCTTTACTTTATGTTTGTATTTTGACAAGGACCCTGTATTTGAAGTCAATAATAAAAATTGTTAATATAAAAGTTGTAATTATTATTTTTTACCTTAGGTAAAAATGATACTTCTGGCACAAAAGTAGTGATAGCTTGTTTGGATATCTTCATGGAGCACATCAGAAAAAGGTTAGAATCACCAGTCGCAAGGAAGCGTAGAGTGACAGCGAGCCGTTTACTTGCTGGGATGGCTTCTCTAAACTTGGTATTGTAACAAAATTGAATTTTACTGGTTAAGTCCAGAGAAAATGAGCAATGTCACAAATGCTTCTTGGAAGATATATATATATATATATATATATATATATATATATATAATATATATATATATATATATATATACAGTCAAAATACTTATCTAGGTGAAATAGATGAGTTGAGGTCGTCTATGTTATAGTCCCCAATAACTTAGGGAGTTCATATTCCAAAACGTTCTTGAATTTTACTGCTGCATCAATTTCAGCTTCGGAACTCCTCAGCTCGGATTTATCTAAATTTCAGGGCTTCGGGTATAAATTATATCCCAACCTCTGAGCTCCACCTATGACTTTCCATCTACAACTATCTACCTAAGAGTCTCTACCTAGGACTGAATTTCTCAAATTAGACAAATATCAGCAAGGTATTCTATGCTCTAACGTAACAGCCAGCTACACCAGTGAATTTAAAGTAACAAAATGGCGCGGGTCTAACATTATTTAAAGACAAGAATTAATAGGAAAAGTTACAGAGATTCTAAAAACTAAACTCGTGCTGCACAGAAATGTTATTGAATTGAAAGAAAAGTTGGATTAAAAGCCAAGATGCATCTACAAAATTTATTTGCAATCAACAGAGAAGCTACATAAAAAGCGAGGAAGCATCTACAAAAACTATCTACAAAAATTACAGATGTTTGGCAACTATTTTGAAATTTGAGAGAATTTCATGATATACATGATAATTTCACGAAAACTACTTGAAAATGAAGGAAATAATGATTGAATATTGGAGTTTGAGTTACTTTTGTCGTTTTCTACACAGCAAAATTATATTGATCGAGTTTATTCATGATAAATCTATCAAGGTCATTATAAAAAATTGTAGGAATTCAAGGAATACGATAATGAAATCCATCGTGAGAACAGACAAATTCTGTAAGGCAGAATTTGAATTTTAATAGCTACTATAAGGCATTCAAGCGGTTAATAGGAAAAATGCTGTAAGAAAACATTGAAAATCAGATTTTCAAGGTTAAGTGCGGCATTTTGCTCAATGAACTTTTAACTTACCCTATATTTTTACTATAAGTAAACTACACAGTTTACAAGATACAGATATATCTCTAATTTCCACTTAAGAGTTTTAATATAATTTAATTATGTCAAATATAATTAAAGGGGATTTGCAAGAATTGACTTGAAAGTCTGCGGCAGAAAGAAAGTCTGGAGAAGAATCAGAAGCCGGTAAGCATACCATCCGATAGCCTGATTATGCGCATCAGACTGTTAACCAGTGAGGTGACAGTCTGATTCAGTCCTCTTCATACTGAAGCAATTGATGAATTCTACGTCGTTCCGGTACTCTAAATTTAGCTCGTCAGCCTCATCTTGAATCAGTTCTTCCATAAAATCGCTGGCCCTATACTTGCTTCGACCGTTGATGATGCAGGGGCGAACCCAAAATCGTTGAGGACGTCCTAGGGACGTCCGGCGTTCGAGGCCCGCCGCGACCTCCAGCCGTTGAACACTGCTACAATACTTTTCTTATGGCAACGATTTCCGTCTGAAAGATGCAACAGCCAGCGGTCGATGCCCGCGTCTTGACTGCTGAAAAAGATGACGAAACGCAAACGTCAACCATAACCTCAGCCATGCGAGTATACGTTCTTGCAAAGTTATTGTGGTTTGTACTAATATAAGCGAATAGTAAATTAGAGTAAACAAACGCAACTTTACATTATTTAAAATGTCAAAAAAATGAAAAAAAATGTCTTACCTAATTTAACCTTACCCAAAACTGCTACAGCTGAAGAGAACCAGTTATCAGTTTTCTTGACAGTGACAGAGGACCCATATAAAAGCCAAAGAGAGATTTCTCAGTTAACAGATATGAGTCAAACTTCCGTTCAGAGAATCTTGAAAGTGCACCAGGAGCTGAACAATTAAGACTATGAAAATCGAATCAATTTTTGCAAATGGGCAAATGACAAAGTAGAGGAAAATCCTAATATGTTTAGCAAAGTTCTTTTCTCGGACGAGGCAACTTTCCACAAGAATGGACTTGTTAACAGGCACAACTTTCATTATTACGCCACGGAAAATCCACACCTCATAAGACAAATAGATCACCAGCATCGTTGGTCCTTGAATGTATGGGCCGCTATAGTAGAAGGATATCTAATTGGGCCGCACTTTTTCTGCAAAATCATCTACCAATGTTACTTGCCGATTTACCCGAGCATATAAGATTTGTGGTTTCAACAGGATGGTGCACCGGCACATTACTCACATCAAGTTAGGGAGCATTTGAATCATGTATTTCCAAATAAATGGACAGGACGTGGTTGTTCTGTTAGATGGCCAGATAGGTCTCCGGACCTTACTAGTCTAGATTTTTTCTTGTGGGGTTATATTAAGGGCATCGTTTACCAGATTCCTTCTACAACACAGTTGGATATGAGACAGAGTATAGTCGACGCCTTTCAGTCAGTTCATACGCAAATGTTGTCGAGAGTTCAACGGTCTTTCCTCAGATGGATTGAGTTGTGTCTGCAAAGAATCGGGCAACATTTGAAAAAATCAAGATATATTTTAAAATTAAAATATTGAATAACTTTTTGACTCACTTCTGTATAAAATGGGGATAATCTATTTCAATGCAATGCATTCAATGAAAACAGTATTCATCCTCTCTGGCCGAAGGAGCATGCGATGATGTAAGAGCCTATTTTCATGAATGTTTACGGCAAATAAAATATTGTATCGAAACTACTCACCAACAAAACTTATTACTTGAAGACATTATAATAGATTTTAGGACGCTCTTGAAACTTCAACAGAAAAGTTGTCTTCAAATCTAAAAAAACCTCCCAAGATTTTTTTATAGAAAATTGGGGCACCCCGTTTACTTCAAAATAAATTGCTGAAGTAGATTTTTAACTTCTAAATACAATACCGTTCGAACAAAAATGAAATCTTCAAGAGTGTTCGAGCTACAGAGCAGCGCGCCACTTGTGAATCACCCAGTATATAAATATATACATATCTTAATTCAACTAGACAGTCTAAAAACACGATCCTGTTGCCAGCTTAGAGCGCCTTCTTCATTAAAAAGTTGGTGGACCCTTCCCTTATTTTGAAAACATCCGCATTTGCGAAACCCCCTGCTCCTGCTATCTGCATTATATTGTTCGTCAGTATATTCTTCATTGGGATCATATTCGGAAAATGGTTTATTACTTTTCCCCGTATATGCTTCTCTTAGATTGTGCAAGCATCATGCCATTACTAGCTCATGGCACCATTCTGGGTTTATCGCAATTGGAGTGTAATATATTCGAAAAATTTGGCACAACAGACCAAATGCATTTGCTGTGACTCATCGAGCTCTACATAATCTATAATTATAAATAGTTTTCCTTCTGTCAGACTTAGCAGATGTCTTGCTGTATGGTTTCATTAGATGTCTATATAAGCTGAAGGCTTCATCACCTACCACCACGTATGGTAACCTGGTGTTTGAATTTTGTAAGACGTTGTCTGCTGGAAATAATTTTCCAGAGTACACTTCGTTGCCCAATTTTGAACTAGAAAATATTGAACTATCTCCCTCTTTCCCATGAGCACCGATATCCACAGATATGAATTTACAGTTTGCATCTACCATTGCGAGCAGAACTATAGAAAAATAATCTTTGTAGTTAGAAAAAAAGGATCCATATTTCTTAAGACAAAAAATGCGGATATGTTTAACATCAATCCCTGCTACACAATTTGGGAAGTTCAATTTATTATAAAATTCCAAAGCTTTCGCTTTCATGTTTATCTTATTTTATGGTGGTAGAAATATAGGGGTTAAATTGCTCTCGTTGTTTCTCGAACAATAATTGAAATGTAGCTGGGTGAGATACGAAAAGCAAAGGCGAGGGATCGGAATGTTCCTCCTGTAGCCATAAACCTGAGACAGAAATAAATTAAAATCCCATCAAAATATTGTAACTCCTATTAGATAGGTAATGAATTTACCTAAATAACATAACTATGTGCTTTTATTAAAATTAAATTTTTTTCTCAAGCTGACGAATGCAAATCACAGTGGAAACACATACGAGACAATTACTTCAAACATAAAGGAAAATTGAAATCAGGTACAGGATCTGCAGCATCGGTACGACCGACAAAATTACCCTTATTCCGACATTTATAATTTTTGGAAATTTCAAAATCTGAAAGAAGGTAAGTATTTATTTACCTGAAATGAAATATTTAAAACTTATAACTTTTGGCGTATTATTTATCACTTTCAGTCGCATTCCAAATTTTGAGGATCAAGATGAAAATGAAACGCATCAGAGTCCTAATGATATACCTGAAAAAGTCGCTGATTCGAAAGCTCATGATGAAATTGAATCTGAGCACGCCTCACCTGTCGAATTCATGAATTTTCATGCTAAGAGGATGAAACTAAATTCTCAAAATAGCTGCTAGTCGACTCATTCTCGAAGTCCTACTCCTAATACTCCTTCAGCAGAAGCTACATTGCTTCATAATTTGGAAGAACGCTCTAGTGAGCGCATGCGATTAGTATCCCAACTGGTAAATCAGAAGAAAGAGGAAGACGATGTCGACTTATTTATGAAAAGCATCGCTCTGACAATAAGGAAGTTAACGCCCAATTTAATATTACAAGCAAAATTACAAATACTAACTCTTGTTACGAATCTCTAAGAATCTTCCGATAATGAAAGAATTGTGGCAGCACCTCCTGCACCTTATGATGAAAGTTATGAATATACTTTACATCAATCGTTATATATATATAAAAGAAAGTCGTGTTAGTTACACTAGCAATGCCAACTCAAGCTCTCTAAATTACAGAGAACAGCCTGCATGATGATTACTGAAGCCTTTCGCTCTACACTCACTGCGGCCATGGAACTGATATTGGGCCTTGTCCCTCTTCATCTGGTGATAGGAGGAGTGGCTAGAATGGCTTTCTACAGATTTCATCATCTTTCCCGTAATGAAGCGGGTAACTTCAGCTTTGTGCATGGCGCCTTACAGTCTGAAATCGAGGACAATGAAATGCTGAGTATTAGGTCGGACATAGCAACACCTGAAACCAACATGGAGAGGACATTCCAGATCATCATTCCTGATAGACAGGAATGAATCAGCTCCAAAAACCGTCTACTTGGGGGTCCCTGTTGGTACACGGATGGCTCAGCAACTGAAAAAGGTATTGGAACTGGTGTCTATGGTCTAGGTGCCGCCAAGGAACAGTCGATCCGTCTTGGTGGGCATGCGACTGTCTTTCAAGCAGAAATATTCGCCATTGACCACTGTGCTAACCTCTTGCTTGTGGGGGGATTAACAAATAGGTCAATTAAAATCCTCACCGATAGCCAAGCTGCACTGAAAGCATTGGCATCCGATACCTGTACGTCACTTACGGTGCAGGAATGTCGCCCCATCCTTGCCAAACGAGAGCAGAGCGGAGCAGACTTTGTCTAATATGGGTTCCTGGTCACTCGGGCATTGAGGGAAATGAGAAGACGGATTCATTGGTCGCTCGATGAACTAACCTAGAGTTCAAAGGACCGAAGCCTAAACTAGGAATTCCACTGAAAACTGAAAGGATGGAAAACAACCAATGGCTGGAGCATTGGATGAGCCTCTCAGGTCTCAGACAAGCCCGACGTGCCATCAGTGGCCCTTCCACTGCAAAAGCCCGGGCCTGGCTTGAACTCTCTAGGTTGGAACTGAGAGTTCTAGCTGCGTTACTAACGGGTCACTGTCGCCTCAGGAAACACCTAAATAAATTAAGATTGATTGAGGATCCTTCATGTAGGCTATGCGAAGAAGATATAGAATCCATGGAACATGTTATGTGCGAGTGCCCAACTTGGGACAGGGTCAGGATGGAAGAACTTGAATCTTGGAAACTGAAACTGACTGAGCTTATTAAGCTCTCTTCCACGAAACTCGTATCCTTCACAGAAGGATGAAGCTCGTGGATGAAATTTAGGACAGAGTGTGCCACAATAAACCACTGAATCAGTGGCCGGGCTGCTAGGCAGCCCACACTCAAATAATAATATCTATCTATCTATCTAGTTACTCTATTTATAACTCAAGAACGGCTGTACAGATATGGCTGAAAATTTGTGGGAAGGTAGCTTAGAGCCAGGAGACGGACATAGGATACTGTTTATTCCGTTCGACAGCGTTCCCGTGTGACTTTGACGTATGGATGACAAGTTGATTTTTGTAAGAAATCAATATTAAAAGAGTGAAGTGAACTATAAAACCCTATTTGTGGATTGCTTCTTCAAATCGTCATGGATAAGACATAAAACAAAATCAAACTGATTTCTATTAAGTTTAAGGAAACCCCGAAGTTTTTCATCGTCAGCATTGAGGTGGCTTTCAATAAGTATTTTATAGTATCCTTCGTCTGTTCTGGATTTATATAACACGTTGGTTTCATTTCTTGTATATGACAATAACAGCAAAATATCAGCTTCTTCTTAATCTTTTGATAAAAGCATTGCAGCCACGATTTGTGCATCCATTTTTACAGCACTTTTCACTTCTGAATAAAATAAACGACTACCTAAAACGTAGCGGCCGTCCAACGCAAACAGAATACGCGAACGTAACGGCTGGCCGTTATTATCAGACGTCGCAGCCGGCCGCGAACGCCGGACGTCGCTAGGAAATCCCGGCACAGACCGACCGGTATCATTCGGCATAGCCTGGACGCGCCTTTACTTAAACATTTTGTTTGTTTTCATTCTCAGAAACACCGACCGCAGCGAAGGCGGCCTGCCCAAGGAAAAGCCGAGCCAATGCAGCGGCGATATCAACTGAAAACATGCTTTAGGTGTATTAGTAATAGGTAGGTCTCACTTTTTTATTAGTCCATTTGACGACGCGTTTACAAAGGATACCGAATCCTATTTATTCCAGCCGAGAATATAGGGGTTAGATCGCATTTTTCAGCCGCGAGTAGTGAAAACGCGAATGTAGGAAGCGTGAATAATGAGCTTTTACTGTATTTTGATTAGTTATCGAACAGAAATTGAAAAACAAAAATGTGAAATTATTATCATCATATTAAACCTTTGTCAATCATTAAACTATGTAAATAACATATTCTCCAATTTCCCTTCTGGATTCAATTGCACGACAAATATTAGACAATATTGCCAAATTTCAGGGCTAAGCAATTTCGCAGATTAGGCGTAACATATACCGAACTACTTTTTGAATTACACCGAACCATACTGCTGGAATATTTGGTAAGCATATTAATGCTTTAACATCAAAAAATTCAAATATATCGTGAGAATCATCAAAACGTTGCCTGCTAAAAATTCACTCGAGTTTTAATAAAAGCAAGAGAGGCTGGAATAGTCCGAAGGGATTAAATGATCTATATTTTCTCTCGCGTTGAAAATTTGCTCCATATACATTTTAATGTAGTAATTTGGGGCATCTGGTTAATTCAGTTTACTCCAGTTACGTTCAACAAAATAAAACGACGAAGAAGGAAACTGCTGCTCGTAATTGTAAGAAGCGTTGCAATATTCGTATAACGCGGAAGTATGAGCACAAATGGATAGTTCAAGTTTTGCTTTTCTTAGAATTCGCTGTTTTTAAACGTCTTTTAACAACACCGAATATTCTGAATGCAAACGGACATCAGAAAATTCTGTGTCAAAGCCCCATATCTCGACTGCACTGATTGCTCTTAGAAAGCTGTTATTTCCTAATGTATTATTGCATGATAATACTAGTTTTATTTGTTTAAATGAAAATGGAATACACTTCGTTGGTAAGCGGAGTATTTTTCTATGCGCCCTTCCCAGGAATAGGCGAATCTATTACACCACATGAGTAATGGCGGCTGGGAAGAATTGAGGTGTATGTTTACTCGCTTCTCGAAGAGGGCCAAATTGTAGGATGTTGGGAAGATGTTGGATTGAAACGAGTTCTACAGCTCACTGTCCCTGTAAACGAAGGAATTCTTATAGAGAGAGGTTCGTGGGCTCGCTAAATGTACCGCTGTATGATGAGAATTCCTCTCCAACCTAGTGTTGCGGCAAAAAATGAGTTTTCCCGGAACAAGGTCTTTCAGCTCTTTGGAGCATCTTCCGTGGAAGTATCTGTGAAACAGAGAAAGGTCAGCAACTTATCATCTGAGAGCCAGTGGTTGGAGATCGCGGGTGATCTCCGGGTGGTCGATGAGGTGCACAGCCCGTTTTTACACACAATCCGCAACAAGTGTTTGGGCACAGATCCCCATGCATGGGAACAATATTCCAAAGCAGGTCGAATCAGCGCCTCATATAGAAGCAACAGCTGAGATGACGTGAAATATCGCTTGGCTCTGAAAAGAAAACTGAGTTTAGCTGATGCTGATTTAGCTATTGCTGATACATGTTCATGCCAGCAAAACCCGGAATTGACTGTTATTCCGAGAAGGTGCATCGAATCTTTGGGTGCAATTTATTGGCCTTGCATCATTAGAGGAGGTTCTCCAGCGGGGACCTTTCTAGAAAACGTAGTTGCTTGCGTCTTGCTCGGGTTGATTCTCACCAGGTTCAAATGACCTGACTCAGGTATCCTCTGTAAGTCCGAGTTTAAGTTATTAATTTGTTTACATCTCTGACGATGAGATCCCGCAGTTGTAATCGGCTACAGACTACTGAGAGAGAAACCAGGGTAAAATCGTCTGCTGAACCGAAGATCTTGTTTTCTGTAGATGACAGAAGATCCTTTATCTGCAATGATATATTTGAAGGTTGGCGAAAGAATGGATTCCTGAGGTACTCCCGCTTGCACCTGGAAATATTCAGATGTAATACTCTCGACCACAACTTGTATTGATTTATTCGAAAGAAAGCTACTTATCCAAACCCGCAATTTTTCGGGAAGTCCATATGCAGCAAGTTTATTCAACATGCATGCCAAACCCTATCGAAGGCTTTAGACATGTCGGGGGCTATTACTCTAGATTCCCCATGCTTTTGCATAGTTGATGTATAAACATGAGTGACGTAGGCGAGCAGATCTCCTGTCATCTGCGGAAACCATACTGACGGTCGTTAATAATTCCCTGCTTGCCTGATATTCGATGAGTTCATCATTTACGACTCTCTCCCATCACTTTGGACATGATGGGAAGAAGTACAACAGGGCGGTAGTGTCTGAATCCAATCCACCTTATCACCTAGATACTGAAATAGTCTAGGGAAGTGAATATCGTTTGGCTAGCGATATAGACAGAATAAGAACAGTGTTTTATCCTACAAACAGATTTTGAACCACGCAAGGTCGAAAGCGTTATCCTCGAAATCTAAATCTCGTATGTACCTCATATCTATTTAAACGTTAATTCGTTGTGTCGGTTGTTTGACTTATTTGGGTTTCGGTTAGGGCAAGCACATGGGGTTGTGAGTTCTGCAGATGCTGATGGACTGCATCGACGTTCACGTTATTTTGCCTCAGTCCTCTGATATTGCAGAACTCTATCAAGAGTTTGCTTTCTTTTCTAGAACGTGAATTGACTAGTGAATTCGCCGGAGGAGTGCTCGACTTACCCGCAATATGAACTCCTCGAGGCAGTCCTTCCCGGAGATCCGAATGGGAGACTATTTTAACTCCGGATGATTTTGTCCCAGAAGAACTCATCATGCTTCGTTGCCAAACCTTCCCACCCTGGAAACCGGACCATCCGTCAGATCCCGAAACTTAATCACACAGGTGACCAATTCACGAGACCTATAACTATATGTGGTGGTATCACACCGGGTGACAGGGCTGATGCCACCTGTCACCTTATTTGTGGCAGGATTGCCTGAGGACGGCAAGGTTGATTTAGATTCAGATATCTTTTGTTTAGAAAAGTTTGTGATAGTCCCTTTGGGTTAATATGCGAGAAATACTGAAAGACTCGGAATAGTGAAAAACTTGTTCTACTCGTTACAGAGATTCAGAAAAGTATTTTGGAAAAAAGATTAGGATATGGCAAAAGAATCTGAAAACGGGAAGAGACTTCGGAAATTATATTCGAGGTTACGTTTACCAAAAGGAATAACTAACTCAGTTCGTGTATCTGTCCGTTTGTGTGTCTATCAAGAATCTTGTCTCTGGAACACATTCAGAATTGCAATTTACATCGAATGTCAATTTCTTGGATTTTTGGTACAATCAACTCAAAAGTTAATGTAATTGGAAATTACGGCCATTTATGTTGCATTCTGGAGCATACTCTGACACTCACATTCTCCATAGTTCTAGAAGCATAAAATTCGGCGAGAAGCTGAGAATTGTTAATTTATTTTCCCAGCAAAGAATGTTTTCGATCGCTATATTGAACTTATTCTCCTTTTATAACGGATGTTTGAACAAATAGAGGTCTCTGCAAAACCTTGGAACTATAGGACAACTAAACTTTCCAGTAGACACAACCAAAAAATGAGGTCGTTTATATTTCCTTCTGTTGCATATTTTGATACCCCTAATAGGCTCAGAATCTATACGGTACTAATAGTGAACCTATAGTATATACGACCCCAATTTTGAAAGTAACCGAGCTGTTTTCAAGAAACGGTAGTTACTAATACCATCTGTTGTAATACTGTACGCGCCGATAACTCGGTACTTCATTGATAGCTGTTGAAAATTTCATGACATTTTTATGTAAAAACTTGAGTTATCCCGTCATGTTGCTTATGCGTTCAGTACATCGGTAGGAAAACGAATTTTAAACCCACAGTTGCAATTGAGTTTTTGCTAAACTTGGTGAATCGAAACTCGCCAAATGCTACAAACTGGTAATGATTGTATATCCCGTACGCAGGTGGACGAGTGTTCCGAACGATTTGAATTGGGTAGAAAGATCCTGAAGGATGAGGCCGTCTCAAAACTGGATTATCGGAAAAAACATCGAAAAAGTGCGTGTATTAACCAAAAATAATAAAAAATCTTCGGTGAAATTTAGTGAAATGGAATTAGGCATTTCTCAAACATTTGTATACAGCAATCTGACCGAAGAAATGGGCCTCACGAAGGTTAATTCGAGGTTGGTACCACACACACACTCACCAACGACCAAAAATTTAATCGAATTGAGCATAGAAAATACATCATTAAATCCACAAAGAATTTGTTCCACTCGGTCAGGCAGTCACAGGTGATTTGAATTTGGGAGGCTTTTACTTGGTAAAATTCCATTATCAATAATAAAAAACAAGTACTGTGTTTTAAGGAATTTTACTTAATAATTGCGATTCGTAACGCGTTTCACAACACCGTAGCTTCTTCAGACGAATAAATGTACAGAAAATAAGAATGAGAATATAAATACAAATGTTCCTAGGCAATTAAAAGCTTATTGAGTTGCTCCTTAAGTGGTTATTGATGACAAATATATCCAATAAACTGTAGGTCGAAAAAGTGACTATTTATAAAATATTCGAAAATCATATAAATTCATTACATCCAAAAATTGGATTCACAACCGCAATAGAAATCAATAATTCAATAAATTTCTTAGACGTAACAATTTCCAATGAAAATGGGAAACATGTTTTCGCAATTTATCATAAGCCGTCACATACAGATATTATAATACACAACTCGTCGTGTCATCCGTATCAACATAAAATGTCAGCATTCAACAGTTCTATTCATAGATTGATTAACATCCCGTTATCAACAGAAAATTTGAACAAAGAATAAAATTTGATAACACAAATTGCTAAAATGATGGTTACAATCCCAAACGAATAAATAATATTTTAAATAAAAACAAAGTTGAATCGCATTGAATGAAGTTTACCCTGTCGATAAATTGAAACAAAAACTCAACACCTTAACCTACGTTGGTATTGAAAGTGAGAAACTGAAATCATTCTTGTGTAGCAATAATTTTAACATAGCTTTCCAAACTAATAATAGTTTAGGCAAATATATAAAAATAATAAAACCAAATCAGATAGAAACAATAAATCATGTATTTATAGATTGAATTGCAATGATTGTGATTATTTCTACATTGGTAAAACACATGAACGCAGTTTTTCAAATAAGAAATCAGATTCAAATTACGCGAAATCTCCTAGCAAATAGTCACTCTTTCGACCCACAGTTTCAAATTTTGCATACAGATAATAAATATTGGAAGGTAGATTTTTGGGAAACTTTAGAAATCAACAAAGACAAACACTTAGGTAGACTCATCAATGAACAAGTCGATTTAAGCCCTTCACCTCTATTGAATCTCTTCAGGGAGCAATCTATTCCTTAATTTTATTGGATATATTTGTCATCAATAACCACTTAAGAAGGAGCAACCCAATAAGCTTTTAATTACTTAGGAACATTTGTATTTATATTCTCTTTCTTATTTTCTGTACATTTATTCGTCTGAAGAAGCTACGGTGTAGTGAAACGCGTTACGAATCGCAATTATTACTTAAAATTCTTTTAAACACAGTACTTGTTTTTCATTATAGTCACAGGAGACTTTTATTTGGATGTCATGAAGCAATTGCTGGCAAGAATTTGTCATATTCGGCCAGAATATATCTCGAACGGCAGTTGGAGTCTTTTGCTTGATAATGCCCCATTACATGTTCGTTGTAACTGAATTTTTGTTCAAAAATCACATTATTGCCTTGCAACATCTATTCATTTGATCTGGCTCCATGCGACTACTATCTGTTCCCTACGCTACATTTGAAGATGAAAAGAAAGCGGCACGATGCGATTGAGGCCATTGAAAGATAGGTGACTGACGCGACCATTCCAAAAAAGGAGATAGATAAGTGGTTCGACAAGCTGTTGGCGCATGCAAATTCGTGCATCAATGCAGAATGCGAATACATTAATTAATAAAAAAGATTTGTATCAAAATTGATACTGGTTGTTTCTATTTTCAAAAAGTGCGGTAACGTTTGAAATTGAGAGGGTTGGAATAAAGCAAAGAAATTCATAATTGTAAATTTTTTTTGCTTTGATGAACTTATTCACCTTCTCCAAAGAACACATGGATGTATCGTGTTAAAATATTTAGGTTAATGATATCATGATTGGATTCATTTCATGCAAATTCATTTTGATATAAATGAAATGAAACACTTTTGTTTGATTTCCACAATGTTTGTTTTCAATACACGCGACCGATTTCGACAGTCACATCATTTTCGAGTGTTTAGAGTTATAAGCAACTGTATATTTTTTTAAGGATAAAGGTGTGATTTGCTTTTAGTTGACTATTGACAGTGGTGAGTTTTGAGGTTTTACAAAGTTTGATAATTTCCTAGCTTTCCAACAGATTCATTGTCATCGCTTCATTGCACTCGTCGAGAATTTTTGGATTTTTTAATGTAATTAAGTGATTTGTTGATTTAATTTGTTCAAGAACTGTGTATTTCTTGTCAGAGGAGAGATGTTCATTGATTCTAGATTCAAAATTTCGATGTTTACTATGTACTTGGCAGTTGAAGATGCTGCCGGTCCCTCAAAGAAAACATAAGATTTGAGCCAAAATTTGTATTTATTATTCAACATATTCTCCTTCTTTAGGTATTGCATTACCTTTTGAATTGTATGATTTATCAGTGCCTCTAAATACTCCGCAGTTTCGGCTTCAACCTCTTCATTGGTCGCAAATCTTTTTTCCTGGAGCCATCTCTTCAAATATGGGAAAGAGATAATAGTCGCTGGGGGCCAAATCTGGCGAATACGGGGAATGAAGAAGCAATTCGAAGCGTAATTCGTGCAATTTTGCCATTGTTTTGATTGATGTGTGAGCTGGTACATTGTCTTGCAAAAATATGACTGTTTTCTTCGATGAATGGGGCCGTTTTGTTGAGATTTCGTCCTCCAAACGGGCCAAAAGTGGGCAATAATAGTCACTATTGACTGCTTTTCTCTTTTCCAGGTAGTCAATGAACATATACCGCTTGAAACCCAAAAAATTGATGCCATCATCACCTTACCTGGTGATTGTTGCGTCTTCGGTCGGTTTGGAGCACTTTCGCCGGGGCCCACCCACTCTTTTGTCGATTTTTTCGGTTCTGGCGTGTAATGGTGGATCCATGTTTCATCAATGATCACAATTCAGCTAAAAATATCAGTCAGATTTTCTTTAACATGCTAAAACAATGCTAAGAAGTGCGAACACGTTTCACGTTTTTGATCGTTTGTTAATAAACGCGGCACCCATCTTACCGTCAGCTTTATCATGCCCAGTTGTTCATGCAAAATCGAAACCAGCGACCCAATTAAGCTGCATACAGCCTCTCTCATCTCAGGTACTTCCACTTTTATATCATCCAACACAATATTGTGGATTTTTTTCAATGATTTCTGGAGTCACTGTTTTTGGCGCTCCACTGGCATGTTCATCTTTGATGCTTGTTGTATACGACGAAGCAGTTCCCGGATAATATTCATAGAGCTTTTCCTTTGCTTCTTTAGGAGTTTATCCACGCAAAAAATAATGTTTAATCAAAATACGAAATTTCTTTTTCGATGCCAAAACTTGTTCACAATAAGAGGATGTAGCGTCACAATTTGTTGACAGATTGAGCTGAAAATTTGGGAGAATGCGTTAGAAGGTTAGTACTTCTTAAAATTTTTCAGCTTTCAAAGATTGGTGGCGCCATCTCTGGGGGGCTGGCAGCATCTTGAATAGCCTAGTAAGCTGTTGGGTATTCATTGCATTCAATTCTATACATTGTAGACTGATTCGGTTTATTAGTTTTTTGTTTGGCATTGTATAGTAATTTACTTATGTTGAGACTACTGGAAAAGTGGGTTGTTAATTAAATTTGGAAAGATAATTTCTTTTGTTATTAGATTGGGGGCCAATAAAAGTTAGATTTGCGTATTGAAGTCTCTTATGGATAGAAATGGAAAAGGTTCTATGAATCATTGAATTATAAGCGTCTTATTTATGTGTAATGTAGTTGTTAAACCAATCAATTAGAACTGTTGAGGCTGTGAATGTATTTTCTTCTCTATATATTGTAGGTGAGATTATTATCGAGTTTAGTTATGTCTAGGAAATTTTGGACTTGTTGCATTCAATTTCAGCAGTGAAGGATATCTTATTGTACATTTCATTCAGAAAATGCAAAAACTGGTGTATTTGTTGATTTGATTCGCGAAAAATCACAAGAATATCATCAACGTATCTGTTCCAAAGAATAATATGTTCTTGTGCAAACTTAATATTCATAATAGATTTTTCAAGAATGTTCATGAAAATATCTGCTAATGAAGACCTGAGTGGGAATCCCATGGGGAGTCCTGAATTTTGTTTCAAAATTTTTGGTTGAAATTGGAAATAGTTTTGTGGCGAACAGGTCTCTAAAAGATTACAAACTTTATCTATGACCACTGGTAATGTATTATTTTGGTTGAAGATAATATGCTAACTATACCTATTTTGAATGTTGAGTAGTGAGGAATTATGTATCGCTAGTTTACTATGAAAAGTCTCTTAATAGCCAACTAGAATTGAATTTACAAATGTATTTCATTTTACTCGTATTAAAATAAATTTTCATAAAATAAATCCATCAACAACATCATTTATTAGAAATGTTAGTCGAGCAAAACCGATGGCAGTGAATTATAAACTCCAATTGAAATATAACATTGTTTCACTGAATCTATGGTACAACATAAGCTGCAAACGAAAAGTGATTCTAAAGTATCCTATTCAAATTTAGTGTCAATAGTGAAACAACGTCCAAAATGCAAAAAACAATTGAACAACCTTGGATGAAAGAAAAAATTAAAAAGTTCTACAAAATATGAGACTACAAAAAACTATACATAAAATCAGTCCAAGATGAGTTAATTCACCTTCTACATCATGTCGAATTCGGTTATTCAGAATCCAAGATTCAAATACAAGTTAGAAAAACATCATATGAAAAATATGATAATCTTTTCGAGAAACTCTCAGCACAAGAAATCAAGGAACAAACACTTCCAAATACTCAACCTCCGATATCGAACACAGAAAGGCAAATATCCACCCCAGATTCATTAACTTTTCTTCAAATCAATTCAACAGAGATCAAATCGCTCTGCTGAATAAAGGACTTAAAGTTCACCCCTTATATAACAAAGTCAGACGAAATAATTAATTGGAGTTCAAACCGAACTAAATTATATATAATATAAATAATCTCGATTTTCACGAACGAGATATCAGCGAAATCATTAAAAATTTAAACTCATAACTCACTGAATAGAATAACACTGATACAATAAAATCTATCTCCGCCAAATCACAGATATAATTCTGAGGAAGGAAATAGTATGGTGTGCCTCGGCAGCAACAAGTATCAAGCAGAAATGCATGACATCGATACGTTACAGAAATTCCAAGAAAACCCACAGAACAATTCATTAAGGAAATCAAACAAGAATTGGAATAATCGAATTATCTAGCATATTCGAAATGGGTTAAAAAAAACTTATCCCAAAGATTTCTGAAGCGTCAAAAATATATCGTTTAATGAAACTATACAACGAGGAAAATCCCGCCAGAGCAGTTCTATCTCTCATATACACACCTATAGGTAAATTAGTGGGTTTCTTAAACCACAAATTCATGAAACTCATCAACTTTAACCCGCAATAAGATATTTTAAATTCTGGACACTTGATAGATAAACTTTCGACACATAATAATTTCACATTTGTCTCATTTGATATAAAAAATATGTACCCAAACATTCCAACAGGTGATTTGATGATGATACTTCACCAAATGTTATAGATGAATTTTGAAATTTTTAGAGAACTGTATGTCCCAAAATTATTTCCAATTGGAATCAACAATTTTGAAACAACAAAAGACAAGCAGTTACTTATTTGTAGATATTTTCTTCCATAATCTTGAAATATCTATAATGAATAATAAGTTAGCACAAAAACATGTTATCATCTTTAACATATATAGAAAAGAAACATTTACAAAATCATCTATCCCAATGGATTGTTTTAACAACATAACATATAAACTAGAGGCTTATAATTCATAGAGTATCTTCCATCACAGGATTTAATACGGAAGTCAATAACGTTAGGAAAATTGCATCAAATAATAATATTTCACTCTTCCACATAAACAGTTTTATAAAACGCAAAGAACAAAAACAAATTTCTCAATTGCTATATTCCTTAGAAAAACCAGAGAATAAATACGCATGTCTAACTTACCTCTATATAATAACGTGATTAATTATCTTTCCAGATTCAATTCAACCTCTTTTCAATAGTCCCAACATAAACAAATCACTATTCAATTCCAAACAAAAGAATAATAAAATCAAACAGCCTGGAGTACAGAATTGAATGCCATAAATACCCAACAATTTACGTAGAACAAGTCGAAATATGGAATCTAGATTCGAAGAGCACATCTTGTCAGATAAGAATTCTGCAGTTTTTGAACATAGTAAATCAACCAATCACATACTTACATTAGATAATTTAATAATCTCCACAGATGCAATAAAGTGATGATTAACAAACTTAGTAAAATCCAAAACTTACCTTTCTCAATAGTCGAGTAGAATTAGATCAATCCCCATCTCTCAACCTTTAAAATAGGTATAGTTAGTACATACTTCTCTTAACTCTTAGCTTTCGACACTTGAAAATGAAGTAACTGTCGACACCGGTCGTGAGTATTAAAAATAAACATTGTGGAAATCAGACAAAAGTGTTTCATTTCATTTATATTGAAATATCTAGATCAAAATTTTATATCAAGGCAACCGGAAAATACGGCTGTTTTCGTTTACATATAATTATTTGTCATATATCTCAAGTGAAATACAAAAATACAAAAACTGTGGACGCCTTTATGTGAATTTTTTGGCCAAAGTCCAAGAGATTCAGATAATTTTACTAATTGAGAATTTTTTATTTGTTCGATTTCGATCACTGAAAGGGTTGGAATCATGTCACCATCAATCAATCGTTTGTTTTGTCCTAGATTGAAAAATACCCACAAAGTAGGGCTGTAGACCAGAATTCCTTAAGTTCCTACACAAAAATTGCGATAGTGAATTTATCATTTATTTGTATTTTCTTAGGAACACATTGGCGTATCAAGATGAAATTAACTAATCCATCCTCTTGTCCTCGAATCATAAAATTTTCCAAGAAGTTATGTAGTAAAGCACAAAGGAGGTAGAATTCAAAATCAGTTATTTTGTAGTTTTGAAATTTTGATCAAATAAAACCTCATTCGATGGGATTAATAAGGATCGAAATAATGTCATAATGAAGGAGATGCAAGTGTTGCAACAAAGTGGGAAATTAGAAGTAAATTTATAATATAATATTATAATATTATATATATATATATATATATATATATATATATATATATATATATATATATATATATATATATATATATATATATATATATATATATATATATATATATATATATATATATATATATATATATATATATATATAGGGGTTTTACCCCGACGAGTTGCCCATATATCTGTTCATGCAATCATGCAATCAAACTGATTTCATGAAAAATATAAATCCACCACCCGGTAATTAATACTATTGCCAGGCAATGATTATAATCAAAACATATCCTGGAATAATTATATATTAGGATAACGTTAAATGTTATGAGAATATATCAATTTACCAGAATATATACATACTAAAGCATCATCAGACAATGATATCAATGTACCAACGAGTAGTGTCAGAGGCTTTCTCCCGGAAAAATCCAGTGTACGGACCTTAGTCAAGTAACACTGAATGTTACTCATTAATAGTTTCCTTTGTGTGAAGTGGTGAACGATCGAATAGAATACTGCTCTGAATATAAATATGACAAAATTGTCAGTTAATTATATTACATTTATATAAACAAATAAATAAAATATGAAATGAGATTCTGAGCAGTATAAACTAAAGGGAAAACCTATGACTCTACCTCATTATTTCTTTCGGAAAGAAACCTACGAAGAATATTACAAGATTTGATGACTGTTATCTTTTGTAACTGTTCAAACAAATTTTCTTCAGACCCAAAATCTCAATACTTTTGTGAAGATTTCTAGGAATAACACCTGTTGTGGAAATAATACTCGGTAGAATAAATATTTTCTACATTTTTCACATTTTTTAATCTCGTCGCCAAGCATCATATATTTAGAAATTTTTTCATTGTATTTATTTTGTATATTATGTGTGTCGGGTATAGCAATATCAATTATATATGTTATTTGATTCTGTTTATCATTAAGAATGATATCTGGTCTATTGTGTTTTACAGCTCTGTTGCAAAAGAATTGTTTTATCAAAATAAAGTTTATATTTGTCATTTTCACAAATAATCTCAGGTTCATATTTGTGAAATTTTTTCTTTTGGGAATTAGGTCATGTTTAATTCCTAGATTAAAATGAATAATATTAGCGACGACATTATGTCTTTCTAAATAATCTGTTGAAGCAAGGACTGAGCAAGATGATAATATATGAAAAACTGTTTCTGAAGAATAGAAACATCTACGGCAAGAATCATCTATATTTAGTTTGATGATGTGTTTTCTATAATTCCTCGTGAAAACAACCTGATCCTGGATCGCAATTGCCAAGCCTTCTGTTTCAGCAAACAATTCTCCAGATACCATTTATTCGATGCGATTTCATCAATATAATCATTTTTCAATTCTTCAGGGTGCTTTTCGTGTAATTCCTTCTGCATCCAACTTTCTCTTTTAGAATTATCATCAAATATATCAAAATCTACCTTTTGCATTGTCAAGTTCAGAGGTGTAAGATTATAATCTGAAGCAACAACAATATCATGTAATTTAGACGTTCTCTGTTTATCATGAAAATGGGAACGTAGATGAAAAATCTGTTTACTATGAAGATTATTCAAATCAGTTAATCCACGACCTCCAAGATGTCTAGGTAGTGTAACTCTCTGAACAGCTGACTTTGGGTGGTGCTTATCATATTTACAGAGCATTTTCCTCGTTTGACATTGTAATTCATTTAGATCAGTTTTAGACCATTTAATAATTCCAAAATAAGATGTAAGAATAGGAACAGCATAGGAGTTGATAGCTCTGAAAAGGTTTTTACTACTTAAATAACTCTTGATGGTAATTCTAAGTCTTTTGTAATATGAACTTCTAATATTTTCTTTAGTGCTGCTATGGTTAATTGTCTTCTCTTGACAAAATCCAAGATATTTATTTGTATCTCCTTGATGCATTGGCTCGATTTCGATATTGGAAATCTTTATATAATCATAGGTGATCTTTCCTTTTCAATAGAAAGATTTTTACATTTTGGAAGCCCAAATTTCATATGAATATCATTGGAATAGTTGAAAGTAATCTCAAGTAGACTTTTTAAATGAGATCAGGTTCCGGCATATAATTTAATATCATCTAAATAAATTAAGTGACTTAATTTGAATTCAGTTAATAAAATAATAAATAATAATATATATATATATATATATATATATATATATATATATATATATATATATATATATATATATATATATATATATGAATATTTAAGTTATATGACTATTCAACCGAATTCTTATAGTAATTTGGTTCACTTCGGACTGATCAACCACTGCAGTAGAGATATCATAGCCCTAAAATATCTGTGAAATCTACATGCACGCATTTTGTCATTATGGGTTTTTCATTTTCCTAATATTTTCAAATAGAAATTTCTCATTATCACCATCAACATAATTTGTCAAAAAATATATCTACGTATAATATTACATTACATTTAAATGAATTCCTTTCTAATGGATAACAATATTATTTCCGTTCAATTCGTGAAAAAATATGACGTATTTTTGTTTGATTCAGTTTCGTTGTAATTAATAGAATAAATTAATGAAATAGAAAGTACTTTCCGTTACTCAATTTATTACGAAAGCAATTAGTCTGAACTTTTCATCGAAAGTTTTCTTCATCAAAATTCTGAGGAACATTACAATTAATTCTCTTTTCATCAAACGAAGTTAAGTTGCAGATGTAATGAAAATATAGATATAGATGGTTTGGAAGAGGTTATAGCTCCATGCCAACTCGTTTCTGAATTGAGGAATTGAAAAATATACCTATATATAATTTCTATACCTACATATGTATGTATACAAAAAAGTAAATACGTTTGTTGAACCATTAATATTTATATTTGCATTATATATCGAACATAATAATTATTCCGGTTACTGTCGATAAAATATTCCACTGAACATTCAATGTGTATATACAGGGCGTTCCAATGAATGATTTTTTAAATGTTCGATATTTGATTCAGCTGGGATATAATGAGCAAATTTCTTTCCAAATGAACAGAATTTCTGGATGAAACACTTCAAACTTGACAAATTTCTAACTGCTTAAATCAGCGTTAGCTGTGTGAAGGAAGATAGGCTATAATTTTGCGGTAAAATATTTGTGATTGTCAGGAAGAGATTGGATATTTTTCTGCCGAACCCTACGACAGGTGATTAAGGAGAAATTCGAGGAGAATAGAAAGGAACGCGTTATCTTGGTGAATGCCTGACGGCTGAACTCATCTCGAAACCCTAAAAGAGGGTAGTATTGATAAGATGAGAGGGGAACTTAAATCATTTACTACCAATCTCTATTAATTCATGGATTGAAATAATTTTTTTAATACTACGTTTCTCAATTTCAGGTGTACAATTTGCATATTGTGCCATCATAGGAACACAAATGTTCATGATTTGTTTGAGTATACTGTTATTGGTGGGCATTTATAAGGTAAGTCAATATGTTTTCTTTCAGTAAACTGCACCTGGAAAGTTAGGTATAATATTTATTTTCGTTTGAGAAGCTATAAAGTGTTACTACTGTTCAAATTCTTATTTTTCAATAACTTCTTGATGGTATTTAGAGCTTTGGGTCAAAATATTTTTTCAGTATTCTGAATTTTCTATTTTCACTAATACGAAATAATGTCAGCTGATGTCAGCCAGATATATACCTGATTGTCATTGTGCAGTATATATCGGGTGTTTCGTGAAAAACGCTTCGAGCTATAACTTATACAACTGTTGATCGATTTCAATAAAATACCAACCGAATTATATCTTGAATCATATATCAGCCTACAATATGGTGGAAATACCAGATGCTGACCTTCACTTGCACTTTTCGAATAATGAAACCATATTTTAATTTTTTTTCTCGATTACTCATTCAATTTTGAGTACCATCTGCTGGAGAAGTATCACTTAATTTTCAGAGAAAAGAGAAATTATAGAACAATTTCGGAAGAAACATTTTCAATTGGACAATGTAATTCGTAGAGCGATTTGTTCTGTTATTTAGTGTTTTGGGTAAAGAAGATTCAAGACGATACAAAAGATTCTAAGTAAGCTCTGTGGCGGAATATAATTGAGAATCACACTACAATCTTCATAGATCAATTAATAATGAGAAATTATGACAGATTAGGTATCAAGCTTATACTTGTTATTGTTATTATGAAGGGCCAATGCAAGTTAGACATGGGTATTTATTTTCTGGTTTCTCTATAATATTATTAATTATATTATATTAATATAGTAAATTTTTCTATTTTTTGTCCTTTACATTTAATAATACTTTTTATGTGCGGGGCTGGAAGATTATTATTTGATGCATTTTTTGAAGTTATATTTATTTCCGCATTAAAGTCAGTTATGAATAGGAAATGGAAAAGATTCTAAGAATCATTGAATTACAAGAGGCTAATTTATGTAAAATGTGATTGAAAGAATCCATTAGGATTGTTGAACCTGTAAATGTTTATTTTTATATATGTTGTAGGTGAGATTATTATGGAGTTTAGTGATGGTAATATCAAGGACATTTATTGAATTTTTGCGTACAATTTTAGCTGTCAAAGTTTTTCAATTATGTTTCTCTTTTCTTTCTTCACCATTAAAACAAACAAGTTCAAAAAGAATCCATCATATTTATTGTTTAAAATGCCAGTTATGCATTCAAGTTCAAGCAAAAATCTCATAGAAAAAATACACGTTGAGTTTTTCATAAGAAACTTTTTAATTCGATTCTATAAAACTTATTACTACTTTTTAAAACCTTAACTAAAATACTATACTCAGGAGCTCCTACTGTGCCTCAAACTAATATATATAGCAAATCGACCAACATTAAGCTGAAATTGAAAAATCTATAAATTCTTATATTTATCTTTTCATCTATACCAAAAAGAGTTTTTAATTTGTTTTCTTTTCATTTCATTTTATGAATGTTTATGTCGAAGAAACATTTTCATTTCAATTTGTTCTTTATTATAATTAAATATATAGAGTGGGAACTCTATGAGTGAAAAGTCATGGATTATTCTTTCATGAAATTTCATAGATATTTCTACTTCCTGGGACAAATGGAATGGGTACAACCACCATTTTTTTAAATTGAAACTTTTATTACATCGTCTCAAACTTTTTCGTCTGTGTGTTGCATGTCGGACGGCCGCGGAGTAGGGATAATGTAAGAGGCGCTTTGTCAGAGCAGCCAAGGCCAATATGGCGGCGCCTATAGTTCGCAGCAGCTGACCGTGTAGTGTATAGACTATTACTCATTTGTGCCACACTTTTTTGTTTGTTTTGTCAGTGTTTAATGTAAATGTTTATTGTCTGGTGATTTTAATACAGACTTCAAGAAAAAAGAATATGCTCCACTCATTGAATACTTGAGAGAAGTATGTAATCTTGAAATGATAAATGATATGGTACAACTATCGATGCGACTTTTACTAGATACATTGAAAAAATCGGATGTAAGTCACTGTTCACGTATTTTAGTTATCATAAAATATTGGTTACATTTATGAACTCTGAAACTCATGATGAAGTTGGAATTGATAATAGAATGATTGAAATGAAATTAATTGAAAAACGGATCAAAATTACTCAAAGATAATAAAATATTGTTTTCAGTTCTTTAATATGTGTATATAATCTGAATTGTTAAATGTTATGTATGTTGTACTCTGAGACACAGAGTTCAATATATATATATATATATATATATATATATATATATATATATATATATATATATATATATATATATATATATATATATATATTCTTTTGAAAAGAGAGGATTTACAAAATTTGAATAATTGTATTCACAATAAATGCTTATATCTATAATTTTGGTCCGTGTCGAAAAAACACAGGTGTGAACTCAGGAAATGTAAGAGGGGAACCATACTATCTTGTATATGATTCTATGAACGAGTGAAAAAACCTGAGGAAAAAAACTCGTTTTCCTGTCGCTATTGCACTAGCAATAGCTTGTCTGTTTATGTTGTGTTAGTGTCGTGTGTACATAAAGAGTACCAAAGATTTTTCTGTTTAGCTGCTTCATTCTCTCTTGCATTCAATGATTTCCAAACGAATACAAGGGTGAAAGGAAGGGGGTTTGGGACAGGAATCTGTAACAAGCAGAAAAACATTTCAATCATACTTCTTATATATCTAAACAAAACTAAGAAAAGAATTTAGATACGTAGCAAGGTCATGAAAAGGACTAAGGAGATAATAAAAAAATACATAACCTGCGATGTTTCCTCGAGAGAACCCCGATGGCCAGGTTCAGTCTTACAAGGGATGCCGATTATGATCTATAGATGTCTTAGAATCATTATGGAGCCAATAATTTGGGTTGACATCGCCCATATATTATTTCTTCGTGGAACTTGTTTAATTTAAAGAAAAATTTGCGAAAAAATTTTGACAGTCGTTCGAAAAATATTAGTTGGAGACTTAGTCTACTTTTATCATTACCCATTATCTTTCCAATTTTCCAAGTATAAAGTTAGGAATGATGAAGCGATTTTATACCCTTAATGGAATATTATTCCAAATATTTTTAGTTATATTTCTTTAATGTGAAAAAAGTTTCACTTTTACCGTGGTTTCATAAAACCACACAATCCTTTTTTTCTGTTAGCATGATTAATTATGGTATCACCTAGTCAGAAAGTTCCTTCAATAAAAATTTAATGTACTATTTATTACCTCATAACTTCACTTTATAGTCCTATAAAATGTAAATTATAAAAATTAACCAATTAATTGCCTTGAGATTACTTCTTGACAGTGTAGTAGTGCGAGATCTTTTTTCTTACAGTTGAATTATTTGATAGCGTAGTATCGTTTTTCTGATCATATTTTGTAGTGAATTTTTAATAGACTGCATTTGCTTTGTACATTCTGTCAAAATTTAAGTTGTTGCTGAGTTGGCATAGCTGTTTCATATACTGACGCGAAGTCTGTGTCATATGCGTTATATACTTTTCATTTAGTCTGTTTATAGTGCTCGATTTTGTCAGTACTTACAAGTTTGTTTTGCGATTTTTACAATGGATAAGAATATCGAATAAGGAATTTGTCTCAAATTTCGTATTGAAAATAGGATTTTGTGTACCGAATCGCTGAAAATGTTATAGAAGCCTTACGGCGAATCGATTTTATCAGAAACACGT
The DNA here is from genome assembly GCA_013387265.2 of Cryptolaemus montrouzieri. Classification (NCBI taxonomy): domain Eukaryota; kingdom Metazoa; phylum Arthropoda; class Insecta; order Coleoptera; family Coccinellidae; genus Cryptolaemus; species Cryptolaemus montrouzieri. The sequence goes on along the minus strand of JABFTP020000001.1, from coordinate 52,921,492 downwards.
ACATATAAGTGGTACAGTGCATTCAACACCGGTCGAGATGTGGTGGAAGATTTGCCTCGTTCTGGTCGGCCATCAACATCTTCAACGGAACTTACCATCGATAAAGTGGAATAAATGGTAATTGAAAATCGACATTCAAGTTGTGTCTCACGAATCAATTCGTACCATTATAAATGATTGTTTGGGCATGAAACGCGTTGCTATTCGACCGAGAAATCTGAATTTTCTTTGAAAATTTAATCGCGTAAAGGCCGCTGAAAACATGCTGGAACGAGTTGATGCCAACCCCACATACATAAAACGCATTGTAACCAGTAATGAGACATGGGTTTGAGTTTGACATGCAAACTAGTCAATAAGCTTCGGAATGGCGCCTTCCAGATGAACCGATACCGAAATAAACCTCGTCAAAATCGATCAAAAGTCTAGGTAACGTTGACTGTTCTCTTTGATTATCGCGGTGTTGTGCACTCGGAATTCTCGCCAGAAGGTCAGACGGTAAATAAAGAATATCAGCTGAGCGTTATGTGGCGTTTAAAAGAGAGAATTCGTCGAAAAAGGCCGAATTTGTGGAAAGAAAACTCATGGATTTTGTACCACGATAATGCACCATCTCACAGGGTTGTCATTGTGAATAAATTTCTGACCAAAAACTCAACAAATTCGTACCATTTTAAACAATTGTTTGAGCATGAAACGTTGCTGCTCGACTAGTTCCAGAAGACCTGAATTTTCATCAAAAATTGAATCAAGTAAAGGTCGCTAAACATGATGAACGATTCAATTCCGAGCCTAAATTCATAAAACGCATTGTAACTGGCGATGAGACATGAAAACACATAATTTTGCACCACAAGACTATCATTGTGAGTAATTTTCTGATCAAAAACTCAACAAATTTTGAACATTGAACAACCACTGTATTTACCTGATATGGCCCCGGACGACTTTTTTCTTCTTCAAATCTCAAATTACCACTTCGAGTCACCTGTTTTGAATCGATAGAAGACATAACAGAGAATTCGCGCCGAGAACTGAAATCGACTCCGGAAAATCCAATCATCGAAAATGTTTTGATGATTGGATTATTCGTTGACGTAAATATAGGGGCCTAATTTGAAGGCGAAACAATAAATCTGGATGCAAGATAAATATTTTGTGTTTCATTGACCAATTCCCGGTGCTTTTTTGACAGAATGTATGTAGATAAACTGTTGAATTTGTTTTCAAAGTAATGCATATAACCGAATTGAATAAAATTGAAATTTTGAAGATGATTGGTTATGGCTAGAGAACAAGAACTCTAGCTGGGGTCGTTAGGCTATTTCGAGAAACGTATCGAAATTTACTTCCAATAAGCCTAGGTACTAATTGGGACACAATTCCGGGAATTAGGGCATACACCTAGGAGAAGATAATTTGTGGTTAACCACGACACTAAACTGATTATTCAGGAAAATCCAATTTTGCCTGGCAAATTGTTCGAAACGATAATACTTGCGATAAAACGGTAATTAAAACGTCTCACGAATCAAAGATGCATGCTTACAAAATACAATTCATACTTGAAAATGGTGCAGATCGGCGACTAGAATTTTGTAAATACATTATTAATTTCATCGATCAAGCAACATAGGTTTGGGATGGATACTTTTCAACCTTATCTTCAAATAGTAAGGCCAATTGCCACTGGATAATGAAATCTCTTTCAAATATCAACAGAGTATAAACAGGTAGGTAGACAAAAATTGGTGAGTTATAGGTCCTAAATGATTTAATTGCTGTTGAAATTTTGCATTTTCTCTTCTACGATTTTTTATACCTTCATCGATGAAATGAATAGCAAAATTATTGAAAATATTTTATATTATGGGCAATCCGTTAAGTCCTTCGTTAACAGAAATATTCGAGAATAATTTAGAAAAATTAATTCATAATCATCCACTTAGTAAATATTGTTTTTAATGGTATCGCTATGTAGACGATATCATTATTTGCTTCACAAGAAAAGATAGACAGTTAAAATTTTCGAAAATCTTATAAATTCATTATATGCGAAAATTGGATTCACAACCGAAATAGAAAGCAATAATTCAATAAATTTCTTAGACGTAACAATCTCGAACGAAAATGGAAAACATGTTTTCGCAATTTACCATAAGCCGTCACATACAGATATTATAATACATAACTCGTAATGTCATCCGTATCAACATAAAATGTCAGCATTCAACCGTCACGTTATTATTCACAGATTGTTTAACATCCCGTTATCACCAGATAACAACAAAGAATAATGGTTACAATCCCAAACTAATAAATAATATTTTAAATAAAGAACAAAGTAGAATTGCATTGAGTGAAGTTTACCCTATCCATAAATTGAAACAAAAATTCAACACCTATACCTACGTTGGCATTACAAGTGAAAACTCAAATCATTCTTGAGTAGCAATAATTTCAACATAGCTTTTCAAACTAATAATGGTTTAGGCAAATATATAAATAATAATAAAACCAAATCAAAAACACCATGAATCAGGTGTTTATAGATCGAATTGCAATGACTGTAATAATTTCTACATTGGAAGAACACATAAAAATTTTAATATTAGAATATCGGTACATAAACGCAGTATAAACACTTCAAAAAGTCTAGGAACACTTACCAATATCTTTAAAATATGAATTTGATGATTCGAATTTATAGAAATCTTTCGGTTTTTGTTAGGAAGTAGTGTATATTATGTATTCCTCAAGAAAATAAAATAATATTTGAATTCTCCATAGCACCTTTTATAAAAAAATTTGAAATTTGAAAATGACGAAATTTGGTAAAACACAAAAAAAATCCTGAACTAATATTTTCGAAACGATATGGAAGCACTTATATTTTTCAGTACCCAGAAGGTCCACCTCTGTTATTAATGACACTTTGGCATCGTCGCGGCATGCTCAATATTAAATTGTCTATTACATTCTGGCCTTAGTCATTCCAAGACACTTGAACTGCTAATCGAAGCTCCTGTTCATGATGGAAGACGGTTTGACGCAGGAGATTTCTTTTTAGGGTTTCCCACACATGCTCGATGGGATTCAGATCTGGGGAGCAGGATGGCCACGGTAGAAGATCGATATCATTCGCTTCAAGAACGTTCAAGACATTTCTTGCACGATGAGGAGGGGCATTATCTTGTTGGAAGAGTGGATTTTGACCCATTGTTTGGAGATACGCTACCACTACAGGTAAAACTATCTCATTTGCGTAAGAATTTTCCGTGAGGTTGTTCTGTATGAAAACGAGGTCAGTTCTTCCACCAAGGCGTATACCTCCCCAAAACATCACTGATCCGCCTCCCTGCCTAACAACTACTCGAGCATGCTGAAGACGGTTTTGCTTTCCAGGTTCCCTCCATATTCGAATTCTTCCCGAATCGGGATGATAACTAAATCTAGATTCATCACTGAAGATAACTGTGGCCCACCTCTCTTGATCCCAGTTTACGTGTTCTTGGCACCAAGCTAAACGAGCAGCGCGATTCCCATGGGTCAGTTGTGGAACTCTCAATGGACGTCTGGAGTGGAGTTGACCTTCGTGCAGTCGATTTCTCAAAGATTGGTCGGAAATTTGTACATTATGAACTCGTGATAGCTCTTTAGCTAATTGGGATGCTGTGGTAGTACGATCTCTTCTGGCTTGTAAAACCAAAAACGGTCTTGGGCGACTGTAGTAATCCTGAAACGACCTGTATGGCGTTCTTCTACGCTACGTGTTTCATTGAAACGCGACCATAAACGGTTTATGACACTTGGGCTACTTTCTTCTCTAGTCAAGTGTCGTCTTTGCATGGTCGAATCATAAAACTTGAATCTTTTATTTGTGCTTACAACAAAACAAAGTGCCAACTAACTGATTGCAAACACTGAATACATGAAATGATTATGAAGCAGCGTCCTATCTGCTGCATTTTTAGTTTTTATGAAAAACTGAAATCTGTTCCGGCACTCTACATAATTTGGTGAGAAATTGATGCAGGTGATCATTTCTTAAAAAAATCATCCATATTGATCGTTCTGGATACGATGTATCGATATTCAGAAGTGTTCCTAGAATTTTTGAGGTGTTGATTTCAGAAAATAAAATAATAAATAATCAGTATTATATATTGGTTATATATAAAATGAATAAATAAAAGAATCAGATTCAAATTATGCGAATCATCTCCTAGAAAATAGTCACTCTCTCCACCCACAGTTCGAAATTTTGCATACAGATAATAAATATTGGAAGGTAGATCTCTGAGAAACTTTGGAAATCAACAAACACAAACACTTATCAATGAACAAGTCGATTTAAGCCCTTCCTCTATTGAATGTCTTCAGGAGCAATATATTCCTTAATTTCATTGGATAACCTACCATCAATAACCACTTAAGAAGGAGCAACCCAATAAGCTTTCAATTACTTAAGAACATTATTTTTATATTCTCATCCTTATTTTCTGTACATTCATTCGTCTGAAGAAGTTAGGGTGTAGTGAAACGCGTTACGAATCACAATTATGAAGTAAAATTCCTGAAAACACATTACTTGTTTCTATTATTGATAATGGAATTCTACCAAGTAAAAGCCTTCCAAATTCAAATGAAAATAATTTTACTCATTCCACAACATATGATAGTATGTGCACAATTTTGAAAATATAATTGATCCCTATCAATCAATAGGGACAGTATTCTATATCTATCCTCTGCTCGTTCCTCAAAATGAAGCGTTGATCATTCCTCCATTGTATCAAATTATATTTATGAAATCAAGAAAGGTTTGTCATTAAGAAGAAGAAGAAGAATGAAAGACGAAAATCAAGCGAATACAGACATGATGCAAGTTAATTCTCAATCTGACAGAAATAGTGCTCGAGCATTTCAACTCTGTCTGGAACGATTTCCAGATGGTGATGAACCAGTGCGCTGCAAGTTTACTTCCTTTTAGCAGGTAAAAATTATCTGATGGAGTGCTGTGAATTCAATCCTGTTGGTAACTTCTGGGCCAAAAATCAGGAGCGGTCAAATCTGGTGGACCACCTAACAGTTCCACTTATCTTCAGAAATATTGTGAGGAGGAGCACCCTCTTGTTGGAAGTAGTTCTTCCGAGAAGATTTTCGAAGAAATCTTGTAATGCTCGAATGAAAACTTCATTATAATTGTTCTGATTCAAGTTTCCTTCAATAAAAAGTGGTCATATCAAGCGATTCGTATGAATAAAATGATGTTCACTCCAAATCGAAGCTGAATGATGGTGCTGAAAAAAGAATAATCTATATGCATTCTCTTAAATTCGAAAACTCGAGCTTTTTTTAAGAGCTTGAACTTTTCGAAAACATAAGGCCTCCATTTATATTTTCTTGAAACAGACTCAACAGCCGTCGCTGACGCCCCGGTTTCGACGAACAAATGTTTTTGTTTTTGCTCTTACACTCAAGAAATTCAATTCCGTTTGCCTCTTGAAAGTTTCCGGTTTTTTGAATGAACCGTATTTGCGTACGTTTTTTTTCGAGTCTAGAAAACTTGCGACAGTCGTAATGCTCGAGCACTATTTCTGTTAGATTGATAATAGGCTGTTATCATCTCTGTATTCACTTGATATTCGTCTTCCATATTTATTAATTCTTTCTGAGAAGGACTTGAAACGAAACGATAACTAGCAATCACCAGGTTCGGTACCTAATCTGTCGTCTCGTTGATAATTACTTATGACATCCATTATAATTCTACGAAGATTGCTGTGCGATTTCTAATTATATTCCGACACAGAGCTTACTTCATGATTCATTAGAATCTTCTGTTGAGTTTTTAGTCTTTTTAACCAAGATTCAAAATAATGTTAGTTCGTTACACTGAAATAATTCTAGGACAGAAAATTTTTATCACAAACTCAAACAGTCGCCTATTCAGAGAATTGCATCGATGAATAGAAAATGAGAATTTTTCTTCTTTTTCTCGGAAAACACAACGTCTAAAATAATTCACACACCACAAAAATTGTCGCATCACCTGGTTTTCTGAATTTCACAATCGATTAAGCAGCTCGGTCGCAGTTTCTTTGTCAACATATGTTTCTGGACATATAAGGGGAAAAAATCTTATCTATGTAACATTTGTTTCCATATGATCTCAAACACTTCTGAAACAACAATGAATTTATTTGACTATCAGTATTCATTCAATTTCTCTTCAGTTTTCTGTGTTTCTTGTTGATTTTCGAATCTTTAAATTTATTGTAATGGCTGCTGATCGTCCTGGATGTTATTTGAGTGATCATGAAGTGGTAAGAATTGTAACACTTCTAGAGGAGGGGCGGAGCCAACTTTACGTGGCTCACATGTTGAGTGTTAACCAAAGCACTATTTCAAGAGCAATTAATCGGTAACACGACACAGGGAATATGGAAGAAGGGCCGGACAGGGAAGAAATTTGATAGCAACACCAGATAATCGTTGGCTTTGTTTAACTGCATTAAGAGTTCGGCACTGTACGCCTATAATGCTACAAAATGAACTTGCACTTCCAGAAATGTGCATATTTCATTGCAAACTGTTAGGAACAGGCTCAGAGAAGACAATATCAGACCAAGGGTGGCTTCTACCGGCCCGGGTATTACCAGAGTATCGAGTTGCAAGACTTCAGTTTGCGAGGGAACATGCAAATTTGGGTATTCCGGAATGGTCGAATGTTCTCTTTTCCGAAGAGTCCAGGTTCTGTCTTGTATCAAATGATAGTCTCATGCCTGTATACAGACGACCTGGGGAACAGTATCAGCAAAGCAATATCCCACAAACCGAAAACTTCGAGGGGGGTCAGGAATGGTGTGAGGAGGCATTTCTTTCCATGGTTAAACTGAGTTAGTCCTAGTGAATAATGGAAGGATGACAGCGGCCAGATACATCGCAGATATCATTGAACCCCATGTTGTACCCTTTGGCCCATTGATTGGCGAAAACTTCATTTAGATGCAGGATAATGCTCGGCCTCTTGCAGCTAGAGTAGTTACAGAATTTATGCTGAATGCCGAAATTGATATTTTAAGATGGCCAGCCAGAAGTCCCGACTTGAATCCCATAGAACAAATTCAGCAACGTAGGATGACTTGTAGAACACTCCACCAACTAGCAAATCTGGAACTCAGGGACTCAAGAGTACATCCAAAATTTGTTTGAGGGACTTCCGAGACGTATAATGGCAGTAATTAGGGCCCGGGGGGGAAACACTCGATTTTGAAAATGGTTAGTAACCATTCGATGTTAGTTGATTGGTCTCTTCGTGAATGTTTGAAGGCGGTAGAATTTTTAATTTTTCATTAACTCGAAAATTGTTGATATTTTCCATCATAAACTCATGTCTTTCAAATTATCTTCTTATTTTTCACTTCTGAAAGTTACCAAGTGACTCTTGAATGACCAAGCTAAGAGTTTATATAGTATTGTCGTAAAAGTAGGATGGTGCGACAATTTTTGTGGGGAGTGTATTTATTCCATAGAAGGTGCTCTAAATTGAATAAATATTCGAAAAATATTAAAATACAGTCGACTCTCGTTAATTCAGACCTGCGATAATTCGAACCTCTATATAATTCAAAGTGATCACGGGTTCCCTACAAAATCTCTTTGTATTTTGAACTAAGTCAATACATTTTTATGCACTTGGTAATTCAAACGAAAAAATCATTGCCATATAACAAAACGACGTGTTAATTCGAACTCATCGGCGTCAAACACTCGACAATTCAAAGTTGCAGAGAGAAAGATGCGGAAAGATTGTAAGTACATTTTGCATGTTCCAACGTACACGAGCCTCTTTTTCTGCTATGATTAGTTTGTCTATTGAATACACACATCAGCACGAATTGGTTTGTTTGGCTATGTTTTAGTTACTGTTACTCTTTCGTTGGTATACAGATTAAAAGTTTGTATAAGTTATGAGTCCTAGAAAGTATAAATGTTTGACCATTGTTGAAAAGAAAGAGTTATTCGAAAAAGCAGAGGAAGGTGAGAAAAAAGTGATGTTGCGAAAGAATTTAAGATTAGATAATTGATCGATGAAGCCTGAACTACGTGATAGTTGATATTCATATTGATTAATAAAATAAAACAAGTTACAATGTTTTAACTATCACTAATTTATTGATGTAAAGAATGACAAAATTTTTACATTGGTTGGACCGGTTTCGGACATACGTCCATTATCAACAACAAGCTAATGAAAACTGAATGAATACTCATGTATAATACAGGAATTACCATCAATAAAATGGTAGTAGAGGTCACAGTAACTTGAATGATGGTGATTGGTAGGTAATTAAGTTTACCTGGTCGTTAAGGAGCTTAACCCTTCCTACCCTAGATGCCTTGAAAATTTCCATCGATTCAAAGAAATTGAGTTTATAAGATTTATCACAGGAATGAAGAATTTTTAGCTGTTGGAGTTCTCGAAAAGGATGACATTCATTCAGACAATGTGCAGCTAAAGCTGAATCATATTTCTGATGTAGGAATGACCGGAAATGTTCTTTGAATCTAGCCTTGGAAAAGCGTCCTGTTTGACCTATATAAAAGAAATTGCACTCAGAACATGTTAACAGGTATACTCCTGATTTTTCGAATTTATCGGTTTTATCATTTGTGTTGAAAAGCAGACCTGATAATTCGCTAACTGGTTTGAATGCAATATGAACTTTTTTACTATCAGACAAAACTGTAGCAACCTGTTCTGACGTCTTCCCAAAATATGTTAGAGACATAAATTTTTCGGGCTTTTCTCTCTTGAATTGGGTATATATCATGTTGAATGTGTTGTTGCGTATTTTTCTATTAATTAAACTCTCTATTGTTTTTATATCGAAGCCGTTGTTCTCTGCTATTAAAGTAATGTTGTTAAATTCTGATTTTCGGTCCATGTCCGATAAAGGCAAAGAAATCACTCTGTGAATCATGGATTTGAAGGCTGCTATTTTTTGAGAATACGGGTGAAATGAATCTGTGGGTATGACATTATCCGTGTACGATGGTTTTCTGAAGATATTAATTGATAAACGGTTGTTATTCTCCCGGGTAATTGTCAGATTTAAGAAATTGATTTTACTTTCGACTTCTGTTTCTACTTTGGACTTAACTCTGGGATGAATGTTATTAATGAAATTCAGGAAGATTTCTAATTGTCTATTTGTTCCAAGGAAACAGGCTAAAATGTAATCAAAATATCGGTACCAAAATAGAATATGCCTTTTCGTCAAAGGTGACTTCATAATTTTAGTGTTTTCCAAATTAGACATGAAACTTTCAGATAGAAGAGGACTGAGGGGTGAACCCATAGCTAAACCATTATTTTGTGAATATATATTATTATGGAACTGAAAATAATTTTGGGTCAAGCATAAATCAAACAGAGAAATTAACTCATCTTTACAGACCACGTTGAGATTTCTTGCCTCTAGAATACTTGATATTAAGGGGACATATTCTGTTGCAGGTATATTCGAAAACATATCATCCACATCTAATGATATTAATTATTTTCAGTTCAATAATAAGATATATTCACAAAATAATGGTTTAGCTGAAATTTTCATGTCTAATTTGGAAAACACTAAAATTATGACGTCACCTTTGACGAAAAGGCATATTCTATTTTGGTACCGATATGTTGATGACATTTTAGCCTTGCTCAATGGAACGAATAGGCAACTAGAAATCTTCCTGAATTTCATTAATAACATTCATCCTAAAATTGAGTTCAAAGTAGAAACAGAAGTCGATAGTAAAATTAATTTCTTAAATCTAACAATTACCCGAGAGAATAATAACCGTTTAACAATTAATATCTTCAGAAAACCATCGTACACGGATAATGTCATACCCATATATTAATTTCACCCATATTCTCAAAAAAAAAGCCTTCAAATCCATGATTCACAAAGCGATTTCTTTGCCTTTATCGGACATGGACCGAAAATCAGAATTTAACACGATTATGTTAATAGCAGAGAACAACGGTCCTCTGTTTCGATATAAAAACAATAGAGAGTTTAATTATTAGAAAAATACGCAACAACACATTCAACATGATATATCCCCAATCCAAGAGAGAAAAGCCCGAAAAATTTATGTCTCTAACATATTTTGGGAAGACGTCAGAACAGGTTGCTAGAGTTTTGTCTGATAGTTAAAAAGTTCATATTGCATTTAAACTAGTTAGCAAATTGTCAGGCCAGCTTTTCAACACAAAAGATAAAACCGATAAATTCGAAAAATCGGGAGTATACCAATTAACATGTTCTGAGTCCAATTCCTTTTATATAGGTCAAACAGGACGCTCTTTCAAGGCTAGATACAAAGAACATTTCCGGTCATTCCTACATCAGAAATATGATTCAGCTTTAGCTGCACATTGTCTGAATGAATGTCATCCTTTTCCAGAACTTCAACAGCGAAAAATTCTTCATTCCAGTGATAAATCTTATAATCTCAATTTCTTTGAATTTTCAAGGCATCTAGGGTAGAAAGGGTTAAGCTCCTTAACGACCAGGTAAACTTAATTACCTACCAATCACCATTATTCAACTTACTATGACCTCTACTAGCATTTTATTGATGGTAATTCCTGTATTGTACATGAGTATTCAGTTTTAATTAGTTGATAATGGACGTATGTCCGAAACCGGTCCAACCAATGTAAAAATTTTGTCATTCTTTACATCAATAAATTAGTGATAGTTAAAACATAGTAACTTGTTTTATTTTATTATTCATTATGAATTTAAGATTCCTCTGAGTACTCTCTCAACCATAATAAAGCACAAGGAGGAAATTAATGCTGCTCAAACTGCTGAAGTACGGAAAAGAACTATTAAAGGTGAATTGCCTCGTCCGGAAGAAAGCTTTGTCATTTGGCTAAGACAGTGTAATGGACAAAAAGTGTCTATTAGCGGAAACTTCTCAAAGGAAAAAGCAAAAGAGTTCGCGTCTACTCTAAGCATCAAAAACTTTGCGGCAAGTGAAGGGTGGCTTACAAATTTCAAAAAGAGAAATGGAGTCTCGTTTAAAAAAGTTTGTGGGGAAAGTGGAAGTGTTGATGATGCAGTTTGCTTAGATTGGCACGGTAAATTGAAGAGCTTGATTGAAAACTATGATGCCCGAGACATTTTCAATACTGATGAAACTGGCCTATTTTTTTAATGTTTACAGGACAAGACGCTTACTTGGATGATCATTTTCCTGGTCGTTGGATTGGAAGGAGAGGTCCAACGGAAAGGCCTCCACGATCTTCGGATCGCAGTCCATTAGACTTTTCCTATGGGGCCACTTCAAAAGTATAATCTATGAAACTGAACCTGCTTATTTGAACGACTTGAAACAGCGCATCGTCATTGAGTGTAACCAAATCACACCTGAAATTTTACAGAATGTCCGTGAACGTTTCACCCAAAATTTGTTTATGTGCATACAGGTTGGTGGCCAACAATTCGAACATTTACGCTAAGTTTTAGTGACTTCAGTTCCGTTCATTTTATCGGGTAATAAAGTACAACTTCTACTCGTAAATTTTTTCCATTCGTTTATTCCTCTCTTCATTTTCAGCCATTGTATTAGTTTTTTCATCTATTACTTTTGAAACCGGATGTCTCAGACGAGTAACTGTCTTTCAAAAAGTGTTTATTCAGTGAAAAATCAACACCTGTTTGATACTGGTCGAAGATAGATGTTATGCCATACATTGCATCTTCAGTCACTTTTCCGTTCTGCATCCTCTAACTCCTATGGAACTCAATGAGAATAGAATTATTTCGAAATTCTTCACTTGAAAGGTATCACTGGATCGAAATACTACCCCTGCTCTAGGGGCTGAATTTGGGATGAGGGTGATTTCGGAAGATGACAGCTTTTGATCTGAAATGAATCTATTCCAGTTTTTCGCACTAATGCTCCAATAGTCTTAGGGCTATAGTCTTCTCTATTTTTCAGTGGCTCGATCTGTATCTCCTACAGTTTTCAATCAAAAATGAAAATTCTTTCACGAGAATGCAGGTATCTTTCGAGGTATCACTCGACCCATTTACCCTCTTCCAAATTTTCAAGGGTGGTCACCCCTGCTCTAGGGATTGAAATTCCAGATGAGGATGGTACTTGATGATGACTGCCAATGATCGGCATGGATCTGTTCCATTTTACTTCACTGGAACTTGAATATTTTCAGGGAAATAGGCTTTCCTATCTTTCAGTTGCTTACCCTGTATCTTCTACAAATTTCAATTAAAAATGTAAATTCGTTCAAGGCGATGTAGAAAAAGATACCACCTTTCTTTTGAGTCATCACTCTACCCATCTTCCCTATTTGAAATGTTCAAGGATTGCAACCCCCGCTTAGAGGGATAATACTTCATGCAATTTTCTACCCCAAAAGATGCCCCCTTAAAACAAAAATTGACCTGTTTTTGCGTTTTGATCTGAAATGAATATCTTGGTAGAAATAGCCTCTGTTAAGTTTTCGTTAAAGCACCCTCTATATGTACACTAATGTACCTCTAAACTTTTCTCATTGTTATAGAATAGCAATTAATAGAATTCAGACCAATAAACAATTTTCCACCTATTGTAAAACTTCTTTAACAAACTGTTTATGACCAGTTTGTTAGTCACATAGAAAAAAATGATATTCTGTTTGAGAATCAATCCGGTGTTAGAAGAAAATACTCCTGCGAGTCAGCTATCTAATTGATGATTAGTAACTTCAAAATTAAGATTCATCAAGGAAAATTTATTTTTGCAGTATTTCTGGATTTAAAAAGAGCGCTCGAGACAATCTTTAGAAATATTTTATTGCCTAAACTCATTGGTTTCGGTTTATGTGGCGTGGTTCATGAATGGATTAGTAATTATTTGCAAGGTAGAAAACAGAGAGTCAGGATTGGCGACGTTTTATCAGACGATGTTGATATTGATGTAGGTGTTCCACAAGGCAGTGTGCTCGGTCCTCTCTTGTTCATTTTGTACCTGAATGATATTGTCTTATTTGTTGATTGTTAATTTATAAATTTGTTTGCTGATGATTCTGTGTTGACTTGTAGTAATGTTTTATTGGAAGAGGCAGTAAGAAAGATGAATTCAGTTTTGTCTTGTGTTACTGTATATTAAATAGTCAATAAATTGAAGCTTAACGTTTCGAAAACAATAGTACTCATTTTGTCGAGAAGGCAATGGCGCAAGAGAATTGATTATAGCTCTGTAAGTTTGAAGATTGATGGCAGTGAAATAGGGATTTCACCCGTTGTGAAATATTTCGGTTTTCAAGTCGATGATTGCTTGGATTTTGATCCTCATTACCAATTTCTTCGAGAGAGAATTTATAGAAAATCATATTTTTTTCTAGAATATCTAAGTCCTTAAGTTTCAATACACGGATTACAGTATATAATACAATTCTTCAGCCTCACTATGATTATTGCGCCTCAATCTTGCATAGCTTCAATATTGGTCAACTGAATCGCCTTCAAAAACTTCAGAATCGTGGTATGAGAAAAATATTAGGGGTGAACCGCCGTACACCTATAGTTTCTTTGCTCACAGCACTGAACTGGATGAATGTTAGAAGGAGGATATATTACCTGACTATGATTTTTATATACAAGGTTCTTAACAATATGGCTCCATCGTATTTACGGAGGTTTGTAATTTTTCTCGAGGATATTCATGACCATGCTACTAGACAGAAGAATGATTTGTACACTGATAAAGAAGTATATTCTAGTTCAATGAGCACTTTAGTATTTAGAGGTTTTTGTGAATTCAATAGATTTCCTAAGGATATAAATCTATGTAGTTCCCCATTGAGGGTTTTCAAATGGAAACTACGCTCATTCATTAAAAGAGATGTGTGAAATGTGACTTTTTGTGGTGTTTATATGTGGTTCTGATCTGTTTCTTCTTGCGTAATTCGACTTATTGTTAGTCATTTTGAATGAGGTATTATTAAACAATTATTATGTATGGTTTTGTTTGTTTGAATGTTATTCATTATTTATGATTTTTTTGTATCACTACATATTCCGATCAATCAATCAAATATATTTAATTTTTATTTATATATAAGGTTTTTATATATTTATATTTCGTTGATTATCTATTATTGTTTACATTTTATGTTTGCCTTCGCATTTCATTTGTATTTTACGTGATTTCCTATTTGAAAATGAAGTTATATTATTATATTATTATTATTATAGTTGATCAACACTTAATAATTGAACCTTTTGATATTTCAAACACTCGATAATTCGTAATATTTTAAGAGTCCCTCGAGTTTCGACTTAACGAGAGTCGACTGTATAGGGTTACCATTCGAAAAGTCCAAGGGATGGTCAATTTCCGGTATTTCGGGAGGCGACAAACCAATGAAATTACTTCAGCATCTTAAATATTATTCGAGATGAAATTCATTTCACTCATCCAGCTTAAGGCGTTTTTCATGGAATATCCAATACACTCAATTGAAAGAGTACTACCAATATATAAATTGTTCCAGGAGAAATCTTAATTGATTTAGTTTTGCCTATTGAATTGCAGAAATATGAAACTGAAGCGAATAATTCAATTTATTATTGCATGTTAAATCGAAAATAGGAAAATGAAATTCTATGCAACATTTTTATGTGAGCTACAAAATTGCTATTCGTTATTAAAGTCCACCAGTTAAATTTTTATTCAGACATGAGACTGGGGATTAGGAAATTCTCGCGGAAAGAATCTACAATGAATATTTATTACTAGCTGACCCGACAGACCAGGTTTTCTCAAAAGGTCTCTGTTTTTTTCGTAATGAAACTTATGACTAAAACTTTTGCATCAACTGTTATGATCGAAAGTGATAGCCCCATCATTCCTTTTATATTCCACATATTTGACTTATTTCTGTTGGGAATTATTCTCTTCTGAAAACTTTCCGGAATCCATATTGAACAAATAAAATTAACGAAATATGTTGATGCCGTCAGTTATTATTATTATTTATTATCGTGGACTTATGCACTATCTCAGCTAGTATCTGGATATAATTTACCTTTCCCAGATTTAGCAATCAAAGGGAATAGGCTCGATTACAATATACTTGACATAAATTTCCTAACTATCCTACATGTATTAAGAATTACAGCTTTTTGCATTTCTATATAGGTATTCTTATGCAATTCTAATTTCTTAAGGCTATCACGCAAAGTTTTGGGTATTAAACCAGTCGAGGATACGATGACAGGAACGATATCTATTTTGTCGAGGTGCCACATCTGCTTGATCTCAATAGCAAGGTCTGTGTATTTGGACTTTTCTCCTGGAACTTATTCAGCACGTTGTTATTATTTGGTATGGCGACATCCACCAGCATTGCTGTCTTGGCTCTCTTATCATACACCACTATGTCCGGCCTATTATTCGTCACCATTCTGTCAGTGATAATAGGCCTATCGTAGTATAATCTGATAGAGTCATTTTCCAATACGGGCGCCGGTTGATACTTGTAATATGGCTGGAATGTATTCAGAAGTCCGTACTTGTGTGCAAGTTTCTGATGGATAATGTTGCACACTTGATTATGCCTGTGAAGATAGTCTGTATTGGCCAGTTGTTCGCATCCGGACGTAATATGCTGTACAGTCTCCGATCTTATATGGCATTTTCTGCACCTATCTGTTTGTAATGTTCCGTCCTTCATAATAAATTTTTTGTAGTTGTTTGTAGCGATCACTTGGTCTTGGATGGCCATAAGGAATCCCTCAGTTTCCGCGAATAATTCTCCTTTCATCAACCATTTGTTGGAGGCTTCTTTGTCGATGTGTGGTTGATTAATCTCATGGTGATGTCGTCCATGCAATTCCTTTCTTGACCATTGCTCTTGTTTTTCAGTATCTGATAGGAATGGTAGATTCAGCAGGTCATCTCTGGTAGCAAGATTTAGAGGTGTATATCCCTTATCAGCCAACGATACCACTCTATGTAGGTCAGAAGTGAGTGCTTTTGCTGAGAAGAATTCTCTGAGATTTCTTACCTGTTCGGTGTGTAAATTGACAACATCTATTAATCCGCGTCCTCCTTCTTTCCGCTTCAAAGTTGTTCGTATCACAGACGATTTTGGATGATGATTGTTGTACTTTGTCAGCATCGTTCGGGTCTGCCTTTGAATATCATCTAGCTCCGTCTTAGTCCATCTGATTATTCCAAATGAGTAAAGCAACACTGGAATGGCGTAGGTGTTAATTGCCTTGACTAGATTCCCGAGTTCAACATCGATTTCAGCACAGACTTCAGACGCTGACTGTATTCTGAACGAATCTTCTCCTTTGATTGTTTGTGGTCTAACAATCTGGCTTGTTGGTATCCCAGATATTTGTATGTTTCGCCATCTCTCATGCACTGTATAATGTCACCGTTTCGAAGTTGTGTTTCACCATCTATGACTTTCCTCTTTGAATGTTCAGGGTCTTACATTTTTCAATCCCGAATTTCATATGAACATCTGCCGAGAACTCACTGACAGTTTTCAGCAAATCATCCAATTGCTTCTTGTTCGAAGCATATAATTTGATGTCATCCATATACAGCAGGTGGGAGATTGTAAGATAATTCCTTTCTGCTTTTATCCTAAATCCGTATCCAGTTCTATTGAGCATTGAGGACAATGGGTTCATTGCCAAACAGAACCATAGTGGACTCAAAGAGTCTCCTTGAAAAATTCCACGACGTATGGGTATCTCGTCGGTTTTAATTGATTTATTGTTCATGTTGACCTGCAGAGACGTGCGCCAGTGTGTCATTGTTGTCTTCAAGAACTCTACCAGGGCTGGGTGAATTTTGTATATCTGCAATACTTCAACAAGCCAAGAATGGGCGGTACTATCGAATGCTTTCAGATAATCGAGAAAAGCTGAATGAACATTGCGATGCCCTACGTGTGCCTGTTTCATTATCACAGAATCGATGATGAGTTGTTCCTTGCACCCGTGGTGTTTCTTCCTGCATCCTTTCTGCTCCTCTGCTAATATATTGTTGTCGTCAAGGTGTTGGTATATTCGATTGGATATGCATGAAGTGAGTATTTTGTAGAGTGTTGGCAGGCAAGTGATTGGCCTATATTGAGACGGATCCTGTGTTCTATCGCTCTTAGGTAGCATATATGTTAAGCCTTGCGTTAGGAAAGTTGGTGTTTTCTTGGGATGTTGAAGAACATACGTGAGCTGTTTCGCTAGGGCTCCATGGAGCTTATCAAACTTCTTGTACCAGTAGTTGTGGATATTATCTATACCTGTGGCCTTCCAATTGTTGGTCGCTCCAATTACTGTTGTGATTTCTTCCTCCGTTATTCCATCGAAGTCCATATGTCTGATATCGAGGCGTTCTTTTTCATTCGTGATCCATTCCGCATCTCTATTGTGTTCTTTGGGGTTCGACCATATTGATGACCAATAGTCGGTCAAGCACTGTGCGTCAGGTACTTCTCTGTTATTGTTGGTCGCAGTTTTGTTATTTCCTTATGAAAATTGGCAGCGTTTTGGAGGAACCTTTGGTTTTGGTGTTTCCTTTCAGTACACTTGACGTATCTTGAAAGCCTCTTTGCTTTTGCTTGGAGTTTCTATTATTATTATTATTATTATTATTTATTAAGTCATGAATGAAATGAATTCATACAATTCAAATTGTGTTTGAATTTTTTATTTTCTGATTTTCTTTGTTAACTATAACGATTGTTCTCGATGATATGGTCGAGATTATACAGGGTGTTACATAATAGTATGTCACAACTTGGAAGAGTGAATCTACGTGCAATTTCAAGAGAAAAGTTCATATAAACATAGGTTAGCAAAAGCTTCGCTACGGAGCTACAGGGTGTTGAAATTTCCGGAAAAAATGTTTTTCTTCAATACTCCTGCAGTTTTGAGATATTCAGCCCACACTTGAAATGCAAGCTATTTTTTACAGCCTCCATCATTTATGTCCTAGATTTTAACAGAAATTCACAAGGTGTTTTCTTTTCCGACACCATGTCTCCTTTTGCCCTTTCAAACTTTTTTACAGTATGCCACTGATCACCGTACAATCAATTTTCGTCATCTTCGTTCAATTTAGAAACTTTTTTGACACTTGTAATTTTTTCATACCTCCAACCGTTCTCGAGTGAAAAATCATTGAATTTGAATTATTTGAATTGTATGTTATTCGCTAAATAAAAATAAATAATAGAAATACTCGAAGGTATGCCGAAAATTTGCTTTCTTTTGATAGCTTTTCTTCTGAGACTCAACTTATACTTATGCAATATCGAACTAGAAAAAACAACAATTTAAAAACTAAATGAATTGCTGGAAGTGTCCTCCACCTGCAAGAATACAGGCCTCTGTCCTTCTTCGCATATTATCACGCAGTCTTTGAAATATTCCTGGGGTATTTCTTATGGTGTCACAAGAGGCTATTATTCGATTTCTCAATTCTTCTACAGTGTTCACTGGAATGGTATAAACTGAACATTTGAGATATCCCCATAAGAAAAAAAAAAAAAAGAAAAAGTTTGAGCTATTTAAGTCTGGGGAACTAGGAGACCATGGTTCTGGCCCACCCCGACCCATCTATCGGTTGTTGAATGTATTATTCAAGAATTCCCTAGCTTCTCCACTGAAATGTGCTGGTGCCCCGTCATGCATGAACCACTATGTTTCTCACCAAAAGTGGCACATCCTAAAGCAATAAAGGTAACTCCTCCTCAAGAAATTGCCGATAAACGTGATCGTTTAGTCCGTTAGGAAAAAAAATGGCCCAATCAAATAATTTTCAATTATTCCGATCCAGACATTTAGTGAGAATTGTTCTTGATGATGAGAATCTTCAATCAAATGGGGGTTTTACTCAGCCCAATAATGATTATTGTGAACATTTGTAATAGCAGTTCTCGAAAAGATAGCTTCGTCTATGAACATTATTTCACTATCAAAATGAACATTTTCTCTAATTTTATCTAAGAACCATCAGCAGAAATTCAGTCTTGAATGAAAATCTCGAGGTAGTAGAATTTGGACGAGTTGAATATGAAACAGGTACTATAAAAAGTCGTGGAGAATCCTCCAAACTAGAACATTTGAAATATTCAACTGATTTCCAACTTTTTGTACTCACATGAAAATTCAAATCAATACAAATCAAAATTGCCTCCTCAATATCTGGAGTTCTTATAGTTTGAGTTGCACCTTTTAAATGATTATTTGCAGTAAAAGTACTTGTGTCCCTCAACCTTCTGTGGATATTTAAAAATGTTCGTCTGTCTGGTGTTACTCGATTTGGGAAGCGTACCTGATATAATCGCCTATCTTCTGTTATGTTTCCGTCAGCCAGACCGTACATGTAATAGATATCAGCCAATTCGGCTTTAATAAAATAAGCCATTTTTTTCTTATAACTATAACTTCAGAAGTCTCAAAACTGAACGTTAATTTAATGAACAATTCGAGCAGACACTGGTTCAACTTTAGCAACTGTCAAAATGAATAAATAAATGAAGAAAATCAAAGCCTACTAGTCATTTTTTCAATTAGAAATGCTTTCAATTCAGCGAATGCATACAATCGTTTAATAATTTTTTGCTAGAGAACGGTTGGAGATACGACAAAATTACAAGTGTCAAAATAGTTTCTGAATTGAACGAAGATGACAAAAATTGATTGTACGATGTATGTTGTGAAAAGGCACAAGAAGACATGGCTCCAGAAAAGAAAACACCTTGTACATTCTAGTTAAAATTTAGAACGTGTAATGATGGAGGCTGTAAAAATTGCTTGTATTCCAAATTTGGCCTTAATATCTCGAAAGCCGCTGGAGTTTTGAAGAAAAAACCAATTTTTTCCGGAAATTTCAACACCCTGTAGCTCCGTAACGAAGCTTTTGCGGAACTATGTTCATATGAACTTTTTTTTTTAAAATTGCACGTAGATTTACCCCCTTAAGTTGTGACATACTATTATATAACACCCTGTATACAAACATTTCTTTTGCGTTTTTCCATACTTTTCTCATTTATGAAGTGAACCCTTTTCAAGAGATTCCGCATACCATGACGAAAAATGGCAACCAAATACGATTACATGTTATTTTAATCGGACAAGACGAGCTTTTTCTTGAAAATATACATAATAGACAAAATAATGAAGAGGATTGTGTGGTTTTATGAAACCACGGTAAAAGTGAAACTTTTTTCACATCATAGACATGTAACTAAAAGTTTTTGGAATAATATTTCATTAAGGGTATGAAAATCGCTTTATCAATCTTAATTATATACTTGGAAAATTCGAATGATAATGGGTAATGATAAAAGTAGTCTCCAACTGATATTTTTATTGAACTCTGTGTCTTAGAGTGCAACATACATAATACTTAACAATTATTTAGATTATATACACATATCAAAGAACTGAGAATAATATTTTATTATCGTTGAGTCATTTTGATCCGTTTTTCAATTATTTTCAATCATTCTATTATCAATTCCATCTTCATCATGAGTTTCAGAATTTATAAATGTAATCAATATTTCATGATAACTAAAATACGTGAACAGTGACTTACATTCGATTTTTCCAATGTATCTAGTAAAAACCGCATCAATCGTTGTACCATATCTCGTGGTGGGTATATACATTTATAATTTCATGCTTGAATACTTCTCTCAATAATTCAGTGAGTGGGGAAGATTGTTTGTTTGTTATTCCTTTAACGTGCTCTATTTCCGCCTTTCGGCCAATGACACGCCCCCTCTCGTGTCGAGGGAAGGTATCTTCAATGTCCAACACATCTGTTAGACAGGACCGACGGCTTTACATCCCCTCCGAAAGATGGATACTCAAGAAATTCCCAGAATCCGAAAAATCGTACCGACTTTGTGGGGATTGAACCCAGGTAACTCTGCACAGGAGACCGGCATCATATCCCATACGCCACCGAGCCGGCTAAAGGGAAGATTCTTCCTTCTTGAAATCTTTATTAAAATCACCAGACAAAAAACATTTACATTAAACACTGATAAAAACAAACAAAATAGCGTGGAGCACTGTCACGAATGAGTAATAGTCTATACATTACACGGTCAGCTGCTGCGAACTATAGGCGCCGTATATTGGCTTCGGCTGCTCCGACGAGTGCCTTTCACCTAACCCCTAGTCCACGGCCGACCGTCACGCGACATGCAACACACAGACGGAAAAGGTTGAGACACTAAAGTTAACAGAAGATTCTAATGAATCGTAAAGTAAGTTGTGTGGCAGAATAATATTGAGTAATCTTCATAGAATTATGATGTATTTAAATTCCCAATTATTAACGAGAAATTATGACATATCATGTACCTACCCGCTAATTCTTGTTTTGAGTTTTTTAAAGGGGAATTACTAAGTATGAAAGACAAATATCAAGTAAATACAGAAATGATAGAAGCCTATTCTCAATCTAACAAAAGTTGCACTGGGGAATTTCGAATTTATCGGGAACGATTTCCAGATTGTAATGAACCATAGCGTCGCAAGTTCTAGAGACTCGAAAAAACCTATGTAAATTCGGTTCATCAAAAAACCGAAAACTTAAAACAAAGATTAATGAAGAAACGGAAATGAATGTCTGTTCAGTGTAGGATAGAACCCGAAAATATTTATTCGACAATTTTCTGCAGAAACCTGGCCGTCAGCGACGACTGTTTAATCTGTTTTAGTGAAACATAAATACAAGTTTTTCAAAAAGGACAAGCTCTCAAAGAACATGACGGTATCAGACCCAATATTTTGAATATTACCTCAGGGATTTTGGAAATTTCGAAGTATTATTAGAATTAATCCCTTTTGAGATATTTCAATTGAAAAAAGAAATCAATTAAGCTTTATTTTAAGAAGAAACAAATGAAAGAAAATAAGAGACTTTTTTCCACATGTAGTAAAGAAAAATGAAAATTGTTTTCTCACGGAGTAGGTGTAATTTCTCGACCTCAGTAGCTGGTATTACCACCATCTGCCCTGACATAAGCCTGAATCCGTCTAGGCATGCTTTGGATTAGGTTTTCGACCTCTTCTGGGGTGGTATTCGGCCTCTCTTCTGTGGCGGCTTTGATGATATGTTATGGGGTTCTTAGTTTATCGTGAAGCAATCTAATTTTCCTTTTGAGATTATCGCGAAAATATTCAATAGAATTTAGGTCTGGAGAACAAGCTAGCCAGTCCAAAATAGCGATTCCCTTTGTTTCAAGATAATTTTGCGTGAGGTTGCTGGTTTGCGGAGGAGCATTATCTTGCATGAAAGTGAAATTCTCATCGTGGGCACCTCGTCTCACTATCGGCTCTAGAGCTAGGTCCACGTCATTTCTAGCCTTTACACTAGCAGAAAACGAAATCAATCTGTTTTGCCTTCCAGCATAATGCCACCCCAAAACATCACACTGCCCCCTTGTAATTTAATAATTAGTCTTACTGGTCGGAGTCTAGCTTATCTTCCATGACCGAATCCGGCGGTCATCTGATGGAACACCAATTTTGATTTCATCCGAAAAAAATCATTTCGCCATTCTCAATATTCCAATTTTGGTGCTCGATACACCAATTAAGTCTGTTGATTTTTTATTGTATGGTTAGCTCTGGAACTCTTAAGGGCTTTTTGCTATATAAACCCCTTGAACCAAGTCTTTGACGTATCGTTTGGACTGATACACTGATGTTTGTTGCTTCCAGAAATTGCCTTTGGAGCATGGAGTGCTACGCACTAGGGTCTCTCTTTGTAATCTGGCATAAAAAACGGTCTTATTCTTCAAAAGTGATCTTCCAACGACTTCTTCTATGCTTATTTTGCAGAGATTGTAGCTCCACGTATCGGGCGTAGGTTTTTGAAATCACCCCTGTGATACCCTCATTGTGGCCTCTATATCATCCTGTGTCACCCCTTCTTCAACGAGAGCAATTATTTGAACCCTCTGAACATCGGACAATCCAACGTGAGGCATTCTCAATCATGATTGTTGGCTTTTTTAAATTTTGAAATTTACAATTTCAAATCTCAGTGACAACTGAGTACAATATCCCGAACATGTGATAAGTCAACTTTTTTTATCATACTATCCAGTTTTTTTACAACAAAAATCTTCATTCTTCGCAAATAGTTGAAGATCCATGGTTGAAAACAATCAATAATGTGAAATACCGAGTGATTCCATATAAATTTGGTTGTGTGTAGTTTTCACAATAATTGCTTTTCCAGTAGAAATAACTCTATAGGCACATTAAAGCCAGCAGATTTCGCATAATATAATAAACAATGATTTCAAGCGTTGATTCGGCGTGAACATTTGGCGCACTTTTTATTGGAATCGCTTCACAGGATCAATTTTCATTGAAGGAAACTTGAATCAGAACAAATCTGATTCGAACATAATAGAATTTTCTTGATGATCTTTCATCGGAAAAACGAAGAAAAATCAACTTATGGGAAAATGGACCAGCACCATTCTCTAACCTAATCTAACCTCACCAAACAGCTTCGATTGTAAACTAGCTGAAAAATGATTCTGGTAATTAATAAATAGGGACAAATGACCGTGTTAGATGACCAGCTGGCTCCCCAGAATTGACCTCTCCTGATTTTTTGGTCTGGAGTTGCTTACAATATCGATTATATCACACTCCACCAGAAACTTTGGACGCGTTGAAAGAAAAAATAAGAACCGCCGAATTTCCCGAGATGTCGATCGGAATGCAAAATATGTCGTATTTGGGAGAAGCTGATTGTGTATTCAACAATTTAATGAAAAATCTTATGATATAAGTTGAGTTCTTTTCATTTCGATGTTATGGGCATTGAGAGAGTTGTGTCCAGTTTTCCATCACTATTTTAAACTTGCAGCGTTTTGGTTGATCACGATTCTGTAAGATTGAAAATAAACTTGCATCATGTCTGAATACACGTGATTTTCGTCTTCCATACTTATGAGTTCTACGAAGAAATGAAACAATAACAAGAATTAGTGGGAAGGTACCTAATCTATCATAATTTCTCTTGAAGGACATCCACTATCATTATATGAAGGTTGCTGTGTAATTTCAAATGGTATTCCGCAACAGAGCTCACTTCACGATTCATTCGAATCTTCTGTTAGGGGTTTAGTGTTTTTTTACCCAAAATAGAAAATAATATTAGTTATGCGAACTGAAATAATGACCATGGTATTTCCAGAAGTGAAGGACAAATGTTTCAGACTGTTAGAATTCAAGACGCAATTCGGTTTTTGATTCATTGAAATCGATCAACAATTGTAGAAGCTATAGCTTGAGGGTTTTTTTAAAAAACACCCGATACCCTAAGTGAAGAAGAAAATGCAAATACTGTAGATTAGTAGTTACATTTCAGAAATTTTACTATATTGAAAACTTGAAATTAATTATTCATTCTTGATGTTCTGGAATCATGAAATTCTAGTTAAAATTGCAACTAAATACGCAAATAAGTAAAATATACGCTTTGGGGAATGATTTTCAGAAAAATACTTGGGACACACTCAGAAAATCGAGGACGAGCTTTTTTTTCATTCTCAACGTGACTGTGCCAGTTGGAACGTCCGCTGATAAGAGTTAATAGCAAGTCTAGTTTTTCTTTGGAAATAGCTTCGTTCTGGCATCAAAGCCAATTTACCATGGAGGTATATATAAAAAAGAGAAAGACCAGCAACCTATCGCCTTTGAATGGAAGGTGGGGGATCATTTGTGAACTCCGGGTGGTCATTAAGAATGTTCTCTTCTGGACACTATTCAATAGATGTGATAAATGTTTGGGTGTGGAGCCCCACACATGGGAATAGTATTCCAGACCTTGTCGCACCTGTGCCTTGTATAAAAGCATCAGCTATGATGGCGTGAAGTTCTGCTCAGCCCAGAGAAGAAAACAGGGTTTGTGAAGCAGATTTCACAATGATGACACATGGTCACGCCAGAGAACTTCTGCTTTGATGCAAAGTAGGTGCATGTTTGTATTGAGGAAACTAGATGTCCTTGCATGATTAGAAGAGGTTCTCCAGCAGTTAATCTCCTGGAGAACGTTGTTGATTGCATTTTGTTCGCGTTTAAATCGACCAAGTTCAACTCACCCACTTTGATATCATCTCCAAGTATGAATTCAGTTGCTCTGTTGTCAGTGTATCTTCTGAGTAGTTATAGGTTGCTGACTAGAAAATGAGGACCCCCAGGTATAGTCGTCCCCAAGTATTCTGTTTTCGGTGTAGTGGAGCATATCGTTCATCTTCAACAGAAAAAGAGTCGACGAGAGTATGGAGCACGGGGGTTTTACCATCAACGACCACTTGAATCGATCTACTGAGTCGTCTCAAGCTTCTCCGAAATCGTTGGTGCGCGATACCTACTCACACTTGATTTATTCATTCAAATTTTCGAATTGGCATTATACAATAGCCAAAAAGGCCACTAAATGAAAATTATAAATGTATTATTTTGTGATGTCCAATTTCAAGAATCATTTTTGATAACCTTTGAATTATTAACAGTGTTTAGATTATTTGGAGATTTTCTTCAATCATACATGACTATAACACATTTTCATCCATTTTCCAGACGATTGTGAAGTCGACAATATACTGAAAAGTATTATGTCCTCTCGAATTACAACATTTCCATAGCTAAACTAAATTGAGTTCAATTTTCTTCCCTATCCTAATAACGATCGTCTTCATAACATTTTCAAACGACATTGACATCGAACTTCACATATCATTACTTTCCTAACTTGGATTGCTTAAGTTGGTAGGGTTTTCAAGAGTTCCGCAATTGAAGCGAGAAGCGAATTCCTACTTGTCATGCAAATGTGCGAGAGCAGAATAATACACGTTATATATGTTCTTCAAATTCGCCATTTCAACGTATAAGATGGATGTCCTGGAATATTAAGGTGAATTTATTTCGCAACAAAACCTAATCCCTCATTTCTCGAACTGTCGAGCATGAACCTTACATGTTGAAAATGTTTATAAATCGTTTTAATTTTAAACAGACTTATATTGATGGTCTCATCAAACGACTTTTCTTTGAGTATCCTGACCTTGTGGACTAGGATAGATGTATAGATCGAACTTACATTTGGTTCTAAGATGTCACCACTTGCCATACTATACGGAAACAATTGATTTATTTGATGAGGATATCGAGGATCTCTTGATCGTTGGCAACCACATTACATACCTAGAAAATAAATACAAACTCAATAGTGTCATAGAGAAAACATGATGTAGAAACATGGTAGAAAGGAATTTGAATTTCAGTTTTAGCGTTATTATAATTGGAATTACAGTACAAACGGAATTGCTATTCATTTAAGGCTTCTAATTTTGCTCAATATCATCGAATTCAATTTATTTAGTAGACCGGTGTGACGGCCGAAATTTGGACGTTTCTTGTGAGTTTTTTCAATAAGAAAATAATATGCAATCCTTTCGTAACTTTTACATGTTTATTTCAATACTTAGATGACAAAGTAGAGAAGGTTAGATCTAGCATACTCGAGAGAATGGTGATCTGTTTCGGGAAAGCACACAGCCTTCCGTAGTCATCTCAAATTATCAAAGAAATTATTAATGAACTATCCAATAATATACATACTAAAAAATAAAATACTGGACTTGTGAAAAAAGCTACTCAAAATTTTTATCGATGATAAAATATTTGAGTAACTCATTTTCAAAGTTGTCATTTTCAGCAGCTTTTGGAGCCTTGCTTAAGGTTCTGACCTCTTTGCATTCGGCTTCTGCTTCTGTTTTTTCTGCCCTTAAAATCCGCGCATTGTCAACATTGTCTGCGTAATCTGACCTATTGTGACGCCCATGTCAAGATTTACTTCAAATTCACTCTTATTCATCAGTTTTTCTGCACTTGTTTTCACAAAATTAATATTAGCTTCTATGTTGAACTGATTCCCTTGAAATGATCTTTTTTTTTCCACCTTCATTCTCGTGTCTACCTTGGTTAAAACGCTTGTTTCCCATTTTAGAGCAGTGTACACTCGTCGAGCGGAAAATGCTTACTAATCAACTAGCCGAAAATATTTCTTGTATACTGTACGAAGTTCTTATGTTTCGTCTTAGTCAATTGGAAAGGTTTGCTTCGATAAATATGTATACCTGAGTATCTTTAAATAATAATGGTTGGAAGGGCCATCAAAGGGGCCCTATCAGAATGTGCTGAAGGAGTAGTGTTAGATGACCTATGTTGGACTTATATAAGAATACGCCAAAGATTTAGTTTCCCATGATTCCAGAATGATCCGCTGGTACAGCGAGATTAGAAGTCATGAAATGACACCTGGCGATCCATTATCGTTATTTAAGAATTTCTTCGTTATGACAACAGTCCGCTAGTGCTAGGTACCTGAAAATGCAGGAGAGTAAAGTGCAAGTTAGCACTGAAACGATGTGATAACATCTCAGGGAGTTTGATTCAGAGTTCGTGTCGCAGCTTGAGGCTCAGCTCTAACTGCAGCACATCAAAAAGCCCGATTGAACTCTACAGAGGGGAATGTAAATTGGTAAGCAGCTGACTGAGAGAGAGTTTTGATCATATACGTCGAGATTTTGTCCTTTTCATCGTGATCGACAGTCTCTAGTGTACAGACATCAGAATAACAGATTCACCTAACTATGGTTTTGGTGGAGTCATGGATCAGTGCAGGTTAGATTATAGAAGTGACGTTACAACATTTTAGAAGAATAATTTATATTAATTTCGGAAAATATGGGTGAAAACTTTTCGTTTATGCATTATAACACCAGACCTCACCAAGTTCATATGGTTATGAATTACTTACTTCAATGAAGAGGCTCATACGAAGTCCAGACCTCCATCCCATCGAACATGTCTTGTCTGGTCTCGAAACCTAACGATATCAGTGAGGTCTGGCGTTATCATGCACAAACAAAAGGTTTTTATTTATGCTTTCCGCAAACGGTAGACTTATTCTTCTAAAATGTTTGTATTGTACCTCTGAGCAATAAGGGTTCCATTATTCAATATGATCAGCTCAGTGAGGAAGTTCATAAAACTCTACTCCACTCCATTATTGAACCTCCACCAAAACCAGTCAGGTGAAAAAGTTGCTCTGGGCATATCTCACATCTCATATAATTGACGTCTGTACACTAGAGAACGTCGATCGAAATAAAGAAGACAAAATGATGACTCATCTGTTAATAAAACCCATTGGCAAAAATCAATCGGGCTCTTTGATTTGCTGCGGTTAGAGCTGGGCCTCGAGCTGTGACTTGAGGCCTCAAATTAAATTCCCTGAGACGTTGTCGGATCGTTGCACTGCACTTTACTGTTCTGTCGAAGCTGCATTTGAAGGAGCTTAGCAGTAGCCCACCGTTGTCTCAACGAGGAAATGCTTGATTAACGGGTATGGGTCGCATTTTTTACTGGAGGTCGTCCTTGCTCAGTCTCCTTGTATCAGCGGTTTATTCTGGAAACATCGAACCTAGGTCATTTATCACCACTATTTCAGTACATACTTCCAGGGTCCAGTTTCATAATTCGTGATTACCGAAAATGAAAATTTTTAGGGAGAACAAATGCTACTTGCGAAAATTGATGATTATTATCGATATGTGGTGAATTCTTGTAAAATATCAATTCATTTCTCATGCGAGGAACAAGAAAAACAGATGTGTTGATTGCTTGCCAAAAATGATATTTGAAATATTGAAATTGTCCTTTAGTAGTTCCTTGGCGCAGTGTATATAGGGTCTCCGTGAATTGCGTGTACAACGTTCTACCAGAGATTCTTTAGCTCGAAATGAGTCGATTTAGGCCAATTTATCTATATGAAAAGTTTTTTCATTTGGCCGCTAAAGGTCGCAAGATCCAAAGATTTTTTTTCTTATTTTTCAAATAATTCTAGAACGACTCAATCGATAGAAACCATATTTGGTATGCGTAATCGGATGCGTTATTCACGTTTTTTAGTGATCCACTCAATGACCTTGACGTTTTACAAGTGTCCCCAAAAACCTAAGCACGCGGTGTTTAGGTTTGCAGTTGGTCGTTCTTAAAACAATGATTCATGATGTCTTGAAGGAACAATTATTTCATCCTTATCAAATTCAGAAAATTCAGGAATTACTTCCTAACGATCATGAGAACCGCCTAACTTTCTGCCGATTTATCCAAGAGAAGAGAACTCAGGATCTCCACTTCAGCAGGAAAATTATTTTTACTGACAAAAGCACTTTTACTAGGTCTGGCATTACTAACCTTCACAATGAACACGTGTACAGTGTCGAAAATTCACATTCTTTTATAACTACACATCATCAGAATCAATTCAAAATAAACGTATGGATTTCAGTAATTGACAATTTCATTATTGGTACGGTAGTGAATCCAGATTGATCAAACGGAGAGGCATGTTTGATTTCGCAAGAAATTTTGCCGGATTTGTTGGACGATATTCCAGTATTAATGCGTGCAGAAATGTGGTTCATGCACGACGGTGCACCACCTCACTTTACTTCAGCAGTTCGCGAGTTTTACATGCACAGTATGCGAATCGTTGGATCGAAGGGGAGTTGATGCTCCTGCAGGTTGGCCAGCACGATCTCCCGATTTGACACCGAGCGACTTCTTTCTATGGGGTGCTTTGAAATCTAGGGTTTACTGTTCTCCAATTTACACCCGAAAAGAGTTACATATAAGAAATTTAAATGCGGCCAACTCCTTCGAAAATGACCCTGAAGTAAAGACAAGGGTCCAATTTAATTTCTTAAAGAGGATTAACTCCTGCATTCAGCAAAATGGTGGAATTTTTGAACATTTACTATATTAGGGGTTTTTGGGTGTAAACTAATTAAGCGTTATTCTGAAGTGATTTGTTTTTTCTTATTTAGTTTCCAACTGGCCAACCTGTTTCCATATTTTCAAATAATCATTGTGAAAAACAAAACTTCGAATTTTTCGATTTTTGTACTACTGAATATTGAATTTGCATGATCCAATTTAGCAACCCAGAAAACATCATTTTGTCAACAAGAGGTTGTCAAGCATAATAAAATGACAATCTGCCAGACTACAGAAACAAATCCAGAGCCAACATGGTCAATATTTGATATTTTTGACTTGCAAGGTTTCTCAAGAGAAGAAAAATTTGGATAATTAGTCTAGCTACTCAATGTCTAAAACAGTTCTGCTCAAACGCAGACAGTTGAAAAATTATGGTTGATTAAAAACACGTTCGAGTTTTTATGGACACTTGTAAAACGTCAAGGTCATTGAGTGGATCACTAAAAAACTTGATTAACGCACCCGATTACGCATACCAAATATGGTTTCTATCGATCGAGTCGTTCTCGAATTATTTGAAAAATAAGAAAAAATTTGGATTTGGTGATCTCTAGCGGCCAAAGGAAGAAACTCTTCATATAGGTAAGTTGGCCTAAATCGACTTATTTCGAGCTGAAGAATCTGTGGGATAACGTACACGAAATTCACGGACACCCTGTATATGTAAGAATGAAGGAACTTTCACGAAGAATATCTGGGTGTAAAAGGCCCATCAAAATAATACATTATCTAGTACAGAAATATCAGATGTATTTGATATTCAAATCAATAATATGAAGTTAAAGGTATTCTACATGTTCTCAAATATTTTTTTGAATACACTTCCACAAACGTGCGCCTCTTTATTTCTGTATTCAATGAATTTGAAGGGAAGGTTTCAAATTACATCTCAATTATGAAATTCATTCAATACCCATATTGATTCAGAAAGTGGCATGATTTTTGATGAATTTGTATTTAAAAAAATTGATAATGGCAACTAAGAAGCTTATTTCCATAATTTCCACATTGGGGAAGCTGCATTTGCCGTAAAAGTTAACCTGCCCCATAAGCAGTTGCTTTGTTTTCTTGAGCAATCTTAAATTCAGCGAGTAAATAAGGTACTCTAGTTTCCTGATTTCTTAAAGTCTTATCATACTTTATTTGTTCGAATAGAAGTTCAAAACCATCTGAACCACTTACATAAGGTTCGCTATCAGGCAACTCCCTTCCACACTTATTGAAACAATTCAACCCCCCTTCTTTTGATCCTTTATGATCAGTAACTCCATCCTTACAACACTGAAAACGAAGGATAAATTCCACATTCGTCATTTTCGCAGTTTCTCTTACTAATAAGTCGTATTAGACCGTTGATAACTGTTGCCATAAATGCAGCAAAAAATTGAAGGCAAGTAGAATTTGTATTTTCAACCCCATTTTGCCTTATGACATGAAACATGGATCATAATTGAATGGTTGGAAAAAATGATAATAAAAGGCTTCCTAATTTAACTGACTCCAAAGATGTATGATAGATCTTAAGGTTGTTTGCCAACCCTTCAGAAATTGCTATTGATCAGCTAATATCTTTTCCATCGTTTTTGTCTATTAATTTTTGGTACCGTACTTTCACAAGGATGTTGGCTGAAACTCGATATCGTGTAATTCGCTTTTCAGTGATCTATCTTCGGAACTTTTTTTTATTGTTAACTCTTCGAGGAGGATATGTCAGGTGTGGTAGCTCAAGATGATTTAATGTATGTGTTCACTCGCTTCTTGAAGAGGGCCAAATTGTGAGTTATCGGAAAGATGATCGATGGAAGCAAGTTGAACATCACACTCGCTCTGCAAATAAAAGAATTTTTATAGAGAGAGATACATGGCCTTTCAGTTCTTCAGAGCATTCAGCATGGATGTACATGTAGAAAAGAGAAATATCAGCAGCCAGCCACCTGTGAATGAGACGCATGATCTCCGGGTGGTTGATGAGGCGCTCTCTTCTGGACACTAATAGACATAATGAATGTTGGATGTAGAAACCCAAACATAGCAACAATATTCCAGATCAGCTCGCACCTGTGCAATGTTATAGGTATGACGGTGTGAAGTACTGCTTAGCTTTGAAAAGAAAACTGAGTTTAGTTGCAGCAGATTTGGCAATGGCTGATTCATGGTCATGCCAGCAAACTCCGGTATTGACTGTGATGCCGAGTGGATGCATGTTCTTTTCTGAGGAAATTCGATGTCCTTGCATAATCAGATGAGGTTCTCCAGAAATGACTTTTCTGGAAAAGGTTTTTGATTGCGTCTTGTTCGCGTAGAAATTGACCAGCCCTTTCTGATATCTTCTCCAAGTCTGAATTCAGTGACATGTTGTTAGTATCTCTGTTGGTGTATCTCCTCAGCTGACTAAAAATGGAGACACCAGAGTACAATCGTTCGAAAGCCCAAATATTCATCTTTTTGAATGATAGGCATGGTATTTATTGATGACAATTCGACTTAGTTTTTCATTAATTTTCCAACTCTCTTAATTCTCAGATTTCAATGGACAAACACACCTACTAAATCCTTTGAAAAAAACTGAATGTATTAATCAATCACTACATACATACATACTTCTACAAGTTTTACAACTTGTAATAAAGAAATAAAATATTAAATAAAAGAGGATCTAACAATGACACGTTCGAATGACACGGTCGAATGACACTTTTGAAATATAACTGATGAAAACTGACGGTATAATACGCTAGTAATATATTTTTGGCGGGATTCTTTTCCGCCATCTTGCGTCTAATTTCATAAAATCTGATTCGGATGAAGCTAGTGAAGACACGAGATAGTAATGTAAAAAGCAGATTCTATTCTCAATAGAAAAATAATTTTTACTAACATGAAAAAGTTCATGGGTGGCTTTCAAGAAGTACAATTGGGCATTTCCAGAAAAAAAAAGTATCTCAAAAAGTACAATAATATATACAAGCTTTCATGTTTCAAACTTATACAAAGAGATTGATCTCAATGATTCTCGATGGACTTTTGGAAGAGTTTCACGCGAAAAGTTCTGTCAAACAAGCACAAATTATACAAATTATTATAATGTAATGATAGAGATTAGATGAAAATCTGAGTTTGATCAACCTTCAACCTTTCAACCTTTATTATATTTATTACATATATAATTAGTATAACCTCACAGAGAAAAGTAATATTATCCTAAATATTTCCTTATCATTTCCATAAATATTTTATTTTCCAATTATTTTTAGCTGGACGAGAACAGGGAGGTAGAGAATATTAAATGTAGTTGTAAGCGAGGAAAATGATTGTGTTAATATGCAGTCTATGTATGTATGAGTTAATTTGTAAGATACATGTTCGAAAACCGCTCAACTGATGATTTGGGATAAACCAACAGATAAGTAGATAGAACAATATGAAAAAGATATCAGATGCGAAAAATGAAAAATCCAGAATAGTATATTCTGTAACTAGGTTAGAATGAAATTACTCTATACGAGTGGAAAATTCCGGAACCATAAGTATAGAATGTTTTTATTCTTACCGAGTGTATTTACGTCACGACCGCAAAATATAAATCAGAAATAAATAAATTAAATCTGAAGCACAATAGAACAACTGATTTATTGGGACAATATTAATTCTTATAGTATTTGATATATTGGAATTGGCGCATTGTACACATTTTCAGTAATATATTTCAAAACGGAATGATTATTTGAGAGAGATTGAACAGTTGTGTAACAGAAGAAGATAAAGGGACGATTGCTGCTGAATTAGCCCCATTAATTAATGAAAACAATTAGTATGCAATATTTATTCGATTTTGCAAAGAAATTCCTATGTATCCTTATGCTACATGAGAAGATTTCCAGCCTCCATGTCTTTTTAGTGTTGTAATATCCGCACCTTCATATTTAATGCTGTCGCTGAAGTACGGCGGAAACAGCGGCCAGTTTACTCTACTGGATTCTTTAGATTCGAAAATGTAGTTTATTTATACCTATTACTTGCTTTGTTCATTTATTTTCTTGGAAATAAATGAAAAAATTATTAGGGGGAGCACTAGAACGTCCCAGATATTTTTTATCATATTATAAAAATCACCCGTGAATGTTAACTGTCTTGCTCTATTAGTTCTTGTACTAGGAATTGCAATTAACATTGTGGAACCTGAATCTTTAATGTCGGAATTTAAATGTTATAAAATTCATCCTTGAGGCAAGGCTCTAAAACATCAATGACATAAAATAGAAACTAAATTCGATTAAAACTGTTTTTGAATTATAATTTTCCACCTTTGTAGCTAAATATATTTCATCCAGAGCAATTGCTAAATATTGTTCAATATTTTTCCTGTAAAAATCTTCGCTTTAAAAAGATATCAATTTTTCATATTTTGAAATATCGATATCGCGTGTCACATTTTTGTTGCTTTTGGATTGAATACATATTCCCATAGATGAGAGGATTACCACTCTTTCAATTATTATCTAAAAATAAAAATATTCAGAAGAGGAGTTCTTTTCCTTTCTTGTTGCCAATCTCTGAATAGTGCATGAACTTTTCGTATTCATATTTTTCTTTTGCTGGTTCTCGACTATATTATTTGCATAATTTGTAATTTCAGGTGGAAAATTTTCAAGTTCTAAATCTAATGATTATTTTCAACTCATAATCTTATTTAAACAATATTTTTCCGAAGATAATTATTATGATGTTGACATTTTCATCTGACACTAACGCTGTTTTCAAGTTAATGGTAATCGAGGACGTTTGGTTCAATTACAGAAAATTCTTCTCGTATCTAGTTATAGAATGAAAATACATGAAAAACATAAGAGTCAAGTGTTCTAGAATAAATATTAAAGCTCAAGAGTGAGAATGTTTGAATTCCATTATTAAAAATGTTTTCAGAATTATTAAATTCAGTGATGGTTGTGGAGAAACAAGATTTCCGCAGACCAGCAGATATACTATTGGTGTCATACATTGTTTGATCAGATCAGGGATGCTCAAACTTGAACTGCTGGCGATCTACCTCAATATTTTCAGACTACTTACGATCGACTCTGAGAGGCTGCAAGTATGTGTGATGCAGGGTTGTCGTACATACACGATACACCCTACCTACCTACCTACTAGGTAGGGTGTACCGTAGCATATATAGATATTAGCTTTCCGCATAATATACATTATTTCAGTCAAGGTTTGGTTAGATTTTTTTTAGTTTAGTTAGGTTCTTCTCTATAATATCAATGAAAACACTCATAGTTATTCGAAATTGCGAGTTTATTGGTTGTTACAAAACAAAACAGTTACATATGATGTTAAACTCAATTAAGAAGTGACTTTGCAGCATACTTTTCATAAGATGGTACGTAGCCATTGAGTGCTAATCACAAGAATGATGACATATGATCGTCAGTTAGTCGATTGCGATATTTTGACTTAATTATCTACATTTCAGAAAATGCAGACTCGCACAAGTAAGTTGACCCAAATATTGCCGTCAGTTGAAGGGCGATTTGCCTTAGATTCGAATATTTATTTTCAGATATTAAAACACCAGAAATTTGTATCAGTTGCTGAAGCTTTGAGATGTATATCTGATATAATCTGCACCAACTCATTTTCAACAGAATATGAGTTCATATTAAACTGACTTGCTATTTCAGTAGCTAATTCCTCAATGTTTCTACACAGAAAAGGATAACTCATAAATGATGCTATATTCGCCAATTTACTGCAATCATAAAAACGCATTTCGAATTGTCCAAAAATAGATCAGATGATTCAACTGAGGAATCCTTGCTTTCAAAGACGGAAAATGTTTCAGATCCTTTCTTTTCAGTTGATCCATCATAAGTTGCAATTTACTTTTGGATGCGTTTAATGCGCTAATCATCTCAATAATAGTTTTTTCTTGACCTCGAACCTCCAAGTTAATGGTGTTTGAGTGCATTGTGATGCCAGTCTAAATGTCAAATCTGTCAGCCATTTTTCGTTTTACAACATCTGAGTGTCATCACCTCTTTCGTCTAGAAAAGCTGTTATTTCGGGCAATAATTCTTGAAACCTTTCTAGGAATTTTCCGAGACTCAACCACCTGACGTCCGTGTGAAAAACTAAATCAGTGTGTACAGCTAACTCCTCATCTTCCAACTGCAGTTTAAAGAGCCGCTGTTGCAAGCTATGTGCACGGAATTTTTTGTTGCAATGCCCATAATTTCCTCAGTGTTCAAAACTTTTGAACACAAAACATGTTGATGTATAATGCAATGGAATGAAAAAAATGAAGGGAAATCTTCATTAGCTCGATACAATGCAATAAAACCGTTTTTATTTCCAGTCATTGCTGGTGCTACATCGGTTGTAATGCAAACTAATTTATATATTGGTAGCTTGTAGTTTTTTACAAAATTGAAGCAAAAGTTATATATATCTTCGCCACGGGTCTTCCCCTTCAGAAGAATGATTGTCAAAAATTCTTCCTTAGCCAACATGTCATGGAATACCGTCCAAATAAAAATACACAGCTAGGCAGTGTTTGCCATATGTGTGGATTCATCGAACTGTAAAGAAAAGTATGTATATTTCATGATATCATGTTTCAGTCTAGCTGCCATGTCCTGACTCATGACTTCAATACGCCTTGTGACAGTCCGACGAGATAACTGAAGTTCTCTTATAGTAGACATGATTTCTTTTTTATTTTTAAAATCTCCAAGAAAAGTCTCACCCGCTTTAATAAAGGCTTCCTTCACAACGAATCCATCTTCGAATGGTGTTTTGCCAATATATGAGATATTTTAAATGACGCGATCTTAGCAGCTTTTGATTGTTTGGCTGGTCTTGTGGTCATGGTTTGTTGTTTTTTCATACAAGACAACGAATCATGTACTTTTCGTTTTCTCAATTCACTCTGTGGCGGAAAATCCTTTTCAAAGCTTTTATGATTCGTTTTATGATGCCTCTCTAAGTTACCACGCTTCGGTATTGCAACTGACGCACGACAAATAAGACAAATGCACTTATCCTTCACAATACGAAAGAAAATTCTTCCTACCAATCGTTATTATCATTATGATACGTTTTAGATTTCTTCGCTGCACTCATTTTTGTACTATTTAATAATAAACTTTGTATTGACGTAGTAAAAATTTCTAGAAAAGCGGTAAGTATAAAAAACGCGGCTTTTCTTTGACAAGTACTTCGCGTTCCTTTGAACAAGCCGCCTCATGCCGCTAGCAGAGTGTTATTTCATTAGTGAATTTATGTTGTTTAGTTACGTACTCATCGAAAAAATTTTTCTTCTCGCGATCTACTCAAAAAGCACTCGGGATTGACTGACACCCCTGGATTAGATTCTTCGAGTAACACTCTTCCAAAAATCCATCGAGAAACATTAAGATCAATCTCGTTGTATAAGTAAGTAAGCTTGTACATAATTTTGTATTTTTCGAGATACATTTTATTTCTAACAATGCCTAATTGTTCTTCTTGGAAGTCAATCATTAATTTTCAAACTGATATTGTTAGTCAAAATTATGTTTTCATTTAAAATAAAATATGCTCTTTACATTACTTTTGTGTTAACTAGCTTTATCGGTACCAGATTTAAAAACGTGAACACAAGGTGGCGCAAAGATACTGCACAGAAAATACTTTACTTGCATTTAGTGGGCAAATTCAACGATAGTGGTACTTGAGTTGGGCATTTTAGGAACTAAAACTGTCTGTCATCATGGCAGCTCAAACCTCAAGTGACCACCACTGGAGATTGTGTGATTTAACATCGCTCAACTAATTTCTATGAATTATGTGTGAATTCTCTGGCCTTTGCGGATAACCCACACGCCTCGAACGCCATCATAATTCGTAGAGACCATTCGGCCGGAATTATATTTCATATCATCCAATCTCCTTTGAAATGAAATGAAACTGTGAACGTGTTCGTTTTCTATCCTTTCAAAGTTTGAGCTCTCTCAATGAAAAACCCTTTACAATGACATGCATTTGGAATATGGATTATCTCGTCAGATAATACGCCGCAATGTGTTATGTGATCACCGCGAAAAGCATCAAGCCATCAAAATTAATCTCCCTTCTGGAAACAAACTCGTTTTTACAAACAAATTTTCGGGAGTAAATCCCTCGTCTTGAAAAATCAGCAAATTGCTTTTAATAAATCAAGCTGTAATAAGTCCGCCACATTTCAAGCAACCTATTCAGTAGCTCTAAAAATGGCCAGGGGGTTAAAATCCCAATCGATTGAATAAAAGCTCCTTTCACACGCTGCTACTGATATGGTGTGAAAGTACAATTGAGATACATTATTTACATATGAAATTGAAGTAGGCGCTACCTTCTTCATAAAAATTATCTTGTTACCAACAGTATCCCAGATAATTAACGAAATGTCGCAGCCAGTAAAAATTGCTAATTTCTTTAAAAGCTTACCATTACAGAATCGACTAATTTCCACATTGCGAACAGAAATGGGTGCCAAACACGTCTCGCTGCTTTTCTATATTGAAATCAGGTAGTGTCGCAAAGAAAACTTCTAACGAGGTTTTTTCGAATTACAAGATGAAATAGGAATAGCTCCTTTCAGAGTTTTATAGGAAAGGAGAACTTTCATTACTGCTGGCTTACTTGAGCGATATATTTTTATATTTGAATGTCTAGAATACGAGTTTGCTAAGTGCTGCAAGAATATTTTACGTATAGAAGAGAGTCAATGCTTTCTTTATTAAGCTTGGTATTTGACTACTACATAATAATTCGTTGAAATATATTTTTAGGAAAATATCGAAACAGTTGAATATTTCTGTTATGCAGAAGATCTCAGGTTATTGCTACTTCTTCATATATTCAACTGTAAATTATCAATGATATTTTGGTCTTACTCATTTTGAGTCCCTTGGAGTGACAAGCGCAGCTCCTATTCATGTTGGAGAAAGATTTGTCTTCGAAGATTTCCCATGCATGAAGGAAGATGATGGCCAAGGAAGAACACTGAATTTGTTCTATTACAGTTTTATTGGACTTCTATAGCACACTTTAATTGAAACGAATAATTGTATTTTTTTCGAAATTGTTTCACTTATTTTTTTCTACGGAAAAATGTCGGTCCGCTATATTTTTTATTGTTCAGACCTTTGTCTCTTTTACGAATATAATGAATGGATTAAGGAATTATCAGATCTGCACATCCTAAAATTTGTTCTTCTTCAATTCTTTTTCACTACAATACTGCAAATTATTACACCAACAGTATCCGAGTAATTAATATGGTGGAACACAGCAGCTGGTTGATCTCACTTCGAATGTTCTATAAACTGCCGTTAGCAGATAGTACGAGGAAACTCACGGCTTTGAATAAAAGTGCTTCGCTACCCCAAGACGAGATTACTAATCGCTGACTACTGCCGGGCATGAGCTGTAAAAAAAAATAGGAATTCTCACTGGGATGCAAGTTTCGGTGTCTACAATTCAATCAAGGCTTGATAGAATGAAAGTTGAATGCTTGGAAACATTGTAGATTTCTGCAACTCCAGCACCGACTACTTATTATCAATTAAGAAAATGTGAAGCCATCAGTATACAGGGACAACGACATTTGAGGATCATTTAGGGAAGATTTAGGTGATAATTTTATTTTTATAGTAGATGATACACGTCCTCATCAAGCCAACATTGCCTTTTTCTTCAGGTACCATCTCTGAGATCCAAGGTTAGCGATCATTTGCCGAAACTCTTCTCGATTTTGGTCAAAGTGACTGAGTTTTTTGAATGTAAGACTTATCAATGCATTGATATTGCAAAACCAGGGCATCTTCTTTTTTTCGATATAGCGTACGCCTTCGATTTTCCCTTCAATTACTAGTTGAAGAAGGAAGTATTTTTCTCCACGAAGAATATGCCCCATATATTCAATTTTCCGCTTCTTACTAATTTGAAGGAGTTGGAGGTCTATTTTCATCTGCAGCAGAACCTCTTCATCAGTTATTATGCTTGTCTAAGATATTCTACTATTCGTGTTCATCTTCTAACTCCACGCTTCTACACCATATAAAAGGGTGGACAATACATAGCACTTTGGAAATCTGACGCTTGTTTCAATATTTGAATTTTATCGCAGAGGATTATTCTATATTTGATACAGGTTTTCCTAGCAGTGCAGTTTCTTGTTTTAACCTCAACATCTGGATTGTATCCGCCCTAATTAAGCTACAGAGATATTTGAAGCTTTCTATTCTCTAAATATTTTTCCCTTCAAGATTAATGCTGCGTCTGGTTGTTCATTTCTGCTGACTATCATTAGTTAGGTTTTTACGGAGTTCATCCTTAATTCAAATCGGATGCATACGTTATTTTCTCGATTTAGTAATATTTGACGTCCTTACGACAACGGCTGTGTCATCCGCATATCTAATGTGGTTAATCAAATGACGATTATTCTTTATTCCTTCTGTGCTGTCACTTAGAGCCTCTTCAAAAATATAATCAGAATAAGTATTTAAGAGCATCGAGAGGAGGATACATCCCTGCTTTACGCTCTTCCTTATTGGAATGGATTCCGATTCTTGATTGTCGATCTTCAGTTTGGCTCTTTCTAATCAGACGTATATCTTATCGTCTAAGTCTATATTCTTCAACATTTCTAGAAGCTGATCATGGTTCATGCTGTGAAAAGCTTTTTTGAAGTCAATAATATAGTTTAACTCCGCATCCTTGATTCACATTTATTGCACATTCGGTTCTAAATTACCTTTAATAAGGTTTTAAGAGTAAGACAAATGAGGCTGACTAATCGATAACCATCACAGGTCTTCAAATTACGTTTTTTAGGAATTGTGATGAATATTGGGTCGTGCCATTCATGTGAAAATTCACCTGTGCTATATGTTTTATTGAATAAGCTTGTCAGTTTCCCCAAATTCTCATCACTGATAAGTTTAAGCATTTCTGATCGGATCTCGTCGGCGTCAGCTGCTTAGCTGGATTTCGTCGGGTTTAGGGTATGTCTTACCTCTGTTCGTAGTTTTGTAGGAGCATCATTATAGACTTCAGCATACGTGTGTTTTGGTATATTTTCATCATGGATGTCACGAACAATAAATATCTCCCACGAACTCATTACTTGTAACTTATCAGTAATAATCTAATTATTTTGAATATCCTGGCTGCCTCATTCAACTTTGTGTGCAGGCAAATGACGTCATGCTCACTTTGGAGTAGTTATATCTCTTGACATTCTTCTTTCATCCGTGATTCTTGGGCTATTTTTTTTTCTCCTAAATATGTCATTTATGTTCTTATACTGAGTGGTATAGGTCTTGAATTTTGTTCTTTCGTCTAGCAGAGTCTATTTTTCTTCCGTTATCCATTTATTTTAGGATTGCGCTTCTGTTTACCCAGTTCATCTTCAATTGATTCTGCATCCTTACTCTCAAGAGGTTTCCACTAGTCTTCTATACTCATGGATCCAAAACCCCCAGGTATGGTTTGCTTCAATCCTTGATTGAGAAACATTACTTTTTGCACACGAACTGTTAGATCTTTCAGTTCTTCAAAATGATGTATTGACTTTGGTGTGGAGTTTCTGAGCTTTTTGAGATGGATCTTAATGTCTGCTCACAGTTGTGGTCGGAGTTTACACCCGCTCCCGTATATGTTTTTGCCACGCAATTTCTGTATCTATTATTTACTAATATACGAAGGTTGTCTCAAAAATTTTGGGCCTGATAAAATAGAAACAATTAACTTAGGGAAGAAATAGCCTTATTGTTTTTCAAAGTTTTCTCCATGAAGATCGATACACTTTTGCATGTGCTGAAACTAATTTTCGAAACACTTTTGCCACGCCGAATGAGATACCTACAAAAAATGGTCTTGGCAGGCTTCATCCCCTTCTGCCGTAGAAAATCGTTGCCTAATCAGTTTCTTCTTCATGTGTGCAAAAAAAATGAAGTCGTTTAGTGCTAAATCGAA
This sequence comes from Cryptolaemus montrouzieri, assembly GCA_013387265.2. NCBI lineage: Eukaryota > Metazoa > Arthropoda > Insecta > Coleoptera > Coccinellidae > Cryptolaemus > Cryptolaemus montrouzieri. Next base: position 52,879,541 of record JABFTP020000001.1, on the reverse strand, counting down.
ACTATGAGGTGGATGGTCATTAAGTCAATGTTTTGAGTGTTCAAATACTTCATCGTATGCCCTGATGTCTGTGAGTTTGCATTGTCATGATTCAGAATTATTTAAGTTTTTCGATTTGATTTCCTGAATTCATCGAACACTTGCGGCAAACAAATGGTTATATACCACTCAGAATTGACTATTGCCCAGTATGCGTTCCAGGGTCGCAGAAGGTGTAGAGCGAAAAGCTCCAGCAATGCAACCGTATGTCATACGTGATTTCACCACCATCACATATAGCCGCTGAAGTTGCTTTGGGGTTAGAACCCATCTCTTTCCACAGGTCATTTGAATTGGCCATAAGGAATGTGTAGCCTTTTGGATTGTGTTTTCTAGTTTTGAATTCTACGAGAGGTTACTATCCAAGGTGAACCACACTTATTTTGCTTCCTCAGCAACTAGAATAAACACTCCTCTCAGGATCGGGGGAGAAACAAATACCCTCCTTCACCTGGTGAAAGATACCATAAGTGTCTTGTGATAGCTTAACATATTCTTTCTACTCAAACGTCGTTTCCCCACACAAAACAAATACATTTTTATTATGTTTTGCAATGAAAAAGAACAAAAAGATCTAATGTAAGGATGAGATAATTATGAAATACGTTCCACATGAAGTATTCATAATTTTTTTATAAGAAAATCACCAGGATCGACTGCTGCTTTTCGCAATACTTGATAATGAATTGATGCAATTATTCGTTTCATCAGCCATAATGTCCATATTCATTGTCGATAACACAAATATCGATACTTATGGGCATTCTTTATACCTTTTGATGTATTAATTACTAATAATTTGGGTTTGAATAAATCAGTTATTGATCCAAAGCTGGATATTCTGAAAACAATTTAATATCAATTGAAAATTATGTTACTGGAATATTTTCGACAATGTTAAAAAGATGGGTCTCAAACCCGTTCGATGAAAATGTTGTCCTAGTTATTAAATTACCTATTGAAATCTGCAACCAACTTATTGATTATGGTGACCATCAACCGACATAACTCTTCAACTAGAATTTTTAACTTAAGATTAGACGATGTGAATACGAAAGTATGATTGCGTAACTTTGGAAACATTGATCCTCTTCGCGACTTCGAACTTATGTGGAAAAAACTATCTATCATTATTAGAAAACTAGTTGACCCGTGAATTTTTAGATTTTTCTTAGGCTCTCCTAGATATCTGTTTCAATTCAAGTTATTTTCATGACAGAAATTTATCAAACAGCATGAAGAAAAGGATCAATAAGATATCTAGTACATGCCGTAAAAACAAGAAAAAATGTTCTACAAAAACTAGCTGGGTTACTTGAAGTGTTGATTTTCTCGTGTTCGAATTGCTGTTCTTGCTCTAGTTTTTTATACAAATGAGTACTGTTGTTCTAATTGGATAATTAGAGCTGATATGCATAAAATTGATTTTCAATTGAATTATGCCAAGAATCGTAACATTAGGCAACCCCAAGTCCCTGGATACATGTCCTCTCCAATATAATTCTTTCACATATCCGCAGACAGTCAGCATTGAAAATAAGTTGGGACAAATATCGCTTTCTTCCGAAACTTCATCCAACTATTCAAGAACTCCGGAGTCCACTTGATTCTGGATTGAAGTCTCGGAAACCAATCTAGTCACTTGTCTTTCTAGAAGAAAGATGTGGTGAACCTCTGAACCTCAAATCGTTAAAGAAATATTATGTTTTCACATGGAATTCTGCAGATAGTCCAAATTGTGGATATATTTAGGCTGAGAAAACTGTAAGTCATTTAGTCTTGCTGCTCTATATCTCGATTTTCAGATGGTTTTCATTATATCCATATGGTATCAGATTCTTTTCTTGTTTTAGTTGAACCCTTGAAATCCATTTAGTATTACGGTTTCCTGCTGCCTTCTTTATTTTTCAGATATCTGCCGTTCCGTCATCTCATATTCACTAATCCTTTGAATGGAAGAAGTAAATGTTAACAAAATCATTATGTTTCCACTTTTTGTTCACAACACACTTATAAACTAGTTGTCAGTCATGTATCATTTTTCTGAGCTTACACTTGTGGGCCGATCATGGGAGGCTTAGTATGATTTGAATGATTATTTAACTAAATACTGTGCTTTCTACAGGTCCTGTTTATTTACATATAGATTAGACATTAAGCGATATAGTTCTTTTTGATGTACAAGCTGAATCCGGATGCACTCTACATTCTTCTACGGTGGATGCAATACGATGGGGCGGATTATGATCCGGCATTGAAAACTTCTGTAGATTCTTGTTGGTGACTCTACAGGGTGTTTTTTGGAAATTGATACAAAGTTTGAGGCGCCTAATGGAATAGAAGGACTTTTAAGATATTTTTGGCACTAAGCACATCAAGAATATTGCCGAGAAAGTGTCATTTTTAGTGCTCAGGCAGAAGTATCATCGTGTATATTGCATTTTCAACACGTACTATTTTTACTACAAAAAGAACATTAGGAAGTTGAATAATCAGTAATAAAACCTCATGGCACACCTACACAAAATAAACATTTTGACGTTCATTTTATTTAGAATTTACTTTTATACCAATTTCCACTACACAAACGAGCCAATGCGTTACGGGCTAGGCGGCAAATTCATCGGAGTGGAATTCAAGATCAGATCCGTGTATCAACTTTTTGAGTTCCAATTACAATATCAAGCTAAAATTTTATTCGCGGCCATAACTAGCGATTTCCAATTGAAGTGAAATATTTTAGAAGTGATACCATTTCTGGTTATACCGGAAGTGGGTCATCACTTTGTTATTTAAAATGGAAATCTACCTTTTTTATTATACATCTACAACCGACATTTGAGCAAGGCATAAAATACCCAAGTTGTTGGTACTTATCTGTCAAAACTTTTGACAGATTTAATTATTTTTGTTATAAACTCGATTTTTGTGGAACATTTGAAAAAACTGTAGCTCGTATATCTTTTGCACTACAGACACAATTTTGGATTGGGTAGATAGAAGTAGGATCAAGAAATTTTTTAAGCAATCTAAACATGTCAAATGTCTATTGCGTTGTTTTGTATGATTTTTTCAATTTGGCTTTTTTCAAACATCAATAACTCAATTTTTTCAAATGGCACGTGCCGATTTTTATATCGCCATCAGATGAAGGTCAAATTTCAGATGGAATTTTATCAGCATGTACTTTACCCATCTTTTATAGTTCCGAAATAGTTTGGGAATATATTGAATTTTGATGATTTTACAAGAACTAACAGAGAATGCTTTGAAATATTTGAATCAAGTAGCTGAACTGGCTACGCTCACCTGACAGGTGCCTAAAATTAATGTACTTGTCACTTCGTTCATTCGAATTTGATATTTCAACAAGAATTGTTTGTAATTTAAAGTGAAAATTTTTGCAAAAAACACCAGAATGATAATAAAATGGCTAATTATTCAAACGAGGATATGTTTAATCTATTTTTAATTCATGGCGAATGTCAAAAAGTGGTGATTAGAACTTGCAGGCAATTCAATAACCAATTTCCAAATTTGGCGCCTATGAGAAAAACAAAATTTCGAAGGATTAGAAGCAATTTTCTGCAATTTGGAGGAACAAAATACATAGAAACTAGAAGATAACCAATTCTCGAGGACGACGACAATCAAATTAATACGCTAGCGTATTTTCGTGCCGATCCACATGCGTCCATTAAATCAGCATCGATGAATATTGGATTAAGTTATACTTCCATTCAAAGGAACCTTAAGAAACATAACATGCACCCGTATCCTTTTATCAGACTACAAAAATTGAAACCAACTGACCTTCCCAAGCGGCTAAATTTCTGTGAAAATTTATTAATTCGGCCTAAGGAAGATGGGAAAATTCTGCAGAAAATTATATGGTCTGATGAAGCCAAGTTCAATGAAAGTGGAATAACCAACTGGAGAAATCGACATTTTTGGGCCACAGAAAATCCACATTTCATTGAGGTTACTGATTTCCAAAACAAATTCAGCGTGAACGTTTTTGCAATTTTAATTCATGATTTGTTGGATTATCACATGTATGAGGAAAATCTTAATGGACAAAGATACCTAGAAATTAGGAGAGGAACATTAGCAAATTTTTTAGATGGATTACCCCTTAACATTCTGAGGTATTGCTATTACCAAATGGATGGTGCACCAGCACATAAAACACGAGCTGTAGATCGGCAGCTAAGAGAAATGTTCGAGGATAGATGGTGGGGTAATCAAGGACCGAATTTATGGACTCCACGTTCTCCGGACCTGACTCCACTTGATTTTTATTGATGGGGCAAAATCAAGAGTGAAGTATATCTTATTTTTGTAAGAAGTAAAGAAGAGTTATTAGAGCGCATTCATAATGCTTTTCGTGATATTGATCCTGAGGAAACTAGGAGGGCAACTCATCATGTTCGTATACGAGCTGTCAAGTGTATCGAGCAAAATGGGGCCCATATTGAACATTTATTCAGATCGTAAATTAGTTTTCTCCTATGATGTTTGCTATCATTCATTCGTATTAATGTAATTATCTTGGATGATTGGTTTTCGCTTAGTTCCTACAATATTTATTCATCCAAATTGTAGAAAAGTGCTTCTAATGTTTCGAAATTTTATTTTACTCATAGACGGTAAATTTGGAAATTGGTTATTGAATAGCTTGCATTTTCTACCCACTACTTTTTGACATTCTAAAATGAATTGAAAAAAGATTAAATATATTTTCGTTAGAATAACCAGTGGTTTTATTCCAAATGTGTTGTATTTTTTGGATGTTTTCAATCTGAAATAACGACAATTGTTGAAATATCAAATTCGAATGAACAAAGTGACAAATACATTAATTTTAGACACCTGTCAGGTGAGCGTAGCCAGTTCAGCTACTTGATTCAAATATTTCAAAGCATTCTCGGTTAGTTCTTGCCAAATCATCAAAATTCAATATATTCCCAAATTATTTCGGAACTATAAGAGATGGGTAAAGTACATGCTGATACAATTCCATCTGAAATTTGACGCTTCATCTGATGGCGATATAAAAATTGGCACGTGCCATTTGAAAAAATTGAGTTATTGCTGTTTGAAAAAGGCCAAATTGAAAAAATTATACAAAACAACGCAATAAACATTTGACATGTGTAGATTGCTAAAAAAATTCATTGATCGTTATTCTGTCCACCCAAGCAAAAATTGTGTCTGTAGTGCAAAAGATCTACGAGCTACATTTTTTTTTAAATATTCCTCAAAAATCGAGTTTATAATAAAAATAATTAAATCTGTCAAGAGTTTTGACAGATAAGTGCCAAAAACTTGGGTATTTCATGCCTTGCTCCTCCCGGTATAACCGGAGATGGTATCACTTCGAAAATATTTCATCCAATTGGAAATCGCTAGTTATGGCCACGTATAAAATTTCAGCTTGATATTGTAATTGGAACTTAAAAAATTTTTATCGGACGGCCCCGGTGGATATCCCTGTATTAATGAGACAAAAGAAACTTGGTTCAACTCTAAATATTATGAAACGATAAAGACTAGGAACTCAGTTAGTTATCGATAAAAACAGAAAGAAAAGTGAACAATCGTGAAAAAATTGACAAATGACAGAAATCCTGCCAAACTAATTCGAAAAAATTATACTACGAGAGAACTCAAACCAGTGTGAAAAATGAGAATAATCCTCAAGTTTCCCAATAAATGTTCATTATTTCCTTCATCATAATCAGCACATTTTCTTGCTCGCATCAAGAGGTGGTTAATGATTTCCTGATATCGTCGCAAGCTTCACGAATTCTGGCTTTTAATTGCTGACGCGAATCAATTTCCACCTTGTGAACTGAATCTCTTAAGTATCCCCATGAAAATTAAAGAAGGTCCGAGTAATTGGTCTCTTTATTAGACCCGCTACGTTTTCAATGCAAATAGTTGCTGGTTATGGATTTTTCCGCGAAAACATCAAGATTCCTGTGAACTCCGTTCCATAGAAAATTATGGAATGACTCTATGTTCTAGTCCAGAATCACAGATCTGTATTGTATCTGTCAGATAAACTGGTACGTCTTAATTTATTTTTATTGCTTATTTTTCGGTTTTCTCAAAGTATAATATATTAAATTCGTTTTTGGGCATTGTAATGGTGATGGAACGGCTGCTATAAGTGAATCCTGAAGAAGCTACCCAAACAGCATAATGCCCAGTCATCCGACGTTCTCTCCTGTATTCAGATACTACAGAGAACAAGATTTTTCTCAGGGAAACGAGAAACTGAAGAGAAGTTGTCGAGAAGTTGTCGAGAATAAACCTGTAGTAAACACAAGAAACGCCAGAAGAATGGAATTATTTGTAAAACGAGTATGTACGTTGAGGAGAGATTCCATCCGTGCCATTTTCAAAAGGTTCAGCGTTTAAAATCAGCAGATCATGCTCCACAAGTTCAATTTTCTACGTGGTTAGTAGGTAACTGAAGAGCAATCCATGAATTATCTTCACAGAAGAGGCGAAATTAACTCGTGATGGAATTATTAATTTAAAGAATTTCTATGTATGGGTTCGCGCTCCAAAGATGTCGAAAATTCCACACAACGCTTTTCATTGAAAACGTGGTGCCCTGTATATGAACCAATTGATCGGTCCTCATTTCTTCGAAGATCCTCTAATCTCGGAGATTTTTTCAAATTTCCTTCGAAATGATTCACCTATGCTCGTGGAGAATATTAGGGATAGGGAAGTTTATATTCAGTTAGATGGTGCTACATCTCATTATAACTTACCAGTGAGAAATTTCCAGAATGAAAAATTTTCGAATCGTTGGATTAGCCTGGGAGGTCTGATATCTTGGTTAGCCAAATCTTCAGATTTGAATCCCCTTGATAATTTTTATTGAGATACGTAGGAGATTTAGGTTATAAGGTTGAAATTAATTCGCGTCAGCAATTGGAAGCCAGAATTAGCGAAGATTGCGATGAGGTGGTAAATCGGTCTGACGTTATCAGGAAATCTATTAACCACCTCTTGATTCGGGCCAGGAACGGTATTGATTCTGTTGGAGGACATATTGAAAATTTTTGGAAATTTGAATATTATTGTTATTTTCCACGCAAGTTTGAACTTTTTACGTTAGTTTAATTTTGTCGAGTTAGTTTGGCAGGATTTCTGTCATTTTTTTATTGTTTTCACGATTATTTACTTTTTCTTCTGTTTGTCTCGACAATTTACTGTGTTTTTAGTCTTCATCGTTTAAGAATGTTCAGAGTTCAACCAAAATTCCTTTTGTCTAGTGAATATAAAGTCATACACGGTCGTAATCTTGATTTCTCCTTCGATGAATTTACTGCATAGCCCGCGACGCATTGGCTCTTTTGTGAAGTGGAGATTGAAATAAATGTAAATTCTAAATGAAATAAACGTCAAATCGTATTTTCTGCGAATTCGTAAGACAGTCGAAAAAAGCAGGAAGATAACGTTAGTTATGCTTCGACACCAGATTTTCAGAAAATCTGAGTCCTACCCTGCTTATTTTAGAACCAGATCTACCTAGTCGAATCTGATGGCGAATTCAACGAATCAGTAAGTACGATGTTAAACGATGATAATTGTGAAGGATTTTACTGTGTTTACTCGATTTCAAAATAGATTCTCAATTTTCGGACGAAAAATGAAGAGTTTGTAAAAAATCGACTCTCGATAAAAGAAATGTGTAGGTGCGCCATGACTTTCATTACTGAAAAACTTCTTAATGTGCATTTTTAAAAAAAAAATAGTATGTGTAAAAATTCAATATACAGGATAATATTTCTGCCTGAACACTGAATATTGGGATGTTTCTGTGCGGTCCTGGAATTTCCAATTATTTTTTTCGGAAATATTTTTCATGCGGGGGAAGCTAATAATAATATCTTAAAAATCGTTCTATTCTATTGATTATTGAGAATTTTAGAGGGACTCAAAATTTTTGGCAATTTACAAAAATACACCCTGTAGAGGATCTACAGAGATTTTTAATACGGGATCTTAATCTGCTCATCGAACGGCATCCACCGTAAAAGTATGTATAGTTCATCCGGATTCAGCCTGTATATATACTTCTCTTTTTTTTTCGTTTTTGTGGTTATTTTCGAAATGTTGTTGTTAGTGTCTGTTATAAACTCAAGTACATTAAAAAATCTCAATTTTTGCATTAGTCAGAATTTTCCGACTCTTCACCTTAACTGTCCAAATATTATATTCGTGAAAAGCTTTCCGTGATCCTAATCAAGAAAATGAAAAAAGTGACCAATAACGAAATTCCTATAGTTTCGATAGAAAGTACATACAGTTATACAACTTTGCATGCATCCCGATATTCATGAAAAATGTTCAAGAACCATATCGACTAAAACAAAATGAGAAATGCTTCTATCCGCAATTATGATAGTGCATACGAAAATTATAAATTCCTAATCTGCATGATAAAAATGTTCATTCTATATTCCGACTTTCAGTTATTCTCGAAATTTTTGATAATTCTGTCAGGTAGTTTTACTACGCTAGAAATCTTCACTGGAGTGTACTCAACAACTCAACTTTTGACGAACGAATGCTGTGGTAATTCATCTTCGAGGTTGCAATGATAATCCAATCAGTAAAAAACTTTTGGTTGAGCTGCATTGAATTATAACTATAACTAGATTTCCTTTTGTTTTCACTTCGAATTAAAAATATTTGAATGGAAGGATTTCTTTTATTCAGGTTCTATTTATCAAAAGCATTGCCACCGTAGAATTCTGAGCGAGACGCCCTTAAGGGTTGCAATTCCCAGGTTGAAAGACGATCCATTAGTGGATGCGCCAATACTTCATCTTTCCCTTCATTCAGTAATTGATGTACCATTGAAGATGAATTCATACACTACCAACCTACAGGACGTCCACATTTCTATAAATTTCCAGATTTTTCGCAAGATCTTTCAGTTTTTTCTATCAATTGAGTTATAATTGAATCACATCGGACATAATGATAGAGAATTATCAAAATATCTCGTTTCTACAATTATGACCGCGAGAGCATGAAAAACATTGATGGAAAAAGCTATAAAAATTGTTTTGATGATTGTATATGGTGTTGGTAAAGATGTGAGGAAGACATTATGAAAATTCTCCGAACACTATATGAAATAAGCCCAACTGTTTTATGGATTTGAACATAATTGAACCAAATGCCTATTTTCTGTTCGGACGTTGTTTAGGATCAGGTGAAGCAGCCATAGAGCATTGGAAAAAGTTGTGTAAATAATAAAATAATGGTATTAGGCCCGCAACAAAGTTCTCGCTGTTTTTTCTATAAAAATACAACTTTATTGTAAAAAATGTTTACAAATTACTCATTCAAAATATTGCCCATCGCTAGCTACAACTTTTTCCCATCTCTCTGGCAGAGCTCGAATACCGTGAAGGTATAAGTGTTCGTCTTTTGAGGCTATCCACGAATCAAGCCATTTTTCGAGCTCTTCGCATGAGCTGAACTGCTGATCAGCCAGACCATGTACCATCGAACGGAACAAGTAATAATCGGATGGTGCAATATCTGGAGAATATGGCGGTAGGATTTCCCTTTTGAGCGTTTCCAAGTAGTTTTTAACAGGTTTGGCAACGTGAGGCCGAGCGTTGTCATGATGTAGAATTACTTTTTCGTGTCTCTGCTGGTATTGTGGCCGTTTTTCGCGCAGTGTTTTTCGCATCAATTGAGTTCGATACCGTTCTCCAGCTCATAATAAATAACACCGACTTGTTCCCACCAGTACACTGCATGGCTTTCGCAGCGTGAATATTCGACCGAGGCTACAACGTAAAAGCATGACCGCACAGACACAACAAGATTTTTTTTCTTTGGATTGCTGTAATGAATCCATTTTTCATTACCCGTTACGATGCGATGAAGAAAACCCTTTCTTTTTTGCCCCTGGAGTAGCTGTTCACAGGCGAAAAAACGACGCTGAACGTCTCTTGGCTTCAAAGCATAAGCAACCCAAGTTTCTTGCTTTTGAATCATTCCTAACGCATGCAATCGCTTGGAAATGGCCTGGCAGATAACTCCTAAGGCTAAAGCAAACTCTTATTGCATTTGGCACGGATCCTCATCGAGCAATGCCTCCAATTCAGCGTCTTCGAAGATTTTTGGCCTTCCTTTACGAGGACGGTCGTCCACATCAAAATCACCGTCTTTGAAGTGACGGAACCAATCCCGGCACGTTGTTTCACTTAGAGCAGCATCTACGTAAACTTTTTGAAGCTTTCTATGAGCTGCACCCGCCGTTTTCTTCGAATGAAAGAAGAAAATCACCACTTCCCGCAAATGACAATTATTTGGCACAAAATCAGACATTTTCTCACAACTAAAAGTATATGACGCAAACTCAAATTCACTAATGTGTCACAGTGGTTTGTTTACCATATGTCTAAGCTTTGTTCAAGACGTTCTTGATATGTAAAAATCGACCAGCACCTACTGCTGGAGCCATCTATTGACAAACAGCGAGAACTTAGTTGCGCACCTAATAACTGATTCATCTCATCCTTAATATCCTCTGAACAGAAAATACGTATAAAGTGCAAACCAATATAAACTCGGCTGGTTTGATTTGAATCGGGACATTTTTTAAATGGGGAAAAGGAGTCATGTGATACAGTTTGCAAAAGATGCTTCCATTATCTATACTATACCAGTATCAACTACTGCTCCGAAATTTTCTTAGTGAGAAATGGGTTGTGTGATATCCCATTAGAAAAGGTTTTCTGATGCTCTATATCAGTCTGACTTTAGAAGTACCATTAGCTAAAAAGTAACACTGCTTGGAATTCTATGATTCTCATGGAGTTTCGCAGTTTTCCTATTATGCTACATTCCTATCGCGAATGCTCGAATTGGTCCGCATTCACTTCCATGCATTGGAACAATCGAGATTGGAATGATTGTCCAACATTTCAACTTTTGTGGTTTTATCTACTGACATGCTTGAACAATACTTTCTCGTAGGTTTTCCAACGATTCGAGTGGGGTAACATAGACTTCAGAACTGAAAAAACTCCACAAAAAATAATAGAGATGAGTTAGATCAGGTGATCTAGATTGCCATTTTATAGCGCTCGTCCTACCTATCCAACGACCCGGAATTCGATTGTCCGGATAGTCACGCACCGCGGTAGAATAATGAGGCGATGCTCATTTGGATACATGATACTATCAATTTCAATTCTAACTTACACATGTTTCTGAAAAACAGTCTTGCTAAACAAATAGATAGACAATGAAGTGGTTCTTAATAAGATCCAGTTTTTTGTTTAGGCTGCTGAACACTAAAATTAAAGTATTGCCCTTTCAACAACATTCGTAATTAGTTCTTCTTTCCATTTGAGTATGTAAATGAAGTAGACCTGGAAAAAAAACGGATATGTCAAAATTTATTGCCTATAAAATTATATTTTAACACTCGAAAACTAGAGTTCTTATTAACATTATCTAAGAGGCAAAAAGTTTCAAAACAGAACAAAGAATCAGTTTATCATTATAAGCGCGGTTAGTGCAAAAAAAGTTTTGCGGAACAAAAAGGGGTATGATCCCCAGCGAAGACTTGAATACTGAGGATACTTTAGAGGCTTGATTTGATTTAAAATATGATAATAAATATCATTGGTGTCAATTCTGAAATTCTCCGATGAAATGCGATAGCTCATGGAATTCTAATACAGTGTGTTACAAAATAGTATGTCATAACTTATGGGGGTAAATCTATTTTGAGAAAAAAGTTCATATAAACATAAGTCCGCAAAAGCTCCGTTACGGAGCTACAGGGTGTTGAAGTTACCTGAAAAAATATGTTTTTTCTTCGAAACTGCTGCAGTTTTCGAGATATTCAGCCCAAATTTGGAATGCAAGCTATTTCTTACAGCCTCCATCATTACGCGTCCTAAATTTCAACTAGAATCTACAAGGTGTTTTCTTTTCCAGAGCCATGTCTTCTTTTGCCCTTTCAAACTTCTTTGTAGTACGCCACTGATCAGAGTACAATCAATTTTCGTCATTTTCGTTCAATTTAGAAACTTTTTGATAACTGTTATTTTTTCGTATCTACAACCGTTCTCGAGCAAAAAAATATTAAACGATTGTATGCATTCGCTGAATTGAAAGCACTTAAAATTAAAAAAATGACTTTGGGGTTTGGTTTTTTTCAATTTTTTATTTATTTTAACTGTTGCTAAAGTTGAACCAGTGTCTGCTCGAATTGTTTATTAAATCAACGATTAGTTATAAGACTTTTGAAGTTATTGCCGTAAGAAAAAATGATTAATTTTACTAACGCCGAATTGGCTGATATCCATTACATGTACGATCTGGCTGACGGAAACATAACAGAACTAGGAGATTATATCAGGTGCGCTTCCCAAATCGACTTACACCAGGCAGGCGAACATTTTCAAATATCCACAGAAGGTTGAGGGAAACTGGTACTTTTACTGCAAATAATCATTGAAAAGGTGCAATTCAAACTATGAGAACTCCAGGTATTGAGGAAGCAGTTTTGAATTGTATTGATTTGAATCCTCATGTGAGTACAAGAAAAATTGGAAATCAGTTGAATATTTCACATGTTCTAGTTTGGATGATTCTCCACGACTTTTTATTGTACCCGTTTCATATTCAACGCGTCCAAATTATACTTCCTCGAGATTTTCCTTCAAGACTGAATTTCTGCCGATGGATCTTAGATAAAATTAGAGAAAATGCTCATTTTGACAGTGAAATAATGTTCACAAACGAAGCTAACTTTTCGATAACTGATATCACAAATTTTCACAATAATCATTATTGGGCTGAGGAAACCCCCATTTGATTGAAGAATCTCATCATCAAGAACAATTCTCACTAAATACCTGGATCGGAATAATTGTAAATTATTTGATTGGGCCATTATTTTCTCCTAACAGACTAAACGGTCCCGATTTTTGGCAATTTCTTGAGGATTTGCCACTTTTGGTGAGAAACATAATGTGGTTCATGCATGACGGGGCACCAAAACATTTTAGTGGAGAAGCTCGAAAATTCTTGAATAATACATTCAACAACTGATGTATAGGTTGGGGTGGGCTAGAACCATGTCCTCCTAGGTGCCCAGACTTAAATAGTTTAGACTTTTTCTTATGGGGATATCTCAAAAGTTTATTTTATACCACTCCAGTGAACACTGCAAAAGAATTGAGAAATCGAATAATAACCTCATGTAAGACGTTAAGAAATACCGCAGGAATATTTCAAAGAGTGCGTGATAATATGCGAAGAAGGACCGAGGTTTGTATTCTTGCAGGTGGAGGACACTTCCAGCAATTTATTTAGTCTTTAATTGTTCTTTTTTTTATTTTAATATTGAATAAGTATATGTTGAGTGTCAGAAGACGAGCTATCGAAATAAAAGCAAAATTTGGGCATACCTATCGGGTATTTCTATTATTTTTTGTATATAGCGAATAACATACAATTGAACTAATTAAAATTCAATAATTTTTCATTCGAAAACGGTTGCAGATACGAAAAAATTACATGTGTCAAAAAAGTTCTAAATTGAACGAAGATGACGAAAATTGATTGTACGCTGATCAGTGGCGTACTGCAAAAAAGTTTGAAAGGGAAAAAGGAGACATGGCTTCGGAAAAAATAGGACCTTGTGAATCTCAGTTAAAATCTAGGACGTGTAATGATGCTGTAAAAATAGCTTGCATTCCAAATTTGTGCTGAATATCTCTAGAACTGCACGAGTTTTGAAGAATAAAACCAATTTTTTCCGGAGATTCCAACACCTTGTAGCTCCGTAACAAAGCTTTTGCGGACTTATGTGTATATGAACTTTTTTCCTAAAATTGTACGTAGATTTACCCCCTCAAGTTGTGACATACTATTATGTAACAGCCTGTATACTGCCAATCAATAGCACCGGACAATTGTCTAAATCATCAAACATCTACAAACATTCGTAGAAACCATGTGTATTTAATTGTAGCAGCTCGTTATTTATCGCATGGCTTTTGATTAATCATTATAATAACCTGCCGTGGTATACAACTGTTTCGCCTCCTTAGAAATAACCATTCTAATTTCACAGTATCAAATCTCGGCATAATTTGAAGCATTATTATCTTTCGTGAATGAGGAGTCATTTTTTCCATTAAAAATTAATGATTTTGACGATTATGTAGCTGCAAATTAATGGTTTTCGAATGTTCTGCACAACCGCGCAGTTTTTTTGTGGTGCCTTTATCTTTTTCGTCGTACGTTTCGATAAACTGTATAGCTTAAAATTTCACGATTTTAGGATATAAGATATAACTTCTAGCTTTTTATTTCTCTGCGAGAGTTAAGATACGCAGTAGATTGCGATATAATTACGTGTATTTTCAGATTGCTATGTCCTGTTTAATTTTTCACAGATCGAGAGGATTGCAGATCTGAATATCTGATCAAATTCAGTATGGAAAAAAAATCGTTTGTGATATAACTATTAATTTGGTTTCCGAATTTTTTCCAGGCTTTGTGGCCTTTTGATTCTCTTAAGAGTGTAAAGATATAGTGCAAAGTACAACACAAACGGTCGTATCTTTTGATGGCGTTAAATGTGATTATCTCACAGCTTGAGAGATTACCGGCTTGAAAATTCGTAATCAATTTCATTAGTATATCGTGTAACACGTGTTTTCGCGAAAAGAGTCGTGACAGACAGATAAACAACAGAGTGAATCTATAAAGGATTTTTGTTTTGGGGTACGGAACCTTAAAAATATTATCCTGTATATTTATTTGCACATCGAGTTGTTACGCCAAATCTTGTAGACCCTACACTTTGCACTTGAGTCAAATAAATTTATGAAATTTCAACAGCATATACTCTTAACCCGTAAGGCCAGGGCGGGTTCTATTGGATCCCACTGGTTTCTTGAAAATTTCTAAGTTTCTAATTTCTCTGTACATACGTACGTACATGCATGATGATCTTTTGAAGAACAAATATTCGGGATTGCAGCTAATTCATTTGAAAAGAAACTCATAGGTGTAGATGTTACAAAGTATAGACTGCCAATGCTTTTTTTAACCAACTTTTAGCTGACTTACAGAATGTTCAAATCACTTCATTCTTATTTGCAATGAAATAAATTTATGGTATTTAGATTTTCACTATATTAACAAAACTATGACCGGTTTCACCACATTGTGGCTTCATCAGATAGATACAAACTAATGAAAAGAGTTATTCCTTATATATTATTCCTACATAATATTACATTAGAGGTTTGTTCCTACAGCGATCAGAAACAGTCACGGACTGTTATATTGTGCGCAGTGTGTTAAAGTACGTTCCAAGAGCATTTCTGGTATTTCTCAAACTTGGCTCAAACTATGAAATGGGTGTTCCAACTGAATCTTTGGACTAAATTATGACTTTCAGACGAGTTTGCTGACGAAAAGCAAATCAAGTATTGCAAACCTGCACAATGAGCAGTGCAACAAGTTAAATTTGTTCTGTGGTTGAATTTTTCTTCGGGAGGAGTGATAAACCTGTTTATTGTGTTGTAGTTTTGGGGCTTGGTTAGTGCTCATTTATTGGCGTCGAAATGAGCGATATCTCAGATTCATCATCTTCAGATGATGAATCTGAGACAAGTGATTCTGAAAGTGATCTGGAAGATCTACTACTTGAAGAACGGTGGAGACCGAAAAATGAAAATTATTTAAAAGGAATAGTTCCCCTAATGGATAATGCTGAGTTTATGAAACACTTTCGAGTGAGTAGGGAAGTTGCTGCAGATATTGCTCAACGATTGAGTATCAGTGATTATTTCCATACGCAATCGGGATCTAAGGGAAAAATCGACCCACAGCAACGTACACATATTTTCCTGTGGTTTGCAGGACACCAAACTGAAAGCTTTTGTGGTGTTGCTGATAGGTTTAATACCAGCATTAGCTGTCTCCATAGAATATTGAAAAAGATGACATATTTTTTCCTCGATCCATATAAAATAAAATGGCCAAGAACCAAGGAGTAAAATATAAAAAACTAAATACATTCGTGATCCATGACCTTTATTTTTTGTAGTAGTAATTTAATGAAAACGAAAAGTATCTACACAAGCCGATTTCTTTACTCAATGTTTATTGTTATGTCAAAGAATCCGTGTGTTCCAAGAGGAATTCCTTTGAAATTGATAAATAGCTACGCCTGCGCACTGTTACTGTTTGAGAAATGTAAGGAACGCATCAGAAACAGGTTTGTGATTCTCTGTTGGAACAAACCTTAGGTACAAGTACAAGAGGTATGTTGGAAAACCCATCGGAGTTGCTTACTTTATGAATTGAAAAGATTGAGTAAAGGAGAAGGATTTAGATCTAATTGACTATTAAGTAACCAACCTGAATTCTTATCTTTTGTTCTTGTTTTTGTCTATTATTTTCATTGTGTCAAATTTTGAAATTATCATTAAAGTTATGGTTTTCTTCGAGTAAGTGATTAGAATAATGGCAATCTGATTTATGATAATCAAAACTACGTTTGGGCTCGAATAATGTAACTTTGAAATATCTGACAGTTCTAGCAATATAAATTATATTATAATCCCCGTAGGATAGTTTATATACACCAGATTTATTACCTTTATCTTTTCTATCTCAAACCTGAATTGAATATTATCGTGAATTTTGTTGATGAATCATTCATCAATCAATCATTCATTAACAAAATTCACGATAATATTAACAGAAAACTCCATTAACTTTCTGGATTTAACTATTACTAAAATTAACGGCAAACAAGATTTTTCTATTTTCATAAGCCATCGCATACAGGTATTACTATTCACAGCTCATCTACACATCCTTATCCACATAAATTAGCTGCTTACAATACTATGGTACATATACTCATTAATATCTTAATGTCACAAAATAATTTTCTAAAAGAGCACAATATAATCAAACAAATAGCAGTCAATAACGGTTACTGTCCTAGTATGATTGAGTACTTGTTTTCACGCAAAAAATTTCAGAAAGCAACCGAGGAAGTATTTCCAAGTATAAAAAGTTCTAACACAAAATACAGCAGCTTAACTTATATTGGTAATCCTAGTCTGAAATTAAAATCATACCTCTCGCATTATAATCTCAATATAGCATTCCGAACTGATAATTCTTTAGGCCGACATATCAAAAACTGCAAATCTAAAATTGATAAAGGTAATAAATCCGGTGTTTATAATCTGTCTTGCGGGGATTGTAATAAAATTTATATTGGTAGAACTTTCAGAAATTTCAAAGTAAGATTATCCGAGCACAAACGTAGTTCTGATTATCATAAATCAGATTACCATTATTCTAATCCCTTACTCGAAGAAAACCATAACTTTAATGATTTCAAAATTTTACACATTGAAAATAATAGATAAAAACTAAATCTATGGGAAATTTTAGAGATTAACAAAGAAAAGAATTCAGATAGTTTACTTAATAGTCAATTATATCTAAATCCTTCTCCTTCGCTCAATCTCTTCAATTCATAAAGTAAGCAACTCCGATGGGTTTTCCAAAATACCCTTGTACTTGTAACCTAATGTAATATTAAGTAGGAAATAAAATAATATATAAGGAATAACTCTTTTCATTAGTTTTTATCTATCTGATGAAGCTACAGTGTGGTTATAGTTTCGTTAATATAATGAAAATCTAAATACCATAGTTTTATTTCATTGCAAATTTGTATATCGATTTTCATCAAGTAACGACCTCTTCAATCAAATCACTTTATTCTTTTCATTCTAAGAAAAACAAATATTCCATCTTTCCTCAATTTTTCTTATTTTAACATTTTATTTAAAAGTCAACCATTCATTCATGATGTTTTGACATCACAGAAAATCTATGGTCTTCTCTCAATTTCCAAACTTACAACGGAAACGGGGAAATAAGAAGAAAGCATCGATTATGAAGTCTTAACAAAACTAACGAAAGAAAAAGAAACAACAATTTTGAAATCACGAAAAATTAAAAGCAACACAGCAATGTCAAGTTTGTGAATGTTACAAACAGATATCTTGTGTTTCCTCTTCTTGATCGTATGACAACCATACTCCCTACTAAATTATAAATAGTTTCTTGGGGTACGAGGGTAGACTGAAAAGTTTCTGACCTAACAAAGATACAAGAAATTCTTTCTGAAATATTTTCTTTCAACAGCACACACAACAACCATATCTGTAAACCTTCTTAATAGTACTCAGCGTTTTTCACTGCAAAATAGTTGTTCATGAAGGTGGTTGTCCCTTCATTTAACGAAAATTTATATCCTCCGAACGCAATTTCTAGATGAGGAGATGAAGAGAAAACGCTTGGGGCTAGATATGGGGAGTAAGATGGATGGTCAAGCAGTTCAAACCGTAATTCGTAGATGTTCGTAGATGGCAACTACTGAAGTGTGCACTTTGAGAAACTGGATTTTCAATTGATGTGGCCGTTTTCATCAAATTCTGTATTTAGTTGGTCAAGTAATGATGCGTAATATGCTTCTGGGAAGGTTTTTCCATTTTGAGATAATCGATTTAAATAACTCCATGACTACTCCGAAGAACAGACGGCATCACTTTTCCGGCGGAAAAAACAGTTTTTGCCTCTTTTTGGAACCGGTTCCTCTTTTGTAGTGCACTATTTGAACTGCATTTTTGTTTATGTTGTGTAGTGGTGTATCCAAGTTTCATCTACAGTAATTAATCGGCGCCAAAACTCGGACTTATTGTGCCCAAACTGCGTCAACAGCTCATCGAAATATTCATTTGAACACATTTCTGGTCTAACGTAAGCAAACGCGGCACCCAACGAGCGGACAGCTGTCTCATGTGTGAATATTGATTTAATATGTGACAGACGCGTTCATTTGACATGTTTAGGTTATAAGCTAGCTATCTTTTCCACTTCGGCAGTCGTCTAGCACCATTCGTTGAATTTTGGCGATGTTATCGTCGGTAGTTGTAAGTTTTTTTACGTGCCAAATGTTCATCGTCTCGCAAGCTCTTACGACCACGTTTAAATTCAGCTGCCGAAAATTTCACTGTCAATGACAACTCGATACTCGATTTTGTCTATTTTCACAAAAACACTCACTCAAACGAATGTTCCATAACAACAACGCGTCCAAAATGGCTGAAAATGGATTGTCAACTCTGCAAATTTGTATCTCCACCATTTTTGGGAAGCAAATATTGAAATGATGAAAACCAAGAAAATATGGAATATTTCTTTTCCCTAGAATGGGAAGAATAAAGCCATTGGTACATTCTGTGGGTCACCTGGTCATTGGCTGAAACTATGCCTTGTCACATCTACGCCTATGAGTTTCGTGTGAAATCGTTGAACGATTTACGAGATATCACAAAATTAAAATTTTAGGTGAATCGCTTATATGGAGGTCAAGTGTATTTCGGAAACGAAAGATATTTCTACTTTACAGCCATATTTATGCATAATTTGTCCGAAGTAGAAACGTAACATCCTGTACAGATTGAAAATATTGAAATATTCCACGAAATTATCAATCATTCCGTTACTGACATCGAAATGTAAATTTCTGTTTTAGGCCAAAATTCAAAATCGTTGGTCTTTCTCGCTTATAGAAACATGTTTTCATGGATAGATGGATCACATTAAAAAATATGAACTATGATTGGAAGAACAAAAAATGTGTTTTTCGATTTCGATGTAACAATATTCGAAAACTATCTAACTGGAAATTTCAAATGAAATCTGCGAAATGTGCATCACGATCAACAATCACTATCCATCAAAGCATTATCATCGAAATCGAAGGCATTGTGCAAACACAAATCATTCACATCCAAGGTCGGTTTTTCAAACGCTTGGTTGACGGCTCCAAATAAATCGTTAAAGCGTAGTCAGTAATAAATGGGGTTTCTTTCCGAGAAAATTACGGAAACTTGCTCCAACAACGCGGCTTTTTTCACAAATAGCTCGCCTAGAGACACCAGTGAGGGGGATGGAGGCTGGGGTGATTTCTTGCTTATGGAAGATATGTATATGAGAGGGAAGTATTGAAAGAAATTGGTTTAGGTCTATTGGCGCTATGGATATTAAGAAATTTATATTTTCCAAATTGCTTTGAAAATCACAAATATGAAGTATTAAATATTGCATATTAAAATATCATTCCTCTCTAATTTACAACATCAGCTTTTTAATGTAATAATTGAAACAATGTATATATGTTCTATTTTCGATGTTTCAATCCAGCTGATATGTGCAATAATGGAAATAGAGACCCTCCATATACGTTCTTGATAGTGGAGGAAAATACATTAGTGAGGACAGATCACTACCATTTATTTTGTTATCGAGTTATTTCGAATTTCTAGATATTCGTAGATTTCGGCATATGCCAATATATTGGTTGCTATCAGCGTTCGGTGAAAACTATTTTGACATTTTGCTGGCACTTTTTTGAGTGAGGTGAATGGTTTCGGAATTATAATATAATCTAGTTATTTTTTAATCTAAACTATAGGTGAATTTGGATGAAATAGGAGGAGTATTTTTATTATATATGAATAATATTAAAAAAATGGGTCTAACCCCGACGAGTTGCCCATATATCTGTTCATGCAATCAAACCGATATTAATAATAATAATGATATGCCTTTATTGCACAAAATATTGTTGTACACTCTCTTGGGGGAGGTTTAGCCAAAGGCTACCCTTACATCTAACCCCCAAATTATAATAATAATAATAATTATGAGAATAATATGAATATATAAATGCAAACATGAAAAATGAAATACAATATGTGAAAAGTATACAAGGAAATGAAAAAAACAAAAGTAAAGGTACGCATGAAAAAAATAATCAGAATCAAGTGACATCCCCATGACAAATGGCAGGAAGCAAAAGAAATTTAAAATTAAATAATTTCATTAATATATAACACAAAATGAAATTGTCATGGCACAATCGACGAATTCAGACTCAGTAGGTGTTTTTTCAGGAGCTTTTTGAAAATTGATGTACTGGGTGACTGTAAAAAAATAAAAAAAATATAAATCCACCACCCGGTAATTTATACCACTGCCAGGCAATGATTAAAATCAAAACAACGAAAACTAAACTCTAGATGCATTGCTCGCATATCCTACAACAAATGTTCAAAGATCAATGGAGTTACTATGACTGATAGTCTTATCGTTTTCTTTCAAGATTTATAATCCTCCATAATCATTCCAATGTTTCAACTGCTCACCCAGTAATTTTGATGGAGAACGAAAACTTGCACACCATTGTGGAGACAAACAAAAATCCTTTCTCAGAAGGTTATAACTGGACCTATCTTCTGCTTTAAAAATAACACAGGGTAGTCATCCCTGCTCTAGGGGTTGAATTTTGAGATGTGAATGGTTTTCGGAAGATGACAGCTTTTGATCTGGAATGAATCTGTTCCATTTTTTTGCACTAATACTCCAATAGTCTTGGGGCCATAGTCTTCTCTATTTTTCAGTGGCTCACTCTGTATCTTCTTCAGTTTTCAATCAAAAATGAAAATTCTTTCACGGGAATGCAGACAAAGATAATACATTTCTTTCGAGTTATCAGTCGACCCATCTACCCTCTTCAAAATTTTCAAGGGTGGTCACCCCTGCTCTAGGGGTTGAAATTTGAGATAAGGATGGTACTTGATAATGACTGCCATTGATCAGCATGGATCTGTTCCATTTTACTTCACTGAAACTTGAATAGTCTCAGGGAAATAGTCTTCCCTATCTTTCAGTTTCTCACCCTGTATCTTTTACAGTTTTCAAATAAAAATGGAAATTCGTTGAAGGTGATGTAGACAAAGAAACCACCTTTCTTTTGAGTCATCATTCGACCCATCTTCCCTATTCGAATTGTTCAAGAATTGCAACCCCCGCTTAGGGGGTCGATATTTCAGGCAAGTTTTGTACCCCAGAAGATGTCCCCATTAAAACCAAAATTGACCTGTTTTTGATTTTTGATCAGGAATGAACATCTTGGTAGATATAGCCTCGGTTTAGTTTTCGTGAAGCACCCTGTATATTAGGATAACATCAAATGTCATGAAAATATATCAATCTACCAGAATATGCTTTGTTACATCTTTACATATGAGTTTCGTGTCAAATGAATGAGCTGCAATCCCAAATATTTGTTCTTCAAGAGAAAATCATGTGCTCAAGTGCAAAATGTAGGGTCTACAAGATTTGGCGTTACAATTTGATGTGAAAATATACAATATACACATTTTTAGGGTAACGTACCCCATATATATATATATATATATATATATATATATATATATATATATATATATATATATATATATATATATATATATATATATATATATATATATATATATATATATATATATATATATATATATATATATATATATATATATATATATATATATATATATATATATATATATATATATATATATATATATATATATATATATATATATATATATATATATATATATATATATATATATATATATATATATATATATATATATATATATATATATATATATATATATATATATATATATATATATATATATATATATATATATATATATATATATATATATATATATATATATATATATATATATATATATATATATATATATATATATATATATATATATAAAATATATATTATATATATATATATATATATATATTTTTATTGAAAATAAAGTTGGTGCAGACTATATCAAACATACATCTCAAAGCATCTGATACAAATTTGAAAAATTTTACTTCAATGACTCAAGCGGTTTACGAAAATTCAAATTTAACTGCATATATGTTATGATATACGGCCCAACATATTGGAGAAGAAAATGAATTATTAGAGACATGAAATATAATATAATGTAATATTTCTCGATTTTAACATGCTATAATTCGAAACGAGGAACAAATTCTCTGTGAACAGATGTGACCTATATAACATCTCAGAAACAGAAGGGATAATATTTAAACGTACATTATATGATCTCATATTAACCCCATCTCTTCCGTAGAATAGCGTCATAAAATGTTCAGATTGATCCAGCTATTTCAAATGTATATGAATGAGGGATAAGGCGATCATTTTTTGCCGCTAGAAATATCAGATAAATGGTCTTCGATTCTGATAGTTCTGATAGAAATTAGTCCTCATAAATTCATTTTTGGCAGGATATTTCTCGAAATGGCAGAAGATGATGATGGATCAAATACTTTTCAGTAGTATTCATTGATAATAGCTTTCCAAGAAATTCAAGGTACAATTCAATAAAATAAATTTTTTGTTGAATTGACAATTGCTAGACGAATGTTAAAACTTTACGTTGCTTTTTCAATTAGCTTTGCTACTCTGCTTCGCAATTCATTCTGCAGCCATAATTCAAATGTCTGTTCACGATGGATATATTTCGATGTTTAAGGACTGTAGTTTTGTGAAATATTGTGACTAGAGGAAATTGACCCTACTTTTCCTTACATTGTCTTGCTTCGGTGACCAATATTCAAATTGCCGATGAGTGTCGGAGAATTCTCAGGCGTTGTGAATTATGGAAACAAGATAATGAGAATGTATCTGAATTCCTACATTGATTGTATCCATTGAACTTCATTTCGTATAACAGAATGTCTCGTTAATTTCTTTTTTTTGAAATAACGATTCAGGTTACTTTCAAAAATTTTTGGAAGGCAAAGTTGCTTCGTTATTCACACAAATCTGGTATCTTAATGTAAAACATTCAATCATTTATGTAAATTGTCATTGGAAGAATGTTGAAACTGTTTCAAGAGCACAGAACATCATTCGGGGTACATTTCGTGGAAAGATATAGAGATAGTGGATAAAAATTAATTTTCGGTGGACCTAGAAAAGTACTTGGTTGAAAAAATCGACAGTATATGTAATGTATTTTTGAAAAGAAAAAAAACACTATTCAACGAAATCAAAGTTACATATCGTTCATGTTTAAAAAAATGTAAATTTGAATTATAAATAAGAAACCATTGGATGATAAAGGAATTTCTGCTCAAAATTTTTTTCTACGCGTCCTAAATTCGATGGTTTCATGAGGCAGCTATGTGAAACATTGCAGATAGAAAAAATTGACTCCCCTCTTTCTCAGTCTCGATTTCAGAGTGAACCGATTTGAGTTTTCAGTTTTTGTTTTTGAGTTATTCCAGAATTTTTGATTTTCCGGGATCTGAGCAAATGATCTTTTCTAATTAAGTAACGTAAAAAATATTTCACACTCTGGAGTCACTTTCTGAATAAAATCCATGGATGCAATTTTTACCCAACCAACTGTAGTTTCACTACACCGTAGCTTCTTCAGACGAATGAATGTACAGAAAATAAGATTGAGAATATGAATACAAATGTTCATGAGTAATTAAAAGCTTATTGGGTTGCTTCTACTTAAGTGGTAATTTATTACAGGTATATCTAATAAAATTGAGAAATAGATTGCTCCCCGAAGAGATTCAATAGAGGTAAATGGGCTTAAATCGACTTGTTCATTGATGATTCTACCTAAGTGTTTGTATTTGGTGATTTCTAAAGTTTCCCAAAGATCTACCTTCCAATATTTATTATCTGTATGCAAAGTTTCAAACTGTAGGTCGAAAGAGTGATTATTTTCTAAGAGATGATTCGCGTAATTTGAATCTGATTTTTTATTTGAAAAACTGCGTTTATGTTCCGATATTCTAATATTAAAATTTCTATGTGTTCTACCCATGTAGAACTACACAGTCATTGCAATTCAATCTATAAACACCTGATTTATAGTTTTTACCTGATTTGGTTCTATTATTTTTATATATTTGCCTAAATTATTATTAGTTTGGAAAGCTATGTTGAAATTATTGCAACTCAAGAATGATTTCAGTTTCTCACTTGTAATGCCAACGTAAAAAGTAATGTAGTAACTACAGACCTATATCTTAGTTGTCTAATTTGTCCAAAATTGTTGAAAAGGATATTAAGTAGAAATTAGCAGTATACATGACTAGAAACAACATTTTATCCGACTTTCAGTATGGATTTAGGGAAGGAAGGTCGACACAGGATGCCATCGCGAAACTTACTGAAAAAATTTATAATGCTTTCAATACCCAGAGCTTTCAGAATATTAGGTGAGATTAATCTGTTCAAGAAAAGGGTTCGCAATTTGATAATAGATTGTGAACCGTATTGTGTGAATGAGTTTTACGACTATTGTAAAAATTTTAGTCGTAAATAATCATTTGTATCTTATTGTGACTTGTTCGTCGAATTTTGTATTACATTGTACTAGTGTTTTTACGATAATTCTGTTGAATAAATATTTATATTATTATTTATTATCGTGGACTTATGCACTATCTCAGCTAGTAGCTGGATATAATTTACCTTTCCCAGATTTAGCAATCAAAGGAATAGGCTCGATTACAATATACTTGACATAAATTTCCTAACTATCCTACATGTATTAAGAATTACAGCTTTTGCATTTCTATATAGGTATTCTTATGCAATTCTAATTTCTTAAGGCTATCATGCAAAGTTTTGGGTATTAAACCAGTCGAGGATACGATGACAGGAACGATATCTATTTTGTCGAGGTGCCACATCTGCTTGATCTCAATAGCAAGGTCTGTGTATTTGGACTTTTCTCCTGGAACTTATTCAGCACGTTGTTATTATTTGGTATGGCGACATCCACCAGCATTGCTGTCTTGGCTCTCTTATCATACACCACTATGTCCGGCCTATTATTCGTCACCATTCTGTCAGTGATAATAGGCCTATCGTAGTATAATCTGACAGAGTCATTTTCCAATACGGGCGCCGGTTGATACTTGTAATATGGCTGGAATGTATTCAGAAGTCCGTACTTGTGTGCAAGTTTCTGATGGATAATGTTGCACACTTGATTATGCCTGTGAAGATAGTCTGTATTGGCCAGTTGTTCGCATCCGGACGTAATATGCTGTATCGTCTCCGATCTTATATGGCATTTTCTGCACCTATCTGTTTGTAATGTTCCGTCCTTCATAATAAATTTTTTGTAGTTGTTTGTAGCGATCACTTGGTCTTGGATGGCCATAAGGAATCCTCTGTTTCCGCGAATAATTCTCCTTTCATCAACCATTTGTTGGAGGCTTCTTTGTCGATGTGTGGTTGATCAATCTCATGGTGATGTCGTCCATGCAATTCCTTTCTTGACCATTGCTCTTGTTTTTCAGTATCTGATAGGAATGGTAGATTCAGCAGGTCATCTCTGGTAGCAAGATTTAGAGGTGTATATCCCTTATCAGCCAACGATACCACTCTATGTAGGTCAGAAGTGAGAGCTTTTGCTGAGAAGAATTCTCTGAGATTTCTTATTTGTTCGGTGTGTAATTATTATTTATTACCGTGGACTTATGCACTATCTCAGCTAGTAGCTGGATATAATTTACCTTTCCCAGATTTAGCAATCAAAGGGAATAGGCTCGATTACAATATACTTGACATAAATTTCCTAACTATCCTACATGTATTAAGAATTACAGCTTTTTGCATTTCTATATAGGTATTCTTATGCAATTCTAATTTCTTAAGGCTATCATGCAAAGTTTTGGGTATTAAACCAGTCGAGGATACGATGACAGGAACGATATCTATTTTGTCGAGGTGCCACATCTGCTTGACCTCAATAGCAAGGTCTGTGTATTTGGACTTTTCTCCTGGAACTTATTCAGCACGTTGTTATTATTTGGTATGGCGACATCCACCAGCATTGCTGTCTTGGCTCTCTTATCATACACCACTATGTCCGGCCTATTATTCGTCACCATTCTGTCAGTGATAATAGGCCTATCGTAGTATAATCTGATAGAGTCATTTTCCAATACGGGCGCCGGTTGATACTTGTAATATGGCTGGAATGTATTCAGAAGTCCGTACTTGTGTGCAAGTTTCTGATGGATAATGTTGCACACTTGATTATGCCTGTGAAGATAGTCTGTATTGGCCAGTTGTTCGCATCCGGACGTAATATGCTGTATCGTCTCCGATCTTATATGGCATTTTCTGCACCTATCTGTTTGTAATGTTCCGTCCTTCATAATAAATTTTTTGTAGTTGTTTGTAGCGATCACTTGGTCTTGGATGGCCATAAGGAATCCCTCTGTTTCCGCGAATAATTCTCCTTTCATCAACCATTTGTTGGAGGCTTCTTTGTCGATGTGTGGTTGATTAATCTCATGGTGATGTCGTCCATGCAATTCCTTTCTTGACCATTGCTCTTGTTTTTCAGTATCTGATAGGAATGGTAGATTCAGCAGGTCATCTCTGGTAGCAAGATTTAGAGGTGTATATCCCTTATCAGCCAACGATACCACTCTATGTAGGTCAGAAGTGAGAGCTTTTGCTGAGAAGAATTCTCTGAGATTTCTTATCTGTTCGGTGTGTAAATTGACAACATCTATTAATCCGCGTCCTCCTTCTTTCCGCTTCAAAGTTGTTCGTATCACAGACGATTTTGGATGATGATTGTTGTACTTTGTCAGCATCCTTCGGGTCTGCCTTTGAATATCATCTAGCTCCGTCTTAGTCCATCTGATTATTCCAAATGAGTAAAGCAACACTGGAATGGCGTAGGTATTAATTGCCTTGACTAGATTCCCTGAGTTCAACATCGATTTCAGCACAGACTTCAGACGCTGACTGTATTCTGAACGAATCTTCTCCTTTGATTGTTTTTGGTCTAACAATCTGGCTTGTTGGTATCCCAGATATTTGTATGTTTCGCCATCTCTCATGCACTGTATAATGTCACCGTTTGGAAGTTGTGTTTCACCATCTATGACTTTCCTCTTTGAATGTTCAGGGTCTTACATTTTCAATCCTGAATTTCATATGAACATCTGCCGAGAACTCACTGACAGTTTTCAGCAATCATCCAATTGCTTCTTGTTCGAAGCATATAATTTGATGTCATCCATATACAGCAGGTGGGAGATTGTATGATAATTCCTTTCTGCTTTTATCCTAAATCCGTATCCAGTTCTATTGAGCATTGAGGACAATGGGTTCATTGCCAAACAGAACCATAGTGGACTCAAAGAGTCTCCTTGAAAAATTCCACGACGTATGGGTATCTCGTCGGTTTTAATTGATTTATTGTTCATGTTGACCTGCAGAGACGTGCGCCAGTGTGTCATTGTTGTCTTCAAGAACTCTACCAGGGCTGGGTGAATTTTGTATATTTGCAATACTTCAACAAGCCAAGAATGGGCGGTACTATCGAATGCTTTCAGATAATCGAGAAAAGCTGAATGAACATTGCGATGCCCTACGTGTGCTTGTTTCATTATCACAGAATCGATGATGAGTTGTTCCTTGCACCCGTGGTGTTTCTTTCTGCATCCTTTCTGCTCCTCTGCTAGTATATTGTTGTCGTCAAGGTGTTGGTATATTCGATTGGATATGCATGAAGTGAGTATTTTGTAGAGTGTTGGCAGGCAAGTGATTGGCCTATATTGAGACGGATCCTGTGTTCTATCGCTCTTAGGTAGCATATATGTTAAGCCTTGCGTTAGGAAAGTGGGTGTTTTCTTGGGATGTTGAAGAACATACGTGAGCTGTTTCGCTAGGGCTCCATGGAGCTTATCAAACTTCTTGTACCAGTAGTTGTGGATATTATCTATACCTGTGGCCTTCCAATTGTTGGTCGCTCCAATTACTGTTGTAATTTCTTCCTCCGTTATTCCATCGAAGTCCATATGTCTGATATCGAGGCGTTCTTTTTCATTCGTGATCCATTCCGCATCTCTATTGTGTTCTTTGGGGTTCGACCATATTGATGACCAATAGTCGGTCAAGCACTGTGCGTCAGGTACTTCTCTGTTATTGTTGGTCGCAGTTTTGTTATTTCCTTATGAAAATTGGCAGCGTTTTGGAGGAACCTTTGGTTTTGTGTTTCCTTTCAGTATACTTGACGTATCTTGAAAGCCTCTTTGCTTTTGCTTGGAGTTTCTGTTTCAAAGTGTCCATATACACGTCGATGTGTTGTTTGTGATCAGGGTGTTCTGTGTTCGTACCAATTTTCCTATAAATTTTGCGCATATGTGATTTCAAGCGCCTTGAGGGTTTTCTGTTTCTCAGGAATTCTGTGAGGCGACCGATTTCTGCTCTAATATTATCAATATCCTTCTCCAGTCGTTTTTGCCATGGTGGTTTTCTGACGCTTTTTGGCTCAGCTTGAATCAGAGTTGTGGAGATTTGTTGTTTGTGAAGTCGAAGAACCGCTACTGCTCCACAGTAAATCAAAGTGTGAATCTTCTCCAAGGTGTTCTGGTCGGTATATTCTTCAAACATTGAGTTTACACTTGCTAGGATGATATTGGTGTTCTTGTTCGTCTTGAGTTTGGGCAGTTTAGGTCTTTTAGTTGGGTTACTACCACTGAATTCAGTTATTGCTCTGTTGAGTTCTGATTTTGCTAAATACGTATATTCGTTCTGCTGATTCGGCTCAAGAGGGCGTTCCATGTTAATATTCGTTTCCGTGGCTTCGATGTTATCTGTGACACTTTCATTGACTCCAGCAGGTATACCGTTATGAGTATCATTTTCGCTTCTGAGTTCCATTATGACCTCTTCTCGTAAGCTTTGCAGCGTTTCTGAAGAAAGTAGCCTGTTTTTAACGATTGTTCTTCGTTGATCCGAAATCCTCTGCTCGGATATGTGCTGTAATTCAGGATATTTTTCTATGAACGCAAGATGTAACGCGTATCTGTATGCTGTCATTTCCGATTCCAAGTTTGTAATCTTGTAATAGGAACGCATAATGAAGGTATTCATTTCTGGAGTCCACTTCATGCGTTTCCTAGGGAGTCCGGCTCTCGTGGTCGTAGGCATAATGGCTTGCGCCGCCGTTGAAACATCAAGAGTCGGTTGAGAGGTGTTGATGTTATTTCCCACTCGGTTTTGTGTTGCAGTATCCCTACTCGATATCACGCTGCTTCCGTCGCTAACCGAGGAGACTGTGACTCACTTTCCGAACAAGACCCTCTTCCTAAATCTTGAACGCGACAAGAGGTTATGGTGGTACAATGTCGATTCACCCGTTTATTCCTTAGATTGTACATCATTGGATAGGTTGCATTTTATACCTACTGCCAGGTTCAGCTTGGGTACCTCGGGTTCGCTAAGCCCGTACTCAGAAACAATGTTCCTGAGCCCCTGAGGAATTATTATTATTTATTATCGTGGACTTATGCACTATCTCAGCTAGTAGCTGGATATAATTTACCTTTCCCAGATTTAGCAATCAAAGGGAATAGGCTCGATTACAATATACTTGACATAAATTTCCTAACTATCCTACATGTATTAAGAATTACAGCTTTTGCATTTCTATATAGGTATTCTTATGCAATTCTAATTTCTTAAGGCTATCATGCAAAGTTTTGGGTATTAAACCAGTCGAGGATACGATGACAGGAACGATATCTATTTTGTCGAGGTGCCACATCTGCTTGATCTCAATAGCAAGGTCTGTGTATTTGGACTTTTCTCCTGGAACTTATTCAGCACGTTGTTATTATTTGGTATGGCGACATCCACCAGCATTGCTGTCTTGGCTCTCTTATCATACACCACTATGTCCGGCCTATTATTCGTCACCATTCTGTCAGTGATAATAGGCCTATCGTAGTATAATCTGATAGAGTCATTTTCCAATACGGGCGCCGGTTGATACTTGTAATATGGCTGGAATGTATTCAGAAGTCCGTACTTGTGTGCAAGTTTCTGATGGATAATGTTGCACACTTGATTATGCCTGTGAAGATAGTCTGTATTGGCCAGTTGTTCGCATCCGGACGTAATATGCTGTATCGTCTCCGATCTTATATGGCATTTTCTGCACCTATCTGTTTGTAATGTTCCGTCCTTCATAATAAATTTTTTGTAGTTGTTTGTAGCGATCACTTGGTCTTGGATGGCCATAAGGAATCCCTCTGTTTCCGCGAATAATTCTCCTTTCATCAACCATTTGTTGGAGGCTTCTTTGTCGATGTGTGGTTGATCAATCTCATGGTGATGTCGTCCATGCAATTCCTTTCTTGACCATTGCTCTTGTTTTTCAGTATCTGATAGGA
This sequence comes from Cryptolaemus montrouzieri, assembly GCA_013387265.2. Classification (NCBI taxonomy): domain Eukaryota; kingdom Metazoa; phylum Arthropoda; class Insecta; order Coleoptera; family Coccinellidae; genus Cryptolaemus; species Cryptolaemus montrouzieri. Next base: position 52,848,245 of record JABFTP020000001.1, on the reverse strand, counting down.
ATGGTAGATTCAGCAGGTCATCTCTGGTAGCAAGATTTAGAGGTGTATATCCCTTATCAGCCAACGATACCACTCTATGTAGGTCAGAAGTGAGAGCTTTTGCTGAGAAGAATTCTCTGAGATTTCTTATTTGTTCGGTGTGTAATTATTATTTATTACCGTGGACTTATGCACTATCTCAGCTAGTAGCTGGATATAATTTACCTTTCCCAGATTTAGCAATCAAAGGGAATAGGCTCGATTACAATATACTTGACATAAATTTCCTAACTATCCTACATGTATTAAGAATTACAGCTTTTTGCATTTCTATATAGGTATTCTTATGCAATTCTAATTTCTTAAGGCTATCATGCAAAGTTTTGGGTATTAAACCAGTCGAGGATACGATGACAGGAACGATATCTATTTTGTCGAGGTGCCACATCTGCTTGATCTCAATAGCAAGGTCTGTGTATTTGGACTTTTTCTCCTGGAACTTATTCAGCACGTTGTTATTATTTGGTATGGCGACATCCACCAGCATTGCTGTCTTGGCTCTCTTATCATACACCACTATGTCCGGCCTATTATTCGTCACCATTCTGTCAGTGATAATAGGCCTATCGTAGTATAATCTGATAGAGTCATTTTCCAATACGGGCGCCGGTTGATACTTGTAATATGGCTGGAATGTATTCAGAAGTCCGTACTTGTGTGCAAGTTTCTGATGGATAATGTTGCACACTTGATTATGCCTGTGAAGATAGTCTGTATTGGCCAGTTGTTCGCATCCGGACGTAATATGCTGTATCGTCTCCGATCTTATATGGCATTTTCTGCACCTATCTGTTTGTAATGTTCCGTCCTTCATAATAAATTTTTTGTAGTTGTTTGTAGCGATCACTTGGTCTTGGATGGCCATAAGGAATCCCTCTGTTTCCGCGAATAATTCTCCTTTCATCAACCATTTGTTGGAGGCTTCTTTGTCGATGTGTGGTTGATTAATCTCATGGTGATGTCGTCCATGCAATTCCTTTCTTGACCATTGCTCTTGTTTTTCAGTATCTGATAGGAATGGTAGATTCAGCAGGTCATCTCTGGTAGCAAGATTTAGAGGTGTATATCCCTTATCAGCCAACGATACCACTCTATGTAGGTCAGAAGTGAGAGCTTTTGCTGAGAAGAATTCTCTGAGATTTCTTATCTGTTCGGTGTGTATTATATTATTATTATTATTATTATTATTATTAGGGTATCACTGTGTGTTTTGATTGACCTGGCTAAGGCTTTTGATACGGTAGAGCATGGCATCTTGTTAGACAGTCTGAAACAAATTGGTTTGGGAGATGTTGAGTTAAATTTGATGAAATGCTACCCTAAAGACAGGAAACAACTTGTCAAATTGAATGGTGTGGTGAGTGAATTGGGCACGCTCGAGTATGGTGTACCACAGGGTACCGTCTTGGGGCCCATACTATTCATAATATATTTAATTGGTCTGCTGCTTATGCAGACGAAAGGGGATATCATAAGTTATGCAGATGACACACTCATTTTCTATTCAGCTAAAAGTTGGAGATAATTAAAACTATTGGTAGAGTCAAATTTCTTAAACACAAAAAATTGGATGGCGGAACACCTTTTACCTATCAATTTCGAGAAAACGAAGTATATTCCTTTTTGTATAGATCAGCGGTCTCTACCTGATGGCTTCCCCCTTTTCATAAGTGACGAAATGTCTACAATAGAAATCCCTTGTACATATCAATGCGAGTACCTTGAAGTAATTAAATTGGGATGCACATGTAAGTAGACTGATTGTAAGACTTAGGGGACTAGTAACCAGATTCAAACTCATCTTTCAGGAATTATTGATATAGATTATCTAAAAATTATTTATTCGGCTCTTGTTGAGTCGCAAATGCGTTACGGAATAATTGCATGGGGTGGTGCCTATAAAAATGTCTTAAATAAGTTGGATATTCAACAAAATTGGATATTAAAAATTATTTATAAGAAAGACATCTCTTTTTCATCTAAGATGTTGTATGAAATATCTGGTGTATGGGACAGTAGGCAGCTGTTTTGCTCGGATCACTTAAGGAAAAATATGGAGTGTCAGGAACTGATCGCACACGACTCCAATACTCAACATAGTACATTTTCAATCGTTGCTCCAAAAATGGTTAAGACAATTAGTCAGAGGAGCTACTCCTTCATTGGTCCCGGAATGTTCAACAGACTGCCTTTGGATCTAAGAATTACAAAACATATCAAATAATTCAAAACAAGTTTAAAGAGATGGATAAATAGTACGAATAAAGATTATATCACTAGTTTAATTGATCTGAAAAATAACGCATAGATCACAACTCAAATCATAACATTCATAAAACATAAACAAACATAAACATAAATAAATGAAATTTTAATTGAATATATGACCTCCTTCAGCTCTCTCATGTGCCCATATTATTATTATTATTATTATTATTGTTGTTTTATATGCCCTTCTGTGAGGCAAGTTGCCTTCGTATAAGGAAGTTTTAAATTTTATGAATGAACTCATTATAGGCACTCAGCTCAGAGGACCATCAGTTGTAATGAAGCAATGTACCCAAGCTATAAATTGTAAATTTAATTTTATCATGATTTGAAGACGATTTTTTATTATTCGGTAGATGAAATTTTCTGAAAATATGTAGAATATATGAGTAGCATATCCAAACTCGGTTAGATGAATTGTGTATTCAGGTAAAGCATTCTTTGCTGTGAGCGGTAAACCCAATAGACTTAATTATCGATTTTCTCTCAAACAGAATCATCGTTGGATGCAACAAGTGCACACTCAGGATAAAATAAATGCAAGGGCAGAAGTGATAGACAACAACGAATATTTCTTCATTGATGCTAGTTGATGTATGGTGTGAGATTTACTTAGGAACAATATTTATCCTGCTATTGCGAACATTCATCCTCATTCATTCATTCCTGCTGGCGCCTACATATTATCATGGAACTATACAGTTTTATTTGGATCAGTTCTTTCTTGTCTTGAAGTCCATTGAATGCTTATTATGTAATACTAATCTGATTGCTTTCGTATCTTGCGTGAGAGATTACGTCCAAAATAAGACATATAAAAGTAGACCTACGCATAATACTCTTAGAGAGAACTGAATGGACTAACCAACAGAAAAAAAGAAGAACTGAGAAGCCTATACAATGAGCAATGGGACATCAAAATAGAGCAACTCAGCACAAAATACCAATCCCTTTGGAAAATGGCAGCTGCCCTGACAGGAAGAAGGAAAAAGATGACGACACCACACATCACACATAATAGACAAATAGTAGTGAGGGATGAAGAGATATTGGAAACATACGCATCAGCGCTAGAAGAACAATTCAAAACAAACGCCAGCAACAGAAACGCGGAATACAACCAGAACAGAACAGAGAGGACAGAAAGAAGAATCCCGGAATATACAACAGAATACAACTGCATAAAAGAGGTTACAAGAGCAGAAGTACAGGAACACATCAACCAACTGAAAACAAGGAACGTACCAGGACTAGATGGAATCCCTAACCAGACATTGAAAAATCTACCAGATGAAGACAATCATGAAGACAGATCACTACCCAGCAATATTGAAAACATCAGAGACTATCTTGATACAAGAATCACGGATGATATCAAAGACAAACAGAACATATCCACACCAACAGGAGCAGCATTTTTGGAAATTGTGAATGCTTCGGCGAAGTTTGGTAGAAATGACTAATCTATAAAATGAAGATGACAGGATGTACAGCGAAGCTTATCAACATCACTATATTATACCTACAAAACAGGATATTCATAACCAGGATACATGGTCAGAAATAAACAGCGAAGAGAATAGGGGCCGGCGTACCCCAAGGATCAGTAGTAGGACCACTACTATTTGATCTACACATCGAAGACGAAGCACGGCAATTTATACATCCCACAGGAAAAAAGCAGAAGTGAGGAAATTGCTACAAGAGGATATCGACCAATTGACCAATGTACATTGACCACAAGAAGAGAAAACATCCGGACACATCAGAGGAAATCACTATAAAAGAACCATCAATCGAATGAAAGAAGGAATCATGATATCTCGGTGTAATTCTCGACGACCAAGATGCACATTGTGAAAATCACAAGGAAAACAAGAGCAATTCATGGAAAATTGCACCTCCTACTCAACGGAAGAAGAAATGAAGATAATCATCTCAGGAATAATATATGCAGGACAAATTTGGCATCTAGACGACCGATTCGAGAGAAGACAACTACAAATAGAACTCAACAATATCGTCAGGACAGTAACAGACGTCCCTTCGTACATGAGCAATGATCAACTTAGCAAGGAAATGGAATAATACTGAAAGAAATCATCACATGACGCACGACAAGAATAAGTTACCAGATGAAAGGCTACGAAAATAACGAGATATACCAAACAATGGGACTAAAACCGAGGATAATAGCAAAGAAGACAAAAGAAGAGGAAACAACAGGTCAGTCCAGATGTACCACAAAAAGGAGGATAACCAACAAATGGAACCCCAGGACAACCAGAGAGATGCAAATAAATCGAGACGAAGGGGGAAAAGCATAAAAAACTGACCCTCGTTGAAATTCAAGGATCACATCACCATCATCAAGACACTTATCAATACAAATTCAAACAAATTCTTCACCAGAATTTCAAGATTACTGATTATATTTTCGATTGACTAAGCCCTTGTGCAAAACTTGCCTATTTCGAAACACAACCACACGCTAAGTTGTTAGTATGCAATTCGATTTCAAGTAGATTTGTTGTACTCAGAATTCAGCCAGAAATCCTAAAATGTGGAAGTTCACAGGATATCTAATTTAAATGAATATGTTGATGTGGATTATTTTGGAATCCTTTGATTTTTTTTTTAAATTGGATATTCAACTCCATAATATAAATCAAAATATTCAATTCTAAGGTACCGTGACTATTTTCGGTTTGGTTTCTGTTTTCAACATTGAAGCACCACACCAACAGTTTCACGTTGGTATAGAGAATTTAAACCCAGAAGGATAAGTTTAGCGAGGATCAAAGCCTATGTGCACCAAAAGCAGTAACCTCAGAAAATATGGATACTGTGCTGAAGATTATCCAGGAAGATCGGCATGCAACTTATCGAGAGACTTAGGCATAATGCAGATTTCAAAGACCTCAATACAAAAAGTTTTCTCTCAGATACTGCACCTGTTGTCAGAAGAACAGAAAGCTGCAAGGTTGAATTGTGTGAAAAACTCTAAACCGCTTGAACTTTCGAAAGTCTAAAAGCGTTTGCAATATTGTTTGTGGAGAAAAATTAGCATCTGCAGGATCGAAACGTTGGTTTCGAAAGTAGGTCATGTAGAAACATTTCCTTTACGAGATTAAGGAACAGTTACTGCCGATTGGTACACAACCATTTGTTTACCGCAAGTCGTTAATAAGCTTCGAGAATCCAACTCCGTCAGCTAGTTGGTTTCAAGTTCGTACACAGCCCGGTGGTATTGTGGTATTTAACGCAAGGAAACATCGAATTATTACATTATCCTGCTTACAGTCCGGACCTAAATGATTTTTTCACGTTTCCCAAAATCAAGAACGTACTACCTGGTCAAAGGTTTCCGCCTTCAGAAGAAGCTGATGATGTCTACCAAAAGGATATTTTGAAAATAGAAGCAAACGATTGAAATAACTGCTTCTAGAATTGATTCGAACGAATGCTGAAGTGTATTTATCTTCACATAGAATACTTCGAGAAACAATCAGGTCTTCAAAAGTTCTAAATTGTTTTATTCTAGCTCTATATACAAAACTCAAAAGACAACCCTCGTATAAAAATACCACGATACCTGTGTGTTCGAAATTTTTTATTCACATGTTATGATACATGAAAATAAATCAAATGAATTTGGATCAGAAAAATCTGCCTTAGATAAGCTCATTTTAGAAGGTGAGAAATAAGGATATAGGAGGATGGTCCAGAAAAGAACTAGATGTATAATATAATATCCATAATTCCTGGAGTAGCCTCTTCGTTTTTGTTTCAATCGAAGGTCAAAGAATCAGTCATTACGAATGAATGAATTTTATTGAAAAGGAGGTTACGTTTAGCTGACCCATCTCAATATTCCGTAATATTTTCAGATCGATGGATTTTTTTCGTCCATGAAGTCAAGGCCATTGGGCTAAACGGGTATTCAATCCTTTCCGAATAATATGCGATGTTGAATATGGAAATTACTTTAAAATTGATGAAACGCTACTGTAGAGAACATTTCAGTTTGAATGTTCGGCTGACGTCGAAATTTTCATTTCATCTCATAAGGATTATAATAACTGTCAAGCTAGCGTTTTATTTCTGCATTAATTAATGACTCAAACGACTTTATTTCATGAAATTTTTCTCAGAATTCTTTCCAGATTCAATAGAGGTGATTTACTTGAACATACATGAAATCGAGTGTAATCCACAAGTGTTTATCAAAAACTATCACATTTAAACATCATTTTGAGTGGTTCATCTGGGAATTTGTTTTAAATCAGCATGCAGAAAACATTCCAATATCATATTGAAAATACTGCGCAACGGCTTTGAAGATCAATTTCAAATTTTGGCATAAGATTAGATCGATATGGATCTTCAATTCGCAGTACAACTTCCGGTTATACCGGATACTGACAACAACTTTGCTATTTCAAATGTCATGATGTACTTCGTAATTTTGTTTCTTAAAAGGCATACTTTTTCGAGCTTCTTTTGTTGAGATTTGTCCTATCTGAATTTTAACTAATATATATTTTAATTAATATATATATATATATATATATATATATATATATATATATATATATATATATATATATATATATATATATATATATATATATATGCCAAAAATGGGACAAATAAAGGAGGGAGAGCGTGGAAGATCTGTGGAATCAGATTGGGGAAGTGATTAATGAGGCTGCGAAATGAAAAATCTTATTAGAACACAAAATAAGAAAAGATGGAAGGACTGGTTCCATGCAGAGTGTAGAGATCAAGTAACCAGAAGGGAAAAGCGCTAATACGAAATAATATTCTAGCAAATCTGAAACAATACAAGAATGTACGAGCGAAGACAAAGGATCTCATGGAAAAAGAAAAGAGAAAACGAGAAAGCAGAATTCGAACAAATCGAGGCGGAAAGACTTATAGTAAACGCCAGGAACTTTTACATCGGAGTATCGAAAGTGAAAAGAGGTGTCAGACCCAACTCGGTCATGTCGCTCAAGAAGGAGAACGGGGATCTGATTCTCGATGAAGACTTTGAAAACGCACTTTGAGGAGCTCTTGAATGTGACACATGAACCGGGATATAAAGAAAGCACATACTCCACTGGAGACCCACCAGTAGAAGAACCTTGTCTTGAAGGAGTAGTGAGGGCAATACAGAAGCTGAAGAACTCGAAATCTCCAGGCTCAGACAGCATCCCCGCGGAATTTATCAAGTACGGAGGCCATGCCCTGCACTCCCAGCTGTATTCGTTGATTAAACGTAAATGGGAGGAAGAAAGCATACCAACTAAGTGGCAAGAAAGCATTATCATCCAAATTCACAAGAAAGAAGAACCAAATTCACCTACAAAATTATATCAAATATCCTACTGGATAGGCTGACCCCCTTTGTGGAAAACTCTATAGTTCATCATCAGGCCAGGTTCAGAAGAAGTAGATCCACAATACACCAACTGTTCGAGCTAAAGAAAATACTTAAAAAGGGCTGGGAAGACAATAGAACCATATCGAACCTCTTCATGGATTTCCGACCGGTGTATGGCAGCATAATAAGGGCACAAACATGGAACGCAATGTCGGAGCTCTCTATACCGAAAAAGCTCATTAATATGACAAAACTTTGTATGGACGGAACCAAAGCAAAAGTTCGACTGGAAAGTAGGACCTCTGAAGATTTCAGATTGAAAAATGGTCTCGAGCAAGACGATGCTCTGTCCCCTTTACTATTCAATATAGTCCCGTAAAAAGCCATAAGCGCAGCACAAATAAAAGCGGAGATTCTCATAGCTACAGGTCCCAAACTATTGCTTGCGTATGCAGATCATATAGATCTCGTTGGAAATACAGTGGCCACTATCAAAGACTAGAACCAGAAACGAGAAAGGTAGGCTTGAGAATCAACGAGGAGAATACAAATTACATGTGCCTTAACAGACAGGCACGTAGAGATAGGCTAGAACAAAATATAACGATCGAACCTTATAATTTCGAAAGAGTAGAGCAATTCAAATACCTTGGAGCTACAATAACAGCAGATACCGCCATGACAGAAGAGATAAAAGGTAGAATCCAATCGGCCAATCGATGCATTGCTCTGGAGAAGCTTCTGAGATCCAAAAGTCTATCTAGAATATCGAAGCTAAAAGTTTATAAATCGATGATAAGACATATTGTCACCTACGGGTGTGAAACCTGGACACTAACCAAAGACAATGAGAAAAAGTTTAGACAGTTCGAGCGTAAGATCCAACGAAAAATCTACGGCCCCCACCACGAATCTACTACAGATCAATACCGTTCAAGAACTAATGCGGAACTATACAGAGACAGTAACATCATCCAGGAAATCAAGGCGCAGCGGTTGAGGTGGGCAGGTCATGTCCAGAGGATGGGGAACGAAAGGCTTGTGAAGCTGATTTGGGAGGAGATACCACACGGAAGGAGACCACCAGGAGGTCCACAGTTGCGTTGGCGGGATGATCTAAAGCAGATCTGGCCAAATAAAATAACCCTTTTGATCCAAACCTAATGGAAGATCGCAATAGGTGGAGGAGTATTGTGATAGCCAAGACCCACCCAGGGTTGTAGCGGTTTTTGATGATGATGATGAGCGTTTTATTATTATTATTATTTTCAATCAGAATTTTCGGAATTATAGTGTCCAAAACATTGACTCAGATCTGAGAAATTATAACTTCATTTTAAATCTAACGAGAATAGTGTCATTCTTGAGGACTACCTACTTTCCGAAGCTATTTCATATACAAGGTGCTCAAAAACCACTTGACTTGACAAGTCAATAAAACTAAACTGTCATGAAAACGTGTTTTTCTAATACGTGTACATATTTCTTTTTACTTTATAAGAACCTTATTTTACATTAGTATTGATAGGTGTTAGGTTTCCCCTATACATAAAATGATTGTTTTCATTTTATTCGCGATTTCATCAAAAACCTACAGTTCTTCGCAAAATTGAATCAATATGTCGCGGAATATGAAAACAGACAGGAAGTTTCACAATGTTATATGAATTTCGGCCTCAGTTTGACGTTTGGAAATAGGAATATCACCAATTTTGTTTGTGTATCGTTTTTTGTTGAATGAAATGGTAGATGAATATTCAAACGAAGATATAATGTATTTATTCATCGTTCATGGTCAATGTCGACAAATAATAAATGGAACTTTCAAACATTTAACGAGTATCCGAATTTTCATCCAATTTGCAGAAAAAATTTCGAAAATTACAATCAAATTTTATCGCCTATAGAAAACAGACAACGGAAAGTGATAGAGTTAGTTTCATCTTCGAAGATGAAGACATTACAGTTACCGCCTTGGGCTATTTCTATGCCAATCCATAGATTCGGTTTAAAAAGTACCGGGGACTGGTTAATGAAACACAAAATATTCATTTTTCATCCAATAACTTATTGTATCGTCTTCAAAGTAGGACCCTTTCCGAAATTATATATATACGCCAACGCATAATCAAATCATTGAAACAGTTTTCAAACGCTTTTTCCGGTATCGACTAGCCGCGAATTCTCTTTTATGCTTTTTATCGATTCAAAACGGGTGCTTCGAAGTGGTAATTTGAGTTTTGGAAAAAGAAAGATGTCGCCGAAGCCATATCAGCTGGATACAGTCGTGGTTCGATGATATTTGTTGATTCTTTGGTCAGAAATTGATTCACAATGATAGGTAGCTGGTAGATACTCATCTATGATCCCGATAGGTGTCACACTCCCAATTCCTGAACCAAACCTATTATTTCCCTTTCCATCATCCTTGACCATTGAGGGAGGCAATGAGAAACCACCTCAATTAATTCTCCCTAGTACATTCATTCATGGCTGAAATCAATCAAAACATGGGCCTCAGTCCCCGGCAGACCTTAAATGGTTGGAGGCAGCTAAGAATCTCCGGGTCAGCCACAAAGTAGGTTTCATCATTGAACATCAGAAACATGCCACCAATTTCACACCAATATCAGAAAGGGCCCTGCTTTCACAAATCAACGCAAGCCCAGTACCAATCGATATAACTCAGATAAATGTTCCCACAGCAGATAAAAGCGGAGAGGAAAATGAAAAATTCTACAGCGAAATATCAGACATCTACAATAGACTTCCCAAACACCATCTAACAATAATAATGGGGGACTTCAACGCCAAGATAGGCAGCGGAAGAGAGGGAGATTCTGTCGGTTCTCACGGATTAGGTGAAATAAATAAACGGGGGGACAGATCAGTAATCTTTGCCGCAGAAAAGATGTTGGCAGTGCTTAATACCTTTTTCAAATTACAACCAAGAAAGTTGTACACTTGGGGATCGCCACTCTACTCGAACGAACAAATATTTAGAAACCAGGTTGACAATATACTGGTTAACAAGAGATACCAAAACTCTTTCACATCGGTCAAAACCTATCCTGGGGCAGACATAATGTCAGACCATACTCCTGTAGTTGGTACAGTAAAACTAAAATCAAAAACTGTGAAGAAAAGAAGAAGGAAACACAGGTATGACATGCAGAAGCTAAAACAGCCGAACCAATGCAAAAAGAAAATAGCAGTCAAAAGGTGTATCCGAACTAGAATGGCTAAGCAGCATAGTTAATAGTGCAAACGACAAATATTTAAAACCAGATCAAAATATCAAAAGGAAAATGTGGATGACAGACGAAATCCTATAAATGATGGAACAAAGAAGACTCGCGCAAGATACACAGCAATACTTCAAAATGCATAGGCAAATACAGGGAAAGATCAGAGAAGCCAGAGAAAGAGGAGCCAAAGAAAGGAAACTCCAAGAAGACTGCCAAGAAATAGAAGCTCTGCAGCTGAAATATGACAATTTTAACATTCATAATACAGTTGAACAAACGGCTGGCATGTATGGGCCCAAAAAATTATGTAAACTGATGGACAATCGAGGGAATATAGTCATAGATGAACAAGACAAAATAAATATATCACAGAACTACTCCAGGACGTAAGACCACAGCAGCCACATATAATGGATTGATCAGGGCCCTCCATCACCAACGAAGAAGTAAGAGCAGCAGTAGGACAAATAAAAGAAGAGAAGGCTCCTGGGCCAGATAATATTAGATCTGAGTTCTTCAAACTCTAAGAAGATTCTGCAATCGCACAAATCACAAACCTGTTCAACCACATCCACGAAACTGGAGAAATACCTGGAGGAATGGTTATTATCAGCGTTCATCATAATATCTAAGAAACCTGGTGCAAAAAAATGTGAAGACATTCGAACTGTTTCTCTTATGAGTCATCTTTTAAAGCTTTTCCTAAAAATTATACACAGAAGAATATACAGGATCTGTTAAGAATACATGTAGAAGACTCAGTTTGGATTTCGGGATGCAGTAGGCACCGGAGAAGGCCTATTTATTATTCAGGTGCTGTTGAAGAGGTGCAAAGATGTTAACTACGATGTATATACTTGCTTTGTGGACTATAGTAAGGCTTTCGAACGAGTACATCACAATTTAATCGAAATTTTGGGCAATATTGGTATCGACGGAAAAAAACTGGCCATAATATCACAACTATATAGGGGACAGTCAGCGTATATAACCATAGACGAAGAACAGTCAACGGCGATAAGTATTTCCCGAGGCGTTAGACAAGGATGCGTGCTTTGCCCATTATCATTCAATGTGTACTCGGAACACATTTTTAGGAAAGCTCTTGAGGACGTGAACGCCGGAATAAACGTCAACGGTAAAATACTGAACAACATCCGGTACGCTGACGATACAGTAATTATGGCAGACAGTATGAGTGGATTACAACAACTGATAACACGAGTGGTAGAAGTCAGCATGGAGTACGGTCTAGATATTGATGTCGACAGGACAAGATTTATGGTGATCAGCAAAAATCAAATCCAACACACGAACATCTGATACTCCACCAAAAACAAATCGAGAGAGTGACAAAATACACATACCTGGGCACTGTACTTAATGATCAATGGGATCATTCGCAGATGATCTGTTACAGGATATAGAAGGCAAGAGCAGTGTTCTTTAAAATGAGATCAGTGCTTGAGAGCCGATCTCTAACTTTAACTACAAAAATACGACCTCTCAGGTGCTACGTTTTCTCTGTCTTACCTTACGGCGTGGCATCATGGACCCTTACAGAGGCAACTACCAAAAAACTTGCAGCCTTTGAAATGTGGCTTTATCGTAGGATTCTAAGAATTCCGTGGATAGATCATGTCTCTAAACGAAGAAGTCTGCTGAAGAATGGAGAAAGATCCTAAATTAATAACCACGATCAAGACGCGCAAACTTGAATATCTCGGTCATATAATGAGAAATGAAGGAAGATATGGGCTGTTGCAAAGGATACTACAAGGAAAGATCCCAGGTAAATGCGAGCCTGGCAGACGAAGGATCTCCTGGCTCAAGAACCTCAAGACATGGTTCTCACTATCAGCAACAGGACTTTTCTGTGCCGTAACAAACAAGATTATAATCGCTATAATTATAGCCAACATCCAGACCGGATAGGCAACACAAAAAGAAAAAGAAGAAGGAGATAGCCTTGTGAGATGGTGCATTATCGCGGTGCAAAATTCATGTGTTTTCTTTCCACAAATCTAGCCTTCTTTGACGAATTTTCTATCTCAAACGCCACATAAAGTTAAGGTTTTATTCTCTATTTACAGTCTGAACTTCTGCTAACAATTTCAAGTGCATAACACCGCGATAATCGAAGAAAACTATCAACGTTACCTCGACTTTTGATCGACTTTGATGTGTTTTTTTCGCTTTCGGTTCAGTTGAAAGACGCAATTCCGTAGCTTGTTGAGTGGTTTGCATTTCAAATTCATAAATCCATGTCTTACCTTACAATGTGTTTTATGCGCATGTCTTCAGCGACCTTTACGCGATTCTGTTTTTGAATAAAATTCAGACCTTTATAACTGTCGAGAGGTAACGCGTTTCATGCGTGAACAATCGTTTGAAACGGAACGAATTGATTCGTGAGACATAGAAAGTTCATTGTCTATCTCTCTCAAACTTGAACGACGAATTTGAATTGCCATTTCCTTCACTTTATCGATGTTATCTTCAGTTGAAGATGTTGATTGCAGACCAGAGCGAAGCAAATCATCTACCACATCTCGCTCTCCGTTCAATGCACTATACCACTCATATGCACGTGTTTTTAATAAAGTCGATTCACCGTAAGTCTTCTGTAACATTTTCAGCGATTCGGCACACCAAATTCAATCTGCAATAAAAAATTGAGACAAATTCTTCGTTCGATATTTCTATCCATTGTAAAATTTGCAAAATATTTACATAGACAAAATCGAGTACTGAAAACAAACTAAATGACAGATCGCGTTCAAACTCCGCGTCAGTATAGAAAACAGTTGTGCCAACAACAAAAATGTTGACAATTGTTTTGAGCATATTTTCTCAATAATCAATTTCCGGTACCTTTTTGACAAAATCTACTCGTGTAAGTGCTGCTGTTGTAGATTTCGGAATAGCACGTACATTCATTAATAAAAAAATTTTTCACAATAATAATTTTCACCTATTACTCTCATCCACGAATCCAGGAGGCACGGCGATTTGGACTAATTTCTGCGAAATATTGATGGTTCATATTCAAGTGAACCCAGACCAAAGAGTATAGGATAGAGGAGAAGCAGCCCATAAAAGCTTATGAAAATCTGTAGAATACAAGTTTCAGCACCTCCACTGGGTAAGACTCCGTGAAAAACCTCAAATCAACGCCAAAATTAAATCCTTATCCTTTTTTAGTGCTCTTTTGTAACGTTTCACATATAACGAACCACTTTTTTTCTAATTTTTTTCTATTAAATTAATCATTTTTCATCTATCACGTTTCAAGAGAATGATATAAACGATTACAAATTCAGGCGCAGATATCATATTTCAATAATTCTCCTCCCCCGTCGACCCTGCAAAAGCCATCGAACTAAATTGTTGACAGCCGTAAAAACCAGATATCGCTCACAATTATACTGCTGTCTCTCCTCTATCCTTAAGTCTTTGACCCAGACTTCTTGCTAAACATTATATAGACCAATGAATCGAAATTTTTGAAAGGAGGTATTTCTAATCGGCATTATTCTCATATCTGAGTCGTCGAAAATACAGATCAAACATGGGAGCGAAATTTCCAACATTACCTTAAATGTACTCAGTTTTATGTAACCCAATGTCAATATTCAATTCATGAAGAAAATTTGAATGATTTTATCTACATTTGTTTCGAAACTCCTTGACAATCTCCCGTTAAATGCACGTGTTAATAATTGTAATTGTCGTAATTGTCTAAATTGTGGGCATAAATTCGGGTACTTTTTTAACTACATTTGTTTCGGAACTCTTTGACAATCTCCCGTTAAATGCATGTGTTTCATGTTGGTACCGATTAGATAGAACTAGGAGCCATAGCACACCTCATGTAGAGGATAATTAACCAGTTTGTTCGCCGACAGATTGATAAGATGATAAGAAGACTGGGTCCATTGAATTGGCCTGCAAAATCTCCAGATCTTACACCTTTAGATTTTTATTGATGGATATATAATATATATATATATATATATATATATATATATATATATATATATATATATATATATATATATATATATATATTTATTTATACTTGACTAAGGTCCGTACATTGGATTTTTCCGGGGAGAAAGCCTCTGACACCAGAAGAATATATATATATATATATATATATATATATATATATATATATATATATATATATATATATATATATATATATATATATATATATATATATATATATATATATATATATATATATATATATATATATATATATATATTATATTTATTTATACTTGACTAAGGTCCGTACATTGGATTTTTCCGGGGAGAAAGCCTCTGACACTACTCGTTGGTACATTGATATCATTGTCTGATGATGCTATAGTATGTATATATTCTGGTAGATTGATATATTCTCATAACATTTAACGTTATCCTAATATATAATTACTCCAGGATATGTTTTGATTATAATCATTGCGTGGCAATGGTATTAATTACCAGGCATATATATATATATATATATATATATATATATATATATATATATATATATATATATATATATATATATATATATATATATTTATATTTATTTATACTTGACTAAGGTCCGTACATTGGATTTTTCCGGGAGAAAGCCTCTGACACCAGAAGATATATATATATATATATATATATATATATATATATATATATATATATATATATATATATATATATATATATATATATATATATATATATATATATATATATATATATATATATATATATATATATATATATATATATATATATATATTTATATTTATTTATACTTGACTAAGGTCCGTACATTGGATTTTTCCGGGAGAAAGCCTCTGACACTACTCGTTGCTACATTGATATCATTGTCTGATGATGCTATAGTATGTATATATTCTGGTAGATTGATATATTCTCATAACATTTAACGTTATCCTAATATATAATTACTCCAGGATATGTTTTGATTATAATCATTGCCTGGCAATGGTATTAATTACCATATATATATATATATATATATATATATATATATATATATATATATATATATATATATATATATATATATATATATATATATATATATATATATATATATATATATATATATATATAACACCTCAAAAAGTCTAGGAACACTTCCAATATCTTTAAAATATGAATTTGATGAATCTAATTTATAGGAATCATTCTGTTTTTGTTAGGATGTATTGTATATAATGTATTCTCGAGAAAACGAAATATAACTTATTATAAAAAAAATTTGAAATTTGAAAATGACGAAATTTGGTGAAACACAAAAAAATTCTTAACTAATTTTTTCGAAACGATATGGAAGCACTTATATTTTTCAGTACCCAGAAGGTCCACCTCTGTTATTAATGACACTTTGGCATTGTCGCCGCATGCTCAATATGAAATTGCCTGAAGAGAACTGTGGCCACTTTTCTTGATACCAGTTTACGTGTTCTTGGCACCAAACTAAACGAGCAGCGCGATTTCCATGGGTCAGTTGTGGTACTCTTGAAGGACTTCTAGAGTGGAGTTGGCCTTCGTGCAGTCGATTTCTCAGAATTTGGTCGAAAATTTGTACATTATGAACTCGTGATAGCTCTTGAGCTAATTGAGATGCTGTGGTAGTACGATCTCTTCTGGCTTGTAAAACCAGAAATCGGTCTTGGGCGACTGTAGTAATCCTGAAACGACCTGTATGGCGTTTTCCTACGCTACTTGTTTCATTGAAACGCGACCATAAACGGTTTATTACACTTGGGCTACTTTCCAGAACCCTGGATACTTCCCGTTGTGAGCTCCCAGCTTGGAGCATGCAAAACGGCTCGTAACATCCCTTTTCTAGTCAAATGTCGTCTTTCCATGGTCGAATCTTAAAACCTGAATCTTTTATTTGTGCCTACAACAGAAACAAAGTGCCAATTAACTGATTTCAAGCACTTAATACATGGAATGATTATAAAGCAGCGTCGCATCTGCTGCATTTTTTTATGAAAAATTGATGCAGGTTTCATTTTAAAAATAAAAACATCCATATTGATCGTTCTGGATACGATATATCGATATTCAGAAGTGTAACTTAGACTTTTTTGAGGTGTGTATATATATATATATTATATCTTTAATTCAAAGGGAGACGTGCCTTTGACTGCATTGATCCCAATCAAGTGCAAAAAGCAACTATAAGTTAGAAATTTTGTTCCATGACTGATGTGGCCAGAACGACATCTTTATCATTCGAAGTAGTCTAACGTTACTCATTTCACTATTTCACTTTTCAAGAGTGAGAAAATATAATTGTAATTATCGTAATTGTCTTAATTGTGGGCGTAAATTCGGGTACTTTCTTAACTACATTTTTTTCGGAACTCTTTGACAATCTCCCGTTAAATGCATGTTTTTTATGTTGGTACCGATTAGATAGAACTACGAGCCATTGCACACCTCATGTAGATGCTGATTAACCAGCTTGTTTGCCGACAGATTGATAAGAAGACTGTGTCCATGGAATTGGCCTGCAAAATCTCCGGATCTTACACCTTTAGATTTTTATTGATGGAGAGACCAGAAGAATAAAGTTTACTTACACTTGATTGGGATCAATGCTGTCAAAGCACGTCTCCTTTGAATTAAAGATATATATATATATATATATATATATATATATATATATATATATATATATATATATATATATTATATCTTTAATTCAAAGGAGACATGCCTTTGACAGCATTGATCCCAATCAAGTGCAAAAAGCACTTGATTGTTTTGTTCCATGACTCATGTGCCAAAACGACATCTTTATCATTCGAAGTGGTCTAACGCTACTCATTCCACTTTTCTGTATTTCAAGAGTAAGAAAATATAATTGTAATTGTCGTAATTGTCGTAATTGTCTAAATTGTGGGCGTAAATTCGGATACTTTTCGTTCAATGTTGTGCGAGTTCGACTTATTATTTCTTGACGTTGACCAGTATTTATCTACCAATTTATTAAACTAAATGAAATATGCACAAAACGGTTGTTATTGCTTCTATTAAATAAATTTTAAAAATTAAACAGAAGCCGACATTCATAGAACCTTCCATCGAACATTGTGGAAAATAGAAAGTGGCATCGCAATTAAATCCTATCTGTCTCTACGTTCCACGGCCCAACGATTTAATTTTCCAAATTAACTGCAGGTTTTCCATAAAATCGCAAATGACGTGAAAACGAGCTATTATAGAGAAACCTAATACCAGTCAGTTCTAACTTGAAATGCGGTTTCAATAAAGTACAAAAAAAGTTCCGTTATTTGAAATTACGTTCTTTTGATAAACTGGTTTTATTGAGTTGACAAGATATTCTTGAGCACCCTGTATATAAAGTAACTCCTAAAAGTAAGTTGCCTTGAAAGTTACGCTTTTCTGGGCAAGGAAGATGACACTATAATTCCGAAAATTTTGGTAAACATAGCTCAATGGTAGTTAATTTTAGATAGGACAAATCTCAGCAAAAGATGCTCGAAAAGCACCTTTAATACAGAATTAGGAAAAACACCATTACATTTGAAATAACACTTTTCTCGCTAACCTGAAAAAAGTAACAATCTCACTCACATCTAAGACATTTTTTTGAGCCAACAAGATGATAAAAGATGCCCTGCAATAAAAAAAGTACACCATGCCATTTGAATTAGTAAAGTTGTCGTAGATGTCTTTCATAAGCGGATGTGATACTGCTCTGAAAACAATTGCAAATTATACCCGTTCTCTAGATACTAATAAGCCCTCAGAGTGGACACCCTGTAAACACATTAATTCTAGGATGAATTCGGCTTCAACTTATTGTATGATTTGAATCGATTTTGAGCAGTAAAATACTTTTCAGATTCGCTCAAATCTCGATCAATTTCCCAGTTCAACTCTTCAAGTAGCTTGAAAGGATTGCTCGTTCGGTGTCACAGTTTTTTTTAAATGTGTTTTAATAGTGTTTTGTGGCTCACCGAATATTGCATATATTCGAATGAAGCAGTCATATTGAATCATATCACCTTAGAAATTATGCGGACTATTTTGAGAAATATAGTCCACTGCCATTCAATGAACGTGAAAATAATGGAACAGCCAGATAATTCTAAACTTTAAGAGATAAAATGGGAATTTATATTTCATCTAAACTTTCAAAACTGAAATATTCGTTATGGTAGTGTTTCATCAATTTCAATTTCTTTTCGGGATCAATATTTCATATTGTTCGCATAGATTTTGTTCATTATTTTATGGATTCCGGGGTTAATTTCATTATTATTTCCTTTGGCTTGCCAACGAAGCAAAAGTGGATGCCTCGTTTCAAAAATTAATTGTAGAAGTTATAAGCTGGAAAAAAATCCAGGTTTTATTAGTAGCCCGATAATTTTTGTACCCTGAAAGTCATTGATACATTAGGTTAATAGAAAATTCTAACTGCATATTTTTAATGTGATCGTTGATATTACTTATAAAGCCCATAACTCGGGGAAATTGAATGAAATGGAAAAGAAAAGTAATTTAAGATGAAAATCGAAGATTAAAGGAACTTCGTGCTAGTTCAAAGTCGGTATTGCTTGATGTTTCATTTTCAATCTTCATGAAAATACTGCGTTTGGTTTTCGATTCTCCAAAGCATTGATCATGCTATTGGTTCTCAGCGATATACCTTAGTGAGCATATTTTTTTCAAACTTGAAATAACGTAAGAAATTGGATACCTTTTAGAGAGTATTGAGGCACTTCAGAGTCGATATACAAAACAAACGAACGAAGAGAAACAACATCGAATGATAAAGTGTTTGAAAGTTTCCACTTGTTTGCTTTCATCTTGGAAAGGCGGCAATAAAAAAGGGATCCGACCTCTAGACTTCACTTAGTTACCAAGGCGGTAGTTGTACGTGTGGATTATAATCCGATTACTTTGTACAATTGTGGGAACGTAATATAGTGAAATATTCTGGGAAAGACGTATAAACTCTTTGATTCGGTATTCATAACAAAGTTTCAGGTTCGTTTTAACTTTTCAACTTATTTTTTGCTCCCTTGGAGTTGAATAAATCAATTTTGTCCCTAAACTTTCATGTTCGAATTTTCATCCTATTACATTTCGTATTCTTTGGGTTGAATATGCTCAGATCATCACTTCCGTTTCCACTTCTTTTTTAAGGATATAAATTTTTGTAATTTTAAGATCCGTTATTATCGATTTTTTGTCCAGCTAGTTGGTAGAGCTCCTCTATTGGGGGGGACTAATGCTACTGATAGGTTATCAAATGTTATCATTAAGCCATCAATTACAAAATGGATCAGTATAACAATTGAGTGTTCAATTTATCGATTGCCTTCGATTGTTACGGTAAATATTAATAGAATGGGTAACCACAGGTACTGGGAGAACTTCGATCTGAAACATATTTTATTGGCATAACAGTATTGACCCCTTTGACCACACAAGTTTTTTAACGAATCGTGATTTTTTTCACATTTTTATTATCTAAGAAGTCAAGTTGACACATAAATATGAAGAAAATTATTTTCTCCAATCATTTTAACAAAAGATTGGTGTATTCAATTGGGGCATTCTGTAGGCTAGGGAAAGATGTTTGTTTGAAAAAAGTTATTGAAGGTCAACCAAACTAGTCCAGCTGAAAGGACGTGGGATATATTTCAAAACGGTTTCATTCTAAGCTGAAGTGAAATTACATTTGACACACTTCCAACGTGATATGTTATTACAAACTTTCACCGTTTTTGTTTTTCAATTTTTACTGGGAAATGACCGTCTTTCTCTTGTATAATAATCTTAGGTGTAGAACCAGGTCTGATCCTGGACTGTGATGATTTAGGAAAGCTCCTCAGATAATGACAGGTAATGCCCTGAACAAAAGTTAAGAAATCGACATTATCTACAGAAACCACTGTATGAATTTTCCAAAATTGACGGCTGCCACATTGACCGTAGGTGTTCCCCGAATAGATTTTTTCTTTATGCGCACTTCCCAGGAATAGGCGAACCTGTTACACCACATGAGTGGACGCCTGGGAGAAGTGAGGTTTCTGTTTACTCGCGTCCTGAATAGGGCCAAATTGTAGGATATTGGGAAGATATTGGACGGAAGCGAGTTCCACAGCTTACCGGCCCTGCAAACGAAGAAATTCTTATAGACAGAGGTTCGAAGGGTCTTAAAATGTACCGCCATATGATGAGAATTCCTTGTCAGCCTAGTGTTGCGGCTTAACATGAGTTTTTCCGGAACAAGGTCTTTCAGCTCCTTGAAGCATCTTCCGTGGAAGTATTTGTAAAACAGAGAAAGGTAAGCAACTTGTCTTCTGAGAGCCAGCGGTTGGAGATCGCGTTTGATCTGCGGGTGGCCGGTGAGGCGAACATCTGCGCCTTATATAGAAGCAACAGCTGAGATAACTTGAAGTATAGCTTGGCTCTTAAAAGAAATCTAAGTTTAGCTGATGCCTACTTAGCTATTGCTGATACATGTTCATGCCAGCAAAACCCGGAATTGACTGTTATTCCGAGAAGGTGCATCGAATCTTTGGATGCAATTTGTTGGGCTTGCATCATTAGAGGAGTTTCTCCAGCGGGGACCTTTCTAGAAAACGTAGTTGCTTGCGTCTTGCTCGCGTTGATTCTCATCAGGTTCAAATGACCTGACTCAGGTATCCTCTGTAAGTCCGAGTTTAAGTTATTAATTTGTTGACATCTTTGACGCTGTGATTCCGCAGCTGTAATCGGCCGCAGACTACTGAAGGACGAAACCAGGGTACAATCGTCTGCAAAACCGAAGATCTTGTTGTCTGTAGATGACAGAAGATCGTTTATCTGTAACAGAAATAAGTTTGGCAAAAGAATGGATTCCTGAGGTACTCCCACTTGCAACTGAAAACAATCAGATGTTATACCGTCGACCGCAACTTGTATTGATCTACTTGAAAGAAAGCTACTTATTCAACCCCGCAATTTTATGCGAAGCCCGTATGCAGCAAGTTTATTCAACAAGGGTGCATGCCAAACCCTATCGAAGGATTTGGAGATGTCGGGGGCTATTGCTCTAGATTTCCCATGCTTTTCCATTGTTGATGTGCAAACATGAGTGACGTAGGCGAGCAAATCTCCTTTCGATCTTTTCCTGCGGAAACCATACTGACGGTCGTAAATAATTCCCTGCTACTCAAGATATTTGATGAGTTCATCATCTCTCCATCACTTTGGACAGAATGGGAAGAAGTGCGACAGGGCGGTAGTTTTGGGGTGAGGACTTCTTTCCTTTCTGTGGAATCGGTTGAATTCTCGCCAATTCCAGATGTTCGGAAAAGTCTGGCTTTCATAAGAAATCTTAAACAGACGGTTACGAATGGGTGCCAGTTCGGAAACACACTTTCTCAGGGCGAATGAGGGTATCTCGTCTAGACCAACTGCCTTTTTGCAGTTCAACTGCTCGAGAGCCCGTCTCACAGTGCGGACTCTGAACTTGATTTGTGCCATGGAAGAATTTGTAGGTGGAATGTTCGGTGGTATTGCGTTAGATGAATCTAGCACAGAGTTCTTTGAGAACAAGAGAGTAAAGAGATCGGATTTCTTTTTCGTAGATGATGCTTTACTTCCGACTTCTCTAACAAAAGGCGGAAATGCAGATTTGCAGAAATTGGCTTTGATAGTCTTCGCCATAGACCAGAATTGTCTAGTTCCGCTTGCCTGTTCAAGGAGTTTATTAGTTACCCCTTCGTTCAAATTAGCCTTTGCTCTTGCAGTTGTCAGGTTGCATACGTTCCGTATTTGTACGAAGGTTGTTCTTCGTTCCTCTATTGGATTTATCTTCCATGACTTGTAAGCTCTTTTCTTGGCTGCAGAGGCTCTTTCACAGTCTTTCTTAAACCATGGCTTTTGTGGTGTTGTTTTTTTTTTTCATGGAATGAGGGATGTAGATATCCATTCCTGCATGAATGATTTCTGTAACAGATCCAGTGCACACATTGATGTCAGGATCTGAAAGGCAAACATCACTCAATGGGAAGCACGAAAATAATTCATGCAGATCATCCCAATTAGCACGGTTATAGTGCCAAATACGTCTGGGTAGTTCAAGTTCTTGGTTTAGCGGTAGCACAATAGTTCCAGTAGCAGATATAAGGCTGTGCTGTGAGTTGTCTAGCGGTGCTGAGACCTCCACTCCAAAATCATTTGGATCTGAAATCAAAAAAAGATTCAAGGTATTGGGAAAGTCAGTTGGGTGATCAGGTGTTCTTGTTGGTTCGTCGAATTGCTGCGTTAGATTATGGCTGATTGCAAAAGTTTCAGCCTGTCTTCCCGCTTCATCTGTTCTATTGGAGTGTCGGAGCCAGTTGGTGTTGTGAACGTTGAAGTCACCCAGTACAATTATCCCAGCTGCCGGATGATGTGTCTGAATCCAATCCTCCTCATCACCTACCTATACTGAAATAGTCTAGAGAAGTGAATATCGTTTGGCGAGTGATATAGACAGCATGAGAACAGTGTTTTATTATGCAACCAGATTTTAAACCACGCACGGTCGAAAGCGTCGTCCCCCATCGTGTCCTTTCTCTGGCAGTCAACATCCGATCTGGCGAAAAACAGAGGCCCCCTTTAAACCTAAGTCTAACCTAAGTCTCGTATGAAACGCATACCCATTAGAACGAAAATACGTTGTGTCAGTTGTTTGACTTATTCGGATTTTGCTTAGGGCCAGACAATGGGGTTATGCGTTTTGCAGATGCTGGTAGACTGCATCGACATTCACGTTGTTGTGCCCTAGTCCTCTGATAGTGCAGAACTCTATCAAGAGTTTGATTTCTTTTATAGAACGTGAATAAATTAGTGAATTCGCCGGAGGAGTGTTCGACTTACCCGCATCATGAACCCCTCGAGGCAGTCCCCCCCGGAGATCCGAATGGGAAACTCTTTTTACTCCGGATGATTTTGTCCCAGAAGAGCTCATCATGCTTCGTTGCCAATCCTTTTCACCAGATCCCGAAACTTAGTCACACAGGTGACTAATTCACGGGACCTATAGCTGGATGTGGCCGTATCAAACCGGCGATGGTGGTGAGGGCGCCTGACACCTTCTGAAGTTTTAACACTTTGTTCCAGGAGATCAACGCCCCCATCAAAGTATTATATTTGGAAAAGAGAAGAGGCTGTGGAATGTCAATATTTTGCTTTCTAATTGAAGATCATCTTTTCAGTTTTGCCAATGGTTCAACCGAATCGTAATATGTTCTCATTATCACTATATTAATGACTTTCCTTCTGACAAACAATTTATATGTTGAATCGTTAATGTAATGAAAACACCCACGTTCATCTTTTTAATTCGGGGAACCGATAAGATAAAGGGCACTTTCTGAGGCGAATATCCCTGATAGTCCCTGTTGCCTAAAACATCTTTCAAGTTTTTGAAAGGTCAGGGCTAGTAAAATAATTATCAAAAAATATAATGTGATCAGACGGATCAGATACACATCCTAATAGTTTCATAACGTTCTACATCCAAGAGGTTATGAACTTTTCACGACATTTTCCTCGCTAACAGTAGATAGTATTGCACCACAGTAGGTTTCAAATTTGTAACAATTTCCTGTGGAGCTGCAGATCATACAGACCTTATAGCCAAATCGCACAGGGTTTCCTCTGATGAACTGTTTTGCAGAATGATGAATAATATTAGATCATAGCTTCATCTTCAAACAACTGGAAAAGAAAAATTCTCCAATATTTAGAGTTTTTATTCAGAATTTCCATAGGTGGCCTAGCTTTGTACATTTTGTCATTTCTAGTTTTGAAAAATATTAATATCTTTTGCAGTAACAAAACGAATGATTGTTTTTCTGAGTTGCATATAATTGTGATTGTTCTGATAAAATTTTAAAATATCTTTATCCATCAGTTTTCGAAGATTTCTACCGTAATTTCGTTTTTCAATTGTGTTTTCGGAATATCTAAACTGTTGATATAACCATGAGTTTCATTAATACTAAGAAACAATTGTATCCTCAGTCCATATCAGTTGAACTCTTGGAATTATTTTCTTTTTTTTGGATTAGATTCGATGTTTTTGTTTTGTTTCATTCTTTCTGAAGGACTTTTTCTCTTCATCGTCGCTGCTTTGAAATTTGTCATTATGTAACTCAATTTCCCTGGTATATCTTGAGGTAGGTCGGAAGGATCGCATTCGTTTCCATCTATATTCCCTCCATCCGTTAGTTAATCTAATTCAGGGATATTATAACAATATCTACGCTATGATAATTATAATTGCTATTATTTTCGAGTGCTGTCAAGCCTTTCATAAAAGAATGCAGTACTAAGCTACGAAATTTATCAGAATCAATTATAAATGGAGTCTACAATAAATTGAATTGTTTAAGTCCGTACTCCGTATAGATGAATGAAAATCTCTAGATTCTATTTTCGATCAATATCTGATTACCGATTAGTCTCAAAAATTTATAGAATTCAAGGAAATAAGTTTTATATGGATAAGATTTAGTATGAAATTATACTGATGGCATTGATATCTCTTCCTGATGCAGAATTCGAAAACAGTGAAAGGCTCTTCTACCATTTTCCAAACATAAATGATAGAAGAATTAATTATTTCGAGTTTGTTGGTGTGTTCATTTATTCTATTCATTTTCTCGTTTGGCGTTTGTGTATTGTGATATTAATGGCTCTCATTTATTTTGCCGAGAGTTCAGCAAAAAACTGGAGCACTGAAAAAGATGAAGGTTTCTTTGTAGAGGTCGTTAATGAAGATAATTGCAAACATCAGATGAGGACGATGTTGATCTCAAAGGTGCATGAGGGCTTTCGTGTGAAAGTCGGCTATATTTTCTTCTATCTCTGGATTATTTTCTGACATCAATCTAGTTTCAGTGGCGGGTTTGCGTTATAATAATCTTATATTAATATCATAATACTCTGTGATTGGTAAGTTGAAAGACTCCTTCTGGACTTCTTTCTGCTGGCACAACCTCTACTGCGATTTATGACAAAATTTTATGACTAGAGCATCTGTAGATGATGAAAATGTAATGTTTGTTGATATTAGCCAGCAAATTGAAATTTTTGGATTTTTGATACTTGTGAAGAATTTTGTTTTTGTTGATAGGTGTACAGGGTGTCTTATTTTGGATGTTTTAATACGACAGCTATGTGAAATACTGCAAATAGAGAAAAAATACCCTTTCCGTCCTTGATTTTTGAGGAAAATTCATTGGTGAAAATAGATCACATTTATTTTCGAATAATTCTGGATTTCTCAATTTTCCGGGATTTCCGCATATGCTTATATGTCGGTTGCTATCAACTTGAGGTGAAAACTATTTTGACATTCTACGACCTTTTTTTAAGTGAAATACTGATACGTATTCAACAATTTTCTTTCAATGGTTCTGGAATTGAATAGGGTGGGCCGTAATAGAAGGACGTTTTTGGAACGGGTAGTAGACGTAACGGTGAGTGAGTAGAGGTGAGCAGCTGAGGTCATTTGACTCAGGAGGAGTTACCATCAAGTTCACAATGGTTATCTGAGTCTATCATTGTCGTGCAATGGTGCTTTCGCCAGCGATTCAACATTGGTCGTTACGCTTCAATCACATCACCGATGGGTGCAAAATTTCAAAACGGTTGCTCATCAGCAATGAATCCGAATCCTCAAGGTCGCTCCCGAAGTGTAATGGCACCAGATTCCGTGGAAAGAGTGAGACAAAGCTCAGGGCGCTCAGTCGAAAAATGAGATGCAGCACTCCAAATGAGTAGTCGAACTGTTCGCAGAATTTTAGACCCCCGTTTTAACCCCTAGATGGTCATTGTTGTTTTCCTGGTCATGTAATCTCTCGTTTTGATGATGTGCCGGGGTCCCCCCGTTCCCCGGATCTCACTGATTGTGATTACTTTTCGTGGGTAAACCTAAAGGCTGAAGTCTACGTCGATAAACCTCCAAATCTGCAAGAGTTGAAAGATGCCATCACAAGAGAAGTTAGAGAAACCAACTCCGATTTGTTAAAGCGGGTGATGCAGAACTTTGAGAATCGACTACAGCCATGCATTGCGGAACTCGGGCGTCATCTGCCGGATGTCATTTTAAGAACATGATTCTTTCCACTTTTTCTACACGAAATGGTAACATTTGAGCTTTCATTTTACGTAATTAAAAAATTTCTACTTTGAAAAACAGCTGAGTTATTCTCATTTCAAAATTCCATTCGCCCCACCCTGTATAACAACAAATACCTATCACAGATCTTTCAGAATTCTTCAGTCCTTTTCATGAAAACTATCTCCCCATAACCCACATCTGTGCCTAACCCTTCGCAGATGACTGATCATGTTTCAGATGAGTCTTACAAACACCCTCAGCTTGGTACTTCACCTTCGTAAGAGTATTCCAGTGAGATATCAAGGATTTTTTTTCATGATTAGGATTAGAAAAATCATCATTAGAAAAATCATTATTCTTCACGAATAATCGAATATTTCGAAAATGATCGAAGATAAAGATAAGATTACTTCTGCGAAAATATAGCATAATATTTTACGAGTTGACAAGAACAATAAAATACAGGGTGTTACCTTTGAAAAAATCAAGATATCATATTTTTAAAATTACAATATTCAATGATTTTTTGTCACTCCTGTATAAATGGGAATAATCTATTTCAATTCATCAATAAATGTATCCTTGGGCAATAAGAAAACGAAAGGAAAAAGTATTCATCCTCTCCGGACGTAGGAGCATGCGATAATGTGAGAGCCTATTTGTATGAATTTTTACGGAAAAAAAAAATATTTTGACGAAACTACTATCGAAAAAACTTATACCGTAAAGACATTATAGTAGAGCTTAGGTCGCTCCCGAATCTTGCACAAAAAAATGGTCTTCCAATCTGAAAAAACCACCCAAGATTTTTTCATAGAAAATTGGGACACCCTGTTTACTGCAAAATAAATTGCTAAAATAGATTCTTAGTTTCTCAATACAATACCGTTCGAACGAAAATAAAATCTTCAAGAGTGTACGAGCTACAGAGCACCGCGCCACTGGTGAATCACCCAGTATATTTACTCCTATTCGATACAACATTTTGAAATTCACAGTTTCAAATCTCAGTGACGACAGAGCACAATATCCCGAACAGGTGGTGATAATTCAACGGTTCTTATCATCATATCCAGTTTTTTTACAACAAAAAACTTCATTCTCCACAAGTAGTTAAAAATCCATGCTTAAAAATAATCAATAATATGAAATACCGAGTGATTCCATATAAAGTTGGTTGTGTGTATATGTAATGAGAGGGATGTCATTTAAGTTTTTCATATACAGCTAGAATGAAATAATTGAGAGCTTTTAAAGACTTTATTGCATTTGGAAGTATTCTCCGCGAATATTAAAACACTTCCGTATCCGTTCGAACTAATTTTGTGAGAAGTTATTCCAATCGTTTGTTGCTACATTCAAACAGGCCATTTGGAAGGCATCAACAGCTTCTTCTAACGTCTGAAATCTTTGACCACGCAGTCCGATCTTGATTTTAGAAATGTAAAAGAAATCTTAAGGAATTAGATCCGGACTGTACGCAGGATGACGTAACAATTCGAACTCACTAACGACGTGCAAAGAACAAATGGTTCATCAATCGTCAGTTGCTGTTCTTTAATGCTGTAAAGGAATTGTTGCTATATGTCCTGTTTTTGAAATAAACGTTGCGACCATCTTTTTGGAAAAACTTTAGACGCTGATGACTTTTGTCAGTTTTTCTTCCTTTTAGAATCATCTTCTCTTCGAAGAAAAATCTTCGAAGAGATGCAACCTGTTTACAGAGTTCCAGACCGCAGGCTATAGCCAGCAGGCGTTAGATGGGAAGGTTGAGCTCAACATGCTTTCACAGAGATTAGGCTTGAAAACTTAGAAAGAGATCCCGGTTGAGAGATGAATCTTAAAGTTTTTTGTCCTGATGTGAAATCTCTGATGACTACGAAAGAATGATTTAGTGGAATTCGAGATATTCCGAAGAATCAGAGCGAAAAATTTTAGATATTTCGCCACAGAAAACATTCGGCTAATATTTTTCTATCTAATTGTAGCAATAAGCATAGTATGTTATGCGCTACAAATAAAGAAGAGACAACTAGGGACAACTGGCCGATACTTCAGTCCTTTTCATGAAAACTATCTCCCTATAACCCACATCTGTGCCTAACCCTTCGAAGATGATTGATCATGTTTCAGATGAGTCATACAGACACCCTCGGAGTGATACTTCACCCTCGTAAGAGTATTCCAGTGAGATATCAAGGATTTTTGTTTCATGATTAGGATTAGAAAAATCTTCGAAGAGATGCAACCTGTTTACAGAGTTCCAGACAGCAGGCTATAGTCTCTATACAGAAAGAATTGGCATTAGATGGAAAGGTTGAGCTCAATATGCTTTCACAGAGATTAGGCTTGAACACTTAGAACAAGATCCCAGTTGAGGGATGAATCTTAAAGTATCTTGTGCGTCGCATTTTTCCTGGTCATGTGATCTCCCGTTTTGGTGATGTGCCGTGTCCCCTTGTTCCCCGAATCTCACTGCTTGTAATTATTTTTTGTGGGTAAACCTAAAAGCTGAGGTCTACGTCGATAAACCTCAAGGCTCTTCCATTACGTACCACCCTGTATAACAACAAATAACTATCACAGATCTTCCAGAACAATTTTAGAATGAATTCGACTACAACTATCGTATATGTATTGCCGCGTTCACAGATTCAATTATCACAGTTTTATCGAGTCAATTAACTGAAAAGTCACTTCATGAATTCATATATTAGGTAGAAATTATTTAAAAAATCTCAAATATTGTTGGATTGGATATTTTTCGTCCCGTGACTAGTCATAGAGTGATTGAAAATTTAGATAAGACGAAAATAATTTCTCCCTAATGCGATATTTCCTCGAACAAGTAACTGTATATTCCCAAATTGCCTCGATTCCGAAAATTTAATTCGATTTTTATTGCAAAAAAGATACGTCTTTCCCTGTCGAACGCTCGAATACGAATGACTCGACGCTAACCTGACGTCGACTATGAAATTTATTCTGTGACGTAGTCGAACATAGATTCATGATTAGGATCAGAAAAAT
The DNA here is from genome assembly GCA_013387265.2 of Cryptolaemus montrouzieri. NCBI lineage: Eukaryota > Metazoa > Arthropoda > Insecta > Coleoptera > Coccinellidae > Cryptolaemus > Cryptolaemus montrouzieri. The sequence continues at coordinate 52,818,085 of JABFTP020000001.1, read as the reverse complement.
CTTCGAAGAGATGCAACCTGTCTACAGAGTTTCAGACCGCAGGCTATAGCCTTCATATAGAAAGGATTGGCGTTAGATGGAAAGTTTGAGCTTAACATGCTTTTATAGAGATTAGGCTTGAAAACTTAGAACGAGATCCCAGTTGAGGAATGAATCTTAAAGTGTTTTGTGCGTCGCATTTCCTGGTCATGTGATCTTCCGTTTTGGTGATGTGCCGTGGTCTCTTGTTCCCCGAATCTCACTGATTGTAATTATTTTTTGTGGGTAAACCTAAAATCTGAGGTCTACGTCGATAAACCTCGAAATCTGCAAAAGTTGAAAGAAGCCAAGGGAAATTAGGGTAATCGACACCGATTTGTGAGAGCGGATGATGCAGAACTTTGAGAATCGACTACAGCTATGCATTGCGGAACAATGACGTCATCTGCCTGATGTCATTTTCTGAATATGATTATTTTCACTTTTTCTACACGAAATGGTAACATTTGAGCTTTCATTTTACGTAATTGAAAAATTTCTACTTTGAAAAACAGCTGAGGTATTCTCATTTCAAATTTCCATTACGCCCCACCCTGTATAACAACAAATAACTATCATAGATCTTCCAGAACAATTTTAGAATGAATTCGACTACAACTATCGTATATCTATTGCCGTGTTCACAGATTCAATTATCACAGTTTTATCGAGTCAATTAACTGAAAAGTCACTTTACTAATTCATATATTAGGTAGAAATTATTTAAAAAATCTCAAATATTGTTGGATTGGATATTTTCGTCCGGTGACTAGTCAAAGAGTGATTGAAAATTTAGACGAGAATAATTTCTCCCTAATGCGATATTTCCTCGAACAAGTAACTATATATTCCCAAATTGCCTCGACTCCGAAAATTTAATTCGATTTTTATTGCAAAAATGACACGTATTTCCCTGTCGAACGCTCAAATACGAATGACTCGACTCTAACCTGACGTCGACTATGAAATTTATTCTGTGACGTAGTCGAACATAGAAAGTAATGAGCCTGTAAATGGGCCTAAACCGCCTCGGTAGCTGCACGGTTAGTGCGCAAGCATATTGATACTGCATAGTCGAGGCTCCTGGTTAAAAATCCAGGGTCAGGTTATGGATGTTGCCCTTGAACAAAAAAGTCGCCTAAAGATGGCATACTCTTCCGACGACCAGATAACTTGTAATCCTTTTGGTGGCAGTTATCATTGCACGGTCTAGAAGAGTGGATCGGAATCCACTATAAACTGTAGGTCCAGCTGTGTAAATGGGCGAATTTGGGTTATTACTTCAGATATTGCGGAGAAGCAGGTCGGGAAAATTCAGTCTTTGTAGCAAGAGTATTTATATATTTAGCATATCAAATGATGAAAAAGCAATTTTTTTTAGACAAAGAGGAGGAAAATCTTTGAAAAGATGCACCCCGGGAACGGGGCCAATGTTGGGTTTTCACCGACTAAAATCCTCTTCTTGTGGTTTCAGTAGGCTATAGTCTTCATGTATAGAGAAAAATGGCAGAAGATGGAGTAGATTGATATAAGTCAAATACTCTTTCGCAACCAAGGGCAAACCTTAAAGTACATATCTATACTTAACTCTTCACAAATAATTGCTCACGTTGTATGATCAGGAACAGAAAAATCTTCGGAAGCGTGCAACCTGCCTTCAAATTCCCATCCCATAGTTTAAAGTTGGAAGAATTCGATTGAAGTTTCTTAGCAATAAGCTGTCACACTACAAAGTAAGGTAGAGGGGCGATATCATGAAAATTTCTTATCTTGATGCGAACTTCCTGACTCGAGAAGAAAGATTCAGAAGAAATCAAGATAATGACTGGGGCATTGCGAAGAACCAGAACGGAAAATTTTAAATATTTCGTCTCAGAAACATGTGGCTTATATTTTTCTGTCCAATTATAGCAATAATGATAGAATATCATATATTACAAATAAGGAAGAAACAGCTGAGGACAACCAACTGATTCTTCAGGCCTTTTCGTGAAGAGTATTCCCCCATTACCTCATCTATACCTAATCCTTCACAGATACTCATGTTTCAGATGAGTCTTACAAACACCCCGGATTGGTACTTCACGACCAGATAACTTGTAATCCTTTTGGTGGCAGTTATCATTGCACGGTCTAGGAGAGTGGTTCGGAATCCACTATAAACTGTAGGTCCAGCTGTGTAAATGGGCTAAGATCCCGAGCACATTGTTAAAAGATGCAAGCAAGCAAACGTGGGCCTAGGCAATGGGTGGCGTGAAGGCAAGCAATTTTGTTTGCAATAGTAACAGAAAAATTACCTATCTAATACTGGTATCCGGAAATTCATAAGACAAACTGTGAGATGTGATATTATAATGAAAATCTCAGATGCCATTGAGAATTGAAGGACATGCAATAACACAAATATCGTCCTCATTTTGCAATATTGCTTAAAGCAACAAGTCACACAATGAACGAAAAGGTTGAAATGTCAAGTATGGCTTAGTACATTGCATGTTAAAACGTACATTTGACCTGCCGCGAACTACATCAATCACTTCAGAGTGGAGAACTTTTTTATCCTCTAATTGCGACGACGAAGAATGAACAGAAGAAATGTTTGGTTCCAACAGGATGGTGCCACGGGACACACAGCCAGAGCCTCAATCGAAGTTGTGCGTCGCATTTTTCTGTTCATTTAATATCGCGTTTTGGTGATGTGCCGTTACTCCTACGTTCTCCGGATCTCACTGTTTGTGATAATTTTTGTGGAGAAACCTAAAGGCTAAGGTCTACGTCAGTTAACCTCGAAATCTGCAAGAGTCGAAAGGAGCCATCACAAGAGATGTTAGAGCAATCGACTCCGATTTGTTAGAGAGGGATATGCAGAACTTTGAGAATCGACTACAGCAATGCATTCCAGAACGCGGGCGTCATATGCCTGATGTCATTTTCAGAACATAACTTTTTGACTTTTTCAGACTAAATGGTACCATTTAAGTTTTCATTTTACGTAATGAAAAATGTTCTACGTTGAAAAACAGCTGAGTTATTCTCATTTCCAAAACGCCCTTCCATTACACCCCACCCTGTAATATGAACTTGGGTTTCATTAAATGTAAACTATATATGAATTTGGATAAAATAAGAAGAATATTTTCTCCCTTTCTAAATATTTTTCTCGAAGTGAAAATTCTTTGAACATTCTGTGGTTTCATCTAGTATGCTGGTGCGAATTTAAATAATACGTCCCAAATGTTTTCAAAATGAAGTCTTCTGAAACTCTTCTATATCATTATGATTATGTCGATATGATATGATATAATAAATCCTTGGCATAGCTTCAGAGAAAGAAAGCTAACGAGGTTCAAAGTGTTGAACGAGGTAGTCATCTTGTTCCCATCCAGTTATCACCGAAAGATTGATTTACATATTCTCCCTAATACCGGACATGAGCTGACCTTCTCTGAGCCGAAGAGTTTTATACAAATAACCTTCAACTATGCTTTCATGTATTATATCATAATAAAATTCTACCCAAAGATTACCTTTCAAAATAACGTACGCCAGAGCACGAAAGTTCGTTAACGTGCATCAAACATTAAAACGAAATCGCCCTTGGTGTTGAATATTCGTTTCCCAATAGAGATTAACATTGGACCAGTATGTTCCTTATAGCGATTGAATAATCCGTCACTGGTCACACTCATTTCATCAGTCCATATGGTATGCTGGTAAAATTTGGAATTTTATCTTTACTTTTCCTGATACCATCGGCAAAATTCTAGTCTTCTCTCTGATGCCGGGGGTCAACATGTTAACCAAAAGCAACAGACAGTTAATCAATAAATCCATTTTGTGAGCCTTAATGTATAGCTGTTATTTCTTTGCCTTTGTTTGAAGTATCGTGTGTATCGACCATGTTTCGTCAATGTAGATAACACCACACAACAGCAATTCTGATGATTGAATTATGGCATATGATATTAGCCTAAATTTATTGATGATTTCAAATCCATGATTAAAACTTCTGTATCTAGTGTAGCTTAGAGAATATCGACCATGGCCCATTTACCATAAAACACAACTTCTTTGAAATTGATCTCATTTTTATTAAATCTTAGAATTCCAAAAAACTTTCATCTCTAAGATATTCTTGCGTATGTTGCAGTCAGTGAATTGTTCTGTATGCTCCAACAATAGTTAGTCATCATGTAAGGATTCCAATAGCCTTGATAGCGTTCCTCCATATGCCGAAGGTCCTAGTTTAATCGCTTGCTCTGTTCTTCAATTAGATTCCCAAGATTAGTAGCAGTAGATTAGTGTAGGTGGTTGTGAAGAAAGTGTAACCTCATGCTCATGTTACATCGGATCATTTGAAAGTGTCTTACTAGTTGTTCAAAGTGTTGAGGATTGTGAAATCTTTTCTTATTTACCAGAGAGCCAAACAAACTCATTCCATGTTTTTTTCTACATTTCTGTCATAGTTCCCATAGAACTTGTTGCTCTTTATTAATGACTCAATTTATGTCCCATCAAAAATGCCGTCTTTTATCTTTTCTGCGCTCAGTTTCAGGAATTTTTGAGACAAGAAAAGGAAACAATTTTCATTTTTGTTAAGAGCTTTAACAAATTTGTTTCATGAGCCATAAATTTAGATGCAACGGAGCCAATATGATTCGATTACTTGATACTAAAGGTGAAATTATCACGTTTTATTGTCTTGGAATAAGCGCTTCCCAAGTAGGCCAATCTTTTCAACCTTATGTTGGGTTTCTCACAAACAGAAAAAATAGGAATACTTAACTTCAAGAAAGTAGACCATTTTCAATCACATATGAGCCAGTTGTTTTTTGGATACCTAATTTTGTCCACAACCAAAGCAATAGATGTATATTCTTCTTTTACTTCAGTGAAATGTGCAATCGGCAACGAACCTAATTTATTCCCTGTGAACAAACGCCATTTATCACAAACATAATTTGGTAATCCCTTTGCAGCCAAACCAGGTACCTCTTTACAAAATACAAAATCATCTTCATGAAAATATTTCAGGAAATTCTGGTTTGTGATACGGTAATAAGAAACTTTCGCTCCTTATTTTATGAAGTTCCTTTCTTTTAGCCTAGAAGTCAGGATTTCTAATGTAGGCTTTGACAGTCACAAATCTCTCATTATGTCGTTGGGATCTTCTTGATTTAGTAGAGTAGAGTAGATTGAGCTTGAAGTATAGGGTAAGTTTTAGGGGTCAGAATACGTCTATGTGCCGATTATATGAAAGGATATTCTCATCAGGCTAGATTTTCTCGGTTAATGCTACTTATGTCCACCAGTCATCATGGTGCTTAACGGATTTTTCCATATCATAGCAGTTTCGTACTAGAAAGTTTCATATTTGTTCATAAACGTAGAAACTCAAAGCACGTTTCACAATCCCAATGCCGATCGTTCATTTTCAGCGGATGCCCAAAGTAATTTTTGTAAGATTCACTCACGAACCCTATCACGATTAAACGGTATTCTTCAGTTATATACTCTGCGCAAGTCAAACAAAAATTATTTGAATGATTCGCATAAACTGTTCTTGACGATGCCATATCAACTTATAGCAAGTTTACTCACTATTTTTTCAATTTACAACAAACTATTACGGTAATTAAGTGCTTTTATTTGTTAAAAGCTATAACTGGTAAAAGGATGTATTAGAAAACAAATAAGGGTACACTTTAAATAAAGGATGCCAAATAAGTAAACATCGAGTGACATAAGTCATCCATCAGACGAAAAATGCAATTTTGTTGTCCAGTGAAATTGGTCGATTTTCTGATCTATATCGTTTAATGCTGTCAAGCATTTATAACGCCATTCCCGTAAAAGATTAGATTTCAATATGGTTTGTTCGATCGATCGTTCTATATTGGAAACCTAACTTGAGCAAAACTTCTCCTTAGGCTTTAAATGCTACAAAAAATGTTTGTTTCATTATTGGTAAGCCTCTTTTTTAGGTAAACCAGGATAGGTATAGAATGTACATTCCATATATTGTTTAAAAAAACCAAATCATTAAGGTCAATACATCTAAAAGTGCAGAAATCACTTCGCATTTTTCTAGGAGTGTCAGTTTTCTATACAATATCCTTCATCCATGCAGAGGGTTTGACTGATGCATCTATTGCACGGGTGCTCAAACTTGAACTGCTGGCAATCTACCTCAATATTTTTAGACTACTTACGATCGACTCTGGGAGGCTGCAAGTATGTGTGATGCAAGGTTGTCGTACATACACGATACACTCTAGCTACCTACCTAGGTAGGGTGTACCGTAGCATATATAGATATCAGCTTTCCGCACAATATACGTTATTTTAGTCAAGGTTTGGGTTAGGTTTAGTTAGCTTCTTGTCTATAATATCAATGAAAAAACTCATAGTTATTCAAAATTGCCAGTTTATTGGTTGTTAAAAAACAAAAGAGTTACATATGGTGTTAAACCTAACTAAGGAGTGACTTTTGATGTTGAAGCGTGGCACTTCATGTCCTCAGCATACTTTTTACAAGATGGTACGTAACCACTGAGTGCTAATCGCAAGCATGATGACATATGATCGTCAGTTAGTCGATTGCGATATTTTGACTCAATTATCTTTATTTCAGAAAATGCAGACTCGCACAAGTAAGTTGACGCAGACATTGTCGTCAGTTGAAGGGCGAATTGCCTTAGATTCGAACATTCATCTTCAGATATAAAACACCAGAAATTCGTATCAGATGCTGTAGCTTTGAGATGTATATCTAATATAATCTGCACCAACTCATCTTCAACACAACATGAGTTCATATTAAACTGACTTGCTAATTCCTCAATGTTTTTACATGAAAGATCATAAATGATGCTATATTTGCCAATTTACTGCAATCATAAAAACGCATTTCGAATTGTCCCAAAATATTTGATAATCCAGCTTCATACATATCATAAATCTAGTAGGGAACCTTGCTTTCAAAGACGAAAAATGTTTCAGATCCTTTCTTTTCAGTTAATGTATCATAAATTGCAATTTACTTTTGAATGCGTTCACTGCGCTGGGTATCTCAATAACAGTTTTTCCTTTACCTTGAAGCTCCAAGTTAATGGTGTTCAAGTGCATTGTGATATAAGTCAAAAATGCCAAATCAGTAAGCCATTCTTCGTTATTCGACATCTGAGTGTTATCACCACTTTCGTCTAGGAAAGCTGTTATTTCCGGCAATAATTCTTGAAACCTTTCTAGGAATTTTCCGCGACTCAACCACCTGACGTCAGTGTGAAGAACTAAATAAGTGTGTTCAGCTGACTCCCTATCTTCCAACTACAACTTAAAGAGCCGCCGTTGTGAGCTACGTGCACGGATGGAATTCGCAATTTTTGTTGCAATACCCATAATTTCCTCCGTGTTAAAAACTTTCGAATACGAAATTTGTTGATGCATAATGCAATGGAATGAAAAAATGAAGGGAAATCTTCATTAGCTCGACACAATGCCACAAAACCGTTTTAGTTTATCTGCCATGTCCTGACTCATGACTTCAATACGCCTTGAGACAGTCGGTCGAGATAACGGAAGTTCTCTAATAGCTGACATGATTTCTGTTTTATTCTTAAAATCCTCAAATAAAGTCGCACCCGCTTCAATAAATGTTTCTTTCACAACCGATCCATCTTCGAATGGTTTCTTGTGTTTCGCCAATATATTAGATATTTTAAACGACGCGATCGTAGCAACAAACAAACAAGATATCAAATTACGTACTTTTCGTTTTCGTAATTCACTCTGTGGCGGAAAATCCATTGCAGCTGACGCACGATAAATAAGACAAATGCAATTATCCTGCACCATACAAAAGACGAATTTTTCCTCCCAACCGATAAAATGACACGTTTCAGATTTCTTCGCTGCACTCATTTTGTACTTTTTAATTATGAACTTTGTATCGACGTAGTATTGCCCTCAAGTTACAATGCAGAATGACTCCAATTCCTGCAGGCCCAACATTTATATCGGCGGCAAGAATACAAAACGCGGCTTTTTTTAAACAAGTACCGCGCGTTCCTTTGATAAAGCCATATTTTGCCGCTAGCAGAATGTTATTTTATCACTTATAATTATAAATTTTTGTAGGTTAGTTATCTACTCATTCAAAATTTTTTTCTTCTCGAGATCTACTCAAAAAGCACTCGCGATCGACCGTTTGAACACCCCTGATCTATTGAATTGAAATTTTTTCAACAATGTGTCGTAAACATTCTTTTGAATATTTTCTTCTGACACTACCAGATATTCATCTACTAGCAAGAGTCCACGGACGCTACATCCTTACACCAATGTAATAAAAACACTCATCGGTAAGTCTAAACTCACATAGCATGAATGACTCGTCGAAAAACAAGATACAACAATAAGTATGGCTTTACTTGAAGTCGTATATAAGTGTATTTAGAGCTACAGACACAAAAAAATTATTCACACTCATGGTCTGCTCAATCAGGTAGCGAATTAATGGGACCAAACAGAAAATGAGGGGATTATGATACTTGAAGGGTCAACGGTATAATTTTAATCATACTCATAAATATCTATAAAATTGGAGTATGAAATAACAAATAGTAATATAAGAAACTCTAGTCGTAAAATTAATCAAATCACTAAATCACGTCATTTCTTTAGTACATGATATTTTCGAACACCTTGTATTGTATGTTTCTTTTGAGTTAAGCGTGGCTTACTAGTATCACTTTTTCGGTCTGATTTGAAGATGTGCAGTAAAAATGTGTATCAATTACTCACTGGACATCCGATTCACCATGTAGTAATCCTTTAGTCAATGTTTTCGCCTAAGCGATATAGCTTTCCTTATCTTTCTTCCAGTTAGATTCTCAGATTCCTAAGAAAACACTTTGCGTCATGAGATTGATTCTCAAATGTTTTTGTGTGGTCCGATTCCAATTTCGTTAAATCGAATCGATTTCAACAACAATAGACATAAACACGCCGACATTGGACAGTTGCGGTGAAAAAGTGGGAAGATTTCGATCGTTCAATTCAATTGGTCCTCGTTAGTGGAGCTTTTATGGCATTAACTTGGAGAAAGCTAAACGCAGATCTTTGAAATCAAAAAAGTATTGAGTTCTTTTTATATCAAAGTGATATGACTTTTTAGCGTTTTACAGGAAAACTGTAGTAGTTACATAAATTTTTTCATATCAAAATTAATGAATAGCAAGCAGACAATACGTGATGCATAGGATATAATGTGATAACAACTGCTTCAGTATCTTGCTCTATGACTCGTATAGCAATAATGGAACACAAACTGATTGAATTCCAACCTTATTTGGCTGTCAAATAGAAAGCGGTAATCCAATATTGGTACGAATATATTGCTGCAATTTCAGAGCTTAATTCAAAAATGAATAATATACTTCGAGAGTGCAGATTTATAATCAAATCAATTAAGCTCATTTTAATTGGTTTCCGGTAAGAGAATTAGCAATTTAGAAAATAAGTCATATATTTTATCGCTCTCAATATTCAATTACTCGATATTCATTCACTAGAATGAAATGAGGGTGATTTACATTTCAAACCACTTTCATGTCTTCCAAATTTTGATTGTAGTCAAGAACACGATTAAGAAAACACAGTATGTAGAATGGATAAACAAAATACGCTAAGCCTATCACGATCGCTCCTAAAGAGTAAGCTCAGGAAAATGAGGAGAATCAGATGAAATATGGGTAATTTTTTCATTTTATTCAATGAACTCAATAGAATTTTTTCCCTTTTTTTGAATGAAATGCACATACCCAAGGACGAAGAGAGAGCTATTGGGCTAATCCAGTTAAAAGTTGTTAGTTCAGATTCTTTGACCAGACGAAAAAAAATTGATAAGGAGAAATCATTGGCGAAAACAAATTGTAGCTATCTTCTTTCATTTAGTTATTCTGGATTTCCTGATTTAATGAAATTTCGGCGGCATATGTCAATATGTCAGTTGCTTTCAAAGATAGGTGAGAACTATTTAGATATTATACGGGCACTTCTTTGAATAGAACTTGCATTTTCTTTTATGTGAACCGTAGGTGCATCTGGATATATTAGGAAGACTATTTTTATTGTTTCCAGATATACAGGGTGGTCCAACGAAAACTGGACATCTCGATTTTCCGGTTTTAAAATAAAGAGATAGAGAATCGCTTGGACCCGTCGATTTCTGATTCGAGGGGGAACAACTTTTCCGATTTTTTCATCCCCGTAACTTCAATTTCTTAACGTGGATGAGCACAACTTCCTGATTTTCAATAGGGGTGAGGGGTGTTGCGATATCTCATTTTGAAGATATCATCGAGTACTATCTGACCCTAGATTTTCGCTTCAAAATTTTCATCGTCAACTGAATGGCAGCCAAATGAGTGGAAGACTACTTACTTTTGTGATGTGTTTATGAAGTGCTGAAAATAGGCACCATTCACTTCCATGCAGTAAAGAACGCTGGTGAATGGTTTGCTCATGTAGAATTTACCTCGAAGTATGCAACGTTTACATTTATTTGTAAACTTTTTGTTCGAAAAGGTAGACTGACTACCTGAATGAGGATGATTTTGATCACCGACTTATGTTCTGTGAAGGGGACAGTGAAATTATTAACAATAATACAAACTACATGTTCAATATCTGTTCTTCGGATGAGTGTTCAATTTACCTTAACAGCATTGTAAACTGTCGGTACTGGTCAGATGAAAATCCAAGATTATCTCGAAAAGAGCATACTCAGCCCCCCCAAAAGTTTAATGTTTGGGCGAGTATTTGAGGAACTCGGCCCTTGTTTCATACCCAGTAATATCACTGGCCAAATTTATTTAGAACTACTACAGAACGCGATTTATCCAGCCCTCGTGCAAGTATTGGAGAATGAAGAAGACCATGAAACGATCAATCTTCAACAAGATGGCGCAATACCTCATTTTGTTCAACCTGTGTGTCAGTTCTTAGATGAAAATTTTCCTCAGGACTGGATAGGAAGAAGGGCAGTGGCCACCCTGATCACCAGATCTGGCGCCACTGGACTTTTTTTCCATGGGGTCACCTGAAATCTGAAATTCATTTTAGCTAGCATTCTGCTGCGAATTTAAACGAAACATCTTAAATTGTTTCACACCTCTATTCACAACAATGAAGCTCACTTACATATAATAACGACCGAAAGTTATTTATGGCTCATGCTATGTAGAAATAACTAAAATAAGCAGTAACGAGAAAAAATAAAACTATCCTGATTAGTATTTCTATTATTCCAAATGCAACAATACAATTGAAACATCCAAAGAAATTCAAAATTTCATTCAATTTCAATTCGAAATAATTTCTATTCCAAATTTCTATATAATTATGGGTTTGTCTATATAATAAGTCCTTGAGATAGTCCCTGAATGAAAATTTAACGTGATTAAATTAGGTGACCAAATTGACATCTCACTGGTTCCCTCGTTCCCATCCTGTTACCATCGAAAGACTGGTTTAAAAGTTCTCAGATATGTCTTGTTTGGCGTGGAAGCTCTTTGTCATGCTGGAAATTTAGTAACCTTATCTGTACCGAGGGAATTCCACCAAAAAATTCCTCGACTATGTCCTCAAATATTATACCATAATAAAGTTCCTCACGAAGATTTTCGTCAAAAATGACGTACGCCAAAACATGGTGGTATATAAATGTGAGGTTGCCTTCCTTAAGGAGAATGAACAGAATAACTTTCTGAAGTTGCCACATAATCATACCTAAGTTTGCAAAATTCACCAACATCTTTCAATCGAAAAGTTTTCAGCTAATTATTTGTGAATCAACAACGTGAATTGAACAGTGCATTAACTATGTTATCTCTATTTGTGAGCATAGTATTGAGAATATTTGGGATGTTTTCTGTGAATTCGCACCTGCATACTAAATGAAACAAGATCATGTTCAGAACTTTTCATTTCTAGGAAGACTTGTTGTCAAACATAGTATAAATATTTGGAAGAAGAAAGAATACTCTTCCTGTTTTATCGAAATTCACCTATGGTTTACATAGAAAAAACAAGTTTATATTGAATTTCGAAAACCATTCAACAAAAAAATTGGAATACGTCCTCATTCTAATGAAAAGTGCCCGTAGAATCTCGAAAATCTCGAAATAGTTTTCACCTAAGTTTGATAGCTACCGGGATATTGGCATATATATGCCGAAATCTCGATAAATAGCGAAATCCAGAAATCAAATGAAGATAGCTGTGTTCACCAATGAGTTTACCTCGAAAATCCAGGACGAAGATGGTGTGGTCATTTTTCTTTATTTGCAGTATTTCACGTGGTCGTCGAACTGAAACACGAAAATGGGACACTACGTACATATTAGAGACAATATTAAGTATTATTGATGACAACCTTGAAATCTTCTAATCAAATCCGAACATTCATGTATCGGTGAAAAGTTTTATGCTATAGGTAATATTTTGTTTGAGTTTCACTTGGGTTAGATTTAATTGGCCATTGGAATTGTACCCCCATATTTTGATATTTTCATTCGATTACTCATCCAAATTCAAGTAATTTCTGAAAAAAAAATACCACTTTAAACGCCGATTTTTCCGAGACAAAGTAACTCTTGGAAAATTTCTTAAGAAAACTCTTACTTCGAATTTATCAATGTAATTGGCGGAGTGGAGGACTGTTAGAGTTTGTCATAATCTTTTCTTGCGTAGAAAGTATTTCGATCCTTATTTCATTTTCTGTAACTCACATTATCCTGTGTTTCGGGCAACAAAAAATTGAAGACAAAACGAAAAACTCAAATAAATTCGTAGTAAGTTCTATGACATGAGAAGATTGAAAATCTCAGAGGTATCCCAGAGATCATGATTATAGATTTATGATGAATGTTATTTTTTATCTACGAAATTATTGTTGATGATTTGTAGAAAGTTCTTTCCACTAAAGAATTAATAAATATAGTGACCATATGATCAAGTGAATACATGATACATGCGTATTTTCAATCTAATAGAAATAGTGCTGAATCATTTTGACTCTATCGAGCGCGATTTCCAAATAATGATGTCCCAGACCGCCTTAAGTTTTCTCCAAAAAAGACTAACGAAGATATGGTCCATACAATGAAGAAATTGATTAAATGTTTAATTGAGCGTAGAAATGAAACCAAAAACATAATCGATAAGTTTCTGTAGAAACCGGGACCTTACCGATGACCGCTCAATTTGTTTCATGATAATGTCAATAAAAGCCTCACGTCTTCAAAAAAGTTCAAGCTTTTTAAACAATGATAGTGTTAGACGCCTAGAGTTTTCGAAATTTCGAACTAATATAATGCATTCTGGTTTTTTCTAACATATTTTTCATGCTTTCTCAGGAATAGGCGAACCTGTTACACCACGAGTGAATTGAGAATTGAGGTGTCTGTTCACTCGCTTCTTGAAGAGGGCCAAATTGTAGGATGTTGGGAAGATGTTAGAATGAAGCGAGTTCCACAGCTCACCGGCCCTGTAAACAAAGGAGAGAGGTTCGAAGGGTTGATAAATGTACCGCCATATGATGAGAACTCCTTGATAGCCTAGTGTTGCGAAAAACATGAGTTTTCCCGGAACAAGGTCTTCCAGCTCCTTGGAACATCTTCCGTTGAAGTATCTGTAAACAGAGAAATGTCAACAGTTTGTCTCCAGAGAGCCAGCTGTTGAAATCGCACATTTTTCAGAATAATCAATTGATCTGATGAGTGTACTTTCCACATCATTAATTATTTCAAAAGGAATGATTTAAGACATTGTAGCCAGCTGCATAACATCATGAATAGTAATTACAGCATTATTTTTTCGAAATGCTTGATAGAACTAGTTTTCATAGAAGGAAACTAAAAATAGAACAATTATAATGAAATTCTCGTTCGAACGTAAGAAGATTTTCTCGTTGATCTCTCTATGGAAGAACGAAGAAAAATCTTCATTCAACAACACGGTGCTACTGTTCACAGAGCAGCTTTGAATGTAGACTGGCTAAGCAAAGTTCGAGGGAGCAATGGATAGGGACGAATGATCCAGTAAATAGGCCCGTACGCTTCCCAGATTTCGACCTCTTCTGTTTTTACTTTAACATTTGTGAAGTTATCTACACGATCAGGTTTACCGTAGTCAGGCAATTGGGATGCGTTAAATATGAGGATAAGAACTGTCTGTCAGGAAATTCCTTTTCAGATCTTTCTAAATTCAATACGGACCGTATTAATAAGATGACAGTTATGTATTCAACAGCACAGATGGTAGTTTTAACAATTTTCATGAAAATTTTATAAATTTTAGTTCAGCTTCTCAGTTTCTATGTTTTGGCTTCAGTAAAATAGATATTCCAATTTCTTAAATTTCTGGAAAGCTTGTAGTATTCTGGTTTATCACGATTTGAAATTCTCGATAAAGTCGAAACGCTAGAGCACAATAACGATCATGAGTGGATAGGTTATTAATGAGTCATGTTTTCGTTAATTGAAAATAATATTATCATAAATCTATGATGCTCATACTACTCTGTGAATGCTTGTATTCTCGTGATACAGAGCTTACTTCTCAATTTATCAGTCTTTTGTTTCATGTTCAGACGTTTCTCACCCGATATACCGAATATGTGAGTTAACCAAACCAATATAATGATCAAAACACTTCCTAGGGATGATAAAAATTCAAATCGAACTCAAGCAGTTATTCATTCTGCAAATTATATTCATTAAATGTTTTTAGAAATTTTCTTCAATAATTATTTTTCTCAAAAATACAGCATTTTCAGACTAAGGGAGAAGGTGGTAATGTGGCCCTGCAGGTATATTGGCTCCTTCGATATTCATAATTTAGAAGCACGCTATCTAGTCAATTTTGTGCAAACGCGTAGCTCTTGTGTATGTGTCAATTAGTATCGAAAAATTTCAGACGAGGGTGTTACTTTTTTTTCATTCCATCAAGTCGAAATGCGCAACTGCCAAATTTGTACTGTGTATTTCATTAATTTTTTCCGAAAATACTGAGTCTTAGTTCTTGTAATTAGTACATTGTGTTCGGCGAACGTTTTCCTGCCGGATTTTGAAGATTATTATGAAAAACTTCTTATAAATATCTCTGATATGGTTTGTTTATATATTCTTTGATACATGCAATTCGGAACCCTTCCACTGTTTGTACTATGGACCCGGGGGTCATATCAAATGTATGACATAAATATATCATATCATTTTTTCAATCTTTTGCTACAGATGCCCCGGCAATTTTGATATCTCCATCTGTAAAGAAAATAAATACTTGGGATCCTGATCAAATGAAAAAGGCGATGAAAGTTGTGAGGACAAAGACGATGGGGTATAAAGGGCTGTAAAAATATTTTGTGTACCAAGATCTCCACTGAAAAGATTAGTGAAGGATTCTCAAGAATCGTTAGAGCTGCTTGTGCATAAACCTCTTGGAAGAAAACCTATACTACCACCTGAGCTGAAAAAAAAGTTAGTGGAATATACTTTATTTATGGAGTCGAAATATTATGGACTGACAAGAATGGCTGTAAGACGAATGCATTATCAGTTCGCTTCAAGAAATAACATCTAAAATAATTTTAGAAATGAAGTACCTGGGCTTGCTTGGTTGGATCCCATTTTGAAGCGTCATAAGAACTCTTTATCATTAGGCAGACCAATAGGAACTCGTACGCTCGTGTTCAAAGTTTTAACCGTGAAGCAGTCAAAGAATTTTTCGATATATTGGAAACTGAAATGAAAAATTAGGATTATCCTTCTGACAGGATTTTCAAAGTAAACGAGACTGGGTCGACAATTGTGCAGTCTAAATTACCACAGATTGTAGGTAAAAAAGGGAAGAAGCCTTGACTGCTGCAGAACGCGGGTCACTATGTACTCTTGTTTGCTGCATGAATGCTTCTGGTATGTCAGTACCAATGATGATATTTTCTAGAAAAAACTTTACTGATATTTTAATGAAAGGTGTGTCACCTGGTTCGTTACGAAAAGTTCTTCCTTCTGGTTGAATCCAATAAAATTTGTTCACTGACTGGTTTAGACATTTTATTGAAAAAAACAAAACCCAGCGAGGCTTCTCCTGTATTGCTTATTTTTGATAGACACACTCGCAATTTAGAATTGATGAAACTGACGCGAGAAAATCATGTCACTATTATCAGTCTTCCACCTTGTACGACTCATAAGCTACAGCCGTTAGATAAGACTTTTATGGATTCGCTTAGGAGTCACTACTGTGAGGAGATTCGTAAGTTTCTTCTGCACTCTGAAAGAACGCTGAAGCCTTACGATATTGCTGAGCTTATTGGTCGGGCATATCTCAAGAGCCCCACAGGGGAAATTGCTATAAATGGTTTTCGTGCGACGAGCATTTACCGATTCAACCCGCAAGTTTTTACGGAAGTCGATTTTCTGATGGAAACATCAAATAATGAATAACAATCTTGCCCCCAACAAAACCCAGCTAATCGCCATACAAGTCCTGTTGCTGATCAAGATGCGTTAGGTATGTAGACTGCAGCACAAGAGTCACATGCTCGTTTGGTTCGGCCGGTGGACATTCCCCATCCCTGTAGATAAGATTCGAACTTCTTAACGTGGAAGAAAGCAAAAGCATTTGAATTTGGAAGGCTTTTACTTGGTAAAATTCCATTATCAATAATAAAAAACAAGTACTGTGTTTTACAGGAATTTTACTTAATAATTGCGATTCGTAACGCGTTTCACTACACCGTAGCTTCAGACGAATGAATGTACAGAAAATATAAAATAAATGTTCTTGAGTAATTAAAAGCTTATTGGGTTGCTTCTTCTTAAGTGGTTATTTATGACAGGTATATCCAATAAAATTAAGGAATAAATTGCCCCCCAATAGAGGTGAAAGGCTTAAATCGACTTGTTCATTGATGAGTCCACCTAAGTGTTTGTATTTATTGATTTCTAAAGTTTCCCAGAGATCTACCTTCCAATATTTATTATCTGTATGCCAAATTTCAAACTGTGGGTCGAAAGAATGATTTTTTCTAAGAGATGATTTGCGTAATTTGAATCTGATTTTTATTTGAAAAACTGCGTTTATGTTCCGATATTCTAATATTAAAATTTCTATGTGTTCTACCAATGTAGAAATTATCACAGTCATTGCAATTCAATCTATAAACACCTGATTTATTGTTTTTAGCTGGTTTGGTTTTATTATTTTTATATATTTGCCTAAATTATTATTAGTTTGGAAAGCTATGTTGAAATTAGAGCTACTCAAGAATGATTTCAGTTTCTCACTTGTAATGCCAACGTAGGTTAAGGTGTTGAATTTTGTTCCAATTTATCGACAGGGTAAACTTCATTCAATGCGATTCTACTTTGTTTTTATTTAAAATGTTATTTATTAGTTTGGGATTGTAACCATTATTTTTTAATCAAGACGGCTTGATTATGGGCAATCCGTTAAGTCCTTTGTTAGCAGAAATATTCATGAATTACTTAGAGAAATTAATTAATAAGCATCTACTCAGTAAATATTGTTTATACTGGTATCGCTATGTAGACGATATCATTATTTGCTTCACAGGAACAGCTAGACAGTTAAAAATTTTCGAAAATCATATAAATTCATTACATCCGAAAATTGCATTCACAACCGAAATAGAAAGCAATAATTCGATAAATTTCTCAAGTAACAATTTCGAATAAGATTGGAAAACATGTTTTCTCAATTTACCATAATCACATACAGATATTATAATACATAACTCGTCGTGTCATCCATATCAACATAAAATGTCAGCATTCAATTTTATAGATTGATCAACATCCCGTTATCGCCAGAAAATTTCAACAAAGAATTAAATTCGATTAAACAAATAGCCAAAAATAATGGTTACAATCCCAAACTAATAAATAACATTTTAAATAAAAACAAAGTAGAATCGCATTGAATGAAGTTTACCCTGTCGATAAATTGAAACAAAAATTCATCACCTTAACCTACGTTGGCATTAGAAGTGAGAAACTGAAATCATTCTTGAGTAGCAATAATTTCAACATAGCTTTCCAAACTAATAATAATTTAGGCAAATATATAAAAATAATAAAACCAAACCAGGTAAAAACAATAAATCAGGTGTTTATCGATTGAATTGCAATGACTGTGATAATTTCTATATTGGTAGAACTCATAGAAATTTTAATATTAGAATATCGGAACATAAACGCAGTTTTCAAATGAAAAATCAGATTCAATCATATCTTAGAAAATAATCACTCTTTCGACCCACAGCTTGAAATTTTGCATACAGATAATAAATATTGGAAGGTAGATCTTTGAGAAACTTTAGAAATCAATAAATGCAAACACTCAGGTAGACTCATCAATGAACAACTCTTCGGGGAGCAATCTATTCCTTAATTTTATTGGATATACCTGTCATAAATAACCACTTAAGAAGAAGCAACCCAATAAGCTTTTAATTACTCAAGAACATTTATATTTATATTTTCTGTACATTCATTCGTCTGAAGAAGCTACGGTGTAGTGAAACGAGTTACGAATCGCATTTATTAAGTAAAATTCCTTAAAACACAGTACTTGTTTTTTATTATTGAAAGCAAAAGCAATAACATCCTCTACATACAAGAATGAATTAAGTGAATCTTTGTTCTCAGCAGAAACTCGTGGCCAAAGTTGTGCACGTGGGCGTGGGCGCGGAACCGGATGTAGTCAAGTTGGAACAAGCAGCAGCAACAAAGCCCATCAGCGCCAGAGAGTCATTCAGTCATCATCCAGCAGTAGCTCTGAAAGTAATGTAGTAGTAGAAACAGATTCGGAGAATGACAATAGTCAATATATGATATGATAGGACCCCGGAAAGCGCAGATACGAACTGCATGTTTTGTGAAACTAGTTATTCTAACAAACAGACTTGGGTAGAGTGGATACAGTGCCAGAGTTGCAATTTATGGGCTCATACAGCCTGTGCAGGCCCTGAAGGCGATTATTATATCTGCGGTTTTTGCCGCTAGGTTGCGATTACGCTCATATATTCAATATGGCCCCCAGGGTGCCATATAACCCTCAACTGATCTCAAATTTCCAAATTTGATTATTTTTATAATACATATGTTTTTTATTTTTTGTTTTAATTTCGTTTATTTAATTGAAAGACATGTATATGTAAGTTTATTTACAATGAAATAGAACTAATATATTTAGATTTTCACTATATTAGCAAAACTATGACCGGTTTCACCACACTGTGGTTTCATCAGATAGATACAAACTAATGAACAGAGGTATTCTTAGGAAATAAGACTAATATATAAGGAATAACTCTGTTCATTAGTTTGTATCTATCTGATGAAGCCACAGTGTGGTGAAACCGGTCATATTTTTGTTAATATATTGAAAATCTAAATACATTAGTTTTATTTCATTGAAAATATGTATATCGATTTTCATCAAGTAACGACCTCCTCAATCAAATAATATGTAAGTTAATAAACTGAAACAATTTTCCTATACTTCTTAGTCTTGTATTTTTAACCTGAGGCCTAAAAAACCAAGTAGGGGGTTAAATTACCACCTTCTCCTCTAGTCTTTGGGCACAAGGTACTTAAAATTGAGTGTGGTCGAAGAAGAAAATGCCATTCAGAAGTTCCAAGTAACGGTATTTTCGGAAGATCCAGTCGGTAAGAATTTCATTTGGAATGCAATTCACTTATTGTTTCATTAAAATTGATCAATAATTTGAGGAGTTATAGCTAGAGGTGTTTTTTTTGGAACACCCGATATATACTCCTAATCGACATCGCTGAATCAACAGAATTTAAAAAAAATATTGTGTCGATGCCTCAAATTTGTCAGCCATTTTAATAGGTGTAAACTCTTTAATATGTAACATATTGACAAAATATGTTCCTTAAATATATTCGGGTTCCCACACTGGATGAATCATTCAAATAATCATTACTATAATAGAGGACGTTCGACATATCATGATCACTTTCTGCCTTTTGCAGAATTGATCAAAAGGATATGTTTTTACTTTTTCAAGATCATGGATGGAGTAGATTGTGTTAATCTGAAGTACTCAGGTAACCACTATCTTTTCGCCCTTTTTTTTTGCTTTAATAGATTTGTTCGTTCTCAGAAATCCGTAAAAATAATTTTTTTCCTTTTGGTTACTCATTCTACTCGGTAAGATGAAAAAATATTGACAGGGGGGAAAGAAGAAATTCAAAAATGAAAGAAAGCTATGCCTGCAAAATTTCGAGACAGCACTATCTGTTTCCGAAATATAGAGTGTTCTCGATATGCTCACCGTCAATTTTTCTTTGGACTTCTGTGTCAAAATTCGTTGAATTTCTTCAGATTATCGCGTATTTTTTGAAGGTTCTAGAGAATTGAAATTACTGAGAAATTCGTACTATAAAAGGTTGTATAATCGAGAATCGACTAAAGCTAGAAGATAAAGTTATCGAAACAACGCTCAGAATCTTTCAAGTGAGAAGGAAGAATGAGTTTAGCAGTTCGTCTGCATTTTTCAATCAGTTTTGTTTCAGAATTCAGAACTACATAAAAAAACATTGAAATTGGGTGCGGAGAAGTCGTAAAACATGTCGATATACATTCGCAAATATTTTTTTGTATCTAATTTACATCCGAACTTCAGCAGAATATTCACATGAAGAATTTATTATTGATCTCGAATTCTGCCGCATACATCTTCCACAAATTCATCAGGTTGAATTGTTGGCCCTCCCCTTCCTTCCTTTCGGTTTTATTTCCACTTTCATTGCTGGTGCGGCGTAACTTGAAAAACAGCGACATCTGGTAACTTTTTTCTACTGAACAAATAGAAGCAGTGACTGTATCTCGACTTTCCGTTTTCCATGTTCGAACCTTATCAACTATGTAGAGACTACTTTATAGTTATTGCATGGACATGGATGTTCCTTTTATTGATTTTGTGAAAAACGATTTATCTAACCAAAGCAAATACCTTTGCAATAGAACTTGCTAATTTATTAACTTGAGATTGGTTTATCGGTGAAATTTTATCGAAGAAAAATCTGCAATTTATGGCTCAGAATGGAAATGTAGATTGGGATACACATAACTTTTGATGAATTGTTAAAAATACACTACGTCAAGAGATTAACGCTCAAAATCAAAAATTCAAATTTATCGAGAAGTTTTGTAACCCTCCTTATTTATTTAATGGTTATCACTGGCTTGAATTACTCTGCTCAGACGTTTAGATTGGTAGTGAGTTTATATTTTTCATGTTCTATTTGATGTATGAGTCTCCCTTCCCAATAAATGAAAAACAGGTTAAAATTCAATAAATATATTACACCACAAGTAAAATCTCGGCTTTACAGAGTATTTACAAAATGTTCAATGAAATAAATGATGAAAAAATAAAACAGAGGTCTCAATTGAATGAACTTATCTTTGATTATGATGGAGGTGGTGTCACAGTTTGTTGGTGTTGTTTTTTTGAAGGTTACTGCGCTGCTTGGTTCAAATTATATGAACATGGACGTTCTATCGAAACTTCTAGATGGACAAGACTGGAATAGAATTTCTTCTCCAGGTGTTCGATGAAATAGGAGTTTATTCTCTTCGAGAATGTGAATATCAGCTCTGGATTTATTAATGACCTTCCAGAAAATATTCTTCCAAATAAAAGATATAGAGGTGTCTTCCTATCCAGACCAAAAATATAACTCGTGGTCCTAACCAAAAACCCTTTTACTTTAAAGGGTTATAACAAAACTTCACTTAAAAAGAAGATACTATTATTTGAAGTTACTCTTTAAGCGATCACAAGAAGAAAGCACGGTTGGAAAATTATTCATTCAGTAACTACGTACGCATCGAAGGTGTTAATCTTCCCGCAAGGCGTGGAAGGGGTTACCTCGCGAAACATATGAACAATAAATTCTTTATTACCGTGAAACTTGACCCTCTGACGGAAATACTCAGAGGCTGTAAAAGTGACATCGGCACGTTACGGTTTAAATATGTTGAAGAATTTTTCTCTACGATCATCACTGAATGTAATAATTCCGAGATCATTTTCAATAATAGAATTTGAACAATCTCATTTTTGAGTTTGAATATTTATTTCAAAACACTTGACTCTTATGTATTTTTCAAGTTTTTTTATTCTACACCCTCCATGCCAAAATTAACCGAACTGTTTAAAAAAAAATAGTACTAATAGTGCCATCCATTATAATATTGTAGCTGTCGATAACTATATCTATGTAAACAGCTTGAGTTATTGCTTCATGTTTGTTAGTGCGTTTAGTATGTTACATCGTTTGGAAAATGAGTTTTGAACAAAGAGCTGTAATTGAGATTTGTGTTAAACTTGGTAAATATTTTACCGAAATGCACCAAATGCTACAAACTGCATATGGTAATGATTGTCTATCCCGCACGCAAGTGTACGAGTGGTTCAAGCGATTCGAATCGGGTAGAAAGACGAAACATCAGGCCGTCCCAAAACTGAATTATTGAAAGAAAACTTCGAGAAAGTGCGTGAATTAACAAAAAATCGGTGAAAAGAAATATAATTAGGCATTTCTCAAACAACTGTATATCGCATTTCGACCGAAGTGTTGGTCCTTGCGAAGCTTAATTGGAGGTTTCTACTACACAAACTCACTGAGGACCAAAACTTTGATCGAATTGAACATAGCAAAGACATCATTAAAAGTGTTAGAAAGGACCACTTTTGAAAACGATCGTGACTGGTGACTAGACGTGGTGTTTTCAGTATGAGCCCCAAACAGAGCGACGAAGTGCTGAATGAGGAGCGTTGGATGAAGGAAAACCCACAAAAATCGCTTGAAGAAGTCAAAACTGAAAATTATGCTGATTTGGTTTTCTATTGTAAAGACATTTTCCATATAAAATTTGTTACATGCGTCCAGACTGTCATAGATGACTTTAATTTGGGCGTCATGAAGCGATTTCTGGTAAAAATTCGTCTTTGGCCAGTATATCGAGAAAACGCAGTTGGACTCTTTCGCACCGTAATACCCCATCACATCGTTTAAGAGTTGAAACCGAATTTTCAATCAAAAATCACATTATTGCTTTGCAACATCAACCCTATTCATCTGATCTGGCCACGTGCGACTAGTATCTGTTCCCTAAGCTGAATTTGACCATGAAAAGACAGTGGCACGATACGATTGAGGTCAGTGAACGACGCCCTAAAGACCATTCCAAAAAAGTAAATACAGAAGTCGTTTGACAACTTGTTGGCGAGTACAACTTTATGTATCAATGCAGAAGGTGAATACATTGATTAATAAAATGAAATTTGTATCAAAATTAATACTGGTTGATTCTATTCCCAGAAAGTTCGATTAAGGGTGTATAATTAGCTACGGAATGAATATTGTTTGTTTGTTATTCCTTTAACGTGATCTATTTCCGCCTTTCGGCCAATGACAAACCAGGGAATTCTTCCTCTTGTGTCGAGGGAAGGGATCTTTAATATCCAACACATCTCTGTAAGACAGGACCGACGCCTTTACGACTACTCCGAAAGATGAATACTCTTGCGATTCCCAGAATCCGAAAAATCGCACCGACTTTGTGAGAATTGAACCCAGGTAACTCTGCGTAGGAGACGAGCCACCAAGCCGAACGGAATGAATATTTCGTAATTGAACCAAACATCATCATTGATTGCCATGAATTCAAAAACAACGTCACTGTCAGATATAAATGCCAACATCTAATAATCATCTTCGAGAAAGTTATTGTTTGAATAAGATTATGAGTGGAAAATCGAGTGCGTTATATATAGACTTGAGAATATTTCACCTGAAATTATAAACTATTCAAATAATATAATCGAGAATATGCTGCCGCAAAAATCAGAATAGGAAATGTTTTATGCACTGTTCAGAGATTGGCAATAAGAGAAGAAAACGAATTACTTTGCTGAAAATGTTTCACTTCCATTTTTTGGTGATTTATTGACGAAATGAAAATCCTTAACTGCATGGAAAATTTATTCAATTCTAAAAGCCACAATAAATGTGAGACACGATAACGATATCTCAAAATATAAAGTATTGACATAATTGTTGAAAGTCGTTTGAAAATTATAAAGTTAAGTAATCGAAGATTTTCACAGAAAATAATATTAAACAATATTCAGCAAATGCTCCAGATGAGATATATTTAGTAACAAACTTTAAAAATTATAATTAAATAACAATTATAACCAAATTTAGTTTATATTTATGGGTTACTCTTGTCATTGATGTTTTATTGTTTTTCAGATATCATTTATTTGTTTTGATTTATACGTTACGTTCGAGGAGAAAATACAGTCTGTTACTCGGTTAAAATATAAAAATTTTATACTTGTGGTTGTTCGCGCTCTTAATTATCTACTCGTATCGAATTTCTCCTTGTCACCCTATTACAGAATATACTATTCCAGTAATCCACCAGTACTATGGGTAGAGTGCCGTAGATGGCAGAACGAGAAAGTGAACAATTTATAGTAAAATATGTGGGAACAAACTTCCTGAATACGAAAATGATAGTCGTTTTTTCGGGAAATGTACCGTATTTGTAAAATCGAGAGATTAATTTCGAATGAAGTTACTTTTTACTAGCATTTATCTGCATATAAAAATGGTATACTTACGGTTGGAAGCAATCCTTCAAAAGATTTAATCTCTAATATTATATTAATTAAACTATTATCGGAAAATTATTTTTTTCATTCAAAACGTAATGTTATACATGTTTATTTTTCCACTCCAAAAATTATGTATATAAACTGCATCCATCTTTAAAATTTCATAGAACATAGAACGGTGATCTTCAGTACTGATCGGTACGTAGATCGGAGTCACAGAGTTGCGCAATTACCAGATTGTAATAATTGTTAAAAATTTCAAATAATTCTCAGTGGAATATTGAATTTGGAAATTTATTATGTCTAATTTTTTGAGTAAATAATATGATTTTGTTTCACAATAACTAATTCGTTCACAAATTCACAAAGCAAAAGAATATGGGTTGCGCTTTGCTTTACAACATGGTAAGGTTAGTAGGTTAGGTAAGATTAGGTATATTAGGTTAGGTTAGGTGGGTTAGGTAAGCAGGTATCCAAAGCAAGATTATTAGGGCCGCGGACCTGATAAAAGAGTTCATGACTGATAACGGGCTGGAGATGGCGGTTCGAAAGACCAGGATGGGATAGCGTGAAACACATAGTGTCAAGTTGTAGTAATTTCACTGAAGAAGGAATGCTGAAGGACATCTTTGGTGGTGTCAGGAAGAGGCAGGAAATGGTCTCCGAGATGAGCGGAAATGGACGGAGGGTTTCAGTATGATAACCAACATGATGGAAAGGAAGGAGATAGAGGACCGAGAACATCAGAAGGAAAATGTATCGTAGATGAGATTCTCCTCGTAGCAATGGAAAGGCCATATCGGCCTAGTTAGTTCTGCGATGGGCAAATACAGATTCTCCAGGCAGGAGATAGGGAGGTTAGGTTTAGTTGGTGTGAGTCCCACACTCCTCGCAGGTTGTTAGGTTAGGTTGCGCTTCGCTATAGAACATGTTCGTGTCAGGTTAGCTTGAGAAATTTAACCTCAACATTAGTGAGTCATAAGTTTTTCTTTGAATTCTGAGTATCACATCACTGTTCCAAGCTAACACCCAAATACACAGGTTAGAGTATTTACTAAAAATCTGCTTCTTCATACAGTTTTTTCTTCTGTTATTTTGAACAAATTTTATAATCTTATAACTCTGATAAATTATTGATATACCTATCGATTCCTAACAGAATTCACCGAGTTCTGTGAAAACTTAAAGATGGGTGACTATTTGTTTACATAATTATATTATCATTTTCGACTTTAGGGGTTCTTTTTGCGCTAAAGAAGCTTAAAAATATTCAAATTAGTGTTCTGCCGTATACGGAATCGCTACCAATCAAAGTCCCTAAAAACTGTAAATACCAGCGAGAATTGGTGGTGAGAATTTCTGCATGACATCTATAATTCATACGAAAATCAATGGCATTCTTATCCATTTCTTTCGTCTGTTCCAAACCTCATTAACGTTAGCTACCTGGTTCTACTGGCTTTTTAATCTCCTAACGAGAATTTCCCAGACATATTCAATGCGACCTGAGCTTTAAGTAAGCTACCCTATTGAAGGGATTTCGTGATCTTGAAGGTAGTTTCTAAATAACAACGAGGTTTGGCGTTGTCATGTATAAATGAAAAGTTTTCTTCAATATTTGCCGCAAAAAGTACAATCACGACATCTAAAATATCTGTAACGTACTAAGCATTCAGGATTCCATTTTTTACGATGACTAGATGGGAGTTGGCGTTCAAAGAAATTCCTCTCCACACCACTATTGAACCTCCACTAAAACCATAGG
This sequence comes from Cryptolaemus montrouzieri, assembly GCA_013387265.2. Lineage (NCBI taxonomy): Eukaryota > Metazoa > Arthropoda > Insecta > Coleoptera > Coccinellidae > Cryptolaemus > Cryptolaemus montrouzieri. Next base: position 52,791,545 of record JABFTP020000001.1, on the reverse strand, counting down.
TAGCTCAAAGTTGCACTAGGCATATCTGTAATTTCGACATCTATACACCGAAGAACATCGATCGCAATCAAAAAGAGATAATTTAGTCGGTCTTATGGATGTGCTGCGGTTGTAGCAGGACTTCCAACTACGACACGAGGTCTCAAACTAAATTCCTTGAGACGTTATATCGTTTCAGTGCTCATTTGTACTTCTCTATTCTGTCGAGGCTGCATTTGATGGTGCTTGGCAGTAACGATCCGTTGTCTCAACGAGGAAATTAATATTTTATTTCTTTATTATTGAAAACACTTGAATGGGACACCACAAGCCTTTAGCTCATTCTCGTATAAATCCAATTTTGGTCAGCTAACATCACTGCTTCAGCACATTCTGATGGGAGGAAACTTCGTTTTTCACTTTGCATTATAACAAACGTTATACGCAAAAAATGATCAACAACTGCAGTTATCAATATGTGGTGGTTTCTTGTAAAATCTCAATTCTCAAACATTTTATTTTCAGTTGTCCGGACATATCTGAAAAAAATTAGTTGCCAACCAAATGAAAAATTCAAAATATTGAATTTCGGTAAGATAAGCTCACATTATTGTATTTTATACTTTTATAAAGCGGAAGAAAAGTTTTTATCCAAAAATAGTTGAGAAAAACAAAATTGAGTATAAATTAAAATGGCAAAATAACTGATAATAGCTTCATAATTCATCTGCTTGTTGATTCCCATAGGTTCAATTTCATTATATCATCTTCCATCATAGAAAAAATAAATTTATTTATTTGAAGTATGGTTCTCTTCCAGTGAAAAATTAGAATAGTTGGAATCTATTTCTTTATTGGTTATTATTGCATTTTTGCTCTGATTACCTGATATTAAAGTCTCTGGAAGTTCTTCGTAGATAATTATTTCACAACTTCCCCAATGAATACTGTGATTTGTTTTCTTTTTCAAATTTGTAATTATCTACCTAGAGCCTAAAATTTAGGCTGGGTTTACTAATATGAATTGATACCTAGATTGAATTCATTATTGTTTTTAATTTATTTCTTTAAAAGTCTGACAAAAATACGAAATACTAATACAAACACACATATGAAATTTCATGAACTAACGACCTCTTCAATCAAATTTTGAAAGGTATTTTCATTCTCTTCAATAAAATATCAATATTCCTATTTTTGTGTGCACAGTGTATACCGTTCGTCCTCGCCAGTGACTTCAATTTATTCACATAGACACATCAAAAAGCATCGAATTGAAATACTTAGAAATTTAAATATCAGCAAAAATTCGGATAAAAACTAGGCCCTTTGAAGTAACATATTGATCTATTTTATCATCGAAATATTTAAACGACTTTTATTCGCGAACCTTTGCATTTCTATAACATCGTTTTTTTCATTTTTAGAATATCAATAACTACAGTAATTATCGCTCTTTCTGGAAATCTAGCAGACTCGGGTTATAATTCATCATCTGTTTGAAGACTTGTTGATTTAGAATTTTTCTCGAATTCTTCTTTACATTTCTTTCAAGTTTTTCTCAGTGTCTAAATAATGATACAACCAGCATTCATCCAGAGAACGAATGGCTTTTAATTTAAGAACATTCACTACTAGAAAATTGGCTCCAGGTTTATTAACTTAACTGCTGGCTGATGCAATAATTTGTGACATTGTTGATTAATAAACTTTGACTGCAGTCTCTGTAAAACATGTCGGTTCACTCATTTATGCAGAAAAAATAGTACAATCTACTGAATTTATGTGTCCACTTTCAGCTAATTTTCATGTTTCAGGATTGAAATATTATTCTGTTTATTATGGTTGATATTGTTGTAGACAAGGTTTATGACCCTCTGAAAATGTTTGAATACTCCGAAGTACATGAAGCTATTATCAATAAAAATGAATTTGTGGCCGATCGTAAAACAATTTTTGTGTCAGCTATGTTTGGTTTGTTGAAATAGTAGTGGATACTGAAATAACTGAGAATGATGATTAAGGGAGCAGAATGATTTATTCATTTGCTATGTGCTCCAGTAAATAAGCTATTCATACAGTTCTGAATTGATAAGGATCATTTTTCGGTTGTAGAGTCAACTTGGAAATAATTAAAACATTATCCAAGTAGCAATATTTTCACCTTGGATGACAATTTTTTATGTAACATATTTTGGGGATAAAACAAGTGGGGGTGGAAAGAGGATGGAAAGAGCGTGTCCGAAAGAATTTAATGGAAAATACTACATTATAGAGAGGGATCTGACAACCATTGTTCTAGATTGAAAAACGCCTTCAATATTGGTCTTTTCCGCTTCTATCCGAATAAGTACGTTCGATTTAATTAAGTCATGGTCTGCTGAAGCCTAAGTCTTGAAGATCTGCTGTATTTTTCCCATGGAAGCCCATATGTGCTCGATCGGGTTAAGATCAGATGTCTTCGAAGGCTTCCTGATAACATTGATTCCTAGACTTCATCAAGATCATTTTCACGGCACTTTCGTATTATCGTGCATGATCTTCAATCTTGACCGATTGAAAGGGCGAAAGGAATCACATGTTCCCAAAAATCACGTTCACATACCTGTGCCTTCGGAGGGAGCTGCAGCTGAACACTTGATCATAAGTATGTGCATTTGAAGAAATGCCTCTTCGAACCATAAGAGATCCATGGTGGAGAGGTATCTGCTAAGTTACACTGGGCACATCGTTTGAGCAAATTGGAGTCGAGTTGCATGGTGCATAATGCTGTACAGTGAGCTTAAGTCTTGTGGCAGCAATTCTGGGATAAAAGTTAGTTTCTACAGGACATTTTTCTAACCATTTCAGTACTAGAAAAGACTTTTTGCGCGGTGAAGAGTTGAGTTCGTAAACTTCTAGTGGTGGTGGACAGTAGAAGTACAGCGTTTTCTGCTTTGTCTAGGTCGCCTTACATGATCATTTGTTTCTTGGAATAACTAGATAACGCGGGGTATCTTCGAGTTACTAGTTTTCACGATAGCTTAAACCTTCGATATGTCATGATGTCTCTAATAACATTCCATGATCAACAAATTGACGAAAAATTACTGATGTCGCAACTTCATAGCTCTGAATGATATTCGGTATAAATGATAATAAATGGCTACAATAAAAGGAAATTATATTGAAAACGCATTTCATGTTTTAGAGAATGAAAACAAACCAAAATATTATGTTGCCTTGATTAAAGCAATTCTACATTCATAAGGTGGCGCGATAAGTTCTCGGAGTTGTCTAGTATTCCGATTATCGTCAACAAAGACCACACCAGCACCTAGATGACATGATTCGAAGACTTCAGTTTCATTCTCGTTTGACCATTAATCCATTTCCTGGATTGTCGTTTAGTGGAATGTCTTCCTTCACCATCTCTTCACTGTTTGCACTTTTTAGTATTTGTTAGCTGTTTAGGTCTTGAATCTTCAAAAAGGTGTCAGCATCATCTGTGTATTCAACATCAGCTATAATATATATCCCTCTCTTCTTTGTTTTCTCTTTCCTCGTGATAATCTCGCTTGTTCCTCTATGAACGCTCTTTTTTGTTCTAGTTTGTAGCTTCAGTCGAGTGGTAAAATCTAACCTAACCTACCCAATATCATCAGAGCCTTTCTTCTCTTTTCCTCCTCGTTTTCTGCCAGCAATTCTCAGCTAGTTTGAACTCATCCTGCTTATTTCTTCAGAGCAAAATCATTCGAGTTCTTTTAGTACCTTATAGAACTGGAGAGGTATTGGCCTTCACAATTTGCACTTTTAGATAAACCTGATCTTGGTTTGATGTGATCTGTTGTGCCATGTAATTCTCCACATTTCAGGCATTCGAATGCTGAGAGGAAGTTTCTTCGACCATGCTGGAATGTCTGGCCCTCTGGAGTATATTCCTTTGTAATCTTTATCAAGTTGCAAACGAAGTTGTGGAGCTTGATGCTTTCAATTACTTTTTATTCTCACAACTGTCATTGCTGGGACTCGCTGTCTTTTCAAACCTCCAAAACTTCTTCTTCTCTCATTTCTATGGTACCCCTATGAGTATGGTCTTCAGTTCCTTTCTTCACTTCAAATCGAAAGTATGAAATTCTTCTTTCTATTTGGTAAGCATTTGTTTAATTTTCTTGTGGTACTACTCTTTTTCTTGAATACCCATTGTGTTCTTACTAGCACTTTCATAGAATTTCCTTCTTTTTGGTTTCGTCATCCACTTTACGTTGCAGACCACCACTTTAGTTTCTACCTCGCTTCAAAATGGTTTTGTTGTCTATCATGACCTTAAGTTGCCTTAGTTTGAAGGAATAAGCCGTGAAAATGACTAAAGTTGCCGCCTTGCTCGTCCAATATCTTGAATATCATTATTATGTGAAGCATTGTTTTTTTTCATGGTGGCTTGCTGATGTCTGCCGTCATCTCACTGTTCGACACACCTCAACGTACACCTAACCCAGGTAGATTGCAACCTAATTTTGTAGGAACTAAGACGTATTTAACTTAAATAAAATTTTCATTATGTATATTCCTTCAAATATATCGGAGGCTTATTGAAATAATTCAATTTTTCTGATATTATATACATAAAATAGAAAAACCAGGTTGATGCTTATCAGCTATTGAGGACTATAGTCATTCCAGAAATCTCTCAAATCAGTACTCTCAACAGAAGGAATATAAATCATCAGTAACGATTTCCATCCAAACTATTGAGCCCATTAAGGTTGCCTTTTATATCTAAACAGCTAATATACTAAACGCCTAATATCCATAAACCCAAATATACTGAACGCCTTTTCATATCCAACTCTATCTATACTGAACGCCTTATTATATTCACTGAGATTTATACTTGATAGTTCTTTATGTTACATAGAACTCTCTCATATATTGCCTCAGTCATCCTCAGGGTAACGCAGCTTCCAGTATTGATTTATGGATACTGACTCATCAACCACACAAATTTCAACACTATTCACTACTATCCCAATTCAAAGAGATACTTTAATTTGAAAATCACAACTTTCTCCAATTGAGCTAGAATAAGATTAAATTAAAAACATTGCAACATTGAATCAAACAAATTGTTCAATCACCCTTCAGGCATAGAAATTCAACCATCAACAACTCAATATCCCAAATTTTAGTTCCAAAAGTATTGAATATATACTTCAAAAGATCAATATATGCAGATCTATAGTAAGATTTATGAATTATAATAAACAACAGATATGAGCCTAAAACAGCAAGATGGAAGAATTACTTCTCAAGTATATTAATTAAATACAAAATAATAGTTCTTCTCAAATTGAAATTTCTTTGGAGTACCCAAGAGACACAAGCGAGAAATTAGTAATCAAATAAAGGAACACTACTGAATATATAGAAATTTCACCTTATGTGATTGCCCTATACGTAACTATTTTGTAGAAATTCAAATTGACCAAAATTCACACAATTAGCTTACCAGAAGGAACAAACATCTTCTGAATTGAAGTGTTCTTGTGGAAAGCAAAAATGAGATACACAAATTTTTAAATTACATTGTGGACCTTCATATACAATACAACGGTGTTAACTTTATATCAGTTTCAGTAAAACTGTTTCTTGTAACTGTTAATTTCCTAGATCCTTAACTGTCGAGTTGGCAGTTGGTTTCAAGTAGTCATCTTCTTGTAAACTTGCTCTCATAATTGAAATTTCAATTCCTCAATTTTACTTCTCTTCAATTCATTTTCTTGTGAAAGTTTATAATATATTATGAAACGAAAATGAAAGGAAGAAATTGTATTAAAACCATTTTAATTTCCTATTACTTGAACATACTCATTTCACACAATTATATAAAATACCTGTAGTACAAATACCTATAACAAAAATTGTCAAATTGCATATCATTTTCCAAGTAGTAATTGAATTTTTTTCCAAAATATGATAGACATAAGCAGCAGCATGTTTTCTATGACTTTCATAAATCTTGGACTGAAAGTTGTGGTTGTACAAAATGAAGCTTAGTATGCAACTTCTATATATTTGAACATCATATGTTTCCCACTATTGGACACTTATAACAGAGAAACTTCCAACTTCAAATCAATGAGGAATACCTGTCATTCATTCAACAACCTTGATAAAATTTCCTGAGAAACAGTAACTATGAGGTACGAATAGAAGAAACTCACAATAATTACCTTTTCTGCAATTTCACATGACACAGAAGAATATCTGGGTATTCAGAAGTCAATCATGTTCGGATGCCAATTATGAAAACAATGGTTCCAAAAACAAATTTTGATTGTAAGAATCGTAGATGAATTTCAAGTCCTCTACTCCTTCTCTTTCCTTAAGAGATGTATAACATTAACATGTAACTTCCCTATTATTACTCAATATTTTCTTTGTTTATTTTCTTGATTGTACTATTAAGTGGTCCCACGTAATAGGTTAAATATCATTTTCATTTTATTTTCCAACCTTTCTACAGTGGATCTATATATACTTATACTTATATATACTTATACTTCCTCTTCACAGGTTGATTGTAATCTCAAAATAGGTATTTCAAAAAAATAATAACAATTAAATTTATGAACTGAAAGAAATGAATCATACTTCCCATGTATTTCTTTTATATTTCAATATATTTCATAAATATATTAGGTTAGGTTACCTTTCAAAGATACATAACCACAGAGTTATGAAATCTTATTATCTTTGGTTCAAACTTGAACATTGTCAAACACATTGAATCTCATTCACTTTCACATTTGGATAATTGTAGAATAGAAACGTACTTCCTCTCGAATAAACTGAAACAGAAATTCAATTTGAAATGGCACCTCCTTATTGACATCCAGTTTGAAATATTTTAATACAGATATCGCCTCTAGTGGATAGCTTTCAATATTCATATGATACATACTCTAAATGACCTAACAAAAACCTTATTGAGGTCATTTCTGAAAAATATTATAATACAAAAGAGCTCAATACCTATTAATAGCAACTCAAACGATCCCATCATTTTGTAAGATAGTTCCAATTGATTAAAAATCCTAGTAATTCCAGGACATTTTTCAAGGCACATAGGTTAGAATAACCATGAAAGAAAAATGAAATATGTGAATTCTGAGCGCATTTCTTGAGCATGCTGAAAAAATATATATTAAGATACATAAACAAACCTCAAATTACTTTCACTTACCTTTCAAACATTATTGTAAGTCTCCTCAACTCCTTTTTATTTTAACATTCCATTTAAATCACATTATTCAAGTGTAGGTGAACCTTGTTCACTTACCTCTAAAAATTTATTTCAGGTTTCGTCAAACTTTTCATTCAAACAAAATTCGGAATTGCTTATTTTGACAGATCGAATATAGGACTAATTGTCATTGAGAAGACAGAGAGCACTATATTCTAGATTTTGGTAGTACCGAAATTATGTTAGTGATACTGAAGTTACTAACTATTTCCATCTCACTATTTTCATTCAAAAGAGAGAGAGCATTAAATGTTACACGTTGGAAAGCTCACTTCCGACATTGAATAGCGATCTACCGTGTTTTCGGTCTTTTTCTCGAAATTGTAGGTCTCAAAAATTGTCCCAAATTCGAAAATTGAGTAGTAGAGTAACGATTTCTCTTCGCAGATCCGATCTCGAGATATGTAGGAATCGTTTCGAATCTATTCTCCCGTTAACCCCGTATAAGTAGGACGGATGAAAGAAAACCACCTATGTTGACACCTCAACGTTCGTTACTTTCTGGCCGTCAGAGATATTCGGAATGAGGAAAAAGCAAAATTTTGCAAAAGTCCGCTGATAGCCACATCGTTGAATCGAAGATTTTCCAGTTTTCTGTCGTTTAACGGGAATGAAACTATTGCGGCGCAACATGCGAAACTCAAGGCTTGCTCTTTGTGCGGGTTTTGAAACGGTCGAAAAAGTTGTATAGACATAAAAGTCCGACGAAATTATCCCCTCAACTCGCGAAAAATCGAAGACCTCTTTTATTTTCGCATTTTCGGGGCTTTCAATTCGAATTTTCGCTCGATCGGTCGTTCCGATCGCCTTCCGGAAGACCAAAGTATACGATTCCGATCTCGCCGTTTCGACTTTCCGTTCGCTCTCGGCGACGTTTCGGCGAAATTTATCGAAAATCCTCAGGGCTCCGTTGTTCAAACTAGGGACTCCAAATTTGGTACGGACCTTTCTTAGACCCTTTCCCTCCGGAAAAAAATACTCGCGAGGGCCAAAGCCCCTCAATTTTTCGCCGCGTCGCTTGTTCTCCGCCTGGTTGAAACTACCGTTATCTCCTCGGATTATTCCCGAAAAAGGCCTAATGATTTTATTAGTATAGATTGGGACCGTTCACCCAAACTGCTAGATTCGCTGTGCACTCTCTGAGTTCGTATTTTTCATTCATAGTCACAAGAATATAGCATTATGGTTAGTTTCATAAAATTATGGAAGAGCATAAATTAACTTCCAATGTTTATAATTAGAAACGTTAATTATACAAACTACTTCGCGTTGCCGGGAGAGAACCGACATGAACATTTATATTAGAAGGTAGCAATTTTAATAACATCTATGTGATGAATGTGACGAATAAAATTTGCATTCATCTTCCTATGGGCGCGCTTCATGAATATGCTGTTAGGCATCACTACCTGCCCAACTGTATCATTAATTCGCCCGATTCCCCTCAAAGTTTCGAAAAATTCAAGAAATATCACCTCGAAAACTCTAATTCCTCTCTAAACAATTTATTGAGCTGCTGATTGACATTATTTTACCAATCAGACAAAAATCTACTCATAATCTTTATAATAAACAAAATTATTTATTTCATTAATTTTGGATATCAGCAGAAAATTTTGATTCATTCATCAAAAGGAAAACGAACATTATTATTCAAATTGAAAGAAGGTTTATGAGTGAGGAGGACTGCAGGAGGAATCAAACGACACGACGTCTATTTGCCGATATTTTCTGCATGATTTAGGAGAATCGAATTGCAGAAATAAAGCGAGAATTGTAGGTTATACACTGAAAAAAATAAGAAGGAAGGAAGGGTTGATGATGATTATAGATAAGCGCCTCATTCTTAAAGATGTCGCTCTCCCAACAAAAATCGATGGGTTTTTGCGTTTTGTACAGAAGGAAAAGTTTCATATTTATGAAATGAGGAAAATTTATCGAATTTCTTTTCTAAAGGCTTCCTTCCTCATTGGTATTGAATTTTAAAATGCCAACTATACATTGTCTTGTTTGAACGTAGCATAAGAATTTTCATTTGGTATATGTTATTGGGGAAATATTTTTACATACAAGCTCCTGAAGAATGCTGGATTTCCATTTAGATAATGACTACATTTCATTTTTATACGGAATAAAAATACGAATAGTAAATCACATTTCTTGCAATTTTGATTGTAGGAGCATATTCAATATGTTTTTCTCAAAAAATATGGATTCTTCAAAAATCATAAGAGGTGAAAAAGTTTTTCGTTATAAAGGCGTTTGAGACAATATTTTTTCTAATAAAAAACGAAAAAGGCTTGCGTAAATTACCTATTTCCGAAATGAGTGAATGAGTAAAAAAATACTAATATGAAATCCTTTGATAAACTGAGTATTTCTGCAAAATTTCAAGCTAAAGGCTTCTTCTGTGTGCGAAGAAAAAAATCAAGAACCACTATTTATGTTTCCACTGCGTCAAACACTCTGTATACTATAACTACAATAGACAATTCTTGGATACAGCAGTGTGTATTGTTTGTGTCTTCGTTAATTTTGGTTGAGTATCAAATAAATTGACCACTTTCTTCAGCTTCAAAAATTCAGAATGCCTGCTTCCTTTGCGAATAATATTTTATTAAAGTGAATGAAACAAATTGAAGCTAGTCGCTCCAATTACTGGATCTACTTCAACACCACTAGGAAAATCCAGCGTTGGACCTCATGTGCCTCATTCCGTTTTAATTGGAATTTCTCACTTCAATTCGCTATTTCTGTACCGGGACTTTGAATTGTACAAGTTCAATTATCTCATAGCTATCCTGAATCGATCCCTAAGAATTGTATTGTTCCTGAAACCGGTATTTTGAAGAATAATTTCGTATCAAAAATAAACGGAATGCCCTCTTCACTCAAATCACGGAGAACAAACTTATTAAACAAATGGGTCCAGTAGTTCCTGAACTTTTTGGCCATGTGAATTAGTATTTCCGTATACCTAAAATGGCTCGTTTTATTTTATTATTCCCATCTTTTGTTGAGTTTAGTTACATTTGTCATATCTAAAATTAACCACCGTTGAGCTATAATTGAAATTTTCGGATTTATAGTGTTCTTTGTTTAAAAAAACTGACCCAGATTGATTAACGCTTTCTTATAGACATCATTCAACAGTACGCTAATTTTGAACCAAAATTCTCAATAAAAATCTCTTCTGTCCTAAGAAAAAATCAGCAGATGATACTACCACCGAACGCTAAACTTATGTCATGGGATGTAATAAATCTCTTCCCTAGTTTTCCACCTAGTGATACAGTGAAACTCATCAATAACGCCCTTCAAATTAATAAAGTCAATCCGATAATTCAATCAGAAATCTTACACCTTTTAGAAATTTGTTTAGAACACAATTATTTCAACTTTAATGGAGTATTATATAATAGTAAAAGAGGTTTAATCATGGGTAATCCTCAGAGCCCTCTGCTCGCTTAAATTTTCATGGATAATATTGAAAAAACTATCCAAGAACATCCGTTATTCAAACACTCCATTTATTGGTTTAGATACGTCGACGATATCATTTGTTGTTTCACTGGCACAAACAGACAATTAGGGTCATTCGAAACATTCATTAACAAAATTCACGATAATATTAAATTCACGTTAGAGATAGAAACAGAAAACGGCATTAATCTTCTGGATTTAAATATAACTAAAATTAACAGCAAGTATGATTTTTCTATTTTTCATAAACCATCGCATACAGATATTACTTATCACAGCTCCTCATCACATCCTTATTCACATAAATTGGCAGCTTACAATAGTATGGTACTCATTAATATCCCAATGGCACAAAATAATTTCATAAAAGAGCTAAATATCATTAAACAAATAGCAGCCAATAACGGTTACAGTCCAACTATGATTGAGAAAATGATTTCACTCAAAAAATTTCAAAAAGCAATCCAGGAAGTATCTCCAAGTATACAAAGTTCTAACACAAAATACAACAGCTTAACTTATATTGGTAAACCTAGTCTAAAATTAGAATCATTTCTCTCACATTATAATTTCAATATAGCATTCCGAACTGATAATTCTTTGGGCGGGCCGACATATCAAAAACTGCAAATCTAAAATTGATAAAGGTAATAAATCCGGTGTTTATAAACTGTCTTGCGGGGATTGTAATAAAATTCATATTGGTAGAACTTTCAGAAATTTCAAAGTTAGATTATCGGAGCATAAACGTAGTTTTGATTATCATAAATGAGATTCCCATCATTCTAATCACTTACGCTAAGAAAACTATAACTTCAATGATAATTTCAAAAGTTGACACAATGAAAATAATAGACAAAAACTTAGTCTATGGGAAATTATAGAGATTAACAGAGGAAAGAATTCAGGTAGGTTACTTACTAGTCAATTAGATCTAAATCCTTCTCCTTTACTCAATCTTTTCAATTCATAAAGTAAGCAAATCCGATGGGTTTTCCAACATACCCCTTGTACTTATTGTAATATTAAGTAGGAAATAAGACTAATATATAAGGAATAACTCTGTTCATATCTGATGAAGCCACAGTGTGGTGAAACCGGTCACAGTTTTGTTGATATAGTAAAAATCAAAATAGCATAGTTTTATTTCATTGAAAATATGTATATCGATTTTCATCAATTAACGACCTCCTCAATCAAATTACATCTTCATGCTCTCAACCATTTCCATTTTCTCTATTTCATAAGTGACAAAATTTGATTGTAATTTACTAAATTGTTTTCTGCAAGTCAGTCGTAAAATTGGGCACTTTTCCTTAAATGTTCTGCAAGTTTGACCTATTATTTTTTGACATTGACCATTAACGGTAAATAAAATCATAATATCCTCGTTTGGGTATTTATTTGCCATTTTATTCAACGAAGAAGACTATAGACAAACAAAATTAGTGTTATTGCTATTTTTAAATAATTTACGAACGTCAAACTGACGCCGAAGTTCATAGAACCTTACATTGAACATTGTCGAACATAGAAACTTGCATCGAATTCAAATCGACTGTGTCTGTTTTCTATGTTCCACGGTCCAATGATTTTATTCTCTGAAGGAATAGTACGTTTTTGATAAAATCGCGAAAAAAATTAAAACAAGTCATTTCAGGTACAGAGACACCTAATACCAATCACTACTGATTTGAAACACGATTTTAATAAAATAAAAAAAATTGATACTTGTATTTGAGAAAATATCTCTTTGACAAATTAATTTTATTAAGTGACAATTGAGTTTTGAACACTCTGTATATAAAATAGCATCGGAAAGTATGTCACTACCAAAAATAATACTTTTCTCGTTGATTTGAGAAAAAGTTATAATCTTACTCAGATCTGGGTTTATTTTTATGAGCGAATACAAAAAAGAGAAAAACTACTGAAAATTTTGATCAAATAATCATAGCTCAAGGGTGGTTTATGTTGGATGAAACAAATCCTAACAAAAGATGCTTGAAAAAGAATGCTCTTCACTAAAAAACTGAGAAGCTCACCACGAAATAGCGAAGTTATAGTCTAGTGTAGAGCTCTATAGACAATTGCAAATTGTAGATCAGTATCCATTTACTTCAATGCCAAAATTTGAAATAGATCGATGAACCTGTTCCCCAGATACATCTAATGGACCCTTTAGCACGGACACCTATAAGTATACACCGATTAAAGAAAATTACAATGACATTTGTTAGTGTGATTTTGCATTGGTGCAAGTTTTTCGACACATTTGATCAACCCTGTATATTACGGATAATGTGGTTAATTCATTTATTTTCAATTTGACTTCTATATTTTTCCCTAAATTACATTCATCTATTTGCGTCCCTAGTTTTGTTTGAGATCAACAAAGTAGCAAAGTCGGGCCATATCGATTCCTTGAATCGATCACATAATTGGCTGAAACAGCCCGCAGAGGAGAATTTCCTTTTATCTCCCTAATGACATCAGCGTACAAATATTGAAAAGCAATGCTACAACCGTCGTGCTGTCGAGTTGCCGTCTGTTCTAACTAGATTAAATCCCTACGCGATATTAAGTTCTGCATTGACGCCAAACTCGATATCTTAATGGATCATATCTAGAGCTCGACGATTCAATTAATAATGGTGCTTACATTGCTGATATGATGCCAACTTACTTGTTTTCTCAGCAACCATTTATTAATTCAAATAAGTGCCTGGGTCAAATGGATTTGTGCCTAGGGCGTCTACAGAAATTTCACCGAAGGAAATTTTATTCTTGTTTGTTATAGCCAGACCTTCTATATCTTTCGCATGTTCCTGAAATAAGGTCTCGACGCAAAAGAAGTATGTAATAAGTATAGAGTGTGTACTTGTGTGTCTGTTGTTGATTTCAATGTATGTATTACATTCTAGGGAAATACTAGGTCAGGCATTGAAATATATATATATTATTTTGAAAAGAGAGGGTTTACAAAATTTGAATAATTGTATTCACAATAAATGCTTATATCTATAATTTTGATGTGTCAGAAAAAACACAAGTGTGAGCTCAGGAAATGTAACAGGGGAACCATACTATCTTGTATATGATTCAATAAACAAGTGAAAAAACCTGGGGAAAAAACTCGTTTCCCTGTCGCTATTGCACTAGCAATAGCTTGTCTGTTTATGTTGTGTTTAATATGAATATTAAATCAGTATCGAATGAGCAATACATTTCCTGAAATCCTGTTACAATTCTTCGGACCTAAAGAATATCAATTTTGTCTAACAACTCATGGAAGCTGCAGCAATTAGAATAGATTATAAAAACGTTATAAAGTGAATGTTTCTGTCATGCAGAGAGTTATCTCGTCATTGTTTACGTTATAAGTTGAATATTAATAGTTGATTACGAATTTACTTTTTACGTAAATAATTTGGCAAAGTCAAGGCGATTTTTGTTTAAAAATGTTCGATGTACGAAAGTGTGCGCTGTGATATCAGCAAATATGAAGATGCCTATGAAGAAGTGAAACTCATAAACGCGATGATGCCTTTGCATAATGTATTCCCAGGAACAAGAACAGCAGATGACTAAATATATAGCGCGGATATATAATTCGACCTCTCCACAAAAGAGGCGCGCAAGCCTGCATTTGAACTGTCAACTAAATACAAATTAAAGCGACCAGCTACTTGGGATGAAAATAGCATGGCTGGTGAGGAATAGTTTCGTTCATTCATGAACAGAAATCTGACAATGTAGTTTGTGGTAGCTCAAGCTACAAGCCTTTATAGAGCTACAAGTTTTTTGGGTAGACACGCATATAAGCCACAGAATATATACAATGTTGGTGACACAGTTAGCACTACCGACCAAAGACCTGGTAAGGTAGTGTCAATACTTGGCATATGGCAAGTGGGATCTGTTACTTCAGCTGAACGTGGAATTTTAGTTACTGCTGCTTGTAAAGTGAATGCCATGGGTAATGCAATCTCTTCTTGTTCTATATTTTTGAGGGTTCATTATAATGATCATTTTATTAGAGAAGGGCCAGTGGGATCAATTGTAACTGCAAATCCTTCAGGCTCTATGCATGATGATGCTTTCAAATGTTCCTCGTACATTTCAACAAATTTTCAAGTGCTTCTCTAACACATAAGTATTATCAATGTTGAACAATCATTTTTCTAATGTTCATATTAATATTGCGAAAAAAACGTCATCACTTTTCTTTCGTTTACCTTCCACTGCTCACACAAACTGCGGCCTATGGACCGATCTATTTTTGGACCATTCAAAAAGGCTAAATTACAGCTAATGGATGGATGCGAAGTTGCTATGGTAGAACAATGTCTATTTACGACATACAAGGTATTAACAAGACTGCTATGCCTCAGTTTGTGGAGAGGATCTGTTTGATGTCTTCTTATCGATTTGGATTTGGCACTGGTAGGTCTACTATGAATGCCATACTATCATTGCATATTAACATCTTGAACCAATTTGATGAGGGAATATATTGCTAAGTATATATTATGATTAGAGCCATGCCTTTTACAATATCAATTTAAGAAAGCTACTAAGCATACTAAAGAACTGTGAAGTGCCGTTATGGAGTGTGTTAGATCCTACCCTCTGGACAGTTCTCAGACTGTCCAACTTATGTCCGGTGGGCGTGAATTCAAATTTAAAACAAAATTAAACAAGAGAGTGGTAATTCACAGGTTAGTACCTTGCCCAGATGAACTTACACCCAGATGAACTCACAGCTAAAGCAAATGGATGCTTTCTTCATGTGTCTGGGTGGTGTGAGGATAATGCCTTAATTTTGAATAAGAGTAGGACTTGATGGTATTTCTTCCTGTGGAAGTATCCTCGATATCTACGAAACTGGTTCGCAAATAAATGGGTAGCATCCGCCTCTCCCCTACATTCCAATTCCTGGGAGTCAGGATTGATAGTCACCTGTCATGGAAAACTAGTATTTCGAATTTATGCACTAAATAAGCATAAAAGTATTTTGTCATGCGTCAACTGAATCCCATGTCCTCAAAGCTTTTTATTATTCGGACATCCAAAGTGTATTGAACTATGGTATAGTGTGCTGGGGCAACACTGCTGATTCGGTCAGAATTTTCAATCAGCAAAAGAGAAGAATAAGGAACATGTATGGTTTATTGAGAACTACATCCTGCCTACTCTATTCTAAGGATTCCTTTTCAACATTCATTTCGCTGTATATGTTGAACTGCTGTCTAAGAGT
Organism: Cryptolaemus montrouzieri; assembly: GCA_013387265.2. Classification (NCBI taxonomy): domain Eukaryota; kingdom Metazoa; phylum Arthropoda; class Insecta; order Coleoptera; family Coccinellidae; genus Cryptolaemus; species Cryptolaemus montrouzieri. The sequence goes on along the minus strand of JABFTP020000001.1, from coordinate 52,775,538 downwards.
GCAAAATTCATCATATACATTATGCAGTGACGTAAATTATTATTATGCGAGATCAAATGCAAATGTGTATGTGCCATTCACTAGACTATCGCAAACATGGTCCGGAACACAGAACAGACCCTAATGAGGAGTACAAACTCAGTGCTCCGACATAGGAAACAATATGGCCGTCTCTGCATAGAAACTAGCGCTACACGTGCCATTATGGGAAACTAAATCGAAAGGCGCCGTTTTTGAATTCTAGATTTTCCACGATCGAATTTAACTTAACTGAAATGGGGTATATGAACTAGTTTAATCGATGCAGATCATTTCTGCCTCAATAAGACTATTCAAAAATTGAGAAAATAATAATAAGTAATTTTTCACAATAACACTTTTATTTCGAAATAACAAAAATCTCTTAAACCATATATACAGAAAACATTTCCAAAAATAAAATAAATTCTTAACACATGTAAATCAAAAATCTAAATCACTTTTCACAGAAAACAGGTAGAAAAAATCAGAAAATCAGAAGAAAAATCATTCAAATTCTCACAGTCATCTCTTTTACAATTTCCATTAATTATGGGCGATGTTAAGCCATTTATAACAGAAGTTTTCAAAGCAGCAATAATCTGGTGGCAAGTAGGGTTTGTGTTCCCTACACCATGCTGTCTAATAATACAAAATAAATTTTCTAAAGGATCCTGGTTGAAGGACCGTGATGAAAAATACTTGAACCCTATCTTCTCCAACTGATGCCAAAGATATACAATGGATCTAGTAGTTATCTGCCAGCCGTTAATGAAGTGGAATTGATTTGTGACATCTTTATTATTTCTCTTGTCAATCAGTTTCCAATCTCGTAGTTCCAACAACATCTTAGACCAATATTCAATATGAGGAGAGTCTCGTTTTAAAACACCCTTCAGAGGTTTACCTTCAGGTACAGAGAAGCTGTACCCATTCAAAGAGTCAAATATTGAATCAACTTTGTGAACGAATTCAGCTGTGCATACTTCAGACGGTAAATTCCTGATGCAACCCATGTTTCAATACACGCTGTAACAGAATAGCTGAGTTGAGCTCAAGCTGCACAAAATATCGGCTATAACTTCACAAATTCAATTTACTTACCATCCATTTTCAAGAGAATTACTAAACTTGAGTCCAAGACACCAGCAACAGAAACACCTGAAAAGAAAATGATTTTGGAAGCACAAACCGCAAAAATAAAAGGGTTTAGCGGGAAACTGAAAACTTTGACATTGACAGACATCTGACAATTTATTTATTGGCGATTGAAGTTTGATCGACTAAGCTTGACACTTGACGTGGCTGAATTAGTGCCATCTTTATCTATTATGGGAGTACTAGATAGATCGGTGAGGGGTCATGAGGGCTCTTGAATGTCGGTTGAAGGTCGGTAAGTCGACCTTCTTATTAGGGTCTGTTCTGTGGTTCTGTGGTCTTTATAATCATGAAGTTTTTCCAAAATTGTTTAATGATATTAGAGTCTGTGAAAGAATAAAACTATTCAAACTCAGAGCGAAGAGATTTTATCTGAAGGGTGGGTTTTATAGTGTCGGAGAATTCTTTTGTTTCGATAGCGGTGAATTGAATTGGCCTAATTAATTATTATGTATATGTTACTATTTGGATATTTGTCAGTTTCCCATACATTTTGGTCAATGGATATAAACGATATTCATTCATTAATTTATTTATTTAAATTGAGACTGGTTCTCTCGTAATCTTCAATATAAACTAGTGGTGTCAAGTCGATATGCTCATCTCACTGGATCTCTAGGCATTCATCAAAACTTCGAATGCCAAAGTACCAACTATCTTCAGGACTCACCTCACATTGAAGCCGTATCTTCCTTGACGCTACACATCAATAGCGCTTGGTATTGAAATCTCACTGAAACAGCTAATTATGTTAAATGAATATCAGTATCATCAATAAATTGAGTCACTTAAAAGTCGTTGCTTCTTCTCTATATTTTCCCATTTCCTATTTTTTCTTTGTGAGTTGAGCAATCTCTATTGATGAGAATCTCTTTCAATCTTAGGAAAATTGATTTACCAGACTGGTGCATTTCAGAAAACCGATTCAAATATGTTTCTGTTATTACAGTTGAATTATATCTTCTTTGAATATAAAATCTCTTTCATGTCAAACTTCTCATAATTTTTATTGTGTATTGGGGAGTGGTTCCAGGACGGTCATGATCGGTGGAGAAAGCTTAAGATCTATCGAAAATTCCACCATGAGGAAGGCTATAATATGTTCAACATGCTGGGACATAAAAACAGCATTAATCAACTGTCAGCACTGAAAATGAACCTCTTTGATTTGTTAAAATAAATAAATAAATCAATGAAAATCCAGAATTTCAGTCTTATGAGTGCTGCATTTATTCACAACAAACTCTGAAATGGATAAGTTAGTTGAAAATGGTATAAAACCGTGAGCATTTTCTCTCAATAATTGTATATAATTTCCTTAGACAATAATCTCAACAAGGATGTCTCGGAGAGTTGGATTCTGTTTTCGGCTTTGAAGCACCTCACCAGTCAAAAGATATCCGTGGGTATGGAGAATTTAAATGCAAAAGCGTTAGAATTAGCGATGATCCAAGACCTTAATATAAAAAATTCTGCACGAAGAATTGCGTGTGAAGATATTGGATAAAAGTCATCAGTGGCCGAAGTGTCCCCAAAAAGATGGTCACAACGTTTGTTTCAAAAAGAGCTCATGTAGCAACGATTTTTTCTAAGATCAAAAACAGTTATTGCCGTATGGTACAAAATCATTCATTTGCCGCGAGTCGTTAGTAAGCTTCGAAAAGTTCGCACACAGCTTGAATATTTTACTCAAAAAAAATCCATATACCATCCTGCGTACAGTGCCAACGATATTTTTAATTTTCCCAGAGTCAAGAAGGGTCTGCGTTGTCAAAAGTTGTTGATGCTTTCCTTGAGGCTATTTTGAATGTAACAGAAAACGATTGGAATAACTGCTTCCAGAACTCGTTCAAACGAATGCAGAAGAATATTAATCGCCATGAAAAACACTTCGAAAAATTCTCAATTGCTTAATTCAAGCTCTATATGCATAACTTGAAAGACATCCTCGTAGGTAGTATTTCTTACGTAATCCAATCAAAAACATAATTGCTGTTGTTATTCAGAACCCTGAAATATCATCACGAAAATTGGTATAACTCAAAACCGTAATCAGAAATAATTGAAGAAATATGAGTTTAAATTCAATAGATTCAGGATACATTATCAGCTAATTCCTGACGATTGTGATGGAAGATTAAATTTTTATAAATATTTCTCAAAGACAGAATTCGTCCAGAAATATGTAAAGTGAAACGAGGTGACTTTGTGCCTGCAGAGGTGAGATTGCGTCACTGTGTTTTTTCAAGGTTATTTGAATTTAGCCCTCTCATGAATTTCTGTCACACAAACTACATATCTTCATGATGAGCATACTTGTTGAGGTATCTGGTGGCATCCGTGAAATTTCAGGTCCCGACAAGTCTGGTGTACCGAGAGAGTAATACAAGTTAATACTATGAACTACATATTCATTCACCTTCATCATACCTCAATAGTGATTCAATATCATTTTTTTCATGATTTATGAACATTTTTGTTAGAAACTCAAATTTACCGGGGGTACTCTATTCCACTTGGTGGCACATTGCCACCCCATATAATACCCCAGATATTTCCATTCTTTCCAGAATGCTAATCTTAGATGAGATAATAAATGGAAGCAAAAGCTCCGAAAAAAGTTGGAGGGCAAACTGGTTTTTCTGATGAGGAAGAGTCTGGGATCGTGGCACATATTGTCAGCCTTTCCAGTTATGGGTTATGTTAGATAACACCAAATTGCGATTCATCGTTAAGAGTATCTTAGATAAAAAGGCAAAACAATTGGAAGATTCAAAAAGAATCTTCCTGGAAAGGAATGGGCCGATTCTTTCATTACGAGACAAGCACAAGAAATTTCAAATCGAACCGCGAGAAACATAGCTTACAACAGGGCTTTAATTGATGCGGAAGTTGTAAATCAGTTTTTCGATAACGTTGAAAAAGAACTCGAAGGTGTTCCACCATCGAACATATGGAATTACGACGAAACTTACCTTGTTGGTGACTCAGGAATTTCCAAAGTGCTCGTCAAATGAGGCTGTAAGTACCCTGAAAATATAAAGAATTCTTCTAACTCCAGTACGTCTATAATGATGTGTGGAAGTGCAGGGCGTGAATTGACACCAGTCTATAAATCAGAAAAGATGTGGGAAAGTTGGTCCGAAAACAGTCCAGAAAAATGCCGCTACAACCGAACCAAATCAGGATGGTTCGACTTTCAATGATTCGAAGATTGGTGTATCAGCCAAATGCTGCCGATTTTGAAGAAACAAGAAGGAAAGAATTCTGATTGGTGATAACTTAAGTTTTTATATTAATAGTTAAGTTATTGATCTTTGCCATGAAAATAACATTTCCTTCATTGCTCTGCCGCCTAACGCCACTCACCTGCTACAACCATTAGACGTTGCATTTTTTAGACCTGTGAAAATTGCTTTTCATAAGGTACTAAACGAATGGAAAAAAAATATTCACAATAGTCGCTGCATGACAGTCCCTAAGGATGAATTTCCACGACTTTTGAAAAAACTATTGTTTGCTCTGGAGAAAAATACAGCAGACAATCTCAAGGCTGGTTTTCGCAAATGTGGTATGGTTCCTCCAAACAGGCAGGAAGTTATAAATAGATAGAAATAGACCTATGAATACTATTGGAGCTCCACCCGAAGTGAAAGCTCTGATTAGTGGAAGCTTTATAGAAAACCCGAACGCAAAGAGGCAGCTCATCACATCAACGAGAACTAACAAGAGAAGAAAGAAAGTTGACGTTCCTCCAGGAAAGCGTATCGCAGCGTCTGACATCAATCCTCAAAATGACAATGAAACTCCTATGAGCATGGATCAACCCTTAACTTCTTCTGGACAGACTAATGACGAGCCATCTAATATAAACCTGATAGGCAAATCTGATAGAGACGATGAAAGCATTGGTCATATCACTAATGCAGAAAGCGATGACAGTCCTTATCATTTTCATCAACTAAGCGACGCCTATGACACAGATATGCTACCTATAGGGACTAATGTACAAATGAAGTGAGTTCTGGTGATTACTTTGTTGTCACATACGAAACCCACCTGTACACCACCGGCCAAGGTGATAGAAACAGCAGGTGATGCAGTTTTGGTATCAGCAATGGAGAAGTACGGGGGAAATTGGAAGTGGCCAGAAAAAGCAGACTCAATTTGGTATAGCTATGAGGATATAAAGAAAAAAATTGATGAACCAGTTCGTATATCAAAAAGGGAAATCTGCAAAGTTCCGGAATTATCTTAATTAATTCCATCATTACCTATTTCATGCTCAATTAACTCCAAGTCTTGTGAAATATAAATTCACCATTTTTGTAATGAGTTTTTTCAAGAATAAGTTTTTTTCATACTATCTAAAAAGTTTAACTGAATTCTCTCATCCTTATTCATCTGAAAGATGAGCGCGAGAATGTGCCACTGGGCTCTCTTTAATGCATAGAAAACTGTTCTGGCACATTGTCACCCCAGATCCTGGGATGAAATTGTGCCACAAAAATTAATTTTTTAGTCGAAAATGTTTTCGATGTTTTCATATGTCCTGATGCATGTGGGAACAATGTAGCCATATGCATTCAGTCATGAATTTGAAATTTTGCCAGACATATTCTCGTAATAACATGAAAACCCAAACAAGTGGCACAAAGTCACCTCGTTTTACGGTAATATTATACTGACCGTTGAGGTGAGAATAACAGGAAATAGTCCTTTCAACATTCAATATTGATATTTCTAAGTGTTCCTTAAAATTTTCTGGGGTGTTTGTATGCGATATGATTAACAGCACTTTCGATTCAACTTGGACTATGTTTTTCTTGGATTGAATTCACTGTCTCCTCACATTCATACGTACAATAAGGTTCAGTTCAAAGTAGAATTACCTCTCCCTCAGTTTCATGACTTACATAAACTTGGATCATTCAAAGGTTAAAGATTTTGTACACAGTACTGGCAACTTTGCAGAATTTCAATATCTACTCCTTATTATCGATATCCCTCTATTCCCCTTCGAGAGGTTCGTACAATGTGGGTTGAATTTGATATTCCACAAGTCGACAAATGTTGAAAAGGAAATGCATCCTCATATATTTTCTGTACGAGTATGCCTTTGACACTGAATTCCTTATATACTAAAGGATTCAAGGAAGAGTACATTTCGTTATCGTCTTTCACGCTAAATGACGCTGAACCACATTAGATATTAGTTTTCAGGTCTCGATATCGTTCAGTTGAAATATATTCTAGCAGATCCGGCAGACTAAATTTTGTCCGAATGCTGGTTTTATTGCTAATAGAGCGTTCAGTAAATGCTTTTTTCTATAATCGAGTTTTTGATTGACTATATACTAAGCCACGTATTATTTGGCAAAAACGTAATGAGATAAAGGAGGCCACAAAAAACCCTGTCTTACATAATGGATAAGAAATTGATCTGAGACAAAGTGTCTTATTTTTGAGTACACAATTGTCAATGTCATCTCATAATTGAGGGAATTTCTTGCAGAGGACACCATTTTGAAGCTACAATGAAGACACAAACGGTGGTGTGTAAGCAAATTGGAGTTTCATCATGTTTTTCCTTTATTCTTAACTATCGTCATACCATAATTGTGGCTAGCCAAGATGATTCAATGTGTGTTCACTCGCTTCTTGAAGAGGGCGAAATTGTAAGTTATCGGAAAGATGTTCAATGGTCGCGAGTTTCACAGTAAACTAGCCTTGTAGACAAAGAATGGTACATGGCATAGCTTATTGGACCGTATGCTGACGAGAGTTTCTTGCAAACCTGGCGTCTTTCTGGAACAGAGCCTTTCAGTTCTTCAGAGCATTTACTTGACAGTACCTTTCGCAAAGAGAAAGATCAGCAATCAGCTGCCTTTGAGCAAGAAGCTGGAGATCACGAGTGATATCTGGGTGGTCGATGAGGTGCACTGCTCTCTTCTGAATACTATCCAATAGATGTAATGAATGTTTAGGAGTGGAGCCCCACACTTGGGAACAGTATTCCTGACCAGGTTGTACCTGTGCTTTGTATAAAATCATCAATTGTGATGGCATGAAAAATTGCTTAGTCCCGAGAAGAAACATGAGTTAAGCAGAAGTAGATTTGGTAATGGCTGATACATGGTCATGCCAGCAAACTCCTGTGTTGATAGTGGTGACTAGTAGATTTTTGTTATTTTCTGAGAAAATTGGATGTCCTTGCATGATTAGAGGAGGTTTTCTATCAGTGACTTTTCTGGGGAACTTTGTTGATTGCATCTTGTTTGCGTTGAAATTCAACTGGCCCCACTATGGTATCTTCTCAAAATCTGAATCCAGTGACATGCTCTGTTAGTATTTTTGTCGGTGTGTCTCGTCAACAGTTATAAGACGCTGACTTGAAAATGAGGACACCTGAGTACAGTCGTCTGTAAACACAAATATTCTGCTTTTGGTGAAATCGAGCAAATTATTAATCTACAACAGACAAAGAGTTATCAAAAGTTTGGAGCCCTAAGGTACTCCTGCATGAACCTGAAAAGATTGACTCGTTACACCATCAAATACTACCCGAATCGATCTACTGGAGAGAAAGCTACTAACCCAACCACGCAATTCTTCGGAAAGTCCATATGCGTTTGATTTATTCATCAAGGCTGCGTGCCACACCCTGTCGAAGGCCGTTGAGATGAGCAATGGCTCTTGGTTCGTCATGTTCTTCGATTGTTGATGTCCACAAATGCATAACGTATGCAAGGAGGTCACCACTTGATCGGCGTCTACGGAAACCGTATTGTTGATCACTGATGGTACTCTGTGATTCGAGATATTTTATGATCTCTATGGATAGTTTTGGGGACATTTCTTCCCTTCCTTTGAAATAGGTTGAACTCTAGCAATTTTCCAACACTCCGGATACGTGTGGCTCTCATACGGAATCTGTAACTGACGTTTAAGAACAGGTGCTAACTCTGGAGCACATTCCATCGAAACAGTTGGTGGTATTCCATCAAGACCCACTGCTTTCTTACAGTTTAGTTATTGAAGAACGCGCCTTACCGTAAGCACTCCAATTTTTTTTCAGGCATATTCGATTGAACAGCTGGGATGATTTGTGGCACTGTGTTTGATGTAGGTGAAACAGAATTTTGCGAAAACATTTTTGCAAAGAGATTCTACTTTGCTTCACATAATGTTGCGATAGAACCGTCATCATTAATCAAATATGGGGGAGGTTGACTTATTGCTGACTGCTTTCGCCATAGACCAGAACTTTTGAGTTTCCTAGTCTGCTCCAAGGGTCTATGCACAATTGTTTCATTGAAGTAGGTTTTCACTTCATCAGTTGTTGAGTAACAAATGTTCCTCAAAGTCACATCTTCAGTTTCAGTTTCATCTCTTAGATTCTTTTTCCATTTCATATTAGCTCTTTTGACACTTTTTAGTGAACCAAGGCTTTTATGCGGATGTTTTTTTCGTGGAGTTTGGAATGTAGAGTTCTTAAAATAACTGAAATGACGAATTCAGTGCAGACATTGATGTCCGGATCTGAAAAACAGACGCAATGAAGGGTAAACACGAGAAGAACTCGCGCACCTCTTCCCAGCTGTTTCGGTTATAATGCCGTATCTTTCTAGATGGCGTTGGATCTTTATTGCGTGGATGTATAAAGTTCTCAGTAGCAGAAACAAGGTTGCGGTCAGAGTTGCCTTAGGGTGCTGAAACCTGTAAATGAAAATCATCTGGATCTGAAACAAGAAAGAGATCGAAACTATAGGAATAATCGGTTATATTTTCAGGAATTCTTGTCAACCAGTTGAGTCTAGTTGCGGCTGATCGCAAAGGCCTCCGCTTGCTCTCTAGCTTCGTCGGTCCTATTTGGGTGTTGGAGCCAGTTACCTCAGCTGACGGATGCTGTATTTGCATCGTGTTTACCTTGTCACCTAGGTACTGAAATAATCTACTGTAGTTATTATCATGAGAAACTCGATACAGACAACTGGAGAACATGGTTTTGTTACATAAACAGATTTTGAACTATGCCAGGTTGAAAGCATCATCCTGCAATCTATCCTCTGTTTGGAATGCAAGATACGATATGAGTGCAACTCATAGCCATACAAACAGAGATACTGTTTGTGCTGTCTGTTGTTGGCATTATTCGAGTTTTCGTTAGAGCTAGAACAGGAATTTGCGTGTCTTGTGAGAGCTGGTGTACTGAACTCACATTCATGTTGCTGTGTCCGACCGTTGTTAGTCGTATTATCATCGTGAGCACCCGTGATCCGACTGGAAAACGAGTTTACCTCCTGATAATTTTGTCCCAAGAGAGCTCATCACGATTTATCTGAAAATCATTCCCATTCTAGAGACCGAAACTTGTCACAAATGAACAATTCACGGAGCCAATAGCACATGATGTGGTGGTATTACACCGGGCGACGAGAGTAGGACAGTCTTCCACCTTCAATAATATTGATATATTGGAATATCACTATGGTCACTAACAATATCCATACCCCTTTATCGAATATAATAAATCAAGAATGAACAACTATAATATAACCTGATAAAAACTTACTACAGGAACGAGCAAATTTCATTTGACGTGACGTTCATGTGATGTTCATCGGAAAACAATCTTGCACTTCTGACTGCGAGTGCAGAGCCATTACGGATCGCTCCTTCATCATACTTCCAGGTGTAATATCTGGAAATTTTCCCCGATGTCCCTTTCGACGATGAACTTTCGATGCTGAAACAAATTGACCGCATTTTCCGAATTAAATTTCCTTCGCTGTTATCACTTTTTCGTCCTGAATTTCCTCCGCAATTTAAATTGACGAGGCTTTTACGGTTTTAATATATAGTAATAATTGATTCATTGATAAATATCAACGATACTGCTGAATATTCATCATTCTATCCACTGCGATTCGGTTCATAAATTCTCATTATATATTCGATCCTGAAGTTTGAATAATTTGCCTATTTCGCCAATTATACTCATCATATATTCAACGTTGATAAACGATCTCTTACTCAACTCTAGCACTTCGATGATCTTCGAATATTGGAATATGTCAGGATATACCGAGTTTTCCAAATAAATGATTTGTTTCGAAACCTAAAAGCTATAAAATATTTGAGATGAAAGCAAAATTTCTTATGATATATAATATCCTCTTAGACACTATTTGCAGGATCGAATTCTATGAAGGCAGTTCTCGGTGACCTTGGCCCAAAGATCAGCATTAATTTCATGAACGCAATTATTTGTGGTTTCAAAACAGGAAATAATGTGATTTATCTGAATTGAAATAATTATCAAAACTGATTGTAGGACAAGAATTTTTGATAATATGTATGGAATTCTCGCTTAACACTTGGTGAAACATAATAAATAAATGATTGGTTTATCACGTCAGGCAGATGACGTCCATGTCCCGCAATGCATTGCTGTAGTCAACTCTCAAAGTTCTGCATTACCCGCTCTAACGAATCGGTGTGGATTACCCTTACTCCTCTTGTGATAGCTTCTTTCAACTCTGACAAATTTCGAGGTTTAAAGACGTAGATCTTAGCTTTTAGGGTTTCCGAAAAAAATATTCACAAGCAGTAATATCTAGGGAACGAGAGGGCCTCGGCACATCACCAAAACGAGAGATTACATTACCAGGAAAAATGCGACCCACAGCTTGCATATTGAGGCTCTGGCTGTATGTGCCGTGGCACTATCCGTTGGAACCAATTATTTCTTCTGTTCAATCTTCATTGTCGCAATTCTGGGATAAAAAACAACCCCACCATGAAAACATATCACTAAGAGTTTTTAGTTATGGTTGCCGTTCTCTCATCCTCGAAAAAATACGGTCCAAACACCCCAAAACGGCTCATAGCGTCCCAAACGGTGACTTTCTCACTGTGAAGTGGGATTAATGATGCAGTTCGCGGGGGTTTTCTGCTGCCCAAAATTGGCAGTTCTGTTTAATAACCAAACCACCCAAATGAAGATGAGCCTCATCGCTCAGTATTATTTTTGGTTCATTTTCATCAGCGATAATTATTTGCATTCTCTCGGCAAACTGTTGGCGTTGTGCGTGACGTTGTGCGAAATATATATATATATATATATATATATATATATATATATATATATATATATATATATATATATATATATATATATATATATATATATATATATATATATATATATATATATATATAAAAATGAAACAGATTCATCCCTGATGAAAGGCTGTCATTTTCCGAAACACCATTCACATCTCAAATTTCACCCCCTAGAGCAAGGGTGACCACCCTGTGTTATTTTTAAAGCAGAAGATAGTATAGGTTAGATTTCACTCTGTGCCTTCTACAGTTTTCAATCAAAAATGAAAATTTTTTCTTGGGAATGCAGACAATGATAATACGTTACGTTACTTGATGATGACTGCCATTGATCAGCATGAATCTGCTCCATTTTACCTCACTGAAACTTGAATAATCTCAGGGAATTAGTCTTCCCTTTCTTTCAGTTGCTCACCCTGTATCTTCTACAGTTTTCAATTAAAAATGGAAATTCGTTCAAGACAATGTAGAAAAAGATACCACCTTTCTTTTTTGTCATCACAACCCATCTTCCTTATTCAAAATGGTTAAGGATTGCAACCCCCGCTTAGGGGGTTGACATTTCAGAGTATTGTACCCCAAAGGATGTCCTCCTTGAAACAAAAATTGATATGTTTTTGCGTTTTGATCAGAAATCAAATATATATCCACGCACATGAAGAGATCACAGAATAGTTCGCTTTGTTTGCAAGATTTCGTGATATCAAATTCCGTAGTATTTGAAGACAAAAAATATAATATAATATCATGTAATACTCATTCAATTGAAAGTGGCAATGGCTGAGCTGCTAGTGATCTTTATACCAAAAGAGATAATGTTTCAGAATTTTGGGAACTACAAACACAATTCAGATATAAATTTTTAATCCGGAAACTTCCGTGATATAACAAAAGTGCAACTTTCTCATTCCAACTGTTAATCGATTGAAATCGGTGAAATATGGTTTTTCTGCTTTGAATTATCAAATGAAAAATGAGGATTGATGAAGAAGCAATGCCAGTTTCAGAGGAAATGCTCGAATTGTCCTCCTAAGTTCGCATAATCTGTATCTTCTTCTGAACGAATTCATTCATTAGTTGAATTCCATAAATTTGGTTAATTCTAGAATCGGTTAACCAACTCTTTCTTACTATCTGGCCGTGTCAGCTAAATTTTGTTCTTGACAAAAGCCCATATGAAGAAGCTGAGATCAGGACATTTCGTGGGCCATAAAACGGGACTTCTTGTGCCAGTAATCTCCTATAATGTCGTTCGAATTTTAAACGGGAATGCCTGCATTATGCGCCGTCCTGTTGACAGGACGTTGTTTCGAGGTCTACAAGCAAATATGGCTCAACAAATTCGGTAAAAATATTCAAATACGTCTTAGTGTTTACGGATTCCTCAAAAATATATGGTCCTATCATTTGTTGCCTAACAATTGGTAAACAGGCATTGAAGAGTAAGCGACTTTGACAATTTTTCTGTTGAAATGAATGAATTTTCATCTGAACAATGATGCCTATTACTTTTTACCAAAGGAACGATCAACATCGTTTCTTAAAAAATTTTCGAGACATTTCTCTTCGAACCATCTACAGGAATTGATTCGCCGCTTAGAATTGCCAGGAAAAAGCTAGTCTTTCAATCTCATTCTATATGGTTTGAACTTATGTTTTTTAATATTTACTGGCTTTTTGAAACATGAGTTACATCGGCTATTTCACTCGTCCATATTTCAGGATTTTCCATTAATGCTACAATTACGTTCATTCCAGTTTCTCCATTAGTTTCCATTATTTACCTTTTGATCCTAGGTTTTTCGAAGATTATTTTCTAATCTTTTTTTTGCTGTTGTCGCTCTGCTCTTGATGAAGATGAGCAGTATCTTTACTAATCTTTCCGCTTTCAATGAAATGAAAAATCATATCAAACTTTTGTCGTTTTTATATTCCATTTTGAAAAATCTTCCAAAATTCCACAAATTCTATGAATACGAATATTTTGACAATAAGGCGTTCTCTGTGGTTTTACCAAACACAAATACAGCTTGTTCAGTATCGATAATTCTTCTATGTGATCCTTCCATGTTTATAGATTAATTCGATTGATATACTATACTTTGTATATGAAGAAACATACGTTCACCTTATCTCTAAAAGTGGGAATGCAATGTATTTTATTAATTAGCCTCAAGAATGTGAAAATATTTTACGTAGTTTGATCAACACCCGAGATATGGTCTATTATTCAAATCCCGGAAAATCGAAAATTCCGAAATAACTGAAATTGGTTTTCACCAGTAGAGTTTTCTTGAGGATCGAGACGGACATTGGTTGGGTTAGTTTACATTTGTCATTTTTTTACTATCTGCAGTTTTAAACTTAGCTGCTTCATAAAATCTTCGAATTCAGGATACCATGTACATGCAAAGTAATATGAATTGAAACACCATAGTCTCCATTGAGTACAAGAGTACAAGATAAGCATGAAGGATGAAAAGTTGTTCGATATCAACGCAAAATAAATCTTCATTAACGGTAATGCACATTTCGAGATATGCAGAATTTTTATGTACGAAGGCGAACACTCTGGAAGAAAATGAAAAAGAAACAATTGCTCAGAATTTCCTTTGTATATCTATACAGTCAAGATTTGTAATTGCATCCAACGAGTATAATGAAAGGATACGCCAATCCTTTCCTGAAATCAAACTTCGTTCTTTACAACGTTGTAAAAAATAAAAGCTCTTTTTATGATCTTTGAAAGTCATCTTCGAAGACGCATCACGTTGTAGTAAATGTCATCGCCGGCTTGCCTATCAACCTGACCATATATATTCTCACATGAAGAGAAACAAACTGAAAAACATGAAGGTTTCAATCAACTTCATGATATGTTTGCAGAAGTTTGTTTATACACTTTGATCTTGAAGAGATCCATATTATAGTAGGCTATACGAATGTATACTGCAGATTCCTGTTACAAAGTGTATTTTCTCTATAGAAAAGTTGAATGGAGATTTGTGGAGTTGGCACGTCGACAATAAAACTGTGAATGCCTCCGATGTTCGCATTTAAGTTGAGGAAATGTTGCAGGTCCGTAATATTTGATTCTGGACTCTGGACTGCCATTTTTTATTTACTGAAATGATGTTAAAAGCAGAATGTAAGATACTGGGATGTGAAAGTTTTCTTTTCGTTTGATATCAATGTAGGCTAGATAAAAACAAAATAAGTTAAGCTTATGCTTCTATTAACGATGGCGAGATATTATGATCTATTTTTTTTCTGGGTGAGCAAAGTCAGAATGGTGAAAACAGCACCTGCTATGATTTTTCATTTTCAAGTTACTGGCAAAATTAAAGTATGGCGAAGCTATGGACATTTTAAGAATTGTTCACAGATTCGCTATTATTGGAGATGGAGTTTCGTAACCTTCCGCAGGCACTTTTTTGATTAGAATGCATTGGTGTGCTCGATTCTCTTCTAGTTTCATACATTTTGTCAAAATATTTCCGGGAATTCGTCAATGAAACACAAGATATGGTATTTGTTAAGTTTTTGGTTAGAGGCATAACACCGGGACAATCAAAAACAGTAAATGTTACCTTGACTTTTCATCGACAAGGCTTTTTCGATTAGAGGTGCCATTCCGAAGATTGTTGCCTGGTTTGCATACCAAACTTATGAACTCATGTCTAATCACCAGTTACAATGCCTTTTAAGAATGTGGCGTCGGATTTGACTCGTTGTAGCATGCTTTCAGCGACTTTTACACGATTTAATTTATGAGAAAAATTCAGATCTTTTGGAACTAATCGAACGGCAATGCGTAACATGACAGAACAATCGTTTAAAATACTACGAATTGACTCGTGGCAAACAGAAAGTTTATTGCATATCGCTCTCAAACTTAGCTGACGATTTTCAATTACCATTTCCTTCACTATCGATGTTAACTGCAGTGGGAGATGTTGATGACCAACCCAAGCAGAGTAAATCTTCCACCACATCTCAGCTGCTGTTCAACGCATTGTAACACTCATATGCACGTACTTTTTTGATGAAGTCAATTCACCGTAAGTATTCTGTATCACTTTCAGCGATTCGGCACACGAAATATTCCATGTGCAATACAAAATTCGACACAAATTCTTTGATCAATATTTTTATCCATTGTAAAAATCGCAAAACAGACTTGTGAGAACTGACAAAATCGAGAATGACAGATCTCGTTCAAACTTCACGTCAGTATAGAATGAATGTTGTCAATCGTTTTAAACCAATTTTTTGAATAATGAATTCCTAGTACTTTTTTGACAGAACTTTTTCTATTTAAAAATATATAACTTAATAATATCTATTCCAGGGGTGCTCAAACTTGTACTGCTAGCGATCTATTTTAATATTTTTAGACTAGTTACGATCGACTCTGAGAGGCTGCAAGTATGAGTGTTGCAGGGTTGTCGTACATACGATATACCATACTTACCTACCTACCTAGATAGGGTGTACCGTAGCATATATAGATATTAGCTTTCCGCAAAATATCCATTATTTTAGTCAAGGTTCGGGTGAGGTTTAGTTAGGTTTTCCTCTATAATATCAATAAAAAAACTTGTTATTCAAAATTGCGAGTTTATTAGTTGTTACAAAATAAAAGAATTACATAAGGTGTTAAACTTAACTAAGGAGTGACTTTGGATGTTGAAGCGTGGCACTGCATATCCTCAGCATACTTTTCATAAGATGGTACGTAATCACTGAGTGCTAATCGCAAGCATGATGACATATTATCGTCAGTTAATCGATTGCGATATTTTGACTTGATTATCTTTATTGCAGAAGATGCAGACTCGCACAAGTAAGTTGACCCAAACATTGCCTTCAGTTGAAGGGCGATTTTCCTTAGATTCGATTATTTATCTTCAGATACAGAACACCAGAAATTTGTATCTGATGATGCAGCTTTGAGATGTATATCTGGTATAATCTGCACCAACTCTTTTTCAACAGAACATGGGTTCATATTAAAATGACTTGCTATTTCAGTAGCTAATTCTTCAATGTTTTTACATGAAAAAGGATAACTCATAAATGATGTTTTATTCGCCAATTTACTGCAATCATAAAAACGCATTTCGAATTGTCCCAAAATATTTGATAATTCAGCCTCATACGTATCATAATTCTACTGAGGAATCCTCGCTCTATAAGACGGAAAATGTTTCAGATCCTTTCTTTTCAGTTGATCTATCATAAGTTGCAATTTCTTTCCTTTACCTCGAAGCTCCAAGTTAATGGTGTTTAAGTGCTTTGTGATGTCCGTCAAAAATGCCAAATCAGTCAGCCATTTTTCGTTTTTCAACATCTGAGTGTCATCACCTCTTTCGTCTAGAAAAGCTGTTATTTCGGGCAATAATTCTGGAAACTTTCCTAGGAATTTTCCGCGACTCAACCACCCGACGTCAGTGTGAAGAACTAAATCAGTGTGTTCAACTGACTCCCT
This sequence comes from Cryptolaemus montrouzieri, assembly GCA_013387265.2. Taxonomy (NCBI): domain Eukaryota; kingdom Metazoa; phylum Arthropoda; class Insecta; order Coleoptera; family Coccinellidae; genus Cryptolaemus; species Cryptolaemus montrouzieri. The sequence continues at coordinate 52,758,743 of JABFTP020000001.1, read as the reverse complement.
ATCTCCCAACTGCAACTTAAAGAGCCGCTTTTGCAAGCTACGTGCACGGATGGAATTCACAATTTTTGCTGCAATGCCCATAACTTCCTCCATGTTTAAAACATTTGAACGCAAAGCTTGTTGATATATAATGCAATGGAATGAAAAAAATTAAGGAAGTTTAAGGAGTTTAAATGACGCGATCGTAGCAGCTTTTGATTGTTTGGCTGGTCTTGTGAACATGATTTGTTCTTTTTTCAAACAAGTTATCAAATCACGTTCTTTTCGTTTTTTTAATTCACTCTGTGGCGGAGAATCCTTTTCATAGTTTTCATGAACTGTTTTATGATGCCTATCCAAGTTACCACACTTAGGTATTGCAACTGACGCACGACAAATAAGACAAATGCACTTATTCTTCACCATACAAAAGAAAAATTCTTCCTTCCAATCGTTATTAAAAGTTTTTTATTTTTTCTCCGCTGCACTCATTTTGTACTATTTAATAATAAACTTTGTATCGACATAGTATTGCCTTCAAGTTACAATTTAGAATGACTCCAATTCCTGCAGGTGCAATATTTATATCGGCGTGAACGAAAGTCTCGAATGTTCCCGTTAAACGCGCGTCCCGAAAATTCTATAAAAGCGGCAAGAATAAAAAACGCGATAGACCAGTCGATCGCGATCAATCGTTTGAGCACCCCTGATCTATTCCAACACCTATTTCTATATTTCGAAGTCTCATTGGCAGAGACCCTTAGAAAACTTAGAGTTACGAGTAGAAATTGCCATAATTAAGTCAGTTATTCTGTTTCCTAACCTAAAACTTGAAATATTCCGTAGCAATATTCTGTTATCGTATATTTTCTCTTTCATTGTTAAGAATCCCTCAATTTGTGTGAAAAATTTGATAATTCATATTCAGTATTTGTGATGCGCGCGAAAAAGTATTCGAATTATGCTCATACTAAATTATTTTTGGCTAGCTAACTTTACGCCACTTATTATTCCATTTTTCAAATCAGGTTCGGATAAAGCGATATGAGATAAATAAGTGAAAAGCATTTTCTGAATTCAATAAAAAAATAATGTTTACTAAATTTTGACAGTGGAAAAATTAATGAGTGGCTTCCGAGAAGTACAATTAAATATTTTTACAAAACAAAGTGTCTCAAAAGGTACAAAATTATGTACAAGCTTTCATGTTTCAAAAGCATACGGAGAGATGGATTTCAACGATAATCGACCGATTTTTGAAAGATTTTTACCTTATCAAAATAACACTCAAGATACTAGAAATTATTTTAATGCAATGATAGAGGTAAATTGAAAATCGCAGTTTATAATCAATCTACCGTTTCCTATAAATTTCTTGTTGATTAGATAACAGCAACGTAAACTTCAAGTAGTATATTTCGATACATCACAATTTGTCAATAGTTACATCTAAATAAAACTGAACACAATCTATTTTACATTCATGAGTTGACTGACTAAAGAATTCGACTGACATTCATGAGCATTATACGTTCAAAAATAGTTATTCTCTTGAAAATTGTAGAGTTTTTCAAGAAAAAGGCGATGATCACTTTTTTTCTCAGATTTTCTATTTTTTCGTTAATCTCAATTCATTACATTTCTTCTCTGCAGTTGCTATCTCAAGCATCGGATAATTTTTGGAAAGACATAACGTCGATATATTTTAAAGAGTATCAATGGTCATATCTACTGCGCTGCGGACACGTTGTTTCTGGATTTTTCATTTCTCCAATCTGTATTCCTTTTTTATTTATTGCTAACTGCTCATCTATCGGTTTCTTCTGAATTATTGGATGATCGATTTTTGAACATGTATTCTCAAAATTGATATTAACCCATCAACGACCAACGTCCCTATATGGGAACAGCGAATATAGTTTATTCAACATCTAGGAGAGCAGTGCTGCTCTTCATTCTAAGTGAGTACAATGAGAATGACTTAGATTTCTTCCATTCGGCACAAGATATCACTTAAAATAAGGATGATGTAGTTAACGAACTCTGCGATCAGTACCGCTCGTATTGTGAAATTCTAAGTATTTCTGTGATTGCCTTCAGTGTATTGCTTTCGTTTTTTTCCGAAAATTATATATTCTATCGTGTAAGCTATCCTTATATATGAAAAAATGAAATTATCAACTTGAAATTATAGAATATATATTTCAATGAGACGTCACTATATATGGAAGTTCCCTTATGGGACAGTGGACACTAGTATGAGTACTGAAGAGGTGTTATCATTTCAGTAAATTCCCTTCTCGCATCATGGAGAATGAAGATGGAATCCCGTGCGATCTTTTTCATAGAAGAAAGCACGAAACATTGCAGTCATTTATAGATGATATAGAACTGGGTGCACAGTCTTGAACTGAAATTAGGGATATTGTCTAATACCTCCTGAAGTTGACGAGCAAATTGACAACGAGGAACTCGATGAAGAAGATTTTATCTCAAACGGGTTACAACATGATGTTCCAGAGCATGTAGAAATTTTTAGAGGCAATTCCAAAGAAGAGGAGGATGAAATGAATATTCCTTTCAATGTTTTAGCAAAAAGACTCAGGAGAGAGAATCATGTTGAACCAGTGTGTAGTCGTAATTCGTTAGATATGAGTATGAATACCACTCCTGGTCGTTTGACTTTTCTGAACTAGAAGTTTGAGCTTCGTACAAATTTTTGAGAAATTACTGTGACACAAAACAACTTGTACGCGTCAATAAAACAAAACAACTACAAGTTCCTCACTATAAGGGAAGAAATCAAAATTCTCATCCGTATTCTGATACCAACTGGATATCATGAACTTCCGAGAGAACGGTTGTATTGGAGCCTGGATGCGGACATTGGAATTCCATTGGTTGCAAACAGTATGAGTCGAATCAGATTTGAAGAAGAAAAAAAAATATTCATCTTTCCGATAACACCACTCTGGACAAAAACGATAAAATGGCTTAAGTCCGCCCGCCCACTCTTCTGAACGAAAATATTCCAGCAATAGGGGTTCTCAATGTAAATCTCTCTATCGATAAGGCAATGGTGAGATATTATCCTTCGAAGCAATATCCATGAGAAATCAGTGAGATTTGGTTATAAAGACTGGATACTGTGTAGTTCTAGTGGCTACTGCTACTTTTGCGACACTTATTGCGGAGACAAATCTGTTCAGTCAGGTTCGCACATCGCTCTTCGCTTGGGATCTCAAGCAGTTTTGGATCTACTGAAGGTTGAAGAAAAAAGAGAGAGGCACCTTCGAATAAACTATAGAATATTATTAGTTCGCTGGAACGACAATAGTGTGGTTCCACTCGCCACAAACTATGATGCTACCGGGATGGGGTCACACACACGATGGAAACACTGATGGTTAACACAAACACTTTTTGTAAACGCGTACTGCAGCCGGTTTTCTAAGACAGTGTGAATTCGAAGAGGTCGTTGAAGAGAAAAAGAGGGAGTCTCCGAAATGCACGGATATTTAACCCCTCGGTCCAGGTAGGTCCAGAGTACGTTTTGTGCCTAGCCTGGTCGAAGAGCCTACTAGGCGATCTGTGATTAAGGAAGCGTGGTTAACAAGGTAACACGCTTATTCGGAGGAGCCTAGAGCAATCTATGGTTAGATACCGTAGTGGACACGGTAACACGGCCTCCCTCTGAAGATCGCGGTTAGGCGCCTCCATATTGCCATACCAGGTAATAGAACCATGTTGTATCTTTATTGAAGACATGTGCAGAAGTGTACATCATACCATTGAAAATCAAAAAAAATAAAGACTTTTATCAAGTTATCCTACTTAAATCTAATACGACCCGGTGTGCAGTGGGTCTGTGACCGTCTTACTATCTTACGCGCCATTTGGCATCAATGCGATGATGACAAGGGAAACCACAGTGTTGTGTGTTGAAACGCATCTACTTCGTATCTTTATTTGTCAATCACACATAAAACTTAGATATTGAAAGTACCTGAAAAAGAGAAAAATAGTACTGACAAAAAAAGTACTAACACACAAGGGCCTAGTAGGCGATCTGTGATTAAGGAAGCGTGGTTAACACAGTAACACGCTTATTCGGAGGAGCCTAGGGCGATCTAGGGTTAGATACCGTAGTGGACACGGTAACAATAACTCCGTTGAACCTCTAGATTCTGTAAAACGTTGGTTATCACAGAAGAAGAAACCCGTCACCCTGTCTCAACCCAAAGTTATAAAATGGTACAATATTTTCATGCGGAGTGTGGACCTATTGGACCAACACTTACAGGATTGCTATTGGCGGAAAACAATGTTGGTGGGTGCTGTTTACTCACATGATGAATGTAGCAACTAGTAATAGTTGGAGACTATACAGTGAATGTCATCCTCAAGAAAAAAATGAATTGTTAGCGTTTCAGAGATATATCACCCGCCATTATCCTAGATCATATCCTCAATCTGTTCAGTGAAGATCATCATCCAGCTGACCATCGGCACGATTCCTAGAAGTATAGCAGAGGACGAACTTGGACATTTTTCAACGAAAATGGACAATGAAATTTGATCTCAGTCAATCAAAAGTGATTAATTATATGTGAACTATGTTCAAAACTTTTCCAGTTCTCTGGTGGGCATTAACGGGTTAATACATACAGCGGCTGTATGTTTACAAAATTCTTTTCCACGTTTACAACTGTAAAAGAGGAAAAAAATACATATAGTAGGTTCTACCTAATTGTCCTGGTCCAACTGGAAATAATTGAAAAATAAAATTTTTATGGAAATGATAAGGAAAAATTTAGGATAATATTACTACTTGTGATTTTATACTTCTTCTTGTAGCAGTCATTATCTAATGCACAGAAGATTTAACAGTTGACGGTAGACTAAATGTAAACTACGATTTTGAACTTACCTCTATCATTACATTATAATAATTTGTATTATTTTGGGTGCTCGTCTGACCAGGGAATTCGCGAAAGACTCTCTGTATACGTTTGAGACAAGAAATCTTGTACATAATTTTATACCTTTTGAGATACTTTTTTTTTCTGAAAAAGCCCCGTTATACTTTTTGAAAGCCACTCCTCAATTTTTCGACTGGCGTTGTTGGAAAAAATTATTTTTTCATTGAAGATAAAATATGATCTTCACATTACTATCTCGTATGTTTACTAGCTTCAGCGGAACCAGACACAATATAGAGCAAAGGTGACTCGCCAAAAATACTTCGCTGGCGTATTGAAAGGTGAATAATTGATGTTTCCATTGTGGGCGATTGTTGAACTGTCAAAAGATCTCGGAAAGTGAATCGTTAATAGTTTTAATTGATTTTTTTTCTTGTGGAAGATTTGAAATAAATAGAGCGATATCAAAATTGAGAAACCTTCAATATTTGGGTTTGCCATATTGTTAGCAAGCAAGCGAAGTGTATTTGAAAAGATATTCTGAAAGGCAACAACCTTAAGGGAAATTAGTCAGATGTTTAGCAGATAACGTGGAAAATCATCAAAAAATTTACATCGTTATAAATACACACAAACAAATTTATATGGAATCACCCGATATTTTGAATATTACCTCAGGGATTTCAGAAATTTCGAAGGATTGTTAGAATTGATTCTTTTTGAGGTATTTCAATTGAAAAAATAAATCAAATTAAGGTCCATTTTAAGAAAAAAACTAATAAAGGGATATAAGACGCTTTCCGCATGTAGTGAAAAATTGAAAATTTGTTTCTCACGGAGTAGGTGTTTTTCTCTAGACCTCAGTAGTTTGTATTTTCACTTCTTGCCCTGATACAAGCCTGAATCTTTCTAGGCATGCTTTGGATTAGGTTTTCGACCAACTCTGGGTGATATTCTGCCACTCTTCTGTGGCGGCTTGGATGTGCTGTTCTGAGGTTCGTTGATTATCCTGGCGCATGGCGATTCTCCCTGTTTCAAGATAATGTCGAGCGAGGTTGCTGGTATGCGGGTGAGCATTATCTTGCATAAAAGAGTCTCACTATGGGCTCCACCACTAGGTCCACGTAATTTCTAGCTGTTTCACTCGCAGGAAACGAAATCAAATCTGTTTTGCCTCCCAGCATAATTTGTCTCGCTGCTCGAACTCTAGCTTGTCTTCCACGACCCCTCAAAACTCGAATACGGCGGTCATCTGGTCGAACACCAATTCAGGTCCCATCCGAAGAAAGAACATTGCGCCAATTCTCAATACTCCAAATTTGGTGCTCGATACTCCAATTAAGTCTGTTAATTTTTTGTTGTTTGGTTAACTCTTAAGGGCCTTCTGATGTATAAACCCCTTGAACAAAGACTTTGACGTGTCGTTTCGACTGATACACTGATGAATGTTGCTTCCAGAAATTGCCTTTGGAGTATGGGGTGCGACGCACTAGCGGTCTTGTTCTTCCGAAGTGATCTTCCTACGACTTCTTCTATGCCTATTTTGCAGAGATTGTAGGCCCACGTATCGGGCGTAGATTTTTGAAATCATCCCCTGTGATACCCCCATTGTGGGCGCTATATCCCTTTGTGTCACCTTTTCTTCACGAGAGCAATTATTCGGCGTTTTCAATTATGATTATGGGCTTTTTTTAAATTTTGAAATTCACAGTTTCATATCTCAGTGAGAAGTGAGTACAATATCCCGAATATGTGGTGATATTTCTTATCCAACTATCCAGTTCTTTCACAACAAAAACTTCATTCTTCATAAGTAGTCAAAGATCCATGGTTGAAACAATCGATAATGTGAAATACCGAGTGAAATCATATATCGTATACGTTATTGGTAGTGTAACGGTGAATTCCGAACCAATTTTAGACTCCACGAATGAGCGTCCTCAATATTTCGAAGTAGTATAATTCAGGCCATATAGATATCACAAGCTGCATCGGCTTCGAGTGGGTATTTCTGAAAGAAGAGTGCAATTTTAATAATGATCAACTTAGGCAAAACACAGATAATACTTTGAGACACTGTCTTCTAGATTTCTGTTCTTCAAAAGCTTGAACTTTTTGAAAAATATAAGGCTCGTATATATGTTTGCGTAAAACCGACTGACCAGTCGTCGTTTACGTCCCGGTTGTTGAAGAAATTTGTTGAACAGATGTCGGGTCGGTTTTACTCTCAATACGTCATTCAAGTCTGTTGTTTCATTAATCTTCTTTTCTAGATGTTTCGGTGTTTTGAATGAACCTTATTTGCGTTGTTTTGTTTTTTAACCTGAAAAACTTGCAGCGGTGTGGTTCATCAGGATCTGGAAATTTTTCGTTATAGAGTCAAAATGAGCACTATTTCTGTAACATTGAAAATAGAGTTGTATCGTGTCTGCATTCACTTGACTTTCATCTTCCATACTCTTTAATTCTTCGTGAAAGAGACTTGACAATAACAAGATTAGAGGTTAGGCTAAATCTCATCTGTCTTAATTTCTCGTTAATCGAAAGGCTAAAATAGAGCACGTTAACCCGGCGTTGGTGTGGTGAACTTACGTTACATGTTTGGTATTGTGGGGTGAAATTCACCCCATTTGGTTTTTCGTGTGAAAGAATTATTTTGGGAATTTGATGATTGGCTGCGTAAACAGACACTATATTCGTTCAGAAAAAGAGTGCATTTGATTCTCTACAGAATATAATAGAAAAAAAAAATTTCACGACATAATTTTAATGAAAAAAAAAACATACATTTCTTTGGTTCAGTAAAAAAAACGTATTTATTCAGTAGAATCTGAATATCAAATAAATGAACAAAAATATATGATTCAATCAAAGAGAAAAACGCGAACTGGAAATATTGAAAGATAAAAAATTTACAGTGTGCTCTATTTATAGCAAATTTGACATAGAATAACACTATGCTCCAGACACAAAAAAAACTTCACATTTGGCACACTTCTTCTATCTTTACCTCTTGGGCACATTCCACATCTTCCAATATTTTTCTGGCATTTTGGCACTCTTTCATTCGGTTCTAATTCGTTCCCATTCAATGAAGATTTCATTGGATTTTTCAATTGCTTAGGCAATCTTTCATTATCTTTATGAGACAGAAGATGCTTTTGCACAAGCTGCAAGCCCAAATCTAGAAGAAATTCTCTTCTCTTTTGTATATTCTTAATGTTGTACTGTTACGTGATACGTCATAATTTCCGCATAGTTCGTCGACCAGATCTACTCCGCATTTGGTGAAATTATAAAAATCTATTATCTCAGGTTTTTTCGCTTCTCCAGTTCTTTCAACTATTTTATGGTGGTGAAGCGTGGAGGCAGCCAGTACTACTTTTTTCTTCTTCTGTATATATGATAATATGGTAGTGTCCTTTGAAAACCAAATTTGGTAGAAAAGACTTCTCGATTTCTAGTATCTACAAACGCAGGTGGAAGCTCAGCTTTATTTTTTCTTATAGTGCCAACAGAAGTAAGTTTGTGATTTTTCAACAGATGGGTCATCAGCGGAAAACTGGTAAACCAATTGTCGAAAGTCACATTTCGTGTGTTTGACTGATGGGTGCCACTTATCTGTCAACAACATCTAACGGTGATTAGGATACTTTAAATGAGCCATCTTGTTGTTGACCCGCATATGGTTCCATATTCACCACGTAATATGATTTTGCATCAACTGAAGCGAATGTTTTCAATCTCTTCTTTGAAGGTTTATTTGACCTATATACACGAAAAGGACATCGACCACGAAATGCAGGCAGCTGTTCATCTATGGTGACGTAGTCGCTAGGAGAATAAGCGCCTTGACAGTTTTCAACACACATAGTGAACAATGTTCTAATGTGGGTAGATTTATCAATTTGTAACCAAATTTGTCTGTTTTCAGAGTTATCAAAACGCAAACATCAGAGTAGTATTTGAAATATTTGCAGATACATAACTCTTCTGAATATATCAATACCCAAACCATTAGTTTTCCATAGGTCCTCTTGATTCAAACGATTCGTTTTGTGCACCCCAGATAAGAAAAGGAGACCCAAAAAAGCACGAAGTTCGACGGCATCCATTTCTTTGACCACATATTTGTGCTGGTCATCATAAAGATCCCGAATAGCAGCCAGACGCTGATTGGTATATCTTATAATACTACTAATAATTACCTCATGAGAAAAATATCGAAGCATTCTTCAGCTGTTTTGAGGTTCCTTGCAGCAAGCCGTACTACTGAGAACTCACCCCTAATTGTGTTTTCCGATCTGGTTCGTGCTGCTCGGTTGGAACACATTTTTGACCACATGATTTTCTTATCTCTTCCGATAAAACAATTTTCTGATGACGTTGTATTAGATGATGTTGTTTGATTATTATCTTAGTCATCTTCTGAATGAACGCCTCCGTCATCGTCAACTTGTTCCGAATCATATTCCTGTTCTGATTCAGAATAATGTGCTCTTTCTTGAACTATATCTTCATTTTCAGAATCGCTCGAATCGAAAAAGTCTTCATCATTTTCCAGATCATGCCATAAGGCGAGGAGCTTCCTTTGTTGTTCTTCGTAACTCAGTTCTCTAAATAACCAACAAAAGAAATAATATTACCTAAAAACTAACCCCACATCACAAAACATACCTGTATGACCTGGAGAAAAAATGATAGTGTGGTGGGGTGATTATCACCAAAATTGTTTATAATCGATAACGTCAGTGGTGTCGTGGGGTGAAAATCACCAAGTTGAACTTCGCACTCTTATAACAACTATGTTAAGTAACCAAGAGCTAAGAGGCAACTAAGACAGCTATATTCAGTTCAACATTAGAAGGTACTGAAGAGGTGGTGGCGCTGACAGTTCCGTGTTTTTGTGATGCGCAATTGAAAAACACTCTGGGTGATTTAAACCCACCACACCAACGCTGGGTTAAAGGAATAACAAACAAACAAACAAATTCGAGTGACAATCATAATCATTCTATGCAGATTGCTCAGGAATTTCTAAAGGTATTTGGTCCCAGAGCTTCTGTTATGTTTTGAGGCTTTTTTTACCCATAACTTGAAGCAATGTGGGTTATCCGAACTGAAATAATGACCAAAACACTTTCTAGAACAGAAAATTCTTAGCGCAAACAGTCGCCAAGTCTATGAATTACTGATGAATTGGAAAAGTGAGTTTTCTTCTGAAATGTTTCGATAATTTCGTTATCCTCAGTGTTAAGTAATACTTTTTCGCAGAAGGTATTAAAAATTATATAATTGAATTGGTAATCGAAAATTTGGGGTTACAAGTTTAAAAGTCATGTGTATTCTTCCGATATTTCTCAAGCGTTTTTCACAGAACACCCGATGTTTATTATTTGTTTGTTAGTACAGTTTGTGCGATGGAAATAACTGAATAGAAAAAGAAATCTGAATAATCTGGGGGGAAAATTGAAAATTTATTGGAATTTAATGGAAAAACGTCTGCCGATTCAGGTAGTTATAAATATACATGACTGAACTACTTGAAATGCACCAAAAAGGGACTCTTCGAATAGGCGTAAGTTTTCATTCTACTTTCGCTAAAAATCTGTGTCAGCCCTTCGGGTAATTGTTGGAAAACAAAGCGAATAGAGAAACAACTGTCGTCAAAGAGATCCATTTGAACCATAAACAGTGGCCCAGACTTATTAGATATAATATTAGCATACGTGGACCATAAGGAGACCATTACCAACTCTGAAATTAGTCCCCTGAGCCAATAAAGTTTGAAGAGGATCCTGGGACGAAACTAATATAACTTTCGCGGACAAATTCCCCAGGCTTGTGTTCAATATTGTGTGAATGATCGTGTAGTACATAATCATTTGGTGTGAATTGATGAATATTTAATTCAATAATAAAAACAAACAAGTACTGTGTTTTAAGGAATTTGACTTAATAATTGCGATTCGTAACGCGTTTCACTACACCGTAGCTTCTTCAGACGAATGAATGTACATAAAATAAACAAGAATATAAATTAAATGTTCTAATTACAATTAAATTTGAATAATATCCCAAAATAATGGTTAATCCCAAACTAATAAATAATATTTTAAATAAAAACAAAGTAGAATCGCATTGAATGAAGTTTACCCTGTCGATAAATTGAAACAAAAATTCAACACCTTAATCTACGTTGGCATTACAAGTGAGAAACTGAAATCAAATTCTTGAGTAGCAATAATTTCAACATAGCTTGAATGAAGTTTACCCTGTCGAAACTAATAATAATTACAGGCAAATGTAGTAAATAATAATAAAACCAAATCAGGTGTATAAAAATAATAAATCAGGTGTTTATAGATTGAATTGCAATGACTGTGATAATTTCTACATTGAAGAACACATAGAAATTTTAATATTAGAATATCGGAACATAAACGCAGTTTTTCATATAAAAATCAGATTCAAATTACGCGAATCATCTCTTAGAAAATAATCACTCTTTCGACCCACAGTTTGAAATTTTGCATACAGATAATAAATATTGAAGGTAGATCTTTGGGAAACTTTAGAAATAAATAAATACAAACACTCAGGTAAACTCATCAATGAACAAGTCGATTTAAGATATTCACCTCTATTGAATCTCTTCGGGGAGCAATCTATTCCTTAATTTTATTGGATATACCTGTCATTATTAACCACTTAAGAAAAAGCAACCCAATAAGTAATTACTGAGAACATTTATATTTATATTTCCATTTATTTTCTGTACATTTATTCGTCTGAAGAAGCTACGGTGTAGTGAAACGCGTTACGAATCACAATTATTAAGTAAAATTCCTTGAAACACAGTACTTGTTTGTTTTTTATTATTGATAATGGAATTTTACCAAGTAAAAGCCTCCCAAATTCAAATATTTTATTCAATGGTTGTTTCAAGTATTTGTGGTGCTGATGATATAGAATAATACAGGTCCGCCAGAAAAAGTAGACGATTTCAGGCATAAATTCTTTTGTATTCGTCTATACTCTCTGGTCTGTTTGGATAAACTTTTCCTTTGATAATCTTCAAGTAGAAATCATAATCCGAGGGATTAGAGGAACAAACATCAGCGTGAAATGACTTTTCCAGGAAACATGCATCCAACTAATTCAATAGAAGCCTTGGCGGTATGGGTAGTATTTACACATCCTGTGAGTAGAAAGTGTACTACATCTGACATGATGATAACGTTGTGATTTATTTCCAATACGTTTTCACGAAAAGCTTTACAACATTTCTATAAAATTGCCCACGTAAAATACTTCTTACCGATCGATTTAAGATGGAGAACTGTATCGAGGGCACATTCCTCACAAGTGTTCAATCCATAAACACAAAATCTTCCTATAGATTAGTTGTATATAATTGTACCAGAACCGTCGCTTAAGGAAATGTTTAAGCTTTACCATCAAAAGATGAGGTGTTCTACCTTGACTGCTTCTTTGTTGTTCCCCACTCGGAAGAAATATGGGATATCCGCGTCATTGAGAACCAGTACAACGTTCAGGTTTTTGATCATTTTTTGATCAGTTCAAACGACCACCTGCTTCAACGCATAATCATATTGTAAATCTCCTAATGTGGGATCCCTAACCCCGTCGAATCATCAGAAAGAAATCATGGAGGTTCAGAAATAATGTTGAATGGTTCCTTTGGACTTGGGTTGATGTACACTTGTTTAGAGTCTCCGAGGGTGAGGAAAGAGCACGACATGGGGAAAAGGATTCAAGGGTAATTTCCTTTAGATTTTCCGCTTCTATCGCAGAAACAACAATATTGAAGCTGATAGAAAAAAGAAAATTGATTCTACGTTTCTTATAATACGTTATATTATATGACTAACAAGCACCTTTCATTTTCATTATTAATGTTCAGCAACTATTCGGAAATATCAATTTATTTCATAGTTTAATGTGTGTCAATTCTTAATTTTGAAGAGGCAACTAATTTGGAGTTAATGGAAAAGGGGTTACAAGACTCTATTTCTATTTTCTATTTTTCTGATACCTTGAGAACTATGGTTTCTACAGAAATATACTTTTTGAATGAAATTCGAGTTAATAAAATTACCTGAAAAATGGCCTCATACATTATTTTCAACACTGAATTGTTGAAAGCTGCAAGTTGTATAAGATAAATATCATTCTATCCTATTTCCATACACCTAATAAAAGTTAAAACTTGTTAATTTTGAATTACATTAAATTTAGTTCATTCTATGACCCTCTTTCCTCGTGTTCTTTCTGCGTGCAAAATAAATATATAATTATATATATAATAAATTTTCTATAGGCAAAAGAATCGAAATATGTGAGGAAGAGTTTTTATTGAACATCAACCTTTGATATCGTTGAATAGAGTACCTTTCTTTCTCAAAAATATATCACATGCGTATTCAATTCTTTTTCCAGGACGTGTTTTTATGAAGAAGCGAAAATTGTGAAACCTTTCTCTAATTTGTTGTAATCACTCCATGATCATTCATATAATTTACACGGAATAATTGAAATAGCTCAATTAATCAATTCCTGCCATAAAAATCCCGATAAATATAATGTTTCTTACAATGAGACAACGATTGAATAAATATAATAACGTTTGTGATAACGAAGTGACCATGCCGTACGAGAATTTTTAACCAAGACCGGCCTTGACGATTGAATATTCCATCAGTACAGATGTAAATATTCCAAATTATTTCTCATAAACTCCGCAGATCTTCTTCAGCTCTTTGTAGAAACCAATTGTATAAAACGGGTCGATGTTGGAAATCTTCTGGCTTCAAAAGCTAGGATATTCTAATTTTATAGAGTTTATATCTATTTTTCTCAAGAATACTGAGGACTCGACTCTTAGATACTTCTGTACCCAATCCAATTTGCCTGCTCGAAGTGGATGGGTTGGCAGCTACACTACCTATTACATCAATTGTTGCATTTTCTCCATCAACTACTTCATATTCTTAATTCTTTGAGATGTTGAACCATGTACCATGGTTCATTGTCAATACATTGAATATACTTTTATGAGATTGTCGTTTCTCAGGGAAACGATCCAAATAAGCAGCATTAGCATCATAATTATTTTAAATATAACAATTAGTCATATCAAAGTTTTCAAAATTTTCGTACGGCTTCGTTATTAGAAACGATATTATTTTCACAGAATAGTTGTAACTGATGAAAAAGATTAAATATATAATCTGAACTGTCTTTGCTGGAATTAATTTTCGAACTATTTTAATGAGTCCACAGAACATACTTCAGCTATTCCAATAATTCCGTAGGTTTTGTGAATGGACATAGAGTTGCTAGATAAACTTAGGAAAACGTTGTAGAATTTTCAGTTTATCATTAGAATACGCCCTAATTGAAAAAATTGAGTGCTCATATGATACATTTCAGAAGAGGAAAAATACTGTTTTCAATAAAAACAAAGTAAATATTTTCAAAAAACACCAGTTTGCATTATAACTCAAAGACCCATAGGCGAAAACTTGACTGATTTCGAAAATTTAAAATAGTTTCACATAACTTGAAAACGAAAAAAACCTACCTTGAATCTGTTTGCAGCAATGAATTCCTCACGCAGAAAGAGTGCGAGGAAAGATGGATGTCATTTTCCTCTATTCGGAATATTTCACCTGGCTGCAGTACTAAAATGTCGGAATCTGTCCTCTCTGTACTGACCTGAAGTTGGTCAATACTTATGAGAATACTCATGAGAACTAGTGGGTTATAACTCAGAATGGAAAGGAAGGAATTTAAGTGCTCCAGTACGTGATTTTTGGTGTTCAGATTGCAGCTTAATATTCATATAGTACAAGCTAATAACACTCATATGAGTCAAGCACCAACCTGAATTGATTATTGCCAATAATTCACAAGTTTTACTCTGTTCGCTCGATTAGGAAAACTCAATGATCATGTCTTGAGTGGTCTGAGATAAGAGAAAAATTTCAACACAGCCGTTTTCTGAGTATATCATTTATATGTCCTTCTCAACTATATTGGCATACATAATTCACTTTAAGCATACGTCAATAATGCATCAGGAAGATCATCATTCCCAGAAACAAAGTAATATTACTAACAACAATTCATCCACAGTATAGTCATTTGAACAGTAGTCCTAAAATCTCATGGTCCTGTCGATGAGTCTGCTATCAAGTATGTTTAAAACATCCAAACTTAGTTTTCGACTCGAATTATATAGTAGACTCGGCAAGGTTAGGTTAGGTTAGATTTCTTACTCCACTTTCAACCTATACCAATTCCAAAAAATAGAAAGGAAACGAACAATATTCAGCCTAAGTCAATACAAATGTGTATGAATGAACTTAAATTATGAAACTAGGATACACTTAGATATGGCTTACGTAAATAAAATTCTTCATAAACTAAGGTGAGAAATCTGCAAAACTTCGTCGTATGCTGAATTCTTGGCTTCCACTAGAGGGCTAGTTGAACTATCCCAACTACATCTACAATATGCCACTAGGGCAGCGTAGTCCAAGTAAATTAAGGACTGAAGATCTCTAATTATCTCTTCCTTTCAACCCCAATAGGTACGTAACAACTCGTTGCCTATGCATTTAAGACCATTTAAAGACACACTAGGCATATAAATGTTGTTCAACTATTCCAGAATTAGCAAATGGACTCTGTAAGAGTGTAACTGGGTAGAGCCTTTGATTGCTGGTAGTGAAAGGAGTTCTGGCCTCACTTTTGAGGAGAAATCTAGGTGGGCGGAATACCAGAGTTCAAATGAGACAACATGGACCCTATTGCCACCCTTCAACGAACTGTTGATTCTTTTACTTCCTGTAATTTAAAATTAATAAAAGAGAACATTCAATCGTACCTTTCCTGTCCGACAACTTTTGACTCACATTTTGCCAAATCCAAAGGAACTATTGGAAACCATTTCCGAAACTCAAGTTTTTTATTCAGATTACCTTGGTCTGGTCTAATCTATCTGGGATACTCTATGAATTATTGCTGACCATATATGCATTAGAAAAAAAGGTTACCCTGAAGCGCCGACACTGCTTACTAATGTCAACGAGATAATTAATTGTGGGAACGATTTGTCAGTGCTTCAGTAAATTAATCCCAAATCAAATTAGAAGCCCGTATCTACTATGGGTGTATTTATATTCCTGTCATGAATATTTTTCGACACGATTTATGGAAGACTTCACGCAAATATACAAATTCACAGAAACACAATGGAAACTAAAGAAAAGAAATTATCCAGAATTATTGAAGAAATTTTCTAGATTTGCTACTCTTCATTTTTGCTTATTTTAAAATTATTCACTTGACAACAGCATGATCGGTTCAGATGTTTTATGATTTGAAGTGTCCGAATTAATTTTCTATCAAAATAAGTATTGGAGAAACTGATGGGAATCTTGGGGAATTCTGGAAAAACTTAAGAGTGGGGATCAGGATGAGCACATTACCATTAGTCGATTAGGTTAGAAAACGAATGCCACAGTCAATAAAAAATACAATAGAATCGATAGGTCTTCTTTACAGTTACAACTTTATAATTTGAGATTTTTCAATTCGATTAAGGAGGTCGATGATAATCAATATTCATTTTTCAATGAATTAAAACAATGATGTTCAAATTTTACTATATTCACAAACTTATGACGCGTTTCACCACACGATTTTAGGTCTAATTAACTAAATAGGTTCCCGGAGTTTTTCTGTTTATTGATTTCCAATGCTTTCCATATATTCAGATTTAGTATATCAATTTGATTATGCAAAATATCAAAACTATTTTTTAAAGTATGGTTTTCTTCCAGTAGTTGATTTGCATTGTGAATATCTTATTTTCGTTAGTCAAAACTGTGTTTGTATTCTCATGACCAAATATATATATATATATATATATATATATATATATATATATATATATATATATATATATATATATATATATATATATATATATACAGGATATCCACCGGGACCGTCCGTTAAAAACTTTTTGAGTTGCAATTACAATATCAAGCTGAAATTTTATACGCGGCCATAACTAGCGATTTCCAATTGAAGTGAAACAACCATTTTCGGTTATACCGGAAGTGGGTCATCACTTTGTTATTTCAAATGGCAATCTACCTTTTTATTATACATCTGGAACCGACATTTGAGCAAGGCATAAAATACTCAAATTATTGCCACTTATCTGTCAAAACTTTGGACAGATTTAATTATTTTTGTTATGAACTCGATTTTTGAGGAACATTTAAAAAATTGTAGCTCGTACATCTTTTGCACTACAGACACAATTTTCGCTTGGGTGGATAGAAAAAGGATCTAGAAATTTTTAAGCAGTTTACACATGTCAAATGTTTATTGCGTTGTTTTGTATGATTTTTTCGATTTGGCATTTTTCAAAGAGCAATAACTCAATTTTTTTCAAATATAATAATTTTAATAAAATGGCTGATTATTCAAACGAGGATATGTTTAATCTATTTTTAATTCATGGCGAATGTCAGAAAGTGTAAGAACTTGCAGGCAATTCAATAACCAATTTCCAAATTTGGCGCCTATAAGTTAAACAAATTTTCGAAGGATTCGAAGCAATTTCCTGCAATTTGGAGGGACAAAATACATAGAAACTAGAAGAAAACCAATTCTCGAGGACGACGACATTCAAATTAATACGCTAGCGTATTTTCGTGCCAAACCACATGCGTCCATTAAGTCAGCTCTAATGGATATTGGATTGAGGTATACTTCTATTCAAAGGATCCTTAAGAAACATAACATGCACCCGTATTCTTTTATCAGACTACAAAAATTGAAACCAACTGACCTTCCCAAGCGGCTAAATTTCTGTGAAAATTTATTGATTCGGCTTCAAGAAGATAAGACAATTCTGCAAAAAGTTATATGGTCTGCTGAAGCCAAGTTCAATGAAAGTGTAATAACCAACAGGAAAAATCGACATTTTTGGGCCACAGAAATTCCACATTTCATTGAGATTATTGATTTCCAAAATAAATTCAGCGTGAACGTTTTTGCAATTTTAATGAATGATTTGTTGGCTTATCACATTTATGAGGAAAATCTTAATGGACAAAGACACCTGGAAATTTTGAGAGGAACAATAACAAATTTTTTAGATGGATTACGCCTTAACATTCTGAGGGGTTGCTATTACCAAATGGATGGTGCACCAGCACATATGTTCGAGGATAGATGGTGGGGTAATCAAGGACTAAATTTATGGCCTTCGCGTTCTCGGGACCTGACGCCCCTTGATTTTTATTTATGGGGCAAGATCAAGAGTGAAGTGTATCTTATTCCTGCAAGAAGTGAAGAAGAGTTACTAGAGCGCAGTCATAATGCTTTTCGTAATATTGATCCTGAGGAAACTAGGAGGGCAACTCATCATGTTCGTATACGAGCTGTCAAGTGTATCGAGCAAAATGGGGCCCATATAAAACATTTATTCAAATCGTAAATTAGTTTTCTCCTCTGATGTTTGCTATGATTTATTCGTATTTATGTAATTATCTTCGATGATTGGTTTTCGCTTAGTTCCTACAATTTTTATTCATCCGAATTGTAGAAAATTTGCTTCTAATGCTTCGAAATTTTATTTCACTCATAGACAGTAAATTTGGAAATTGGTTATTGAATTGCCTGCAATTTCTACCCTCTACTTTTTGACATTCTAAAATGAATTAAAAAATATTAAATATATTTTCGTTTGAATAACCAGTGGTTTTATTCCAAATGTGTTGTATTTTTTGGATATTTTCAATCTGAAATAACGACAATTCTTGTTGAAATATCAATTTTGAATGAACGAAGTGACAAGTACATTAATTTTAGGAACCTGTCAGGTGAGCGTAGCCAGGTCAGCTACTTGATTCAAATATTTCAAAGCATTCTCTGTTAGTTCTTGCAAAATCATCAAAATTCAATATATTCCCAAATTATTTCGGAACTACAAGAGATGGGTATAGTATATGCCGATACAATTCCATCTGAAATTTGATGCTTCATCTGATGGCGATATAAAAATTGGCACGTGCCATTTGAAAAAATTGAATTATTGCTGTTTGAAAAAGGCCAAATTGAAAAAATTATAGATAGAGGAGTGGCAACAACTTGGGTATTTTATGCCTTCCTAAAATGTCGGTTCTAGATGTATAATAAAAAAGGTAGATTGCCATTTGAAATAACAAAGTGATGACCCACTTTCGGTATAACCGGAAATTGGAAATCGCTAGTTGTGGCCGCGTATAAAATTTCAGCTTGATATTGTAATTGGAACTAAAAAGTTTACAACGGACGGTCCCGTGGACATCCTATATATATATATATATATATATATATATATATATATATATATATATATATATATATATATATATATATATATATATATATATATATATATATATATGAATACCAGAGTCTCAATAAATAACTTGTTTGATTGTTTTTCAGATTTAATTCATTTGTTTTCGCTTTATGCTTTGCGGTCGTGGAGAAAATTCAATCTGTTACTCTGTAAGAATGAAAAATTCTCTACTTGTAATTTCCACTTGTACCAATTTTTTCATTCTAACCTTAGTTACAGAATATACTATTCTGTATGCATATTATTCTGATTAATTTTATGTTTTATTTATGAAGTTTCATTTTTTCCATAAAAATCTAGTAGATCTGCGAGATTCTTCCAAATATTTAATAAAAATTTGGACTTTATTATTTCATTCAGAATGTCATAAACAGAGAAATTGTTAAGAAATGGAAAGAGGTAAATACTTTCTCTTTCTGTCTAATTTAATTTTCGATTTTTCAAGAAAGAAAGAAACTAATAGAACTGAGACTACAAAAAATCCTAACGTGAACAAATATACTTTACTTGACTCCCACATTGAATCAAATGGAAGCTAAGAAAGTTTCCACAATGAACAATATACTCGTACATTCCGAATGATATCAAAGTTTGAGGAAGTTCGAGTTCAGGAAAATGCCGTTTCTGATGCTTTGTTTGCTTGTACATTACCTTCAAGGAACAGTTAGAAGGAAATAAATTATGGCCTTGCAAAGAAATAAACATAACTGGAGTCTACGGAAACTCGTTAGACTCCAAGTTATAACACTTCAAATTAGGTCTTCAAAAGATGAAGGAATTTATTTTTCCAGAAAATTATGCAATAGTAGAAATCAGCAAAATTATCTCGACCGGCTTTTTCCTTTCATTCGAGAGGCTTAAGGAAAGTCGTCATGTCATATTCTCCTATCATTTATCTGCATTATCTTTGAATTTCAACTGAAAGATGAGTTTCAATTCGAAGAATAACGATTCTCGTACTTGATTGTCAGTGTTTTCTACAGGAATTTGATTTAGATTCTGATTTTCAGCTTACGGCATAGAATTATGGGAGTGAATGGAGGACTTTTTAAAACGTATTCTTGTCGTACTTTGAATATTTTCTGTTCGGATTAGTTTTGTTTGAATTCAGTAAAATTAAAACTGGAATCTATGAAAAATTTTTATCTCACAAAAATAGTAAATGTTGGTAACAATATTTGAAATTACTATATTTTCCTGCGGTTTAGTCCAGTATAGAGGAAGCAAACCATTGAATTTTGAAATCTGTCACCATTTGAGAGTATATATTGATTGAATATTTTTTACATGATCCCTATGTGAATACATGCTATTATAAATCTCGAAACTTAGATCAAAGAAGTTGAGTGCAAGCACATGAGATGTATCCAGTGTATTTCGTTTTGGTATATCACAAAAATAATCTAAATAAATAGATAAACAGAAGAATTCGGAAAGACCTGAGAGATTGGAAGACACAGCTAGTTAAAAAAATCTATTTAAAACAACACAAACATTAAATTCCTCAGATCGAACTAAAATGGCGAAAATAAAGAACTCTGAAGGTATCTTGGTCAGCAAGAGGGAAGAAATCGTAGTTGTCATTGAAGAATTTTACAAAAAATGTTATAGTTCTGAAAATCAAGAACAGAAATATATTAAAAGACATATTCTTAAAACCAGTTCTGAAGACATTCCTGAAATTGATACAAATGAACTGAAAATTGCGCTCAATCAGATGATGAACCAAAAATGAAGATAAGATCACCATCGAGATGTTGAAGATGGGAGGAGAATATCTGTTGGATAACTTACGGATCCTTCTCAACAAATGCCTAAATGAAGGAGGAATACCAATGGTATGGAATAATGCTCAAGTCATTCTTCTGTATAAGAAGGGAGACAGAAATAACATGGAAAATTACCACCCGTTAAGCATTTTATCGCACTTGTACAAATTACTGACGAAAATAATGACAAATAGATTAACCAACAAAATGGACGCTTATCAATTTGTCGAACAATCCGGCTTTCGCAAAGGCTTCAGTACAGTAGACCATTTGCAAGTGATATGGACTCTCGTCAAAAAAACCTCAGAGTACAATGTGATATTGCACATGGCATTTATAGATTTCAAGAAAGAGTTTGACTCGAGCAAAAAGTCCTGAAAATTTAAGAATTAGTATCGGTAACATACGACGAGATCGAAAATGTTACAGAATACATTTATCTAGGGCATGAAATCGTACAAGGCAGGATGCTGAAAGAATTGGCTGCCTTGACTAGATTGGACTGGCTCGAGAGATTCCAATAAATCAGAATACAAAGAGCATAAAATCGTAAAACGTTTGAGACATGTATTATGCCAGTCCTCACATACGGTCTTGAGATGATGACTCTCACTTGCGCATACGCCAACAAACTCCAGGTGATACAACGAGCAATGGAGAGATTGACGCTTGGCGTTAGTTTGCGAGATATGATCAAAAATGAGGAAATAAGACGAAGAACGCGCGTAACGGACATTTTGAGAAGAATAGCGGACCTCGAACGGTGCTGGGCTGGACATGTAGCCTGTCAAAAACCGAACAGATGGACTCATAGAATAATGGTATGGCGCCCAAGACAAACCAAGAGGAGTGCTGGTAGACCTCCGAAACGATGGCGGGACGATATCCAGAAAACAGCAGGATAAAAAATTGGGTTCAGATAGACAGAGATGGAAAGATTTGGAAGAGGCCTTTGTCCAAGAGTGGATGTCCACAGGCTGAACACAGAGCGAGAGAGAGAGACAGAGAGAGAGAGAGATTATTGATATTCCATTCAAACTCTAGCATCATAGCTTGATATTTTGATGTAAAGGTTGTATACTTTCAAAAAGGAGGACTCGATTATTACTTATGGATCTATTCAAGACTTTGTAGTTCATGATTTTCGTCTTGTTGTTACAAAGTTGGTCCCCGAAAACTTGATCAGACGCGGGTATAATTATGACACGCAATCCAGAGACATGCGAGTGAATGGCGTTCACCCAATGAATCAAGACCAAAAAATCGCGACTTTTTCAGTAGAAATGGGCAATGCTTACTGTTTACATCGATCACGAATTTTTAGCAGAAGGTCAGACACTCAATATAGATTATTATTTGAGTGTCATGAAACGTTTGAGTGGAACTGTTCACCTAAACAAAATATTCGAGAAAAAACAATTCGTAATCTTTTAATACAGGGTTACATAATGCCATCGTTATCCGTGAGCTTTTGAGCAGAAAAAAAACGAATACCAACCAACAGCCATCAAATTCACTTGATTCGGCTGTAACGTATTTCTGTTCAATTGGGTCAAAAAACCAGAAGGTGGAAAGAGTTTCAGCATAATAGGGATAATGGAAAAATCGAAGACAGCTCTGTCGACCATACCGAAAACTCAGTTTAAAAAATGTTTCGAAGATTGGCTCGAACGTTGGTACGAATGTGTTTTTGTTACTTCCTTCGGAAAATCAAATCATTAAGCCCTGGAACATAGAAACAGACTGAGTGGTTTTATTCCGATAACCGTTTCAATGCTCCACGTAAGGTTCTATGAATTTCGACCTCTGTGACGTTTGGAAATTATTCGAAAGTAGCAATATTTCGAATTTTGTTTGTATACAGTTTTTCTGTTGAATATAATCGTAAATAAATACTGAAACAAAGATGTTTTGAATTTATTAATCATTCATGGTTAATGTTAATAAATTATGAGTCGAACCACAATTGACAACCAATTTGAAGAAAACAGAAACAATCGAATTTCACGATCTGCCTATTTCAATCCACTGCTGGATGTAGGCTTTTCCCATATTGAACCATTTCTTTCTGCTAATAGCTTCTCTCATCCAAAGAAGACCCACTGATTTTTTAATATCGTCTCTCTACCTTGTGTTTGGCCTGCCGATACTCTTATGCCCCACTCTTGGCCTCCATTCCATGAGCCTCTTGGTCCACCTATTGTCATTTCTTCGATCTACGTGACCTGCCCATGACCACTTTAGTTGAGCTGCCCTCTCCATGACATCTGTCAGCTTGGTTTGTTCTCTTATCCAAGTATTTCTTATGCGATCTGATAGTTCAATATTTAATATTATTCTCTCGTGGGCTCTTTGGGTTTTCGTCAATTTTTGGGGCCAACTTCTTAGTAAGACACCATGTTTCGGCTCCATATGTAAGCACAGGAAGAATGCATTGGTTGTAGAGATTTTTCTTGAGATTGTGGGGTATGTCTGATGTCAGGACATGTTTTAATTTGCCAAATGCCGCCCACGAAAGGACACTCTTCGTGTAATCTCGTCAGTCATGTTGTCTTTTTAGTAGTTAGTTTTTGTCCCAGGTATATGTAGTTTTCGACATTCTCTAGTTGTTGACCTTCTACGTGGATTACGGGGTTATTGTTTGTGTTAGTCATTATCTTCGTCTTGCTGATGTTCATTTCTAGGCCAACATTTTTGAATGGTTGTTCAAGTCTAGGATCATTCTTGGACGTTACTACTTATTAGTACAATATCGTCGGCAAAGCGTAGATGATGTAGAAGTTCGCCATCAATGTTGATTCCTTTCTTATGCCAATCCATTTCTCTAAAGATTTCGTTCAAAGCTGCAATAAACAGCCCCGGTGACACTGTATCTCCTTGTCGAACACCTCGTTTTATTGGATTGTCGTTGGTTTTATTCCATAACTGGACATGCATTATGGCGGAAGAATAGATGTTTTTCATCAGGTTCGTGTATCTGCTGTCCACTCTACATGCATTAAGAGAATTAAGGACTGCCCAAATTTCTATACTGTCAAAGGCCTTTTGGTAGTCTATAAAGGCTATATAAAGATCTAAATTATACTCATTGCACTTTTCTATTAGGTGTTTAATTGCATGAATATGATCCAGCGTACTGAACCCAGATCTAAATCCAGCTTGTTCACGGGGTTGCTGGAAATCTATTTTTCAGTTAATCTTTTGGTAATTATTTTGGTGAATAATGTATATAGCTGGGATAAAAGGCTCATTGTTTTATAATTACCAAGGTTTCTTATGTCGCCTTTTTGTGGAGAAGAATTACTTCAGCCTCAAGCCATGCTTGGGGACTTGACTTTGATCCAAGCATTTGTTGAACAATATTACCACTTCTTGTTTTAGGCGAGGACTTCCACATTTGACCATTTCTGAATTATGCCATCTGGTCCAGCCGCCTTGGAATTTTTAAGATTATTCAGGGCTGAGTTTAATTCATTAACAGTAATTCGAATTTAGTTCTTCATAAAATACGGAATACTGAAATGAGTAGAGTTATTTCGCTTCTAACGATAAAGATGTCGTTTCGGCAACAGGAATCATAAAACCATAAAACAAAATTTCTAACATACAGGATGTCCGTGAATTGCGTGTACAACGTTATACCATAGATTCTTCAGTTCGAAATAAGTCGATTTAGGCCAACTTACTTATATGAGAAGTTTCTTCGTTTGGCCGCTAGAGGTCGCCAGATCCAAAGATCTGTTTTCTTTTTTTTCAAATAATTCGAGAACGACTCGATCGATAGAAACCATATTTGGTATACGTAATCGGGTGCATTATTCGCGTTTTTTAGTGATCCATTCAATGACTTTGACTTTATCTCTTCGTGACAGGCACCTTAAATACAAAATGTTTGCTCCTTGTATTCTTAGACTGGCTACCGCTATCCTGAAAATTCGAATGCTTATTAAAATAAATTTCAATGAGTTTGCAGTTTAATATGTTTCCCTTATGGAAACATTACTAATTCATAAGGTTGGATTTGGCTATATCAGGACCGGTAATTGAATATATTTTTTTGTCCGTTTGAATCTCGTTCGATAACAAGGATGTTAAATGTCGACGGCCACTTTCTCTTTGCATTGGAGATTGAAGAGAGCAAGTCATCAACACGTATAGTATGGATCTGACTGACATTTTCTTTGCCTTCTTCGTCTAAAATAATTTTTCTCAATTTTCTAAAGTTGAAATTATTTATCGTTATCGTTCATCGTCTAAGCTTATCGAAAGATTACCGTTCGACATATTAAACCCTTAACAAGGTGAGTTTCATTTCATTTTCTCGAATCTCGATTTCATCATGGCGCCATGACGTCCAAAACTATAATTATTATTATAGGGTTTTTTCCACCGAGGGATTTTTCTCACAGTAGAAAGTTTTTCTACTGTTTCCCGACATTTTATTGAGAGATTTTTGGGACATCATATTTCGTATAAACCAAAGAATCTATACTTACCGAACGTCCTGTCTGCCTCTACCGTCCTTAACCAACGTCTATTTTTTGTACAACCAGAACAATTTTTGGACTCACAGATAGTGGAAGCCATCATCAAAGATTAAGGCCAGTTCTTTTTAATTTATTTTTATTATAATCAAGTGCACTCTCTACGAAATATTTTGTGCACCGTTGTGCATACCATATAGTCTAAGCATAAGCAAGTTGTCTTTAATAGTTCCTTTACGAACAATTCACCGTTCATGTTCACTTCAAAAACTATACCGTGTTTCTCGAAAATCACTGTCAAGATTATCTATTGGGTAACAATTTATATATAAACTTTTATTATGTGCACAAGTTTAGATTAAGATACTAACACTTCCATTCTCGGCTTTCCTTCATCTAAATAAATGTATGAAAGGTTATTCTATGTATTATTATTCTTTGGAAGGTATAACGTCTTTTCAATATATTTTTCGATTCCTGATTTATCGTTAAATAAAGTTCTTCATATCATGATCGGGTGGCGCTCAACATAATCATTCTCATTATTTTCTACATAACTTTTCGTAAAATCCACGACCAAGGCACACCGGCGAAACGCTGCCGTACGCATGTAAGTTGTATAAATATTTCGAATATTTATAGGGGTTTTATATATATATATATATATATATATATATATATATATATATATATATATATATATATATATATATATACAAATGTGCTGTTCTGAGTGTTGAAAGGGAAAGGTGGTCAATGCATCACCAGGAATAATATTGTCTGATATAGTATATTTCCTGCATTACCACGAGAAAAGGTTTATAAATATCTAGGTATTCAACAAGATCTGGATCAAAAACAGTTGAAGTTAGGAAGTTCTTTGGGGCGAAGCTGTTTACCCAGGTCAAGCAAGTGCTTCAATCGGGGTTGAACTCAAAAGCTATGGTAACTGAACTCAACACTTCGGAGGTCCCGAGCATCACCTACTCATTCGGAGTGGTTGACTGGTCAATGACCGAATTGCGCAAGCTCGATCAAAAAATTAGAACCATGCTCACCAGGTACGGCATGCATCATCCGCATAGCTCAGTAATCCGGCTTTATCTACCAAGGGGTGAGGGTGGTAGAGGTCTTACTAACATAGAAAATAGTCATGCTCAAAACCTGATGAACCTTAGGGGATACTTCGCTGGGAAGAACTTACTTTCTATAGGTCCATCTGACGGCTAGATGATTTGACTCCACTCCAACTGGCTAGGGCAGAAATCAAATTCACAAGCTGTACCTCAGGTGAACTACAAGAGGAATGGATGTCAAAGGCACTCCATGAACGATAACCGAAAAGTCTGAAAGGTGAAAATGTAAATAAAAAGAAATCACTTACTTACTTGATCGCGGGATACTTACACGCGGAGACTGAAGGAAGACTACTAGCCATTCAAGATCAAGTCGTGCCCACCAGATCATACCAGAAGCACATTGCAGACCTTGCTGTTTCCTCGGATCTCTGTCGTCGTTGCTCACGTCATCCTGAGTCAATACAGCATGTCACTTCATCTTGCTCGATTTTTGCGCCCAAAGAGTATCTCAACCGACAACGCGATGGCTAAGATCTATCACCAACATATCGTATTGAACCTCGGACTCGGAAAGGTGAAGATGAAAAACCACTTGTACATGCCGGAAACGATAATGGAAGATCAACATAATAAATTGTACTGGGACAACCCTATTATCATTGACCGTCCAGTGTCACATAATAGGCCAGATATTGCTGTTTTCTTCAAAACAGAAAAGAAAGCCATACTTCTCGACGACAATATGAGTAGAACGTACACCGAAAAAGTCGAAAAGTACCGTGACTCGGCCTTCGAGATAAAGAAAATATACGGATTGCAATCGATCATAGTTATGCCACTTATTTTATCTGTGAACGGCCTGGTCGAAATCCATCTCGCAGAGAACACCAAGAAATTGGGGTTGGACACTTCCATCATTTCCGCAGCTCAGAGGACGTCATCATCATATATATATATATATATATATATATATATATATATATATATATATATATATATATATATATATATATATATATATATATATATATATATATATATATATATATATATATATATATATATATATATATATATATATATATATATATATATATATATATATAGAATCCTAATTAGATTAATTTCCATCATGTAGAGCCTATTTTGTTGAGTTTGCAATGCCATTCACATGCGACGAATAGTTTTCTAGATATAGGTGTTTCATGGGAGAAAAATAAAGTTGATATAATAATATTATGAATACATAATAAATTCAAAAATTCGCAACGCTTGCTCACGTAAACGTTTGTGTCTAGAAGAAGTATTTCTGATGGTGTGAAGGCAATCATCATCGCACTTAACAAAATAATCTTGATTGGGAAGAAAGGTTGGACATCACGTCATTCGATAATATTGTGCTTCGACGAAAAACATTTTTGTGTGGCTGAAATCTAACCGAACCAAACCAATGTGTATGCAGTTACATACCATCTTTTTTCACATGAAAATATTCGAAGAGAGTATCTCAACTTGACAAATAGCCAACCGACATTCGAATAGGTTGATAACTTTACAGATAGTTTCTAGGGAGACCAAGTTAATTTCGTGCCGTATTCTTATACTCAATTCGTCAAGAGTAGTAACTAAAGATTTGTATACCTCACTTTTCGATTATCTGGGGATTCAAAGCTTGGGGGTGTGCAGGTCATTTGAGGGGTCTTCTTCCGATCCAAAGATTCCCGAGAACATCTTTTGAAAAATTGAATCATGAAGCATTCCTGGATCGTTATCAATGAGATCGTCCTCAAAAATTTGATACATTCATCCTAGATATAGAAAGATCTCTAATTACTTGGTGAAACAGTTTTTCCTACATAATTAGACATTTGACTAATAATATAAATAAGTCTACTCTAATATCGATGAAAAGACCAGTTTGACTTATAAAATGAGCAAGACATTTATTACGATATAATTTATATACACCGATTTTTTCACCTGTATCAAGTCGATCTTTATTATGGACTAAGATAGAACATAAATTTTCTTATTCTTACAAATTGTGTTGATTTTATTTTGTTTCAATGTATGGAAAAATCTATTTTTATTTGTGGGACATAATTATTGTTATGAGTAATATTTGCTTTGTTAACCTGAAGGGTGGAGTAATATGAGGATAATTATACTTTGTGTTTTTCAATTATTAATTTTTCTAATGATGTTCTGTCTTTCTCGTTATTTTACGACAATATTTTTAAAATTTTAATTTCTCTTTTTCAAAGTTCAAAGACAAGGGAACCGTGAGTAATCTATGCCCAAATGTTTGAATCGCGGATATATTAATTTTATGCGCATGGTAACTACTATTAGTATCAGTGAAAATTGGTCACATGCAAGAGTTTCTAAGATATAACCTATTGTTGTTTTGCTCTTTCGAGCAAAATCTTCATGACCAATCTTGAAAATAAAATTTTCTCTTCATGTAATATTTTAATTAAAAACGTTCTTTACTGAAAAGGATATGTTGATGATATATTTTGTATTGGAGCAGGAAATGATAGATAATTGAATTTCCTCTTGAAACTCTTAGATTTATCTTTCAATGCAATCCAATTCAGTATGAAAATTGAAAATATGCATAAAACACTTAATTTCTTTGATATCGAAATTATGACAATAGAGTACCATCATGAATTTGATATTAATAGGAAATTAATATTCACTGATACCTTAATCCATAAGAGTAGTTCCCATTCACATGAAATCAAAATATCCGCGTTTCATACAGTTGTATGTATACTTTGTAGAAGAAACTAACATTTTGAAATTATTAGTATCAAATAACTGTTATAGTAGATTTCACAATAACACCATAGGCAGATCAACAACTAAAAACAACATATATTAAGTTTCGGATTAATGAGGCCATACAATATCACATCATTAACCATGTTTCACAAATAAGTACCAGAATAAGCTATTTATTGAAGCAGTATAAAATCAACTCAATGTGTAGAAATAATAACTATGTTGGCTACAACAAAGATCGACTTGATGCGAGTAAAAAAAGCGGTGTATATAAATTATATTGTAATGATTGCCTACTTTTTATAGAGGCCAAACTGGCTGTTCCTTCAAAGTTATAGTAGATGAGCATAAAAAATCTTCAATTAGTTTATACCAAAGTACCATTTTGTGTGGGTATGGGTGTCATTTCTTGAGATGAGTATCATTCAAAATATTTCACCACTGATCTTTCACTTTCTACGTAGTGTGGTTCGGTACAGTATGAAATTCAGAGGAATCTCTGTTCAGAAAATACGAGTTTGAGAAAATCCCTTTTTCAAAGGAAAGTTTTAACAACGGGTCAACGAAAATTCCATAAACTCGAAATTGAGGGGTGGCAATAAAAAAACCTAGTACAAAGTACCTACCTTCACCAAAATTGCTTTCATATCTTCAAAATGATTTTCACTAAGTTCAGTTACAATAAACGATGTGGACAAAATAATACTTTGATGGAACAATTTTCAAGTACTGTATGGAGAAGTTACAAATTGGAATTATAAATTGGTAAAAATCAATAATACTAATTGAATGGATTATTTCCACAAATTTCCTTCCCCCTTAATAGCTCTATACCGCCTAGTGTTGATAAATTTGGCACCGTCAAGTATGAGAGAAAGCTTTTAATTATGGGTAAATTCCCTCCGGTAATTTTCGATGAAATTAGCTCTTTAATAAATAGGCGCTCACCTTCGTTCTTATATAAATATTCGCCCATAATTCTATTTGATTCGGTTTCTATGTTTATACCGGATGTACTTTATGTGCGTAATGGGCATCTTTTGTATCTACTAATACCATGTTAGAGTCTCAATTTTAATACTGAATTTGTCTCATAAACCTAAATATCCATTGACAATAAATAATTGATGAATCATCTATATAGGCTGTTCTGTGATGGATGACAATTTTTTTAGGTTTGACCCCATTATTTTCCTTGTTTCAAACGAAACTGCCTATATTTCATAACTGAAAATGACAATTTCAACATCTATTGAAGTTTATTAGGAATGCGTGTATCTATTTTCTATAGATTCAGAATTAAAAATGATTTTGTATATTATGCTAGGGTTTTCACATAATCTCATCAAGTTTTTCACAAACGTTCTCAAATATAGTCTAAAAGGGAACCATATCCGAGATTAGGGTGAATTTCACAGGCTATGAAAAGTTTTCTACTTTCTAATCGGATGCACTTTCCAATTACATGCACCAAACTTTCTTTCACGTTATTGAAATTGTTAGGTATATTATTATGGAATACATCTGCAATTACTTGCATCACATCATCCAATAATTTCAATAGACTACCTGTACTTGATGAATACAAAGATAGATAATTCCATTACGCATTGAAATGAATTTATTTTCCTATACAAGTTTTCAAGAAAGAAAAATATGCAATTTATTTTGTTGACAATATTGCTAATCAATTCATAAGATGTACATAAAATATTTTGAAAATCATTCTCACCCTAATTTGATTAGAACAGTTTTGCTTATTTTTGATTTTTCATTTGCTTCATTCATTTTTATTTCGAAATTTGGAACGCAAAGGATAAGAATGCTATAAGGCAATTAATTCTGATTATGAATCATAGATGTCATGTAATAATTTTCGCCAGGGATCCCCAAGATCTCCAGAACTAGCATCCATGGACTTTTATTTATGGGAGTAGTAAGAACTAAAGTTTACTACAAGTATATACATGAAATAATATGATGCAAAATATTCAAGATGCATCTCATAATGTTAATTTTGTGCGTCGAATTGAAATATGAATCCGAGATAGACGTTAACAGTATTAACAATTTTAAAGTGTGTTAGTTACCCTTTTCTCTAACGTATTTGAAAATTTAAGTTCGAAATCTGATATGATGAAAAGTTCGGCATAAAATATAGAATTATTTTGAACTCTGAATCTATTTAAAGTACACACAACCTAATTTATATGGAATCACTCGGTATTTCACACAATTGATTGTTTTTAATCATGGATCTTGGACTACTTGAAGAATGAAGTTTTTTATAAAAACTGGATTGTATGATAAGAAATGTTGGATTATCACCACATGTTCGGAATATTGTATTCAGTCAATACTGAGATTTGAAACTGTGAATTTCAAAATTTAGAAAAGCCTATAATCATAATTGAAAATGCCTTACGTTGGATTATCCGTTGTGCAGAGGGGTCGAATAATTGCTCTCGTTGAAGAAAGGATGACACAGAGGGATATAGCGTCCACAATGAGGGTATCACAGGGGGTGTGTTCAAAAACCTACGCCCGATACGTGGAGCTACAATTTCTGCAGAGTAAGCCTAGAAGAAGCCGAAGAAAGATGACTTCTGAAGAACAAGACCGCCTTTTGTGCCAAATTGCAAGAAGAGATCCTAGTGCGTAGCATTCCATACTCCAAAGGCAATTTCTGAAAGCAACAGGCATCAGTGTATCAGTCGAAACGATACGTCAAAGACTTCGTTCAAGGGGTTTATACAGCAGAAGGCCATTGAGAGTTCCAGAGCTAACCAGACATTGAAAAATTAACAGACTTAATTGGTGTATCGAGCACCAAAATTGGAGTATTGAGAATTGGCGAAATGTTCTTTTTTCGGATGAGACCAGAATTTGTGTTCGATCAGATGACCGTCGTATTTGGGTTTTAAGGGGTCGTGGAAGCCAAGCTAGACTCCGAGCAGCAAGACAAATTTCGAAATACCAAGGTGGCAGTGTGATGTTTTGGGGTTGCAGGGGAAGCAAAACAGATTTGATTACGTTTCCTTCGAGTGTAACGGATAGAAATTACGTGGACCTAGTGGTGAAGCCCATAGTGTGACTCTTGCGAGGTGCCTACGGTGAGAATTTCACTTTTATGCAAGATAATGCTCCTCGCATACCAGCAACTTCGCGCGACATTATCTCGGAACAGAAGGAATCGCTGTTTTGGACTGGTCAGCTTGCTCTGCAGACCTATATCTTATTGAGCATTTATGGGATAATATCAAAAGGAAAATTCGATCGCGCCAGGATAATCCAAGAACCATACACAAGCTCATCCAAGCCGCCACAGAAGAGTGGCAGAATATCACCCCAAAGGAGTTCGAAAACCAAATCCAAAGCATGCCTAGACGGATTCAGGATTAATTGAGGTTTGAACTTCCTCTGGAAACTCTATATATTTGAAAATATCCTTCGACAGGGTTTGGCACACAGCCTTGATGACTTAACTATCATTTCAGAAAATTGCGTGGTGGCTTTCTCTTCAGAAGTTCGATTCAGATGGTGGTTGACGGTGTAACGAGTGAATCTTTCCAGGTTAATGCAAAAGTACTCCAGCGCTTCATATTCTCGCTAACTCTTTTTTTGTTCAGATCAACGATCTGCTCCACTCCACCGAAAACTGAATATTTGGGTTTGCGTACGAATTTTCCCTGGTAACCTCATTTTCAGCGTTCTAATACAGCTGAGGAGATACACCGACAAAGATACCTACAAAGCATTTGACTGAGTACTGACTTGGAGAGGATGTTAGAGTGGGGCCGGCTAAAACTGGTCAATTTTAACGCGAACAAGAAGCAATCAATAACGTTCTCCAGAAAGGTCACTGCTGGAGAACCTCCTCTGATCATGCAAAGATATCGAATTTCCTCAAAACGAGCATGCACCTGCTCGGCATCACAGTCAACACCGGAGTTTTCTGGCATGACCATGTATCAACCATTGCCCAATCTACTTTTGCTAAACTCAGTCTTATTCTCAGGCTTAAACAGTACTTCACGCCAACACAGCTGATGTTTTTATACAAGGCGCAGGTGCGACCTAGTCTAGAATACTTTTCCCATTTATGGACTTCTGCACCCAACAATCATTACATCTATTGTATAGTGTCCAGGAGAGAGCTGTTTGCCTCATTGACCCCTCGTAGATCAAGCGTGATCCCCAACCTCTCGCTAGCATTGTGCTAGTTAATTAGCACAGCCACGTATCTCTCTCTCTTTCTCTCTATAGAAAATTCTTTTTTTATAGGGCTAGCTTGCTGTGGAACTTGCTTGCAATGAACATCTTTCCGATAAATTACAAATTGGCCCTCTTCAGGAAGGGAGTAAACACTCATTACATCATCTTGGGTGGCAATAGATGTGGCATGACAGGTTTCGTCTCCGCCAAATGAATTAGAATGCAAAAAAAAATAATTTCCGGATACGCGGCAAACTAGCGGCTAATTATTCTTATATATACTTTTTCAATATACTCAAAAGTATCGAAGTTGAGGGCCGACTAAGCAATAAATGGACACCAGTTATAAGTAATCTGAAAGCATCATCTCTGCATAGATCGAAAAGTTCGATGAAATAAAGAGGAGAAAAAGTTTGATCATCAACGGTATCGATAGACGAATGATTGCTTGAAAATCTTCTATGAATCTTTTTTGAAAAGAATAAAATTTAGGTAAATCATGAAATCCGAACGTTAATCCCAAATATGTATGATGATGATAGTCAATGTAATCGTTAACGACTTTGAACAAACATCAGATACAACACGTGATGATCTGAATGAAAGGGATGACAGAAAGCTGAAACAGCTTTCTCTACATTGATTGAATACGTGATCCGGGATAAACTTCGTACCGAAATTGCCCCATATTCTAGCCTGGTAATAATCCTTGCCTGCAGGCGGTTCGCACTGCGATTACAGAATCGAATTTCGGCTCTTACTTCGGACGCCTGGAGATTCACATATTATAGTGTTGGTGGAACAACAACTCGATTCGTTGCCGCAAATACTTGTAGGAGGAAGGTTTTTTATTTATTGATTTCCCCAATGATCTTAGAATCGCAAGGACAATGTTGCATATGATTTAGAGATGGACGCTAGGACCGTACTTGCGATTTTTCACTTCGAAAATATGGATAACACTCGTATATTGGTTTTATTTGCAACGAGATGCGGTAACATTAAATCAGGTTCTCCCTAGTGAAGAAGCAAGGAAAACTGATAAATCTTTCCAGTTTTGAAAATGCGAAGTGAGATTCATTCAATTTGATCTGTTTCTGATCTGTTATTTTAAATTCATTATTATATTCTAACCTAAGCCTTATCGTTGAAGTCATTCGTCCCTCCTTTTCGTCATACTTCTTTACGGCTCAAAAAAATTACATCCCATAATTTCCCAAGTTTCTTCAAAATACAGTCTTCTTGATGGCCATCGGCATTTTCTTTTTTTTTGTCCTTTTGAAAGAAAATAGTTTCTTCTAAAACAAATTGCCAAAAAATTATTTATATTATGTTATTTACGATAACATGATCAATTCGTTTTATTTTTCTTGATTCTGTTACGTCAGTAAAGATCTCCTTCTTTCAAATAGTTAATTGATTCCGCCATTACTACGTAATAGTTAATCATGATGATGATAAGAAATTAAAGCTATGTATTATACTATCATAAGAGATTTATTGAAAACAGGACTCCAATTTAGGTCTTTCGACCGTATTGAACTAAAGTTGAAAATACATACACACATAAATCGGTAGGTACAGAATTAATAAGGGTGCAAACAAGAGGCAATGAAATAATTATGATAAAAGCAGGTATTATTTAAAGATTTTAAACAGACGTGATATAGATTAAATAGAGTGACGTTACAGCTTGGACGACGATCAACGATCGGGACGTCCAAAAACTGCAACTTCGGACAATAGCATCGCCAAAGTTCGAAAAAGAATTAAAGTGGGAGAGATAGCAGAGGTTATAACATGTCAAAAGGATGTGTTTATTACATATTAAATCAAAATTTATACATGAAAAATCTGTCCGCGCGTTGGTTGCCATGTTTGCACACGTTAGACCAAGAACCTGTTCGAATGAACACTTCCAACGCAGTTTCGGAGCCATTAATCTGAGTTTTGGCACAGAATAGTTACTGTAAATGAAACTTGGATATATCATTATACTGCAGAAACAAAAATATAGTCTAAAGAATGGACTGGGAACCTGTTCAAAAGAGTTTTATTTCTGGGAGAGTGATGGCGACTGTTTTTGGAAAGGTCATGGTGTTATTTCAATCGATTATCTGCATTACTCTTCAGTACCAAGCGACTTTTCCTTGAGCTCATCTAAAAATTGCTCTCAGAGAACAGAGATTTTTGTCGAATGAAGGGCAATCGCCCCCGTGAACCAGACAGAAACGCCAAGCTCTATTTTTGGACGGGTCACAGAAATGCGAACATCGCTGGGAAAACTATCAAGAGTGACAAGGAAACTATGCTGATAAAATAAAAAAGAATATTCAGAAAAAATATCTTGTATTTTTGTTATGTGGAAAACTTTTAGACTACCCTTGTAAGAAGTTCATCATCGCTATTTTTAATTTTTCATTCCTGATCCCATTTTTGCGTCAAAATTGCCAAACCACTAATGTCGAAAGATTTATCTCTACATATCTTCGTAGAAAATTAACTGTTTCCATGCAATGCAGCCATAAACATTGATATCTTGACCCCTAATTTCAGAATTCTGTAATTGACGAATAAATCAATATTTACAAAAAAAAAAATATTATATATATATATATATATATATATATATATATATATATATATATATATATATATATATATATATATATATATTCTTTAGAGAGAGATTTACAAAAATTTGAATAATTGTATTTACAATAAATGCTTATATCTATAATTTTGGTGTGTCAGAAAAAACACAAGTGTGAGCTCAGGAAATGTAACAGAGGAACCATACTATCTTGTATATGATTCAATAAACGAGTGAAAAAACCTGAGGAAAAAACTCGTTTCCCTGTCGCTATTGCACTAGCAATAGCTTGTCTGTTTATGTTTTGTTAATGTCGTGTGTACATAAAGACTACCAAAAAGACATTCCATGATTTCCAGACGGAGATAAGGGTGAAAAAGGGGTTTAGGACAGAAATCTGTAACAATGGAAAAAGAAAACCAGCAGCAAAACATTTCAGCAATCATACTTCTTATATGTCTAAATAAATCTAAGAAAAGATTTTACATAACAAGCAAGGTTATGAAAAGGACTAAGGAGATAATAAACAAAATACATAACCTGCAATATTTTCCCAAATTCCATCTCTGTTTGACCGAGAGAGCCCCGATGGACAGGTTCAGTCTTCCAAGTGATGCCGATTATGATCTATAGATGTTTTAGAATCATTATGGACCCAATAATCTGAGCTGACATCGCCCATATATTATTTCTTCGTGGAACTTGTTTAATTGAAAGAAAAATTTGCAAAAAAAATTTGAAAGTCGTTCTAAAAATATGACATTTGTCATAATAAGTATTCTGTAAAAAAGATCTAGCAGTTTTGCATCAAGTTGATCGTTCAAGAATAACCCACGATTGAAGTAGAAGAAAATATTGAATTCTTGTTTTTCTCAACCCTATTCATTCAAATATTGAATAAAATAAGCGGCTACTACTTGGTAGTTAATCATAATAAATACAACAGGAACAATGCAGCGTTTTACTACCAATAAATACGAATATTACACTGTTACTGCAGTTTCGAGCTTCATTTTCAGACTCTCTGTCTGAAGATGAGCGGGAAAAAGGATCGTTGCAATATACAGGGTGTACCTGAAACGACGGCCACCTCTGTAACTTTTTTTCTATTTAGAATATTTTGGTGAAATTTGGGAATCGGATAGAAGACATCATTTTGAATTTGATTACATTTGACTTTTCGTTTTCGGTTATGTCGAGAACGATGACAAATTTCGATTTTCAAAAGGACCCTGTATTTTTCGCGTATTTTAATTGTTCTTCTCATCATACGACCTTTTGATATATTTTTCACACTCTTTTTTCGAAAGAAAAACGAATCACAATACAAGATTGTATCCAAAATTTAATTGCTCATTTTTACGGTGTGTCAAAGTTTCAAATTTCAGTTTTTGTGTCAAAAGTAGGTTTTCTTCTGAGACAACCATAGCGGAACACCCGGTATTACAAAAGCAATATTTTTTTATCTCTTTTTTATATTACTCTATTCTTAACGGTTCCGGAGTTCTAGTGGAAAATACCTAGGCAATTTCTGCAGTTTCCCCATTCGCTAATATTAATAACTACGTTGGCGATGCAAAATTTTTGTTCATACTTTTAATATTCTGTGATCATAAAAATATCTGTTCGACATGTCAACATTCCATTGTTGTTAATTATCGACATTGCAAATTAGTGAATTCAGTTCTGTATGAGTATGAATCAATACACCCAAAGTGAAAAAGTCGATATGCTTCAGATTTATGAAGAGTGCAGGCTGAACAATTATACAGAGAGCGCTATCCGAATAGTACCTATTTCTCTTAAGTTGAACGAAAATTTCGCGAGGTGCAACCAGCTGAAGAGGAGGATTTCGTTATCGACGAAGATACCGGAATAGACGTATTGACAGTTGTTGATATTAATCCAACCACATCAACAATGGAAATTGCCGAGAGGCTAAATAAGCCACCAAACTGCATGGACAATTGTGAAAAACATAATTACCGCTCATTTAAATATCAACTAGACCGACACCTGTATGTTAACGATAGTGTTAGGCGACTCCAGTACTGTGAAATTAAAAAGTAATTAAAGAAGACTTTTGAATGTCTCGAAGGCTGCATTGCATTGCAAACGGTTAGTCTGATGACAAATCTCAATCAGGAAATTTCAAAAATATGTAAATTCTTCATATCAATAGTGTAGAAATATCTTGGTATAAAAATGGGAAAAGGAATGAAAAATAGAAATAGCGATGATAGACCTTTAAAAATGTTATTTTATCACGTTGAACGATATTCGAAGAATATCTTTTATTTAATTAAATAGTCGCTGTTTTTAGCTCAGTCAAATATTTGTAACTTTTTTCATACCAACATAGTTGCGAAATATACCATTAGGTAATTAAAATAACTAAAATTCCATATCTGAGAAAATTGGGATGTTTGACCAAAATGTCTCTCGAATAAAATGCGGCTTTCATTATGCAGTTCTAACAATCATTGGAAAAAAGCTAGACCGTGTTTAGATTGCTCATAATTCTTATAACTTGCTATGCAGATGAAGAAGTTCAATTAATTCAAAACAAAATTTCATCCAACTACGAGCCTCTTAAAATTCATGGCTTTGTTTATCAACAGCATCAATTATAGCTTATTTTTGCATTAATGTGAACTTAGCCACACTTTTCCAGCCACAGATTCTGACATGGTGAATGTTGAATGTGGGATAGAGTGAATACTGTGCGTTACGTTGCCAAATCTAAAATATTTATCCTTCTTCTTTAGGGATAATCTTAGAATACTTAGCGACGACTTGATTGTTAAATGTGGATAGTTAATCATTAGGGCAAGGGTGACTTGTTTAAATAATTTTCGAAATAACTAGTTTAGTACATAGCAAATGATTTGATTGGTCGACGAAGTAACGAAGAATAAATTTCTCTATAATATTCATTTTATAGCGTGGGTTTTGACAGAGAAATAAAAGTAAAACGTTACAGGACCGTACTAGATCTAAAAACTATCTTGACATTCAGAAAATAAAATACTGTGTTTCATTCGAACTACGGCGAGTACCACAATAAGCTTCAGCCTGAGAATATGAAATACACAGGCACTTCGAATCAATATTTCAAAAAGGGTTGACAAACAGTACAGGGCCGTGCAGGAAGTTCATTGTGGTACTCGCCGTAGTTTGAAAGGAATAGAGCATTCTGTTCTATGATCATTCTGACGATTTGCCGCTCTTGTACAGTCCAGTACAGACGTTTCGATTTGTTAACTCTTATAGGCATATTGATTGAAAGAGCCTTTATATTTTCTACTTTCAGGCCTAAGATCATTGTGGTTCTGGCCGTAGTTTGAATGAAATACAATATTTTGTTCTTTGAATATCTCGCTCTTGTACGGTCCTGTACGGTTTGTCAATCTTTTTTGAAATATTGGTTCGAAGTGCCTGTATATGTTCTATTTTTAGGCCGCAGATCATGAAAGTACCTGCTGTAGTTTGAATGAAAAACATTATTTTGTTCTCTGAATGTCCAGATAGTTTTTCGCTTTTGTACGGTCCTGTACGATTTGTCAACCTTTTTTGAAATATTGATTCGAAGTGACTGTATATTTTCTATTTTCAGGCCGAAGATCATGATGGTACCCGCCGTAGTTTGAATGAAATACAATATTTTGTTCTCTGAATGTCTAGATAGTTTTTCGGTCCTGTACGGTTTGTCAACTCTTTTTGGAGTATAGGTTAGAACTCTCGGTATATGTTCTGTTTTATGTCGTAAGCTCATGGTGGTACTCGCTATAGTTTGAATGAAATAATGCATTTTGTTCTATGAATGTTTTCCGCTCTTGTACGGTCCTGTACGGTTTGTCAACTCTTTTTTAAAATATTGATTCGAAGTGCCTGTATGTTTTCTATTTTCAGACCGAAGCTCATGGTGGTACTCGCCGTAGTTTGAGTGAAATATAGTGTTTTGTTCTTTGAATGTCCAGATAGTTTTTCGTTCTTGTACGGTCCTGTAAGGTTTTTGTTCTATTTCTTCGCCAAAACTCACACTATAATATGAATAATATAGAGAAATCTGTTCTTCGTTACTTCATCGACCAATCAAATCATTTGGTATGTACTAAACTAGTTATTTCGAAAACTATTTACACATGCCACCCTTGCCCTAATAACTAACTATCCACATTTAACAGTCAAGCCGTCGTTAAGTATTCTAAGATCATCCCTGAAGAAGAAGGAGAAATATTTTAGATTTGGCAACGTAGCGCACAGTATCCACTTTATCCCACATTCAACATGTCATAATCTGTGGCTGGAAAAGTGTGGCTAAGTTCACACTCATTATTTTTGCTCAGTTATAAGACTTAAATTGGTGCCGGAACTCGAACGTTTGCCAATCCTAGTTTTTCAGTGTCTTCGAAATGAGTCCAAAAACTCGCCGGCAAGGCTTTTGCCTGGTCGGAAAACGTTTATGTTGCAATCCAAGCAATAAGAACGTTTCTATCACATAAATCGTATACAGAAGTAATGTCGAAATTCCTGGTTGTAAATTTGAATTATTTCAACACTGTTAATTATACGGAAACTCAGTACATTTATCAAAATGCTGATGAAATATTGTTACCGAAAAAAAAATAGTTTCTCATGAAAAACAATATCATCAGGAAAACAGACTCCTCGGGAGATTTTCTTCGTATAAATAGTTTAAAACAGGATCATTATAAATTTTTCTTATTGCATATTTATTTAAAGGTTCGTAAACATTATTCAGGCTCATACTGATTGTGTTAAGAAAAGCAGTTGTTTAAGCTTGGAGGTCCGCTAAAACCATCAAAAGCGAAGCGTTAATTAAATTTGAAAAGAATTCAGACCCAACCAACTCTTTCCCTCCAGTTGAATTCAACCCGATCGAAATCGTTTTTCTAAACGAATTTCACAATATTCTTTCATATAATAATCTCGTACATGGTAACGCTTCCAACTTGCATACATTTCCCTCAAATCGATGTTTTCTTTGAGAAATTAGCTTGAGAAATCGGATTAGGTTCAAAATTCCCGCGTCCACCTTTTTACGAGAATATTTCGCGATGAGAAATAGCCGAGTTTGAGTCATAACTCAAGATCGGACTTTTCTTTCTTTGTTCCATAATCACCCAGAATTTGATGAAGGTATTTTTCGCGTATCGAACCAATATTAGAAATTCAATCGGAGAAGACAAATATCTTTACAGTTTTATTCTGCTGTTAAATTCACCTGAATTTCCAGAAAATACCAGTAATGAAGAAACGTATCTTTCAACTTCCCATTCAGTCCATTTAAATTTTCATGAAATTGCTACACGAAAAATCTCAAGAATTTACTTTCATATCTGATGATGCATATTAGGTTCTAAAAATTTCTCTCTCAATTTTTCATTAACTTATATTCGATATTAAAGTTTGAAGTATTCATTTCAATGAAGCTTTCAGAACAAAGCCAAAACCAGCAGAAAAGGTACTCAAGATTTCCATTTGCGTAATATGAAAATCTGCCACTTTATTGGGAATTTATCTCGATCCAACATGGTATATCTATTGATTCATACTTTATGACGTATGCGGATCCTTTTCGAAATGAACATTAATTCCCAATTCCCATTGACAGTTCTCGCCTCATGTAAGTTCCGTTTAAATAATGGAGAGGAACAGTGGAGGAGAATAGCTGGCAAATGCCGGATATGACGAATTTCTCCCGCGTGTCATTTCCTGTTGGATCTTTGCCGTTCAGGCAATATTCGATGCAACACGGAGATAAATAAATATATATTCGACATGTTGCCAACGATGTCCCAGTTTTCGCAATCTCAAGCACTTTACTTTTTATCTGACACGTGTATGCGACTTTTGCATTTACACTTCATTAGTTTTAGAGTGAAACTCTTATTTCCAGAAGCGCATTAAGGAATATGATGATTTTCTAATCAAATCTATATTCATTTAAGTTTCAATTTAATGTGTAACATTACCATATGGGATGGCTTCTTCTGTGGTGAAAGGGAAATAAATAAGAAGCACAGAGTATGAGGACTGTGATCTATAGGATCTCTTGAGAAGATGGTTAAAACCTTTTCGCTAGTTAAGTCTTACTAAGCGAGGTCCTTTCGTGTATCACGTTCAATTTCCTTTGGGCTGGAAGCTAGCCTCCCATAGAGAACCATTTCATCCTTAATGAATTAGATAGAAATATGGCATTGTTTGATCATATATTTTGGTGTTGATCATGTCAAAGTGAGTAACAAATAAAAATAAAAATACACCTTACAGTAAAAAACTTATAATGACAATCGGAAGGAGGTATTTAGGCAATAATAAATTAACTATGACATTACTATAGCATACTACAATCAACCATTAGCAGTACGAGTAAAATATAAACATACAAGTCAAGAAATACGGACTATCTCCGTTTGAATAATTGAAGTCGCTATTTTCGAATATTTCTGTTAAGTTATAAAAACATCTCTTAATTAAAAAACTCTTGAGGGATAATTACAGTATGTGCAATGGTAGGGTCCTCAACTCAACTCTGAGAGAAATCTGTTGCATACTTTTATAATCATGTGGAAAACGTTTTCCTGTGTGCATGTAAGGTTGGTTCTATTCACTGAGAATTCATTATTCCATCTAGTTTCATATTTCTGATTCGATTCCTCTTTTCCAATTAGCAACATATTAGAAGTGAAAATATACACTTTATGTATAGGGTGCGCCAGAGAAAACCGGACAATTCTTTTCCGCTATGACTTTCGCAATTTTGAAGCAAGATTTTTGAGAAATTGTATCGAAATCTCATTTCCGGTGAAATCCAATATGGCAACTCATTCGAAAATGAGCAATAATTCAAGATCGCTGGAACGTTTTTTCTTCACTAAAAAATTCGAATGGGGCATTCAATCGATAACTCAGTCTATTTCGAACAATTTGACATATTGATCTCAAAAATATTCCAAGAATTGGTGAAAAAGTAGCGTGAAGAATTTTTTTCATTCTGATTTCCAGCTGAAATCGACATATTTTTCTCACCTCATGGTGTTCGCACTCCTGAAGTTATTGTGTTTTCATGTTCTAAGATGACAAAGAACCATATTTTACTAAAACCAACCTAAAATTTGATTTCCGTTCGAATTCCAAATGGCCGACTTCCTCAAATATTAACAATTTTCCCCGCGCATTCAAACATTTTTCGCGGTCGCAATGAATCAACTGCGGGATACAATCACTAGATTGAACCTTTTCCATAATTTTGAGGGGTCGAATTCAGAATAGTCGTCAATAATGTTTCCCTTCTTCACCATCATATGCACCTCCCGTTGTGAAACCACTGAACATAGACTGCATGCACTAACTCTATGATAAACAAAAAATAATGAAATGTCATCGAATTTTGAACATCATCTGGTTTGAACTCGAATTTCATCTTGTTGTTGCTTGTTTTTGACGTTTGAAATTGTTAACAATGGTTTCAACAAATGAGGATAAGCTTTCATGGAATGTTCATTTGTGCGTGGCTATACTGCTAGGCGAATATTCTAGCTAAAATCTAATATCTAACCTTATTACAAAAAAAAATACAATCTATGATCTTA
This sequence comes from Cryptolaemus montrouzieri, assembly GCA_013387265.2. Lineage (NCBI taxonomy): Eukaryota > Metazoa > Arthropoda > Insecta > Coleoptera > Coccinellidae > Cryptolaemus > Cryptolaemus montrouzieri. The sequence continues at coordinate 52,714,838 of JABFTP020000001.1, read as the reverse complement.
TCATCTCTGAGACATTTGGGAAACAGTCAAGCTGGTTACCGCAGTTCTGATAGAGCTGACTGCTAATGCAGAAATTCGCTTAATGTTATCCCGAAATTGTCAATTGAGTTTGTATTTCAAAAAAATGTAGAGTTGATGCTTGAAACAGATTATGAAAAAGGCGAGTACCTGTGTTCTAACAGCTCTAGCTGTACCAGTACTCGGTCTTCTTCCTAGTGACCCTCTTGTCCGAAATTTTTCCTCAAGATCATAGATTGTAATTCTTTTGTAATTAGGGGCTGGAAATTGGCGTACCTAATATTTGCCTAGCAGTATAGCAGCGATAAAATAAACATTCCAAGAAACGCTTACCTTCATTTGTTGAAACCATTGTTAACAAATTCAAACGTCAAAAACAAGCCAAGATAAAATTCGAGTTCAAACCAGATGTCGTCGTAAACTCGATGGCATTTCATTATTCTTTGTTTATCATAGAGTTAATGCATGCAGTCTATGTTCAGAGGTTTCACAACGGGAGGTGCATATGATAGTGAAGAAGAGAAACATTATTGGCGACAATTGGCACAATTCTGAATCAATATTCGAGTTCGACCCCTCTAAATGTTGGGAAAAGTCCAATATAGTGATTGAATTAAGCAGTTTTGAATGCGCGGGGAAATTGTAAATATTTAAGGAAGTCGGCCATTTTGAATTCGAACGGAAATAAATTTTAGGTTGGTTTTAGCAAAATATGGTTCTTTGTCTTCTTAGAACATCCATGAAAAGCACAACAACCTCAGGAGTGCCAATGCCATGAGGTGAAAAAAATATTTCAATTTCAGCTGAAAATCAGAATGGAAGAAATTCTTCACGCAACAATTCTTGGGATATTTTTGAGGTCAATATGTCAAATTGTCCAGAAAATACTGAATTATCGACTGAATGCCCCATTCGAATTTTTTAGTGAAAAAAAAAACGTTCCAGCGATGAAATATTGCTCATTTTCGAATTAGTTAGCCATATTGGATCTCACTAGAACTAGAATTTCGATACAATTTCTGAGAAACCTACTTCTGTGGCAATGAAACAAGAACGAATGATTTAACTCTAAAATTGCGAAAGTTATAACGGAAAAAAATTGTCCGGTTTTCTCTGACGCACCTCATATAATCTTTACATAAGTACTTTGACAGCTTTCAGTCTGTTCCACTTTGAACATACTTCTTATACATCTTTTCTGCAGAACGAATATCCTACCCACATCCACAGAGTTTCCCCAGAAGATAATACCATAGCTGAACCTTTTCTGGAAAAATACATTATAAGCTGTTAATGCTGCAGGGAAACCTATTGATTCTGCGATAATCTAGAGGGCGTAGCAATATCGTGAAACATTTTCGTTATCTTCATCATCAGAAAATCTTGAAGAAGAAATCAAAGCCATAAAATAAACAAAAGTTTTCATCTCGACTCAATTGACAAAAGAGTGAAACGAAAACACATATAGCTTTGGTCTAAATATATCCAATTATAAATACCCGAAAAAAGGAAAAATTATAACTCGAACATATTTTGGACAAAAAGAGAAAATATATCAAATAAGCTTCCCAAATTGAAATCCAAAATATTTAGTTCTCGAGAAAAATGTCCTCAGTACTCTTTTTCAATACTAAAAATTCTATTGCAAACTTATGAAATACTGAGTTGATTATACTAGATGGCAATTACTTTTACATTAGTCAAACTGGTTGTTCCTTCAAAGTTAGAAGTATAGAACATTAAACCTCATTCATTACAAAAATGAATGAGATTCAACAATCACAAACCACTGCATCCAAAATGGTCACGTTTTTCTTAGTATTGATAATTCGAAAATCCCCCAAAAAGTTGAAAACTCAATTAACTAAAGTTGCTTGAAATATGAAATCAATTTTTAATTACAACTAACAGATAACAAACAACCCAACTGATTTATTTACATCCCAAATTTTCGATGTATTCCAATAGAAACCCCTTTTCAATAGTTGTTCATGAACTGTATACTAGCTATCGGGTGTTTCTAAATTCAATCTGGCCAATTTAGAAATACAACGGCACTTTATAATTAGTTTTATATTGTCAAATGATGAACGAGAGCTCGGAACCGCAGAAACAGTGAGCTTTTATTTTATATTATTATTTATTTATTATTTATTTCATTCGTATTCTATACAAACAAAATGCTTACTATTGCTATTTCTGGTTCGTCATTGTAAACAGATGGCATTTAAGGTCTATTAGTAAAAGATGACAGCATATTTGTCTCGAAAAAGATTCATTTACTCATCAAATTCAAATCTGAATTTCCTCAAACCTCATAATGGATGACGAAACATTTCTTCTTTTCTTAAAATTTGAAATACTCCAGAACAAAAGGAAATTTGCCATGATTGGGGAGAAAAAGATCGCATCGCATTAAAAGTTCAACGTTAAAACTGAAAAAGGGCAAAAAGGAGGAGTACTTTGAAGTAGACAAAAATTTTAATATATTGAGAAATATTGATGGTTTATTTATTTTATGGAAACTTATTTCAACGAAGATGAAGTAAAATATATTTCATACTTTTCACAATTTTATTTTCACAAACACGACCAGTTTCGACCGACAGGTCATTTTCAAGTGGTCAACTACAGAAAATGAACTTACTTATTTAGAAACTACCCTAATTGGATATTAAGTAGTGCAGTAGACCAGTAGTATCATATATAAATATACCTTCAGGTAAATTAGCAAAGTTGTTACATCAGAAATATATTGATCTCACAAAATTCCTTTCCAAACACAACATTTTGAACTCTGTTGATTCTACTAGAACTTTCTAGGCTCGAAACATACAATTTTTCTTTTTCGAGCGGGATTACACCATACGGCGTTTCTCGCAACGTAGCTTCCATATTTTTCCATCTTACCAGTAATTTTCTTGAAGGTTTTATCGACGGCTTCGTTCCAACTTGTTCTTGGTCTACCTCTTCTTCTTATCTGTGCTGGCTGCCATTTCCATATTCTAAGAGGCCATCTTTCTTGTGTTATGCGTCTCAGGTATCTATAGCACTTAAGTCTTTTTGCCTCTATTATACCTGTTTTTTTTCGAGCGGGATTACATCATACGGCGTTTCTCGCAACGTAGCTTCCATATATTTCCATCTTACCAGTAATTTTCTTGAAGGTTTTATCGACGGCTTCGTTCCAACTTGTTCTTGGTCTACCTCTTCTTCTTATCTGTGCTGGCTGCCATTTCCATATTCTAAGAGGCCATCTTTCTTGTGTTATGCGTCTCAGGTATCCATAGCACTTAAGTCTTTTTGCCTCTATTATACCTGTTTTTTTTCGAGCGGGATTACATCATACGGCGTTTCTCGCAACGTAGCTTCCATATATTTCCATCTTACCAGTAATTTTCTTGAAGGTTTTATCGACGGCTTCGTTCCAACTTGTTCTTGGTCTACCTCTTCTTCTTATCTGTGCTGGCTGCCATTTCCATATTCTAAGAGGCCATCTTTCTTGTGTTATGCGTCTCAGGTATCCATAGCACTTAAGTCTTTTTGCCTCTATTTTACCAGTAATTTTCTTGAAGGTTTTATCGACGGCTTCGTTCCAACTTGTTCTAGGTCTACCTCTTCTTCTTATCTGTGCTGGCTGCCATTTCCATATTCTAAGAGGCCATCTTTCTTGTGTTATGCGTCTCAGGTATCCATAGCACTTAAGTCTTTTTGCCTCTATTATACCTGTTTTTTTTCGAGCGGGATTACATCATACGGCGTTTCTCGCAACGTAGCTTCCATATATTTCCATCTTACCAGTAATTTTCTTGAAGGTTTTATCGACGGCTTCGTTCCAACTTGTTCTTGGTCTACCTCTTCTTCTTATCTGTGCTGGCTGCCATTTCCATATTCTAAGAGGCCATCTTTCTTGTGTTATGCGTCTCAGGTATCCATAGCACTTAAGTCTTTTTGCCTCTATTATACCTGTTTTTTTTCGAGCGGGATTACATCATACGGCGTTTCTCGCAACGTAGCTTCCATATATTTCCATCTTACCAGTAATTTTCTTGAAGGTTTTATCGACGGCTTCGTTCCAACTTGTTCTTGGTCTACCTCTTCTTCTTATCTGTGCTGGCTGCCATTTCCATATTCTAAGAGGCCATCTTTCTTGTGTTATGCGTCTCAGGTATCCATACCACTTAAGTCTTTTTGCCTCTATTGTACCTTTTATGTCTAAGTCTCTCCCTAATTTCTATATTTCTTACACGATCAAGTCTTGTGAGGCCGCAGCTTCTACTCCAATAGTCGATATCCATTGTTTGTAGTGTTTTTTCATTTTTCTTTGTCATCTCCCACACTTCTAATCCATATGTAGCCACTGATTCTACAATAGTTTTATATATCCTTCTTTTGACAGGTTTAATGATATTCCGGTTCCAAATAACGCTGTGTAATTGTCTAATCGCTACCTTCCGCTTTATTATTTTGTCATTTATATCCTCCTCACTCCCTCCTTCCTTTGAAATCAATGCTCCCAGATAACGATATTTAATACAGTTTTTCACTGTAGCTCCATCCTCCATGATCAAATCAGTTCCATTGAACAAAATTAGTTTCGTTTGATATAAATAACATGTATCCAAATATTCCAGCAGATAAATGCCCTCCTATAATCAGAGAAATATTTACCAAAAATAAGACGCTGCCGCACGTTTTCTTATAATATTTGTAACCTTCCAAAAACCTGCCTATATCAAAAAAATCATTTTTACTTTCATCAAAATTTTACCAACAAACATCAAGACTTCCTATAGGATCACCTCTAAACCTCATGTTAGGGCAAAGTATATACCACCAAAAACATTCTGTAAAACTAGCCATGTCTCGATGGAGCTGCCGAGTCTGAGGTTCCTCATTGCGATTTCTTTATTATTTTGGTTAATGCTGTGTGACTTGGCCGTTCAACATTCTTTATGCGTTAGTGGGAAGATACAAGTCAATTTTGTTCACACGTAATGTTATATCTGATGTAACTACCTATGTTTGTTAAGCGAGATAATAGCCCATACTGGTATTGGTAATTAGGAGCAAGTGTCTTATTTTAGTCTGTAATTGATCGTGCAACACATGCATTCAGCATTAACAATGCTGACTTCTGCTCTCTTCTTTCTGAAGCGTCAAATCAGCCACCGATCATAAAATAGACGTACAGGCAGACTTTTAACAATGACTAGAAGTCCGTCTGTACTGGAAATATTCTTCTATACTGTTTGTTTCAGGCTCGCCTATACATAAGGATTATTGAAATACGCAGTTTCATCAAGCTACAACTGACTGGTTATTCGATCAACGTTTTTCAAGTGGCAATTTTCCATCGTCAATAGGTAGCGGTTCTGGGGACAGATAGTTGCAATGGTGTTATGGAGTACCTGGTATTGTACCCTTGTGTACCTTTCAATGGCCAAGTCACACAACAGTTACGATAATAATAAAGAAATCGCAGTAAAGAACCTTCGACTTGGCACGACTTTGTCTAGATTTTATTACTTTTTAAGGATAAACAAGCAGCTCCATCGAGACTTGGCTAGTTTTCTACAGAATGTTTTTGGTGGGATTTCACTTCGTTTTTTCGTTTTGTAGAAACGTGGGCATATTGATTTATTTCATTACATTTTCTTATTTGACAATAATTTTTCTTTCTAGGAGTAGTTTTATTATTACAAATCTTTATTTTCTTTTTCCGGTTCTGTTTCTTGTACATTAGCAACAGTTTTTCATACAACCAATTCGCTATTTCTTTTTGTAAACTTGTAAGTATAAGTATGAAAGCCAGAATAGTGTTATCCTGTTTTTTTTTATGTATTTTGTTCATTCGTCATGGTCATAATTTGTGTTTTTTTATATAGTTTGTAATGGGAGGGGTTTCACATTGTGATTATTTTTGAATTTGGGAGGCTTTTACTTGGTAAAATTCCATTATCAATAATAAAAAAACAAGTACTGTGTTTTAAGGAATTTTACTTAATAATTGCGATTCGTAACGCGTTTCACTACACCGTAGCTTCTTCAGACGAATGATTATGCAGAAAAATATAAATGAGAATATAACTATAAATGTTCTTGAGTAATTAAAAGCTTATTGGTTGATTCTTCTTAAGTGGTTATTTATGACAGGTATATCCAATAAAATTAAGGAATAGATTGCTCCCCGAAAAGATTCAATAGAGGTGAAGGGCTTAAATCGACTTGTTCATTGATGAGTCTACCTGAGTGTTTGTATTTATTTATTTCTAAAGTTTCCCAAAGATCTACCTTCCAATATTTATTATCTGTATGTAAAATTTCAAACTGTGGGTCGAAAGAATGATTATTTTCTAAGAGATGATTCGCGTAATTTGAATCTGATTTTTATTTGAAAACTGCGTTTATGTTCCGATATTCTAATATTAAAATTTCTATGTGTTCTATTAATGTAGAAATTATCACAGTCATTGCAATTCAATCTATAAACACCTGATTTATTGTTTTTACCTGGTTTGGTTTTATTATTTTTATATATTTGCCTAAATTATTATTAGTTTGAAAGCTATGTTGAAATTATTGCTACTTAAGAATGATTTCAGTTTCTCACTTGTAATGCCAACGTAGGTTCAGGTGTTGAAATTTTGTTTCAATTTATCGACAGGGTAAACTTCAATTTAATGCGATCTGACTTTTTGATTTAAAATATTATTTATTAGTTTGGGATTGTAACCATTAAAGATACCACTATTTAATCAAATTTAGTTCTTAAATTTTCTGGTGATAGCGGGATGTTAATCAATCTATGAATAAAACTATTCCTCCAAAAGATACGTATTACTTAGTTGAAGAATTATTAGAAAGGAATCATGTCAATACTTTCATTAAATCAGATATTCTTTCATTATTAAAATTTGTTTAGATCAAAATTATTTCCATTTCAATCACAAATATTATACTATTGAAGACGACTTGATTATGGGCAATCCGTTAAGTCCTTTGTTAGCAGAAATTTTCATGAATAACTTAGAGAAATTAATTCATAATTATCCACTCAGTAAATTTTGTTTATACTGGTATCGCTATGTAGACGATATCATTATTTGCTTCACAGGAACAGATAGACAGTTGAAAATTTTCGAAAATCATATAAATTCATTACACCCAAAAATTGCATTCACAACCGAAATAGAAAGCAATAATTCGATAAATTTCTTAGACGTAACAATTTCGAATGAAAATGGAAAACATGTTCTCGCAATTTACCATAAGCCGTCACATACAGATATTATAATACATAACTCGTCGTGTCATCCATATCAACATAAAATGTCAGCATTCAATAGTTTTATTCATAGATTGATTAACATCCCGCTGTCACCAGAAAATTTCAACAAAGAACTAAATTTGATTAAACAAATAGCCAAAAATAATGGTTACAATCCCAAACTAATAAATAATATTTTAAATAAAAACAAAGTAGAATCGCATTGAATGAAGTTTACCCTGTCGATAAATTGAAACAAAAATTCAACACCTTAACCTACGTTGGCATTACAAGTGAGAAACTGAAATCATTCTTAAGTAGCAATAATTTCAACATAGCTTTCCAAACTAATAATAATTTAGGCAAATATATAAAAATAATAAAACTAAACCAGGTAAAAACAATAAATCAGGTGTTTATAGATTGAATTGCAATGACTGTGATAATTTCTACATTGGTAGAACACATAGAAATTTTAATATTAGAATATCGGAACATAAACGCAGTTCTTCAAATAAAAATCAGATTCAAATCACGCGAATCATCTCTTAGAAAATAATCATTCTTTCGACCCACAGTTTGAAATTTTGCATACAGATAATAAATATTGGAAGGTAGATCTTTGGGAAACTTTAGAAATAAATAAATACAAACACTCAGGTAGACTCATCAATGAACAAGTCGATTTAAGCCCTTCACCTCTATTGAATCTTTTCGGGGAGCAATCTATTCCTTAATTTTATTGGATATACCTGTCATAAATAACCACTCAACAAGAAGCAACCAATAAGCTTTTAATCACTCAAGAACATTTATAGTTATATTCTCATTTACTTTTTCTGCATAATCATTCGTCTGAAGAAGCTACGGTGTAGTGAAACGCGTTACGAATCGCAATTATTAAGTAAAATTCCTTAAAACACAGTACTTGTTTTTTTATTATTCATTGTGATTATGATTGAGTGAATGAAAATTATTATTATCGTGGACTTATGCACTATCTCAGCTAGTAGCTGGATATAATTTACCTTTCCCAGATTCAGCAATCAAAGGGAATAGGCTCGATTACAATATACTTGACATAAATTTCCTAACTATCCTACATGTGTTAAGAATTACAGCTTTTTGCATTTCTATATAGGTATTCTTATGCGATTCTAATTTCTTAAGGCTATCATGCAAAGTTTTGGGTATTAAACTAGTCGAGGATACGATGACAGAAACAATATCTATTTTATCGAGGTGCCACATCTGCTTGATCTCAATAGCAAGGTCTGTGTATTTGGACTTTTTCTCCTGGAACTTGTTCAGCATGTTGTTATTATTCGGTATGGCGACATCCACCAGCATTGCTGTTCTGTCTCTCTTATCATACACCACTATGTCCGGCCTATTATTATTATTATCGTGGACTTATGCACTATCTCAGCTAGTAGCTGGATATAATTTTACCTTTCCCAGATTTAGCAATCAAAGGGAATAGGCTCGATTACAATATACTTGACATAAATTTCCTAACTATCCTACATGTGTTAAGAATTACAGCTTTTTGCATTTCTATATAGGTATTCTTATGCAATTCTAATTTCTTAAGGCTATCATGCAATGTTTTGGGTATTAAACCAGTCGAGGATACGATGACAGGAACAATATCTATTTTATCGAGCTGCCACATCTGCTTGATCTCAATAGCAAGGTCTGTGTATTTGGACTTTTTCTCCTGGAACTTGTTCAGCATGTTGTTATTATTCGGTATGGCGACATCCACCAGCATTGCTGTTCTGGCTCTCTTATCATACACCACTATGTCCGGCCTATTATTCGTCACCATTTTGTCAGTGATAATAGGCCTATCGTAGTATAATCTGATAGAGTCATTTTCCAATACGGGCGCCGGCTGATACTTGTAATATGGCTGGAAGGTGTTCAGAAGTCCGTACTTGTGTGCAAGTTTCTGTTGGATAATGTTGCACACTTGATTATGCCTATGAAGATACTCCGTGTTGGCCAGTTGTTCGCATCCGGACCTAATATGCTGTATAGTCTCCGATCTGATATGGCATTTTCTGCATTTATCTGTTTGTAATGTTTCGTCCTTCATTATAAATTTTTTGTAATTGTTTGTAGCGATCACTTGGTCTTGGATGGCCATAAGGAATCCCTTTGTTTCTGCGAATAATTCTCCTTTCATCAACCATTTGCTGGAGGCTTCTTTGTCGATGTGTGTTTGATTAATCTCATGGTGATGACGTCCATGCAATTCCTTTCTTGACAATAATAAAAATCAAGTACTGTGTTTTAAGGAATTTTACTTAATATTTGCGATTCGTAACGCGTTTCACTACACCGTAGCTTCTTCAGACGAATGATTATGCAGAAAAATATAAATGAGAATATAACTATAAATGTTCTTGAGTAATTAAAAGCTTATTGGTTGATTCTTCTTAAGTGGTTACTTATGACAGGTATATCCAATAAAATTAAGGAATAGATTGCTCCCCGAAAAGATTCAATAGAGGTGAAGGGCTTAAATCGACTTGTTCATTGATGAGTTCAATTATACCTATAAATAGTTGTCATTCGTCTGAAGAAGCTACGGTTTAGTGAAACGCGTTACGAATCGCAATTATTAAGTAAAATTCCTTGAAACACAGTACTTGTTTTTTATTATTGATAATGGAATTTTACCAAGTAAAAGCCTCCCAAATTCAAATCCTTTCTTGACCATTGCTCTTGTTTTTCAGTATCTGATAGGAATGGTAGATTCAGCAGGTCATCTCTGGTAGCAAGATTCAGAGGTGTATACCCCTTATCAGCCAACGATACTACTCTATGGAGGTCAGAAGTGAGAGTTTTTGCTGAGTAGAATTCTCTGAGATTTCTTATCTGTTCGGTGTGTAAATTGACAACATCTATTAATCCGCGTCCTCCTGCTTTCCGCTTCAAAGTTGTTCGTATTACAGACGATTTTGGATGATGATTGTTGTACTTTGTCAGCATCGTTCGGGTCTGCCTTTGAATATCATCCAGCTCCGTCTTAGTCCATCTGATTATTCCAAATGAGTAAAGCAACACTGGAATGGCGTAGGTGTTAATTGCCTTGACTAGATTCCCCGAGTTCAACATCGATTTCAGCACAGACTTCAGACGCTGACTGTATTCTGAACGAATCTTCTCCTTTGATTGTTTTTGGTCTAACAATCTGGCTTTTTGGTATTCCAGATATTTGTATGTTTCGCCATCTCTCATGCACTGTATAATGTCACCGTTTGGAAGTTGTGTTTCACCATCTATGACTTTCCCTCTTTGAATGTTCAGGGTCTTACATTTTTCAATCCCGAATTTCATATGAACATCTGCCGAGAACTCACTGACAGTTTTCAGCAAATCATCCAATTGCTTCTTGTTCGAAGCATATAATTTGATGTCATCCATATACAGCAGGTGGGAGATTGTATGATAATTCCTTTCTGCTTTTCTCCTAAATCCGTATCCAGTTCTATTGAGCATAGAGGACAATGGGTTCGTTGCCAAACAGAACCATAGTGGACTCAAAGAGTCACTATTATTGATTTTATTTATATGCGTATTGAAAGCAGAAGGGAAGGCATTCGCCCAGCAGTGACTGCGGGACGCTATATGCTAGATTAAATTAGGAGATGTGTCCCACTACGCTGGATATTTGCAATGATGCGATTTTTTTCAGCTGAGGACCAGCTAAGGGTTCTGCATTAGATACTTCAGGCCTTCGATTTTTGACATCAAATTATACGGCCCACCAAGTTGAATATTTTTTGTAAAGGAGGTATGTCGATCTCTAGTAGTTTGGTTGGGCTCTTGTGTTTTCAAATCAGGGTCATCAGCTACTCCAGATCTTCGATTATCCTAGTTAATCTGTACCAAATTTTAGCTTTCTGAGTTTATGGGAAGTGAGGAAATTTGGTTTTGCTTAACTTCGGAACTAAATGACCCACAGACTGGAAATTTTGGATTTTACGTATGTAATTATAGCTTACTGGACGACGAAAATTTCTGCGTTCTGGTTCCATTCAGAGGTTCTCAAATAAGGGCCTGAAAATGCGGCGAAATGGTTCCAGTAAAGAATGGTACGGAAGTGTTTGTTTCGCGCTCGACTTAGAAATAAGATATATTCATGCATGACGTAGAAACAACAGTAATATTAAATAACCCCTCAGAAAATAAACATATAGTAGTCTGGTTCGGATATGTAGATCATATTTAAGTGGGTTTTCAGGGCTCAAACAGGCGAATTGGTGAATTTCTGCAATTTTTCAATAGAGTTCATAGCAACATTAAGTTTACAGCAGAAATAGAAATTAATGACACAATAAATTTCTTAGACCTGGTAATAACAAAATCGACTAACAATTTAATTTATAACATCTACAGAAAAGAAACCTTCACAGACTCAACTATTTCCATGGACTCATTTAATCACTCAAATCACAAACTAGCATTTAATAATTCAATGATACATAAGGCATTTTCTATTCTACTGTCACTGACAGACTTCAAAATTGAAATAAATACTATGAAATAAATTGCCTCAAATAACAGAATTTCCCCAAATTATATAGGCAAATTTATCCAACGTAAAGAAGAACATCAAATAACACAGTTATTATATACCATAAAAGATACATCCTTGAAAAATAAGCTAACTGTTTAATAACTTGAGTAACTTTTTTTATGAATTTGAAATAACCACATCTTTCCCAAGTGGTCAACTTATGCAAATTATTATTCAATGCAAAACAAAAAACAGACAAATTTAAGGAATCTGGAGTTTCCAAATTGCTTGCAATAAGTGTACGGTAGCTTATGTTGGGAAGTCAGGTAGATACAGTGTAGTCCGTTTAGTACGACTTCGCATAAAACAACCAACCGTTTTTATAGACATATATTTGGTCAATATCAGCCGCTTTCGAAAATACATCCGTTTAATACGACTCCACTCACAATGACCGACCGGTTTTAAAGACGAAATTACACGAAAAAAAAAGTCCGGTTACAACGAAGAGAAGCGTTGACGTGTTAACAAATAAACAAATCGTAGGTGAGAAACTATCGGACCCGACTGATTATTTCACATCAGTGCATGATTTTCGAGTGATGAGTGACGTTAGTGCGTATAAAAATGGCTTCTTTAAAACGAAAACGTTTCTCCATTGAAGAAAAAAGTATTAAAATACAACGTTTGGTAGTCGGGGAGTCGAATGTAACGATTGCAAAGGAGTTCGGTGTAAGTAATTCGACAATATCAAAAGTTAATAGAAACAAACACAAGATAGAACCTTTGTTTAATGCGAACGTTTTAAAACCTAAACGCGTGAGGGTGTCGTGTCATGAACAAGTTGACTTGGCAGCTGCAACGTAATGGAATACCCGTAAATGGACCTCTGCTTCAAGAAAAAGCAAATTTTTTTTGCTAAAAAGCTAAACATTCTCAATTTTGATTGTTCGGCCTGTTGGATTAACCGTTTCAAGAATAGACACAATATTCTCGCCGGAAAAGTTGCTGGAGGGTCTTTGTCGGTTAAACAGAGCGATGTGACCGAGTGGCAAAGCAAAGTTTGGCCTAATTTGCGCGAAAAATTTTGTGATGACGAAATATTCAATGCGGACGAAACTGGATTATTCAATAAACTAGGGAGGAAAACTTTCGAAAGAAAGAATAACGGTGAGGGTTGCTGCTAACATGAGTGGAACGATAAAAAATAAGTTGTTAATTATCGGAAAGTCCAAGAACCCAAGATGTTTTTAAAATGAGCGATCTCTGTCGGTAGATAATGAGAGCAATCGCAAGGCTTGGATGATATCTAATATTTTTATTAAATGGGAACGACATTGGAACCGTGAACTGACTAAAGCGAAGAAAAAGATCCTGCTTCTGGTTGACAATTGTCCATCTCATCCCCCAATCTGCGACTTGAAAAGCATAACTTTCATTTTCCTGCCACCTAATACAACATCTGCATTAAAACCTATGGACCAGGGAATAATTCGAGCGTTATAATCAAATTTTCATAAAAACCTGATTCTAAAACTTGTCGCCAGTCTTGATGCAAATGAAGACACCAGCAGTGCCAAACATCCAAAGATCACAATACTGGATGCCGTTTTAATGATTTACGACCCTGGAACAAGCTTCAGTCAACGACGATTTTCAACTGTTATAAACATGCTGGATTTGTCCGAGACGGTCCTGGTATTGCAGACAGTATCAGTGTTGCTACCGACAACAATGATGATAATGATGTGCCGCTCTCCGGCTGGGCAAGAGCTCTGAAGGCACCCTTAATTGCCAGCTAGACATTAATACCTACCCTCATTTAATATCAAATTATGCTGGTATCTATATAAGTAAGTTTATTTCCTGTAGTTGACCACTTGAAAATTATTTGACGGTCGAATCCAGTCATGTTTGTAAAAATAAAATTGTGGAAAGTATGAAATATATTTGACTTCATCTTTGTTGAGACCGAATTCCTATAAAATAGTTAAATCAACAATATTACTCAATATATTAATATTTTTGTCGACTTCAAAGTTTTCCTCCTCAGATAAAATACACTTTTTCACTTTTAACGTTAAACTCTCATGCGATGCGATCTTCATCTCCTCAATCGTGGCAAATTTCCTTTAGTTCTGGAGTATTTTAAATTTTAAGAAAAGAAGAAATGTTTCGTCGTCCATTATGACGTTGGAGGAAATTTGGATTTGAGAAAAGTCAGCAATTCTGGAATGAAGCTTCGCCACATGTTTCATGCTCAAAAAGGACCATTCTCAGCAAAGTGTCTGATAATAATACAACTGTTTACCGTCAACTTCCCCTACTACAGATATACCAACCATTAACATAATCTTAAAAGCATTATATTTTGCTGACAAGATGTCAGTGTCAATACTTTCAATTTTAATTTTCCACAAAGTATAGTGCTGATCGATTGAAAACTCTTATTTGAACTAATCCGAAAGTTTCATAAATTCATTATGTTCGTCCCCACAAAAACAAGTACTATTATATTCAATAATGACAGATTATTCTCCCCTTCCTTCTCGTGGAAATATCAAAAATATGAAACCAATTGATTAAAGTTAAAAATAACACTCCACATAGACTCACTCGAAAACTAACAGGATGAATTGTTATTCATATTCCCATAACATATTCACACTCATCAAAACCGATTTTTCTAAAAATTTGTCACCTTAACATATTTTCATTTCAGTTCACGTTTTTGATGCAGATAGTGTTGTAATTCAACCCGCTAGAATCTCTCTGGGAATGAAACTTTTCCTCCTATTTATTATGTAATCTGAGGTCCCATTTATCTTATTTCCTTCTTTCTCATGTGCCCTCTCGTATCTCATTTTTTTGCCTAAGGAATACTTCGTGAACTTCTCGTCGGGGCAATAGCTACTAGTGTTTTCTTACATGATTTTATCGAGCTTTCTTAATATCGTTGATTTTCTATCAGTTTTTCAATAACTTACGAGAGAATTCACGAAATTCGTCGTTACTATGGTCAGTTATGACTTTTACATTTTCTCGTAAATTTTGTCATCTGAAAAGTGTACCACCATCACAGTAACCTACATGAAACTGAATTAAGCATTTACTTTATTTGAATGCTCAAATATGACTTTGAAATCATTCACAAATCCTCATAGAAAAGAAGGGGTTCAATTTTTCTTTTCAAATTCTTCTTCCTTCAAAAATCTAACGAACCCTTAAGAATATTTCAAATCAAAGAATATGCATTTGATATTTTGATATTTATTCTGTGGAAATCCATTCAAAGTATAGAAAAAAAGAAACAGTTTAGTCAGTTTTCCACGTTTATTTGTTAATACACGACCGGTTTCGACCGTTCGGTAATATTCAAGTGTTGAATTAAAAGGTACAAAGATGATTATAAGATATATTTCTTTTTTAAATGTTAAGTAGGAGGAGTTATTGATTTCAAGTTGGCTCTTTAGAGCTGTATAGTATGGTTTTAATTTCCAAAGTTTCCAACAGATTCATTCTTTTTCCTTCATTACATTTGTGGGAACTTTGAGATTGCCTGAAACTATTGAGTGAATTCTTGATTGAATTTGCATCAAATATCTTGTCTGATAAATCTGTATTCAAATTCTCTACCTGTTTGACTGACTTTGACCTAGGGGGTATTGGTTACATTCGATTCTGTAAATACCAGATTGTCTGAGTTCATCTTTTTTTCACTACTATGCTGTTGCCTCTGTCTGCTAAAGTCATTAGGAATGCGTTTTTTTGTTGGTATTCTTCAATATTAATTTTCAGATAGAGTCGAACAAACAAAAGCCTTTGAAAACGATCCATTCCATAAACACCAAGATACGGGAACAACAACTTATGATTACTAAACCAAACAAAAGCGACAGCCTAGTAGTTCTTATTGAAGACCAATACATTATCACAAGGAAAGATATATTTGAAACATTGAATATCAGGAAATTACCAACTGACCCACCGAAATCATGCATCAAAAAAGTTAAACGATCTTTGCAGACCATCTAGCGCATACAGAAAGGGAAAAACTATCAATCGTCAAATGTATGAACTGATCAAGTTACATGAAGAAGAAAAATCTGCTTGGCCTATAGTATCCTAGTAATGTAGTAACATTACCACAACTTCACGTAGCTTAGCCAAATTTTTAATCCATAGGTTTATAAGACTCCTTAACCTTCGTTCACAACATACCATAGTAAATGCTAACGACCTTATACAAAAACTCTCCTCACTTAAAATCATTTATAACCTCAAGCTTGTCTCCTTTGATGTCCGCAACATTCCAGTACATGAATGTGTACCTTCAGTTTCAAATATTTTCACAAAATACAACACATTTCCACATACCTATCCTCCAATTTTGCAAACTATTAAAAACATATTGCGATCAAAATTATTTCCGGTTTCAAAATAAATTCCTTGAATAAGAGTATCAAGACATCCTATGAGATCGCCTCTTAAACCCCTTTTGTCAGATATTTTCATAGGCAACTTGGAAAGCACAACAATACTGATGAACAGCGACCTAGTTAAAAAACATATGATGATCTGGTACCGCTACGTTGATGATATTTCGGTTGGTTTTCGTGATTCCAATAGACGATTAATTATGATTTTGAACTTCTTCAAAAAAACTCACGATCATTGAAAACTACTACATAAAATTTTCTTGATTTAACTGTAGAAAACATGAACAATATCCTAACTTATTATTTCCATAGAAAAGAATTGTTCACAGCTGCAACAATCCACGTGGAGTCATTCAATCATTTAAATCTTAAAATCTCGTCCTACAATTCTATAGTTCACAGAGCTTCTGCTATTCCCCTCTCAATTCAAGATTTCAAGACTTAAATAAATATAATAAAAAGATACAAAATTTCAAATAGCCACCACATTCCCAAGCGATTCAAGCCTCAGCAAATTACTTTTTGATGCAAAACAGAAAAGCAGTTGAGAAAAAAATCTGATATTTACAAATCGAATGTAACGAATTCCTTTCAGTTTATGTAGGTCCAACCGATAGAAATTTTGAATGCAGATTCAAAGAACATATATCGTCCGACCAGAAATCCCCAATATTCGAGCATATTCAATCAACAAACCACACAATAATCTTAAACAATTTCAGCAGCATAGCGATATGTTCGCTATTGTAGGGTGGACAATGTAAACTAACCTCCTACACAAATGCGATGTAGCAAGGAGGATGAATCTGTTTGAAAGTTTGGAAATTTTTGAACTCAAGAAAATCCCACTCTCTCAATAGACAACTTGAGATCAATAACTGCCCTCACTTAACATTTAAGAAGAAATATATCTTGTAATCATCTTTGTACCTCAGTTAGTATTCAGCATTTGAAATTAACCGAAGGTTCAAAACCTGACATGTGTTAACGAATAAACGTGGAAAACTAACATATTCCATATTTTACAAAATATCCAAATCGATCTAGCGGGTTTTCACTGATGTGCCTACGAACGAGCATCTTGCACAGATAATGTAACAGGATGGATTTACCTTGCTTAAAACCTTTCAACACGCTTTTATTCTCTAGTAATCACGATCCTAAAGACAATTTTCATGTCTCGGACTAAGGAAATTACCAACTGACCCACCGAAATCATGCATCAAAAAAGTTAAACGATCTTTGAAACATGCAGAGCATCTAGCTCATACAGAAAGGGAAAAACTCTCAATCGTCAAATGTATGAACTGATCAAGTTACATGAAGAAGAAAAATCTGCTTGGCCTATAGTATCCTAGTAATGTAGTAACATTAGCACTACTTCACGTAATTTAGCCAAATTTTTAATCTATAGGTTTATAAAACTCAATAACTTTCGTTCACAACATACCATAGTAAATTCCAACGACCTTATACAAAACTCTCCTCACTTAAAATCATTTATAACTTCAAGTTTGTCTCTTTTGATGTCCCCAACATTCCAGCACATGAATGTGTAACCTTCAGTTTCAAATATTTTCACAAAATACATCACATTTCCACATACCTTCCTCGAATTTTGCAACCTATTGAAAATATATTGCGATCAAAATTATTTCCGGTTTCAAAATAAATTCCTTGAATAAGAGTATCAAGACATCCTAAGACATCGCCACTTAAACCCCTTTTGTCAGATATTTTCATAAGCAACTTGGAAAGCACATCAATACTGATGAACAGCGACCTAGACAAAAAACAAATGATGTTCTGGTACCGGTACGTTGATGATATTTCGGTTGGTTTTCATGACTCTAATAGACGACTAATTATGATTTTGTACTTCTCCAAGAGAACTCACGATCATTGAAAATTACTTCATACAATTTTCTTGATCTAACCATAGAAAACATGAACAATATCCTAACTCATTATATCCATAGAAGAGAATTGTTCACAGATGCAACAATCCACGTGGACTCATTCAATAATTTAAATCTTAAACTCTCGTCCCACAATTCTATGGTTCACAGAGCTTTTACTATTCCCCTCTCAATTCAAGATTTCAAGACTTAAATAAATATAATAAAAAGATACAAAATTCCAAATAGCCACCACATTCCCAAGCGATTCAAGCCTCAGCAAATTACTTTTTGATGCAAAACAGAAAAGCAGTTGAGAAAAAAATCTGA
Source organism: Cryptolaemus montrouzieri (assembly GCA_013387265.2). Taxonomy (NCBI): domain Eukaryota; kingdom Metazoa; phylum Arthropoda; class Insecta; order Coleoptera; family Coccinellidae; genus Cryptolaemus; species Cryptolaemus montrouzieri. The sequence goes on along the minus strand of JABFTP020000001.1, from coordinate 52,696,352 downwards.
TATTTACAAATCGAATGTAACGAATTCCTTTCAGTTTATGTAGGTCCAACCGATAGAAATTTTGAATGCAGATTCAAAGAACATATATCGTCCGACCAGAAATCCCCAATATTCGAGCATATTCAATCAACAAACCACACAATAATCTTAAACAATTTCAGCAGCATAGCGATATGTTCGCTATTGTAGGGTGGACAATGTAAACTAACCTCCTACACAAATGCAATGTAGCAAGGAGGATGAATCTATTTGAAAGTTTGGAAATTTTTGAACTCAAGAAAATCCCACTCTCTCAATAGACAACTTGAGATCAATAACTGCCCTCACTTAACATTTAAGAAGAAATATATCTTATAATCATCTTTGTACCTCAGTTAGTATTCAGCATTTGAAATTAACCGAAGGTTCAAAACCTGACATGTGTTAACGAATAAACGTGGAAAACTAACATATTCCATATTTTACAAAATATCCAAATCGATCTAGCGGGTTTCCACTGATGTGCCTACGAACGAGCATCTTGCACAGATAATGTAACAGGATGGATTTACCTTGCTTAAAACCTTTCAACACGCTTTTATTCTCTAGTAATCACGATCCTAAAGACAATTTTCATGTCTCGGACTAAGGAAATTACCAACTGACCCACCGAAATCATGCATCAAAAAAGTTAAACGATCTTTGAAACATGCAGAGCATCTAGCTCATACAGAAAGGGAAAAACTCTCAATCGTCAAATGTATGAACTGATCAAGTTACATGAAGAAGAAAAATCTGCTTGGCCTATAGTATCCTAGTAATGTAGTAACATTAGCACTACTTCACGTAATTTAGCCAAATTTTTAATCTATAGGTTTATAAAACTCAATAACTTTCGTTCACAACATACCATAGTAAATTCCAACGACCTTATACAAAAACTCTCCTCACTTAAAATCATTTATAACTTCAAGTTTGTCTCTTTTGATGTCCCCAACATTCCAGCACATGAATGTGTAACCTTCAGTTTCAAATATTTTCACAAAATACAACACATTTCCACATACCTTCCTCGAATTTTGCAACCCATTGAAAATATATTGCGATCAAAATTATTTCCGGTTTCAAAATGAATTCTTAGAATAAGAGTATCAAGTCATCCTAAGACATCGCCACTTAAACCCCTTTTGTCAGATATTTTCATAAGCAACTTGGAAAGCACATCAATACTGATGAACAGCGACCTAGACAAAAAACAAATGATGTTCTGGTACCGGTACGTTGATGATATTTCGGTTGGTTTTCATGACTCTAATAGACGACTAATTATGATTTTGTACTTCTTCAAGAGAACTCACGATCATTGAAAATTACTTCATACAATTTTCTTGATCTAACCGTAGAAAACATGAACAATATCCTAACTCATTATGTCCATAGAAAAGAATTGTTCACAGATGCAACAATCCACGTGGACTCATTCAATAATTTAAATCTTAAACTCTCGTCCCACAATTCTATGGTTCACAGAGCTTTTACTATTCCCATCTCAATTCAAGATTTCAAGACTTAAATAAATATAATAAAAAGATACAAAATTCCAAATAGCCACCACATTCCCAAGCGATCCAAGTCTCAGGAAATTACTTTTTAATGCAAAACAGAAAAGCGGTTGAGCCAAAAATCTGATATTTACAAAATCGAATGTAACGAATGCCCTTCAGTTTATGTGGATCCAACCGGTAGAAATTTTGAATGCAGATTCAAAGAACATGAAATCCCCAATATTCGAGCATATTCAATCAACAAACAACACAATAGTTTTAAACTATTATAGCAGCATAGCAATATGTTTGCTATTGTAAAGTGGAGAATGCAACTAACCTCCAACACAAATGCAATGTAGCAAGGATGATGAATCTGTTTGAAAGTTTGGAAATTTTTGGACTCAAGAAAACTCCACTCTCTCAATAGACAACTTGAGATCAATAACTGCCCTCACTTAATATTTAAGAAGAAATATATCTTGTAATCATCTTTCTACCTCAGTTGGTATTCAGCTCTTTGAAATTAACCGAAGGTTCAAAACCTGCCATGTGTTAACAAATTAACGTGGAAAACTAACATATTCTATATTTTACAAAATATCCAAATCGATCTAGCGGGTTTCCATTGATGTGCCTACGAACGAACATCTTGTACAGATAATGTAACAGGATGAATTTACCATGCCAAAAACCTTCGGATACTTAAAAACTTCTCAAAGTTTCATGACAACCTAATAAATGTTGATGAATGCATTAATGAAGAATATACATTTATTGTTGTATAGGTTAGTATGGATCAAGATCTGAAATACAAATACTTATATCACCAACTTTAAAACTGCAAAATCGATATAACATTTCAACACGCTTTTATTCTCTAGTAATCAAAATCTTAAAGACAATTTTCATGTCTCGGACTAAGCTAAGGAAATCCCATACATACCCCGCCAACTCTATCTATTCCGCAACCTCAGGGTTGAATTTAAGATTGCATAGAAATATTGCAGACTAATTCTCAACCCAATTTCACATCCTTCAGGTGAAATTTTGAAGAAGTTCCACAAGTTCAAGTTATGCTCATCAAAATCCGTTCAGCGGTTTTGTCGTGGAAAAGTAACAGATAAATAGACTGAAAGAGTTAATTTGACATCCATCAAATTAGTATATATTTTGGAGCTATCAATAAAAATTTGAATTGTCGAAATTTCTGACAATTCGATAAAACAGTTATTAATCATACAAAAGAGAAAGTATAAGATTTCAGCTCGAGATTGAATTGTGCGGAGGCAGAGAAAAAACCGAGAGCTAAAATTTAAGTCGGAAAATTATCGATGTCGAATTGGAAGTTTGTAACTAGTTTGCTATTGTACTTATAGCGACAATTTGATTTGCGTTAGAATTACAATTATTTGTATTTGTGTTAAGGCATTAAAAATAAAGTTTAGCACAAATTTATTGAAGTTGTGCATGTATTGTATCTGAAATAATGTTGCAAATGAAATGGGATATTTAAAATGGTGAAGGTATTTAAAGGGTACAGGCAAAGAAGAGGGATGTCCTATTGTACTAATTAAGAGAAAAGGCAATTTAAAGTTTACGAGTTATTTTTTATTATTGAGATCAAAGTGAACAGTCTCTTCCATTTACATCTAATAATTAGTTATTGCTCTATATATTCTAGTTGATATTGCACCTTTTATGTGAATAACAAAACAATATCAATTTAATAAACATTATAAGCATTTTGTAACAAGTTAAGAACAAGGAATATCTGAAGCATAAACATAAACCTAACTCAATCATCACATTCTTTAGTTTTGGAATCATATTTTAATGATTCATAAAAATTATACATTATATAATTTTATAGGCTGTACAATATAAATTTATTACCATTTTAATTAAAATAAATTTATTACTTTACTTTACTTCTTTTGCTTTTGAATGGGAATACTACACTTCTTCATGTATTTTTCAGTCAAAAATGTTGTCCATTACAACTTCTTGACGAGCAATTTCAATAACTCTAAAAAGTGATGGTTTTGACCTAGAATCCTTGAGCAGTTGATACTAATGAAATGGCATTTCCATTTTTGTCTTGAGATTAATCAACCCCATATTCTTATCACACTCAAGATAACTATGACCTCTCATAGGAAATGTCATTTCAATTGAGTCTAATAAATTTAATTCATGAACTACAAAATGCATGAATCTAATCGTAGTGCAATTTTCAGTTTGACCGCTACAGGAATCACAAAATATGACGAGATGTCTGAAAGCCTTGTCGAATTAATTAGCAATGAAATCTTATAAAAATTAGACTACTTCATCAGGGCCTTTTTTGGCGAATTTTTTGGAAATGCATAAGAATAAGACTATTCAGTCTTCAAACTGTGAATGTTAAATGAATACATAGATAACTGTCGTTCATAATAAACATCATTTGTAGTTATGTTTTGAAGATAAATATTCTTGTGAAAATCTATAGCTATCCCAAGGAAATTGTTTGGATCTCACCTTGTGTCTTGGCTGGCCTTTTCCTATCATAAATAGCACGAGCTTTGGTTAAATCAAGTTTATTCAAAACTGTTTCAATTCATCAACCTCTTTCTCTTCTTCATGTACCTCAGCCTTGGTTATGTAAGCATCACAAGTGCTGCATGTATTCATTCTTGGATAACCAAAGGCAATGTTTAAATTATGTATTAGATACTGTGAATGTTAAATGAATACATAGATAACTGTCGTTCATAATAAACATCATTTGTAGTTATGTTTTGAAGATAAATATTCTTGTGAAAATCTATAGCTATCCCAAGGAAATTGTTTGGATCTCACCTTGTGTCTTGGCTGGCCTTTTCCTATCATAAATAGCACGAGCTTTGGTTAAATCAAGTTTATTCAAAACTGTTTCAATTCATCAACCTCTTTCTCTTCTTCATGTACCTCAGCGTTGGTTATGTAAGCATCACAAGTGCTGCATGTATTCATTCTTGGATAACCAAAGGCAATGTTTAAATTATGTATTAGAAACATGCCTGTATGATTCATAAAATATTATCTTGAGCTTTTCCTGCTGGTTGTCTTCTAAAAACATGTCATACATTTTCTTGACTGTCAGGTGTTTAGGTAAGTTCAGTTTCGAACTGTTCTTTAAACTATAATGAACCAGTCTTTCTTTGAAAGAATTAATATGATTGAATAGTTTTTCCTTTATCCCGAGTGATATGTGGTTTCCATGCCTCTCTCTCCGATCAATAGGAGGTTTTCCTGATCTTTTCAAACTCTTTTGGAGATATTCAACCTTTCCCTTCGTGATTCCATATAGTGAAATGAATGCTTGAAACATAAAGATACATCTTGCATGTTTTTTTTTTCATTTTTAACTCTCACTTTATAACTGTATTTAGCAGTATGCAAACTTCCTTCACCATCCAATTTTCTGCTTCTTCTTCGTTTAATTTCATACACGTTTATAAGTCCAGACAAATATAAATTCTGCTCATTTACACTACTCAAAGAATTGAAATATTGAATATTATTTCTGCGAGTATCTTCATTCAAAATATCGTAACTGCCGAACCTAGTTGTACGGCGCTCCTTATTATTCATGAGTAGAAGGCCGCAGCTTTTTCATCTTCAGTTCTACCAGTCGTCTTTCTTTTTTTTGTTAATCCATTATTAATACTATTAGAGTTTCATTTTCTGAGTTCGAAAGCATAATTTAACATTTATAAAAATTTCAATTGTATGAAAAAAAAACGCGATGAATTCTAACCCAGAGATGTCAACTGTCAAATTTTGGACAATCCTTCTTTGCCTGTTCTTTTCATGTGAGCCCTAGACAAGAACTTACTTTCAGCGACATCTATTGAGATTATGGAAAATCTATTTACTGTGAACCAATCTACTATGGGCAAAGATGTGTTGTCAGAACAAATCAAAAATAACAAAAATGTGACATTCACTGTTCTTTGCCTGTACCCTTCATATGTTAATTGTATTCAGAATCAAAAATTATAATCCTAGATATATATATATATATATATATATATATATATATATCTTAATAATATAATATAATCTTAAAACGTAATTTTTCTTGGTCAGGCCGGAAACTTATCAATCCATCCTCGTATTACATTTTTGAGAATCTTTTTTTATTTCTCAACATATGTTTTGAGGTAAAGAAGCAGATAATAGTCACTCGGGGCTAGGTCCGGACTTTTGATCTGCGGTCTTCCAGCACTATTTTATGAATTTTTCCGATCATATCTGTGATCTCAGCGGGCGTCCTGATCGTGGCTCATCAGGGGTGCTCACACGACCCATTTTAAACTCGGAAACCCACTGCTTAACAGTTGAATATGATGGGGAGGATGTCCCCGATGTTGCATCAATCTCTTCTTCAATTTCCCTCGGAGTTAACCCCTTCAAATAAAAGTATTTGATGACAGCACGCTTATCCAATTTTTCCATTTTCACAAACAACACAGAGGCGTTTCAGCGTGCTCTCAAGCGTAAACTTACATGCTGATCTGGCTGAAACTATACCTACAAGCTATCTAACGATGATACTGTAGAAATCCTGGTGGCGCCTTCTCTTATATATATCTATCTCTCTCTCTCTCTCTCTCTCTCTCTCTATATATATATATATATATATATATATATATATATATATATATATATATATATATATATATATATATCGTGAAAAACGCCCCAAGATCTAGCACAACAACACAGCAATTGTTGATCGATTTCATTGGAACAACAACCGGATTACATCTTGGTTGATATTCTAATAACCTGTAACATTTTCATTGGCTTGTCACATCAAGCAATACCTTCACTTGGTATTTTTGAATGGAAACGCCATATTTTCATTTCCTTTACGATTACTCATAAAATTTTGAGTACTTTTTTTTATTCGGTGCATGTGCATCAACGATTCATGCATGTTGTTAGGTAAGGTTAGGTTAGATTTGAAATGTCTTGTCCAAGACCATGGTTGTTCAATGGTTTGATTTCAGGTCATAATAATTAACTGTGATCTCAGAGGTTGACAATCATTTCTGTTTTTTATGAATCTGTGATTTGTACTGCAGATTGCATTGGCAATTGTGATTCAAGTGAGTTTAGACATATAAGAGTTAGGTACGTTTCGATGAATTATTTTTCTGCTGTTTTTCTTTTGCCATTGTTACAGATTTTTCCTGTCCCAATCTCTTTTCCTTTTCACCCAAGTCTTCGTGAAGAAGCCCTGGAAATCATGGAGTGCAAGATGACAATGAGAGAATGAAGCTGCTAGGCAGAAAAATTTTTGGTACTCTTTTTGTATACAAGACACTAACACACCATAAACAGACAAGCTATAGCTAGTGCAATAACGACAGGGAAATGAGTTTTTTCCACATTTCCTGTGCTCACACTTCAGGGCCAATTGTAGGAGGCATGATGCGAGTTTAGATGCCTGATTAAGAAACGGACATGGGCTGTTTTTTCTGCTGGTATTCTATTTCTTCGCTTGTTTTTTACGATTGTGTTTTTTCTGACACACACCAAAATTATAGCTATAAGCATTTATTGTAAATACAATTTTTCGAATTTTTGTAAATCCTCTCTTTTCAAAAGAATATATATATATATATATATATATATATATATATATATATATATATATATATATATATATATATATATATATTCTGTTCCAGCTCTTTTGAATTATGACTGGTTAATCTTCAAAATATTCAATATAAACCCGAAGGTAGAAATCTAGGGACATGGATCTCTAGTCCTCATCGACTTGTCCCCAAACTTCATATTTAACAGGCGATGGCCCTTGTATGGTGTAGAGAGGCAGCATTGTGTTGAAAGTTTTTGATCTCTGCGCTTCGGCGAGAGGAGAAATCCTCCAATAATATTATTTCTTCATAACGACTACCAGCTAAAACACGGATCCTCTAGGTCACGCCACATATCAAAGCCATGTCTCGGTTTTGAACATCAGTATAACGGTAGGGATTAACACCTGACCAAAAATGCTACTTACCAAATGTCCTACACTAGTTGTGCAAACTAATATGACTTAAAACGCTGTATTTTCCGAAATAATGGAAATTGTCGAAAACACATTTCCAATTCATCGAAGTAATCTGTAGAATGGAAGCCTTTTTGAGTTTGTTATAAAATTTTTAGTTAAAAAGCCTCAAAGTGTAGCAGACGATTGAAATGAATCGTGAAGCTAGCTTCGTAGCCACTACGTAGCATTGAAAATCACTGAGCAATCTTAATTCATGGAGGTCATTTGCAATTATCAACAAGATATTATAACAGATTAGATATCTACCCGCTAATTCTCGTTATTGTTTCGTTTCGAGTATTTTTTTTCGAGAAAATCAAGTGAATAAAGACAAAATGCAAGTTTATTTTCTATCTGGGAAATATAGTGCTTCAGCAGGGATACTGCCTCACAAATAGAATTCAATCTAATTTTTTTTTTCAGGAAAACACATCTCTGATCATTCCATGGATAGTTGGGTTCATCGCTTTTATGTCGTTAGAGGCTGTTTCTATGGTTTATTCTAACATTCTCAGGGATCACATGAATAGAGTAAGTAATTTACATTTTCGTACCCCTAAATAATTACGTTTTCCTGCCGCACTTTCAAGAACAACGTTATTGTAAAGGTCCGTTTAATTGAAGTTTAAAGTGGTCAACCTGAACGTTTCTCTGAAACTACGGCTATTTATCAGTCGAATAGGCCGACCTAGACACGCTGTGGAACTTGTTTTGTCGTTGCAAACTTTTCGTATTTTCACTGATTACATCAATAATCGTTTCCATCCAATTTACAGGAGAGATAAAAATTTCGAGTAAAAAGAGCAGGTTTCTTGTTTTTGCGTCTTTTATCAGCTTCAAATCGTATTTTTGTTAGTTTATTTATAAAGGCCTCTTCATACGACACCTATTCGTTATTGAAGTCCTTTATCGTACAAATTTCTTAGTAGGTGTTTGAAGATATATTTGTAGGTTTCCAGACACTGTCTGTAATCTGCTGTCAAGATAAAAAAAATAACGGAAAATCATCATTTCGTACACCAAAAGGAAACAAGAAACGCTTATATGATCACTTCGTTGAATGGGTAACATGTAAATTCTCTCCTGGACAGCGAGGACCAAAATTCATAGGTATAATCGGGGGCTGTTGATCCTATACCTAAATTCGGTACTGCGATATAAGCAGGAGAAGTTGGTTATTAAATCAAATGCAAATGCAAAAATGAGTCCAAATAGAAGTTATACAACATTGAAATGACAGCTTAGTTATGACCACAATGGAATGATAAACGTTTAATCAAATGAAAACGACTGATTGACTTATCACAATGAATATCAATCATTTCTGAGATGAATATCTGGCGATTATTTAGATTTCTATCATGAATCTTATTTGGTTAATGAACACTCTGAATCTTGATACAAGTATCTATTCGGAATTCTTCCAGTTTTTCAAAGAAAACAAAATATTAAGATGCAATGTATGAAATGAATCATTGAAATTTCGATGAGATGATTCCCTAGTATTTGTGGTACAGCTAAGTGTTGTCAAACTTCTGGAGGAAATAATGAATTTGCATTGTTATAATTTTCGGTGAATAATCAGCTTAGTTTTGAACTCTCTGATTGTTAGTGCATATTGGCAGTAAATTAGAATCAAATTAATTTTTTTTATTCTCAATACTTGGGAGGAAGCGATGCTTGTCTTGCCACAGCTGTGGCCGTCAAAGATGATTTAATATGCGAGTTCCCTCGCTTCCTGAGGAGAACGCAATTGTACGTTATCAGAAAAATGTTCGATGGGACTGAGTTCCACAGCACACTAGCTTTGTAAACAATAGAATATTCATAGAGAAAGGTACGTGGCTGTGCTAGTTAAACCGCATTTATCATGGAAGTATCTGAAAAATGAGAAACATCAACAACCTGTTGTCTTTGAGCAAGAAGTTTTGAATCCAGGCGGTTAATGAGGGTTACTGCTCTCTTCTGAGCACTATTCAGTACAAGTAAAGAATGTTTGGGTGAGGAGCCCCAAACATGAGAATAATATTCCAGACCAGCTCGCACCTGTGCCTTATATAAAAGCATCAGTTGTGATGCCGTGAAGTATTGCTTAGCCCTAAAACAAAACTAAGTTTAGCAGAAGCAGATTTGACAATGGCAGGCACACGGTCATGCCAGAAAACTCCGGTGTTGTTGTGAACTTTCTGAAGAACTTTGGTGCAGTCTTGTTAGCGTTAAAACTGACCGAGTTCAATCGTCCCTAATCCGCTTTCTTCTCCAAGTCGCAATTCAGAGACATGCTCTGTTGGTATTTATGTTGGTTCATTCCTTAGCAGTTATAGGACGCTGTCTAAAAAAATATACAGTCGGTTACAGTCGTCCGCAAACCCAAATATTTTGTTTTTGGTGTTTTTGCAACATAAATAGAGGAGAAAAGTGTACGGAATCTTGAGATACTCCTGCATTTACCTGAAAAGATTAACTTGTTACAACATCAACTAGCACCTTAATCGATCTACTGAAGAGAAAGCTACTAATTCAACTATGCAATTTTTTGGGATTTTCATATGCGATTTGTTTATTCATAAAGTCTGCGTGCAGACCCTGCCGAAAGCCTTTGAGATATCAAGAGCAATGCCTCTTGATTCGCCAGCTTTTCGATTGTAAATATCCACAAATGAGTTGCGTTTGCAAATATGTCACCAATGGATCGTTGTCTACGGAAACCTTATTGTTGATCACTGTAGGTCGAGATATTTCATGAGCTCATCGTTTATCATGACTTTCGACATAATGGGCAACAATGCGATTGGAAGGTATTTTTAGGGTAGGCATTTCTTGCTTTTCTTTGAAATCGGTTGTACTCTTGCAACTTTACAACACCCCGGAAACAAATAGCTATTAACTCTAGAGCGCATTTCTTCAAAACAGTTTTTGGTATACCACTAAGACCCACTGCTTTTTAATGGTTTAGTTGTTGAAGAACGTGCCTTACAGTACGCACTCTGAACTTCACTTCAGACATATTCGACTGAACATACTGATCTCGGTGGTATTGCATTTAATGTATCTAAAACAGAATTTTGCGAAAACATTGATCTCTAATAAAAGGTTAGAAGGATGACTTTGTGACAATGTTGAATTCAAGGAACGGTAAAAAATTTAGAAATATTGCTGATAAAAAAATATTGAGAACAAGTGTAAGAATGAAAACTCTACCATTTACAATAAAAACCTTACTGGTTAAGCCCAGGGAAATATGAGCAATGAGACTCTAATTCAATATTTATCACTGAGGTCTTGGAAGAAAAGTCAAGGAAGTTTTACTCAGATATTTAATTACATATTATTACTTATGTAAACAATATTTAATGCTACATATATATATATATATATATATATATATATATATATATATATATATATATATATATATATATATATATATATATATATATATCTTTATATATATACAGTCAATAAGACTTATCTTGGTAAAATAGATGAGGTAGAGGTCGTCTATGTTATAGTCCCCAATCACTTAGGGAGTTCAAATTCCAAAAAGTTCTTGTAGTTTACTGCTGCATATGGGGAAAAACCTCTATTTCAGCTTCGGATTCATCTGGATTTCTGGACTCCTGATTGAAGCTATATCTCAACCTCTGAGCTCCACCTACGACTTTCCATCTACGACTCTCCACCTAGGAATCTCTAACTACGACACTCCACCTAGGAATCTTCATCTACGAATCTCTATCTACGACTCTCCCCCTAGGAATCTCCATCTACGAATCTCTATCTACGACTCTCCTCCTAGGAATCTACGACTCTCAACCTAGAACTGAATTTCACAAATTAGACATGTATCACCAAGATATTCTATGCTCTAACGTAACAGCCAGCTACACCAGGGAATTTAAAATAACAAAATAACGTGGGTCTGACATTATTTAGAGACAAGAATTAATAGGGAAAGTTACATTCTAAAAAGTAAACTTGTGCTAGCTGCTCAGGTAGGTAATAGAATTAAAAGTTAAGCTACATAAAAATCAAGAAAGCAGCTACAAAAACTATTTACAATTGAAAGAGGAGCTACATAAAAAGCAAGAAAGCATCAACGAAAAAAAACTATTCACAAAAAAAATTACAGATGTTTCGCAACCATTTTGAAAATTTGAAAGAATTTTATGAGTTACATGATAATTTCACGAAAATTACTTGAGAAGGAAGGAAATAATGGATGAATATTGGAGTTTGAGTTACTTTCGTCGTTTTCTACTCAGAAAAATTATTTTGATCGAGTTTACTTACCATCAAGATCACTATAAAAAAAATTGTAGGAACTGAAAGAACACGATTATGAAATCCATCCTGAGAAAAATACAAATTCTGTATAGCAGAATTTGAATTTCTAATAGGTAATTTAAGGCATTCAAGCAGTTAAAAGGAAAAATCCTGTAAACAAAAATTAAAAATCTGATTTTCAAGGTTAAGTGCGTTTTTCTCCCAATTAAACTTTCAATTTACCCTATATTTTTGATATAGGTCACTATACAATATTTAAGATAACGATATATCTCTAATTTTCACTACAGAATTTTGATATATTTTAATTATTTCAAATACAATCAAAGAGGATTTTCAAGAACTAATTAGTTTGAAGGTCTGCGACAGAAAGAAAGTGCTGGGGAAGGTTCGGAAGCCGGTAAGACATATCATCTGATAGCCGGATTATGAGCATCAGACTGTTAGCCAGTGGCGTGATTCAGATGGAGGGTTGATTGGAATCAGGTGTTTTAATTCAAATTGTTGTGATGTGATTTTAGCACAAAAAAGTTGTTGTTGTTTACCTTCGCCATTGACCAAAACTGACGAGTTCCATTGGTCTGCTCGAAGAGCCTATTCTTCACTCTTTCATTAGAGTAGGTTTCCGCTCTGTGTCAATTATTCAGTTAGAAATGTTTCTCAAAGGCACACTTTTAGTTTGATCGGTTGGATTATTCTTCCAATTCTTATAATTTTTAGTAAACCAAGGCTTTAGTGCAGTCCAATCCTGCAGAAAAACTTCAGTGACGATCTGAAAAATAGACATCGTTGAAAGTATAAGATGAGAAAAAGCCACGAAACTCCTCCGAGCTCTCTGGGTTGTAATGCAATATCTTCGTGGAAATAGTTAGATCTTTATTACTTGGCTGCATCAGAGGCAGAAACAAGATTGTGGTCGGAGTTGCCTAAGGGTTTGCCTAAGGGTGCTGAACTATTTAAACGAAAATCATCTGGATCTGAAATATGAAAGGGATCAAGAGTATTGAAAAAATCTTGCGGGAATTCTTGTCGGCTCATCGACAAGTTGTGTCAAGTTGTGGCTCATCGCAGAGGTCTCCTCCGCTTGCCTTCTTGCTTCGTCGGTCCTACTTGAGTGTTGGAGCCATTAGATGTTGTGAATGTTGAAGTCTCCCATTATGATTACCTCAACTTTCCTACTTCATCTGGTCTCAAAATGCGAGCACCAAGAGCCATCGTAACTATGATCGAATTTCACTCATTTCGCTTTATAATTTTCAGTCATTTTTGAACTTTTCTGAATCAAGCCTGAGAAAAATGGAATCCACATCTGATGATGATATTGGGGGGCCGAACTTGTTCAATTCCGTTGCCATTTTCAGAATCTAGAACAAATTTAGGAATATTCACCTATATGTTTACATTCTTTAATTTTTCCTTATCAAGAAAAACAATTTTCTTGTGTCTACCTCCTCATAGGAATTAGGAGAACATCACTGGCCGACAAGATTTTCGTAACACAATACAGATCTTAATTTTTCTAATTGAAATACCCTTCTCATATTAGGAAAAATATTCCTGAAGCCCTTACACCTACCACTTCTGAATCGCTCAGTAAGATCCTTTTACATTTGCAGGTAGTAAAAGTAATAAGGCGACGGTTAGCTGGAGTTAATCCGATACCTGAACTGTGTTGCTTACAGTAGTATCCATAGAAACAAGATTATAAATCAGTTTTCTGTTGAGTTTTGAATTGAGAGGAGCTCTGTGTGTAAAGGAGAAATTATTTTAACTACGGATATCGGGACGAACGCGCCGCGGTTGCCAAATCTTTCCTGACAAATGTTATATTTGTGGAGAAATTATGGTAAATTCACAAGCCACAGACCATTTTCTGAAAATATTAGAGAAACCTACTCCCTATCTTTTGGTGTTTCAATTGGATATCAAGACAAGCAGTGGGCCTCCATGTATGCTGTGTTAGTCCTAGCATACCATTGGCTCAGTGGATGAATGGAAAGAGGAACAGCATTCCTTTTACAGTTCCTATGGCATAGAGAGAAGCCAAAAACTATTGAGACGATTGCTTTTTTAGCCTGACAAAGGCTGACGAGGAATTCCTAAAAGCCAGAGCGCAAGATGGACCATCCAAATTTGTGGTCTTCCATGCGATATGTTCCTCATAAGTAAGATTTACCAGCGCCGATCGTACCTTTAATTCATCAAAATGTTGTTTCGGAAGATACTGGAGACAATGCATCATTAGGCAGTTGCGAAGAACAGTTCACCGATCCCACTTTTACTCCTGGTTTCAGTTCCGGCCAGCGACATTCAATTGTTCGAAGCGAGTTGAATGATTTAGTACGTGATTTGGGGTTATTAAAGCAACAGTCAGAGTGTATTGGTTTCCTTCTAAGGGAATGGAACTTATTAGCCAATGAAACCAAATTCTACTTTGGTATAATGTTTCCGTGGTCCGATATTGATGATTAAATGCAACCACTTTATATTGAGCATTCCCCCTCTGAGTAGTGTTTATTTATAGATATGCGCAGTGTTTTGGATAAATTAAAGTATAACAAGTTTGAATGGCAAATATGTGTTATGGGAATTTTAGTGGTAATTCAGGGAAATTTTCAAAATATTGCTGCTTCCTTTGTCTATGACACAATCGTGCAGTAAAGCAGCATTATATAACAGAAACTTGACCAGAAATAAATGAATTTGAACCAGGATCTCAAAATGTTTAGTTTGGACCTCTCGTAGACTCCAAAAATGTCCTTCCTGCCTCCTCTTCATATTATACCTGGGCTGATGAAAAACTGGTGATGGTGATGTATATGAATAAAGATGGAGATGGATTTAGATACTTTCCCAAGTTAAGTGATGCCAAATTAAAGGAAGGCATTTTCATTGGACCACAAATCAGAAATTTGCTGGACGACGTTAATTTTACAGTAAAGCACACCAGCAGGAACTCACAGCATAGAACTGTATTGGCGGATTTTTGAGCTACAATATGGATTCCACCAAGATATTAGGACAGTGGAAATTCGCTATCAAGGACGATGGGATCCAGCCATGTTGAGTGAATACTGCAGGTTTTTGAGAAGAGAAGATATGACCCCTTATAAAAGTCCAAAATAGAATTCAATATAAAGTACGTTTAGAGAGTGTGAAAGTAAATAAGGGCAATATATACTATGGAAAAAAATTAAATCATATTTCTCCATGCACATTAGATATTGTAACATTAAATGTGGTTCTATAAATGTAACGTGAAAACCTAGCGTTTTACAACTTTTTTTCTCTTATTTTTGTATTTGGACTCGTCCATTCCACCATAATATGGTATTCGACTTTGTAGGCCAGTGTTATCAAATGTACCTTTCAAGTATATGCGAGTCTTATATATTTCAAACACCAAATATTAGAATTACAGCATAAAAACTCCTCACCCCTGCTCGTTCATTATACTATTTTGCTTAGAGGAGATAAGATTTTCTTCATTAATATTGGTAACCGATGGCAGAAATTTTAGTCGAGCATTATTTAAATCTCCTCTAATGTAACTTACATGAAATGTAGTGAACCAAAAAGAGAAATCAACTGGAAAATTGAAAACTAATCTGAATTTAATCAGACCATAGAAACAGGCGGTTCCCATCTCAGCCCCTAACTATTTTTAATGACTCTTGGAAAAAACCCATCTTGGCCTTGAATTCCTCAAATATGCCCCAATCATTAATTTCTGATTATTTCACTGTTCATTCATATATATATATATATATATATATATATATATATATATATATATATATATATATATATATATATATATAGAGGCTTTCTCCCGGAAAATATACCCATATATATATATATATATATATATATATATATATATATATATATATATATATAAAATATACCCACGTATACAATCAACGAATACAGATATATACATTTCATTAACATACTTTGGCCTTATCAACGGAAATATTGCAAATATCATTTTAGAACCGCATAAAAAATATCTTTCAAAACCCACATGAAACTATCCCAAGAATTTTTCAATAGTAAAGATAAAACTGATCGATTTGACAATACTGGAGTTCACAAGTTATCCTGTATGAATTGCGAAGGCTTTTTTATATGTCAGACTGGTCATTCATTCCAAACTAGATACAAAGAGCATCAATCAGATTACAATAACAAGATAATTGCCGAATCTGCTTTCGCTTCACATTGTGCAATCCTGATTTTCAATTAATCTCTTGTGATGGTATAATACACAGTTGAATTCCTTGATATCATCATGATTAAGTAGCACGTAAAAACGGCGAAATCAATTAACTATTAGAATATTCAGCTTATACACCTGAAATTTATTTGGGCCGAGATGAGCACTTTTCAAATCCGTATACTTGGGTCCTGGTCCGACATTGGCAACAACCATGGTCTTGGACAGGATCTAAAAATATCTGTAGGTTAAATCAAAGAACAGCATGATTCGTTAATGTATATGCACCAGAACAGGAGAGTGAATGCTAAAATTGACTAAAAGTGTTGTATACTTTTGAAAAGAGAAAATATTGTATCCAACAATAGTTAAATCGCCTTCAGCTCATGTTCAAAAGAAAATCATGCTTGTATTCCAGTTTTCACTGCTGAATTCTACTCGAAAAAGTACCTGTAGGATATCAAATTCATTTTTATGTAACTTCAGTAATAACCGAGATATATGCGAAAGATGTTTCAAGAAATTTGAAATAAATAAAGGAAGAGATTTATCAGAAAAATTAAAAAACTGAACAGGTCCCTAAGAAAAAATGGGGGGAGTCATTTTCCTCTCTCTAATATATCACTTAGCCTCCGTACTAAAACATCGAAATTCGCCCAACCCATACATCTCGTGTCTCTAGTTCTGATAAAACTTTAGAATTAAATGTATCTTAAACTGCATTTCGTGGTCTAATTTCAGATAAAACTTCTGAAGTAAGTATATCTTCGTCTGTACTAACTAATAAGCAAGACAGCAACCCTTTAGGTGGAAACACGTAGTCACAGATAAACTTACTCCTAACCCCCGAGATGAGATTCTGAAGGATAAAACTCTATCTTCATTACTCTCGATCCGCTTTCCAAAGCACATTCCTTCATGTCTAGAATGAACAAGAGACTTTTCGCTCACACCTAAAGTTTCAATAATCCTTCGCATTGTTTCTGAACTTACAGAAGTGAGGCTACATACATGTGAGTTACATTCAAACAACAATTTTATCAGAATTGGAAACTTATTCAACACTATGTGTGTATCTTTTCGTTGATTTTAATAATTTTACAAAAATACACGGGGATATTCATGGATCTACTTGTATATGATAGAAAATGAAATGTTATCAGTTTACGAGAGAAAAACTGGATGGATCAATTCAGCTATTTGTTGTTAAAAGATAATCCTAATAACCCGAAATATTCTGTTGAAGCCTGAAGGTACGAGAGATGTCTTTTATGTTTCGTATGCTGGGACATAGATGACACCATTAATCAACTCTCAGTACTAGGAATGCACCTCTATGGTTTGTTGATATAAATACAAAATTTCTGTTTCACACAAAAAAATGTCAACGTAAACAAGTTAGTTGAATAATGTAATTAAACCGTGAGCATTTTCACTCAATCTTCAAAGACAATTATCTCAACAAGAATGTCTCGGCGAGTTAGTTTCTGTTTTCGGCATTGAAGCACCACACGAGTCAAAAGTTCCCCATTGATATGGAAGATTTAAATGCAAAAGGGTTACGCTTAGCGACGATGGAAGGTCAGGTGCACCTAAAACAGTGGTTGCTCAAGAAAATGTGGATGTAGGAAGATCGGCATGCAACATTTCGAGAGATTAAGCATTATTGCGGATTTCGTAGACCTTAGTATAATAAGTTTTGCTCGAAGAATTGCGTGTGAAGAAATTAGTTTCCTGTTGGATACCGCATCTGTTCACCAAAGAACAGAGAGCCACTGAATTAGTGTCAAAAAATTGTAGCTTGTTTTAACTTTGGAAAAACCAAAAGCTTTTGCAACATTATCAGCGGTGATGAATCTTGTATTCATTCATACTAGCCTAAAAATAACTATTCTTCAGTTCGGGCTTTCCAAGGGGAACAAAAATTCAGAATAATCATCCGTGGCCGAAGTATCTCCAAAGAGATCATCACAATGTTTGTTTCAAAAAGAAGTCATGTAGCAACAATTAATCTACAAAATCAAAGTACAGTTACTGGTACACAACCGTCATCATTCACCAAGACAATGCAAAATCGCACACAGTATGGAAAACAATTGAATGTTCAACGCAAGGAAACCGGATCTAAGTCCCAACGATTGTTGTATTCATTCTAAAATCAAGAACGTGGTCATGAGACCTCGACAGAACAAGCTGTTTATGCCTTCCAGAAAGCCATTTTAAATATAGCAGCAAACGATTAGAATGTTTTCTTCCAGCATTGTTTCGATCGAATACAGAAGTGTATCAATCATGGAGAATACAGGGCCTCACAGTAATGATCCAATCCGGTCGGACGTAATGAAAAGTAGCAATATACTGCAGTTCCCGTCTTGTTGGACCTCGTCAGTTGCACACCCATTCACAATACCAGCTGAGACTGCTCCTTACTCCTCTCAATCCGTTGGGACACATCAAATAAATGTACACTAGAATCTCCTTATTCGCGCTTTCTAGAATACCACACCTAGATTCGCGTTTTCACTATTCGCCGAAAAAAAATGCGACCCAATTCCTATATTCGCGGCTAAAGATTTCTTTATTCGCTCGATCAAATTGGTACATCAGTACATACATATGTAAATAGGATTCAGTATACTTTGTAAACGCGTCGTCAAAGGGACTAATAAAAAATTAAAATAGACCTTATTACTTCTACGCGTAAAGTATGATTTCAAATAATATCGCCGCTCCATGCATGGGTTCGGCTCACCCTTTGACATAATCCGCCTTAGCCGCCATCGGTGTTTTGTGATAATGTTAACAAAGAAACTGCTCGAGTGAAACGACCTCATTAATCACTGCATATAGTTCTTCTTCTTCTTAATTTAGACCTTGAGGTCTGTTTTTTTCCAGGAGATCCCTCTACTATTGTTCTTGTGAGATGGTCTGCCAACTATTTTCCATCGTTTGGGGGGCCTTCCCGGTGGCCGACGTGCTGCTATTGGTTTTCCGTCTCGTAGTATACGTGCTAGTCTGTGTTTTTCCATCCTGTTTACATGTTCATTCCATCCTCGTCTGCTTTTTCTTGCCCATCGTACAATATCTTCAGTGTGTTTCGTATAACCTCGTTCCTAATTCTATCTCTGAGTGATTTTCCCGATATTTGCCTTAGCGTCTTCATTTCTGACGTTCTTAGAATTTTTTTGGTTTTGCAGGTATCGGCCCTAGTTTCTATTTCATGGGTGGCGATAGGTCGTACACACGCTTTGTGAATCCTCATTTTGCACTCAATGCTCATATGCTCGTTCTACCATACACCTCTCATGCATCCGTAAATCACTGCTGCTTTATTTACCTGCTCTCGGACCTCTCTCACTACATCCCTGGTACTAGTTTTTTGCACCGCAAGGTATTTGAAGGACATTACCTACTCTACAGTTTTATCATCAATTGCGAGCTTACATCTTCTTGGCTTCTTCGATATCACCATGCTCTTTGTTTTTTCGGTAGCTATCTTCATGTTGTAATTTTCAGCTTCGGATTTGAAAGCAATCAGGAGTCTTTGAAGATCATCTTCATTTTTCGCCATTATTGCCACATCGTCCGCGTAGCATTCTATTTTCATTTCTCCCGTACTCGTCCTGTATCCGTTTCTTACTGATTTAACTTTGTTGATGATTCTGTCTATTATTAAATTGAACAGAAGAGGGCTGAGACTATCTCCTTGTCTTATACCCGCAGTGACAGGTATTTCTGATGTGAGGCTACCTTGAGATTTTATTTTCGTGATGTTGTTGGTGTTCAGGTCTTCGATAATTTTAATGATTGATTCCGGGATCTGTTCCTCTCTCAGTATCTGCAGCACATATTTCACTCTTACACGATCGAAAGCTTTTGTGAGGTCAATGAAGCAGATGTATGAGGGTTTGTTTTATTCCTTCTTGTCGTATTATGAAGATTGCATCCGTTGTTGTTCTGTTCCTCCTAATTCCTTGTTGTACTTCGTTGATGTCTATCACTTCTATTTTGTCTCGTAGAATTCCGGTAAAGAGCTTGGATAGTGCCCCTAGCAGAGTTACTGTTCTGTAATTTGAGGGGGTCTTTTTGTCGCCCTTCTTGTATAAAGGTACAAAAAGGCTCTTTTTCCACTCTGTAGGAACACTGGTATTGTCTAGGATTTTTCCAAATAAAGCCCTATTTTGCTTATTAGAGTGTCTTTTCCATATTTAATTATTTCATTAGTGATGTTGTCTATTCCTGGTGCTTTTCGATTTTTGAGTTTTTGAATGGCCTTAGTTATCGACTTATTGGAGATCACAACAACGACAATTTCTTCCTCCTCAAGCTGATCTGCCTGTCTCTCACTATCGTTTTCGCTCTCTTCGTTATTATAAAAATCTGTGGCATTGTTTCCATTGTTACGCGTAAGCTTGATTCAATTGGACATATTCATTTACTGGTTTTTCCTTGCTCGAAGCATATTCCATATTCTCCTCTGAGTTCCGTACATGTCGTTCTCCATATTCTTGCTGAATTTCCTCCAATGTTCTCTCTTTGTCTCCCTGATTTGTCTGTTCACTCTGTTCCGTGCCTTCACGTATTTTCTGTATTCTGTCTGAATCTTCATACTTCTGTATCTCAAATATGATTCCCTTTTTTCATTTGCTAAAGCTTTCACCTCCTCTGTAAACCATGATGTCGATTTGTGCTTTGCGGCGATTCCAACTATTCTCGTCCCAAGCGCTTCCTTTGCAGCCTCCAGAATGTTTGTTTTCATCGTGTTCCAGCTATCATCTACAATTTGTTCTTCTTTTATTAGATGGTCTGTAATTTTGGTCTTGAGTCTTTCGTTGAACATCCACTGAGTCGTTGTGTCCTGGAGTGCTTCTGCATTGAATTTTTCTGTTTTTCATGTCGTTGGTGCCTGTTTCCTGTGGGTTATGATGTTTCGTAATTTTCTCGGAAATATATTATGGCCTGAACCGATGTTGGGAGATGTCAGAGCACGTACATTATTTGTCAGTATGTAATCTATGGTTGATCGATGTCCTTGGGTATTAGACCAAGTAAACTTATGTTGTTCCTTGTGATCGTAGAAGGAGTTGTTAATCCGTAGTTCGTTGAAGGCGCAAAATTCGGTTAGTTAATCCCCATTTTCGTTGGTCACTCCTTCGTTAAAACGTTGTAATATTCCATTTATAACTTGATCTCCAATTCTTGCATTCAAGTCTTCCATTATTATGACTTTGTCGGATGTGGGTATTTGATCATAGGTGTTCTTTAACGTTTTATAGAAATTCGCCGATTCTTCTCTAGACTTGCTTATATCTGGTGCGTGAGTGGATATTACATGCAAGGAGTTATTTTTCAACTTGAATTTAACTCTGAGGATTATGTCATTGATATATTGTATATCGTCTATATCCTGTTCGAATTCATGCATCAGTATTCCCATTCCAGACGCGGCTCGTTTTTCTTTCTCTTTATCGACTTGTTCCTTGGCCCTTCTCTTTAGTCTCCGATATCGCGGAGAGGTCTATCTTATGTTAGTTCATTTCAATAATTATTTCTTGATCTTTGTTATTCCAAGAGGCTACGTTCCAGCATGCAATCCTGATTGTGTTTTTTCTCCAATAATCTTATTTCCTATTCTGTGCATTGTTCGTCATCGTTGTAGGCATTACATTTTCCGAGGCTCGTTTCCTGGTTCTTTGAGCAGAAAGATTTTTTTCCTATGGGTAGGCTGCTAACCTTGCACATAAACACCCAACCTGGAGGACCAGTCCAGTTTCTGTTTCACGGTGAGTTTTTATTTCCTCACTACCCACTGCATATAGTATATTGTTGAATTATTACTTATTAGGCGTTCCATCCTTTGATAAAAGCCACTTTGCGATTTTTATTGTTTCACTATCCCTTTCATTACAAAAAATATCATCGAGTAATACGTCTCTACCGTTCTCTTCCTACTTTATAATGTCACCTAAAAAAATTGAAAACCGAGTTTCGATTCGAAGAAAATCAGTGTTACCGATCAAAATGAAAATAGAAAAGAGAGCCCTGCAGTGGTCCAATTATACGGGAAAAGGCAAATGTCTTTACACACATTTTAAAGAAGCTGTAGTTAGTTGTGATGGAATGGGATTTTAAGCATCGGAAGGTTGGTTCAATAAATTCAAGGTGCGACAATCATTGCATAGCATTAAAATCGTTGGAGAACCTGTATCTTCAAGACACTGCTGCAGTAGAAAGATAGATAATATATCTGGAGATTGTATCATTAAACCACTGATGCTTCACAGATCGTTAAATCCTTGTGCGTTGAAAAACCAAAGCAAGAACGACCTGCCAGTGTTTTGGCGTGTTCTGGAATTATTTTGTTCCAGAAGTTGAAACTTATTCAAGAAAAAAAATTTAGACTTCAAAGCTGTTCTAGTTTTAGTGGTGTTCTAGTACACCAGGTCATCCTCGCGATCCTGAAACTATGAATCCAAATATAAAAGTGACATTTTCACCTCCTAACACGACTTCCTTATTTCAACCTAACATATGGACCAAGAAATAATCCAGGCATTCAAGCTCTATTACAATAGACGAACCTTAAAAATCATATAGGATAATCTGGATTGTGATCCTGTTATGGGATGCTAGAAAAAATTAGACATAGCAAAATATATCTAAACATAAGGAATCAGTGGAAGAACTGAACCCATACACATTGAAATCATGCCGAAAAACTGTGGCCTGTTCTGACTGCGGAATATGACGAAGAATCTGAGTAAATTTAAGCTTAAACTGCAAACAATGCCAAAATTGCGAGTGGAATAGGACAAGGTGGGTTCGAAAAGATAGAATCAAGTAACATTCAGGAGTTGCTTGAATCGTAAGCTAAACATCTAACTGGAACTGACTTCACAGCCTATTAGAGATGAGGCTTCAAGAAGCACTGGAAACGAGGCATTTAATTTGAGAAATCTTAGTGGAGGTTTAAGAATGGCAAATGAGCTTTGTGATTTCTTTATGAAAATTGATCTGTCTATGGAATGAAGTCTTATTTAAGAGGAAAAATATCAGTCTGAATTGACAGAGCTCTGAAAAACTGCTAAACAAAAAAATCACAAAATTCTTGAAACCATTGCTCAAGCCAGAAGATAATAATTATTCAATATGGTCATAAACTAATTCAATTTGATTTTTCATATATTTATTCTTTATTTTGTTAACTAAGAACGTTTCTCCTATAATCCAATATAAATTACCATTCCATATTCACGGTTTCTGTATTCGCGGAATATTAACGGAAGATATACTACTCGAATGAAGAGCTTATACTGTATATGTGTGTGTATACAATTGGCGCACTCCAACAAATTGACATGGAGGCTACTATCAGTGTCTCCAGGAAAAAATGAGAACGAAGAGTAGATCAAACAGAAAACTTCAAGAAGTCATACTACCTCGACTATCTACCGCAACGTTACATCGTGTCTGCAGGATGCGATCTGTTAAATAGCGAGAGCTCCAGTTCTTGTCTGGCTGTGAATTTGGTGTACATCAAATCTAAATAATGATAACATTTGTCGCTATATGTGAGTAAAAGTATTCAATGTATTTACGCATATAGCGATGAATTTCGCATGTTATCATTATTGAGATATAATCCAATCTTTGGTCTGGCAAGAGTCGCAAATGTGTTAGAGGTAAACAACTTGTAGACCTAAACATTTCAAGTCTGCCAACATCTGCTTGAAAATTTTTTTCAATGAATGTTTGCTTTTGTACAAGGTTTCGCTATGTATGAATTTTCATTATTTCCTCATTGTCTTCTAAAGACTTGAACTTAACGATTTTCACAGGTTTATATTATTGAAAGATAAAATCATTCTTGTTGATATAATTCTCGCTTATGAAACATTGAAAATTTGTTGTGGAAATAAACAGAAAATTGTTCTTTGTTAATCCCATTTAATTTTCCAGAGATTCGACACAATATGCGAAGTGGAGGTGATATTTTTCTTCGCAAGGGTGATTTTGAACGTAAGTACTGAAATTTATTACTAGAAGATACGAAGCAATTTCCATTCGAATGCCTTTCTCCTAATTCATTACTTCTTCAGTTCTTCATTATCCTTACGATACAAAGCCCTTTATGCATACAAGATTTCAAAGGACTGGAAAATTCAGCGGAATCTCCATTTTAACTCAGTATTTCGAATTGATACAATCCTCGACTGGAGAAAATTGGGAATGTATAAGAAAAGTTTAAAATTTAATCGAGTCAATATTTACTCACGAAAAATTACACAAAAAGAAAATGAGTTCCATCCCTTTTTTACATTTCATTTTCGTGTAAAATGATTTTAAATGAAAAAGGAGTGTTGAGTTATTTCTTTGCTTCCGGTCCAATTCATTCACTGCAATTCATTCCACTGATACGATACATACTATCAGATTTAGGATATTGGAGTAATTTGGTCGGGAATCTTTCACACAGATGTAAATTTGATGTACTCCGTTTTTCAAATAAATTCTATCTCGCTGGTAGTTTAATGGACGAATCTAATCACCATTACACAGCTTTTCTTTTTTGACATACAGAGTGTAATCGTTTCTAGATGAAACAATTTTTGTTGGGAAGAGGTAATTTTTCAGCATAACGTCCTTGCGAATATTACTACGTAAAAAATATCACTGTTTGAAATGGAAAAGTTTATTCAACGTTATAGCTATTTCGAGCTCATCATCAGAGAAGTATGAGCTTCAAACTGAAATACACAGTTGGAAACTTTTCCTATTTAAAGGTACAGAGGAATACACACAAACAAAATTTATATGGTTTTTAACCATGAATCTTGGACTACTTGTGAAGAATGAAGTTTTTCGTTGTAAAAAACACTAGATAGTATGATAAGAAAGGTTGAATTATCACCACATGTTCAGGATATTATACGCAGTCGTCACTGAGATTTCAAACTGTGAATTTCAAAATTTGAAAAAGCCTATAATTATAATTAAAAATGCCTAACGTTGGATTGTCCGATGTGCAGAAGGGTCGAATAATTGCTCTCGTTGAAAAGGGGGTGACACAGAGGGATATAGCTGCCACAATGGGGGTATCAAAGGGGGTGATTTCAAAAACCTACGCCCGATACGTGGAGCTACAATCTCTGCCAAATAGGCTTAGAAGAAGTCGTAGGAAGATCACTTCTGAAGAACAAGATCGCTTTTTGTGCTAAATTGTAAGAGGAGACCCTAGTGCGTCGCACCCCATACTCCAAAGGCAATTTCTGAAAGCAACAGACATCAGTGTATCAGTCGCAACGGTACGTCAAAGACTTCGTTGAATAGGTTTATACAGCAGAAGGCCCTTAAGAGTTCCAGAGCTAATAGCAACAGAAAATTAACAGACTCAATTGGTGCACCAAAATTGGAATATTGAGAATTGGTGAAATGTTCTTTTTTCGGATGAGACCAGAATTCGTGTTCGAACAGATGACCGCCGGATTCGGGTTTTAAGGAGTCGTGGAAGTTAATCTAGACTTCGATTAGCAAAACAAATTCCGAAATACCCAGGGGCTGTGTGATGTTCTGGGGTGGCCTTATGCTGGGAGGCAGAACAGATTTGATTTCGTTTCCTGCGAGTGTAACGGCTATAAATTAAGCGGACCTAGTGCTGACGCCCTAAGTGAGTCTCTGGCAGAGTGCCCACGATGATAATTTCACTTTTATGCAAGATAATGCTCGTCCGCATACCAGCAACCTAGCGCGACATTATCTTGAAACCGAGGAATCGCTATTTTGGACTGGCCAGCTTGCTTTCCAGACCTAAACCCTATTGAACATTTATGGGATATTCTCAAAAACAAAATTCGATCGCGCCAGGATAATCCAAGAACCCCACAACAGCTCATCCAAGCCGCCACAGAAGAGTGGCAGAATATCAACCCCAGAGGAGGTCGAAAACCTAATCCAAAGCATGCCTAGATGAATTCAGGCTTGTATCAGGGGGCAAGAGGAGGTAAAACGAGCTACTAAGGTCGAAAAAAAAACAATTTTCAATTTTTTACTACATGCGGAAAGAGCCTCTTATTTTCTTTCAATTGTTTCTTTCCTAAAATAAACCTAAATTTATTTCTTTTTCAATTGTAATATCTCAAAAGGATCAATTCTAATAATCCTTAGAAATTTCCAGAATCTCTGAGGTAATATTCAAAATATCGGGTGATTCCATATAAATTTGGTTGTGTGTGAGTTAACAGAACAGGTAAAATACATATTAGAAATTGACATTGGGTACTAATATATAACTGAGAATTGAGATTGAGAAATCAGTCAGGTCGCTAAATGATATTTGATTATTGTCTGTATTGTGTTGGGATTTGAATATTTCTAAGATTATGACATTTGAGTTTTATACATTTTTGTGCTTGGTTTAGGATCTGTAGATTGTCTATTGATAGAAAAAAATAGTTGTTTTCTATGCAATATTGTGCCAGAGTTGAATCTATTTTATTTCAACAAAATTGTCAATGATTTTCCTTATATCTAATTCTGAACGACCTGCCCGTTTGACCAATATAAATTCATTTCGAATTGAAATATGTTAGTTTATACACTCTTGAATCATCACATTTCTGAGTTTCATCCTCGGCATTGAAAAATATATTTGACAGTTCGGTTGTGGATTTGTAGGCTAATTTTGCATTGGGGATTTGGATGTTATTTGCGATTTTCTCAGAAATTAGGCCGAAATAGGTTGATGATGAAAATTGATGTGTGTGGCTGTCTGAACTATTTTGAGGATGAATACTGATATAGGCTTTTTGCAAACGTTTTTAGACACCAGTTTGTCTATCATTGAAGGAGAATAGCCGTTATTTTTTGCGATAGTTTTATGTAATCAAATTCTTTCATAACTTTGATCCAAGGTGGTTTTATTGAAGTAGAGTTTGGTGTGGTGGTGGTAAAATCAATATTTAACTGAAGTGTTCTCAGAAAATGAGGAATTGGTTCTTTGTCTATTGGAAGTTTCTGCATGGTTTTTCATCAATTCGAAAAGTGAATTCGTGAAGCTCGCTGAAATTCTGGCTGCAAACAATGTTGAATTTCGTTTTGATGATGTGCTGTGGCCCCCTCGTTCCCCGGATCTCATTACTTGTGATTATTCTTCATGGGGAAATCTGAAGGCTAAGGTCCTCGTCGATGAACCTCGAAATCTACATGAGTTGAAAGAAGCCATCACAAGAGACGTTAGGGCAATCTACACCGATTTGTTAGAGCGGGTGAGGCAGAACTTTGAGAATCGACTACAGCAATTCATTGCGGAACACGGACGTCAACTGCCTGATGTCATTTTCAGAACATGATTTTTTTCACTTTTCTACACTAAAGGTAACATTTAAGCTTTCATTTTACGTAATTAAAGATGTTCTACCTTGGAGAACAGCTGGGTTATTCTCATTGCGAAAAAGCCCTTCCATTACGCCCCACCCTGTACCTAACCTATATCGACAAATATAGTCGCTGGGGATCTGCGGAAACTGTGTCCAGAATATTCGGCTATATTTGGGTTCGGCAACGTCAAATATAAAGTAATTCCTTTTTCCATTTCGGAAAATTTGTTAATTCCAATTCTTCGAACTGCACTTTTCCCATTTTAATAATTCACAAAGAATGCATTATTAGGCGTGCTAGGCGGCCTAGCACCCATGTACTTCTTATAAATATAATAGAGATTGCCCGTGATCTCGAATTCACGCTTTATCTTTGTTTTTGTGATTGGTACTTCCACCAGAAAACCGAATCCCTAATCTTGCAAATCATGGATTCTCATATTGTACATCTAACCAAACATGGAGGTAAAGTTACAACAGACAGTCAAGAGATGGCTGATTCCCTGGCCCAATATTTTCAATCCAAAACAAAGAATATACATGTACAAAATCTACCTATAATTATTTTGAACAAAATCGAATTAACGCAACATGATGACAACCCTATCAACCAACCATTTTCAATGGAAGAGCTAACTACTGCCTTATCTACATCTAAAAATTTGGCTGCTGGCCCAGAAAATATTCCCTTCATTTTTCTGAAAAAAATTCACGAAGACACCCTCATTAAACTTTCAGAAGTTTATAACCTAATTTGAACACGTCAAGACTTCCCTTCCCAATGGCGAAAATCAATCATATTTCTAATTAAAAAGAATTCAGCAGAGGCAGAAATTTTCCCTAAGTCTCTGAGACCAATCTCACTAATATGTACTCTATGTAAATTACTTGAAAAAATGATCAATAAACGCCTTCTGTGGAACCTAGAAAACCGAAATATTATATTACCTGCACATATGGTTTCAGGCCTAACCGATGCACTATGGACAATTTGCTGGTCCTTCAAACTGAGATCGCCAACGCCTTTGCCAAAAACAACATGTGATTGCAGTTGTCTTCGATATAATAAGCGCTTTTGACAGTACTCTGAAAGAAGTCATACTCAATAAACTCGAGGAGAACTAACTGGAAATACCTATGGCTTCATGAGAAACTTTCTCACTGACGGGACAATCCAAGTACGAGTAAATGGACGATATTTGTTCCCTCATAGGGGCACCTATCAAATACGCACTTTATGCAGATGACCTAATTATATTTTGTCAAGGGAAAAATATATCTAGTACTTGCACTCTTCTTCAAAATGCTGTGAATAGTCTTGCACAATGGTCGACACAGACTGGTTTCAACTTCTCTTCGTCAAAGTCCAAAGCCATAAAGTTTAGTCGAAGACACAGCAGTATCGAGATACCACACCCAATCCTAAATGAAGTGCCTCTAGATGTAGTGGATCATTTCAAATTTCTAGGAGTTACTTTCGATTCCAAACTAACTTGGAAACTTCACATTCAGGAGATCAAAAAGAATTGTTTCAAAAAGACTGAATATCTTAAAAATTCTATCACATCATCATTGAGGTTCAGAAGAGAAGATATTCCTAAGAATATATAAAGCCATATTTTTCCAAAACTTGATTATGGAAGCGTAGTTTACATGTCAACCTCAAACGCAAATTTGAAATCCTCAAACGTAGTCCACAATACTGCTCTCCGCATATGCCTAGGCGCTTTCCGTTCAAGCCCATTAGAAAGTCTTTACTACGAGAAAACGAAATGTGATATTGTATGCAGCCAGAATTTCAGCGAATCCCACGAATCCAGTTTTAAAATTGATGACTAATCATGCAGAAACTCCCAATGGACGAAGAAGCTCTCCGCCATTTCCTCAAATTATGAGAACACTTCAGTTAAATATAGATCTTACCAACACCACACCAAACTCAACTTCAACAACACCCCCTTGGATCAGAATAAGACCATCTGTAAACAAAACCTTAAGCAACTATAACAAAATCAAACTCTAGTGTTTTCTTCAAACAGTTATGCTTAGAAATTCTGAATCAGCATCAGTTTGACCAAATTTTTTTACACTGGTGCATCCAAGAGAGAAGAGAGTATTGGTTGCTCCGTAACTACTGCAGAAACGGCACTATCAAATGTAGTGTGTACACAGGTGAACTATTTGCTATTTTGAAAGCACTTAAAATGGTTAGACCTAGTCAAAGAAATGTTGCAATTTGCACGGATTCACTGTCCTACACATATGCCATAAAATATATTCATTCTAAACACTGGATTCTTCTGAACATTCAAGAGACATGTCATCTTCTCTCATCTAACGGAGTATCAGTAACTTTCATCTGGGTCCCGTCCCATCTTGGAATCTCCGGGAATGAAAGGCCGATCGAGCGGCTAAAGAAGCGTCCATGTCAGATGAACCCATAATGGATCTCCAACTATCCTATGATCTGAAATCAACCATAAAGTATCAAATCCTTTGTGAGTGGCAGAGCCAGTGGAACAGGTCAAACAAAAATCTTCATCCATTGCAGCCTGTACTCAAATCCTGTAAACTACCCCCGATGTGCAGAAAGAATAAAATCATCTTAAGGAGACTTAGAATAGGCCGCACACGCCTAACTCACGGCTACCTGATGGAGTCAGAAAACCCTCCAGAATGCGAAGTCTGTAAGTCGGCTTTCAGTGAAACATATTTTGATAGACTGCAACAAATACAGAGATGCCAGATCACAACCTCAGTAGAAACCTAAGAGAATTGCTCAACTCAGCAAGAGTTTTCTAATTTGTTTGAATTTCTGAAAAACACGAACTTGTATAACCTCATTCGACATGATAATCTCTGTTTTATTTTACAATACTTTTCTAATGTTTCTATATAATTAATGTTTACATGAATGTATAATTTCATCGTGTCATAGCCATTGAGACACGTAAATTTCCTAAATAAATAGATAAATAAATTTTTTTATTAAGATTTGTATTGGAGAGAGGTGATGTGAAAGATCTGTGAATCATAGAATTGAAGGCAGCTGATTTATGTTGAAAAGAATGAGAAGAATCAGAAAGAAAACAAATGCCTATGAAGGTGGATTGACGATATATATCGAAAGTGAGAAGATGTTTTTGTCTAGAAATAGGTAAATTCAAGAAATTAATTCGATTATTTGACAAAGTTTAGGAAAATGTCTAATTGTCTTAAAGTACCATAAAAACACGCTAAAATATCGTCAACATATCTATACCAAAGTATTATCTGGGACGCTATAGGTGATTGAGAAATTATATTTTCTATATTATTCTTGAAAATTTCTGCTAGGAGTGCACTAAAAGGTGAACCCATAACCAGACCTCCGGTTTTCTCGAAGATTATTTGGTTAAATTGAAAATAATTCTGCCTTGCAAAACAAAAACCAAGTAGGTCAACATACTTGGTTTTCGGGAATTTCACACCACTGGATTCCTCGTAAAAAGGTCTGCAAGATGTTTCCTTCAGATTTGTAATATATCAATCCGTATTAGGAAGCAATGCTTTTTTGATTATAAATTATAAAATATCATTCGAGAAACCAAGTAACCTTCTCATTTCATAGTTAAAATATATCAATATTACATACTTCTCAGAATATCTTGATATTTCCAAATATAGAACCTAGTATGTCTATCTACTCTACTTAAACAGGATGACTCGTGTAGGTAGATACCCGCGAGTGGGATATTCAATAACTACAAAACAAAAACTTAGTAAATCAACTTACTGGCAATGAATAGACAAATCTTCCAAGAAAGTATAACGTCTTACCCTCTGAATTGAATAACCACCACCAATCGGAATGCAGAGTAAAATCACATGATTTCTTATTTCGCGTAGTTAAATCATATTAGTGTGGTGGTTCTGCAGTATGTCTTTTGACTACGATAATAGTCTAATGTAAGCGGGCCAAATTACATGTATCAAAGCATATATAAACAAACCATATTAGAGATATAAATTAGAAGTTTTTTTCAAATTACCTTCAAAATCCGACATGAAAACGTTCACCGAACACAATCATACAATTACAAGAGCTAAGGTTCAGTATTTCCGGAAAAAATAATAAAATGCATTTAGTTTGGCAGTTGCGCGTTCGACTTGAACGAATGAAACGAAGTAGGTAACGTCCTCGTCTGAAATTTTTGGATACTAATTGACACTTACACAAGAGCTACGCGTTTGCACAAAATTGACTAGATGGCGTGCTTCTAAATTATAAATATCGAAGGGGCCAATATACCTGCATGGGCCACATTATCACCTTCTCCTCTAAAACGTTGAATAAACCTAAACAGTGATATTTTTATGTATTAATATTCGAAATCCTCATATAAAATTACATATAGTAACGGCCGAATCTATTTCATAAGGTGATATATCAATCCTAATAATAGGAATGCTTACCACTCTATTGTAGGAATGTGGAAAATAGTAGAGTGATACCTTGCCAAGCTAGTAATGATAAAGTCATTAGCTATATCGTCACAGAGACCAGCTGATTCGCCGAGCAAAGAATACCACTCAGCATAGAACAAAAGGTGCCCGAAAGTTTTGTGAAACTTAGTTCGCTAAAAGACCTTTGTCTACTCGAAAGATTTATGAACAGAATGTGCAGCAATCATATATCCCGAAATAGGTACCAGCTGTTACTTACTATGATTTAACTATAATGAGGCTATCGAGAAAGGAAATCGCTTAGGAAAAATTCAATTCTTTGTAAACATTTTACACTCAAAAATTATAAAATCTGTATTGTTCAGCTCGCGCAATGTAGTTGAATTTTTCCTATTGCGCTCCAATGAAGGATATCTTGATCTCTAAACATTTATGGTGGAAGATCAAATACAGGTGAAAGACAAATGGGCTTAGCCAAGAATGCTCATCTGAAGATTTCAGATGGTATGTTGGATCAAGGAAAACTCCTTCGTCAACAACTTTCATGACTATGACTAGACAAGAATTTTTTTCCATTTATTATTAAATTAATTAAATTAATGTTATGCGGGTCGCGAAAGAACTTTTAAACGAGAAATTGAAAATAAAGATTTTTACATACATTACCATGTTTATTCATAGCAGTGGAAACAAAAAGCAATAACATGTAAAATTATTCAAATAATCAAGTCTAAACATAAAATACAGAAGCAAAATAAAAATTATCTAACCAGTGTTGATTTTTAAGAGTCGGGTTATTTTTCTGTATCCATTGACAATCAAAAATAAATATTGTTTTTGCTCTTCATTAATGGTGATCAACTCATTAAATTCTTCCATTAATGCAACACCATGTTCTGCAATATCATTGACCACACTATTTCTCTTCAAGATCCTGATAGGCAAGGTAGTCAGCAACATATTTTTCTGAAGAACTGAATGATATTTCAAGTATCTCAAAAAACGGAATGACTTATTAGATACGAAGTCTTGGATATTTTTCTTGCAATATCTTTGGTTCCCAGATATATTCGCTTCGAAAAGAAATCGAGACCTTCGTTATCTAATGCCTGTACCATGTTGTATCTGAATCATTTTCGTCACCTAAACTTGCAAATAATACGAGCTCCTCTAGCAAGTACCACAAATGTCCAATAATTTAATTTAAAGCAACTTTGGATAGTGCTGGATAAATATTTCAAATTCAATTAGGTCTTTTATCAGCTGCTAGTCATTTCTGGGCTCTGACGAAGCAACATAAGCTTGATTCCAGTAGTTAACGTAAACCATGACTGAACTTATGCAAATATCCTTAATTCCTTCTTCTCTTTGTTGATGATTTTGTACTGGTGTCTAAGTAAGAATATTTTCAATCAAAACATGCCACTCCTGTTCCACAGTCCAGTTTTGGGACCGATAGTAGCTGATCAATTCCTTGCATTGACACCAAAATAGAAAGACGATCCACGATATGATGCCAAGTGATATCTTTGAGTAGTTTTCCATTCCAGTGAATAGTCAAAGGTAAATTAGATTTGAATTCACGTTTCAACAACCCGCCATCTTTTCACGATGCTTGTGACGCTGACGGCGAAGGAACGACCTGTTGACAGTAAATTTCATGGTGTCAGAACCTACACTTTTCAGTGTAGATGTGATTACAATCGCAGCTTTTTTGTCACTCAATTTTTTGGCGTCCAGACTTGAAGCTAAACAGCTTTCAACCAACTCTATTCGATTTCGTTTATACGTTGGTGGCTTAGCCGTAAATGGATCGGAAACCACAATTTCAGATGCACTGCTTATGCCTAAGTCTGTACTAGCAGTTGTGGACGACGAAAGCAAATGTTGTGTTTTCAATGCTTCATGCTGGCGGATTCACTTGAGCCATTCTTGTATCTTTCAAACCTTTGCTTCTTTAATTAAACTCCAGACAAAAATTGATTACCCATAGACACATGCTATCGGAATACTTACGACAAACAGAAACGATTTCCCAAAGAAATTCTAATGGCTACTTCGAAACGTGGCGAAATATTAGCATGGAAAGATGCAGAATGGGATCAAAATGGAAGGACACCCGTGATGTCACACTATTGTCAACGGTTATGCTTCCTACAAAAAAATTTATGAACAATGAGACTACGTTTGACGCACACCCCCTACAAGCTACTCATTTTTAATTGAGAAAGAACATTTATCTTCTCAACCCGGTTTAACAAGTGAAGCTGCAGCGCGAAAAAGAAAACGAAAATCAAGAAAACTCCATGAAAACCCAGTACCAATTCTGGCCAATAATAAAAAAAAGGGAATTTATCGGACTAAATGAAAGACACAGAAAGAAGGCGCACTATCATTCCGAACAGCTTTCACAGAAATCGCATTTATTGTTCATTTATTATCTGTAATAGGAGTTAGCACTATCGTATGACCTCTGAATGATCACAAAATAATGTTTAACTACCCCATATGTGAAAGCTTCACAATACTGCAAAATGTGTTCAAAGTTATTTTTTATGGGAATATAACGAGAATGTCAATACTGTTTTCCTGAAAAGATTGCTAATTAGAAAATTGAGCTACAAGAAAGAAAGTATCTAATGAATACTTACATCCAGAAAAAATTGGAAAAAATGAGGGTCCCACTTCAAAAGTAATCTACTCATTCTTGAGGTAGTGATAAGAAATATTGTTAAGCCTCATTCAAACAAAATTTACTCAGGTCCTGTATATGCTCATATTTTTCTTTCTAAATGGGTATAAACTTGTTGTTGGAAGGATGTGAACGCCTAACAGTCATAGATGTTGCTCCTTTTTTAGGAATGACTCTATCAAAAAAGTACACCCCGTAGTAAGTGAAACAGTGGAAAATGAGGAAGGAATTCTCTTGACCAACCTTCAGATTTTCACTTTTGGTTCGAAATTTTCATGTAACTTCTGAAAAACTCTTGATTAGCCTCGACCACTTCGAAAGGAAAGGCTATTTTTCGAGGGTTTCATAAAATTTCAACCCATTCGGTTTTCAGTTCCACACTCACATTTTGGTAGATTATTCCCATATTTTTGTCAGTTTCCGTGTACGAGTGCCCTCTGAATGGAAAAACTAAATGAACAGTTTGAATTTTCTCTCAATATGAACGAGATGGTATGCAAATCTAAGCATGGTGTAATTTTTATTTTGCCTAATAATAATAATAATAATAATTTATTGATCCTTAAGACATCACAAGTATGTATAGGACAGGTCAATAGAAAAGACATTTAGACATTATCTAAATCAACACATAGAAACTCATTCACAGTATAAAAACATTTTGCTAAAAGTAAATTCTTAACTGCTACCTTAAATCTATTTACACTTAGACCCTGTATATGCCGTGGAAGATGATTGAACAATCTGATACCCTGGTACAGGGCGACATTTCAAATCTAGAAGTTCTGTGTTTAAGGATACATAATGTTTCCTTATTTCTAGTATTGTGGGAATGAAAGTTAAAAGTTTAGTCATGTTACTTCCATTCTCTTTAATATAAACGAGGCATCTCAAAATGAAAATAGACGCCAATGTGAGGATACCATTCTTCAGGAACAACGGTCTACATGAAGATTGTGGAGCTGTATCGAACATCATTCGCAGAATTCTTTTCTGGGTGATGAAAACTCTACCTACGTCTGAGGAATTTCCCCACAGTAAGATATTATAGGACAGGTGACTATATACCAAACTGTAATAAACGTTCACAAGGGAACTTAGAGGTAGTGAACTCTTGATTCTATTTAGGGCGTAATAGGAACTATTCAGCCTCTCACAAATCGCATCGATATGTGCACTCCACTTCAGATTCCTATCGATGTGAACGCTGAGGAATTTAGTGGTGTCCTTCGAAGAGATGACTGTATCTAAATACCTTATTGTTATGCTACCCTGATCACAAGACGACAGAGTGAAGTGAATGCATTCCGTCTTGTTGACATTGATCATAATAGCATTAAAATGGCACCATTCTACGAAACTCTCCACCAGCAGCTCGCATAACTTTTGAAGCTCCTCAAGAGTCTCAGCAGTAATAGCTATGGAAGAGTCATCAGCGAACAGTATCAACCAGATTATTTTTGATAATAAATTGCGAATATTAGATTTTCTGTAGAATATTTTGTTCAAATTTGGTGGCAGATCGTTGATGAATAACAGAAATAGAAGTGGCCCCAAGACAGAACCCTGGGATACTCCTAATTTACAGTACTGTTCATTTGAGAACGAGTCGTGAACCCTGATTGAGGCAGTTCTGTCCTCCAGATAACTACGAATCCAGTTCAAGAACACGCCTCTGAATCCAAGATTATAACATTTATCCAATATAAACTGGATAGCAAGACTATCAAACGCTTTAGACAAGTCAAAGAACAATCCAGCAACATATTGACCATTATCAAGGCAACGATAGACGAACTCCATGAACTGCAATGCTCCAGTTTGAGTCGAGCGGCCGGTTCTGAAACCATGTTGTGCAGTATCAAGTATTTGAAATTTATCTAGGTACTTCATCATTCTATCAAACACTATTCTTTCAAAAACCCAAGAATCGGCAAAAGTAAAAAAGTTTTCAACTTCAGGATTCACATAATCATGAACGAAATGATGTAACATGGATGTTACATTTTTCAGAAGAGTCTGAGTGTTGTATAAAAAAAACTTTTGTTGGAGGAGAGGACATGAATATCGAAAGTATGCACAGAGAGCTGTCTTTTGTAATACGTCATTGGTACTTACATTGGGAAGAGTTAGATTTTTTTCTATGATAGCTTCTGACTTAATGTTAGTTTCGGATAACTTCCTGAGTTGTAGTTTTTTCCTATAAAAAGTTTCAGCATTCAACTTGTGGAGTTTGTTTGCGTCAGAAAATTCGCTCATCGTTTTTCGAGTGCCGATATTCAAGGTTGGTCAGTAAGTGATGACATATTCTACTTTTTTCTTTCCAGGATTTACTTTCATTAGGAATTTATCGCATGTTCTTGGATACCCAAAAGATATGTTGAAATCTGTGTTGAATATTGATCTGTAACACTCATATTAGACAAGATTGTTTTCAAATTTCTTTTGTACATTTCAGTCATCGTTTTCACATTCAGGTTATAATAACTGTAATTAGAAGGAATCATTCAACCTGTAATGCGCCCCTATCCCTTTAAATGAAGAAATGTGCTCATGTACAGCACCCGTTGTCCCTTGATACTGGTTTTTTGGGCAATCTGTATGCTTCCCCTTTTAACTTTTCGGCGCTGCTCGCATCAACTTCATTGAATATTAGAGAATCTCCAACTTCTTTCTCCCTATCCCAGAAACTGACTAAAAAGCTTTGGAACATACCGGAAACCTCTGTCATTA
Organism: Cryptolaemus montrouzieri; assembly: GCA_013387265.2. NCBI lineage: Eukaryota > Metazoa > Arthropoda > Insecta > Coleoptera > Coccinellidae > Cryptolaemus > Cryptolaemus montrouzieri. The sequence goes on along the minus strand of JABFTP020000001.1, from coordinate 52,658,983 downwards.
ACTCTCTCTCTCTCTCTCTCTCTTTCTCTCTTTTGAATCATGCAGGTTATTAGGGATAATTATGACGTCTTGGCGAGACCGGCGTTGTTTGATAAGTAGTGGGGATATTAAACCACAAAGCTATACATTTTGTTAGTCAACTGATTCGAGAACATTGAACTGGCGGATTATGGACATTCTAGCTTTCAGAGGAACTACATCAAAATAACGGAATGGTTTACACTTACGGTTTACTCCAGTGGTATGCCCGAATCTTTTTAAGCACTTTGGTCATACGGTCAGTTCTTTTTGTTTTTCTCGATGAACGTTCCACATTTTCTCCCTCATCACTGCTCGCTTCCTCACTATTCGCATCAAAATCTTCCATGACATAGCATAATTATTGAAAGTATTAAGGTAGTTTAGTTAATGGGATTCACTTCAACAACACAAGAAAACATGATAAGAATAACAAATTGGATGGAAAGGAATTTAACATTACGCCTTCTTTCTTTGCTCGGTACGCCAAAATTTTAATGCATTTTTTCCCTGCACCTAACTCTTTTCCCAGATGAAAAGGTGCGATTGTAGATCTTCTAATTCTCTACTAGAAGGCACTATAATATCATTTTTGGCCGGTGCTTACAATTGCGCTTTCTTCCTCTGTGTCCTTGAAATCGTAGTTTGCGCAAAGCTGTAAGATGGTACCAAAAACTGTGTCTAGAACATTCATAAGGTACAGCCAAAGAAAGATCCTAGGTAGTTTACCAACGTATAATAATGAAAATCTGGCAAATTTTGGTGAATGATCTTTTACAATTATAGGAGCGACATGAACTCCAGAACTGTATACCATTCAGAGCAAAGATCAGAAGAAAATGAAGCTCTTGCTATGTAAGAGTGCAACAAGGAGCTGGACGAGAGAAAGAACGACGAAAATCGAAAATGGTTTATACTTTATGTGGTGCATAGCAGATTTTTTACATAACTTCAATTTCAAACAAATATATCTCAATAGAATTTACAGTATTTTTGATATCTTAAAAAAATAGCAATGTTTTATACAATACTTTATTTTTTTCGTGAAGATCACATGTAGTTGCTTGGAGAAAATAGACCTAAACATTTCCCAAGATGCAGACTTTAAAATCTACATTTGAAATGCACGGAGCGTTATACACATGTTATATGAAATGGCTTAGAACATATCGTTAGCTGTCATACAAATTTGAATAACGCGGCCTCGGATGAAATATTGTATCATTCATATTTGTGTGGCGTGGCACTCCATGTGTTAAGTTACTAAATGATAGTGAAGAAACTTTTGAATTCAACCACAATCTGATGAAAATACAGGGTGGATCACCCAAGGACTTTAAAGAGTCAATAATTCAAAAGTTTTTGAATTCACAAGTGAAAATCACAAACAGTCTAAATTTTGAATTTATAAATAAAATGTACCATTTATGCCTGATTTCCACAAGTTCATGAACCCGACCGGTTTCGACAGCATTTTCAATTGTCTAGAAATCTAACAGGAACGAGAAAGAATATGCTACCTATACATGTTTCAAATGTTGAGAAGTGGGGCGTGATTCAATTCTAGTTGACTCTTGGGAGTGGAAAATTTTGGTTTTTACAAAGTTTGTTGATTTCCAAACTTTCCAACAGATTCATTGTATTTGTAGAGATATTTGGAACTATCTACTGTAATTTGTAGATTTCGTATGTGGAGGAGAGATATTCTTTGAATATTGATTCAAAAACTGTCCTACGTAAGCTGGGCCTTCAATTCTTTATATTCCAGGATGTTTGAATTCATCAGTTTTTTATTCAGCTTTGAATATTAATTTGCTTATGTTATGTTAAATTAAACGTGGAAAGATAATCGCTAATCAGAGGGGGCCAATGTAAGTTAGATAAAGTTAGACAGGCATATTTATTTTCCAGTTTTTCTATAATGAAGTATGGTAATTGTGATTTGATTCTGTTCTTTGCATCTAATAATCTTGTTTATGTGGGAGACTGGAATATCATTATTATAATTTATGTGTAATGTGATAAAAGAAACAGTTGGGATTATTCATTTACTATATAAACACCTCCAAAAGTCTAAGGAACACCAATATCTTTAAAATATGAATTTGATGATTCGACTTTATAGAAATCTTTCGGTTTTTGTAAGGATGTATTGTATATAATGTATTCTCAAGAAAACAAAATAATATCTGACTTCTCCAAAGCACCTATTATAAAAAAAATTTGAAATTTGAAATTTGAAAATGACGAAACTTGGTAAAACACAAAAAAATGCTGAGCTAATATTTTTGAAACGATATGGAAGCACTTATATTTTTCAGTACCCAGAAGGACCACCTCTGGTAATAATGACACTTTGGCATCGTCGCGGCATGCTCAATATTAAATTGTCTATTACATTTTGACCTAAGTCATTCCAAGCCCCCTGAACTGCTAATCGAAGCTCATGTTCATGATGGAAGACGTTTTGACGCAGGAGATTTCTTTCTAGGGTGTCCCACACATTCTCGATGGGATTCAGATCTGGGGAGCAGGATGGCCACGGTAGAAGATCGATATCATTCTCTTCAAGAACGTTCAAGACAACTCCTACACGATGAGAAGGGGCATTATCTTGTTGGAAGAGTGGATTTTGACTTATTGTTTGGAGATACGGTACCACTACAGGTAAAACTATCTCATTTGCGTAAGAATTTCCCGTGAGACTGTTCTGAATGAAAACGAGGTCAGTTCTTCCACCAAGGCGTATACCTCCCCAAAACATCACTGATCCGCCTCCCTGTCTAACAACTTCTCGAGCATGCTGGAGACGGTTTTGCTTTCTAGGTTCCCTCCATATTTCAATTCTTCCCCAATCGGGATAATAACTAAATCTAGATTCAACACTGAAGAGAACTGTGGCCCACCTCTCTTGATCCCAGTTCACGTGTTCTTGGCACCAAGCTAAACGAGCAGCGCGATTTCCCTGGGTCAGTTGTGGAACTCTTAAAGGAGTTGACCTTCGTGCAGTCGATTTCTCACAGTTTGGTCGGAAATTTGTACATTATGAACTCGTGATAGCTCTTGAACTAATTGAGATGCTGTGGTACGATCTCTTCTGGCTTGTTAAACCGAAAATCTGTCTTGGGCGACTGTATTAATCCTGAAACGACCTGTATGGCGTTCTTCAACGCTACCTGTTTCATTGAAACGCGACCATAAACGGTTTATGACACTTGGACTACTTCCCAGAACCCTGGATACTTCCAGTTGTGAGCTCCCAGCTTGGAGCATGCCAATGGATTGTAACATCTCTTCTCTAGTCAAATTTTGTCTTTCCATGGTCGAATCACAAAACTTGAATCTTTTATTTGTGCTTACAACAGAAACACAGTGCCAACTAACTGATTTCAAACACTGAATACATGAGATGATTATAAAGCAGCGTCGCATCTGCTGCATTTTTAGTTTTTCATAAAAAAACCTGAAATCTGTTGTGGCGCTCAACATAATTTGGTGAGAAATTTATGCAGGTGTTAATTTCCATATTGATCGTTCTGGATACGATATATCGATATTCAGAAGTGTTCCCTAGACTTTTTTGATGTGTTTATGTTGAAGGTGAGGTTATTATTGAGTTTAGTGATGGTTATGTCTAGGTATATATTGAATTGTTGTGTTCAAACTCAGCAATGAAGGTTGCTTTATTCGGCATTTTGATTAGAAAATGGTCTATTTGTCTGTTTGAGCCTTAGAAACTCATTATCATTAACGTATTTGTGCCAACAAATGATATGTTTCGTGCTAACTTTTCATTCATTAGAGATGTCTCACTATTGTTCATAAAAATATCTTCTTATAAGGGGCTGGCTGGGGATCCCATAGGGAGTCCTGAGTTTTGTTAAACTTTATGATTTAAATTGAAAATTTTTTTTGGGTCACAAAACAGAATCGCATAAAATATGTACCCTTCATAAATTCATAAATCAAATAAGGAAAATGGTCCATTTCCACAAATTTCAAAATCCCACTACTCAAAACTGAAAATTTCCTAAATGTTGACTCGAAGGGAAACCAACCAAAAACAACTGCTGATTGAAGAGCATATCGTGTGGAGTGATGATTTAGAAAAATTTTGCTGTAGTGGTGTTTCCTTTTTTCATTAGGACATCGACGTAAAATAAGATCATTGAAGAAGAATAAACCTCTATGAATTGTAAATAGTCGTTTAGATGCGGATATAAAATATACTTAAATTAAATTAATTGATTTTTTCATAAGAAACGTAAAATATAATATACCCCGAAAATCATGCAGTCCCTTTCCTAAATCTTCATTCTTAACTTTCCTGTGACACACTAAAATTTCCTACTTCCTAGGAAGCATCAAATCATAAGAGTTTCTTAGCATTATTTACTTACATTTTGCTTATCGAAGCAGTATTCCCTAAGCCCTTGTATTTTCCCAAATCCTTGATACGAACTACGCAATCATCCTTCTCAACTTGAAACCCTGTGAATTTCCGCCCAACTTCCTTCGAATTTAATCCGATCTGATTCCAGGTGATCGCGATAAGATTCGTGATAAAATTCCTCAACCTGCTACGTCTCGGCATCAGTTGGAAGGGACCCGAGATCATCGAGCTATGATCCAGAAAGGATTTCCACGATCGCCAGGACTTCTCTGACGACAATTGCTCTCTATTTGTTGGCGTTTCATCATCGACGAGCTCCAAGTCTTCGCTGGGTTATTGGAACGACTTCAGTGTGGATTACAATTCAGTTTTCGTGTGACGTGACATATTGGCAAACGCAAAGTCAAAGAACACAGTATTTGAAAGTTTGAATTTATATTTTATCAGTATTATCTGGAATTATTTAGATATTACGAGGTGTTACAGTGACCGTTGACAATTATTATGTATGAGTTAATTATCCTGACTGTGTGGGTACATTTTAACGAACTGTATTATTAGTGAGGAAATATTATGCCAGAGCGACGATATATTTCATATCCTTCTATTTCAGTCCTAACTAGAGGAACAAACATATATGGTTTTGAATTTCAGAGCATTGAAAGGTTTTACCATACATGATGCCAATATTTCGATTCACGATCAACCTTGATGTTTATTTCAGCTTATTTTTTCAATAATTTTGTTGGATAATAGTTTTTTCTTCTACTCATGTTATGTTAATGCGATTTCAAAGAACAAAATGCGATATTTAAAGCGCAAAATGAGAAAAAATTGAATCGAAAATTAGATTTCTATCATTGGAATAGACACTCTTCAAAACTTGTTGAGTTTATGAAATGTCTGGCGAGGAAAATTGAATCTCAATTTGAGGTTAAAGAATACAAATCAATCTACCCACTCAGTAGGTGACGGCCCAATGTACAATTTCCCAAATTTCTTAACAGAAAACATGAAATATGACCGTATGAAATAAGAAAATCTCAGAATGTAGCATTTTTATTCCCTCGTTGTAATCTAAAATATTTGTAGAATTCGAATTTCGTTGTTTCAAAAATTCGAATTTTTTTTTTGGATTATATCAACTTTTCGGAGAAAGATATTTTTGAAAGTGCCATCTCGAAGATAATTTCGAAGAAACAAATTTTACTCATGCCCAAGGTTTCGTAAAGCAAAAAGGAGAAAGATACGGGGGCACAGTATCGCGGAATTCGTGCATTCGCAAGAAATACGGCAAGATGAGTCGATTTTCAATGGTTTTTTCTATACATGCCCTGATCGCTAGACCTGAATCAATTAATCTCTTTAACGCCAACAATCTAATGATTTAATTCTTTTACATCAACTTTGATTTTCCATTAATCTACGAGAATTCTTCCATATGATTTCTACAAATTTTTAGCTTATGAAGAAAAAGTTTTTCCTCTATACGACTATATTTTCGTTTTCTGTTAATAATTTTGGGAAGTTCTCACCCCAATAGATTGCAATTAAGGAAAAATAAATATAAAAGTTCAAGGCTTAATACTGTAAATACTTCTTCATTGTTTTTATTATCTCTAAAAATATTGTGGCATTTTTATTTGATTCAAATTTAGTAAATAATATGGTGGTTTGGGATGAAAGATACATACATATAGTAGATGCAGTACGATGGGATAAATGAAGTTTGAGTATTGAGAAAGTTTGTAGGTTCTTGTTGAAAGGTTGAAATTTGCCAAGAGCTTCCCAACCACCTAAAAATACGTAACGAAATACCTTTATTACGCAAATAATGTCCATTATATATAAACGTGAATGTCCATACTATATTCCTGCAACACATTTAAACCACAAAACAGAAAGACTTGAAAATGCGTACAGTTATCCATTTAATTCCAAGTATGTTTGAAGAAATAGTTTAACTCGTTAACCAATTCTTAGTACAAATATAACTCGCTGTTATTGAGGATATGAGTAACTGTGATTGGAGCCAAGTGACATCGGAGCGAATAAAATCTGGATCGATGACCTACAGATCAAGATTCTGAAGAAATTTTGATTCTGTTGTTTATTTAACAGAACATATAAATATCTTATTCTTCATTCTGCATTTAAACTCATGAAGCTTGCCATCTGTAGCGTTCAGCTGCTTGTGTTTAGAGCTCATTCGCATGACGTTTCATACCATGATTCATAATTGTTGGAATTCGTAATTATGTAATTATGCAAGTATATTCATTTGACATTAACAACGGGTGTTGACTTTTATATTTTTCAATTAGGGAGAAGACTATGCCTGTCATGCCATGCCATGTGGAAGCGCAAGATGATTTAATGTAATGTGTTCACTTCGGTATGTTATCGGAAGATGTTCAATGGAAGTGGGTTCGATAGCACACTAACCCTGTTAACAACGGAATTATTATAAAAAGAGGTACGTTACTGAGCTAATTGAACTGCCGCTGATGAAAGTTTTCTGCAAACCTAGTGTTTCTTTTAAATTGGATTCTTTCGGTAAGAAAGAAAAAGATCAGTAATCTGTCCTCTTTGAGACAGAGGTTGGAGATCAAGCGTGATCTCTAGGTGGTCAATGAGGTGCACTGCTGTCTTCCGGACACTATCCAATAGATGTAATGAATGTTTTGGTGCGAAAATCCACACAAGGAAACAGTATTCAAGACCATGTCGTACCTGTGCCTTGCATAAAAGCATCAGCTGGAGAAAACTGAGTTCAGCAGAGGCAGATTTGGGGATCGGTGACACAAGATCAATCCAGAAAATTCCGATGTTGACTGTGACCAAATAGATGCATGTTCGTTTCTAAGGAACTTCTATGTCTTCGCAAGTTTAGAAGAGGATCTGCAGCAGTTGCTTTTCTGGAGACCTTTGTTGAGTTCAACCAGCCCCACTCTGATATCTTCTCCAAGTCTGAATTCAGTGACATCCTCTGTTGGTAATTTTGTCGATGTGCCTCCTCAGTAGTTATAAGACACCGACTAAAAAATGAGGACACAGGGTACAAACTCAAAAATTCTGTTTTCGGTGGAGTGGAGCAGATCATTAATCTGCAAAAGAAAAAGAGTTTGCTATAGTATGGAGCCCTGGGAACTCCTGCATTAACCTGAAACGGTTCACTCGTTACACCATCAACCACCACCTGATTCGATCTACTGAGAAAGCTACTAATCCAACCATGTAATTCTTCGGTCCAGTTGGATTAGTTTATTCATCAAGGCAGCGTGCCAAATCCTATAGCAGGCTTTGAGATATGAAGTGCAAGGGCTCTTGATTCGTCATGCTTTTCAATCGTTGAAGTCCACAAATGCGTAACGTATGCAAAGAGGTCACCAGTAGAACGTTTTCTACGGAAACCGTATTGTCGATCACTGGTGATGAGCTGCAACTCGAGATAATTTATGGATCATCGTTTATCACATTTCCATGACTTTCGACATGATGGGCAACAATGCGATGGGACGGTAATTTTATTCCCTTTCTTCGGAATCGGCTTGCGAAAATAATTTTGCAAAGAGATCCTCCTTGGCTTCAAGCGATGAGTCAATAAAACCGGTTCTAAGAAACAATGAGTGAACTGATTGATGCGAATATTTAACAGTTATTACGAGTATCACGTGATTTTTTATACTCGAGAAATAGGAATATTTTTCCAACATATTTGTTATGGCATTTCTTCAATCTATCTTACCATTACTGTTCGATATGCATTACGTAATCGATTCTCAACTCAATGGTGAATCGAAAATGTGGAGCAATAAGCTCCAAAATTCTTTCAGATTTATAAGAAAGACGTGAAATTTTAGGAAGTTGTAAATAATAAAATTGTTGGAGATTTCTCTAAATGAAAATGGTAGACCAATATAGAAAGAAAATTAGTAGAATAATTGTTTGATATCCACGAAAGTTTGGAAAGATATTTGGATATGCCATCAGGAGGGAGGAGAGGTATCTACACAAAATTGTAATGCAAAGCAATTTTCACTCGATCGAAAAAATTATACAACATTTTCCAATATCAATACACTCTGTTTTTTTATTTGAGAAGAGACTGATTTTGGGTAACAAAATATTCAAAATCAGAGAAAATATTGTAGGAGGTGAAAAAGACGGATAATAGTTCACGAATAACTTCGATAATTACCATTACATTATGTGTTTGTTTTTATGGGCATCTTAAGTGTGGAAAAATGATGGTATCATGTATATAACTAGATAGTTTTCAACTTTTATGGAAGAATTCCAAACAAGTCAATTTAGTTTTCATATGAATTCATTTGCTCTTTCGATAACAATTATCAACTTAGATATTTTTTAATGGAAATTTATAACTTGTAACACATTGTTGGAAAGCTATTGTTCTTAGATTTTATTGTGACTGTGTTGAGTTAAATTTCTTCCAAGTATTTATTCTTTCAGAAAAAAATATTAATATCCAAATCAGATAATACTATAAGAACTGAAGAAAAATACAACAAAGAACGATTTAAAATGAAATAAGAATGATATATTAACAATTGGGCAGATGAATATCAGGAAATGAATGCTCCCAATGGTTACAGTTTACAACTCGGCAGTAGCCAAGTCTAGAAACGAATTTCTCATGAAAATTTCGTAACTTTCAGTGGAATATTTTGTATTTACATTTGTATGTGAAATTTGAGATTTTCAATATTTCTTCGCGCATTCAAAAATAGAATAACCCCAGAGGTATCATAACAAGTATTCAATGGCTCTCCAACGGCTAATCAATTTTCTTGGATACTTAAAGTCGAGACATTCCCTAACATATCTTGCGCAGGCTCATGATGATGAAACCAAATTTCTAGACTAAGGATATCGGAATTATTCTGGTAAGAATCGAGGGTCTCTAAAGCTAGCAAACGATCGAACCGCCAAAATCCAAATAGTTATCATTGAAGAGATTTTCTTCGAAAAATGATTAGATTATTCTATCTTTTAATATGACGGCTTACACATTGAGTTCTTGAGGTGTCCAAATTAATCGTTTAGGTGAAACATTGCATCATCCGAGAATAAAATAGTTGAGGCCAAATTCTCATCTCGATAACAATTTCCTCTGCTTAATTTCTCGAATTCAATATGGATTTTCTCATGCTTCCGTTCGTGATATTAAAACATAAGCCTTTATGGCCTTCTAATTATCGTATATTTTAACTTCAGAAGAAAACAATTATATAGGGTTGTCCAGAGAAAACCAGACGTTTTTTTTCCTTTATTACTTTCGCAATTCTGGAGCTAGATCATTTGCTTCGTTGGAAAGCCAAAGGACTAGGTTTTTCAGAAATTGTATCGAAATTTCACTTCCGGTGAAATCCAATATGGCTGACTCTTTCGAAAATGAGCAATATTGCAAGATCGCTGAAACGTTTTTTTTTTTCACATATACAAGTAAACGATGATTTCTACTAAAATATATTAGCCTCGTCAATTGACGTGTTTTTCACTAAAATATTCGAATGGAGCATTCAGTTGATAATTCAGTATTTTCTGAACAATTTTAGACATTGATCTTATAAATATTTCAAGAATTGGTAAAAAAGTAGCGGAAGAATTTTTTTCATTCTGATTTTCTGCTGCAATCGAAATACATTTTTCGCCTCATGGCGTGGGCACTCCTAAAATTGTTGTGTTTCTCATGGATGTTCTGAGAAGACAAAGAACCATATTTTACTAAAACCAACCTAAAATTTGATTTCCGTTGGAATTCAGAATGGCCGCGCATTAAAAATTCTTCGCGGTCGTAATGAATCAACTGCGTAATTCAATCACTAGAATGAACCTTTCGCGTCATTTTGAGGGATCGAACTTGAATATTGTTTCAGAATTGTGCCAATTGTCGTCAATAATGTTTCTCTTCTTCACCATCATATGCACCTCCCGTTGTGAAACCTCTGAACATAGACTGCATGCAATAACTCTTGAGTAATGTAGTGTCGATGCTTGAAACAGATTATGAAAAAAGTACCTGTGTTCTAACAGTTCTAGCTGCACTAGTACCTACCTGGTCTTCTTTCTAATGACCCTGTTGTCCGAAATTTTTCCGCAAGATCATAGATTGTACTTCTTTTGTAATTAGGGGCTGGAAAATGGCGTAATATTTGCTTAGCAGTATAGTCACGCACAAATAAACTTTCAATGAAACACTTATCCTCATTTGTTAAAACCATTGTTAATAATTTCAAACGTCAAAAACAAGCAACACCACTTTCAAACCAGATGTCGTCTAAAACTCGATGACATTTCATTATTTTTTAATTATCATACAGCTAATGGATGAAGTCTATGTTCAGAAGTTCCACAACGGGAGGTTCATATGAAGATGAAGAAGAGAAACATTATTGACGACAATTGGCACAATTCTGAATCAATATTCGAGTTCGACCCCTCAAAATGATGGGAAAGGTTCAATCTAGTGATTGAATCACGCAGTTGATTCATTACGACAGCGAAAAACTTTTTAATGCGCGGGGAAAATTATTAATATTCGAGGAAGTCGGCCATTTTGAATCCGAACGGAAATCATGGTTCTTTTTCTTCTTAGAACATCCATCTATGAAAAACACAACAACTTCAGAAGTGCCAACGCCATGAGGTGAAAAAATATTTCTATTTCAGCTGAGAATCAGAATGAATGAAATTCTTCACGCTACTTTTTCACCAATTATTGGAATATTTTCAGGATCAATATCTCAAATTGTTCAGAAAAGACTGTATTATCGACTGAATGCTCAATTAGAATTTTTTAGTGAAAAAAACGTTCCAGCGATATTGAAATATTGCTCATTTTCGAATGAGTCAGCCATATTGGATTTTACCGAAGGTGAAATTTCGGTACAATTTCTGAAAAACCTAATCCTTTGGCTTTCCAATGAAGCAAGATCGAATGATCTAACTTCATAATTGCGAAAGTTATGATGGAAAAAAATTGTCCGCTTTTCTATACATTAATTTGACTACCCGGTATAAATTCCAGAAAATACCGTTGTGAGTATATTCATTGAATTGAATATTTTTTGGAACCTGAAGAATTTTGCGATCATTTTCCAACCGCTATCACTGAAACATCGTTTTCTCTTCAAAACCAGATGATAAATCTATAGCGTTCGAATGAATTCATGAATTCATTGGGTATGTGAAACCGAAAATATGGAAATGAAAACGAACGAATTCAACATCTTGATATGCACACCAATCGAGAATCATCGCAAATGCCGTGAATCGCTAGAGTCTGTTGAAAATGGAAAACAAATGCACATCTGAATATTGAATTTCCAAAAAGCAGCAATTTCGTTGTACACGGTGGTCCTTCTCAAACAAGCCACAATGTATATTTCCTTTTCCGTAATGAGTGAATTGACCTAAACACGTCAAATGATTTTGATTGTGGGTCATATTTTGAGTTATATTTGAGGCTTTAACCTTCAACTCCCTGAAAAAGAATGATTCAACCCCTCAACATTCAGAAGAGCAAGAAATTTTTGAGAATATTGAAAAAATTGAAGGAAAAGGAATTTTTTTGTATTGGGGAAAAAATTTTCGTGGGTAGTTAGCTCATGCTCTCATTAACCTGTAAATTCACTAAGTTTAAGGTTACAGATGGGGAATGTATATTTTGTTGTTTTCTCTAAAAAATTTTATTGTTTCATCATGTTTACATTAAAAAACCTAATCCCAATGAATTTAATTCAATTTTCAAATTGTCGTCCATTTACTTTCATGCAATTATACAATTTTGACTGAAACCTGTCTTTAACATGGATCAACATATTTGGAATTATTTGACAGCCATCTACAATTTGCTGGCGTAAATCGTCTACATTCTGAGGCTGCCACAGAAATTTTGGATTTGAGATGTCCCAACAAGAAAAAGTCAATAGAGTTCAGTAAGGAGATCGGGCAGGTTATTCCATAGGACCTTTTCTTCCAATGCAACGACCAGAATCTTGCAAATTAAGGTAGTTGCAAACTGGTGCGGCATAGTGAGGAAGAGCTCCATCATTTAGTTGAAATAGTAGGACATTGTTTTCTAGTTTTTCTCTCATCAATGGATCAATGATATTTTCTAGCACATCAAGATGAATTTTTTCGTTCAAATAACCAGGCATAAACATAATTAAGCGGTCAGCCTAATTTCTACCCAAACATTTAGCTTTTCCGGATATTGGATGGTGGTTTTGCGAAATAAATGAGGACTTTTATCACACTAAAATCTATAGTTAAGCCGGTTATCTTCTTCATGAAGTGAAAAACTGCATTCGTCAAAAGAGCAGTACAAGAAATGCGGGTGATTCTTGATACCCTCGGCCATAATTTTGCAAAACTCTTGCCGTAGATCCAAATCATCATCATTTAATGCATGTAATAACTTAATTTTGTACGCAAGGAACTTCTAATTATGGAAAAATTCTAAAAACGTTAGGTTGGCTAACACCGGAAGCTGCAGAAATGAGTAATTTGTCGTACAGATTTCATTGTTGGCATAAGTTGGACATATCCCAATGGTACCACAACTCGTGCTTCATCATTCACCATTCCAATGGTCGAAATTTTTTATTCCATTACTCAACCGTCAATAAATTTTGATACCAATTTTATTACGTACTTATGGCGTTACATTCAAAATGGGTTTGGTCAAATATACTCGCAGCTATTCGGGCACAATTTTTATTCAGGTAATAAAGACCAACAAGTTCCTGCTATGTTCCATAATTCTTTTCAAAATTTTAACCACATAAGCCGAATATTAACTCAATGATTGATTTACTATGCATCAAATAATCCAACAATCGTATCATCATATAAATACCGTGCTCTTAAGAACAAAAAATTTAGACAAACGAATATTTTATTTAATTTTTTCAATTTACATAGTTTGGAAAATTCTTCTTAATAAATGAGAAAAATGTAAATAAAAGTAGAATATCTCAAAACAAAAAGTTACTATATGCGAGATTTCGCAATGTGTAGACGCATTGAAGAAAATTATTCTTCAAGGGACAATATTCAACCTTCCGTAGAATGTTAAATATCCTCCCTTGAAGGAGCTAGTTTTCCGATCTACTCTCCATAATCACAGTTAACCGGGGCCATCGGGAAGTGGTACAGCACGGTCAGATGTCACGAATAGGAACAATGGACTGCAATTTCGGTCTCGTTTGACCTCGTCAGCATTGTCTACCCATTCGTAACACAAGGCTATGCCGTAACCTACTGATCTCAATTCGTTGGAGCGAACGCAATAATGTAAATATCACTGCGCCCTCCAACCAACCGAAACAGAGGGTACCTCACCAACGCCCCGCGAAACGTTGAAACCAAAGGGCAGATAAAGCTCCTCATTTCTATGTAGTTTACAACCAGGCATACACAAACATCTCAAAACAAAAAGTTACTATATGCGAGATTTCGCAATGTGTAGACACATTGAAGAAAATTATTTTTCAAGGGACAATATTCTGACATCTGACATCTGACCGTGCTGTACCACTTCCCGGTGGCCCCGGTTAACGGTGGTTATGGAGAGTAGATCGGAAACTAGCTCCTTCAAGGGAGGATATTTAACATTCTACGGAAGGTTGAATATTGTCCCTTGAAAAATACTTTTCTTCAAAAGTAAAATACAATCTATTTAAGATTTTTGCAGTTTGTAAAATGGTTTTTCAAAAACAATACAACAAAAGCCACTTTCTTTATTATACAAAACCTAAAGGTAAGCAAATTTTCTGGTTAATGCATGCAAGCACTAATTAACTATGAACAAAATCGATTCATTTTTCATTTTTTCAATAATCTTGAAGATAGCCACAATATTCAAGGTGGCTTGTTGGAACCATCATAAAGAATCTCCAAAGAGCTTTCGAAAAAGGTATCGCTTGACATCTTTGTCCTATTCAATTTAAAGGAGTTGAAGTGCTCGTTAAAGCCTCAAATATACATCAAAAGATGACCCCCAAACATGGCATTCTATCCCAAAACAGTACAGTTTCGTCTGCATTAAATACTTGCTCATGTTTATACCCTCCATCAGCTCTACTAGGTTTGCAAATCCTTCTAGATACCTTTCTGCTGCAGCAATATCTGGAGATGCTTCTCCAATGATTTTAATGCTATGCAATGATTGTCGCACCTTTATTTTATTGAACCAACCTTTCGATACTTGAAATTCTCCACTACCAGAACTACCACCAGGTTCTTTAAAATGTTCGCAAAGACGCCTTCTTCCGGATAATTGGACCACTCAATGGCACTTTTTTTGGATGCGGTTTTCGCTCCATAAAGACAATGCCGCATTTTTTCCATTGCTGGATCACCAACAATTTCCGCTAACAGTAAAGTTGAAGCTATAGAGGACCTTATTTTATGTTCGGATTTTTGTATCGATCGTAGAGTTGATTCGTTAACATCGAATGAGAGCCTGATATGGATACATACGACTCTCCAAGGCGTAAACGATCAAGCATTTCTATTTTCACTTTAAGCGGTAACACTGATTTTCTCGTAGCGAATCTAGTTTTTCAATTTTTCTCAAGGCGACATTATAAATTAGGAAGACAACAGGAGAGACGTATTACTCGATCAAAACTCTAGTAACAAATGGAAAATTGAAACAATAAAAGCTACAAAGCGAGTTTTACCGACGGACAGTAGGTCTTATGAGTGGTTTTAATATTATACTTCATTCATTAGGTAATAAGGTCGCTTAACTTGAATTTTTGTTTGTTTACATTCTTTAAAACACCGACCGCGTCGAAGGCGGCTCATATCAAAGGAAAAGCCGAACCAATGCTGCAGCGATATCATTTAAAAACATACTTTAGGTGTAGTAGTAATAAGGTCTATTTTACTTTTATTAGTCCATTTTACAACGCGTTCACAAAGGACACTGAATCCTATTTATTAATACATACACCGTGACGAAAAAGTATCGGTAAATTTGAAATAAAACACAAAAATCTTAATCAACACCATTCATTGAATCTCTATCAGAATATGCTCTATTTGAAGCGATACAAATGTGCCAACGCTTCTTCCAATCGTCTAAACAATTTTTATTGGCGCTTTCAGGATGGTATTCAACTCCTTCAGCGAATTTTCTTTCATGACGTCTGGAATCAAATCTGGTTCCTCAGAACGGCAATTTCAGTCTGGAGATCAATAAAATCACACGGAGCTAGATCAGGCGAATAAGACTGCTTTTCGATGGTATTCGTCCATAATAACCATGTTGCTCGATGACATAGTGCGTTATCGTCATGCAAAATCCACGAATTGTTCTGCCACAAATCCAGCAGTTTACGGCAAAAATTTTCACGCAAATATCTTAGAACGGTTAAATAGAAGTCTCCATTGACCGTTCGACTTTGCGGAACGAATTCATGATAAACAACACCACGAATATCGAAGAAAGCAAGGTTTTTTCGTTATATGTTCATTTTTTCCCTTTCATTCCGATGATTGTTGGCTCGTTAGTGTGTTTATAGACTTACATCTCGCCACCAGTTATGATCCGTCCCATGAACGTGGGATAAGAATTCGCACGATCCAGCATGTCTGCAGCTACCTGCATCCGGTACTGTTTTTAATGAAAATTTAGCTTTATCGGAATGAACCGAGCGGCGTCGCGCCGCATGTCCAATTGGTTCATCAAACCAAACGAGCGGTTTCACGAGAGGTGTTGAGATCCAGAGCTATCTGTCTACTACTGGCATGACGATGTTCGACCACTATTTCCTTGATTTTTTTGACGTTATCGTAGGTTGAAAACGATCTCCCGATCGTCTTTAAAGGCTTTGTACTACTCGTACATTTGGGTTTTCGATAAAACAGAGTCTCCATAGGTCTTTTCCAGCATTCGCAACTGTTCAGCACACACAATTTTGTTCAAAACACAAAATTCGAGACAAACTCTTTGTTCGATATTTTTTTGTAAAATTCGCAGAGTACCACTGAGATCGACTAGTTTCAACACCTGTCCTAAACAAACTAGTTGACAGATCGCGTGCATGTTTGGCATAGTCATTAAGGACAGTCCCACCAACATAAAAAAAACTTGAAATACTTTAAAATAATCGCGGGCAATTTAAATGAGAATTTCCGAATATTTTTTTGTCATAGAGTATGTATGTACCGATGTACCGATTAGATCCGTCAATAAAAAAGACAGAATATAGGAACTGGATCTTGTTTTCTTTATCCGCGAATAGTGAAAAAGCGAATGTATCAAGCGCGAATAAGGAGCTTTTACTGTATTTCAATGGTGTGGGTACTTCTGTGAAGATCAGAGATTCAAAATTAACTTCGAACTTACGAGACAGTAAACCGTCTGAAATTAATTTGCCACTGGCTCGAAGTGCCGCCAATGCATATCTTACTAATTAATTCTACTATAACTTTATTGCTTATGAATTTCCACCAAGGGGCATTAATTAAAGCTGGTAAGGTTCCCGGCGAGTTACGACTATGCATGTCACAGATCTTCCTGTTTGAATAAGGATATCAATCTTCTGGATCTATATTATAAAGTACAAGGTGTCGAGGAATAAACACTCTTCATAGGGCAATTATCTTGAAGTTTCAAAATCACTCTACTCATAGAAAATACAGACAATATGGGCGAATTTTTTCGTTCAAAGTGGGATTGCCATAGTGATGGAACAAACAATGCTTTAAATATAAATGAGATAAAAAACACAAGGTTTAACTTTAATCTACACTTTATTTGAAAAAATTCGACGACGTTTCGCTGACACAGCAGCTTTATCAAGAATGAAAAACAGAATGAAGAGTATGGTATTATAAACAAATCGTAGAACAAGTTGGATGAATAACAGGAAAATCCACACCGAGCCATTGTAGAGTTAGTATGAAAGGTAATAAAAACTAATTAAACAAGTTAAGTAGGGGTGAGTAATTCACATCTACCTGTTCATTCAAAAGCTTGTCCGAATGTTTGTATCTATTTATTTCTAATGCTTCTAGGAGATCTAATTTTGAACTTTTGATTTTATATGTAATATGTCAAAGTTTTTATTGAATGAATGGTTTTCTTTTATTAGGTGGAATCGTTCTTTTCAAATAATTATTTCGTTTGATGTTGAGAATTTATACCCAAGTGTTCCTCCAGGTGATGTCAAAATATTAATCGAAAACATGTTGAATTCGAATCATGTTAACCACATAATTAAATCAGAAA
The DNA here is from genome assembly GCA_013387265.2 of Cryptolaemus montrouzieri. NCBI lineage: Eukaryota > Metazoa > Arthropoda > Insecta > Coleoptera > Coccinellidae > Cryptolaemus > Cryptolaemus montrouzieri. The sequence continues at coordinate 52,641,299 of JABFTP020000001.1, read as the reverse complement.
TATTGAATCTGTTGGACGTTTGCATTGAACAAAATTATTTTTCTTTCAATAACATCTATTACAGTAGTGAAAATGGTTTGATCATGGGAAATCCTTTGAGTCCACTTTTAGCAGAGATTTTTATGAATAATATTGAACAGAAAATTCATACACATCCACTCATTTCCAAATTTCTTTATTGGTATAGATATGTTGACGACATTTTAGTATGTTTCATTGGAACTACTCGTCAATTAGACTTATTTCTTAATTTCATTAATTCCATCCATTTGAACATTAAATTCACGATAGAAATTGAACAGAACGATTCCATTAATTTTTGGACTTAAAATCACTAAACAAAATAATAATCATGTTTTTCGGTCTTTCGTAAACCAACACATACTGATACAATTATACATAACTACTCATTACATCCAATTCAACACAAAGTTGCAGCTTTAAACAGCATGGTACATCGGTTACTCAATTTACCTTTATCAGTAGAAGATTATAATAAAGAGTTAAACATCATCAAACAGATAGCCATTAATAATTCATATAATCCGGATATGATAGATCTAATCATTCGTAAAAACTCTATCAGAAAGCAATAAATGAAGTATATCCTATTCATAAAGACTATAAAATATTCAACAGTTTAACATTCTGCGGTTCTGCAAGTACAAATATTAAATCCTTTCTCGTCAAAAAAAATCTTAATATAACTTTCAAAACTTCTAATAACTTAGGTAAACATATTAAACATAATAAATCTCGTGTTGAAAAATCAAGTAAATCAGGAATCTATAAACTCAATTGCGGTTCTTGTGATAAAATTTATATCGGTAAAACCTATAGGAGTTTTGACATAAGAACATCTGAACATAAACGTAGCTTCGATAAAAATAAATCTGATTCAAATTATTCAAACCACCTAATAAAAGAAAACCATTCATTCAATAAAAACTTTGACATATTACATATAAAATCAAAAAGTTCAAAATTAGATCTCCTAGAAGCATTAGAAATAAATAGATACAAACATTCGGACAAGCTTTTGAATGAACAGGTAGATGTGAATTACTCACCCCTACTTAACTTGTTGAATTAGTTTTTATTACCTTTCATACTAACTGTACAATGGCTCGGTGTGGATTTTCCTGTTATTCATCCAACTTGTTCTACGATTTGTTTATAATACCATACTCTTCATTCTGTTTTTCATTCTTGATAAAGCTGCTGTGTCAGCGAAATGTCGTCGAATTTTTTCAAATAAAGTGTAGATTAAAGTTAAACCTTGTGTTTTTTATCTCATTTATATCATGGATCTACATCAAGTAACGGCCTCCACAATTCAAAAAAAACAATGCTTTTTTCGTTTTAGGATTTCGTATCCCTAAAGACGGATCACTTCATTGTCCATATGTCCTTTCTCAGGAACAAGTGACAGTTGAAATTGACACCGAATCTTCAGCTGGGTAATCTTCTAAAGCTCTGAAAAATTAAACATTTGAGTCATCGAAACCTAAATATACGGTCTCTCATGTTGCATTTTGCGGCATATTTTGACACTCGTAAGTGAACCAGGAGCTGAAGGCTTTCCGCTGACCTAGAAACAAGAAATTCAGTGAGAAGCAATGTCATACAGGAAAAACCGAGAAGTTTTTTACGTAAATGAATTTAGTCGTATTTTCTCTCGACAACGCCTAAATAAATTAAGTGTGAGTTTTATAAGAAATTTAGCAAGATGCTATATCCCATAAAAGATATGAAAACTGTAAATTTATATTTACGTCACAAAAAAAATTCGAAATGGACCGCATTCACATTTTTTCAGAAACACGTAAGCATTTCAAGCTGAAATTTTACACGAAGCAATGCCGTTTATCCAAAATTATAGGGAAGATACGAGAACTGTAGATTTGTAGATGCATCACAAAAAAAATTGGATAATCGCTTACTCTCAGAATCACATAGGCATATAAAGTTAAAATAAATTAAACAATCCTGTTGTCCTAAAATCCTGAAATTCAACAAGAAGCAATACCATAATGCAAAAGTAGAAATAGAAAAATATGCACTTAATTTGTAGATCCATAACAGAAAAATCGTTTAGTTATGATCAAGTGAAAACTCCTCATTTGTGGAAGATAATAATATTCCAAATTCTACCTAGATTAAGGAGATTTCCAAGCTAATAATTCATTAGTTTAATAATTTAAAATCATGTAATTAATTACGAATTCCATCAAACAAGTACGGTTTTTGCGACATTGATTTCAGTGAATATGGGTGCTAAATAGTGAAATTTTGTTAGTTTCTTTACGTATTTTTCATTTTCATTCTATCAAAATCTGGATCTATTAATTTAAATAAGGTTATATTGGAAATATTTTCGCCGACCATCGAAATTTATCTCTGTATTCACTAACGTCCATTAGTATTTCCCAATTATTGAGATTCATCTTCATCCGGCAATCCTAGAAAAATCCTTTTGGAAGAGCCTACAGGTCAAGGAAGATTTCGTTTTTCATTCTGGGGATACAGTTCCGCAAAAATATATAGATTTTTGTCAATCATTCAACTTTTATGGTCTTCTTCTTAAAGTGCCTTGTTCGACTATCGAACGTTGGCTATCATGCTAGCTATCATTACTTTAATTACTGCTGTTCTAAATAGAGATGTTGTTGTCATGTTCAACCATTGACGTAGATTTTTCAGCCAGGATGTTCTCCTTCGTCCAACACTACGTCATCCGGCAATTTTTCCTTGCATTATAAGTTGGAAAATGCAGTATTTATCAGGGTGTCTTACCACATGGCCAAAATACTCTAGTTTCTTTGTTTTTATTGTTGTTACTATTTCCGTATGTTTACTCATTCCTCTTAAAACCTCATCATTTCTTACTCGATCCACCCAGCTGATCTTCAAATCCTCCTGTAGGTCCACAATTCGAAAGCCTCCAGCTTTTTGATAGAGCTTTCTGTAAATGTCCAGGTTTCAACACCATATAGGAGTACTGAAAATACGTAGGATCGTAGAAGTCCAGTTCTTAGAAGCAAATTGTGGCTACATAATACTCTTCTAAATTTAATGAATATATTTTCATTTTATGGTCTAGAAAAGAAGAAAAGAAAACGTTACAAATAAAAGTATTCCATAATAATATTCTTAAGGACCATATGAAATCGGCATCTTTGCTATTAGCGGAAATATGGCAATTTGAAATTTTCAACCCCTTCGTCCCGATTAGGAAAAAACTTATCTTATCAAACAAAAGTCTTCGATAATAATATGCCTAAGTACAATATGAAGAAAGATGTCGACTTAAATTGAATTTTGAATGATTTCTTCGTGTTGAGACTGTGATTAATCAGCTAGGTTATTTATTTCCTAATTTTCAGTTTAATACTTCATTAGGTCGAAGGCGATTTAACGTTATGAATATGAAAGGTTCATAGATGAACATTTCCTTATGTTCTTCTTTTGAAAATTGTATCACTTCATAGTGCTTTGAAAGTATTCTAAATACTTTATAATCTTGTTCACGACTTCATATGAAAGATCGATGATGATGATGATGATGACTTTAAACTTCAAACTTCAACATTCTCGATTGCTCGGATAATGAACTCAAATGTCTAGGGTTTTCACTTCAATAGCTTAACAATTTTCTGAACGGTAACCTAGTTCTTAGCTTCTTCCTACCGAACACTTCAAAAAGTGAACGAAACTGTGTCACGTTTGGTTTGGATGCTGAATCCGTATATTCGGCATGGGTTGGTCAGTAAAATTTGATAAAGGGTTTTTTATTTCATTCAAATTACTTCAAATCATTTCTTAACATATATCAGTTTAGAATATGGTAGTCATGAAGAAGTTCAAATTGAAATAATACAATAATTATACCTTCCTGTTGAACAGAACTAAAAACAGGATGTCAGAAAACTAAGCGGCAGAGTACAGTTTTATCATTATTAAAAATTCCTCAAGGTGGCATATCGCTTACCAATAGCCTGACCACTTACACAACATTTCCAATAAGAACACTCCCCGTATATACATACGAGGAATGCCATCTGTGGTCCGAGAACATTGAACAGCTACAGAATCACAAAGGAAACATAGTAAATAGCTGTGAGAAATGAAAAACCCATGGATTGAAGAAGTATCCACATGAATTAATAATTTTAAAAAAAAATACAAAGTTCCTTTTTGTATGTCAGTATGTCAAAATAAAAATAATTCTACTACAATTATTTGGTCATAAGCGCACAATCTCTGTCATCTTTTGTTGCATTTTATTTGTGTATTTATTTATTATCACACCGGACTCTGACGTTTTCAAGTTCAATGTAGTAGTGCTTTTCAAGCACTGGTTATATAACCGCTGTGCTACGCTATTCAATTTTTTCTGCATAAAAGTGTTTCTGATTGTGATGTACAGGGTGTTCCGTTTAAGATGTTTCAGTAAGGCAGCAATGTGAACTACAACAGAGAGAGAACAGTGATCCCTTCCATCGTCGTCGTGTATTTTCGAGGAAAATCAATATGTGAAAACATATCGCAGGTATCTTCTTTTGTTTTCGAGTTTTTCGGGATTTCTCGAATTTCCGGGATCTCGGTTTATGCCAACATCTCGGTTGCTATCAAAATTATGTGAAAACTATTTTGATATTCTACGAGCACCTATAGGTCAAAATGCAGAGACGTATTAAAAAAAATGTTGAATGGTTTTCGAATTATAATATAAGCTAGTTTTTTTTTTTCAAATGTTAACTACAGATGAATTTGGATGAAATAGAAAGAGTATACTCTTTCCAGATATATAACATGCCAGACGAATTTCCTTGAAAATAAGAATTTTTCTAGAAATGAAAATGTTTTGACATTCCGTGGTTTCATTTGTCCCGAATTTACTCAAAACATCCCAAATGTTTCCAATTATATACTCACAGCAAGGAAGCCAACTTATAATTATAGGCCCAAACGAATTTTTCATTTAATTCAGTTTGATTGGCACGTCATCTCGTTATTTGCCAGCAGGTTAATTGTATATACTTATTTAAGGACAAGTACAACACTCATGCCTTTTCCGGGACTCGAACCCAGACCATCTACGCGGGCAGCCAGTCTCTCAACTGACTTATCCACAGAAGCGACTCAAACAAAAGTTATTCATGAGTAAAGAAATCAAAAATGATTAGGAATAAAGAAACCAACAAATGAAATTTCAAATATTCAAAAGTAAAGTATAAACATATTTCGAAAGGCAAGAATTGTATCATCCTGTAACACTTCTGCATGCATTCTGAAATTGAAAACTGTTCACTGAAACTGAAAAATTTGTAACGTTTTATTTCAACTTCTCTATATCATTATGTGATTATCCATGCAATAAGTCCCAGAGAAAAAAAATTAACTGGATTAAATATAAACATCTCGTTCTCTCGGTCTGATACGTTTCTGGAAATATAATTACCTTCTATGAGCTAAAAGAATTTCTTCGAAAAAAATCTCAACTTTGTTCTTATTCATTGTATCATAATACTCTTCACTAAGATTTTCATCAAAAATGACTTACAGCTAAAAACAGTGGTCCATTAACGTTCACCAAACATTGAAATCAAATCGGCCTTGTTTCCAACATTTACATCTCGATAGGAATTGACATTCGACCATTAGTGTTTATTACTGCGATTGAATAATCCATCACTGGTTACTCTCATATCATCAGTCCATATGGAATATAGTAGAATTTGCTGTAGAAACTGAGATTTCCTCTTCTTATAAGATTGAAATTTCTTTTTATGAGGATTTTCGAAACTTCAGAAATTAGTATGGAACCCTCTGCTTCAATTTGCCTATATGGAATTGAGAGATTCACTGTAACAGCTCCCAAAACTTCCCATGTAACTTCTCCATCATATTGTTTATAGTAAATTTTTCGAATTGCTCTGTACGAATTAGTGTTTATGAGATTCTGTTTCAATCTTTGGAATAAAGACTTGTAAGGTTGCCTTTTGTTAGGAAAAGGAATGTCGAATGTCGAAAGTTTCAAAATTTTTCAATCAAAAAGTTTTCAATTCATTATTTGTGAATCGAGAATGTGAATTGAATCAGGGATTAATTTCGACATTCATTTTTATAAGCATAAAACTAAAAACATTTGAGATGTTTTGTGAAAATTCGCTCCAGCAAATATGATGAAACCACAGAATATTCGAAGTATTTCCGCTTCTGCAAAAATTCATTTCATACAACGAGAGATGGAATAACTCGAAAATAACAAAAATTCAAATGCCTCAACCAGTATTGGATGACGGGAACATCAAATTTCAGATCTAGCCTTTTTTGCTGCGTTTCCAAATGTCATATCACATATCTATAGATGGAATAACTCGAAAACAAAAAAAGATAGCTGCGATCTGTTTTCACTGATGAATTTTCCTTGAGAATCGGGAACGGAGATGGGAGAATCATTTGTCTCTATTAGTAGTATTACACATAGCTACCGTACTAAAACATCGAAAATGGGAAAACCTAACAAACATTTCGTCCTTAAATTCGGGTAAAGGATTACACTCAACATTCTAATTTAACATTTAATATTGATTTCAAGTACACGGCTGGCTATCCATCAGAGCGATAAGTGGATAATGTAATCGAATTTTAATTGAATTAATTTGGATTAATGGACAGCTAGTTCATTCGAAATTTTAAATCGAGAGACCCTCAGATTAGAGGATTGAATTAGTAACGTAAAACATGCTATCCATTAGTATCCTATCTAAGAAAAACTAACATTTTCGTAAAATATCTAATCATTAATGGAAGTATTCAAGGCACCTCGTTTCGTTAATTGGGACTGCAAAGCAATTTCATTTAAGAACAAAAGTCCAACGAACGAGAGATCCTGAGAAAAATTTTGCCAAATTTGTTGTAAGAATGTAAATATCTTATATTTTGAAGTTAAGATACATGTGACAAGGTAGGAATCGTCATATCATAATATATATGCACTACAATTTGATGCTTCGCCTAGTAACAATAAGATCAATATCTCTTATGTCTCAAAATGAACTGTATCATATTCATTGACTGTTATTCTTCTTAATGTTAAGTAATGTAAATACTTTATACAGAATTATCAGAAACAATTCATTTCGATAAAATTATTTTCTTCAAAAAACATTCTTCTTTGAATATATTCGAAATAAACGAAGTTATTTGGGAATCATTCATCACAAGCAAAATTGAATTGAAAACTGAAAATAATATAGGGCTTCATTGTATCTATTGTATATATCCTTAATTTTAAGACAATAATCTAAATGGAGAAACAATAAGCTCCGAAATATGGCATATATCTTTGATTGTATAATTAATTTCTCTTTATGTAGCTGATTGTTATATTATATTGTGTAGATAGATTGAGAACTTATTTTTTATACAGATAGAAAAAGTTATAATACATAATCCTAGAACCAATGAAGTTGATGTGAGAAATAAAGGTTTTTAACTGAATTCGACTTTCAATTCAAAACTTCTCTCTATAGCCTCCTGAATTTCCATGGATCTGATGAGCTTTGAGGGAATTTGTCTACAAGGGTTGTTCTTGCGAACTCGAATATCATTATTCTTCCGCTTCCAATCTTGTTATCCATCGATTAGGTTCGATCTTACATTTCTATCTTAGCAACTGTCAAAAGTTCTGAAATTATTTACCACAATTAGTTAATTAATTCATAATTGTTGATAGATAAAGAAGTCTTACCTAATCACTTGGTGAAAGATTTTCTTTAAATAATTGAAAAATATGATGCATAAAAATATGTTTGATATATGTTTCGGATTATATCCCATTCTCAAAAAATAGGAGGAAATTGAAAAATTACAATATCACTTGCACCTGAGAAACAGATGAGAGAAGTGGGAATGAAATCAAGCTGGTCGTTTGTTATATGAATAATAAGATTTGAAAATTCGAATAACTGATTTCAACAATTATTAAATAATTGAACAATTGAGAAAAATACTTCAACAAAATATGACATATGTTCGACATAGTTTTATGAGTTTTATCCCATTTTCAAAACTAAAAGGAAACTGAAATATTACAATGTCATTCACACCTAAGAAACGGTTGGGAACAAATAGAAATCAAGCTGATAATTAGTTATTTGTAGATTATGTTTGAGTTTTAATAAATCTAATTCTTGCTTTTGTTACGTAAAATTTGAGGTTTTGTGAAGTTGTAGAGAATGATTCTCGTTTATACAATATTCTGAAAAACCAGTTCTTAATTTATTATCAGTTATTGATTTTTATGCTCGTCTACTCTTATATTGATGGCGCGAGCCGTATGAAATATATACAAAGCAGAAGAATCGTTACAATATAATTTATATACACCATTTTTTCACCAGTATCACGTCGATCTTTGTCATTGTAGAAGAGTATACATAGATTTTACTTGTTCCTACATGTGGTGTTGGTTTTATTCCGTTTTAATATGTGGCCTAACTTTACTTTTTTGTGGAACACAATTAACGCTGTGATATTTTATTGGTTCGTGAACCTGAAGGGTGAGATAAATCAAAGATAATAATAATTGGTATTGTTCTTTATCTAATAATTTGTCTTACTCGTTATGTGACGTTGATGTTTTAAAATTCTAATTTCTTTTCAATTTTTTTCGTGACAGATGTATCATGAGCAATCTATGAAACTCAGACATAACGAATTATTATTGAATTATCTTAATTACTCATTTTAAATTCAATAATGAAATTTACCAACATTATATGGTCTTCCAATGGATTCTCTCCTTTCTCCGCTTTTAAGCGAAATCTTCATGACCAATCTTGAAAATAAATTTATTCTTCAATATTTTAATTGAAAACGTTCTTTACAGGCAAAAATATGGTAACGATATATTTTGTATTAGGACAGGTATTATTTTTAAATTTCTTGAATTCATTTTACGAAACAATTCACTATGAAAATTGAAAATATGCATAAAACTCTTAATTTCTTAGATATTCAAATTATGAGAACAGATAATTATCTTGAATTTGACATTTATCGAAAACCAACGTTCAATGATGCCTTAATCAATATTGGTAATTCCCATCCGCAAAAAAACTTTGTACAAAAAATTGAATTTCGAAAACATTAGGGTCAGATAACAGGTACGACAATAACATCACAGACGAATTAATAACTAAAAACAACACGAATTAATATTATCATCTATTTACTCCACCCTTCAGATTCACGAAAGAATAAAATATTGATTTAGTTTATTTATATTGTTCGGTTTTATCAGTTTTCACAAGTGTGTTTTGCGATTTTTAAAATGGATAAAAATATTGCACAAGGAATTTATCTCAATTATTGTATTTCAAATGGAATTTCGTGTACCGAATCGCTGAACACAATACAGAAGGCCTACGGTGAATCGACTTTATCAAAAATACGTGCATATGAATGGTACAGTGCATTCAACAGCGGCCGAGACGTGATGGAAGATTGGACTCGCTCTGGTCGGCCATCAACATCTTCTACTGAAGTTAACATCGATAAAGTCAAGTAAAAGGTAATTGAAAATTCTCATTCAAGTTTGAGAGAGATAGACAATGAATTTTCTGTGTCTCACAAATCAATTCGAACCATTTTGAACGAATGTTTGGGCATGAAACGCGTTGCCGCTCGACCAGTTCTAAAAGACCTTGATTCTCTTTAAAAATTGAATCTCATAAAGATCGCTGAAGACATGCTTCACTTTCATAAAACGCATTGTAACTGATGATGAGACATAGGTTTATGAGTTTGACATGAAAACCAGTCAACAAGCTTCAGAATAGCGGCTAGATGAACGGAAACCGGAAAACGACGTCGAAGTCGCGTTTGAAAGTCAAGGTAAATTCGCTCAAAAAGGCCAGATTTGTAGAAAGAAAACTCATGGATTTTTCACCACGATAATGAACCATCTTACAAGGCTATCATTTTGAAAGAATTTCTGACCAAAAGTTCAACAAATACCATCAAACAACGTATTCACCTGATATGGCTCCGGCCAACTTTTTCTCATTCCAAAAATCAATTTACCAATTCGAGGTACTCGTTTTGAATCGATAGAAGACATAGGAGAACTCGCGACGAGAACTAAAGTCAATGCTGGAAAAAGCGTTCGAAAAATGTTTTGATGATTGGATTATTTGTCGCCGTGAATGTATTATTTTGGAAGGGGCCTGCCATGGAGGCGATACAATGAATTTGGATGAAAAATAAGTAAATAAAGCTATGTGCACCCTTGGTCAATGAAGATCGACTCGATACAAATGAAGAAAGCAGGGTATCTGAATTATGCAGTAATGATTGTCCTACTTTTTATATTGGTCGAACTGGAAATTCCATGAATATTACAGTACCTGAGCATAAAAAATGAATAACTCATAATAAATTAACACAATTTTTCAGAATATTTTATAAAAGAGAATTATCTCTTAGACTTCTCAAAAGCCCAAATTTTACCTAACAAACATCTACCAACTAACTAATAATCAGATTGATTTCCGTCTGTTCCCATCCGTTTCTTAGCTGTAAATGACGTTGTAAGATTTTAATTTTCTCTTAGTTTTGGAAAATGGAATGAAACCTATGAAAATATGTTAAACATATTTCCATTCATTATATTTTGTCATACTTAATACTACATAAGTCCACGAAATAGAAGAAATTCGAAAATTTTCGAGGTCACTTCACTGTGAGCTTGCTGTTGCTGATATTCCAAGAGAACATTCAATTGTTATTACTTTATATCGCCCTAGTATTAAACTACCTGGTGGCAGCCAATAAGGACTTTGTCAAAAATGGCGACTTTAATTTATTATTTCACATTAACAATAACCTGTATGTAGAACTCAAGGACCTGATCATGTCATATGGTTATAAACCAACCATTTCACAACCAGCTCGCGTGGTAAACTGCCTGGACAATATCTTTGTCAACTTCAGGAGCCATAGACGTTTTTATAGTTCAGTAAGTGATCCTGGCTAGTCGGACCACAGTGCACCTGAGATGGAGATTGAATCTAACCTCCCCTCCACAGATAAAATTCAGCTTGTGAGCAGGCCTATCACTGTCCCAGGGAGGCAGCAGTTTTTTGAATATATAAGTGAGACAGACTATCAATTTGTTGCATCTCCTGATCTCGATGTTTCTGCTAAATTTCTTATGTTTATTGATGTGTTCAAAAGGGCAGTCGACGTGTCCTTCCCAGAAAAAACTAAAGGGGTATTGAATTTGTTCGATAACTTGCGCTATGGCTGGTTCAATGAAGAACTGAAGAAGAAAAGAGAGAATTTAAATTCGTTCAGCGAACAGAATAGGAAATATAACAATAATGCCTACATTGATACAACTACCTCTTCCCTAAAAGACTCATACAAAGCCGACATAAAGGAGGCCAAATCTTCTGCATTCCTAAGTCACATTACGAAAAGTAACAATAAAACCAAAGCATACTGGGAAATACTCAATGCAAATCGCAAAAATAAAGAGGCGGCAAACTTGAAGTGAATCCTGATAAGCTCAACAATTCCTTTTTTAGAGATACCATCTAAAATGAAAGAGACCATTCCAGCATCCTGTAGGAGATTCACAGATTATCTTGCAGATATCCATGCTCCTGATATTCATTCTCTTTCAAACATGTCTCGTATATACAAGTTAAAGATGTAATACAGAAAACGTGCAATAAGAGTAGTACAGACTACTATAATCTGAATATAGGTCTTATAAAAAGCGTACTTAGCTATATCGTGTACCCACTAACTAACTTGTTTAATCTATGCGTTGATGAAAGTGTGCTTCCCGATTCATTCAAAATATTGAGAATCATCCCGGTTCACAAGAAGGGTCTCGCAGATAATATGAATAATTTCAGGCCGATCGCGCTTATTCCCATTTTCTTCCAAAATTTTCGAAAGGGCCTTGTTGTTGGTAGTTTTTCTACGATCTTTGGAAGGCTTTTGACCTTATGTGTGCAATCATTCTTGCTGAAAAACTGAGGTACTACAAATTCAGTAAATCTAGCACTAATCCTATCTATTCGTTCCTAACTAATAGATTGCAATACACCGTAGTGAATGGTGTAGCCTCCGAGCTCGGTGATGTCGTCAGCGGCGTCCTGCAGGGATCGGTGCTGGGACCTTCCTTGTTCATTATTTTCATCAATCATCTAGTCAAAACGGTGAGTGCGGCAGATCTCCTGCTGTTCGCCGACGACACTACCGTGATCGGAGACTCCCCCTGTGAATATGAGTCAATTCTCAAATGAACGTTACACAAACACTTCTATCTGATTGGTTTTGTATATAGTGTAGTTCCTGATGTTGAAGTCTTTTGTTGATTTCAGATGTGTTTCGCTGACGAGCATCACGTCAATCTTTTTCTCTATATAAGTATTTCGTTCATATCGTTTGTTGGTGATTGAGTTTGCGTTCCAGAATGCTAATGTTGATTGTCTCTCCATAAATCTATTTTCTGATGAATAGCTGAATTAGATTGCGTTGTTATTCTGGAATCTTCTGATCTGTAGTTGCATTTGTCGCGTTGAATTGCATGAATATTCGTCCAAGGATCATTGCTAATTCGTCTTCGGTTTCGTTTGGATTCCTCTGTTTTCAGACGACTTCTCCTCCTCATTTTGTTTCTGGCCATCTTTGTTGTCGGTCCTCTTTGATTAGTCAGCAGCCTCCTTCTCCTCCGCCCTTCTTGTCCAAAAGTTTGTCGGTGATGCTGCTTCGTTAGGTCGATTTAGGGGTTGTTCGGTTGATGTTCTCGACTTCTTGCATTCCACTGTCATGTGGTCTTCTCCGCATTTTAAGAATTTGAAGGTTGGTGGCATTGGATGACTTGAGTTTTCATTCATTACTTGAATTGACGTTCCGCAGCAGAACTTGAGGTTGTTATCAATGCTCTTGTAGCCCCTGTCGATTTCGAACAATATAGTGGGGCTGGGTGGCCGTTCCTTCCTTTCATTTTCATCACTGTGCTTATTATGTGTCCCTGTTGTTTCAAGTCCACAGCGATCTCCATTTCTGACTGCTTCGTCAGGCTTATCGAAACACTACCTTCGATGTCGGTCTAGTAAAAGCGTAGTCACGATTACTAGCGATCAGTCAATGATAACTGTTTATTTCTTTCTCCTACAAAGAGTAGAATATTTCTTCATGCTTTATGAAGGAAAATCAGCTGACTGTTTTCCATTCTAACCTAACATTTTCCCAAAATGAGTACCGCTTACGCGTCGCGCTTCGAATCAGTTTTTTTGTGTTTGCACCCCAAAGTATGACACAAACGGCTGCTGCAACGTACATGCCGAAGTCGGAACAGTTCGTCAGCAAATGGGTTTACTGTTACAAAGCCGAAAAAAATGTGGCCGATTTCCCAATTCGCGGTTCGGTTGGCGTACTGTTAGAAAAAGGAGAAAAAATTATTTGTGCCCTGCTTTTGAAAAAATCCAACATTGTCTCTGCGTGGAGGTGCTGTGAAATTGTCGAAAAAGGTTTGATAATATCGCATTTGCTTGCAAATAGCTGTGAATTTCGAAGTACTGTGCAAAAGCAAATTCTGAGTGGAAAACACGTTGAAAAACGTCTCGAGTGGGCAAGGGAACATTTGTATCGTGATTGGAACAATGTTATTTTCACTGATGAATCATCTTTTTTCCAATCATTAGGCATGCCTGGATGACACCCACCATTAGATTGCTCAATAGGCTTTGTGTCAATATTAACAAGACATCAAAAATTTTTTCACTCACAGATAGATAAACTTCGTCGATCCTCCAGAACTCAAATTTCTTGGGGTGAGATTCGATCCCAAATTGAGCTGGGAGGTGCACGTCGGTGCCTTGGCGACTAAAATATCTGGCAGCATTTTTTTGTTACGAACTCTACTCAAACTGCTCCCTAGGGATGCCACCGAGTGGCCTACTTTTCACTTGTGTAGTCGAACATGTGCTATGCTCTGACAAGCTGGTGTCACTCCACACATGCAGACAGAATTTTGCCCTACTACGCAGAGACATTCGGATAATGGCAAACAAAAAATATGTCAGCTCTATATTTTCTGTTTGTCAGGGAAACTTGCGTGACCCTGATGACTTTTCCATCACTTCATATCTTTCACTGCCTAGTGGACAGCAAGAAAGATGAAGGCTATACATTCAATAGAGACTTTCACAATTACCCGACTAGAAACGGCAATGACATGCGTATGGATTACCTACGTCTGAACTCTAGCAGATTCAGTCGAAATTTTTACAATAAACTCCTTATTGAATAAGTTACCGGAAGTTAGATTGCTTCCACTCAATAGATTAAAAAGCTCCCTGAAGAAATTTTTCATGGAAAACGCATTTTATTCAGTCAATGAATATTTGGACTGTTCCCATTTGGCTGTCACTCTCTTTAGTATGAATATTGTGTGTATTTTGTTATGTATGTAAACCTACTATTATGTAACTTTCTTATTTAGTAGTTTTAGTTTTTAGTTTTTGTTTATTTTCATAAACTTGACATGTGCAAACCTTGTTACTTGTTTACGCACGACATAAACTCTACTCTACTCTAGTGTTTTTTCAATTGTTCAATTACTTAATGATTTTTGATATCAGTTGTTCAAAATAATTGTTGAAATGGTAATACACGAATGAACAATTTTCAAATCTTCATTCAGGTAATTAATTTAAGGCGAATGTCATAAGAACTCAACCAGAATTTGCGGAATTTTAACAGGAGCTTCCCGAATAAAGTTCATTCTCCCAAATTTTTCGACAGTCCCTTCACCATTGTTCGATTTTTGTATGTTTTACCTCAAATTGAAATGCCTCAATCAGTATTAGAAGACGATAACATCAAATTTCAGGTCGAGGTTTTCGTTTCCAGGTTCTCCTCTTATTCGAACTCGTCTAGAAACAACATAAAAACTGAATCGTGACAGAACTGAAGAGACCTGCGACCTATTCCTCCTGAACCCAATTTAGGTATTTTTGGCACCAAGCTGAAAATATCAGTCGAGGCTTTTTCTGACGACGGGCTGAATCCATTTCTATAAGTTTAGTCAGAGATTTCTATATCATGTAGTCTCAATAGCTCTTGAACCAATTGCGATGTTATGGTGTTCTTTGGCTAGAGTGGTAATTCTGTAACGATCTAAGTGGCCTTCTTCAAGGCTACCAGTTAGGTTAGTTTTCCAGCTAGAAGCATTACAATGGCTTTTAACATCTCTTCTGTGTCGCTACCCATTTACCAAATTGAGATGTTTTTCTTGTGTTTGCAACACTAGAAGACATAATATCCATATCCATTGCCGATAATTTGGTTTTCGTTGTTGAGTTTTTGTTATGTATATGTACTAGTAAACAAGTGGGAACGGTTTATAAAATGTATTGTATAACCATAATAACTCCCCACGGATAAAATCCAACAAATCACATGATTCAAACTTAACTAATTATAAAAGACAGTAACACGTTTCGATAACACAATTTATGCATGGTCATTCCTATGTTTATATGTCATATCTGAAGTGTATACACTATCTTATCCGTCCACCATCCTGAAAAGAATTTGGGTTCATTGTCAGCTAATGATAAAGGTAAGATAAAATTGTTGGACAAAAGAGAAGTATATAAAATACACTGATTGAATGCGAGGTTTATTATATAGGCCAAATCATAAGATGTTCAAAGGCAAACATTTAAGAACAAAAAGATCCATTATTCGAAGATTTAACTGGTATTTCTGACCATTACATTTATAATTTCATAGATTTCGAGAGAATTGAACTTATACATCCAGGCAATAAAAAGAAGAAATTGAGTAATTAGAGATGCTGAAAATCACGTCTCGAATTAGTTTCTTTGTATACCTATCTGCTATAACAGGGTTACATCCATACTAGTATGATGGTTTATTCAATAGCTGAAAGCGAAGTAATTATTGAATTTTTTTCAGCAATAATGCAGATAAAGCAAAAGCAAAAATTTTGTCTACAATATTCTACAAGTTCTAAAACCTTCCTAATGTGTTATTACTCAAACTAACTGATCAATTCGAAGATTTAAGGGGTTGACGCCCTCATCTGAGGGGATGTAGTGGAAGCAACACCGCTTAAAGATATTTTTCCCCAAAATACAACAGTATTTCGGTGAATGTTCATTCGAAATCGATAGATTTTGCCATCATTGCAAATAACTCGTCTTTTGACGAACCAGCCTGTATATTCTTTCGAGTATGTCAAAACATATTACATAGTTATGTTGAAAATCAAAAGAGCTTTCCAGTGAGGTATTACTCGACCTATTTTCCCTTTACAAAACATTGAGTTTTGAGCACCCCTGCTTAGGGGGTTCATGTAAAATAAGATCACCGTGTGTTAAAAGATGTCCCCTTAGGACAAAAATTGACCTGTTTCTGCTTTTTCTCTAGAAACGAATAGTTCAGCAGTTATTGAGTCTCAAAGGAAAAGGCAGCTAATTTGAAATTAGCAAATTTATCTACGTTAGGAGAGAAGGTGCTTCGGAAATTTCAACCCCCTCTCCACCGTTACGGAACTTATGGGTCGAAAAACTTATTGAACCAAAGTGTTTGATAATAATATGGCTAAGGATAATATGAAAATTTCTTATATGCAGCTTGGTTCTTACTGAAGATATGGCAATTCGAGAATAACATGCCTAAGGATAATTTCACCGCACAGGCTTATGTTGGTTGTTACCAGAGAAATTGCGATTCGAAATATTTCTATCCTGCATACTGATTTACAATTTGCAATTGTTCTTTGGACGGTTCCACTTCCGGTTACACCAGAATATATAGACACTATTTATTTCTATATATATATATATATATATATATATATATATATATATATATATATATATATATATATATATATATATATATATATATATATATATATATATATATCTGGATTTTCCGGGAGAAAGCCTCTGACACTACTCGTTGGTACATTGATATCATTGTCTGATGATGCTATAGTATGTATATATTCTGGTAGATTGATATATTCTCATAACATTCAACGTTATCCTAATATATAATTACTCCAGGATATGTTTTGATTATGATCATTGCCTGGCAATGGTATTAATTACCGGGTGGTGGATTTATATTTTTCATGAAATCAGTTTGATTGCATGAACAGATATATGGGCAACTCGTCGGGGTAAAACCCTATATATATATATATATATATATATATATATATATATATATATATATATATATATATATATATATATATATATATATATATATATAGAGTTATTTTCAGTGATTGCAAAATCTGTTAATTTCGAATGAACATTCACCGAAATACTGTTGTATTTTGGGAAAAATAATAATAAGCAGTGGTGTTTTCACCAAACCCCCTCAGAAACCCCTTCAGATGAGGGGCAGTTTTCGTTTTTTCTCCAGATTGCTTGTATGTGATGAATGAAATTCGAATTAGTTTCTATGTATATCTATCTGCTATAACAGGGTTACATCCATACTAGTATGATGGTTTATTCAATAGCTGAAAGCGAAGTAATTATTGAGTTTTTTTCAGCAATAATGCAGATAAAGCAAAAGCAAAAATTTTGTCTACAATATTCTACAAGTTCTAAAACCTTCCTAATGTGTTATTACTCAAACTAACTGATCAATTCGAAGATTTAAGGGGTTGACGCCCTCATCTGAGGGGGTGTAGTGGAAGCAACACTGCTTAAAGATATTTTTCCCCAAAATACAACAGTATTTCGGTGAATGTTCATTCGAAATCGATAGGTTTTGCCATCATTGCAAATAACTCGTCTTTTGACGAACCAGCCTGTATATTCTTTCGAGTATGTCAAAACATATTACACAGTTATGTTGAAAATCAAAAGAGCTTTCCAGTGAGGTATTACTCGACCTATTTTCCCTTTACAAAACATTGAGTTTTGAGCACCCCTGCTTAGGGGGTTCATATAAAATAAGATCACCGTGTGTTAAAAGATGTCCCCTTAGGACAAAAATTGACCTGTTTCTGCTTTTTCTCTAGAAACGAATAGTTCAGCAGTTATTGAGTCTTCTTCGTTTTAGTTGCCCCACCCGGTATATTTGTCCTATTTGAAATTTACCACCAATAAGCTATAACTTTTAATCAAAATTTTTGAAATTATAGTGTTATACTTTTTGCCCAAAAAAATTGACTCAGATTAGGATGAATTTATATTTCTTTATTTTAACGAAAAAGTGTTATTTTTGAGGGCAACGTACCTTCCGATGCTATTTGTATACAGGATGCTAATAAAATCATTTGTCACCTTGTAGAATTAAATTGTTAAGAAACGATTTTTTCAAATACGAGTACCTACTTTTTCTGACTCTACTAGAACCGTATTTTAAATTATTGATTGATATTAGGTTCCCTATACCTATAATGGCTCGTTTTCTTATTAAAAACCTAAGTTTTCGTCAGAAAATTGATTGATTATCATTGTCATCGTTTTTATATATTTTCGTGAAACTTTTGCAAAGTGTTTTAATCAATTATTCACTCAATTGCCGCTGAAATTTCAATTCAATGAATTATATGAATATTCACCATGATATGGGGCATAGGAAATGATGCGGTTTGATTAGTCTATGCAAAGCTTCTTTTAGAAAAAAGTAGAATTAATTTTCCACCAGATAAAACTATCATAACAATGTTTTAAAGTTTCAGTTTTATTGCCAACTCTTTCGTTGTCTGGAAATACCCCAGTTGAAGTTTTTTTCTAATTGAATAATCTTCCACACCCAAGGAGCTCTTAATCTTCACACCTTTCATGTTCATATATTTTCACATAACAAAATGATTCAACATAGTTCTCAGTAGGAACGATATTATTTGAATAAAAGTTGAAACAAGTACGGTTATGAGCAGTTGAGCATATCACAGAAAAGCTTAATATTTAAACCATAAATATCATTTCAACAGCCAAAACCTCGTTTTCCAAAATACACCGGCAGTGTTCTAAAGAATATCGAGGTTGCCCTTTTAAAGCAGTACCGATATAGCTTTCTTTGTACTTCAGGGAAAGCGGAAAACCCTTAGCATACGACGCATACGTCGACGTTCACCAAGAATCTTTCTATTCGTTGTGCGGCCTTACATTCTCGAATTTCCATCCATTTCGAAGAAATATTCATAATATCGCCGAAGGAAAAACTGGCGTTCTCTACAAATGGCCATAGAAAATTACGTATTCCACCAAGAAGAAATATATTGCGAGGCAAAGTTCATACTGATTGTGCATGATTCTATCTTGCTCGATTTTCTCGATACTTCCTGAAAACCGTCATGTTTGTCCCATTTTCAGCAAAATTGGTGTAAGAAGATAAATGATACACATAATAGAGGGTGAGCTCATTTACATAAGAACTACAATTTTCTGTGAATAAACGAAATGCATGCCAAATTTATTAGGCCAATTTGTTTTGAGACGACTTTAGGAAAAATGAAAAAAATTGAGACGTGCTAACATTTCATCACTGTGGTTCATTAATGGACAACTAAACACCTCAAAAAAGTCTAGGGAACACTTCTGAATATCGATATATCGTATCCAAAACGATCAATATGGATGATTTTTTTAAGAAATGAACACCTGCATCAATTTCTCACCAAATTATGTAGACTGCCGCAACAGATTTCAGTTTTTTTTATAAAAAACTAAAAATGCAGCAGATGCGACGCTGTTTTATAATCATTTCATGTATTCAGTGCTTGAAATCAGTTAGTTGGCACTTTGTTTCTGTTGTAAGCAGAAATAAAAGATTCAAGTTCTGTGATTCGACCATGGAAAAACGACATTTGACTAGAGAAGAGATGTTACGAGCCGTTGGCATGCTCCAAGCTGGGAGCTCACAACGGGAAGTATCCAGGGTTCTGGGAAGTAGCCCAAGTGTCATAAACCGTTTATGGTCGCGTTTCAATGAAACAGGTAGCGCAGAAGAACGCCATACAGGTCGTTTCAGGATTACTATAGTCGCCCAAGACCGATTTTTGGTTTTACAAGCCAGAAGAGATCGTACTACCACAGCATCTCAATTAGCTCAAGAGCTATCACGAGTTCATAATGTACAAATTTCCGACCAAATTGTGAGAAATCGACTGCACAAAGGTCAACTCCACTTCAGACGTCCTCTAAGAGTTCCACAACTGCCCCATGGAAATCGCGCTGCTCGTTTAGCTTGGTGCCAAGAACACGTAAACTGGGATCAAGAAAGGTGGGCCACAGTTCTCTTCAGTGAATCTAGATTTAGTTATCATCCCGATTCGGGTAGAATTCGAATATGGAGGGAACCTGGAAAGCAAAACCGTCTCCAGCATGCTCGAGAAGTTGTTAGACAGGGAGGCGGATCAGTGATGTTTTGGGGAGGTATACGCGTTGGTGGAAGAACTGACCTCGTTTTCATACAGAATAACCTCACGGGAAATTTTTACGCAAATGAGATAGTTTTACCTGTAGTGGTACCGTTTCTCCAAACAATGGGTCAAAATCCACATTTCCAACAAGATAATGCCCCTCCTCATCGTGCAAGAGTTTTCTCGAACGTTCTTGAAGAAAATGATATTGATCTTCTACCGTGGCCATCCTGCTCCCCAGATCTGAATCCCATCGAGCATGTGTGGGACACCCTAAAAAGAAATCTCCTGCGTCAAAACGTCTTATATCATGAACAGGAGCTTCGATTAGCAGTTCAGGGGCTTGGAATGACTTAGGCCAAAATGTAATAGACAATTTAATATTGAGCATGCCGCGACGATGCCAAAGTGTCATTAATAACAGAAGTGGACCTTCTGGGTACTGAAAAATATTAGTGCTTCCATATCGTTTCGAAAATATTAGTTCAGGATTTTTTTTGTGTTTCACCAAATTTCGTCATTTTCAAATTTCAAATTTTTTTTTTTATAATAGGTGCTTTGGAGATGTCAAATATTATTTCGTTTTCGTGAGAATACATTAAATACAATACATCCCAACAAAAACCGAAAGATTTCTATAAATTAGAATCATCAAATTCATATTTTAAAGATATTGGTAAGTGTTCCCTAGACTTTTTTGAGGTGTTGATATGTCTCGTATTCGCGTCGGAAACCATCATCTTTGTTTATTCAAATATAGAAAATAATGGAAAATATAGTTCATCAGGGAGCTTGGCATAGTGAAATTATGGCATGTGAATGGCATGACAGTGTGAAATAATCTATTAAAATATGGAATTCTCGCTTAACACTTGATGAAAACAGTTGTTAAAATCGATTTTGTGAACTACAGAAAAGTACTGTGTGGAGACTTCAATATCCATTTTGACACAGGTCCATCTAAAAGGAATATATTTCTTGACCTATTGCACTCATATGGTCTTGTTCAAAAGATACACCAACCAACGTATCAAGTAAATGAATGTAACTCCTACATAGACAACATTTTCGTAAGCTATGACTCGCCTGAACAGAGTAGAGTAATCGCCAATGGTTTGTCTCCCCACAATGTGCAAGTTTTAGATATACCAGTGCCTATTGAAGATCTTTCCAATACTATAAAACCCCTCAAAATAAAGGCATTTACTGAGTCAAAGATGATAAGCTTCAGGGAAGAATAGAGTTGTGTTGATTGGTCGGGAGTCTATAATGAGTTTGAACCTAACAAGGCTCATGATATGTTTGAGGGTATTATACAGCCATTGAGTAATCGAATATTCACTCTGAAGTCGGTTATACCACAAAGGCAGAAACCATGGATGACTAGGGGTATAAGAATTTCCTCCAGGCATAAAATCGAAATATATAAGAAGAAAATTGAAGGAGAGGTATCTTCTGATGACTTCTTCAAAGCACACAGTGGCAAAGTTAGAAAGGTTGTAAGGCAGGCCAAAAGAATGCATAATAATGAATGCATTTCACAATCTAAAAATGACAATTTCGCAACATGGTATCTTTTAATAAGACACAGTAAAAAGATTAGCAGAATAGTCTCTATTTTGGAAGAAGTGAAAGGGGGACCACAGGATTATCGAGAAGTAGTGAATAATATAAATGAACTTCTTGTAAGTCATGGTTCAGAGTTATCCCAATGTGATGGTAATCTTAAGGAGCGGAGTTCCAGGTTCAACTGATCAAGTCTGTTGCGGATGAGATCTACCCTGTTTTGGCCCATCTAATAAATGTCACATTTGAAAGTGGTGTATATCCTGAGAAACTTAAAATAGCAAAGGTTAGAGCGGTGTAAAAGAAAGGGAACAAACAGCAAATAGAAAATTACAGACCCATATCTATACTCAGCAACATATTTGAAAGAGCCATTTACTACCGAATTGTAGACTTCTTCGAGACTTACAAGGTACTTTCAGAATACCAGAATGGCTTTCGAAAAGGTGAACCTGCGGCAAGGGCCATATATCAATCCATTACCAAGATACTGTCTTACTTGAAGGCTGGTAAAATAACAGCACTGATGTGTATTGATCTCAAAAAGGCCTTTGACAGCCTAGACCATGACAGACTGGCTGAGAAACTGTATGCAGTTGGGATTAGAGGTAGACCGCTGGATTTGTTCCGGTCTTATCTCTCAGGAAGGTAGCAATATGTGGTTGAACAAGAGCCATCAACTGGAAATATGTTGGAGTCAGCAACATTGGGTTTTATCAGGGGGTGCCGCAGGGATCGGTTTTGGGTCCGTTGCTCTACCTGATTTATGCCAATGATTTAACTGATTGTACGCCTGAATTCATGGTCCAGTTTGCGGACGACACTTCCCTGGTGCTGGGTGGTCAGGTTCTGTTGGATGCAACGGTAGACACAGTGTTTGCGGACCCAAATTATCGAGTTTGGATATTCAAGAGAATATATTCCGTCACTTTTTGGATGTGAGAATGGCATGTTGTCGTCTAGTGGCCTCAAGTTTTTGCGTGTTTCAGTTGACTATCGACTGGATTGGAGTGATCATGTAGAGCAACTTTCAAGTGACATGGCCAGATATGTTTATGAACTGAGAACGGTCGCTGAACTGGTAAATATATCCACAGCATTTATGGCATACAATGAATGAGTTGATAGTAGGCTGAGGTACGGGATAGCTATATGAGGGAATTCCACTGATATCTTGAAGCTACTTTTGTTGTAGAAAAGATGCATTCGCGAAGTCCTCAGGCATTCGCGGAGTCCTGCAAAATCTTGCAGGACTCACTTTGCAGAAAGCAACGGTTGTGAGCCTATATATTTATGTAGCAGTTATGTTTGTAATAAAGAATAGAGATTTATTTGTGGATGCCGAGGGTGAACATTGTTATAACACAAGAGTAAAAGATGATCTGAAGATATCGAAATTCAAATATACTTACTTGCAAAACAATGCTACCTACTGAATAAAAAATTGAATACCTAATACCTATTTTGCAGATAGCATTAGTCTGAGTTGATTCTTGTTTTTATGCTGTATGTCCTACTTTTACACTAGCTGTCATTTACTGTATATAATATTTTTACACTGACTGTTTCATTTTTACACTACCTGTCTCATTTTTACACTGCCTGTCTCATTTTTACACTGACTGTCTTTTGTGCTACCTGTCATGTTTTATGTGTCTGTCTTATTTTTGTGCTCCCGGCGACTTATTTATACTGCCTTGTTTTATACTTTATCTTAAACGATTTTGTTTATGTAATTGTTTAAGGTGACGTGTTCTACGACAATTTATTGTTTATATGGAACAAATAAATGGATTGATTGATTGATTTCCCGGATGCCCTTCAGCTCTCTCTTCGATGCGGCTTGTATCTCTTCTATTGAAACAAAACGGTAGTGAATAACCAGAAGTCACACCGTGCCAAATCAGGTGAATACAGTGGTTGGGGAACAATATGAGTCGAGTTTTTAATAGTCAGAAAGCCTTATTTTACACACTTCAGCGCGATGATGTTTTTCCAGAATTCAGTGTTTTCAGAACCAATCGAGATTCGACGCATCTGAGGCCCGTAGCATCCTTCATAATGGTATAGACTGATCCTTTTTAAATGCCAACATGATCAGCAAGATCTCTAGTTGTCTATTCACAAGCACCAAATCTTTGATTTTTGGATGACATATCCTCATCACCAAACAGAGTGTAAATTCTTTGCTCGACAAATGAAGACATTATAAAAATCGAGAAATTCACTTCTAGTAGCTTACAAAATAAAGCGTATCTCAAGCATTTATGGAGATAATCATAAAAATAATAAAACTACGAGCATTGCTCCTATTCCATTTGCGCGCGCAGTTTAAATTCGCATGTCACCTTACTTTTTGGACACAGTAGTATATTAAAATACCCAACATATGTTTGGGGTTATCAGACCAACATCAAGAGTAATACAATACTTAAAAACAAAATGAGTAATTTTACTTAAGTATTTACATTTATAACACTTACAACAGGAGGTAAACTGGAGTCTGTTTGCTCATTACAAAGTAGCTGGTTTTTCTTATGGACATAATTTCCATCTTTTCCACTTCTTTTGAAGTCTATGAAATCATTTGAAATGGTCCCAATAGAATTGTTGTTCTGAAAAAAGGATTTTTTATGTTGTTCAATTCTCACCTCGATATGTGTTCCGGTTTGACTCTTTTACCGCAGCTTCAATCCAATATTATCATTTTATCTTTATAATTAACTAACAATGAACCCGAATTCTTTTATTCAGTACTCATGGTGTTGATACCATTTTTGTGCAATCTATTGCACATCTTGTTGCTAATATTTGGAATAAAGTTATTTGGAAATGTGCCATTCGGTTTCTCAGTGTACAAAGGATAAATGCTATGGAGTATAAGTTTATGTTGTTTTTGTCTTATAAGATGTCAATTAAATTCGGTTTATAACCGTTGTTTCTAGCGATCAATTTTAATATTTGAACTTCATTCTCGAAATCAATAACTGACAAAGGAATAGAGTGTAATCAGTGAACAAATGAATGAAAAGCAACCTATGTCTCTAACAAATGTAAAATATTTATGACAAACTTAGAAGAGCTTCTTTAGTTCCACAGCTGATCAAGAATATATTTGTATAGAAAAGATATGTGGATGATATTTTCTGTATCTAGATTGTCACAGATAGATAACCGAATGGTTTCTTGAAACTTTCAAATCCTTCACATCGATCGATTCCATTTACAATGGAAATTAAAAATAATGAAAGAATCTTCGAACTTCTTGGACTTAACAATTGTCATGACTCATTCGCATTCAAAATATACAGAAAACCGACTTATTTGGATAGCTCGATTCATAACAGAAGTTGTCGATACGAGAATATTCAATTGAGTGTTCTTGATTAATTTGTTCACAGATTACTCTCTAATCGTTTGCAAGATCTCAATTTGGTGAATGAAGTTAAAATATTAAAATTTATCGCTAAGAACAAAGGCGACGAACCGAATTTAATTGATACCTTAATGAAACAAAAACAACATAAACTTTTACTGCAGAGCATTTATCCCTTGAATACTGAAAAATCGAATAGACAATTACAATATATGCAAAACTAATAGTAAAACCATTAAAAATAATTTGGGTTCATTGTTAGTTAATAATAAACATGTAATAATTGGATAAAAATGGAGTATATAAAATACACTGCAGTAAATGCCAGACTTTCTATACAAGCCTAACCGAAAGATGTATCGACAAGAGAGTTAAAGAACATAAAGAATCCATTATTCAAATAAAAATTCTACTGTTTTTTCTGTCCTTTGTATAGATAGAAATCATTCCATCGACTTCGAGACAATTAAACTTATTCATCCAGGTATTAAATAGACATTTTAAAGATGATGTAAATCACGTCCGCTCGTAGGAAAAACCAGCCAATTTGTAATGAGCAAACAGACTTCAGTCTTTCTCCTCTTGTAAATACCGTTAAATTTAAGTAAACCACTAATTTTTCTTGAGTGTTGTTATTATTTTATTAAAATTACTCTTGAAAATGGGCTCTTAGACCGAAATTATATCGAATATTTTAATATATTTTTGTGAAACCTTTGCAAAGTGTTTTGAATTATCATTTAATCTCATGATGTCTGTGCCTAGAACCACATTCAAATATCCTTATATGAATTTTTTTAAAAGTAGGGCTAGGAGGATAAGAATGCGTCTACAAAAGAATTTATGTAAAAACGTAAGGAAATAAATTCAGGAGAAGGAAGTGACCGAAACAACCAATGTGCCAACAACCACAAAATGACATACCAATTCATCAATATTGGATATTTCCACCTCAAACCCTTATAACCACTTCACATCTTCGATTCATACTCATTCTGATTGATATTATTAAAGCATGATCTGTTGAAGTCCAAAGTTTTACCAAATAGCCTCGAAGACTTGCAAGATCTGCTGATCGTGTCTTCGTATCATGAGATCACAAATTTTCAAAGGAGAGTGATAGCGATTGTTGGTTAATCTAGACTTGTCGCGCAACAAATTATGATTGCCCATAATAGGATTATCACTGAACATTATATTCATAAAAGCAATGAATTGATGTATTTTATCGAAGTCCATAGGTTAGTTTTGTGACAGATGAATTTTGAAGGAATAATATTTGCTATGTTACGATTTTCATTTATTCTGTCAATTTCTCACTGAAATAAGGAGGTGAATGCCAACATAAGCCAGTACAATGATTTCCATATTCGGTGTTTTAATTAGTGACTGATGATGAGTATTGAAACATCCTCAACCCGGTCTATAGAAGACGATGCAAAATACATCGCTTTTATGTCAATTGCAATACCTGAATTATCTCATTTTCTTCTCCACATTAATTACTCCTGAGACCGAATGAGATCGGTCTAATGAAAGCCATGTGATCGTCTAGTACCTGAACTTGCCTTGAAGTTCTTTTTATAAAATAACACCCTTTTCTTCGTTGTGTTGTGTATTCGTAATAACCTATTCAATAAGTTCTTTTATGTAAGGTTTAATTGGATACGACCAATTCTTCGTCGTTTATACCATAGGTAAGGAAATTAAAGAATCAAAAACAGATTCAGCTTCAATGTCTATTTGACTTTTGCAATATTCATATTAAATTTTTTTCTTTGCATTTGGCGTCTTGGAATAAATCTAATGCAATGTCAGATCATTTAGATACAGGCCCAATTTGCACTCACCCATATTTTGAGTGGTAACTGACCCAATCTGAGGATGTTGGTAATATGATATCATGTTTTATGAATAGGTCGTTGCCCTGATACTCTAAACTCTGGAAGATTTTTTTCTAGGGAACACCCCACAGCTGACAACTTGCAAGCGTTAATTCGCTCGCGTATTTTTAATCGAATTCAGTATTTCGTATAGTATTAACACGTTATACAGTGTGTTCCAACGAAAATTTGACCCCCCCTCTAACTCCAAAATGAGTAACATTAGCGAAAAACACCAAGACACGTCGATTTTTGTTTCGAGGGGGAGCATTTTTCGAAATAATTCGAAACTTCTCAGATCAACCCCCTACCCCCAGCAACCCTAACTTTGAAATTCATCATAGGGAATAAGAGTCGAGTGGCACCTTACTGAAAAGGTCTGTCAATTCTCCACCTTGATTTGTCATTTTTAGAATTTTAAATTAACATACAGGGTGTCCCAACCAAGGGTGAAGTTGAATTCCTGGAAATCCCAAATACTAAAAGAAATAGATTTATTTTGGCATAATGCAAGCGCAGGTTTATGCTCGGTCTAGAAAAACGACCTACACTTGTGAATTTGGAGTTGGTGCAATCAACCCCCTATTTCCAGCATCCCCAACTCAAAAATCATTCGATCGATAATAGGTCAAGTGGCACCTCGTTGGAAAGGTACTGCAATTTTCTCTTCGAATTTGGTATTTTCGAAATTCAGAATCATCATACAGGGTGTCCCGAAGCAGGAACATTGAAAATCCAAATAACTTTTGAAACTGGTTCATTTCGGTATACGAGAACATGTTTGATCCGAGAATAGGACTTTCTTGTGTGGTTATAGAATTTTTGCAATCAACCCTTCCATTCAGCATCCCCAACTTGAAAATCATACAAATAATTCAAGTGGCATATCTTCAGAAAGGTTTTTGAATTCCAGAATGATTAAAGCATTTCATTCAGTTCGGCTCTCCATACAGGATGTCGCTTTCGAAAAATTCAATATCGTCATTTGAAATTATCAACTAAAATTAATTCGAAACTGTTAAAAGTATTGGGGTACGATGTGTTGAGCATCAATTACGAAGAAATAAAGCTGATTTCTGCATTGAAAATGTTCACATTTTTTTCATTTTCATCTGGCGTGCAGTCATCTGTTATTTCTCATTTTTGCAATGAAATATTATTATTATTCAGATCAGTTCCTCATTATTGTTGTTGTTCGTCAGTTGAAATTAATCTGAAAATGGTTTATTCCACTGAGGAAAGGGTCGAAATTGTGTTACTGTGTTAACCACGCTTCCTTAATCACAGATCGCCTACTAGGCCCTTGTGTGTTAGTACTTTTTTTTTCTGTACTATTTTTCTCTTTTTCAGGTACTTTCAATATCTAAGTTTTATGTGTGATTGACAAATAAAGATACGAAGTAGATGCGTTTCAACACCCCCCCCCCCCCCCGCTCAGATTTGTTATTGTACATATCTTAGATTTAAATAATTTAAATAGAACCTTGCACCACGCTCTCATAATGTAACTAGCTAGAGCATACGACTCGCTTCGTGAGACATGGTTTTCTGTGGTTTCTCTTGTCATCATCGCATTGATGCCAAATGGCGCGTAAGATAGTAAGACGGTCACAGACCCACTGCACACAGGGTCGTATTAGATTTAAGTAGGATAACTTTATAAAAGTCTTTATTTTTTTTGATTTTCAATGGTATGATGTACACTTCTGCACATGTCTTCAATAAAGATACAACATGGTTTTATTACCTGGTATGGCAATATGGAGGCGCCTAACCGCGATCTTCAGAGGGAGGCCGTGTTACCGTGTCCACTACGGTATCTAACCATAGATTGCTCTAGGCTCCTCCGAATAAGCGTGTTACCTTGTTAACCACGCTTCCTTAATCACAGATCGCCTAGTAGGCCCTTCGAACAGGCTAGGCACAAAACGTACTTTGGACCTACCTGGACCGAGGGGTTAAATATCCGTGCATTTCGGAGACTCCCTCTTTTTCTCTTCAACGACCTCTTCGAATTCACACTGTCTTAGAAAACCGGCTGCAGTACGCGTTTACAAAAAGTGTTTGTGTTAACCATCAGTGTTTCCATCGTGTGTGTGACCCCATCCCGGTAGCATCATAGTTTGTGGCGAGTGGAACCACACTATTGTCGTTCCAGGGAACTAATAATATTCTATAGTTTATTCGAAGGTGCCTCTCTCTTTTTTCTTCAACCTTCAGTAGATCCAAAACGGCTTGAGATCCCAAGCGAAGAGCGATGTGCGGACCTAACTGAACAGATTTGTCTCCGCAATAAGTGTCGCAAAAGTAGCAGTAGCCACTAGAACTACACAGTATCCAGTCTTTATAACCAAATCTCACTGATTTCTCATGGATATTGCTTCGAAGGATAATATCTCACCATTGCCTCATCCATAGAGAGATTTACATTGAGAACCCCTATTGCTGGAATATTTTCGTTCAGAAGAGTGGGCGGGCGGACTTATGCCATTTTATCGTTTTTGTCCGGAGTGGTGTTATCGGAAAGATGAATATTTTTTTTTTCTTCTTCAAATCTGATTCGACTCATACTGTTTGCAACCAATGGAATTCCAATGTCCGCATCCAGGCTCCAATACAACCGTTCTCTCGGAAGTTCATGATATCCAGTTGGTATCAGAATACGGATGAGAATTTTGATTTCTTCCCTTATAGTGAGGAACTTGTAGTTGTTTTGTTTTATTGACGCGTACAAGTTGTTTTGTGTCACAGTAATTTCTCAAAAATTTGTACAAAGCTCAAACTTCTAGTTCAGAAAAGTCAAACGACCAGGAGTGGTATTCATACTCATATCTAACGAATTACGACTACACACTGGTTCAACATTATTCTCTCTCCTGAGTCTTTTTGCTAAAACATTGAAAGGAATATTCATTTCATCCTCCTCTTCTTTGGAATTGCCTCTAAAAATTTCTACATGCTCTGGAACATCATGTTGTAACCCGTTTGAGATAAAATCTTCTTCATCGAGTTCCTCGTTGTCAATTTGCTCGTCAACTTCAGGAGGTATTAGACAATATCCCTAATTTCAGTTCAAGACTGTGCACCCAGTTTTATATCATCTATAAATGACTGCAATGTTTCGTGCCTTCTTCTATGGAAAAGATCGCACGGGATTCCATCTTCATTCTCCATGATGCGAGAAGTGAATTTACTGAAATGATAACACCTCTTCAGTACTCATACTAGTGTCCACTGTCCCATAAGGGAACTTCCATATATAGTGACGTCTCATTGAAATATATATTCTATAATTTCAAGTTGATAATTTCATTTCTTCATATATAAGGGATGCTTACACGATTGAATATATAATTTCCGAAAAAAAAACGAAAGCATTACACTGAAGGCAATCACAGAAATACTTAGAATTTCACAATACAAGCGGAACTGATTTTAAGTGATATCTTGTGCCGAACAGAAGAAATCTGAGTCATTCTGATTGTACTTATAGAATGAAGAGCAGCACTGCTCTCCTAGATGTTGAATAAAATATATTCGAAAAGCTGTTCCCATATAGGGACGTTGGTCGTTAATGGGTTAATATCAATTTTGAGAATACATGTTCAAAAATCGGTCATCCAATAATTTAGAATAAACCGACAGATGAGCAGTTAGCAATATATAAAAAAGGAATGCAGATTGGAGAAATGAAAAATCCAGAAACAACGTGTCTGCAGCGCAGTAGATATGACCATTGATACTCTTTAAAATATATCGACGTCTTTCCCAAAATTATCCGATGCTTGAGATAGCAACTGCAGAGAAGAAGTGTAATGAATTAAGATTAACGAAAAAATAGAAAATCTGAGAAAAAAAAATGATATTTTTCTTGAAAAACTCTACAATTTTCAAGAGATAACTATTTTTGAACGTATAATGCTTATGAATGTCAGTCGAATTCTTTAGTCAGTCAACTCATAAATGTAAAATAGATTGTGTTCAGTTTTATTTAGATGTAACTATTGACAAATTGCGATGTATCGAAATATACTACTTGAAGTTCACGTTGCTGTTATCTAATCAACAAGAAATTTATAGGAAACGGTAGATTAATTTTAAACTGCGATTTTCAAATTACCTCTATCATTGCATTAAAATAGTTTCTAGTATCTTGAGTGTTATTTTGATAAGGTGAAAATCTTTCAAAAATCGGTCGTCGATTATCGTTGGAATCCATCTCTCCGTATGCGTTTGAAACATGAAAGCTTGTACATAATTTTGTATCTTTTGAGACACTTTGTTTTGTAAGAATATTTAATTGTACTTCTCGGAAGCCACTCATTAATTTTTTCACTGACAAATTTAGTAAACATTATTTTTTATTGAATTTAGAAAATGCTCTTCACTTAATTATCAGATATCACTTTATCCGAACCTGATTTGAAAAATGGAATACTAAGTTGCGTAAAGTTAGCTAGCCAAAATAATTTAGTATGAGCATAATTCGAATGCTTTTTCACGCGCATCACAAATACTGAATATGAATTATCAAATTTTTCACATAAATTGAGGGATTCTTAACAATGAAAGAGAAAATATACGATAACAGAATATTGTTACGGAATATTTCAAGTTTTAGGTTAGGAAACAGAATAACTGACTTAATTATGGCAATTTCTACTCTCTAAGTTTTCTAAGGGTCTCTGCCAATGAGACTTCGAAATATGGAAATAGGTGTTGGAATAGATCAGGTGCTCAAACGATTGATCGCGATCGACTGGTCGATCGCATTTTTTATTCTTGCCGCTTTTATAGAATTTTCGGGACGCGCGTTTAACGGGAACATTCGAGACTTTCGTTCACGCCGATATAAATATTGCACCTGCAGGAATTGGAGTCATTCTAAATTGTAACTTGAAGGCAATACTATGTCGATACAAAGTTTATTATTAAATAGTACAAAATGAGTGCAGCGGAGAAAACTAAGAAGTATCATTTTAATAACGATTGGAAGGGAGAATTCTTCTTTTGTATGGTGAAGAATAAGTGCATTTGTCTTATTTGTCGTGCGTCAGTTGCAATACCTAAGTGTGGTAACTTGGAGAGGCATCATAAAACAGTTCATGAAAACTATGAGAGGGATTCTCCGCCAAAGAGTGAATTATGAAAACGAAAAGTACGTGATTTGATATCTTGTTTGAAAAAAGAACAAACCATGTTCACAAGACCAGCCAAATAACCAAAAGCTGCTACGATCGCGTCATTTAAATATATATATATATATATATATATATATATATATATATATATATATATATATATATATATATATATATATATATATATATATACAGTGTGTTCCAACGAAAATTTGACCCCCCCTCTAACTCCGAAATGAGTAACATTAGCGAAAAACACCAAGACACGTCGATTTTTGTTTCGAGGGGGAGCATTTTTCGAAATAATTCGAAACTTCTCAGATCAACCCCCTACCCCCAGCAACCCTAACTTTGAAATTCATCATAGGGAATAAGGGTCGAGTGGCACCTTACTGAAAAGGTCTGTCAATTCTCCACCTTGATTTGTCATTTTTAGAATTTTAAATTAATATACAGGGTGTCCCAACCAAGGGTGAAGTTGAATTCCTGGAAATCCCAAATACTAAATGAAATAGATTTATTTTGGTATAATGCAAGCGCAGGTTTATGCTCGGTCTAGAAAAACGACCTACACTTGTGAATTTGGAGTTGGTGCAATCAACCCCCTATTTCCAGCATCCCCAACTCAAAAATCATTCGATCGATAATAGGTCAAGTGGCACCTCGTTGGAAAGGTACTGCAATTTTCTCTTCGAATTTGGTATTTTCGAAATTCAGAATCATCATACAGGGTGTCCTGAAGCAGGAACATTGAAAATCCAAATAACTTTTTGAAACTGGTTCATTTCGGTATACGAGAACATGTTTGATCCGAGAATAGGACTTTCTTGTGTGGTTATAGAATTTTTGCAATCAACCCCTTCCATTCAGCATCCCCAACTTGAAAATCATACAAATAATTCAAGTGGCATATCTTCAGAAAGGTTTTTTGAATTCCAGAATGATTAAAGCATTTCATTCAGTTCGGCTCTCCATACAGGATGTCGCTTTCGAAAAATTCAATATCGTCATTTGAAATTATCAACTAAAATTAATTCGAAACTGTTAAAAGTATTGGGGTACGATGTGTTGAGCATCAATTACGAAGAAATAAAGCTGATTTCTGCATTGAAAATGTTCACATTTTTTTCATTTCCATCTGGCGTGCAGTCATCTGTTATTTCTCATTTTTGCAATGAAATATTATTATTATTATTCAGATCAGTTCCTCATTATTGTTGTTGTTCGTCAGTTGAAATTAATCTGAAAATGGTTTATTCCACTGAGGAAAGGGTCGAAATTGTATCGACGTATTTTCGAAATAACAGTTGTGCCAAAGAAACGGCAAGGATATTCGATAGGAACCATCCTGAAAGAGAAAGGGGAGTCAGTCACCAGTACGTTAAATATTTGGTTGACAAATTCCTAGCTACGGGTTCGGTGGCAAACAAATAACATGAAGTGGCATGTCCTGTCAGAAATGAGGCAACGGAAGTGGCAGTAGTGGGTCATCTACAAATGGAGAATACTACTTCGATCAGAAAACTATCTCGTCTGACTGGTGTATCAGCTACAACTGTCCATAGAATCGTGAAACATCACAAATTTCACCCTACAAGGTAAAATTAGTGCATGAAATAAACGAAGATGATCCAGATCGTCGTTTACAGTTTTGTGAAAATCTAAGTGAAAACCTAAACGCTAATCCAAATTTTCTGAATAACATCTGTTTTTCTGATGAAAGCACCTTTATGCTCAGTGGTGAAGTGAATAGACATAATTGTCGATATTGGGACACACAGAATCCTCATTGGTTTAGAGAGGCCCACACGCAAAGGCCTCAGAAGTTGAACGTTTGGGCAGGAATTTTGGCAATCATCTAGTTGGGCCTTTCTTTATTGAGGGTAATCTGAATGGAAATGGCTACCTACAGTTGTTAGAGGAACACATACATCCTAGATTGACAGAAATTTTACAGAACGATCCAACTCTTTCTGAGGACGAAATGCGTTTTCAACAAGACGGTGCTCCTCCGCATTATGATGCTCAGGTGCGCCAATATTTAGACGAAAATTTCCCAGGAAGGTGGATTGGTAGAAGAGGACCTGTTGAGTGGCCAGCCAGGTCACCAGATTTAAATCCCTAGATTTTTTTTGTGGGGCTATCTAAAATCTAAAGTTTATGCCACAAGACCAGAAAACCTGGAGGAGCTGCGGATGAGGATTATCACAGAATGCCGACTTTTGACTCCTGAAGTTTTCGCTAATGTGAGAAGAGAGTTCGAAAATCGTCTGTATAACTGTATGGAGGTGGGCGGAGGTCATTTTGAACAATTGTTGTAATAATCAAGTTAGTTTTTGTTTTCAATTGAATACAAGTTCA
Organism: Cryptolaemus montrouzieri; assembly: GCA_013387265.2. NCBI lineage: Eukaryota > Metazoa > Arthropoda > Insecta > Coleoptera > Coccinellidae > Cryptolaemus > Cryptolaemus montrouzieri. Next base: position 52,606,514 of record JABFTP020000001.1, on the reverse strand, counting down.
ATAAATCTCGTTTTCCTGTTTAGATGAGCATCCAATCAGTTTCTCCATCATCCCTCATCCTGATCCTCACGCCAGAAAACCTCGATTGCCAAACTGAAACCAATGCCTCAGTGATTCAGAAAATAGAAAAATCTTTCTGGAACTTTGCCACTCAACCTGTAATCACTTGTATGATTTTTTGAGTTGGGGATGCTGAATGGAAGAGATTGATTGCAAAAATTCCATATACACGCAAGAGAGTCTTATTCTCGAATCAAACATAAACATGTTCTCGTATTGTACCGAAATGAACCAGTTTCAAAAAGTTATTTGGGTTTTCAGTGTTCCTGCTCCGGGACACCCTGTATGCTGATTCTGAATTTCGAAAATACCAAATTCGAAGAGAAAATTGAAATACCTTTCCAACGAGGTGCCACTTGACCTATTTTCGATCGAATGATTTTGGACCAACTCCAAATTCACAAGTGTAGGTCGTTTTTCTAGACCGAGCATAAACCTGCGCTTGCATTATGCCAAAATAAATCGATTTCATTTAGTATTTGGGATTTGCAGGAATTCAACTTTACCCTCGGTTAGGACACCCTGTATGTTAATTTAAAATTCTAAAAATGACAAATCAGAATGGAGAATTGACAGACCTTTACAGTAAGGTGCCACTCGACCCTTATTCCCTATGATGAATTTCGAAATTAGTGTTGCTGGGGATAGGGGGTTGATCTGACAAGTTTCGAATTATTTCGAAAAATGCTCCCCCTCGAAACAAAAATCGACGTGTCTTGGTGTTTTTCGCTAATGTTACTCATTTCGGAGTTATAGGGGGGGTCAAATTTTCGTTGGAACACACTGTATATGGGACTAGATGTAAGCCCGTAAAGCGTACGTGATTCTTTTTGCTCAACTGAATGCCAACGGGTAATATTAATTATATTGTCACTGACAGCGGAACATACTCTATTCCCATATCGCGGATTTGCCAACCAGGAAACCATGCACTCTATTCATACACCTGTATGTACCACAAACATCACATACATGCCACCAACACATACATTCTTCAAAACTTTCATACTGACAACATACAAACCTCAATGTCTTTGGGTTCATACATGCGTATCGTCCTTTAAGCCATTTCTTTATACTAATGAGATATGATATAATTCGAAGGTGATTATTACAACTAAATGCAGGGAAAGTTCCCTTATTGACCTAAGGAGTATCAAACATAGTTGGACAGTTACGATTCCTTTACAATGAATAATATTAATATTTTCGTTACAGTTCAAGTAAACGTTCAGCTAAGTTATAAAATGAGATGAATATAAATACTTAATAAATGGATTATGATTTTTGAATAGATAATTGGCCCATTTATAGAAGCAAAGTTAAAAAACAATATTGAAGGTTTCTTACATTCAAATGGATCATTCATCAAATTATAAAATGAAAGATTTGGATTAATATCAATAGTTTTGTAACATTTCAATCATATCAATTTTCCGAGTTATAAAAGCGAAGTTCTGAATCAAAATTAAACTTCATAATATTTCTAATTCAAATAGTTACCAAGTTATTGAATCAGTATACAAACGTATCATTTCGTTCAAAAATGTTGCAAGTTAGGTATATAACTGTTGAAATCGATATTAAAGAATTCAAGCATATTTAAAATAATTTGTCAAGTTAGGAGAACAACTGTGAGAATTAACATAAATAATTTCAATCCATTCCGAATTTCGCCAAGTTATGAAAACAAATGTTCTAAATTAGTCTATGAAAATAACTCTTCAAAATAAATATTAGAAAATTTCAGTGCAGTTAAAATAGATCATTTGCCAAGTAAAAACGGAATGGAATAATCAGATGGACTAAGACAGAACTGGATGATATTCAAAGGCAGACCCGAACGATGCTGACAAAGTACAAGAATCATCATCCAAAATCGTCTGTGATACGAACAAGTTTGAAGCGGAAAGAAGGAGGACGCGGATTAATAGATGTTTTCAATTTACACACCGAACAGATAAAAAATCTCAGAGAATTCTTCTCTGCAAAAGCTTTCACTTCTGACCTCCATAGAGTGGTATCGTTGGCTTATAGGGGATATACACCACTAAATCTTGCTACCAGAGATGACCTGCTGAATCTACCGTTCCTATCAGATACTGAAAAACAAGAGCGATGGTAAGAAAGGAATTACATGGACGACATCACCATGAGATTAATCAACCACACATCGACAAAGAAGCCTCCAACAAATGGTTGATGAGAGGAGAATTATTCGCAGAAACAGAGGGATTCCTTATAACCATCCAAGACCAAGTGATCGCTACAAACAATTACAAAAAATTTATAATGAAGGACGGAACATTACAAACAGATAAGTGCATAAAATGCCATATAAGATCGTAGACTATGCAGCATATTACGTCCGGATGCGAACAACTGGCCAATACGGAGTATCTTCACAGGCATAATCAAGTGTGCAACAGTATCCACCAGAAACTTGCACACAAGTACGGACTTCTGAACACCTTCCAGCCATATTACAAGTATCAGCCGGCGTCCGTATTGGAAAATGACTCTTTCAGATTATACTACGATAGGCCTGTTATCACTGACAGAATGGTGACGAATAGTAGGCCGGACATAGTAGTGTATGATAAGAGCGCCAGAAGAGCAATGCTGGTGGATGTCGTCATACTGAATAATAACAACGTGCTGAACAAGTTCCAGGAGAAGTCCAAATACACAGACCTTGCTATTGAGATCAAGCAGATGTGGCAACTCGATAAAATAGATATTGTTCCTGTCATCGTATCCTCGACTGGTTTAATACCCAAAACTTTGCATGATAGCCTTAAGAAATTAGAATTGCATAAGAATACCTATATAGAAATGCAAAAGGCTGTAATTCTTAATACATGTAGGATAGTTAGGAAATTTATGTCAAGTATATTGTAATCGAGCCTATTCCTTTTGATTGCTAAATCTGGGAAAGGTAAATTATATCCAGCTACTAGCTGAGATAGTGCATAAGTCCACGATAATAAATAATAATAAATAAGTTTAAGAAATCATTATTTCTACTCGCCCTCAATGCATTCAGAAAATACGAAGCATATATTTCAAGAAAATTAGTGAGAATTGAATAGTGAACAGAAATATTGAAGAAAAATTCAGAAAGTAATCACCTGTGGAACATCACGGGAACTGTATTTCTTCTTGCCCTGTCGGGCTTCTCGGAAAGGAACAGTCTGTGTCTTTCGTCTTTCTGGACTCACGTTACGTTTGATTGAAAATGAAAACTTTACTTTCAATTCTGATTCATGCGAATGAGTAAATTCACTGATCTTCGAAAATGAATAACTGAATAACTCCATATTTGAAGAAAAAAATAACTAACTGAATAATCCCTAACGTCGCGATCGCGGCCCTTATATATGCATGGCCCAGAAGCTCTTACACCCGTACTTCCCTCTGTCCGTGGTACTCAAGTACCTGTTACGTGGTCATTTAGAAACGCGTTTCTTCATCGCGACATGGAAATTACTGTTTGAGAAAATACCAGATGTTGGATGCGATCTTAAATACTAAAGGGTGTTTGAATAACTATCGGTGATAACGTCGAATATCGTCCCCGGTGGATTTCTTATCCGAGTTGTGATGCATTCCTGCTTTGAAAATACGTAATATTTCACTACATTGAGAATTTAAAACGAAATTATTGAATCATTCTGGAAAATGACCGTCTCTTCACTATGATTTTGGATTCCGATGAACTATATAAAATGTAATGCAGATAGATCTACACAATACAGTATTCACAATTAATAATAAAATTCAATCACATTAAAAATCAAGAAATATGTGGATCATTTCAACGAGTGACCAAAAAAAAATAGTTCCCGGTTCTAGGTCGTCTCAGTATACCCATCCGTTTTTAGTCACGATTATAAGTAATTTGTAGTGGGGATTGTCCTTGATAATTAAATTCTTTTCACTCATGAGACACCCTCTATTTATAAAACAATAGTATAAAGGAGCAGCCTCATTTGATCCTTTTAATTTTTTTTTCCTTGGCTTAGATTTTCAATCATTCGAACTGTAAACATTTATTTCAATTCCATATGGTTTCACAAATGTTTCCAACATAAGAAGCTTAACTACTTACAAGAAAAGAATGCTGTATTGAGGCACATGATAATCATCAATACTTCTTGTATTTTTCTACGTTCTGAGTGATTTATTACTTCATTAGTTTTACTCTTAAGTTTAGCCCCATAAATAATCCGAATTACTTCAGCTCCTTGAAGTGATTAGACGCTATTCAAGACCAAATTCAATTATCGGCTATTCTCTGATACAATAAGAAACCCTGTAGGTCGAATCTGAAGTTCGACAATGGAATTATCAATTATCTGTGGCTATTGAGTTTTCCAATTGGCTCTTGAAGAATTGGCAGGATAGCAGGGATCATTACTACGACGCGTTATTGGTCTATTCTTCAAGGATCCAACAAAGCCTCTTGCCATCTCAGGCGGAAGAACATCCTGTCTGTTCTACTTCTATGCGAACAGAAAGGCTTTTAAGTTCGGTTGCTTGGATATCATCGTTAAGCAGGGCCGTATGCATGACTTGCTGACCAATCTTAGTTCAAGGTATTCTGGAAAGAATATCCCTTTCTGAATCATGAAAACGTACCTGGAGTTTCAAAATTATGTCATTTGCTTACTTATTCATTTATTCATTCGATTGAAAGAGAAAAAGTAACCAAAATTAAAAACGTACATATCATTTATTACCACAACGTCAACTTCTAATAATAGTTGAATGTAGAATGAATAATCATGCAAAACGAGCTAAACAGCCTACGCTCGTTCCTAAAGCGTAAGCTTAGGATGGAGAAAAAACTGATAACACGTATCATATTATTCATATGATTCGAAAAACAGGCACAGAAAACCTGAGCAACAACTCTGTTTCGCTCATCACTGAGGAATCAGTATCAGCTAATCTGCAAGTATGTTGTGAACAAAAAAATCGGAATGATTGTTTACGTTTCATTCTTCTTCATTTAATTAAGTCCTGCGTTTGTAGTGGAATAGCGATAATATGAAAATAGAAAAGTAAAGAAAACAGAAGGAAAACTGGGTATAGAAATACTGAATGGGCTTTAAAGATATAGGACAATCGAAGTCTAATTAGCTTACAGCTTGCTCAGGCTTTCCATACTTGCAATTTGATCCTTCTGAGTAAAATCTTATACGGGAAACTTATGGAAAACAACTTTTTTATTCTATTCGTTTTTCCAAAAAAGCTACCAAATCCTTATATGAGATCTCAATCTCAAAACCGATATTGTTCGTGAACAATGGGTAAAAGTTCTAGAAGAGAGTGATAGTTATCCTAACCTTTCTTTAAAGTATTGCAAAACCCTTAAATTTTAATATTTTTGATCACTTATTAAATTTTGAGTATCTTCTGCAAAAAACATATCACGTTAAACTCGTAATTTTAGAGAAGAAAGTATATATAGACAAATTTCGAAGAGAACTCACATTTCAATTTCATCCATGTAATTCGTAAAATGGGCGACTGTTTGAGTTTATTATAAAATTTTTCTGTCTTGAAAAGTATTTTGGTCATTATTTCAGTTGAGATAACTCATACTATTTCGTATTTTAGGTGAAAAAAGATTAAAAACGTAACAGAAGCTTCTAATGAATCGTGAAGTAAGCCTTGTGGCAATACCACTGATAATCATGAAGCAATCATCATAGAATATTAACGGATGTCATTCGCAATTACTAGCGAGAAATTATAACAAATTAAGTTCCTACCTGCTAATTCCTGTTATTGTTTCGTTTCATGTCTGTTTCATGGAGAATTAATAAATATGGAAGACGAAAATCGAGTGAATAGAGATATGATGCAAGTTTATTTTCAATCTGATAGGAACTTGGCTGCCAATATCAGAAAACCTACTTTGCCAATGCCGAGATTAACTGTGAACTCTATTAGGTTAATTGACTCTAGTACACAGGAAGTGAAATCCGTGATATGAAATTTAAAAAGTGGTGAATCGGCTGGTGTAGATGGTTTGAGAACAGAGACTATAAAGATAGTTGTGGACTTCATATAGGAGCAGCTAGTTTATGTTATTAACCGGTCTATGATTGAGGGCAGATTCCCTTCTATTTTCAAAATTGCCATAATCAAACCTGTTTATAAATCAGGGGATTGGAGTTTGGCTTCAAATCATAGACCCATATCTATCATTTCGGTATTAGGAAAGATATTCGAAAAAATCCTAAAATGTATAGAAACATTTCTCGATAAGTATAAGCTTCTATCAAAGAAACAATTTGGGTTCCAAAAAGGTAAGTCTACGAATGACGCACTAGAAAATGATGAGGACCTACCGGCGATATGCATTTTTGTTGATTTATCTAAAGCCTTTGACACTGTCCCTCACGATGTTTTATTGAAGTCGGTTTCAGTGGCGTTGCATATGACTCAATGTCTTATCATTTAATTAATCGGGAACAGTTTGTGGAAATATCGGGTTGTTGAAGTTCGGAAAGAAAGTTGTTTTTGGTGTACCTCAGGGCACAGTGCTGAGGCCGATGCTATTTTACATATATGTTGACGAAATATTCCACTTACCCATGACGGGTGATGTTACTTCTTTCGCAGATGATGGCACCATATTTTATTCGGCATCGTAGTGGTTGTCACTGAAAAAATAAAATATAAACAGACTTTTGTACCTTATTAAACTTTTACAGATCAAGATCATTAACTTTTAATGCTGATAAAACATCTTATATGACTTTTTGTACTGTACCTACGAGGATGCCCGACTATGACACTTTGAGTTTTAACTTGAGTGATTCTAACATTGTCATTAACAGTTGAATGAAACTCAAATACCTGGGTGTTCTGTTGGATCCATTTATTCGTTGGGATCAACATGTATTAACTGTGACTAAAAAACTAAGGCGACTTTTACCCCTTCTTAGAATATGTAAGGGCTTTTGCAATTTAGCCCAACTCAGATCCTTATATTGCTCTGGTCCGATCCATCTCATCTTATGGGATTTTGGTATGGGGGGGGGTGTGGAAAAAGTTCACCTGAAAAAGTTAGGAGTCATTCTAAAATGCTTCATTGAAATAATATATGATTAAAGTCTTACTTACCCATCTGATCAACTGTGTGTTGAGTCTGAGTTATTGGATATGAGACAACTTTACTGCTACACTATGATGTGTCATTTCTTTAAATACAGAAGTTCTCATAGCCTTATTGCTAACAGTCATGATACGAGATATTCAGGTCGTAGACACTGTGTACCGAGAGTCCTTAAATCGGTTGGACAGAGGTTTTTCTATTTTTGACTCCACGAACTTTCAATTTACTGCCTACAGAATTACGGCACGTTGAATCCATAAACTTGTTCAAAAATAAAATGAAACTATGGACGCTTTCGCAAGAAAGAATCCTTTTCTCAGTTGTTATCGAGTTAAACAACTTTCGCTAATATGAGAATAATCACATTGTCGTTGTTTTATTAATAGCTTAAGAAGAATTTCTTTTTTTTGTGTCATATCATCCCATGTACAAGGTTTAACCTTCAATGGGTTTCTAACGGAAAGTTGAATAAAGAAACATATTTTACTCTAATGTAGATATAATATATTACTTGAAGTCATTAGTTCTATTACTTTATTTTGTTTTAGATAAAGTTTTTTACTGCTGGTTAACCACAGTATACTGTGTAAATTTGTTTATATTCATCTGAATAAAGTTATCAATATTGTTATTAATAGAGCTCGAGCATTTCGACTCTTTCGAAAACAATTTTCAGGTTGTATTGAACCAGAGCGCTGCTTCTTTGGAGCACACTATGTGCCCCTAAAAAAGGGGTCCCATCTTCTATATTTGATTAACAAATATTAAACCCTAATTCACGGAAAATACTGGATAAAATATTTAACATTCGAAATAATTTCATATGTCAATAAGCGATGACTTTGATGACACTATCTCATTCATTGTTTTATAGAACAATGTCACCTCTCTCGAGATTTTCTATCCCTTCAATAATCTGAAATTCTCTTTTTTTTTTCTCTCACGTATTCAACTAGCAACGTCTGTTTCACCACTTCTACTAATTCATTAAAATAATTCAAATTTTAGTATTAATCAAAATTTAACTTTGAATATATATAGAAATATGCAGGTTACTCAATAACTTATTGATGGGATTGATGGTTATCCGAGACAAAAAACTATTTATGTGTTCAACAAAACGTTGATAATTTTCGATGAATAATTACACAAGTCTGCAAAAAAAAGTTGAGAGCTGTTTTGGTTTTTTTTGTGTAATTCTTATGTTTTTGGGTGTGCTGAATCAGAAAATGACTTTCATTTTATCCTAGCACGTCACGTTTTCTGGAAATGTAGGTGTCTATGCTAAACAAGTTATTATCTTAAAATAAAACATAATTTTTTTTTAAATAAAGTAATTTATAAATGCGAATCAAAACTTATTTTCTTATCTAAAATACATTACTTGTGAGCACTAAACACATTTTTTTTCCCAGTGAGACTCCTTTTGGTACATTATCGCTTGAAGCATCTGGAAGGTCTCTTTTAAGCGTTCAACAGTAGTCTGCCATCATTGATACGCTCCATCTTACCTGGTATCTTTTTTCCATCTCCTTAATATGTCGGTGAAATCGTTTTCCTTGCTCTTCACTCACGTCTCCTAAACTTTCTGGAAAATAGTCGAGGTGGGAATGAAGAAAATGTACTTTTTAAACTCATCAAGCAACCTAAAGCTCGAAATGCTTTTAACATTCTTTGGACGATTTGTTTGTAGTTAGGGTCTTTGTTATTGCCAAAAATTTTGTTATGGCTTATTCAAAGGCAATCCACCTTTCTCAATGAGGATCCGTCATGGTTGTGACGAATAGTGGATCAGCCATAAGCCGTCTAATATCTGGTCCAACGAAAACACCTTCCTTCAACTTTGCCTCCGAGAGGCCAGGAAACTTTGATATTAAGTATTTGAAGCAATTTCCATCTCTTGGAAGTGACTGTACAAATTGCTTCATCAATCCCAGCTTTATGTGAAGTGGTGGTAAAAGAACTTTATGAGGAGGCACCAAAGTTTCATGCAGGATATTCTTTTCGCCAACTTTAAGCTCCCTCGTAGGCCAACACTTTTTGGTTCAGTGATTTTTTTGGTTTCTACTGTCCCATAGACACAAAAAGCAAGGGAATTTGATAAACCCAGATTGCCGTCCGAGCGCCATGCCAAGATTTTGAAATCACCGCACACTTGCCAACCGTGGTCTTTATATTTTAATTTACAAAAAATCAATTCCAACTTCTTGTAGGTTTCTTTGAGGTGTACGGAATGACCGACAGGAATGGAAGCATAGAAACCGCCGTTGTGAAGCAGAACTGCTTTAAGACTTTATGAAGAATCTATAAAAATACGCCACTCTGCTGGGTCGTAAGAGATCTTAAATGTATTCATCAAACCTTCAATATTGGTGCAATAAACCAACTCGTCCTCTTGGGCAAAGTAGGAAAAAAACTGCTTTTCACGACATCTCACCTGATCTCCAAGTTTGAAACCAAAATACGCGAAGTATACTTTTCTTACAAAGTCCGTAATTTTAACTTGTTGCTTTAATGTCATATATTCTCCACAAATGTAACAGAAACTATCCGAAGAGTTCACACACTTCCGCACAGACGACATTGCACTGTATTGGACCAAGATCTATAAAACAATGATGAGTTAACACGTAATTGTCCCGCGCCACTTCTACACTATCGGAGCGCGCACGTTCAGGTTACAACATGTTTATACTTGTTAATGTAGGTCAAACAGGGTGTTCCTTATGTAGAAATTAATGATAGTTAGGTCCTGTAAACATTTTAAAACAGTAAACAAAATAAAATTATACCTATCATTTATACTGCAAGTTAATCCTTTTTGAGCCCAAAAAATCCGTTTTTGTAATAAAATTTTGCGTTTTGTAAAATAACCTCACGTTCTGGATTTTTTTGAGTATGTTTGTTGTTTTCAGAACACCTAAATACATAGAAATCAGTTGAAAATATCCAGACAGCATTTTTGTTGCAGACCTGTGTTATTAATGATAATAATGATCTTCTTTTTACGGAAATCCATTTTCAACTGAATGATGTAGAAATATATTTTGCACTTTCCACAGTTTTATTCCTTCAAAACACCAGACCGTCAGGTTAGGTTAGATTGAAAATATCAAGCGACTAATCTACTTTTTCTTTTTTTTTAGAGAAGGAAAATCTTCGAAAAGATACTCCTGGGAACGGGGCCAACTAAAAACTAAATGATTTGGAAAGGTAGAATTAAAATTCGCAAAAAATCGTTAGTAGAATATGGTCTAGGAATAGGCTTCGAAGAATAATGTAAGTATGTATATTATTGGCTGGAGGGAAAGATCAGGACAAATTTGAGGTTATTACTACAGATATTATAGAGAAGCAGGGCGGAAAAATTCAGTCTTTGTAGCAACAATGTTAATATATTTAGTATTTCAAATAATGAAAAAGCAACATTTTTTTAGACAGAGGAGGAAAATCTTCGGAAAGATGCACCCCGGGAACGGGGACAATGTCGGATTTTTATTGACTAAAAATCCTCTCTTGAAGTTTCAGCCCGTAGGCTATAGTCACCATGTATAGAGAAACATGGCAGAAGATGTTGAAGATTGACCTAAGTCAAATACGCATTCCCAGCCTAATCAATTACCAGGGACCACGGTCTACGCATGGTATCGTTTTGGTTTGTAGTCCATTAGAGTAGAGACTGTTGGGTTCTTATGGCTCAAAGTTTGTGACTTTGAGGACGCCGGAACTCCGAACGTACTATGGCGAACGATGCTCGCAACAGCTTAACATATGTAGATTCTAATTTTTGAAAACATTCCTTCGGAGCTGTATCGTAGATTGAAATAGCACATGAGAATTTACTACGGATAATTGTATTGAAGGCAAGAAGTTTTCTTCTGGGGTACTTCGAAAGATAGGTTAAAGTTGGACAAAGGCTTTATTTTGCAGATATTTCATTGTTCCAAGTAAGCCCTTTGTGCGGGTGAACATTCAGATAATTTACTGAGCGACTAGTCTACAGATTTGAAATTTCTCAAATAGATGTAATTTACCTATATTAATGTTGAGTAGGGGAGAGGTATTGCTATCTAACTAGCTATTAAGGATATTATTTGTATTTTTACAAGGTTTATTGATTTTCGAATATTCCTAAAGAATAATTTTCTTTCCTTTGTCGCAATTGAAGATGAAAAGTTTGAGATTATCTAATGTTATTATATGTTTTGTGGATTAAATGTGTTTACATATTGGCAAATTGTTGTCAGAAGATAAATGTTCTTTGAATCTAGTTTTGAAGCTCCTTTTTTTTCACGGATACATTTATTCAACAAGATTCTGACACTTTTCGGTAGATCTTCTCTTTCTATCTTGGGTATCTTGGCCGTGATTCTATCCACTCCTGAACTTGCACTTCCATGAATTTGGAAATTATTCAGGAATTTCTTCGGAAATTTTAAATTTTCATTGCAACATATTTGTCGGTTTTCATACTAGGAACTATACAGATTTTCATTAAAATCCTGGGCAACCCTTATTATTTCTTTTTTACTATTAACCACTGTACCATTTTTCTTTTTAATATTTTCGATGGCGTCTTTGAAAAATTTCGTGTTGTACTCCCTAATGTCTTCACGGATACTCTTGTCTATTTCTCTCTATATTGTTCTATAGTTTTGATCTTTTCTAACAAAAGCAAGTCATATTTTTTGAGGAATTTTACTGAATAATTGTGATTCGTAACGCGTTTCACTACACCGTAGCTTCTTCAGACGAATGAATGTACAGAAATTATAACAACTATATGTAGATACAATTGAGAATATAAAAACAAATGAACCTAAGTTATTAAAAGCCTATAGAGTTGCTTCTTCTCAAGTGGTTATTGATGACAGGTATATCCAATAAAATTAAGGAATAGATTGCTCCATGAAGAGATTCAATAGAGGTGAAGGGCTTAAATCGACTTGTTCATTAATGAATCACCTGAGTGTTTGTATTTGTTGATTTCTAAGATCTACATTTCAAAATTTATTATCTGTACGCAAAATTTCAAACTGTGGGTTGAAAGAGTGATTATTTTCTAGGAGATGATTCGCGTAATTTGAATCTGATTTTTCATTTGAAAAACTGCGTTTATATTCCGATATTCTAATATTGAAATTTTTATGTATTCTACCAATGTAGAAATTATCACAGTCATTGCAATTCAATCTATAAACACCTCACTTATTATTTCTATCTGATTTAGTTTTATTGTTTTTATATATTTGCCTAAGTTATTATAAAGCTATGTTGAAATTATTTCTACTCCAGAATGAACTCAGTTTTTCACTTGTAATGCCAACGTAGGTTAAGGTGTTGAATTTTTGTTTCAATTTATCGACATGGTGAACTTCATTCAATGCGATTCTTCTTTGTTTTTATTCAAAATATTGTTTATTGTTTTGGGATTATAACCATTATTGTTAGCTGTTCGTTTAATTAAATTTAATTCTTTGGGAAATTTTAGAAATCAACAAACACAAACACTCACGTAGACTCATTAATGAACTAGTCGATTTGAGCCCTTCACCTCTATTGAATCTCTTCAGGAAGAATTTTATTCCTCAATTTTATTGATCATACATGTCATCAATAACCACTTAAGAACATTTGTATATTTTCAATTATATCTATATATAGTTGTCATTCGTCTGAAGAAGCTACGGTGTAGTGAAACGCATTACGAATCACAATTATTCAGTGAAATTCCTAAAACAATATTACTTGTTTTTGTTATTGGTAGTGGAATTTTACCAAGTAAAAGCCTTCCAAATTCAAAAATTGATCTACTCTGTTCTTTTTTCTTCTTGTCTCTATTAGGTCTTTAGTGGTTTGATCCATTCTGCTGACTCTTCTGTTTGCTACATACACATATTTTTTCATTACCACTTATGTGCTGCTCTTTACAGTTTCATTGAGTGTTTATATCTCCATGTCTATCAGTTTTTCGGTTCCTTTCAAATTTGGGCTTAGTGTGTATTGGAATTTTTCTTTTTCAGCATGAGACTTTCTGCTATGGAGTATTTCTGTTTATTGAATATTTCTTTTCAGTCTGTTGTTAATATAGATGGCTGCTCGGACTATACCGATGTCCTTATTTCTATCGAATCAATTCATAAAAATGATATCTTGATAGATAACCGCTTTATTAGTCACAATTGATTTCATTTTTAGAAGTTCCAACGGGGCTCTTCCAAGTCCATCTACTCTTCTCAGATTTTGCAAAGTTCATACAATATAGTTGTTCATTCCTGTAGCAGTCAATAAGCATCTCTCCTGTTGTATTTCTATCATCCACACCAAATCTACGGATATTCAGAATGAATTGACTGTGTTTTTGCCATTTTCGCGTTATGAAGTCCCCCATAATAATAACATACTTAGCGATTTCGTTGCTTTTTGTTCCTGTTATTTTGTCAGAGGCGGACGTTGGAAAACAGATTTGAATTACCTGCTAGTTGTTCCTCTTGTTAATTTCCACATATATGGACAACTCTTTCCGATTTGACATTTTTATTATTCCATATTCGAGCCTTTATTAACCAATAAAAAAAAAATGGTTGTATATACAGAGACCTTCATGGCCTGTTAGACTCTCAGACTCGGACAGACTCCGTCTATACCGATTTCTCAAAAGCATTTGATAAAATTTGTATATCGACCTTAATTTATAAATTAGGTGTAGCAGGTGTTGACGGTAATCTTCTGAGTTGTGCTCAATCCTTCTTGAGGGTAGAATGCAGTCTGTCTGGATCAACGGTTTACAATGCGATTATTTCATTAGTACTTCCGGTGTGCCTCAAGGAACGCACTTGGGACCACTCTTTTTTATCATCTACGTTAACGATATCGAGGGTTGCTTCAGACATTCTGATTTCTCACTTTATGCGGATGATTTGAAGGTGTTCAGGCCTATCAGGTGTTGGGATGACTGTCTTAAGCTTCAAAGTGATTTGAATAACTTATCTAATTACTGTTGAGGATAACCATCTTTTCCTGAATTTGAAAAAGTGCTGTTCTATTCAATTCACTAGAAATCACTCATCATTCACGTTTCCTTATACAATTGACGGATGTACATTCAAGAAAGTGTCTTCGATCACAGATTTGGGTGTGACTTTTGATAGTAAGCTTGATGCACACATCAGTCGGATTGTAAGTAATTTCAATCGTATGTTTGGCTTTATATTTCGGAAGGGTAGAGAATTCAGGAATGTTAAATCTTTTCTCACTCTTTACTATGCATATATTTTCACTAAACTTAATTTCTCGTCTTGTATATGGAATCCTCGATACATGTGTTACTCCAATCGCATTGAAAGGGTTCAGAATAAATTTATTCGATTCGTTTGCTATGGAATGGATTTTCAGATTACTAATTACGACCATACACCTGCTCGAAGATATCTAAACTTATTATCTCTAGAGAATTCCGATATTTTGTTTCTGTTCAAAATCGTGAATTATATTTTTCAAGCACCTGAGGTGTTTCATATGATCTTATTTAATATTCCCACTAGATCACCGAGGAACTATGATCTTTTCTCAATCAGTTTCAAAAAAACAAACTGTGCACAAAATTCCATAAAAAAGTAGAATGGTGCACTCTACCAATCTGAATTCTCATTAAGATTTGTGTCTCGCTTATCTCCTTGAAAAAGAAATGTCGTTCAACTTTTCTGTGATTCACTCTTTCTTGCATTCATAACTTATCAGTGTTGTTAATCGCAGTAAATTCTAATAACTTGTAATAGTCAGTACTTTTCGTAAATGTTTTGTTTTAGAATTAATTTGTATTGCTTACTAGACTTTTTTATGTATTTTTCAGGGAATGTCGTTTTGGCTTCGGCTGTTGACATTCCTTTGTGATAATAAATAAATAATGAATAAATTGTGCGACTCCACCCTCGTGATTATTTTTATAGAGGTTTTTCAATTATATCCATAACTAGAGAAAAGATTTTGAAGAAACCTATCGTGATACCAGCACTCTGGATGCAGTGCAAGAGGTAGAAAATCAATTTGAATTTCAGAATATGTTAATTATTTCAGAAACCATTCACGTTATATATAGGAAATGTTGGAGGAATTCACCTAGAGACATTCAAAAATGAAGTGGAATAAAGGGTGTCACATCAAGAGAAATATAGCTGTCATCTATAACTTCTATAACCGAACACTTATAAGTAGGACTGCATAAGAAAAATTCAAAATTTGTCTTATTTCTTGCTGTATCATCTGCAGAGAATGAAGTGAAATACCCTGTTTCTACCTGTTAAATGATTCATATCTGAAATATCGGCAAATATGTCTATTATGCAACCATAAAAATAACTCTTTATGGCAATATCGGTATAATTTTTTTCTGTGTATATTTTCGAATGAGGAAATCACAGAATAATCTCAAAGAACTGTCGTGGTTGAACTGATAAATCTCTACGGTGCAGAAGGAAACCACAGAGAATGGATTATTGATGTCAAAATAATTATTATATTCCCATTTGATCTTGTATTATAATGAAGCTTTCATATAATTAAGGAAGAAATGGAATAATGGAATAATTTTGGATTTTATCCGAAATTCTTTGACATATTCTTCCACTTATTAAATTCCTTTATACCAATTTACTTTCAGTAATATCCCGACTCTAGTGAAAACGGCTTTGAATTAACTAGAAATGCCATTATTGTCAAAGCTCTCAATGGACCACTGCTTTCTAGATATAATTAAACTCATCACATTTCGTACCTACATTCTAATTTTCTGGGTGCAGAATAATTCTAATCTACTCTCGAAATCAACTATTTCTGAGTTTCACCTCACGTGAGTGCAATACAGATAACCGGCGCTGTACTAACACTGCATAATTTGGAAATCCTCTAGGGAATTTCTAGTAGAATATGAGACACGAAATTCACTCTATATTTCATTACAGTTGAAGAGTTAAATGTGCTGAGGTGTGTGAAATAATATTAATAAGTAGTTGACAGGCGTTGTCCCATTCGAATTTCCAGATTTTCATTTTTTCCAATTGTGTTCATGATACTCAACTAAGAACTCAAAAAATCAAAATAATTTATCGTTTTTATCATCAGTTACGTTCACGAGTTCATACAAAAATACACTCCCCACAAAAATTGTCGCATCATCCTACTTTTACGACAATACTATATAAACTTTAGATTGGTCATTCAAGAGTCGCTTGGTCAATTTGAGAAGTGTAAAATAGGAAAATATCATTCAGAATAGATGAGTTCATGATGGAAAATATCAACAATTTCCGAGTTGAAGAAAAATTCTACCATCTTCAAACATTCGCGAAGAGACCAATCAACTAGCATCGAATTGTTACTAATCATTTTCAAAATCGAGTGTTTCCTCCCCGAGCCCTAATTACTTCCAGTATATGTCTAGGTAGCCCCTCAAACAAATTTTGGATGTACTCTTGAGTCACAGAGTTCCACATTTCAGGAAGCAGATTTTCTAGTTGTTGAAGTGTTCTACAAAGCATCCAACGTTACTAAATTTGCCACCCCATGTTGTCCCAAACATGTTCTATGGGATTCAAGTCGAGACTTCTGGCTGGCCATCTTAAAATATCAATTTCGGCATTTTGCAGAAATTCTGTAACTACTCGATGAGGCCCAGCATTACCATGCATATAAATTAAGTTTTCGCCAATCAATGGGCCAAAGGGTACAACATGGGGTTCAATGATGACTAACCCAGTTCGACCATGGGAAGAAATGCCTCCCCACACCATTACTGAGCCCCCTCCGAAGTTTTCGGTTAGCCGGATATTGCATTGCTGATACCGTTCCCCAGGTCGACTGTATACAGGCATGCGTCTATTATTTGATACTAGACAGAACCTGGACTCGTCGAAAAGAGAACATTCGACCATTCTGGAATACCCCAATTTGCATGTTTCCTCGCAAACTGAAGTCTTGCAACTCGATGCTGTCTGGTGAGACGCGGGCCAGTAGAAGCCACCCTTGGTCTGATATCGTCTTCTCTGAGCCTGTTCCTAACAGTTTGCAATGAAATATGCACATTTCTGGAAAGTGCAAGTTCATTTTGTTACATTCTAGCCGTACAGTGCCGAACTCTTAATGCAGTTAAATGAAGCCAACGATCATCAACCGGTGTTGTTATCCGATTTCTTCCCTGTCCGGCCCTCCTTCCATATTTCCCTGTTTCGGGGTACCGATTAATTGCTCTTTGGTTAACATTCATCAAGTTAGCCAACATTGGCTTCGCCTCTCCTCTAGAAGTGTTACAATTCTTACCACTTCATGATTACTCAAATAGCGTCCAGGACGTTCAACAGCCATTACAATAAATTCGAAAATTCGGAAATTCGAAAATCAACAAGAGACACAGAAAGCTTGCATTAATTAAGCGTGAAAACTGAAGAGAAATTGAATTAATACTGATAGTCAAATAAATTCATTCTTGTTGCAGACGTGTTTGAGATCATATGGAAACAAATTTTACCCCATAGATAAGATTTTATTCCTCTCATATGTCCAAGAACATATGTTGACAAAGAAACTGCGTTCGATAGTGGAATTCAGAATACCAGGTGATGCGACAGTTTTTGAGGTGTGTGTAATTTCTGCAATTATTTTTCGACTATTTTTCGTCAGCTGAGAATCATGAAATTTGGCGAGAGCCAATGTCAAATATCACAAGTGAAAGAAAGAAATTCAAAAGCTGTAGATTTCTTTTCACCGAGAACTGAAGAAATGAATTTATTCGCATTTTCTCATGGACGCGAATTTCAACTTCATATGCCTGAATTTGAGCTTAATCAATCAGTTCTGTACTCGTAAAATCATAAAATTCTGCAAGGAGAAATGTTTCAAAGCGCAAGTGAGTGAAGGACTAATAATTTTTAGAGACTGCACAGAAAGAATCCAAAAACTTTGGAAACTCTTCATTCGCGAGAGACAACAATCATCCAAATTATGCTGTGACTGAAAGGATTCTCAAGGTTAAAAATCTCTAACGTATAAAATAGTCAGGTTTGTTCGGACACTTATAACTTGAAAACGACTGAACCGATTTTCATGGTTTTTTATTTGTTGGATTCTTTTCCATCTTGAATATCAGAATATCTATTGAAAACATTGCAAAATTGACAAAAACATAAAATAGAGGAAAATACATTTCCTCATACAAATCATTCATGGGCTTCGTATCTGTCAAAAATTTAATGTTCATCCCGTCGATGCGATAAGTTCTCCCCTCAAACTAAAGAACTTTCCTTGAAAAAGTTCCTTTTCATTCTATAGTCCATCGTCGATGTTTTGTGCTTGTACGTGATCCGACTATTATTCGGTTGGTCGATGAAATTTGACTTTTTAAATTTGTAAAACTGTTAAATGTGAAGTGCTGAAGCCTTTTGTCTCGTGAGTTATAAAGATTATGAAGTACATTTTCGATTTACTGAGTTCTTACCCGTGTTTGAGAACTGTTAACAATAAAAAAGACACAATATGTGAAGTGTAACACGGAATCTTACGGGCACCGTTGCTACACTTGTCGTGCGGTAAAATTAGTTTGGACAAAGGTGAATCAGAACGCAGAACAGAAGAGGACACTGTGAAGTGTGCATGGTGTGATATTGTTGTATGTAAGAGTTGCTCAGATTTGGGTTCCACTGAATATAGGGCAGCATATCTAAAAACAGGCAGGCGGTTGAAATTTTTCTGTGGGGACTGTGATGAGAAATTTGAGCAGAATAAGTCTCTTGAATGGAATATTGTTGAAGTTGTGAATGGGCTGAGGAAAGTGGTGAAAGCCCAATCCTGAAAATTAATAGGCTTGAGGAAATCATTGGGTCTTTACCTAAGGAAGGCTCCAGAGAACTCTCACAAGATATGCCCGAGAAAACGTATGCGGAAAAGGTTGGCGATCCAGTTTTGATAGTAAAACCTAAAATTACACAATAGAGTGGAGGAACATTGAATATCAAAAATGAAATTGATCCAGCGAAGTTGGCGGTGGGCATTGAAAAAATGAAACCAATCAAAGAAAGTGGGGTCGTCATTAGTTGAAGTAATGTTATGTCTACAGAGAAGATGCAGAAAAGTGTTTTAGGAGAGTTTGGAAAAAAGTACGAGGTGAATTTATCTGAAATGAAAAATCCTAAAGCAGTTATTGTTGGTGTAGAAGAGGAGGTGCTTAATATGGAGAATTATGAAATTGTAAGTATTCTTTTGAATCAGAACGAGTTTCTAGTCGAGGAAGTTGATAAAATAATAATTAACAAAAAATATTTTGTGAAATCAAAAAATCCGTAAGCAAAATCTAAGTCAGGAAAAGTTGTAATTGAAATAGATCCAAAAATCATGAATAAAATTATGAATGCGGAGAAAATGCTTGTAAAATATAGGAACTGTCGGGTTTTCAGGTACTATAATGTTCTAAGATGTTTCAATTGTGGTCTACACGGTCAAGGCAAAAATGAAGGTAAGAATGAAATACTGTGTTTCACTTGCTTCAGTAAACATGAAAAAGGACAATGTAAAAGTGTTGAACAGATCTGTCGGAATTGCAGAAATGAGAATGGGAAAGTAAACCTAACATTAGATATTAATCATTCGATATTCGATAGGTCTTGTCCATGCTCCAAACGTATCACAGAAAGTATTGATAACAAAACTAAAAATAATTTATAGCAATCCGTAGAAACTAGAATCCTGTAATTCAATATTGAAGGTCTATCATAAGCAAAACATAAAAGCGAGCTTGAATATATTATGAAGCAAGTAGATCCAATAATAGTGTGTCTATCTGAAACGCATATAACACAAAATATTTTAGATGTTGAGTTAATGATTAAGGGATATAGATATAGATAGATGTGAATTGTTTATCTGAAAGCAGACATACTGGTGGTTGTATAATTTATATAAAATCGGGCTATAAATATAAAATAATCATACAAAATGTACTGGAGGAAATTACTGGATTATAGGAATTGAAGTTAATATTG
Organism: Cryptolaemus montrouzieri; assembly: GCA_013387265.2. NCBI lineage: Eukaryota > Metazoa > Arthropoda > Insecta > Coleoptera > Coccinellidae > Cryptolaemus > Cryptolaemus montrouzieri. The sequence goes on along the minus strand of JABFTP020000001.1, from coordinate 52,586,294 downwards.
GTTAGAAAATTTATTCAATCATTGCACTGTATCATTCTCCGAGTGCATCAGGTAACCGATTCATTGAGGATTTCGAAACCATGGTTCATAATTGCGATTTTAATCAGGGTTCGATCATGATTCTAAAAACAGTAACTATGGAAATAAATTGATGGACGCCATTAAAAGATTAGCATTGTATCAGATAAACCAACATTTCACTAAAATAACGAATAAAAGTAGTTCAATGATTGATCTTATAGTAACTAATGATCCAGGTTTGAAATACAAGGTACATCTGACACCAAAGTTCACAAATCATTCGATTATATCGTTTAATATCAAAGATGAAGGCAAAAGAGAGATACGTACGAGAAAGCTGAGATGCTTCAAAAATTCTAACGAGCACGATTTTGAAAATGATATCAGGGCATTAAATGGATGAAAGGATGGATAGGGATGTTGACATCGAGGCTGACAGGTGAATTGAGGGGATGTTGAGGGTCTTGAATGAACATGCACCTGAGAATATCATTGAAATCAAACCTAATCAGAATAACAAAGCTTGGTGGTGCGAAAACATAAGCTTGAATATGAAGAAAAGATATTATCTATATAGAAGGGCTGTTATAGCAAAAAAAAAAGACTGGAAAAATTTCAAAGAAAAAAGGAATGAAGTTGTGAAGACTATTATAAAAGGAAGATAGATTCGTGCAAAGATGATGCAGCAGTTGCAATGTGGAAAACTCTTCAGAGATTATTAAAAAATGGACGTCAGGAGCTTGATGAAGGGATTCAATTTCCGGTAGAGGGTCTGCTCACAAAACACAATGATGTAGCAAATGCGTTCAATCGATATTTAATACGAAGTATAGAGGAAATTACCAGTACTATTGTCAGACAAAATAATGAAGAATTTGTTTTAGAAAATGTAAGAGAAGCAGACAATCTCTGGACAGCGTTTACAACCGTAACATTAGAAGAACATAAAAAAGCTCTACACCATATGTCTGACAACAAAGCAGTACGGATGGTGTAAATACATATATCCTGAAGAAGTGTATTGAAAGGAAAGGAGACGTATTCCTGAAAATATTGAATATGTCCCTCAGAGAGGGTAATGTTCCGCAGTCATGGAAAGTATCAACAATTGTACTGGTTAAAAAGAAGCCAGGTACTACTTCGGTGGTAGAGTATCGGCCAATCAATCTTCTGCCTCCTTATGAGAAACTCCTAGATCTAGTCATCAAAAAACAACTCACAAATTTCATTCATAAAAATAACATTCTGAGTCAACAACAAGCAGGTTTTCGAAAGAACAACTCCTGTGAGACGGCTATGCAGAGTGTGTTGATGGAGTGGAAGATGGCACTGGATGAGAATTTGTTTGTCGGTGTAGTGTTTCTGGACTACAAAAGAGCGTTTGAACCAACGGACAGAAGATTACATTGCAAAAAATTGGAAGAAATAGGTCGGAGGGGAAAGGTTCTGGAATGGTTCAGATCTTACCTAGAAGGGGGGAAATGGAAGGTCAAGTATGAGGACCACATCTCGGAGGAAATTTTAGTAGTTTGGGGGTATCCCAGGGGTCTGTACTGGACTCCGTACTTTTCACACTATATATTGACGACATTGTTAGGATTCTTAAGAACTGAAAAGTTCAGATGTTTGCAGATGATACTTGCATCTATTTTAGGAGCGACAATATAGACGATGTAATTCAAACCATCAACAACGAACTGAAAATTCATTTTACTTGGCTTGAAGATAACAACCTTGAATTGAACCTGCAAAAGACTGAAATCATGATGATACAAAAAAACAGAATGAAAGAAGTTATGGTGTTAAAATTAATGATTATTCCATCGAAAATGTTACTGAGTTCAAATACTTAGGGATAGTAATAGAAAACAACTTAAAATTCACAAAGCACGCTGACTATATCTGTAAAAAATTAGGCAAAAAGGTAGGTTTTCTGGGAAGAATCAGAAAATATTTGAGTGAATTCACCAAATCTTTGGTTTATAATACCATTGTTTTGCCACATTTTCTGTATTGTCCTACAATTATTTATATGTTCGAAGAGAAGGAAATAGCTAGACTTCAGATTATTCAAAATAAAGCTATGCGCTATATTCTAGACTGTGATAATTATACTTCTGTTCGTTATATGTTGGAAAACTGGAAGCTTTCATCCGTGAGACAAAATGTCTATTTAAGAGTTTTTATATTTATTTATAGAATGTTGCATCACCTACTGCCGAAACATTTGGTGGATGGTTGTACATTTAATAAAGATTTCCATGAATATAGTACAAGGAATTGTCAGAATTTTCGTTTGCTTCGGACAAACACTAGGTTTGCGGTTACTCAGATTTTCATTAATGGACTGGGAATGTACAATGGTCTACAAGATAATCGAACCCTTAAGTGTTTCAGGACGAGGTGCACTATATATGTGAAAATTATAAACAAATCGTAGAACAAGTTGGATGAATAACAGGAAAATCCACACCGAGCCATTGTACAGTTAGTAAATGGAGTTTATAACTTTAATATATGTTCATAGAGGAATAATGGGTCATTAGGACCACATCAATATCAGTATTCAATGATATGTATCAATGTTTTTGTAATTAGCTAATTATCATCATCATCATCGACAAAATGCATCCACAATATTCGGATTATAGCTTATTTTAGATTTTAGAATAGTCACTAATGAAAAAGGATTGACATATTTATTGATAATTTATTTTGTGTAAACTAGGAAAAGATATTAACCTACTTGAGAAAGTTTATGTTTCAGAAATCAATCCATCAACATCAATCACAAAGGTAAAAAGTTCATTTCATATTTACATTAAATAAAATAAATAATAGTTTGAGAATATGAACAAAAACATAGAACAAATGCCAACAACTGTTCCTCAAAGCCGTGTAGCCTATGATATATTTAAAAATTACCATTATCAAATATATGTATTTTATATAGATATAATAGGCGGTCTACGATTTGTTTTGAAAAAAGCATTAAGTACTGATCGATATAATCGTTTCCTGTGAGTATTATCTATTATTAACAACGCCGCGACCAAGACGATCTAATCTTTTCCAACGAATATGTAAAGAAATTATGCTACGAAATATTACACGAGAAAAACGCCGCGTTGGTATGGCATTCTGGAAATATTTGCACCTTCATTCCCAAATGAATAAATAAAGAATTAAACATTTTCAACGTTTGAATGGACATTCACTCTTCCCGAATTTTCCGATATCATAATTAATGAAACAAAAGATAATCATCGTCCAAACTTTGAACCATTTTTTTTGAATCTATGTGAAGTTATGCGGTTTTTTCACTATTCTGAAATTTAATATTTTTGACATACCTGATGTTAGAACAGAACAACGACATATAATTCCCATCGTAGGGCTAGAAATATAATCATTCGAGGAATAGAGGAGGCCGATAGTCCCACTAATCAGCGAAAACTGGCAGACGAAACTGTCATATCTGACATTTTAACACTATCAAAGAGGGTCATGAATCGATAGAGGTCATAAATATGTTTCGTTTGGGAAACCCGAAACCGAACGCTCCTAGGCCTAGAGCGATAAAAGACAGCCTTTCTAATGACTATGGTGCCAAACGGATTCTGAAAAATAAGTCAAAACTACACTCGGAGGCAAAATTAGCGGAACACTCGAAAATTTAACCAAATTCGAAGTTCGATATTTTTCCTAATTCTCAACCGATTTAGATGATTTTTTCGGCAAGTTATAGATCAACTCTTCGGCTTTGTAGAAATTATAAGAGAAAACAAAAACAATTCGAAAAAAATTTTATACGGGAGCAAAACTAAAAGTGTTTTTTTTGTCAAAAATTCGTAACACCCTGTGGAATTTCGTGGTCCGAGTTGAAACGTACAATATCATGGTCTGTCAAAACACATCTTCCTACAGTAACGCCCTTCTTGTTTCATGCGTTTATCTCTATTTTTGTAAAATATATTTAATTTCAAGTGAAAAATCACCATTTTGGAGAAATTCCATTGAATCAAGAAATTGTCATTAAAATTCGTCTATCAATTTGGAATTTTCTTATTATCACTCAGGCGTGTCGAAATTGTCGTTTGCGATTTTTATGTTCGAATTGCATTAGTTATTGATGACAATTTGGTTAATTTGGTGAAAATTAGGAATTCATAGGAGATAACAGTCGGTAGGTTTTAAAATACACAACCGAATTCTGGGACCATTGATAAAACTTTTCATTTACACATGTGCACACCTTTTTTTATCAAATATGAAATACAACACACGTTTTTTTGTATATGACCACATTTGCACTTGTTTAAAGAATGAGAGTTTTCCATTATTTGATTTGATACAAATTCGATCGGTTGCGGTGTTTTGTAATTCTTTTACTGTTTACGATTCGAAACGGTATTTTTCATTCAGAATGAGAGATTTACCACCAACCTCAGTAGCAAGGGCAGTTACATTGATCGATGAAGGGCGCACCTACCGCTCAGTCGGTACCATGTTGGGTGTCTCGACGTCGGTTATCCATCGAATCGACCGACGTTACAGGGAAACTGGATTGTACGTGAGGAGGCGAGGACAAGGAAGAAATCGGGCAACCCGCGCTATACATGACCGTTTCATCGTCAATCAAACCATAAGAAATCCATTAACATCAGTGTGAGGACAGTCAGAAGACGATTAAATGAAATTGGTCTGAGATCATACGCGCAAGCAAGAGCACCATGACTCGATAGAGCCCATCGGGAAGCAAGATTGGCGTTTGCTAGGGAGCATGTAGCATAGACAATCAATCAGTGGAGACGAGTTTTATTTAGTGATGAGAGCCGATATTGTGTGCATTTCGTGGATGGTAGAGACAGAATATGGAGGCATCGAGGGGAACGGTACAATCAAGCGAACTTCGCAGGAACTGAGCAATACGGTGGAGGGTCAGTTATGATATGGGGTGGCATATGCTTGGGAGTACGAACGTACGAACTTAATGCCCATCGGTATATAACAGAAATTTTGGAGCCCCATGTTGTGCCTTTTGCTCCTTACATAGGGGAAAATTTCCTTTTTATGCACGATAACGCGCGCCCTCATACTGCGCGCATAGTGATAGAATATCTCAATGAAGTTGGGATTACACGAATGGACTGGCCGTCGCGGTCACCGAATTTAAACCCGATCGAACACGTTTGGGACATTCTTGGAAGAACGGTTCGACAACGGAATCCAGGCAACGTTGAAGAGCTGACATTGGCTTTGGTGGAAGAGTGGGACAACATACCTCAACAGATGATAGACAACATCATTGGGAGTATGCGAAATCGTATGCGCGCTGTAATAAGAGCTCGGGGGTCATACTCGCTACTAAAATCAAATGTTTTTTTTGGGTCATCATGAACATTTTTCTCAACATGTTCATTTCATTTCACGAGTGTATCGCCAGGATACACACCTGCTCTCAATTTTGGACAGGAATGATAATTATTATAGAGTGTCACACAAAAAATTCAAAAATAAATGTGCAAAATCAACGATTTTTCCAGTGTACTTCGAGTTCTCCCGGAGCGTGAAATTGGGCAGTGAATTTCAAAAATTTTCATTTCGTTAGATTTCCGCTTCTCTAATTTTGATTTCATTTTTGGGCTAACCTCCGATGTTATGCACATACGCAAGATTAAAAATAAATTCTTGAAATTTGTGACTTTTCGCTTCAAATTGGATATCTCTTGTAAGAATTGAGATAAATGCATAAAACAAGAAGGGCGTTACTGTAGAAAGATGTGTCTTGACAGACCATGATATTGTACGTTTCAACTCGGACCACGAAATTCCACAGGTTGTTACGAATTTTGACAAAAAAACACCCCGTATAAAATTTTTTTCAAATTGTTTTTGTTTTCTCTTAAAATTTCTCCAAAGCAGAAGAGTTGATCTATAACTTGCCGAAAAAATCATCTAAATCGGTTGAGAATTAGGAAAAATATCGGACTTCGAATTTGGTTAAATTTTCGAGTGTTCCGCTAATTTTGCCTCCGAGTGTAGTTGGAACACAATTTTCTCCAATATCAATCGTTGATGACAAGACTGAAGAGCAGATTGAGTATCTTAACAATCTGAGAAGGGAACTTCAGGAAAAAAAGGATAAGGGCGAATTGGATTGGACAATAAAATACCAAAATGGAATTCCGAGCATAACAAAGTGTAACGCAGCACCGAGAAAAAACTTAATTCACAATTAGTTGACTGGCCTATCATATATACAAATTTGGGATCTCTTCTATCCAAAGATAATGATCTAAATGTTTATATACAGTCGCAGAAACCAAATATTGTATGTTTGAGTGAAACTTGGTTAAACTCGCAGATACCTGATTCTCTCATTAATATTATGAGTTACTGTTCATATAGACAGGATCACTGCCATAAGAAAGGCGGTGGGGTTGCCATATATATTCAGGAATGAATCTTATCATGTTTCTCTATTAAAATTCTCCTGTTTGTTTGTGATAAGATTGATATCATCGCCTTAGAACTGAATTTATTTAATATGTCTATAGTATTGATATGTATTTATCGCCCCCCTGATCCCATAGAAACGATGAGAGAAGATATACTTTTGTTGTGTAATACTATTGCTGAGTTGACCAATTCTTACAAAAATGTGATCTGACAGGTTTCAAAAATAGTAAGAAATTTCATAAGTATATACGATCTCACCTAAGCTCCAAGGTTTCTGTGCCTTTACTAAAAGATAGATCGGAATATACTTGTAATGATCCAAGTGAAGTAATGGCACAATGTCTTTTAGACAGTTATACTCAGGAACCACCGATTCCAGCAAACATTCATATGCAAGTTAACAGGAACTTGGAAAATATTAGAGAAGTGCACTTCAATCCCGAAAAAATTAAACTCAAAATTTCTAAACTCAAAAGCTCCTGTTCTCCCGGACCTGATGGAATATCTGCTTTGTGTTTGAAGAAGTATGTCGACAGCTTGATCTACCCACTGAGCCCAATTATAACCCAGTCATTTAATGGAAATAAATTACCATCTGCTTGGAAATCCGCATCAGTGACTCCCATTTATAAAAAAGACGAAAAATTGAACCCATCCAACTATCGTCCTGTGAGCTTAACATCTACTATAGGAAAAATTATGGGGTCAATTATAGCTGATGAACTAGTGAGATTCCTAATAATCCATTCTATAATTTCTCCCCGTCAACAGGGCTGCATGAAGAAGCGATCAGTAGTGACCAACATGCTCCAATCCATGAATGACTGGAGTATTATACTGGACAAAGACGCTCCTCTAGACATAATATATTTAGATTTCTCTCGTGCTTTCGATCGAGTCCCTATAATAAGACTTCTCTTCAAACTCAATTAGTATGGAGTGCGAGGTAACCTACTAGGATGGATCAAAGACTTTCTATCGCAAAGAGACTTTTTCGTGCGTATTGGTGACTCTATATCTAATAAAAAGCCTGTAATTAGTGGTGTGCCGCAAGGCTCTGTTTTTAGACCTATTCTGTTCCTCGTTTACACGTAAGATCTTTGACAAAATTTTGAATCACAGTTTATTTCGTATGCAGACGACACAAAGCTTTACTGCAACCCCAATTTACACCATAACTAGCTGCAAAACGATTCAAACTTCATACTTAAATGGTGTAACGAATGGATGCTTCCTTTAGAGGTTGATAAATGCGTCGCGCTTCACATTGTCAGGTCAAACTCTAGGATGAGTTATACAATCGATGGATTCAACATGAAGAAAGTCACCCAATATAACGATCTAGGAATTTTGGTAACGAGCGACTTGAGCGGGTCTGTACATATCTCTAGCAATTGTGAAAAGGCGAACAGCAAATTGTTTCTCTTGAAAAAGTGTTTCCTAAGGCCTCACTGTGTTTGCAAAACAATATCAAACGTACGTTCGACCCCTATTGGAATTTGGAGGACGGGTCTAGCATGCTGACCTTATACGTGACCGGAACTTGCTAGTGTCTGTACAACGACTCGTTACAAGAACTGGCTACGGCAATATTCGACCATCATACAATGACAGACTTAAACTCCTGGGAATGGACAGTGTTGAGGATAGACTTGTGAGAGGTGACCTAATCTTTGTGTATAGAATACTGTGCGGAAATCTGCAGGATTTTAAATATATGTTCACACTTAACACAAACCAGCATCTTCGAGGGCATTCTCATAAATTGAAGAAGGAAAAATTTCACACAAGAGTTCGGCACAATTTTTTAGTGAATCGCGTTTTCGACAAGTGGAATAACCTTATAGCTTTAACTGTACACTCACCTTCCATGACCACGTTTAAGCAATCACTTTGTATCTAACATTTTGAGCTTCAGTTTGTAATATTTTCCTATACTATTGTTTTGGTTTATCACCCAATTTTTCAATAACTAGACAATCACTTCGCATTATTATTTTCAGTCTCTATTTGTTATATTTTGCTATTCCAACATTTTAGTGCTTCCTTGTATTTTCAATTACTTTTAGGGAATTTATTCTTTATTATCTTAATTTATATAACCATGTTATTAATTTAATTTTCAAATGGGCGTTATAAAAATTTTTCGCCCAAATAACAATGTTATAATAATAATAATAATTATTTTTTTTCCTATTAAAAGATTACAAACTTGGAATCGGAAATGACAGCATACAGATACGCGTTACATCTTGCGTCCGTAGAAAAATATCCGGAATTACAGCACATATCCGAACAGAGAATTTCGGATCAAGGAAGAACAATCGTTAAAAACAGGCTACTTTCTTAAAAAATGCTGCAAAGCATACAAGAAGAGGTCATAATGGAACTTAGAAATGAAGATGATACCCATAACGGTATACCTACCGTCAATGAAAGTGTTACAGACAATATCGAAGCCATGGAAACGAATATCAACATAGAGCGCCCCCCTGAGACGAACCAGCAGAACGAATTTATGTATTTAGCCCGATCAGAACTCAACAAAGCAATAACTGAACTCAATGGTAGTAACCCAACTAAACGACCTAAACTGCCCAAACTCAAGACGAATAAGAACACCAATATCATCCTAGCAATCTGTGCTTGAAGAATACACCGACCAGAACTCCTTGGAGAAAATTTACACTTTGATATACTGTAGAGCGGTAACGGTTCTTCGACTACACAAACAACAATTCTCCACAACTCTGAGTCGATCTGTTCCAAAAAGCATCAGAAAACCACCATGGCAAAAACGACTGGAGAAGGATATTGAAAATATTATAGCTGAGATCGGTCGCCTCACAGAATTCCTAAGAAACAAAAAGCCCTTAAGGTGATTGAAATCCCATATGCGCAAAATTCATAGAAAAATTGGTACGAACACCCTGATCACAAGCAACATATCGACGTGTATATGGACACCTTGAAGCAGAAACTCCAAGCAAAAGCAAAGAGGCTCTCAAGATACATCAAGTGTACTGAAAGGAACCAACGGTTCCTCCAAAGCGCGGCCAATTTTCATAAGGAAAATAACAAAATTGCGACCAACAATAACAGAGAAGTACCTGACGCACAGTGCTTGACCAATTATTGGTCATCACTATGGTCGAACCCCAAAGAACACAATAAAGATGCGGAATGGATCAAGAATGAAAAACAACGCCTTGATATCAAACATATGGACTTCGAAGGAATAACGGAGGAAGAAATCACAACAGTAGTTAGAGCGACCAACAATTGGAAGGCCACAGGTATAGATAATATCCATCTTCTGGTACGAGAAGTTTGATGAGCTCCTTGGAGCCCTAGCTAAACAGCTCAAGTATGTTCTTCAATATCCCAAGAGAACACCCACTTTCCTAACACAAGGCTCAACATATATGCTACCTAAGAGCGATAGAACACAGGATCCGTCTCAATATAGGCCAATCACTTGCCTGCTAACACTCTACAAAATACTCACCTCATGCATATCCAATCGAATATACCAACACCTTGACGACAACAATATATTAGCTGAAGGCGGAAAGGATGCAAAAAGAAACACCACGGGTGTAAGGAACAACTCATCAACGATTCTGTGATAATGGAACAGGCACACGTAGGGGATCGGAATGTTCATTCAGCTTTTCTCGATTATCTGAAGGCATTCGATAGTATCGCCCATTCTTGGCTTGTTGATGTATTGCAGAGATACAAAATTCACCCAGCCCTGGTAGAATTCATGAAGACAACAAAGACACACTGGCGCACGTCTCTGCAGGTCAACATGAACAATAAGTCAATTAAAACAGACGAGATACCCATACGTCGTGGAATTTTTCAAGGAGACTCTTTGAGTCCACTATGGTTCTGTTTAGCTATGAACCCATTGTCCTCAATGCTCAATAGAACAGGATACGAATGTAGGATAAAAACAGATAGGAATTATCATACAATCTCCCACCTGCTGTATATAGATGACATCAAATTATATGCTTCGAACAAGAAGCCATTGGATGATTTGCTGAAAACTGTCAGTAAGTTCTCGGCAGATGTTCATATGAAATTCGGGATTGAAAAATAGAAGACCCTGAACATTCAAAGAGGGGAAGGCGTAGATGGTGAAACACAACTTCCAAACGATGATATTATACAGTGCGTGAGGGATGGCGAAACATACAAATATCTAGGATACCAACAAGCCAGATTGCTAGACCAAAAGCAATCAAAGAAGAAGATTCGTTCAGAATACAGTCAGCGTCTTAAGACTGTGCTGAGATCAATGTTGAACTCGGGAATCTATCAGGACAATTAACACCTACGCCATTCCAATGTTGCTTTACTCATTTAGAATAATCAGATGAACTAAGACAGAACTGGATGATATTCAAAGGCATACCCGAACGATGCTAACAAAGTACACAACAACCATCATCCAAAATCGTCTGTGATACGAACAACTTTGAAGCGGAAAGATGGAGGACGTGGATTAATAGATGTTGTCAATTTACACACCGAACAGATAAGAAATCTCAGAGAATTCTTCTCAGCAAAAGCTCTCACTTTTGACCTCCATAGAGTGGTATCGTTGGCTGATAAGGGGTATACTGAAAAACAAGAGCAATGGTCAAGAAAGGAATTGCATGGACGACATCACCATGAGATTAATCAACCACACATCGACAAAGAAGATTCCAACAAATGGTTGATGAAAGGAGAATTATTCGCGGAAACAGAGGGATATCTTATGACCATCCAAGACCAAGTGATCGCTACAAACAACTACAAAAAATTTATTATGAAGGACGGAACGTTACAAACAGATAGGTGCAGAAAATGCCATATAAGATCGGAGACTATACAGCATATTACGTCCGGATGCGAACAACTGGCCAATACGGACTATCTTCACAGGCATAATAAAGTGTGCAACATTATCCATCAGAAACTTGCACACAAGTACGGACTTCTGAATACGTTCCAGCCATATTACAAGTATCAACGGGCGTCCGTATTGGAAAATGACTCTATCAGATTATACAACGATAGGCCTGTTATCACTGACAGAATGGTGACGAATAATAGGCCGGACATAGTGGTGTATGATAAGAGAGCCAGAACAGCAATGCTGGTGGATGTCGCCATACCGAATAATAACAACGTGCTGAACAAGTTCCAGGAGAAAAAGTCCAAATACACAGACCTTGCTATTGAGATCAAGCAGATGTGGCACCTCGAGAAAATAGATATTGTTCCTGTCATCGTATCCTCCACTGGGTTAAAACCCAAAACTTTGCATGATAGCCTCAAGAAATTAGAATTGCATAAGAATACCTATATAGAAATGCAAAAAGCTGTATAATTAATACATGAGGATAGTTAGGAAATTTATGTCAAGTATATTGTAATCGAGCCTATTCCCTTTGATTGCTAAATCTGGAAAAGGTAAATCATATCCAGCTAACAGCTGAGATGGTGCATAAGTCCACGATAATAATAATAATAATAATAATAAATAATAAATAATAATCATTCAAAGAGGGAAAGTCATAGATGGTGAAACACAACTTCCAAACGGTGACATTATACAGTGCATGAGAGATGGTGAAACATACAAATATCTGGGATACCAACAAGCCAGATTGTTAGACCAAAAACAATCAAAGGAGAAGATTCGTTCAGAATACAGTCAGCGTCTGAAGTCTGTGCTGAAATCGATGTTGAACTCGGGGAATCTAGTCAAAGCAATTAACACCTACGCCATTCCTGTGTTGCTTTACTCATTTGGAATAATCAGATGGACTAAGACGGAGCTAGATGATATTCAAAGGCAGACCCGAACGATGCTGACAAAGTACAACAATCATCATCCAAAATCGTCTGTGATACGAACAACTTTGAAGCGGAAAGAAGGAGGACGCGGATTAATAGATGTTGTCAATTTACACACCGAACAAATAGGAAATCTCAGAGAATTCTTCTTTGCAAAAGCTCTCACTTCTGACCTACATAGAGTGGTATCGTTGGCTTATAGGGGATATACACCTCTAAATCTTGCTACCAGAGATGACCTGCTGAATCTACCATTCCTATCAGATACTGAAAAACAAGAGCAATGGTCAAGAAAGGAATTGCATGGACGACATCACCATGAGATTGATCAACCACACATCGACAAAGAAGCCTCCAACAAATGGTTGATGAAAGGAGAATTATTCGCGGAAACAGAGGATTCCTTATGGCCATCCAAGACCAAGTGATCGCTACAAACAACTACAAAAATTTATTATGAAGGACGGAACATTACAAACAGATAGGTGCAGAAAATGCCATATAAGATCGGAGACGATACAGCATATTACGTCCGGATGCGAACAACTGGCCAATACAGACTATCTTCACAGGCATAATCAAGTGTGCAACATTATCCATCAGAAACTTGCACACAAGTACGGACTTCTGAATACATTCCAGCCATATTACAAGTATCAACCGGCGCCCGTATTGGAAAATGACTCTATCAGATTATACTACGATAGGCCTATTATCACTGACAGAATGGTGACGAATAATAGGCCGGACATAGTGGTGTATGATAAGAGAGCCAAGACAGCAATGCTGGTGGATGTCACCATACCAAATAATAACAACGTGCTGAATAAGTTCCAGGAGAAAAGTCCAAATACACAGACCTTGCTATTGAGATCAAGCAGATGTGGCACCTCGACAAAATAGATATCGTTCCTGTCATCGTATCCTCGACTGGTTTAATACCCAAAACTTTGCATGATAGCCTTAAGAAATTAGAATTGCATAAGAATACCTATATAGAAATGCAAAAGCTGTAATTCTTAATACATGTAGGATAGTTAGGAAATTTATGTCAAGTATATTGTAATCGAGCCTATTCCCTTTGATTGCTAAATCTGGGAAAGGTAAATTATATCCAGCTACTAGCTGAGATAGTGCATAAGTCCACGATAATAAATAATAATAATAATTCGTAAGTGCATAAGAGAATTAGGATTTTCGCATATTCTTTTTCTCTCAAAAACCCGAAGCAGTAAGTGACCATTATTCATAATATAAATGGAAATTCGGAATTTTGGTACACTCTTGAAAGGAGAGAAATTTTTAACCGAATAGATCTTTCGAAAAATGGCAACTTGGTTGATCAGAGGACCTTTGTTTTCTCTACTACGGATTTTTGAGTGCATAAAACTGGTCAAATTTACTTGAGCTTTTGAGAATGACTCTTCAAATAAATTCTAATTTTATTTTCAACAAATATAATATAATAATAAGTCTTTATCTCAAAATTTTCAACATCTTTTTCCAAAGTGCAAATGCTCCTGACAATAAATTTGCTTATCGGTTTAAATTAAAAAATATTGTTTACCTAATTAATACAATATAAACCGGCATAAAATCACTCATTTTTTCATCACAACACAATTCATTGATGATCATTTCGACAAAAATTCAGCCTCTTCAAATATTCAAAATTTACCGAATTCGAAAATATTCAGTGTATTCAGAAATCTGAACAGCTATTTTTAGACGTTTTCAGTCAGTTTTAATGGAAATTTTATCAGCAACAGTTATGGATTCTTCAATCAAGCCCAATCTGAATTCAATTTTTTGGAAAACATATTCAGTTGGGAAAGAATGGAATGAGTGGCAACATATAAAGGTAGTTGGTCTAGTTTATTGACCCCTATAATAGAACGATTCACTATTCGTCTCAAAACAACCAAGTTTTGGGGTAAAAAACTAATAAAAAGTAGAAAAATTCTTATGATTATAACGAGAAATTAAACTATGTATTATACTATCACAAGAGATTTATTGAAAATCAGGATTGCAATTTCGGTCTCTCGACCATCTTCAGCTGACGAGTATTGAACTAAAGTTAAAAATACACACATATATAAAAAGGTAGATACAAAATTAATAAGGGTGCAAACAAGACGTAATAAACTAATTTTGATAAAAGCAGGTATTATTTAAAGATTTCAAATAGGGACGAATAAGCCGGGCCATACTGGTCGTTCAGAAGATTATCTCTATGAGGGGTTTGTTGCAGTTTGAAAATTTCGATGGATTCCAAGAAATCCAACTTTTGTCCCTTAGGTATTCACTTCGTCCCTTTGGCAATTTGAGATCAGGTGAGGGTTATATGGCACCCTGGGGACCATATTAAATATATGAGCGCAATCACAACCTAACGACAAAAATCGCAAATATAATATTTGCCTTCAGGACCTACACAGGCTGTTGAAACGCATCTACTTCGTATCTTTATTTGTCAATTACACATAAAACTTAGATATTGAAAGTAGCTAAAAAAGAGAAAATAGTACTGAAAAAAACAATTTACTAAGTTAAGACAAATAGGACACATGATGAGCTTATCATACGTTGACCAACTGCAACTGTGAGTAGGTTCTAGATTCACTAGCGCACTGGTCGTTTTACAACACTACTCTCACACACTCGTCTTTGGGCGCCACTTGGTGTTGTCTTCGGTCCAAGAACCGGATGCTTCATTCACGGCTGCTGCGGTGGTGGAATAATTCTGCGGTAGATGAATTAGACGAATACTATCCACGTGCGTCGTTGCTATTGTTCGCGTTAGTCCTACCACGTGCGTCGGATTCACCTCGTGTGCGGAAGTAGCGGAATTCTTCACTTGGATTCTCGTATCAATATTTATCGGCTAACTCACTCGGTGATGGGTCCTTTTTCTCAACGGAGAAAAAAATGCCCTAATGCACACGTTGGGCTCCATTTGTTACCGGGATGGGGTCACACACACGATGGAAATACTGATGGTTAACACAAACACTCTTTGTAAACGTAAATTTAAAATGAAATAAAAACACGTGGTTCGTTGGTAAACAGCGGCTGTTTGGCAATATGGTCGGTGGCGTGGGTACTGAAAGCCGGCTCGTGGCAACGCGTGCTGCAGCCGGTTTTCTGAGACAATGTGAATTCGAAAAGGTCGTTGAAGAAAAAGAGCCGGGAGTCTCCGAAATGCACAAATATTTAAACCCTCTGTCCAGGTAGGCTCAGAGTACGCTCTGTGCCTAGCCTGGTCGAAGAGCCTACTAGGCGATCCGTTTTTAAGGAATCGTGGTTAACACGGTAACACGCTTATTCGGAGGGGCCTAGAGCGATCTAGATACCGTAGTGGACACAGTAACAGTATCCACTCTTCCCTACGTATGTCGTTAGAATAACTAGTTTCACAAAACATGCAGTTCGTACCTGTGCTTTCCTGGGTCCTATCTGGATATTGACTGTCATCATTCTTCGAATCTGTTCCTACGACTACATCACTTTCAGAGCAACTGCTGGGTGATGACTGAATGACTCTCTGGCGCTGACGGGCTTTGTTGCTGCTGCTTGTTCCAGCTGGACTACATTCGGTATCGCGCCCACGCCAACGTCCTCGACTTCGGCCACGAGTTTCTGCTGAGCGCAAAGATTCACTTAATTCATTCTTGTATGAAGAGTATGAGATTGCTTTTGCTGTCTTAGTCTTTCTTCCACGATTAGAAGTTCGAAGCTCATCTCCGGGGATGGGCTGAATGTCCTCCGGCAGAACCAAACGAGCTTGTGAGTCTTGTGCTGCAACATACACACCTGACCTGACACATATTGATCAGCAACAGGACTTGTATGGCGATCAGCTGGGTTTTGTTGGGGGTAAGATTGTTGTTCATTATTTGATGTTTCCATCAGAAAATCGGCTTCCGTAAAAACTTGCGGATTGAATGAGTAAATGCCCGTCCCACGAGAACCAGTTACAGCAATTTCCCCTGTGGTGCTCTTGAGATAAGCTCGGCCAAAAAGCTCAGCAATATCTTAAGGCTTCAGCGTTCTTTCAGAATGCAGGAGAAACCTACGAATCTCCTCACTGTAGTGACTCTTAAGCGCGTCCATAAAAGTCTTATTTAACAGCTGTAGCTTATGAATCGTATGAGGAGGAAGACTGATAACAGTGACGTGATTTTCTCGCGCCAGTTGTATTAATTCAAAATTGCGAGTGTGACTATAATGTCCATCAAAAAAAGCAATACGAGAGAAGCCTCGCTTGGTTTTGTTTTTTCTATAAAATGTCTAAACCAGTCAGTGAACAATTTGATTGGATCCAACCAGATAGATGAACTTTTCCAATCGAGCCAGGTGTCGCACCTTTCATTAAAATATCAGTGAAGTTTTTTCTAGGAAATATCATCATCATTGGTGGCACAAACATACCAGAAACTCTCATTTAGCAAACAAGAGTACATAGTGACCCGCGTTCTGCAGTAGTCGAGGCTCCAATCTGTTTCTTCCCTTTTTTACCTACAATCTCTGTTATTTTAGATTGCACAATTGTCAACCCAGTCTCGTCTACTTCAAAAATCCTGTCAGGGGGATAATTTTATATTTAATTTCAGTTTTCAATATATCGAAAAATTCTTTGACTGCTTCACGGTCATTCGTCTTACATCCATTCTTGTCAGTCCATAATATTTCGACTCCATAAACAAAATTTATTTCACTAACTTTTTTCCACCTCAAGTGTATAGGTTTTCTTCCGAGAGGTTTATGCACAAAAAACTCTAACGGTTCTTGAGAATCCATCACTAACTTTTTCAGCATAGATCTTGGTACACAACATATCTTTACAGCTTTTTATACACAATCGTTTTTGTCCTCACAGCTACAATTCCCTTTTTCATTTGGTCAGGATCCCAAGTTTTTCTTTTCTTTACAGATGGAGATATCGAAGTTTTCCGGGGCATCTGTAGCAAAAAAATAAAAAAATGATATGATATATTTATGTCATACATCATATATGACCCAAACCCCCCCCCCCCCATAATACAAACAATGTAAGGAGGCCAAATTGCATGTATCAAAGAATATATAAACAAACCATATTAGAGATATTGATAAGAAGTTTTTTATAATTACCATCAAATTCCAATAGGAAAACGTTCACCGAACACAATGTACAAATTACAAGAGCTAAGGTTCAGTATTTCCGTAAAGAATGAATAAAATGCACAGTACATTTACAAGTTTGGCTATTGCCAATAATTGAAACAGACACAAACACGCGTTTGCACAAAAATTGACTAGATGGCGTGCTTCTAAATTATAAATATCGAAGGAGGCCAATATTCCTGCAGGGGCCCCATTACCACATTCTCCTCTATACCAATAGGGCAGACCGTACTAAAACAGAATCAGGAAGGTAAAATACACGTTTAGTATTGAAAATATTTGGCTCCTATAGAGGAAGCTGATATGTCTCAACTATTAGTTCACAATCAACGAACTATCAACTATCTGATGAAGTGGGAATGTCGTTTCGCTTATTCTTATTCTCTTGGACGAATCAAGAAGCTTGAATTTTCAAGCCTTTCTGAAAAAAAGATTAACTTGAGATGATTTCAAGCCAAGTCAAACAGCTTGATCTTCAAGTCAAGTCGTGAATCCCTACCCATGCCAAACGCCTTCAGGGAACCGGCTCGGAGGCGTGGGGGATATGATACTTGTCCCCTGCGCAGAGTTACCTGGATTCAATCCCCACAAAGTCGGTGGGATTTTTCGGATTCTGGGAATCGTTTGAGTATCCATCTTTTCGGAGGAGATGTAAAGCCGTCGGTCCTGTTTAACAGAGATGCGTTGGACATTAAAGATCCCTTTCCTCGACACAATTCCCCGGCGTGTCATTGGCCAATAGGCGGAAATAGAGCATGTTAAAGTAATAACAAACAAACAAACAACGCCTTCAGGGAGTTCGTGTATAATTACTAGTTATGTTTATGCCCCACAGAGGTCGCAGTGACGTTCTGGTGCGGATATGCAAAAAAAGGTGAATACTTTTGGGATAATTCTCGTACTTCTACATTTCTCTTTCATTATGCATGATCTAACCAAACATCC
Source organism: Cryptolaemus montrouzieri (assembly GCA_013387265.2). Taxonomy (NCBI): domain Eukaryota; kingdom Metazoa; phylum Arthropoda; class Insecta; order Coleoptera; family Coccinellidae; genus Cryptolaemus; species Cryptolaemus montrouzieri. The sequence goes on along the minus strand of JABFTP020000001.1, from coordinate 52,567,838 downwards.
GATGAGTTATGATAAATGAATGATTCCCATTTCTACCACCATGAACGTGAAAGAGGAAAATGAACTCTACCTACTGAATCAGTATCTCGAAAAGAGAATTTTCCACATAAATTTCCTTACGCTTAATTGGTTAAGAACTCTAATACATAATCAAATGTTGACAATTCGAGTCCCGGCCTGGCACGGTTTTTCATATCATGGTAGATTAGATATGCTCACAGTTGGATGAACGACGGTCGATTCAACGTTAGGCAATTAATTTTCCAGCGTAGCGAGTGGAATAAGTAACTGAGGCCTCAAAAATATGCACACAAGCGAGATGCTATACTTATTGGTTGAAAAAAATTATGTTTTGGTTAGATCGTCTTTTTTATTGTTATTTTATCCCTTTCTTTCAAAATATCACAAAACTATAAAATGTATCAGTTTGATGAAAATTTCTTGTTTGTCGCTAAGATATTCAAAGTTCATTTATCGTAATTATGAAGGAGAAACGAAAACGATACACAGAACAATTTGTACCAAATCTTTTCAGAAATTTATCGAAACACTTCATATTTGACAATGTCTATGCATACGAAGGTGTTTAATATGAATATACGAGGGATGTCTATTAGGTTTCGCATCCTGACCATAGGGGACGCCATTTATCAACTGTCAGTACTAAAAATGAACCTCTCTGATTATTTAATATACATACAAAATTGCAGTTCTATGCGTGCAACAAATTGTCGAGTTGACGAGTTAGTTGATATATGGAATTGAAACTTGAGTATTTTCGCGCATCAATTTTCTACCATTTCTAAAAACTACTATCTCAACAAGAATGTCTCGGCGAGTCGGTTTCTGTTTTCAGCATTGAAGTACCACAGCATTCAATATTTTTTCGTAGGTATGGACAATTTGAACGTAAAAGGATTAGTCTTAGCGACGATCCAAAGGCAGGTGCACAAAAAAAATTGGTCACAAGAAAGTATGGATGCTTGTGTAAGATTCTCCAGGAAGATCAGCATGCAGTCTTGCCTGAAATGTTGTCCCAGCTGACGAAGAGTCAGGATTGTTTACATCCCTAAGGTGGGTAGATCGAACTCACAACCCAAGCCGTTTAGACCGATTAGTCTTACGTCTTTTATTTTGAAAACCCTGGAGAAGGTGTTAGATGGATACTTCAGGACCGAGGTCTTATCGCTGAGGCCTGTGAGTGAACATCAATACGCCTATCAAAAAGGTAAATCAACCGATCTGTCACTAAACAACTGGATCGCAAGGAGACTGCAGCTGCAGTCTTCATGGACATTAAAGGTACGTTTGATGCGGCTCCCACTGGCCCCCTATGTCGGCTGCGAGATCTAGAGGAGTACCAAATATTATTGCGGAATGGATTAGTAACATGCTAAATGCCAGAGTGATCAACACTTCATTGAAAGAGGAAGTAGTCACTTTTGTGGCTGGCAGGGACTGCCCACAAGGAGGAGTACTATTCAATTGACGAGGCTTTAACGTGATAGAAATCCATTTTCACAAATACAAGTAAACGATGATTTATACTAAAATATATTATTAAATGCTCGACGCGTTTCGATACACAGTATCTTTATCAAGAGCGAATGAATACTACAAATATATCTTACTGACAAATCTTTATATATACTAAAGAGGTAATCCACTCAGAGCTATCCGTACTTGAATTAATGTTTAGGAAATAAATTTAATAAGGGTGAGTTATTTATGTCTACCTGATCATTAATAGTTTCCGGTGAATACCTAAATCTGTTAATTTCAAGTACTTCCAGGAGGTTGAGTTTTATACCTCTATTCTCAGAATGTAGGACATTAAATTCTGAATTGAAAGAGTGACCATTTTCCCTAAGATGATTTGAATAATTTGAATCGGTTTTTCCATTGATGAAACTGCGTTTATGTTCAGAGATTCTAACATTAAAATTTATTTCTGTTCTACCTATATAAAAACAATTGCGATCTACACAATCCAATGTTGGATGATTGGATGTTTACTGAAGCCGTTTCGAAAATCATTGGAACAAAAAAAAAGCGCGTTTTCAAATTCTTTTTTCGAGAAAATACATCAAGATTTTTCGTTTTCGAGTTTTCAACGTAAATTGAGTGTTTTAGTAAATATTTTTCTAGGTTTCGTTTGACATTTAGGACATTACAGTCTTTCGAAATACGAATACTAGTTTTTCATAATTTACATAAATGTCCTAATTCAACTCATTTAAAAACTTATAACATTAAGCTACTAGTAGTGTAATTAAACTTTGAATATGGACGATAGATATAAAGCTGTCGAACGAAACAGCATTCTCTCTATGTAAGTAAATCTAAAGACGTATTTACGTAAAGCGAATGTAAACAATGCATGATACTTACCATCGATTTCCATATTACTTTTCAAAATTAAACTAAAATTATTTCTCCAATTAGCTTATCTTATACCAAAATGTAATTTTATATTTCAAAAGTGAAGAAGAATCTAATGCGAATCTTTTCTCTTGTATTACTTGGAAATCAACTTTGCTCAATAAGAGTACTTTATGAACCGTACAGTGAGAAATTTTAATTTGAATTTTGGAGGGAATTACACCATTGTACAACTATAATGGCAAATAGAATTTACAGTCATTGTTGGAATCAAGTTATTCGTGGAACTTTCGAACAATATATAAGGCTATACCCAGAATACAAAATCTAAAATCGATGTCAATTCTCTACGTGCTAGTAGAATATACGATGAGCGAATAAGATTGAGATCCGAGTTCACAAATCACGTACTGCATTCTGAAGAGAAAACAATCTTGAACGACAACAGTCATTTGGATTAACATGGTTAGTTAAAGAATAAGATCAGTCCCAAAAATAAGGAAAATAGAATTTTTGGTAGTTATTCGAATAAGTCTGCGGAATGGGCATTGACATTCATAGAAAAACATGGAATGTAGATAGAATATCTGAAAAGTTTATTTAATAAAATTATTCAACAAATATAACAATTTTATTCAATAGTTTAATTTGCGTCTTTTAAATAGATTCATTGCTATAACAAAACAAAGGACTAAAAAGTAATTCAACTCATTTGTCAAAAACAATGGACAGTTAAACGCGAATACCTATATTAAACTAAAAGAAAATCATAATATGAAACCAATTCATCCAATGTTGTTCTGAAAGTCTTGATTATTTCCTTATACATTATCCACAACCATCATAATCAATGAATTGAATATGAAAGAACAAGAAGAAACCCAAAAATAGGAACAAAAAGAAACGGAAAAAATAAACGTATTACAAGTGCCAATCTAATTAGATAGAATGTTTTCGAGATTACCTATTTTATTGTATATTTTGGTTATTTTCACATATGGAATCATTACATTATTCAATGAGAACGAGACTACCAGCAGTTACACTGTAAATTTCTATCGAGTATTCTTAAGTTAATTTCTGGTAAATTAAACTTTAGTATTTTTAAAATTACAACATACGAATATTGTGGAATATATAATAAATAAATGACACAGCCTGTTTCTGTCTTCTGCGTAACAGAGTTTCAAAACAGAATTTGTTTAGTATAGACCTAATAGATATCATGACTTGATACCCTCCAATTTATCTCATGTAAAAATATCCTAAGAATATTGTTTAAACATTCTCTATAAATGTATGTGATATTAAATTTAAAGGAATCCATATATGGGTGGCATATTCTAAATAATTGTGGAAACACCAAATTTTCTGAACCCATCACTCTATATACCTTCGCAACTACATATGTGAAGTGAACATTAAATGTGATACTGCTTTGAAAATTTACACCATCTCTAATCTAAGTACACTCTGTTTCTGGAAGCCATAACTCGACATTTTGACATTATGAAACATCTTAGTATCATGAACCGCTTCACGCCTTTATTTAAGTCCGAAGTTTCAGAGCACTCTCCGGACTTGAAATAGCCTTGCAGAGCTTAATGTCATTGACAATCAAGAGACTGGTTCAATTTCATGCACTCACGCAAGGAACATAAATATATTGAACAGCAGTAGGCTCAAAATGTTTCCTTGCGGTACTCCAGGGGTTATTTCTATCTCATCAGAAAAACATTCACCCACCCTTATCTGCTTTTTTTTTTGAGTGTTTAAAAACATATATATCTTATTTAGCTGCTTGGCGAAATCCAGCGTATCAAAAGCAATTTGTATAAGAAAACAGCTTCAAAAAATGAACTTTCATATGGAATCATTTCAAATACATTAGCAAATCAACTTATCAACTTACAGATCTAAAATTAACTATTTCACTTTTTCGACACCTTTATTCGTAAAGTGATTGATACTACTTTGACTAGTTGGGTATTCTTTAGTTTTATTAAAGATTATTGTCAGAGATTGAATCAATCATTCAACCAAACGTAGGTACATTGTCAATGCCTTTTTGTTCAACATATTTCGCAGAAACCGACTGTTTATATGAAAACGTCAAAATGTTCAAATGTCCCCTCAGAAAGTTCATACATCAATTCAAAACATCCAATGAAAACATTATTTGTAGTGGCATATGACTAATTTTTGTGAAACATTTTTAGTGGTACTCCAGCATAATCAGTTTTTATTCCAATGATCAAAATAGATTATCTTTAAATTTGGTATTTTTTTATTCTGATAATAATAAAACCTAGATAATCTTGGAGAAGAGATCAGGTATCACACTGAAATTTTATCAGCACAGTTTGCCTCTCGTTATACTTAACATTAGGAGGCACGGCAGTGTGCCTCGGCCAAGTCGAGCGCGAAGCATACACTGCCGTACCATTCTTTACTAGAACCTTCCGCCGCATTTTCAGGCCCCTATGTGAGAACCTCTGAATAAGACCAGAAAGCAGAAATTTTCGTCATCCAGTAAGCTATAATCGCAAACTTCAAATCCAGAATTTCAAATCTGTAGGTCTTAGTTCCGAAGTTAAGCCAAAGCATTTATGTCACTCACTCATGATCATCAGAATAGATCTAGTACTTCCCATAAATACAGAAAGCTGAAATTTGGTACAGAGTTAGGGTTTAATGGCAATATAAAGGGAAAACTATGAAAACTAGAATAATCGAAGATCTAGAGTATCTGGCGATCCTGATTAGAAAACACAAGAGCCCAACCAAACTATTAGAGATCGACATACCGCCTTTGCAAAAAAATATTCAACTTGGTGGGCCGCTTCATTTGATGTCAAAAATCGAAGGTCTGAAGTATCTGATGAAGAACCCTCAGCTGAAAAAAATCGACTGTCACTGCAAAAATCCAGCATTGTGGCACACATCTTCTAATTTAATATAGCCTATAGTGTCCCACAGTCCCTGCTGGGCGATACCTCCCTGCTTTCAATACGCATATAAATAAAATAAAAGGAAAACTCTGGATAAGACTAGACTGTATTTATACTTATACTTACAAGTTTACAAAAAGAAATAACGAATAGGCAATAAGAGAAACTGTTGCTGATGTACAGGAATCAGAACCAGAAAAAAAGGAAAGAAATATTTGTAATACAAAAACTACTCTTAATAAGAAAAAAAGAAGTCAAATAAGAAAATCTAATAAAATAAATAAATATACTTACGTTTCTACAAAAAGAAGTGAAATCCAACCAAAAACATTCTGTAAAATACTAGCCAAGTCTCGATGGAGCTGCTTATTTATCTTTGAAAAGCAATGAAATCAAAGTCGTGCCAAGTCTAAGGTTCCTTACTGCGATTTCTTTATTATTATAGTTAATGTTGTGTTGGCCGTTGAAAAGTACACAAGGGTACAAAACCAGGTGCTCCATGACACCATTGCACCAAACTGTCCCCATAACCGCTACCTATTGACGATGGAAAATTGCCACTTGGAAAACGTTAATTGAATAACCATTCAATGGTGGGCTAGATAAAACTGCGTATTTCAATAATACTTATGTATAAGCGAGCCTGAAAAAGCAGCATAAAAAAATATTTCCAGTACAGACGGACTTCTAATCATTGATGGAAGTACGTCTATTTTATGTTAGATCGATTTGACGCTCAAAAAAGAAGAGAGAAAAAGTCAGCATTGTCAATGCAGAATGTATGTGTTGCACAATCAACAACAGCCTAAAATAAGACACTTGCGTCTAATTATCAATACCAGTATGGGCTTTTATTTCGCTTAACAAACATAGGTAGTTACGAGAGATATAATATTACGTGTAAACAAAATTGGTTTGTACCTACCCACTAACGTATAAAGAATGTTCAACGGCCAAATTTCATTACTTTTTAGAGATAAACAAGCAGCTCCATCGAGACTTGGCTAGTTTTTTACAGAATGTTTTTGGTAGGATTGTCTTTACGGTTTTTACCGTGTTTTCAGTATATTTTGGGCATCTTCCGTTTTATCCTGATGTATGATGTAATCATCAAAATTACATTCCAATTTCAAGACTGATACAACTCAACTCTGCGCTCCTCACCATTTATCCCTTTCGCTCGACAAAGAGTCTGGTCGTCCACTGTTTGATAGATTTGGACGTGATATACCTTGACCACTCTCAACTACTATACAATATATGTATAGTTTTCCATAAGATATTTTGATCTTCAAATATGAGAATTACCTATTCTAGTTTTCAGCATTCGTCCACTAAAGTTTTGATTCTTTCACAAATAGCTAATTTGAAAGACAATTTATTGTCTATATATATAGACCATTCCACGGGTAATTTTGTGTTCTAAAGCCAACTACAAATCATTGTTGAGTATATTCACCTCATTAGATGTTTGAAAACTTCTCAGTCATACGTAATAAAAATATTGAAACAGGAGGTGTGTATTTGTCTTGAAATCAGAATAATTATTTCGTAGTATGAAGCATTCTATTGCTCAGGTTACATTATGAAAACAAATGAAAATTAACATTGTATTCTATATTATGAATTCGTTCAACAATATTAAAATTACAAAAGTTTATTTGGCGGCATGCAGTTAATGTTTCGAGTACATAAGCATCCTCATTCAAATTATCCTTAGATATCACTGGTTAATCTTCACTTTGTGAATCATTCTTTTATCTGTTCTTCCTAGAAACATGAAACACTTCCATTTTCTCAAAAGAAATGAATAAAAACAAAGCAATTAAATAATAAATCTATAGCGATCTAAATCAGCTCAAACAAAAAACATAGCTAAAACATGACTAGGGTCAACTTTAAATTATTTGATTAGATGCGGTAGCATCTGATATATTTCAGATTATTCCCACATTCTTCAGGAAATACTAAGAAATGTATATCAACAGAAACACAACACCCAATCAGTATATTCTCTACTATTCATTTTCGAATATTTGTGAAGGGATATAGTTTATTTAATTGATTTTCGTAGTTTGAATATACATATAACATATGCTATTGTCACTTGCTTTTGATAAATAGAATACATTTGTATTGTTCGCTTCTGTGGAATTGAAAGAAATAGATAATTAGTAAAACTTTTACAAAATTCCATTGTGTGTGCTTCTGTTCAAGTGAATGTATTATGATATGTAGCAGAGGCGTCCCACAGGGATCCATAATCAGGCCCACCCTGTGGAACCTGCAATATAACGGAGTACTCCAATTAGGGTACGGAGAAGGGGTCGAAGAGTTAGAGTACGCGGACGACCTACTCTTCGTGGTGGAAGGGGACAGTGAACAAGAAGTGAAGCACAGAGCAGAGTACACGGCGAAGAAAGAAGCCACCTGGCTGGAAGAAAGGGGCGTCGACATTGCCCAAAACAAGACAGAGGCGCTGGTAGTGAAAGGGCCTAGAAACGTACAGAATCTGGTCATGAACATTTGCGGCATGAAAGTCCGAGCCTCCAAGACAATAAAGTATCTGAGGGTGATTTTCCGGCGGAATCTGAGTTTTGCACACCACATAGATGAATTAGTTGAGAAGGCTAGCGAGAGACAGACTGCCATGTTCAGGCTGATGCCCAACGTGAGAGGCCTAGCGTACGCAAAGAGACGTATAGTGAACGGAGTGCCCACAGCATCCTCTTGTATGTGGCTCCGGTATGGATAGACGAAGCTAAAAGGAAGAAACAGCCACAAGTGTTGGTATCAATGCAGAAAAAGGGCCTACTTCGTGTAATTTCGGGATGCCGAACTGTATCTGCGAAGGCAGCACAGGTCATGGCCGGCTTTCCCCCTATAGACCTTACGATCGCCGAGTAGTGTTCCTTATTCGAAATAGGAGGGAGGTTGCAGAAAAACCGGAATACGGCGAGGAAAAGGACACTTGTAAAGTGGCAGGAGCGATGGAAGAGAGGGTATAGAGAAACAGCCAAATGGACAAGAACTCACATCGGTAAGATTGCACATTAGATCGAGTGCGGCCACAGAAGGGCATAATATTTCTTCACCCAGTTACTCACGGGCCATGGTTGGTTTGGCACCTATACTCGTAGAATTGGGAAAACATCAACTGACAGATGCCGATTGTGTCAAAAAACGGGCCATCCCAAACACATTTATGAGAAATGCCAACGATGGGATACTAATGGGATCTAAGCTCGTCTCTCTCGTCGAGACCGTGATCGCGAAAATGGTATCTGACAAGAAGATCTGGAACGAATTGTATAAATACATAGTAAAGATCATGAGAAAAGAGCAGGAGGACAAGGATTGGGGGAAGAGAAGAGGATAAAAAGGAAGAGGATACACCTAACCCTGAAGTATGGGCTTTTCAGCCTTTCCCGGGGCACAGGTAGCTTCAGAAGAATGAGGAAGGGGGTTTTAGTGAGTGCAAGCCCCACACTCCCCACGGCATTGCACGGCCCAGCCGTGAGGGTCGTCCAATAGAGATTTCCCCTTTCTCCCGGGTCTTGAATCGAAAAGTGATAATGTGGACATATCTAACCTGATGATCATAATTCATACACTTAAACAGAAGCATTAGATTTCACCGTAAAAATACATGTCGTATGAGCACTCCAAAGAAAAGCAAAAGCACCAATACAGCTTAGATTATTCTTGATTTGGTCCATCAAAGCAATAAATCTGATAAAAACATACTAACTACAAATTCTAATGTGATCTTTCTGCTCTAGGAAACTGGTTAGCAATGAGTTATTTATATTAGTCTAAATAACATCTGCTAATATTATTAGGCAAGTATTAAAATATAATGTATTCGAATTCATATTTATTATGGATGGTATTCTTGGTTTTCTTATTCCTGTTCAAGTGACGATAGAATTAATAAAAAATTGAAATACGATTCAATTTTCTCCAAAGAGCAATCTCGTAATATTCAGCATACCATATTGTATTAGTTTTGGATTTCCACAGCCCAACCTTTTGAAGTCTTACTTTGAAATCACAAAACTTGAATTTTATATATCTAGTGTAGGTAATAATTCCTAAAATTGTATTTTAACTAGATATTCGAGTTTCAAATAATATTCATAGCAGAATTATTTGATTCTGCTAAAGTGGATAATTCATGAAATAACAGGAATTAATTATTAATCTCCTTCAGAAAAAACCAATTTCATCATTCTTGTTACGTTTCAATATACTACTATAAATATTATTCTTCATTACATTTTATACAATGTGTCTGATTCAAATTGATTTATATGGTACAGGAAAGTTGGCATATTATACTCATCATAATATAAACAGAATAATGAAACATCTATACAAATATACTTAGAGAGCAAGATTTAGAGAAACATCAAATCAATTCATCTTTATCAGATTCTTATGACTGAATATATTAAAACCTAAAACATGGTATGGTTATATACTGTTTTGTTCCACGAAAATTACATCATGAATATCATTATTAGGGTGGGTAATAAAAAAAGAAAATTTCTTTTCGCTTGATACTCTGAAAAATAGGATCCTAGACACTTCTAAGGAAGTCTCTCCAAGTATGAGCTCTTAATTGTAACGAGAAGGTCCTCCGCCTTACAGTTCTCTATTCTTTTCTTATTATCACAAAGAAAAATTGATATCTCGCTTCCAACTACTTGAAAAAATATATCGTTATATAGATTTCATAGGAAATTGAATGTTCTACAAAAAAAGCCTCTTACGATTTTTTCGTAAACCTAACCTAAACTAAAGATATTAACGGTTGAAGTTTGATTATTTGAAGGTAAATTTTCTCTTTAATTATGAATTTTATAACTCAAAAGAAAAAATTATTATGAATCATAAAACTCATAGTTTTGTAGGAAATTTGGTGCTCTACAAAGCGTTTTCGAGATATTCATCGTGTAAATTTCCTCTAAACTCATAAATTCACTTAAAATTTTTCGACTTGTGTATCAAAACCTGAAACAATTGGAAGGCATTGATGTTTGACGATGAATATCTCGAAAACGCTCAACTTAATCGAAAAATTAAAAAGACCATTTTTGTAGAACAGTAAATTTTTCTACAAAACTGAGTTTTATGATTTATAATGATTTTTTCATCGAGTTATAAAATTCATAAGAAAAGAAATAATTTACCTTCAAATAATCAAACTTTCACCGTTAATATCTCTTAAATGGTTCGGTCTACGAAAAATTCGTGATGCTTTTTTGTAGAACATTGAATTTCCTACAAAATCTATAAAGAGATATTTTTTCAAGTAATTGAAGCGAAATATCATTTTTTCTATATGATAATAAGAAAAAAAAAATAGAAAACAGTAAGGCGGTGGTCCTTTCCGTTACAATTAAGAGCTCATACTTGGAGATACTTTCTTAGAGGTGTCTAGGAACCTATTTTTCTGTGTACTAAGCGAAAAAGAATATTCATTTTCTTTGACCCACCTAATCATTATACAATATATTTGCATGTAAATTACTTAGTAAACAATATCTGAAAGTTTGTTTAATCTTTTTATATTTTTATATACATAAACCTCCTCTATTTCAAATATTCTGATGGCATATTCTGTCATTTATGTATGCTGACTAATTAAACCTTGTAGAATGACATTTTTTGCATTGCCATGAATAAAATGTGGCAACTGTTCCAAATCATTCTAAAGTTGAAAAATAAATTTACATCACATAGATCGATATACATGGAATAGGATTCTAATCAAATTTTAATCAAATACAAGAAATTACTGATGTCTTAAAACTGGGGAAGTACGTGTTTAATAAGAACCTTGGTCCAAGATTGAAAATGTATCTCCCTATTTCTTGTTTAGCTATGAAAGAAGATACCAGGATTTTTCTTTGAATACTCTGAAGATAAAATGAAGTGAAAGAAGCAATATATTACAGTTCCTAATTTTAGCCAGTAGATAGGAAAAATCTTCGGAATGCATGTACTCATTTTGAATAGAATATATTTGTTTCAACTACAACATATGTGAAAAACTACAACTTCGTGATGTTGAAAAAACGTTATTACTACTTTCACTGACTAAATAACCACCAACAATTCAAGAAGAAAACAACTTCCAGCTAAAAATTTGAAAAAGTGAAACGATAACTATGAAATTTATAATTTTGTCAAAAAAATTGTTAAGTTATGAATCATGAGCTGTAATTTTATGTTTTTATATGTATATGAAATCATGAATAATATGCGTGATTCACTAGATTTTGACGTTGCCTTCAACGAAATGTTTAAACCTACGATTTCTGTACTTCCGCATTTCTACCTTCATATTTCTCTGAATTTGCTTCCTAAATAAAATAACCTTACATAATAGATAAAGTTGTTGCATTCTCATAGAAACAATAACCAAAATGTTACATATTCACATCATTATTCTATTAAATAAGTTATCACAATACCTGAAGAGCTAGATTGTATGTAAAGGATCCGAAAATAAATAATTATCTATTGAAATAGAAATTCGATTGAATACTATTTTGTTTGCAGCGAAATTTTTTAAAAATTTAGAACTGATTAAACTGAAATGTAAGTACTTATACATATATGTATTATTTTTTTTTGTTACGAATCTTAGTATTTTTGACATTCGTACCATTCTTTTCCATACTAATTGAAGATACTGAAGGCTTTTTCGTATGGCTACCGGCTGGGTAAGGTATCCTAAATAATTCTATGTGCAAATAGTCGCAGATTTCTGTGCAGATCTGATAACAGTACCTCAGCAAATCAAAAGACACCCATACCTGAAATAAAGAAAAGTGAATATACTGAATTATTATTTTCATTATTCTTCTTTCATTCAGTTTACTGAAGAAGGTGGTATATTATATTCCATTCCACTTTGTCTTTACCAAATTGGCACAAATGCCCACCTAGAGACAGAATCAGGTTTGAGGAATTGGATCTAACAAACTGGAGCTATTAAGATCTAACCTACAAAGCTTTACAAGAAGCATGGAACTTGTAGGTGAATTTTAGGACAGTGTGCCATCATAGATCACTGGGTTGTAATGGCAGAGCTGTCAATAAACCCATATTTAATTTTAATATCAATCTATCCAATGATAGTCTGCGGTCCCTCAACAAACAACTAAAAAGTACTCTAAAACAATGTTTACAATTTCTTGCCTACGTTTATGGGAACAAATTTTGTTACATACTCAACAAAACTCATGACATCACTGCCAAAAGTGTAAAGAATCTAGTCTGGATTGATATGACTATTGCTAATGAAATAAAACGTGGACAAATTCTGTCAGGCTTGCTGACTCACAATTGATATTGATAGTACGCCATGATTACCAAAATGGGCGTAAGTGATGTAAATTTAAAGATTATCATTTTCTGATTCAATTTGTCATAAATAAAAAACTACTCCAAATGTAGAAGTTAATTTAATTCGCTTTTGATTATATAGAAAAATGTAGTATTCACCACTGATAATAATGGTCGCCAAGATTTTCGTACCACAAAGCAGATTTTATTTTTCGAATGGAAATAACCTTCTTGAAATTGGAGAAATATTCCTAAAGCCCTAACACGTACCATCAATAGATTTCAATTGGAAATTGAGAAAAGCAGTGGGCTCCCCATGTGTGCTGTGTCAGTTGTAGCGTAAGATTGATGTAGTGGCTGAATGGGAAGAGAAAAATCATACCTTTTGCAGTCTCTATGGCATAGCGAGAACTTACTAATCATTTAGACGACTACTATTTTTGCCTGACAAAGACTGAAGGAAATTCCAAAAAAGCAAAGCGCTAGATAGACTATCCAAATTTACGATCAGTCATGCGACTTGTTCCTCATAATCCGCAAAATGTTGTTTTGGAAGATACCAGACAATGCTCCTTCAGGCAGCTTGAAGAACAGTGCACCGACTCGACATTTACTCCAGTTCCAGCGAGCCATATTAAATTGTTCAAAACGACTTGAATGATTTAGTACGTAATTTGGGGTTATCAAAGCAACAGTTGGAACTTCTTGGTTCCCGTCTTAAGGAATAGTACTTATTAGCCAATGATACGAAGTTCAGAAATAGACATGCTCCATTTTCTGCACTCTACACTATGGAAAATTTGTTGTGTTCGTGTTCTGATATTGATGTTTGAAGGCAGCAACTTTATATTGCGTTTATTCAGAGATTAATCCAATTACAGTTTAAAAGCTGTTATTGCATAATGGAAATTTAAATCCCTCTATACCAGTTGCCCAGAAAATTATGAAACATGATCAGTGTTTAAAACTACAAGTATAGATGGCAAATATGTGGGGACTTGAAAGTTATAGGAATTTCAGAGCGACTTCAGGGAGGATGTACAAAATATCGCTGCTTTCTTTGTCTATTGGACAGTCTTTCAGTAAATCCGCATTATAAGAAAAACTTGGCCAGAAAGAATTTAATTTCAAACAGGATCTCAAAATATTAAGTTTAGACCTCTTGTAGACCCCTTGAGCCTCCTCTTTACATTAAACTTGGGCTGAAGAAAAACTTTGTGAAGGCTATGAATAGAGATGGCAATGGATTCAAATACTCAAAACAAGTCCCTCCATTTGAGGCCAAATTAAAGGAAAGCATTTTTATTGGACCACAAATCAGAATGCTGAATGACGTTAATTTTACAGAAAAGCTTACCATCCAGGAACTCAGAGCATGGAACTCGTTTTGTGTTGTAAGAGGATTTTTGGGCAACAATATGGATACAATTAGTGAATGAACTTTTAGATGCCTACAAATCGCTTCGTGCCCAAATGTCATTAAAAATTCATTTCCCCCATTTACATTTGTAATTTTTCCTGAAAATTTGGGTGCCGTCAGTGCCAAGCAGGGTGAAAGCTTCCACCAAGATATTAGGACAATGGAAATTCGCTATCAAGGAGGATGGGATCCAGCCATGATGGGTGATTACTGCTGGTTTTTGAAAAGAGAATATATGACCCCTCATAAAAGGCAGGAAAAGAATTTATTTAGTATTTTAAGTCAATAAAAAATCTTTGTGTTTTTCTTTAATGTAAAGTACGTTTACATTGTAGAAGTGAATAAAGTCAATATATACTGTTAAAAACTCAAATAATATTTTTTCAATAAATATTAGATATTGTAACATTAAATGTGGTTCTATAAATGTAACGAGGAAACCTACGTGGTACAACTTTTGTATTTGGATAAGTCTATTCTAGCATGATATACTATTCAGCTTTATGTTATTATCATCATCATTATTGAAGTAATTTAAGGCTGAGGACAAGTCGTATGAAAGCCTAATAACAAAAAATAATTTCTATGGTATTGCAAGCACAGCTTAGCCATAATTAAATATGCACACATATATAATAACTAAATCCACTTATGTCAAAAACGAAATCTAATTAAACAAAAGAAAGTCCAATTTATTTTTGAATTCATTAACCGAATTTGCAAATTGGCACGAATGAATTTGTAAAGTTTACTGTTATTGTCGGAGGCAGCAATTGATTCCTTATATTCACAGCGTGCAGAGCGCAGAGCATAGGTCACGTGACTAGAAAATCTGTCTCTCGGTGAGCGGGCTCTCTATGACTTGTGAAATCTTCAGAATTTTTAGTTCGTTCATATTTCTTTCAGAGACGTTTTTTGTGTTGTATAAGTGATAAAAGTTCCGAATTTATCCATGGTTCAAGAGGGTTCACACGTGAGGTCTTTCTCCTGGAGTGTCTATCTATAAGGGACAGTAACGTGGAATGGAATTTTTTCCACATAATATCAGCGTCGTCTGCTGGATTTAAGAGTCTTTGCCAGTTTACATGCTGAAGCTCCTCTGAGAGCGAATCAAAGTTGGTCACGCTGTATTCAACGCGATTGGATTTTTTAGTTATAGTAATATTAAGCTGAAGGGTTGAAGTGATAGCTGCATGACCGGAAATGCCAATCGGTGGATGGTATGTTACATCCACAACAATTTTTTTGTCAGCCAGTGTAATTTTTTGACTATAATAAATATACTCACCAAACATAACCACAAAACGTAATATTCAGTGATGAAAGTATTGAAGTACTGATTCAGGAACAACATTGAGGGCCCAATTAAGGACAAATCCGTATAATCCATTTCACTCTTTGTCATATGCGCGACCTGTAACAATAAATACAAGGCAATGACTTTTTCTTCCAATGAAACCTTATAGATATAACTCAGATGAGATCTGAATGATTGAAATAACAATCAAGGTAGTATACTGTGATAAAGTTGCCATCATTTTACATAATGCAGAGCTATGGAAAAGCATATTTCATAGTGCTTGAAAGTACCAAAATGAACTTTTATAATTCTATTTCTTCTTGGATATCTTTAATGACATTGATCCTGAATGTGACACCGTGTGTGTATTCAGATGACCCATACCACTGTCCCAGACAGTCTGATAAACGGAGATTTTGGACTCTTTTCTGATGTTTTGCTTCTCTATGCCTGGCAAACCTAGGGCCTGGAATCTTTTGAATGCCGGGGATTGACATTTGAATAGATCTACTATTACATCCTTCATGGCATAGTCGACTATCCTAGAGAATTACGATTCTATGTAAGTGAAAACCCTGATATTAGTATCCTTTAAGACAAACAATTCTTTCCATTTCTGTTGTAATGTGTAAAGGCAGAACCAAAGTGAGTTTCACAGAGGTGGTATTGAAGCTTTTTTCAAGCTTCATGTTTATGAAATTGAAGCTTGAAGTTTATTTTTATTAAACCATGCCACAAGTAGGTTTGATGTCCTATTAGCAGTACCTCTGACCATTTCTTGTCAGTTCCATCGCTTTTTTATTAGTTGCATGGTGCGAAAGGCCCGAGACCCTCGTAATTTTCATTCCAAGCTAACTGTTGCATGCTGCGCCTATGTAAGAAATTATCTGGTTTGATTCAATTCCTTCAATTGCAGCTTGACTGTCAGCGATTGCCCATTTATACTGAGCACACTGAGCAATGGCACAAATTTCAACCTACTAGGCAGTGCAGTGCTGCCTACATCTTAGCTATCGTAAAATGAATTATAATCTGAAGGAGTTACTTACCACTAAACGATTAGTAATTTTGGCAGCTACTAATCCAAAGGCAAGGATGTACAGCGCCGGATGGTTTTCATAAACCTGTTCCGTCGATTTCTGGTATATTATAAAAGCTGGTACTAATATCATAGAAAAAGGTATCACTGGTGACAATACACTGGTTCCCTGTATGATATAAAATAAATTTGAAACTCGAAATCATATTATTTAATAATTGTGAAAATGAAGCTACCGATTATAATGTAAATTTAATAACATTTATCCACGCAGTGGACGCTCTTCAAAAAGCTGTTTCTGAGTTTTGTTAGATAATTTGAGTAAAGTTTGGAAAAGATGCAAAGAAGCCATACTTGAAAATATGTTTTCATCAGTGTTCATCATCAAATTTAGACAACAAAAATTAAAATAAAAAAATTTATGACGTCTTAACAAAATATTTCACTGGTCAAATTCACTGTTAATATTTTTTTCAGAAAAAGGAAAAAGAAGTTTTACAGTATTTATGTCTTCAAATAAAACAACAGATTCTATCACAGATTTAAATAAAGATGAAAACACAACTCGGCATTTTGTTATTATCATAAAATGAGCTCAGAAATTGAGGAACAACGTTCAATTGAACCGATAGCTTCTGTATCAAAAACGAAGAAAACTTTAAGCTTGACCAATTTTATATTCCTTATATTAAAGAGTCAAGCGTAAATCGCATCTTCGAACAATCGGGAAAATACCAGATGTAAACTTTGTTGATGTTTGGACGGTGATTCTGAAATCAATGATGTCTATGAAATACATAACTTACAGGAAAACTGATTATTGGAAGTTCGTTTTACATACCGAAAATTGTCGTGTTGAACATTTGTATACAGAATCAAATTTTTTATTTCCTTATTTATCGATGAACCTTAACTTCCAAATCGACAAAAGACCTAACATTGTCAACCATGAGTTGAAATCTGAGTTCAAATGCTTAGATTTGTTTTGATTTAGCCACTAAGAATATTCTGTTAGTAGCAGTGATATCCAAATCTTGGTTGGATTAATTCTTGTCCAATAATTTTTTATTCTGATTTTACACTCATTTATTGTATTACTTTGACATTCTACAAAGCAATCCTCTTTTCTCATACTAATTTATGGAAGAGGTCTTTGATGCAGTATCTATAGATCGATGATCCACCAATATCTACGGATGAGAACTGTGACAAAACAGTTCATTCTCCTCTAAAATTATTGTTAAAATGGCCTTATACAATTTTCCAAGCCCCTTCAGTTCTGGATGCAACTAGTACAAAAATTCTGATTTCAATTCACTCCTCCATTGATTCTCATTCAAAAACAGAAGCTCGTTTTGAATGCTATCGAATGAAACTAAATTGTGCACAACTCCTTTCTGAACAGATCACATCTTCAAAATACTCGATGACAATTCTTCGACTCAACTTTGAGAAAGAACAGAAATTTGTCTAACTGGAAAATCATTTTAAAATATTAAACATAAAATTTCTTGGTAAATTCATATTATCTATTTTCAATAATTTATTTCAAGGTTTTGATTAGTTGCTCAGTTATATCATATAATATTTTCTTTACTCCCATCTCAGTTCAATATTTCCCGTCGATATATCTGGTATTTTCTAATTGGAATTAGAATGTGTAGTACAAATAATTTTGTAGCTGAATTTGACGTTGTTTATACTATATTTTATAGACTAATAAATTTTTGGACTTGTGACTAAACTAAAACACAAATATACACCTAGTATTATTATAATAATTATTTATTTCAATGTATTACCAAGTAATACACCAAATCAACCATTCTTATAATTATATATCGATCTCTCACTTTTTAATACAAAGTAATACAAATTGATCAAGCTTCAAAAACATATATAACTATATTAAAACCATTCTTATAATAATATGAAGTGATTTATAGCAGCCTGAAATCAACCAGAATGATATGAATTTCTGATGCCCATTGTTGATTTGAAACTAATCTTATTGAAACAATAAAGTCCAGATTTTAATACTGATTGCAATATATGAAGATTCAAAAGTCACTTCGGATGTCAGTTTTAGTTGAGAATCGTTGATAAAATATTGCAATCAACAGCAACAGTATACCATAAAATTTTAAGGAAGATATTCAAATTCAAAGTAGCGAGAATAAGAAATGGACGTCTTTCGCTGAACAAGCATCAACTTCCGAAGACGGGTTACTTCGATACCGATTATTACTATAAACTGCGAATGATTGAGATTAAAGAGAAAATTATCTCAATATCCATACAAATGAGAAAATGTTGCGTTATTAGATTTAAAGGCTGAAAATGCTAATGATTTTACGGATCTTGTTGGAGATATACACCATTGATTGATAACAAACCAGCAAAAAGTTATGTCTCAGCTATATATTTTACAATCTATTAAACTCTGGTTCCAATGTATTTATTAAAACATAAAGCCATAAAACACAGGTAGAGGAAATCTCATACTACACTTGAAAATAATATCATCTGATGATAGTCAGCTTCAATAACTATAGAGTGAAATGTAAGCTATACTCCTAAACTTTAAGTATTTTTCTATACTAATAACATACAACATCAGTAAATTAAAAACACGAGTTACAAAAGGTAGCGTTCACGGTATCTATTGAAGTTGATGAATGATTTCTGCTTCTTGGAATATAAGAATATACTTTTTCCTAATGTAATATCCAATTAAGAAAATCAATTCTTGATCTAAAATAGTTGATTCAGCTCCAAATTATCACTTCATATTATCCACCATAGATATTAGCAACATACAATTAATTATTCTAAGAATAAGCATGCATCAAGCTACTAAACAGCTAAAATCAATCAAGAATTCCGACAAAGCCTACATAGAAATTCTTTGTCAGAATTCCACTCAAGCATAACAGGTTCTGCATTTGGAGGGCAATCTTACTGCAACAGAAGATCCATTTTTACCAACGCCTCCAGTGAAAATAACTGATATATTAGCTTGGGCCACAAATGCTGATATGGCGCATGCAGTGATCATCAATAATGCCTTCATTTCCAGTACCGTCCCTGGTATCTTAGATGAGGAATGAATAAAATATTAATCACAGATTGTACTAAACCGTATCTACCAACCCAAAGCTGGACCGTCATATTTTACATCTTCCTAGCTTCAGCACATGGTAATTAAAAGATATATTAGCAAAAAAATTGGACCGTTCAATATTCATATGGGAAAAAGTCAGTTTCCGGCACTCCTCTTTTTCATAGTTTTTTCTTACACATCAATTTAAGTTCAATGCCGACATCCTGTATAGAGATACAAGAAATGTGTTCCACATTAATAACCTAAACATTCGAAAAACAATTCTACCCAATAAAAATATCGATATATTTTTAGATGTAAACATAAATGAAAATATAACGCAATATCCTATATCAAATTTGAATTTGAGATTAGAATGCATCAATCATTTCAGGAATAAATATTTTCAATTGTGCGGGACCATTAATTTCATGGACAATTAAAACTTAAGCGATGGACTGAAATAGAAAAAAAAACAATATACTCAATGAACTACTTCACCGATATAAAACGCTGCTCAGAGATTGAAATTGATTTTGAAAAGAAAAATCGCTCTTTGGTATCATGGATCAAATCACTGTAATATAATTTAAGTAAAGTTAGGGATTCGAAAGATCTCAATAATTACTGAGGATATGCTGATCATACGTTTTTTTGATGAACATGAGTGAGATTTCAAATAGTACGACTATTTCAAGTTGCAAAACTCTACAGGATGATTGACAAAAATTAGTTTAAGAATTATGAGAATATCTGTAGCTTATAATGAGTTTGATCGACCAGTTTTTCTTGTACGAATAATAGAAAATTTTCTTAATTTTCTCGAACACCATATTGAAATCAACTTTTCCATGATCAATCAAATCTTTAAAAAGCTAACGTAAATATGAAGCAAATCCATGAAATACTCAAGAAATGTGTAAGAAGCTAGGAAGATACAAGAATCAATTTTAAAATCTACATTTTAAAAGATTCCTTTCGAAATTTTTATGAAATTAGAGCTATATTCGAGAAAAATATGCTCAGAAAATAATTTGAGTGGAATAATAATTATTCATAATCATTTTGATTTGGTAACACATTTAGTAATTGCTGAATATGAAAATGTGAAAAGCAATGAGAAACAACTTATTTCATTAAAATATTCACACCATTGCATCACAGTATCTACATATTATTATATCAAAGTCAAAGACAAGTATACAGAAGACATAATGAACACCCACAATACTGAAGGATATTTGCAGAGATAAAACTTACAAAATACGAAATTTAATTATTTATCTCAGAATCATTCAGATTTTATATACATATACTAAGAAAACATTTGTGTGTGTATCTCTATATAGTGTTCATAGAACAAATCTGAATTAGAATCGGGAAAACACAGGAGTTATTTCGACCAACTATGTTGGATATAACGTTTGTAAGTAGTATTCGATGGTCTTCCACTATTCAGAAATTGAATTCCGATTTTGAGAATGCTTTGAAAATTTTAATACCCAAACAGATTAGAAACGACGTCGTATCAATGTCATCTAAAATTTAAAGCGAACATCATCCTACTCCGTCACCGAAGAATAATGATTTTCCCTTCACCATTTCATTTGATTTTCACGTTTCACGGGGTTGCCAACATTCATCTTTCAAACTCAATAAATTATACATATTTTCGGAAATTTTTCTTGCAATTCGTTGCTATTTAATTATTTGTTGTGTTTAAAAAAATATGATAGAGTTGCTTTCAAGAAATCTGAACTCTATTCATTACTTGCCTGTTTCAATCAATCAGTTGTAATGAAAAAGTAATGATAAATAAAATTGTTTTGTTTTCGTTTCCTCGTTTTCATAGTTATCTTTTGTACAGGAAGTGTCAAGAGTCACGAGATATGCATATACACTGTTGCGATCTCTTATCTTCAAATATTTTGTAAAGCCAATGACACTATACATAATAGTATGTCACAACTTGAGGGGGTAAATCTACATGCAATTTGAAGAAAGAAAGTTTATATAAACATAGCAAAAGCTTCGTTACGGAGCTACAGGGTGTTGGAATTTCCGGAAAAAAATGTTTTTTTCTTCAAAACTCCTGTAGTTCTAGAGATATTCGGCCCAAATTTGGAATGCAAGCTGTTTTCTACGGCCAACATCCTTTACACGTCCTAGATTTTAAATGAAATTCACAAGGTGTTTTCTTTTCCGAGGCCATGTCTCATTTTGCCCTTTCAAACATTTTAGCAGTACGCCGCTGATCAGCGTAAATCAATTTTCGTCATCTTCGTTCAATTTAGAAACTTTTTCGACACTTGTAATTTTTTCGTATCTCCAACTGTTTTCGAGTGGAAAATTATTGAATTCGAATTATATGTTATTCGCTAAATAAAAAAAAATAATAGAAATACTCGATAGGTATGACCAAAATTTGCTTTTATTTTGATAGCTCGTCTTCTGAGACTCAACTTATACTTATTAAATATCAAACTAAAAAAAAGAACAATCAAAAACTAAATAAATTGCTGAAAGTGTCCTCCACCTGCAAGAATTCAGACCTCTGTCCTTCGCACATTATCACGCACTCTTTGAAATATTCCTAGAGTGTTTCTTATAGAGTCACAAGAGGTTATTATTCGATTTCTCAATTATTCTACAGTGTTCACTGGAGTGGTATAAACTTAACTTTTGAGATATCCCCATAAGAAAAAGTCTAAACTAGATAAGTCTGGGGACCTAGGAGGCGATGGTTCTGGCCCACCCCGACCTATCCATCGGTTGTTGAATGTATTATTCAAGAATTCCCTATCTTCTCCACTATGTGCTGGTGCCCCGACATGCACGAGCCATATTATGTTTCTCACCAAAAGTGGCACATCCTCGAACAATAAAGGTAACTCCTCCTCAAGAAATTGCCGAAAGCAGGACCGTTTAGTCTGTTAGGCAAGAAAACTATGGCCCAATCAATTAATTTCCAATTATTCCGACCCAGACATTTAGTGAGAATTGTTTTTGATGATGAGATTCTTCGATCAAATAGGTGTTTTCCTTAGCCCAATAATGATTATTGTGAAAATTTCTGAAAAGAGTTCTCGAAAATTTAGCTTCGTCTGTGAACATTATTTCACTATCACAATGAGCATTTTCTCTAATTTTATCTAAGAACCATCGGCAGAAATTCAGTCTTGAAGGAAAATCTCGAGGAAGTAGAGTTAGGACGCGTTGAATATGAAACGGGTACAATAAAAAGTCGAGAAGAATCGTCCAAACTAGAACATGTGAAATATTCAACTGATTTCCAATTTTTCTTGTACTCACATGAGGCTTCAAATCAATACAATTCAAAACTGCTTTCTCAATATCTGGAGTTCCCTTAGTTTGAGTTGCACTTTTTAAATGATTATTTGAAGTAAAAGTACCAGTTTCTCTCAACCTTCTGTGGATATTTGAAAATGTTCGCCTGTCTGGTGTTACTCGATTTCGAAAGCCCACCTGATATAATCGCCTAGCTTCTGTTGTGTTTCCGTCAGCCGTACATGTAATGGATATCAGCCAATTCGGCGTTGGTAAAATTAGCCATTTTTTTCTTACAGCAATTACTTCAAAAGTCTTAAAGCTAATCGTTAATTTAATAAGCAATTCGAGCAGACACTGGTTCAAGTTTAGCAACTGTCAAAATGAATAAATAAATAAATGAAAAAAATCGAAGCCTACAAGTCATTTTTTTAATTGGAAGTGCTTTCATTTCAGCGAATGCATACAATCGTTCAATAATTTTTTGCTCGAGAACGGTTGGAGATACGAAAAAATTACAAGTGTCAAAAAAGTTTCTAAATTGAACGAAGATGACGAAAATTGATTGTACGCCGATCAGCGGCTTACTGCAAAAAAATTTGAAAAGGCAAAAGCAGACATGGCTCCGGAAAAGAAAACACCTTGTAGATTCTAGTTAAAATTCAGGACGTGTAATGATGGTAATGATGATGGAGGTTGTACAGAATATCTTTCATTTCAAATTTGGGCTGAATATCTCAAGAACTGCAGGACTTTCCAAGAACAAACCAATTTTTTCCGGAAATGTCAACACCCTGTAGCTCCGTGAAAAAGCTTTTGCGGACCTATGTTTATATGAACTTCTTTTTCTTAAAATTACACGTAGATTTACCCCCTCAAGTTGTGACATACTATTATGTAACACCCTGTATATTTCTTAAATTTTCAACACACAAATTACATTCAATTATACAAGAGAAAACGATGAAACTTAATAACATTCAACTGTGTACACATCAAATTTGAATAAAATTTGATAAAATAAAACACGTTCCACATTTGTAACTAAAAGAAATTGCAAAACAAACTTTTTGAAGATGTTAACAGTAGTGTCGTCATCGTACTTTTTACTTCGGCAATTTTTCCACACAACTCCAATTAATGAATGGAGACTAACAACGACAATCCCTGATAATAGAATATGAAAAACAATAGGTTGGATTGAAAAAGTTAAATATTAGATTTGAAAGGAACGTCAAAATGCAAAATTAGTTTTTCATTCAATTACAGGGAGTCTAATGAAAATAACTTCATTTATCGCAATCGACATTTATGAAGAAATGAAAATTTAAATAAGAAAAAGTGTTCTAGTTAATCTCACTTTGTATAGCTCAGTATAGTTTCAAGTTCTCTTCTGAACAATTTAGCTATGATGGAAGCAGATCTATATATAATAAAAGAAGTTAGCTGCACAGGCATCTACCGACGGATAAATATAGATGAGCAAAACAATTTAATTAAAACTTAATGACAAGAAATATGAAATAACACTTTAGATGAAACCAGTAAGTCTGGAAAATTCAAAAAATTTCGATAAAATTGGCAACCTCGCTCCATGTAATATCTCAGGTTCAAATTCAAATAATCACTCATTCCTAACGGTAACCCAAATGTCTCCAACTCCAAGCAGCCCAAAACACTTCATCTAATACCCGAAGATGAGAACAGTATAAATCTTACGGCAATAGTGGAACCGTTCTTTCCGCATCCTCCTGCAGCCATGTTCTGAACAAATGCAATAAACACCTGAATGTATCCAATATAGAATAGACAACATACCACGTGAGCCCATTTAAACTTAAATCCGGCAACCTAGAAAATATGTTGGAGTAATTCAGATTGCACTAGTTGAAGACTTTGAAACCGTGTTCCTATTGCATTACTACATATTCTTGTGAAAATTTATCCAATTAAGATATAGTTTTTTTCAATTTAGTTAATTAATTCTTATCGATAACGAACGTTCTAACAATTCTCAATATTAATCCCAATTTTAGAGAGTGACTCAGTCACAATAATTCAATTTTTATGTATAAGTTTTCAATAAAAATCTATTCGAATTGAAAAAGCATGTGTTCACTCAAAATCTACAACTGACACATCGAGTCTTTTGAACAAAGTGAATGGCGAAAATAAGAAATAATGAAAGCAGTTCCATATGCTACTGCGATCAAAAAGTAGCGAGACTCCTAGGTTCATTCAAATACATAATTTTTTATGTAGACTCGACCTTAAGTTACATCTATATCAAATTTCATGTCTGGTCCAACGGTTTTCAATAAGTTAAACGACGTGACGATTGCCATAAAAAATTTCAGGAAAAAAATTCAAAACTTCGAAATAACCACGTCAGGAAATTCAGATTATGTTAACAGTTATGTTCTTCTGTGACAGAATTGCCATTATGAATTTTATGAAATTTAGGACAGTGTACCACAATAGACCACTGGGTCGCAGTGGCCGGGCTGCTAGCCAGCCCTCAATCAAAGATATCTATCTATCTATCTATTCTATCGAAACGGTCAAACTGGCACGTTATAAGTCGTTCGTCGGAATTTGTGGAGAAACTTTTGGTTTTTTTTTCATTATGGTACTGTGCGACCTCACACGGCTTTGGTTTTCATTCGAAATGACTTTTTATTTTTGATAAGAAGAACTTCAGTCCTGCAATATTTCAGCTTTGTTGAGCATTATGTTATTTACGTATTCTCAAACAGAAAATAATGAAATAGCGATTAGATTCGATGGACAATTTTAATATATAAACGATTACTGGCATAAATGAACAACCTAGCTAACTGAATGCTCACGAAATAAAAGAAACATGGTTTTCAATTTTTGAGAATAAAAACTCATTAGTAAACAACATAATCCGAGTTATAACTCAAAATAATGAATATCGAAAAACTGAATTTGAAAACACACCATGAGACCAATGAATGATCTTAATACCAATTAATTTAATAAATTAATTATTCTTCTGCATAAGTCACATGCAATTTATAAATGTTTCGGGATTTACTCTGATTCCTAAAATGATTTACCAGATTGTCATTTTGAAATGGTAAATCGAATAACACTTGATAAAATTTAACCAAAAATTCATGCAAAACCCAACAGAATTATCGAAGCACTCCAATAAAATATGGATATTAAAATGTTAGTAAAATCATCCGTATAATGGCCTTCTTATTCATGCTTTGAAAAACTCCAATTATTCCGTAAGACGACAGTGTAAGTGAATTGGAAAACTAATATTTCATTCAAGGCAATTAAACTGTAGAGAAAACTTTGATTAGGTTAGTTTTCCTTATTCAAATACAAAGTAGCCATTCAGAATATGGCAATGGCATTAACTTACGGCCACGGTTGATCCATTTTTGCCAACACCTCCGGTAAATATAATAATTAAGCTCTGGTAGAGTGCTACTGAACAGCACACTATCGTGCTTAAGGGTATGAAATACCACAAATGAAATTTGTTGCTAAAAAACTGCATCAAGAATCAGTTTCAAATTGCAATTCATATAATCAATGAAATAAATCAACTGCATTTAATTTACAGTTAGTTGAGAAGTTTAATATACAGGGTGATCCAACGAAAACTTAACACCTCGATTTTCCTGTTTTAAAATGCAAATATCGAGAATCGCTCGTACCCGTCGATTTCTGATTCGAGGAGGAACAATTTTTCCGATTTTTTCATTCCCATAACGCCTACCGGGAGTGAGCACAACCCCTAGATTTTGAATAGGGGTGACGAGTGTTGCGATACCACATTTTGAAGATCTTATCGATCACTATCTGACCCTAAATTTTCGCTTCAAAATTTTCATCGTTAACTAAATGGCAGCTAAAAAAGTGGAAGACTACTTACTTTTGTGATTTGTTTATTCAGTGCTGAAAATGGGCACCATTCAATTCCATGCAGCAAAATAAATTTTTCTCAAAACGTTCACGTACGTACGCAACATTTCTGGTTCAATTTAACGGCATTCATTAATGATGCGAATTCGCAAATCATACAGTGACTCAGGTTGGGTAGCGTAAATCTTAGATTTCAAGTGACCCCATAGAAAAAAGTCCATTGTCGCCTGATCAGGTGATCTGGGTGGCCACTCAATATGTCCCCTTCTTCCTATCCAGGCCTGAGGAAAATTTTCACCTAAGAACTGACGCACTGGTTGAAAGAAATTAGAGGGTGCGCTATCTTGTTGAAAAAAGATCGTTTCATGGTCTTCTTCATTCTCCAATACTTGCACGAGCCCTGGATAAATAGCGTTCTGTAATAGTTCTGAATAAATTTGGCAAGTGATATTACCGGGTATGAAAGATGATGTGATTTCCATAAATACCCGCCCAAACATTCAACTTATGGGGATGCTGAGTATGCTCTTCTCGAAATAATCTTGGATTTTTATCCGACCAGTGCCGAAAGTTGCCTATTTACAGTACCGTTAAGGTAAAATGAACACTCATCCGAAAAACAGATATTGAACATGTAGTTTGGATTATTGTTAATAATTTCACTGACCACTTGTCAGAATATGAGTCGGCGATCAAAGTCATCCTCATTCAGTACCTGATCCAATCGTATCTTGAAAGGATGAAACTTATGTTTCTTTACTGCATGGAAGTGAATGGTGTCGATTTTCAGCACTTAATAAACTAATCACAAAAGTGAGTTGTCTTCCACTTTTTCAGCTGCCATTTCGTTAACGATGAAAATTTTGAAGCAAAAATTTAGGGTCAGATAGTACTCGATAAGATTTTTAAAATGAAGTATCGCAACACCCCTCATCCCTATTCAAAATCAGGGGGTTGTGCTCACCCTCGTTAAGGAATTGAAGTTACGGGGTTGAAAAAATCGGAAAAGTTGTTCCCCGCGAATCAGAAATCGACGGGTCCGAGCGATTCTCCATATTTTTATTTCAAAACCGGAAAATCGACGTGTTAAGTTTTCGTTAGACCACTCTGTATTTTTTGAGGTAGGGCCACTCTGTTATAACACCTGAATTTCAAAATTCCAATTCAGCTGATGTTTCCGTAGCTTCTGCAATATAGCCATTCACAGATTTGTTTTGCCAAATATTCTGAACTATAGAAGTCCTTTGTAGATCTATAAGGTGTGATATTTTCAAGTGATACATCAAAATTTTGACTTTCAATAATCGTAGAGATCTGAGATTTGGTATGAGGGCTTATGTCAAATGAAAGAATTTGTGGTAATTTCTTCATGGTCTTCCGACCACACCGAAAGTGACTACAACTTTCCTTTTTCAAATGGCTTGAGGTATCTTTCAATTTTTTTTATTGTAAAGAATCATTTTGTGAATAACTTTTCTCCACACTTGTATCGCCTGAAATTGATCACAAAAAAGTTATGATTTTTTTCGAAATTTTAGAGTTCGTTTAAGGTTTCGAAAAAAATGCTTCAATTCTTAGAGAAAGTTTCGATATTTCCATTTTTTGTCGGAAGAAGAATTGTCCTTTCAAAATAAAATATTTTGACGAACAGAAATCACTGTCCAACTCGGCTAAATTCAGACATGAAAAACTTGATTTTTTCATATTACACACCCATTTTTTTCACATCATTAGATCCTCATTGTAAACTAGAATCGAACTGTATTAGGTTTCCCTATGGCTTAATTGCCACATTTCAAAGTTATTCACGATTTAAAATAAAAATGTTGATTTCTTACAGTTCAACAGCAAATTTGCGCCTTCGGCTTGTTTCTGGTTCAAGAAAGGGTAGTAGTTCTCCAAAAATACATTGAAGATTTATGAACATAATCAATCATCTGCCGAAGTTGAGTGATCTTCGAACAGGTAGATTTCAATTCGACCCTGCTTTAAGTACTTATACTGATCCCTATTTAAATACTATACCTACATACTATAATTATCAGATCCTTATTATTCCAATATTATAAATCGTCTCACCCTTTTGAACCAACACAAATGAGGGATTATCATTAAGTTCAGACGTATTAATCTTAAACCGCAAAGTTAAAGATTTATTTTCTCCGCCATATTTATAAATACCTGCATATTTCGTGTATGAATAAGTACCCTAACGCCGTGCTCCTTGACCTAATCGCGATTTATGGTATATGTGATAATACAGCTGAACGTACTTGTAGAACGTTCAATTTGAAGTATCCTAAATTTCCACCAATGCACCATGATAAATTTGCAAAATTGAGAATGAATTTCAACGCCACTGGAATATTTACTCCTCCTAAAAGAAGGCTAAACTCAGTTTCAGGCGACGAAGATACACGAATAAATGTAATAGGCTATTTTGCTCTGCTTATCCAAGAACTTCAGTAGGAGCTGCTTCTATCTAATTAGGCATCAGTTACTCAACGATTCAAAAAATTCTGGCACAACACAACTTCCACCCCTACTCCTTCATAAGACTTCAAAAACTACTAGATACTGATTTGGGTTGGAGGGGCAGTTTTTGGGAAGATTTTCTTATAAAAATGCAAGAATATCAAAAATTTTGAAACATATTATAGGGACCGACGAAGCAAAATTTACACAATATGGTGTTAACAAGAGAAATAAACATAATTGGGCTGATCAAAATCCACATTTGTGTGTTGAAATAGAAAACCAGCATCAATTTTTCATTAATGTTTTCTGTTTGATGTTAGATGATCAATCAAGATGGCATTTTTATGAAAATAACTTGAAAAGGGATAGTTATCTGTAAATTTCAAATGATGTTGAAAATTTCGTAGACAGCCTTCCATTAGTACCAGCATTAGAAAATTTGTGGTATAAAATGGATGGTGCATCAGCCGACGGCACTAAAGCTGTAACCGCAAAATTGAGAAATCATTTCGAGGATAGGTGGTGGGGAAATAGAGGACCTTGTCCTTGGCCACCACGATCCCCAGATTTGACGCCATTAGATTCTCATTTGTGGGGCCGGGTCAAAGAAACGGTGTACAAAACCGAACCAGCAAATTTACAAGATCTGATTCAAAGAATAAATATGGCATTGCACTCTCTTGAACGGCAGGAAATTAGAAGAGCTACTAATGGGGAAGTTTCAAGAAGAATTAACTTGTTTACAAGAAAACGGAGGCCATATTGAACACCTTTTATAGGTAGTTCCATATTATGTACTTACATTATTCCGTATATTATTTTTCTGGTCGCATCTTGTATTGTATGTCATATTGTAAAATTACTTCTGAATTGATTTTTTTTAATTAATATCTAAATTATAAGATATGTGGCAATGTAGCCATAGGAAAACCTAATACAGTTCGATTCTAATTTACAATGAGGATCGAATGATGTGAAAAAAAAAGGGTGTGTAATTTGAAAAAATCAAGTTTTTCATGTTTGAATTTAGCCGAGTTAGACAGTGATTTATTTCTGTTCGTCAGAATATTTTATTTTGAAAGGACAATTCTTCTTCCAACCTAAAAAAGCAAAAATTGAAACCTAAGAATTGAAGCATTTTTTCCAGGACCTTAAACGAACTCTAAAAGTTCGAGAAAAAAAATCATAACTTTTTTGTGATCAATTTCAAGTGATACAAGTATTGGCAAAAGTTATTCAAAAAGCGATTCTCTACAATAAAAAATTGAAAGATACCTCAAGCCATTCGAAAGGGGACAGTTGCTGTCACTTCCGCTAACACCGGAAGTGGCTCGACCATGATAAAAATACCACAAATTTTTTCATTTGCCATAAGGCCGCATACCATATTTCAGATCTCTACGATTATTGAAAATCAATAATTTAATGCATCACTTGAAAAAATCACCCTATATATGAATAACAGTTTATGACATTTTTTATGTAAATATGACCTGAAAGTAACTTTGGCTATAATTATAGATGATAAATGTATGAATACAACGACAAACAATGACTTTCAAATAGAATTAAAAGGAATATGCAATGAGAAAATTGGTGTGAACATTTTTTAAGTAACATAATCACCAGTTTGCAGTAACACTACCTAAAAATAGATCACTATCGAGGAATGCAATTTCCTATCTAAAGTTCAATATTTCTTTTGCTGGCATCATAAACATATAATACTTCTAGAATGCTAATTTGAAACAATGCAAATCTGATGAGAATTCTGCGACAATGAAAGCTTGAATATAAGTGATGAAAATTTGATAAATATCATTAACAGCATTTTGAAAATAATGAATATAACCCTGAATAGTACATACGAACAAACAAAATAACTTGATTTCTGAATTAACATTGGAATGAATCATAAATATGATTCATCATTTTTAATGGAAGAAGTAACATTCAACAAAAATATAGATGATTTTTCGTTTCTTCTACAGTAAAAAATCTTACAACTACAGAGTGGCCCACAATTTAAGATTACGGAACATTTTTGTATTGGACAAGCATTTTCCAAAACATTCAACTAATTCATGAAATATTATGATAACCGTTTTGAATATTCTGTAAAGGATTGGAAGGAAATTAAAATTTAAATATTTATTAACCACAAATCTTCAATCGTAGTATAGTAGATTGAAAGAAGAATATCTTCCTAACTGAAAATTGAATTATCTAGAACATTTTCTATATAAGAATAAGAATTACTTGAAAAAAAAATTCGAAAAAATTACCTTAGTAGCCCAGATTTCAGGCCCGAAGATTGCCGAAATCGCCAATATTACCATAATAGTAATTTGAGCCTCTGTTACATCCACTCTTCCAAATCTTAATGTTCCCGAAACATAGGTTTGCCAATGTGCACAATAGAATAAAGTAATGGCACAAAAACACTGAAATAAGAATAATTAAGCTAAAACTTTTCAGTGCTGCTTTAGATATGAGCATTTTGAGATGCCTGATTAGGATCATCAGACCTAAAATAAGATAAGCAGAGCTGATATAATCATAGTATACCAACTATATATATATATATTCTTTTGAAAAGAGAGGATTCACCTATTAAGAAATTATTAACAGCAAATCGTTCCACTTAACATTATTTAGAAATCATTGAATTACCTGAAAAAACATCCATCCTGGATGATTACCTAGTTGGACTGCTATACAAGCCGATAGGGCAACAAAAACTGTTGAAATTGAATCACATCCATGATCGAAAAGTTCTCCTAATGGATTTGCTGTTCCAGTTCGTCTTGCTTGCTTACCATCTATAGCATCTAAACTCTGATATGCAAACAATCCTATCCCACAAAGAGCACAAGCCCATCTGGGGGCCCCATCTTTCGCATTTGGTGAATACCTAGCAATTTTCATTTGAATACTGATAAAACGATATTTGTATAACTTATCTTACCAGACAAGAATAAGTGCAGTCACAATGTTCAATATAAGCCCAACTGTAGTTATAAGATTAGGAGCCAGCCATAAGGGAACTTTCAGAACTAACCAATTCCAATAAGGTTGCAAAAATTTGTCTAAAATACTACAACTAGAACAAGAATATTGGTGTTCCCCTAAACGTTTCAGTTGCACATCACTTAACAGCTTTTCTTTATACAGTTTCATATTGAGTATCTAATAAGAAATGGAATTCTGCTAATGCATGAATTGATTTAGAGGTTATCTCACTTGAATCGTAAACTGAACTTCCCTCGTAATTTCAATGAATTAAATTGTAAAAGTCTAATTAGAAAATTCCAAACTGTATTATTTTGTTCAGGACACAAATTCTTCATAAGTAGCTTTCCCAATATAACCAATAACTATTCATAAATTCATAAATATCACCTCATCTCTACTTTCGATTTCGACTTTACACCGCAGAATTGTTCTGTGTTTTGTAATAATCTGTCATTACAGAATAAGCATTTACAGAGTCGTATGTGCCTCTAGGAGTGTGTTCAGATATTATGATATTTTGATTACTTTCAATTCGATGATCATATTAGAATGGCCATCTTCAGTTGATGTTTAGACATCATTTTGAACAATCGTCTCAACAGATTCAATATTAGCGCTTCCTCAATTCATCTAGGGGGTCTTTATCAATTACAAAAGCAATAAATTAAGTCGCTTTTATTTTTATCGTGATATTTCAAAAGAATTGTTTTCTTTTCGTTTCGTCAAGTGTCAACAATTATTGCATAGTGCTGTTCGTATATATAAGACGGGGCATGCAGACTATAGATAGAATGTTAAATTCAAAATGATTTCAATACGCATGCCGCTGAAGCATCACATATCAAGCGATTTCCTGAAAGAAGACAACCACACAAAAATATTTGCTAGACTAAAGGAAAAATGTAACAATGTTTTATTCACAGCTAGAAATATGAAGATTGATGAAATATGTGCTGTTACTACTTATCCATTAATTTCATGCTGAAAATTCAAATCTGAATCCAGTGCATAAGGGCGTCGAGCACTTAGTTATGCTAGGAAAAATGTAAGTAACACAGTTTTTGCAGCCAGCTAATCTTCAGGTTTGGCTTTTTATAGAAATCTGAAAAAATCAGCAGATTTTTAGAGAAACCGTATGGTCTGATGAAGTTTACGTCAGTAGTGATGTCATTAGGAGAAACAGAACTAAAACAAATACTGTTAAGTAAGGAAATAATTAATTCTTCGAACACAGAGGAAAAGTGATTTCAATTAACAAATACTTGTATAACTGTGGGAAAATGTCAAAATTAGTATTACGCAACTTCAAAAACAACCGGAATATTGAGTATCGACAAACTATAACAATTTTCGCTGAAAACTACTCGAGAATTAAAACGAACATAGCTTAGATTTATTTGCGACAATGAATTCTTTTTGAAGAAGGGCAAGTATAGGGAGCTATTTTTTTTCCCACTATAATATTCCACCTATATTGGATGACCACTATTTTATGTTACAGCTGATAACTTTGCTGTTTAAAGGAATCTAAAAAGGGATCCAAAAAAAAGAAATAGGATCGAATTAGCTTTCTTCTTTACACTATTGTTCTGCTAAAGGATGTCTCAATATAAATAAAATTTTTCTCCAAATGGGTTCCAAACCTATTTTTAGAAAAACTGATTTTTCATTTATCATAATCACACCTGTCTAACTTTTGCTCATTCGTATTGCGCTGTTTCTGAGTACGGCAAATGAAGATTTCGTGAGATCAAAATAACACTTTATCATTTTCACGTTAATATTTTTCCAACATTTTTTTCTGCTATCGAGTTTCCCAATAGATTGACTATTCCTCAAATAAATTTTTTCAGTAGAAGAAAAACTGAGTCCGGGCGAGTTTATTTCAAAAATGAAACATCTTCGCCTTTTAGCCTGAATATAAAAATTAGTGTACGGGTGTATGTTTGGATTTGCTCTTATATGTATTTTGGTGAGAAAATTTGGAGAAAATGATTAAAATGAGTAAACTGAGACAAATATCATAACTTCAAAATTCATCTCAAAAGATCTACGACCTACGGACTTCCGACAGAATTAAAATTTATAGCTTTGTTGAATATAATCCTCAAGGAGTTTTATATAGGCAACCATAATTGACTAGTCAAGATTTCACAGAAACTGTATCGTTAATCGTCAAAAGTGTCATTTTTGATCTACAGAAAACACCCTCTGGGTTTCGAAGTCTAATTACAAAAGTTTTGAAGCGGGCCTATGTATAATAGGGTTCATTAAGTGGGTTAGACTACTTACAATTCTTTAGAAGATGATCTTCCTGAGCTACTAAAAGATGAACCTATCCGCTGATGGTCAAACAATGTGGTGGCAGCAAGATTGAGCCCTTCCTCATATCGCAGCTATCATTTCGACTTTCTCAGTCACCGATTTGGGAACAGTGATTGGTAACACAAGCCCAATTAGGCAAATAGCACGTTCACACGACCTTACGCCATTAGAATTTCTTCTGCGGTTATGTTGAAGATACGTTTATGCTACAACTCCAGTTGTCTAGAATATTTGGAAAAACAAGATAAAGTAGGCAGGCAACCTTACATACACTTCTTCATAGAAACCATTATAAGGAAGTATACGTCGTTCTCAAGCTTGATCAAATGAATGGTGGGCTTGACGTCAATTCTTTATAATGTAGGTCATTCGTTCTTCGTGAATTGTCTCAACATATACTTCAATTAACCAACCGCCTCGGTAGCTGCACGGTTAGTGCGCAAGCATATTGAAACTGCTGTTATGGATGGTGTCCTTGAAACAAAAAAGTACTGAATTTGAAAGAGTCGCCTAAAGAGGGCATAAACTTCCGAAGACCAGATAACTTGTAATCCTTGTGGTGGCAGTTATCATTGCACGGTCTAGGAGAGTGGTTCGGAATCCACTATAAACTGTAGGTCCAGCTATGTAAATGGGCTAAGTTCCCGAGCACATTGTTAAAAGATGCAAGCAAGCAATCAACTTCAATTAACCCAACTTTATAAAATTTTCATTTCTCTTCCAATCTGCATATTTGTTGAGACAATAGTGTCCGCAAAAAAAGGGCAGAAGAAAATAAAGTTATTTGCTTTTGTTCCTTTTTGTCACTGTGTATATTGAATCAAATCTAATAGGTGTAATACATTAATCAATACTATCCTCCGAAAACAGAATATTTGGGTTTGCGGAAGACTGTAGCCTGGTGTTCTCATGCTCTAGTCAGCGTCTTAAAACTGCTGAGGAGTCACACCAACAAAGATACTTACAGAGCATGTCATTGAATTCACACTTGGGTAAGATATGAGAATAGGGCCAGTTGAACTTGGACCATATCAACGCCAACAAGAAGCAATCAACAGAATTTTTCATATATATCACTGCTGGAGAACCTCCTCGAATTATGCTAGGACATCGAATTGCCTCAGAAAGGAACCTAATCACAGTGAACACGGAAGTTTGTTAGCATGTGTCAGCTATGGCCAAATTTGCTTTTGTTAAACTCAGCCTTCTTTTTAGGTTAAGAAGTACTTCATGCCATCACAATTGATGCTTTCATACGAAGCATAGGTACGACCTGTTCAGAAATATTGTTCCCATGTGTCGGGCTCTGAGCCCAAACATTCATTACATCTATTGGATAGTGTCCAAAAGTGAACACGACGCGTCTTGACCACCCGGACATCACACGTGATTTCTAACCTCTCGTTCAAAGGCAGCAGATTGCAGATCTTTCACTTTTTTACAGATACTTCAGTGGTAAATGCTATAAAGAACTGAAAGGTTTGGTCCCAGAAAGAATCCAGTTCTATCTTTATAAGAATCCTCTTGTTTACAGGCCTAGTGTACTCTGGACCTCGCTTCCATCGAACATCTTTCCGATAACTTACCCTTTGGTCCTCTTCATCAAGCGAGTGAACACATACCATCAAATCATCTTCGGCCTTCACAGCTTTGGCATGACAGGCATCGCCTCTTCCCAAGAGTCGAGAAAAAAAATTGTGGTATGGACCTTGAACATCCATGACTATTCTTCTTTTAGAGATAAAAATAATTAACAATAAAATGAAATAATGAAAAATATTCATTGCTAGAATATCAAATTGTATATGTTGTGGTTCCTGCGTTAAATGAATATTTTAGAATGAATGAATATCCGAATTGATAGCTTTCATATCAATGCTACTTCTGAATGAAGGTCACAGAGAAATGTTCGACTCCCTTTATCAATGGCTGACTACTGAAGTTGATGCAAGTTTTCCATTGAGTTGATTTGCACTGTAATGGGTCGGGTTTCAATCAGTCAAATTCGTTTTGTTAAATACAAAAGTTTAATACATGTAAACAATTACTTTTGATCACAGGATAATATGTATATTTGTAAGTCGTGGTTAGGTTAGGTTAGGATTTTTAGAATGTTGGAAGAACGAGAACTTAATGAGTGGGTCTGAGCAGAATCTCTTGAATCAATGTAACTATGACCTATATATGTCACTGACTGAATAGAACTGGACAAAGTATCTTCTGAAATACATATGGTTCTCGCAAAGTGTGGGGTCAACAGGCGCCACATAATTCATGGTTGAGTTGACAGGAATTCTTTAGTTTTTGAAAGTTCTGGATTTTATGTTCCCCTTATTCTAAGTAGTGACCATTAAAATATTCTGAGTGGCTCTATTTCACATGTTATGCCACGTAATATGATAACCCAGACAAATTCAATGAAAGAAAAATTCATTTTCATTACATAGTAGATAGGTGGTCCAAGTCCGATTCCTAAAGCAAATCATAGGCGTAACATAGAATTGAAAAAGTGATAGGTGGTGTATAGCAGAGTACAGATACATTACTGCACGTAAATTTTGTATTCAAGTGTTTCCACTGCGAGTTCTCGATGAGGATGGGAAATATCCAAGTTGAGGAAAATTACTTCATTTACTGTATTAGCATGCTTGAACTCCTTATTTCTACATTCTGAACAAGTTACTTTTCTTATTTTCATTCTTGAAAGAAAGACAGTCTTATGGATACTTAAGTGAAACACCTCGAATGAAAGGTATTCATTAAGGTTAGAAAAAAGAACTTTATTTTCGTCATATGTTGTTTTTTTGAAGAACGATTTTGGCCCAACAAAGACACTGTTTTAAAGGGAACTGAAATAGCTTCGATTTGAAATATCTCCTAACTCTCGAGAACTGAAACTAACAAAGTTATAAGGTTTTCAGTGACGGACCCTGTATAATGTTTTGGTGATAGTTATTTTCCTAAAGTATTTTTGCTATGTTAATTAGCAATGAAACTTTTGAAAATATACGGGGATATCCAC
Source organism: Cryptolaemus montrouzieri (assembly GCA_013387265.2). NCBI lineage: Eukaryota > Metazoa > Arthropoda > Insecta > Coleoptera > Coccinellidae > Cryptolaemus > Cryptolaemus montrouzieri. The sequence continues at coordinate 52,530,250 of JABFTP020000001.1, read as the reverse complement.
CGGGACCGCCCGAAATCTTTTTAAGTTCCAATTACAATAAGAAGCTGAAATTTTATACGCGGCCATAACTAGCGATTTCCAATTGGAGTGAAATATTTTCGAAGTGATACCATTTCCGGTTATTACGGAAGTGGGTCATCACTTTGTTATTTCAAACGGCAATCTACCTTCTTTATTATACATCTAGAACCGACGTTTGAGCAAGGCAAAAAATACCCAAGTTGTTGGCACTTATCTGTCAAAACTTTTGACAGATTTGATTATTTTTGTTATAAACTCGATTTTTGAGGAACATTTGAAAAATTGTAGCTCGTAGATCTTTTGCACTACAGATACAATTTTTACTTGGGTGGATAGAACAAGGATCAAGGAATTTTTTAAACAGTCTACACATGTCAAATGATTATTGCGTTGTTTTGTATGATTTTTTCAATTTGGCCTTTTTCAAACAGCGCTAACTCTATTTTATCAAATTGCACGTGCCAATTTTTATGTCGCCATCAGATGAAGCGTCAAATTTCAGATGGAATTGTATAAGCATGTACTATACCCATCTCTTATAGTTCCGAAATAATTTGGGAATATATTGAATTTTGATGATTTTGCAAGAACTAACAGAGAATGCTTTGAAATATTTGAATCAAGTAGCTGAACTGGCTACGCTCACCCGACAGGTGCCTAAAATCAATGTACTTGTCACTTCATTCATTCGAATTTGATATTTCAACAAGAATTGTCGTTATTTCAGATTGAAAATATCCAAAAAATACAACACATTTGAAATAAAGCCACTGGTTATTCAAACGAAAATATATTTAATCTTTCTTTAATTCATTTTAGAATGTCAAAAAGTAGTGGGCAGAAATTGCAGGCAATTCAATAACCTATTTCCAAATCTACCGTCTATGAGTAAAATAAAATCTCGAAGCATTAGAAGCAATTTTCTACCATCCGGATGAATAAAAATTGTAGGAACTAAGCGAAAACCAATCATCGAAGATAATTACATTATTACGAATAAATGATAGCATATATCATAGGAGAAAACTAATTTACGATCTGAATAAATGTTCAATATGGGCCCCATTTTGCTCGATACACTTGACAGCTCGTATACAAACATGATGAGTTGCCCTTCTAGTTTCCCCTTAAATAAAAATCAAGGGGCGTCAGGTCCGGAGAACGAGGAGGCCATACATTTTTTCCTTGATTACCCCACCATCTATCCTCGACCATTTCTGTTAGCTGCCGATCTACAGCTCGTGTTTTATGTGCTGGTGCACAATCCATTTGGTAATAGCAATTCCTCAGAATGTTAAGGGGTAATCCATCTGAAAAATTTGCTAATGTTCCTCTCAAAATTTCCAGGTATCTTTGTCCATTAAGATTTTCCTCATGAATGTTAGTTGAAGGTCAGTTGGTTTCAATTTTTGTAGTCTGATAAAAGAACACGGGTGCATGTTATGTTTCTTAAGGATCCTTTGAATGGAAGTATAATTCAATCCAATATCCATTGATGCTGACTTAATGGACGCATGTGGATTGGCACGAAAATACGCTAGCGTATAAATTTGATTGTCGTCGTCCTCGAGAATTGGTTTTCTTTTAATTTCTATGTATTTTGTTCCTCCAAATTGTAGAAAATTGCTTTTAATCCTTCGAAATTTTGTTTTACTCATAGGCGCCAAATTTGGAAATTGGTTATTGAATTGCCTGCAAGTTCTATCCACCAGTTTTGACATTCGCCATTAATTAAAAAGAGATTAAACATATCCTTGTTTGAATAATCAGCCATTTTATTATCAATCTGGTGTTTTTCAAAATTTTCACTTCAAATTACCGACAATTCTTGTTGAAATATCAAATTCGAATGAACGAAGTAACAAGTACATTAATTTTAGGCATCTTTCAGGTGAGCGTAGCCAGTTCAGCTACTTGATTCAAATATTTCAAAGCATTCTCTGTTAGTTCTTGCAAAACCATCAAAATTCAATATATTCCCAAATTATTTCGGTACTATAAGAGATGGGTATAGTACATGCTGATACAATTCCATCTGAAATTTGACGCTTCATCTGATGGCGATATAAAAATTGGCACGTGCCAATTGTAAAAATTTAGTTATTGCTGTTTGAAAAAGGCCAAATTGAAAAAATCATAAAAAACAACGCAATAAACATTTGACATGTGTAGACTGTTTAAAAAATTCCTTGATCCTTCTTCTATCCACCCAAGCAAAAATTGTGTCTGTAGTGCAAAAGATCTACGAGCTACAATTTTTTTAAATGTTCCTCAAAAATCGAGTTTATAACAAAAATGATCAAATCTGTCAAAAGTTTTGACAGATAAGTGCCAACAACTTGGGTATTTCATGACTTGCTCAAATGTCGGTTCTAGATGCATAATAAGAAAGGTAGATTGCCGTTTGAAATAACAAAGTGATGATCCACTTCCGGTATAACCGGAAATGGTATCACTTCGAAAATATTTCACTCCAATTGGAAATCGCTAGTTATGACATGGCCGCGTATAAAATTTCAGCTTGATATTGTAATTGGAACTCAACAAGTTTTTAACGGACGGTCCCGGTGGATATCCCTGTATATATTCGAAAAACTCATTTTCAATCAGTTTATTGCTATGAATTACAAATTTATTCTGGGAACACTGACAAAATACTTCAAACGACAAAGATAAGCCATCTCCATTTCACTAAAATTATTTAAATTATTACCCATGTTGAAATTACCTTTGAAGTATAGTTTAAAATCGGTATACATGCAGCAATGTTAGCGTCAAGACGCCAGTTTCATAACGGCATCCTATTGACACGCACGTATTCGGCAACTTTCATTTAGTGAGAACTGCGGATATCGATATAATCGCGAATATTCTGGTTTTACAGAATGGCTTAATGCAATGACCTCAAAATTAGGCAAAAGGTAACAAAGCTAATCTGAAAGTAACTCTGTGATTTGAAGAAAATTAACACATTCAGTTCTGATGTTTTTCAACGATGCAGCATTTTTTTTATGTAATGCGGTAAATTTGCTTTAGAACATAAAAATCTTTAAATACACGTACCTTAAAACAAGATGTTTGGTTTTTCTGAAATATTAAACAAAAATTCTGGCATTTCTGATATTGCTGAAAAATATATCAAATATTTGATATACAAGATGTTTCAGAAGTAAACCGAACTAACATACGCGGTCAAAATGGATTGCCATTTGGACCTCTTCTTTTTCATCTACCATTACAGGCTTTTATTGAAGTAACAATGAGTCTATTCTTTCGAAATTATAATTTTATTATCGAATGGGTAGAATTTAATATTATTATCTGCAAAAGAAAAGAGAAACAGTGTTGTATTAGAAAAAATTGACATTTGTCGAACTACTTCCATATTTTCTTCTTCGTTTTTTCAACAATCAATGTCAGATTTTGCTACATCCAGTTTGCAAGCTCTTTATTACTAGCCACTTCCAAATTCGATTATTCAACAAAGCAAACAAGTAATGACAAGTGACACACTCTTTGAACATATCTGAACAACGATTTTCAAAGTTGATAGAGTATCGAACCATATTAATTCTCTTCACACGAAAAATTAGTACTCTTCTTATCATTATTGTTGTTGATTTCCGAAATGTTTTGCCGTTCTTCGAAATAATGGTAAATTTTACTATGACAGATTATTAAAAATGTAGGAAACCCAAAGCTTTCACAGAAAAATTTTTATTATTTCTGGAACATTCCAGAAAATTGGCCCAAAGCTGATTATTAAACATACCTATGCATGGTAGTACATACAGGGTGCTTCAACGAAAACTAATCAGAGGCTATATCTACCAAGATATTCATTTCTGATCGAAACGCAAAAACAGTTCAATTTTTATTTCAAGGGGGACATTATTTGGGATACAAAACTTGCCTGAAATATCAACCACCTAAGCGGGGGTTGCAATCCTTGAACATTTTGAATAGGGAAGATGGGTCGAGTGATGACCCAAAAGAAAGGTGGTATCTTTGTCTACATCGCCTTGAACGAATTTCCATTTTTAATTGAAAACTGTAAAAGATACATGGTGAGCAACTGAAAGATAGGCAATACTATTTCCCTGAGACTATTCAAGTTTCAGTGAAGTAAAATGGAAGAGATCCATGCTGATCAATGGCAGTCATCATCAAGTACCATCCTCATCTCGAATTTCAACCCCTAGAGCAGGGGTAACCACCCTTGAAAATTTGGAAGAGGGGAGATGGGTCGAGTGATACTTCGAAAAAAAGGTAAAAGGTATTATCGTTGTCTGCATGCCCGTGAACAAATTCTCATTTTTTATTGAAAACTGTAGAAGATACAGAGCTACCTAAGGGAAAAATGAGTTTAGTTTTTTTAAGCTGTTCAATATGATTGACCCATATGAGGCACTGATCTCCAAAGAATACACATTCCGTCTTTGCTGTGTTCAAAATTAAACCATTTTCAGTACACCATCTGACAGCATTCAATAGTGTAGAGGCTGATTTGTTCATCAAGGAATTTGAATTTGAAGCTGTAACCAAGATGGTAGTGTTGTTGCAAACATAACGAGCTACTGAAAAATAGAGGAGACTATCTATCGTCCTGAGCTAATCAAGTATTAGTGCAAAAAACTGGAATAGATTCATTCCAGATCAAAGCCTGTCATCTTCCGAAACACCATTCACATCTCAAATTTCAACTGTTCCATTTTTTTGCACTAATACTTGATAGCTCAGGGCGATAGATAGTCTCCTCTATTTTTCAGTAACTCACTCTGTATCTTCTACAGTGTTCAATCAAAAATGAAAATTCGTTCAAGGGGATGCAGACAAAGATAATACCTTTCTTTCGAGGTATCACTCGACCCATCTACCCTCTTCCAAATTTTCAAGGGTGGTCACCCCTGCTCTAGGGGTAAAATTCGAGATGAGGATGGTACTTGATGATGACTGCCATTGATCAGCATGGATCTGTTCCATTTTACTTCACTGAAACTTGAATAGTCTCAAGGAAATAGTCTTCACTATCTTTCAGTTTCTCACCCTGTATCTTTTACAGTTTTCAATTAAAAATGGAAATTCGTTCAAGGCGATGTAGACCAAGATACCACCTTTCTTCTGAGTCATCACTCGACCCATCTTCCCTATTCAAAATGTTCAAGGATCAACCCCCACTTAGGGGGTTGATATTTCAGGCAAGTTTCGTACCCCAAAAGATGTCCCCCTTGAAACAAAAATCGATCTATTCTTGCGTTTTGATCAGAAATAAATATCTTGTAGATGTAGCCTCTGTTTAGTTTTCGTTTAAGCACCCTGTATAATCCTGAGCTTAGTTTTGTAGGTTAATAAAATGATCAACCCCAATCTCAACGCATTAGGTTGAATAATATAACAAGTAGATTTTTTTATCACACCTAGATTTTCTCTGATGGAATCAAGTATTTCATTTATTCATTCTGTTTGCTATGCTCTTGTATTGATCAACTCATTGTAAACGCGCTTCTTCATTACACCTTATAAAAAATAGACTGAATTTGAATCATCCGGTGATTTAGCAGGCCAGTTGACTGGTCATTTTGAGCGTACTGCGAACTGGATTTTTAAGGAAGAACTTCAGGAATCTTTCAAGTTTTCAGTATCAAGACAGAAAATGTCCAGAGTAAAATATCGACATCGAATTGAAAATTTTTTTGATGGTGTACCATGAGATTTTCATCGAGATTACTCATCTGAATGTGTTTCTTTCAATAAGTGCATTTTGTGTTGGAAATTCATTATACACACGACATTGAAAATGAGGTTGTTTGAGTTCAACGGTGCAATTATTGAGTTTGTGATTTTCAAAGTTGTTATTGTTTAATGAAGCACAAATGTAGAAACTGTTTCTAGTAGTGTTTTCTCTTACAATCCAATGGTGTACACAATTTTAGGTTATGATGCAATCCTTATCTATAATACTCAATAGTTAAACCTTATTCTAGTATTCGATTGTGGTGAAAATAGCTAGAGATAAATCCATTCAATCATTATAAAAATTTAAATATTAAATTATAACTCAAAGGCTGTTCCTCTCAAAAAAATGTGCATTTCAACTACCAAGTGGGCTGAAAACTTCGTAGCCTGATGAAGAAATAGCGTTACTAGGGTCAAATCCACATGATTTTCAGTTAGTACTAAACCTAACTAGACACGAGTAAAAAATTTCAGCTGTCTGCGAGATATTGTATTGAAAGTAAATCAACTTTTGTTATTGTTGGAAAAATGGATAAAAAAGAATTCCGTGTGTTGCTTAAACATTACTTTTTGATGGAAAAAATACAGTTGAAGCCAGAGCATGGCTTGATAAACATTATTCGGACGCCAGGAAAATCAACGGTGGAAAAGTGTTTTGCAAAGCTTAAACGAGGTGATATAAACGTACAAGACGATGAACGCAGTGGACGACCAAAAGAAGTTGTCATCGATGAAAACATTGAAAATGTACACAAAATTGTTCTGAATAATCGAAAAATGAAATTGATCGATATAGCTGGAACCCTGAATATATCCAAGGAACGTGTTGGTTTTCTTTTAAAAGAATGCCGCGCTTGTTGCCTCTTGAACAAAAACAACAAGTTGATGATTCTGAGCAGTGTTTGAGGATAATTAATTTTTTCATCGATTCATCACAATGGATGAAAGAAACATGGATTCATTTCTACGCTCCTTAAAGCAATCGACAGTCAGCTGAGTGGACTGAACGAGATGAACTGCATACAAGCGTGCAAAAACTTAGCCGTCAGCTGGTGAGGTTATAGCATATGTTTTCAGGGATGCGCAGAGTTTTATATTCATCGATTACCTTAAAGAGGGCCAGACGATAAACAGCAATTACCACATTAAGTTATTGGATCAATTGAAAGACCAAATCACGAAGAATAGTATATCATTACAACTATATCACAGGAACAAGTTACAACATATCACAGCTACAAAATCAAAGTTACAACTTTATCACAGGAACAAGTTACAATAAAAGGAAAATCGTCAGATCAAGAAGAAAGAACATAACAAAATGAATGTCAGCTATCAACTGCTCCTATGGCAGAAAGATTCAAACTCTTTACATTCTTTTATAAAATTGTATGTACACTTCTTGAAAAGTCGGGAATTGCCAATATTTTGCAGCCTTTTTGGAATGGTGTTGAACATTTTTATAGCCCTATAGCTCCAACTTTTCTCTGTAAATGATGTAGAATGAATTGGATAGAAATATGGATCAATTTTGTGAGTTGAATTACCGTTTCTGCAGCTCTGAAAATACTGAGAATGCCAATGGATAAACAGGAGTATTTTGTAAATATACATGCCATATACTGTCAGCACATTGTTTTCCTTACAGATGCCTAGGCTAGATTCTCTGAATTTCAATCCGAAAATGATTCTCATTACACATTTCTGTACAACAAAAATATTATCAACGCGAGTACTGCTGTCCCAGAAAATTATTCCGTTAGTCATGCGAGACTGGAAATTGACATAATAAATTATTTTCAGAACTTCTTAATGAACTTGATGTTTTAAGAACCTAAGGGAAAAATGAGTTTAGTTTTTTTAAGCTGTTCAATATGATTGACCCATATGAGGCACTGATCTCCAAAGAATACACATTCCGTCTTTGCTGTGTTCAAAATTAAACCATTTTCAGTACACCATCTGACAGCATTCAATAGTGTAGAGGCTGATTTGTTCATCAAGGAATTTGAATTTGAAGCTGTAACCAAGATGGTAGTGTTGTCTGCAAACATAACCATTCTCTGAGTTTCTCCCTCAATTATAGCAGGAAAATCCTTTATATAAATCACAAAAAGAAGCGGCCCTAAGTGCTACCTTGAGGGACTCCCACAGTGACTAGCTCTTCTTCAAATATGTAGGAAGTACCATCTACATTTATCGTCATATTCTGTTTCCAATTACTCAAATAACTTTTAATCAGTTCCTGTTGATTGTCTCTAATGCCACACCTCTCTAGTTTAACCAACAACAATTTATGAACCACACAATCAAAAGCCTTCTTTAAATCCAAAAATAGTCCCACAGGGTATTCACCCTTCTCTAATGCTAAAACAATGGCTTGGGTTAATTCAAAAATTGTTGTATCGGTATTTCATCTTTTATGAAGCCATACTGATTTTTAGTTGAAATTTTAAATTTTTTAGGAACTGTAGAATTCGCCTGGCGAGAATCTTTTCAAATAGTTTTGAGAATGAGGTTAATAAACTTAAAGGCGATAGTTTCATTAATATTCCCTTTTTTATACAATGGCTTGACCACCGCCAATTTGAGGGCATCAGGAAAAATTCCTTCCTGAAAAGCGCAATTCATAATATGTGCCAAGGGTGAGGCAATCATGGGCACAGTTTTTTCAAGTACCTTCACTGGGATCTCATCGAAACCTGTAGCGTTTTTATTTTTTAATGACCTTACCGCGTGTACTATTTCTTCCTCTTCAACATCAAATACATAGAAAGAATTTTTTAAGGTACATCCCCTTTCAGTGTTATTATGTGTACTATTTGAAAAATTTTGTATCGAGTGTGCAATGTTAGCAAAGAATTTATTGAAGCGATTAGCCTACATTTTAGGATCGTCAATTTTACAGGAAGGTAACGCATTTGAGACACGGGTATTGTTATTGAGTCTGTTTATAACTTTCCAGACAGCTTTGTTCTCATTTGGTGCGATTGAAATTTCTCTGCTATAGTGAGCCTTTTTTCCCATAGCAATGGATCATATTTAGCCTTGATAGATGAGTATAAAGGTTTCATTTCAGGTCTAGTGTTGGCTATCACATATAGATAATCTGATTTCTGTTTCAAAGCCATGACTATTGGAAGAAACGGCCCCATTTGAGAAAAAAGAAACTGCTCTTTCATGGGGACAATGCACCTGGCCACAAATCAATCAAAACAATGGCAAAATTGTACCAATTAGGTTAGATATTGGATTTTACCAAAAAACTGTGTTTTATTATTTTAGCCTATGAACTTTTCAACCCACCTTGTATGAACAGTATCAGTGGCATTTTTGACCTTGGCGACTAATCATAAAACAACGAAGATGCGAGTGATACCTGAAAATGGCAATTTGAAATTTTTTGTTTGCAGCATCCTTTCTTCCAACAAAAAGTGACATAACTTTGCGGAAACCGCATGCATTTATCTAAACAGCTGAGAAGGAACCATTCAAGGGTGATGAATTGGGGACACACTGTACAACTGCCAACAAAGACTTTATCCAGCCATCGTACTGCATATACTATAGCAGAATGTAAGCTCATCCGGAGTCACCCTGTATAAACTATCAATACATAATTAGGTCTATCAATATTTTAGAATATGCAAAATCTGAAGTCCAATAATTAAAGAAATAAATAAACAAGAAAATAACTTTATGTGAATTTGTAAGCTGATGAAACTCCAGTTTCATCGGTAGGCTGTGAGAATATTTAAGCTTTAATCAATCACTTGTTTGATATGTACGTTTTCGTATGTACATTTCCTTTCTTGAACATTTCTGTTACCATGTTCAATCACCATAAAAAGAAATATTTTTCAAAGAGAAAAATAATCTATTTGAAAAGTGAAACTGCTAAAGTTCAATACCTAAAACTTGAATCTGAAGTGTGAAACAGCTGTATTTTGCTTACGCCAGCTATGAATATATCTTTATAAATAACGTTTTCTTCGTTCGTTCACGTTTCATTTAACTACTCATATATATCTACATGCTATTAATAGAAACGATACACTACCTAATTTATATATTTTATGAATTATACATGTTTCAAGCTTTGCGATCTTTTCTGACGCCGAATTAAATGCATTGAATTTATTTTTTGTGTTCAATCAATAAAAGATTCAATATCAATAGCGAAATATTTTTCGTATGGAACGTGAAAATATTCCAATGATAATAGTTTTGAGTTCAAAATGGCTAAGATATTCGAGGATGTCTAATAGATGCGTTGAAGTCGATAAGGAGGATATGAACACCGAATTTATGACTAGTTATTCTGATTAAGAACATAACTGCCCTACCAGGTAGACCAATTAAATTAGATAATTGGTTAAAAATAGTCAGTTTCTTCAGACCTGGGCTAGATTAGGTTAGATTTAATGTATCTCAAAAGTGAACGAGGCTCGGGATTGGAAGCTCGAAGGCCCAAAAAAGTTTATTTTTCATGATAACCGTGACTTATACAGAAATATACTTCATACTTCATACATGAATTGAATCAAATTTACTAAAAAAAATAGTTCTACAAGTTTTTGTCATGGAACGATTTTCAAACTGTCAACTTCACAAGCTTGGATTCTAAATCATAGTGCATAATTTTAAGGTTCGAAGTTCTTCCAAATATATTTAATTTCTTTCATTTATATTAATCAAATGAAAATATTTTTATTGGGGCCTATTAATCCGAAATCTGCAGAATTCCTATCTCAACCATCGGAAAAAATTCTGCTAAAGAATGATATTACCTTCTTCGAATGAGGTCATAGAAGACTACTCTATATCAAAGGAGGAAATAAGTCAATTAGACCGGATTTCCTCCATCTGGCACATGGTAACTTAGAAAACAACTACAATCAATCAAGCAGTACACACTTGCTGTAAACTTGTTGTTGTGTTGCGAAGAGGGTCTACGGATGAAGCTGAAAAATGCTCAAATTCAAATACTAATAGATAGTCATGCTAATTAAAATTTTGAAGTCTCATAGTAAAGTGAGCATCTGTCGAGGTAATATCTTCAATCCTTAAAGCGACTTGCTAATGAGAACAAACTTCCCCCTAGAGGGTTAGGTTAGATTTGCGTACAAAGGAGAGAAGGTAATGGAATAACTGATGAATTGGTTAGATCGGCTGTTAAAACCACCTTGAGCCTTCTTGCGGTTTAACAAACCACACAGAATATAGAAACTGATACAATGAGCAGAACTAAGCAAAAAAATTGAAGACAAGCCAAGGTCTCAAGCAAGCTAAAAAGTTCATCGAATATTCCTCAATGGTAACTCAAGAGACGTGCACACATCCGTAGCGGAATATTGAAGCCAAAGAAATTGAAAGCAGAATCTTCCAGTGAGATTCCTAATTTTCTTAAAGAACTAAATCTACTAGTACACAATTGAAACAGGGTTATGAACAGTAGATCAGCTTTAATTGCAGGTCAGAAAAGTTCTACAGCTAAACGACCCTTTCCAAAGTAAGGTAATCAGTCGGAGAGCCTTCTTACTGTTTTTTAAGATAACGTGTGTCGAAAGTCCACGAGGTTAGAGAAGAAAATACTTCTGTGTTCTACAAGAAGGCTTGAAGGTCTCTTTAATTATTTGCGATTGTCATCATATCAATTATATCAAAGATAGTGAGTTAATCGAATTCATTTGGCAGAGTAATTCATCGAAATGATTCGAGGGAGCTATCTCTCCAGTCCAGTTCTATGTCTTTTCGAGTATATTGAATTTTCTTCTTCCACTAGAGGAAATTATGAGCAGGCGGCTATTTATGTCTTGAGGCAGTTACAGAAATATACTGACATTGTGGTAGCTAAGACAGTATGGTTGAAGATCTCCATTTGTCCATTTCATCTAATCCTAATCAGTTTGTAGTAGTTTGTAGTCAAATCAATCCTGGTGAATAGACCTTATCTGTGTTTCAAGAGGGTAAAGCCTTCAATGATAGTGATAGTGATAGTAAAGGTAGATGAGGAATCACCTTAGTGGTACATACTAGGTAGGCTAAGTAAGGCTATAGAATTAGAGGAAGATCGTAAATCCAACATGAACTTCCTTGATATCCTTTTATAACCTGTTTGACCAAGTATTTTCGATTCACTCATTGGCTTGAATTATACCTATTATAATAAATATAATAAATAATATTAGTAATATAAAATTAATGTTATAAACAGTTAATTTTGAACGGGAATAATGAATAATTTCTGGAATCATAATACTCTTGACAGTCTCAGAAGAATAATATTTAGGACTACTTTTGAAGAAAATGTTGTTAGCAGCTATTTGGTTCTTGGAGTATTTTTCTGTGGGTGTCAAAGATAAAAGTGTGAAAACTTGAAGAGGTGACATTTAAACCACTGCTCCGATTTCAAAATAGTTCCTTATTCAACTTGGGGGATTTCTAACACATGTCAACTTAAAAGACAGAAAAAAGAATGTCTGACTCTTATGCCAGACATAATCACATTTGTTGTAATTGTTTGGATGCATTCTGGACGCTGGAATATATACATAATTTGATGTGACATCCAAACTTATGAAGGTCACAGTTCGGAAAACGAAGTCGAAGGACAAAAATGCTTGTGAGAGAAGTTTTATCAGTTTTATTTTCGTGGTAAAGAGACTGTATTGGAATTCTGTTGATGTTTAGTTACGGATATCGTCCATCTTCTTACTAGTCTTATGAACTTTTCAAAACAAGTCTATCAGGACCTAATCCCAATCAACCGTTTGCAAAATTTCGATAAATATTAGAAATATGAAACACTCAATTCGAGCATTTGGTAAAATATATTGGGTTCTTCTTTTATTATTCATTGTTTCTTTGCTATTAAAATCTGAATCCTTGTCTTTTTAACAAATCGAGAGAGTGATCATATTTAGGGGAAAGTTCACCATTGAACGGTGGTCATTTGACTGAGGCGCACAAAAATCTAGGTAAGCACTGAATAAACAACAGCTTTCGTATGATATATGCATGCCATGGGAAAATGAAAGAAAAATCAACCAGTTCGAGCGTTTCCAATAAGATTACTTAGTTGTTAGAGTAAATCACATATATCGTGTGTTCGTGCCTGAAGCTATAGCTCCTACAATTGTTGGTTGGTTTCAATGAAATAAGAACCAAATTGCATCTAAAATGATATTCTAACAGACTGGATATTTGCGTAGTTCTGTCCTTTCCAGAAATACCGAAGGTGGAATTTCACGAATAATAACTTCATATTTTTGTTTGTTTGTTTGTTTGTTTGTTTGTTTATTCTAAGGACCTACAGTTTATAGTGGACTCCGAACCACTCACCTAGACTGTGCAATGATAACTGCCACCACTTTGGATTACAAGTTATGTGGCCTTCGATGGCATATGGATTTAACCAGTAGCGATGTGACCAAATCAATGTATGTCTTTGTCAAATTCACTTTTTGTTTCAAGAACAACATCTACAACTTGAACCCGGATTCGAACCAGGCACCTTGGCTAAGTAAATTCCTACAAACTTGCTCATTAACAGTGCATCTACCGAAACCTCATATTTTTATAATTTTGTTCAATTAAATGTCACTTGAAATACAAGCGTCTCCTTAAAGAGCATCTATAATATAACTAGAATAAAATATTCTTTAAAATATTCCTTGAAGTAGAGGAAAATTCGAAAAAATGGCCTGAAAAGTTTAAAATAACACTTTTCTTCATGAACCGCCTCGGTAGCTGCACGGTTAGTGAGCAAGTATGTAGGAATATTAGTCGAGGCCCCTGGTTTGAATCCGGGTTCAAATTACGGATGTTGTCGTTGAACAAAAATTGTGGTACTTGGAAAAGTCGCCTAAAGAGGGCATACACTTCCGAAGACCAGATTACTTGTGGTGGCAACAACAACAACTTTTCTTTATGTAACCTAACCTTACATCTATTAAACACAATTTGTCTGTGATAAATTAAACACTCGAAACGTTAACCTCTCTTTGAAGAGCATTTATAATATTACTGCCAGAGGGAGTCGTTAAGTGCTTGTGGTATTAATTTAGAACAACCATATTTCTCGCATGGCCAATTTTAAGTACCATCACCCAAAACGCTGTCTGCAATTTCAAAAATAAAATTATCTGTTTATTCCGAAAGAGAACTCATTACCAATTCATCAATGTAATTCGCACAATGATTGACTGTGAAGTATACTTCTTAGATTTATGATAAATGTCATTTTCTATCAATGAAGATTATGTCTGATTAGATACCTTTCCGCTCATTCTTGTAATTGTTTAATATTGAGTGTATCTCACTCAAGAATTAATAACTATGGAAGACAAAAAGTTAATACAGGCATAATACAAGCCCATTTTCAATCTTACAAAATAGTGCTCGCGCATTTCGACTCTATCCGGCACGACTTTTAGATCTCGGTAAACCAGAGCGCCAGACTCGAAAAATAATTCACGAAGATATAGTTCATTCAGAAAATCGAATACGGAGGTTCAATGAGGAAACGGAATTGAATTTCTGTTCATAAATACAAACCTTACGTCACATCAGGCTACAGGTTCAGTCTTATTCGATCTCGTCAGTGTTGCATACTCATTCACAACATCAAACTCGACTGCCACATACTCGTATCAATTCGATTGAACATATCAAGTAAATGTATAAAATTGGCGGCCTTCAAGATACCGACACAGTAGACTACCAGAACCGGAAGGTTGAATATTGCTCCCTGAATTAAAGTCTTCTATGTATTTACACATATAGAGATAAATTTCGAGTGTTATCAGTTATTGAGGTAATCGTAATTTCAATGGAATAATTTCAGACAGATAAAGAATGATTTTGAATATTCCGATGTTTTGAGTGAAATATTTTTTGACCTTGACCTTAAGATTTTCAGGAAAATTATTCACCCTCTGGACTCTAAATCTACAGCTTGAATTGGATAATTTCACCCTTTTTTGTGACAATAGCAGTCTGTATTTGAATTCAGAATATGTCGAGCATGCCTACCCGCGGTAGGCATGTTTTGAGAGCTTCTAACTATACATCTCTACTATGTAGAATCTCTATTATGTAGAATCGCCTCTATAAAAGATCTGAGGATGGTATTTGCTTCAAAACTGTTTATTGGTCATATCGACTATATCGTTGATTTTAGTAGCAGAATATTGGGATATCATATACTGGGTGATTCACCAGTGGCGCCATGCTCTGTAGCTCGTACACTCTTGAAGATTTCATTTTTGTTCGAACGGTATTGTATTTAGAAAGTAAGAATCTACTTCAGCAATTTATTATGCGGTAAACAGGGTGTCCCAATTTTCAATAAAAAAATCTTGGGTGGTTTTTTTCAGATTGGAAGACCACTTTTTTGTTCAAGATTCAGGAGCGGTCAAAACTCTGCTTTAATGTTTTTATTCATTCATGAAAATAGGCTCTCACATCAAAGCATGCTCCTTCTGACAGAGAGGATGAATACTTTTTCCTTTCGTTTTCTTATTGCCCAAGGATAGCTTCATTGATGAATTGAAATAGATTATCCTCATTTTAGACAGGAGTGACTCAAAGAAACTATTGAATATTGTAATTTTAAAATATCATATATCGATTTTTTCAAATGGAACACCCTGTATTTTATTATTCATGTCAACGCATAAAATATTGTGCTATATTTTTGCAGAAGTAACCTTATCTTCGATCATTTTCGAAATATTCGATTATTTGTAAAAATTTTTGATGAAAATTCTACAAACCGTATCAAACTCATCAATGATTCAAGTAATGTAAAAAAAAATGAAACCTAAACAAGATAATTCTTTTAACGAATGATAAGATCAAGATAATTAAAACGTAAATCGAGGTATATGTTGACATTTTTTTCATTTGTGCCTTGTGTCAGGTGTCCGGACATATCATATTCTGCATTTTACATGGTGAACTTATCAGTGTTTCGTTATTAAACATTGTTAAAGTGAGATTTGAACCCAATTTTCTCAATTGACTGCCATGAAGTTCTCCAAAGAAGAAATGGTTGATATGATTTTTATTCTGGGTGAGTGTGATGGAAATTCTTTGTTGGCAAGTAGAGTTTATTCAAAAAGGTTTCCTGATGAGAAGCATCCTGATGCAAGATGCTTTGAAAATTTTCCAATTAGATTTATCGAAACGGGTAATATCGCACTTTTTAGACCGGCACCTCAATAGTGAAATGTATTTAGATTTTCTGCAAAATCATCTACCAATGTTACTTGCCGATGTACCAGAGCATATAAGACAAGATTTCTGGTTTCAACAGGATGGAGCACAGGCACATTACTCACATCAGGTTAGGGATCATTTGAATCATGTATTTCCAAACAAATGGATAGGACGTGGTGGTCCTGTTAGATGGCCAGCAAGGTCTCGGGACCTTACAAGTCTAGATTTTTTCTTGTGGGGTTATATTAAGGCATCGTTTACCAGATTTCTTCTACATCACAGTTGGATATGAGACAGAGAATAGTCGATGCCTTTAGTCAGTTAATTCGCGAATGTTGTCGATAGTTCAACGGTCTTTTCTCAGAAGGATTGAGTTGTGTCTACAAAGAAACGGGCAACATTTCGAACACTTATAGAAATAGTTCAACATTTTGTAGATCATCACACCAAAAACCAATCTATAACGTATTTCATCCACGACTACCTTAAAATATCTCTATTTGTCTGATCAAGTATAATGATATATACTAATAAACTCTTCTGTCGCTACCTTTGATTTTATTATTTTAGTTTATTTTTTTATTTGGAAAATAGTCGAAGACAAACATGAAGTTACTTCTGCAAAAATATGGCACAATATTTCATGCGTTGACATGAATAATAAAATACAGGATATTCCAATTGAAAAAATCAAGATATGATATTTTAAAATTACAATATTCCACAATTTTTTTGAGTCACTTCTGTATGAAATGAGGATAATCTATTTCAATTCATCAATGAAGCTATACTTAGGCAATAAGAAAACTAAAGGAAAAAAGTATTCATCCTCTCTGGCCGAAGAAGCATGCGATGATGTGAGAGCCTATTTTCATGATTTTTACAGGAAAGAAAATATTGTGACGAAACTACTCACCAAAAAACTTATTAATTAAAGACATTAAAGCAGGACGCTCTTGTATCTTCAACAAAAAGTGGTCTTCCGATCTGAAAAAATCTCCCAAGAATTAGTTATAGAAAATTGGGACACCATGTTTACTTCAAAATAAATTGCTGAAATCTTCAAGAGTGCACGAGCTACAGAGCACCGCGCCACTGATGAATCATCCAGTATATAAAAGAAAGTCGTGTTACTTACACTATTTATAACTCAAGAACGGCTGTACAGATATGGCTGAAAATTGGTGGGTAGGTAGCTTAGAGTCAGGAGACGGACATAGGATACTGTTTATCCCGTTCGACAGCGTTCCCGTGTGACTTGGACGTATGGATGAAAGTTTGATTTTTGTAAGAAATCAATATTAAAAAAATGAAGAGAACTATGATACGAAAAAAAAATGAAGTTTATGATACTTTAATGAAGGCAATCGATGATGAAAATGGTGATTCTCATTTCCTAGATGCCCCTGGTGGAACTGGTAAGACATTACTCATGTCAGTAGTTTTAACCATTGTTCGTGCGGGATCCAACATAGCAGTTCCTGTTGATTCTTCTGGAATCGCAGCCACATTGTTAGAAGGATGCCGTACGGTTCATTCAGCATTAAAATTATCGTTAATTCTTCGAACTATTGAAGAACCAACGTGTAATATTGCAAAACACTCAGCAATGGCCAAAGTTTTATCGGCATCGAAAATCATCATTTGAGACGAATGCACAATGGCACATAAACGTGCATTAGAAGCACTTAACCGAACACTGAAAGATTTACGCAATGACTCGAGATGTTTTGGAGGAGCAATGATTTTACTGTATGTCGATTTCCGCCAAACACTGCCAGTAATTCCAAGATCTACGGCTGCCGACGAATTAAAAGCTTGCCTCAAATCGTCTGATCAATGGCGCTTTGTGAAGAAATTGCAGCTGACAACAAACATGAGAGTTACATTGCTTAATGATACATCTGCTGAAGATTTCTCGGAGCACTTGCTGACTATCGGTAATGGTCAAGTACCTGTCGATGAATCGAGCGGATTGATAACATTTCCAGATAATTTCTGTAATTTTGTCTCATCAAAAGACGAACTCATCAACAATGTATTTCCAAACATTATTTCTAACTACAAAAATAATGAATGGTTGAGTGAGTGAGCAATTTTAGAAGCTAAGAACAAAGATGTAGATGACCTGAACTACATAGTTCAAAATAAGATCATTGGAACAATTAATTCAAATCTATTGACTGCGTCACTAATGAAGATGAAGCCACCACCTGAATTTTTAAACTCCTTGGATGTGCTTGGCTTAGCACCGCACAATTTACGCCTGAAGGTTGGCTCCGCAGTAATCATGCTTCGAAACATAAACTAACCAAAACTGTGCAACGGTACGCGTTTGGTGGTTAGAAAATTGATGAACAATGTAATTTACGCGACGATACTCAAAGGAAAATTCAAAGGTGAGGAAGTTCTCATTCCGAGGGTCCCGATGATCCCAACCGATATGCAGTTTGAATTTAAAAGACTTCAATTTCCGATCCATCGTTCATTTGCCATGACCATCAACATATCACAAGGCCAATCCTTAAAAGTTTGTGGGTTGAATTTAGAACATCCATGTTTTTCCCATGATCAATTATATGTGGCATGTTCACGGGTCGGAAGACCATCTGCGTTGTTCGTTTTTGCGCCTGATAATAAAACAAAAAATGTCGTGTATCACAAGGTACTTAAGTGAAGAGCAACATATGTACTAAATACAAAATAAAAATGAATGATCATTGTAGGTATTTAATTTTGTTTTGTATTTTTTCCAATGAAAAAAAATTATGATATCCAAAATCTGGTTATGCCTGGCGGAATAGAGTTCGCCAGGTCAGCTAGTTGTAA
This sequence comes from Cryptolaemus montrouzieri, assembly GCA_013387265.2. NCBI lineage: Eukaryota > Metazoa > Arthropoda > Insecta > Coleoptera > Coccinellidae > Cryptolaemus > Cryptolaemus montrouzieri. The sequence goes on along the minus strand of JABFTP020000001.1, from coordinate 52,511,440 downwards.
ATATTTTAATAACAGAAAAGCATTACTAGCCCCCTATTCCGCCTACAAATCTGGTAAACTAAACTTCACTTCGCCAGTTTGGAATTCCCAGTCGTTAGTTTATATTGATAGGCTTAAATGTGCGAAGGGCTTTTTGATATTTCTTCGGACTGAATGTAACTTTCGCTCCACATTAGGTAATCCTGACAATTAATCTCTTCCACTTCTTGTTCGTGCATAGATTTATTAATAATCAACTCGATTATGAGTGCAATTTTGTAACATTTTCGTCACATCCAGGAGCACAAATAGTGCCATGAATTCACCAATGTATCGAATACTTCAATCTACTAGCTCTTGTAGCATTAGTGTCGACTTTTTCTTTAATAAAAGGGCAATAATGATAAAATATCAAACTTGATATATTCAAATCGAATTAACTTTGTTTTTCCTTGTTTTGTTAATCTTTCTTGCTTGTTCTGCCTTTACGGTGCTTGGATATTGCTTAGGGTTGAAAATTGAAATAGTTAAAAGTTTTTGGTCTATTTTCTACTTTATGTATTGATTAAACTCAAAATTAGATCCTTCATCTCTTTTTGTTTTGGGAACTGATTTTACTTTTTATCTTGAATTTGATACTGTTATTAATTTTATTTTGTTTCTATTGAAATAGTGATTTCCATTTTTAATCAGTGAATAATGATACTGGATGTTAATTCATCTTCTGTATTCATATGCTAAACAAAAAATAAAGGAGCATTCATCATAAACATATGAAGATTACTTTGCGATTTTCAATGTTTTCTCGGCAAAGCGTCTTTTGTTCCATTTTGAATCGTTTTTCACAGGATGTACAAAATAATATGAGTTATCCGAACGGAAATAATGATCGAAACGATATACCACACTAAAGTCATAAATTGATAAAAAAAATTTCTAGTTTAGTCTCATAGCTCAACTTATAATGGTAAACAATCAGGAATTTCATACTATACTTCCGAACAACCCTGTAGGTATGTACCTTTTTTATGGCAACTTACGAATCATAATATACATTTTTAGAACCTTGTATGATACTTGAAACACGTGAGAATAAGAAACTTCGGTTAGTATATCTATCCTGCTGCGTCTCGACGAGTAAAAGCTTCTGTTGCGACGCGTGCGTCGACTTGCAGGAAGTGTCCATGAATCAGATGCGAACTTGGGCATTCGGGGGTAGTTATGATAGAATTTCAGTGAACTTGCAACATTGAATCCGTGTTTCAGCTCGAAATCTCTCCCCCACAAAGATATAATTGGTGAGTTTTTTATTTCAGTCCACTATTTGGTTACACTGAAAACGATACTTTTTCGTTAGTCTTAATCTCCGACAAATTAAGTAGAAGATCCTCTCAGGAAAAGGTCAAATGTGAAATTCGTTATCAGTCGATTTTTCAAGTTATTCTTCAGTTCAGTGAAGGAAGTGTATATTCTAAGAAATTGTAGTTTTAGAATGAAGTTTTTCTGTAGATAATTGCTTATGATAGAAGTATATAAATTTAAATGAAACTGAAAGTGGTAGGCGCTGTAGTATTTCGTGATGATTGTAATCATCATGACAAAATAATGGCATGGTTAGTTAATACAAGGGGTACCCAGGTACACCATATATTTTTTCTAATTTTTACTTGACTTTGACTTGAAATATAACAATAATTAGTGGTGGAAAGGTATAAAAATAAATACAATCAATACAAAGTCATATATTTCGTAGTTTTTAGTATTCATTATCTGTTTTCCTTTTTTTTGAGTAGAACTGAGGACATATGTCGAGTTCCTTAAAATTTTAGCCTTCCGCCTGGCCCACGTTTTGCTAGCAAATCAGTTAATGGTCCACCTAAGAACCCACCTAACATTGCTTCAATTCCATTTTTTGTGTTGAACTTGGGATGAACTAATGGGTTTCCACATCTTTCTAGTATACCCTGCATTGACAATTGTTTCTCCAATTCCTGTAAGAATTTGCGGCGTCTTTCTTTATTAGATATCTTTATTGTGTTCATAAAAAACGATAGAAGCAGCTAAAGTACAAATACCCAATATACAGAGTGTTTCAGATATGCAGTCATCAATTTCCACGGGAGATTCCTCATCAAAAAATATGAAAAAAATTCCCATAAACATATGTCCAAAAGTCTTCCGTTCTCGTGATACTAGGTGTTGAATTTCAGATTGTTTCTCAAGTTTCTGTTTGTATATCTTGTAGTTTTCAACGGATCTAGCTCCAATTTGCAGAAATATTTTTTACTCATCAATTTATTACATCTATCCAAAAAGCAACCCCATCGAAATCATAGTGTAAAGCACCACTGGTCTCTTCAAAATTATTTATTGAAAAGATCTTTCAATTTCAAATTTCGAATTTGAATGAAAAAGTGTTCATTATATTTAGTGGAAACTCAAATGGCTGGTAACTTTTTCGGCAATCATATTGAGGGACTTCTAAGAAAAATCTCATTTGGTATCCACAGTAATGAACAGGAGACTTGTCCTAAATGTTGAATTTTATCAATAATATATGAATTTTGGTATTTTTGGAAGTTAGAACGGAGGTCACATTTCAAGAATTGGCTGGAGTTTATATATTCTACGGCTGATCAGATGGTAATGCCGCTGAAGTCCGAAGATAAGAAAGATATATATTCCGTCCAGTGATCACAATATGGATATAAAACACGTTGAAACAAAAAAGGAAAGAAACACTCTTTCCCAACAATAGTTGATACATGTTTAAAATCAAAATGATAGAAAACAATCTAACCTATTCAGATAAATTTTAAAATTGGAAACCCGGCATTTAGCTATTTACACAACAATATCTTACAAATAGAAAATATCCAACTCAAGAGAAATATTTAAGAAACTCATTAGCAGAGTAGAAAGCACTTCTCACCAGTATCTCTCTTACATCGATCAAAAACTCTCTTATATTCTTAAGTTTCATAGTTTTTGGTAATACGTTCTATAAAAGTGTATCCTGATAGTGAGGATTTGATTCGAAGAGTGAAAGTCTATGCTGTTGGTATTGTAGAGTTGTTGATCTATGCCTTGTATGGTAGAATCTTGTAGAATTTTCTAAGAAGAATATTCCTTCGTTTCCATTGATCGTTCGTTACATGAAACTGGACGATTTCGACCAGCAAAGGAAAATTCTAGAACTGATGCTTTTGCCAGGACACCGATAAATAAAGAACTGATTTTGGTTTCGAGAATCAGCACTCGGAGGCAATTTCTACAGGTTGGCGTATCACATTCGAATATTTGAAGAGTTTTTCATGAGCAACTGTTATACCTCTCTACCATATTCAGAAGACTCAAGCTATCGAAGCTGAAGATCTATCCAAAAGGCTCGAATTTTGCTTATAGCTACTACAAAGATGTTCTGAATTTTTTTTTTGGAATATTTTGTTTAAAACCGATGCAGGGTTTACGTGAGAGGTCACCAAGAAAAGTTTGGGCGGATTGTTTGTTGGGGTCAGTAATTCTACCTAACAGATTGAATTATCTAGCATACCATGACTTCCTGCAGAAGACTCTGATTTTATGGATGATGTGTCGTGTACGAATGTGGTTTATGCTTGATTGTGCTCCCTTGGTTTTTGAACTAATAGTGGGGAATCATTTGAATCAAGCATATTCCAGTAGAAGGATTGATACATGCGTCCACGATCCCCCGATCTAAATCCCCTAGACTACTTCGTCTGGATTCATTTCAAAAGCTTAGTATACTCTCAAGCTGTTGCTAGTACATAAGAATTGTATTCACGCATTTTGAATGATATGCCAGACATTTTCGATCGGGGGTTGGTTTCAATGAATCGCCACATAACACTATGTGTAGAAATGAAGTAATAAATTCGAAAACGAAGTTTTTTCGTTTACAACTTCTATTTTCGTTAAATGCCGAATCTCATCATCCATCAGCTTTCTTCCATTTCGTCATAGTCATATGTATATCCTCAAAACACTGTTTTATCTAAAATGAGAATGCGCTAAAATACTTAAAGTTTTAACGCAGTGTGTTCTAATTTCCACTATATAAAATAAACACTCATACATTTGAACTCAAAATGAGGTAAAAATCACTTCAAAACGCTATTTGTAAAAAAATATGAACACAGTTTAACTTCCACCTCTGAATTACAGATTATCGACCCTCACTTAAATGACGGTACCTACTCATGTAAAGCAATTGTCTACTCGGAAACGATTTCAAAATAATATCAGGAGAAAAACAAAATTTGAAATTGAATGATGATTTTGATGGCGTCAAAGGTAGCATGATCCTGAAAGAAATATCACCCTGCATTTATCGAAACTACTGGACTTATTTAATGAATTTATGAGTAAAAAAATTCCTTTCCTGCAAATTGAAGCTAGACCCCTTGAAAACTACAAGAGTAACCTACAGAAACGTGAAAAAAACCAAGGACTTTTGGACCTATGTTGATCTCTTAAACAATATCCTGTAGAAATTAATGACTTCGTATTTGTATTGCAAGTCGCTACTGTTTTGTACCATGCTTTGTACTATAATGACAAAGCACTTTGTCCATTGAATCGTTTGGTAGTGTTTTTATCCTCTGATAATGTGTTATCATAGTGCATAGTCGACATTAAAATAAGCGCTTCACCTTTTTAAGGAACGCGAGAAACAATGGTTTCATTTTTTGAATCTAAATAAGGAAGACACCAAAGGTCGTTTCCTACTTTTTAGCAATTCCTTTGATATGCTTGCTTTATTGGCATGTAAAGTACCAATCAACGTAATATTTTTACTTGCAAGATAATCGGCGGTGGCCATAAACTTGAAAAAATTGCCCGTAGTGATATTGCACCCAGATCCTTCATAGCTATGGCTAGCTTAGCAGCTTGATTACTTTTTCTCCCACTTGAGTTTCATGAGGCTCATCTGCCAGTGTTTGGGAGTCAGAAGACCACCATACCTTTATACTATATTTTGGACATTTGAGGTGGTATATGTTGGAGTTTCCTTATAGGGAAATAATTGTTCATCTATTGTGATTTTTTCTGATGGTTTATAATTTTTACAGAGATCAGCATTCTTCATTTTCTACATATAGCATATTGCAGCAGCTTTATCGCATACTAATCCATATTGCCTACTTCATTGATTATCAAATCTAATATGTCGATTTATTCCCCAAAAGCTATTGATGCCCATTATGGCTCGATCTATTGGCAATGCGGTCAGCTTCCAGAGCTCTGTGGATGTTCTTCATTGAAATTAAAACACCAGCTGTTATTAATATTCCTATATATACTCTGAGCCTCTGCATTATTAAAAGATTCCAAATGTAATGTCCAACGTGTATTAAGTTTTCGGGCATATTCGTGTGGATTTCAAATCCATACCGTTCATGAAAAATTATAAAGCTCATGTTCCTTCATTAAAAGTGCAAGCAGCGACCAATGCAGCAATATCAACGATCTTTGAACATAGAGCAAGTATTTTTGGAATAATCTTCTAGATTAACTGGTTCAAGCTTTCATTATATTTCGTGTGAAACAATCAACCCACCCCTGCAAAAGCTCATCCTCTTATCCTTAATGAGATTTTCATAGACAGGTTTCATTGCAGTCAGAACATCATTTGGAGAAGGATCATAATCATGTTTGCAACAAAAAATAAACGAACAGCTCCACCGATATACTTTCGGCTCGCTGAGCCTATCTAACTTTGAGCACACATCTTGCCAAGGCTTTATCTCCGAAACTTTTATTTGGATCGACTTGAAAATTTAATATAATATTCTCGATATATTCAAAAAATTAATAAGACAATAAAAATATTCAATTTTCTGTGAATCCCATGTAATTCCTTCAGGAGAGGAAGGGAAAGGCGATTGACTCGATACAATTCTTGTTATATATCCTTCTCTGATTATCTTGCACACAAGAGAACGCCATAACCCCCCCTGATTGCAGCCGACGTCAGCCAAGCTCGGAACCACACACGGATACGGTAATCCTGATTTTAAAGGTAAAGATAGAGAACTTTCAACGTACAGCCAAGCACCAGGATACAGAGAATATTGTCGCACAAAATATTAAATATCGAATTTTTCTGACATCATCAATTGAAAGAGCGGTGTTCAATTGATATATTACTCTTATAATCAGAAATAAGGACCCTTTTCCGAGCCGCCTCACATATATCTGACCATTTATTATTTTATTTATCGAAGTTACAATCTATACCTATGCCGTGACGTTACGAACGTTGAGCAGAAGCCTATTAGATCAAGAAGGCTGTGCCTAGGTCAGATTGTTTCATCGACCCGAATTGTGGACTTTGCAGGACGGCCACGAACGCTATAAATTAGAAGTAGGACCAGATTTGATCATAAATTTCAACAATAATTTCAACGCATCATTGTTTAGCATTCCATGTTGAAATGTCGAGAATTATCTTCACACTTCCAACGAGACTTCCAATTTGGGGAATACCATTTAATTATTATAATCTCGAAAAAAAGTTTCTAAATTGAACACGTCAGTGGCGTATCAAAAAAAAAGCTAAGAATCAGAAAAAGAGCACATAACTCAGGAAAAAATATCACCCTATACACTGCCGTGTTAATAAAAAACTACATTTTTCAATTTTAGCATTTTTTACTGTTCTCACAATAGAGACCCAATCCAACTCTTTCTTGAATCTGAATCTCGTATCTTCACTGCAAAGGTTTAAAAAATTATATAATAATGAAATGAATCTTGAGTGCAAAATTAGTCAAGATGTTAGAACAGAATGTAGTAACTAGAGAATATTAGTTCTTTATGACATATCTGCAGAGAACGACATTTTCATCCAGTACTGACTAGATCCGGCAAATTTTCTCAACAAAACGAAGGTTAGGACAACATATCCAAAAATTTACTTTCCGCGCATTTTAACATGTAAAGTGTGTAACCTCATTCATATTTTGATATTTAGGTAAACTGAACATTGTGTGTGCTCTGCTTTACATCATTATTTTAAGTATTAAACAATTTCATTAATTTCATAAAGATCATTTAAAAGACAAAATATAATTTGAAAGGTCAGGTTTCAACCTTTCGATCATTGTCAAGAGTTGAACACTAACTATGGTACAGAGATAATTACAAGAAATATTTTCTCCTTAAATGTTGAGTAGGGATTTGATTTCAAGTTGGCTAATGAGTGTAGTATAATGTGGGGTTTTCCTGAGTTTATTCAATTTCCAAACTTTCCAACAGATTCATTCTTCTTTCATTATTGCATTTGTGGACGACTTTGAGATTCTTTGAGACTACTGAGTGGTTTGTTGATTGAATGTTCTTGCATATTGAGGATTCCTTGTCTGATGATGAATATTTTTTGAATCAGCATTCAAAATTTCTACCTGTTTGACTTACATAAGCTGAAGAGTATTCATTACAGTCAATTCTGTGAATACCAAATTGTTTGAGTTTATCTGTTTTCTGTTTTGCATTATAAAGTAATTTGCTAGGATTTGGGCCTCTTGAGAATGATGTAATTATTTTGAATTTTATGAGGAAGTGAGCCCACATAACTAGAACTAGCATATCTTTTTTCAGGGGTTTCTTAAATGCGAACTAATAATTATCTATCTAATGATTTTATTTCTGAAAATGATATATTTTTGAAGGCTATTCTTTTTATGTTATTTATTTCTGTTTAAAAATCTTGAATTGAGAGGAGATAGTAAAAGTTCTGTGGACCATAGAATTGTTGTAGGCGGTGAGTTTATGATTTATATGATTGAATGAGTCCATTGGTATTTTTGCATCTGTGAACGATTATTTTCTACAGATATTATAAGTTAGGATATTATAGTTAAATCGAAAAATTTATGGAGTTATAAGTTTTAATTTCCACTGTGAATTCTGAATAATCATTCTGTTTCATTGAGGAAATTCAAAATAGTATCTAATTGTCTGTTTGAAGCATGGAAACTAACCAAAATATCATCAACATAGCGGTATCAGAACATGATATGATTTTTGGGTAGGTCGTTGTTCAGTATTGGAAACTGATCTCAGCGAATAACTTTTCAATGCAAAAGAGAAAACAGATAAACTCAAACAATCTAGTATTCACACAATAGAATATAACGAATTCCTCTCAGCTAATGTAGGTCAAAATTTTGAATGCAGATTCAAAAAACATTTATCATCAGACAATAAATCCTCAATATGCAACCTCATTCAATCAACAAATCACACAATAGTCTTAAACCACACAATAGTCTTAAACAACCTCAAAGTCCACAACAAATGCAATAATGAAAGAAGAATGAACAGATTCATTCTTGAGGATTTCTTGTCTGATGATAAATGTTCCCTGTATCTGCGTTCAAAATTTCAACCTGTTTGACCTATATAAGCTGAAGGGCATTCGCTATATTCGATTCTGTAAATACCAGATTGTTTGAGTTCATCTATTTTTTGTTTTGCATTAAAAAGTAATTTCCTAAGGTTTGGACCCCTTGTCCTTGGATGTGGTTATGTTTTTTTTTGAATAATAATTGTGATGTTCGATTCTGTTCTATGCGTCTAATAAAATTATTTATGAAAATGATATATATTTTGTTGAAGGCTATTCTATTTATCGTATTTATTTCCTTTTTGAAACCTCGAATTGAGAGGGAGATAGTAAACGTGCTGTGGACCATAGCCTTTCATCTTATATAAATCAAATAGCTAGAAATTTCGAACGCTGATTCAAAATCAATAACTCCTCCTTTTTAACATTTGAGGAAATGATTGGAACCAGTCGTGTATTAACAAATAAACGTGAAAATTTGAAAAAAGTGTGTTTTCTCTTTCGTATTTTGAAATGAATTTCCACAAAACAGATATGTCATTAATATCATTAATTATTCAAGTTGTTTTAACACTTTCATGTATACCATAAGAGCTTTAATAAGAAAAATGCCGTAACTCAATTTATTATTTCAGTATAAAACTAAGAAGTACTTCTTCAAACAAACTATTCAGTAAAATTATAGAAAAGAAACGATTAACACACGTCCGAAAACCCTGAAAAATGTGGAAGTCTTTTTTCTTAAAATATTTCGCTAACATCTCAGTTCGAACAACAATGCACATACGACACATCAGTATAGGTGGGCCCCTTTTTTTGAATTACGAATTACCCTTATAAACACAGCATAGGAAATGCTTAATTTACAAGATACAACGTGTTCAATTTTTTTTTTTATTTTTCGTTGTTTTTTAAAAACCTTTGCAATTTTTGGCATTAAATTTTATGCGTACGTCTCTTTCAATCTTACTCGATCAACTAATCAACATTAATGTGAAAGTCAACAGCTTAATATTTTTTTGGTTATCTTCCTTTAATCCTCTAGAACTTTCTTACAGTACGCCAATGAAAACAACGAATAACATTATTTGATTTCTGAATCTATTTAAAAATATTCATGTCTCTTGCATTTTGGATGTTACTGAGAATGTTTCCAATGAAAACGATGAAAATTTTTCCTACTCCACAATTATCATGTTAATTTAAACTTCACACCTATTTTTATTGGCGTTTATTTAAAAAAACAATGAATATGAATTTAAGCAATCAAGAACAAATATTCTCAAATTAAATGTTCGAAATGTGACCCATTCCGTTGAAAACATAACAACAATGCTGACGTCGTGACGTCGGGCAATTTCCTTACATTGCGTATCTAATGTGTGGAGCATCCATTCAGTAGGCAGATTGGCACCAAGCGATTTCGCTCATATTGAGCGGCATTTCTTCCAACACATTAGCATCAATTCTGAAAACAGTTCACCATTTATTCCATGGTGTGAAAAAAGTCTGAAAATAATATTATAAAGTATGAGCCTTTCGTTCTCACTAAGTTCATTCTGAAAATTACTTGTACATAGAGTTTTAGATTTTTCAAATGGTCAATCTTGCTGATTACGAAAATTTGTTACTCTTCGCCGAGTAGGGCATAATTTTTCATGGTAGGTAATTCAGAAAAAAAAATTCAGAGAATCTATCTGCAAAAAATCTAATCTTTCCAATTTATCTCCATCCTGTACACTCTGTTTTATTTTTTCGAATTAATGAAAAGGAAGTAACAAATAATTGGAGCACTACATGGATTATGCCATATTGTTAAATTTTGATGAGAGTCAAAGCACGATCGGACGAAAACACAGAATGCAGAATGGATGAATATTCAAAACACACCTTCTACAATGGTCCCTAACGTGTCAGCTCAGGAAAATGAGAAGAAACGGGTGAACTGTACGTATTATTCTACTTGATTCAACAGAACATGAAAAAAAAATCTGATGAGTCTATGAATGAGTTGTGAAAAAAGTGTAATCGGAATTATTGTGTTTATGCTTCCTTCTTCATACTCACCAGACTTTGGGTTATGGGATGGTAACAATATGAAGAATTAGCAAAGGAATGGTGTAGATAGTGTGTGAGGGTTGATTGTCAGCCCTATCACTACGACCTAGAGGTCTATTGTGGCACACTCTATCCCAAGGTTCATCTCCAAGTTCCATCCTTCTCATAAAGGTTAGAAGCTCTGTTCAAATCGAGTTCCTCAAACCTAATTCTGTCTCCATTGAGGCATTCGCACATGACGTGTTCTATTGAATCTACTTCCCCCTCGCATAGGTTATTTAGGTAGCGACAATGCTCCATTAGTATGGAACTTTGAACTCTCAGGTCTCATCGAGAAATTAAACCAAGCCTTGGCTCTTGCAGTGGAAGGCCCACTGATCGCAAGCTGCGAGTATCTAAGTCTTTTGAAGCTCAGCCAGTACCACCGTACCTTCAAGTCTAACCATCCGTTATTTTCCATCATTGTGGTCTCCAACCAAGCTCCGGCCCAGCTCTGCCTTCTGATTGCACCAGTGTCCTACTGGCCAAGGACTCACATCAAGCAACACTTTATGCCAGTCTTCTTGAACGATATTACTGCACCTTGAGCGACAAGAAGTTGTCGGATGTCAATGGTTTACTCCAATTTGTCCTTGATGGTTTTTATTGTCCTACTTGTCAATCTCTCCGGAAGGATACGGTTAGGACACTGGTACATAGCGAGTATTTTTGCTTGCAAAATAGTCACAAGCTTGCCAAGACAGATGCTGTTCCTTGGAAAAACATCGACATCGACACTTTGGTCGGTTTTGAAGCCGTCTGTGAACCAACAAGGACTTTCAAGTAAACAGTTCCTTAGTTAAAACAAATAATGTTTCTTTAAGAAATTCAACTGAATAATTGTGATTCGTAACGCGTTTCGCTACACCGTAGCTTCTTCAGACGAATGAATGTACAGGAATTATGACAACTATATATCGATAGAAATGAGAATATAAATGCGAATGTTCTTGAGTAATTAAAAGCTTATTGGGTTGCTTCTTCATAAGTGGTTATTGATGACAAGTATATCCAATAAAATTAAGGCATATATTGCTCCCTGAAGAGATTCAATAGAGGCGAAGGGCTTAAATCGACTTGTTCATTGATGAGTCTACCTGAGTATTTGTTTGTTGATTTCCAAGATTTTCCAAAGATCTACTTTCCACTATTTATTATCTGTATGCAAAATTTCAAACTATGGGTCGAAAGAGTGATTATTTTCTAGGAGATGATTCGCGTAATTTGAATCTGATTTTTTATTTGAAAAAGTGCGTTTCTGTTCTGATATTCTAATATTGAAATTTCTGTGTTCTACCAATGTAGAAATTACTACAGTCATTGCAATTCAACTCATAAAGCCTGATTTATTATTTTTATCTGATTTGGTTTTATTGTTCTTCATATATTCGCCTAAGCCATTATTATTTTGAGAGCTATGTTGAAATTATTTCTACCCAAGAATGATTTCAGTTTCTCACTTGTAATGCCAACGTAGGTTAAGGTGTTGAATATTTGTTTAAATTTATCGACAGTTAAACTTCACTCACAATTCTACTGTGTTTTTATTTAATCACCAATTAATAAGAAGCAACCAATAAGCTTTCAATTACTTAACAACATTCGTATTTGTTTTTTCATTTTGTATATATATATATATATATATATATATATATATATATATATATATATATATATATATATATATATATATATATATATATATATATATATATATATATATAGTTGTCATAATTTCTGTACATTCATTCGTCTGAAGAAGCCACGGTGTAGCCAAAAGCGTTACGAATCACAATTATTCAGTAAAATTCCTCAAAAACATTACTTGTTTTCATTATTGATAAATTGAATAAAAACAAAGTAGAATCGTATTAAATGAAGTTTACCCTGTCGATAAACTGAAACAAAATTAACACCTTAACCTTGGCATCACAAGTGAGTAATAATAGAAATAATTTCAACATAGCTTAGGCAAGTATATACAAAACAAAAACCAAATCAGATAGAAATAATAAATCAGGTGTTTATTAATTGAATTTCAATAACTAATAATTTCTACATTTGTAGAACACATAGAAACTTCAATATAAGAATATCGGAACATGAACGCAGTTTTTCAAAAATGAGATTCAAATTACTCCAATCATATCCTAGAAAATAATCACTCTTTCGACTCACAGTTTGAAATTTTGCATACAGATAATAAATATTGGAAAGTAGATCTTTGGGAAACTTTAGAATTGAACAAACACAAACGCTAGGGTAGACTCATTAATGAACAAGTCGATTTAAGTCCTTCACCTCTATTGAATCTCTTCAAGGAGCAATCGTTCCTTAATTTTATTGGATATACCTGTCATCAATAACCATTTAAGAAGGAGCAACTCAATAAGCTTTCAATTCCTTGAGATCATTTGTATTTATATTCTCATTTTTATCTATATATAGTTGTCATAATTTATGTACATTCATTCGTCTGAAGAAGCTACGGTGTAGCGAAACGCGTTTCGGATCACAAATATTCAGTCAAATTTCCTCAAAAAACATCTCTTGTTTTTATTATTGATAATGGAATTCTACCAAGTAAAAGCCTCCCAAATTCAAATGATAAACAGTTCCTGCATAGGGCTCATTTCTGTCTAGGAATGATGGCCTGAAATGACAGCCCTATGTAGGTTTTGGGTATTGCTATGTCAGACTCTGCAACGTGTTGTAAAAAAAAAGAAATAGTGAAACTGATAAATATCTATCTTTTCGTACCAACCAGTCATAATTAAAAAAAGAAAACTTAACTTAAGAAGCAATATCATACACAGGACTAAGAAGACAATTATTAGATAACCCACTATATTTTTCCTCACGATGCTTATCCTCACCCGTATGCAGAAGTATAAACATTGTATTCCCCAAATGGAGGGGTACCATATCCCATATTTAATTAATAAATATTAAATTTAAAATTCTCGAAAATAATCGGGATAAAATATTTGACATTCAAAATTATTTCATCGATTTGTCACTGACAGTACAGATTGCAAATGAAAAGCATGCCTCTTTCTTTAACAATCGAAGGATTTTTGATTTCGAGAAAAAAGTATCATCGTGTAGATTTTCACAACAATGTTGAATAGCAAATCGAGTAGAACATATGGAATGACATACATTTCAAATTTCACTAAAATACCTTGGGAATTGCAGAAGTTATTCACAAAAAAATTTCTTTGGGAACTTGAACAACCTATATTTCGTGAAAAAACCGTTTGCGGGCATTTGTTCATAAAAGGAAATCGTCTAATAATAATCGAAAATTGCAAAAATTATTAACAAAAATATTTTTTTTAAACTTTTTTAAACACCCTGTATCTCGGAAAAAAAGCGTTTGCGGTCTTTCCTTCGTTGGAGAAAATCTTCTTGAAAACATGATTTCTTTCAACTGTAAAAATTCTGCTACAAAAAGTAGGCTACCTATATACTCTTACCAACTTTTGGCTTGCCTAGTAAAGATCTTTGTATTCAGTTTGAGTAGAATCCCTGTATCTTGGAAACAAAGCATTCGCTAACCTTCGTTTTATAGAAACTTTTCGTCTTAGAATCATGTAAAGAAACTCCCTGTATATGACAACAAACTTTTCTCAATACTTCAGTCCCTTACAGAAAAAAGAGAAGCAATGAAACAATATCTTTCCTTCAACTTTAATAATACTCCAAATCCCGACATAAGGTCAAAGTAATCATTAAGGTCAAGGATGGGGTACACGAAATGTTATTGACATAATTCCTACTATATCAAAGGAATCAATTGACGAAATCCTTTTAATTGAATTCCGAGAACTCGACGTGTTTGTACTATATTGGAATTTTGATTAAAAATAATCAAATGAATGATTAACATAAGAATCTATTAGAGTAGGTGGTATTTTTTCTTTTTGATATTGAAATTGTCATAGAAATCTGATTCAGAGTGGGTATCACAAAAATCTAACTATAGCCGGGTCAGTTTAGAAGAAAAAATAGGGGACCCGTGAATGAATTCTCAACGGACTGAAAATTTACATGTACGTTAGGGCACCATTGTAATGAAATGGTGAAAAGTCCCCATCGATCCCATGTGTGCCATTCAATTCATTTGCCATATTATTCAAAGTTGAAGTTCGCAAAAATGGGTTTTTTGATTTTTCAGCGAAACGGTTAATTTTATGATGAAAATATTTCAGACAAAAATTGTAGACCAATTACAAAAATGTTGATACATTTCACGGTAACAATTACCATTTCTGAGAAAAAGTAATTCAAAAATTTACTTTTGTTTGATTTTCCATAATAATAATGACTGGGCTACCAATATACATTATGTCAAAAAAAGTACCGAGAATAGATTATTTAAAAAATCTACTCAAAACGGTTTTCAAAATTTTTGTTATTGCTAAGTTGGCAGAACTGTTTTCTATACTGACGCGGAGTTTGAACAAAATCTGTCATTTAGTTTGTTTAGAATGCTTATTTTGTCAGTTATCACAAGTGTGTTTTGCGATTTTCACAATGGACAAAAATATCGAACAAAGAATTTGTGTCAAATTTCGTATTGCAAATGGAGGTTGTGTGTCAAATCGCTGAAAATGTTGCAGATAGATTAAGTTGGATCGACTTCATCAAAAACATGTGCATATAAGTGGTACAGTGCATTGAACAACGGCCGAGATGTGGTGGAAGATCTGCCTCGCTCTGGTGGTCATCAACATTTTCAACTGAAGTTAACATCTATGAAGTGAAAATCGTCATTTAAGTTTGAGAGGGATAGGCAATGAACTTTCTGTGTCTCACGAATCAATCCGTACCATTTTAAACGATTGTTTGGGCATGAAACGCGTTTCCGCTCGACTAGTTTCAGAAGATCTGAATTTTCTTCAAAAATTGAATCTCGTAAAGGTCGCTGAGACATGCTAGAAATTCTAAAACCGCATTGTAACTGGTGATGAAACATGAGTTTATGAGTTTGACTTGCATGCCACTCATCAAGTTTTGGAAGGGCGCCTTCCAACTGAACCTCAAAGTCGATCAAAATAAATTCAAGGTAATGCTGACTGTTTTCGTTGGTTATCGAGGTGTTGTGTACTTGAAATTCTTGGCAGAAGGTCAAACGGTAAATACAGAATACCACCTTGATCACAAAGTTCCCGCTTCTTATTAATAAAATCAAAAATACAAAGCTATTCATCAAAATCAATATTGTCTCCTTCAAAGTACTCTCTATCGACGCACTTATACCAGCGCTTGATCCCATCCTCAAAACACTTTTTTATATTCGATTTGCGTTATTGTCTTTAGGGCCATTTCGATTTTTCCATTAATTCCTCTCGGCTGCTAAAACGCGTTCCCCGGAGCGGTTTCTTCAGTCGACCGAACAGGAAAAAGTCACAGGGGGCCAAATCAGGTGAATTTGGAGGTTGTTGGATGGTATTGGTGCTGTTTTTAGCCAAATGGTTACGGATAATGAAGGCATTATGAGATGAAGAGTTATCGTGGTTAAAATCCATGGATTGTTTTGCCACAATTCTGGTCGTTTTTTGCGAACAGCTTCACGCAAATGCCTCATAACGACCAAATAATACTCCTTGTTGTAAGTTTGACCTTTTGGAAGAAATTTATGGTGCACAACACCATGGTAGTCTATGAAAACCACACTGTAACAAAGGAGGGAATTTTTTGATCAACGTGGTATTTACTGAGTGTTATGCGGCGTTTGAGATAGCAAATTTGACGAAAAAGGCCAGATTTGTAGGAAGAAAAACTCATGGATTTTGCATCATGATAATGCATCATCTCACAAGGCTATCATTGTGAATGAATTTCTGACCAAAAACTCAACAAATAACACTCTTTTTCCAAAACTCAAATCATCACTTCGAGGTACCCGTTTTGAATCGATAGAAGACATAAAAGAGAGTTACTGAAGTAAAAGCCTTTGAAAAATGTTTTGATGATTGGATTATTCATTGCCGTAAATGTATTTAATTTAAGAAAGGGTCTACTTTGACGGCGATACAATAAATTTGGAGGAAAAATAAATTTTGTGTTTCAATGACCAATTCCGGGAACTTTTCTGACATCATTGGACTTATGATATAAGTAAAACTATTAGTCTGCGTGGCTAATACATCAATAACGTCGCTGTATGACAAGAACATCAACATCTTCTGATATTCTCTTTGACTAATTTGACAGTTCCAACTAGTTCAAGAGTGATTTCTGTCAAACATTTATAATAACTGCTGATTAATTGAGATGCTAAAAATCTAAACATATTGTAGTCAAGCTGACAATTATACTGATGTATTCATTATATAAACTGGAGTGAAACAATTCATTCCAACTGATATAATCGTTGTTGGTGAAGAAGTTGATCTTTTGCACAAACAAGGTTTAATTATATGTGCAAAAGCTTTTGAAAAAATGAACTTTACTCCAGAAACGCTGATTAATATTGAAATTCGCTTCCTTCTATTGTATAAGGAGCTCCAAAATACTTGCCTCGTCAAGTTAATTCACATCTTTTGATAAGTATACACGTATTAAAAAAGTGAACAATCAGCTTTGTCTTCTTCCAACCACGTCTTCTGCTCACCAATATTTTCATCGTGTATATTACCAGTTTCAAGTGTGACTTGGTAATCAACTGGACCCAGAAGAATGGGACTGAAATGGTTTGTTATTTAACTCTGGTATTGAGCGATGAAAAACTTATTGTAAACAATAAATCATAAAATATGTTTAAACCAGCAAAAAATATTAAAAATCTAAATTCTACCAATTTTTCTTGAACAAATAATATTGAAACAGAAAAACCCATTGAATAAATCCTAAGGAAATCTTAGAAAAGAATATGACCAACTCGTGAATTTATTACAGTCACACACCTAGTTGACAAGCTCAAAATTAAGTTGCTGAAAGATTCTTGGGGTATATTGTGTCATCTAAGTGGGAGAGATTCAAAAATTGTTGCAGGTCCTAGAAAATCATGTTGATCCTGTACAATGTATCTTTGCAATAGTTCCCAAGTATGCGTACTTGGGTTCAGGTCGGGCAATGATTCCATGCCGATTTAAAGTATTCATCGTAGCAACAGCAGTCTGAGAAGGGACATCATGCAGGAATAGAAAGTTTTCCCCAATTGCTGCAGCAAAGGAAAACTATCAGATTAGTAGCTAATCCGAATTATAGAGTGTACTGTAAAACAGAAATCAGGGATCTTAAAATACTAACCTTCCCTGCACTATATGTATATAAGTGCTTCTGACATGGAGGAGAAATTAAGATCGGATGACGACAAACGTAGAGCTCCATTTGTATGATATTCGACAGATGAATGAGGTCACAATCACAAAACTTCTGGGTACCTGATTTTTCAATTTGTTACCATTTGGGCTTCATAAACTTGATGCAAGGTTTTTTGCTCTAACGATGAAAAGGAAGCTGAGCGACTAAGCTTTATATTCTGTAGATTATTTTTTAGAATTAATTTTGCATGCTTTATTAAAATGTAATCTGTATCTATTATTCATATGATTTTATTCTTTGTACTGAGCGTCCTCACGTGACAATTTTGAATTTTCTGATCTATGTAAACTATCTCAAAATTTATTGCATTTAGTTTGACGCGTGAAAGACTGAATCATGCAAGGTGCTCTACTGAGCTTATTCTTATGTATCATCTACATATCAGATTTCTTCTTATTATGGGCTGAAACCTCCAAGGAGTGAAGCTTGACTTCATGTATTTATCTCTAACAGTTCGTCCTTAAATAGTCAGGTTCTGCATTTGTTTCAGCTGTACGAAAAATTTAGAGAAACTCAATTTATAACCGATGTTAAACAGCCTCTACACTAAACCGATAATAAAAAGACATATATGTAAAAAAATTTAAACTTGTGAATTAGTTAAACTCATTGAAGTTTTTTTATTCAGAGAACAAAACCGCTCTAGTGCTTTTGTGACAGTTAAACCAGGTGAACACCAGCAGGCACAGTGTGTAGCGTTGCGGTAGGTAGTCGAATTAGTCTAGCGTTTTGAAGGTTTTTTGTTTGATCTACTTTTTGTATTCAGCGTTTCTGGGTGGCCCTGGTAGTGACTGTGTTAGTTCGTTTGAGGGTGCCAAATGTATAATATACATATACTCGATGCGCTGCAACAGATTGAGACCAGTAGATGGTAATCTGGTTTGATGTTGTGAGTGCAGCACGGATATGGTCAGGCTAGACCGAAAATGCAGTCTGTTTTGCTTTTTCATCATATTCGACCAGATTGTACTATGTGGCCCTGCTGACGATGATTATAAAGAGTGGATCTGAAAACCAGCTCCTTCAGGGAAGGGCATTTAACATTCTACGGAAGAGAGAATATTGCTTTCATATTGCATTTAAAATTACTGAGAATGTTCATTGTATCCTCTCATATTTGTTATGTATACACTACACATTACATAACCCAACACACAGTTGTCACTACGACAAATAATGGCAAAATACGTAAACAGTGTTGAACAAAAAATAATTGATGAAAATCTTGATGCTGCCGCACCAGAAAAATGTTTCAAAATCCAGGTACCACCAAAAAGTTTTTGAGCCTACACGAGGCCCTTACTGTAATGATAACATTTTTATGAACTTTGACTGCTGTAATGAGACGGTAAATGTATTTAATTCAGATTTCTCTGATCACAGAGCACAGAGGATCATTGTGAACCTCCCAGGTGAGACAAAGAAAAGTAGATATGTCACAAAAATTGGTCGACCACTAACTGAGAAAGGTTCAATAGTTATTTTGGCAATTTGAATTATTGTAGTTGGGATTTTATACGTTCGGATAACTAAGGAGCCAATAAGGGTTTTAATCTATTACATCAAAATTTTATTGATGCTGTCACAATAGCTTTCCCAGAAGTAAAGAGTAGGGTCAGAAAGGATGTGCATGTTGCACATTGGTTTGATAATGAACTGAAAGAGATGCGTTCCCATCTTTCATTGCTGAACGAACTTTATGACAAATATCAGACATATGAGATCAGAACTATACGAAATACTTTCAGACTGAGGTATGGGTTCGCTCTCAGGAGAGCAATGATCAAAGCTAATGATACTGCAATTTTCAGTAAACTAACGCTTTAAAAACTATGTGGAGTCTTCAATTCCAAGGGAAAAACTAATTTTAAGATTAAATCTTCTATATCTGCAAAGAAATTATGTAGTCACTTTATATAAGTTCCTCATAGTTTAATAGATAGTCTTGGCCACAGATTCATACTCCTGATGAGTTCAGAAAAGTGTTACTTCCTGAATTATCATCTTTCCCATTTAAATAGGTTACTTTTTGGACGTTAGGAATGCAATCAAGTCATTGAAAAGTAACAAATAACGTGATTTTTATAATTTATCAGCTATACTGTTGAAGCTTAATATAAATATTGTATATCCACTTACACATTTGATAAATGAATGCATTAAAGAAGGGACCTATCCGGATTTTCTGAAGGTATCAAAAATTATTCCTGTTTTTAAAAAGGGAGATTCTGATGATGTCACGAACTATCCGCCAATCTTATTGGTTCCAGTGTTTTCTAAGATTTTGGAAAAAGTGTTCAGTAATGAGATAGTGAAGTATTTTGAAGATAATCTGCTTTTTTCCACAAATAATTTTTGATTCAGGAAAGTCCGAATCACGACAGATGCTGTTGAGGAATTAATTAATTACACCTTACCTTGTTTTGAATTGGGAATGTATTCTCTTTTATTATTTCTTGACCTTAGCAAGGCCTTTGACTGTGTGGCTCACTCAGTTTTGATGCAGAATCTTGGTCGGTATTAATTTGACACAAGAAGCGGGAAACTAATATCCTCATTCCTGACTGATAGGTTGCAGACAGTTTGTTTATATGGCAGCTATTCGGGTAGAGAGAATGTCACTGTTGGGGGGTACCACAGGGTTCAGTGATGGGCCCATTATTATTCCTTATTTTCATTAATGAATTCCCAGACTAGCTGAGTGGCTGTTTGAACATTCTCTTTGCGGATGACACAACTGGAAGAGTCGTCTTCGGTATGAGATCTCTTGAGACATCTTCTGTTCGTTTTTTGAGTGTAAATTTGGTCTCACGTCTCACATGGGGTGTCGACTGTGATCTGCTTGCTAAAAGCTAAAAAACTTAGTAAAAATACATTTCTAATGAGAAGACCAATAGAGTTTTTAGAACAGCGTATTTTGCTTCAGTTGAAGCACACTTAAAGTATGAAATCCTCGCGTGGGACAATTGTAGCGATATTAATTGCTATTGTTGGTGGGTTGGGCTATAGATACTGCTGTATAAATGCCTTCAGAGAACTTAACATCCTTACTCTACCAAGTCTTTTTGTAATGAAATGTCTTCTATATGCGCACAAAAACCAACAATCAGTAACTCCGAATAATTAGGTCCACTTACATATTACTAGAAACAAGGACAAAAATCATGGTCCCAATTTTCTATGTTTTAAATTTTATAACTTACTGCCTATCAAGTTTCGTGAATTGGCTGTAATATCTTTTGAATGTAAAATTCGCAGTTTTATAATGAGAGAGTGCTTGTACAGGATTGCTGATTTCACCTATCTCAATTTTCACAGTATGGCAATCTGAATACAATTCTGAATATTCTAATTCTAATTCTAATTTTAATTCAGGGGTTTCAAGTAGGAGCATTAATTTTAATAAACGTAAGTTCGATACATAAAAAATTAAACTGGTCCATGAACTTAATGAAGATAATCGCCGATAAGTGAAACTAATTATTTTCAACGTTTGTTTCCCACATGAAGCTTCATGGTGCCGTTAATCCACATAATTGTATGTATTGGTCAGATTCCAACAGTACAATTTATGGTGAAGTGCATCTACAGAGATTGTGCAAACAGTTTTGGAGCGACGTCAATATTTAATCCCCTGAGTTATTCCCTTATTATCATTTGGCACCTTGCATGCTTCCACATAATCCCCATTAGATTTAACAACATGCCCCAACGTCTTTTCCAGTTTTGGAAACATTTTCAATAGCTTTTTTGTGATTCCATGCACTTATTCTAACACATTTATCAGTCCGAGACGTTTAAGTGACGTTTTCAATCTTGTAAACTGACAAAAGTAGCAGGAAGTTTTTTTAACTGTTCTGATCGATCTGACGTTGTCTTGAGTGATTTTGATGCAGTTTTACTGCTAATCTGTCAATAATTTCAGGATAAATTTTACATATAAGTGAAGAATCTGAAAATTTGATTTTCAAATCCTCTAACCCATACCTTTGGGTATTCCACGATCACTTTTTTTTTTAGAATAGAGCAGAAATTCTACACGAAGCCGTTTTTCCGATTTTTCTGTCGAATTCAATGAACCTAAAGAAGACACGGTAAACAATCGCACAACGTTCACAAACTAAGGCAGGGGTCTCCAAACTTCGAAGCCATAATATTTTTTCGGTACGTTCCAAGGGCCAAAACAATTTTAATTTTACTGCCCACCTATGCAAACATAGGCATTTTGCATTTCTATTAATATTGATTATGTATTCAGTATATTGTGACAAGTAGGGAAATCTAGTGGCGAGTAGGTATACTATGCAGGTCTGTGATGCAGGTACTATCTATTTCGGCTACCCACTAACCACTAACATGTGGCACGTTTGAGAACTTCCGCATTGGTTCGAGAAAGTTCTGGTTCTGACTAGTTTTTTCGATCACTTCTAGATGGTAGTAATTTCATAGGTATGAAAAGGCTAGCGACGCCATTGCGAATCAGTTTGCGTAGGAAGCGAAATTGCCTATTGTGAAATAAAGTAACACCCGTGCATCAGTAAGAGTATTTTGATTAGACTGGTTTTATGGTTGGTTTATTAGTATTGAAAATGAGCGAAAAATAGACAGTGAATGCAGAACGTTCCAAGATAAATGAAACTTTCAGTAGTTTGTGATTGAGTGCAATAATAAGGCGCTATGTCATATTTGTAATGAAACCATAGCTGTTCTCAAAAAATATAACATTGAACGTCACTATAAATCGAAACATCTTCAAAATTACTCTAAATATACAGGAAGTTTGCTGACAGAAACATTAGAAACTTTGAAGCGCGGACTGAAATCGCAGCAATCTTTGTTTAACAACGCAAATGCTAAGCAAGAGTCTGCAACTCTTGAAATCTCTTGAAATTGCAAAACGTGGAAAACCATTCACCGATGGAGAAATGATAAAAGACTGCTTGATTGCATTAGCGGAAGAAATATGCCCCGAAAAGATAAATTTATTGAAAGGTATCAGTTTGTTAGCAAACACCGTAACTCGGAGGGTGCAAGACATCGCAGAAAATATATCATCTCAACTGTCTGACAAAAATGGACATCTTGAGTGGTTTTTTCTAGCTTTGGATGAATCAACGGATGTGTCAGATACTGCTCAGGTGTTCATTTTTGTTCGTGTGGAGTAGATAAAAGCTATGGCTATGACGTGTTAAAGAACTGCTTGATATTGATAGTATTCACGGCACGACAACTGCGGCAGATATTTTTAAGGGAGTTTAAAATGCCATTAATAAAAAGAACCTTCGATGGAAAAACTTAAAATGTATCACCACCGATTGAGGTAAAAACATGTGTGGAAAAAATAGAGGAGTGATCGCACTTGTGTCAAAGGCTGTAGAGAATGATGGTGGTTCAAAACCATTAGTACATTGTATCATTCATCAACAGTCCTTGTGCGGAAAATGTTTGGATTTGTCTGAAGTTCTGAAACCAGTCATATCAGTTGTTAACTTCATCAGATCCACAGGACTGAATCAATGACAATTCCGCGAGTTTATTGAAGAGATTGGAGAAAATGACTTGCCGTATCATACTGCCGTACGCTGGCTTAGTTGCGAAATTTTTTGAATGAGAAGCACCGTCCTTGTGCCAATATAAGAAACAGTGAATGGCTGTGGAAATTAGCATTCTATGTTGATTTGAAAAATCATATGAGCGAACTGAATTTGAGATTGCAAGGAGAAAATCAGCATCTCCCTGATTTATACAAAATTATCAAAACGTTCGGGCCGTAAATAATACTATTTCAATCGCAATTACGTAAAAAATGTTTGAGAAATATTGAAATATTTAGCCATACTACAGAGACTGAATTTCCTGTCGATTTTGCAGTCGAAACTTTGACTGCTTCAAAGATAAATTTCGATTCTCGTTTCTCAGACTTTGATGTGATTGCGAATGAAATTAGACTTTTTTAAAATCCTTTTGATTCTGACGTTGAGACGCTGGTTCCGGAAGTCCAAATGGAAGTTATTGATTTACAGTGCAGTGACATGTTTAAGAACAAATATCAAAATTCATCTTTATTGGAATTTTACAAGATTATGCGAACATTCAGTCAGCGAAATTCAATTTTTTACACTTGCAACAACGTAAGAACTTTCCGAACACCGCCTTTATAATCGCCAGGAGGTGGAAGGAGAAGATTTTAAACTTTATTGTGAAGAATGTTGATAAAATCCTGAAATGAAAATATTTACTCCATATCTGAACAAGCGATGTGCCAATATAGAGGCAATGCAGAAGAATATTTTCAACATTCCATGTCTCCCGGTTTCGGTTTCCCCAGAAGTAGCCTTTGCCTCTTTTACTTTGATAGAAAACCGCCATTTTTATTCCAGATTCTGATTCCTCATTTTATTTTAAATGGCTTTGTGTTGGGTACTCTTAATCTTGATCTCACCGTTTTCGAGTAATTAATTATATTGGTAATTTTACGAACAAGTAAAAAAATATTATACCAATGCAAAACGCTTATCGAAAAGCTTCACGCTTCTATTTCTACGTTAGTTAGCCAACGTTCAGAATTTATTTCTGAATTGTCCAAATGGTTGATATTAATTGTTTCAAATAGTTGCTGCAATGACGAGAATTGGTTAAACAAATGGAGACTCGTGAATCTTCCAAATATTTTTGGGGAAACTGTGAATGCTAAGAAGCATTCTTCAAACAATCTCCAAAATTATTTCTATTTTGTTGAACACATTCATAGGAAATTTTCCTAGAGACCCTCGTAGGTTACCTCAGAAATTTTTTCTGGCAAATATGATTGAAACAGATCTCGTACTCTGATTCTCATATCTTCCATGATTATGTCATGTCGGTTACAATATTTTTGATATATAATGATAGTGCAAATCACTTATCATTAAACAATCTTTCCAAAACATCTCGACTCTGCTCGAGCAGTGAGCAGAAGCTCCATCTTGTTGAAACCAAGCTTTATATGTTTCGTTTAGATTATGTTAGGTTAGATCTTTATTCGTCTCGTGTTGGTTATTTATCTGCTCGTCGTACTGAGGCATTCCAAAATATAGCCAAAAATGCTAGAATTGAATTTGAATGCTTTTGTCATCAAATACTGGTTTTGGCCTTTGAATTTAAGGTAAAGAATATCTAAAAGTCGAACAATTGTTAAGGATTTTCGAGGAAGCATCAGGACGAAAGCAATTTACTCGAGAATCGTTCTGCGAAAATTTTGCAAGTTGTGGATAACTTCTTATTACATTCACTATAGATGATTATAGGATTCGAAAATTCTTCATTCGTGTAAACCATTCTTACCCTTTTTACAATTATTTTGATTAATAAATACCAACAACATTGATGGTACACAAATAAATTTGAAGCTTTTGACTTTTGCTACCATAGAAATGCCAGATCGAAGGTACTCCTTGTTCGGTACATTTTCCGAAATTAATTAACCGAAATTGTTGAAACTAAAACAAAAGTTATGTTCCACAAATATCACTCAAATTTGTATGGGGAATCATAATCTGGAAGAAAAATGTGGGTTTAATATTGAAATAAGAGAATTGGGGCTACTTCAGTGGGAGGTAGAATGTTGATTATATATTTGTTCGGAAGAACATCCCCAAAAACCCCATCAGAAAATTGTAATGAAACTCGTTCGATCCATCCTTAATATATTATAGATAGATAGATATATCTCTTTATTTGCCCATTGTAATAGAATATTGCCTGATAGACATAGGACTCGTCAATATACATATATATATATATATATATATATATATATATATATATATATATATATATATATATTCATGTTAATTACCATATACAAATATTTAATAAATTATTCAATGAAATATGTATACAAGCACTTGTAACCAACAAACAAATAAATATATAAATAGTCAAACTATAATTTCAATTTCACTCTCACTAAAAATGTCCTGTGAAAAGTATTCATTTAGAGTGTAATGTGCCAATTTCTTTAATATTTCCTTCAGTTCAAATTTCTATTAATTTGCCATTAGATTTCTGGAATCTTGTTGTAAATGGAAATACAGGTATATTGAATATTTCTCTGAAGAGAGCTGAAGTTATATCTAACGTTTAAAAGATCACCTTTTTGTCGAGTGTTATGTACATGGTCTTTCTCATGTAGGGCAAAAAGATCAAGATTTTGTTTCACAAACATAACTGCTTCTAGGATGTAAGTAGAAGTCAACATTAGAATGCCGGTTTCTCTGAACAGTGGTTTGCAGCTTCTTGTTTGCTTTAGGCCGAAAATTGGTCTCCTCTTCTGTATTAAGAAAATTCTCTTCGACTCCACGCTGTTTCCCCAAAATATTACTCCATATTTCAGTTGAGAGTGGACATGGGCATGGTAGGCAGATAGAGCAGCCAATATACCAATATTCTGTTTAATCACGCCGAGTGCAAAACAGCTTTTAGAGATGGAGTTACAGACTGTATCTATATGGTTTCTCCAGTCTAGTCTTGAGTCGATAGGAAGGCCGAGAAAATTGGTTTTTTGTACGGTTGACATTCTAGAGTCTGTTGGGATTCAGGCTCCCCAACAGGAAAAGCTTATACATTTGGTTTTATCTACATTGAGCATCAAGTTATTCGAAGTGAACCAGCCCTGCAGCGCTCTGAAGATTTGATGAACCTCAGCACACACCTTTTCTTCATTCTGTTCTGAAATAACGACAAAGGTGTCATCATCAAACTGAACCATGCCCTGTTCCAATGTCATGGGTAGCTCGCTGGAATGAATTATGTAGAGAAGCGGTCCTAAGATTGACCCCTGAGGTACACTTTTTCTTACTGCCATCGTTTTCGATTTTTCATTGTAAACCACGATCTCCTGTGTCCTGTTTTCTAGATATGAAATGATCAAATTCAATGGTATACCTCTTATTCCAATTCTTTCCAATTTAGCCAGCAGTATCTTGTAATTCACGCTATCGAAGGCCTTTGATAGATCAAGGACATTGCTAGTGTTCTTCTCATCAGGTTTATAGATTTCGTGATGTAATCAAGTGCTTGATACACCGCACGAGTTGTGAACTTATTTCTTCTAAAACCATTTTGATAAGTAGAAAGTATTTGTTCCCCTTCAAGAAAGGAAATGAGACGTTCAAATATAATCCTTTCAAAAATCTTGCTGACATTGCTCAAGAGTTCTATATATAATTCTCAATTTCAGTTTTGTCTCCCTTCGCATATAAAGGGATTATTTTGGTTACTTTCAACCCGTCTGGAAGACATAATATGCGCTAATCGTTTCGCAATAAACTCTGTGACACATTTTTTAAAAGCCTTATCGGGATTCCATCGATACCAACTGACTTTTTATTCTTCTATTCTTCAGTTTCAGAATGACAGAATTGATATGTTCGCAGAGATCTTACGTTTGTCTGTATCAAGGTCCGGACATGAATTTATTTAGAATTTATTTATCTCATCTAAAGCCTTTATCCGTTCTGCAGGTATATCCCTGCATCCCATATTTTAGAGAATTGATTCTTTCTTTTTCGCATAAGCACCCCTTAACCAATTTATCCACATGGCTTTTCCTGGATTTGTTGAATTACGAATTCTACTATAACTCTCTTCAATATAAAAGAATAGCTTCTGAATTCCTCCCTTGACACTAGCCCTTTCTTCATGTTTCTGTAGATTTTTACCTGTTTTTGAGTGACTTCATAATACCCAGAGTCATTCCGTTCTGCTTGTTCTTTTTCTGTGATTTAATGAGTTTCGCTGGAAATATAACCCGCAAAAGGGAGATGAAAGTTTCATGAAAGATAGTGTACACATATTCAGCATTTTCACAGGAAAATATTTCGTGTCAATCTATTGATTGGAATTCTTGCTAAAGTTGGATCATTTTATTTTGAAAAAATATACTTACTTTTTGAGGAACAAACTCGATCTTTGCATCTGGGACATCTACGATCTTTTGTCAATTGTCCCTCATGGCCACTCAGAGCTGTCTCCATTACCACCCCTTGTGATGAGTTAATGAAATTTATGAAAATATTATCTAGCAACGAGACACTCAGTTGCGTTATTCTTGTTGGCTCTGTAATAGTTGGAGTAAAATTATATCCTACCAGCAAATCTCTAAACTTCTTTGCTTGAAACGACTGATCCAAATGATTAATGTTAAAGTTACCCAGTAGTACTGCTTTATAATTCCCAAATCTTTTCTGACACAGATCTAGTACTTCAGCCAAAATATCGTAGAACTCATCCTTGTTGCTCTGACGGGGCCTATATATAGCAATTATGATAGGTTTACATTTTCTCTTCACTACCGATGGAAATTCGATAATACGCTCGATACTCTTCTGTACAACATCTTTTACTTCTTCTATTTATATTGGAATCTCCCAATGGGACAGCCTGTGTATTGTATATATTGTATAGTATAAGTCATCACATACGAACATACATACGAACAATATCATATAACATAAAACTCGCATAATCAAAACTTTTTTCATATTGAAACAATATATTGAAAACTCCTTGTAGAAATGATTCCCAACAGTGTAGTAAGCCTTACATAAGCCTTCTCACTGGATGAGCGAATGATTGAACAGTATGATCCCTAGCTAATAGAGGAAAAATTCATATTCCCTGATTTTATGCATATCTATGCACAAAGTAGTTGCACTTCGAGTGAAACGACAGCGATGGGAGCTCGAGAGTGTAATATATTGTTGTTCATAATCTCTTATATGCAGAAAACTACTGCAAATCTAAATGAAGGAAAGAATGAGAATATTTGGCGTAATAAAAGCAGGCGTACGCGATTCACCTGAGTTATGTTTGAAGAACATTGTAATACTTCTTTTTTAAGAAACAAGTGCTCTTGAAAAGTCTATGAATTTTTCAACTGAAGCACAGGGTGTCCCATATGTTTTAGCAACTCTTTGAAATACTGCAAATAGAAAAATATTACCTTTCCATCTGCGTCCTCAAGTTTCGAGGAAAATTCATTAGTGGAAACAGATCGGAACAATAATCTTTCATTTTTGAGATATTCCGTATTTCTCATTTTTCCGGGATTTCGATGCATGACAATATCTTGGTTGGTATCAAAGTTAGGTAAAAACTATTTCGACATTCGACGGACACTATTTTTTGAATTTGGATAATATTGGAGGAGTATCCCCTTCCAGATACATGTGACATGCCTGACAAATTTCGACAAAAACGTAAATTTTTCCAGAAATGAAAATTCTTTGAACATTCTGTGGTTTCATCTAGTATGCTGGTGCGAATTTACAGAAAACGTCCCAAATGCTTTCAATGTTATGCTCACAACAATAAATTCCAAAACTCATCCACAATTTAATTGAATATGATCGTGATGCAAAGTATTATTTTCGTTTTCCTGACAGGACGCAAGCTACTGAAAACTGAATACTCATGTACAATACAGGAATTACCATCAATAAAATGCTAGTAGAGGTCACAGTAACTTAAATAATGGTGACTGGTAAGTAATTAAGTCTACCTGGTCGTTAAGGAGCTTAACCCTTTCTACCCTAGATGCTTTGAAAATTTCCATCGATTCAAAGAAATTGAGTTTATAAGATTTATCACAAGAATGAAGAATTTTTAGCTGTTTGAGTTCTGGAAAAGGATGACATTCATTCAGACAATGTGGAGCTAAAGCTGAATCATATTTCTGATGTAGGAATGACCGAAAATGTTCTTTGTATCTAGCCTTGAACGAGCGTCCTGTTTGACCTATATAAATTGGAATTGCACCCAGAACATGTTAATTGGTATACTCCTGAGTTTTCGAATTTATCGGTTTTATCTTTTGTGTTGAAAAAAACACATCATCCTTTTCCAGAACACAAACAGCTAAAAATTCTTCATTCTTGTGATAAATCTTATAAACTCAATTTCTTTGAATTGATGGAAATGTTCAAAGCATCTAGGCTAGAAAGGGTTGAGCTCCTTAACGACCACGTAGACTTAACCTAACCTACCAATCACCATTATTCAACTTACTGTGACCTCTACTAGCATTTTATTATCTTATTATTTTTTAATTCCTGTATTGTACATGAGTATTCAGTTTCCATTAGCTTATTGTTGATAATGGACGTATGTCCGAAACCGGTCCAACCAATGTAAAATTTTGTCATTCTCTACATCAATAAATTAGTAATAGTTAAAACATAGTAACTCGTTTCATTTTATTATTCATTATGAATATCACCTATCACGTAGTTCAGGCTTCATCGATGAATTATTCAAAATCTAAGGTTTCGCCAATACTCGGAACAAATAATTTTCTACCTTGTAAGATGTGGAAATCTCAGTTCCTGCAGCCAAGAGATTATGAGCGACGGCTAGAATATTGCTGATGGTATCAAGCCACAAGTGGCGATTATTCAACCGCAATACAGAACATTTCTGGTCCAATGCGAATCCCCATCGGAAAGGGAATAAATGTTTGGTGTGCATTAATAAACCACCGTGTTTGGGCGTATGTCATTTTTGACGAAATCTTCGGAAGGAATTTTATCAGGATATAATAATAAAAGAGAACATTGCTGAGGGTCGAAAAAGTGATTATTTTCTAGGAGATGATTCGCGTAATTTCAATCTGATTTTTTCATCTGAAAAACTGAGTTCATGTTCCGATATTCTAATATTTAAGTTTCTATGTGTTCTACCAATGTAGAAATTATCACAGTCATGGCAATTCAATCTATAAACACCTGATTTATTACTTTCATCTGATTTGATTTTATTGTTTTTATATATTTGCCTAAGCTTTGATTTGTTGAAATTATTTTTACTCAAGAATGATTTCAGTTTTTCACTTGTAATGCCAACGTAGGTAAAGGTGTTAAATTTTTATTTCAATTTATCGACAGGGTAAACTTCATTCAATGTGATTCTTCTATATTTTATTCAAAATATTATTTATTATTTTGGGATTATAACTATTGTTTTCAGCTATTTGTTTAATTAAATTTAATTCTTTGATTGAATTTCTGGTGATAACGGAATGTTAATCAAACTATGAATAAAACTGTTGAATGCTGACATTTTGTTGATACGGATGCACGACGAGCTATGTATTATAATATCTGTATGTGACGACTTATGCATAGATGGTTACGTCTAAGAAACTTATTGAATTATTGCTTTCTATATCGGTTCTCTAAATTATTCATAATTAATTCAGAGAAATTAATTCATAATCATCCACTTAGTAAATATTATTTATACTGGTACTGCTATGTAGACGATATCATTATTTGCTTCACAGGAACAGATAGATAGTTGAGCTACGGTGTAGTGAAACGCGTTACGAATCACAACTATTCAGTAAAATTCCTCAAAAAAATATTACTTGTTTTTTGTTATAACGCGCTTGGCTCAAAGGTGGTTAGTATATTTCCAGTACGACGGTGCACCCTCATACCAGACAAGAAATATCTCAGAACTTTTAAACCAATCTTTCGGAGAAAACTGGATGAGAACGAGACGACCAATGAGATGCCCACCTCGTTCACCAAATTCAACCCTATTTATTATATAGACAAACGCAGTTATATCGAAGAGATGAAACAGAAAAAAAAGTTTTTTTTGCTTCAGTGACTAATACTTATAATCAAAATGTATGCAGAAGTGTTTCTGTACGTTGCAATTCTTGCATTTTGAGTAAAGAAAATATAATCAGTATTCAAGGTAATTTTATCTGTTTTCTGTTACAATTTATTTTTGATTTTTTTGATTTTTGAGATGTTTTGTGTAAATTCGCATAAGCATACTAGATGAAACCACAGAATTTTCAAGGAATTTTCATCTCTAGACAATTAACCTATTTGAGGAAAGGCTATAGCGAGATGAGATAGTAAAAATTGTGTTCGAAATTACATAACACAATACTCATTCACCAACATTTTCAGCTCTCTAGGTGCTCCAGCGGGTCTTCTAACATAAAAACGTTTTCTTTCGAAAGAATTTTTTTCTGATCGCCCCGCTGCCCCAAAAAATCTGAAAAAAATCCTTAATCCTGTTTCTTCGGGTCAGAAAACAGCCTGATTGTCCAGAAGTTATTTACTCTCTAGTAGAGTTTCCTGTCCTTCACATGGCAAAGACAAAATATCTTCTTCCACCAAACCTATTGCTTGAAAAAATTTAACCTAACCTAAAAATCGTTTTAAAATTGGAATAATTTTTATGAACGTCTAAGAAATTCAATCTGCTTTCTCACCCAAAGAACCATTTATGAATTTTTACAGATATTTTGGAGCAGCGGGCGATCAGAATTTTTCTTCCAAAAAAGTACGTTTTTCAGGATAGAAGATCTTTCACGGAGCACCTAGGAAGCTGAAAGTTTTGGTGAATGAGTTTTTTGTTATGTACTTTCGAATGCCCAATTCTAAATTAAATTTCAGGCGAGTGCACAAGTTCATATTATAATTCAAAAAACATTTAAAATATTATTTTTTAATACGACCCTGTATTCTACTCGAAAAAGTGACGCTAGAATGTCAAAATAGTTTTCAACCAACTTTGATTCCAACCGAGATTTGGCATATGCCGGAATCCCCAAAATCTGGGGAATTCGGAAGAATTCGAAAACAAAACAAAATAAGTGTGATCTGTTTTTACCAATAAATTTTCCTCGAAATTGGAATATTGAAATGGGGTCATTTTTTCCTCAAACTCAATTAATGAAAATGAGTCATCTTGTACATAATTCAAGTGTCTGTAGACAAAGCTATGGTATACTCTAGTTACAAATTCAACTGGCAGAAATTTCTTCATTCTATTATTTATTCATTCATTCGAATGGAAAACTGTTTCAGAAAAATTCATCAATTAATTATGTCTAATGTCAAATGTTGACTCGACTGCAGTATGTGAAATGAGTTAACAATCAAACACGCTCAGGCTCTACGCTCGCCACTAAACTGTAAGCTAAGGAGAATGAGAAGAAACGGGTGAACCCCATTTAATATTTTGTGCGGCTGGAAAATATCTGTCTCACCCATGACTGATACATCTGAGAAATCTGAATTATTATGTTAACGTTTCGTTCTTCCTTCTAACCAAATCTTTGATTTGTATTGGGACGGCAATAATTTGGAAAATAAATGAAAGAAAAATCGAAGAGAAATATGGTAAAAATAATTGATTGGGTTTCAAGGTACTCATCCAAGCAACAAGGAATCTGATACCGAAAGCTATAGAAGATACCCAATTTGAATATTCAAACCGAAATTAATCTAAAGAAAAAATCTTCGTATAACAAGCAAGACTATACGCAGGACTAAAGGAATAAGATAATCCATAATACCGACAGAGCTAATATTCGCCTGCAGTATGTATATGCTTATTTGAAAACTTATTCCCTTCAGTACTTCGAAATACCATCAATGGTCAAATTCAATATCATCATATCATTCACCTTCAACTGGAAAAATTCTTATTATGGTTAGATCGATTCTTCAAAGTACTGCTTAGTATATTTAATTGTAGAATACCCCAAAAGATTGCAACTCGAGAAACCTGAACCAATTCTAGTCCTTAATGACTCTCCTTCACTTCCTTCCATATTTGAAAGTAATCTTGAAGAATATCCAACAGCTCTATTTGATAATGATGGCATGAGAAAAACAACCCAATTAATTTTGTTCTCAATGAAAATAATGTGACGTTCATTATTGATGGCGGATTTTTTCTTCATCATGTTGTATGGTGCAGATAAGATACTTTTTCCATTATTTTTGATTTATACATGAATTACACATAACACAAAAATTGTCGCATCACCTGGTATTCTGAATTCCACAATCGATTAAGCAGCTCGATCGCAGTTTCTTTGTCAACATATGTTTTGGTCATATGAGGGAAAAAAATCCTATCTATGTAGTAACATTTGTTTCCATATGATCTCAAACACGCCTGAAACAATAATGAGTTTATTTGACTATCTTTATTCATTCAGTTTCTCTTCAGTTTTTAGGCTTAATTAATGCAAGTTTTCTGTGTTTCTTGATGGTTTTCGAATCTTTGAATTTAATGTAATGGCTGCTAAACGTCCTGGACGATATTTGAGTGATCACGAAGTGATAAGAATTGTAACACTTCTAGAGACTTGTTAAATGCTAACCAAAGCACAATTTCGAGAGCAATTAATGGGTACCACGAAACAGTGGAATATGGAAGAAGGGCCGGATAGGGAAGAAATTGGATAGCAACACCAGTTGATGATCGTTGGCTTCGTTTAACTGCACTAAGAATTCGGCACTGTACGGTTAGAATGCAACAAAATGAACTTGCACTTTCCAGAAATGTGCATATTCCATTGCAAACTGTTAGGAACGGTCACAGAGAAATCAGCGGCCAGATACATCGCAGATATCCTTGAACCCCATGTTGTACCCTTTGGCCCATTGATTGGCGAAAACTTCATTTATATGCAATATAATGCTCGGCCTCATGCAGCTAGAGTAGTTACAGAATTTCTGCAAAATGCCGAAATTGATATTTTAGGATGGCCAGCCAGAAGTCCCGACTTGACTCCCATAGAACATGTTTGGGACAACATAGGCTGGCAGATTCAGCAACGTAGGATGCCTTGTAGAACACTCCAACAACTAGAAAATCTGCTTCCTGAAATTTAGAACCCAGTGACTCAAGAGCACATCCAAAATTTGTTTGAGGGGCTTCCGAGACTGGCAGTAATTAGGGACCGGGGTGGAAACACTCGATTATGAAAATGATTGGTAAACATTCGATGCTAGTTGATTGGTCTCTTCGCGAATGTTTGAAGAAGGTAGAATTTTTTAATTTTTCATTACCTCGAAAATTGTTGATATTTTCCATCATAAACTCATCTCTTTTGAATGATATCTTCTTATTTTACACTTCTGAAAGTTACCAAGCGACTCTTGAATGACCAACCTAAAAGTTTATATAGTATTGTCGTAAAAGTAGGTTGATGCGACAGTTTTTGTAGGGAGTGTATTCACAAAGGCATTACAGTACCAAAATAATTGTTGTTTTTGACGGATATTCAGACTACAGTAAGAACGTAAAAGCTATGGAGTAGCAGAGAAGAACTGCTGCACTTTCAAAAATGTATGAAGTCTGTTTCGATGAAACGATGGTTGTACCAGTTACTCAAGAAAAATTCTTATCAAATCGAAACAACAAAGATATGCTCATTAATATATTAATTGAAAAATTACAAGCTGCAGATATTACTACTGAACGAGCCAGAGATGATGCGGATGTTCTTATTGTTGAAACTGCAATTGAAGAATCAAAGTCTGAAAAAACTGCAGTTATAATAGGACAAGATATTGATTCACTTGTCGCTTCAATTGGACGTACACTGTCTTACAAACAAGAAATTTTCTTTAAAAAGTTGGGAAAGGAAATGTAGAAACGGACATATACTCGACGAAAAGTTTTGATAATTATACTCATTCCAAAACACATATTTTATTTCTGCACGCATTAAGTGGCTGTGACACAACTTCTGCGCTTTTTAAAAAGGGAAAAATCATTTTTAAAAGTTCTTGATAAACTGACAAATTTGAATGAACTAGCTGCAGCATTTGAGGAAGAAAATGTTCGGCCCAGAGGGAATTAGAGAGTGGAACTCAAACCTTAGTGGCAGTCTATAATGCTCCGGAATCTATGAAAAGTCTCAATCATCTTCGTTATATGCATTACGTCAAGTCTACAAAACTTAATAAACCTTTGCAGCTCTCAAATATTCCACCAACAAGTGCAGCTGCTCATCAACATTTCAATCGTGTATATTATCAAGTTCGAACTTGGTTAGGGCATGATTTGGAACCCCAGGTTAGTTTAATACGAAACGATTTTCTAGAGCCTTTCGTGACAATTTCTCCACCTACTCCAGAAGATTTGCTAAATACAATTTTCTGCAACTGCAAGAGTGGTTGTGGTTCGCGATGCGGATGCAGGAAAGCGGGCTTGCAATGCTCTTTAGCTTGTGGCCAATGTATTGGGCAAGCTTGTCTCAATGCTCTACCATATCAGAGCGACATTAACGAAGATGGAACCTTTGACCCTGAAATCATGGAAAAGCTTGAGACAAATGTCGTTGAAGACGATAATGAAGACCATTTTGAAATTTACCAGCAGCCAGAAGACGACAATGAAGAGGAAGAAGATGATTGAAAATATAAATTGTAGTTTTTCTACCCTCTATTCCATTTTTTACTTTTAATGAAAATAAATGTATTGAATGATATTTTTAATAAAAAGATAAATTCATAATTTTTTTTTTCATCATGTAAGAAGTTATTAATATTAATTAGGTTTAAATTCAAATATAATTCCTATATTTTCATTAACAATTCTGCAATTACATGGGCAGGTAAGTGTTGTTAAATAAATTAATTCTGAATAAAAAGTGGATAGGTTAGGGAAAAAATTATGAAATATTATATAATAGATAATCGAGATTGACAAATATTTAGAATCATTGATATATCGATAGTTCATCAACTATATATGGCGCGTTTTTCACCGGAGGCACCGGTTGACCTGAAGTGATGCTGTGACCGCGCGCTCTCCGCCCTCTATCTCGAAAACGATTCACCATATAAAAAATGTTTTCGAACAAAATTTTTAGAGAAATTTGTACTCTACAATATTGATAATAAATACAAATAGCAAGAAAACTCATAGTAAGTCAGATATTTAAAAAAAAGACCGCGCGCTCTCCGCCCTCTATCTCGAAAACGATTCACCATATAAAAAATGTTTTCGAACAAAATTTTTAGAGAAATTTGTACTCTACAATATTGATAATAAATACAAATAGCAAGAAAACTCATAGTAAGTCAGATATTTACAAAAAAAGCGCAAAAACCCGGTTTTGAGACAACTTTTGGGGTGTCAATATACCCCAATTTTTACAGACTTTTAGCTGGGTATCTCGAATTCCGAGATTCTTACCTAATTAAAGCTTAAATGACTGGACTATTAAGTTACAACATTTTATTGAAATTCTCTAAATTGATTTGTGCAAAGTGGAGGTGAATTGGGGTATTTTTCGTTAAATGTTCTTCAAAGTTCAACTTATTACTTGTTGACATTGACCATAGTTGATGATTTGAGTATTTACTTGCCATTTTATTCAACAAAAAAACTATACACAAAGAAAATCAGTGTTATTAATATTCTTAGATAATTTCCAAACGTCAAACCTAGTCCGAAATTCATAGAACCTTACATAGAATATTATGGAATATAGAAACTGGCATCGGTCATAGTCTGAAGATTTGATTTTCCGAAGGAGCTGCAGGTTTTTGAAAAATTCGCGAATAAAATGAAAGCGAGCCTTTTTAGGTATAGAGAAACCTAATACCAATCAATTCAAAATACGTTTCTAATAAAGTAAAAAATAGGTACTCGTATTTGAAAAAAAAACGATTTTT
This sequence comes from Cryptolaemus montrouzieri, assembly GCA_013387265.2. Taxonomy (NCBI): domain Eukaryota; kingdom Metazoa; phylum Arthropoda; class Insecta; order Coleoptera; family Coccinellidae; genus Cryptolaemus; species Cryptolaemus montrouzieri. Next base: position 52,474,171 of record JABFTP020000001.1, on the reverse strand, counting down.
TGACAATTTAGTTTTATTGAGCACCCTGTATAAAAAAATAGCATCGAAAAGAACGTTGCCTTCACAAATAACAATTTTCTCGCTAATCTTAAGAAATTATACTTTTACTGAAATCTGAACCCATGTTTTTGGACATGGTGAAAGATGCCCTTCGGTAAAAAAATTAAAAAGTCTACCATACCATTTGAATTGGCAAAAATGTAGTCGATGGTCGGTATAACCGTAAGTGACACTGCTCTGAAAACAATCACTAATTCTGAATCAGTATTCATTTACTCTAATAACAAAATTCAAAATTGATCGATAAACCCGTTCCTCAGATACTTCTAGTGCGGACACACTGTATGTCTGACACACTGTAAGATTATAGGAGTGAAAATATCTAAAAAATATGTTCCAATAGAACTAAGATTAATGTTTCCGAGCAAGTTTCTTTTATTCACTTACGGGACTGAGTGAAAAGTTTCCTTTACTTGATATAACAAAATCATCAGTTATAATGAAAATTTGAATTTAGTAAATTTCTTACGCGTACTCATAAATTACAACTTCAATGTTTGAATCGTTAGTATGTTCTCACAACATTACGAATGAGTAAAATATACCAAACGCAAATTCGTTTTCTAAATATAACAAAGGAATAATAATAAAAGTTTGATGCTCGTATCCAGTAACATAATGAAATAAACTGAAACCATAATAATAGAATACCATTGGGAAGTAACTTGTTAACCACAGTGCGGCCAATAAATTGTTTTGAAGCATATAACAATGTCAATAAACAGAAGTGGCCCATATAATTTTATAATCCTCTGATGTAAAACAAATTATGATCTTCCTACAAAATTCCATTGAATAAAAATAGTTCCTTTCATCGTTTTAGATTTTCATTCCAATTCTGCATTTTCATTCATTCTTGTGAAATCAAATGTCTTCAATTAAATAAAATTAATGCTGTCCGTTAGGGATCGCTATGCCGATTTACCTATGTTTTGTTTTGAAATCTGAATAATAATCCAAATTAGATTTTATTGAAAGAGAAACTGAAATATTTTCCATCTTCAGGAATAATTGAACAGATTTTTGTATAAACACAACGATAACCTTCGATTCAAACGATGGGGACGGAAAAGTTCTAAAGAAGAAAAACTCGAGAACTTGATAATATTCGTTGATGTTGAAGTTGTAATTTTTTATGAACTCTCGATCATAATTGACGAAAGAAGGTATATTTGATTGTTTTTATTATTTCATTAGTTAGGACCGTTCCAAAACTTTCTGGGAAAAGTTTGAGATAGATGGAATTCTTAATTAAAATATTAAGAAAAACTGCAAAATAGCGTAATTTCCGTATACTTTTTCGATCATAGCTGACGAAAGAAATGGCATATATTTTCAATTCTCATATTGTTTTCTTTTTTGAGGTGCGATCATAAGTCAATTGAGCTAAGCTCAGTACAGCGGCTACGTGAAATACAGGTCTTTATTCGTGGGGTATATGATCCGTACATATGCCGCGAATGCATAAACCGTGAATGGTTATTTATACATAAGTCACTCGGTATTTTACATTATTGATTTTACTCAGTCGGCACTGAGATTTGAAACTGTGAATTTGAAGATTTAAAAAAGCATATAATCATAATCGAAAATGCCTTACGTTGGATTGTCCGATGTGCACAGGGGTCGAATATTTGCTCTCGTTTATGAAGGGGTGACACAAGGGGATATAGCGGCCATATGGAGGTAATACAGGGGGTGATTTCAAAAACCTACGCTCGATACGTGGAGCTACAATAACTTCTGACGAACAAGACCACTTTTTGTACCAAATTGCAAGAAGAGACCCTAGTGCGTCGCACCCCATACTCCAAAGGCAATTTCTGGAAGCAACAGGTATTAGTGTATCTGTCGAAACGATACGTCAAAGATTTCGTTCAAGGAGTTTATACAGCAGAAGGCCCTTAAGAGTTCCAGAGCTAACTGCTGTATCGAGCACCAAAATTGGAATATTGAGAATTGACGAAATGTTCTTTTTTCAGATGAGACAAGAATTGATGTTCGATCAGATGACCACCTGATTCGGGTTTTAAGGGGTCGTGGAAGACAAGCTATACTTCGAGCAGCAAGAAAAATTCCAAAATACCAAGGGTGTAGTGTGAAGTTTTGGGGTGGCATTATGCTGGGAAGCAAAACAGATTTGATTTCGTTTCCTGCGAGTGTAACGGTTAGAAATTACGTGAACCTAGTGCTGGAGCCCATAGTGAGACTCTGGCGAGGTGCCCACGGTGAAAATTACACTTTTATGCAATGTAATTCCCCTGCGCATAGCAGCAAGCTCGCGCGACATTATCTTGAAACAGAGGGGAATCGCTACTTTGGATGGCCAGTTTACTTTCCAGAACTAAATCCTATTGAACATTTATGGGTTGATCTCACAAGGAAAATTATATCGCGCCAGGATAATCCAAGAACCCCACAACAGCTCATACAAGCCGCCACAGAAGAGTGGCAGAGTAATACCCAGAGGAAGGTCGAAAACCTAATCTAAAGCATACTTAGACATATTCAGGCTTGTATCAGGACAAGAGGAGGTAATACAAGCTACTGTGGTCGAGAAAAATACACCTACTCTGTGAGAAAACAATTTTCAATTTTTTTACTACATGTGGAACTTATTTTCTTTTATTTGTTTCTTTATTAAAATGTTCCTTAATTTATTTCTCTTTTCAATTGAAACATCTCAAAAAGGATCAATTCTAACAATCCTTCGAAATTTCCAAAATCCCTGAGGTAATATTTAAAATATCGGGTGATTCCATATAAATTCGGCTGTGTGTATATGGGATTATAGGGGATAAGTCCTTACCAAAAGTGAAATAATGAGAAATAGATATATGGAAAATCGATTTAATTGAAGTTTCTGATCATATTGATTAATGATAACCTTCAGGCTTAGGCAATGGTTCAGAGGATTATGTAATTTTTTCTGGCTTGGCAGTTTAAAAGAGCTCCTTCAATTCAGACAGATATTCAGCAGTGGCATCAGCAATTTGCCTCTTAAAAATAACACTCCGTTCCATAGACGGATCAATTTATATAAAGAAATCATAAAACTCATTTGCCATTCTTAAACCTTCACTTAGATTTTTAGAATTGGATGTCACGTTTCCAGTGCTGGTTGAAGCCTCGCTTTCAGAAGGCTGTCAATTTAAAATTTCCTCCAAGTCGGTTTCAGTTAAATCTTCATTTTGCTATTCAAGCAACTCCTGAATGTCACATGATTCTATCTGTTCGAACAAAGCTCGTCCTATTCCATTTGCAATTTCGGTAATGTTTGCAGTTAAAGTTTGCATTTGCACAGATTCTTCGTCAGTTTCCGTAGTTAGAACTGGCCAAAGTTTTTCCAGCATGATTTCAATGTGTGGATTCAGCTCTTCCACTGAATCTTATGTTTAAGATACATTTTGCTGTGTCAAATTTCTTCCAATATTTCATAACATTTATATCTGGATCGCATTCCATATTATCTTATATGATTTTAGAGGTTCGTCTAAGGTAATAAGGCTTAAAGGCCTGGATTATTCCGTGTTCCATAGGTTGAAGCAAAGTCGTCATGTTGGGAGGTAAAAATGTCACTTTTATATTTGGATGCATAGTTTCGAGTTCGCGAGTACGACCTTTTGCATTGTCCAGGACTAGAACAGCTTTAAAGTCTAATTTTTTTATAAATATTATAAGTTTCAACTCCAAAAACAAAACCATACTGGAACCAGTCACAAACAATAGCGCTTGTAGCCCACGCTTTCTTATTAGTACCCCAAAACACTGACAACTCGTTTTCGTTTCAATTCATACAGCACAAGGGTTTAACGATCTGTAGAGCACCAGTGATTCAATGACACAATCTCCAGATATAACTCTATCCCTTGTTGCCTTAAATCCAGGGCTTTTTGCTTTCGTAAATGAGTGTTTTTGTTTGATATTCTCTTCCTCTGCAGTTTCGTCTGCGTTGCATACTTTTTTTTTTTTGCTCATTTTTGTACCCTCCAGCAGCTACTAGGTTTGCAAATTGTTCTGGATACCTTTCTGCTTCAGTAGTGTCTGCAGATGCAACTTCTCCAACGAGTTTAATGCTATGCAATGATTATCGCACCTTAAATTTGTTGATCCAACCTTCCGATGTTTGCAATCATCCACAACCACAACTAGCACCAGGTTCATTGAAATGGGCGTAAAGAAGCTTTGCTTACTCCCGGATATTTGAACCACTCAGGGGCACTCTTTTTTGGTTGCGGTCTTCGATCCATAATGACAACGACACTTCCACTTTTTTTATTGCTGGCAATTTCCGCTTACAATGTTGAAGCTACAGACGACTTTATCTTATCTTTGGGTTTTTTATGGATACTACACTTGATTCGTTAACATTGAATGAGCATGATATGGATGCAAACGACTCTCCAAGGCGTAAACGGTCAAGCATTTCTATTTTTACTTCAAGCGTTAACACTAATTGTTTTCGTATCGAAACACACTTTTCAATATATTAAAGCGACTATAAATTAGGAACACAACGGTATAGACGTATTATTCGATCACAATTTTTGTAACGAATGGAAAAATTAAACATTGAAAAACGTAACGCGGCTTTTATCGAAGGACGGAACGTATAAAGGGGGCATTAAACAATATACTTTATACATTGAGTATTAAGATCTCTCTACTTAAACATTGTTTGCTTTCTCAAAAGCACTGACCGGGGCGAATGCGGCTTATGTCAAAAGAAAAGCTGAACCAATGCAGCGGCGATAAAAATTAACCGATTGAATCCGCTAATAAAGGAATCTCTAGCCGCGAATATAGGAAATAGGTCGCATTTTTTCTATGTGCTAAAATTAAAAAGGCGAATGTAGCAAGTTTTTACTGTATAATTTGAACTTGTGTTTTTTCGAATGTAAACCTTAGGTTAATTTAGATGATCTTTTTAAATATACTGGGTGATTCACCAGTGGCGCGGTGCACTGTAGCTCGTACACTCTTGAAGATTTCATTTTTGTTCGAACGGTATTGTATTTAGGAAGTTAGAATCTACTTCAGCAATTTATTTTGCAGTAAACAGGGTGTCCCAATTTTCTATAATGAAATCTTGGCTGGTTTTTCAGATTGGAAGACCACTTTTTTGTTCAAGATTCAGGAGAGGCCCCAATTCTGCTATAATGTCTTTAAGTTATAAGTTTTTTTGGTGAGTAGTTTCGTCACAATATTTTTTTTTCCGTGAAAATTGATGAAAATAGGCTCTCACATCATCGCATGCTCCTTTGGATAGAGAGGATGAATACTTTTTCCCTTTCGTTCTCTTATTGCTCAAGGATAGCTTCATTGATGAATTGAAATAGAATATCCTCATTTTATACAGGAGTGACACAAAAAAATTATTGAATATTGTAATTTAAAAATATCATATCTTGATTTTTTCAACATCCTGTATTTTATTATTTATGTCAACGCATAAAATATTGTGCAATATTGTTGCAGAAGTAACCTTATCTTTATCTTCGATCATTTTCGAAATATTCGATTATTTGTAAAAATTTTTGATAAAATTCTACAAACCGTATCAAACTCATAAACATGCATCATTATTCGCACAGAAGTTTTTTTTCGTCTGTAATGATTCAAGTAGCAAAAAATGAAACCTAAACAAGATAATTTTTCTAACGATTGATAAAATCAAGATGATTAAAACGTAAACCGAGGTATGTGTTAACATTTTTTTTGTGCCTTCTGTCAGGTGTCCGGACATATCATCTTCTGCATTTCACATAGTGAACTAAGCAGTGTTTCGTTATTGAACATTGTTTAAATTAGGTTTGAACCAAATTTTCTCCAAAGAAGAAATGGTTGATATGATTTTTATTCTGGGTGAGTGTGATAGAAATTCTTTGTTGGCAAGTAAAAATTATGCACAAAGGTTTCCTGATAAGAGGCATCCTGATGCAAGATGCTTTGAAAAACTTCTAATTAGATTTATCGAAACGGGTAATATCGCTTACAAAACATTAAAAAAAACCAAAAGCTGCTACAGCTGAAGACAACCAGTTATCAGTTTTGTTGACAGTGACAGAGGACCCATTTAAAAGCCGAAGAGAGATTTCTCAGTTAACAGATATAAGTCAAGAGAATCTTGAAAATAAAAAAGTTTCATGCATATCATGTAAAGCTGCATCAGGAACTGGACAATCAAGACTATGCAAATCGAATCAATTTTTGCAATTGGGCAAGTGACAAAGTAGCGGAAAATCCAAATATGTTTAGCAGTTTCTTTCATCAGACGAGGCAACTTTCCACAAGAATGGGCTTGTTAACAGGCACAACTTTCATCATTACGCCACGGAATATCCACACCTCATGAGACAAATAGATCACCAGCATCGTTGGTCCTTGAATGTATGGGCCGCTATAGTAGATGGACATCTAATTGGGCCGCACTTTTTCGACGGCACTTCAATAGTGAAATGTGTTTAGACTTTCTGCAAAAACATCTACCAATGTTACTTGCCGATGTACCAGAGCATATAAGACAAGATTTGTGGCTTCAACAGGATGGAGCACCGGCACATTACTCACATCAGGTTAGGTTAGATTAAAGCATTTGAATAATGTATTTCCAAACAAATGGATAGGACATGGTAGTCCTGTTAGATGGCCAGCTAGGTCTGCAGACCTTACAAGTCTAGATATTTTCTTGTGGGGTTATTTTGAGGACATCGTTTACCAGATTCCCTCTACAACACACTTAGATATGAGACAGAGAATAGTCGAAGCTTTTCAGTCAGTTAATCTGCAAATGTTGTCGAGAGTTCAACGGTCTTTCCTCAGAAGGATTGAGTTGTGTCTACAAAGAAACGGGCAACATTTCGAACACTTATTGAAATAGTTCAACACCTTGTAGATCATCTCACCAAAAACCAATCTATTACGTATTTCATACACGACTACCTCAAAATATCTCAATTTCTCTGATCAAGTATAATGATATGTACTAATAAATTCTTCTTTCGCAACCTCTGATTTTATTATTTTAGTTATATTTTTTTTATTTCGAAAATGGGCGAAGATAAAGATAAGGTTACATCTGCAAAAATATGGCACAATATTTTATGCGTTAACAGAATAATAGAACACAGGATGTTCCATTTGAAAAAATCAAGATATAATATTTTTAAAATTACAATTTCAAAAATTCTTTTGAGTCGCCCCTGTATAAAATGAGGATAATCTATTTCAATTCATCAATAAAGCTATCATTGGGCAATAAGAAAACGAAAGGAAAAAAGTATTCATCATCTCTGGCCTAAGGAGCATGCGATAATGTGAGAGCCTATTCTCATGAATTTTTACGGAAAAAAAAAATTGTGACGAAACTCACCAAAAAAGTTTATTACTTAAAGACATTAGAGCACAGCTTAGGATGCTCTTGAATCTTCAACAACAAAAGTGGTCTTCCAATCTGAAAAAACCTCCCAAGATTTTTTTATAGAAAATTGGGACACCCTGTTTACTGGAAAGTAAATTGCTGAAGTAGATTTTTACCTTCTAAATACAATACCGTTCGAACAAAAATGAAATCTTGCGTGTACGAGCTACAGAGCACCGCGCCACTGGTGAATCACCTAGTATTTAACATGCCTCATAAATTTCCTCAACAATGTAAATTTTCCTAGTAATGAAAATGCTTTGAATATTCTGCGGTTTCATCCAGTATGCTGGTGTGAGCAAAACATCCTAAATGTTGTTAATCCCTAGCTCACGATTGCAAAATGTTTGTGGATTTTGAAAACATCGAAAAATTTGTCATGGTAAAATCGTTTAGACTACGTATGATTTTTGTGAAGCATCAGAAAATTATTCTGTTCGTTTTCCTCATTGAAACAGAATCTCATAAACACTGGTTCTTTCAATTCAGAGAAAACATGTACAATGAACAAAATATGAAAAAGTTACAATGATAGTTTCGGAAGCTGTTACTGCGAATACCTCAATTTCATTTAGGCACCTTGAAGTAGAGAGTACGATACCGAAACCTGAGGTTTCGCGAAGTTCCAACCTTATAAGTACTGGAAATCTCAATTTCTATAATCAGGGGTCCTAAGCGACAGCTTCAATTTTACCGATGGCATCTGAAAAAGTCAAGAGATAATCCAGAAGTCGACCACTATACCATATGGACTTATAAAGTGAAGGTGACCAATGACGGTTCAATATCCATAATGAACATTATTGGTCGGGCGTCAATCCGCATCAAGAAGTGAATGTTCAACACCAATGGCGTACGTCATTGTTGACGAAAATCTCCTTGGCGAACCTTCTTGCGACATAATAAATCTGTACATAGTAGGAGGTTTTTTGGTTGAAATTCCCTTGGCTCAAAGAAGGTTAGTTTATTTTCAGTATGAGTTATAAGTAACCTGATTTCGTTATATATATCGAAATTATTTTTCACTGAAGAAAAACAAATTCAGATATTTTTTGTTTTCTGATTTGCATTACTATCCATGTTTTAAAATATTAATTTTTATCTGAGATTCCACATTCATGACGCACTAGAAATAAGGAGAGCAGCAGAAAAACCTAGTCCTCGGAAGTATGCAGTTATTTTTATTTTCTATTTATAATTAATTCATATTTTGTATCAATTCAGATTTAGCGGAATTCAAATCTGAACCTACGAATTACACCATGATGTTCTCACTTTTCATATCAATATTTCGGTGAAACTAGATCATTTTCGAAGGGTCTTGAGCTCTTAAATTAAGTGATGAATGTTATCACGTGGAAGCCACAATTTTGACGGTGCTTCTAAACGGAGTTATTTTTAATGCACGATTTCGCCTCTAGGTTTCAAATTTTCCTCCGCGCTGAACACCATGATTTTTCAGATATCTCTCACTCTTTCGCGATAAAATGCTGTTTTTTTCGATTAGTTTCTATCCAAATCTAGCATGGAACCCACTGCAAAAATAGTTCGTGTACTATCAATAAAACCAACATAGGTTCAAGCATCAGAATAAAAGGTGACATCGTTTTCGATCTCAGTTGCCATCAGAAATATCGTCATATAGTACGGCTTTTGCTTGTTTTTGATTGTTGAAACTACGGACTGTGTGAAGACAATACTCTGATAAATTCTTATGGAGATGATTGAGAACGTATTGGGTTGGTTTCCCTTGTATCAGAACTGAAGGATAGTGTTTGCCTAGGCTCATATTTAAACAGGTCGCTGTTTCGCAGGCTATTTGTCGTAGTCTACGTTCAAAACACGTTCGGGTAACCATTCCTAAATAAACTACGGGATTTTATTGTAATAATCACTCTATACGTATAATATCAATTAGTTGCCACTCTGTTTATTGATTTCATACAAATAAGATAGCTATTATAATTACTAACAAAACCTCAATCACCAATTCTATTGCACTGCTTTTACATATTCATACTAACACAATTAGTCTAACAATACAGGAAACTTTTAGCACAATTTCAAAAGATTTGTGTTTTGATCAAATTTTATAGCATTTCACAACCCTATGTTCTAAATACCCATGTTCAAACATCTGCATTTTTCAAAATGAAGATGTGTAAACGAAATTATATGTCGTAATCATATAAATGATATAAAGTCAAATTTGTTTCATAGTTCAATCATAGAGCTAAAGAATTCGCCTTGGTTTGAATGAAACTGTCAGAGACCCAAATGATCCCGACTTGCCAGACTCAATCAACAACTCAAATGTTATCTAAAAATATAGACGGAGTGCAATGGCTCGGACTTAATGTTTTAGAATTTGTATTTATTCCCATGATAACCTTGATGATGACATTGAGAACAGAAATTAATCTGATATTTTCTGGTTTGTTGGTTTTGGGAAATTTGCAAAATACTTACTTCGGTGAACTATTACTTTACGATTGTTAGGGTCTATTGTACATGTACATTCCCTAGCCTATTAGCTCCCTACAAAGGACCTTGATATCCATCTTTTTTGGAGACTTTCTTTGTGTCGAAATTCCTGGCATGAGAATGCTTACGCGATTCACGAAAACATGTAATTAACTCGATTTCAGTGGTACAATCACAGATCTATTATCTCAGCTAATAAAAGTAGGTATATTAGATATCCCGAGAAAACTCCCCAAGCTATAGCTCTTACAATTGTTGATTGATTTCAATGAAACAGAAACCGAAGTGCATCTTGAATGATATTTCAACAACCTAAAACATTTTCATTGGTCTGTCATTTCTGGAAATACCAGAACTTGGCGTTCACTTGAACCTTTTAAATGGTAACGCCATATTTCAATTTTTTCCATTACTCTTTCAATTTTGAGCACCTTCTGTGGAGAAAGTCTCAATTAAAACGATTTTTCCGAGAAAAAAGAATTTATCCAAAAATTTTGGAGGAGAACTGACTTTTCCAATTCATCGGTAATCCGTAGAATTGCGACTGTTTGAGTCTGTGATAACATTTTTCTGTCTTAGAAAGTGTTTTGGTCATTATTCCAGTTTGGATAATTGACATCATTTCGTATTTTGGGTAAAAGCAGACTCGAAACGTTACGGGAGATTCTAACGAATCGTGAAGTAACCTCTGTGAAGAAAACCATTGGAAATAACAGGTTCAATCTTCAAAGAGTTATAATGCATGTCATTTACAATTGTCAACGAGAAATTTTGGCGGAATAGATACTCATCCACTAATTCTTGATATTGTTTCATTTCGACTCTTTCTTCACAGCAAATTAATAAGAAGACAAAAATCAAAGGAAATCAAACACGATGTAAGTTTATTTTCAATCTAATAGAAATAGTGCTTGAGCATTTCCACTCTATTGGAATCAACTTCCAGGTCGTGATGAACCAGAGCGCTGCTACTTAATGCCAACCTTAGAATTACTTAGCGTGAACATTGTGTGGACCGCTTAAATACGTCTTTATGGTACATAATACGTATTTAAAAAGGATCAAAATCCATCAAGGCGTTTTTTGAATTATTCAAACAACAAGAAAAAAAGTTTTGACGAGCTCTAACGGCCAAACGAAGAAACTTATCACATAGGTAATTTGGCCTAAATCGAACTGGAGAATCAGTTATTGAGGTGTACACACAATTCACGAATACTCTGTATAATTCCTATAAAACAATTTTTTTAAGCTTTTACATGTATGTAATGCTCAGCATCGTTTGTTTTTCTGATAATGGTACTAAAATAAAAAAAGGAAGAACGTGAAAACAAACGGTGGTTTCGAAAGAATCTCCACATTTTCGAACTGTAGCAATGAGAACTTCAATTTAGAGAAACGAGTAACCTACAGAACTGTTCAAGGGAGACTTACCGCTGCGTTATACTCGAAAACATTGCGGGAAGTGATACCAGAAATTTTGGATGAAGTTCCTTTAGCAAAGTTAGAGAATATATATTTTCAGCAGGACGGCGCTCCAGCTCATAATGGTCAAATAGTGCGACCTTTTCTAAGACATAAATTTTCCCCAAAAGTGAATAGGAACGGATAGCCCCATTAGATAGCTACCAATTTTTCATGACCCTCCTGTTCTGGCTTTTTTCATATAGAGGAATTGAATAATAGAATTAATAACAAACTTTACTAGAGTATGAATTACACGAGGCAACTTCAATAGCATTTTAAAATTCCAAGCACAGATAGTGATTCTATAAAGTTGATTGAAGAGAATCATGAAAGCTTATGAATATTATGAGAGAAAGGAGATACAATTTTGATCAATTTTTGCGCTGAGCAATATATTTTCATAATCAAACAAATAATGTTTTCCCTAACAGCATGAACTTAACAAAGTATGGTGATAATATAACTGGATTCTTCAGTTCAGAAATTTCTCAAAAGAATGAACAATAACCTAATGAAAATGTAAAAATACCAAAGTTAAACACTAAGTGATGTATGTTGCAAAAACGCTGATGTGAATAACTATTTCCAAGTATCCCTCCTTAGTACCCAATCGGTATTATTGAGTTTGGAGCTTAATAACGTGAATCGTTTAATTCAACACGAAATATTTTGAACGAGGGCATTATTATGGGAAATTCACTCAGCCCCCTATTAGCAGAAAATTTTTTATTGTTAACTTAGATACTACAATACACAACTACCCTTCAGCTAAACCGTTTTTATATTGATTTCGGTATGTGGATGAAATCATTGTATGTTTTATTGGTGTTGACCGTTAGCTACATAGTTTTGAAAAATTTGTGAATTCCATTCATCTGAGAATAAAATTCAACTCATACCTTAAACAAAACGATGAAATGATCTTTTTAGACTTAACTATTACCAAAATAAATAAGAGACATGATTACTCCATCTTTCATAAACCGTCTCATACCGTTATTCATAACGCGTCCTTTCATTATGTTCAACATAAAATGAAAGCTTTCCACAGGTTATTTATCTCCTCTGTTATGGTCCCTGCAGGTGCGATGATTGGCGCACTGGATATTTACGTATAAGCGTACTCTGACAATATGGGCATTCTTGCTGTCGAAGATGAAGACGATGTCTCCGACAAACTTCAAAATACTGGGCCTTACCCCTCTTCACCTGGTGATTATAGGAGCAACTTCAATGGCTTCCTACAGATTCCATCACCATTCACAAAATAGTACAAGTATGTTCAGCTTCGTATCCGGCTCTTTACAGTCTGAAATCGAAGACAACGAGATGCTCAGTATGAATTCTAACATAGCAATACTCAGAACTAACATGCAGCTGCCATTTCAAATCATCATTCCTAGCAGACAAGAATGGACTTGCTCCTAGGACCGTCTACTTAAGGGTCCCTGTTGGTACACAGACGGCTCCATAACTGTATATTATGGCGTTGGAGCTGGTGTATATGGTCGAAGTAATGGGAAGGAACAGTTGATCTGTCTTGGCGAGCTAATGGTGCAGGAAATTGGGAGAACGGAACAGACTCCGTCTGAAATGTGTAACCGGACACTCGGACATTGAGGGCAATGAGAAGGCATACTGATTGACCAATAGAAAAGCAAGCTTGGGATTCACATAATCTAGGCTTGGCATTCCTCTGGAAACTGCAAGGATGAAAAATATCCGGTGGTTGAACGTGGGCACTGTCTGAGCCTCTCAGGTCTCGACTTGACATCAGTGGATCTCCGCTGCGAGTGCCAAAGCTTGGCTTAAACTCACCAGGCTGGCCCTAAGAGTTCTGAGTGCCATATTAACGGGGCGCTGCCTCCTCAAAATCCAACTGAATAAGCTGGATTGATTGAGGATCCTTCAAGTAGACTATGTGAGGAAAAGATAGAATCAATGGAACACGTTATGAGCGAGAGCCCAGCTGGGGACAAAGTCAGACTGGAGAAACTTAGATTTAACAAACTAAAGTTGACTGAGCTTATTAAGCTCTCACTCACAACGCTTATATCATTCACAAGAAGGATGGAGATTGTGTATGAAATTTAGGACAGAGTGTGCCACAATAAACCACCGAGTCGTAATAGCCGGTTGTTAGGCAGCCCTCACTTATAATCTATATCTATCCACTTAACAAAAAACGAAAACATAAGTCAATAGATTTAATGTTCTCAAAATCAAAAGATCAACACATACACCGTAGCTTCACGTACGTTGGAAAAGTCAGCTATAATTGAAAATATTTACTGGAAAAGTTTCAATTACACAGCACATTTCGAACCAATCGAAACTATCCAAACACATCAAAAATAATAAGAGCAGAATAGATAAAAGAAAGAGATCTTTTGTATACAAACTTATTTGCGGTAGTTGAAGTAAGATATGTATTGGTAGTACTTACAGAAATTTTAATATTAGAGTCAATGAACATTATCTTAGTTTCATGAATGAAAGAAATCAATTTTAATTACGCTATTAACTATTAAATTGACCGATGTTGTAGATCAAATATAAATTGCTTTACCTAAGCTTACTTTTTATTTTCTATTTGTCCAATAAGTATCATCGAGACGCATTACAAATAAATTCGTTCGAACAGAAAACTTTTCCTCATTACCCAAATCCAATACATTTGATCACTCATAATCTTCTCATTGGAGATATGCAGCAAATTCATAAATCAAATTTTTTCAAATTTATGTAATTCATGCATCACAAAACATAAATCACAAAAATAGGCATCGCTTAGTTAAAATTTGACAGTTAGCTTCTCAGATGAATTTCTTTCGCAAATGTTATTAAAGTATTGAGCATTCCTGTATCTCTTATATTAAAATGAAGGTGCAATTCAGACATAATAGAACACACTGAACATATTCATCGCGGTAATACAGAGATTGTTTTAATGATGAGTTCACTTTCAACAAGTCAAAATTTGACATCTGTTTTGGAATAATTAGACAGGTCTACGTAATATATTCGTCATATGTTTTTCTGGATTCGCTAAGGATTTGCAGACTAATTGAACGTCCCAAAATTCCTTGGTCACCCAGTATATTCGTTTTATCGAAAACACGAAGCTGCGGTTTTGGTTATAATAAACTATATTTTGAAGCGATTAATCCTTCGAGAATTTTCAAAACGTCTGAATCAATTGATGAAATGAATATAATTCTCAGAACTTGATTTATTCAATATTAATAATTCAAATTTCTCTTACTTTCAGATGTTCAGTAAATGTAAGCTGCATTCGGTATTGAAGTGTTTCAAATTAGTTACTCCAACTAGGGAGTTTTCCTTATCCGAATATGACACATCCAGCACAAATTCTGAAGTGGAACTATCGTCATCAGCCAAAGAAGGGAGAAAGAAGAAACGACTTCGAATTCCAATGGGAAAATCAAATTTTTGGGGCTTGTGCTGCTACTCTAATAGAAGACACAAAATGGCCAAAATGGAAAGAAGTGAGTTCAAAAAAATTTCATAAAATATCAATAACTGAAACTGATTCCAACTTACAGTTCTCATAATATGTGAAATATTTAACATTTCCATAAATACTCTGAACGTTTTGTTTCTGCTATGCTAGTATGTGAACACCACTCACTGTACACTGTATGTGCTAGATATATTAGGAATTATGTTAGTCTCACACAAACCTTCTTTTATTTTCATTCCACTCAATCTTCGCTTCAACTCATTGAATGCATTGCCTTCAGGATCTAGGGCCTTGATGAAATTTTGAACAATCCAAGCTTGGTAAGCAGAGGTGGAAGCAACACTTTTTTGATTGGCACAAGTAGAATTTCAACGACGTTTTCTCGACGCAATCTGAACCCTTGTCTCATAGGCCAGCTTTTATTGGCATATTGGTCGCCGGCATATCGAGTATCCCATAAACATATAAAACACATGTTTTTCGTATATCCTGTCTGCATTCCTCTCATAAGAGTTATCACCTTCAAATCTGCACAAATCTTCCAACGATGGTCTTCATATTTCACCAAATCTAGGATTTTTTCAATGATTCCTAATTTTCTTTCGTTTTTGTGCTGATGGCAATCGGGACACTGTTTTTTGAGTTAGTGACATGAAGCAAAACCGCCTTGAGACTACTTTTCGACGAATCGATGAAAAGACGCCGGACTTCTGGTTTATACTCATGATGCATTTTTAATACCAATTTGTCTTCGATGGATTTGAATAAAGCAGTGAACTGTCTATGACGGCCGATTGCTCCATATACTTTCACATCAGGTGCTAATACATTCTTTTTTTTCAATTCCTGAGTCAAAATAATGGACTGACGCTGCGATAATTTCAATCGACGAATAATTTTATCCAGATCTTTTTGAGAAAATTCGGCATGATTACATTGTGGAGATACATTTGATGGTTCATGAACCGATGCAGACGTTTCGCCAATAGTATCAAAAGTAGATGGAATGTACTCTTCTGTTGAACTCGGTCTTTTCGGTATTGGAATGGATTCCGAATGTGGTAACAGCAACTGAACAAACCGAGTTCCTCTGAGTTCAACTTTACGTTTTTTAGCTCTGTTCATTCCGACAGTTTCATTAACACAAGCAAAGCAGTCATCTGGATTATGTTCTTGAGGATTTGTCCAAATTACTGGAATGCCGAAAGGCATAGATTGGAATTCACCTGTAATAAAAATAGCTTCAATTGATATAATTTTGAAATAAATGATAAATCATTTCGTTTTACCTCTTTTCTATCCACTCAATCTTATGACACAACCAGTACAAACGATTTTTGGAGCCCAGTTCACATCTTTGATTACAGTTTGGTTGAAATATTGTGTGTACGATTCAGCAATTTCTTCAGAAATTGATCGCTTGCTTGTCATTATAGTAAACTTTCCACAAATGTAGCAAAATTTATTAAATTTACTGCACGAATTCATTTTTGATATTTTTACCAAATATATAACTTGTGTAAACAAAGAAACTTCAACAAGAAATGTCAAATTAAGAAATATCAGAACTAAGACTATGAAAATGGCACACAAATATATAGCAAAATACGTAGTAACATCAGAGACAATACTAATAAATACTTATTAACAGTGACATCTGTGAGAAATTTGAGTTAGAATCATGATTGTGCGTTTAAATTTTTTGATTTTACTACAGAAAATGTGTTTTCCTTTCTTATTTCAAGATTTTAAAGCGAAATTCTCTTGATTTTTCTATTATGTAGACGAAAATTAACGAAAAAATGGCAAAGAAATGGAGTTTTTTGGACATTTTGTCAAGAAACGGTGTTTGAATGAGGTTTTTTATGTTGATATATTCAGAAAAGTTGTTGGCCATGACAATAGCTAAAACTTTGCCGAAGACAGTAAAGCGATATTCCGAACGGTTTGGGAATTACAAGCATATAATATACTGAAGTCATAAGCGACGAACCCTACTAAAATCAGCTAACTTCAAAGGCGAATATCTCCTAAACAAGAGCTAACTTTCAAAAACGGTGGTTACCACTGGATTCAGCGTACCCGATATAGGTTTACTAGGTATGTCTCCCGCGTGTTAGAATTTTGAAGTGTCATTTTCACGCACTGTGTAGTAAACTTTGTATCGACGTAGTATTGCCTTCAAGTTACAATTCAGAATGACTCCAATTCCTGAAGGCGCAACATTTATATCGTCGTGAACGAAAGTCTCGAATGTTCCCGTCTAACGCGCCGCCAAATAGCGGCAAGAATAAAAAACGCGGCTTTTCTCTGACAAGTACCGCGCTTTCCTTTGATAAAGCTGCCTTTTGCCGCTAGCAGAATGTTATTTTATTACGTAATTAGTTTCTGTAGTTTAGTTACCTATTTATTAAAAATATTTTCTTCTCGAGATCTACTCAAAAAGCACTCGCGATGGACCGTTTGAGCACCCCTGCCATACACATTCGATTGTCCTCTTTCAGATCAATTTTCAAAATTACTGTTTTTTTATATTTTTTCAACATTTTGTAAAATTTTTAATGCGATTACATTTGAGAAAATTTCACAAACGAACGTTCGCCATGTGAAAAATCCTCGACAAAGTCCCACAAAAATCTAGAAACGTAGTACGACGGGAGCTTTCCAACCAGTGATATATTCGGTATGTCGTCGAAATAGGAAAAGAATTTTATCAGAAGTTGAGAAAATAACAAAATAGACTACTTCTAGCATTTTCCATAAAACTTGAAGATAACTAACTATTAGGATAAGTCCATATTTTTTTTCAACTCTGTATACTGATACTCATAGAACCATGCGCAAGCTCGAAATTGCAATAATGAAATTTTCATTAAATTCCATTCGATAGTAAACACAGAGGATTCAATCGATACTCCCATTACTTCAGTTTATTTGATAGAGAAGCACACAACAATAGATCAATATCCGCGTATGTCAACACCTTCCAACCTAAAGCAAGAGCAAATATTTTCTATCCATCAAATATATAATATAATCATCCGTTTCCACATTAAACTCGAAATTCCTCGAGCTAAAAAGAAGGAAATAGGAATTTTCCACCCAAAGCGATTGAAATTTTTAATTCGTTTTCAGGCGACTGGAGTGGGGGCGAAGTACAGAGAGTCCCATTTTTTATGTTTAGGTATGGCAGCTATGTTGAATGCTGCAAATAGAGAAAAATTACCCCTATCTTCATTGGTGAAAAATAGCAGCTATCTTAATTGGGTTGCAATCAAAGTTAGGTGAAAAATATTTCGACATTCAGAAAACTTTTTTGAGTAGAATGAGGGAATATATTCAAAAAAAATTTTGTTGAATGGTTTTCGAACTGTAATATGAACTTGTGTTTCCTTAAATATAAAGCATAAGTGAATTTAGATGAAACAGGTAGAGACTTTTTTGTTTTGCCTGACAATTTTTCCAGAAGTAAAAATTTTTGTGGTTTTATCTAGTGTACTGGTGCGAATTTACATAAAAAATCCCAAATGTTTTCAATTCTATGCTCAGCAATAAATGTCAAAATAAACCAATTATTCAATCCACATTGTTGATTCACGAATAATTAGCTGAAAACTTTTTGCTAGAAAAATTTTCACGAATTTTGTGGTTTGATTCTGATACACTGTGATTGAAACTGAATCTCATAAATATTGGTTCTTCCAAAGCACTCAGAAAGAAAAAGTTACAGTAAACAAGATAATGGAGAAGGTTCAATGGAAGTTTTGAGAATTGTGTTTTTAGGGAGCAGTCGATGTCTGTCATGCCATAAGTGTGGCCCCCAAGAACATTTGATGTGTGTGTTCACTCACTTCTTGAAAAGGGCCAACTTGTAAGTTACCGGAAGATGTTCGATGAAGGGGGGTTCCACAGCACACTAGTCATGTCAATAAAAGAATTCTTATAGACAGAGGTATGTGGCGTTGTTAATTGTACCGTCCGCTGATGACGGAAACTGGATTATTTTTGGAACTAAGCCTTCCAGTTCTTCAGGGAATTTACCAAGGAAGCACCTGAAGAAAAGGGAAAAATCAGCAATCTGTCACTCTTGAGCTAGACGCTGGAAATCACGCCTGATCTCCTGGTAGTCGATGAAGCGTACTGCTCTCTTCTGCACACTATCCAACTGTGATGGTATGAAGTACTGCTTAGCCCTGAAAACAATCCTGAGCTTAGCAGAAGCAGATTTGGAAATGGCGGACACATTGTCGTACCAGCAAACTCCGGCGTCGACTATAAAGCCGAGTAGTTGAATGTTCAGTTCTAAGGAAATTCGAATCTCCCAATTTCATGTATATAATTTGAAACAGAAAGAGAAATCGAGAATATCAGTAAACCATATGTTTTGAGTAAGAGTGACCAGTGAAGAATTATTCAATCACAATAATAAACATCACTATCAAGAGGTGAATGTTCAGTACCAAAAGCGATTTGGATTTTAATGTATGGTGCACCTCAAGAAACCACCGTGTTTAGGCATCATTTTTGACGAAAATCTTCGTGTGGAATTTCATTTTGATATAATAAATGAGAACATAGTCGCGGAAGAAGAAGGTTACTACATTTTCAGCATGACGTGTTACAGAACTTTCAAACCAGTCTTTCGGTGATAACTGGATAGGAACAAGATGGCCAGTAATATAGCCACGTCGCTTGGCATATTAAACTCGATTAGATTTTAGTTAGTTTAACTTCAGTGACCAATATTCTAATTCAAAATGCATACAGAAGGGTTTCTGGGCGTTTCAATTCTTGCATTTTGAATAATGGAAATACTTTTGAATATTTATGATTAGGTTTTTATTGGTTTTTTGTTACTAATTATTTTTGATATTTCCTTACTCATGAGTAATAAATGACATTTGAGATGTTCTGTCTAAATTTTTAATTTTAAATATTAGATGAAACCACAGGGTGTTCAAAGAACTTCCATTTCTGGAAAAATTCACATTCTTTGAAGAAATTTATCTAGCATATTATATATATTCGAAAAGAGAACAAATTCTCTTCCTATTTTATACAAATTCGCTTATAATTCACATCCAAAAAACATAAGTTCATATTGTAATTCAAAATCCTATTCAACAAAAACTTTGATGCGTCCCTGTATTCTTCTCTGAAAAATGGGACTAAAATGTGAACACAGTTTTCACCTAACCTTGATAGGAACCGAGATATTGGGATATTCCGAAATCCCGGAAAATTAATAAATCCGGAATAAATAGAAAACGAATGAAGATACCTAGGATCTATTTTCACCAAAGAATTTTCTTTGAAAATCGAGAATGAAGAGGGAAGTTATTTTTCTCTACTTGCAGTATTTCACATTTATGCCGTACTTAAATATCGAAAATGGAACACCTGTATATGAAATAGGAAATAAAATTATAATGAATAGTAAACAAGATGTGAGAACGCAAGAATGCTTAAAAAATATGTTGCCAAGTTTAAAATCATCAATGCAAAACTATTAGAATCATGAAAATCTAAATCCTTTGGAACAGGGATGCTCAAACGGTCTATCGCGAGTGCTTTTTGAGTAGATCTCGAGAAAAAAAAAGGTCAATAAGTAGGTAACTACACTACAAATATTTATAACGTAATAAAATAACACTCTGCTAGCGGCAAAAGTCGGCTTTATCAAAGGAACGCGCGGTACTTGTCAGAGAAAAGCCGCGTTTCTTATTCTTGCCGCTTTTCTAGAAATTTCGGGCGGCGCGTTTGACGGGTACATTTGAGACTTTCGTTCACGCCGATATAAATATTGCGCCTGCAGGAAATGGAGTCATTCTGAATTGTAACTTGAAGGCAATACTACGTCGATACAAAGTTTATTATTAAATAGTACAAAATGAGTGCAGCGAAGAAATCTAAAACATATCATTTTAATTACGATTGGGAGGAAGAATTTTTCTTTTGTGTGGTGAAAGATAAGTGCCTTTGTCTTATTTGTCGTGCGTCAGTTGCAAAATCTAAGCATGATAACTTAGAGAGGCATCATAAAACGGTTCATCAACACTATGAAAAGGATTTTCCGCCACTAAGTGAATTAAGAAAACGAAAAGTACGTGATTCGATATCTTGTTTGAAAAAAGAACAAACCATGTTCACAAAAGTAGCCAAACAATCAAAAGCCGCTACGATCGCGTCATTTGAAATATCTCATGTATTTGCGTAACACAAGAAACCACTCGAAGATGGATCGGTTGTGAAGGAAGCATTAATTGAAGCGGGTGAGACTTCATTTAGAGATTTTAAAAATGAAACAGAAATCATGTCTGCTAATAGAGAACTTCAGTTATCTCGTCCGACTGTCACGAGGCGCATTGAAGTCGTGAGTCACAACATGGCAGATAAACTAAAACACGATATCATGAAATGTACACACTTTCCTTTACAGTTCGACGAATCCACCGATATGATAGACTCGGCCCAGCTGTGTAAAAAATTACAAGCTAACAATATATAAATTAGTGTGCATTACAACCGATGGAGCACCAGCAATGACTGGAAACAAAAACGGTTTTGTGGCACTGTGTCGAGCTAATGAAGATTTCCCTTCATTTTTTCATTCCATTGCAATATACATCATCAAGTTTTGTGTTCAAAAGTTTTAAACTCGGAGGAAATTATGGGCATTGCAACAAAAATTGTGAATTCCATCCGTGCACTTATCTTGCAACGGCGGTTTTTAAGTTGCAGTTGGAAGATAGGGAGTCAGCTGAACACACTGATTTAGTTCTTCACACGGACGTCAGGTGGTTGAGTCGAGTAAAATTCCCAGATAGGTTTCAAGAATTATTGCCCGAAATAACAGCTTTTTTAGAAGAAAGAGATGATGACACTCAGATGTTGAAAAACTAAAAATGGCTGACTGATTTGGCATTTTTGACTGACATCACAATGCACTTAAACACCATTAAACGATCGAAGATCAATATAAGGTTACTTGTGCGAAAATATAGCACAATATTTTATGCCTTGACATGAATAATAAAATACAAGGTGTTCCATTTGAAAAAAACAAGATATGATATTTTTATAATTACAGTATTCAATAATTTATTTGAGTCACTCCTGTATAAAATGAGGATAATCTATTTCAATGCATCAATAAAGCTATCCTTGGGCAATAAGAAAACGAAAGGGAAAAAGTATTCATCCTCTCTGGCCGAAGGAGCATGCGATGGTGTGAGAGCCTATTTTCATCAATTTTCACGGAAAAAAAATTATTGTGACGAAACTACTCACCAAAAAAACTTATTACTTAAAGACATTATAGCAGAGTTTAGGCCGCTCCTGAATCTTGAACAAAAAAGTGGTCTTCCAATCTGAAAAAACCACCCAAGATTTTTTCATAGAAAATTGGACACACTGTTTACTGCAAAACAAATTGCTGAAGTAGATTCTCACTTTCTAAATACAATACCGTTCGAACAAAAATGAAATCTTCAAGAGTGTACGGGCTACAGAGCACCGCGCCACTGGTGAATCACCCAGTATATGAATTGTGGATTTCTTTCTTCGTTAAATTTGAGTATGATTATGGTAATTTCATTATAGATTTATTTCATGATATATTGAAAATTTAAGTTTAAGTTAGACCTGAAAATTGATGACCTCACATGAATAAGTTATGTTGACATCCATGAATATAACCGCCAATTATGAAGGGAATATACTGAATGTTTTAGCATATATGAGAAAAGGTTTTGATAGAAATGTAAAAAACACCCTGCATCTTGATGTAATATTTTGAACTAGGATATGTACCCCTAATTTGCAGTTGTATGCAGAGTCTCACTGAAACGCCCTTGTAAGATTCAGTTTGAAATAAAGTGATCAATATCATTATGAGATGCTGACGCAAAATCGTTCTTTTCATATTTCCTTTTTTTCAGTCCTGTATCCTGTGTAATAATATTCCTGACTGAAAGGTTTTCAAAAGGTTCTCTTCAAAAGCCATTACACATAACACAATATATTTCTATCAGCTAAGCACTCACCGTCCTCTATCGACCATCTAAAATGCTATTATAGTAGGGGTGGAATGAGAATACTCATTTCAATGAGATGAGAGCTCGTTCAGTCTTTTATGGTTGATATTCAATGTTCTTGTTTCAAGAGAACACATTTTCTATCTTAAAATCTATACTTGAGTAAAGAAGTTACAGTTTCATAATGAATATATAACCACTTTTACTTATTTTAAAAATCGCATATACTCTCATTCCAGAAACTGATATTCAGATGTAAATTTAACCCTATTGCACCTTCATGACAAATCCAATGAACGGATTTGGATAAAAGTTAGCAAAGAGGTACCTTGAAATTCAAGTACCAAAAATGGATATTTTTTCACCAAAACCAATGACTAAAGAAGCGAAATAGAGGTTGAAATTTTCTATGCGAATTTCAAGGGTTTTAAAGGGGTAGACTTAAAATTTTATATCAAAGATCTTAATTAAAGGGCAAGAAATATGCGACATACCATTTTTGAAAAAACGAATCACTAGGGTGCGAAATAAAATTTGAAGAGTTCTTATGGATTTGCCAATGGTCGTAAAATTTGAGGCATAAAAAATTTCATTTGAGATATTGATCACTAAAAAGGAAATTGTACATCAGATTTTTTTGAAAAATTACCCCTAAAGATGCTAAATAGATGTTGAGTTGAAAAAGCGTACGGAATTTACTAAGCCTCAAAGTTAGAGACATGAAAATTCATTAATAAGAACACAATTATAGAAAAAAAAATAGTGTTTCACCATTTTTGATACCACCACCTGAAATGTATATTTAGGTGACGAGTTTGTAAATTGGAATAAAAATCTAGTATTTTGTTATAATCGCTGAAAATGCATATGGAAAAAGGAAATTCAAAATATTTCTTGCTTAAATATCATTTAGGTCAAGCCTGCATCGTAACATAGTTCGCCAGTTGTGGCAAACGGTTCATGATCAATTCTCTGATCACCATCTACTGCAGGCGATATAAATCAGCGTGGTCATTTCTATAAATGCGGTTCATACATAAGCGGCTTGAAACTTTGGAAAAATAGTCTTAAAAATTGTCTAGAGTGTACATCTGTACCATTCATTGTTCCACTACTAATAACTTATTCTGAACATCTTCCTGAACCGCACTTGCTTATACTATTTTCCAAGCCTCTGATTCACCTTCTCCTCCAGATACGAATAGGTTAATTATGTCTACTCCAACCAAATTTTTATTCGTATCTAGAAATACTCGGTAAAAAGGATAGCATGAAGATAGAGATTTTGCCTTATTTGTTAGATTAAGCCAACAATTGTTTTGAGATGTTGCACATGAGCGTTCATCTCTAGAGCTTCAGGCTGTTGTACCTATTCCCAAGATTCGATTCCCACAGCCTTCTTCTAACACTTTGGCAAACACCAAGTTCTTCCGCAACTTCCACTTTCCATCCTGAAACATGCCAATTGCATGATTTGCATTTACTTGTGGTAATGCACGTTTTCCTTCCATTTTTATTGAAGTTGTTTCAATATCGTATCATTCGAATAGAAAAAGACGAGCTAACTGTTAAATCAGTTAAAATTTCAAAAACAGCATTGTGTAAAATCCAGAACAGTACAACTGTTTTATAGGTTCAGAAATATTCCTGAACGAAATGGGTTTTGAAGATAGGCGAAAATTCATTTTTCTGAAATATTTCATTCCTACTTCATTAGCTCAGAAGAAGAATTTGAAAAGGATATTTGTCTAACTGTCAGGGTAACCAAGCTATAAATAACGCACATCGTATTTAGGCCACTCAGTACACTCAACTAACATAGGATGTGAATCATCTTCAGTTAGATTCCATGAGATCTAATTTGATCCAGACGTCCATCCTCGTTGGGGTCAATCTTGTGGATGGAGCTACTCCTATTATGTATTTAATGAAATAAGATGAGAATTTCAGTTCAGCGGCAACTCAAGTTCAGCATCTCAGATATTGAACATTCGATATGATGTAGTGAATTGTTAAAACATATGAAATTGCTGTTTTAAAGAAAGTACACAAAAAAAAAAGAACAAATCCCAGAAAGAGACAGCAATCGATTAAAATTGTTTATTATCGTGGACTTATGCACTATCTCAGCTGTTAGCTGGATATAATTTACCTTTCCCAGATTCAGCAATCAAAGGGAATAGGCTCGATTACAATATACTTGACATAAATTTCCTAACTATCCTACATGTATTAAAAATTACAGCTTTTTGCATTTCTATATAGGTATTCTTATGCAATTCTAATTTCTTAAGACTATCATGCAAAGTTTTGGGTATTAACCCAGTCGAAGATACGATGAGAGGAACAATATCTATTTTCTCGAGGTGCCACATCTGCTTGATCTCAATAGCAAGGTCAGTGTATTTGGACTTTTTCTCCTGGAACTTATTGAGCACGTTGTTATTATTCGGTATGGCGACATCCACCAACATTGCTGTTCTGGCTCTCTTATCATACACCACTATGTCCGGCCTATTATTCGTCACCATTCTGACAGGCCTATCGTAGTATAATCTGATAGAGTCATTTTCCAATACGGGTGCCGGTTGATACTTGTAATATGGCTGGAAGGTGTTCAGAAGTCCGTACTTGTGTGCAAGTTTCTGGTGGATAATGTTGCACACTTGATTATGCCTGTGAAGGTACTCCGTATTGGCCAGTTGTTCGCATCCGGACGTAATATGCTGGATAGTCTCCGATCTTATATGGCATTTTCTGCACTTATCTGTTTGTAATGTTCCGTCCTTCATAATAAATTTTTTGTAATTGTTTGTAGCGATCACTTGGTCTTAGATGGCCATAAGGAATCCTTCTGTTTCTGCGAATAATTCTCCTTTCATCAACCATTTGTTGGAGGCTTCTTTGTCGATGTGTGGTTGATTAATCTCATGTTGATGTCGTCCATGCAATTCCTTTCTTGACCATTGCTCTTGTTTTTCAGTATCTGATAGGAATGGTAGATTCAGAAGGTCATCTCTGGTAGCAAGATTTAGAGGTGTATATCCCTTATCAGCCAACGATACCACTCTATGGAGATCAGAAGAGAGAGCTTTTGCTGAGAAGAATTCTCTGAGATTTTTTATCTGTTCGGTGTGTAAATTGACAATATCTATTAATCCGCGTCCTCCTTCTTTCCGCTTCAAAGTTGTTCGTATCACAGACGATTTTGGATGATGGTTGTTGTACTTTGTCAGCATCGGTCAGGTCTGCCTTTGAATATCATCCAGTTCTGTCTTAGTCCATCTGAATATTCCAAATGAGTAAAGCAACACTGGAATGGCGTAGGTGTTAATTGCCTTGACTAGATTCCCCGAATTCAACATCGATTTCAGCACAGACTTCAGACGCTGACTGTATGCTGAACGAATCTTCTCCTTTGATTGTTTTTGGTCTAGCAATCTGGCTTGTTGGTATCCCAGATAATTGTATGTTTCGCCATCTCTCATGCACTGTATTATATCATCGTTTGGAAGTTGTGTTTCACCATCTATGACTTTCCCTCTTTGAATGTTCAGGGTCTTACATTTTTCTATCCCGAATTTCATATGAACATCTGCCGAGAACTCACTGACAGTTTCCAGCAAATCATCCAATTGCTTCTTGTTCGAAGCATATAATTTGATGTCATCCCTATACAGCAGGTGGGAGATTGTATGATAATCCCTTTCTGCTTTTATCCTAAATCCGTATCCTGTTCTAAGGAGCATTGAGGACAATGGGTTCATAGCTAAACAGAACCATAGTGGACTCAAAGAGTCTCCTTGAAAAATTCCACGACGTATGGGTATCTCGTCGGTTTTAATTGATGTATTGTTCATGTTGACCTGCAGAGACGTGCACCAGTGTGTCATTGTAGTCTTCAAGAATTCTACCAGGGCTCGGTGAATTTTGTATATCTGCAATACTTCAACAAGCCAAGAATGGGCAGTACTATCGAAAGCCTTCAGATAATGGAGAAAAGCCGAATGAACATTCCGATGCCCTACGTGTGCCTGTTTCATTATCACAGAATCGATGATGAGTTGTTCCTTGCACCCGTGGTGTTTCTTTCTGCATCCTTTCTGCTCCTCTGCTAATATATTGTTGTCGTCAAGGTGTTGGTATATTCGATTAGATATGCATGAGGTGAGTATTTTGTAGAGTGTTGGCAGGCAAGTGATTGGCCTATATTGGGACGGATCCTGTGTTCTATCGCTCTTAGGTAGCATATATGTTAAGCCTTGCGTTAGGAAAGTGGGTGTTTTCTTGGGATGTTGAAGAACATACGTGAGCTGTTTCGCTAGGGCTCCATGGAGCTTATCAAACTTCTTGTACCAGTAGTTGTGGATATTATCTATACCTGTGGCCTTCCAATTGTTGGTCGCTCGAACTACTATTGTGATTCCTTCCTCCGTTATTCCATCGAAGTCCATATGTCTGATATCGAGGCGCTCTTTTTCATTCGTGATCCATTCCGCATCTCTTTTGTGTTCTTTGTGGTGCGACCATAGTGATGACCAATAGTCGGTCAAGCACTGTGCGTCAGGTACTTCTCTGTTATTGTTGGTCGCAGTTTTGTTATTTCCCTTATGGAAATTGGCCGCGTTTTGGAGAAACCTTTGGTTTTGGTGTTTCCTTTCAGTACACATGACGTATCTTGAAAGCCTCTTTGCTTTTGCTTGGAGTTTCTGTTTCCAAGTGTCTATATACACAACGATGTGTTGTTTGTGATCAGGGTGTTTTGTGCTCGTACCAATTTTCCTATAAATTTTGCGTATATGTGATTTCAAGCGCCTTGAGGGTTTTCTGTTTCTCAGGAATTCTGTGAGGCGACCGAATTCTGCTCTAATATTATCAATATCCTTCTCCAGTCGTTTTTGCCATGGTGGTTTTCTGACGCTTTTTGGCTCAGCTTGAATCAGAGTTGTGGAGACTTGTTGTTTGTGAAGTCGAAGAACCGCTACTGCTCCACAGTAAATCAAAGTGTGAATCTCCTCCAAGGTGTTCTGGTCGGTATATTCTTCAAACACTGAGTTTACGCTTGCTCGGATGATATTGGTGTTCTTGTTCGTCTTGAGTTTGGGCAGTTTAGGTCTTTTAGTTGGGTTACTACCACTGAATTCAGTTGTTGCTCTGTTGAGTTCTGATCTTGCTAAATACATATATTCGTTCTGCTGATTCGGCTCAGGAGGGCGTTCCATGTTAATATTCGTTTCCGTGGCTTCGATGTTATCTGTAACATTTTCATTGACTCCGGCAGATAAAACGTTATGAGTATCATTTTCGCTTCTGAGTTCCATTATGACCTCTTCTAGTATGCTTTGCAGCGTTTCTGAAGAAAGTAGCCTGTTTTTGACGATTGTACTTCGTTGATCCGAAATTCTCTGCTCGGATATGTGCTGTAATTCAGGATATTTTTCTATGAACGCAAGATGTAACGCGTATCTGTAAGCTGTCATTTCTGATTCCAAGTTCGTAATCTTGTAAAAGGAACGCATAATGAAGGCATTCATTTCTGGGGTCCACTTCATGCGTTTCCTAGGGAGTCCGGCTCTCGTGGTCGTAGGCATAATGGCTTGCGCCGCCGTTGAAACATCAAGAGTCGGTTGGGAGGTATTGATGTTGTTTTCCACTTGGTTTTGTGTTGCAGTATCCCTACTCGGTATCACGCTGCTTCCTTCGCTAACCGAGGGAGACTGTGACTCACTTTCCGAACAAGACCCTCTACCTAAATCTTGAACGCGACAAGAGGTTATGGTGGTACAATGTCGATTCACCCGTTTATTCCTTAGATTGTACATCATTGGATAAGTTGCATTTCATACCTACTGCCAGGTTCAGCTTGGGTACCTCGGGTTCGCTATGCCCGTACTCAGAAACAATGTTCCTGAGCCCCTGAGGCTCAGCTTATTATTATGAAAAAAAATGCAGAGTTGAGGATATAAATCCTATAAAACTCAAAATTAAATTAAAGATATCGAAAACGAACTTAAAATATTACATGGTAAATTAATTAAATTTAATTTGACTACTATAAAAATAGAAAAAAGAACAACGTTAAAGGAATCCTTTGCTTCTCCAGCTATCAAATCGATTTTTGAAGGCGTTGATGGAAGGAGCGCTCACCACATCTGAGTTCAGGTGATTCTAGCAGCTGAAGACTCTGTTACTCAAGAAGTTTTCCCGTGAAAAATCTTTCTCTTGCTAGTTTGAGATTGTGTCCTCTGAGGTGATTTTAATATGAAGACAAGATATGAGATATCGATGCCGAAAAAATCATGAAGAGCCCTGTAGACAGTAATCAAGTCCCCACGAAGCCTGTGATCCGCGAAAGATAAGAGGTTCATCAGTGAAAGGCGCTCTTGATAGCTTGGCCTTTGACGACCAGAGGGTATTCGATTGGCGCGTCTCTGCACTAACTCGAGAACTTGGGAGTCACCGATGAATCACGAATAGGACCAGCAAATTCTAAAATTGGCCGGACATACGTTTTGTAGAGGGAATATATGGTCGAAAAATGATAGTTCCTGAAGCATTTGTGAATGAGAAATAAGCTTCGTTTCGCCTTACTAGTTGTATGCATTACCTGAGACATATTGACGCTCAGGGTAATTTGAGCCGAGGTGCAACACGCGGCACTTGGCAATGTTGAGAGGCAACATCCAATCAGCACACCAAGCTTCCATGACTTTGAGGTCCTCTTAAAAAGTACTATTGGGATCTGTGGCAACATTGAATAATTTAATGTCGTCTGCGAAGGCTGCACTTTGGGAGATCAACAAGCTGGTAATGTCAGAGACATACAATACAAACAGAAGAGGGCCCAAAAGGGACCCTTGGGAAACACCACTAAGAACTGGCTGAGAAGAAAAAGTATCAGTACCCACCCTAACAGCGAATTGCCTATCAGTTAGAAATGCTTCTACCCAACGTAATAATGGACCTCAAACGCTGATATGTTCAAGTTTATGTAAAAGGCGCTTCCTGGGAACCTTATCAAAGGCACGGGTAAAATCCAAATAAACAATCGCTACAGGAATTCTTTTATCAAGGGACTGGGTCCAATCATTGAGGCATTGAAGCAAGTTGGTGATTATACATCGACCCGGCACAAAACCATGCTGTTGTCAGGAATAACAGAATTGGTAATCATGAACTTGATTAGCTCCTCAGCAATAATTCTTTCGAAGTTTTGAAGACCGTAGAAGTAAGACTGATAGGTCGAAAATTCGAAGGATCGTACATATCACCCCTTTTAAAAATAGGCGTTACAGAAGCTCTTAACCAAGGAGTGGGCAGAATACCAGATGATAGTGAAAGTTGCATGATTTTACTAAGAGGAGCACTGATAGATGTGGCACCTGACTTCAATAACGAGGCTGAAAATCCATCTGGACCAGGTGCAGATGAAGACTTGAGTTTGACAAGATAACTTTCTATTTTTACAGGCTCAATAACTACATCAATAATACTCGCACCGCAACTCGGTCAACCAATTTGTGGCATCGGGCCATCCGGCTCCTTAGAAAAAGCTTGCGAAAACATGTTGGCTAATATTGTCGCCAAACGGTCCAAACAGCCAGAAGCCTAATCCCCGTTGGTGTTGCGGACCACTGGGAAGGATACTGTGCTGTTCAAAGCATTACGCACATATTTATAAAACTTTTTGGTATCCCTGGACTTGACAAGTTGATCCTCAAACTGTGCTTCAATTCGACGAACATGGGATGAGAGCTCCTCCGAGAATCTCCGATGACGTATAAAATTGTTCTCCAACTTGATTCTCTGAAATATTTGCCACAAACTCCGCTGGAATCTCGACATGCGCAGAATGTCCGAGGTTATCCATGGTTTTGTTGGATTGTGTTTGATCGTTTTGGTTTCCATGTTATTTTCTATTATTTGAAATACAGTGTCACTAAAAGTGCTCCATATAGCGTCAATATCATGATCAGGCAGAATGCGTTCCCAGTCGATATTGGTCAGAATACGATTCACCTTTAAGTAGTCAATAATTTTCATGATCTTGCGTGCAGACTGAGGACGGACAGATGTTGACAACTGAAGGTTGGAGATTAAAAATTGTATCAAAAGAAATATTTATTATTCCTTTAAATTTTTTAAAGAAAGTACTACTCTGAAGCGATTGATGTTCAAAAGAGGATAAATTTATTCTCCAGGATATGAGTGGTTTTTCACAATTGATTATTCTGAAGAAATTAGGATTTATATGAAGGTGTGATGGCTGCTCAGATGTTTCTTGCCTAAGGAAGTTCTAGGATCTGACAGAATATGCCTGGGACACCTAAAAGAAGGGCAGGACATTTTGGAACCGGTCCTGGTGACAATATTGATTTCCAGCTTGGCAGTGGAATACTTACGGAAAGCATGATAGATATTAGACCTGATATTCATAACAAGATATTAAAGAGATTCTCAGGCCAGTGCGTACAATCCTTTCTACATTAACTTAATTCATTCATAATTATAACTCTGCAAAAAATAACTGAAGGAAGAGAAAGGAGAAGTAAGCAAGAAACTGAAGGAAAATTGAATAGGCAGCTTTGAATAAGTTCATACAGTCTAGAGGAGGCAGGGCACTGGAAACATCTGCAGGGGTTACTCCAATATGAGCTATATTGTCGTGGAGGATTGCATGCTTATGCCATCCGACTACATGCTACCAGAGTTCAATTTCAAGCTTCCTTCCCAGGCAGTCATTTCTTATATGGAAGAATAGGGGGAAGGAAGCCCTGATGAATCAACCTAGAGACATAGTATGATACACAGATGGCTGTAGGTACTGAGATTCACAGGACAACTCCTTAAATGTTCCTAGACCTAGGTAGGCTCTATACTGTTTACTAGGCTGAGGGATATGCCAAGTCAAGACGCAGTTAAAGCTCTTAAGTCACACAAAATAACTTCTAAAATAATCCGGGATTGTAAACACAACCTGCGAAGGGTGACTCGAACAACAGTGTAGCTGATACATGGATCTCAGGTCATTCGAACCATACAGGTAATGAGAAAGCTGATGAAATGGGCAGACGTGGATCTGAGGCACCACTTGTAGGACCGCAACCTGCTTGATTTTCTGAGTAAACATGCGTATTTAACTGTGTAGATAAGAAATGAGAAAGGCCGTTGGGCTTCTTACAGGACGTTATGGCCGCCTACATAGATTAGGAGTTCATATGGATAGCCGACTATGCCGATGTAGTGACATGGAGGATGACTCCAAGCTCTGAGTTCACCAGGTGTAGAGAGGGAGATCATCACAGAAAATTCCTAGATATCCCAAGATTTATCAGACTTGTGAGTACGGACTGAGGGAGCATCTAAACATATACTAGGTGACAGAAGAGCTATCTATAGTCGACGAGAATTAGGATTAAAGGCCCCGTAAAGGTAAAAAAAAGATGAAATTTCCATTAGGCATGGTATTAGTAATTCGCTCAAGAGTTAAATCAATCAATTTACATTGACCTACCTACTCAATTACCATTTCCAATTATTATGTGGGTTTGGTATAGATATTATCTTCCATTCATTAGATATGGTGATAAATACAGTCTTCAGGAATTGATAGAGATCAACTCTATTTTTCGAAATTGTGCACGTAATATATCATGCTAATGGATTAATTAAATGGTTTCAATAATATTGCAATTCGTTTCAACGATGAAGGTGAATAAAACATGAAGTAGGCATAATACACAATTTTATGAACAATAACTACAATATCTGATAAATTTGCGACAATTTTCGCGGTGTAAAGAAAATGTTATTCAACTATCTCAATCTTTGAAGAGTGAGCTAATTATATTACATTTATATATGCAAATAAATGAAATATGAAAAAGATTCTGAGCAGTATAAACTAAAGAGAACACCTATGACTCTACTTCATTATTTCTTTCTGAAAGAAACCTACGAAGAATATATTACAAGACTTGATGACTGTTATCTCCTGTAACTGTTCAAATAAATTTTTCTTCAGACCTAAAATCTCAATTTTTGTCAAGATTCCTAGGAATAACACCTGTTGTAGAAATAATAATCGGTAGAATAAATATTTTGTTCATTTTCGCGAGGAGTTTACATATGTAAACTTGGGACAGGAAGAATTATTCAAAAATCCGTAGATCAATGAATAGTCGCAATTTTAATGAAAAAATATAAATTCACCACCTTATATATACGGGAATTTCGTGTACAACGTTATACCATAAAACCTTCAGCTCGAAATAAGTCGATTTGGACAACTTACCTATATGAAAAGTTTCTTGGATTGACCGCTAGAGGTCTCCAAATCTAAAGATTTTTTTCTTATTTTTCAAATAATTCGAGAACGACTCGATCGATAGAAACCATATTTGGTATGCGTAATCGCGTGCATTATTCACGTTTGTTAGTGATCCACTCAATTACCTTGACGTTTTACAAGTGTCCTTGAAAACTGTTCCTTAAGTTCTTAACTGGGTATTTTGGTGATTTTTTTATCACTATTAGGCACGGAGATGTACATTTACTCTGAAATGGTTGATATGGTTATGGCGTACGAATTTTATCAAGGCAATGGACGTGAAACCGCGAGAGTGTATGCTGAAATATTTCCACATCGAATAGTGGCGAACCACCAAACATTCGGAAATCTGGAGACGCACCTCCGCGAGAATGGTTGCTTCCAGTTCAGGAATTTGGATCGAGGACGACAACGAACAGTAAGAACGGTAGAAGGCGAAGAACAAATTTTGGACCTGGTTGAGGAAACCCACAATTAAGCACGCAGTGTTTAGGTTTGCAGTGGACGGAACAATTATTTTATCCTTATCACATTCAGAAAGTTCAGGAATTACTTTCCAACGAACCTGAGAATCGCCTAACTTTCTGCCGATTTATCCAAAAGAAGGATCTCAGAATCTCCACTTCAGTAGGAAAATTCCTTTACTGTCGAATGCACTAACGGATACCCATCTCGTCTATTGCAGCACCTCATTTGACTACAGTTTTTAGGATGGCCCAACTGACGAAACTGAAGCTATCGATCTCAGATATGTGAAGCTTCCCAATGTTGGTAGAATGACTAATTCCATCATTTCATTGTTTAAAGACTATTCAAGCTTGATAACACGACAATCTGCCAGGATACAAAAACAAATCCAAAGCCAACATGGTCAATATGTGATATTTTGGACTTGCAAGGTGGTTGAAGAAATGAAATCATGAAATTGAAAAACTGTTTTTGTGATTGAACCGCTCATCATATCAAAATTTTCAAGAAAATTATCAAAAAGTTTGATAATTAATTTGACTATTCAATGTCTAAAACAGTTCTGCTCGAACGCAGACAGTTGACAAATTATGGTTGATTGAAAACACGTTCGAGTTTTTAGGGACACTTATGAAACGTCAAGTACATTAGGTGGATCACTAAAAACGTGAATAACGCACCGATTACTCATACCAACTATGGTTTCTATCGATCGAGTCGTTCTCGAATTACTTGAAAAATAAGAAAAATCTTTGGATTTGGTGACCTCCAGCGGCCAAACGAAGGAACTTTTATATAGGTAAGTTGGCTTAAATCGACTTATTTCGAGCTATATAGCCACTCAGAGACCACACATAAAAATAGTTAAGTATAATACTGTAAAGATCTCCACTTATAAACTAACACGAAGGATAAGTTTCCTCAGTCTCTAAATAGTAATGTCGTTTATGAAATTCCGTGTAATCAATGTAGGGTTAGTTACATTGGGCAAACACAACAATGAATGAAGCAGAGAATTACACAGCACAAAAGTGATTGTCGTATCGCAAAAAACTCATGTGCATTAGTTAACCATCATTTGACCAGTGGGCATGATTTTGATTTCAATAATGTTAAGATCCTTGAAAGAGTCACCTTGAAAGAGTCACGAATTATGAGAGTCGTCTTTTCTTGGAAATGGTTCATATTAAAAAAAATAGAGATTCTATAAATTACAGGTCTGATATAAATAATTTGAGTAACATCTATTGTAACATTTTGACAAAAAGTTAAACCTGTACTTCATAGTAGCTGGATAATTTTGGGTCACCATTTTCAGTAAATGTGTTGTTTTTTGCGAATTTATGCAGATGGAGACTCTGGTATGAACGTTTGGATTTTATATTTTCAGTTTATCATATTATGTCGAGAACTTGTTGTTGTAACTTACATGTCCTAGCCAAAGTGTGTTTTGTTTTTTTTATTGACGATTGTGAACATATAATGTGAGAAGAAAGAAAATTTGTGATTGTGATTGATTTGCAATTTTGCTATTTATGTCTCCGTAATTTCATGTCTCGTTTAATTCCTGAAAGGGCAATATCTGTTAACTTGTAATTAGTGTATTGTATGTCGTCAATTTTGGTGAGCAGTTTTATTTTTCTTATATCTTAGATTCTGATGAACTGACGAATGCTGATATATATGTATATATATATATATATAATATATATAAGTCCCAATTGAAGTATAGTCCCAACCGTCAACCGTCAAATGCGGGCTTCAAAGGCTAGAAACCAAGATTAACTTCCTATTGAACTGAACAGATGAAGCAGCATAAACTTAAGTCGGCACTCTGAATAATCTGAATAATACGGTAATCGCTATAAATTTAAAAATATTCAATGCTTGGCTAAAATTCAACTTTACTGTGAGTATTTCGGATATGAGGGCATTACACAGAAGAGCGATCTGATCCAAAAAATCAACATGAATACTCCATTTTCCTATTAACGTATGCAAAGGGTCTTCGGATACACTTCATTGCTTTATTCAGTGAATGTATTCGTGAATAGCGGCCCCCGGGATATTCTAATGAACTGGTAGCAGAAACATGCACAAATTCAATTAGAGCTTGAAAGGTTTCATACTGAGTTGTCTACCCTTGAATTGTGAATTATATTGAATAATCTGAATAACTAGTTATTCATCATATTTTATCTAATGATAGAACACTCAATTGTGTTTCTATGATCGACATTAAACTATTCAGTTCTATATTTTCAATGAAATAAAACTAAAGTATTTAGATTTTCACTATATTAGTACAAGAGGTATGTTGGAAAACCCATCGGAGTTGCTTACTTTATGAATTGAAAAGATTGAGTAAAGGATAAGGATTTAGATCTAATTGACTATTGAGTAACCTACCTGAATTCTTTTCTTTGTTGATCTCTAAAATTTCCAATAGATTGAGTTTTTGTCTGTTATTTTCATGTGTAAAATTAAGCTAATTCTAAGATGTGCGACCAACACACAGAATATCTGGTTCCTATCCAGTTGTTTGAAGAACAAAGTAGTTCCGAAATATATAAAACTGAAGACCCATAATATCATCCCCGCAGCCCAAAATGGAGTACTACAAGGCAAAAAGAAATGGTTGAAGTTAGACATCAAGTTGCAATACAGCCAACGAGACAACTACAACTTCTTTTTAAAGGTAATCCATTCGGAGTTCCTTCATAGATTGCATTCAGTAGAATTTGACATTTCAGATTCCGTAACGAGATCCAAAGTTCATTCATTAATTCACAAAAAGTATAAAATTCAGTTGCAAAAATTGAATAAATTATTGAGTAATAGGAACTTCAAAAACCAAGTCCAAATTTTCCGATCACCAATTTTATGATGGGTTCAGTAATCTTTCAGATACTGATTTTTCCAAAGATGAAGTTTCACTTCTAGAAAAGGGTTTTAAACACAATTTAGAGTCAAATAACGGTCGTCTCCACTTCGATCTGCTAGGAATTGAAACCGAAATAGCTCTAAATCATTCATCACAAGCCAAACACCTAAAACACTCTTCAGCGTTACTACTACAAAAAGAGTTCAATAGTTTTCAACCTAAGAAATTCGAAAATACAACTCTTTAAAGTCCATTTAATCTAAGTCCGCATCTGAAGATATCATATTCACCAAAGCAGACAAAGGTCATACAGTCATAGCCTTAAATAAAGCAGATTATTTATTGAAAACCCAAAATTTCATTGAATCAGGTTGTTTTGAAGAAATTGATAAAGATCCAACTAATAAATTTCAATCCATAGTAAAAAACGCTTTAGAGTATGTCAAGTCTATAATACCTACCAACCAAAAATGTAAACTTTTCATTGACAACCCGCAATCACCAAAACTTTACTCCCTCGTCAAACTCCATAAAACAGGGTATCCCATTAGACCAGTAGTTTCATATTTTCAAGCTCCAGCTGCAAAACTTTCACGCTTTCTCATAGACATCATTCGACAGTACGCTAATTTTGAACCTAAATTCTCAATAAAAAACTCTTCAGTCCTAATAAATAAAATTCAGCACATGATACTACCACCGAACGCTAAGCTTATGTCATGGGATGTAGATCATTTCCCTAGTGTTCCACCTAGTGATACAGTGAAACTCATCAAGAACGCCCTTCAAATTAATAAAGTCAATCCGATAATTCAATCAGAAATCTTACACCTTTTAGAAATTTGTTTAGAACAAAATTATTTTAACTTCTATGGAGTATTATATAATAGTAAAAAAGGTTTAATAGTGGGTTATCCTCTGAGCCCTCTGCTCGCTTAAATTTTCATGGATAATATTGAAAAAACTATCCAAGAACATCCGTTATTCAAACACTTTATTTATTGGTTTAGATATGTCGACGATATCATTTGTTGTTTCACTGGCACAAACAGACAATTAGAGTCATTCAGAACATTCATTAACAAAATTCATGATAATATTAAATTCACGTTAGAGATAGAAACAGAAAACTCCATAAACTTTCTGGATTTAACCCATCCCATACAGATATTACTATTCACAGCTCATCTACACATCCTTATCCACATAAAATAGTATGGTACATAGACTCATTAATATCCCAATGTCACAAAATAATTTCATGAAAGAGCTAAATATAATTAAACAAATAGCAGTCAATAACGGTTACAGTCCAACTATGATTGAGAACATGATTTCACGCAAAAAATTTCAAAAAGCAATCCAGGAAGTATTTCCAAGTATAAAAAGTTCTAACACAAAATACAACAGCTTAACTTATATTGGTAATCCTAGCCCTAATTCTTTAGGCCGACATATCAAAAACTGCAAATCTAAAATTGATGAAAGTAATAAATCCGGTGTTTATAATCTGTCTTGCAGGGATTGTAATAAAATTTATATTGGTAGAACTTTCAGAAATTTCAAAGTTAGATTATCCGAGCACAAACGTAGTTTTAATTATCATAAATCAGATTCCCATTATTCTAATCACTCACTCGAAGAAAACCATAACTTTAATGATAATTTCAAAATTTTACACAATGAAAATAACATACAAAAACTCAATCTATTGGAAATTTTCGAGATCAACAAAGAAAAAATTCAGGTAGGTTACTTAATAGTCAATTAGATCTAAATTTTTCTCCTCTACTCAATCTTTTCAATTCATAAAGTAACCAACTCGGATGGGTTTTCCAACATACCTCTTGTACCTATTGTAATATTATTTAGGAAATAAGACTAATATATAAGGAATAACTCTGTTCATTAGTTTGTATCTATCTGATGAAGCCACAGTGTGATGAAACAGGTCATAGTTTTGTTAGTATAGTGAAAATCTAAATACTTCAGTTTTATTTCATTGAAAATATGTACATCGATTTTCATCAAGTAAAGATCTCCTCAATCAAATTATTCAGTTCTATAATTATTTTTGAAAAATGATTCATATTGACCAAAAAGTGGATTGTCTCAAAATTCTGAAGTGAGCATAGGAGATATGTTTCAATGAAAAATTATATTTCGAATTTCTTGTCCCACGTATATTGGATTTTCTTTGTTTGTTATGTGGCGGTTTGTTCCAAAGGGCCAATACCCTACCAAAAATATCCAAAAAAGGAACTAAAAAACTGAAGAATGAATTAAATTCAGATGATATACTTGTTTTTTTTTTATTCAGAAATACGTTGCTCCAACTACTAGGGTTATTAGAAACGGTGCAGAAAGTTACAAGTCAAAAATTATGTTGAGATATTTTACAGAGCAATATGGACTATAAGGATTTGTCAATTATGATATCACAGTTTGTTTATCGAATCAATTTCTGTTATATAACTGAAAATGTTTTCAAAGGAACAATTTTCCCCGAGCACTGATTTCAAACCATCGCCAATATTATATTTTAGACGTTGCTCTATCCCGTAATTTTTACTGTCGAACTAGAGGAGGCCAGACTCACTGTCGACGCATCCACATTGTGTGCACGTAACGCGACATTACATACGATAGGTCTAGCCAATGGAACTTTGTTTTTTCTTGTGAGTTTTACGTGCTTCAGAATCCGAGATTCGTGCCAGCTATCTTAAGGTTCCATCTAATTCTACCTTTCCACAAAAGAAAAAAACTACTGTAATATTAGTACTCAAGTCCCTAATATACAGTGCGTTCCAATGAAAACGAAACACGTTGAACAACTCTGCTAGTTTGATTTTTTTATGAATTTCCTGAAACAGGTTAATTTCCGATTGAGGATAGACATTTGTTGTTATATTCTTCATCCCCCCTATCAACCCCCTTTTCCTGGCAGCTTCTACCTCATAATTTTGAATAGGGAAAAGAGGTCGTGTTATACATTTTAGAAAGGGTGATATCATTCTCTATAGAAAATAACACGTGATGGATTGAATCGAGAATTGTTTGGAAACATTCCTGGTTTCCATTCGATATCTTTTTGAAGAAAAAATTCTATCAACATCGATTTGGTTGATTTGGAAATTTTTCTTACTTATTTGAACGTTTGCACATTCACCCCCTGCCCCTATGAACTAGCACCAAAGAAATGTTTTTGATGAAAAGGGTGTTGTTTACCTGATCCTCGTCTGATTTTTGAAGTGCCATTAATTAAATAGTAACACTGCTTGGACTTTTACGATTCACATGAAAATCTTTGTTGAAGTGAAACATATCATTGAGTTTTCAGTTTTCAGTTTTTGATCGTGGTACTTTTCTCTCGCAAATGTTCGTAGTGATTGTCTAACATTTCGCAATATTTGTGATGTTATCTGCTGCCATTCTGGTACACCCTTTCTCGTAGTTCTTCCAACAATTCGGATGGCGAAACTTTAGACTTGAGATAGCCTTACAAGAAGGAATCGAGAGGCATTAGATCGGACGATCCAGCCGGCCATACTAAAACGTCCCTCCTACATATCCAACGGTCCGGAAATTATTTTGATATATAACGTTACGTTCGGATAAATTTGGATCTCTTTCGATGATAACTGTTATGAGAGGATCAATCAAATTTTCAAGCATCTTCAAATAACTTTGACCCTTCAAATTTCCAGTATTAATGTGGGTCTCACAATATGGTCTCCAAAAATATTGACCGAAAAATTAAGTTTTTGTGGCCTTTGAGTATGACTCCCCCTCTTTAAATGGAGGTTAGGTTCGGTTAGATTCTACGTAGCACAACGTCGCAATTCAAAAATTAAACTCGATTTGTCAGAAATACAATCATTTCCAATCAAATTCAGATCGTTATTGATTCGCTCAGTGAAATGTTCGCATAACCCAAGGGAAGATTGAAATCATCTTCATTCATCTCGTGTACGTGTCTAATTTTATATGGATGGAATTTGCACTTGTGAAGAGTCCTCCATACTCCAGATATTCGCGACAATCTTCTCCCAGATTGTGTATTCATGACAATTTCACCCAAAACGACCACCCATAAATACCTTCATCATTTAAAACTCTTGTGGGATTATATTTTTTATTAATAACGCATCCAGTTTCCATGAATTTGAACGTTACCTCAAGAGCGTACTTAGGCACTAAACTACTTCCGGGGTTAATTTCGTTAAAAATGCACAGAAAGTTATTATTTTTGAAAAAACTCACAATTCCAACGCGTTCCTGCAGTGTGTACACCATCTTCAACTGAATAACCGTCATTACAGATTATAAAAACTATGGAA
This sequence comes from Cryptolaemus montrouzieri, assembly GCA_013387265.2. Classification (NCBI taxonomy): domain Eukaryota; kingdom Metazoa; phylum Arthropoda; class Insecta; order Coleoptera; family Coccinellidae; genus Cryptolaemus; species Cryptolaemus montrouzieri. The sequence continues at coordinate 52,433,198 of JABFTP020000001.1, read as the reverse complement.
TATACTACCAACGCAAATTAACGAATAACCAAAAGTAACTGGATCTAGCAGATCTGGAAAAAACTTTCACATATAGGAGGCTTGTTGACAAACCAACATATGCCATCAAAATGAAACATCGTTGTTATTTATTGGTTCAAAAGAGAGAAATCTAGCTCTTTTTTGAAAGAATGATACCGCACGTTCTCTGTTTCCCGTTTTAGATCAGCAGAATTACTAGCTCTTCGAAATAAAATCGACATAGATCTTAACATAGAATTTAGAGAGTTGCCGATGAATTAGACAAAATGCAGTAAATTGAACAACCTTCCAAAGAGGTATCAGACATCGCCTTTCTCATATTTAAATTTTCGGGGTGATAGTTAACATTGGTAGGGGAATGATGTGCAACGTTCAAATGAGAAAGAAGAAATTTTCTAAACCAACTGAATCGATTTTGATCAAGTGTTTTCCCCAAACGGAGATTTAACGGATTAATAGGAACTTTGAATTTTTACAAAACAATAAATAATTATGTGGTCGTATTGAGAATGGAATCATCTTTTCAAAAAGTTATCATACGACCCCTTTTTCCTATTAAAAAATATGGAACGCACTGTATGTGCGTTCCAACGAAAAACATAAGGTATTTAATATTTTCAATTTTTCTCGACGAATGTAATTACTAAACGAATCTTGGCGAGTTCAGCTTTTTTGCAATGGGAAAAATTCTTCACAGATGGCTTAGAACAAGGGTGCTTAAACGGTTGATCGCGAGTGCTTTTTGAGTAGATCTCGAGAAGACAAAAATGTTCAATAAGTAGGTAACTAAACTACAAAAATTTATAACATAATAAAATAACACTCTGCTAGCGGCAAAAGGCAGCTTTATCCAAGGAACGCGCGGTACTTGACAAAGAAACGTCGTTTTTTCTATTCTTGCGCTTTTCTAGAAATTTCGGTCGCGTTTGACGGGAACATTCGAGAGTTTCGGTCTCGCCGAAATAAATGTTACGCCTGCAGGAATTGGAGTCATTCTGAATTGTAACTTGAAGGCAATACTACATCAATATAAAGTTTATTATTAAATAGTACAAAATGAGTCAGGCTAAGAAATCTAAAACGTATCATTTTAATAACGATTGGGAGGAAAAATTTTTCTTTTGTATGGTGAAGGATAAGTGCATTTGCCTAATTTGTCCTGCGTCAGTTGCAATACCTAAACGTGATAACTTAGAGAGGCATCATAAAACGGTTCATAAAAACTATGAAAAGGATTATCCGCCACAGAGTGAATTAAGAAAACGAAAAGTAAGTGATTTGATATCTTGTTTGAAAAAGAACCAACCATGTTTACAAGACCAGCCAAACAATCAGAAGCTGACATGATCGCGTCATTTAACATATCTCATATATTGGCGAAACACAAGAAACCATTCGAAGATGGATCAGTTGTGAAGGAAGCATTTATTTGGAGATTTTTAAAATAAAACAGAAATCATGTCTGCTATTAGAGAACTTCAGTTATCTCGTCCGACTGTCAAAAGGCCTATTGAAGTCATGAGTCAGGACATTCCAGATAAACTATCATGATATCATGAAATGTACACACTTTTCTTTACAGTTCGACGAATCCACCGATATAACAGACACTGCCCAGCTGTGTATTGTTATTCGGATGGTATTCAATGACATGTTGGCTAAGGAATAATTTTGACAATCATTCCTCTGAAGATGTACCCGTGGCGATATATATATATATATATATATATATATATATATATATATATATATATATATATATATATATATATATATATATATATATATATATATATATATATATATATATATATATATATATATATATATATATATATATATATATAACGTTTTCTTCATTTTGTAAAAACTACAGGCTACGTGTCGGGCTAATGAAGATTTCCCTTCATTTTTTTTATTCCATTGCGTTATACATTAACAAGTTTTGTGTTCAAAAGTTTCAAACACGGGGGAAATTATGGCCATTGCAACAAAAATTATGAATTCCATCAGTGCACTTAGCTTGCAACGGCGGCTCTTTAAGTTGCAGTTGAAAGATAGGAATAGATAGGGATCAGTTGAACACACTGATTTAGTTCTTCACACGGACGTCAGGTGGTTGAGTCATGGAAAATTCCCAGAAAGGTTTCGAGAATTATGGCCCGAAATAACAGCTATTCTAGACGAAAGATGTTGAAAAACGAAAAATGGCTGACTGATTTGGCATTTTTGAATGATTAACTTGGAGCTTCAAGGTAAAGGAAAAACTATCATTGAGATGATTAGCGCAGTAAACGCATCCAAAAGTAAATTGCAACTTATGATAGATCAACTGAAAAGAAAGGATCTGAAACATTTTCTGTCTTTGAAAGCAAGGATTCATCAGTTGAATTATGATACGTATGAGGCTGAATTATCAAATATTTTGGGACAATTCAAAATGCATTTTTATGATTGCAGCAAATGGGCAAAATATAGCATAATTTATGAGTTATCCCTTTTCATGTAAAAACTTTGAGGAATTAGCTACTGAAATAGCAAGTCAGTTTAATATAAACTCATGTTCTGTTGAGAATAAGTTGGTGCAGATTATATCAGATAAACATCTCAAAGCTACAACACCTGATACATTTTCTGGTGTTTTATATCTGAAGATAAATATCCGAATCTAAGGCAAATCGCCCTTCAACAGACGGCAATGTTTGGGTCAATTTACTTGTGCGAGTCTGCATTCTGAAATAAAGATAATTAAGTGAAAAAATCGCAATCGACTAACTGACGATCTTATATCATCATGCTTGCGATTAGAACTCAGTGGTTACGTATTATGAGAAGTATGCTGAGGACATGCAGTGCCACGCTTCAACATCCAAAGTCACTCCTTAGTTAAGTTTAACACCATATGTAACTCTTTTGTTATCTTACAACCAATAAACTCGCAATTTCGAATAACTATTAGTTTTTTCATTGATATTATAGAGAAGAACCTAACTAAATGTAAGCCAAACCTTGATTAAAATAATGTATATTGTGCGGAAAGCTAATCTCTATATATGTTACGGTACACCCTACCTAGGTAGGTAGGTAGATAGGTAGGGTGTATCGTGTATGTACGACAACCCTGCATCACACATACTTGCAGCCTCTCAGAGTTGATCGTAAGTAGTCGGAAAATATTGAGGTAGATCGCCAGCAGTTCAAGTTAGAGCACCCCTGGCTTAGAAGATATTGGATGCCTGAATCACGTCAACGACCGATGAAAACGTTGAAATAGTGGAAACAATTGATATAGGAAATCATCGAATCATTATCAGAAAAGTTGCTGAGAATGTTGACATTTCGTTTAGCATATGTCATGCAATATAAATAATGCATATACCCACACATCGTTACATATTCGTAAAATTTTGGCAAACATACAATATCGTACTCATGTCGAAGGCACCGTCTTCGTCTCCCTGAGAAGTTGTCGTATTCCAGAAACTGAGAACTCATTGAAACATTCTAGACCGTTTCACGATAAGAGGAGACGCCATACTGAGAAACCGCGAGAAAGGCCTCGGAGATGAAAAAGATATCTATAAATGAAAAAATATTCTTCGAGAAAAACAAAGTCATCCCTTCATTTCAAGAAAATTCTTATCTTCGATATTTCTGAAAAAGTAATTATCCTCATCAGTCTCGTCTGGGAAATATTTTCTTTCAACAAGATCGATTTTCAAACTTGAATGGGATCTTCTATACTATATTATTATACTCTGTTCTCGTTTGTAATAGGATTAATTGAAGGAGAATAGAAAGGGATTCGATGTAAAGCTTAAATATTCAAAGCGATTGTATGAATCACTAGGACTCAACAAATGTAATCTTTATTGAGATTGTTCAATAATTTGAGAATTATTTAATAATTTTTCATAGAATATTAATTTTCTGTTTTGTGGAACAAAATGAGAACTACAGAAGTTGTGCCAAGTTAAAGAGAAAAGTTTGAAAATTTGAAAAAACTTAAGTTTCATTTTTTATTGCTCCAGAAAATTATACAGAGGAAAATCGAATCACCTGAATCATAACTTTGCCTGCAGTTTATATTTTTATGCGTTCTTCCCAGGAATAGGCGAACCTGTTACACCACATGAGTAGGCGCCTGGGAGGAATTGGAGTGTCTGTTTACTCGCTTCTTGAAGAGGGCCGAACTGTAGGATGTTGGGAAGATGTTGGACGGAAGCGAGTTCCACAGCTCACCGGCCCTGCAAACGAAGAAATTCTTATAGAGATAGGTTCGAGGGGTCGTTGAATGTAACGCCATATGATGAGAACTCCTTGCCAGCCTAGTGTTGCGGCAAAACATGAGTCTTCCCTGAACAAGGTCTTTTAGCTCCTTGGATCATCTTCTTGTCTTCTGAGAGCCACTGGTTGGAGATCGCGGGTGATCTCCGGGTGGTCGATGAGGAGCACAGCCCATTTCTGCACATTATCCAACATCCGCAAAGAATGTTTGGGTGCAAATTCCCATACATGGGAACAATATTCCAAAGCAGGTCAAATCTGCGCCTTATATAGAAGCAACAGCTGAGATGACGTGAAGTATCGCTTGGCTCTAAAACTAAGTTTAGCTGATGCTATTGCTGATACATGTTCATGCCAGCAAAATTTGGAGTTCACCGTTATTCCGAGAAGGTGCATCGAATCTTTGGATGCAATTTGTTGGCCTTACATTTTCAGAGGAGGTTCTCCAGCGGGGACCTTTCTAGAAAACGTAGTTGCGTGCGTCTTGCTCGCGTTGAAACTCTCCAGGTTCAACAGACCCCACTCAGATATCCTCCGTAAGTCAGAGTTTAAGTTATAAATTCGTTGACATCTCTGACGATGGGATTCCGCAGCTGTAATCGGCCGCAAACTACTGAAAGTCGAAACCAGGGTACAATCGTTTGCAAAACCGAAGATCCGGTTCTCTGTAGATGACAGAAGATCGTTTATCTGCAACAGAAACAAGGTTGGCAAAGGGTTAGGTACTCCTGCTTGCAACTGGAAACAATCATATCTTATACCTTCGACCACAACTTGTATTGATCTATTTGAAAGAAAGCTACTTATCCAACCCCGCAATTTTTCGGGAAGCCCATATGCAGCAAGTTTATTCAACAAGGTTGCATGCCAAACCCTATCGAAGGCTTTAGAAATGTCGAGGGCTATTGCTCTAGATTCCCCATGTTTTTCTATCGTTGATGTACAAAAATTAGTGACGTACGCGAGCAGATCTCCGATCCTTGCCTGCGAAAACCGTACTGACGGTCGTTAATAATTCCCTGCAACTCAAGATATTTGGTAACACTTTCTCAGGACGATTGGCGGTATTTTGTCTAGACCAACTGCCTTTTGCAGTTCAACTGCTCGAGAGCCCGTCTTACAGAGCGAACTCTGAACTTGATTTCTGCCATGGAAGGATTTGTAGGTGGAATGTTCGGTGGTATTGCGTTAGATGAATCCAACTCTAATCAAAACTAAAAATAGAAATTACATATTCGGATAATTCTTTTTTGTTGTGTGCGTGAGTGTTCTATAAATATTTTCAAGATAAAAAATTCGAGGCAGTTAAGAACAAAGTCGAAAAATTGGACGAAACTGTATAAATCATAACTTTTGATATACTATTTATATATAATGATATATATTGAGATTTGATAACTAACTGTAGGTACGATACATACAATCATAACACATGTTTTCTTTCGGATAAGTCAAGACATATGCCAACAAGATTCAATGTTGTTTCTTGTAGTACACGTTACAATAATAATAATAATGATAATAATATGTAAGGAATAATTTGAGATTCAACAAGAAACCACCACATATTGATAATAGCAGTTGTTGAATTTTTGCAAGTAACGTTTGTTCTTCTTGAAAATTTTAACTCTCGGTATAAATGCAACGCGAATCACTAAATTTGACCTCAGCAGAATGTGCTGAGCCAGTGGCGTTAAATGACCTAGGAAGGACTCTTACAATAATAGGCAAAAGGCTTGAAGTGTCCCATCCAAGTGTTTCCAGAATGATTCGCATATGCAGCCAGATTCGTAGTCATGAAAGGAGAACTGGGCAAGGATATCTCCGAGCAACAACGGCGATCCATGACCGTTATTTTGAATCTTCATGTTGAGACAAAGGACCGCTACTGCAAGGCACCTTCAAATGCAGCTTCAACAAAACAGTGGAGTGCAAATTAGCACTGAAACTATACGACAAGGTACCGAGAAATTGGGTTTGAGACCTTGTGTCGCTGCTCGAGGCCCAGCATTGAACCCGATGGAATTTTGTCAGGGAACATGTCGATCGGTTAAAAGTTGACTGGAAGACAATTTTCTTTACAGATCAGTCGGGATTTCGTCTTTTTCATTGCAATCGACGTTCTCTAGTGTACAGACGTCGAAATGAGAGATATGCCCAATGCATTTTTGTACCTACCTATGGTTCTGGTAGAGCGTCAATAATGGTATGGGGAAAATTTTCTTTGAACGCCTGCACTGATCTGGTAATAGTAAATGATGGAACACTGAATGCACAGTGGTACGTTACAGACATTTTAGAAGAGAATGTTGTACCATTTGCGGAAAACATGGGTAAAAACTTCTTTTTTATTCATGATAATGCTAGATCTCACCAAGCTTATATCGTTAGGATAGGTTATGTTCAAGATTACGAAATCGGTTCAATGGAGTGGCCCGCGTAAAATCCAGACATCAATCCCATCGAACATGTCTGAGGAATTCTCAATGGAGAATCGAAAAACCAGCAAAACCAGCCAGCTACCAAGAATGAGTTTTGGAACAGAATGATTAAAACATTGAGCGACATGAATGAGAGTGCATTAATTTTGAGTATAAATCGTAGATGTCGGGCAGTAACTCACGCCAGGTGTGGAATTATCCGATATTAACGGGTTTTTGTGGATTTTGATTTTTCTTAAGGTTTCACATTTTTATCAGTTTCATTTCAATTTCTGAGTACCATTTTCATTTCATCAACGTGAGTTCTCTCAACTCTAAACTGAGCGATTTTTCATCATATCTTGAAGAAGTGGACATAATGGGCGTGAGTGAAACTTGGATTGATGAGGGTTAACCATCACAATTGCTTACTATTGAGGGGTACACCTTGGTTCGCAGGGACAGAGGCACTAGAGGGGTGGAGTGGCGCTGTATGTCTCGAACAAAGTGTCGTATAAAGTAATTAATTCAAATAATTCAATAAATGAAATAGAACAATTGTGGATTACTTAAAAAAAAGAAGCAGTCATATCGCAGTTGGTGTATTATACAGGCCCCTTCTCTCAACTTAAGATGCTTAGAGGACCTAACTGATGTATTGGATGAGGTTTGTGTGTCATGCGGTGATGTTGTCCTACTGGGAGATGCTAATATAAACTTTCTGAATTATACAGACAATAAAACCAAATTTCTCAGAGACATACTGGATACCTACAGCTTGCATCAAGTAGTGAGGAGTCCAACTAGAATAACCTCACATAGTGAGACTCTAATATATATATAGAACACTGGATAATTTCCTTCATATAGAAGAAGGCTATCATTATACGAATACCTAAGTTGAGGTAGCAACAGAATACTCCCCGTTGAGACCCATTTATATAATCTCAGTTGTTTTCAAAGTCATTGAAAAGGCTGTGGCTTCTCAATTGACAGATTATTTGAAGGTCAACAACTTGCTTCCAAACAATCAATCAGGCTTTAGACATTTTCATAGTACCAAAACTGCTCTCATGAGTGTAGCTAATGAAATATCCACTGCTCTGGATGAGGGCCTACTTTTGTTTTTGTTACTTTTGTATCAAACTAAGGCTTTTGATCTAGTCAACACACATTTGTTTCTAGCCTATCTTATTTGGGCTTTCAGGGAAATGTGCAAAAGTGGTTTAGGAGTTATTTAACTAATCGTTGTCAAGGTGTTAAATTAAATGGCATTCTGGTTCTAACTAACCAGACGGGGGTCCCGCAGGTCGGTGTTCTGGGTCCTCATTTATTTGGCATTTATATATATATATATATATATATATATATATATATATATATATATATATATATATATATATATATATATATATCAAATTACGTCAGCTCTTAAGCATTGCATCAGTCATTCATATTGCGATGATATCCAGCTCATGCTGCGATTTCCTGTAGATGACATAGAGGTAGCCACGCAAATAATGAATGAAGATCTAGGCAACCTGTTCCTGTGATGTTCCAAATATGAACTTAGAATGAATCTCAATAAAAGTGTAGCAATTCTTATGGGCTCTAGATGAAGACGCATGTTGATCACAGAACAACCAGGTGTGAATTTGAATGGCCAGGCCATAAAATTTGTGAAGAGTGCGAAAAGCTTGGGGGTAATATTTGATGAGGATCTAGATTTCACTGCTCAAGCTAACAAATATGCCAGACATCTTATTATAAACTGAAATGTCTGTATCGATACAAGCATATTTTCCCATCGGAGGTAAAGCTAAAACTGGTGAGGACGCTTATTATGCCTAAAATTGAGTATTGTGCTCCCGTTTATTATTATTTTTTGACATCTGAAAATAGAAGCAAATTGAGAAAGTTGCAGAATTGTTGTTTGTGATTTTCACACTGCATTACCCGATATGACCACATTGAATGTATTGCCCATGGAGGAACATATAACTTTTCTGTACTGTATATTCTTGTACAAGCTATTGAAGTCAAAAATTCTATGTTACCTATATTCTATCATTAGGAAGAGATCAGATGAACGAGGTGTTTCTCTTAGAAGAAATACCTTTGTAATTCCAATGCATGTAACATTCAAGTTTGAGGGTAGCTTTTTGTATACAGCACCAGTTTTCCTTAACAGGGGGTTTTCAATATAAAATTTGTTTAAAAAAAATTTAAAACTGAATTAAGGAAGGTTATCGATGTTTGATTCGTCCCACTGTTTTTCACTTATGTTCGTTAAATTTTTATTTTATTTTTTACTTAATTTCGCTTTTTTAACGTTAGACAGGATGAGTGGAAGATCAGGAATACAATTTACCTTTCCCAGATTCAGCAATCAATAAGAATATGCTCGATTATAATTTACTTGACATAAATTTCCATCCTACGTGTATTAAGAATTACAGCTTTTTGCATTTCTATATAGGTATTCTTATGCAATTCTCATTTCTTAAGGCAATCATGCAAAGTTTTGGGTATTAACCCAGTCAAGCATACGATAACAGGACCAATATCTATTTTCTCGAGGTGCCACATCTGCTTGATCTCAATAGCAAGGTCTGTGTATTTGGACTTTTTCTCCTGAAACTTCTTCGGCACGTTGTTATTATTCGGTGTGGCGACATCCACCAGCATTTCTGGTCCTGCTCTCTTATCATACACCAGTATGTCCGGCCTATTATTCGTCAGTCAGTGATAACAGGCCTATCGTAGCATAATCTCATAGAGTCATTTTCTAATACGGGCGCCGGTTGATACTTGTAATATGGCTGGGAGGCATTCAGAAGTCTGTACTTGTGTGCAAGTTTCTGGTGGATAATGTTACATACTTGATTATGCCTGTGAAGTATAGGCCAATTGTTCGCATACGGACGTAATATGCTGTATAGTCTTTGATCTTATATGGCATTTTCTGCACTTATCTGTTTGTAATATTCCGTCTCTAATTATAAGTTTTTTGTAGTTGTTTGTAGCGATGACTTGGTCTTGAATAGCCATAAGGATTCCTTCTGTTTCCGCGAATAGTTCTCCTTGCATCAACCATTTGTTGGGTGCTTCTTTGTCGGTGTGTGGTTGATTGATCTCATGGTGATGTCGTCCATGCAATTCCTTTCTTGGCCATTGCTCTTGTTTTTCAGTATCTGATAGGAACGGTAGATCATTCTCAAGCAATAATTCTTCAACATATATATTTCTCCGGGATAAATTTGAATTTTCGGTTTTTTGCTTTGATTTCTTAGCACAGGTACTATGCTCCAATGAAAACTTGTCGAATTTGCAATCAATTCATAAATTATGTGGGTCTCAGAAGATGTCAATTGGCTCGAAACATGAATGGAATTTTGGGAAATAAGCTATTCCTATATCTCGAAAACTTTTTGTTTCACATATCCCCATTTTGACTTAAATTGCACCAAATTTAATTTATGAACAATGATCTATTGAGAAATCTGAGGAAAAACAGAAAAATCGTTTCGGCAATCCCACAGTTAAGACAGGGCTTCAAAATTTCTAAAAATGAATATAGACAACTGTACAATATAAAAAAGAAAGAGTTTCTGTAAGCTCCACAAGAATCATGTTCAGACAAAATATAAATAGTCTATTAAGCTTCATAATATTCGCTATTTTTATAAGTGACATGAATTCCTGTAATATATCGATCATTACCGAAGAAAAACATGAAGTGAACTCGCATACTTCGCAATAATCGTAAACTATATTATTATTACCTAATAAAAACATGAACCGAACTCGTGTACTTCGCAATAAACATAAACTTGATTTATTGGATCTATAATAATTAACAAGGAATTATGGCAAAATGTATCAGTAACTTCAAGAAAAAATTATCTTTACAGCGGTAAAAGCGACGCTCCTAATCCAAAGATGGTTCAGAAGATACATGGCCAGACTGGAATTGAGGCGCAGATACACTTGGAACATTTTTCAGAGCTTAGAATATGCCGGCGAACACGATCAAGTGAGGGTAAGTCGTTCTCAATCGTCTCCTAAAGCTGGCAGGGATAAAAGACAATTTCAATTAAAATTGAATGAAAAATTAAATTACTGAAGATGGCGTTTTCATAAATACAGAGTGGCACAAGGGAAACATGTGTTTTTGGAAAAACTATCATCTTCAATCGCCTGAGTTCTGGCCATTCATAAAACACTTGATTATACGGTGTGCCACCCTGTGTTTAATGAAGTAAGTTATTGCGAATGGAGAATTTTATTAATTTTTCCTCAGCTCTTCAATTTCTTCAATGCTCTGATGACTCACATTCCAACAAACACTGAAGAGAGTACAACTGGTATAACGAATACATCTTCTATAGGTAAACCACTGAAAGAAATTTTATATTTCTTTTCTTTATATCAACATTTTCAGATGAATACTTCACAGTGTTGATTCCAGACGACTCGGACGAAGATGAAATGACAATGTCGGATGGATTGAAAGATTTTAGAATATCTTTTCCACTCACTGAAGATATTGTTAGGTCGCTTATAGAAATATATAAAACGAAAAGGGTAAGTGACAGTAGAGTAGTTCTTGAAGGTATTTTTAGTACAGTATTTCTTATCAATACCAACAGCAGCGTGTTGTTTCCCTCTTTAATCTTTTGAATTCGTTGCAATATCAGTAATTCAAATTCGATATGTAATTGAATCCAGATTTGTATCATATCGTCTGCTTCAAAATGTTCTAGATCTAGAAGATAATAAGCTCTTCTAATTCTTCTAAACTGAATGGATAAAATGTGTTATCATCAACTCATTGTTGTCCTAGGATAGTAGATTTAAACACCTCAAAAAGTCTAGGGAACACTTACCAATATCTTTAAAATATGAATTTGATGATTCGAATTTATAGAAATCTTTCGGTTTTGTTAGGATATATTGTATATAATGTATTCTCAAGAAAACAAAATAATATTTGACTTCTCCAAAGTACATATTATGAAAAAAAATTTGAAATTTGAAAATGACGAAATTTGGTAAAACACAAAAAAAATCCTGAACTAATATTTTCGAAACGATATGGAAGCACTTATATTTTTCAGTACCCAGAAGGTCCACCTCTGTTATTAATGACAGTTTGGCATCGTCGCGGCATGCTCAATATTAAATTGTCTATTACATTTTGGCCTAAGTCAATCCAAGCACCCTGAACTGCTAATCGAAGCTCCTGTTCATTATGGAAGACGTTTTGACGCAGGAGATTTCTTTTTAGGGTGTCCACACATGCTCGATGGGATTCAGATCTGGGTAGCAGGATGGCCATGGTAGAAGATCGATATCATTCTCTTCAAGAACGTTCAAGACAACTCTTGCACGATGAGGAGGGGCATTATCTTGTTGGAAGAGTGGATTTTGACCCATCGTTTGGAGATACGGTACCACTACAGGTAAAACTATCTCATTTGCGTAAGAATTTCCCGTGAGGTTGTTCTGTATGAAAACGAGGTCAGTTCTTCCACCAAGACGTATACCCCCCCCAAAACATCACTGATCCGCCTCCCTGTCTAACAACTTCTCGAGCATGCTGGAGACGGTTTTGCTTTCCAGGTTCCCTCCATATTCGAATTCTTCCCGAATCGGGGTAATAACTAAATCTAGATTCATCACTGAAAAGATTTGTGGCCCACCTCTCTTGATCCCAGTTTACGTGTTCTTGGCACCAAGCTAAACGAGCAGCGCGATTTCCATGGGTCAGTTGTGGAACTCTTAAAGGACGTCTGGAGTGGAGTTGACCTTCGTGCAGTCGATTTCTCACAGTTTGGTAGGAAATTTGTACATTATGAACTCATGATAGCTCTTGAGCTAATTGAGATGCTGTGGTAGTACGATCTCTTCTGGCTTGTAAAACCAAAAATCGGTCTTGGGCGACTGTAGTAATCCTGAAACGACCTGTATGGCGTTCTTCTACGCTACCTGTTTCATTGAAACGCGACCATAAACGGTTTATGACACTTGGGCTACTTCCCAGAACCCTGAATACTTCCCGTTATGAGCTCCCAGCTTGGAGCATGCCAACGGCTCGTAACATCTCTTCTCTAGTCAAATGTCGTCTTTCCATGGTCGAATCACAAAACTTGAATCTTTTATTTGTGCTTACAACAGAAACAAAGTGCCAACTAACTGATTTCAAACACTGAATACATGAAATGATTATAAAGCAGCGTCGCATCTGCTGCATTATTAGTTTTTTATAAAAAAAACTGAAACCTGTTGCGGCACTCTACATAATTTGGTGAGAAATTGATGCAAGTGTTCATTTCATAAAAAAAATCATCCATATTGATCATTCTGGATAAGATTTATCGATATTCAGAAGTGTTCCCTAGACTTTTTTGAGGTGTTTATATCCAATGTATAGGGTTTTTGAGCTATGCTATAATTAGCTTTTACCGGTGATAGTTTATCGAAAAATACTAAAGAATTTCTTTAGAAATAAAATGTCTTAAAGAGGTTCGTTCGAGTGATATAGGGTGTTGAAGTTTCGATTTTTCCACTCTTTCTTCTTGATAACTCATGCAGTTTTCGAAGACCCCAGTTTCAGTTTGCATCAAAACTTTATTTTCACTTACCAAATTATCAGATTCTCCATTGGTTGTAAAATTTACAGGCCGATATATTTTTTTAGAATCATGGACCTTGTGATTCCTTTAAAATTATAGTGTGGTCATTAAAAAAAATCTGTTAGAATTACCGTTTGATTTCAAAACTTTTTTGTCTCTTTCTTTATTTTTTAACTACATCCATTCTCGATAGGATCATTGTTCTATATGAAAATGAAAACTTTTCGGATTAAATCTAGTGAAGTTGGAAATAGAAACTCACCTGAGAAAAAATTTCTTCGAGAAGTTATATTTCCATTCAGAATACAGAAAATTAAAACGTTAGAAAATTTGAGTAGTTTTGGACAATCATATTGAAGACTATAGTGAATTTATTTTCATAAACATACTGTATATTCAAAATTGGAATAGGCTTCAACTTTTGTTTAGTTCTCAATGTTGTTTTCCGGAATAAATGAATGCTTTTGAGATTTGAGTTTGATCACCCACAATTACATTCCTAAATTGTACCGCATCTTACACTATTTGAGTCTATTCTCATTAGTGCTTTATTTTTCGAATATCTTTTAGTGTAGAAAGATTCAGAAAAGTTTCAGTTTCAAGACATTTCATCCCCTGCAAAATTATAGGGTAATAAGCGTTAGAGACTGTTCACTCCTGCTTTCCAGGGCAATACCCATATTTCACTGAAATCAATTGAACGATATACATAATTAAAACGAAGTTATTTTTTTCCTCGACTTGAGGGGTGAATTTCTCTGCGAGTATGGTTCGTTTATATGAAATTTTGGTATTGTTTCTGGGACACCCTGTGAAGTTAAGTTATGAAACAGATATAAATTGAATAAAAAATTTAGATAAGAAAAAATAATCACAGAATTGTAATGTATTGCAAGAAATTCAATAAAACTCCAATGCCTTTTATAGAAGGATGAATTAATAACTTAGCGTGAGTTTTTCTCATGAATCTTTCATAAAAGTAAGATTTCATGAAAACCAAGTGCAGCACATATCAATCTCAATAATTACTAACTTCCTACAAAAATACATTCTCCAGATTCATTAACATCTTTTTTTTGCTTTCATAACAATTTTGATTCGGTCTTAGCATTTCAGACTTCCAGCCAGAGATGTCGGGGAAATCCTCAAACGTTCCATTATCGGTTTGAGAAAACTGCCTAATCTGAACCCCGCATGTACCGCATTGGCCAAGCAAATCACTGTCTGTGGAGATCTGCATGGAAAATTTGACGATCTCTTATCTATCTTTCATAAGGTTTGTATTGAATGCATTATAGAAGTAGTCGAAGAAAATACACGAACATCAACCAAACCTCAATAACATCCATAATAAATTATTGAAAACATTTTTTTTTATTTGATGACAATTGACATATTCCAACATATCCTAGGGCGGAGATATATTTATATATCCGAATATGCAAACAAAAATTAATAAATAGATTAGACATTTTTAGGTTATTCGAGTATTGGTATTTAGTGACAAGAATTTTAATAATATATTTACGATAGTGTAACGATCCCCTGCAGACTCTCCTGAACATATTATTAGGAATCAGATTGACTTTATTGCAGCTTTCACCAGATTCAGAAACGCCATAAAATCGGCGAAAACTTAACCAGGAGCTGATGTTTCATTGGACCACAACCCAGTTGTGTGCAAACTGGAGGTTAAACTGAAAAGTCTCGATAAATAGAACAAAATAGATAGAATTAACATCAAAAAGCTCTCTGATTCAGCTATCAGATAGCAGGTACAGAAAGTACTGAGAAAAGAAATAGACGAAATCAGTGAAACAGATTCTGGCGAACTTAAATGTGGAAAAAATAACAACAGTTATGCAAGAAACATGCTCGAAGTTCCTGAAGCAAGAAAAAGTTCAGAAGCAGTGGATGACTCAAGACATACTAGATTTGATGGTAGAAAGGCTACTGCATAAGAACAAGAAGAAGTAGCGACAAATACATAATTCAATAAGGAGGAAAATCAGAGAGGCGAAGGAGAAATGGTTGTCGGAAAAGTGCAGGGAAATTGAGAAATGTGAGTGAAAGAAAATTTGACTCGTACAATCTATATAAAAGGATAAAAGCGCTGACCAAACAAAATAAGAACAGATTGAGCATATGCATAATGGATCCAGGCGGAAACGTAAAAACAAATCCTATAAAAAGAGGAGAACTCTGGAAATCATTTGTCGAGACACTATTCGATTCTCAACGTCGAAAAGAATTTTCAGTCACGGAAAACGTGGTGACGGGACCTCCTATCCTGAAATCCGAGGTAGAGAAAGCCATCAACTCCCTCAAGAACAATAAATCACCCGGTCCGGATAACATTCATGCCGAAATACTGAAGCTTATGTGTACGACTAGTGATCAGTTCCTTCAAACTCTCACAGTTTTATTCAATAACAAGTCCCCAAAGACTGGCCGCGCTCTACCTTCATAACAATACCAAAATCAGTTTGATCAATCACATAACGAAGTCCTTCACCAGAATCATCCATAACAGAATTTACAACAAATGCGAAGCGAATAACAGTGAGTCACAGTTTGGGTTCTGTAGCGGCCTAGGAACGAGAGAGGCTATTTTCAGTATTTAAGTGTTGCAGGGATATGAATATGGATGTATACATATGTTTTATTGATAATACCAAAGCATTCGATGAAGTTATTCATGAGCAGCTACTTGAGATCCTCCAAAGAGCTGGAATAGATGACAAAGATATCCGCGTTGTTGCAAACTTGCATTGGGGTCAGTGCTCTAGGGTGATGGTTGGTCACTCATACACTGATGACATCGAGATCCGAAGAGGCGTTCGTCAGGGTTGTATATTGTCTCCTCTCCTTTTCAATTTATATTCTGAGGAAATTTTCAAGAAAGCATTAGAAGATACAACAGCGAGTGTATCAATAAACGGGGAGATAGTAAACAACGTAAGATACGGTAATACTTGCAAGCAGCATTAAAGAACTTCAGTCACTCAGGAGTACGGTCTGGAAATCAACACATCTAAAACTAAATGGATAAGTAAGAATAGACAACCACCTACACAGCTCTCACTTAACAACAAAAATATAGAGAAGGTTGAATCATATAATTACCTAGGAACAGTCGTGGATGCTAGATGGGACCAGTCTGTCGAGATAAGGGCAAGAATTGAAAAGGCTCGTGCTTCTTTCCATAAATTCAAGAAATTACTCGTCAGTAACGACTTATCGCTGTCACTGAAGATAAGAATGATACGCTGCTACGTATTCAGTGTTTTACTGTATGGAGTGAAGGCCTGGACGGTGAGTGAGACGATGATGAGGAGACTCGAAGCATTTGAGATGTGGGTACACAGACGCATGCTGCGAGTGTCTTGGACGACGATGTTACCAATGGGGAAATTTCAAGAAGAGAAAAAATGAAAAGAAGTCGTGAAACTAGAATATCTTGGTCGCCTGATTAGGCACGACAAATATCGATTACTGCAACTGATTATACAAGGTAAAGTGAACAGCAGAAGAGGCCCTGAGAGAAGAAGACACTCGTGGCTACATAATCTGCGTTAATGGTTCGGGCTCAGTTCAGTAGAGCTGTTCAGAGGTGCCCTCAGCAAAGTGAAAATTGCCATGCTGATTTCCAATGTCCGCAACGGATAGGGCACATTAATAAGAAGAAAAAGTAACGATATCCAATCTTCCCTGAAGCCGAATTGCCACGCACTTTCGAGAGAATTCGGGAAAGATCTAAAAACTACCATCATCTAAAAAATACTGAGAAACCACGTTACTGTTCAGAGAAGGCTCTTGAACGAAGATCTGGAACAAAACGGAAGATTCTTGAACCCACGTACTTGTATATAAAAAGAGAGCGCGAAGCAAAGGGTGTTCAGTTTTGAATAAAGATCGCGAATAAGTGGACAAAGTGTTGAAAATAAACTAATCAGTATCAATTGTGTTATATAAATTAGTTATAGTTGTTCAATTTACGTGTAAATAAATTATAATTTTTTTGTTTTTTTGAATTTTCAAATTTCTTTTACATTATTCCCAATAATTTTTCCCCTGAAAATTCAACTCAAAACCAAATAAGAATTAACTATTAGTTTGAATCATAAGTGATAACCTTGAAATCATATATTTCATTAGCACAGGCTTTTCATGAAAATTTATGTTAGAGATCTGCATGGGAGGCACTCAACAACTTTCCACTTCGTATAATGGCCAAACAGACACAAGCGAGTAAATGAACTCGCTGCTTTTATTTAAGACAAAAAGGATTTTTACCGGCTAAAAATCTCCTCTTGGAGTTCTAGAGCGTAGCCTATAGTCTCCACAGTGCAGAAATAGAGGGATGCAGAGAAATGAAGATTGACGTATATATCAATACGCTTACGCGGACGGAGATGTGTGGGGAGAAAAGAACCTAATTAATTACCTAGGAAGCACGGTCGAGGAATAATACCGTACCGTTCAGACTTACAGTAGTCTAGTACGGAAATCGTAGGATTTCCGTGTGCGGAAATATTTTCACGCAAGTTACGTACTAGTTTGAGAGTTAACTCACTCAGTGTGGGTAGCTCGAAATCTTTTACGATGTCGACGTTCCACACAAACCAAGAAATGTTAAGTGAGGAACTCTACAGTCTTAATAAGGTTCCTTCTAATTTTCCGCTTTTTTGGAGCGGTACCGTAGATGGGTATATCGTTAGTGAAAATACTAAGGATAATAGCGTTGTAAGCTAGTAGTTAGGTTCTTACAAAAACATTTTCATTTCGAAAAAGGGTTGAAGCTTAGAGAATGCAGTTCCGGTTTTGTTTCGGACCACATTAATGTGTTTGTTCCTAGTGAGACGTTTATCAATGTGGATACCTAGATATTTAACCAAGCGTTTCCATGGAATTATGGAATATTGGATAGTGAAATTTGCAGTTTCCGTATGTTATTTGGTTGCTAGAGAAAGGAGGACGATATCGTCCGCCTGGAGACCGGTGAGGACATTTTCATCGGTGGGGATATCTGCAGAGAAAATATTAAAAAGGTAGACGATAAAACTGACCCCTGTGGAACGACAACGCATGATAAGGTGTGTTGAGATGCTCGTTTCGACACGGAACGAGAGCGTATAATTTGTGAGATTAGAGCTCACAATCTTCGCAATATAGGGTGGATATTTCAGACGCATCATTTTATAACTTAAGCCGTCCTGCCAAAGCGATCGAAAACTTATTCACCATCAAGCAGCAGCATGGAAGCGTGCCAACGTTTGCTACGTCTGTTGGAGTGAAATTCGCTAACGCGAAGAAGTTAGTGTCTAGTTTCGAGATTTTTACAGAAACCATATTGAAATTCCGCAATGATGGCGTGCATATCAATGGGTGCGTTAATACGCGTAAAAATTACTCTTTTTACTACCTTACTGATGGCAGGTAGTAGGGATATAGATCTGTAACTCGAAGGGGAGCTTAGATTTTTCCAGGTTTTGACAACCAAACGATCTCGATTACAACACGAATTGTTGGACAGTATTTGAAATAAAATCATGAAATTCGCGTAATTTAGAACCACACAGATAGTGCGAGCATTAAAGTTTGAGTGATCCGGCGAAAATGTCAGCTTTTTCTGCATCTGTTTCGAATGTGATTCCACCACTTTTGATAGAGGATAGCGGATTGGTTCTACTTTTTTTGATTTTTTTAATAAATTTCCAAACGCTTCTAGGGTTCTCGTTTGCCTCGGCAATGAAAATCTGGAATGTAGTGTTGCAAATTTCGGCAAGTCCATCTCTGATCTCACGTTGTTGGATATTTGAGATAACTTTTGTTTCGAGGCCATTTGATGCGGGTTCTGTTTTTTTTTATGATTTGTTCACTCACTTCTGTAGGGACAACCATACCATCAGTTGGAATATGACGACAAGTTGTTGCTCTTTCAGTAGCGTCTTTGATGTGGTTTGTGAAATTTTGAACCATATTATCGATATCAGAGATGGACCTGGTGTATTCTGACCGACGGGAAGGAATTGCTCTAGATAAATTTGATTTTGAGCGAGTCAGTATCCTGTATCGTTTGTGGATTATAGTTGAACCGCGTGCTCAGTTCCATAATTGCAGGATTGTGATGAGAGGAGAGATCCGGGACATACCATACTTTCGTATTTGTGGTCACATTTTCTATGACAAGTCCAGTATGCTCTGTGAGGATCACTAGGTATATACGTAAGTTGTTGAGGAGCATCAATAATTTGATTGTGGGCATGACAGAGGGCAGGTGCGAAGGTATTTATTGTGTTACAATTCCAGAATTTGTGCTTTGTGTTCAGATCGCCGGCCAAGATAGGCGGAAGCTGCGCGTTCAATATATTAATAAACGCTATGTGGCGGGATGTACACGGCTACAATATTGAAGTTGCGCGGTTTTGATGTGATTGTCACGCCGACGATTTCGATGTTATGCACTTGATGGAGGAACAGAACCCGCCGCATTATTACGCTTGCCTTTATAACTTCGAAAGTTATACGACGTGGAACGATCTCCGTTCTGATTGGACAATAGTGTTTATTGCTTCACTCTACCCCGTGACTGTTGTTCGGGTTGACTATGCTTCACCGGTGACTTAAGTTTCAATAATAAAGATTGGCATTCTGCTGATAGATTCATTGCATCATCTGTTTTATTCATGATTTTGTGCCTTTCTCTTTCATTGGCTACCCTCAGTTTCCGTGTTCTGGTGAGCTGTATGTTGACGTGTTTGCTTACTTTATAATTGAATGTGTATCCTGCTTCAAATGTGTGCTTGAATACAGCAGATGATGTTGTCTACTTTTCTGCATTGTTATGTTCCCACTATTCTGATATTGGTTGAGGGATTCGTTTCGTATAAATATACCTCTTCACAATCATTGCACGATATCTTATAATGTCTTTAATTGTCAAGGTTAATTCTTTAATATTTTGGCAATATGAGATGATGAGTATGTAGGAGTCTGAATATTTGTTTAACATTGTTATTTTTTGATTTTCTGCCTATTTTATCTGTTACTCTATTGGCGTAAAGAAGGGAGATTTTCTAGATTTTCATCTGTTTGGTTGCATACTTGAATTCTTGCTGTTTTCAAATTGATGGATCTATTCCATTTTGCGGTAATTGTTCTGTATTGGTATATTAAGCTTTTTCGTGCTCAATATTCTAAGGTGATGATATTGTTTTCGAGATGCCAATTGATTTGTTGATCATTGATTGTAGTTAGGTTGGGTTATTATGTGAGAACGCGGCTAAGTATCTGTTCGTGAATGTTTTCCTTTATATTTTGTAATCGAGGAACCCCTTATTTGTTTTTCGCATTTATATCATCATTTATATCATATTAATTTTTTGTTGAAAACTACACAACTGCTGTCATTCGACTACCGTTGATTAATAACACTGACATCAACACATAATATACATACCTACAGTTTCCTCTCACTAATCTGACTAATATACTCTGCGACAAGAAATTAACGCGAATAATCGAAAATTCATTCAGTAGAAGTTCACATACGTTGAAGAATCACTTTTCCAGTAATCCACCACCACTAAGAAATGCTTGAGAACAATCGAAATAAAAATACTACTCATGGAAATTGAAACAAAACTAATAATGAAAAATGTAAAAATATTGCAAAAGAGTACCCATAAGAGCCTGTTAATACCTTCTAGCATTCTGATCCATTTCGTTCCAAATTTTAATCAGTCTGTCAGATAGATAGATGGCTGGGATTGCTGGCTTCTTAATGTTCTTCTGATAATGTCCCACACATGTTCGATGGGATTGAGGTCTGTGTTTCCTGTAGGCCACTCCATTGAAGTGATCTGGTGATCTTGAAAATAATTCCTAACGATTTGATCTTGGTGAGGTCTGGCGTTATCATATATATGGAAAAAATTTTCACCGATGTTTGCCTCAAACGGTACAACATATTCTTCCAAAATGTCTCTAACGTACATCTGAGCGTAAAGGGTTTCATTATTACCGATGACCAGATCGGTAAGGGCGTTCAAAGAAATTCTTTCCCACACCATTTTTGCATCACCACCAAAACCATGGGTAGGTGAAAAGTTGCACTGGAAATATCTTTTATTTCGACGTATACAAGCAAGAGAACGTCGATCGCAATGAAAAAGACAACATTTTTTTCTCATCTGTAGAGAAAACTCTCTGCCAGTCAGCTTCTAACCAATTTTTATATTCAATTCAATCGGGCTCATCGACTTGCTACGGTTGAAGCTGGGCCTCGACCTCTAACACAAGCTCTCCAACCAAATTCCCGAAGATGTTGTCATATCATTTCAATGCTAATTTGCATGCCACTGCCGAATCTGCACTTGAAGGTGCCAAGCAAAAGCAAACTGTTATCTCAACAAGGAAATTCTTAAATAATAGTCATGGATCGTCGTTTCTCAGGCATGTTTTCATGACTACCAGTCTTCCTGTACCTGAAATCTAACCCCTAGCCGTTGGCCTATTTTTATATAGGTGCAACATAAGTCATCTAACACCACTGTTTCAGCACATTTTGACGGGATCAAATTTCGTGATTCGCGTTACATTTTTACAGTCTCTGGGCCGCAAGGAGACTGCAGCTGCAGCCTTCATGGATATTGAAGGTGCGTTTAATTCGGCCCCCACTGATTCACTGTGTGGGGCTGTGAGAGCCAGAGGAGTACCAAATATTATTGCAGAATGGATTAGTAATATGCTAAATGCCAGAGTGATCAACACTTCACTGAAAGGAGAAGTAGTCACTTTTGTGGCTGGCAGGGGCTGATAACAGGGGGGGTACTATCCCCTCTACTGTGGTCTCTGCTAGTTGATGACCTTCTGGCAGTAATTGGCGCACTGGATGTTTATGTACAAGCATACGCTGATGATATAGTCATTCTGGCTGTCGGAGATGATAGCGATGTTTCCGACAGACTACAGGAGGCTATGTCTGCAATTCAGGGGTGGTGTTAAGGAGAGAAACTCAGCTAAAACCCCTACAAAACCCTAATGGTACCGTTTACCAGGAAGAGGAGGATATTTTGAGGTGAGCATATTCTCCAAGAAAAACCTCGAATTTTGTTGACATATCTGAAAAAACTGTTTTGATAATTGGTTGCCTACCAAATAAAAATTTGAAATATTGAAATTATGCATTAATTTCTTGGCGCGGTGTATTTCATACAATCATGAGTTTATTGGGTAACTTCCACTTCTCTTCCAGAACGGTTTTCCTTCCCACGAAAATCCTTACGTCTTCAATGGAGACTTTGTGGATAGAGGTAGGAGAGGCATCGAAGTTTTTATAGCACTTCTGTGTCTATTTTTGCTTTATCCCGAAGCTATTTTTCTTAATCGAGGTAACCATGAAGATTCCGTCATGAATACTAGGTAAGTTTTCTCTTCTGGAAGTAACACGTGTATATTACTTCATGTTATGAAGACAATGTTGACCAAAATCGTTCTTGGACTTGCTGTCTTGGTTTGGCAAGAACAAGACCAAGCTGACGCTGCGAGATTTAAACCAGAACAAGACTGAGGATTCTCAACTTTTCCGACTCGCATCAAAGTCAATATTATAGTTTCTTTTTCCTACGTCTTATTCGATCGGTAATGAAGATTTTTTGTTTGGTATTTTACCGAAAAAAAACCTGCTTCATAAAAAACTATGCGATAAGTGAATTATATTGTAACGAACGTAAAAGGGAGTGGGGGACTAAGCAATATGGGCAATTTAACATCTATTGCTTCCGCATTATCAAGATTTTGGAAGTCTCGAGATATTTTTCATCAACAAAAATATTGTCATTAAATAAAAATCTTCACTAGCGAGGTGCTATAATCTATTAATTGTTTTCAGATACGGTTTCATCAGGGAAGTTCAACAGAAATATCCGGTAAGAGTAACAATCTTACGAAGAATTAATACCTCTTCATATAATTGGTTCAAAATCACAAACTAGATTTGTCTTTACCTATTTTACTACAGCTACTCAGCTATCAAATTTCATTCTAGCGTACCTCGTCACACATTCTGAAACTAATCGAAGGAGTTTATAGATGGTTGCCTCTCGGAACTATTATTAATGATAAAATTCTTGTGGTGCATGGCGGCATTTCAGATACTACCGACCTCGGTGTTATTAAAGAAATAGACAGGGGTAAGGTGAGTTCAATTTGGAAATACCAACAACTTCATTTCAATATATGATATTGAACATTTAATGCCATTCTATATTTTCAGTACATCTCTTTACTTCGCCCTCCCTTATCCACCAAAGGATCTGATAGCGTAGATAAAGGCGAATGGAAACAGGTAACTAAATTGGAAATAAATATTTGATCAATATATCAATTATATTCACTGGAACAAATTCAGGGAAACTACACCGAAAAGAAGTGTTTTTGAAAAAAATAAAATTCGTGATATAAATCCAGAAAGAATATTCGAAAAACATTTTTGGAACAGTTACAACAAAAAACGGACACCGCTTTCGTTAATGCACTGTTGCAACCATTAACGATATCAGATTGCGGTTTTCAATTATTCTCACCATATTTATGTTAATTCCGAGTTCTACAAAATGACTTCGAGCAGAAAATGAAGTGTTCTGGGCTTCAGAGAAAGGCTTCTCCCGCTTCGTCGTGCGTTGGATGCCCAGTAATTTTTTCCTATAATTCAACCACCTCTTCGGAGGTTATTTACTCAAAATTATGTATCACGAATTGGCCATAAAGATAAAGTATTGTCGGTCAATTTAACATTATACTGCAAGTTTTTGTGGAAAGTTTTCAATAATTATAATGATTAAAGAGCATATAATCAACTCACAATATTTTTTACAATATTAAAAATTTCATATTATCAAAATATTTTTAAGTTCTAACGTGTCCCATAAGTTTTGAGAAAAATGTTATCTAGAACTGCTTTTAAATCGAGTTGGCGTTCGAATTGAAACGTCTCACATAATTAATTCAAGATTGTAATGGAATGCTAAAAAATAGGAAAGGTTGTTTGAATTCGCAGAAAACAGGGGCATCATCGCGTAAGTTAGGAAATAACAATTTAATAGAAATATGACGTTTCGTTTGTCGCAAGTATCTTTAAAACTGTAGATGATTTTAAAAATAATATTTTTGAAGAGCAGGAAACTTCCTGAAAAAGTTTTACCTTCCGAAGCTTTTCCACTATTTTTTATTTCATTTCAACTGTTTAAAATAAGGCAAAAAGATTATCAGTACTTCTGCGCGTACCTAACGAACCTTTATCATAAGGGAAAAGTTGTTCAACTGTTAAATTTAAATACGGAACAGTAAAATTTTGGTCGACTGAATTGCTTTTTTAATAGTTCATAAAAACTCTGATGATTATTGAAGTAATTTACTGAGAATTATTGTATTCATCGATCTTTTCTGTGAGAGCTATAGAAGACATGCTACATGAAAAAATTATTTCACATTTTTAAAAATACAAGGTGTAACAAAAACTATTCAAAACAATTTTTATTACCATTGTCTAACAGAAAATATGTAGGGTTACTAAAATTCTTTATTGTTTTTGATTTCTTGAAATATTTTATGTGAATTTCACATAAATTTCGGTATAAAATTCAATAATCCACAAAGCGTGTTCGTTAGCATCATCAGAAAATACTTGAAAAAGAAATTGAAATTAAAACTATCATTCATAACTTTAATTGTGATTTAATTTACAAAATAGTAAAATGACAATATCATATCAACTACTAGCCAAATATATTCAATTATAAATCCAAAAAAATGCGAAAAGTTCATCTCTTCAACGTATTTTGGACAAATAAGTGAAAATGTAGCAAATAACCTTTCCAAATTGAGATCCAAGTTGAATTCAGATCTCAAAAATAATTGTCTTCGATCTTAATTACCGCTGAAAATATTATCCAGAGTTTTTATCTGCTGTTTATAAGTTATCCCGTCCAGAGTACAATAATTTCAATAAAGACCAACTACATAGTCGTTCCTTGAAAATTAGATAATAAATAACATTTAACATTGTATGACCACTGCTTCCAAAAGGGTCACTCCTCTCCAAGCATTGATAATTTGAAAATGCTCTACATTATCCCAAAAAGTAGAACACTCAGTTACCTAGAATCATTTGAAATTTTTAAATCACCCTTTAATGACAACCCACAGATGATGAACGACCAGATTGATTTATGTACATCGAAATTTTTTATATTCAAATAATAATTCATTTCCAATAGTTTATAAACTGTTTACCTACTATCTGCTTTTTCTAAATTCCATAAAGACCTACTTATACCGGGTTGCGTAAAAGTCCTTAATAAAATTCATAATTCAATGCCGCCAATCATCAGTGTAGCGAAAACGCTCGCACAAGTCGATTTTTCATTTTTATTGCCTAACTTTTAATGATAAATTGAGGAGTTTATCCCTTACTCCCTCACTTTTTATTTTCAAATGGCAACCCTCATCTTGTGATTCTTCTTTTTGCAGATATATGAAGCTTCTAGATATCTGCTAAAAAAATTTCAGAAAAAACGAGTGCTCTCTTGAATACAGAGTGTTAAAATATCAAAATTCATGCATAATATTGATGAGTATGTTCTTGCGAAAAAGGTATTGAGCTCATGTTTGACAATTTTCAATTATGTTTCTGATCGAATCACAAGCAGAGTTTTCAACCCCCAACCCGAAACCAATTTTGTGAGGATATAATGAGGCGCACCCCGTATTTAAGAGAGCAATCGTATTTTTCTGGAATTTTTGTTTGCACAGTTATCTAGAAGCTTCATAGAGCTTTGAAAAGAGCAATCACAAGATGAGAGTTGCTATTTGAAAATAAAAAGTTAGGGTAGCTGTTACTTAGGGGGTTGAGGATAAACTCAATTTATCATAAACAGTTAGGTATTAAAAATCAAAAATCAACCTGTGCGACCGTTTCCGCTAAAAACCGACAATGAATGAGTTACGCATTTTTATTAAGGACTTTTCCGCAACCCGGTTAATGCACAGCACTTTATACTTAGTTTCATACTGTCCGATGATGATAATTTTTTCTTCATCATCGAAAATTGATTAACTAGATCTTTCAAATGAAGCTCTAACCGAATAATTAATTAACTTTTTTTGCTTATGAAAAACCATATATAATATTTTCTAATGGTTCCGTGTCTCAAAAGGAGAAAAGAACCCACTCGTTATCTGTCTGTCTTCCTGTCGGTCTAGAGTCTTTACTCAGGAACACGTGTAAGTTTTTTTTATGCGCGCTTCCCAGGAATAAGCGAACCTGTTACACCACATGAGTAAGCGCCTGGGAAGAATTAGGGTGTCTGTTTACTCGCCATGTAACGCCATATGATGAGAACTCCTTGCCAGCCTAGTGTTGCGGCAAAAGATGAGTCTTCCCAGAACGAGGTCTTTCAGCTCCTTGGAGCATTTTCCGTGGAAGTATCTGTAAAACAGAGAAAGGTCAGCAACTTGTCTTCTGAGTGCCAGCGGTTGGAGATCGCGGGTGATCTCCGGGAGATCGATGAGGCGAACAGCCCGTTTTTGCACACTATCCAACATCCGCGACGAATGTTTGGGCGCAGATCCCCATACATGAGAACAATATTCCAAAGCAGGTCGAATCTGCGCCTTATATAGAAGTAACAGCTATTGCTGATACATGTTCATGCCAGCAAAACTTGGAATTGACCGTTATTCTGAGAAGGTGCATCGAATATATGGATGCAATTTGTTGGTCTTGCATTATTCGAGGAGGTTCTCCAGCGGGGACCTTTCTAAGAAACGTAGTTGCTTGCGTCTTGCTAGCGTTGAAGCTCACCAGGTTTAACTGACGCCACTCAGATATCCTCTGTAAGTCAGATTTTAAGTTATTAATTTGTTGACATCTTTGACGATGAGACTCCGCAGCTGTAATCGGCCGCAGACTCCTGAGAGACGAAACCAGGGTACAATCGTCTGCAAAACTGAAGATCTTGTTCTCTGTAGATGACAGAAGATCGTTTATCTGCAACAGAAACAAGGTTGGCGGAAGAATGGATCCCTGAGGTACTCCTACTCGCAACTGGGAACAATCAGATGTTATACCGTCGACTACAACTTATAATGATCTGTTTGAAAGAAAGCTACTTATCCAACCACCCAATTTTTCGGGAAGCCCATATGCAGCAAGTTTATTCAACAAGGCTGCATGCCAAACCCTATCGAAGGCTTTAGAGATGTCGAGGGCTATTGCTCTAGATTCCCCATGTTTTTCCATCATTGATGTACACACATGAGTGACGTAGGCGAGCAGATCTCCAGTCGATCTTTGCCTGCGAAAACCATACTGACGGTCGTTAATAATTCCCTGCAACTCAAGATATTTGATGAGTTCATCATTTCTGACCCTCTCCATCACTTTGGAGATAATAGGAAGAAGTGCAATAGGGTGGTAGTTTTGGGGTAAGGACTTCTTTCATTTCTTTGGGATCGGATGAATTCTCGCTATTTTCCAGCTGTTCGGGAAAGTCTGACTTTTCATAAGAAATCTGAAACAGACGGTTAAGAATGGGTGCAAGTTCGGTAGCACACTTTCTCAGGACGATTGGCGGTATTTCGTCTAGACGAACTGTCTTCTTGCAGTTCAACTGCTCGAGGGCTCGTCTCACAGCGCGGACTCTGAACTTGATTTCTGCCATGGAAGAATTTGTTCGGTGGTATTGCGTTAGATGACTCCAGCACAGAATTCTTTTAGAACAAGAGAGCAAGGAGATCGGCTTTCTTTCGGAGATGATGCTATACTTCCGTCTTCTAAAAAAAGGCAGAAACGCAGATTTGCAGAATTAACATTGACAGTCTTCGCCATAGACCAGAATTGTCTAGTCCCGCTTGCCTGTTCAAAGAATTTATTAGTTATCCTTCATTGGCTTTGCTCTTGCAGTTGTCAGGTTGCATACGTTCCGTATTCGTACGAAGGTTGTTCTTGTTTCTTCTGTTGGATTCATCTTCCATGACTTGTAAGCTGTAGTCTTGGCTGCAGAGGCTCTTGCCTCTGAGGGATGTAGAGGTCCATTCCTGCATGAATGACTTCTATAACAGATTCAGTGCAAACATTAATGTCTGAAAAGCAGACATCATTGAATAGGAAGCACGAAAAGAATTCACGCAGCTCATCCCAATAATCACGTTTATAGTGTCAAATGTATCTGGGTGGTTAAGGTTCTTGTTTTAGCGGCAGCACAATAAGTCCAGTAGCAGATATAAGGTTGTGGTCTAAGTTGCCTAGCGGTGCTGAGACCTCCACTCCAAAATCATCTGGATCTGAAATCAAAAAGAGATCCAAGGTGTTCGGGAATCAGTTGGGTGATCAGATATTCTTGTCGGTTCGTCGACTAGCTGCGTTAGATTATGGCTGATTGCGAAAGTTTCAGCCTGTCTTCCCGCTTCATCTGTTCTATTGGAGTGGCGGAGACAGTTGGTGTTGTGAACTTCACCCAGTACAATGATCTCAGCTGCCGTATTATGTATCTGAATCCAATCCACCTTATCACCTAGATGCTGAAACAGTCTAGGGACGTGAATATCGTTTGGCGAGCGATATAGACAGCATAAAAACAGTGTTTTATCCTGCAAACAGATTTTAAACCACGCAAGGTCGAAAGCGTCGTTCTCCATCGTGTCCTCTCTCTGGCATGCAACATCCGATCTGGCGAAAACACAGAGGCCCCCTTTAAACCTAAATCTTGTATGTAACTCATACCCATTAAAACGTAAATACGTTGTGTCGGTTGTTTGACTTATTTGGGTTTCGGTGAGCGCCAGCACATGGGTTTGTGCGTTTTGCAGATGCTGGTGAACTGCATCGACATTCACGTTGTTATGCTCCAGTCCTCTGATATTGCAGAACTTTATCAAGAGTTTGCTTTCTTTTCTAAAACGTGAATGAATTAGTGAATTCGCTGGAGGAGTGCTCGTCCCGCATCATGGACTCCTCGAGGCAGTCCCCCCCGGATATCCGAAAGGGAGACTATTTTAACTCTGGATGATTTTGTCTCAGAAGAGCTCCTCATGCTTCATTGCCAATCCTTCCCACCCTAGAAACCGGACCATCCGCCAGATCCCGAAACTTAGTCACACAGGTGACCAATTTACGGAGCCTATAGCTGGATGTGGTGGTATCACACCGGGCGACGGGGGTGAGGCTGCCTGCCACCTTCAGTGCAGAATTAGATTGATACCGAAGAAGTGAAAAAATCAAACTCGGAAGTCAACGTAACTAAAGGATACGAGCTTTTATATTGTCTCTTGTGACATATTTTGGTCTCAGAACGGAATCATAACCTGTCATGTACTTTCTGTTACCACAAAACATGAAATTCGAGTTAGAAGTAATGTGTTATAGCACAGTTAAAGAAAAAATCCCAAAACCTCCAAATTTGAAGTTACACCACGAAAATTTTTTTCTTGCAATGAAATAATTCGCCTTTTCTCTAAAACACGTGAAGGTACCGAGTTGATATTGATAATAAATATACAGGTTTAAAGACGAGAAAAAGAATAATGAAAATTTTCAGCAACGCAATCCGAAAATTCAGGCGTTTATATCCCAATCTGCTACATATTGATGACCTAAAAGCATAAAATTTTACGACATACAATATCTTTTAATACGCACACAGAAAAAATAATGAAAATTGAAAAAAAAATTGCTATATGAACTCATGATGCATGAGCTTCACTCGCACTTGGCGGATAAAGCTGAAATTACAAGGAAACTACACTGAGCCAAAAATTAATGCAAATTTATTTTTTGGTAGGCAACTAGTTATTGAAACATTAAAAATTTTATTTCTCGATAATAATTCAACGCGAATGCAGTGGTTTTAGATGGCCTAGGTTAGGCTTACACAAGAATAGTCCAAGGGCTTGGGATGTCCCATTCAACTATTTCCAGAATGATCCACAGATGCAACAAGACTGGTAGTAACGAAACGGGACGACCTCAAGCAACAACCGCCATCCATGACCGTTATTTATGAATTTCCTCGCTAAGACAAAGGTTCGTTGTTGTAACTTGGATAGAACAGTGGAATGCAAATTAACACTGAAACGATACAACAAAGTCTCAGGGAATTTGGTTTGAGGCTTTCTGTCGCAGCTCGAGGCCCTGCTCTAACCGCAGCCCGTCTGAATTATGGTAGAGAACATGTCAATTGGTTAGAAGCTGACTGGTAGAGAGTTTTGTTTACAGATGAGTCGAGATTTTGCTTTTTTCAATGCGATCGATATCCTCAAATGTACAGACTTCGAAATGAGAGATATGCCTAGTGCAACTTTTTATCTACCTATGATTTCAGTGGTGGTTCGATAATGGTGTGGGGAGAAATTTCTTTGAAGGCCAACACTGATCTGGTCGCCGTGAATAATGGCACCCTGAATGCTCAGCGGTACAGACATTTTGGAAGAACATGTTGTACCTTTTGCGGAAGCAATATCTCTCTACATCTCTAAAGCCTTCGATAGGGTTTGGAATGCAACCTTGTTGAATAAACTTGCTGCATATGGGCTTCCCTACAAATTGCGGGATTGGATAAGTAGCTTTCTTTTAAATAGATCAATACAAGTTCTGGTCGACGGTATAACATCTAATTGTTTCCAGTTGTAAGCAGGAGTACCTCAGGGAGCCATTCTTTCGCCAACTTTGTTTATGTTGCAGATAAACGAATTTCTGTCATCTACAGAGAACAAGATCTTCGGTTTTGCAGACGATTGTACCCTGGTTTCGTCTTTCAGCAGTTTGAGGCCGATTACAGCTGTGGAATCTCAGCGTCAAAGATGTCAACAAATTAATACCTTAAACTCTGACTTACAGCGGATATCTGAGTGGGGTCAGTTGAACCTGATGAGCTTCAACGCGAGGAAGACGCAAACAACTACGTTTTCTAGAAAGGTCCAAGCTGGAGAACCTCTTCTAATGATGCAAGGCCAACAAATTGCATCCAAAGATTCGATGCACCTTCTGGGAATAGCGGTCAACTCCGTGTTTTGCTGGCATGAACATGTATCAGCCATAGCTAAGTCGGCATTAGCTGAACTTTAGTTTTCATTTCAGAGCCAAGCGATACTTCACGTCCTCTCAGCTGTTGCTTCTATATAAGGCGCAGATTCGACCTGCTTTGAAATATGGTTCCCATGTATGGGGATCTGCACCCAAACATTCGTTGAGGATGTTGGATAGTGCCCAAAAACGGGCTGTGCGCCTCATCGACCACCCGGAGATCTCCCGCGATCTCCAACCGCTGGCTCCCAGAATACAAGTTGTTGATCTGTCTCTGTTTTACAGATACTTCCACGGAAAATGCTCCAAGGAGCTGAAAGATCTTGTCCCGGAAAAACTCATGTTTTGCCGCAACACTAGGCTGGCAAGGAGTTTCCATCATATGGCGGTACATTTAACGACCCCTCGAACCTCTCTCTATAAGAATTCTTTCGTTTACAGAGCCGATGAGCTGTGGAACTCACTTCCGTGCAACATCTTCCGAACATCCTACAAGAAGCGACTAAACAGACACCTCAATTCCCAGGCGCCCACGCATGTTGTGTAACAGGTTCGCCTATTCCTCGGAAGCGCGCATAAAAAAACATGGGCGAAAACTTCTCGTTTACACATGTTATTTATTTTATTTATTATTATTTATTTATTCAATTTTACATAGACACCACCAATCTCATATCGTTAGGAAGTACCTTCAAGATCACGAAATAACTTCGATGGAGTGGCTTTCACGAAGCTCTGACCTCAATCCCATCGAACATATCTAGGATAGTCTCAAGGTCATTGATTTTGCGTATTATCATGAATCGTAGATGTAATGCAGTAATTCTGGTCAGAGATGGAAATATTCGGTATTAACAGGTTTTTTTGAGGCTTTTTCCAAAAGTTTTTCATTATTAGAGCTTAATTTCAATTTCTTTGAGTACCGTTTTCATTTCGATTATTCCCAAACACTCCTTAGTGCTGGTATTGCTAGAAAAATAATTCTTCAACATATCCAAACTTCTGAATAAAAAATTTCGATTTTGTGCATCAACTTCTTGACGCAGTGTATATGAGATACGACATCACGACATCAGGGGTTTTATGTTTTTTATTAAAGATGGACTATGCTAAGTCGGTTTCAAATTTTTATTATTAATAATTGAATATAATTTTCGGAATTTTTTTCTACTCATTTTCCGATTTTGTCGTATCTCCAACATTCCTCGTAAGCAAACCCTATTGAATTACTTCAACATTTCAATTTGGGAGGCTTTTACTTGGTATAATTCCATTATCAATAACAAAAACAAGTAATGTTTTTTGAGGAATTTTACTGAATAATTTTGATTCGTAATGCGTTTCACTACACCGTAGCTTCTTCAGGCGAATGAATGTACAGAAATTATGACAACTATAAATATATAAAAATGAGAATATAAATACAAATGTTCTTATGTGAATAAAAGCTTACTGAGTTGCTTCTTCTTGAGTGGTTATTGATGACAGGTATATCCAATAAAATTAAATAATAGATTGCTCCCTGAAGAGATTCAATAGTGGTGAAAGGTTTAAATCGACTTGTTCATTAATGAGTCTACCTGAGTGTATGTGTTTCTCGATTTCTAAAGTTTCCCAAAGATCTACTTTTCAATATTTATTATCTGTATGCAAAATTTCAAATTGTGGGTCGAAAGAGTGATTATATTCTAGGGGATGATTCGCGTAATTTGAATCTGATTTTCTATTTGAAAAACTGCGTTTATGTTCCGATATTCTAATATTGAAATTTCTATGTGTTCTACCAATGTAGAAATTATTACAGTCATAGCAATTCAATCTATAAACACCTGATCTATTATTTTCATCTGATTTGGTTTTTTGTTTTTTATATATTTGCGAAAGCTATTATTAGTTTGGAAAGCTATGTTGAAATTATGTCTATTCAAGAGTAGAAGTAGAGTAGATTTAAACTCTTCACTTCTATTGAATCTCTTCAGGAGCAATCTATTCCTTACTTTTTTATTGGATATACCTGTCATCACTAACCACTCAAGAAGAAGCAACTCAATAAGCTTCTAATTACTCAAGAACATTTGTATTTATATTCTCATTTTTATCTATATATATAGTTGTCATAATTTCTGTTCATTCATTCGTCTGAAGAAGCTACGGTGTAGTGAAACGAGGTGAATATTATTCAGTAAAATTCCTCAAAAACATTACTTGTTTTTGTTACGAATTACTTTACATTACTTACTGAAAAAGTTATTAATAATATTATTTTATAGCTCTTTTCTCGAAATTTATGGGACATTATATTATGAAATATTTTCTTGCGTAAATCGAAACATAGTGTTTTTTTGTCTTAACAGGTATTTGATGTATTATGGTCGGATCCGATGACAGGAAATGGTTGTGTCCCCAACACATTGCGTGGCGCAGGCACATATTTCGGACCGAACGTTACCAGCACATTCCTAAAAAAGCATAATCTGTCATTCCTCATTCGTTCACATGAATGCAAATTGAATGGATACGAACTGTGCCATGACGATCAGGTTCGCATTGAACAATTCAGTTCTAGTCGTTCTATTAACCCTTTTTATTTTAGGTGATCACTTTATTCTCAGCTTCCAATTATTATGAAATAGGATCGAATAAGGGCGCATATTTAAATCTTCTCGGCGATGAGCTCACCCAGCATTTCGTACAGTTCAGTTCCGTGGTTGGGAAAGGAAGAAATTTGAACTGTTTTCAGAAAATGAGTATAATTGAGTCTTCAGTAGTCCGTGAAATTCAAGGACAAATAACCAAAAACCAAAATAAATTGGAGATGGAGTTTCAGAAGCTAGATCCAGAAAATACAGGTTAGAAGAATTTGTCATCAATTATCCCATGCTTTGCTATGTATTATTTTAAAAATTATCCTTGTTTCGAACAACTAGGGGATATGTAGGTTATGGGGATCATCTTAGCGATAATGGAAAAAATGCAAATGTATTAATCAACTATTTATTGCTTTGTACTTATTAGAAACTCCTCTATCTATCAATTGAGTTCAACTTTCATCACTTTTGTTTATTAATGTCGGTACAATAAAAAATTTAGGAAAGATTAAGCTCGATCGCCATTGTCAACATCTGTTGGCAATGGTGATCAGCATGTAGACAATTGTGATCAACACATATCGCACACAGAGTACGATCCAGTACATTCAGCATGCTCCCAAAGCCCACAGAAGTACACTGTACCATATTTCATTGTCTCGTCTGCCACCACATACAAGACACAAGTTACCTGCATCTTCTGCATCACCATCTTCGTAATTCTGGCATAACTCGTCCGTGTTCACACCCGACGTCGAGTCCTACATAATTTTCTCCTTAACTTTCTCACGACTAACCTCTTGTGGCCTGCACTTCTTTCCAGCTCCTTTTCCTTCATTTTTCACAGTTTTTGCTTTTCTTTTTTCTTTTTCAACTAGGGTGTCGGTGTAGATGTTAAAATCGTTGCGTGTTGTTTTTTCTTCATTGTCTTGCCTTGGCAACAATTACTTTCTCAAGCATTAAACTAAAAGTTTGAATACTTGGCATATTCTTAAATGTTGATGGTATATCAAATTGAGACAACGATGCAGTAAAGTCTCAATCTGAGAAAACATTTGCATTTATAGGAAATATGCCTGTTGCTTTGTCTTCGCCCTTGCTCATGAAGGCAACATAGGCAACATTAGAGAATGCTTTTTTCACCAACGGAGCAACATCATAGAGTGTTATTCTTTATGAAAGTTGACTCTTCGTGAATAAGTCGCATTCTATATGCAGGCTTGAATGGACCCGAAAAAAGGATACATCCAATGACTGCATGTGATGAGATGTGTGGAGTGGTAGATTTAATATATAGACATAATTTTTCTCACTATCTTCATAGATGGCCAGAGAAATGTGGCTCGCATGATTATCCAATATTAATAGAATCGGTTCTGAGTAAAGTACTTGAGTCACTAAAGAAAAAGTTCTTCATTTATCCATCCGTTGTCCGAGCATTTATATATTGCTCCTGGTTGGCCATCCCTTTCCAGAATCGGTGTCATCTTCTTTCGGAGGAAAATAAACATTGGCGGGACATAACCACCTGCAGCACTCATGGTGCAGAGCAGAGTGATATTCTTACTCCTCTCCCAACTTGTCATGAAACCTACTCTCTTTTGTCCCGTTGTTGTAGCTTCAGGCAACCGCATAGAAATATTCTTCCTGGTAACAAATCCATCAAACCAAACTCGACTAGCCAATCTTGAACTAGTATTAAAATTGTGTTTTAGCATTAGGGCTTCATCGTATTCCGCCCGTTTCATTTGGTTCGAGGTGCATCTGTAGCATACATTTTCTTGAATATGTCCGCTAATTCTTTTCCGCCTCAGGGGTGAAAACAGTAATACGGCTGAGACGAGATGCCTTAATTGTATGTTTTTGTATCTCTTGTGAAGACTGGCAAATGAAATGTTCATGGTTTTTCTTATGGAATAATTCTGTTTATTAATGACCTGTACAGCCTTTTCCAGGTGGTCTATAGTCCAGTTATTGTTTTCTAAAAAATGAATCATAACATACAATGAATCCTTTTTGCCCTTCTTGATATGTACAATATTTACGCTGAGTTGAAGTACGATGAAAACATTCTGTCAATAGAACAAGAATAACCAGCATAACCTTTTTTTCTCGAAGCAATATTTCAACTTTGCAATGCAGAGAAATATTCATCTTACGAAACGAATATGACCGGGAATATTTTTGCTTATCCGTTTCTATAAGTAAGTAGATATTATTAGAAAGGTTTTTTCATTGTAAACCTCACCTAACCTAACCACACAAACATGGCTTGTAACTAAAACTGATCACCCCTTCACCTAAACTTTATGTTTGAAATCTCCACGCTAGTTTAGCAAATTGTTACGCTAGGACCACTCGGCGTTTTACACACTGAATTAGTGCGTGAAATTCCTTTGAAAATATGCACACCATTAAGTGGATGTTTTCGAGCATACCATGCGTTATTTTTCGCAGGGGTGGTCACCTTCAGCCCCATTCCTCACTCGGCATGAAGTTGCCATATTGGGCTGTAATCTGGGAGAAAAGACTATGTTTCAGTGATGCTTAAGTGTGTCATGTACCCACAGGCATATTATTCTAAGATCTTTTCAAATTTCTTGAATCAATATTATTCCTCGATAGAATGGGGTATGGGTGTTGTAAATGTGTATGGGCAATCAGATTGCCCAGATAGAAGGATTCGACTGTGGTATAGTCTACGAAAGATACAGTGGAAAAGAGTTAAATTGCCCAAAGGCAAAAATGAAAATTCTTTAGATTGAAGTGTAGTAAATCTTTGGAATTTGAACTAATGAAATATGCAAGTGGAATGGGAAAACGTAGGACGTTTAAAGCCTGGAAACCCACGTTCGAATGAAAAGAATCAACGTATTTGAATGTAATTTTTTAATCGATATATTAGTGCATCCCGATAAGACTAAAATACTTAATGGTGCATATAGAGATTTCATTACTGAAGTTTATTTAAGGACCGATAAGTTTCATTTATTATTTAAGTTAGATATCTAAGATCTTCAAGTTAGACACTCCTTTTGAAGTGAAAAAATATAGAACATAAGTTTATAAAACAATTCCATTTCATTGAAGAAAGTGAGCATAATATTTTATTATTGTCTATAGTTTATCACTTACATAATTTTCATAGGTTTTATCACAATTGGAGACTGGTGTAAAACAATGGAATCTTCTACTGGCTTGGAGTTACCTTGGAGAATGCTCAGAAACAAATTGGTTACTACAGATGCAGATACTCAGCTCGTGGCTTATCGCAGCACATTTGATAATATTGGGAAAACATGTTCAAATGTAAGCAACACCTCAATGAGTGCTAAATCTAAGCCAAAACAATTTTTTTTTCAGTCCCTTCAAGGTGTTCAAGGATATTCAACGGTCGTTGAAACTCTGTATAAAAATCGGCAGAATTTGGAAGCAATATTCAGAATAATTGATAAAGACAACTCAGGTGAGTTGTGAGCATTTTATATTTCAAAAATATTACTATAAACTGTTTAACATTCCTGAAACACCATAATCTTAGTGATGAAGCTAAAATGCTCTGGATTTCAAAGAACATCCAAACAAGGTTTTATATATTTGGCCTTTTTTCACTCCAAAAACGTTGTTGTTCAACCAATACTTATAGGGTCATCCATGGACCATTACGCCCAATTTAATAATAATAGTGAACACAAAAACACATCTATACAATTTAGATATTCATAAGACCTCTTATAGAAGCTATGACAAAATGTGAACTGCAAGTTTAGTACATGAACTTATATGAATATGAAGATAAAACAAAAATAATGTAGAAGAAAAAACAGTTTCAATGCATTCTAAAATTGTCATGAATAAAATGATCTCGATATTTGTTCGACAATAGGTCACGTACCCAGAATCGCTTTCAAGATCCAAACAATCTCGGAGTGACTGATCATCTATATATCGTAGAGACATTTTGACTTAAAATTTTGATATGATGATTTTTTTTATTACTAAACGTTACAAAGTTTTGAATTTTCGAATGGTGCCCTGATACCTTTTGAAAGTCGAGTTGTTCTAACTAAATAAAAAATTATTTTTCAGGATATATTAATAGGGAGGAATTCCATGAAGCTTGCGAACTTATCAAAGAATACTTGCCAACTTCAAACTCCATGGAACAACTGGAAGATATATGCCGTTTGATGGATTTGAACAAGGACGGACTAGTAGATTTAAATGAATTTTTGGAATCTTTCAGAATGGTCGACAAAGATCGCAATAGAAACGAGCAGGAAACAGAAGAGAAAGATTCGGTTCCAGAAGTTACAGTTACAGATATCAGCGTATCCACTAATGGAGGACCTTCGACTACCATAAGAAAAAAATCGAATCCCATTAAGAGTGACAACAATAAAAATGAATCTCCAGATTCAGGTTCACCCAGTTCCTTGCCATTATTTACAGTTTCTCCTCTTAGTTCTGCATCAGCTGATATTTTCCCTTCCAAAGATCCATTTTCAGAATTATGCGACCCTCAAATCAAAGACAAATCTGGTGCTAAGATTTCAACAAAACACGAAGAGATATCATTTAGTCTGAGCGATTCCATTCAGTCTTTGAGCTATATTGAAATGACTGAAAAAGAAAAGACTGACCCCGTACTAAAATCGAATTCAGTAAACGAAATTGTTGAATCTAAAGTAGATTCTTCGTCGGTTACGAAAATGAAGCTAGTACAATCTCCTGTACTAAGTACTAGAAGGGGAAGCCAGATATAGAAGAAAGAACTGGTTTACTTAACCTAATATTTTCACTAAATCGATCGAACAGTTGTCGGAAATTCATCATCTCATTGCTAACTATTTGTTCTGAATCAATTAAAATCACAAAATTAATTGAATTCAAAAAGGAAATATTTACTAATGTCAGTACACTTGAGCACCGTCACTTATAAGATGATCTCAAGCCTCATTTTGCTGAAATAGCGATGAAAATATTTCACGAAATTGCAATATTTTTGCCTCGGTTTTATATTTGCCTCATTTCTAATGAGGTTCCATGAAGGAATGTAGTTTTTGCAGCAACTGTCAGAATATTCATAACTGTCAAGGATCCTATATATTAAGCAAATGAGATAAATTAAATCATCGATAATTGTTTGGAATACAAAAATACACTCAAGGACAAAATATATCATAAAAGTAGCAATGAGCTACTTGGACCAATTTTTTCTGCTTCAGGGGCATCAGTATTTCATATATTTTGAATACCGAAGTACTCTATCACGCTTATTTCTAAAGTACTACAATGAATGTGTCCATAATGTGACTTCCCAAAAAATTTCTTGAATATATTTTATTTTTTGTATATCTTATGTAGAGACTATATCATATTATGAGCAATATTGTTATGAGTGATATTTATATTCATTGTAAAATCTATTTAATAAAGTTGAAAAACAGTGTTCTTCCAATTTTTAGTATTCTTTCTGGGGAGACAAATGCCTCAAATAATCACTAGGATTATATATAAAAAAATGAATCATTCGAGTTCTGTCTGCCGATTTGGAAATTCTGAATAAGTTCTTCAGGGTAACTCGTCCAGCCCTCATCCTTGAAAAAATGAGGTATCTTGCTTTCATATGAATAATCACCAAAAAGATTGACAACTGAATTATGATTTCTATCCCAAATCTCTTTATGCCATACCTGCTCCTCATTACTTTCAAATACAACAGAGTCAAGAGCTGTAAACATGGCACAATATTTCTCAAAATTTAGCTGGGTTAGCTGTTTTTTCTTTTCTAGGTTAAATTGTGCTTATGTCAATAGATTGATATCATAGATATAATTGAATGAGAATTGAGTGATACCATTAGCTCAATCTGAATTTACTGGTTACATGTCCTCTGCAATACGATTCTTCCACATCCACAATCAGCTTTGAAAGAGAGTTGGGATGAGTATCATTCTCTTTCAGAACCTTTACCAATAATCATCTACGAATTTCGGGGTCTACCTGTTTTGAGGTTAAAATCTTTAAAACCGATGTGGTCGTTTGGTTTTTTGCGCACTCTCTTCGGTGCGTTGGCATTTTGGAAAAGGAAATGGAATGAAGTTGTTTTTAATGAATTCGTCATACAAGATCCTACTCAGAAAGTTCCTGGTTTTGGTCTCAGTACTCAATTTTTGAGTGGAATTCTTTTGAAAGAACTGCGAGTTAAATAAAGCTTGACGCAACTGGAGAATACTTCTTGACACTCTATTAGTCGAAAATAAGCAGCTTATGCACTATAGCAAAAAAGTTAAAAAAAAAATTTATCCCTTCTATCGATGTCAGACTTTTTCTGTTACAGGTGAATAATTTCATTGCGTAGTATCATTTATTTTGATTCTATTTCTCAGTAAATTTTTAATTGACTGCGTTTACGTTGTAAAAAATAAGTTTAATTTTTTTTCTAAATAACGCATCTAACCGAATCGCATAAAATTGAAATTACAGATACAGAATTAAAGCTGCATTTGTTCGGTTATTTGATTTATTTTCAACCAAGGTATTACGAGCAAAATTGAGGCACAATAGCAGGAAGTGTATGTGAGACATAAATCTTGAAAAAGACGATTCGTTGTTTACCACGGTACTTGAATGAATGTTCTGCTGAACTTTCAAGAAAATCCAATGACTTCTGCAAACCTAATTGTTCAGGACCATAACGTTTGTGATGAAACGGTATTGAAAATTATTGATAACTCAAAGATGCATCTTCACAAATTGCAATTTGCACAAGAGCTACTTGAGGATGATTTAGATCGGAGAGTGGAATTTTGAGAATGTATAATTCCATTATAATCAAAACATAGAATAGAAATTGATACCCTTTTCTTGAATTTCAATAAATGAATATTACTCAAAAAATTTTGAATGTTTCTATAATTTTCATTTATAAGTAGATATCATTCTACAAACTATGCTGATCGAAAATATTATTCTTTACTAAGGCTCTGTCAATTCGTTAGATATTTGAATGAAGAGCCGACTCGTACCTTCTCCAAAAGCTTGTCTTCGTTACTATATGATTTTTGAATCAGATCATATATCTGGCGAAGATATCGGGTATTAAATGGAAAAATATAGAGAATCTCAATTTTTTCACGTGAAATCACAATTTTGGCATGTTTATGTATATTCTTCTAGTGAGTAAATTTCCTGCTGGAAATTTTTCAATTCACCAAAAACTTATTCACAGGTGTAAGACAAATGACTATTTCTTTAGCAACAGAACCTTTGTTTTCCTACTTTATCAGATTTCATGTCATCTTTGGAAAAATAAGATCGGAATGTGTACACGACATAAATTTTTCTGATTTATTCTATCGCGAAAGGCGTTGAATCATTATATTGCTTCTTCGAAATAACTGTTGCGAAAATACAACCTCTAATATTTTCAATCAACGCCACGAAGATTATCAAACATGTGGATCGCAAATATTTTCTAGAGTTGGTCTCAAAATTACAAGTAGAAGTGATCCAAAGTACGAGATGCGAAACAGAGAGTCAGTGTTCTACGAATTTAAAAAATTATAGATTTCATCCATATAAAATTAGGATGGTTTAGGAATTGAATGATGACTCTGACCATTTACTTTAACTATAAGATTGAATCAGTTTTTCTCGTTTTTCGATGGTTCACGCAAACATCTGATCAAATACAAACATTCATACGCGTTAACATAGGATGTTGAGGAAACTTTCCTAGATTTCACTACATCTATCTTCGTATTTCAAAAAAAAATTGCGACAAATTTTAACCAAGCTGTGCCTATTGAAGATTTTCATTGAAAACTGAATCTTTCATGCCTTTCAGTGATTCACCCTGTATCATCATATTGCAGAAGAATTAAAAATCAATTTACAATCATGTAGCAATTCAGAGCAGCTTTCCATAAAGGTATAACTTGACCTGTTTTCCGTAATTCCAAATGACTAGGAGTAAGAACCCTTGCTGTGCCTGCTTGTTGATGTTACGCTGAAAGATGGCTTCGTTCTGAAGACATTAAATTTGATTATGGTTATTAGGTTTTATTAATATGTGTACATATAAAAAATATTTGGCAGCACCAGAGATTCATTACAAACATTCATAAAAAGATTAATTTCGATTTATATGGCACAATTAATTTATAATAAAAATAGCAATTCCAAAATAATTATTAATAATTATTAATAATTAGAATTTAATAATATATAACACTTAAATATTAATCTGGCAGGTAATTGCTATAATATAATTATAATACTAAGAGCGATTTTCGATAGTTTCATTATGTAATGAACACTATACTAGGTAAAGGTCAGTGACCACAAAAACATTAATAAAATATTTTCAAGCATTGATACATGATAACAAACATTTAAAAATTAAACGGAATGTTATAATTCACTCTAAAATAATATGGAATTTAACTCATTCATATTGTGCAATGAAAATTAATGAATACTTTTTCACCAATATATAATTGCTTTCTATCTAATTTCAGTTGTGAATCTATACAACTTATTTACAATTCCAAAAAGAAATGTACATTTGAATTTTATGAACAATGGAACATGATTTGATATTTACAATTACCTGTATTTACCGAACTTCAACTGTGCAGAACATATGTGTATTATTATAAGATAAAGACGATAACTACTCATGTCTGAAAACTTGTCCCAAAGCTTGAATTGACTTATAATGAAACATGTTCAAAGTATATCAGACATGTAATTAGATATTTTAAGCTGACGCCCATTTTTGAAATATAAAAAATTTCTTTGAAAATTTTATAACCAGAAATTGATTGATGTAGGATATGTTGAGTTCATTTTATCATTATTGACAATAAAACTTGCATAAACCTACAAATCAATTATTTTGGAAATAGTTCATTTGATTGGCAATCTGCTCAATGAAAGTGAAATGAACTAATCATTGTCATGAAAATAGTTATACATAATGTTCACCGAGATTTAAACTAGCCAATGTTAGTTTCCTCTATACATGCGAGTAACCGAGCATACTTTATTAAAATTTTCCTTTAGTGCATCTACGGCATCATAATATTTATTATGTGATTTCTCATAAAACCTAAAGTGAAAACGTGACATTACATAAGGTGATTGACCATAATCAAGAAAAATTCAAAACTAGAATACGAAAACTTATTGTCCGAAATTAAGTTGAATATAGACACTTCCTTTGTAGATTATTTCAAAACTGTATTTTTGTATTTATTATGTCAATATGATGTCGCTTAGTTTTGGTTACAAAATTACAATAAATTTCAGGTGCGTAGATATAATATCGCAAAAAGCGAACATTTGTATTACAAATAAGACTATTCGAACACTAATTATGTGTTTGTTTATGAATTATTCACATCATATTACATAAAAATGCATTTTGTGAAGTTACATAGGGTAAGATTTTGTACAAAAAACACATTTATCTTCCTGGTCACTGAATTTTAGTTCTTTCCAAACTTAATAATAATAGCTGCAAAAAAATTATTGATGAAGGGATTAGCCGGATAAATATAGCGTATCAGTCCACAAGTGACAACTCATTTCAAAACTTACTTGATAACTGGACGCGATTCATATAACTGTCAGCGTCCGACGCCGCTTTGACTATGGTATATGAAAAAAAAAAAAATTTGTAACTTTGGCTATCATTCAGAGTCATATATTTTGGAAATGCTAGAAATTCAAAACCAATACAAGGTTTTAGGTAAGCCTTCAGAGCCTTACGAGTTTGCTTTCACTAAATAAAAATATGATTGATATTATTTAGCATTCCTCATGACTAACAATCCCAAAAATTATATATATTAGTATGCACTTATTAAAAATTCGTTTGGAAATAGTTGCTCCAACATTTTAAAAAAGCTATACTTAGACGCACACGAAATATATCTGAATCAAAAACTACAAACTTCACAAGGACACAAATTACGCGAATATAGAGACTCAGTTATATTACGCTCAAGGACAAATCCGGAAGGGTTTAGTGAGGCCAGAATAAACAGCATTATTGCTGTGATTGTCTAATGGCAACCATACAGTGAGATGCTGCTCTCATGCAGCTGCTATTACTTAACTTAACACATACATACATTGTTATATGGATGTTTATTCAGGATGGTACATTCCCCTAACCTATTAACAACGATAAGTGCGTTTTGAAATATTTCAATTATAATTAATTACAACATCAATGATGACTAAAATTGTTTAGTTTTCATTAATTGATATTATAAGGTTTATCTGAAAAATGTAAAATATCCATATCTCAAGGTTGAAACTGCATGCTACTGTGAATATCATATGAATCGTGTCTATTTTGCAAGTAATTATCAAAGTAGATTGTCATTTGAGGTTGATTCGCTGTATTCATCTTGATCCATTTAGATCTAACAGTACTATAAGTACTAATCATGAAATACCTCATACACTCTTGACAATTCAAAATGTAAATAATTCTGATTCAATAAATTGATTTGTTCATATTCCATTAATTTTAGAGTAAATTATATATTTCCGTTTATCTTATAAGGCTACATTAGAAAACTATAATAATTGAACAGAAAAAAAAGGAACTAGATATAAAGTTTTCAGAGTTATGATTACATCAATCCAAAATCATTACATTTTTAAATTTACTATGAGTTATCATATATTTTTATCAAAGATATTATGATTCGAGGATTTGAAGTCTTTTAGAGTAATACAAGATATTTAAAACATTTTAAAAATTAATATATTAAATGCAAAGAATATGAATCATTTGTATAAGCGTTTAGACAACCATCAATACACAAATCTAATATGAAAGCAAACCGAAATTTTTAAGGATCTTTATACACTTCCCA
Organism: Cryptolaemus montrouzieri; assembly: GCA_013387265.2. Classification (NCBI taxonomy): domain Eukaryota; kingdom Metazoa; phylum Arthropoda; class Insecta; order Coleoptera; family Coccinellidae; genus Cryptolaemus; species Cryptolaemus montrouzieri. The sequence continues at coordinate 52,388,258 of JABFTP020000001.1, read as the reverse complement.
AAAATGTCTGCAATAATCCCAAAAACTAATTGAAATACTGAATGAAACAAATTTCCCAATAAAATTTGTCTTAGGAAATATTTAGCTTATTTATATCTCTGTATCTTGAATTATAAATCATTATATTTAAGAGATTATATAAAGAGAAATGCTGAAATGGAGAATTATTTTGTCATGATTAAGATTGAAGATCTTTTTGTTTCAATAAAGAAGTTGTTCAATACTTTTTCTTATTGTGAATTTGATACTCTCTTTGAAGAAAGAAGTGAATGTGCATTAGTATTATCCAAGAAGACTAGAGACAATAAGAGCAAACACTGTTGATGGATGTAGGATGACATAGTGTCGTTTCCTGCTATCTCCACCAACTCCTGTTCACACTTGCGCAATGTACCCACACGCACGTTTTCTACCATGGCCGCCACTGCTGGAGTTTTCCGAATGTGAAGTGTGGAATAGCTGATTGAAAGCCTGGTGGAACTGCAGTTCAGAGACCTGTAATTTCTGACAAAATATCGAATTTCCTTCAGTGCGCAGTGCTTGGCGTGAAAACAGGTAAAAGTGGGGAGGCACTATACCGTCGCAGAGCGGCATATCTCACCACAGCACTTTGCCCTACAGGTACCTAGTCTTCTTGATATTATCATTTATTTAATTTTTTCGTCATAGAAAACAAGTAAAAACCGTTAAATTTAAATTAGCATGTTCATATTACTAACCTCAAAAGTAGTAGAAGTAATTTTATTTAGAGATGGAACTTTTATACTGGCTGAAAACCAGAGGAGATTTTCTATTACTACTGAAAACCATTAAAAAATAATTTACAGGAAATTCTCTTCAAAATTAATAGAAATTCATTGAATACTAATTTTGAATATTAAAATTTAATTTAAATTAATATAAGTACTGAAATACAGTGATAATATACCTAAAATTCATCATGTCTTGCTAAGGCATCTCCAAAATCTGTAGCTTGAGATCCTACAAATAAATCATATTTATTGAGAATTTCTTCTTTGGTAAGTTGCTCATCAGCATCACTGTCAGCTTCATAAATAAGATGTCTAGCTTCAGCCTCTGCATGATCAAAATCAGGAGGCAGAATCCAATTTTTTACTTCTTCTACATCCATGAAGCCTACAAAATATAGAAAAAAATTGTTTCATCATATTCGACTGGAGCCTTTATTATATATGCAGTTTAATATAATAAAATATATTTACCATCCCCATCTTTATCCCTATATGTGTTGAATTGCTCTTTTTCGCTCTTAACCCAATCAGGTTCTTCTTCATCGTCATGTCCAGAATACATGTCACCGATATATTCCTTTAAGGATACTTTTCCATCATTGTCTTTATCAATATCTTCCATTGTTTCTTGAATGACTATATCCTTCATGTATTCATCTTCTTCAGGATGCAGAAATTTAGAAAATTCTTCTCTAGTTAGAGTATCATCTCCTAAAATTAATATATTATAAAAGTTAACAAGGGGAGTAATGAATAACCAACCATTTTTGTCAGCCATTTGCCACCTTCTCCTGTCTCTTTTCATCATTACATTGTACGAGTAGTTTTCACTATCTTTATCGAGAGTTGATGCATCCAAAGAGTCCATAAAACCATATACTAATTTATAATAACTATCCCATGATAATGTTGGGTTATCTTCAGGATTATGTTGTTTCCATTGCCTGTTTATATCTTCAGTTATGTACCTTTTTGGGTGAACCTAATCCAATCTTTCAATTCTTCACGTGAAATAAAACCATCCTTGTTATTATCAATTTTCTCAACAATTAATCTGAAAAAAATTATATATAGAAAAGTATAAGAACTTAATAGTCAGTATAACACCCCTAAAATAAACCATTTCAATGAGTTTCACATTTTTCAGATTTCTGTTAATGTTTGCTTAGCCTGACCTAGTGATATGTGACAAATAATAAAAATAATTTCCAACAGTGTAAAACATACAGAGATAATTGAAATGAACGTCAACTCACCCCAATCTCCTTTTACTTTCTTCAGGTGACAGCTGATCGAATGTTTTGGCATCTTCACCCAAAAATGCCTCATGATCATATTCTGCATTATGAACATCATTATCAAAATGCTCCTTATTGCTCAACTCTCTATCAAATACTCTGTCTGTTTTTTCATCTTTTGGAAGAGCGGAAATTAAATATAAAACGGATGAAAAACAGACTATTTTGTACATATTGAACATACTGAAATATTAAAATGACTATTTCAATTGAATTAATTTATCCCAGAATACTTCAATGCGTCTGTTCACACTTCTTTCTTTTGATAAATCAAACACATACACGTCCCAACTCCCAACATACAGCATTCAATAGTTCAACACAGCACCTTCTCAAATTACTTTGCATCCAACTGAACAATGAAAATTGTACACATCATCATTCTCTTCTCATCTCATCTCTTACATCTCACAATTCAGGAAGTTAATAAAATGTCTACCCACCCACCGTTGTTATGTTATTTTAATCTACTGTACTGTTTAATCGATTAATTTAGAATAGATAGAAGTACAACACACTATGCTTTCTTATTTTGGGTCAACTCATATCATCCAATTTCATCCAATCAACTATAAATTCAGATTCATAACCTAATCTTTAACATTCGATAATTAAATCGTTCTCAGAATATCAAAATACTTGCTTTTGCTTGTAACAAGAACCTAAAGGTAATGTAAAGAAAATTTGACTTTCATTTTGAAAATTTTTTATTGAAATAATAAAATTGCAATTTAATTTTTTACTCAATAGCATCAATAAATTTGCCAATACTGCAAATTTGAAAACATGATTGTTTTCATACACTTAAGCCTCGTTCGCACGAACAAACTATTCAGCTTTGCTGGCTTTTCAAGATGCACACAATTCGTCAGTGTGAATAATAGAAACAAAAGAGATATAAGTACCTATTATTTCTGAAAATTTTTAACTTTGATAAATTCATAAAGGGTAGAGCTAATTATACTGAAATCAAAATGTTTCTAAAAATAGCCATGAGATGTAACATCATTCTAATAGAAAGATCGTTTCCATTCAACTACTGCAGTTCAAAGATACTGAATTTGATTTTACCATAAAGCCAGGAAGATACATTTTTCTCTTTATTAGTGCCATGATACAAATCTAATAATATCTTCTTTATCAGAAAATTTTATTGAGCATACTTATATCTTTTTATTGTTCCTTTTTGAAAAATGTATTTATTAAAGAATTGAAGTTGCTGTATTCATAAAAAGTACTTATTGGATGCATTGTAATTACTTAAGACCACACAAATATCTCATTATTCTATGTGAAAATAAAAGAAGAAGAGTTATGGACAAGTTGAAGGAAAAATGGGTTAGGATTATAAATTTGAAAATATGAGTGAACATTTTATAATTGTTATGTTTATTCGTAAGATGTAAAACGTTGATTTACAATACTGAATATAAACTATAGTTTAGACTCCTGAATTTGTAATTGAAATATGAATTCCAAAGAAAAAATCATCTGAAAGATGGTCTAATAGACTTAACAGCAGGTTCCCTAGGTTTGACAAATATTAGATTAACATAATTTCTAGAATTACATCATTCTTTTATTTCAAGGTGGAATAGCAGTGGTTTATGTAGGGCAACCTTTAGACACTGTTAAAGTAAAGATGCAAACATTTCCTTCTGAATATGGAAGCATGATCAAATGTGTTAAGAATACCTTACTTACAGAAGGTATATCAAAGGGCCTATATGCTGGAACTGTACCTGCTCTAGTATGCAATATAGCGGAAAATTCAATTTTGTTTCTGTCATATGGACTTTGTCAAAAGTTTATACAGAAAGTGAATGGAATTTCTAATGTTAATCAGCTCACAACATTAAACAATGCATGTGCTGGTTCACTAGCTTCTTTTTTTGCATCTCTTGCAATTTGTCCTACCGAACTGATAAAGTGTAAGCTTCAAGCTTTGCATGAGACAAATGGAAAAGTGAATATTTCAGATAGTGCATCTTCTAAGATAGTTAGACATATATTAAAATCTGAAGGTATTATGGGTTTGTATAGAGGATTTGTGCCCACTATAGCTAGAGAAATGCCGGGATATTTCTTTTTTTTTGGAGGATATGAAGGTGAGGGAATATTGATACATATGGTCATTTTAAGATTGGTTATGGAATATTTTTCTGTGAAAGAATGTGAATTCAGTGCTAATTTTTCAGGTTCTCGCAATTTATTGGCATCACCTGGACAAAATAAAGATGAAATAGGATTGTGGAAGACTATTATATCAGGAGGTGTGGGTGGTGCCCTTTTTTGGTCTACAACTTATCCTATTGACGTAGCGAAATCGAGGATTCAAATATACAACTCAGGAGAAAGTTTGATAAGTTTAATTATGAAGATAAGTAAAAATGAAGGATTTTTAACATTATATCATGGATTAACTCCAACTTTAGTCAGGACAATACCAGCTACTGCTGCACTATTTGTTACTTATGAATATTCCAAAAATTGATGTATTATTTTTTTCTGACAGGGATGACTGACAAATTTCATGAAGTATTTATGTTTATAATTTAGTAAATATCACATTTGTTTATTTTATTTTCATATGGGTGTTCCCAAAGTACACTGATATATTGTTGTGTGCTATTAATCAATTAATTTTATGGCAAAATATTCCTGTAAATATGTGTGATTGATTTTTCCTAATGAAAATACATGATGCTTTTGCAATAAATGAGCACCACCAACTGAGTGAAATTTATTGCAAACTCTATTTTGCAAAACTGATAAAAAATATTTTTCTAAATAGTTTTGATAGTTTTAATATTTTATGAAGTCCTAGGAGCAGCTTAGATTTTTATCTCCAAAATAAAGTAAAATAAGAAAAATACACAAGAAAAAGAACTATATTTTTACTTGCTTAGTATAAAATTGGAAAAAGTTGATTTCAACAATATCAACTAAAAAGTTTATGATAAAAAACGATTAATATTTCAAATTACTTTAGAAACACCCAGTAAGAATGAAGATTGGTTGAACTTTGCAAACATTCGAAGGTTCTTCTACAAGTTATTGCATTTACTCTACCATTTTGGTATGAAGAAATTTGTATTTTACTGAAATATTCAACTTATGAATGTGTTCATTTTATTTATGAAAAGGAGAAAAAGCAATAGGGAAATAAGTTTATCCATTTTAAGAAATGACGACAAAACAATTGGGAAAATTTGTATATTTCATTTGGTTTCAGGAAATAAAAATTTATTTTGATCAAGAAATCTATTACTGATTGAGGAAGTCAAGGACATAGAACAAATATTTCAATCTGTTACCATATTTTGAATAAATATCACAATATTGAGGAAACCGAAATGAAGTATTACATTGAATCGATTAAAATTAATAATTTCATGGATAATGCAAACATGAAAATAATGTAATTGTTCAAAAGCATTTATTCATTATGAAGTTGTTCAGTTATTCTGAAAATGGGTATTTTCTGTAGGTAATATTTTAGAAGTTTTAGATGTGGTTGTTATTAAAAATCTCAAGAAAATCAAATTGTAATTTCATTGAATCCCATTGAAATGATTCCTAAAAGCAAATCTCGATGTGGGGGCATTAATGCAACAGCTTGTGTTGTTTCGGGTTCTCCTTGAACCAAACATATAATATATACCCTTCTACTAAATATATTCTCTGTAGTTTGAGACAGTCATTATAGCAGTATAAAATATCTATTTTTGCCCAAAAATGAATTGTTATGAATGACCAAATATTGATGTCCACTTTTTGAAATTCAAGGTATCCCAAAACCTGAAGCACATCATTGAATTATGAAGGTACTTTTAAAAAACATTAAAGAATCACCAAGTTTATATCATTAACTTTGAATATGTGATACATCTCAATGACTTATTTTATATCAGCCTATTATTCTGAAGCAATTACTAAGAAATATCTTTTGTCCATATTTCTTTAAAATTGTGGAATAAACAATCTTTGTCCTGCAATGTTTTTTATATCATTTTAAGAGTACAAGTATTGTTTCTATATCACGTTGCTAAATTATGGATTTCTGATTATTAATTATCAAAAGTTGTCCCGCTTGTATTCAGTTTAGGTTCTTTACTTCTATAGGGTTTTACAAGTAGTTTTATATTTTTATTAGATGAAATTTCAGGTACTGTTGCTATTATATCGTCAGATTGAATCGAAGTACCATCCCCTTCATATTTGATCTTTCAATTAGTTCAATTCTGTATTTCCATTGAACATTTGAAATCATAAGTTCAAAAATCTTGAAATTAGTTTGTCTATTCAAACTTTTATTTGAATTTAAAGAGAGTTGCCGGTAATCCTGTATTTTACGCTGACCGCCATCGCGCATCGTGTACCGAGTCGACGAGAAATGTTTCCGAATGATTTGAATTTCAAACCAGTGTTGCCACGATTTATCTCACGTCGGAGATTTGACTACCTATCGCTGAAAATGAATAGCAAAGGATAACATATACTAATTATACTATTGAAGTGAAACCGATAGCAAGACACTCGCGTAATTTCTCGGAAGCGGAAGGAACATGGGTTTTTTGATTATGTCAAGCCTAATAGAAAGAAAAATTAATTTCGGCTCATCCACTGCAATCTATTCAAAAAAAGTAACTGAAGGTAATTAATTAGTATAGTGTGGATAGTCAGAATTCACTGAAAAAGTGTTTACTTACTAATTTTGGGTCCCAGAATCCAAATCTTAAATTATTTTGCCCCAGAAGGCTATCGTTTAGGAAAAAAACAAAATTTCCTTGAAAGTCATCTTGCCTATATCATTCTATCTCTATAATTGCTTCAATAAAATGCCTTGTTACTATTATAATGGATGAAATACACACATGTAACATTAATCAGTAATTTTACTTTCAAATATACATCAATTTCTTATTAAAATTCTTTTTAATTCCACTGTTGATTTTCTAGACAGTTAACCCGCCATATTTTCAATGATTTCATGTTACATGTCATACGACGTACGACTCAAAACGCAAGAAAAAGATAGAATATATCTCTCTCGTTCATCACTGAGACCGAAATTCAAATGGAAATATTTTCAAACTTAACCTAACTAACCTAATTTTACCTAAAACCTAACCTACTAACCTAACTAATTCAATTCAAAATTATAAATTTAAATTAGGTTCGGTTAGGTTAGTTAGGTTGGTTTGAAGAGATTTCCATTTAAATATCCCTCTCTGTTATGACGGGAGATGGCGAGTACGTCACTATTGACGGGTTCAAGTCACGTAGGTCTTTCACTGGAAATGTGTGAAATTGTTGCCTAATATTGAGAATTGAGGGGCATTCATATATGGAAAGTAAACATTGCGGGTTAACTGTCAAGAAAATAAACATTCGAAAGGAAATGCATACCGGCTCGGTGGCGTAGGGGATATGATGCTCGTCTCCTGCGCAGAGTTACCTGGGTTCAATCCTCATAAAATCGGTGCGATTTTTCGGATCCTGAAAATCACTTGAGTATTCATCTTTCGGAGGAGATGTAAAGCCGTCGGTCCTGTCTAACAGAGATGTGTTGGACATTAAAGATCCCTTCCCTCGACACGAGAGGGGTTCGGCAAAATTCCCGGGTTAGTGAAGTGACAGAATTCCCCACCGTGTCATTGGCCGAAAGGCGGAAATAGAGCACGTTAAGGGAATAACAAACAAACAAACAAACAATGGAAAAGCATTTTAATAAGAAATTAATGTATGTTCGAGCGTAGAATAACTCATTATTGGTACATGTGTGTATATATTGTAATAGTAACAAGGCATTTTAATGAAGCAATTATAGAGTATGAATCACATAGACAAGAGGACTTTCAAGAAAATTTTGTTTTTTTCCTAAGCGATAGCCTTCCGAGGCAAAATGATTTCAGATTTGGATGCTGGGACCCAAAATTAGAATGGAATCACTTTCTCAATGAATTTTGACTATCAACACTGTGCTAAATAATTACCGCGAGATCAAACATTTATTCTCTTATTTGATCGTGAAATTGAAATCAACATCAGGAAAGGGATCTAAACACTGTCTGAAATTTAAATCGTTTGGAAACATATCTGGTCGATTCTGTACACGATGCGCGATGGCGGTCAGCGTAAAATGCAGGATTACCAACTGCCACCTCGCAGGATTACTAGTTATCTGGCTTTCAGTGGTTATGGATTCAACCTTTAAGTTTAAGCATCCAATCTCTATCAAAGATAATTTAAATACATTTTTATACTTAGTCAATCTCTCTATATCTTTCATTTTTTTGTTCAAAGACAACATCGATGACTCGAACTCGGATTCGAACCGAGCACCTATGCATAGCATATTCCTACATACTTACGCACTAACCGTGCCGTCATCTAAGCGGTCCAATTTAGGAAAGGAAGTTAAACAAAAATCACAGAAAGTTTCGAAATTCTGTGCTACGCATCAAATTCAAACAAAAAGAAGAACATTGAAGACCTATTCAGGGTGCAATATTCAACCTTCAGTAATGTTGAATATCGCTCAATGAAGAAACTGGTTCTCTCAGGGTCAAAGTAGTAGTTGTTCAATCTAGTCGAATGGCAACAGACTGCAGTTTCGTTTTCGTTTGAATTCATTAGTGTTCCATACCTATTCGAAACATTATTATCATCTATTGATTATTATGGGTCGGAGAACTAGATTCTTCAGCGAGGGATATTTATCATTCTACGGAAGGGTGAATAAAAGTCTTCAATATGTTTACACATATATCCATAAATTTCGCGTGTTATTGGATATTGAGATTTCAAGTGAAGAATTTGTTTTTGACGCTATATAGTCGTACCTACTCATACATATAATTATAGAAACGAAATTATTCATTGTAATATGAGACCTTTCGACGGATTTGAATGAAATTAAGTCATCCTTGTCCCTAACAGAGATATGATTTTCACATATTAATTCATTTGACTCAAAAATCCACAGTAAGAGGGAAAATATAAGCATCCGTAAGGAAAAAATCAGAGAGAAAATGCCATTTCAATTTGTTCCTTGTAATCAAGAACACATGTTCTAGAGTAGTTCTGTGACTATTTTGACATCTGACGCAACTAGGAACTTTCTGTGGTTTCAATTTTAATGTCAATCTGCCATTATCACAGTTTTGTTTGTTGAGAAATTTAGTAGTTTATATCATTTAATAGTTGATTGCCGTTGTCGACTGTGTTTAGACCTTCGAAGCATTTTCAATAATTTCAAGGTAAATACTGTTGTAGTTCCCAAAAGTATTTTTTCAGATATGTTTATTTGAATATTTTGGTATCCACTTTTTTCGCTATTGTTACAGATGCCGCAGATAAAACTTCAGTCATCTGATGGAGAGACGTTCGCAGTTGATGTTGAAATTGCAAAGTGTTCTGTTACAATTAAAACAATGTTGGAAGATTTAGGAATGGACGAAGAGGAGGAGGAAGTAGTTCCATTACCTAATGTCAATTCCGCTATTCTGAAAAAGGTAATTCAATGGGCGACTTACCATAAAGATGATCCTCCACCACCAGAAGATGATGAAAACAAAGAAAAACGAACTGATGATATCTCTTCATGGGATGCAGATTTCCTTAAAGTGGACCAGGGAACCCTATTTGAACTCATTCTGGCAGCAAATTATTTAGACATCAAAGGTTTATTGGATGTTACATGTAAAACTGTTGCTAATATGATAAAAGGAAAAGCCCCAGAAGAAATACGAAAAACTTTTAACATTAAAAATGATTTCACAGCATCTGAAGAGGAGCAAGTTCGTAAGGAGAACGAATGGTGTGAGGAGAAGTAAAATGTATTGTCTCTCTGTATTATAAATTTTTTTTGATGTATCAATGCCATGTTGAGTTTCTTTGAAATATTCTTATTACATTTAAATTAATTTGTTCTATATTTAGTTGTTTAAACATGGAAACTTTTTTGAATTATAAATGAATTTGAATGCTTTGATCAACATATGCTACTTTGAACTCTTCTTGTGACAAATTGTAATTCCTATAGCTTAGCTGGTTTAAGTCAAAATAGTATTAATGTTCAAAATTTGTCACTCAAGTGAAACTCTTAATCTTGAAAATATAACCTGACTTTCTATAACACTTTATTATATGGAAATACAAATAACATTAAAACCATATATTACAAATGTTGAAAAACCAACGTGAAGTTATTTAAAATCTGACTTTCTTCTTAAATTTGAGTTCAGGTTTCAGTAAAATGAAGTTCATATGCAATTGAATGTTTTGATATGATTTTTAAACCATAATCAAAAGCATCAACCTTTTATTATAATATTTATGAGGGAATTGTTAGGATATTAACATTTTTGAGAAATCTAAATCAATTTCCATTATACATACTATCACTTATTATTTAGTAGTAATGATAACTCAACGTTTATTAACCCACGAGGATAAAAATAGATCTTGATATCTATAATATAAAAATGAATTGCTGAATGTGTTACTAGGGACAAATCTCGAAAACAGCTGAACCGATTGTGTCAATTCTTCTTTCAAAATATTCCTTGAAGTGTAGGGATGTTTCTTACTTGGAGAAATTTTCAAAAAATTGAAAAAACCTAGAAACAACACTATTATATATATCTTACCTGACCTAACATCAGTCAAAAACAATTTGTGATAAAATGTCACTTGTAATGTGAACGTCTCTTTAATCTATAATACTAAATCAGAAAGCCACACATTTCTATTAAAATAATAAGTGTGTTGTGTTTGTGACTCATTTATACTCGACATGACCCCTATAAGGCAGCGGACAAATTTAGGATGAAGAGCCCGAAATGCAATGAATCAAATTAATTATAAATCTAATTGTATTGCCTAGGAACGTGAAGATCGCGATAACGTGAAGCGCGACATTCGACTAATAATGATGCAAGTTTGAATCTTGCAGCTTCCAAGTACGATATGTCAATTGATTACAGTGCCTACAATTGTGTTGGAATTGGACCTATGAACTCAGTTTGCCAATATTGCAAGACATTGAAATACAAAATGAAGCCAATGGTTTGTGTTGCGCAAACCATTGTGATATTGATACCATTGCTTCCACCTCCAGAGCCATTGTTCTCATTGGTTTTAGGAATAGGAACAGATTACATACAAACAAATGATATCTTATATCATAAAGCACTACAATAATAAAACTTAATTCACAATAAGTAATAAAATTAAATATGATAAGCAGGTACCATAATAGAAGATCTATATATATATATATATATATATATATATATCATGAGACAATGACATCAATTTACCAACGAGTAGTGTCAGAGGCTTTCTCCCTGGAAAAATCCAGTGTACGGACCTTAGTCAAGTAACACTGAATGTTACTTATTCATAGTTTTGTTACTTATTCATAGTGTGTGAAGTGATGAACGATCGAATAGAATACTGCTTTGAATATAAATATGATAAAATTGTCAGCTAATTATGTTACATTTATATATGTAAATAAATTAAGTATGGAATGAGATTCTGAGCAGTATAAACTAAAGAGAAAACCTATAACTCTATCTCATTATTATTTCCGGAAAGGAACCTACGAAGAATATTACAAGATTTCATGTTCTGTAACTGTTCGAATAAATTTGTCCTTAGACCTAAAACCTCAATATTTTTGTGAAGATTCCTAGGAATAACACCTGTTGTAGAAATAATAATCGGCAGAATGAATATTTTTTCATTTTCCACATTTTTAATCTCGTCGGCAAGCATCATATATTCAGAAATTTTTCATTGTATTTATTTTGTATATTGTGTGTCGGGTATAGCAGTATCAATCATATATGTTAATCGATTCTGTTTATCAGTAAGAATGATTTCTGGCCTATTCTGTTTTACAACTCTGTTGCAAAGAATTGTTTTATCAAAATAAAGTTTATATTTCTCGTTTTCACAAATATTCTCAGGTTCATATTTGTAACATTTATTTCTTTTGCGAATGAGGTCATGTTTAATTTCTAAATTGAAATGAATAATATTAGCGACGGCATTATGTCTTTATATATATATATATATATATATATATATATATATATATATATATATATATATATATATATATATATATATATATATATATATTTTGAAAATTGAAAAGAGAGGATTTACAAAAATTTGAAGCAATAAATGCTTATATCTATAATTTTGGTCTGTGTCAGAAAAACACAAGTGTGAGCTCAGGCAAATGTAACAGGCGAACCATACTATCTTGTATATGATTCAGTAAACGAGTGAAAAACCTGAGGAAAAACTCGTTTCCTGTCGCTTTTGCACTAGCAATAGCTTGTCTATTTATGTTGTGATAGTGTCGTGTGTACATAAAAGTACCAAAATTTTTCTGCTTGGCCGAAAAGATTTTACATAGCAAGCAATGTCATAAAAAGGACTAAGGAGATAATAAAAAATACATAACCTGCGATATTTCTTCAAAATCTGTTGACTGAGCAAGATGATAATATATGAAAAACTGTTTCTGAAAAACAGAAATATCTACGACAAGAATGATCTATATTTTGCTTGATGTGTTTTCTATAATTCCTCGTAAAAACAACCTGATCCTGGATCGCAATTGCCAAGCCATCTGTTTCTGCGAACAATTTGATTGATGCGATTTCATCAATATCATCATTCTTCAATACTTTAGGGTGCTTTCCGTGTAATTCCTTCTGCCTCGAACTTGCTCTTCTATAATTATTATCAAATATATCGAAATCTACATTTTGCATAGTCAAGTTCAGAGGTGTAAGATTATAATCTGAAGCAACGACAATATCATGTAATTTAAACGTTCTCTGTTTATCATGAAAATGGGAACGTAGGTGAAAAATCTGTTTATTATGAAGATTGTTCAAATCAATTAATCCACGATTTCCAAGATGTGTAGGTAGGGTAACAGCTGACTTTTTGGGTGGTGCTTATGATATTTACAAAGCATTTTCCTCGTTTGACATTGTAATTCATTTAGATCAGTTTTAGACCATTTAATAATTCCAAAAGAAGATGTAAGAATACGAACTGCATAGGTGTTGATAGCTCTGAAAATGTTCTTACTAGTTAAATGACTTTTGATGATAATTCTAAGTCTGTTGTAATATAAAGTTCTAATATTTTCTTTGGTGCTGCTATGGTTAATTGTCTTCTCTTGAACAAATCCAAGATATTTATATGTATCTCCTTGATGCATTGGCTCGATTTCGATATTGGAAATCTTTATATAATCACAGGTGATCTTTCTCTTTTCAATAGAAAGATTTTTACATTTTGGAAGCCCAAATTTCATATGAATATCATTGGAATAGTTGAAAGTAATCTCAAGTAGACTTTTCAAATGAGATCTAGTTCCGGCAAATAATTTAATATCATCTAAATAAATTAAGTGACTTAATTTACTTAATTTGAATTCAGTTTATAGACTCTTTATTTTGAAGCCGAAACTAGTAGCATTTAATTCATGAGATAATGGCTTAAGGTAAAGACAACACCAAAGAGCACTTAAAGAATCACCTTGAAAAATGCCTCTTTTGTTTGGAATTACTTCAGATGTTAACGATTGTTTTGAAATATTTGAATGAAGATTGGTTCTCCAATTTTTCATTACAAATTCAAGAAAAAGACGAAGTCTTATCAATTTTATAAATTTCCAAAATTTCTTGAAGCCATGCATGAGGAGAACTATAAAAAGCCTTTTGGTAATCAATGAAGGCTGTATGAATATTTCTCTTCTTAGTTTGAGCTTGATTCAAAGCAACATAATCAATAACAAGTTGCTCTTCAGTACCAAAGTGTTTTTCTACATCCTTTTGTTATTCGGAAAGAATATTATAATTCTCCAAAAGTGCATAAATTTTTTGGGTAATACATGCAGTTAGAATTGTATATATTGTTGGAAGGCAAGTAATTGGTCTATATTGAGATGAATCAATAGCATTAGCACTTTTCGGTTTTAAATAAGAAATTCCTCGTATGAGTAGCTGAGGGGTTCTTTATTATAAATGAAAAATATTCCGCCAATTTTTCAAGAACGCAAGAGAATTTTTGAACCATTATAATACCATCAACACCTGGAGATTTCCAATTTTTTGTATGTTTAATAACTGATGTTATATCTTCGTTTGAAAATTTTTCAAGTCGCATATATTCTATTTCAGAAAATCGAGATCTTTCATTTAAAATCCAACTAGCACAGAATATGTGTTGCCTTGGCACTGCCCAAATTGAAGACCTATAATCAGTTAGAATATCAATTTTAGGAGCTCCATTTCCAGAAATATTTTCATTTGAACCTGAAATATCTTTGTACAAATGTTTTTCATTATTTTTGAATAGTTTGTTTTGGAATTTTCTATCTGAATTGATTCTATATTCACACACACACACACACACACACACACACACACACACACACACACACATATATATATATACACACACACACACACACACACACACATATATATATATATATACATATATATATATATATATATATATGTAGATGGTGTAAGATTCATGGTTACTGATTTAGATTTCGATAGTGAGTTCAAGCCAATTTTAACATTGTTTAGATCTTCATAAAGTATTAAAATGTTGAATTTGGGAATCCTTGAGAACACTGTTTTTTGAATTAGAATTATATTTTTTCTTAGTTAATACTTGTAGCATTTAGTAGCGATCAAAAATTCAATAAAAGTGAAGAAATTAAACAAGAATTTTTTTAACATAATATATTTTACTATATCACAATAATGTAAAAATATATATATTGATCATACAATGAAATAAAATACGGATTTCAAAATATCACATCATGGCCTTTTTGTCCTAGACCGAATGCAGGAAAAAGAGGAATACATCGATATCTTTTCGCTTGACAGAAGTTTGCCCCGACAATGGCGCCATACAAGAATAAAAGCAACATGAGAAAAAACAAAGCAAGCCAGTGGAACCATCCCCAGCTCTTGCAAGATGATTGTTCCCCCTCCCGTTTTTCTGGTGATGTACTATGTTTTCCTGTTGTTTCGGTTATAGATTTTGGACTTGGAGGTCTGGAAAATATTAAAGTGAAACAGCAGATTTTTAAAAATATCTTTATATAAGTATTTTAACTTCTCAGAATCCATACGTGAACCAGAAATTAATATAAATTTCTCAAAAAATCATCAATTCGCATACTCAGTTTCAATACTTCGAAAAACTGGTTTTGAATAAATGTTTTGTAATTTTTTCAATTCGATATTTCGTATGTGATTCAGAGCAATGAATTCTGTAAAATCGGAATTTTGTTAGAGAATAGTGAATAGGAAAGAAATTAGAAATGTTCTTTGGTAACTATCACTCTAGAAGAATTGACCGGTTTGGCTATTTTTCGTTTCAACATGATTCATATAATCGAAATGAGTTTTGTATGGAAATAAATATATTTTTTATAATTAGCAATGAAAATTGCAGTGGGGTTTTTCTTCCTAATTTTCAGAATATTGCAAAATATTTCATATATTTTATCAATAGCTTATTAATGTAAATATGGTTCGGCTTACGTTCTTGCTGCCGGCTTTCTTCCTCTTATTCTATACATTTGTTCCCGAATAAACTCGATCACGTAGCATTTTATATGTAATACCTCATGAGGACTCGGATTGCTGTCATACGGCGCTAAACTTTGATCCTTTTCTTTCATTGTATTCCGCAAGAGATTTATAAATTTATTAAAAATATACTATTTCATATACATTATCGTTTGTAAATCTAGGTTCATTTAGTACTGAATATTTCAGGTTGACAAAGTCGAATCAAATGATTGATCATCAAGAAATATTTCTCTATGACAATGGTTTCTCAAACGATATATTTTGCAATTTTTAGACCATTTTATGATTACATATCGAAAAATGAATTCATAAATTTTACATTGAAAAATGGAATCAAACATTTTGCTAACACTACGGGCTTAGAAAAGATTGAATTGGGAATTTCTCAATGTTGGATGTATCAATGTCAAGTTTATGTCAAGACGTTAAACCTGAGGCTTGAAATTTGAAGTAAGGGTGTCGATTGAAATTGTGAGAATTTGAATAGAGTATCCAGTCATCATCAAGTACCCGAATTTGAAGAGATTTACGAAGATCCGCTCACTATTTTTCTTAACGATCAATGTCCTTCGTATGTAACCGAGAAAAAATGGATTTTAGAATTAAAGAGAGGTAAATTCTTGTATTGAAGATGAACACCAATTGGGAAGACCGAATTCTGCCTTAATCCTTGATACTATTGAAGAAGTTCATGACATGATTTTGTCATACTATCAAAATGGGCTAAAACGTATATCTGAGGCTAATAATAGTTTATTTGAACGCGCCCATCATATTGTTCACGTTGATTGGGACATGCGAAAAGTTTCTGCAATATAATTTATTGGAAGAACTTAGAGCTAAAACAGTTGTAAAAAATAAAGTTCCAACTAAACCTTTTTTAAATATTGAGTAGTGGGAAGGGATTCATTTCTAGTTGATCATTGAGAGTGGTAAACTTTTTTTTTCAAACTTTCCAATAGACTCATTGTCATCCCTTTATTGCCTTTGTGGAGAATTTTTAGATTATTTATATTAATTTGTAGATTTAATATGTTCAAAAACTTTGGATTTGTTATCTGAGGATAGATGTTCCTTGAATCTAGATTCAAAATTTCAACCTGTTTGATCTACGTAAGCTGTTGGGCATTCATTGCATTCAATTCTATATATTCCAGACTGTTTGAATTTATTAGTTTTTTACCTTTGCGTTTAATAATACTGTTTGGCATTGAATAGTAATTTGCTTAGATTGGGACCCGATAAAAAACTTATTTTATTAGAGGTGAACATTCTTCTGTTGGGATGGAAAATGAGGTTGTGAAATTTTGAAGAACGTTTATTTTATCAGCATATGAAAAATTGTAAAAGTTATTTACAAATTGAGATAGAAAAAAAGGAAAAGGATTTTTTTACAAATAGCACAGAAACAGTTTATGAATTTTCAAAATGGAATGCCAAGAAAGACGGAATTTTCGATAATTGCTGATGTTATTAGAGATTTAATGGAGTGGCGTCCACTTCGCTTATGCCATTAGCCTTTTTAAATGGGGAAATTTGAGACGAAGGATTTTTAATACTGAATCTCATTGTATTGAGGTGCTTACCAATGTAAACTAGACATGTCGAATAGTCTTTATCAATAACCATTCAAGGCCTTCCTCTGGAGAAGTTTTATGATATTTAATTGGTTTCACTATAAACCCATTTTCAGATCTTCTTTCCTTGAGAATATCTAGCTTTACCAAAAATAATTATTTTATGAATTTCATGCATACTCAACTTACACTTAAATCTATACGTTAAAATATATAATAATTAAATAATGTTTATGATATTTCAGATAACTCAATTTTTAGTAACATAATGAACATTAATGTTATATTATAGTAGACTTAAGCTAAATTTTCCACATGACTTTTAACATTACCTAACAGAATGTTGAACAATGTTTATAAATAATTTCATGACTTTATAAACCGTTTAGTTCTAAATCCAATTTCTTTCTACACTTTGATTGCTTGTCAAAGTGCTCCATCTTCTAATGATGTATCTTAATTACCTAAATTCATTCATGGAATCCATAACGTGATCCGATTCCCACATTTCATTTTCTTCTTAATTGTGGTCTATACAATTTTTCCAGTTTTGGAATGTAACACTTGAAACTTGTGTTCTTTCTAACCATTTCATCCCCTATCTGTGCCCATATTAGTTCAATCTGATTCAATTCGAATGCGTTATCCATTACAATCCTTGAAGAAATTAAATCCTACAACTGTTCAAAATATTCTTCGAAAATATCCGCATTCATGTCCTCATGATAGTCAGTACTTTTACTTTGAAATGATAATAACTTATCTAACCCATCCTCAAAACCGTTAACACTACATATGCGTTATCATTATACGTCCCTTTTCCTGACGAAGCCTGATTGTAGATAATCCTTGGAAGAAGGCTTGTCGAAAATCCTTTAAGGTTTTAGCATCCAAAGTTTTCTGAACCTTGACCTTTGATTAACAAGTTTCATCCAGTAAAAATGAGCACGATATTTTATAATTGAAATTATTTCTTCTCCAGCAAACGATTTCTTCTTTATCTATGAGAACTGACTTTCGTTGTTCTTTTCTCAGACAATTCATCCAAAACTTGCCATAATTTGATTTCTAATATTAAAGTAAGTCCTGATCTAAGGGCACAGCGTCACTTTCCGAGAATAAAACGAATGCAGTTTTTCGAATAGTATTCCTAAAGTCTTAATCAATAACCATTCAAGGCCTTCAGACACTATAAACCCATTTTCAGATTTAACATATTGTGGATTGTCCAATTCCTGATCAGAACAATTTTAACATTTTCATTGATTGCAGGTAAATGGCCTTGATGCCTTAAAGCTTCGTAGACAATCAATATAAGTAATTTTTCACTTTGAGAAAGAGGCATATTTTCAACACGTTTAACAGGGATATAATCAGAAAACTTTTCCATTATTTGTGAAATGAACAAAACGCTTTCACCAACTACTAACTGGTGCATACAAATGATAAAATTGCTTCAAGAACCCTTCTTAATACATATCTATGTAATAATTACCTTTTTTGGAGTTAAATTCGGAGAATATACTAAATAAAACCATTTAATCCTAATCCGAGTGGCACGCCTATGACCACCATTACTCTACAGCTTTACAAAACCGACTATAGTACGATTGTTTTGAAGATACTTAAAACACGGTGTAATATGACATATGCCATTTGCAAAAAAATTGGGATTTATTCACCTCAATTTTATGATTGAAGATTAATGAAACTACAGTCCCACAAACGTAGGAAAAATTGTCACGAATATTGGGAGTATGACCGAATACAAACAGAGAAAGTATTCGGAGTAAGGGAGATACAAAGGACGCATGGCCCGAAGATCGGCAAATTGCAATCCACATTAAGATTTTCAGGTATAAACTTGTACGGATAACGATGGACACGAATTGAGATAGTGAAATTCAGAGCACTTGCGATACCAAATAATTGTTGCACAGAGTGTATTTCACGATGTTCACTCCGCGAGAGCTTCGATGAATTAACCATTGAAAGGCGTTCTCCACTGCGCAACCTATTAGAAAGTCTATCGAAGGGAAGGGGAAACTTCAAATATGTTTGACGGCCTCTACATTCAAAACATAACTGACTTAAAACAAAAATTTAATGTTTTGTGAGATTTCATAAAAAGTATTACCAGACGTTTAAATTAATTTATTCAATTTAAAGGCCGCGTTCTGTGCACAATTGATTTTCATTTAATTTTTGTCCTCGCTTGAATTCAGTTTGGAAAAAAAAACGTGAGTGACGCTAGCTTAATTGTGAAAAAATTCTTTATTGCTATAAAAAGTTGATTGAAACAGAAATTGTCGAAAGTAAGCTATTTGTTGATGTTGATATTTAAACTTGTTCATTTGAAGATGAAAGCTAAATATTCCTCATAATTTAAAATATTTCAATGTGTTAGGAAGATACTCTTTTTTCCGTAAATATCTACATATTTGATGACAAACATTTCGAAATTTCATTAGGTCATATGGAACCGGAAATCTATTGTATAATCGAGATAAAACTTATTCCTGTCTATTAAATCGATGGGTTCTCAAATTAACATACCCGACTAACTATTCTTATCTGATTATATGAGCGTGCCAACAAATTTGGATGTAAACATCCGAGTGAAAATTTTTAATGATGAATCTCACTGCCATTGAATTTTTGTGTTATGAAACAATGCTTGTTTCCAGAGAAAGTTCCGGTCTATCGGATATTAAGTGTTGATGAAAAATCGTACCTTTATCTACATAATGAGATTCAAGATGATGCTAACGTTGATGAAAAATATTCTGGGTCAGTTTGGATTTCTTTTTTACAAGGCGTTTAAAATAAATTCACCAATTGATCTGTAGAACCTCAAACACAACTTTACGTCGAAAAAAAATTATTTCTAGTTTATAGATATTTTGAGAATATTGCCAAAATTGGGGGGATACATAGTTTTTTTGAGTAGATTTCGAGAGGAAAAAATTTTTTATTAAGTAGGTAACTAATCTACAAAAATTTATTGCGTAATGAAATAACACTCTGCTAGCGGCAAAAGGCGGCTTTATCAAAGGAACGCGGGTACTTGTCAAAGAAAAGCCGCGTTTTTTATTCTTGCTGCTTTTCTAGAAATTTCGGGCGGCGCGTTTGACGGGAACATTCGAGACTTTCGTTCACGCCGATATAAATGTTGCGCCTGCAGGATTGGATTCATTCTGAATTGTAACTTGAAGGCAATACTACGTCGATACAAAGTTCATTATTAAATAGTACAAAATGAGTGCAGCGAAGAAATCTAAAACGTATCATTTTAATAACGATCGGGAGGAAGATTTTTTCTTTTGTATGGTGAAAGATAAGTGCATTTGACTTATTTGTCATGCGTCAATCACAATACCTAAGAGGCATCATAAAACGGCTCATAAAAACTATGAAGTGTATTTTCCGCCACAGAGTGAATTAAGAAAACGAAAAGTACGTGATTTAATATCTTGCTTGAAAAAAAAAACAATTAAAAGCAGCTACGATCGCGTCATTCAAAATATTTCATATATAACACAAGTAACCATTCGAAGATGGATCGATTGTGAAGGAAGCATTTATTGAAGCGGGTTAGACTTTATTTAGAGATCTTAAAAATAAAACAGAAATCAGGTCTGCTATTAGAGAACTTCAGTTATCTCGTTCGACTGCCACAAGGCGTATTGAAGTCATGAGTTAGGACATTGCAGATAAACTAAAACAAGATATCATGAAATGTACATACTTTTCTTTACAGTTCGACGAATCCACCGATAAGATAAACACTGCCCAGCTGTGTATTTTTATTCGGATGGTATTCAATGACATGTGGGCTAAGGAAGAATTTTCGACAATCATTTCTCTGAAGGGGAAGACCCGTAGCGAAGATATATATGACGTTTTCTTCAATTTTGTAAAACACTACAAGCCACCAATATATAAATTAGTGTGCATTACAACCGGTGGAGCACCAGCAATGACAGGAAATAAAAACGGTTATGTGGCATTGTGTCGAGCTAATGAAGATTTCCCTTCAGTTTTTTCATTCCATTGCATTATACATCAACAAGTTTTGTGTTCAAAAGTTTCAAACACGGAGGAAATCATGGGCATGCAACAAAAATTATGAATTCCATCCGTGCACGTAGCTTGAAACGGCGGCTCTTTAAGTTGCAGTTGGAAGATAGGGAGTCAGCTGAACACACTGATTTAGTTTTTCACACGGACGTCAGGTGGTTGAGTCGCGGAAAATTTCTAAAAAGGTTTCAAGAATTATTGACCGAAATAACAGCTTTTCTAGACGAAACAGGTGATGACACCCCGATGTTGAAAAACGAAAAATGGCTGACTGATTTAACATTTTTGACTGACATCACAATGCACTTAAACACCATTAACTTGAAGCTTCAAGGTAAAGGAAAAACTATTATTGAGATGATTTATGCACTAAACGCATTCAAAAGTAAATTGCAACTTATGATAGATCAACTGAAAAGAAAGGATCTGAAATTTTTCCGTCTTTGAGAGCAAGGATTCCTCAGTTGAATTATGATACGTATGAAGCTGAATTATCAAATATTTCGGGACAATTCGAAATACGTTTTTATGATTGCAGTAAATTGGCAAATATAGCATCATTTATGAGTTATCCTTCTTCATGTAAAAACATTGAGGAATTAGCTACTGAAATAGCAAGTCAGTTTAATATGAACTCATGTTCTGTTGAAAATGATTTGGTGCAGATTATATCAGATATACATCTCAAAGCTAAAGCATTTGATACAAATTTCTGGTGTTTTATATCTGAAGATAAATATCCGAATCAAAGGCAAATCGCCATTCAACTGACAGCAATGTTTGTGTCAACTTACTTGTGCGAGTCTGCATTTTCTGAAAAGAAGATAATTAAGTCAAAATATCGCAATCGACTAACTGACGATCATATGTCAACATCCTTGCGATTAGAACTCAGTGGTTACGTACCATCTTATGAAAAGTATACGGAGGACATGCAGTGCTACGCTTCAACATCCAAATTAAACTTTGTTAAGTTTAACAACATATGTAACTCTTTTGTTTTGTAATAACCAATAAACTCGCAATTTTGAATAACTATGAGTTTTTTCATTGATATTATAGAGAAGAACTTAACTAAACCTAACCTAAACGTTGACTTAAAAAATGTATATTGTGCGGAAAGCTAATATCTATATATGCTACGGTCCTCCCTACCTAGGTAGGGGTTTTTTTTTATAAAAAACTAAAAATGCAGCAGATGCGACGCTGCTTTATAATCATTTCATGTATTCAGTGTTGAAATCAGTTAGTTGGCACTTTGTTTCTGTTGTAAGCACAAATAACAGATTCAAGTTTTGTGATTCGACCATGGAAAGACGACATTTGACTAGAGAAGAGATGTTACGTGCCGTTGGCATGCTCCAAGCTGGGAGCTCACAACGGGAAGTATCCAGGGTTCTGGGAAGGAGCCCAAGTGTCATAAACCGTTTATGGTACCGTTTCTATGAAACAGGTAGCGTAGAAGAACGCCATACGGGTCGTTTCAGGATTACTACAGTCGCCCAACACCGATTTTTGGTTTTACAAGCCAGAAGAAATCGTACCACCACAGCATCTCAATTAGCTCAAGAGCTATCACGAGTTCATAATGTACAAATTTCCGATCAAACTGAGAGAAATCGACTGCACGAAGGTCAACTCCACTCCAGACGTCCTTTAAGAGTTCCACAACTGACCCATGGAAATCGCGCTGCTCGTTTAGCTTGGTGCCAAGAACACCTAAACTGGGATCAAGAGAGGTGGGCCACAGTTCTCTTCAGTGATGAATCTAGATTTAGTTATTATCCCGATTCGGGAAGAATTCGAATATGGAGGGAACCTGGAAAGCAAAACCGTCTCCAGCATGCTCGAGAAGTTGTTAGACAGGGAGGCGGATCAGTGATGTTTTGGGGAGGTATACGCCTTGGTGGAACAACTGACCTCGTTTTCATAAAGAACAACCTCACGGGAAATTCTTACGCAAATGAGATACTTTTACCTGTAGTGGTACCGTATCTCCAAACAAAGGATCAAAATCCACTCTTTCAACATGATAATGCCCCTCCTCATCGTGCAAGAGTTGTCTTGAACGTTCTTGAAGAGAATGATATCGATCTTGTACCGTGGCCATCCTGCTCCCCAGATCTGAATCCCATCGAGCATGTGTTGGACACCCTAAAAAGAAATCTCCTGCGTCAAAACGCCTTCCATCATGAACAGGAGCTTCGATTAGCAGTTCAGGGGGCTTGGAATGACTTAGGCCAAAATGTAATAGACAATTTAATATTGAGCATGCCGCGACGATGCCAAAGTGTCATTAATAACAGAGGTGGAGCTTCTGGGTACTGAAAAATATAAGTGCTTCCATATTGTTTCGAAAATATTAGTTCAGGATTTTTTTTTGTGTTTTACCAAATTTCGTCATTTTCAAATTTCAAATTTTTTTTTATAATAGGTGCTTTGGAGAAGTCAAATATTATTTTGTTTTCTTGAGAATACATTATATACAATACATCCTAACAAAGACCGAAAGATTTCTATAAATTCGAATCATCAAATTCATATTTTAAAGAAATTGGTAAATGTTCTCTAGACTTTTTTGAGGTGTTTACTCATATGTCATCTGCGAATTGAAGGACTTTGATATTTGGATTGGCGAATAGGGTTTTCAGTCGATGGTATAGAATTGTGTATAGAAGTGGTGATAATATTCCTCCTTGTGGTAGACCGACACTTGAGTATCTAGATTCGGTTAATAGTCCATTTATCTTCATGCATATTTCGCGGTTTGAGTATAGGTTTGCGATGAAAATAGAAAAATTTTCAGGAAGCTCTATCAACAATAATTCAGTTTCAAGAATATCTAGAACTACGTTATTATATGCACCTTTTATGTCAGCAAAGAAAGCTCTCAGAATATTGCAATTTGTGAACGCCATATGAATGCCGGTAATGAGGTTGCCTTCCACTAAATAAGTAGAAGAGCCAAATTGAGCTTTTGTAAATTTATCATTGTATTCTAACCCCCATTTCAGTTTGAATTTTATTAAACTTTCCAACGTTTTAAGAACATATGAATTCAAGTAAATTGGCTCATAAGGTTCGGCGAGATAAGGTTTTTTCCGGGTTTTAAAATATAAATTATTATATATTTTTACCACTCATTTCCATATTTAGCAGTAATGCTTTTATTTCGTTAGGTAGTTTTGAAAGCATAATGTACTGGATACGATCATGTCCTGGAGCAGAGTTTGAATTTGATTTGAGAGCTCTGTTAAATTCTTGGATATTGAAGGGGGCGTTCAATACATGATCTGAAGAGCAAACAGAAATGGGCTTCTCTAATATGAATGTGGAGGGTGGGCATATGTTAGATATGAAATTCTCCAACCATTGACCTTCAGTAACAGGATGTCTTGGAGAAGTTGAAATATTTTTTTATGGTTTGCCATACTGTACTTTTATTCAGTTGACTGCGAAATTTTATCCAAGATTTTCTCTTGCTTTGTTTTATAATGCTTCCTTATTTCTATACTCAATAAAATTATAGATATTGGAGAATTGATTATACTTCAGCGTTCCACCACGGTTTGAACCTCGTATTAGGTTTCATTCAATATATAGGTATACTCTCAGTACATGTATCCTGTTTATTTTTTGAGAAATTTTCATAAGTCAAATTTCCTTGAGTTAGTAAACTAGAACACTTTTCTTTCATTGTTTCTGAATATAAACCCCAATCCGATTTCCTTATGCTGAAATCTCCGTTGATAGATTGAACACAGGTATTTGAAACATTCATTATTCATATTAAATATTACAGGATAATGGTCTGAACCTAATGGGTATTCATCAACACACCAACTTTCTAAAAATGGGACCATAAAGGATGGAGCAATAGACAGATCTACAACCGATTTAGTGCTATGGGGAATAGGTATCCTTGTAGCCGATCCGTTGTTCAATAAAAATAGATGTTTTTCCTCAATGGTTTTTATTAGCTCAATACCAAACCGACAAACAGATATCTAACCCCATGCAGCATGATGAAGGTTGAAGTCACCCCCTAATATGAATTTGTTGCCCAAACTATCTATCAATTGAGACCATTAACGTTCATTAATAGAAGACTCCGGAGGAGCGTACGAGGAGAAGATTGAAATAGTTTCCTCACTTCTTAGATTTATATTAATATTAACAATTTATATCCCATTTGGTTTAGAAATAGCATTTACATCAGAAAAAGGAATAGATTTTTTAAGTAGAATTAATACTCCTCCCCCTCTATCCTGCCTGCTGCCTTTCCTGAAGGAGTTATATTTTGAGAAAGATATTTTACTGAACGGTTTGAACCAAGTTTCACTCAAAATGGAAACATCTATATGGTTTTCTTCCAAGTATAATTCTAAAGAACCTTTGTTAGATAAAATGGATCTAGCATTCCACTGAAGGATTCGTAAGACTGACATTGACGATTTACCCTTTGTTTCAGTGTTTCAATATACGATACGTTATTCAAATTATTATTGAGGCCATTGATCTCTAATAGACACTTAAGAACAATATTTATTATCAGATCCGAGAGATCTGAAGTGAGATAGGAGGAGTCATTGATTGAAGAAATATAGGAAGATTTTTTTCTTACCAGATAAACAAACCCCATCCCCTAACTCAGAACATGAAAATTCAATAATTTCTTTCTGTAGTTTGGCGATTTCTATTTCTTTTTTACCTAATCGACCAGAGTGTAATGAATTTATTTTGATGAGTAGAATTGACTGGTGACTTATTTCGGACTTGTAGCAACGATACTCGCATAATTTTTATTTATTTTCGCTGCTTCTTCTCTGAAGGAGATGTTTTTTTCCGCCATTCTGACTTTAATTTTCATTTCTTCATATACCGGGCATTTATCCCTTTCGTTCGATATATGATTACCCTAACAGTGAATGCATATAATATTTTCGCTATCACATATTTTAGTTTCATGATCGCATCCACATTATTCGCACCTGATTCCACTTTTACAGACTTTATTACTATTACCATAAGGATAACATATACCGCATTGTACGACCTTTTGAACAAGAATTGATACCTCTCTTAAACAACCAAACAATCCTACTTGGGAAGGAAGTTTCTGACCCTTAAAAGTTATCATGATAGATTTGGTAGGTATATAATTGACTGATTTATCATCCTTTGAATCTCTCCTATTCAAACGTCGAACCTCTGAAACTTTGAAAACTTCCTCTTTTACAGGGCATAGTGAAGCCTTTATTTCTTCTTCGGTAATGTCTAGATCGATTTACGTTATAATCTGCGAACCATAAACAATGGAATATAAGCTTCTAGTTTATTTTTAGGGAGGAATTATGATTCTATTAATAGATTAGCACTACTTCAGGGGTGCTAAAACTTGAACTGCTGGCGATCTACCTCAATATTTTTAGACTACTTACGATCGACTCTGAGAGGCTGCAAGTATTTGTGATGCAGGGTTGTTGTACATAAACGATACACCCTACCTACATTCCTACCTACCTACCTAGGTAGGGTGTCTTGGAGCATTTTCAAGATAAGCCAGACGTTAGTAAAATTCATTTTGTTTTTCTGAAAGGGGATATATACTTGTTCAATAGTTAAACTGTGTTGTTTCTAATTCAAAGTTCAAGTAATCAAATTTGGCTCATAATCGTTGCTAATAGCAATCTTTTGATTGTTTAGTTCTTTCGTGAAATTTTATATCGATAAGGTTACGTTAAGGAGTCTATACAACTATTGATGAATCTTGATGCTGTAAAGCAGAGGTGCTCAAACTTGAACTTCTGGCGACCTACCTCAATATTTTTAGACTACTTATGATCGACTCTGAGAGGCTGCAAGTATGTGTGATGCACGGTACATACACGATACACCCTACCTATCTACCTACCTAGGTAGGGTGTACCATAGCCGATATAGATATTAGCTTTCCGCACAATATACATTATTTAAGTCAAGATTTGGGTTATGTTTAGTTAGATTCTTCTCTATAATTTCAATGAAAAAGCTCATAGTTATTCAAAATTGCGAGTTTATTGGTTGTTACAAAACAAAAGAGTTACATATGGTGTTAAACTTAACTAAGAAGTGACTTTGGATGTTGAAGCGTGGCGTCAGTTTTTCGATTGCGATATTTTGACTTAATTATCTTCATTTCAGAAAATACAGACTCGCACAAGTTGACCCAAACATTACCGTCAGTTGAAGGGCGATTTGCCTTAGATTCGGATATTTCTTCAGATAAAAAACACCAGAAATTTGTATCAGATGCTGCAGCTTCCAGATGTATATCTGATATAATCAATTTACTTTGGAATGCGTTTACTGCGCTAATCATCTCAATAATAGTTTTACCTTTACCTTGAAGCTTCGAGTTAATGGTGTTTAAGTGTATTGTGATGTCAGTCAAAAATGCCAAATCAGTCAGTCATTTTTCGTTTTTCAACATCTGAGTGTCATCACCTCTTTCGTCTAGAAGAACTGTTATTTCGGGCAATAATTCTTGAAACCTTTCTAGGAATTTTCCGCGACTCAACCACCTGACGTCCGTGTGAAGAACTAAATCAATGAGTTCAGATGACTCCCTATCTTTCAACTGCAACTTAAACGCCGCCGTTGTAAGCTACGTGCACGGATGGAATTCACAATTTTTGTTGCAATACCCATAATGTCCCCTGTGTTTAAAACTTTTGAACACAAACCTTGTTGATGTATAATGCAATGGAATGAAAAAAATGAAGGGAAATATTCATTAGCTCGATACAATGGCACAAAACCGTTTTTGTTTCCAGTCATTGCTGGTGCTCCATCGGTTGTAATGCACACTAATTTATATATTGGTAGCTTGTAGTTGTATACAAAATTGAAAAAACGCTACGAGTCTTCCTCTTCAGAGGAATGATTGTCAAAAATTCTTCCTCAATAATAAAAAACAAGTACTGTGTTTTGAGGAATTTTACTTAATAATTGCGATTCGTAACGCGTTTCACTACACCGTAGCTTCTTCAGACGAATAAATGTACTGAAAATAAGAATATACATTTATTCGTCTGAAGAAGCTACGGTGTAGTGAAACGCGTTACGAATCGCAATTATTAGGTAAAATTCCTTAAAACTCAGTACTTGTTTTTTATTATAGATAATTGAATTTTACCAAGTAAAAGCCTCCCAAATTCAAAAAATTCTTCCTTAGCTGACATGTCAACCGCGCGTTCCTTTGATAAAGCCGCCTTATGCCTTTTGTTATTTTATTACGTAATAAATTTTCGTAGTTTAGTTATCTACTTATTAGAAATTTTTTTCTATCCTTATTATATCAGATTTTTTTATGTTAATTATGTTGTTTGCTATATTCCGATTATTCCTAAACAATAATTTTCCTACATGCATTTGGCAAAGATTCTTCCTATTCTCATCTTTTGAGTCAATGAACACCAGGAATGGACCTATATCCGCTAAATCGTATCGTAAGGTTAAATTCTTGCCTTTTACTACTTTGTTGACATTTCGTATAACATAATCTCCACAGCTGTTGGATTTTTTATTAGATTCAACATGAAACGAATTCACCGAATAAATCTTTGTTGTTTCGAAACTTAGTTGATTTTCTTTCAATTCCATATTCTTAATTAATTAGAACGTTTAGGGCACTAGCTATTTTCATAGAAGTTGGCGATGTTCCCCTTGGGTCGGGGGGATCGGCACTAGACATATTAAAGATTTTATAACTTATAGTTCAATAATAGGCTCTCAATTAATGAAATACCTGTGACGGATCAACAAATATTATCTCGATAATAACGACCGATTCCAATCCAATCGGATACTGTGGCGTATATGTATTATTTCGGAAGGGCCTACTTTGAAGACACGTCTAACACAATACCACCTATAAATTCTTCCATGGCAGAAATCAAGTCCAGAGTCCACACTGTGAGACGCGCTCTCGAGCAGCTGAACTGCAAGAAGGCAGTTGGTCTAGACGAAATACCGCCAATCGTCCTGAGAAAGTGTGCTCCCGAACTGGCCCCCATTCTTAACCGTCTGTTTCAGATTTATTATAAAAGCCAGACTTTTCCGAACTCCTGGAAAATAGCGAGAATCCAACCGAGCCCAAAGAAAAGAAAGTAGTCATTACCCCAAAACTACCGCCCTGTTGCACTTCTCCCCATTATGTCCAAAGTGATGGAGAGAGAGTCATAAATGACGAACTCATCAAATATCTTGATTTTCAGGGAATTATTAAGGACCGTCAGTATGGTTTTCGCAGGCAAAGATCGACAGGAGATCTGCTCGCCTACGTCACTCCTGTTTGTACATCAACGATGGAAAAGCATGGGGAATCTCGAGCAATTGCCCTCGACATCTCTAAAGCCTTGGACATCTCTAAAGCCTTCGATAGACTTTGGCATGCAGCCTTGTTGAATAAACTTGCTGCATATGGGCTTCCCGAAAAATTGCGGGGTTGGATAAGTAGCTTTCTTTCAAATAGATCAAAACAAGTTTTGGTCGACGGTATAACATCTGATTGTTTCTAGTTGCAAGCAGGAGTATCTCAGGGATCCATTCTTCCGCCAACCTTGTTTCTGTTGCAGATAAACGAATTTCTGTCATCTACAGAGAACAAGATCTTCGGTTTTGCAGACGATTGTACCCTGGTTTGTCCTTCAGCAGTTTGAGGCCGATTACAGCTGCGGAATCTCAGCGTCAAAGATGTCAACAAATTAATAACTTAAACTCTGGCTTACAGAGGATATCTGAGTGGGGTCAGTTGAACCTGGTGAGCTTCAACGCAAGGAAGACGCAGACAATTACGTTTTCTAGAAAGGTCCACGCTGGAGAACCTCATCTAATGATGCAAGGCCAACAAATTGCATCCAAAGATTCGATACACCTTCTGGGAATAACGGTCAACTCCGGGTTTTGCTGGCATGAACATGTATCAGCAATAGATAAGTCGGCATCAGCTAAACTTAGTTTTCTTTTCAGAGCCAAGCAATACTTCACGTCATCTCAGCTGTTGGTTCTATATAAGGCGCAGATTCGACCTGCTTTGGAATATTGTTCCCATGTATGGGAATCTGCACCCAAACATTCGTTGCGGATGTTGGATATTGTGCAAAAACGAGATGTGCGCCTCATTGACGACCCGGAGATCACCCGCGATCTCCAACCACTGGCACTCAGAAGACAAGTTGCTGACCTCTCTCTATTTTACAGATATTTCTACGGAAGATGCTCCAAGGAGCTGAAATACCTTGCTCCGGGAAAACTCATGTTTTGCCGTAACACTAGGCTGGCAAGGAGTTCCCTTCATATGGCGGTACATTTAACGACAACTCGAACTCTATAAGAATTCCTTCATTTACAGGGAAGGTGAGCTGTGTAACTCGCTTACGTCCAACATCTTCCCAACATCCTACAATTTGGCCCTCTTCAAAAAGCGAGTAGACAGACACCTCAATTCTTCCCGGGCGCCCAATCATGTGGTATAACAGGTTCGCCTATTCCTGGAAGCGCGCATAAAAAGAAACGATACAATAAATTTGGATGAAAAATGAATATTTTGTTTTTCAATGACCTATTCCCGCACTTTTTTGACAGAATATATATTTAAGACTTTAACGAGGAACCCTCTGAGAGGGGGCGCTAGGAACCCTAAAAAATGATCCTTATATTTAAAATATATATTATTTTGGAGATAACACTTTCACAGATATTATGGTGAAATAAAAATAAGCATTTCATTGACGTGTATGAAGGACATATGCTAAACATGAGTCTGAAAGTTAAAGACTGAAATCTTTAAGAAACATTAATCATTTCATAAAGTGGAAAATTTGAATGTGAAACCGATGCATTACATTGAAGTGAAAACAATATTAGGTATTCTCGTGCACAAAATCATATATATTCTTGTTATTATACATATAATAATTTATGTATCCATTGATGGTGAAAATTTTGGGTCAAATTTTTGAGTGTTTATCAATATTTATGAATAGAAAGTGAGGTGAACAAATCTCACTCAGCTGTACCTAACTAATAAAAATAAGCAATCAGACAGCTACATTAGGTAAACTAATCGATTTTTAAGAAGCATTTGATTTCCTAATACAGAATAAGAATAGAAACTTTCTCATTTCTGAAAACAAACAAATTTCATTCTAATCGATATATTAGACTTTGAGATATCTTTGCCTTCTTAGTAAGATGAATGACATATTCGCGTTCATTTTGAAAAACATCCCAAAAATGAAAGTGGCTCTGTTCGAATTAATCGAAACAGTACTGATACGAGAGACTGCAGGTGTTTTTTGGTTTTTCGAATTTTCCATAAACTAAGCGGAATTTGACATTTCAAACTCTTCGTTTCGTCATTATTTGAATTGCGCTTGCAACCTACCATATTGTATAGAAAAGCGCAACCCATCTTCTTATATTTTGATTTTTGCGGCAGCAGGATCTCGATCATATTATTTACATAATTTGTAATTTCATGTGGAATATTTTCAAGATCTATATTTAATAGACTTGATTCTTCACTCATAATCTTATTGAAACAATAACTTTGTCGAAGATAATTACACACTATATTTAATAGACTTGATTCTTCACTCATAATCATATTGGAAAAATTGTCGCATCACCTGGTATTCTGAATTCCACAATCGATTAAGCAGCTCGATCGCAGTTTCTTTGTCAACATATGTTTTTGGACATATGAGGGGAAGAAAATCTTATCTATGTAGTAACATTTGTTTCTATATGATCTCAAACACGTCTGAAACAAGAATGAGTTTATTTGACTATCAGTATTCATTCAATTTCTCTTCAGTTTTCACGCTAAACTTATGCAGGTTTTCTGAGTTTCTTGTTGATTTTCGAATCTTTGAATTTATTTTAATGATTGCTGAATGTCCTGGACGCTATTTGAGTGGTCATGAAGTGGTAAGAATTGTAACACTTCTAGAGACTTGTTAAATGCTAACCAGAGCACAATTTCGAGAGCAATTAATCGGTACCACGAAACAGTGGAATATGGAAGAATGGCTGTTGAACGTCCTGGACGCTATTTGAGTAATCATGAAGTGGTAAGAATTGTAACAGGAGGAGCGAAGCCAACGTTACGTGGCTAACTTGTTGAATGTTAACCAAAGCACAATTTCAAGAGCAATTAATCGGTACCACGAAGCAGGAGAATATGTAAGAAGGGCCGGACAGGGAAGAAATCGGATAACAACACCAGTTGATGATCGTTGGCTTCGTTTAACTGCACTAATAGTTCGGCACTGTACGGTTAGAATACTACAAAATTAACTTGCACTTGCAAGAAATGTGCATATTTCATTGTAAACTGTTAGGAACAGGCTCAGAGAAGACGATATTAGACCAAGGGTGGCTTCTAGCGGCCGCGTCTCACCATAGAGCATTGAGTTCAGTTTGCGAGGGAACATGCAAATTGAGGTATTCCAGAATGGTTGAATGTTTTCTTTTCCGACAGGTTCTGTCTAGTATCAAATGATAGATGCATGCCTGGGGAACGGTATCAGCAATGCAATATCCGGCAAACCGAAAACTTCGGAAGGTGCTCAGTAATAGTGTGGAGAGGCATTTCTTTTCATGGTCGAACTGACTTATTCCTAGTGAATAATGGAAGAATGACAGTGGCCAGACACATCGCAAATATCCTTGAACCCCATGTTGTACCCTTTGGCCCATTGATTGGCGAAAACTTCATTTATATGCATGGTAATGCTCGGCCTCATGCAGCTAGAGTAGTTACAGAGTTTCTGCAAAATGTCGAAATTGATATTTCAAGATGCCCAGCCAGAAGTCCCAACTTGAATCCCATAGAACATGTTTGGGACAACATGGGGTGGCAAATGCAGCAACGTAGGATGCCTTGTAGTACACTCCAACAACAAGAAAATCTGCTTCCTGAAATTTGGAACTCAGTGACTCAAAAGTACATCCAAAATTTGTTTGAGGGGCTTCCAAGACATATACTGGCAGTAATTTTTGCCCGGGGAGGAAACACTCGATTTTGAAAATGATTAGTAACCATTCGATGCTAATTGATTGGTCTCTTCGCGAATGTTTAAAGATGGTAGAATTTTTGAATTTTTCATTAACTCGAAAATTGTTGATATTTTCCATCATAAACTCATCTCTTTTGAATGATATCTTCTTATTTTACACTTATGAAAGTTACCGACTAGCGACTATTGAATGACCAACCTAAAGGTTTATATAGTATTGTCGTAAAAATAGGGTGATGCGACAATTTTTATGGGGAGTGTATTATGATGTTGACATTTACATCTTCTTTTGCTTTGTGAATCTGTAAATAAATTAGTTATTGTAAAACAAAATCATATTACTTATTCAAAGCAAAATAAAAAATCAGTGCAATTTCGGTACTGATCAATTTTCGTATTATGTCCGACGATATTTGATGGTATTTGGGAGGTGGACAAACGTGGTGATTGTATATTCTGATAGAAAATCTCTCGAAAAAAAATTTTCGTCAAAAGTTGAAAATAAAAATTTCCTCGAACTCGAACGCAACGCCACCTAGTCAACTGTGAATCTTAACCATCCAGGGATGTTTTTGAGCAGTATGGAGGAGTCCTGATAAAAATCTTTCTATTAAAATCACTTCTGTCTATACAGGGTGTTCCCTTTTAAACTAGCTACCCTGTATATTTCTTATCCTTTAGTGAAAGAAAGACTTGCCGAAACGCGTCAAATAATTTTGATTGGGGACATCTTTTGGCGTACATTAAAGGCTTTTACGAGCAATTACCTAGGATGGGGTGCTTCAACCCCTTGAAATGGAACAGAGGAACGAGATACCTCATTTGAAAGTTCTTTGAAACCTCTTTAAAACGGTGTATGAGAAAATTAATTTTGATGAATCTGTTTTGCAAAAAATAATTGTTTATCTTAAATGAGCCACCTTGAATATTTCTTCCATTTTCAAGATTATTGAAAGAAGGGAAAACAAATCAAATATGCTTTCAGGGGAAACCTTTCGAGGTTAGTTAGCGCCTATGTACATTAACCAGTAATTTCATTTACCTTGAGGTTTCAGATTAGGAAAACAGGTTTTGTTATAATGTCTTTTGGGGAACCCTTTTTACAAACTACAACAATATCAGAAAGATTTTATATTTATGATGAAAAAATTGAAATTCAATTTCCAATTTCAAATCAAATGTTCAATGTTATCCTTCATTTACCTTTATTTACTTCTATACAATCTTGACTGAAAACCGTCTCTAGCATACTTGGAGTTATTTGACGAACTCATTTACAATTCGCTGGCGTAGATCGTCCGGCTGAGTGACGAAAATGTTGGAATTACGATGTCCCCACAAGAAAAAGTCTAGGGGATATAGGTCAGGAGAGTGAGCGGGCCACTCCATAGGACTGTTTCTTCCGATGCAATGACCAGCATAATGCAAATTGAGGTATTTGTAAACTAATGCGGCGTAGTAAGGATGAAAAGTTGAGAATAGAATTGTTGTTCGAGTAGTAGGGAAACGTTTTCTAGTTTTCTGCTATCAATGGATCCATCGTATTTTCGAGAATATCGAGATGAATTTGATCTTCTAAATCACCAGGAATAAACAAAGATCCAATAAGGTGGTCTCTAAACATTCCCATCCAAACATTTAGCTTTTCCGGACATTGAGTATGTGTTTCTCGAAATACACAAGATTTGTGTCTGTTATCAATGGATCAACCGCATTTTCCAGCATATGGAGATATATTTCGACTCTATTTTTAAATTTTCCATAAACCATTCCATAAAGATAATTTCATTCATAATTTTTCAGCACATCCACTACAAGATAAAGTAGCTGCTTATAACAGTAAGACACATAAGCTTACGAATATACCAGTTTTCGAAAATAATTTCTTGACAGAGCTCAATATTATAGAAAAAATAGTGGTAATAGTTGTAATTCTGATATGACTGACAGCATGTTTTGTCGTTAGCAATTCGTGAAGTTTTCATAGTATCAAAAATATAATATATTAACTCAAATGGGTAAATCCACTCTAAATTTGAAGTCTTTCTCCTCATCTCATAATTTGAATATAGCTTTCAGAACGGATAATTCTCAAGATATATAACTGCGAATCGAAAATTCATAAAGGAAACAATTCGGGTGTTTATAAGCTCTCTAGTAGAAGTTGTAATACAACTTATATCGGTAGAACTTTTAGAAATTTCAACATAGAGTAAACAGTGCACATGTTTGACAAACAAAAATCAGATTCTCACCATGCAAATCATTCTCTGGAAAAAACCAAACTTTTAATAATAATTTTGATAATTTACATAATGAAAATAATAGATCGAAACTGAATTTATGGGAAGCATTGAAACCAACAAAAGAAGAATTTCGAAACTCACTTAATAGTCAATTAGACTAATTAGACCTAATTCGTCAACATTAATAAATCTTATCAGATTTTAAAATAAGCAACCCTGTTTGGATTTCACTCCTATTAAACTAAATACCTGCTTTTAACAATCTTTCAGTGTAGTACTTATCTGATGAACCAATTTTGGGACAAAAGAGTTTTCCATTCCAAAAGTGACATGAGAAAATAATAACCTTATGATGTGTGATGAAACTTTCCTAAAAAGTTCTCTTAGAAAATTTCAAATTTCTCTTTCATCTTCTATAACAAAAGCCTTTGTGGAACTGCAAATTTGTACACAATTTCAAGCTATTGGCACCGTGAATCGGCCATTTGTTTCGGATGCTTGGTCCGGTCTCTAGAGTGGGAATGATTTTTTTGATCAGAAATTGTGAGCTCTCTTAGGAGAAAATCATCCGGGGCTAAACTTGTCCCGGAGTCCAAGATCCGATGAAAGAAGGCAATTCGTTATTGAGTTTTGAACAAAATAAGACTAGCACACACCAACATGAATGTGAGAGCAGTACACCAGCACTTATAAGATAATCTAACCTAACCTAACGAATCTCAAATTATGCCAACAACAGACACCGCCTACCTCTGTTTCAATGGCGCTTCAAAGGAGGGCTTTATGTTTTAGCCAGATGGGACGTCTCATTCCAAAGAGAGAAATCGTTGGAGCACAACGCTTTCGACTTGACATGGTTCAAAATCAGTTCATATAACAAAACTATGGTCCTATGTTATCTCTTTCGATCTCCTAACGATAATAACTATCCTATATTGTTCTGGTATTCAGGCGACAAGGTATACTCTATCCAAATACAGTACTGCCAGCTGAGGTGATCATAATAGGAGACTTCAACGTCTACAACATCAATTGGCTCCAACGACATGACCGGCGAAGCAGGAAGATCGCAACTTGATTCAACTAGTCGATGAGCCGACAAGAATTCCTAACAATAAAACGGATTTTTCCAACACTCTCGATCTTTTGCTTGTATCAGATCCAGATGATTTCCGTTTACAGGTGTCAGCACCCTCCGGCAACTCCAACTACAACCTTTTTTCTGCCGTAGGTAACTTCGTAAAGCCACGCAATAAGCATTCTACGCCTTCTAGGAAGATATGGAATAACAGCTGAGTGAGCTGGGGGAAGCTGCGCTAGATTTTCTCCCCTTTTTCATTTGATGATGCCTTTTCTTCGATTCTGATATCAATGCCTATACTGAATCCTTCACTGAAGTTATTTTTGCAGCCATGGACCTCTAAATTCCACATTCCATGAAAAAACACCTGCACAAATAGTCTTGGCTCATTAAACACTGCCGAAAAGCTGCCGCAGTTAAAAACAGAGCTCATAATAACTAGAAGAAAAATCTAACAGAAGAAACTAAAGCTGAATATGTGCGTTTCAGGAACAATTGTTTCTCAATAATTGATAAAGCGAAAACTTACTAATGAAACAATTACCAATAAACTCTGAAAGCAGACCAGTGGAATTCGTCAATTCTGGTCTATGGCGAAGGGAGTCAGCTACAACATATTCAAATCATGTCTCCCGCCTTTGATTAGAGATGATCAAAAATGTTTTCGCAAAATTCTGTTTTACATAGATCAAACGCAGTACCACCAAGCATCCAACATGTTCAATTGACTAGTTGTGAAGTAAAGTTTGGAGTGCGTACGGTACGGCGCTTTCTTGTACAACTGAACTGTAATGGAATGGATGGAATACTACCAACTGTTCTAAAGAAATATGCTCCAGGGTTAGCATTTATTCTAAATTGTCTATTTTAGATTTCGTATGAGAGCCAGACATTTCCGGAGTGTTGAAAAGTTGCGAGAGTACTACCGATTCCAAAATAAAGGGAAGAAATGTCTATCCCAAAATTACCGTCCAATCGCATTGTTGCCGATTCTGTTGGAATACATGGAAATAGCGATAAACGATGAGCTAATTAAATATCTCAAGTTACAGGGCATCGTCAGTGATCCACAATACGGATTCTGTAGACAACGATCAACTGGTGATCTCCTTGCATACTTTACGCATTTGTATATATCAAGAGCCATTGCTCTTGATAACTCAAAAGCCTTCGACAGTCACGCAGCCTTGATGAATAAACTCATTGCATATGGACTTCCCAAAAAATTGTGTGTATGGATTAGTAGCTTTCTCTTCAGCACATCGTTCAGGTGGTAGTTGATGGTGTAACGAGTGAATCTTTTCAGGTTAATGCAAGAGAATCGCAGGGCTCCATACTCTCGCCAAATTTTCTGTGGCAGACTAATGATCTGCTTTACTCCAACGAGAACAAAATGTTTGGGTTGATCGACAATTGCACCCTGGTTTCCTAATTTTCTAATCAGCGTCTTATAACTGCTGAGGAGTCACTCCGACAAAGATACCATCAGAGTATGTCAATGAATTCAGACTTGTATAAGATATCAGAGTGTGGCGTGTTGAGCTTGGTATATTTTAATGCGAAGAAGACTTAATCAACAACGTTCCCCATAAAAGTCACTGCTGGAGAACCTCCATTAATCATGCAAGGATATCAAATTTCCTCAGAAATGAACATGCATCTACTGAGCATCACAGTCAACATCGGAGTTAGCTGACACGAACATGTGTCAGCCATTGCCAAATCTGCTTCTGCTAATCTCAGTTTTGTTTTCAGGGCTAACCAGTACTCACTTTATCTCAGCTGATGATTTGTACGAGGCACAGGTGCGACCTGATCTTGAATACTGTTCCCATGTATGGGGCTCCACGCCCAAACATTCATTAAATCTATTGGACAGTGTCTAGAAGAACGAAGTGCGCCTTATTGACCTCCCGGAGATCATACGTGATCACCAGCCTCTCGATCAAAGGCGGCTGATTGCTGATCTTTCCTTATTTCACTGATACTTTCATGGTAAATGCCTTGAAACTGAAACTGAAAGGCTTGGTTCCGGAAAGAATCCAGTTCCAAAGAAAAACCAGGCTCGCAGAAAACTTTTATCAGCGAACAGTCCAACGCCACGTACCTCTCTTTAAAAAATTCTTTTTCTTAAAGAGATAGTTTTCTATGGAATTCGCTTCCATCGATAGCTTTACGATAACTTACAATGTGGCCCTCTTCAAGAAGCGAGTGAACACACATTAAATCATCTTGGGCAGCCATAGCTGTGGCATGACAGGCTTCGCTTTCTCCCAAGCGTTTGCGAAGAAAAAATAACCACGTTTCATATCCACCTTGACCAGCCATATTTCGAAATTTGATAAGTTTTTCTCAGTTTAGCTTCTGCATAATTTGCAAATAAATAAAATATAAATCATAATTTTTTCTACTTATAATGTTTCTACTTATTCCATTTTTTTTTAATTTTACTTCTTCATCAATGGTATAGTTGTCATAGGTTATCAAAAAGTTTCCAAAAATTCCTTATTGTTGGGGGTTTTTAATCAAGTTCAGAATATAAAATCGAAATGCTCCCTGGTAAACAAAAGTAGTATTAATGTTAGAGAAGGATACGGAAAGCGAACCAATCGATTCAAACAATGGTTGGGTAAGCAAAAATTTAGTCTCTCGAGGACATAAAGATCCATTTTCCTCCTATATCTTAGGTTTTTAAATTGTATTTTCTTTAGGGTAGTACAAAAATGTATTTATAACAAAAAAAAGAATAAGTAGTGACGAGTTCTACTAATTATAGAAAGCAACATTCCCGAGATGAAAATCTTTTCGGTCAAACACATCCTATGCTCATATCCAATAAAAATAAACTCCGAGTGTTTGAACTTATGTGGTATCATCTCCATACTACACTTATGGTGAGAGAAGGGGAAGCACCGGACCATGAATCGCATAATGTAGTTTTACCAGAGTAGCACAGCCGCATGTTCTGGTCAGCGAGAGTGCCAATACCATCCTACCATCGTACCAGACACGGAATCCATTGAACTTCTTTCATATCAACCAGTT
The DNA here is from genome assembly GCA_013387265.2 of Cryptolaemus montrouzieri. NCBI lineage: Eukaryota > Metazoa > Arthropoda > Insecta > Coleoptera > Coccinellidae > Cryptolaemus > Cryptolaemus montrouzieri. Next base: position 52,348,450 of record JABFTP020000001.1, on the reverse strand, counting down.
CTGCTTTTGCAAGTCGCAACGAAGTGACGAGGAAGAGACTAGTTTCTGTCGAGCTCTCTTGAAAACCGAAAGCATAGTGAAACATACCGTGTGTTCAGTGAGCGTGTTTCCGGCTTTGATAAAATACGAATTGAAATATTGATCAAACGTTAAACGAAGTGTTTTGAAGGGCGAACCGAAGTTCTTCCATATCTTGCGGTGAAAAGTGTTTGATTCTTCAGTTGAAATGAAAGGAATCTTTACCTGAATAGATTACTATCAACGACAACGTATACGGTGAGATTAAATTCAATATTCCCATTATTTGTATAATGACTTAATGAATTAGTTTCTTGATTCTCTGGGATTTGCTCTCCTTAATTTCATTTAGACAATTAAACTTTCCCTTATAAATATAGTTTCACTCTGAAGGAGACAATAACAATCTGCAACGAAACTGAGTTACGTAAATTTTAATGTTCATTAATCAATTGTGGGATAAACTTATGCATGAATGAAAGGATATTATGAATGGATAAAGATTACATTTAAAATTTTCCGAGCAGTAAATTTCAAATATAATAAATTCGGAAATCAATGGAACAAACAAATTTAAGTCATTTTTATTTGAAAGTATCTTCGAATAGAAAATTTTCATTGTCTTTGAAATATTTACACTACGCCAAGAAATAAACTCACAAAATCGAAATTTCGAATTTATTCAGAAGTAGTTTAGATTTGTTGGAGAATTACTTCTCCGGTAATCCGCCAGCAGTAAGGAATACTTGAGAATGATTAAAATAAAACAAATAATGAGAAATGTAATACTTTTGGAGAAAATCAAAGCCCCCAAAACCCTGTTAAGACCGGATATTTCCATCCCTGGTGAGAATTACTGCATAACATCTATAAATGCATTCTGATCTATTTCATAGCTGGCTGGTTTTTCTGGCTTCTCAATCTTTCATTGAGATTCTAGATATGTTCGAGGGGATTGAGGTCTGGGTTTCGTGCTTGCCACTCCGTTGAAGTGATTTCGCGATATTGAAGGTAGTTTCTAATGATATAAGCTTGGTGAGGTCTAGCATAAACAAAAAGTTTTCACACATGTTTAACGCAAATGGTACAAAATTCTTCTAAAATGAATATAATGTACCTCTGAGCATTCAGGGTTCCATTATTTATTATGGCCAGATCAGTGCTGGTCTTCAAAGAAATTCATCCCCACACCATTATTGAAAGGTAGGTAAAAAGTTGCACTGGGCATATCTTTCATTTCGACATCTGTAAACTAGAGAACGTCGATCGGAATGAAAAAGACAAAAGATCGACTCATCTGTGAACAAAATTATCTCCTAGTTAGTTTCTAACCATCTTACATGTTCCCTGGCAATTCAATCTAACTTTTCGATGTGCTGTGGTTAAAGCTGGGCCTCGAGCTGCGACATGAGGCCTCAAACCAAATTCCTTGAGACGTTTTTGTCTCGTTTAAGTACTAATTCGCACTCTAATGTTCTATCAAAGATGCGTTTGAAGTTGCCTAGCAGTAGAAAACCGTTGTCTCATAGAGGAAATTCTCAAATTACAACCTGTACCTGCGGATCATTTTGGAATCAGTTGAATGGGCAATTTTTCTGTAGGTTAAACCTAGGTCATCTAATACCACTGTGTCATCACATTCTGCCGGGGTCAAATTTCGTGATTTGTGTTGCTTTATTACCTAAAATCAAAATTTTCAAGAGAAACAAACATTACTTGCAAAAATCCAGCAACAACTACTGTTATCAATATGTGGTGGTTTCTTCCAAAACCTCAATTTATTTATTTATTTCATTTCATTCCTCATGGGAGGAATATTTACGCCTACAAAAACATTAAATTTTGTTGGAATATATCCAGACATACTCGTAATTAGATGCTTACGAAAAACGAAATTGAAATTCACTGAATTAACTCTCAAAAAGAATAATGAAGTTGATGATCAATTAAAATAAAATGATTAATGATGTGGATCAATGGAAAATATTGCATTTAGTTATACCCTAATCTAATCTGTTGTTTGGGATCCTCTATATGCTGTTTATACTCACCGGCTCGAAAGCATTCAGAAACGATTCCTAAAATTGTACGCTTACAAAAACAACATTCGTATACTTGATCATGACTACTCATATGTTCGCCGTGCCTATAGACTCATTACACTTCAAGATGCTAGAATGGTTTCGGATTTGATGATCAGCGGTCAGGTCGATTTCCCTTGCACACTGAGTCAAATCAATTTCAATGTTCCACAGCATAGACTCAGGTCATATAGTCGGGTCAGGCTTCCTTTGTGTCAAACAAATGGATCTTTGATTTCTTCTCAATGTCCAAAACATTAATTAGGAAATCCAAATTCTTGTGTTGTATTTAATTGTATGTGAAATGATCAATGGTCTGTGAGGAACTTATTTTTGAATTCTTGTTACTCATTTCTCTTAGGATTTATTCTTGTTCTTGTTTTTTTTGTTTTTTCCCTTTGTCTTACATTCTGTTTGTAGGTTTCCTTTGTTCATTTTTTACTGTTTTGCTTCTTTTGACTTGAATGCAGTTTGTCAATAATTAATTAGGTAATTTGATTGGGAGGTCATTACTTGATGAAAATCGATATACATATTCTCAATGAAATAAAAGTAAAGTATTTAGATTTTCACTATATCAACAAAACTATGACCGGTTTCACCACACTGTGGCTTCATCAGATAGCTGATGAATTGAAAATAATTAATTAGGTATATAGTTTAGTTTAATTCCCTTATTATCATGTGGATAAACTTCTGGACCCCTGTCTGTTGTATCCCAAATACTTACGTAAATAAATAAATAAATAATTTTATCTGTTGACGACCGGTCAACACAGTATACCTGTTTTCAATCAAGGTAATATGTACTAACTTCGGGGAGCCAAGCGAAAACATTTTTCTCAAACTATCATTGCTGATTCTCAAGATAGTTTCTCACAGATTGCAATGCTTCAATTTCACCTAATTGAAATGATAATTCTCGTAGAGAAAAAACGTTATGTATTATGAATTAACAATTTTCCGCCTTATATTCATGATATGAGAAATATAACTATTTATATAACAAGAGAGGAGAATGATGCTTTTCCTCCCGCGGCTAGTCTGTTACCCGATACGGATGCAGGGAGCAATATAATTGATTTTCAAGGGCAGGAGGTGAATATGGTACCACAGAAGTCTAACTTTCTGAGAAACGTATAATATGCTCTTAGATATCCGTTATTTTTCAGAATAATTTGCTGAAATTTAATTTCGGTCTATTGAGCTACACTACTCCAAATAATCATCGCACCATCTTATGAATGTTGAATTCCAGCACCTTCAGCAAGGCAGCAAATGTTTTTATGGGGAGATTTACTTTTCTCAAGGCCTAAATGACGTTTTTTTCTACAATTTATTTTTCATACGTGTTTATTACATTGAAAGGAATACAAAAATATTTTTTTTATCAGAAAATAACGTGACTGGTCATTATGGCACGCTCCGTAATGCGACCGTCTCAAAAAAAGGTGGTCCGCTGTTGGCCACTCTAGCACATTATCGAAAATGTTGAAATAAAAAAGATTCTTGAAATATATGAGTGTAGTTGGAGTCTGAACTACAACCATCATAAAAAGTAGAAAAAAAATGGCGGACATTTGAACTTTTTCTTTCGTTTTTTCGCTTTTATTTCGCTCTTCAAAGTGCTGTAAAAAAAATAATTATGCTTATATCATCTTGATTGTAGTTGAGACTCCAATAAATTAGATATACTTTAAAACAAAAAAAAAGGCAATCCGTTGAGTAGTTTTCGAGTAATCGTGGCCAACATTTCGAAAAACATAGTTTCGAGAAAAACGCGTTTGAAAATTTGATTAATGATTACTCTGTGATAAAGTCATAATGATATACCTTATAGCTAATCGGCGATTTTAGGGCCATACATGAGTCCTTCCTCGAGTTCGTAAAGCATCTCTTGGCTTGCTTTGTCGGATTTTTTCGATAGTTCAGCCGCCGTAACGCGTTTCGCGTCATCTTGTCGGCAAAAATTGTTGACTTCATGCCCAATTCTGATCCCCAAAACTTCCATAATTTTCAACAATCCTATATAGCCTTCATTAAATAAACTAATGGCTGTATAAGTTGCAATTTCAACAGTTTTGGCAGCGCAGTGAAGGTGTTTCGGAGCCAACTTCCAGACGCAGGCTTTATTCGTTGGAATTTTGTGTGTTGCCACCCGTGCAACGATCCATAAAATCATCTGACGACAAAGCCTCAAATATTTGTTTAATTGCTTTTTGCACATTATGTGCTTGAACGCCTTGAGAGTACCGTACCCTTCAGAAACGCGCCACTTACACCAACTCTCCTTTCCAGCCGAACAACGGTCATGCTGAGATTTTTTATCTGTGGATATCTTGTGATAAAAAACAGCCCATACGGCGTTCTTCATGTTTTCTGCAGAGTCTGGATGTCTGCGGATGGCCGAGCCATAATAAATTGTCAAATCAGAAATTCCTTTGTTGGTGAGTTTGCCGAAACATTTGCCTCCAAGGCCTTTTGTTTGCTTTGTAATAGCCCTAAGACGTGAGCCCATTCGTTTTTGGACATGTCCAACGCACTCCTTTTTTCTCACTACAAGATCGTCGTAGGGATGCAAGTCTAGAATGGCCTTAAACGTTTTTGTATCACCGATGTATGATTCGTATTTTATTCCAAGTAATTCTATAGAACGTGAGAACATCACTGCATCAACTTTCATTTTCCCGGAACTACCATGATGGTTGATGGAGCATACCTCGTCGTGGCTGCTTTTCCATAAATCATACTCAATTGTATTTATTTTATCTTTCCAATTGGCACAAGATTGGCAAAAAGAGAATTTCACACAAACATCAAGGACCTTATTTGTATTTTTGCCAATAAGCGTAGCAAAACCAAATAAAGACGAAAACCCCCTCTTTTTCCATGACCCGTCAGCTGACACAGTCACGAGACAGGAATCTTTACCGTCGTCAGCATTTTTCTCCATTTCTTCTTTTACTGCTTTGGTTTGAAAATGTTGGAAAACAGCATGAGACGCAGTGAGCAGATTATCTAAGAACGAGTAATATATCGTAGTACTGAACGATGCTGTCATATCCAACAACGCACAAAAGAGTCGGAGATTTTGTAACCCACCGCCTAGCATTCGAATAGCCAACATTAATCTGCGATTCACTTCATAACATTTACCTTTTCTGGGGCTAGTCTCGCAGTAACGCATAGAGCACGAGCACGAAGCCACAATCTTGAAGGCAACACCAGCACCATTTGTCTTCAAAAACTTTAATTCACCATCACAAGACTGACACTTGACGAAGGTACTAAGCATTGAAAAAACGTGTAAAAAATGCAAGAGCACGTAATTTGAAGAAACATCGACAGGCACAGAACCATAGTCACTGTCTTTCAAATTTTTTGCAGAAGTGCTCACTTGCTTTGTATCGCACTCTGCAGTAAATCTATTTCCGCTGAATTGTTTCTTCTTTTTTCGAGAAGGATGCCCCCGGCGTAATTACTCCTTTTTCTCAATAGATTCGGCATCTTCTTAGCTACTACACACAATAAATATATGCTAATACTCAACTGATTTCACTCGCAACACGTGGTACACTAAGTGCCGACGCTAAAACCGTTAGATTTAATAATACTATATATAGGGCGTCACTTTCGAACTTTTGGAGTCATGGTTGACCATATGGTACCTCTGCTTACCATAGTATGGTTATATGGGCGCCTAATTCAAAAATATTTGTTTAAAACATGGTTTACGCGAATCACCGCTTGACTTCAATTTTCGAGACAAAAAATACTTTTCGTTTTTGTCCGATAATTAACAAAAAAAATAGATTCGGACAAACGGTTTTGGGAATACATTCTACATATTTTTACTATAAAAAAATGTAATGAAAAAAATCGATTTTTTGGTCGAGAGAAAAGTAAACCCCCCCTTATATTTGTTTCTTGTCGCCTTTGGTTTCGACAATATTATTTGAGTAATGCACAACAGAAGATTTCTCTCCTTCTTCCTTTTATTGAATTTAGCCGTTTTTGAATATTTTCATTCAAGCTAATGAAGAAAGCGGTTTATCATTAAACATATAAAAGACGAAATACATCATCACAAAAACAAGTTAAACTGAAATAAGTCAGTCCGTATAGAACTATCTTGGAACACGAGGAAACTCTTATTTAGACCGCTTTTCTGAAATAAAAATTAGAATTGAAAAAGCCCGAGCAGCATTCATGACGATGAGAACCCTTCTTTAGCTCGAAATCATATTTATTCTTTTGTATGAGGTAAAAGCATGGACGCTTAACATATCTTGGGACCGAAATACGAAATTTTGCACCTCATCGTCCAGGGAAAAATTGTGGGAAAACGTTCAGTTGGACGTAAAAGGATATTCTGGCTATTATCTCTGCGAGAATGTTTCATTTGTTCATTCTACGACGTTTTCAGGGCTGCGGTTGATAAAATACGCCTAACCTTTATGATAGCCAACCTTTAAAATGGGTGACGGCACCTGGAGAAGGAGAACCTTTTAATCACTTATAAATTGTATTGCAGAATTATTTTTTACAGTTGTAGATTTGCGATATCGGTGATTTTGCGCTAAGTTTTGATTATGGAAGGAGAAGATGATTATGGATGCTTGTAAGATGATTTTTCTAGCGTGATTCAGCCATTCTAAGAAACGAATTATCATGCAAGATCACCAGGACAAGACAAAGAAGACTGCTTGCTTTCTGAGAACGCTTAACCATCAATAGAAGTTTCCAAGCTGAACCCCATCACGCATAACCTTCTTGATAGTAGTGAAACGGTTAGGAAAACTCTCGCAGGACATAATCTTCATTTCATTTGTCATAGTTCCTTAGCTCACTGCAGGGCACCATGCAGCTCGAATTCAGTTTGCTCGAAAACATTTTCATTGCAATTAGCACGATTAGGAACGCGTTCTGAGGAAGGCTGTGAAAGTGTAAACGATTTTCCCAGTGCAACATTTAAGATCTCAAATGGCTCGCGGAGGTTTATCTTTAAATGAACGTACTGACCTTTATGTGTTCAATCACGGCTCTCTCACAAATGAGCAATATATGAACATGATTTCAGGCGAATATATAGTGCCTTCTGTCTCTCTTATCCAAAGTCGATGTTATGAGGTGATTTCCGCGGAGTATTGATTTTAACCCGATTGAGTTCATATGAGATGCCATCAAAAGGGGACAAAGAGCCGTGAATCCACAGCATTTTATTTGTTTCCATGATAAAATAACTAAATTGAAAAATAAATCCGGAAGATCTGTAGAAAATTTCTGGAAATGTTTTGAAATTCTGATACGACAACGTCGGGTCAACTAGTATATGCAGCTAGACTCATTACCGTATTTACTACGAATTGAATCATTGGGTTATTCATCATGCTCCATAATTTATACATGCAAGTTCCACCCTGATTGTTTCATACTTGAGCTCTTAATTCTCTGATTTCACTCGTAGCAGGCTCATCGTTTAGTTTGGCCAGTAACTTTGAAAAATTTATTTCCTTTTGTGATAGACGAATGAAAACCTTGAAAACGAGATATTGAACAATGTATTTTCAACTTATAACTCTTCGGATATTTCAGACACAATTTTTTTCAACGTGAAAGTGGAATAAGTGATCATCATCACCTAAAATTATCAATATATGAATATTATAACATGAAGATTTCAAGACCCATTTGTATGCTCCAAGCTGGGGACTCACATTGGGAGGTGGTTGTGGTCGTGTTACAATGATACTTGTAGCGTAGAGGACTGCCATACCAGACGTTCAGTTATGACCGCTCCCGCCCAAGACCATTTTTAGATTTCCGAAGCCAAAAAAGTATTTGATGCACATCTTTCTGACCAAACTATCCGAAATCTCTAGACGTTCAGCTTGGTGCCAAGAACAGGTTAATTGGAATCAGAAGATATTTGACACCACTATGCTTAGTGGTGAGTCACGAATCAGTTTCTATCCAGATTTCAGATGGGTACGAATATGGAGGAAATTTAGAAACGTAATCTATCACAGCATGCTTGAATGAAACTGTTAGAAAGGGGGGCGGATCAATGATGCTTTAAAGAGGCATATGTCCTGGTGGAAAAATTGATCCAATTTTTATACAGAACAGTCTGACAGGAAATTGTTATAGCCTAAGATAATGCCACTCATCACTGGAACATGGATCATCTGTGGGACACCCTTATGCACCCATGAAGCTTCGCTTTGAAGTCCAAGAGTTAGGCCAAAATGTTATCGATAATTCAATCTTGAGTATGTCAATACATTTTGTCGGTGTATCATCTATTACAGGAGTGGATCTCCTGGACGGTAACGAGTTTTAGTTTTATTCTGCAGTAGCTGGTGTAAGAATTTCATTGAAAAAGCTTTTGAATGAAGAGTTTAGTATATTAGAACGAAAGAATTGTGGCGGTCTTAAAACATACTCGAAAACCCAAGGAATATTTAACACGAGTGCCGATGAAAATAATGTACCTAAACTTCAGGATTTCGATATTGTTTTTCTTCAAAGATGAAACATCCTTGAGTGCTGAAGAACTCAAGAAGCTTAATTACCACACACAAATTTTGGCAGAGTGGATCTTTTGTGCAATAAACTTTTTAATTTTATGGAAAATATTAACTGCCATCTCATTCAGTGGAACAATCTCCAAAGATCCAAAAAAATGTTTCATTATTTAGAATTTTACTGATGTTTTATATACAAAAGCTTTTATATGCTTGATACCATTTATACTAAAAATCTCTTGGATACTGAGATATACTGTCTATATATGTACCATAACAAAAATATCTAAATCCTCCCAAGCCTATCAGCGATGTCTGTTGATATTTCTTGTAACTGTTTGGTAATTGGTTTTTAGCGTGACAGAGATTTTCTAATCACACATAGAAATCAAGGAAAACGGAAAACTTTTAAGTTTTAAATAGTATGGTATGCAAAGTCAGAAATTTTCGCAATTTTTATCGCTAGACTCGAAAGAAGAATCATCCTTATCTGCCATAATTCCACTTGCCTTATCTTGATACAAATTTTAAGTCGTCCGAACGTTCATGAACAGCGTGTGTATAGTAGCTTGGGCTGGGACATTTTTACTCTTCATTCTCATTATTTCGAGTTTGTGGCGAGTTTTATCTGTTTTGAATGAACAAAACTTTTGTTTAGAATACAAACACGCAAACTCAAATAATTCGTTTTTGGGCGTTACATAATATACTTTTGCCGATTCTGCAATATATTCTGAATATTCAAACTTTGTACTCTTGTTTCTGGCGACTTTTGATTACACGATAACAGAAAACTCATGATTCTGAGGCACTTTTTATGCAGGTCTTTTTGGAATAAGCTGTGATAAGTTAAGTATCTAATAAATACGCTTTACCCCATCTAGTAGGATAATTTTTTTTTGATTTTCCTAATCTATATAATTGTTCCATCTCGTTTTTGTTACGACTGGAGCCCGGGGAGAGAATTTTACCGCTTCACTCCTTCACTATATGACCTGCAACACTGGAATTAAATTGAGCAAAACCACTTAAGGCAATTCACTGAACTAATATCTAAATGCCGGAAACAAATTATGCAAAGGAGAATTATTGTCAAAATCTACCTGTTCATTCAATAATATGTTGGAAAGTATCTATTGATTTCAAGGATTCCCAAAAATTAATATCAAGTTTTTCATTAGATGAATGAAAGATTTTCAAATTTTGGTTGACATGATATTCTTCAATTAACTTCTCGTAATTAGAATTTGTTTTTAATTTATGAAACCACCATAATGTTCATTGACTCAAATATTGAAAATTCGGTAGGTTCTACGAATATACTATACATCTTACTACAACTAACGCAGCTAAGTTTCTATACACCAGATTCCTTTCCTTTATCTATTTCACTTTTATTATTTTCAGTGTGTTTGGATAAATTATTATTGGTTCGGAATGAGATTTGTAACTGGAATTCTTCCAGTTAATGTTTTAAATTATGGCTAACTTTCCCAACGTATCTGAGGCTACTGCTACTATATGAGTTGATGTTTTGAATTTGGGTACACCAATTTATTTGCCTTGAGTTTCTGTTTTTTGTTACGTAATTCAGTTATAAAATTTGGATTGTAACCATTATTAAGAGCAATTTCATTAATAATACAACGTTCTTTCTCTTTGTGTATTATATTTTAAATTGATTTGCATCCAGCAACTGCCACCTGTATTCAAAAATTATTTTTATCACTCTGATGAACGAATCGAATTAAAGTTATTAAAAATTTACTACACTTTTATCAATTATTTGGAATGAGCGTTGCTTCAAAAAATATATCGAAGTAATAACCTATTCGAATATTATTGAGCAAATATCAACAAAACATCTAAAGGAATTTTTGCCCCACCCAATCTAATGGCGACCGTATATTTCAAACACTCATACAGGTACGCGTCGATTGGAATTTCCAGTCCTACTTCAAACGAGAAATTGTGTTCTTGTAGAGAACCATCATTTATCGACTGGAATTGACCATTAGGTATTTATTTTAATGATTACCGCGGACAGCGGAAGGGGGTATAATATGATGCTTGTAGAAACTCACTAGGTGGGCGAAAGTAAATCAAGACTCCAAGAGACTATTTGAAGGAGACGAACAATTTTTTCACATCTGGTTTAATACTCATTTCTTCATACACTACTGGACAAAATTAACGCAACAATTCATTGTTGAAAGAAATGTGGACTTATCCTAACACTCAGGTAATAAATGGGTCAAACAAATAATTTTTTTTTTAAATTCGAATTTGTTCATATATAAACTCTCCTTCTACAGTGATGCAATCATTCTAACGCATCTCTAACGTTTTTATGCCTTTTTTGTAAAACGATTTATCTTTGGCCTCAAAATAGGCGTTAGTTTCGGCAATAACCTATCCGTCTAAGGCAAACCTCTTTCCATGGAACATCTTTTTGAAATCCGCAAGAAGCAAGTAATCGGTGGGTGCCAGATATGGAGAATATGCGGTAACTATTCCAAGCGTAAATCGTTGATTTTTGCCATGGTTTTTGCTGACTTGTGGATTGGTGCATTGCTTTGATGAAATAATGTTTTTTTCTTCGTCATATGATTACGTCTGCGTTCAATCTCGTCAATAATTCTGTCGAGTAAGGCTATATAATAGTCATTGTTGATTGTCAGGCCTTTCTCCATGTAATCGATGAACAATATTTCCTGCGTATTTCAAAATACAAACGCCATAATCTTGCCAGCCGATTGTTGTATTTTTGGACGCTCTCTGTTCCCCATTCAACCAATGCTGTTTTCGACTCTGGCGTGTAGTCGTGGATATACGTTTTATCCATGGTCACAAGTCGCAGCAAAAAATCCTTTTATCCCGCTTTAAAAGCTGCAAACAATGCTGAGATTCGTCAATTCGGTTCGATCTATCTAAGTCGTAAATTTTCGTATAAAATATAAAATACGGTGCATTTTGATATCTTTCGGTTGTCAGCTAACCCCTGTAATCTCACTTTTCGATCACCTAAAATAATTTTCAACATTTTTTTGATTTATTTTGTCTGGCGCAATAACCTCTTTTGACTTTCCAGATCGTTTTGCGTCTTCGGTGGTCCTAGTAAAGAGTAGGCCATTTAGAATTTGAAATTTCATTTCGCTATAAAAATAATACTAGTAGACATTTTATCGAAATTATTTTTTTATTGGTCAGACCCACCATTGACATTTATAAATGGAACATAACATCGTTAAGTTGGCTGCCCCGACTTGCCTTACAGTACCCCATTCGATCTACCCAATTTTTCAGTACATTTTCGATTGTTGAGGCCTCTATTTCTTCAATGGCAGCTTTGATTTCCTATTTCAAGGCCGCAATAGACTCGGGATTGTTTGTGTAATATTTATCTTTCACGGCGCCCCAGAGATAATAATCTAACGGTGTCAAATTGCAGCTGCGAGGTGGCCAATTGACTTCCAAATTTCGGCTGATTGTGCGGTTTTCGAACACAGTGCTCAAAATATTAAGTGTATCGTTGGCTGTGTGACACGTAGCGCCATCCTGTTGAAAGCATATGTCCTCCATGTAATCCTCTTCAACTTTCGGGAACAAAAAAACACTTAGAATAGCACGGTAACGTTCGCCATTGACGGTAATGGCTCCTTGGTCATTTTCAAAGAAAAATGTGCCTATGATGCCTCCGGACCAAAATCCGGATCATGCGGCTTTAGTTCTTGAACCAATTGAACTTTATAAGACTTCATACCGAGGTCTCTATGCAAAATTCGGCGTAGAGATCTGGGTGAAATGTTCAATTGTTGCGAACGGTGACGAGTTGATGTTAAAGGCTGTTCAACCACTGTTTGAGCTACAGCAGAAATATTTTCCTCCGAACGCACTGGACGGGAACGTACGCGATTTGCTTTGTCTAATAACGAGCCACTTTGACGAACTCGATTCACAAATTGATCCACAAATTGAATTGGTGGCACTTTATTTTTGCTGAAAGTTTTTCGCAGATTTCTTTCAGTTTGAGTCAAAGACTCAGAACTTTGGAAATATGTTTTTAATATTTTCCAAATTTCTTTAAGCGAAACTCGACCCATTTTGTAACTGTTAGACCTTCCACTAAAAATAAGACACTGAGAATTTTCCCAACAACATTCTTCATGCCATGTCATAGCTTATACGGTATTTTTTGGCATCAAATAGGGTTTTATTAAAACACGAAACTCATTTTGATTCATAGTTTACAAATTCACAAAAGTAGACTCAATACCTCGAAAACTACTGCAGGAAATGTTATGAAATTTCGACACGTTTCTTTTAAAGGTTGGTACTACCTGAAACAAAAGATATTTCTGGCGCCATCTATTTGTTAGTCCCGCGACTATTTGACCCATGTGTTAGTATTCAAGTTCTATCGAAAAAGCCCGGATAGTTTGATTTGATATTTCTTTTTCTCACTTTCTGCCTGAATTTATTCGCTCTTTTGAACAGCTATCGATAATACATCGCCTACTCTTTATCAAATGGCAATATGCAGGGTACGCAGACACATTTCGAGTGATTATTTCTCAACTAATAGCTAATTGGTTTGATCAACGAGTCAGAAAAATTGATAATTGACTACATCTGTAAAGATGAGACTCCATAATTCTTTCGGCACTATTACCAAACGCTCACTCGAGAGTGCCGAGCTATGGGTGGAAATATTTGTTGATGCCGTTCACATTTAAACCTCCTGGTTCACCTTCTACCATTTCATCGCCTCGTTGTCGATTTCGTATTTCAAAGGTATCGTTTAGTCCTGAGATTGTCGAAGAAAACAAAACAAAAATTTTTCTTTTCGCCTGGCCCGGACAGCAAACCTCCAACTATTCTTAAGTACTTTTTGTTAACTTCATTAGAGCCGTTATCGCTGCTGTTTTCTGAATGTTTTCATTCAGATACTGTTCCGAATTCTTGGCGAATTTTGTCAGACATGCATATATTTGAGAAGGGAAACCATCACATAATCATCGTCCTATTAGCTTTACATTCATAGTAGGTTTGTGTGGGCAAATAGTTGTGGATGATTTACTAGTTCCCAGCTGCTCATAACCTTATCACCTCTTATCAATACGAGTTTTTGCCTGGTCGATCTGTGATCACTAACCTGTTGCTTTGTCTTAATGACTGGACCAATATAATGGACTGTAGTATTTCGATTGATGTTATATATTTGGATTTCTCTAGCACATTCGACAGTGTTCCCCTGCGGTTCCGGCACATAACAGATCTGCCATCTCTCATACTATCTAAACACCTCAAAAAAGTCTAAGGAACACTTCTGAATATCGATATATCGTATACAGAACGATCAATATGGATGATTTTTTTTAAGAAATGAACACCTGCATCAATTTCTCACCAAATTATGTAGAGTGCCGCAACAAATTTCAGTTTTTTTTATAAAAAACTAAAAATTCAGCAGATGCGACGCTGCTATATTATCATTTCATGTATTCAGTGTTTGAAATCAGTTAGTTGGCACTTTGTTTCTGTTGTAAGCATAAATAAAAGATTCAAGTTTTGTGATTCGACCATGGAAAGACGACATTTGACTAGAGAAGAGATGTTACGAGCCATTGGCATGCTCCAAGCTGGGAGCTCATAACGGGAAGTATCCAGGGTTCTGGGAAGTAGCCCAAGTGTCATAAACCGTTCATGGTCGCGTTTCAATGAAACAGGTAGCGTAGAAGAACGCCATACAGGCCGTTTCAGGATTACAACTGTCGCCCAAGACCGATTTTTGGTTTTACAAGCCAGAAGAGATCGTACTACCACAGCATCTCAATTAGCTCAAGACCTATCACGAGCTCATAATGTACAAATTTCCGGCCAAACTGTGAGAAATCGACTGCACGAAAGTCAACTCCACTCCAGACGTCCTTTAAGAGTTCCACAACTGACCCATGGAAATCGCGCTGCTTGTCTTGAACGTTCTTGAAGAGAATGATATCGATCTTCTACCATGGCCATCCTGCTCCCCAGATCTGAATCCCATCGAGCATGTGTGGGACACCCTAAAAAGAAATCTCCTGCGTCAAAATGTCTTCCATCATGAACAGGAGCTTCGATTAGCAGTTCAGGGGGCTTGGAATGACTTAGGCCAAAATGTAATAGACAATTTAATATTGAGCATGCCGCGACGATGCCAAAGTGTCATTAATAACAGAGGTGGACCTTCTGGGTACTGAAAAATATAAGTGCTTCGATATCGTTTCGAAAATATTAGTTCAGGATTTTTTTGTGATTTACCAAATTTCGTCATTTTCAAATTTCAAACTTTTTTTTATAATAGGTGCTTTGGAGAAGTCAAATATTATTTTGTTTTCTTGAGAATACATTAAATACAATACATTCTAACAAAAACCGAAAGATTTCTATAAATTCCAATCATCAAATTCATATTTTAAAGATATTGGTAAGTGTTCCTAGACTTTTTTGAGGTGTTTATTTGTTCATACGAAAATTTATAACTATTCTTTGAACGGTCATAAAGCTATACAGAATGATCTCAACTTTCAATCTTGAGAAATGCTGCGTCTTACCTCTCGGTATGAACAATCTAGAGGGCGATACAATCTGAAATAATAGACATCTAGAGCTTGGCGTGACCATTACTGATGGTCTGACCATATTTATATTATATTATATATTTTTCATAAAACCTACGTAGATCGCAGCATGGAGTTTGCTGGTTCAGTCTGGTCACCTATACTCGGTATGAATATAGAATATTTGAAGACTCTACAAGTAAGAAGCACCAGAATTGCCTTTGATCGGTACAGACCCTGTTATGCGAGCAGACATGACATAATAACGTCATATGGCGCACTCTATGGATTATTCAACACTGATCAGTCCCCTCTGGTTCCGTTCATTCTCATCAGCACTATGCGTGGACATCGTTTTAAGTCGTAGATAACCTAACGCCAGCATTTCTAATCCATTAGACTGTTTCCAGTTGGTACCGATCTCCCCATGAAGAAGATCTTGAATGTATTCATTTTGTTTTCCAATTTTAATTTTTCCATAAAAAGTATTTATGTTGTTTCTACTAGTTCATATTTTCTACTTGATATTTTACTATTTTATATATCAATATTTCGTTCATTTTTATATTTGGTATTCGGTACATTAATTTGTAATTGAGCCTCATAGGCCAGTCTTTTCCTCTCAAAATTAAATTAAAATAATAAAAGTAATAATGATAACAACATGAAGAAGATTATCAAATAATTTTTTCCTTGGTGGCTCCTTTTCGATGTACGGTTTTTCAGAGTGGAAAAGTAAAATGTGGTTTTTGTTTTTTCTGCGCAAACTACGAAAGCAATCAGCATGAAATTCTGCAGAAACTTTCTGGTTGACAAGGGCTTTTATTGAAATGGGTAAAACTTGTAACCCCTTCTGTTTTTTCCTCAAAAGTATAATTCGACCATGAAATAATCAGGAGTCTATAGTACATGTGAATACACTGCAAATTACTTTGAAAAGAGTGGAACGGTGGTTACTTCCCCGGGTCTGGGGGTCAACCCAGAGAAGACAAAACTGATTATTTTCATGAAGAATCATAGCATTCCATAATGATCGAGACCAATTTTCTTTGGATCAAGACTCGACATAAGGAATCGGTTGAGTATTTGGGGGTAGTACGGGGTAGAAGACTTATCTGGACTCAGTATCTTAAACTACAGACTGGTAGGTTTTAGGCTGCACTAATTATATATAGAAGGATCTTCAGCGACACGTGAGGCTTGAAGCTACACGTACTGATGTGGTTCTTCAAAACCGTTATGCTACCCTGACTTACCTGTGTCTCGCTGGACAGACGAGGCTGGAAAAACGGTTAGATCTGGATCTAGAGAGGCTTAGATCACTCATGGTGGGAAGTATGATGTGTACTCAAAGAAATAACCATAGCGCGGCGTTAGTTGCACTGAAACCACTGCACCTAATAATCCTAAGCAGACAGTTTCGACTGCTCATCAGCTAAGGGCACGCTAGTCGCCGGTGCAAATACTATGTTTCCTGAAGTTATCAACAGAGACCTCCTCCTCAAGTCCTATCTTACACAGGTGATATCTGAACTCGCCATGCTCCCTCACTATTTGGTGGTACCTCGGCGTGGTTCAATGCAAGTTCAGATATCACCTGTGTAAGATAGTACTGGAGAATAATCCTTAGTGCAAGTGGTGTAAAATTCGATTCGAAACACCAATTCATTTGATCACCACATGCCAGTATGATCTGCCGAAGATATCCCCACTCTAGCAGAGACCTTTTGTATATATATATATATATATATATATATATATATATATATATATATATATATATATATATATATATATATATATAAATATATATATATTATATATAAGGTTATATAGGTCCAGGTGTCGATATCCATATTTTCTTCTGTTTTTTCGAAAAATTTTCATCTTTTGAAAAAATAATTATGTAAACACCTGCAATAAAAAGACAAGAAATTTTTTGAGATAGCAAAAATTAAACCTCAATAGTTTTCGTTGTTTTATGGAAATTTTTATCAGGAATGCATAGTAATATTAAAATTATTTGGTGTACTGAAATGTGCTGGAAACAAATATCAATGAAAAATCGCGGCGTTATGCCGAATATTTTGATTGAATAAGAAATAGGTGACTAACTTGTGATTTATTGTAATATTAGATAAAATAATTCATTATCCTCTCAAGGATATTACTTTTGTACTTGAAACGGGCGATGCTCGTGATGCAAGAACTATCCCGGAACCGTCACAATAATTTTATTTTTAATTTGTTCAATAAATTACAGTTTTTATTGAATTTTATTCGAAAGCGTCTTAATTCCTTGTAGCTTGATATAATATTGTAGTTACTTCTCGAAATCATGCAAGCTGAATCCGCAATAAATCGAATGAGTTCATTGAATTCATGGAATTATTCAGAATGACGTATTTTTGCGAGAAACATTATATATGGTATTTCTTTGATGCATAAATATCAACTCAATTATTACGGATGGGTGCCTCGTAGCGGTTCGATAAATATGTAATAGTTAATGCTTGTCACGTGATTATTGAATACGCCGATTTAGAAAACATTGGTTTCGAAAGACCACAAAAATTTGATCTTATATAATAAAAATGAAATGCTGCATCACTGGGGAAAGCCTGGATCGATTTTAGTTTTTAAGTTTTGTTATGAAGTTCGACTTAGGATATTATGGAAAGAAAAATTAGAAAAGCTGATGGAAAAATTGGAAAATTCGGGATTAAGTAGACAAGAATAAGTAAGAGCTGACAATCATAAATGACGTTAAGAACGGGCGGTGGTAAATTCGGTCCCGGCAAGTAGCGACCTGAAAGGTTCATGTTATATTGCAACTATTGACATGTAAATTCCCTCTCGAGCTTTTCAGGTACCTGAACCTACCTGATTATCTTATTTATAAGAAAATGCTGCACACCGAATGACCTTTAATGAGATTATATGTCCAGATTTTAAGAAGTAGGAATTTTTGGAATTTCTCCTTGAAACCAATGATATGCAATGAATATTGTATGATGGTCGAATGATAATCAATTTCGTATTTACCCCCTCCTACAATAGATCTACATAATCTAAGTACATATAGAATCAGTTTCCCCCTTCTCTCAATCATTCTCAATAGCAGCAACCTCCGACTTTGAGCAAGAGGCTGGAGATCACGCGTGGTCTTAAAGGTGGTCGATGAGGCGCACTGCTCTCTTCTGGACACTATCGAAAGGATGTAATGAATGTTCGTGTGCGGAGCCTCACACAATGCAACACTATTCCAGACCAGCACGCACCTGCGCTCTGTATTAAATCACAAGCTGTGATGGCGTGAAGTACTGCTTCGACGTGAAAAGAAACCTGAGTTTAGATTGAGCATGTCAGCAAATTCTGGTGTTGACTGTAATGCCGAGTACATGCATGTTCTTTTCTAAGAAAACACGATGTCCTTGTATGAATAAAGGGGGTTCTCCAGCTTTGACTATTCTGGAGAATGTTGTTAATTGCATCTTGTTCGCGTGAAAATTGACCAACTTAAACCGGCCCCACTATGATCTCCTCTAAATCTGAATTCAGTGACATGATCTGTTCCCATCTTTGTCGGTGTGACTCCTCAGCAATTATAGGATGCTGACTAGATAATGAGGACACCAGAGTACAGTCGTCTGCAAACCCAAATATTTCAGTTTTTAGAGGAGTGGAGCAGATTATTGATCTGAAGCAGAAAAAGAGTTGGCGAGAGTATGGTGCTCTGAAGTATTCCTGTATCAACCTGAAAAGATTAATTCGTTACACCATCAACTACTACACGAATGGATCTACTGAAGAGAAAGCTACTAATCCAACAAAGCAATTTTTCGGAAAGTCCATATGCACTTAGTTTAATCATCGAGGCTGCGTACCAAACCCTGTCGAAAGCCTTTGACATATCAAAAGCATGGCTCTCGATTCATTATGCTTTTTGATTGTTGATGTCCTCAAATACGTAACGTATGCAAGGAGTTCACCAGTTGATCGTTGTCTATGGAAACCGTGATGTAGATCACCCTGTAACTCGAGATATTTTATTAGCTCCCGTTTATCACTCTTTCCATGACTTTGGATATAATGGGGAACAATGCGATTGGACGATAATTTTAGGGAAGGCATTAGTTCCCTTTATTTGGTATCAGTTTCATTCTCGCAACTTTCCAATACTCCGGACAATTTAGGACAGCTGTTAACTCTTGAGCGCTTTTCTTCAAAACAGTTGGTGGTATTCCAACAAGACCCACTGCTTTCTTACAGTACAGTTGTTGAAGAACGTGTCTTACCGTACTTCAGATATATTCGATTGAACACGTGGGATGCTTGGTGGTACTACCTTTGATTTATCTAAAACAGAATTTTGCAAGTACATTTTTGCAAAGGGATTCACCTTTGCTTTAGATGATAATGCGATAGAACCACCATCTTCAATCAAAGGTGGTACGCCTAAATTCCTAAAATCTTATATAGCACATTGTGAAACTTGCATCGGAATAAATAAATAATAATCTAAATTAAAATATGGTTCTGAAAATGTAAGAAGAAATAGATACTCGTATTTCAATAAAACGTTTTTTTGACAATTTAGTTTCAAAAAGTTCACAAGAGATTTTTGAGCACCTTGTACGTTGCTCTAAAAAATTACACTTTCTCGTTAAATTAAAAACTTATAACCTTACTCAAATCTGAGGCAATTTTTTTGACAAGGAAGAGTCACTGTAATTCCGATAATTTTGATTGGAAAAAAGTTTAGCTTAATGCTGGTTTTTTTTCGAAAGAACAAATCTTAACGAAAGATGCTTGAAAAAGGATGCCCCTTGATAAAAAAATTAAGAGGTACGCCATGTAATTATAAGTGGCAAAGTTGTAGTCGATGTTCGGGTAACCGGAAGTAGTACGTCTCTGAAAATAATTGCGAATTTTAGATCGGTATCCATTCAACTAATCCCAAAATTTGAAATTGATCTATAAACCTGTTCGCCAGATATTTCTAATGAGCCCTTTAGCGTCGACACCTTGTATAATAATGTAAAGACATGCAGTAATTGAAGTGTTGAAACAATTACACTAAAATGATTTCTACGAATATGAAGTTCGGTGCTCTTGATTGGCAGTGAATCAAAAATCTTTGAGATATTGAATTTCATCGGAGAATTTTAGGGTTGATACCGATAATATTCATCAATTTCTTTAGCGAGTATGATAATACTTATGTACCTTTAAGTTCTACGGAATTCCTGGAGCATCAGTGTTACTTGCACTTGCAGATTTTCTTATGAGGCATGAATAAATTAACATTAAATTTAGTATATTTTATAATCGAAAACAATACTACTAAATTTGTTTATTCTTAACTTGATTTCAAACTTATTATTTATTGTTTTTTATTCAAAATTTTACCGTTAGTAATTTCTTCCCATCACCACACAGAGTGCTTCAAAGCAAAGCCTTAAAAGTTTGTATATATAATGTCATTTGATAGAAAAGACATAAAAGTCATTCATTCAGAAAATATCAATAAAGTTTTACTGCACATTGCAACTATATATCTACAAAGAAACTATAAATTATGCCAGTTCTACTTGTTCTTTTGGTACAACAAGATTCAGAGCTACATTAATTAATTCTACACGTACCATTCATATCATTGTGTCCCACTTCTACTGAGGTAGTCGACCGTGATCTTCGTTCAAATTGTATCTTCTTGATAATATGTGAAGGTATATTGGTCCTTAACCATAATGGTGCAATGAGATGTTTGAAGTTCGCTGAAATTTCAGGTATTTGGAGGTGAGTACATTGTGTCATTTGTTTAAATCTCGTAATTTTTGTACACCAAGAGGAAATAATACTGTTTTCTTGCTCGTTTCGTTGATACACCTCTAGTTGAAATACACTGCGCACCGTTTCAATATTTCAAATTTCTTGTTTTGTAGGCAACTAACTATTAACTCATGTTTTTTCGGATATATCCGGGGACATATGCCAACGAAATGCGTTGTTTTTTCTTGCGCACATGTTCCTCTTATGAGAAGTGATATGAAAGAAATAAATTGGGATATTGCAAGAAAACACCACATATTGTTAATTAGCAGTTGTGAATTGATTTTTACGAATATGTTCTGTTTTCAGTAATAATGCAACGCGAATCATGAAATTTGACTCCGGTAGAATGTGTTGAAGCAATGTTAGATTATATAAGTATAGGCCAAACGCTTGGGGTGCCCCATTCAACTATTTCCAGAATGATCCATTAGTACAGGGAGTCTGGTAGTCATGAAATGTAACTTCTACAGAACGGTGGAGTACAAATTAGCACTGAAACGATAGGATTCCCGGAAATTTGGTTTATGGCCTCGTACCGCAGCTGGAGGCCTAGCTCTAATCGCAGCACATCGAATAGTCCGCTCGAATTTTGTCAGGAAACATGTCAATTGGTTGAAAGCTGGCTAGGGTGAAACGAGATTTCTTCTTTTTCATTGCGATCGACGTTCTCTAGTGTGCAGACGTCGAAATGATAGATAGATAGATAAATTTTTACCTACTGGTTTTGGTGTAGGTTTAGTAATGCTTTGAGGAGGAATTTATTTGAACGCCCGCACTGATCTGGTCATCGTAAATGATGGAACCAACAATGCTCAGATGTATGGGACATTTTGAAAAAGGATGTACCATTTGTGGCAAACATGGTTGATAAGTTTTTGTTTATGCAGGATAACACCAGACCTCGTCAAGTTCATATTGTTAAGAACAATCTTCAAGATGACGAAATCACCAGCACGAACTGCGAAGGCCAGACTTCAATCCCATCGAACATGTCTGGCCCATTCTCAATAGAAGATTAAGAAGCCATTAAAACTAACCAGCTACATTAAATGAGGTTCGAAATAGACTGATCGAAATTTGGAACGGAATGGATCTGCTACAAGGTCATTGATTTTGATTATAAATCGTATATGTCATGCAGTAATTCTCGCCAGGGTTGGAAACATCCGGTATGAACAGGTTTCAGGTTTTTGGAGACTTTAATTTCTTCCAAAAGTTCTATATTTTTCATTATTAGTTTTATTTCCCGATTGTTCTCAAGCATTTTTTTAGTACTGGTAGATTACTGGAGAAATAATTCTTCACTATAGCTCCACTTCCTCTGAATTCAGAAAGAAAAATCCAAAAGGCTAACCAGAAAATTGGAATATTCGGAAAATTATGTTTCTTTCACTTTCTCTCACATCAGGACAAACAGGAAGTAATTGTTCGAAAACCTATTTTATTGGTGAAAACTTAGTGGAATGTCCAAAACTAGAAAAGTTCAAAATACTGCATATCTTCATGATAACAAAACAACCTCCTCCTCGAGTGCAAAGCTGCAAAGAGTGTAAACCTAAATATTCTTTTTAAATAGATCTCTCATTCCTATCATCGTGGCTAGAGGGGTGCTGGACAGGTCTGAGCCTGGTAAGAAGAATAGAGCCCTAAAAACAATTGAACAATTTGACTTTGATAAACACTGCGCATATCTCTCATTCCTCAACAAACGTTACTGGCAAAAATTGATCAACAACTGCTTTCATCATGTGTGGTGCTTTCTTGCAATATCTCAATCAAAATCAAGGCGTATCCGAAGAAAAAACATGTTTTAATAATTAGAAATTTGAAATATTGAAAATTGCGCATTAATTTCTTGACGAAGTGTATCACGAACATAGCTGAATCAATACAACTGTTCTCAACTGATGCGAATACCAAAGGAATCACAATTCATTTTTAGTTTTATTGATTTTTCTTCGGTTTAGAATTTGTTTACGGAAAATCCGTACTTATAGGATCAAATTCTTTAACACTAATTCATCAGTAAATACTAGAAAAATGAATGGAAATCAATGGATTCAATGAAAAATATGATATTCAAAATTTTCACTATATTGGCAAACTTATGACGCGTTTCACCAAAATGTGTGTTCGAATCGGCACTTAGAATATAAGGTAGTGCTATTCGTTTATGATATACAGGCCGTTTCATGGATTTGGTACGAATTTTCTGATCGCAAACTCTCGAACGCATAGTTCGATTTACTCGATATTTCGTACCACAGATAACATGTCTGATGAAAGTTTGTAGACGAAAATCAAGATTGAAATAACTGAACAAATACCTTGTAGATGAATTTTCGATAACGATCTTAATAAGGAGAATTGCTCTAAAAATTGAGCCTACTGCGAAAACTGTCGCATTCCACAAAACTTTTTTATTAAAATATTATTATGAGGATAACTATTTTTGTTGTTTTAGAAAAACTTTACGATCACCAAATGCAAATTACCTTCCTGCTTACAGCATTGGGTATTTTACAGAATGAAATCGAGGAAGAATTACAGGGGCGTATTTCGAAAATTATTCTTCAATTTTTTTATTGAAAGAATACAGTGTGTCAATATCATTCCTCAGGGAGTTTTCTAATCCCATGAATATCACAACAATCTTTTCTTTTCTAGAGTTGCTATCAATTAAAGCAGTACAATCCCTAAAAGACATTTTGATTAATATTTAGATGATAATTAACGGATAATTTAAAAAACATCAATTGGAGACGAATATTTTTCGTAGATAACTCAAAATAAAAATGAAAAATTCATTCGAAAATGAACCATTATAACAGATAAACCACTAACAAAATAAGAAGTAACTAACAAAAAATTAATTTGAAAAAATTTCACAACAAATTTTCAAAAATTCCTCCTTCCTATGGAACACATCCTCGCGCGAACTGATTTTCCGATAACATCCGGTTGGTTTCGAATATAAACATTCCTCAAATCTTGAGTTAGGTGCTCCCTTCACCATAAACAAAATTCTTTAGGTAATCCAACAAAAAATACTCCAAACATTTAAGGTCGGGAAATCTCGCAGACCGATTATGAGAACCCTCTCTTCCAACGCAATGTAGCGAAAACACATTATTTAGATGTTCCACCACATCATTCGTAAAATGAGGAAGCAGAAGCACCGTCATGCTGAAAGTACGCCTTCAGTTGAGATTAGCATTGCCAACAAGATCAGGTTATTGGTTTCTTAAAGAATTTAACAAACTGTTTCCATTCAAATGGTCGGTAAGAAAAATAGGTCCAATTAGTGTTATTATAAACATCGCACCAAACGTTGATAGAAAATCGTACTTGGGAATGACGTGCGTGTTTCACATACTAAAAATGCCATTTATTTGCCTCATTAATGAGCAAAGGTCTATAAATAAGTGAATTCTTGCTAGCTCATCTCCTAGATGTAGCACCTGGACTGGCTGGAAGTGCTAGGGATGCATTTTTTCTTTTTTCAGGGCTGGCCATACTTTACTTTGACTCAAATTCAATGTACTCGCCACTCGTCGTGTACTTGTGTTCGAATTGTCCTCTACAATTTCAATGATATCGTTGTGCTGTCTAGCGATCCCTTGAACAGGCCTGTTTCTTCTTGGACTGCTGCATATAGGGTAAATCTCTATTTCAGCTTCGTATGTTGATTTCTGGACAACAGATAGAAGTTACGAGTCTCTACCTAGGAATCTCTATTTACGAGTCTCCACCTAGGACTGAATTTCACAAATTAAACATATATCATATTTGATGCTCTAACGAAACAGCCAGCTACACCAGGGAATTTAATGTAACAAAATAATGTGAGTCTAACATTATTTGAAGATAAAATTAACAGGAAAAGTTACAGAGATTCTAAAGAGTAAACTTATGGTAGCTGTTCAGTCAGGTCATATAATTAAAGGATAAGTTACATAAAAAGCAAGGAAGCATCTAAAAAAACTATTTACAAATAATAGAGAAGCTACATGAAAAGCGAGGACGCATCTACGAAAACTATTTACAAAAATTACAGATGTTTGGCAACTATTTTGAAAATTTGAAAAATTTCATGATTTACATGATAATTTCACGAAAATTACTTGAAAATGAAGGAAATAATGATTGAATATTGGAGAATATTATTTTGATCGAGTTTATTAATGAGAAATCTATCAAGGTCATTATGAAAAATTGTTGGAACTAAAGGAATACGATTTTGAAATCCATTGTAAGAAAAAGACAAATTCTGTAGAGCAGAATTTGAATTTTTAATGCATTCAAGCAGTTAATAGGAAATATGCAGTAAGGCAAAATCAAAAATCAGATTTTCGAGGTTAAATGCGGCATTTTGCTAAATGAACTTTCAACTTACCCTATATTTTTGATAAAGGTCACTACACAGTATTCAAGATAAAGATATACAGAGAATTTTAATATAATTAAATTATTTCAACTACAATCAAAGAGGATTTTCAAAAACAAGTTTGAAGGCCTGCGGTAGAAAGAAAGTCTGGAGAGGATTCAGAAGCCGGTAAGCATACCATCCTATAGCATGATTATGCGCATCAGACTGTTCACCAGTGGCGTGACACAGATAGAGGGTTGACTGGAATCAGGTATTTTAAATCAAATTACACGATTAACTTTTTCGAAAGTTTGGTGATCTGGAACAAGCCGTCGTGGATATTCTCCGACGGCTGCCCGAGAGTTACAACGACAAAATCCAAACACTGACATCATATCAGAATAGGGATTGTTTATAAAACATATTGAATAGAATTTAATGATGTAAAAATAATTTGGAAAATCACGAACTAGATTAGTAGACCATCGAGAATTAATTCTGTGTTCCACAGATCTGTCATTACTAATTCTGGGCTCTTCCGATTTTCTATGGTTAACAGTCAGTGATTCACAGAGTCAATTATGAGTCAAATTTTGACAAATCGAACACAGAACCTTACGTGTTTGCACTATTTTTTGTGTGGTTACCTAAAAAATTTTGTCTATGGTGAAGAGATAGTTAACCGAGAGCATCTAATACAAAGAATTGAGAAAGGTTGCGATTTCATTCCAAACCAACCGAATGTTATCAGAAAATCATTTGAAGGAATAAAACATTTGAAAATTTTTTTCAAATTAATTTTTTGTTAGTTATTTCTTGTTTTGTTAGTGGTTGATTGGTTTTAATATTTCCGTACTCGATTGAATTTTTCATTTTTATTTGGAGTTTGAACGCGATCTGTCATTTGCTTTATTTACATTGCTCGATTTTGTCAGTTCTCACAAGTGTGTTTTGCGATTTTAAAATAAAAATAAAGTAAAGGAAATGGCAATTGAAAATCATCTTATAAATTTGAGAGAGATAGGCAATAAACTTTCTGTGTCTCACGAATCAATTCGTAGCATTTCAAAGGATTTTTTGGGCATCAAACGCATTGCCGCTCGACTAGTTCCAAAAGACCTGAATTTTCTTCAAAAATTGAATCGCGTTAAGGTCGCTGAAAACATGAAAGAACGAGTCAATTCCGACCACACATTTATAAAACTCAATGTAACTGGTGATGAGACTAGCTTCGGAATGGCGCCTTCCAACCTAAACCGAAAAAACCACGTTGTAGTCGATCGAAAGTCAAGCTGACTTTTTCAGCTTAACTTTTGACTGTTTTTTTTGATTATCGCGATGTTGTGTACTCGGAATTCTTGCTTAAAGGTTAGACGGTAAAGAAAGAATATTACCTGAGCGTTATGCGGCGTTTGAGAGAGCAAATACGCCGAAAAAAGCCAGAATAGTGGAAAGAAAACTCATGGATTTTCCACCACGGTAATGCACCTTCTCACAAGGCTATCATTGTGAATGAATTTCTGTCCAAAAACTTAACAAATACCATCGAAAAACTACCGTATTCACCTGATATGTATGGAGGTATCCGTTTTGAATCGATAGAAGACATAAAAGAGGATTCGCGGCGAGAACTGTAGTCGATTCCGTAGAAAGCATTTGAAAAATGTTTTGATGATTGAATTATTCATTGGTATAAATATATTATCAGCCGGCTCGGTGGCGTAGGGGATATGATGCTCGTCTCCTGCGCAGAGTTACCTGGGCTCAATCCCCACAAAGTCGGTGCGATTTTTCGAGTTCTGGGAATCCCCTGAGTGTCCACCTTTCGGGGGAGATGTAAAGCTGTCGGTCCTGTCTAACAGATGTGTTGGTCATTAAAGATCCCTTCCCTCGACACGAGAGGGGTTCGGCAAATTTCCCGGGTTAGTGAGGTGATAGAATTCCCCGGCGTGTCATTGGCCGAAAAGGTGAAAATAGTTATGTTAAAGGAATAACAAATGAACATAAATATATTATTTTGAAAGGGCCTACTTGGAAGGCGATTAATTACATTTGGATGAACAATAAATATTTGATGTTTCATTGATCAATTCCGGTACTTTTTCGACAGAATGTATGTTGATTTTTTTCTTTTATGTTTGAAGTATTCTTACTTTAAAATTTTGGATAAATATGGAAATTGAAGAGCATAATACGTCTAGGGAATGATGTTGCAGATGACTACTAAATTTGAAGATTTCACGAATTCAACGAATACAAATAATTATTTCGTAATTTCTTTTGACTCTAAACATTACTCAGTTGTAAACTTAAACTCGACTTATCAATAGCCCATTCATTACCAGAACAAGTAGATACTTTCAATTGTAATAACGGGTGAATTCTACCTATTCAGTACTCGATATAATTATTTCTTGAGAAAGCTTTCTGGTAGCAGACATAACTACTTGAGGGAATGACCCGACTAAAGAGACTCTGGGGAATTCTATGTTGTGATGGGTTTTCAAGAGTTCTGTGTATTCGTAATTGGTATAAATAAAAATGAAAGGTAGTTTGTAAGCGTATCAGAAGAACGATTGGATTGGAATGTTGTAAGCCTACGATTCAGGTTTTTATGGAAGGAAAAATTGTAACTATCTCGAAAATTCGGGAAAATCTGAAAATGAGAATATAGTATGAGTGTAAGATCATAACTCATGATTCAAAGGATGAAATTGACTAGTTTTTTGTTTTATATGTTGGGGCCCATTTCGATTACTATCCCAATTCCCAAATTGTATTTATGCATAAGAAAAATGAATTTCACAATTGAGTTTCGAAGTAGACAATTATAAAAATTTGTAATTCAGTAAATAATAGTGAAAATGACCTCGAAAACCTCCGAGTAACAACTTTGGACCAATTCTATAACAAATTGTCATAATACTCCAGAGGAAGACGTTAAAACACCCGCTGTGGGCACGAGGTACTCTGCAGGCTCTCGAAGACTACCTATTCGTGTTCAGCCACCTCAAAAAAACCTGAGTAACAGACTTTTATTCAATTTTACGATAATTTACTGATTTTCAAATTTTTATAATTGTCGACTTCCAAGTGCAATTCTGAAATGCATTTTTCTTATGCAGAAAAACAATTTGAGATTTCTTCATGGTTAGATTAGTTCAAGTTTCTAGAGATCCTCACGAATGCAATGCACCAAACTGCATTAACATTCGTCTTACGGCGCAAAATCGATAGTTTTTTGTACTTGTACGCCTCGAATTATTATGTTCAGGCACCTCATGATTCTATTCAAGCTCTTCTCAAAGTTTCATGACGATCGGACGAATGATGCAGTAATTCATGAAGGGTAAAGTTACATACATTCATTTATGAATGAAATAAAAACTGCATCAAAATTTCTATATCCCTAATGTATTAATATGATCATTTTTTAATATCGAATTCCTGAAAATTTTGTGAATTTTGATGTCTTGTTTTATGAAGCTGAATATTGAAATTAACTTTTACCAAGTCATAAGACTATATATTCCTGTTACAATAATTAGTAATTCAACTTGTTCTGAAGTAATAACGGGAATCACTTTCTTGATTTACGCATTTGCAATTTCATTGACCTGAGATATACTGGATACCTACGATTTTATGTGGCTGTTGATGACTTCGTTTTTTGAAGAAATATATTAAAGTAAAAGAACTATAAGCATAAAATGATTATATTTCTTCACACTTTTTTTATATAGGATGGACCAATATAGATGAAAAAATATTTTACTTCATTATCTTATTTCTTCAGCTATTTTCAGCAAGGTTATGTAGTTTTATTCTTTAATTTCTTAGTCATCTGAAATAACTGATTTTTTTAAATTTAATCAATAAATCAAAAAGAATGCTAGACGATTCACAAATATGAAAAAGTTTTATACGAACTATATACAGTTCATTTCCATTTCAGTCCATCGATCAAAAATCATATCAAAGCACCATTTAAAAATATTATTATTATTATCGTGGACTTGTGCACTATCTCAGCTGTCAGCGGGATATAATCTACCTTCCCCAGATTCAGCAATCAAAGGGAATAGGCTCGATTACTATAAACTTGATATAAATCTTCTTACTTTCTTACATGTATTAAGAATCACAGCTTTTTGCATTTCTATATAGGTATTCTTATGCAATTCTAATTTCTTAAGGCTATCATGCAAACTTTTGGGTACTAACTCAGTCGAAGAAATGATGTCAGGAACGATATCTATTTTATCATGGTGCTCCATCTGCTTGATCTCAATAGCAAGGTCTGTATATTTGGTCTTTTTCTCTTGGAACTTGTTCAGCACGTTGTTATTATTCGGTATGGCGACATCCACCAGCATTGCTGTCTGGCTCTCTTATCATAGACCACTATGTCCGGCTATTATTCGTCACCATTCTGTCAGTGATAACAGGCCTATCGTAGTATAATCTGATAGAGTCATTTTCCTATAAGGGCCCCAGTCGATACTGAAAGGCATTCAGAAGTCCATACTTGCGTGCTAGTTTCTGATGGATATTGTTGCACACTTGACTATGCCTGTGAAGATAGTCCGTATTTGCCAGTTGTTCGTATCCGGACGTAATATGCTGTATAGTCTCCGATCCTATATGGTATTTCCTGCACTTATCTGTTTGTAATGTGCCGTCCTTAATTATAAATTTTTTGTAGTTGTTTGTAGCGATGACTTTATCTTGGATGGCCATAAGGAATCCTTCTGTTTCCGCGAATAATTCTCCTTTCATCAACCATTTGTTGGAAGCTTCTTTGTCGATGTGTCGTTGATTAATCTCATGGTGATGTCCATGCAATTCCTTTCTTCACCATTGCTCTTGTTTTTCAGTATTTGATAGGAACGGTATATTCAGCAGGTCATTCCAGGTAGCAAGATTTAGAGGTGAATATCCCTTATCAGCCAACGATACCACTCTATGGGGGTCAGTAGTGAGAGCTTCTGCAGAGAAGAATTCTCTGAGATTTTTTATCTGTTCGGTGTGTAAATCGACAACATATATTAATCCGCGTCCTCCTTCTTTCCGCTTCAAAGTTATTCGTATCACAGACGATTTTGGATGATGGTTGTTGTACTTTGTTAGCATCGTTCGGGTCTGCCTTTGAATATCATCCAGTTCTGTCTCAGTCAATCTGATTATTCCAAATGAGTAAAGCAACACTGGAATGGCGTAGGTGTTAATTGCCTCAACTAGATTCCCCTAGTTCAACATCGATTTCAGCACAGTCTTCAGACGCTGACTGTATTCTGAACGAATCTTCTCTTTTGATTGTTTTTGGTTTAGCAGTCTGGCTTGTTGGTATCCTAGATATTTGTATGTTATGCCATCCCTCATGCACTGTATAATATCACCGTTTGGAAGTTGTGTTTCACCATCTATGACTTTCCCTCTTTGAATGTTCAGGATCTTACATTTCTCAATCCCGAATTTCATATGAACATCTGCCGAGAACTTACTGACAATTTCCAGGAAATCATCCAATTGCTTCTTGTTCGCAGCATATAATTTCATGTCATCCATATACAGCAGGTGGGAGATTGTATGATAATTCCTATCTGTTTTTATCTTAAATCCGTAACCTGTTCTATTGAGCATTGAGGACAATGGGTTCATAGCTAAACAGAACCATAGTGGACTCAAAGAGTCTCCTTGAAAAATTCCACGACGTATGGGTATCTCGTCAGTTTTAATTGACTTATTGTTCATGTTGACCTGAAGAGACGTACGCCAGTGTGTCATTGCTGTCTTCAAGAATTCTACCAGGGCTGGGTGAATTTTGTATATCTGCAATACTTCAACAAGCCAAGAATGGGCGGTACTAACTAATGCCTTTAGATAATCGAGAAAAGCTGAATGATAATTCCGATGCCCTACATGTGCCTGTTTCATTATCACAGAATCGATGATGAGTTGTTCCTTGCACCCGTGGTGATTCTTTCTGCATCCCTTCTCCTCCTCTGGTAATATGTTGTTGTCGTCAAGGTGTTGGTATATTCGATTGGATATGCATGAGGTGAGTATTTCTTAGACTTTTGGCAGGCAAGTGATTGGCCTATATTGAGACGGATCCTGTGTTCTATCGCTCTTAGGTAGCATATATGTTAAGCCTTGTGTTAGGAAAGTGGGTGTTTTCTTTGGATGTTGAAGAGCATACGTGTGCTGTTTCACTAGCTCCATGGAGCTTATTAAACTTCTTGTACCAGAAGTTGTGGATATTATCTATACCTGTGGCCTTCCAATTGTTGGTCGCTCTAACTACTGTTGTGATTTCTTCCTCCGTTATTCCTTCGAAGTCCATATGTTTGATATCAAGGCGTTGTTTTTAACTCTTGGTCCATTCCGCATTTTTATTGTATTCTTTGGGGTTCGACCATAGTGATGACCAATAATCGGTCAAGCACTGTGCGTCAGGTACTTCTCTGTTATTGTTGGCCGCAGTTTTGCTATTTCCCTTATGAAAATTGGCCGCGCTTTGGAGGAACCTTTGGTTTTGATGTTTCCATTCAGTACACTTGATGTATCTTGAGAGCTTTATTGCTTTTGCTTGGAGTTTCTGCTTCAAAGTGTCCATATACACGTCGATATGTTGTTTGTGATCTGGGTGTTTTGTGTTCGTACCAATTTTTCTATGAATTTTGCGTATATGGCGTATATGATCAATCTAATGATTATTATTATTTATTATCGTGGACATATGCACTATCTCAGCTGTTAGCTGGATATAATTTACCTTTCCCAGATTCAGCAATCAAAGGGAATAGGCTCGATTACAATATACTTGACATAAATTTCCTAACTATCCTATATGTATTAAGAATAACAGCTTTTTGCATTTCTATATAGGTATTCTTATGCAATTCTAATTTCTTAAGGCTATCATGCAAAGTTTTGGGTATTAACCCAATCGAGGATACGATGACAGGAACAATATCTATTTTCTCGAGGTGCACATCTACTTGATCTCAATAGCCAGGTCTGTGTATTTGGACTTTTTCTCCTGGAACTTGTTCAGCACGTTGTTATTATTCGGTATGGCAACATCCACCAGCATTGCTGTTCTGGCTCTCTTATCGTACACCATTATTATTATTATTATTATTATTATGGACAGCCACTATTCTCGCTCTATAAATATCTCTCAGCATTGAAACCGACAGTTGCAATCAGTTCTTTTCTCTCTAATGGAAGTAAAGAATACTGATTTTGATGATGTGGAAACACAAATGGATAATTGGCTTTGGGTATTTGACAACTGTTCTTTTCTGACACTGTAACCAGAGAAAAGTTGTTCAACCATAAATAGCTGTTTAACCACAGAGGTCTATTTATGTGACTACAAGGGGTAAATTAATCATTGAAGATATTGATTCACATAATCATAGAGAGCAAATTTCTTCAAAAAAAAGAAAAACTGTAGCCGAAAATGCTCGAACAAAAAAACTAGTTTTTATACTGAAGGAGAATAAATTACCCTTTTCTATTTATTTACGATTATGCTGGTACATAGCGGAGAACGAGGTTCCAAGATACCTCAAGCCCCTCAAGATAATGCAGAATAGGGGGTCACTAATTAGGCGATTTTTTAGTTTTGCTACTGTTTGACGTTTAAAGAAAAACATTTGATTAACCCAATTTTCCACTTGCCCTAGTTTTTTCTGTGTAATATCTGAAAAAACAAATGAAATGAAATCTATATAAAAATGTTTCCATTCCATTTAGAAATACATGGAAAGGGCAAGACTCTTCGTTGTGTTTATTTAGTGGATTCATTGTTAATACCTCCTATGGAAATTCATTGAAATCTGAACGAGAGAACGTTTGTCGGGTCAGCTAGTTTCCAATAAGAACGGAACATTGTTTTAATAAATTCAA
This sequence comes from Cryptolaemus montrouzieri, assembly GCA_013387265.2. Classification (NCBI taxonomy): domain Eukaryota; kingdom Metazoa; phylum Arthropoda; class Insecta; order Coleoptera; family Coccinellidae; genus Cryptolaemus; species Cryptolaemus montrouzieri. The sequence continues at coordinate 52,315,098 of JABFTP020000001.1, read as the reverse complement.
TAGTGAGCTTATTATAGATAGCAACAACAGAAATTTTTTTCGTTTTTATGCAAATGAAAATGTTGGAATGTGATTTATTCTGTATATAAATTAGGTTATGACCTCCCATAAAATGGCGTGTTTTTAATGTTGTTTTCAGTACATTATCTATTTGGCGTGGATAATAAACTTTGGAGGACAAAAAAATTAATGGAACTTGAAAAACAAAGGGGAACATATTCTAGTCTAATGGTGAAAAATAGCTTTTCACGCTTCGAATCACTCAGCAATCCATCGGCTCAGTTGCAATAAATAACGGTGTAATCCAACGAGATAGATGAACAGAAATAAAATATTTGGGTTTAGGCCAGCAGTAAAAGTATTCCAAGTGAAAGCGATAATACTATTTGGATGAGGATAAAATTTCATCTGTTTTATTTATGAGCGAAAAAATGGTCTCATCTTCTATTTAACGCAGACTCGTGTATCGCCTTTCTTTCGGAATACTTAAATATATATTTCTGGTTTTCAGATAATTATTATAATTAGTAGTTTGTTCTTTCGTTGAATGAATAAAAAAGTGGATTGAAGTAAGTATTATTCTGCATTTTTCAGGCCGGTTTTTCTATTCAGTATTAAACTTTCACCCTTAGAGTATGTTCTATATTTACTTTCGTGACCGTTTTTCGTCTGTCTAAAGTTCGTTTATTGTAAGTTGCTCCGAACATTCTAACGACAGTTAGATTGCAGGAGTAGGCTTCAGGTTTTGTGGTGTTTGTTATTGATTTTAGTTCAATTAATATGTGTTAGGGGTCAGCGACACTGTTCATAGAAAATATATGTGTATAGTATAAACATTTTTTTAGTGGATCTCTGGTGTCCTTAATATCCTAAAAATTGGATTGCTATTTCCGCCAAAAAAAAGCTTGTAGGACGACAAATCAGTTATGAAGTAGTCGGTATCACAAAGATCTATCAATTCTCTTCTTTATTTAGTCCGGTGTATTTTTTTTGATGTTGAAGTTATATCGGTGGAATTATTTCTATTTTTGGCATATACAGTGTGTTACATAATAGTATGTCCCAATTTGAGAGGTAAACCTACGTGCAATTTTAAGAAAAAAGGTTTAATAAACATAGGTTCGCAAAAGCTTCGTTACGGAGCTACAGGGTGTTGAAATTTCCGGAAAAAATTGTTTTTTTCTTCAAAACTCCTGCAGTTTCTGAGATATTCAGCCCAAATTTGGAATGCAAGCTATTTTTACAGCCTTTATCATTACACGTCCTAGATTTTAACTGAAATTCACAAGGTTTCTTTTTTCCGAGGCCATGTCTCCTTTTGCCCTTTCAAACTTTTTTGAAGTACGCCACTGATCAGCGTACAATCAATTTTCGTCATCTTCGTTCAATTTAGAAATTTTTTTGAAAATTGTAATTTTTTCGTAATTCCAACCGTTCTCGAGTAAAAAATTATTAAACGATTGTATGCATTCTCTGAATTGAAAGTACTTCTAATTAAAAAAATGACTAGTAGGCTTTGTTTTTTCATTTATTTATTTATTTTGACAGTTGCTGAAGTAATTTTTCCTATCTCTAACCGTTTTCGAGTGAAAAATTAATGAATTTGAATTGTATGTTATTCGCTAAATAAAAAAATAATAGAAATACTCGATAGATATGACCAAAATTTGCTTTTATTTTGATAGCTCGTCTTCTTCAACTTATACTTATTCAATATCAAAGTAAAAATAGAACAATTAGAAAGTAAATAAATTGCTGGAAGTGTTCTCCACCTGCAATAATACAGGCCTCTGTCCTTCTTCGCATATCATCACGCACTCTTTGAAATATTCCTGGGGTGTTTCTTATCATGTCACAAGAGGTTATTATTCGATTTCTCAATTCTCCTACAGTGTTCACTGGAGTGGTATAAAGTAAACTTCCGAGATATCCCCATAAGAAAAAGTCTAAACTATTTAAGTCTGGGGACCTAGGAGGCGATGGTTCTGGCCCACCCTGACCTAGCCATCGGTGGTTGAATGTATTATTCAAGAATTCCCTAGCTTCTCCACTTAAATGTGCAGGTGCCCCGTCTTGCATGAACCACATTATGTTTCTTACCAGAAGTGGATTAGATTATTCGTTAGTGTAAATGTATTATTTCGAAAGGGTCCTACTTTGAAGGCGATACAATAAATTTGGATGAAAATATATATTTTGTGTATTATCAGTATTTCACAGCTACCGCAGTAAAATATCCAAAAAAGGGATACACTGTACAACACTGGGTTCTGGAACCCGGTTTTATGTGAATATATTTTCTAGCTTCTCTAGAGATAGTTGTCGAAATGTTACTGTTGATTTTCCAGAACATCCCTTTCAATTTTGAAAAAACCTACTTCAAACAAAGTAACAAAGTTAATTTGCGATATACAGGGTGTTACATGATAGTATGTCACAACTTGAGGGGGTAAATCTACGTGCAATTTAAAGAAAAAAAGTTCATATAAACATAGGTCCACAAAAGCTTCGTTACGGAGCTACAGGGTGTTGAAATTTCCGGAAAAAATTGGATTTTCTTCAAAACTCCTACAGTTTTTGAGTTATTTAGCCCAAATTTGGATTACAAACTATTTTTTATAATCCACCCTTTATAATCATTTTCAACCAGGGCCACACAGTATTGGTACAGTCCGATCGGATGTCATGAATTAGAGCAATAGACTGCAGTTTCAGTCTGGTTTGACCTCTTCAGTATTGTGTATTCATTCACAACACCTACTTATCTCAATCTGTTGGAGCGCGTCAACTACAAGTATATATATCGCCGCCCTTAAACGAACTGAAATAGAGACTACTACCAGAGCCATCGAGAAATGATGAAATCAAATCGTAGATTAAACAGAAAACTTCAAGAAGCCATACTAGTTCCACTAACTACTGCAACGCTACACACTATGTTTGCAACATGCGATCTGTCGAAAAGCTATGACTCCTTGTACTTGTCTGGTTGTTAACCAGGTGTACGTCACATTTCAAATATGATAACATGCGAAATTTATTGCATTACTTGGGACCCGTGCTTAAAATATATAAACCCGATCAAGGAATGTTTTAAGTTTTCGAGGTTTTTAATGTTCGCAGATGACCTAAAAGGCTTCCTACGGATAAATTCTCTGACCGATTGTAAGAACCTTCAATCTGATCTGGATCGTTTTTTCCGGTTCTGTCAACGAAATGGTCCATTTTTAAATACAACTAAGTGCTTCTCCCCTGGTGGCGTTAATCTTCAGCTCGTTCAGCGCACAAAGAATTTGGGTATTTTTTTAGATTCCAAATTAACACTTGACGTCCATATTGAATATATAACAGCAGCAGCATCAAGAATGTTAGGATTCATAATGAGGAGAACTAAATACTTTACAAACCCGCATACAGTTGTTGTTTTGTACTATGCATTTGTGTTTAGTAGGCTGAGTTTCGCTAGTGTGGTTTGGTGCCCCCAGTATGGGATTTATAGGTCTCGAATTGAATCTATTCCAAATAGATTTCTTTACCAACTTTGTTCTAGGTTTGGTTTGAGTTTTGCGGGTAACCACTCACTAGCCAGAAGACAACTTAACCTCATAAGCCTTGAAAATAGACGCAAATCAGCAGACGTAGTATTTCTATGCGGGTTGTTTCAGAAGTCTGTTCAGAGTGAGGAATTGCTCGCCGCGATTGGCATAAACGTTCCATCTAGGAGACTGAGAGAGTCTAAACTATTTACTATTCCTTTCAAGAGAACGTCGTGCTCGCAGAATTCCCCTTTAACAAGAATAAACAGAAATTCAAATGAGTTTTCTAATATCGTGGATGTCTTTTTCATGTCGAAAGCCCAAGTCAAGGGCAGGTTGAAGGCACATTTTCTCGAACAGACATAGATTCTGTTCTTTGTTCTTTAATATGTATTAATGATTAATATTTTTAAATTACCGTTTCTTCTGCTGATACAGTTTTTTTTGTATGTTTCAAGTGATTTAAATTGTTATATATTTTTTACTGCCATTTCATATTATTGTAATGTGGATACTTATTATGGGGCGACCTGTCAGATGTATATATATATATATATATATATATATATATATATATATATATATATATATATATATATATATATATATATATATATATATATATATATATATATATATATATATATATATATATATATATATATATATATATATATATATATATATATATATATATATATATATATATATATATATATATATTGATCGTTGAAAAATAATATGTATCTAGCGACTACTTTTAAAGTCATGGAACTCTTCTCTGTAATTGTTGACCAGTTTATTTTGTGAATATTGTATTCAGGTATCATCATCGGGTGGTTTCCTTTTAAAATGTATCACAATATAAATCGCACCTGACCTTCAAGATCCTCTCTGTAGAACTCTCTGCTGATTACTTTCTTCAGCGCAACTTTTCGACCTACTATCAACTAATTTTATCGAAGAAATTCATCAACATTCAAGTACTCACCTCTGATATTCACCGAATAATAACTTGCCAATTAGAGACAAGTTCAAGGCAACTGTGTTTCGATTATACTGTACCGCTGTTGTTAATTGTATTCTCAAATGAAGAAAACAAAACCATGCCTACGAGAAAGTGATTTCACAGAATGAACAACGTAACTAACTATTTCAGAATGTCGAGAAAATATCAGTTCAAATTAGAAGGAAAATTAGCGACGGAGAGAAATTGGATGGTCAAGTTTTCTTATGACTCGTTTTACCTTAAAAAATTGTTCTATTTATGGAGGATGTTCTGCTGATCTTGACACTAATTTGTACTTAGGTTTTTTCTGACTTTTGTTCGAATAAGGAAATAGAATCGTTCTGTGCAACTTACTGCTTCTAAATTAGAAGAAAGCTTTTACTTCCATAATTGTTATCTTCAATGAAATCGATTTTTTACAATCTTCTACAAAATTTCACTTCTCGGAGGCAATTTGACAATTTCACATATTTAAAGACATACAAAGGGTAAACGATTCTTCGGATGTTTCCATGGAAAGATATCAATATCTACGAGGGACTTTCAATAATTGGAGATACAAATTGAAATGAGTTGAAAGGACCAGGCTGGTTCTGGCCTCAAGTTGTGATGAGTTCTGATATGTGGTGGATTAATATTGTTTTGTTCATAAATTAATGTTGACGAAGGCGGTCCAATTGAAATTTGCACATTGGTTGAACAACTTTCTGTACTTCATCAACTAACTGAACATGAAAAATTAATATACAGAACTTAGACTGGTGCTCTTCAACTGAAATGGGGAAAATTTGTCAAATAATTTTTTTTTTCGGCTGTCGTTTTCAAAATGTGGCAAGTCGAAGTGGGGACACAATACGTTTACTAGTCTCATTTTTTCATCAGAACGTTTTGGAAAATTTGATCATCAAATACTAGTTTCCTCATCAACGTTTAAATAGAAATTTTTAGGTATCTTGTGTTTTTCTCAAATAATGTATTCCTTTTGAGACAGAAATGAATTACACCTACAACCAAAATTTCAAGAAATACTTGGATCAGAAAAATTCATGTGGCAGGTGTTTTTCGTACTGATTTTTTCAATGAATTATTTGTATATTTCAATAACATTTCTCGATTTTTCTGTTGAAAAATAATTTATGCTTACGAAAAGTGGTATTTTACTGAATTTCATATGAACAAATGGTAATACTATACTAAGTGTTAGAAATTTCCTTTTCAATGCATGCTCCACATCTTCTCACAGATTGGCATAGAACTACCATTGCATGGATAAAAGCAAAGTTGGATTATTTGGTAGAGAGAAGGTTTGCTAATTTAACCCATTTTCTGCAAAAATGCTATAATAAAATGCCATATTAAACTGAGAATTTGTGCAGTTTCAAGGTGATTGCGACACCAGATGAAGTAGGTGAATGCCTTTTGTACAGAAATGGAATGTTGTTCATTGGGAAAATCATAAAACAAAATTTCATAATGCTGTAAAATTGAACTAAAAAAAAGGAAGGATGGAAATTCTCAATTCTTTTTAATTTTGTTAATGATGGTGGTAGAAAAAGAGAAAAAAATTATACATTTTTGTATGAACTATCGATAACTGTTATTAAGGATGACATATGTCGTTGTCCTTTCATTTTGTTTTGTTAGTTAAGCCCTTGGCTAAACTTTCATAGATCAAAACTCTATACAGGATGTCTGCGATAAATGGTCCATTAGAAGTATCTGCGTTTATGGATCAATATTAAATTTTGGCATTACAGTAAATGGATACTGATCTTTAATTTGCAATTGTTTTCAGAGCGGTACTATTTCCGGTTATATTGAATACCATTATGCAACGCTTTCTCTATAAAAATTTTTGGAATGATAATGTCATCTTCTTCGCCCAAAAAATCTGACTTGAGTAAGATTATAACTTTTTTCTAGTTTAACGAGAAAAGTGTTATTTGTGAGTGGAACGTAATTTTCGATGTTGTTTTATATACAGCGTGTTTAAAACTCGATTCTCAACTCAATAAAACTAAATTGTCAAAAAAAGGATTTTTTCGAATACGAGTACCTATTTTTTAACCATTTTAAACTGGTATTGAGTGGTTTTAGGTTTCTCTATTTAACCTAACCTAAAATGGTTCGTTTTCATTTTATTCGCGATTTTATCAGAAAGAGTTTCTTCGTACGTCCATGAAACTGCTCACTGGCATCCTAAAAGACAAATTGGAATCACGTATCGAGAATAGAGAGGAACAGTTTGGATTTCGAACAAATAGATCAACAACGGACGCTCTTTTCATAAAGAAACAACTAAAGGAGAAATCAATAGAGTTCAACAAGCTTTATAGACTTAACAAAGGCATTCGACAAAGTGCGCTTGACAGACATCCTACAAATTTTAATAAAAAGACAGTCCCCGTCCCAAATCACCAAACTAATCAAAAACTTAAACACCGGAAATGTGACAAAGATCAAGTCAGGCGAACATACTACACCTAACATAAAAACACCAGGCGGAATTAGACAGGGTGACAGCCTGAGCCCTTTCCTTTTCAACCTCTTGATGGATGAAATAATACAACAAGTCACATCCTTAGATTTGGGATACAGAATGGGCCACTTTAAAATATCTGTGGTCTGCTATGCTGACGACGCAGCTATTATAGCAGAAACGGAGAACGATCTTCAGAGACAGCTTTTTAAATTATATCAAGTTAGCCAACAACTCAACATGGTAATTTCAATATCAAAAACCAAAGCCGTGACATTCTCCAGAGAACCTGTCAGGTGTAAAGTGGTTGTGGAAGACGAGTCAATCGAGAAAGTCAATGTCCTTAAATATCTAGGCATGGACATCTGCAGCTACCACGATCCGGCGAAGGAAGTAAGAAGTCTCATAACTAAGGCATCAGCTCTGTCAGGGTGTCTTAGAGATGTGATATGGTCAAACCAGCACATGGGAACAGATAGCAAGGTGAAGATCTATAAGACTTGCATCAGACCTATCATGACTTACGGCATAGAAGCACGCGAAGACACAAACAAAACTAAAAGTATGTTACGCGCGGCCAAAATGAAAACCCTAAGAACTATCCTCGGAAAGACCAGACTGGACAGGATAAGAAACACTGACATACGAGCTCAATGCGGTATAGTAGACATAGTCAGATGGGGCAGACAGAGACGAAGAGAATGGTATGCGCACGTGCGAAGAATGCACGAAAACAGATTACCGCGCATAATGATGGAGAGCAAGCCACATGGAAAGCGCCCACCAGGAAGACCCCCAAAAAGGTGGCAGGAAATCTGGCAGTACACCTTGCAAGAAACCATCCAGAGACAGACCAATAGTCTATTTAAAAGAATAAGAAGAAGAAGTTTCTTCGGAAATTTAAATCATTAGGCCGTGGAACATAGAAGCAGACAGAGTAGATTTAATTCAGATGCCACTAAGTTCTTCGTAAGGTCTTATGAATTTCAGCCTCAGTTTGACGTTGAAGTTGAACTGTTTGACCATCTGCCTTACTCAACAGATCTAGCCCCAACCACTCGGAGGACTGAGATTTTCGTCAAATGAAGAGGCAATCACCTTCGTGAATCACTATTTTGTAGAGAAAAACGTCGAGTTGAACAAGTTACAGAGATGGGAAAAGTGTGTAGAGTTATAAGGAGACTATGTTGAAAAATATTCGGAAAAAGAGTTTTGTATGTTTGTTGGGTCGTAAAACACCCTCGTATTTAAAATCAATTGGGATTGTGGGAATAAAATCGCATCTGAAATTTGGGAAAATGAATTGAGATTTCAACGTTTCATCGAAAATCTTCGCTGGTCTTGGTTTCTCTCTGATAATCAATGATTAATGAGATCTTGGGGAATGATAGCTCATACTTGAGGAGAGGCTGTTTGATGAAACATTAGAAGGGATTGCTTCTTCTGACGATAGCTCGGCCCAGCTTGTTAATTTGTTAAAACAATCATTTTCGTCCTCTGACGAAATTTCAATGATGAACACAATACTCCCTTTCCGATCGAAAGGGCCCAAATGATCAGGTCCGATTATTACGTTTAACTGAAGGAGTAGAAACAACATTTCACCCTCCTTAATAAGGGATACCTTTCTCATAGCTAATTCACAAATATTAAACCAAAAATTTATAATTTGAAGAGAATCCATAGGTTTTGAACTTGTATTTATGACCAACACATTTCGTCAATTATCTAACTGAGGTTGCAACATCGGAAGGATACAATAACAACGTAATATAAACATAAACATATTTCATATATACGTACATCATCATAACGAAGATATTATTGAACATAATATTGAATAAGGCAAATCAAATACGTATTATGGAAACAAGAAATAATTTCTAGACATTATTTGATATGCACTTTCTCGAAGTGGGCCTACTTTTGATGACCTCAGGCTATTAGCTTACGCTGATCACACACCTGTGAATCATTATTCTTTTCTCGAACGACTGAGGTATGTATTTTCTTTCATCACGTTTCTCGTCGTGTTTCTAGTGACCAACAAAACAATAGTTATTAAATCAAATTTCTTTCAGATTTATTACATCAACAGATCTGCCTATCTGAGAAAGTAAAAAATAATGAACAGCAATTGTGGCGATATAAATAAGACAAAATAGGGTAAAAGTAGTAGGGTATTTATTAGGGAAATTCGAATCGTTATCCCTTAGGGAATTTCTTGAATAAGACTGGTTTTCTAGTAAAATTGGGGTCGGCTTTATCGGAAAGTATCGACGTTTAGTATATGCGACGTCGGGCAGACTCGCCGCTAGCTATTTGTAATTGTATCCCAGCGTGCAATACCATATTTCCTGCCCCATGTATAAGGTGATAAAATTATTCGAAAAATGAGTTTGTCATTCTAAAGGAACTTTCTTGAGTAATATTAGTGGCATGGAATTTTTTTCAAACTATTCATAGGCGATGCAGTATTTTTCCTTTTCGAAAGTATATAAGAAATGAAATCGATATTTGCAATCAAATTTTCAGGAAAAATTGAAATTGTCTCGATTTTAATCATTCGGTGCTTGTTCATCAACGACTCATGATGTTCTAGGACTGAAAACTACAATTTTTTTTAGGTCCTATTCAAGGCTATGTTTTTTTCTATGATATGATTAAATTCAGACCATAGTAATTATCTTTAGTCTAAAAAGTAGACAATCAGTTTTGTTCTTCATGAATCTGTGATTCGTACTACAGAAGAAAATTTCTCTTTCAGAAATTCGAAATTTCCTCAGATACCTGAGTAACATCAATATAAGTCTGTGTTGCATTGGCAATATTCCATTCAGTATGATTGCGAAAATATGCATTTAAAGAAAGTTATTTAGGGAAAACAATTAGGTATTGAAAAGTGCTGCCATTGTTCTCAATGTATGAATGGCATCGCCGGGAAATATTACTGCAGGTATTAAAAATATAAATATTGCTAACAGAAGCAAACATTTCCATAAATTCAGTTTCAATCTTTTATATTTCGACTCTCTTGTAGGATAAATCTTAAATATATCCCAAAAGAAATAAATCTAGTAGTATCCAGTCAGGAGAACCAGGTGGCCATCTCACTGTACCTCTTGTGCATACCTATTATCTCCTAATTTAATAAGTCAGTGATGTCACTTGTTTGGTATGTGAGGGCACTATCGTGTTGAAATAAGATATTTGTGTTAGGGAGAGTTTATTGAGAAATCCTCCAATAAGATTATAATTGATGATCTCGTTTTTAAATTTTTTCTAGAACATACCATACATTAGAGCCATATCTTCCTTAATGCTGTACATCGATGTGGCGCAGGGAATTGAGTTCAAACAAAAAATGCTCATTATGGCGATAAAATATCACATAACTGGTAGAACCGTCTTCATCGGCCCATATGGGCGTTCATAGAGTTTTTCTTAATACCATTTGGAGAAATTCATTCAGCTAATAGGATCACCTGCACGCAAAAATTGTGCTTTCTTCCAAAATACCGTGCGCATGACGTCTCGACATCTCAGTTTCTGTGTCTATTCGCCTACTCGAAATGGAAAATTCGACCTCTCCTGTTACTTCAATTGTTGCTTCTTCTTAATCATTTATTTCATATGTCTTCTTTCTTTGTACTCTGTACGGTTCACTTTTGATGAGATTTTCTCACAATATTTAGAAAACAGACTTATTAGGCCTGTGATTTGAGAATTGAGAACCAATTCGAATTTGTTTCTGTTGTCACCCCCACTTCGAATATAACATTCTATCATGTAATTATCGTAGTTATAATTGTCATTCTGCATCTCAGTAGAACTACACATGAAGCTGAACAAATGTTTTAATGAAGTAACTTCGAACATTCATTAAAGTCAAACACGCTGTTCGATTTTGATACTTGGAAAAAAAACAATATTCTTCTGAATCAAAATCGTAAGTATTTGTTAAACTCCAAAATACCACATAATTACTAGGTCTGAATTAATCAGATTATAGAAACAACTATGATCTTGGACAGGTTAAACAACATGAATAGTTCAGGAATATGCACCGAATGAATTGAATTAAAGAAATTTCACGTTCTTTCTGAATAAGGGTAGTGATACTAAACTTGCCTAAATGTATGTATATTTCCGAAAAGTAAAAAATACCGTATCTTATAAATTCTTCAAAATCTCTTATGGTTCGTATTAATAACATGTTTTCATTATAACTCTAAAACCGCAGAGCCAAAATTTTTTTCTATACCACTAAATTTTATTCAAAAAAGGACTAGAGCACCACTACAGAGGTTACAGGAAAAGAAATCGGGAGAGGGCGGTCCATTTCATAATTAAAATACAGGGTGTCCCCCAAGCTCTACAACAAACTTCGAGAGGTGATAACTGAATCAATTTCAAGATGAATTAGTGAGAACAGCACTATCGTAACCTATTTAAATTAGAAGATATTCAGTTTCAAAAATTTGATCCTCACGGGTCTTGAAGTCACAACTTTCAACATACGAGAGCGATTCTGTGAGAGATGGAATGAAATACATATCTTGTTGTAAGTGATATTCGTAACTTTAGTAAAATGATTATCAAGATTGTTGAATTACTTTTCATAGATAATACGATCGAAGATCTCCTCCTCAAAACATCCTTCTGTTCGTACAATTTTTACTTCGGTATTTGGAAGACTCAAGAACTGAGCGAAAAGATGTTCGATCTCGTCAAGTCAACATACAAGATGAAGAGAACAGTATAGACTGTGTTGAAGATAATCCTTCGATAAGTATTCGGCGTGTTTTGAAAAGAGAGGAACTGCACCCTTATCATCGACAGGCAGTGTAGATATTGAATGCAGGGGACGAGCAGCATCGATTCACATTTTGCCGCTGGATTCTGCGGCAACATGGTTAAGAGATAACAAATTATGAGTAGTTATAACAACGGATGAACAACCCGGCCAAGAGAATCAGAAATGCTCTCTCTCAAGTTAGAGGCTGTCATTTCAAGCAACTCTTAAATGATTAATATGATTTCATTTACTTATTATTTTCTTTAATAAATCTTCACAGTCATGAAACATAATGTCAAGTCAATATTATTTTTTAATCTGTCCGATCGAAATAATTTTAGTTACTATATATTTCATCACCACAGAATCATTCTTGAATCTTCAGTGTTATTTATTCTCTAGCAGTTGGTCAAGTGTTTTCATCGCAAAAACCATTAACACAGAGCATATTCTTCATTAACGAAGCAAGGCATTTCCAATTCGAACAAGTCGAGGTTTCTGAACATTTCAGGACCCTTGAGCAACAAATTTTTGGAGCTGAATATTTCCGAATTTAAAAAAACGCAGCATGATGTTCTCACTAGTTTGCCTTAGGATTCTTCAGGAATCTAACCTCACCAATATTGTCAGAGAGTTTGGGGTACACCTGTATATAAATCAACAAATTTTCTTGCCAAAGTTAAATCCCTCTGTTGGAAGTATTGAAAACGTAAACCCAAAATTTTCTTTTCACTCCAAATTTGTACTTCAATGTTCTATAAATACCTAATTTCTTTAGGAACCACCTCACAAAGTTTGTCATAGAGCTTGGGGGACACCCACTAGTTACCTAGCTGCCGAACTAAAACATTGAAATAGCCCACACTGTACTGAAGTCAGAATTACCAAATTAGCTAATAATAAACTTTTAAAATTAACAACAAAATGGAAAATTAATATTCTTCAGTAATGTTCAAAATTTATGAATAGCTAGATAAATAACAAAATTCTATTATGACTTAATCTTGTTAACTTTTTACTGAGTGGAAGTTTTAAATGGAGCAAATTCAGTTCAGTCAGGCAAAATTTTTATAAAATTTCACAAGATACATCGATTTTTTATTTTTAGTCAGTTATGTTTTGCATGTTATTTTGTTTTCTTTGGGTAATGAAGGGATGAAAGGAACCCTAATATTTTGATAAAGGTAATTCAAAACGAAGGTAATAAACTATTTATTACACCTTATTCTTATAATCCTGAAAACGTAAATAAATTTTGAATAATAATATACCTTTGGTGTTTTATTTGAAAAGTGTTGCTATTTTTGACTTCAGAAGAATGTGAAAAACAAGGTAATCAAAACTTTGGAGTGATTTCTAATTAGCTCATTTTTTCGTCCTATCATTACTATTTACAATTATAACATATTCTTCCATAAACTCGAAATCTCATTAGTGAAAGCTTTGAACATCGCAAAATGTTTATTGCGATCTAATTCCAGTTAAATGTCTTTGAATTTCATAATAATTGCTTTTATAAGAATATTCAAAAGATAAGTTATGTAATCTATCTCATGTTAATTTTCCAATTATTACAAGGAAAATGTCCGTCTTCCTCTCACCATTTAACTAAATTACATTTCAATAAAAAAGTATTCAGGAAATCTTGGTAATACAATGATAATTGTTCTAAACGAATCTCCATTAGCGATATCCTTTCACCGACATATGGTATATAAATTTATTTAGTATCATTCTGGTCTATATGTTTCAAATTATAGTTATATAATTCATTGTACATAATCGTATAGTTTTTAATAGTGCAACGCAATTGATACACATTTTAATTTTGATGTAGATTCACAAACTGTCTTTGATCCAAAATCTTTACCAAAAGCATTCCTTTTCTGTACGCTGTGCGGAAAACTGTTGTTTGGTAACCACCGATAAAAATTGTGATTCAGTTCATTCCAGAATCTATGCTCAACACTAGAGTTTAGCGATGAAGCGATTTGTTATCGATAATAGCTTTCTGTTTCTCATCACAGAAGATATTGGTGAATCACATTCCAAGTCGTTGAGTTTCAGTCATAGAAAATGACATTAACATTTACTTAATGTCAAGTAATGTTGGAAGGTGTTAATTTCAATTTGAAGGTTTACACTAAGTAGAAATTCTCAATTATAATGAATTTGTAAATAATTTTGTAAACTTCTTTAGAAATTGGAGATGACTAGTAGCGTCATTTGAATTATTGGCGAGTACTTAACATGATGAAAAATTAAATATCAAGTATAATAAGTTCATACAATGGATAATATGAAATATATATAAATTTTTCGGAGAATGTTCCTGTCTATTTTCAAGAATTGTTCGGAAAAATGATGTATTCAACAATTTTGTCAACATATTCGATGTTAAGATCGACACTAAATGTGTACGAAGAATTGATCTAATTATCCCAAACTCGTTTCCGATGAAGATATCTGTGGAAGTGATTAAGAAAAGAATCGAGTTAGAAAGTTTTGAGAAAAGAAGGAAATTGAGTTTCATTGAAAAATCTAGAAAACGAGTCATTCAATTTATATTATGACTATGTGAATATACGAGTACATTACCTTTAGCCACAGGAATAATTGAAATGGCGTCGAGTAAAGTAAATTAGACTAATGTTTCTTTGTTTCGTGTAATTTGCGTCAATCTAATTCACGAGAAAGAAATTTATACATTTAATTCGGGTGTTTATGATGCTAAACTGATGAGACGGTTTTAGGTCATTTAGAGTTTACCACTTTCTATAACTATTCATAAAAATTAATATTTCTTATGAAATGAATATTTATAATTTTGAAAATTTTATACATTACTAAATAATTAATGATTCTGACATAGTTATCTAACATTTTAATCTACATGCTGGTTCACCTAGGGACATTGCCTACTCATGATTATATAAAACAATCATACAAAAGTAAGGAACGCATGTAAATATTTCTGACTAAACAGGGTGCTCCATTTCATTTGAGCGCTACCTAATCTCATTAATTACAGTAGAATACCCTGTATATTATTCAATTTTCAGATTCCTTGCTTAAATTATGAAAGAATTTGCTAAACATATATGTAGTTAAAGGGAAAACTTGCTCTTTTGTAATTCCCAGGTTAGTTTATAAGAAACTTTATTGTAGTCTTAGAAAGTAGGAATCATAAAGTATTTCCATAGATTTAAAAAAAGATAACTCTTGATAATATCATTGTCGGCAGGGTCATAAATGCCTATTGTAATACAGGCTTGTGTACCCAAACAAGTTGTTCTCGGTAGAAAACAGCAGGATGAGTTTTAGATTTTAAAAGGTTCTCTAGCTGTAGAGTTCAGACGATTTCGGTCCGCGAATATAAAGATTGTGAATATTATTGTAGTGTACTTATTTCTTTCTGTTAATTTGTCTTGTGAACATTAAACATCACAATTCTATAACGTGTCAATAATTTCTGCAATATTATACCACATATATGACTTTAGAACTCCACAGTTGTTGATTTTCAATTGTTTCTAGAAAAACTCCAGTAATAGGTCTCTAATTTATTTTAATCACCATATAAATTTGAGTTTTGACCGACTGTTGAGTCATTAGTTACAATTCTATTTGCATTTTGATAGAGAGAAGGATGTTGATCATTGTTGAAAATATATAGACCAACATCCTTCACTTTTGAAAGACTGATTTTTCGAATGATACTCCACGTATTAGGCTAAATCGTTAAATGTGCTATTGAATTTCCCCTTCATTGATATGAGGATGTCTGCAAACGTTTTCCATGAAATGTCATCAATTTCAAAATTTACAAAAATAGGTTCTTCACGATTTAGTAGGCTTTAACATTGTTGTTCGAAACATATTTTGGGGTAGTTCATTTTTGTTTACACTCATTGCTTAAGCAAACAAAATGACATGAATAATAATTAATATAAACCCATTCACAATGAAATACAAAAAAAAGAATAGGTATAAACAAAACTTCAACCGAAGTCTTATATTATACTCGAGTTTGCTTTTGAGAAGATCGTTGCACATTGATATTTTGTTCTCTTTCTGATGACTATATAAGGGGCTGACGCATATTCGTCTTGGTTGTTCGTGGAGTATTATAAATAAAGAGCGGATTATACAGGGTATCCCAAGTTGTGACGTTTATGAAGAACTAATGATGCTATCGTTCTGAAATTTTGGTAGTTGATTCAGCTGATCCAAAACTCTATTTCTAAAATATTTTCATTTCAATGAAACTTCCGGTTAGAGCGGAAGTGCATACCAACTTTGTTATTTAATATATTATACCCTGTATATTGATAACACTAGTCATTCCAATTACAAAAACACCTAACACATATGTCTACCTTGTTTCTTTCAGAAATATCCTAGTTTTAAATGAAAGTTTATCGATTTTTTGCTTTTTGAAAAAAATTATATATCTCGAAAACGGCGTGAGCTACCAAAGTTATGAAAGGTGTTTTACAAACAAGAAACCTTGCGGGACATAATTCCTATCCGACGGAATCTCAGTCAGTATACAGAGGGATCTAAATGAAGTTCCCCATACCAGGTCAGGTCAGGTGACCTTGGAGGCCACAAAAACGGACCGTCCGTTCCAATCCATCTATCTTCAAACATATCAGGTAAAATTCAATAATTTTCATTTGTGTGATGAGCTGGCGCTCCATCGAGTTGGTACCAATAACGCCTTGATTCAGCTACTGATAAAATGTCAACGAAGTCACTTACTACCGTCCTAAAAATCTCCATATAAAGTTCACCATTTAAGTTTTCATCATACACAAAATACGAAAATCTGTTCACCTTCAAAAGTGCAAACACATCAAAACTAAATTTATTCTGAGAATTTCTTTAACTCGTAATATGAGGATTTTGGTCGGCCCAAAAGTGTGAGTTATTTCGGTTTAAAACCTCGTCAGAAAATTTGGTCTCATCCGTCCAGATAATCCTTTTAATAAAATTGGATTCCTCTTGTGTTCTGAGAAGAAGGATCCAACATAGTTCTATTCGAAGCTATGGATCGCCAGCTTGTGGAGTTTAGACCAATGAAAATCTATAAGGGTGCAGTTTATGTTTTCTTAGAATTGTGTGAATACTACTATGAGGTAAATTCAGATCAGATCATGCTCTGCTATTGCCAATGATGCACGTGGATTGCCATTCTAATCGAAAAAAAATTTGTAACGTATCTTCTGAATTTTTTAGCTTTTATAGACGGCATATTTGGATATAATTCGTTAAACCTCCTAAAAGTTTTACTCACCTTCCGTCTCTCATCTCCATGAATGAAAAATAAATTAAGTATTTGCTCATTTGTGTACCTAACCCTTCGGTTCAAATTAATTCGACTGACGTTTGAAATAATAACAGTTTGTTATCTATGCTCAGGAGATTCTCTATGCTTTGGGATATGCCTATGCACGTGCAGAAATCTAAGCATCATTCATATAGGTACTTATAATTCGTTTTTTCGCCATAACTTGAAAACTTGAAATCTCAGGTGCAGACTATGTATCTAATGAATTGAAAAAAAATATGGGTTACAATTAAAAAAAACGTAGTTTCCGATGTTTCTTCGTTTCGAAATGTAAGACGGAAAAAAGAGCACTCTGTATACTGACTGAGATTCAGTTGGATGAGTTATGTCCCGTATGGTTTCTTATTTTCACGCTATTCTAGAGATATATCAATATTTTTAAATAGCAAAAAAGCTATAATTTTCAAGTAAAACTAAGATGTTTCATGAACGGAACAAGCTAGACCTATATGTTAGGAGTTTTTGTAATTGGAGAAACAAGTGTTATACAGGTTGTTCTATATTAAATAACAAAGTTGGTATGCACTTCCGGTATAACCGGAAAAGGGGTCTGAACACCATGCATGATATTCCTAGTTTAACTGGGATTTTGCTACAGATGAGAGTTTGGATCCATCTGAAACTCCAAAGAGTCCAAAATTTGTGGACTCTTTTCTTATATCTTTTCCTGAAAAAACTGCACGTGAGGGGAGAACACATGACAATGGCTGGTTTAACAATTACTTGAAGGATCTACGAGATAATTTGCGACTGGTGAGGGTCTTTACGATAAATATAAAACTGAGCATTTCAAAAATTTGCACAGACAATCTCGCGTTTTATATATAGTGGAACGGAAGAGAGTAAAAGTTGCATACAATGACAAATTAATAAGTGAATCCTCGAATAAAAGTAAAATATTGTCAATAAGAAAAGAAATAAAAATAGCAATAGTTTTCATAGCACTTTGAGTCCTCAGAAATTCAATGACTATTTTGTCTCGATTCGATTGCAGATTTCTAAAAGTCTTGGTACTTGTACCGGAGACCCTGCTGCTACGTTCAGGAGGGACACACCGCCTGATGCCAACTTTGATTTTTCTGAAGTCACTTATAATGAAGTGGGGAATGTTGTCCACAATCTGAAGAATAGTAAATCCACGGATTACTATGGAATAACCACAATTGTTTTAAAGAAGAACATCAACTCCATCATTTGCCCTCTCACTTCACTCGTGAGTCGATGTCTTCGGCGAGTGTCTTTCCTGGATGTCTCAAGGTCTCAAAGGTCATTCCAATTGTCCAAAAGGGGAAGCGAGAGGGTGTTGCAAATTATCGGCCTGATTCTTTAGTACCACTTTTTCAAAGGTAATAGAAAAACTGATGTGTAACCAAATTGTTAGCTATTTTGAGTCAATGAATCTTTTTACAAGTATCCAATTTGGTTTTGGAAAAGGCAAGAGCACCTGTGATGCTGTTATGGGTTTTGTCAGTACTGCTGTCGAGTGTCTTGAACTTCGTTTGCACTTATTGACACTTTTCTTTGACCTGTTCAAGGCGTTCGACTGCGTCTCTGATGACAAGCTCCTGTGGAAACTTACTACGGTTTCAAGGAAACAAGCGTTGATTTCATCTGCTCATTTTTGTCTGGTACGCAGCAAGTTGTCTTCGAGAGTAGTGTTTTCTCTGGGAAGAAAGCAGTTGAGGTAGGTGTTCCACAGGGTACTATAATGGGACCAATACTGTTTCTTATTTTTATAAACGGCTTACCCCTGATTTCATCTCAGCTGCTTCAAGTACCCTTTATGCGGATGATGCAGCGGTCTCTGTGAGCAGTACAGATCTTGCTGAACTAAGGGAGCTGTCGGGGGAGGCGCAGTCGAGTGCCTTGAAATGGTTCAATGGTAATGAACTCAGTATGAATGTAAATAAGACGGAGAGCTTGTTGATCAGTTTGAGACATAGAGGTGGTATGGATCATGATGAGAGGAATGGTGTATGTTTTCTGGGTGTCCACTTGATTTCGGTCTTAGATGGGATAGACATTCTAGTCATTTGTCTTCGAAGATTAGCAGTAATATATTTGTTCTGAGGAATGTTTCCTGTTCAGTTTAACGGAATATCTTGCAGACGGCTTACATTGCACTGGCTGAGTCGCATGTAAGATACTGTATATTGGTGTGGGACAATTGTGCGGAACTTCAGGCCTTGTTCAGATCGCAGCGCCGTGCCATCAGAGTACTGGGGGGCCTTGGCTATAGAGAAGACTGCAAGCATATTAAAAAAAAAATTTAAATCCTAACATTGGCGTCTTTATACATTTTTGAGTGCCTTGTCCATGTGAAGAAGAGCTTCCACCGATTCAATCTCAATGCCCACACTCACCCTCATAACACCAGGTATGCTTCTGATATTAGAAACGATTTTCTTAGGCTCAGTAGGTCACAGGGGAACTCAACCTTCATGGATGAGATTTTTTCAATTTATTATCCATTCAAATAAAAAAACTGCCTCTAAAGGAATTCATAACTCAAATCAAGAACATATTGATAAGTAATGTTTTATATTCTTTTGAATAATTCAACTACTAAGACTAACATAAGTCGCCTAATGGGGAAATCTTTTAATAGTTAAAATTTTCTGTATCCTCTACGTAATGTACTATGTATTACTGTAGGCATTCTTTATAGGTACTTACAAAATTTGTTGTTTTTACTGTTTTTAATTGACGATTTGTGAACTACTTGTGATTCGATTCTATAGTAATGCATCAATAAATTATCTATCTATCTATTTATCTATAACCAGAAGTGCCACTGAGGTAAAAATATTTTAAAGATTGAGTTTCGGACCAGCTGAATCAACTACCAAAAATTTCAGAACGATAGCATATGTTAATTAGTTCTCCATAAACGTCTAATAGGCCACTCAACTTCGAATGCCCTGTATATATGGCCGAAAATGTGAAAATATGTAGATATATATGTAATAATTCTTCGAAAAGTTGATTTGATTCGAAGGGGTTTCTATGCACGACAATAACAGCAAAAGCTTCTAATTTGTTAATCAAACTTAAGATTGTTAATTGAATCCGCCGTTACTACGTGATAGTTGATCATGATGATAATAAGAAATTGAACTATGTATTATACTATCACAAGAGATTTATTGAAAATCAGGATTGCAATTTCGGTCTCTCGATCATCTTCAGCTGACAAGTATTGAACTAAAGTTGAAAATACATACATATATAAACAGGTAGGTACAAAATAAATAAGGTTGAAAACAAGAGGTAATAAACTAATTATAATAGATTGATTTGAAATCTTTAAATAATAACTGTTTTATCATAATCAGTTCATTACCTCTTGTTTACACCCTAATTAATTTTGTACCTACCTGTTTATATACACAGTATGTCGGAAAAGTTCCCGAACTTATATTTTAGCGCTCATACAAGTGGCGCGATCTGTTGGACGGCACCGGTACCATATTGCTACATCCTTCAGGAGTGTCTCAGAATTTTTTCCCCGGTATCGGTTCATTAGTTCTCGAGATAGACGTGTTTGCGTGAACGTGTGTTTAGTACCCCGATGCAAGCGTCGCGATGTATGAGAAATTTGAACAGCGAGCGGCGATTTGATTTTGTTATAAACTTAAAAAAACGTTCACGGAAACGAAAAAAAATGATCGATTCGGCTTACGGTGAAGGTGTAGTGTCGCGTACAACAGTTTACACGTGGTTCAATCGGTTTAAGAAGGGTAGAGAGTCCTTAGAAGATGACGAGAGAAGTGGCTGGCCGTCAACAGCTGTTACCGACGAAAACGAGGCTCGTATGCGCGCGTTACTGAACCAGGATGTCTCTCAGAATGTTATCAGACGAACTGGACATGAGTAAGGAAAGCGTAGCTTTGATTTTGAGGAAAGAATGAACCGTAGGAAGGTCTGTTCTCGATTTGTTCCTCACTTCCTCACACACGAGAAGAAGCAGACTCGTCAAGATTTTATCGAGACTTGCGAGACACTCCAGACTTTCTAACCTCAATTGTGACTGGTGACGAGACGAGTCGATGCTCATTGCTTTCTTCGACTCCAAAGGTCTGATCCACCAAGAATTTGTGCCCCCAGGCGTCACCGTGAATGCTGCGTATTATGTAGAAGTGTTGAAATGTCTGAAGAGCCGGATTAATCGCGTCACGCCCGAGTACAAGGATCCGGGATCGTGGAGTTTGCTGGATGACAATGCGCTCCTCATTCGTCGAACATTGTGAAGCGTTTTCTCGCCGAAAATCAGATTCCATGTATCAACCACGCCGCATACTCGCCAGATCTGGCTCCAGTAGTCTTTTTCCTATTTCCCAAGCTAAAAATGAACCTGAAAAGACGATTTTTTGAAGATGTACCGAGCATTCAAGCGGCTTGCATCGAGCGTCTCAGACCGATAACTTCAGAGGGGTTCCAGAAAGCCTTCGAATCACTCGTGGAAAGCTCAAAGGAGTGTATACCTTGAGGAGGGGACTATGTTGAAGTTAATTGGAATAAATTTCATTAGAAGTAATTTTCGGTTTTTCTATTTCAAAAGTTTGTCAACTTTAGTTCTATACTTGTTATCAGCTGAAGATGGTGGAGAGACCGAAATTGCAATCCTGATTGAAATTATGACGCTTATTGCTAAACAAATATTTATATGAAGAATATGATACAAGCATGTTTTAATTATGGCAGCACGTTTTCGGCGAATTTGCTTTCGAGTTGAAATTTCGTTGGGAGAGTTTCGAATTTCTTCAAAACCTTCATATAACATAATTTTGCCAATTTCAAAACTTAATTTTTCGCATTCATTTTTAAAATTTTCAATTACTCCTACAGAATCGGTTAAAGACAGCTCTTTTTTTCCAAGAATAAGATTGAATGAGGAATGAATGAGATAAAATTTTCGATGATACTACAGAGGAGGAAGAATATAATATTTCGTTGATGATTTTTTTGACACCTTAGAAATTTTCAACGTAAAAAAACTGCCACACTGAGCCACGTTCCTCATCGGATCAATATTATTTGTGGTGATAGCTGTAGATTAGCCAATCATTCTTTATATAACTGTATTCAAAGTGGAGCTTTGAGAAACACTTTTTTTACGTTGCTTATTAAGTCATTCACGAGTGGAAATTTTTCTCTAATTATTTCTGTTACTCTGTTAACTGCATGTGATGTAAACTACATTTTCATAAAATATTTTTAAATTTCGTCTTGTCTTACCAGGTACAACATCTGATGAAAAAATTCTAAATTTATTTAATGGAACTGCATTTGGTACGAAAAAATTGTCAATGCATATTGTATGAAATGACATTAGCGATTATTTCCCTGGATTGCCCACTCAATTTTTCCCTTTCATATTGGAAACGAACTCCATCCTCAAAAAAACTCAAAAATATTGAAATGAAATTTGCAAGATTCGGTCCTGTTCGCTAGGTTCTTCTCGAAGCTTCAAAGGTTCATTGAGAACTGAACTCTTGGCCACGTGACCGGTTAAGTTAACGCGCAACAAGGGGAAGGGTTATTTCACCCGCACAGATGTTCTTGTTGACCCGTAAATGCATATCACTTATTATGGTCATAACTGCAACTTAAGCTGTTATTTTCATGTTGTGAAATTTTTATTTGGTTGCCAATTTTATATCTAGCATTAACATTAAAACTGTGAAAATATTTACCGTTGTCGAATTTACCTATAATTTTTTTACCCTCATTATCCGGAAGTTAATTTACATGTCCCCAATATTGTCTGCTGATATTGTTGATAAAAGATATGAAATAAATGGATAGGAAAATTAATACACACATATGTATAGGAATTAATATTCCTTTTTCTCTATTTTCGAGATAATGATTTGACATTGAAATTTCATAACACAGATTACTAGATTTTTCAACTATTTATGATGACTCAATTCCTGACAATTTGAAGGAAAATACTTATCCTTGTGATGAGTTTTATTATCTAATCGAAAAATCAATCATTCTTAAAGAAGAACATTCCAAGAGAAGAAAATATTTTTTGAATCATAGTAATTTTCATTTCAAAGGACAATTGATACAGTTTTCTCAAATAAATACTCTTTGCAGGATCAATTGAACCATGGTGGTGGACTATAGCCCACACCAATATGCCGCATCCACCATGAGCTTAGAAACATCATCTGGAAGCTGCGGGAGTCGGTCTAGTAGATTCAGAACCATTCGCTTAGTCAGATCTAATAACGGTGCCTTGCCTCCACCCAGCTTCACATGTAAACATGGACCTAGTCTAGGCTTCAGTTTGAGAGGAGGGAGAGAACATGGAACTGGATTTTTCGTTTCGTATGTTGAACCTGCTTCCGAAGCACATAGACAAGGACTAAGGGTGAGTTAATTTTGTTATTTATTTCTAGGAAAGCTGTGTGTTATTTAAGCCGCGTAGAAATAATTCACAACTTGTTTCGCGGATTGTCATAAATAAATCATTGAAAATAGAAACTCTTTGAAGGAATTCAGATTGACGCACTATTTAATGAAATATCAATGATTCTAGATGATTCAAGAAGTTATAGCATCTATTTTCAAACTGCACTGGCTAACAACTGATGTGGCCCCCCTTAAACTTATTTTTTCAGCGAACAAAATGCAGATCTTTGTCAAAATTATTGTGCATCCAGAAAAATATTTCAGCTCGTAAATAAACATATTGGACCTATTGAAAAAAATTCGAAAATGAGATCTATTTGTAATGATATAATAATAATGTAATGGCCCGAATAGTATTTTCTCCCACCATTTTCGACATTCTTGAGAACTGGAAAGTTGATGAAAAATGCGGATTTATTTCAATACGTTTTCATTCGTTATAAACGGAAATAACTTAACGAGAAATTGATAAATTCTTTCTAAAAAATTTCCATCAACTACTGAAAGGAGTAATTGAAGTTAACTGTTGGTTTAAAGCGAAAAAGGACAGGGTAATCAAAAAGCCATTAGTCTCTCTGTAGATTTGTTCATTTTCTTCTGATGGTTAGGTTCCTAAAGTTTTTTGTTGGGTCTGCATTACATCAACATACTTGCCTCAATTAAATAGCCATTCCATGTTTTTTCTCTCTCATCAGTTAATATATTGTTATATAATATAAATATGAATATAAATTTTTGTTATCCTAATATATATGATATATACCTATCTAACTTGGTATATATATATATATAATATATATATATATATATATATATATATATATATATTAGATAGGTACGTATAAATTCATTTTTCGCCATAACTTGAAAATTTGAAATCTCAGGTACAGGGTATATATGAGGAACTTCATTTAGTTTCTTACTACGAATCTAATGAATTGAAAAAATACGGGTTACAATTCGAAAAAACGTAGTTTTCGATATTTCATCGTTTCGAAATGTGAGGCGGAAAAAAGAGCACTGTGTATACTGACTGAGATTCAGTCGGATATAAGTTATGTCTCGCAAAGTTTCTTGATTGCAAAACACCTTTCATTATTTTGGTAGCTTACGCCGTTCTCGAGATGGCTTTAAATAAATACGGTTTTGTGGCATTATGTCGAGCTAATGAAAATTTCTCTTAATTTTTTTCATTCCATTGCATTATACATCAATAAGTTTTGTGTTCAAAAGTTTTGAACACGGAGGAAATTATGGGCATCGCAACAAAAATTGTGAATTCCATCCGTGCACGTAGCTTGCAACGGCGGCTCTTTAAGTTGCAGTTGGAAGATAGGGAGTCAGCCGAACACACTGATTTAGTTCTTCACACGGACGTCAGGTTGAGTAGCGAAAAATTCCTAGAAAGGTTAGAAATAACAGATTTTCTAGACGAAAGAGGTGATGACACTCAGATGTTGAAAAACGAAAAATGGCTGAGTGATTTGGCAACTTAAACATCATTAACTTGGAGCTTCAAGGTAAAGGAAAACTATTATTGAGATGATTAGCGCAGTAAACGCATTCAAAGGTAAATTGCAACTTATAATAGATCAACTGAAAAGGAAGCATCTGAAACATTTTCCATCTTCGAAAGCAAGGATTCCTCAGTTGAATTATGATACGTATGAGGCTGAATTATCAAATATTTTGGAACAATTCGAAATGCGTTTTTATGATTGCAGTAAATTGGCAAATATAGCATCATTTATGAGTTATTCTTTTTCATGTAAAAACAGTGAAGATTAGCTTCTGAAATAGCAAGTCAGTTTAATATGAACTCTTCTGTTGAAAATGAGTTGGTGCAGATTATATCAGATATACATCTCTAAGCTACAGCATCTGATACAAATTTCTGGTGTTTTATACCTGAAGCTAAATATCCGAATATAAGGCAAATCCCCCTTCAACTGACGGCAATGTTTGGGTCAACTTACATGTGCGAGCCTGCATTTTCTGAAATAAAGATAATTAAGTCAAAATATCGCAATCAACTAACTGAGGAACATATCTCATTATGCTTGCGATTAGCATTCAGTGGTTACGTACATACTTATGAAAAGTATACTGAGGACATGCAGTGCCACGCTTCAACATCCAAAGTCACTTCTTAGTTAAGTTTAACACCATATGTAACTCTTTTGTTTTGTAACAACCAATAAACTCGCCATTTTGAATATCAATGAGTTTTTTCATTGATATTATAGAGAAGAACCTAACTGAACCTAACCCAAACCTTGACTCTAATAATGTATATTGTGCGGAAAGCTAACATCTATATATGCTACGATACACCCTACCTAGGTAGGTAGGTAGGTAGGTAGGGTGTATCGTGTATGTACAACAACCCTGCATCACACATACTTGCAGCCTCTCAGAGTTGATCGTAAGTAGTCTAAAAATATTGGGGTAGATCGCCAGAAGTTCTAGTTTGAGCACCCCTGCTTTACAGCGTCAAGATTCATCAATAGTTGTATATATTCCTTAACGTAACCTTATCGATACAAAATTTCACGAAAGAACTAAACAATCAAAAGATTGCTATTAACAACGGTTATAACCCAAATTTGATAACTTGAACTTTGAATTAGAAACAACACATTTAACTATTGAACAAGTATATATCCCCTTTCAGAAAAACAAAATTTTACTAATGTCTGGCTTATCTTGAAAATGCTCCAAGACAAAAAGTTATCCAACAAATCTTTTTTCATTTTAGCTGAGGAATTACTAGAAAAGTTATCCAACAAATCTACTCCGCATACTTAAAAAAATTCTGTAGAAAAGTCGTTTACTAATATGGTACAGGGGTGGAATAAAATTCTCGTAACGGAAAACATTCAACAAAATAACTCTTCTCTCTTTAGCGTAACCCCTATTTACAATATCAATAATTGCCAAACCCACATTCAGCATTACTTCTCTTCTTCTAATGTTGAATAATTGTGGTAATTGCCAAATAATAATTTCAAAATATTCTTACCAATGTAGTCAGACTAATAAAAATGAAACTTGTTGTCAGTAATACTTTTGCTATGCAAATGGCTGTACCCAAATTTTTTACAGTAAAAAAATAAATATTTCCTAACAGTAACTTTCCGTTGCCCTACAACTAACCACAAGAAATTATTGTTTTCTCTTTCAAAAATTTGTCAGAAATGTCGATAATTCGGCATAATTTGCAGAAAAGTACTTTCTTATTTATATTTGCAAAGAAATATATAAAAAAATTCTATATTCTCTGTGATAAAAACAGTTTTCTAGACAGTTACTGACATTGTCAGTTGTAATAGAATGTGTTCATCTCGTTCTGCCAGAATTGGTTTTTTCGTTTTTCTGTCTGCTACTTTGTGTTGGGATCTCATAATCACCATATGTCTAATTTTAATGGATAGAATTTACTTCTCCATCATCCCATTATTTTGTGTTTTTTATTCCTTTGGATATGCTGGTGTTGTAAGAAGAAACTACAAGATATTACTTATTTTCGTTATATATTGTTTTTCTACTGATATCATTCTCCTCACGACTACTCCAGTGAGAAAAATTACTATTTCCGGGTGGACATCCTTCAGAGATGAATCTGTACATAACGTACTACAAGTTGAAAATAATAATTCTGAAGATACATATGATGGAGAAGATGAAGATATGAACCAATATATGAAGTCCCAATTGGATTGGACCCTCAAATCTCTCAGAAAACCTCGTGCAATAATCCTTAAATATTTTAATGTTTATTCTATACGATTTGTTTTTAATTGCATAACTTTTATTTTTGCCATAGTACTTATCAAATGGTTATTACAGAAAGAACTGACCTAAGTTTCAAGTAATAAATCAGTGTATTGACATTAAACTTCCTAAAGAGCTAACTTGAAACTGAACCATTTTCCTCTATTTTGAAATTCGATGAGTTTTTTCGTAGACAACCTGTGTTTCAGTGTTAACTCTTCATTTATTAAGATATGAATACTCATGAATTGAGGACATATTCTGGTGAATTGCTAATGATATTCTCCATTTTACATTACATTTACCTTGAATTTTGAGTTTGGAAGCACCAGCTTATTGAATTGTAGGAATGATATTCTTGTTGTTCTGAAAATTCTACATAACTCTGCTGAATTTTGATCTTTCATCATGAACAGTATTTACTCCCGGGAATGAATATTTCATTGAGTGTCTAAATACCGTAGGAATTATCTATGAAGAATTCTCGTCTCACTGTTCGAAACAGCGAGTTTGAAATCATAAACATTAAGCTAGTTGGCCTGAAAATCTGAAGCATGCAACCTTTCTCTTTTGAACCTGATCCGCTCATCTCTTCACCCACTCTAAAAGCCCAAGTTCCGGTAGCCTGGCCTTTCCCCTTTGTGCAATCGTTTCTCTGGATGTGCTGATGCTGTAACACGTCTAGTAGGAGACTCTGAAAAACTGATGAACATGGATATATTTATATCATTTTAATTTCGTTCATTGCCTGGTGCCTTCGTCCTTCAAACACACTGTCGAAAGAAAATTGGAAATGTTCTGGAATTATGATTCTTGTATGTAATGTTGGTCATCACTTATGATAAAACCTACGTAGTCCGTTGTTTTTGCTTGTTTTTTTCGCTACAGTTGGTTTGGGATAAGTGTTCTGAATGGAACTATTTCAGAGAATAAGATACGTGCCCAGCAAAAGAGCGCTCCTGCACATTTTGATGTTCGTGTGCGACAATTTTTTATGCAAATTTCCCAGGTCGGTGGATTGGCAGAAGATAAACAGTTGAGTGGCCAGCCAGGTCACCTGATTTGTCCTTTAAATTTATGGGGTCATCATAAGTCGAGAATTTATGCTACACAACCTGGATCCTTGAAAGAGCTGCAGGGGAGAACCGTCACCGAATGCAAACTTTTTCGTTGTGTATGAACTGTCTGTATGATATTAAATATTCATAAATTCATTAATTTTGACTTAGGTGCTGCTGAGGATAGGGGGTTGATTTCACACGTTTTGATCCTTCAATGAAAAATTAACGTGTCCCAGTTTTTTTCAGACATGGGAAATGTGAAAAATTTTTAGTTCCATTGTGTTGAGACTCTCTGTGTGATATTGATTGTTCATGATGATACTATTTTTGAATAGAGAATTAAAAGACCTTCTCAAAGATGTGTCACTCGACCAATTTTCCGAAATTGGTCCCCCTCTTATCAAAAATTGACATGTCTCTACTTTCTCCGCCACAATCAGTCTTTATTGACATAGAGCGGGTGGCAAATTTTCATTGGAATACAAATTTTCGTTGTGTTTGGACTTTTTGTGTGATATTAAATGTTCATAAAGATACCATAATACATTTTGACTTAGGAGCTGAGGATTGGAGTTTGATTTTTCATGTTCCGAACCAATTAAGAAATTGGTCCCCCATCAATCAAAACTTGATGTGTCTTAGCATTTCCGTCAAAATTAGTCCATTTCAAGATAGAGAGAATGGCAAATTTTCATTATAGTTCATTTTATAATTTGAGTATTCAACGTTTTCATCTCTAGGCGCATATGATAACAGTAGGCATTAAAATACATACAAAAGAAACTAATAAATATTGCAATTCTATCATAAAATCCAATTACGCAAGGATCTCTGATTATATACCTCCAATCGATATCACTGAGTTATACATGTGTCTGAATTATCCTTATGTGTTGGCATCGGAAAAACCGTGTTTCTTGTCATTGTTTCAACAGGTAGTTTATCACATAGCTTTCGACGTTTATATTTATGATTGCTCACCCTGGAAATCCCATAATAGCCACATAAGTTCGAGAATAGGATGGACGCTGACTTGTTTTGCCGGATTTTTGCTGAGACTTCAATTCTTGATTTCATGATTTTCTTTTATTTTTCTTTTTAATTTTATAATTTTCACTTGTAAATCATTAGGCTTTTATAGGCTTGTCATCGGCCTTAAGCTAATGTTAATGATAATGATGATAATTTGTAACATTGTTATCCCCGAAGTTGACAAATTTTTAATTACAGTTTTTTTTTATTTATTGTACTTGGGATCAAAGATATTGGTTCTCGTCAAGTTTCATGATTTACGTTAATTGAAAATATAGCATTCGATTCCCTTAGGAGTTTCGAAATATATAGCAGAATGCAATATATACAGCCGTATTTTCTTGTTCCGTTGACTAAAATTTTTCGCAATTAGACTTCGTTCCATAGACGGCTAAATTTACATAAAGAAATCACAAAGCTCATTTGCCATTCTTAAACCTTCACTAAGATTATTCAAATTAAATGTCATGTTTCCAGTGCTTATTGAAGTCTCGTGTGAGAAAGGCCTTGTATTTCACAATTCCTTCAAATCGGTTTTAGTCAAATCTTCATCTTGCGATTCAAGCAGCTCCTGAATGTCACGTGATTCGATCTGTTCGAACCCATCTCGTCCTATGACAGTCTCAATTTCGCCAGTGTTTGCAGTTAAAGTTTGAATTTGCATAGATTCTTCATAACTTACCGCAGCCAGAACAGGCGACAGTTTTTCCATCATTATTTCAATATGTTCAAATCAGCTTTACCACTGATTTTTTAAAGTTTAAGATACGTTGCTATGTCAAATTTCTTCCAGAATTCCATAACATTGATATCAGGATAAAATGCCACTTTATATTTGGATGCATGTTCGCGAGGATGACCTGGTGTATTCACCAAAACTTGAACAGCTTCAAAGTCTGAATTCCTGTTCTTTTTTGATAC
The DNA here is from genome assembly GCA_013387265.2 of Cryptolaemus montrouzieri. Taxonomy (NCBI): domain Eukaryota; kingdom Metazoa; phylum Arthropoda; class Insecta; order Coleoptera; family Coccinellidae; genus Cryptolaemus; species Cryptolaemus montrouzieri. The sequence continues at coordinate 52,284,709 of JABFTP020000001.1, read as the reverse complement.
GTTTCAACTTCTGAAACGAAACAATTGCGGCACTAGCCACAAAAAAATAGCGCTTATAACTCACTCTTTCTTATTAGCACGCAAAAACACTGGCAGGTCTTTTCTGTTTTGATTCAGCACGAAGCACAGGGATTTAACGATCTGTAAAGCATCATTGGTTTAATGACTCAATTTCCAGATGTTAGAACATAGCAGCAGCGTAATTTTATCCTTTGCTGCCTTGAATCCAGGGACAGACTCTTCGCATTTGGAAATGAATGTTTTGTTCGGCATTCTCTTCCATAACAATACTGTTTCGTCTGCATTAACTACTTTCTCTGGTTTGTATCCTCCATCACCTACTAGGTTTGCAAATTCTTCTGGATATCTCTCTGATGCATCAGTGTCTGTAGATGCAGCTTCTCTGAAGATTTTCGCACCTTAAATTTATTGAACCAACCTTTCGATGCTTGAAATCCTCCACTACCACAACTAACACTAGGTTCTTCAAAATGTGCGTAAAGACGTTTTGCCTTCTCTCAGATAATTGTCCATAATGACAACGCCACTTCCTTTTTTCTATTGTCAGCTTACAATTTTCACTGAGAAAATGTCCGGGTAACACGGATTTTTGTATCGAAACTAGTGTTTCTCTTTTTTTAGGCGAAAAACCGATGCTTGCGTTACTCTTATGATATTGGGCATCGCGAACATCTAACACCCCACTACTATTCTTGGATTGTTGAAGTGTGAATATGCGTTTCTTTGTCAGTATGCTTTGATTGTATTTAAGGTCTTGAAGTTCTCTGAGCCTTCCTACTTGAGTGAGATGATCGTGAGAAGAAACCAGTGTCACAATGCAAATGTCAGGCATCTATCTATTCCCTTACACAGAACTGCTAAATTCGAGAATAGTTTTGAGTATGTCTCTGCCACAATTTTCAATATGTATTCTAAAGTTTTCCATGGCTGTGATACAGCATTGTCCTTCAAAATGTGCTTCAAAGCAAAGCTGCTTGAACTACAGGCAGAAACTGTGTAGGGTCTTCATGTCAACTATATATTTTGTCTACATTTGTTTTCTGGTGTTTCAGCTTCTTGTTTTGTATTTGATTTTTAATTAGATAAGTTGTTTAGTTTTATGGACCTACTTGTATTTGAATTTCAAGGACGAGTGGATGAAAAGCTTTTGTTGAACTCTGTTCCATTTGTATTCGGTTTGTTGTATGTATTTTTATCCTACGATGCAATGAACATTTATTATCGTGGACTTGTGCACATCTCAGCTCCAAGCTGGATATAATTTACCTTTCCCAGATTCAGTATTCAATGGGAATAGGCTCGGTTACAATATACTTCACATAAATTTTCTTACTATCCTACATGTATTGAGAATTACAGCTTTTTGCATTTCTATATAAGTATTCTTATGCAATTATAATTTCTTAAGGCTATCATGCAAACTTTTGGGTATTAACCCAGTCGAAGAAATGACGACAGGAACGATATCTATTTTATCGAGGTGCCACATCTGCTTTATCTCAACATCAAGGTATGCGTATTTGGACTCTTTCTCCTGGAACTTGTACAGCACGTTGTTATTATTCGGTATAGCCACATCCACCAGCATTGCTGTTCTTGCTCTCTTATCATACATCACCATGTTCGGCCTATTATTCGTCACCATTCTGTCAGTGATAACAGGCCTATCGTAGTATAATCTATTAGAGTTATTTTCCAATACGGTCGCCGGTTGATACTTCTAATATGGATGCAGGGTATTCAGAAGTCCGTACTTGTGTGCAAGTTTCTGATGGATAATGTTGCACACTTGATTATGCCTGTGAAGATAGTCCGTATTGGCCAGTTGTTCGCATCCGGACGTAATATGCTGTATGGTCTCCGATCTTATATGGCATTTTCTACACTTATCTGTTTGTAATATTCCGTCTTTCATAATAAATTTTTTGTAGTTGTTTGTAGCGATCACTAGGTCTTCAGTGGCCATAACGAATTCTTCTGTTTCCGCGAATAATTCTCCTTTCATCAACCATTTGTTGGAGGATTCTTTGTCGATGTGTGGTTGATTAATCTCATGGTGATGTCGTCCATGCAATTCTTTTCTTGACCATTGCTCTTGTTTTTCAGTATCAGATAGTAATGGTAGATTCAGAAGGTTATCCCGGGTAGCAAGATTCAGAGGTGTACTTCCCTAATCAGCCAACGATACCACTCTATTGAGGTCAAAAGTGCAAGCTTTTGCAGAGAAGAATTCTCTGAGATTTTTAATCTGTTCGGTGTGCTTCAAAGTTGTTCTTATCACAGACGATTTTGGATAATGATTACTTCGTCAGCATCGTTCGGATCTGCCTTTGATTATCATCCAGTTCTGTCTTAGTCCATCTGATTATTCTAAATGAGTAAAGCAACACTGGAATTGCGTAGGTGTTAATGGCCTTGACAATATTCCCCGAGTTCAACATCGATTTCAGCACAGTCTTCAGACGCTGACTGTATTCTAAACGAATCTTCTCTTTTGACTGTTTTTGGTTTAGCAATCTGGCTGGTTGGTATCCCAGATATTCGAGAGTTTCGCCATCCGTCATACACTGTATAATATCACCATTTGGAAGTTGTGTTTCACCATCTATGACTTTTCCTCGTTGAATGTTCATTTTCTTACATTTTTCAATTCCGAATTTCATATGAACATCTGCTGAGATAGCATATATGTTGCCTTGTGTTAGGAAAGTGGGTGTTTACCTGGGGTGTTGAATAACATTCGTGAGCTGTTTCGCTAGGGCTCCAAGAAGCTTATCAAACTTCTTGTACCAGAAGTTGTGGATATTATCTATACCTGTAGCCTTCCAATTGTTGGTCGCTCTAACTGCTGTTGCGATTTCTTTCTCCATTATTCCTTCGAAGTCCATATGTTTGATATCAAGGCGTTGTCTTTAACTCGTGATCCATTCCGCATCTTTATTGATTTCTTTAGGGTTCGACCATAGCGATGACCAATAATCGGTCAAGCACTGTGCGTCAGGTACTCTGTTATTGTTGGTCGCAGTTTTATTGATTTCCTTATGAAAATTGAAATTATTATCATTTAACAATATACTTTATGCATTGGGTAATAAGGTATCTTTACTTAAACATTTTGTTTGATTACATTGACAAAAACACCGATTGCGGCGAAGCCGGTGTATGTCAAAGGAAAAGCCGAACCAATGCAGCGGCGATATCATTTATGAAAACATACTTTAGGCGTAGTAGTAATAAAGTCTATTTACTCTTTTACTAGTCTGTTTGATGACGCCAAGGATACTGCCTCCTATTTATTAATGCATATGTTTATAACGATGCACCGATTAGATCCGCGAATGAAGAAATCTTTAGCCGCGAATTGGGTCGTATATTTTTTCATCCGCGAATTGGGTCGTATATTTTTTCATCCGCGAATAGTGAAAACCCGAATGTAAGAAGCGCGAATAAAGGAGCTTCTACCGTATATTAATTTTTTAAAGTATGGACAGAAAAATGTCTGCCTAGGAAGCTAGCATGATAAAAATATTTTATCTTGTTAAAATAACCTGGCAAATAATTCTTGATTCAAAATAAAAGAATTCTCCGTGAATCCCACAACGACATCAGACGTTGTCTTGTAATATTAAATTATGCTAATGTGAAAGTAAAATCACTTTCATCAAAAACTTTTTATCAGATATTTACTCGACAACTTTGTTAAAATTGATATTTATCGATTCTACACACTGCCTAATAGGCATTATTATTAGTTCATTGCAAGCTGATTCGTAACAACCAGAGCGTGTAAAATGTCGGTGTTAACATAATGAGTAAAATATTTTAATTATTATTTTCATACGTTATATTTATATTTCTTCTTATAGATTTATATCTGCTCAAGAAATTTGCTTTTAAGAATCAATTACCGTTTTCCTTCGTTATTGTTCGTATAAGATACATATGGAGAGATCAATGACACCGTAGAAGGAAAACTTAATTGCTTGACATTAATGTCCATAACTTTGCCATGAACTTGGAGTAAGTTTATGATTAAGAATATATTATTTCTGCTTTTTCGATCTAATTGTTTTAAATTTATGCTATTGTTACAAATCACTTAACAAGATGATGATTTTCATTTCTATTTAATAAAATTATTTCTTCAACTGTATTTTTTATAGAAAGAAGTTTCTTTGGATTCACAAGAGGCTCCATTTTCAGCATTTACTTCTTCAATGGAATTTAAGTTATATATTACACATGCTACTAAATGAGTATGTTGTATATTTCGGATTTTTCTGTAGTAAACGGATCATCTCAAGGGAGTACCCAGAAGTTGAGCAAGAGGGGGGCAAGCCCATGATTGTAATGAAAATTAGTCGAATATTAAGCGCGGAAAACTGCGGGGGTTCGGGGGCGGGAGACATATTAATTAATATATTTTTTCAAAACTCAAATTTGACAATAAACACATTTCAAGCACACGGCAGTCACTCACTATTTTTATGAATTGAGGTTGAGATGAATGAAGAGAGTTTCATAATTATTAGTACATATAAAGTTACACAAGTAATTACCTCCTCGGGTTGAACTTTCTGTTCAATACTTTTCCTATTAGCTGTGATGAATTTTCGGTGTACACTCATTAAGCATAACGCACTCAGTCTTTCCTCACTCATAGGGCTTCTTAGCCATGTCTTAACTTTCCTTAGTGCACTAAAAGACCGTTTTATAGAAGAAGTAGTTGACGGCAAAGCAATCAAAATTTATAAGGCGTGCCTAATTGATGGATAGAAAATATCAGTTTCCTTCAAAAGGTCAATTACTTCGAGCTCCTTCAAGATGTTCTCATTCATATTCTTGTCACTCCACAAGTTAAACCACGGATCCATTTCTGCGACGACATTTGATAAATGGTAGAACTTTATGAAAGATTTCGCTATCTGTTGAACTTCCGTGATGCTCAATTTTAGAATATGATATGGATGGAGTTTTGTTAGTTCAAAAGCAGGGAGTTGTCTTCAGAAAATCGTATATTGAGTCAAGGTTAGGTATGATGAGTGACCGCCTCCAGTACTGTGTTGTTGTATTGTGCCTAGCGCGGTACAGAAATTTGAATTATTACCGCTTCAGCAATGGTTTGAGCATGTTCAAGCAATTCTTCAGATATCATTCTTCGCGATCCTTTTGAATGGCAGCCAAGATTTGAAGATTTGTTTTATATGTTTCCTTACCATGATGAGGTCAATAGATTTCGCTTGAAGAGCATTAGCTACAGGTTCCAGAAGGGCAGAATATTTCGCAATTATCACAAATGCTACAACACATGACCACTTTGTTAAAGCCGCATGAAGTTGGTAAGCAGATTTTCTTTTCCAACAGTTTCCAACTACAGCTATTTTTTTCCAAAGATTTAACCACTTCTGGGAAATGTTAAGAGAATTTTCTTATGCTCTTATATTTCTCAGACCATCTTGTCTCACACAGTCTCGATACATTAGGTGCCGAGCCTTTGCGCGAGCTGGCGATTCCCTGAAGAAACTTATAGTATCCTTGATTGTTGCTATTGTGTTTCTAATCTCCGGTATTTCGTTAGTATCGTTCACTACGAGATTCAATCTGTGGCTTGAGCAGTGGATAAACGATGTCGAGAATAGTTTCTTCTGAGAATTGCCCGTACTCCGCCCTCCTTGCCAGCCATTGTAGAACAGCCATTGGAACCAAATCCGACACAATTTTCCTTCGGAAGATTTTGGTTGACGAAGTTGTCAATTGCTTCTGCTATCGATGAGGCATCTTGACCTTTCAGTTCTACGAAACCCATAAATTCTTCACGGATTATCTTTATCATAAAATCGCAAACCGATAGAAAGCTGGTCTTTTCCAGCTATATCTGCTGTTTCGTCAGTCATGATAGCGAAAGCTCTGGCTCGTTTCACATCTGTAATAATACTATCTTTGATTACTTCACTACATAAGGTTATCAATTCGTTTTGGATTTTGGGTGATATACAGGAGGCATTTCTCTAAATGATGTTCTAATATCTCGTCACCACTATCAATTGTTAAATGTAAAAGATCGTAGAAAACTCCTTCATCCCCTTCTTTGCCTCTAAGAAGTGTATCGTGGGTACCGCAAAATAGCATGCAATAAATAATCGACGACAAAATTTTTCTATTTTCTTCAACTATTTTCTGGTAGGAATTTTGCATTCGAAAATCAACAGGAATGTTTTCAAAGCAAGCCTTTACTGAAGCGGTTGAAATTTTGTGGTACTGACTATCAAGATGTTTTCGACAGTCTTCATGAATATCTTCGAACCTCAAATGCAGTTTTACTATGAAGGATCCCTTTACAGTTCCCCTAACTGGAGGAAACAAGTGTTTGCAGAGAGCATCCTTCAGGCGACTTGAATAAACTAGCCAAGGTGCATATTGGTCTAACCAGGAGTAGTTGAATTTTCTTTTCAAACTAGTCGCATCACTAGTAAAATCATAATTTTTTTGGTGGAATCCAAGGGTTTTGCAACAAGTTTTTTCTCACATCTGTCGTTAGCTCAGAAGATCTCTCAACATAAAAGCCAATGTTACTTTCAAAAAAGTTTTCTTGTATCTTTAGTCGTGATGAACTCTGATCATCCGCCTGTGATGAATTCGGGAGTACAATTTGATCGATTCGGTCATTATCTCTATCATTTCCATTTCTCTTTCGTTTCATAGGGTTCACTATCGAAAGAAAAATTGAGTTTAAGAAAGCAACGATTTTTCTCAAAAAACATTGTTCTGATAAAAACTACTCTTATTTTTTCAGCAGCCCAGTCATTATTCAGGAAAATCAGATGAAGACAAACAAAAATATGCATGTAACAAGTTCAAGTGTTGTCGATGAAATTTATTCGGGCTTTCTACATCCAACTCCCATTCGAGAAAAAGAGATATTGCACTTATATTTCCTTAAATATGAAACTTTTAAAAACTGATATTTTTACAAAATGAAGTAAAGCTCATTAATCACCTGTTTTGAAATGAGAACCTGGCTGAATTCGACGAATTTATGAGTATGTACCAGATGTTGAAGAAACCCATGATGAAAACACAAGTTCAGTAAATTTTCGTGGAATGCCGACTTCAGATTTTATTGTTTCTACTTATGGTGTGAGTTTTACTTTGAACCGTTCATTCCGATTTCTTCGCATAACATCGTTTATTGTGCCAGGGTAATGGGGGGGGGGTCAGCTGCCCCTCCCTGCCCCTCGCTATGTACGCCCTTGGATCATCTTTAGCGAGGGATAAACGATCAAGTGGCGAAGTCGAAACGGGTTGTAATTCGTTTTTTTCTTTTACTCACTATTACAAGCTATTTTATGGATTTTGTCCAAATTTTAATTAGCCAAAAATTCTTGTCTTGATCCGAATTAGTTCAAACGTTGTGAATTAATGATATGGGCGGATTTCAATTAAATTATATTGCAGAGGAAACATAAACAGGCCCGTATGAGAAAGGATTGAGATTTTTTTACATTAATTTTGTTTGCAACGGGGTTGCTTCTTCTAAGAATTAAAGAGATGAAGTAATGGTGACGAATTGAGGTCTGACTATTAAGTAAATTTATGGACTATTTCTGTTTATTTCAATACTTTCCATAGGTTCAGCTTCAATCTGTTATTTTCATTAGATTAAATATCAAAATTATTATTACGAGTATGGTTTTCTTCTAGCAGACGACATGAATAGTGAGAATCTGATTTTTTTGTCAAAATTGAGTTAATGTACGCTCCGATATCCTAATATTGAAATTTCTAAAAGTTCCACCGATATCATTTTATCACAACCATCACAAGAGAGTTTATAAAAACATGTTTCGTTTCCTTGGGTTTACAGTTTTCAATTTGTCTGCCTAGAGAGTTATCCGTTCTGAAAGCTACATTCAAATTATGATATGAGAAGAATCAGTATAAATTCAGACTGGGTTCACTAATATAAGTTAATATATTTTTTTTTTGATTAATCTCTTAGACACTAGGAAAAACCTCATGAATTGCATGTTCAAATTGTTCACATGAAAGCATGCTGTCAATCAATTTAGAAATGATGACCATTATTGACCGTTATTTGTTTTATAATATTGAGCTGTTTTCAAAAATTTTTTTCTGACAATGGTATCGTGGTGAGCCTATGTACCTATCATACTGTTATGAGCAGCTATTTCATGTTCATGTGGAGGTGCGGAAGAATTGTGAATGTTAATGTGTGTATCGGTTTATGGAAAATAGAGAAATCATGTATGTCATCAATTTCGGTTATATTTAAATCTAAAAAGTTGATGGAATTCTCAGTTTCTATTTACAAAGTGAACTTTATATTAGAATGAATTGAATTTGTGAAAGAACTAAGGGAATTCAATTGTCTATTTGTACCTGCAAAACATCAGACTCTCAGCCACTAATAAATGTAGCGTCTCCACAGCGGATGATTATGAGTTATTTTCTCCATGTTATTCATGAAAATTTCTGCCAGTGAAGAATAGACAGGATTGCCCATTTAAGTAATGGGTTGTTGCTCATGTTGATTTTATCATTGAAGTTAATATCATTTTGCTCTAAACATACTTCTAAAAGATTAATAAGTTTAGGTTTTATAATAGGATTCACGTCATTATTCTGCAGAGCTTGGTTATGCTGTTTTACAGATAAAATGAACAATTAGATTCTTTCTTCTAACTTTCATGAATTTAATTCACCCTAATATAAAGTTCATTTTGCAAATAGAAACTTAGATTTCCATCAATTTTTAAATTGAACTATAACCAAAATTAACCACTGACTTGATTCATCTACTTTCCATTAACTATCCCATACAGACATTACCACTCTCAATTCTTCTGTACATCGAGATTAACATGAAATAGCTGCTTATCTATACTCTATACTATATATAAAAATCAATTGCTGTTCGTTAGTCTCGCTAGAAATCGAGAACGGCTGAACGGATTTATCTTATCTTGGTCTTGAAATTTTCATGAATGCCTGAGGAAGGTTTAAAAGGTGAAAAAGATTCAAATAGCTACCGTGAAAAACATCAAAATAGCCCTTTTTTTATTTCTAAATAAAATGTAGAGTCAATTTGAACTTTATTGCTATTAAATAAAGTTCATATTAAATTATAATCACTCACTGTTGTCTGAGCAATTTAGATGTGTTCCTAACGTTAAAGAGTCAATTTCTAATTCATTACCGCTGTACAAAATTCAAATTCAATCATATCTATCAAATTAGTCTTCGAGTGAGCGTTACAGCTAATGTCGCGTTCCGAAACTAAACAAAAGTGAATCGCTAACGCGACAAAATTGCATAGTCACAAAATGTAAAAGATCATTAGTAGTACTGATTTTTAATTTGGTTCGCTTCCCGAAACTTAATTTCAGCTTCAGAACATGGAAAAAAGTATTACGATATGTATGAGTGCATCCTTCTACCTTTGTGAGTGAAGATTACCGTGCGCGAGAACTTTATTTACTTTTGTGATCCTTTGCGATAGTTAAATTGAAATTGTGAAATTTTCTTACTTTGATTAATTACAATTTACGATGCCGAGGAGAAGAAGACCTGACTTAGGTCTTCGCAGTCAATCAAATGTGCGAAGAGCTACCACACGTGCTAACCGCACTGATTACCAGATCAAGAAAATAGTCGTATTGCTATGTCGGAATTGCGTTATTTAGTGAGTAACAATGAAGTAGATAGGCTTAAAATGCAACGAGTTCGTGCACATCAAACACAACAACAGCAAGCACGACATAATGAAATTGAGCGAATCCGCAGACGCAGTTCTCCTGTGATTCTTGAACGAGCTGTATTCCACTATGATCCATCAATTGATTATTGTGCCAACAAATCGTTAACAATTGGGGAATGATAATACATTGTAAATATTGTAAGGCTCATAAAGGGGTCGCAACCAAAGAAGAGAGTATATGAACTATTGTCCTTCAATGAAAAGTCTATTGGGATTGTAGTTGTCCTATTGATGGGACATCAACTCAACAAAAACTTACATGTCATGAGACTATCGAAAACCACACGGTGCCGTGGTTGCCTAGAAAATGACGAAACAACGGAACACATACTCTTCGAAAGGTGACCAGACTGAATAGCTTGGGCACTGAAACACTCTGCGTCCGGATGATCCAGGAGGCCAGCTGCAACGGTCTTGCAAGCTTCATCAAAAAGTTTTTCCAAGACACAAAACAAAATAATACAACACGGCAAGCTCAATTGGCCAAACGGCCTGAGTGCTGCCCATAGGCGCCATGCAAGAAGAAGAAGAAATAAATTGTGAATCTACTGGCAAAGTAATATTGCCACAATTGGTCCCACCACCAGATCCTTTACGCCCTTTTTTCCGGGTATTGGAAATGATTCTAAGCACTTCTTGGCGCCAACATTCAGAAATATAACAGCTGTTTTCAGATCACATCGTTTGGCGCTACACATATTATACAGGACCATTTCATGCCCACTTTCAAGGTATTAATGCATAATATTTTTCATGATATTCAAGTTTGTATTAATATATATCGGAAATAATTATTGAACAAATCTTCAAAATTACAGATACAAGGATAAATTTATCACTTACTGGGGCGCTGTTACCACTACCAGATGCGTATCATCAATTTTACAAATTTATTTTATGTGCAATTCAGATGCAGAAGTTGATAAGCGTTGTACTGACAATCCTACAATTAAGAGAACCATTGTCCAAGAAGTACGAATGTTTCTTCATCAGAACAAGAATTTTAGTAAACATGTTCAGAATATCATTGTCTTAATGTAATTTCTTTTGTTTGCTTTATTTATTCTATACAAAAGTTTGGGTATTTTTTATCGATTGGAGCAGTACGAAGTTTGCCGGGTCAGCTAGTAACAGTGTAATATATAGACTCATGTTACCAATGTCAGAACGTGAAATAGTTCTTTATTATAAAACAAATATATGGTCAAAATTGTTATAATTCTAGTATGATTGCCATCCATGATGTTTTTCAAGTGTTAAAGAGATTACTCAAAAATATAATGTATTTACTTATTTGAATTTGGGAGGCTTTTACTTGGTAAAATTCCATTATCAATGTTTATTTATATTTATTTAGTTATATTGGTAAACCCAGCCTGAATTTATAGTCATTATTCTGATCTCATAATTTGAATGTAGCTTTCAGAACGGATAACTTTCTAGGCAGATATAATAAAAACTGCAAACCTGAAATTCATAAAGGAAACAAATCAAGTTCTCTTGTAGAAGTTTTGATAGAACTTATATCGGTTGGACATTTAGGAATCTCGATATTAGGATATCGAAGCATACACGCAATTTTGACAGATACAAATCAATTTCTCACTATTCAAGTCATCTACTATAGGAAAATCTTACTTGTAATTTTGATATTTTAAAAATTAAAATAATGTATTGAAACTGAACCTATGGCATTGAAAATCTATAAACCAAAAAATTCCGGAAATTTACTCAATAGTCAATTAGATCTAAATTGATCACCATCACTTAATTTTTTTCAGTTCTTGAAGAAGCTACCTCGATTTTCCTCCTATTTAGCTAAGTACCTCCTTTTACCAATGTAATATGTAAGACACATTATTCTTTTGAATGGACCGCTTATATAAAGAAGCCTTATTGTGGAGAAATGCGTAATAGATATAGCGAAAATTGGAACATCTTAGTTCTATTTAATTAAAAAATGAATATCAATTTTCATCAGGTAACAACCTCTTCAATCAAGTTACTCAAATTCGTTCACATCTGAAACACTCTGCATTTATTTCTGGGCATTCCAGTCCCGATATCAATGTGATTAAAGGTGCGTGACATAAAATGAAACATTTGTTGAGAAATAACCCACAACGGACCTTCCATGAACTTGAGACGAAACTGAAACAATTCGGAACAGATTTCCAAAGGAAGGCAGAAGGTGCAATGCCGTTAAGGATTCATTAAGACATTTGAGCTGTTATTCCGTTTTAAAATTAAATTTCTAATGAGTAATATTGATGCTTTATTCATTTTATGAAAATTCATTTTCAACGAAGATGAAGTAAAATATATTTTATACTGAATGAAAACTAGCCTAATTACGCTGGTTCTCTCTCCAATAACCCAATAATATTATATATATATATATATATATATATATATATATATATATATATATATATATATATATATATATATATATATATATATATATATATATATATATATATATATATATATATATATATATATATATATATTATATATATATATATATATATATATATATATATATATATATATATATATATATTTATATAAAAACAGAGGATTTACGAAAATTAACAATAAATGCTTATATCTTTAATTTTGGTGTGTGAGCTCAGAAAATGTACAAGTGTGAGCTCAGGAAAATGTATAAAATAACCACCTCTTTCTCAAGTGTTCCGAGCCTTAGCAAATTATTATTCAATGCTCAAGAAAAAACAGAAAAATTAAGAAAATTAGGAGTTTACAAAATTGTTTGCAATTAGGTACGGTAGCTTATGTTGGGCAGACTTGTAGGAATTTCGAAACCAGACTTAAAGGACACCTATCATCTGATTACAATTCTCCAATATGTGAACATGTAAAAACCACAAAACATTCAATGACATTAGATAATATCAAAGTTCTTCATAACTGCGACAAAGGACAGAAAATGAATCTGTTGGAATTTTTGGACATCAATAAGCTTTGTTGAAACCCAAGTGAAATCACTCTTAAGTCAGCTGGACACTATACTTCTCCACTATTCAATATGAAATTAGGCTAGTATCTATATAAGTGAGTTCGTTTTCTGAAGTTGACCACTTAAAATTGTCTTGACGATCGAAACCTGATTGTGAAAATAAAATTGTGGAAAGTATAAAATATATATTTTTCTTCATCTTCGTTAACATTAAATTTCGACACGAAAGAGTCGTGCAAAAATCTAGAAACGAACAGAGTACAACAAAAGCTTTTCAATGAGGTAATACACGACCTTGACAAAATATTTCCTAACAAATCTGACCTAATATTTTCGACAGATGTTATCAATAAAATGCTGACTAAATCTTTAGTAGGTGATTCAATATCGACCTCCATGATCTTGATGTGATTTATGGAATTCGGAAATGGTATAAAATGTTGTTGAACCTGTTACATGTCCTCACTTGGATAGTACCTTTCTTCCTTAGTAATGGGTTTATCCTTTTGACACCGAATTTTCTGTACCACACCCAAAATTTTACGAATTGTGTTTTCTTTCAATATTTCTCATTCGTAATTCCGTAAAACTATGTCAAACTGAGTTATTATGAAATTAAAACAGTCGACCAAAATATAAAACCTAGTACAGTTTGTAAGCACAGCTTGTTGAATTCTAGAGTTCTACTTTTATTGTCCTCTAAACTTTTCATATCCTTGATCAGTTCTGATTTATATCCATAAACAGTATTCAATCGTAAACCTGACCCAACCCATCCAAATAGCCAAAGTTCCGTTGACGATGATCTTTACTCGTAGTAAAAGTCTAACGTGCACGCAGTGTCAAAGCGGCAGCACTGAATCTTCTTTTAGTAAGAGAATCAAAATTGTTCTCTGAAATTGTCTTATCAGTTAGAAACAAAATTGATATATGCGCGTTTCCCAGGAATAGGCGAACCTGTTACACCACATAAGTGGATGCCTGGGAAGAATTGAGGTGTCTGTTTACTCGCTTCTTGAAGAGGGCCAAATTGTAGGATGTTGGAAAGATGTTGGACGGAAGCGAGTTCCACAGCTCACCGGCCCTGTAAACAGAGGAATTCTTATAGAGAGAGGTTCGAGGGGTCGTTGAAATGTACCGCCATATGATGAGAACTCTTTACCAGCCTAATGTTGCGGCAAAACATGAGTTTTCCCGGAACAAGGTATTTCAGCTCCTTGGAGCATCTTCCGTGGAAGTATCTGTGAAACAGAGAATGGTCAGCAACTTGTCTTCTGAGAGCCAGCAGTTGGGGATCGCGGGTGATCTCCGGGTGGTCGATGAGGTGCACAGCCCGTTTTTGCACACTATTCAACATCCGCAACGAATGTTTGGGCGCAGATCCCCATATATGGGAACAATATTCCAAAGCAGGTCGAATCTGCGCCTTATATAGAAGCAACAGCTGACATGACGTGAAGTATCGCTTGGCTCTGAAAAGAAAACTAAGTTTACCTGATGCCGACTTATCTATTGCTGATACATGTTCATACCAGCAAAACCCGGAGTTGACCGTTATTCCGAGAAGGTGCATCAAATCTTTGGATGCAATTTGTTGGCTTTGCATCATTAGAGGAGGTTCTCCAGCAGGGACCTTTCCAGAAAACGTAGTTGCTTGCGTCTTGCTCGTGTTGAAGCTCACCAGATTCAACTGACCCCACTCAGATATCCTCTGTAAGTTAGAATTTGAATTAATAATTTGTTGACGCTGAGATTCCGCAGCTGTAATCGGCCGCAGATTACTGAAAGACGAAATCAGGGTACAATCTTCTGCAAAACCGAAGATCTTGTTCTCTGTAGATGGTAGAAGATCGTTCATCTGCAACAGAAACAAGGTTGGCGAAAGAATGGATCCCTGAGGTACTCCTGCTTGCACTTGAAAACAATCAGATGTTATACCGTCGACCATAACTTGTATTAATCTATTTGAAAGAAAGCTACTTATCCAACCCCGCAGGTGAGCAGATCTCCTGTTGATCTTTGCCTGCGAAAGCCATACTGACGGTCGTTAATAACTCCTTGCTGCTCAAGATATTTGACGAGTTCATCATTTATGACTCTCTCCATCACTTTGGACATAATGGGAAGAAGTGCAACAGGGCGGTAGTTTTGGGGTAAGGACTTCTTTCCTTTCTTTGGGATCGGTTGAATTCTCGCTATTTTCAGCTGCTCGGGAAAATCTGGCTTTCATAAGAAATCTGAAACAGACGGTTAAGAATGGGTGCCAGTTCGGGAGCATAATTCATCAGGACGATTGGCGGTATTTCGTCTAGACGAATTGCCTTCTTGCAGATCAACTGCTCGAGAGTCCGTCTCATAGTGTGTACTCTGAGCTTGATTTCTGCCATGGAAGAATTTGTAGGTGGAATGTTCGGTGGTATTGCGTTAGATGAATAGAGCACAGAATTCTTTGAGAACAAGAGAGAAAAGAGATCGGCTTTCTCTTTCGGAGATGATGCTATACTTCCGTCTTCTCAAACAAGAGGCAGAAACGCAGATTTGCAGAAATTAGCACTGACAGACTTCGCCATAGCCGAGAATTGTCTAGTCCCGATTGCTTGTTCAAGGAATTTATTAGTTACCCCTTCGTTGAAATTAGTATTTGCTCTTGCAGTTATCAGGTTGCATACGCTCCGTATTCGTACGAAGGTTGTTATTGTTTCCTCTGTTGGATTCATCTTCCATGACTTGTGAACTCTGCTTTTGGCTGCAGAGGCTCTCTCACAGTCTTTGTTGAACCCTGACTTTTGTGCTGTTGTTCTCTTCAAGGAATGAGAGATGTAGAGATCCATTCCTGCGTGAATGGTTTCTGTAACAGATTCGGTGCACACATTTATGTCAGGATCTAAAAGGTAAATATCAAGGAATGGGGAGCAGGAAAAGAATTCACGCAGCTCATCCCAATAAGCATGGTTATAGTGCCAAATGCGTCTGGGTGGTTCAGGTCCTTGGTTTAGCAGCAGCACAATGGTTTCAGTAGCAGATATAAGGTTGTGGTCTAAGTTGCCTAGCGGTGCTGAGACCTCCACTCCAAAATCATCTGGATTTGAAATCAAAAAGAGATCCAAGGTGTTCGGGAAGCCGGTTGGGTGATCAGGTATTCTGGTCAGTTCGTCGACTAGCTGCGTTAGATTATGGCTGATTGCGAAAGTCTCAGCATATCTTCCCGCTTCCTGTTCTATTGAAGTGGCGGAGCCAGTTGGTGTTGTGAACAATGAAGTCACCCAGTACAATTATCTCAGCTGCCGGATGATGTGTCTGAATCCAATCCACCTTGTCACCTAGATACTGAAACAGTATAGGGAAGTGAATATCGTTTGGCGAACGATACAGACAGCATAAGAACAGTGTGGTATCGCACAGAGCGACGGGGGTGAGGCCGCCTGCCACCTATGACTTTGGCCCTATAAAGCCGGTCCTTCGGGAATGAATATTTTCTTAATAAATTTAAACCATTCATGTGTTTGACAATATGATTGAGATTTAAAGTATATCCTATGACTTATTGGAAACTTTGTCCTAAGCCTCCTGCAATAATTACGTGCCTGTTTAGAAAAACAAAGCATAATGCAGATTCGTTCAATCTCAATTCTATGATGTGTGCAATTTTGCGAATCCAAACCAAATCCTTTGTATAAGTAGCCAAGGTAGAAATAATACTTCAATAACAGAATGCCATCAAACTGAAAATGACATTTTGCATTGCGTCAAATCATGCAATGGTAATTAAAAATGTTTCGAAATAACGTTGTGCAGGGTCATAAAAATTTAAATCAAGATAAAAAATTAATTTAAGAGATTTTACTTCCCATTCACTATTATAACTGCGATCATACGATTCGTTCAACAGAACAGTTCATACAAGTGATAAATATTTATTGATATATCATGCTGGAATATTGACTCATGAAGTAACCAAAATCCCGTTTTACTGGCAATTATAACGTATGTTGAGAGGCGAGCTTGTATTAGATATTTATGGCTTGATTCAATTTTTCTTATATTGCGTTATCCTAGCTATCATGATTGGGTAATTATACATTTGAGTCCATAACTTTGTTGAGTATAGAAATTTTTACGAGTAAAATAATATCAAGACAGCATCTTCATTTTATTCGTTTTTAATATCATAAAGATTGTATTTGCCTTGGGTTCTTTTCATTTTAACTAGATCTGCGGTTGGTACTCATGGAAGTTATCAGAAAAAAAAAGAAGATAACAGAAAATCAGTAGACAATTTTGGTTAAAGTAATATCAAGTGAGTTTTGATGTTCGAACCCGAATAAGAAAGGGATCATACATAATGCTGGTCTCCTAAACACTCCATAATATAAATATGATCAGCATGGTCCATATAAATGGAATTTCTTGGTGCTTCACTCATCCTAAAAGCCCAAGTACCAGAGATAAGTCCCGTCGCACGTACACCCCTCCATTACAAGAGTAACGGAACTGTTTCAGAAAACAGTACTACGCTGGTGCCCTTTTTCTCAAAAAATCACGTTATTGATTACTGTGAGTATAATGGTCTTTATTCAGTCAGCCAATCTGGTTTTAGGAAAAAAAGGGGTACTGTTGACCCCGTTATTGAATTTGTGAACAGCACCTTGCAGTGTTTTGAACAGGGGTTGTTTTCTCTGTCTCTCTTTCTTGATCTGACCAAGGCGTTTGATTGTATATCGCACTCAGCACTCTTGACTAAGCTTGTACGCTATCGATTCAATAATACTAGTACACCTTTAATAGAGTCACTCTTAACGGGAAGATATCAGGTGGTTTTTGCAGATGACAGTTGGTCTGATAAGGAACTGATATCTGTTGGCGTTCCACAGGGTTCAATTATGGGCCCACTTCTGTTTTTGATTTTCATAAATGATTTTCCTGAATATCTGACTAACTGCTTGATCATTCTCTTTGCTGATGACTCTAACGTATCCGTAGCGTGTGATAATCTACCACAGAGTGGGATGCTGTTTGAGAGAATCGAGGGCCTTGGAGTGGTTCGGAGGTAACAGATTGAACATGAATGGTGATAAGACTGAGAAGATATTCAGCCTGAGAAATGTTGAGAAGTCCAGTGTCAAGTTTCTTGGCCTGCACTTAGATACAAAACTCACCTGGAGTGTCCATGTCGGACATCTGTCCTCAAAACTTGCTGAAAACATTTTTGTTTCGCGTAATCTTAGATCTTCAGTTTCTCAGAGTGTTTTGAGGTCATCTTATTTTTCACTATGCGAGTTCCACCTTAGATACGGAGTTTTGTTATAGGGAAACTACGATGATAATGGGAGGCTCTTCAGGTTACAAAGAAGAGTAATTCGGATTGTTGCCAACCTCAAGTATACCGACTGTGGCAAGAACTCGTTCAGGAATTTGAATATGTTAACCCTTCCTGCACTTTATATATTGGAGTGTCTTTTGTATGCACATAAAAACATGTGTCGCTGGGCCAAAAATGGTGATATCCATCACACACCCAAAGATGACATACGCAGTCCTCTATACAGGTTGAGATCACGGGATGGTTCAGATTTTTAATCAGTTATGTTTTATAACAAGTTGCCTTTAGTGTTTCGTTCTTTGTCCGATGTTAAATTCAAAAATATTTTAAATAAGATTTTAATCAGTAATGTGATTTATGATGCCAAACAGTTTTTAGATATGAGTGTTTCTCTTTTTAATATGTCTTGATATTTTTTATGATTTTTACCTTGACTTGTGCATACACTGTAAGATTTGTGTTTCAGCATTAATAAACTTACTTACTTCCTTACTTACTTACTAGTGTTATATGTTGTAATATTATATCCGTCGATAACTTTGACTTCATTGACATTGTTAAAACTTTCATGCCATGTATACAGGGTGTGAATTGCGTTTACAACGTTATACCACAGATTCTTCAGCACGAAATAAGTCGATTTAGGCCAACTTAGCCGTATGAAAAGTTTCTTCGTTTGGCCGACTCGATCGATAGAAACCATATTTGGTATGCGTAATGGGGTGCATTATTCACGTTTTTTAGCGATCCACTCAATGACCTTGGCGGTCTATAAGTGTCCCTTAAAACTCGAACGTGTTTTTAATCAACCATAATTTTTCAATTGTCT
The DNA here is from genome assembly GCA_013387265.2 of Cryptolaemus montrouzieri. Taxonomy (NCBI): domain Eukaryota; kingdom Metazoa; phylum Arthropoda; class Insecta; order Coleoptera; family Coccinellidae; genus Cryptolaemus; species Cryptolaemus montrouzieri. The sequence continues at coordinate 52,265,778 of JABFTP020000001.1, read as the reverse complement.
CCATTTGAGCAAAACTATTTTAGACATTGAGTAGCTAGACTGAATATAAAACTTTTTTCTTTCTTGAGAAATTTTGATATGTTGAGCGGTTCAATAAAAAAAAACAGTTTTTCAATTTCATGATTCCATTCTTTCAACCACCTAGCAAGTCAAAAATATCAAATATTGACCATCTTGGCTTTGGATTTGTTTCGGTGGTCTGGCAGATTATCATTTCATTCTGCTTGACAACCTCTTGTTAACAACCTTGGTACCGTTTGGAACGTTTCTCTTCAGTAGCGTATAAATTATAGGGTAAGCCGTTTGAGTAGGTGAAAAAAATGGTTCGAATGAGTCCAAACTCTTAAATACTGAGTACTTTGTAGAGCAAATATGTTGAAATCAGGAGGTCAAGGCTTGACTTGAAAATCAAGCTGCTTCACTTGATTTGAAGTCAAATTCAAGCTTTTTCAATCCCAAAACTTGATAGCTTGAATCAGAACACAATTTTAATGAAACTATGAACTCCCTCTTACATTCAATAAGAGCTAGAGTAAAGGTTTCAATAATACTCGATATTTGATCAGGAAATATTTAATTGAAATTCAATGTAAGATTCTGAAAAGAATTCAGAAAGTTGAAGAAAACACAGATACAAAACGAGAACAAGAGTGAAAGTGAAATGTATATTTTCAATTAAAACACAGCCTTTCACAAAAATAACATCTATGAAACAACTGAAATACACTTCTGTGAAAATAAAAACAACTGATTTAAACTCCTGTGAAAATAAAAGCAATACCTACATTGAAACGTAAGTCAAAAAGAAGTATAAGCTAAATTACGTTTCGACTTCATCAGATAGTTCAGAGGTTTTGAACCACGATATATTTTCATATATATTGTTTTCATATTTGCATATATTCCTCTTATATACGAGTTTCGGGGAAGTTCCTGGACACCCCTGATTATCGGTTCTCGTAGAATCATCGTTCAATCTCTATTCTCGGGGATTCACTCATTCTTCAAAATGTCTAGTTATATCGCTAAATTCAGTAAACCTTAATTGATAGATTATCTTGTTCACACTTCTGACCGCTAGGTGATGCCACTACATAAATTTCTTTCAAATTCTTTCAATTTTTACAAGTTATATAATATTGAGTTTTTAACGAATGATACGAAAAACCTCTGAGAGGACCATTTTATTTCAATCTATTCTAAATTATATATAAATATATTGTAGGTTGTAGGCGACATCAATATTTTGTTGAGTGCTGTTGAATACAGAAATTATTTATATTTCTGAAATGATTGATAGTATTGATGATTTATTTATTTTGTGGAAATTCATCTTTAAAGGAAAACGAAATGAGACACTTTTGTCACTTTTCCACAATTTATTCAATAGTCACGACCGGTTTCGACCCTACGGTCATTTTCTAGTGAATAACTATTCACTTGACAATGACCGTAGGATCGAAATTGGTCGTGATTATTGAATAAATTGTGGAAAAGCGACAAGTGTCTCATGTCGTTTTACTTTATTTCTGGAATTATTGTTAGCTGATTCCTTTCGTTTTTCCTTTAAATTAACCCAATTGCTTCGCGGAGATTTTTTTATCTATTTATTGCGCTTCGAACCGAATTGACTTTCGAGCAGCTTGAAAAAGCTTGATGTCAAGTCAAGCTGTTAGGTTGCAAAATCAAGACAAGACCTTTGATTTTTAAAAAGCATGAATTTTCAGACTCTTTGATTTGATGTAACTCTAGTTGAAATACTCAATAATGAACTGCTTTTAAAGGGCTATCGAGAAAAAAAGAGCGCTCTGGGTGAAATTTCAAGATATGTCGAATATTTTGAAGATCATTCAAGTTAGGCGTTAGGAATGTTGAATACTCACCTTCATTCCATAAAAGGAATCTCAATTCAAAACACAAACAACTTCGATCTGTTACTTCATTACCGAAGACCGTATTTTTTTTTGTGTGTGGGGCCGAGATCAAATATCCTGTAAATAAAATATAGATAAATTAGATGATACGCATGGCTGAGGAGGTAGTTAAGTTTGATTTTGTTCGTATTTATATTGGCTGCCAGTTTTTTTTAATATGCTTATTTTTGCATTTGCTGAAAAGCATAGATGATGGATGATGTGATAATACTTTCTCTACAAATATTTTGCCCACACTGAATTTGCATATTACTTTCTTATATTCAGAGACGAAAGAAATAACGATATCCGTTAGATTTCAGAACCAATTTCAATAATCGGTCCGAGATATTCATATAACTTTCGATCATTAAATTAAAGTAGAATTAAATGGAAAAGATATATTTAATCTTTGGATCATATATGAGTAGAAGCAATATAAAACGAGCTTTAGACTAATTGTCTAGTCTGGAAGCTCGGCAGCACTCAGCGAAGGAAATTACCTAGAAAATATAAAAAGGGAGCCAGTCCGATATATATGAAATAAGCTAAATCATAACGGAAGAGTTTTTATTGGTCTTTTTGTGATGGTCATAGATATACTCTTATGCTATTAAATTGAGGATGTATGAATTTATGATAGTATAACAGCTGAAATCAATATCAAGAGATTATTCTTCTTCGATTAATTTCTTTATATAATATTTTGTACACCGATATGCTTGATGAGGGTGACACAAGATAACAGTGACATTGAGTAGCTAGTGTGACTGAAAAGGGAAGGTCGAGCTGTAGGAAACATATCATTCTTTACTTCATGGCATTTTAATGATAGACCAAGAAGGCCTTTGTTGAAATATTTCTTGTTGCAACACTGACAAAAGCGAATTTGAAACGAAATCACAAGAGCACAACGTGACCTTGATGAATTGGCGCCTATCAATGGAATGAAACAGCCCGTACTTTGTGATTTCAACTAGTACAGGATGGACCAAATTCGATGTTTTAGTATGGCAACTATGTGATGTATTGCAGATAGAAAAAAATGATCCCTCCTTTCAGCTGTCTTTTTTAGTTTTCGAGTTATTCCGGAATTCTGAATTCTTCAGGATTTCGACATATGACGATATCTCGAAACCTATAGAAGTTAGGTAAAAAATATTTCGAAATTCTATAAGCACTTTTTTGAGTAGAATGCGACGTATTCGAAAAAAATTTTTGCCGATCGGTTTCTGAGTTATGAAGCAAACTTGCGTTTTTTCTAATATGAACTATAGGTGATTTTAATATCGGTAGAGAGAATTATTTTTTCTTTCTAAATTAACTTATTCAACATCAGACTCTTTCATTGAAAAACCGAAAACTCATATTTATCACTCGGAATATCGCAGATATTCAAAATTCTATGATAAAAGAGGTTTGTCTAGGTACGTCATTAATTTCTGTGTTGAAAGCAATAGATTTCACCCATTGGAACATAGATTTTCCTTCCCTTATGATACATTTTCAACTTATCAATATTATTGATGTGGTTTCATTTAATTATGTGTTTGAAACCGTTGCAATATTCAATCAATAGCATTGGTTCTGTGAAAACCAATTATTTATGTCATAAGTTTATGTGGTTCTTATCTATCTGCTTCGAAAATTTCTACTTAACTCTTTAATTCCAAAATTACTGAAAGTATGAGATGTTGGAATGTTATATATAGAATGGGTATAATTCGTATGATGCGAAAGAATTTTAATTGAATAGATTCCCTGAGAGGAAACAGCCGCAAAAGCCTATTTTCAAAAGACTAAAGGACAATTTGATTGCAGGAGCACAACGGTGCAAAACAGATATTGCAGATATCGTCGTCCTTATAAGAGCAGTTGCAGCCCTACATGAAATTTCAAAGCGTAAAACGGCAATTGAAATTACCATTTTGCAGGCAAGGGCTCTCAGAATTCTTAAGGATAATAAATTTAGAACCTACAGGATGAGAGAATCGAAATTCCTCGAACTTAGTGATATACAAGGCCGACTTAATTACAGTCACTGGTACCTTCAGAAAACAAAAGAAAATTGAGGATTTTATCGACGAGTTATACGTACGGATGAAGTTCGCATTTCAAGTGACAAAATTTCCAATAGGCACAATGAGCACTGTTGGTCGGATGTCAATCCCCATCGGCAGCTGAATATACCAAGGGCCATACGGTGTCAATGTGTGGTGCGTTCTGTTAGATAATCGTGTATTGGCATACTTTATATTAGACGACAACTTTAATAATGGCGAAAGTTGCCATCCTATTATAGCTGAAATTATGCCTGCCGTTCAAATGCTTTAGATTCCATGAGATAATTTGTTAAGTGATTCAAATCATTGTGTATATAGTTAGTTTCTGTCAAAACGCATTTTCTTCCAAAATTGAATTTTTCAATAGAAAAACTCTATGTTCTGAGAAGTGAACACAGAATTGAATAAATGGAATCTTTGACGCACACAGACGAACTTCTTCTACCATAGAAATGTGAATATCTGTTATGCTCCGAGTGGATAGATTTGAATATTCGTTTTTGTTTCAAAAGGCATTAGCTGAAGGAATTAATATAGCGTATGATATAAATTGTAAAAGAAAAAATAATACTTCCTACTGATACCAATCACTTATAACGTATGTCACTAAAGTCTTGGGAAAAAGTTTCTTCATGCATAGTTCCCGCAATTCGTGGAAGATCTAGTCGCCGTGATCAACAGATGTCATTTATGATTTATATTGAGTATTCATTCTGTCAACAGTCTGAATAAGTTCGCTAAAATGGCTTACAAATTAGAACTTCGAAGAAGTATTTACAATTTAGTTGGGCGAGTTGCTAAGCGTGAAATCATCAACATATTTCGTGGTCAGAATATTTCCAAGACAACTATTTATCGGGCAATGAGTGAATGTCAGCAAGGAATACCATGCTTGAATTTGCCAAAAAGTGGTCGACCGAAGGCTCTGAATGAAATCCGTAGAAACAGGCTCTTAGAAAGAGCAAGAATAGGAACATCATGACGAAAATTATCCAGAAGATTTCGTACTTTTCATGAGACAAGGCGAGAATTATTGGATGCGGGATATAAATAACGTAAAAGGCGTAAGTGTCCAAAATATACCCAGAATCAATTGAAAAATATCCCCAGATGTTGTCGCGCCTTAAGAAGAATTCACTTCGCAAATGAGAGAACCATAATTTTGGATGATGAAAAATATTTTACATTATCCCATTCTGAATTCAACTGGTTTCTACACAAATAACATAGAAGACTGTCCAAACGAAGTAAAATACAAAACAAAGAAAAAATTTGAAGACAAGGTTTTGGTTTGGTGTGCTATTTCTGAAGCTGGGGTTTCAAGACCATATGTAGGGCATGTGAGGGGCGAAGCTGTTGATGCAAACCTATATACTGAAAGATGTCTCCCAAAATTGTTAGATTCATCAATACCTATCACGCTGATGACGAAATAAGGTTTTGGCTAGACTTGGCGCCTTCCCATTATGCGCGAGTTACGAGAGATTGGTTAGAGGCTAATAACATCCCATTTGCACCTTGAGGAGATAACCCCCAATCGTACCACAAGCCAATCGAAGATTTTTGGGGTTTACTGATAAGGAAAGTCTATGACAGTGGATGGGAAGCCCAAGACGAAGAAGGTTTAAGACAGAGAATCTTTCAGAAGATACGAGAAATCGATGTGGATGTCGCCCAAAGACTGATGGAAGGTGTTCGGAGAAAATTGCGCGCCATTGAGAAAAACGGGCCCCTATCAATCCTTTAAATGCGATTTTATAGAGTTTAGATATAAGGTAAAATCCTAATGATATAATCAATTTTTTTTTTTCAGTAATTAATTTATCTATTCGAATTTTTTCCCAAGACTTTTGTGACATACGTTAGTTATTTGAAAAAACACAAGTTTTCTTCATAACTCAGAAACACGTTCGTGAATTATACTCTAAAAATGGCCAGAATGTGAAATTATTTTTTGCCTAACTTCAATAAGATTCGAGATATCGTCACATGTCGAAATTCTGAAAAATACAGAATTCCAAGATAACTCGTAAACTGAAAAAGATAGCTGAAATTCGTTTTTCTTGAAAATCGAGCTGTGGAGAAAGCGGATCATTTTTCTTTATCTATAATATTTCACAAATCTGCTGTACTTAAACATCGAATTTGATCCGCTCTCTACATTAGTTAGTAAGCAACATGTCTCAAAGCATTCTTTATACACTTAATCAATACAAATATTCAAAAACAGCTATTTTCTGTATCATAGGTGAACAAATGTTAGCGAATTCTCAAAAGTTCTACGTATTGTGTACTAGTAATCCCTTCAGGGTTGTGGCAACATTCTCACGCATTGTAACGTAAGGTCCTTGTGTCGGATTCATTGAGGCCTGTCCTAGTATACTCTACTTTTTTGGTGACTTTCATTTGAATAAATAATTTAATAATTTTCATTTGTTTTAATTTCGGAAAAATTATAACATAGTATTCATCAGAAATCATTCGTGAAATGGAAACCATCGAATTTAGGTATAGAAAACTATAATAATGTTTGGAAGGTAATTTAATTCACTATTTGAATCATAACAAAAAAGTAGAGTGTTCTATTCAAATCAGGACTTACTGCTAGTTGAAAATTTGAATAATTACCGCAATATTCTGCATACTCTGTTTAAATTGGCTTATGGTAAATGTGGTTAAAAGTAGTCCAAGGGATGTAGATTACGAGGTTAAAAAATTATTTACGAAATTTGAATCAATTCTGCTGCTAAAAGTTGAACATCATCAATTTTAAGCAACCTTGTATTTTTGAAAAACTCGAAATAACCCCAAAACGACAGAAGCCTAATCAAGAATAAATACCGTTTCGAATGACTACAATGTTTTTGTGCAATAAATAAATTGGCATGCAGAATCGCTTCATAATAACGTTAATAATGTCGTTTCCAAGCAGAGACATATTCAACTCAAATTACAGTAACAACGCGTTAACATTTCGTGAGTTCTCCTGTAACGGCTATTAGGATTTTTCTCCATAGACGACACGACTGGAAGATGGAGACGTGCATTGCACCTGTTGTGTCGTGTACAAAATGAAAAAGGTCACGGTTATTATCATCTGCAATCCCTTCTTCGGAAAAGAGGAAAACGATGTATGCGGACAGACTAATCACTCTGATCTGAGATTTATTGGAAATAACATTCTTCGAATTGAGGAAGATGATTGCGATCTTTGTTTATTGATACTAAATGTTCACGTATAACGATCGACAATGTTCGGGAGATTATTTGAAACATTTGAAGTATATATAGTATAATTAACTCCGGTTCTATATTTACGACGTACAGGCAATACTACGTCTAGTCATCACTTTCGAGTGTTTCCTTTGCTCAAATGAGTTGTTCATTATTCCCAAGTTTAACGAATTCCCAATGTTTTCATTGTGGTTTGATGATGAGTGCTTTCATCATTATATTTTTAAATAGCAGCCCTCGATTAGGAGGTTGGTAATGGGAGCTTATCAACAAAAATCCCAGAGTGAATACACATAGCAAAAATGTAGGAATATTTGGTTTCTTACCTAAGTTAGTAGTGAGTGATGAAAAACAATTATTGTAAACGATAAATCAAAGTATCATATGTTTGAGTCAGTTACAATAACAAGAACCGGATGCCCGGAAAATTAAAAAATGAATTTTATCAATAGTTTTTTAATTATTTCTCCAAATTAATCATGACAAATTCTTGCAAGGCAGTGGAGCATTTCAATTGCAAGAATCAAACAGCTGCTGCAGATTTTGAGAATCATGTTGACGTTATATAACGCCTCTTTGCAATGTATCCCAAGCAAGTTCAATCGGATTCAGGCTAGGCGATAACATTGGTTATATGCAGATTTCAGAAATTCGTCGCAGCACTCCTAGAGGGATGGGGCCATTATGAATATAAAGTTTTATCTAATTGCTGCAGTACACAGTAACACAGAGTGTTGAAGAATTTGATTATCGTGGAAGTTTGCATTTAGAGAGTTATTCACCAAAACGAGAGCAGTTTGACGATTGAACGAACTTCTTCCCCAAGCCATAACAGAATCTCCTCTGTTGCTATGTATTTCCTGAACTAAAACATTTTACTTCAGGTCCCCATTTCAAATAGTTCATAAATCTGTTTCAACTAATTACGCAATTCATTGCACGTTTGTTGAAGTAAACGATCTTGTGCAACTGTTGTATCAAGATGTCTACTGCCATGTTGTTTCCTTACACTCCCTGGTTCTCTTTACATCAATCGCGTATACAACTTTGTCTAGTGTCCATCGTTTATACAATTTCTGTCTATGCTGCCTTACCCTCAATCATCACAGCTATTTTGTTCTTTTCATCAACACTTAAGTAATGCAGTAGTCTGGCGTACTACTTAAAGGATGATTTACATTAATTCGTATTTGTTTTTATGAATATGATTCCAAAGATTATAAAAGCCAATATATCCACTGCAAAAATTAACACCTTTTGGGTTCCACATCTCAAATACAAAAAACCCTTATTGGATCATTTTGTTGTTTTTTGTCAAATTTTTTTTCTCAATAATTCATTTTGAGATGGAAAAAAGCCGATCAAAATTTAGAATCTTTGTTTTGCAATCTATATTTGTTAGCACCAGCTTGTTTAATTGTGTAATCAACTCGTTAGTACTGCCATTTTCTGAATTCACCATAACGCTGATTAGTTCTGATCGATACTCATAATTTATTCTCCGCGAATGAGAATTCCATCGAGTTTATGACAACCTCAGTGATCGTCTATGGAGAGACTTTGTGGTGATGATAAAACAAAGCAAATTTCGGATAAATGAAAAGAATATTACAACTGATCTCTTAACTGACGCCGCGCTACTCATAATCAAATTGATTTGATAAATTATGAGAGAATCGATTTCCCTGATTGCATTCTGTTATTGCAACTGTTTTATGACCACAAGGATTCACGTAATTCCGGAATCTTTTTAGTGGTTTAGGGTCAACAATATTGCGTGAAACTAAGATGAATTGGAACTCTTGAGAAATATCTGTGGTTTTATCGAAAATAATAGCAACAAAACCGGTAATTTTCATTTCTGCAGTTAACTCTTCATGATGAGCGTCCAGCATGTATGCCTCTACTCTATTTTGGATTATTTTAGAGTGATCTTTGAATACTGAGGAACTCTAAAAATAAGCTTGAGCTTTATCAAGTAGGCAAGTCGCACCAAAATTTACGAGTTCTCGAAATATAACTTTATTTTCTGAAATCTCAGTTTCATCGTGGCTCCTTGAAACCTATTGAGAGCTATTGTATTTGAAACATTTCTTTTTTGGCACCCTCTATCTTAGACTTCATCCATGAGCTCTATCGTTCTCATAAAGGTAAATAGATTAGGGGATGAGAACTTAAAAAGCTTCTTCAGTTTCAGCTTGTGAGATTCAAGTACCTCAAGTTTGATCTTTCCCCAGCCGGATATTTTCATAGGACATGTTCTATTGATTCCCTATGTTCCTTGAATAATGTGAATGTTGGGTTCTCGATCAATCCTAAATTAATATTCTTTCGTCTTTAGGGTTTCTGCAGAACCAAGTGCTCCCAAACATTCAGATTCATCAATTCTTGTGGTTTTCGGTCTCTCGACCATCTTCAGCTGACAACCATTATTGAACTTAAGTTGAAAAAACATACATATATAAACAGGTAGATATAAACTTAATAAGGGCGTTCTGTGAATAATTTGAAGTTGATCTATGGGTGGAAACTGATGAACATTTTATGAACAATGTGACGCGAAAGTGGATTCGTCGGTTCTCTGATTATTGTAATCTGATTGTTGCTCTTTGTATCTAGTTTTGAATGAACAACCTATATAGACGCCTTCACAACAACTTATAAACTTCAGTATTGTCAAATCCATCAGTTTTATCTTTATTATTGAAAAATTCTTGGGAGAGTTTCATGGGGGTTTTGAAAGCTACTTTTTTATTCTGTTTTGAAAAGACACTTGCAATCTTTTCGCTGATATGGCCAAAATATGTTGATAAAATATATTTATCTGTACTAGTTGATTATATACGTGGGTGAATATCATGATGTGCTATTTGTGTTTGTTTTTTCTGATCATTCCGTTCATTATATAGGGTGCGGCAGAGAAAACCGGACAATTTTTTTTCCGTTATAACTTTGGCAATTTTAGAGCAAGATCATTCGTTCTTGCTTTATTGGAAAGTCAAAAGACTAGGTTGTTCAGAAATTGTATCATTTCCGGTGAAATCCAATCTGGCTGACTCATTCGAAAATGGGCAATATTTCAAGATCGCTGGAACGTTTTTTCTCTCTAAAAATTTCGAATGGGGCATTCAGTCGATAATTCAGTTTTTTCTGAACAATTTGACATATTGATCTAAAAATATTCCAAGAATTGGTGAAAAAGTAGCGTGAAGAATTTTTTTCATTCTGATTTTCAGCTGATATCGAAATATTTTTTCAGATTTTCAATTTGTCTAGGTGTTCTTAATCTATTTAATAAATTTCTGCATTGCTCGAATCTGCGCTCTTTGACAGCTTGAGTCAATTGAAAATTATAGTGCCTCCGAAAATACTAAAGATCCAAATCGTGTGTTATTATTCTTCTCACAGAGGTTTTTGAGATTTGGCATCTCTGAGACATTTGGGAAACAGTCAAGCTGGTTCCTGGAGTTCTGATAGGGCTGAATGCTAATGCAGAAATTCGCTGAATGTTATCCTGAAATTGCCAATTGTAATACAAAAAATGTACAGTTGATTCTTGAAACAGATTATTAAAAAGGGGAGCATCTGTGTTCTAACAATTCTAGCTGCACCAGTACTTGGTCTTCTTCATAATGACCTTGTTGTCCAAAGTTTTTCCGCAAGATGATAGATTGTAATGCTTTTGTAATTAGGGGCTGGAAATTATATATTATTTTAATATTTGCCTAGCAGTACAGCCACGCACAAATAAATATTCAATGAAACACATCAAAGAAAATTATTTTTCAAGGGACAATATTCAATATTCCGTAGAATGTTAAATATCCTCCCTTAAAGGAGCTAGTTTTTCCATCTACTCTCCATAATTACCGTTAACCGGACCACAGAGAAGTGGTACAGCACGGTCAGATGTCACGAATAGGAACAATGGACTGCAGTTTCGATCTCGTTTGACCTCGTCAGCATTGTCACCCATTCGTAACACAAGGCTATGCTGTTACCTACTCATCTCAATTCGTTGGAGCGAACGCAATAATGTAAATATCACTGCGCCCCCCAACTAACCGAAACAGAGGCTACCTCACCAACGCCCCGCGAAACGGTGAAACCAAAGAGCAGATAAAACAGGAAAACGTTAAGTGGTCACACTAGTTCGATAACATACCACCATGCGACACTCACGTATCAGGCAGAAGCGGCCGTCCAAGGACCGACGCTCCTCATTTCTATGTGGTTAACAACCAGGCATACACAAACATCTCAAAACAAAAAGTTACTATATGAGAGATTTCGCAATGTGTAGACACATCGAAGAAAATTATTTTTCAAGGGAAAATATTCAACCTTCCGTAGAATGTTAAATATCCTCCCTTGAAGGAGGTAGTTTTCCGATCTACTCTCCATAATCACCGTTAAGTGATTTGTGTTTTCAGATGTTTGTGTATGCCTGGTTGTAAACCACATAGAAATGAGGAGCGTCGGTCCTTGGACGGCCGCTTCTGTCTGATACGTGAGTGTCTCATGGCGGTATGTTATCGAACTAGTGTGACCACTTAACGTTTTCCTGTTTTATCTGCTCTTTGGTTTCACCGTTTCGCGGGGCGTTATCGAGTTGGGATCAATACTAGATATTCCGGTTTGCAATTCCTTGGATCTGCGAAAACATCAAGCTTTTCATTCATCGTAATCGGCTGTTTAATATTCGGCTGTAATCAAATGATATAGAGTATATCTCGCTTACTTTAGATCATGAGATTTGGCAGGAAGTAATGTCTTATATCTCAATTAAATGGAAAATAGTAGAAAATGTGAGTTTATATCTAGAAAAAACATTGTGGCAATAAACGGATTTTCTCATGAAATAAGCGTATAAAGTTCAAATTAATTAATCATTTTATTGTCCTGAAATCTTGAAGAAATTCTGGAGGAAACAATGTCCCAAAGAACAAGTTAAGAGTGAAATCCGAGAAGCTTCAATTTCTGTTGATATAATAAACAGAAAAAAAAACATTTAATTGTGATTAAAAACTCTCCAAGCTGAAACAATAAGAACGATTTTTGCAATGCTGTCAGCACATAATTCACAATCAGACATATGTCTGAAACTGCGATATCGATTGGCGGTATATCTGGTGTTCTGTAAAAAATGCTCCAAGCTATAGCTCCTACGATTGTTGATTGATTTCAATGAAACTGAGTCCGAATTGCATTTTCAATAATATTCTAACAACCTGAAACATTTTCATTGGTCTGATAATGTCGGAAGTTGACCTTCACTTGAATTTTTCGAATTGTAACCTCATATTTTCCTTTTTTTTTCTATTACTTATTCAAGTTCGAGTACCTTCCATAAAAATTATCACTGAAAACGCTTTAATTACAAAAAACCCAACAAAAGTTTCTAATGAATCGTGAAGTAAGAATTTCAATAATAACAAACCAATCTTCATAAAATTATAAAAGATATCATTCGCAATTACTAACAGGAAATTTTGACAGATTAGGTTTCTACCCGCTACTTCTTGTTATTGTTTCGTTTACAGTGCATGGAAGATGAAAATCAAGTGAGTACAGACATGATGGAAGTTCATTTACATCCTAACAGAACATTGCTCGAGCTTTTCGACTCTATCAGGAACGATTTCCAGATCGTGATGAACCAGAGCGCCGCTAGTTTACCAGTTACCATTTAAAAAAGTCTAAGGTCAACTTCTAGTAATTCCGTACTAATGAAATAATTACAGGTTGCTAGAATATCATTTAAGATGCAATTCTATTTTTGTTTCATTGAAATCGATCAACAATTGCCAAAGCTATAGCTTTGGGCGTTTTTCACGGAACACCTGATATACATAAGGTATCAGGTTCTATGTGAACATTTCAAGGTTGAATATCTATTGATTCATTTAATATGTTTTTCGAAGCGTACTTGATTGTTTCAATGTATAATTTGTGATAAGGTTGATTACTCAAGTAATAAAATAAACTATAATTTCCTATTTTGTGGACTGAGTTTCAGAATAGTATATTCTGCAACTAGGTTAGAATGAAAAAAATTGAGTGAGACTACAAGTATAGAATTTTTTTCATTCTTATCAAGTAACAGCCTGTATTTTCTTCACGATCGCAAAGTACGTAGGTTGCCTTTTAAATTTTGCGCCTCTGGCACTTTTACTGTTTACAGCTCCCATCCGACAACTGCGCGTATATTTTGACATTTTGTAGCCTAAACGTAGTTGTTGTTTCATCTTTTAACAATGTGCTCGGGAGTTTAGCCCATTTACACATCGGACCTACAGCTTATAGTGGATTCCGAACCACTCCCCAAGACCGTGCAATGAGAACAGCCACTACAAGGATTACAAGTTATCTGGTCTTCGGAAATTTATGTCTCCTTAAGGCGACTCTTCCCAAGTATCACTTTTTTGTTCAAGGACAACATTCATTATGCATTATTCCGCAATAAGATGGTACCCATAGTAATGTACCTATTTTCGATTGATGTCTAAGATTTGAGAAGATGTTCATATATTTACAACAATGGGATTTTTGATCGATTATTCTTTAATGGCTTGAATGGACGATAACGAGTCAGTGCGTATAATTGAGTGTCTGTGGTGTGTATTTACTTTATTCGTCAGAGCTTCTTGAATTGCAAGTAGTTTCCCTGTATATACCCTAAAAAGTGTTCCTAATTTAAATAATTTAAATTTTTTTATTATATTCGGTGCAACAACCGCAAATCCAATGCCTTCTATGCTCTTTGACGCATCGGTATAAATAATCTGTTCGTGTATAATTTCAGATATTCTCTGCTTGAATGTTGGTTGAATTTCGGTTGGAATCATAGTCCATTTGGTTTCTTCTACTAGGGAGATATCGCAATTTAGGTGTCCATATATCCATGGTGCATCTCTAGTAGTGTTACAGACCATTGTGTTTAGGAGTTTACTTTCTAGCAGGGTGTTGTTAACCATATAGTATAATGAACATTTGAGTTTGGGTGTTTCTCTGTACAGCTTGCTATATCTATCCCTGTATAGCATTGTTCCAACTGGATTTTCTGTATTAGCACTGAATCTTGCCGCATTTGTTATTTCGTTTCAGCCATAATGGCATTTCTCCTGTTTCTCGACACAAACTAATAGATGGACTTGTTCTTATGCTCCAGTAGCTAATCGTAGTGCGGTAGTCTGTGTGCTGTTCAAGCTTTTGAGCAGAGTTTTACTAGCAGTATCATAGATTATAGAAGCATAGTCTAATTTTCACTCATTGTTTGCTGCAATTTTCAAAGTATTGAGTCTTTTCATGCAATCTATCTTCAATTGGTTAATATGATTTTTCCATTTCAGTTTTGAATCAAATGTTAGTCCAAGGATAGTATCAATGCTCACCTTTTCTAGTGTGTTGTTGAATAGCTTCAGGTCTTGCGGTTTGAATTGTTTTCGAGAGAATGTCACAACTTTGGTTTTTGTTGTTGAAAACTGGAATCCTGTTGTTTAAGACCAATCTTCGAGTTTATTTATAGCTTTTTGCAGGAGTTTATTGATGTTGTTCGCTTGGTATTCCCGACAGAGTATAAGCAGATCATCGGCAAATGTTCGCCTGCTTTTTCAGGAAAACCGGACTTGTCGTCACCATAGCATTAGGGCAATGTAGAATGGTCAATTCCAAATGGAATTCAACCATTTGTTTGCCGTTCGATGAGTTGAGGAAATCAAATCGAAGAACTAAATTATTCTGCATCATGAAAATGCAAGCTCACACACATCAGCGCATGCGATTTAGTATTCGAACACCCAAAACATTGAATTAATGGATCATCCACCTTATAGTCCCGATTTGGCACCTAACCATTTCTTTTTGTTTGTGCACTTCAAGAGAAGACTGCGTGGGCAACGATTTTCGATGATAGAAGAGGCTATTGAAGCCTTCCAAAACCATGTTTTTGAGGTATCTCATTCGGTGTAGCAAAAGTGTTTTGAAAATTGATTGAAGCGCAAGCAGAAGTATATTGATCTACATGGAGATTACTTTGAAAAACAATAAAGCTGTTTTCTCCCTAAGTTACTTGTTTTTCTTTTGTTAGGTGCAAAATTTGAAAGCCAACCTACGTATAAATCAAGAACAAATTAATTACGTTGCCGCTTAAGTATGCTTCAAACATTGGGCAGTAAATTCTTCTTTTTTGTTTAGATTCAGGAATGTGGTTAGGCATATTACGAAGTGTATTTATTCCAAATACACTCCCCACAAAAGTTGTCGCATCACCCTACTTTTACGACAATACTATATAAACTTTTAGGTTGGTCATTCAAGAGTCGCTTGGTAACTTTCAGAAGTGTAAAATAAAAAGATATCATTCAAAAGAGATGAGTTAATGATGGAAATTAACAATTTTGGAGTTAATGAAAAATTGAAAAATTCTACCATCTTCAAACATTAGCGAAGAGTCCAATCAACTGGCATCGAATGGTTACTAATCATTTTTAAAATCGAGTGTTTCCTCCCTGGGCCCTGATTACTGCCAGTATACGTTTCGGAAGCCCCTCAAACAAATTTCGGATGTACTCTTCACTAAGTTCCAAATTTCAGGAAGCAGATTTTCTAGTTGTTGGAGTGTTGAACAAGGCATCCTATGCTGCTGAATTTGCTACCCCATGTTGTCCCGAACATGTTCTATGGGATTCAAGTCGGGACTTTTGGCTGGCAATCTTGAAATATCAATTTCGGCATTTTGCAGAAATTCTGTAACTACTCTAGCTGCATGAGGCCGAGCATTATCATGCATACAAATGAAGTTTTCGCCAATCAATGGGCCAAAGGGTACAACATGGGGTTCAAGGATATCTGTGATGTATCTGGCCACAATCATTCTTCCATTATGCACTAGGACTAACTCAGTTCGACCATGGAAAGGAATGCCTCCCCACACCATTACTGAGCCCCTTCCGAAGTTTTCGGTTTGCCGGATTTTGCATTGCTGATACCGTTCCCCAGGTCGTTTGTATACAGGCATGCGTCTATCATTTGATACTAGACAGAACCTGGACTCGTCGGAAAAGAGAACATTCGACCATTCTGAAATACCCCAATTTGCATGTTCCCTCGCAAACTGAAGTCTTGCAACTCGATGCTCTCTGGTGAGACGCGGGCCGGTAGAAGCCATTCTTGGTCTGATATCGTCTTCTCTGAGCCTGCTCCTAACAGTTTGCAATGAAATATGGACATTTCTGGAAAGTGCAAGTTTATTTTGTAGCATTCTAGCCGTACAGTGCCGAATTCTTAGTGCAGTTAACCGAAGCCAACGATCATCAACTGGTGTTGTTATTCGATTTTTTCCCTGTCCGGCCCTTCTTCCATATTCCTCTTTTTCGTGGTACCGATTAATTGCTCTTGAAATAGTGCTTTGGTTTACATTCAACAAGTTAGCAACGTAATGTTGGCTTCGCCCCTCCTCTAGAAGTGTTACAATTCTTACCACTTCGTGATCACTCAAATAGCGTCCAGGACGTTCAGCAGCCATTACAATAAATTTAAAGATTCGAAAATCAACAAGAAACACAGAAAACTTGCATTAATTTAGCGTGAAAACTGAAGAGAAATTGAATGAATACTGATAGTCAAATAAACTCATTCTTGTTTCAGACGTGTTTGAGATCATATGGAAACAAATGTTACTACATAGATAAGATTTTTTCCCTCATATGTCCAAAAATATATGTTGACAAAGAAACTGCGATCGAACTACTTATTCGATTGTAGAATTCAGAATGCCAGGTGATGCGACAATTTTTGTGGTGTGTGTACTTGACGTTACATTAATTTTTTTGGAAATTAATTGTCAGAGGGAGTATTATAAGATCTAAGAGCCCAACATTCCTTTACGATATAATAAAAATCACCCGTGATTGTAACTGTCTTGGTTTTTTACTATTTGTATTAGGAATTGCAATTAGCATTGTGGAACCCAAATGTTTAATGTCGGAAATTTTAATGCTATAAAGTTCATTCTCGCGACCATCCCCTAAAGCACCAATGACAAGGGCGACCTACAAATATTGAGTCAATTCGATTGAAATTGTAATCTTAATTATATTTTGTCCATCTTAGTAGCTAAGTATATCTCATCTGGAGCACTTTCTAAATAATGTTTGATAATTTCTTCGTGAAAATCTTCGATTTTTTAGCTATATAATTTTCGAAAGATCGTTTCAACAAAGATTCCAATTTTTAAATTTTGAAATCGATATCGTGTCACATATTTACTATTGCTTTTAGGATTGAATAAATTTTCCATAGAGTTGGGGATTTCCATTTTTCATTAAATTACCAAAAATGCAAATCATACATTTCGGAAAAGGAGTTCGTTTTCTTCTCTTATTGCTAATCTCTGAACAGTAAATAAAACTTTTCGTATTTATATTTTGATTTTTACTGCAGCAGGTTCTCTATTATATTATTTGCCTAATTTGTAATTTCGGATAGAATATTTTCACTTTCTATACCTTATGCACTCATAGTCTTATTTAAACAATAACTTTTTCCAAGATAATTATTATCATTCTGTCTGACGCTGTTTTGAAATGAATGGCAATCGATGATGTTTAGTTTAATTATGAAATATTCATTCCTAATCTAGATATAGAATGAAAATACATGAAAAACACCTAAGCGTAAATTGTTTCAGAATAAATATTCATACTCAAGGGTGAGAATGTTTCGTTAAAAATGATTTCAGACCATACTCGGAACTCTTGATGCGGAATCCAATTCTAAGTACTCAAAAAGTTGAACGAAAAATTTATTTGGAATCATTTAAAAATTCGCTCACTTGTATCGGACTTCTCAGTTACCCAATGTGAATTCGTAGAATCCGTTCTGGAATGGAAATATTTGATATTTGATATAAATTAATCATAGATTTAATTGTCTAGCTTTTCTATGAATAAAATAATGCGCTTCGGAATGTGAAAGTGAAAACAGAAAAAATTTCCCGATGAATTAACGGAACTAATTTGTTCGTTTTCATTGTTTCATCAAATTTCTGCAAGCAATGAGCTAATATGATATTTCAGATGTGATCCAAAATGTCCTTTCACTTGTAATTCTATCCATAAACCATACTCGATGCTACACCATTCAACCGTCTTGGTCTACGGCCATACACAATACGCTTTAATCATACTTTTTCTATTTTGTTTGCAGGTTGGCGACCAGATAATCAGAGTAAATGGTTTCACGGTAGAAGACGCTGTCCACAAAGAAGTTGTTCAGTTGATTTCGAATCAGACACATCTGACCTTGAAAGTGAGAAGTGAGTATGGACGTGATATTATTTCTGAACAGTTATTTCTATTCAGTTGGATTTGAACTAAAAGTATGAATGTCGTAATTGATGTTAAAAATTATATGAAAAAATCTATCATATAAAATTTTTTGAATAAATGCTTCCTTCAATCAGATTATGTTAAACTTCAGTATGTGAATTTTAAAATTTTATACTTGTTAATCTGAATTTATACAATTTTTTATTCAGCTATTCGAATGAATGAAAAAACTAGATCGCTAAATCATAAATTTTAATGTATAACACTATAGGGAGTAAGCACAGTACACTCGTGATAATGTGAACTGAAAGTAATGTATGTATGAATGAAATGAAAATACACATATACATATTCTTCAATTTGTATTAGGGATGTATATACATATACTCATACATTTGGACATCAGCAGTTTGTATACATATACCGCATAGCTCACCACATTCGTGACGGAAGATTAGGCATGTTTTACGGCCGATTTTCAAATTTATTTTTATCCAGTAATATGAAGTGATATAGAGAATACAAACTAAAAATATTTTAGACTATACTGGGTGTTCCATAATGAAGTTACATATCAAAATTATGATTTTCTTAATGGCTCAGCATATATTTTGTTTAAATTTTGACTTTATGAGGAAAAATGAAGATGAGTCTTATTTAGTTTCCAAAATATTAGACATTTTCTGAAATTTTAGCCCTCAATATTTATTTCAGAACTTAAGATATACTTAATTAAATTATGTTACTTGACCAAATGATACATATTGTTTATTCTATATTACACGAGGTGTTCGAGAACGATTTTTGTAGTTGGGACTCATTCAAATCTCATTTCACTGTTTTTTCAAATATCATAACCTATATTTATAGAGTAGAATAAGTGGTATATTTTAATACCTTTCGAATGGTACCTAAGTTCTATATACCTTTTTTCAACGGTTTCGGAAATATTCGAAAGTTCATCCAAATTTTATCGAATTTCTAGAAATATTCCAATTTTTCGCTCCAATTAATAGCTTTACAGTTAAACTGGAAAGTATAATATGTATTCATTTCATTACGTTCATTGAATCAAATTCAGTTATCGACTTAATTTCAATGAAGGGATGATGCTCAATACCGGCAAATCGCATCAAGGTAATTAAACAATCGAGATCTCTTTATCGCATTCCTTGTACTCAGTTTGTACTTACCTAATCCTAATCATTCTAATGTTGCTGTTCAATATTAGGCGTTTTATATACACACTACCGAATTTATATGGAATCACTCGGTATTTCAGATTATGAATGTTTTTTTGTTATTCCTTTAACGTACTTTATTTTCGCCTTTCGGCCAATGACACGCCGGGAAATTCTGTTACCTCACTAACCCAGGAATTTTGCCGAACTCCGCTTGTGTCGAGGGAAGGGATTTTTAATGTCCAACATATCTCTGTTAGACAGGACTGACGGCTTACATCTCCTCCGAAAGATGGATACTCAAGCGATTCCCAGAATCCGAAAACTCGCACCAACTTTGGGGGATTGAACCCAGGTAACTCTGCGTAGAAGACGAGTATCACATCCTCTAGCCCACCGAGCCGGCCAGCCATGGATCTTTGACTTCTTGTGAAGAATGAAGTTTTTTGTTGTAAAAAAAACTGGATAGTATGATAATAAATGTTGAATTATCACCACATGTTCGGGATATTGAACTCAGTCGGCACTGAGATTTGAAAGTGTGAATTTCAAAAAAAGCCTATAATCATAATTGAAAATGCTTTACGTTGGATTGTCCGATGTGCCGAGGGGTCGAATGATTGCTCTCGTTGAAGAAGGGGTGACACAGAGGGATATAGCGGCCACAATGGTGGTATCACAAGGGGTTATTGCAAAACTCCATGCCCAATAAGTGGAGCTACAATCTCTTCAGAATAGGCCTAGACGAAGTCGTAGGAAGATCACTTCTGAAGAACATTTGCTAAATTGCAAGAAGAGACCTTAGTGCGTCGCAACCCATACTCCAAAGTCAATTTCTGCAAGCAACAGGCATCAGTGTATCAGTCGAAACGATACGTCCAAGACTGCGTTCAAGGAGTTTATATAGCAGAAGGCCCTTAAGTGTTTCAAAGCAAACCAGACAACAAAAAATTAACAGACTTAATTGGTCTATCGAGCACCAAAATTGGAATATTGAGAATTGGCCAAATGTTCTTTTTTGGGATGATACCAGAATTGGTTATCGAAAAGATGACCGCCGGATTCGGGTTTCAAGGGGTCGTGGAAGACAAGCTAGACTCCTAGCAGCAAGACAAATTCCGAAATACCAAGGGGGCAGTGTGATGTGGCATTATGCTTAGAGGCAAAACAGATTTGAATTCGTTTCCTGCGAGTGTAACGGCTAGAAATTACGTGGACCTAGTGCTGGAGCCCATAGTGAGACTCTGGCGGGGTGCCCACGGTGAGAATTTCACTTTTATGCAGGATAATGCTCCTCCGCATACCAGCAACCTCGCGCGACATTATATTGAAACAGAGGGAACCGTTATTTTGGACTGGCTAGCTTGCTCTCCAGACCTAGATCTACTGAACATTTATGGGATAATCTTAATAGGAAAATTAGATCGCGCCAGGATAATCAAAGAACCCCACAACAGCTCATCCTATCCGCCACAGAAAAGTGGTAGAATATCACCCCCGAGGAGGTCGAAAACCTAATCCAAAGCATGCCTAGACGGATTCAGGCTTATATCAGGGCAAGAGGAGATAATACAAGCTACTACCACCTACTCCGTGAGAAAATAATTCTCATGTGGAAAGAGTCAGTTATTTTCTTTTATTTATTTTTTTCTTAAAATAACCCTTAACTTATTTCTTTTTTCAATTGAAATATCTCAAAAAGGATCAATTCTAACAATCCAAATCCAATTTCCAAAATCCCTGAGGTAATATTCAAAATATCGGGTGATTCCATATAAATTTGGTTGTATGCACTTGGTATCTACAAATTCCTGGGAAAAAGGTCGATTTTAACAACTATTAATACTATAAAGCAAAAAATGTTATCTGAGTCTTGAACAGTTTCGAGTACGTACATCAGTGCATAGTGTTCACTATTTAATTTTTGTTTTACCATCGGTTGACATATTCCAATTTTAAGCAATTTGGCTATTGAAGAATACTTTTCAAAATGTGGATTTATCCAATACAAAACAAGAGAGTTCAGGTTTTGATCCACATTTGAGCCCAGTACTTCAAACAGAAAACCTCATTTTATAATTCAAAACGTTCTCAATGACTTGGTACGTGATTTGGATCTCAGTAAAAGACAGGCAGAACTGTTGGCGTCTTCATGACTGGAATTTACTGAAAAAAATACCAGAATATCCGTATACAGAACTCGACATACGCACTCCTCAAGTTTTTTCTCAAAATGGCAATATAGTGTTTTGTAGTGACATTCCCTCAGTGATGACGGAGTTGACGTTTGAATATAAAACATCTGACTGGCGGTTGTCTATAGCTTACTCAAAGGTTAGTTTAAAAGCTGTACTTTTACAAAATGGTAATAAATACCCTTCCGTACCAATCGCTCATGCTACTGAGATGAAAGAATCATATGAAAATATGAACATACTGCTAGAACATATTAAATATAACCAATATTCCTGGAAAATATTTAGAGATTAGAAAGTAATTGCTATTTTGCTAGGTCTATAGCTTGGATATACAAAGTTTTGTTGTTTCCTCTGTGAGTTGGATAGTCCAGACAAAAAATCATTATGTCAAAAAGAAGTGGTCTTTCACCAGGTCAACTAAATGTTCTTCACACTCCTTTAATATATCCTGAAGATGTATTGCTACCTCCATTGCATATCAAACTATTTTGTCAAAGCTATGGATAAAAATAGATAAGGTTTTTGTTAATTGAAACAAAAATTCCCAAAAATTAGTGATGCCAAAATGAAAGAGGGGATATTTGTAGGGCCACAAATAAGAGACCTACTGGCTGATGAAGAATTTGAACAAAAACATAATCCGATCGAAAAATCCGCATGGACATGTTTTCGAAATATTTTTCGTAATCTTCTCGGAAACCACAGGGCCGAAAACTATGAAGAGTAAGTCAACAACCTCTTAGCTGCTTACACGGACATGGGATGCAATATGTCGCTCAAGATTCACTTTTCACACTCGCATCTGAATTTTTTTCCTCGAAATTTGGGAGCCGTTAGCGACGAACACAGTAAGCGGTTCCATCAGAACATTTCCAACATGGAAAAAAGTACCAAGGCAATTGTAGTCAGAACATGTTAGCTGACTACTGCTTGACGCTCAAAATGGATGTACCTGACGCAAAATATTCTCGAAAAACCTGAATAAAAGCAAATATAAGTTTTGTTTTTATCAAGCATTCCATAAATATACTGCGTCACATGTCGTATAACATCCTCCTGCATTTGACGAAAATCTCTTCCTGTGCAATTTTAGATGGGGAACAAAATGAAGTCGCTTGGGCTAGATCTGGTGAGTTAGGTGGATGATCAAGTAGTTCAAACCATAATTCGTGGATTTTCGACATGGCAGCCGCTTAAGTGTGAGACGGTACGTTGTCTTGGTGAAATAGTATTTTCTTTTTCTGTAAATGTGGACGTTTTTCCGCATGTTCTGCTTTTAACTTGTCAAATAATGATGCTTAGTATGCTCCAGTGTAGTTTTTGCTTTTGCTCCAGTGTAGTTTTTGCTTTTCCCAGCCGAAAAACAGTTTTTGCTCTTTTGGAAGCGGTTCCCCCTTTGCAGTCGAATGTTTGGACTGTATTTTTGTTTCAGGCGTATAATGATGATTCCAAGTTTCATCTACATTAATTAATCGGTGCCAAAATTCGAATTTATTGCGCCCAACTAGTAATGTTGGTTCGAACACATTTCTGGTGTAACGTAAGCAAACAAGGCAGCCAACGCGCCATGTGTAAATATTGATTTGATATGAGATAAACACGTTTTTTTGACATGTTTATAACCTTTGCTATCTTTTTAACTTTAATTCGGCGGTCATCATTTGGTGAACTTAGGTGATGCTGCAGTTGCAGTTTTTGGACGTCCCGAACCTGCACGTCTCTCATGTTCTTACGGCCACGTTTAAATTCAGTTGACCAAAATTTCACTGTCATAAATGATGGTGAAGAGTCCTAATTCACAGAATCCAACTTATCTTTAATTTACATGGTCATATTGCCTTTCAAAAACAAATATTCAATGACAGATCGATACACGATTTTATCCATTTTCACAAAAACATTAACATTAACCAACGACTGACCCATGTCAAGTGAGCATCCAAGATGGCTGAAGCTTTGGTGAATAGCTGTCGATAGAAGAACAATAAAATTTCACTAGCTTTTATTTACAGGTGCTGCCATTTTCACGTAGAGGTCGAAAACTTTTCAGACCATCCTCATATGTGAAAATCATCCAAAGTTATGACGATATTTATCAACTGCGTCAGGGAAAAATTGTGCCCCTTCAGAGTTTCAACCGTATGAGTTATTCAACACATGGGTCAAAGAGTTCTGGGAGTAATGAGAAAATTTAGATAATTTCTCTGAATTTTTTCCAAGCAAATCACTATTATTTAAAACACCCTAAATATCGTTAGTTTCAGAGAATTTGTTCATATTACAAGGTAATATTTGAATTCAATAGATTCGGATACGAATATTTCTATGAAACATGATTCACTATTACAATCAGTTAAATTTTAATATGCATATAATATCCAATTTAAAACTATATATTTGGGACGATTCATCTCGAAATAAACAATACTCGAATGTTATTTCTGAATCTATACCATCATAAATCCAGGAAGTAATAATAATGTAGTCAATAAAAGAGTAAAACCAGATTTTGCAAACAATTTGGCGACCGAACGATTGCAAAAGAGTGTGTTCTGACTCAGCCGAGCATAGAAAATTATTCAACACCGCCTACTTCTTCCTTGTGAATGAACAGGCGGTCGATGATCCCTATAGGAAATAGATCGACTTAATCCCAATAGCCAGAAATGAATCATAGGATATTTGGGAGTTATTTCACAAAAATGCCTTTTTGTTTGAAGTTTTCCTTATATCTTATATATAAAATTTCCATGTCACAATGTTAGTTGCCGTACTTCTCCGAAACGGCTTTACCGATTCTTACCAAATTTTATATGCGTATTCAGTAAATCTGAAAATCGGCTACTACCTATTTTTTCATACCCCTAAGTGATAAGGGTTGTCCACCCCTAACATTTTATTTTTATTTCTTATTTTTTTTATAATGTGGCATTAAAAAATACATATAACCCTGAATTTTCACCCTTCCATCACCAACCCCTATTATTAATATATAATTCAATCATAATTTTAATTTTTCATCCATATAAAATTTCATAAAAATCAGTCAAGGCGTTTCGCAGGAGTATTGTTACAAACATTGTGACACGAGAATTTTATATAAGATCGGCTACTACCTATTTTTCATACCCTAAGTGATAGAAGTTCTCCTTCCTAACATTTTATTTTTATTTTTGTGGAAAAATTTTCATTTTTTCATAATGTGGTATTGAAAAATACATATAACCCTAAATTTTCATCCTTCAATCCCTAACCCGTATTTTTTTATAGGTAATTTAATCATTTTTTATCCCGCTCGATAACTGATCCATTATCGTATTTTGGTGAATGTTTTTCACACTAATAAGATTAAAATTTCTTTGAGCTTACGGCAAAGCTAAATTTAAATACTTTTTAAATTTCCCGCGATTTTTTTGTGAATCAACACTCTTTTGCCAGATTATACGGGTGTCACTATCCAGTAAACAGCACGGGCTAGAGATGAGACCGAAGCCAGTCTTCTGTTTCTCTCACACTATAAGTCTTCTTTCATTACCTACACATTTTCGGCCATTATTATTGTTTATGCATCAAGCGTAGTAGTAACGTTTACAATTATCATTTTTCTATCTCAGTGTATCTCTTAAGTAATTATTCCTATTTTATTAATTATTAATAAAGTTTGTTAATTTTCAGTGTAGTTCGCACGATTAGTTAATTAAGTGATTTACATAACCTCAAAAGTACTCAACACAAATGTAAATGGCAAAACATCGTTTGACGGGTCAGCTAGTATCTATCTGAAATTTTCTACTTCAATCGAAATGAGAAATGAAGAAGATGATGTGGAAAAAATTTATAATGTTGCTTAACAACTAAAGTGTACAGGGTAAAATGGTACTTGTCATATTTTTTAAATTTACAGGAGATAAAATACAAATCTTATTAAACTCACAAAGAATATTAATTCAGGATTGTAGAAGAAATGTGTATATTAATTGAGAACTTCATGTATACTTTGAGAACATGTAATGAAAAAGTATGTTGTATTAAAGAAGAAAGAGATGTATTTGTATTATACCATTTTCTCTGGTTCTATTGAATTAAACATTGAAAAACGTTGATGTCAATAAGTTGGGTTTACCAAGATTGTTCTTCCTTGGTTCACAACGTTGGTTGTCAACGTAATGTTCGTTTTGTTTAGCTTGTAAACTGGAGGTTTTCAAGTCAAATTAAAAGTTTTTGCTTGCGGATACTCAAAAATCTGCTTCAAATGCGGAAGATCTTCAAAACCATTTTGATTGGTCTCTTCCTTTCGTTAAAGTTTTTTTAATTGAGTCTACTGTAGTAGACAGCCAGAGGTAGTGAAGACTGGTTTTTCGTTCGAAGCCAAATTATTCTCCTAAACGCAGAGTTTACATCTTATTCTGATTCATTCAACGGTGAATTATTGAAATCTCATCTGCTGAAGATTATATTTTTTATAAATCTCTATCAGAGAATATATATAATTATCAGCAAACGTCTTTTAATTTATAGATAGAGATTTTCCTGATATGGCTCGATAAATTCGGTTTAAATATTTAAATAGCATACATGTTTAGGTTCTCCCCATGAACAGTGTACTTTCTAATCACACGGACCAACTTCAGGTGATTCCTCAGCGCAACTCAGGAAAATTTGTCAAATAACTTTCTTTCTTAGGGCCTTTTTTTTCGAGATAAGATGGTCAAAGAGGAGACAAGCTCTAAACCTAAACCATGAAACCGTCTCGATGGTTTTGATAGAACAATTGCTATACCAGTACCACACCCACAATGACATTTTGACAATGGTTCTCAGTTCACAGATGAAGCAAAAGTTTCTGAATGAAAATATGTCCAGGTTATTGAATGAAGCGTTTGAGACTCCAACTATGGCCAGCCAGATCATCCGATCACTTTAAATTTTTTTTTGGTTCATTTGAAATCCATAGTTTATCGTTCGCCTATAAATAATTATTGCGAATTGTCCTTCAATTTTTGAAAGGATTTGGGTATCTTTTTAGAAAGTGACTCAGCTGTATACTTATACATACAATATACTTTTTTCATTTGCTCATAAAAAACAATAAAACGAAACTAGCATAGTTGTATATTGGTTATTAATAGAGATTTGAAAAATTTCTACCCTCCATACCAATCCGGAGGTGTAGGGTTGTATCAAAAAAAATTGCAAACAAACGTTTTTAGTAATAACATACCTAAGGAAAATTTGAAAACCGTATAGCCTCATAGTGATTACTACCGAAGATATGGCGAAATTTCAACTTCTCCTTTCCGATTCGGAAGTTGAGAGTCTTATCAGAAAAAAATTCTTGGACAAAATTATGTAATGGTAAAATGCCTAAGGATATTATGAAATGGCCTACATATATTTTTTTTATCTCCGGAGATATGGAGAGTTGAAAATTTTCGACCCCTCCTACCCCATTCGGAAAGAAAGGGTTTCATCAAAAAACTTTTAAACAAAAGTTTTTTACAATAACATGCCTAAGAATAATATGAAAACCATATAAGCTTATCTTGGTTATTATCAAGATATGGTTAAATTTCAACCCCTTCTATTTCTATCTCCTCGGGCCGATTGCACCCAATAGCAATCCTCGCTGAGATTTTGGCTTCCTATATGATACTGTATAGTTTGGTGGCGGTCAGATACCCATTCGCATGGAGTTTACATACGTAAACTTGAGGCGAGAAGAATTTTTCAAACTTCCGTAGATCAATGAATAATCCTCCCTGACAATCAAGCAGGATGCCCAAAAACGAAGCGGCAGACTGTAGTTGCGTCCTTATCAGGAACTTATCAGTGTTGCATATCAGCATCCTAACCAACCACTTCGGTATATCATCACAATTCCAGAAAAGACGCATCGAGTGCACACATACGAAGAACGCCCTCCCTGACTGACACGGTGAACCCGCTACTGGATTTCGAGAAAAGCAACGAACAATAACAAACATGTGAGAACGTAAAAATTCCATCCGTTGTAGATCATCTCTCGCCGGTCCGTGAATCGCATCACTGTTCAAGCGAGCGAAATAGTCCCGTTGGCTTCGGTGCTCTAGACTACGGCGTTTCCAGGAAAAACCTCATGTCGGTTAATATTTGATAAAACAAATATCATTCGCGATACCCTTGCTGATAATAGTTCTTGTCAACAATAGTTAGTATTTTTCAAGGAATATACCAAAAAAGAAGAAGTCCACGCATTCTTTCGAAAGGTGGACGAATGAAAAAACTGACATTAAAGTTCTTCTTGTACTGAGGTTTTCTTCAGAATCTCAAGCTGATTTCTGCTTGAGAAGGAAAAGTCTAAAACCACATTTTGTCTCCACTTTGAGCAGCCATATCTCTGAAAGGGAGCTCTGAAGTCGGTTCACCTACCTAGAAAACACCCTGTATGAATAGTCCCAACATATGTTGTCCTACTATTCACAAGCACGCAATGAGGCCTAAGTCCTATTTCCTTTTTGTTCATTTGAGCTATAGTTTCTCTTATTTCTGTTGAACAGGTCATCAGCTGTGCTTTTTAACTCATCGGTTCTCACAATATTCATGGGAGAATTTGCATCATCGTATTTCTTTCCGTTCCAAAAAAATAAATTTTCTGTGTTGTACATACAAGAAAGTTTTATGTAATGAAAAAACAACTAAGCCCTGCATATGTCATGAATTTGTTTTTGAAATTTGTGATTTATGGAGGAAATGGTACAATTAGTAACGGTCAAATGGGAAGAATTATTATTGAGCAAAGACTTTTGTTATTCAAATAATGAACCGATGTCATTGATAACTGTGAAACCAAAAAATTGGAAAATCGGTCTTCTCATTTCTCAGTTCAAGTATTAAGCAAATTTTTCGAACTTTGTGTCAAATTCGATTCCAAAAAACACATATCTAATTTTTGTTTTCATTTGCAGGTGTTGGGATGATACCAGTGAAAGAGTAAGTAACCATATACATCCATAATTTTAGAAAATGATTATTGTGATTTGCAGCAAACACTCTGATTCTTTAAGTTGGCAGATCATCACAGATAACAATTGTATGCGTCTGTCACCTTCGCTTGGGGAAAAAATTCATGATGTGAGGATTAGCATCATTGTTTCACCTAGATCCAAACTAGGTTGTGGGTGAGTTAATTTTTATTTTCAAGGAATAAATAGTTTACAACTAGTGACATAAAAGTTTTTATATTTTGAAAATCTGTGCGAATAATCAAATCCGTCAATGAAGTTCATAAAGTCTCAGATATGCATATTGATTGTCATAAAACGTCAAAGGTTACAAGTCCCCAGTTTAATTAAACCATTGAATTATCTGAATTCCTATTTCTGGCTTTGAATATTTCATAAAATTTCCTGTACTTATTTAGCCTTACGTGTATTGATGATTTTCTTCGCTATAAATAAGTACTAGAACTCATAATTTCTAATATCATTCACCTATTGACGCCATTATCCTATAGTCTAAAGAATTTGGTCATAACTCATTTCCCTAAGATTTATGAGCTATAATCTGAATGAATTTTTCTACCCAATATCAAATGCAATAATTCTGAGTTATTGACCAGTTATCAATTCATTAGCTTGTGAAATAGAATTTCTCTGTGTTTCCACGAATGTAGTCATATATTTGTTGAGGAAATAATTTATGAATATTATTGAATGTATGGCTGGCTAAATACTAGATATAAATGTCAATTTGTACGACATACAATTAATTTACTGCTGCTAAGCTTTTTGCGAGCCACTTTGAGAATCGAAAATGAATATGTTTCAACTATTGATATAAAGTTTTCATCGCTCTAATATCGCACATTCCGCATTTTATGAAATTTGGGCTCTCATGTTTGTTATCAGCTTACAATACTCAATCCTTCGGTCAAAGCGTCTTCGTTCAACTCATTAACTTAATGGATTTTTTGGGGATGGAACTTCTTAAATTTTGTCACTTTTTTCAGAAACAAATAAGAAAGACCAATTGAGTTGCATCTGTCATAAAGAAGTGGTCGGATTTGATTAAAAAGAGGAAAATATACTGCAGCGGAAAGAATGTTGTAATTACTACCGTGTGTTGACTCCTCTACTTCGATTTTTTTTTATTACGCCCAGAATAATTTAATGCGTTTACTCACTACAGTTGGATCGTCTGATGAGAGTTTTCCATAAACCTGGTTTCTATTCAAAACTGAATTTTTTCTGGAACCAAGCCTTTCAGTTCTTCGGAGCAGGAAATGTCTGTGAAAAAGAAAAAGATCAGCAACCTGTTGCCTTTGAGCGAGATGCATGACATATTGCATATTCTCCGGATATTCAATGAAGCGTACTGTTCTCTTCTGGACACATATATGTTTCGCTGTGGAACCCTGTGCTTTGTATAAAAGCATCAGATGTGAGGCGTAAAGTACTGCGTAGCCCTGAATTGAGAGTGTGGAGCCCTGGGGTACCCCTGCATCAACCTGAAAAGATTCACTCGTCACACCATCAACTACCACCTCAATCGATCTACTGAAGAGAAAGCTTCTAATCCAATCACACACTTTTTGTGGATATCAACAAGTGACCGCATTTATTCGCCTTGGGATGATCTAACTAAAATTTGCATGAAATCTTGAGTGATTTGGTCTGTGATGATTGAACTTTCATGCCCCTTCAGTTACGAGGTACATAACAGGTATATACATTTCACATTTTCCCTCAAGAACCAATATATGATGTATTGGATTCAGATCCGGACTTTTTGATGGCCATCGCCTTATTGGTATATCTAATTGATTAATATCATCGAGATCCTTCCTTATCATGTGAGGTGAAATATTATCTTGCATAAACAAGAAATTGTGTCCTATAACATGACTGAACGGCATCACATATTGTATCACAATATCTTCAAGACAGATGCCTCTGCAGAACATAACATCTTATGGTTCATACGTGGTCGCGACTATCTGGATGTTATACTCGAAGTTTGGGATAACCTTGTTTGCTTTCTTTGGTGCCGTTTTTATTACCACAAATGAGTCAAAATGTTGACTATTGTTCACGAGGTATACTTTTGAGTTTCGTAAACTACCAAAAGTCAACCATACACAAATCAATGTAATCACATGAAAGTATTTTTTGCCATCAACCCCAGCCATTACTGTATCACTGTCACAAACATTAACTGGATGCTTTGTTGAAAAAAATTGTGGGAATTGGCATCAAACTTAATTAGATGCGTCATCAACGTGTTTCACCTTTCCTCGCACTATTGCTGCCAATCAAACACACTTGCCCGAAAAATGGTACTATCACCAAACGCTTTCATTAGCATTTTCTACGTTTGGACACCCGAAAAAGTTAAAAGTTATATATATGATGAAACAAATATCTTCCGCGATAGTCTTCGCGAGGAGTCTACATATTGAGACCTTGCTCTTGTCAGTAGGAATTATTAATTTTTGAACAATTCTCTCAAGTTTACATATATACACAGATATATATATATATATATATATATATATATATATATATATATATATATATATATATATATATATATATATATATATATATATATATATTATTTATTTATTTATTTATTGTACAATTTTTTTGCAGAATTTGTAAAGGGCCTGAATGGAAGCCGGGAATTTTTGTGCAGTTTACCAAAGATGGAGGAATTGCCAGAGAAGCTGGATTGAGGCCTGGAGATCAGATATTGTCGTGCAATAACGTAGATTTTAGTGATATACCATTCAATGAGGTAAGACTAAGTCTTGTAAGATTTGAACAATTTTTTTCGTTGAATTTCGATTCTAAAAATGTATATAGTATTTATTGGCCTCGCGAATATGTAAACACCTTACTGCCACTGCCACTTTGGTTAAACGATGCTCCCCTTGTTGGGAGTTTTTGGGCGGTACCGGCACTTCACTTTTGCAGCCTCTTCTGGCATGGACTGTATATAACAACATGAAGAAAATATTGTAGAAGCTGGGGAGTAAAAGCTGCAGCACATGGATTAGTAAAATTGAGTTCATGTCAATGAGGCATGAAGAATTCAAAGCTGCTGTGTCATTCTGCCGACCAAAAAGTTTGAGCTATTACGAGAATAATGGACTGATCCCCTCAAAAACGAATTTCTTCAACATGCTATACCTTGACTGAGAGGTTATTTCTCATAGCCTTCCTTTCCTCATATCATAAACTCTTAGAAGAATTTTAGCTTTAAGAAGATACAAAATTTAACTAGATTCACCGATAAAATATTGGAAAAGTCTTTTATTTTGTAATGAAGATCTACATATATCAGTACCAGTATCAATTAATCAGGAGAGGTTTCTTTGAGATTGAGAATAATCATTTTCACTCTCAACAATTTTCTACCGAAACTAGCCTTTCTTCTGATGTGATAATGTAACCCATATTGGGTTGTCGAGATTCTGAAGAATATCTTGTATTATATTCAATAGTTGTTTTTGAAACTTCTAACTAATCTTGATCTTTAATTTTTCAGGCTGTTAACATAATGAAGATGTCAAGACAACTTGACCTCCTAGTGAGAAAATCAGCAGGTTCGGAACTATTTCCAGGAGAATCGAGTGGATATAATAGTTCAGCAAGTTCAGTAACAGGAGATCAGAGTCCTTCTTGGTCGGATTCCAAACGTCTTTCCATCGTCAAAGAAGAAAATGTTGACCTTGAAGATCGATTGGATCGGCTCAAGTGCACTTCCCAATGGAACAATATAGAATGGGACGAACTCGAAGACTTGGAAAAGCCATATTTTAAACCCACCATAATAAACCTTTCTGAAAACGGTACTATTATAAGCAACAATGGAAGCGATGAATGTCAGATAATCGAAAACGATTATGGAACGTTAAGCAAACCAAAACAGCCCCCCAATTCCAGTGCACAACAAATGAAAACTGTGGTGGTTGATGTACATAGAAGTGATGTGGAAGATTGTAATTCTAGTTCTGAGAATGGTATACCAACTTCATCTGAGAGCAATTTCTCTTTTGGGGAGACGAGTAGTAGGAACAGTATTGCATCTTGTACATTGTCCAATGCACTTTCTCTGGAGATTCAAAAGCGATGTGAGGTACTAAAAATTTGTTTAATAATCTTAAATCGATTAGATAGAGTGATTTCTTGAGTATTTTATGAAGAAAAGACTCCAATTCTCTGGTATAATCTTTTTGACGTTTTGATTTTGGAATAGGATATTCCATAGAATTGCATGCATACTCACCCTTGGTTTATGATATAAGAGTAGCCTGTTTTGGAGACAATGAAAAATGTCTTAATCGATGAACAACGCTGAACCTCTAAGACTTTTAATTTTGATTTTCGGGGACTAAATTTGTTCCGAATTGACTTATTTCGCAAATGGCCCCTATCAGGAGGTGAAACTTGATTTTTATAAAGTATGAATTGCATGGCAACATTTTGCTTGGGTTTTCCTTATAATTTTAAATTGGATTAAAGTTCTATGCGCAGGTATACGCTTGTAAAGTATTTTTGGCACGCTACCTTTGGGCCACCTCGTGTTCAGTTTTTAAAAATTTGGTTTGGTAAAGCTAATATACATAGTCACGTAAAGAACATATTTTATTTTCAATAGAAGAGTTATTTTTGCTAACAGTGTCAGTGAAAAAATTAATGAGTGGCTTCCAAGAAGTACAATTCGGAATTTTTAGAAAAAAAAAGTATCTCAAATGGTACGAGATTATGTACAAGTGTTCATGTTTCAAACGTATACGAAGAGATTGATCTCAATGATTCTCCACGCATTTTTGGAAGAATTTTACGAGAAACATCTGTTCAAACAAGCACTTCAAATAATCAATGAAAGTACATAATTTTCAATCTTTTGAGATAATCTTTTTTTCTAAAAATGCCCAATTATACTTTTTGGAAGCCTTTCATTAATTTTCTCACTGAAATTGCTATTAAAAATTACTTTTTATCGGAAATAAAATATGCTTTTACATAACTCTTTCGTATGTTTACTATCTATATTAGAACCAGATTTTAAACAATTGAACACGAGATGGCGTAAAGGTCGCGCGCCAGGAATACTTTACTAGCGTATATTTTATCCCACTGTCGGATTTTCACCCGAAATTCCTTCATACGATTCCTGGAGTAAAGTGCACTAAAGGATATAAGATAAGACAGCTTGAAAACCTACCCGAAAAACTCTGGGAAATCCCTTATAAATAACTCGAAAAAGGCAGAAAATTCACAGAAACACAATAAACTTTGCAGATTTGCATTAGATATATCTGAAAATATTTCAACCTGAAGTTGAATATTCCAATTAAAATGCACTTCCTTGAGTTACATTTAAGAAAAAATAATGAAAATCTCTCCCTCAAAATATTTCCAAACATCTTTGGTATCTCTGAATTGACACAATCACGATTTCAGCTCTTTGAAGGTTAGGCTAGTATTCTTGCCATTTTGCATGACTCGTTTGCACAATATTCATCAAGACTGAAATCACATCAGGGAAAGCACGTTTCAAACAATCCAGTGCTGTTTTTGATAGCTGTCTCAAGGATTTTTCTGGTGTCGTCTTGCTCCTCTTGGTCGGCGTCACTAATTAACTGCCCCGACTGTTTACTATCTTGGATCAAATCAAGTTCTGTTGGTCTTCGTTGTCATCACTTTCTGTTTACACTTTTCACGCCCACATTTTCAAGGTTGGAAAAAACACTTGACTCATGCTCTTGACTGAGAATTATTTTGAATTTCTTCCTTCGTTTGATTGTTTTCTTTTTTCTAACCTCGCCTTTGCTTCTACAACTTACGAATGAAGTATGATTGAGTATTCTCGTGATCACATAGTACATCTTCTGCAGTAATGTGCTTCAGTAACTCATCAACGTTCGTACTTCACTCTGATGTGGGGCAAATATTCCCTATTTTGTGAAGCAATATTACCTGAGTGAAGAATTGTATTCACTGACTTCACAGAAATCAAAATAATTGCAATTTAATTTGACAGTGATTCTCCATCAGCTTGAAATTGCAACAGTTCAGTAATAGAGCTCAAGTGACGAGGAGCGCTTGGCGGTCAAACTTTCTGGTGGGCATGAAAGTCCTCTGGATGCATACTCTTACAGAAAAACACTTTCCTCTTCTTCTCTTTGATTTGTGGTTATTATTATAACTTGTCAATCAGAAATTCCGCGAAGGAGTGGACACTAACTGATTCAGCTACAAACTTGTTGGATTTATTCAGCAAAGTTCGCCTTCAAGGAGAAGCGTAACCCGTATTGCATTAGTTGAAGTTTTTGGGTTGTTCAGTTACTTCATCTTTTGTACTTTGATCAAAGACGAACCTATTTGAATGTGGGTGCTCAAATAAAAGGTCTTGGACAGCTGCTACAATCGCTTAGCGCAGCTTCTATATGTTTATTATCCGAGAGTTTTGGTTGAGTTTTATCTATGCAATCATTCACATAGATATTATAAACAAAATCAATTCAAATCGATAGTTCAACTTGAGTACAATACATATTATCTCTTTGTATTTATTTGAACTAATTGCGTTGAATTCCTTACTATAGAAATAATTCTGGATTAAGTATGCAAATATGCAACTAGAATTGCAATTTGGTTTGTACATTATAGTGCCTAGCGCATTTCAGACGAGCTCCTTCTTCGAGATCAAGTAGTAACATATAGAACTTACTGGATTATTCTGGGTAGACCTCCTTCATGTGCTACTCGGTCCACCGATTTGAGCCCTCTGCATAATTTCCTATCTGTTGAATTTATTAGCCTGTGTTGATCCAGTGAAAGATATGAAAAGTTTTGGAAAACAAATGATTGCAGGATGAAGTAAAATAAGGAATAATCCTAGAATTTTTCAAAAAGTTCAGCGATACATGAGAGGATAACATTCATATTTTCCAGCTAGAGGTGAAAATTTTGAATAAATTAAAGAAAAATTCTTGATATCGCAACCAAACAGCTCTGAATAGTGAGTTCTACAAAATAGTATGAGTGGCAGAATTTCCATGATTGTTGCATTATCATCAGGCATTAATCTTTGCACATGAAAATATGGTAAACTCAATACAATGATATAATTAATGTATTATTTCCGTTAATCACATGCATCACTCTTAGCCGCTAATAGCCTTTCAAATTCATCAAAGGGCAAAAGATGTGTTCTTCGAATAACTCAAGAGAACAACTAGTTTTGTAATTTTGAATTCAAATTATGATTGAGTGTATGAAGTAAATACGGTATTCTATATCTCAGTATCAAAGATTTGTGGAAAACAAGGAAAACCGTCTGCAGGGTGCCTCCTCTGTAGGAGGTGCTTCTGGAATTTTCTTCATAAAAATACTCAAGAAATTACTCCGTGAATTTTTCTGGTACATATTTGCCTATTGAATGGCATATTCCCAATCGATTATTTGTTTGTATTCACTCTCAGATATAAAGAACTTATTCTTAGAATAAAATTACATTTTGAAAAATTCTTACGTCATCTGCTTCGCGGTGATCAATATTGGCTAGCTCAGGGCATAGTGAAATAAATGCAGCAGGAGTTCATAATTCCTAAAAGTATGTTTTTTCGGTTCCACTTAGTGGTCTTTATTTATCTGAAAAGGCTACAACAATTTAGAACTTGGGAAATTGCAAAAATTGAAATTTATGAATGTGATATAGAAGATAATACGCACGTCGCCAAAGGGGAAAATAAACAGAAAAATTTCATTAAGGGTTAAAGCAATACTTTCTTTATTTGTTTTTTCAGATGGCACACTGAAAAAACGAAGGAGCGTGGAAAACTAGTTTATTCAAATTTTCTTCCTTCAAATTCAAAAATGAATAAAAACTGAATAAGCAGTATTCCCCCTCCCCGTGCTATGCAATAAGTCATGAACTCGATTCATTATCGTCCATAAATTGGTTTCCAGTTTCGTTTCGTAGTGAAAGAACAATTGGTCGTTTATTATTTTCTGCCTAGATGTTACCCGAGTATATTGAAAGATTTCTTTTTCGTTTTCTTCTGAGGGTGGTCGGAGAGATAACCCTCCGGTACGTTCTCAAGAAATGAGTACCGCAACCGAGGATCTCTTGTTCTGGCGGAAAGAATTAACGATGTAGCGGTCTTCCCGCTCGGTAGTGACTTTTGGTATACCAGTTCGTCGCCTGACATCAATGTTTCCATTTTGAACGGACAGGTTGTCTATTCTTCCCACATTAGTACTCACTATATCAAGGCGTTGTGCATTTTAATGTCGGGGTAATCTCTTTTCATGGAGTGTCACTATTCTTGTTCTATTTAATTGGCAGACATTATTTCCTCGAATTGTAACCGACAGTTGCAATCACTTCTTTTCACTCTAATAAAACTAAAGAATACTGATTCTGTTGATCTAGAAACACATGGATAATTAGCGTTGGGTATTTGACAACTGTTCTTTTCTATGACATTGTGATGTTCAACCATAAATGTCTGTTTAACCACAGGGAACTACTTATGTGACTGCAGAGGATGAATTAATCACCGAAGATAATAATTGTCATAATCAAACAAAGAAGAGACCAAGAACACAAAAATCGGAAACCACTGCTTATTAATTGACGAAATGCCGAAGCACAGCAAAAAACAAGGATCTCAAAATAATTCAGAATAGGAGGGGGGGGGCAAACTGGTTCCTAATTTGGCGATTTTACAGTTTTTTTATTGGCTGAAGTTTCTGAAGTTGAAAAAAAACTTGAATAACTCAGATTTCCACTCTCCTTTTTTTCTGCGAAAAATCTAAGAAAATGTTTCATTTTCTCAGGAATTCGGCAATGAAACCTTTATAAAAAAATTTCATTTGTTTTCTTTTTCAGAAATACCTTGAAGAAGGGGTAAGACTTTCGGCGGTGTGTCTATATTGGCGATTGTTCAAATAATTGTTTAATCTTCGAGATCGATAATGGGAGGATAATTTGAGATGTTTCCTGAATATTTCTAGCAGAATATTCTCTGCATCTGAAACTCCACACTGACATAACCTTTGGTTTTCAGAGTGGAGAAAAATGTTTGACGTTCAGTGTAGTTACGGTTCTATGGCATTAACGTTTTGGTTCACCTTTACTTAGATCCTTTCTCTTCCTCAGCAGTTATTTATGTTTCAACGTACCAAAAGTTATCGATCATATTTCTTGAGAGACTATACGAAGCTACCCCTTCTTCATGTCATGATCTAAGTCTTCGTCACACTTACTTTTTGTTGGTTAATCTTATTTATTATCATTACCTGGTCAGGCAGGTGGAGATTGAGTTTGTGAGTATTTTTCTTCTCATAACATTTAGGTATTTTCCTCATTATATCAGTGAAGGTATTGGCCTTCGACTAGCAGCACCAGTAACGGTGACGACATAATAAAAATGCGTTTTTTCAAGAAACCTGCAGGCTTTCACTTATTTGCAGATTGCCTGGGATCAATATGACTTTATCCAACCTAACCCAATCAAATAAGTACATTCTTATTTATGCTAACGCAATCCGATCTCAGTTAATCCTCTTATGAGCTCAATTTTCGTTAACCTCACTACATGCGTGCATTTCTTTCCCGATAGGTTCGGTCAGGCAATATTAGACAGATAGCCGTGAGATTTTGTTTCCTCATGATCATGTCGCTTAACAATTTTCAGATATTTTTTAGTGAAGAAACAATTCAATGATGAATTGAATAATGTTATCTAAATTAGAAAACAAAATATACTTTCGGGATATAAAAAAGTAATTTAGCTTTTTAACAGATTGAAAACTGATATAATAAAAGATACACAACGAATACTTATTTTCTTTCAGAGGAAAAAGTTGGAAACACGGCCTTCTATTGATGAACAATTGCAAATGAAAAAATGTGTGCAGAGTGCAACCTCCGACAAGCAGAGTCAACACAGTAAATTGATGGATGAATTCAAAAAAGCTCACAAAAAGATGTTCAAATCTACAAATGTGGCTGATCAATTCCAAGATTGCATGTTGGTAAGTGAAATAAGGAGATATTAAACATCATTTATGGACAATTAAAGTAAAATAAGAACGACCAGTATTTCCATTCGAATATTATTGGATATTCATTCAGGAGCAACTGACTCCAGAGCAGGGGTGCTCAAACTTGAACTGCTGGTGATCTACCTCAATATTTTTAGACTACTTACGATCGACTCTGAGAGGCTGCAATTATGTGTGATGCAGGGTTGTTGTACATACACGATACTACCTACCTACCTACCTACTTACTTACCTAGGTAGGGTGTACCGTAGAATATATAGATATTAGCTTTCCGCACAATACACATTTTAGTCAAGGTTTGAGTTAGGTTTAGTTAGGTTTTTCTCTATAATATTTGCGACAATCGGACGAGATAACTTAAGTTCTCTAATAGCAGATATGATTTCGGTTCTATTTTCCAAATCTCCAAATAAAGTCTCACCCGCTTCAATAAATGCTTCCTTCGCAACCGATCCATCTCGGATATTTTAAATTTTAAATGACGCGATCGTAGCAGCTTTTGATTGTTTGGCTGATCTTGTGAACATGGTTTGTTCTTTTTCAGACAAGATATCAAATCACGTACTTTTCGTTTTCTCAGTTCACTCTGTGGCGGAAAATCCTTTTCATAGTTTTTATGAAACGTTTTATGATACCTCTCTAAGTTACCACGCTTAGGTATTGCAACTGACGCATGACAAATAAGATAAATGCACTTATCCTTCACTATACAAAAGAAAAATTCTTCCTCCAATCGTTTTTAAAATGATATGTTTCAGATTTCTTCGCTGCACTCATTTTGTACTATTTAATAATAAACTGTGTATCGACGTATTATTGCCTTCAAGTTACAATTCAGAACGACTCCAATTCCTGCAGGCTCAACATTTATATTAGTGTGAACGAAAGTCTCAAATGTTCCCGTCAAACGCGCCGCCCGAAATTTCTAGAAAAGCGGCAAGAATAAAAAACGCGGTTCTTCTTTGACAAGTACCGCGTGTTCCTCTGATAAAGCCGCCTTTTGCTAGAGATTGCTACTTGGACGAGTCAATAGGACGTCCGGTCGTTCCTCGTCTTTCAGCGACTCATTTTCATGTATGAATCGCCCATATATAGATTTTAACATTTCGTAAGCTTCTTTGTCACTTTTTCAACATGGAAAGGAACTTAATATTAATGCGTTATTCAAGAACTATGTTTCATGACATACTCAGTGTAGCGGCAGATTGAAGAGTCATAACGTATTAATATTTATCAAAACTTGACTCACAGAATGAAGTTCTGAAACGTGTTTGTTGAAATAGGTGTAAGGTAATTAGTTGCTTCGAAAATCATTCACTGTATTTTTTCATTACTCCTCGTGTATCATGCCTTGTTCCCTTGGAATAAGTTGAAATGATTTGATTTAGGAGGTAGTTACTTGATGAAAATTGATATACATATTTTCAATGAAATAAAACTATAGTATTTAGATTTTCACTATATTAACAAAACTATGACCGGTTTCACCACACTGTGGCTTCATCAGACAGATACAAACTAACTTAATATTACAATAGGTTCAAGTACAAGGAGTATGTTGGAAAACCCATCGGAGTTGCTTACTGTATGAATTGAAAAGATTGAGTAAAGGAGAAGGGTTTAGATCTAATTGACTATTAAAGTTACCTACCTGAATTCTTTTCCTTGTTGATCTTTAAAATTTTCAATAGATTGAGTTTTTGTCTATTATTTTCATTGTGTAAAATTTTGAAATTATTAGTGTTATGGTTTTCTTCAAGTAAGTGATTAGAATAATGGGAATCTGATTTATGATAATTAAAACTACGTTTGTGCTTGGATAATCTGACTTTGAAATTTCTTAAAGTTCTACCAATATAAATTTTATTACAATCCCCCAAGATAGTGTTTATAAACTGTTATAAAACTATAGTTTTATTTCATTGAATATAACAAGTTGAAAACTTTTGAAATGGAAATTGTTCAAGTGTCTGGTGCTAGCAGAATGAGAAACTGTACCTATTTTAAAGGCTGAGTAGTGGAGAGTGATTTAATTCTAGTTGACTATCGAGAATAGCGAATGTTGAGTGATTTTCTCAACAAGAAGTTGTTAAAAGTAAAGATAGCTGGAAGGACCAGTACAGAATTTATTGTTGAAAAAGCACTGTACACACTTATAAATGATTTCCTCAACTGCTTGGACGATGGCTTTATACAAAAATGGATTTGAATTTTTCTGTATGAAAAATTACAATGTTGATGAGTACTAAACTCAGTGACGGTTACTCTGATATTCTAACACTACAGGGTCAAAACTAACGTAAAAATACATATACAGTAAAATCTTACATATGACTATATACAATGTGGGTTTTTCTTATACCGTGAATATTGGAACTTTCAAGCAATAATGAATACTGGTCATTTCCAATTTTAACTATTTACAGCCTTTCTTAGACAGGGTACAATAAAGATATTGAACTAACTAAAAATATGCGAATAACATATTCGATACTAGTTTCTATGGGTTTTGTACTTGTTGAGTTTATTTATTACAACTCTCAACAGTGAGTTTTCGATTTTTACAAAGTTAGTTAATTTTCAAACTTATCAAATTCATTGTCATCACTTTATGGCATTCATAGAAAATTTTCATTATTATATGATTTGTTGATTTATTATCTTCAAAAATTGCGGATTTTTATCTGAGGAGAGGTGTTCTTTGAATTTAGGTTTAAAATTTCGACCTGTTTGTCCTAGGTTGGTGGTTCCTTTCAGCATACATATTGAAATGTGTTTCGGCCATTGCAGCTGAATCATACCAACTGAGAATATAACATTCCATCATATCGAACTTTTCATTATTTTCATAGTCATGATTTCTATCTTGAAACAACCATAGTCTCAGATGAACAAATTCTTAAATGTAATAGTTGGAACAGACAACTAACAAGCAGCTATTTCCATATTCAATAAAATTAATACCTATACTGAAACTGGAATCGTAAGTGTCAAACTCTAAGACCACAGTTAATTACTATGGTCTAAATCGAATCAAACCATAGAAATAACCATGATCTTAAAAAGGATCTTCAGAATCTGTGGTTTTCAGTCATAGAACAATATGAATCGTTGATGGGCATGCATCTGACGAATGGAATTGTGGAAATTCAGGTTTTTCTCGGAAAAAAGGTATTGAATGCAATAATTGTCTACAAGTGTTATATATTTCTGAAAAGGAGAAAAATTGCTGCATCCAATAGAGGTAAAATTTTCTATGGTTTATATGTAAAAAAGCATTAAAACTCGAAAACCGCTG
Source organism: Cryptolaemus montrouzieri (assembly GCA_013387265.2). Classification (NCBI taxonomy): domain Eukaryota; kingdom Metazoa; phylum Arthropoda; class Insecta; order Coleoptera; family Coccinellidae; genus Cryptolaemus; species Cryptolaemus montrouzieri. The sequence continues at coordinate 52,223,497 of JABFTP020000001.1, read as the reverse complement.
AGAAAAAACATGGTTCACACAGCACTGTATTCTACTTAAAAAGTGCCTGTAGAATGTCAAACTTATTTTTAATGTAACTTTGATGATGATCGAGATATCCGCGATGGATGATTTTCAAAAACTTTGAGAAATTTTAAATAAGTTCAGAACGGAAAGAGATATCAGAAAAAATTTGGCACCACTAATAAGATCGAGAGAGTAGGGCTCATTTTTCTCTATCTGTAATAGTTCACATAGCTGGCGTACAAATACATCGAAATTTGCCCACCCTGTATATATATTCCATACTATTTGAATTTATCAGTGGTTTGCTTGGGATTAAATAATTATTTGCTTATGTTGGGACCACTGAAAAAGGAAGTTGTTGAATTAAAGTTGGAAAGATAATTTCTGATGTGGCTAATGTGACTTAGACATGCGTATTTATTTTCTAGATTTTAATAGAATATAGTATTGAGACATTTGTTTTTGTTCTCTGCGTTTAATAATAAATTCATATGGGAGACTTGGATATTATTTGATTATTATTATATATTATGGATAGGAGAATGGAAAAGCGTCTATGGATAATGGAATTATAAGCTGCTAAATTATATATATATATATATATATATATATATATATATATATATATATATATATATATATATATATATATATATATATATAGGGTGTCCGTGAATTGCGTTCACCAATGTTATACCACAGATTCTTCAGCTCGAAATAAGTCTATTTAGGCCAACTTACCTATATGAAAAGTTTCTTTGTTTGGCCGCTAGAGGTCGCCAAATCGAAAGATTTTTTTTTCTTATCGTTGAAATAATTCGAGAACAACTCGATCGATAGAGACTATGTTTGGTATGCGTAATCGGGTGCATTATTCACGTTTTTTTGTGATGCACTCAATGACCTTGACGTTTTACAAGTCGAACGTGTTTTTAATCAACCCTAATTTTTCAACTGTCTGCGATTGAGCAAAACAGTTGGCCGCACTTAAAATTCTCATATGTAACTCTTCTCGGGTGTCAATTGGAGAAGAGTAAACTCTAGATTTTAAAGCACCCCAAAGGAACTTGGGAGATCGTGCTGGCCAACTTGCAAGAGCATCAGCTCCCCTTTCGTCAGTGAGGAGGTGCACAATCGTGTATAAACCACATTTCTGCACGCAGTAATACTGGAATCTCGTCCAACAAATCCTCTCCGTTCAATCGATCTGGAATCACTACTGGACCAATAATGAAATTGTCAATTACTGAAATCCATACGTTAATTTGAATTGATTCTGATGATGTGTACTTGTAAAAGCATGAGGATTTTTGACACTGTACACGTGTTCATTGTGAAGGTTAGTGATGCCAGACCTAGTAAAAGTGCATTCGTCAGTAAATAGAATTTTCCTACTGAAGTGGAGATCCTGAGAGATCTTGGATAAATCGTCAGAAAGTTAGGCGACTCTCAGGATTGTTGGTTAGGTTAGATTAGGTAATGCCCAAATTTTCTGAATGTGATAAGGATAAAATAATTGTTCTTTCAAGACATCATGAATTATTGTTTTAGGAACGACCAACTGCAAACCTAAACGCCGCGTGCTTAGTTGTGGGTTCTCCTCAACCATGTCCAAAATTTGTTCTTCGCGTTCTACCGTCCTTACTGTTCGCTGTCGTCCTCGATCCAAATTTCTGGAAATCTTTCAGCATATCTTCTTGCGCTTTCACTTTCATTGACTCAACAAAATAACCATAACCATATCAACCATTTCAGAGCTACTGTACATCTCCATGCCTAATAGTGATGAAAAGATCACTTAGTTAAGAACTTAAGGAACACTGTTGTGTCAACCAGTCAAGCCTAATGAAATGAAAATCTGCCAGACCACAGAAATAAATCCAAAGCCAACATAGTCAGATGCGAAATTTTTGACTTCCTAGATGGTTGAGGAAATGAAATCAAGAAATTAAAAAATTGTTTTTTTGTAATTGAACCGCTCATCATATCAAAATTTCCCAGGAGATAAAAAAGTCTGATAATTAGCCTAGCTACTCAATGTCTAAAACAGTTTTGCCCAAACGCAGATAGTTGAAAAATTATGGTTGATTTAAAACACGTTTGAGTTTTTAGGGACACTTATGAAACGTCAAGATGATTGAGTGGATCACTGAAAAAGGTGTATAACTCACCCTATTGCGCATACCAAATATGGTTTCTATCGATCATTCTCGAATTATTTGAAAGATAAGGAAAAAATCTTTGGATTTGGCGACCTCTAGCGGCCAAACGAAGGAACTTTTTATATAGGTAAATTGGCCTAAATCTACTCATTTCGAGCTGAAGAATCTGTGGTATAACGTTGTACACGCAATTCACGGACACCCTGTATATATATTTTTTTTGTTTTTTTTTTCTGGTCACGAAACAAGTTATGCTAATTAATTATGGATTAGCTATTCACGACTTGAGATGAGAAATATTTGAATTTAAATCGATGTTCAAATCATTACTAATACATAAATTATACTATGCATCTTAAAATTTACAAAACGCATAGATATTAAGGTTATCTTATCATATTGGAAGAGGTTTTCAAAGGTAATTAAGCTTATGACTTGTTTACATTACTTCCTATTCAGAAGTATCATTCAATACAAAATAGTGGGTACCCTTTTCGCCTCCACTATAATGTTATTTTCAGAAACATAGTTCAATAAGAAAGGAAACATTCATAAGATGAACCTTATCAATTCCATTTATAACCATTCATGAATTACAAAATGAATAATCGTTCTGTAAATTTCCCGATAAATCAGAATAATTATTGGTTTCACAAGTCTTACAGGTTTGTTTTATAGTCGAGGACTTTGCTTGACCATGTGATGGTTCAGCGTTTCAGCCAGTATTTCTTGTTAGTCAATCTTTGTTTTCTTCCGCAAGCTATTCGATGAAACCTTTTTTTCAGAAGACTAGTTTAAAAATTAAATTTATACAAATCAAATTCAAAGTGTTTCACCTATTTCAATGTCCGAATCATGGTTTCGAGGACCAATAAATGAATGAAAATGTCTTCATTCTGTATATTTATTAACCATTTTAACACTGGTTATGTTGATTTAATGATCGAATTATGGCAAAGTCGCTCAACGATCATGACGTATGTTTTTATTCAGGGAGAAAGTTATTAATTTGAAGCCAAATTATTATGTATTTAATGTTAAAAGTGCAGGCTAGGCAAATTTCAATGTTACCATTACAGAAAAAAATAATCATTCATCTTCGTAATTCCTTTCGAAAATCTTAAGTTTTGATTTCTTGTTTGTTCTGGAAGGACATAGATATAACTTTGTGATTCTACATGCACTATTTTTAAATAAAATTAAACGACGCGACGTGCAAAATCTTTTTTTCCAATGGTTTTCGAGTTTTTTTATGTAAATTAAATGTAACCCATCAGAAATTTTTTTTCTCTCCTCAAAAATATGTATCCTATGCACTCAATCATCTAAGACGTATATTCATGAAAACTTTTATAATTCTCGTCCAATTTCATTTACGCGATTTAACAGAGATTTTAAAAGAGGGAATTAATTTTTTCCTACTATAATATATCACCAAGCTGCTGTAATAAAACACCCTGTACAAGGTGGACCAACTTCGATTTTTTGGTGCGGCAGGTATGTCAAATATTGTATTGAAAAAACAGTTTTTCAATTTCATTACTTCATTTCTTTAACCACCAAGCAAGTGAAAAACATCACATATTGACCATGTTGGCAGATTGTCATTTCATTATGCTTGACAACCTCTTGTCTCTTGTTGACAAAATTATGTTTTCTAGGTTCCTGAATCGGATCAAGCAAATAGGAAATTCAATGTTCAGTAGTACAAAATTCGGAAAATTCGAAGAAAATTCAATAAGTTTTTCACAATGACTTTTTAATAATATGAAAACAGGTTAGCCTGCTGGATATTTAATAAAATTAGATTTTTTATTTAGATTAAAAACACGTTCGACTTTTTAGGGACACTTGTAAAACGTCAAGGTCATTGAGTGTATCACAAAAAAACGTGAATAATGCACCCAATTACGCATGCCAAACATAGTCTCTATCGGTCGAGTCGTTCTCGAATTATTTCAACGATAGGAAGAAAAATCTTTCGATTTCGCCAAATCGAAAGCGGCCAAACGAAGATACTTTTCATATAGGTAAGTTGGCCTAAATCGACTTATTTCGAGCTGAAGAATCTGTCGTATAACATTGTATATATATATATATATATATATATATATATATATATATATATATATATATATATATATATATATATATATATATATATATATATATATATATATATATATATATATATATATATATATATATATATATATATATATATATATATATATATATATCGAACTCGAAGTTGTTCACGGACGTATTTCAATGTGGTTTCTTCGTTCTTCCGGTTTCTCGTCCGTTGATCCTGGTAATGACCATTCGTCGGTTGTTGTTGACGACGTTTCGGCTGGATCGCACCAGCCATCTTCATGTCGGAGTATATTGGTTTACTGCTCTATGTGCGCGTAGATCCTCGAATTTTTGGGAGGATCGAATTTCTATCCTTTTTCCTCTTCATCTCGCTTGTTTTACATCTCCTTGGTTTGTCCTGGGATTCTACTGGTTGGTTATCCTCCTTCTTTTATGTTCTGGAGCATCTATGCTGGCCTGTTGTTTTCTCTTCTATTGTACTAGGGATGTCCTCTTTCCTGTTGCCTTCGGTTGAAGTTCCATTATTTGGTTGATCTCCTTGTTTTTGTGGTTTTCCATCTGGTCGGTTGTCTTCGTCGTTAGTTGTGTGATGATTTCTTCCAGTGTGTTGATTTCCATTTCCATCTTGTAGTTCCATGTTATGTTCTTCATGAGTGCGATGTCCAGTTCGGCCATTGTTCCTGTGGCTGCGTGCAGGTGTGTTGGTTCACTTGGCCCTATTGCGATGATGTTGTTTCTTTCTGTGATTGTCTTCAGTATCCTTCCGCTTTTATTCGTTTTTCTGCTGTTCCAGTCCGAATCCTTGGCATTCAAGTCCCCAGCTGCGATGGTTGGCGTGTTGCTGTTGACTATGGCTTTGATGTCTTCTTCCTTCATGGCGTTGTTAGGTGGTTTGTAGACTGCGTAGATGTTCAGCTCTCCCCTCGTTGTCTGTAGATTTGTTGGTGCGTGATAGATCGCCGTGCCTTGTCCCTGTTTTCACTAGCATTGCTGTTCCTCCTTGTCTTCCCTCTTCGGTCGGTCCTGTATATCGTATAGTTCCTGATATTGAAATCCTTCGTTGGTTTGAGATGGGTTTCGCTGACGAGCATCACGTCGATTTTCTTCTCCTCTAGGTAGGTCGTCAGTTCATGTGGTTTGTTGGCGATTGAGTTTACGTTCCAGAATGCTATTGTAAGTTGTCTCTACATAAATCTATTTCTTGTTGAATAGCTGAATGAGCTTGCTCTGTTCTTCTAAAAAAATTATCTTTTGTTCTGTCGTTGCATTTGTCGCATTGAATTGGATGGCCATTCGTCCTAGAATCATCGCTAATTCGTCTTCGCTAGTCATCTGGGGTCCTCTTGTATCAGTCGTTTTCTTTTCCTCCTTTGGTTTCTGGTCATCTTTGTGTTCGGTCCTTTTCGCTTGGTCGGTAGCCTTCTTCTCCTCCGCCCTTTTTGTCCAGAAGTTCATAGGTGGTGCTGGCGCTGGTGCGAGTTTTTCCGTCGGTCGATTCTTGGGGTTGTTCGGGTTCTTTGGGCAGTTGACGTTGCTTGATAGATGCTCTCCTCCACAGTTGGCGCATTTCGGTGCTGATGTCCTTGGCTTCTTACATTTCGCTGTCATGTGATCGTCTCCGCATTTAAGGTATTTCAATGAAGCGTGGCAGTTCCTCTGGGCGTGTCCAAATAGCTGTCATCGGTGGCATTGTATGACTTCTGATTTCAATCTTAGGCTCTCCACTTGTATCGACATTCCGCAGCAGAACTTTAGGTTGTTGAAGATACTCTTGTAGCTCTTCTCTATTTCGATTAGTACCAGTGGGGCTGGGTGGCCGTTCCTTCCTTTCATCCTCGTCACTTTTGTAGTCGGGTATCCTTGTTGTTCCAGGTCCTCGGCGATCTCCTCTTCAGTCTGCTCCGTCATGACTCCTCGAAGCACCACCTTCAACTTCTTCTCCGATCTCAATTCGTATGTGTAGAACTCGACGTTGTCTTTCTTCAGAAGATAAAATAGTTTTCTGTAGTCGTCCTCGGTCGTTGATACCACTTGTATACCATGTGAAATTAATTTTGCTCGATTATACCTTATACTTGCCTGCTTCAACCGGTTGCTTATATTCGTCCACTTCATTTTTTCCCTGATTATAACGGGCGATATCTTCTCTCGTCTCGTCTGTAGTCCTGTTGTTACCTTGGCGGGGCTCTTTGTCGTCGTTTTCGTTGTCCTGGTTGCTTCAACTTGCTTGTCTTCCTCTTCCCTCGGGCGGTGGTCCTCGTCGATGTCCTCTTCCATCAAGTTCTCGAACTGGTTTCTGGTCTCGACGTTTTTCGGATTTCCTCATCCTCGGTAATTTGAAGTCCTCCTCTTCACTGCTTTCGTCGTCGCTCTGTTTCCTGGAATTAGAAAGAGAGGCATTATTAGCGGTTGTAGTATATCGTAGAATATTGGAGATGTTATTCCCCCCAGCGGTCAAGGCAGCAATTACATTACGTAACACTCCCTCAAGCCGCTCGGTAGGCGCGTTAAGAAACGCGACATCTGCTGGAATCTTCTCGGCTGAGTTCATCTCGAAGTTCGAAGTAGCTCGTAATTCAGGCACAAGCTTGGTCAATTCTTTGGTTGTATTGTTTGGAGAGCAAATACTTTTTGATCGGTGAACGAGTGTCTTGATTACTGAGTTCAATTGGGCAGGATGGTGATGTAAGTTTCCATTCAAGTATCGGTTTGTATGTGTTGGTTTTCTGTACACATCAAAGTTCAATCTGCCATTAGTTGTTTTCTGTATCAGGACATCCAGGAATGGTAGTTGACCGTTGGATTCCAGTTCGAGGGTGAATTTGATTTTCTTGTGGCGTTTGTTCATTTTTTGTACGAAACTCTCTAGTTTCTCTTCTCCGTGTTGCCAGATTATGAAAAATGTCGTCTAGATATCTCAGCCAAATTTTCGGTTTATGTTCTGCTTGTTCCAGTGCTTCCGTTTCAAACTTTGTCATGAATAAGTTGGCTACTGCAGTAGCCAACACCAACCAACAAATGATCCCCCTCTCTCTAGCTCGATTTTCGAGAAAAACTCATAGGTGAAAACGAATTTCAACTATCTTTTTTGGTTTTCGAGTTATTCCGGAATTCTGGATTTTTTTGGGATTTTGACATGCGACGATCTCCCGGATCCTATTGAAGCTAGGCAAAAAATATTTTCACGTTCTAGAGGCCCTTTTTTCAGTAAAATCCAGGGACGTATACGAAATTTTTTTTGCCGATCGGTTTCTGAGTTATGAAGCAAATTTGTGTTTCCTCAAAAACGAACTATAGGTGATTTTGGTATCAATGAAGAGGATTATTTTTTCTTTCCAAACTGATATCACATGCTCTATCAATTTCTTCAACTAATGCTTTTTTCAAAAGAAAATAATCGAAAATTCATATTTATCCACCAGATATTCACAATCCTATGGTAGGAGAAGTTCGTATGTGTGCGCTGAAGATCGCATTTATTCAATTTTGTGTTCATTTCTTAGGATATAGAGTGTTTTTCTTGAAAAATTTAATTTTGGACTTAATAAAAATATGTTTTGTCAAACAGTAATAACTATATACACGATAAATTGAATCAATAAACAAATTATCTCATGCATACGTTTCCTATATGAATGTTACTTACATTCGCCAAACAAACCCTGAAATTTCGTTTTAGCTGATCTATGTTATTCGTTTTTTCTTTATTCAATGATTTCTCTACATGCCTCCAGAGAAACAAATCTGGTTAACAGACTGGCCATTCCACTGAAATTTCCATTTCACCGAAATTCCAGTCCAGCAGTTGGGATACTGTTCATTTTAGGCGTGGCGGTGCATCTTCAAATTGAAATTATTTATTTCCTCTTTGCCCTAATGACAATTCATTTAAATATCCTTCCGCTATATTGTCATGATATGATATTTTTATGATATGATATTTTATTTTCCTTCAAAAATACAAGGATTGTCATAAAATTACAACAGATATTCGAACATAAAAACATTGTGAACATATGTGAACATATAGGCACATACATAAATCCACTCTATGAAAAGATACAAATACGAGACTCAACAAAATTAAAAAATTCCTCAGTACTGTAGAAAATGTTTTTTCAGCAAAATTTTTTCGTAGCAATTTTGAATTGTTGTGCATTCAAGCTTTTATAGCTGACGGAGAGCTTGTTATAAAATTTTGTACCGATAAAATTGAAGGATCTCTGTGTTTTGCCGAGACGATGTCTTTGGCAATATGTACCTTTCTCTACCACGAGTGAGGTAGTTGTGGGTGTCAAGTATGAAGCACGATGGAACGGTAAGTTTTTGATATGTTTTAAAGATGTTTCTACAGCTCGTGGTTGATGGTACTCCGGCCAGTATTCTCATTGGCTTCTTCTGGTGCAGGAAAACTTTTTCTGCCTCCACTGCTGAATGTATAATGTGCTATGACAAATTTCGCCATCAAGGTTGTCACCCAAAATAGTGGATGATACATTGAAACCTTATCGCCATTGGTGTTGAATATTTAACTGTCGATTGGGATTGACATTCGATCAATAGAGAAAATTGTGCCTATTGAAAATTCCGTCACTTCTAAGTGAACTTCATCGATCCATATAACTTTCTAATAAATTTTTTTCTCTTTTATAAAGGTACCAATGACTGAAATTAAGACTTATTAGGTTGTCACCAGACTGAAGGAATTGTTTTTTTTCATCCTGTATGCGATAACTGCATCCTCCTTGAGAATTTTCAGAGCCCTTAACTAATTTCAATTGCCATTTGATAGTTCGAAATCTCAGGTTGGGATACAACTGCTCCTTAAACGTCGACTATACAATCTTCTCTTTCTTCAATTTCATATGTTTCGCTCCGTTGTCCTATGAAACAACTTCCAGCAATTGAATTGTCTTTCAGTCTTTTGAAAATAGACTACTCTCAGGTAATCTAAATGAGATAAAAACACAAGGTTTAACTTTAATCTACACTTTATTTGAAAAAATTCAACGACGTTTCGCTGACACAACAGCTTTATCAAGAATGAAAAATAGAATAGAATTCTATTTTTTATTCTTGGTAAAGCTGCTGTGTCAGCGAAACGTCGTCGAATTTTTTCAAATAAAGTGTAGATTAAAGTTAAACCTTGTGTTTTTATCTCATTTATATCATGGATCTACATCAAGTAACGGCCTCCACAATTCAAATCTCAGGTAATCTATTGAAATGAGAGAACATCCGAATTATAACTATTCTGTATATTACATTCCAAGATTTCATACTTTTCGTAAATTTGCAATTGAGGAGCCATATCGAGTTTTAAGCAAAAATTCTCGAAACAGATAGAGAGGAACGACATGGACTTATGTATCAATAAGATTTAATAGTTGAAATATTATCATAAGAGGAGAAAAATCTATGTTCTAAGGGTTTGTTTTCAACACGGAAATGGATGAATGGGATTTTTGACGGACATAGACAAACCTCTTATACAATAGAATTGTAAATATCTGTGATATTCTGAGCGGGTAGATATGAATTTTCGATTTTTTAATGAAAGAGGCTGATGATGAAGGAATTATTGATGCATGTGAAATATATTTGGAAAGAGAAAAAATAATTCTCTCTATTGATACCAAAATCACCTATGGTTCGTATTTGCTCTATAACTCAGAAACCGATAGGTAAAAAAATTATCAAGAGCGTCCCTACATTCCAGTCAAAAAAAAATGTGAAAATATTTTGTACGTAACTTCAGTAGGATTTGAGATATCGCCACATGTCAAAATTCCGGAATAACTCGAAAACTGAAAAACATAGCTGAAATTCGTTTTGACCAATGAGTTATCAGTCTTCTCTATCTACAATGCATCTCATAACTGCCGTACTAAAACATTGAATTTGGCCCACACTGTACATCTTATTGAGGATAAGAGTAATCAATTCTTTTATTGAATTTTTTTCAATATAAAACCCATTCCAGAAGTACTTCTCCATGGAATAATGTAGTGATAGTATTCGATATTGCATGGCGTAATAATCGCTCCAGATAATGCCTGCAAAAGTCTAAACGTAAATATTATATATAACAATGAATTTATCAAAGTTAATGATGCATTAACTAACTCTTCATCAAACCATTTTTATTCGGAACATTTGGTCTCTAATAGTCTATATATTAAATTAATGTAAGTACAATGAATTTGATAATCAGTGGTGAGTACTTTAATATTTTGAAATACACAAAACCTGTATATTTTCCTGAGACTTGATTATATTTGCGTTTTTAAAAATTTTACATAGAATTCAATGAATCTCTATTTCCGATCACGTACTTATTGGCTTAATGATTACTTTGTGGGACCAGCAATCAAACAGGTAACTTCCTTTGATCCCATCTTTTATTAATAACCTCCAGCAGTGCCCAGGATCTCATGGGGTAATGGGGTAAGTCTATTGTACACTTCAGTTTGGAAATTACAGTCCGCAATTTGAATAAAACCTACACCAGTTTTGTGCAAAATTATGAAAACAGTTTCGCTCCCACCTCTGAATAACGGATTATCGAACCTCACTTCAGTTGATTCAAAAAACTTGTGCTTTCTCATGTAAATAATTTTTTTATTCGAAAATCGTTGCGATTTCGAAAAATTTCATGAGAAAAAAACTGGAATTTCTTTTCAATTAATATTTTCACTATGTTTTTCATGGGGACATAGTATGACCTTGAAAAAAATATCACCCGGTATATTTTCGCAACTACTGGACACATCTAATGAATTAATGAGTACAAAATTCCATTTGTGTAAATTGAGCCTAGATTTCTTGAAAACTGAAAGAGTTATCAACATAAACGTGACAAAAAAAATGAGTTTCGACACCCTGTATCTTGAGAACGGAGGTCTCTTGAACATATGTTCATAGCATTTCTTTATGTTTTCTGATGATGAATCTCCTGTAGAAATGAATTATCGCAAACCTGATACAATGTATAATTATTATTCGAAAGAAATGACGAAATGATATACCGCATTCCTCGCAGGTTCTCATGCTATTAAAAAATTACAACAAATTGTGTTTATTAAAGTCTCCGACTGTACATTTTTATCAAAAATAGGAATTTTAGAGTTTCATGAAAACATCGAGAAGAATAATCAACGTGTTCAGGGCCCTTTATACACTCAAAATATGACAGTTTATCTGGAACAGATTGACCAGAGTCTAGACCTGTAAGAACGAGCCAATCGGTTTATGAAAACGAGGAAGGTTGAAAGTATTCAAAATCCAAACATATTACCAAAACATAAATTAAAGCCAAATGTTCAATTTTGGCGCCATATCGAAAAAACAAGTTATACAAGTTGGTTAAAAAATGCATTGTTGTAATGAAGAAATGGAAGACTAAAACAAATTTTGCGAAGTTCTTTGTGCCTCAAAATAAACTGCATTAAATACACTATAAAGGGTGAAATCTTTTCTCATCCAAAATCGCCTAACGTGTCAAAGAAGCTTTCACTTCAAAGTTTGATACTGTTTTTTAAAAAGTTTTTCTCTAGTTTAGAGCGCACCCTGTAGATTTTCAGTATTCTGTGCTATATTATTTTTATATATGAAATAATATTCATTGATGCTTGATTTTATTTGATGTTGCTTTCTAATTATATCGAATAATCTCTTGTACAATGATTATTAAATTCATAATTGTATCCTGGCACTTACGAGATATCTCCAATTCCTGCTGGCAAATTATGCGTGAAGTACTTTCTTTTATTATTACTTTTGTGCATGAAAATATAGTGATTCCGAAGATTTCACCATAAAAAACGATATTCATGCCTATTGATGTCGAGATTCGGTATTATAACTTGTTGGTTTCAAGGAAATGAAGTAATATCATGCTTCCTGTAAACAATAATTGTGGTGCTCTATACCTCAAGTTAATGTAACTGTACATGAACCTTACAAGTATACTACTAGGATCAATTAATTATCACTTCGATATTAAAATACTTCAAGGAATGGATTCCAATTATTGATCTCCATCGAATGTCGTAACAAGTGTCAATTAAATGAATGCAATTAGAATGATCTTCATAACATGATCCTCTATAACTGTTTAGTTGACCAGTTCATATATATATATATATATATATATATATATATATATATATATATATATATATATATATATATATATATATAGTGTGTTCCAACGAAAATTTGACCCCTATAACTCCGAAATGAGTAACATTAGCGAAAAACACCAAGACACGTCGATTTTTGTTTCGAGGGGAGCATTTTCGAAATAAATCGAAACTTCTCAGATCAACCCCTACCCCAGCAACCCTAACTTTGAAATTCATCATAGGGAATAAGGGTCGAGTGGCACCTTACTGAAAAGGTCTGTCAATTCTCCACCTTGATTTGTCATTTTAGAATTTTAAATTAACATACAGGGTGTCCCAACCAAGGGTGAAGTTGAATTCCTGGAAATCCCAAATACTAAATGAAATAGATTTATTTTGGCATAATGCAAGCGCAGGTTTATGCTCGGTCTAGAAAAACGACCTACACTTGTGAATTTGGAGTTGGTGCAATCAATCCCTATTTCCAGCATCCCCAACTCAAAAATCATTCGATCGATAATAGGTCAAGTGGCACCTCGTTGGAAAGGTACTGCAATTTTCTCTTCGAATTTGGTATTTTCGAAATTCAGAATCATCATACAGGGTGTCCCGAAGCAGGAACATTGAAAATCCAAATAACTTTTGAAACTGGTTCATTTCGGTATACGAGAACATGTTTGATCCGAGAATATTACTTTCTTGTATGGTTATAGAATTTTTGCAATCAACCCTTCCATTCAGCATCCCCAACTTGAAAATCATACAAATAATTCAAGTGGCATATCTTCAGAAAGGTTTTTGAATTCCAGAATGATTAAAGCATTTTATTCAGTTCGGCTCTCCATACAGGATGTCGCTTTCGAAAAATTCAATATCGTCATTTGAATTTATCAACTAAAATTAATTCGAAACTGTTAAAAGTATTGGGGTACAATGTGTTGAGCATCAATTACGAAGAAATAAAGCTGATTTCTGCTTTGAAAATGTTCACATTTTTTTCATTTCCATCTGGCGTGCAGTCATCTGTTATTTCTCATTTTTGCAATGAAATATTATTATTATTCAGATCAATTCCTCATTATTGTTGTTGTTCGTCAGTTGAAATTAATCTGAAAATGGTTTATTCCACTGAGGAAAGGGTCGAAATTGTATCGAAGTATTTTCGAAATAACAGTTGTGCCAAAGAAACGGCAAGGACGATAGGAACCATCCTGAAAGAGAAAGGAGTCAGTCACCAGTACGTTAAATATTTGGTTGACAAATTCCTAGCTACGGGTTCGGTGGCAAACAAAAACATGAAGTGGCATGTCCTGTCAGAAATGAGGCAACGGAAGTGGCAGTAGTGGGTCATCTACAAATGGAGAATACTACTTCGATCAGAAAACTATCTCGTCTGACTGGTGTATCAGCTACAACTGTCCATAGAATCGTGAAACATCACAAATTTCACCCTACAAGGTAAAATTAGTGCATGAAATAAACGAAGATGATCCAGATCGTCGTTTACAGTTTTGTGAAAATCTAAGTGAAAACCTAAACGCTAATCCAAATTTTCTGAATAACATCTGTTTTTCTGATGAAAGCACCTTTATGCTCAGTGGTGAAGTGAATAGACATAATTGTCGATATTGGGACACACAGAATCCTCATTGGTTTAGAGAGGCCCACACGCAAAGGCCTCAGAAGTTGAACGTTTGGGCAGGAATTTTTGGCAATCATCTAGTTGGGCCTTTCTTTATTGAGGGTAATCTGAATGGAAATGGCTACCTACAGTTGTTAGAGGAACACATACATCCTAGATTGACAGAAATTTTACAGAACGATCCAACTCTTTCTGAGGACGAAATGCGTTTTCAACAAGACGGTGCTCCTCCGCATTATGATGCTCGGGTGCGCCAATATTTAGATGAAAATTTCCCAGGAAGGTGGATTGGTAGAAGAGGACCTGTTGAGTGGCCAGCCAGGTCACCAGATTTAAATCCCTAGATTTTTTTGTGGGGCCATCTAAAATCTAAAGTTTATGCCACAAGACGAGAAAACCTGGAGGAGCTGCGGATGAGGATTATCACAGAATGCCGACTTTTGACTCCTGAAGTTTTCGCTAATGTGAGAAGAGAGTTCGAAAATCGTCTGTATAACTGTATGGAGGTGGGCGGAGGTCATTTTGAACAATTGTTGTAATAATCAAGTTAGTTTTTGTTTTCAATTGAATACAAGTTCAATAAATCTCGTTTTCCTGTTTAGATGAGCATCCAATCAGTTTCTCCATCATCCCTCATCCTGATCCTCACGCCAGAAAACCTCGATTGCCAAACTGAAACCAATGCCTCAGTGATTCAGAAAATAGAAAAATCTTTCTGGAACTTTGCCACTCAACCTGTAATCACTTGTATGATTTTTGAGTTGGGGATGCTGAATGGAAGAGATTGATTGCAAAAATTCCATATTCACGCAAGAGAGTCTTATTCTCGAATCAAACATAAACATGTTCTCGTATTATACCGAAATGAACCAGTTTCAAAAAGTTATTTGGGTTTTCAGTGTTCCTGCTCCGGGACACCCTGTATGCTGATTCTGAATTTCGAAAATACCAAATTCGAAGAGAAAATTGAAATACATTTCCAACGAGGTGCCACTTGACCTATTTTCGATCGAATGATTTTTGAGTTGGGGATGCTGGAAATAGGGGTTCATTGCACCAACTCCAAATTCACAAGTGTAGGTCGTTTTTCTAGACCGAGCATAAACCTGCGCTTGCATTATGCCAAAATAAATCGATTTCATTTAGTATTTGGGATTTGCAGGAATTCAACTTTACCCTCGGTTGGGACACCCTGTATGTTAATTTAAAATTCTAAAATGACAAATCAGAATGGAGAATTGACAGACCTTTACAGTAAGGTGCCACTCGACCCTTATTCCCTATGATGAATTTCGAAATTAGGGTTGCTGGGGTAGGGGTTGATCTGACAAGTTTCGAATTATTTCGAAAATGCTCCCCTCGAAACAAAAATCGACGTGTCTTGGTGTTTTTCGCTAATGTTACTCATTTCGGAGTTATAGGGCGGTCAAATTTTCGTTGAACACACTGTATATATATATATATATATATATATATATATATATATATATATATATATATATATATATATATCGAGTAACGTGTGTGACCAATTCTATGATAAATTCGCATAATACTTCGCGATGAAGACATTTAAACACCAGTTGCAGGTACCAGGTACTCCGCAGGCTCTCGTCGACCTCGTATTCCTGTTCAGCGTTCTCAAAAATATCCGAGTAACGAGTGTGGGCAAGTTCTAAGATAAATCGTAATAAAACTCCAGAGGAAGACGTTAAAACACCCGTTACGGGCACTAGGTTTTCCACAGGCTCTCGCCGACCTCGTATTCATAAGCTGGAGCCTCGTTTTCGTGTTCAGCGTTCTCGAAAATATCCGAGTAACGAGTGTGGGCTAATTCTATGATAAATCGTCATAAAATTTTGAAGGAAGACGTTAAAGCACCCGTTGCAGGCACCAGGTACTCTGCAGGCTCTCGCCGACCTCGTATTCTTGTTCACCGACCTCGGTTTCCTGTTCAGCGACCTCGTTTCCGTGTTCGTCGTCATCGAAAATATCCAAGTAACGAGTATGAGCCAATTCTAAGATAAATCGTCAGAAAACTCAAGAGGAAGACGTTGCGGGCACTAGGTTTTCCGCTGGCTCTCGCCGACCTCGTATTCATGTGCAGCTACGTCGTGTTCAGCGTCCTCAAAAATATCCGAGTAACGAGTGTGGGCCAATTCTATGACAAATCGTCATAAAATTCTAGAGGAACACGTTAAAGCACCCGTTGCAGGCACCAGGTACTCTGCAGGCTCTCGCTTACCTCGTATTCGTGTTCAGCGACCTCGTTTTCCTGTTCAGCGACCTCGTTTTCGTGTTCATCGTCCTCAAAAATATCCAAGTAACGAGTGTGGGCAAGTTCTAAGATAAATCGTCATAAAACTCCAGAGGAAGACGTTAAATCACGAGTTGCGGGCACTAGGTTTTCCGCAGGCTCCCGCCGACCTCGTATTCATGTGCAGCAATCTCGTATTCGTGTTCAGCGTCCTCAAAAATATCCAACCAACTAGTATGGGCTAATTCTATGATAAATCGTCATAAAATTCTAGAGGATGACGTTAAAGCACCCGTTGCAGGTACCAGGTACTCCGCAGGCTCTCGCCAATCTCAGTGACCACGTTTTCATGTTCAGCGACCTCGTTTTTGAGTTCATCGTCCTTAAAAATACCCAAGTAACTAATGTGGGCCAATTCAATGATAAATCGTCATAAAACTCCAGAGGAAGACGTTAAAACACCCGTTACGGGCACTAGGCTTTCCACAGGCTCTCGCCGACCTCGTATTCATAAGCAGGGGCCTCGTTTTCGTGTTCTCGAAAATATCCGAGTAACGAGTATGAGCCAATTCAATGACAAATCATCATAAAACTCGAGAGGAAATCGTTAAAACACCCGTTCGGGCACCAGGTACTCCGCAGGCTCGCGCCGACCTCGTATTCGTGTTCAGCGACCTCGTTTTCATGTTCATCGTTCTTGAAAATATCCAAGTAACGAGTGGGGACCAATTCTATGATAAATCATCATAAAAATCCAGAGGAAGACGTTAAAACACCCGTTGCAGGCACCAGATTTTCCGCAGGCTCTAGCCGACCTCGTATTCGTGTTCAGCCCCGAAAATATCAGAGTAATGAGTGTGGGTCAATTCTATGACAAATCATCACAAAACTCAAGAGGAAGACGTAAACACCTGTTGAGGCACCAGGTTTTCCGCAGGCTCTCGCCAACCTCGTATTCGTGTGCAGCGACCTCGTTATAGTGTTCAGCGTCCTCAAAAATATCCGAGTAACGAGTGTTGGCCAATTCTATGACAAATCGTCATAAAATTCCAGAGGAAGACGTTAAAGCACCCATTGCGGGCACGAAGTACTCCACAGGCTCTCGCCGACTTCGTATTCGTGTTCAGCCTCCTCGAAAATATCCGAGTAATGAGTGTAGGTCAATTCAATGACAAATTGTCATAAAACTCCAGAGGAATACGCAAATACCTGTTGCAGGCATCAGGTACTCCACAGGCTCCCAGCGACCTCGTATTCATGTTCAGAGACCCCAAAAATCCCCGAGTAACCGGTAACTGCATTAAAATCCGTCCGACTGCATCGATAGTAAGGCCTATTTTTGGGCTGTAATGGCTCGAGTATTTATCAGTCTTTTGATTTCAATGTAAACGAATGTCCGAAAACATTTCGTTTTATTAACAATCGCTGAAATTTTCGAAAAATTAGTTGAAGAAATTTTGTTGAACTGGACTTCACAATTGCTCAAGTTGATATTCAGTACCATAAAATATTGTAAGAGGTGCTCTACTCTGGAGTCTATGCGCTCGTAGCGTGAAGCTGCACGAATCGCTATACTCAGTTGTGATTTTTCATTTTTGTATTCATTTATTTATTCGAATTAAAATTGATGATGAAGATTGAAATTAAATAAAACCATTCTATTCAAATTGTCACTATATTAACAAACTTATGACGCGTTTCACCACAGTGTGGGTTCATGAGATAAGATGTGCCTTGTATATTACATTGGTAATAGCAGGTATACAATTCAACACGAGGAAAATTAAAACAGGGTAGTTTCTAAATCAGAAAAGATTTAGTACTTACTTTTAATAGGCAATTAGACCTTAATTTGTCACCACTAATGAATCTTTTCAGTTCTTAAGGCAAACCGGTTTCGATTTTTCTCCTATTCAGCTAAGTTTATGCTTTTATCAATGTAATATATAGGACATCTTCCCCTTAAATATACTACTTATCTGATGAAGCTACAGTGGAGTGAAATGCATCATGTGTTTGTGAGTATAGTGAAAATTCGAGGTTGGAGGACTACATGGATTATGCCATAATGTGAAATTTTGATGCGAGTTACAAAAGGATCGGAAAAACAAAGTATGTAGAATGCCTCCAATGATCGTCCCTAAAGTTTGAGCTCAGGAAAATGAGATGAAGCGGGAGAACCATACATAATCTCTTATATGAGAACAGGAAGAAAAAACCTATTCTGACTATGACCTTATATTGAGATGGCATACTATTTAACAGGGATCAATAATTGTGAACAAAATCGTGTTGAACTTTTATTTGTATTCCTATATATGAAATACTGAAGCCATGTGACATCCAATAGTAGACACTCGTGTTGTTTTTATTGCTTCATCACAGTGCAAAGTACAAGTTAAGGAAGCGTGTGTCTGTCTGAGAGTAGGGGCAGAGTTTTCTGACCTTCATTTAAATTCAGCCGAAGTGATCGACTTCAGAAAATTTGAATCCCTTCTTCATTTCATATACAGAGTGTCACACATTGAGTTACTGTAGATACATCATGTGAAATATGAAGAAACGTCTTTACAGTGTGTTGTACTCGAAATACATAATGTTAATTTTATTTTTCCTTCTCTGTTTGTATCTTTTGAACTTTTCAAATTATGATGTTCAAATTTGAAATGAACGTTACTTTTAATAGTTTTCAAGATATGGCGCTGTGAAAATCACGATAACTTATTCAGCTTAAAAATTTCTTGAGAGTTTTGATAAATTGTCAAGTTTTTGAATGAAAATATAATTTTCTTTGCTGTATTTTCTGTACAACATTAATTAAGACTATAGTGTCTCATTTTATGTGTTGAAATTTACTTAAAATTATATACCTATGGTAAACTATACGGGGTGTCCCATTTTCGATTTTAGTACGGCAGCTATGTGTAATACCCTTAGCTCATAGTGTATTTCCAGTGTCACCATACTAGAAATGTCTCAGAACTTTTAAACCAGTCTTTCGGTGGTAACTGTACCAGAATTACAGGACCACTACATGGCCACCTCGTTCACTAGATATAATTCCGTTAGATTTTTTTCTCTAGGGTTGTGTTAAGGATTTATTATACAAACAAACACATAATTATATGAAAAGTAGAAACAAAATTGTTTAGCTCCAGTGACCAATATTCAAATTCTAAATGCATGCAGAAGTGTCACCGGACTTTGCGACCCTTGCATTTTGAAAATAGGAAATACTTAAGATAGTTTTTTTTTTCGTTACTAAATATTTTTAATGTTTAATAGAGATATGATTATGAGAAAAACTACCTGTACGTCACAGGTATCGGAATGTCGCTCTACTCTTGCCAAACTAGGGGAGCGGAGCAGGCTCCGTCTATTATAGGTACCTGGTCACTCGGGCATTGAGGGGAATAAGAAGGTGGACTCATTGGCCGCTCGAGGAAATAACCTGTAATTTATTGGACCTGAACCTTGGCTCGGAATTCCCCTGGAGACTGCAAGGATGAAAAATAACTTATGTTTGGACTTGAGGGTACGTGAGCACTGGATGAGTCTCTCAGGTCCCAGACACGCTCGACTTACCGTCAGTGGACCTTGCACTATGAGAGCTAAGACCAGGCTTAAACTCTCTAGGTTGGATATGAGAGTCTTAACTGTCATTTTAACGGGGCACTGTCGCCTTACAAATCACCTAAACAAGTTAGGATTGATGGAGGATCCTTCATGTAGGTTATGCGAAGAAGATGAATAATCAATGGAACTTGTGTTTACATATACATCATGCCTTCTACCCAATTTAACTCTCTGCCGATCAATGATGGCCAAAAAGGTGTTTTTAGCCAGAAGTTGTTTCAGTCTCAGTCATTTGATGTTCCGTCTGCAAATTTTTTGTTATTAGTCTCAACATCGCCCTGATATTGTTTAATTGACGTCATATCAATAGAATGTTCTTCGAAATAATGAAAGTTTTCTCGCTCTTCTGTCAAAAACTTGAGAAGGGAACCATAAAGATTAGAAACATTTAGTATAACTACAGATGGACTCTGAATTTGAGCACGTACCTTATTAAGCCTTTCTAAAATAGCATTCCAAATACGACATAAATGTAGTTTCAAGTTTTTCTGATTTAAGACGAATTCGCTTTACTTCATTTCGTGACACAGGTTACTCGGCTGTGTCATTTTCAATCATCTTCAAAACTTGTGTTTCACTCCAGGAATCCCTTAGACTTTTACAGGCATCCGCTATCGTAGACCACTGAGTAAGGTTCACTCTCTTGCGTGTCTTCCCTTTTCCTACTTCAAAAATACCTCGCATATACTTCTAACAGCACCATGAAGTAGTGGCAAGCTTCTGTGCAAGAATGTGCGGATGAAATTCTCACCGAATTCAATGAATGTGCTGCACAAGGGATGAACATAGCAAGTGATGTTTGTTGTTGAACCGTTGTACATTCCAGACATGTTTGATATGACTGACCACCACAATCGTCTAAATTCATATTTAACTTTTCTAACTCTAGAGTGATGGCATAAACATTTTTTGAGCCTAGTGTCCTACAGAAGATAAGAATCCAATAAATCTCCCACATGGCTGTCCACTATCTAAAACATATTGAATCCCAAGTGTGAGTTGATCCACGTGTGATGAATCCGGTGTAGAGTCCACAATTGAAGAAAAGTAGCTTTCGTTATCTCATCACCAATGCCTTTTAAGACTTTCTCAGTCATTAAATGAATAAATTAATCGTTTTTGGTAAGTAGCTAGTAGTTCCAGAGCTCTGGTTTGCGTATCTTTACACATGCTTCGCTAAAAATGGATCTAATTCTGATATTGAATAACATAATGTTATTTCCACTGTGGAGTCACCAAATATTTCATTGCTTATTTTGAAATTGTTTGTTTTTTCTTTTACGTGCTCTATTTCTGCCTTTCGGTTAATGACACGCCGGGGAATTCTGTCAACTCACTAACCCGGGAATTTTGCCGAATACAGCTTTGTTAGACAGAACTGACTTTACATCTCCTCCGAAAGATTAACACTCAAGCGATTTCCAGAATCCGAAAAATCGCACCAACTTTTTGGGGATTGAACCCAGGTAACTCTGCGCAGGAGACGAGCACCATATCCCCTACGCCACCGAGTCAGCTGCCTTAGAAATCTTACCTCTTGAAGCCAATCCTTTTACAACAGAAACAACCCCCATTAAAATGTTAAATGAAATGTAATTTCCTTGTTTATAGGTTATTTGTTTCGTTAGTGAAGTTGAATACAACCGTGAATCAAACCTCTAGCTTTTATGGCGAGAATACAGGACTTATGATTCGGAGAGCTTTCGTGTTGAGCTACTCGAATTTCTGCTCTTTTTTAATCATTAAATCCTTGATGGTCGAATTGCTTTCCGAATAGATAAGCCAATTTCTTTCTTTTCCTTCATGATTCTTAATTTTTCTGATAAACAGGTTTTTTTTAGATAACGTTGACGGTCGGAAGTCATTCTTGCACTTTTGTGAATTCACACGATTTGTTTTGTTCAAAACCATTTCTAATAATAATGCCTCTCGTCGTATCGTTTATTTCCCATATCTGGATCTTGGTTCAGTTTTATGGTTGATTGAATTTAATTACATTTCGCGAGTTTAGACGCTTCTTCACTAACGGACATCAAATTACTGCCATTTGTTGAAGGTATTTCATTGTCCAAATCAGAAGGTCTACCATAATTAATTAAATTTGAACTTCCAAAAAAAGCGTGCGAAAATCCTTTGAAATTTGCCGCTCCTAGGTGCGGCCTATAAGGCCTATTGGCAAATCCATTGATGCCCTATAATGAAGACTGAAAATTACCAAGGTGTTGACTCGCTGATAAACCAAACGATGCGTATATAAGCTAATATGTGGGGAAACGTCATGGGGCTGTATTGACTTTCTGTTCAGAACATAGTGGCCGGAACTAATATATTCAAAAAGAGGTACACACACTCTAATCAAAGCGGAATTTTGCCGTGTTTCTTTCCCACATTTGCGATGTCTTGTTTCTCAGTTTGAAATTGATAGAGACTGTTAGATTATGAATTCAGAAGTACTGATTGAAGGTAACTCTTTGTACTAGTTGTACACATTCATACGAATGTGTTAAAACCTAAAAAAACACATAAGAAAGTACCTCACAAGTATACATAATGAGGAGTACGAGTTTTTCTTCTAATTGATGACGTAAACAATTCGACAATTCGTTGCTTTCAGTAATTTTGAAATGGAAAAGGATGCGAAATTCAACCTTGAGTCGATCATCTTTTCTGACTACCTAGGTAAAGAATTGGCAGTAGTGGGATCGGAATTTGATTATATGGCAATATTACTTCATAAAATAAAAACAATGCTCAGTAAAGTTCGAACCGTCTCGGTTTCTACTTCTACGCTACTGCTCATTCAACCGTTCGCGATCATTACTTATGACGATAGCAGTATGTGGTTATTATCGGGAAGATTTATCTACTACAATCAACTAAAATATATATTTTCAGTCAATAGTAATTGATGGTATCGCGAGTGAAACATTCGGATTCGTGGGTGACACTTCAAAAAAACCTACATCTACATCATTTCACGAAAGTCTAACCGATATCACGAAAAGTTTTACCGAAACACTATTTTGACTCAGTAGAATGATATTTACCTATTTAATAGTTTGCACGTGATGAATGATTTTTAGTTTTCCAATATTAAAGAATACAGTGAAATACAATTTTCATCGAAATGGATGCGCGAAAGTGCTTATCTAACAAACCAATTTTTGTATTGCAAACTTACGAAGTGAGTTTCACAACACTTATATTATTTAGATGGGTTTATTCTTTATTGTTTTCATTCGTGTGGAATATATTTAGGACTTTCCCATGACCAGAATAGTACTTATTATTAGTCAATTAATTATTTTTGTCCTGATATCATTTTCACAAACATTTGAGTGTACATCGTTGTTTTCGGTCCAACAGAAAATTTACTAGTTATGATTGATTTTTCCGATAGCGCAAAAAATTATTGTCCAATGAAAGTTTCTTCACCAACTAGTTCACCAGCCTGACGTCTTCCATTGTTTGATTTCGTCAATTTTGAGTTGTTAATAATCCGGTCAATTTGGACATCCAAAGATATAGAAAATCTCACCCAGCTCAAAGTTCACAAAAATGGGTTGTTCGCGATTTTCAGCAGAACGTTAATCTTCATCATAAAATCAGTTTCGACAAAAATTGTAAATCAGATAATTATCTATAAGAATTTTGTGATATTTTTCATTCCAAGAGCCACCGTTTCTGAGATATAACGATTCAAAAAGTTGTAAGAGTTTTTTTTTTATTCCATGGACCTGTTGTGATTCTGTTCAATTTGAAACTATTGAACTAGAAGAGATATTAATTAGCGAGGATTGAAAATGGTAAAAGCTGTGTAATTAAACAAAATATAGAAATTCATCGTCTGATTCATAATTCTCTCATACTCCTGCTTCATCTTCTTCTTCTCCTTGTTCTCCTTCATCCTGGGTACAAGTAAATTGCCTCCGTACTGATGCATCGCTTGTCCATTGGTATTAAACAAATCCTCTATTGTTGGTGATTTAACATTGGAACACAATCGACCTTGACAATCTGTACATGCTATAGAACAAAATAGTCAGTTCTACATCCCTATTAACAGTTGTAATTGTTGTGTTTAGAAGTTGTTCTGGTGCAGATGGGAGTAAAGTCTGGATTGGTTCTAATATACATTCTGTCGAAAAAGTACCGGAAATTGTTCAATGAAACACAAAATATTTATTTTTCATCCAAATTTATTGTATGGTAAGTAAGGCCCTTCCGAAATAATACATTTACGCCAACGAATAAACCAATCATCAAAACATTTTTCGAACGCTTTTTCCAAGATCGACGCGAATTCTCTATTATGTAATAATTTGAGTTTTGGAAAAAGAAGAAGTCCGCCGGAGCCGTATCAGGTGAATACAGTGGTTGTTTGATGGTATTTGTTGAGATTTTGGTCAGAAAATTATTCACAATGAGATTGTGAGATGATGCATTATCGTAGTGCAAAATCCACACATATGGCTTTTTCGACGAATCGATTCTCTCAAACACCGCATAACGATCAGGCAATATTATTTATCTACAGTCTGACATACTGGCAAGAATTTCCGAGTGTACAACACCGCGATAATCAAAAAAAACAGTCAACATTACCTTGACTTTTGATCGATTTTGACGTGGTTTTTTCGGTTGCGGTGTGCTTGGATGCAGCTCTTCCGAAGCTTGTTGACTGGTTTATATGTCAAACTCATAAGCCCATGTCTCATTACCAGTTGCAATACAGTTTTATGAATGAGGGGTCGGAATCGACTCGTTGTAGCAGTCTTTAAGTAATTCAATTTTTGCAGAAAATTCAGGTCTCTTGGAACAAGTCAAGCAGCAACGCGTTTCATGCCCAAACAACCGTTTAAAATGGTACTTATTGATTCGCGAGACACAAACAGTTCTTTTCTCAAACTTCAATGACGTTTACCATTTCCTTCACTTTATCGATCTCAGTTGAAGATGTTGATGGCCGACCAGAGCGAGGCGAATCTTCCACCACATCTCAGCCGCTGTTTAATGCACTGTACCACTCATATGCACGTGTTTTTGATATAGTCTATTCACCGTAAGCCTTCTTTAACATTTTCAGCGATTCGGCATAGCAATACAAAATTTGCGACCAATTATTTGTTCGGTATTTTTATCGATTGTAAAAAACGCTTATGAGAACTGATAACATGGAGCACTGTAAAAAACTAAATGAAAGATCGCGTTCAAACTCCGCGTCAGTATAGAAAACAATTGTGCCAATTTAGTAACAAGGAAAATTTCGACAATCCTTCAAGCAGATTTTTTACGTAATCAATTCACACTACTTTTTTGACTGAATGTATCATCGACCTACTTGCAAATCCAATCTTTTTGTCTAGCAACTGATAACGAAGCCATATTTGAACCTGGTAATATACACGAAAGAGATGTTGATGAGCAGCAACTGAGGTGAGAGGAAGACAAGCTAATTGAACTTGTTTCTTCTTCTTCTTCTTAAGGTGCCTCTTCTAACGAAGATCGGCGATCATCAGGGCAATCTTTACTTCGGAGGCCTCTGCTCTGAACAGGGACTTCGTACTCTTGTTATACCACTGTCGTAGGTTCATGAGCCAAGATGTTCTTCTTCTGCCGGACGCTTGTCTTCCTTGGATCTTGCCTTGAATGATGAGATGATGCAGTTTGTATTCTCCATTTCTTATAATGTGGCCGATTGGAGTATTGGAGTTTCCTCAACCTCGCAGTGGTGAGTAGTTGAGCGTCGCTGTTTACTCTTCGGACAATTTCGGCGTTGGTCACGTGGTCTCGCCATGAGATGCGAAGCATTCGCCGGTACACCCACATCTCGAATGCAGTTATTTTATTCTCAAGACATTGAGTTATAGTCCAGCCTTCTACTCCATACAGCACAATGGGAAAGGCGTAACAGCTAACCATCCGCAGACGCAAGTCGTGACTAAGATCTATGTTCGTGAGCAGCCTCTTCATCTTCACAAAGACAGCTCTTGCCTGTTCGATTCTGCTTTGTATTTCGGGTTTCATCACCCCCTTGCTGGTTACTAGGCAGCCAAGATATTTAAACTGCGTGCACCGCTCAATTTGTTGCCCATCCACTTGTAGCGTAGCCGGTACATCACCTCTCTTATTAATTACCATAAATTTCGTCTTTTTGATCTTTAGTTGAATACCATACTTTCTGCTGGCAACATTTACACGGTCTAGTAGCTGTTGTAGGTCTTCTGCCGACGTGCTAATGAGAACTGTGTCATCAGCGTACCTGATGTTGTTGCTTCAGCCATTATTCTTTCCGAATAGAGGTTGAAAAGTGTAGGCCAAAGCACCCATCACTGCCTCACTCCTCTTATGATTGGGATGGCTCTTGTCTCATCAGAGTCTACGAGAACTGACGCCACTTGATTCCAATACAAACTTGCAATAGTATAAACATTTATGTCGTCCACTTCAACATCCTTCAGTATCCCGATGAGTAGAGTGTGTCTGACCTTGTCAAAGGTTTTTTCGTAGTCGATAAAACTGCAAGCCTAACAGCGCATCTCTTGTCCCAAATCCGTTCTTGAAGCCAAATTGTTCGCTAGAGATGTGTTCATCACATTGTCTGTATAATCCTTCAAGCAGATTTTTTAAATAATCAATTCCCACTACTTTTTTGACTGAATGTATATTCGACCAACTTCTAAATCCAATTTTTTGATCTAGTTGATAACCAAGCCATATTTGAACCTGGTAATAAACCCGAACAAGATGCTGATGAGCAGCCTCTTAGGTTGGTTGAAGACAAGCTAATTAAACTTGATTTTCATTTCGAGTATTTTCACGAAAAATGCGTATCGAAACTCATCTAAGTAGGTAGTTTTTTAGGAACTCCGGACATAGAAAGAAGAAAGCGCATTGAACTAAATCTTGTTTTTCAAACATGTTGAAAACTTTTGTATTAGCCCTTCTGCATGGGCGTACTATAGCTTTTACAGGGGGGGTGCAGGGTGTCAAAAGATGAATTAATTTTTGCCAATGACTTATGCTGAAAAAGGCAGATTTCTAAACTCCAATCTCAGTCAACTAGAATTTACTTAGAAACATCAAAATGCATATAAGTTAAGCTGCGGGCAAACCACAGTTACCTTTGAATAAATAATTAAGCAAGTAATAAAGGACCGTATATCGTTTACATTTAATTTATTACAAAGGTGAGAGATGTAGATGTTTGAATTGTGGAGGCCGTTACTTGATGTAGATCCATGATATAAATGAGATAAAAAACACAAGGTTTAACTTTAATCTACACTTTACACTTATTTCCATCCAACTTGTTCTACGATTTGTTTATAATACCATACTCTTCATTCTGTTTTTCATTCTTGATAAAGCTGCTGTGTCAGCGAAACGTCGTCGAATTTTTTCAAATAAAGTGTAGATTAAAGTTAAACCTTGATGTAGATGTGGTAGGTAATTACACTCAATTATATATGATATACATGCATTGCATATATTACAAATATATGTGTTACGAACCACCACAATAAACATAAAACAAATACCAAAAGTTAGCCTTAATGTCTCAGTTCGGTCATTTAACTTTGGCCATAAGAACGATACTTTGGATTTTATAATAAATACTTATTAATAAAAAATAATGACAACTAAGTACTAAGAAACAACTTGAGAACAAATAGTAAAGTAAACCTTTAAGTGAGTAGTGTAGGTATTATCCTATTAGATACAGACATATACTCGTACCTTGCAGAGGGATAAGCAGATGAGACATTTCCATCTATGTTAGGGGGGTCCGGACACCCAAAAAACCCCTTATATACGCCCATGCCCTCCTGAAAAATGTCCTATCACAGCCAGTTATTGCAGGTTGTAGTAGTGAATGATTTTGACGCTTTGCAAAAGTGAATAAACTTCTCGTTGAATATATTTTTGTTTAATTTTCAGCTTTTCCAAGTTCATCAACAACGGTTGTAATAGTAGCATTGTATTATTTATTATTTTATATATGTTTCACTGACCGATAAAAAAATATTTTCACTTGTAGGACAGCTTGAGTGATCTGAACTAATACGTATTATGACGATTACAACTTTTTGGCTCTTAGGAAAAAAAATTTGAGACTATTTTTAGGTAATTATCGGCTTTACTGTTCTCATGAGTATTTATTTTACAATAGGACTTACCAATTTGCTGAAAATCGCGAAAACCTACTTTTGGGACATTTGACATCAACAAAATTTTCTCCTGGTATTAAATCGATGAGGAGATTTCATTTATGACGATTTCTCAAACAATCAACCAACTTTGGGCTGGGTGCGATTTTTTTTATCTTCACTATTATTTTTAGTCTAATTTGACTGGACCATAATGAACACAATAAAATGGAAAGAGTTTTTTTTCTACGTCTTTTTTGTTTTTCGTCTTTTTCCTATTATAGTCTCAATTTTTAGAGATCTGTTTCCCAAAAGAAAAAACGAAATTCCTCATAACATCACTTTGATGTCTGTTCACCTTTCAGGACAATTTTCTCAGAATCAAGTGTAGGTATACAGTGAATTTGTAACTGAATGTTCAAGTCATCAATCTCTCGAGAGATTGAGAAAATTCTAAGTCAACGCAATCGTGATGATACAAAATAATAATACATACAAAAATTCCTATTGTAAAAACATCGTTGAGCTTCTCCTCATTTTCAAAATTTTATGACGAATATTTTAAAACCAGAAAAACCAGTTCAGTGTCTACGATTGTTTTGTGATAGCTGATAACTTCGTTATTTGAAACGATAGAAGTGTACCAAAAATTTTCAATTATCTAATGAGCCTGATTTTATATATACATACTATATATGATATATATATATATATATATATATATATATATATATATATATATATATATATATATATATATATATATATATATATATATATATATATATATATACTTTTTAAAAGCGAGGTTTTTCTGCTTAGTCGCTTCATTCTCTCTTGCATTTCATGATTTATCAAACGACGACAAGGGTGAAAGGAAGGGGGTTTGGGACAGGAATCTGTAACAATGGAAAAAGAAAACCAGCAGAAAAATATACTTCTTATAAGGTACTGGAGGTAAATATGGGCCGGAGGGTAATATGGACCAATGCTCACAATACTAAAATGACACTTTTTCTTACACATTGTGGCAACGGTGTACAATTGCTTTCAAGTCGGTGAGTTAAGATTTGGTTGAATCGCGCCCTCTAACTAAAATATGTTTATAGTAAATTAGGTTATGTTCAACCGACCGTGAGGCTAGACATATTTATAAGTTTTCTTCTTTGTTTACGAATTAAATTCAGTGTTGAAAATAAAAGGTTTTGATTTTAATAACGCAAAGGTAAGTTGTGTAGTATAGACCATTTTTGATGAACTTTATAACTTTTTTGTAAAAGTTATTTTTTTCTTATATAAATTCGGTACATAGTCAATTCGGACAATATGGGCCATGTTTATGGCGGGTTATATGCACCGCGGCGCATATAGCCCGACTTCAGTTTCTTTGGAGATTATTCGATAAAATCAAAATTATTTTTTTAATTGTTATTACAGATGGGGCCGCGAAAGCAATGGAGTCAAATTCAACTCGAAAATGCCCTTAAGGCAATAAATGAGGGGCAAAGCCAAAGAGCTGCTAGTAAAGAATTTAAAGTGCCTAGACGAACTCTAAAAAGATATTTGGACAATGGTTTGTCAGAAAAACGACTTGGTCGCCCAAGCATTCTCAGTGTACAGCAAGAAAGGGATTTTGTTCAGCGAATAAAACGGTATTGCGAAGTTGGTTTACCTCTTACACCAAAGTTAGTCCGTCGTCAAATGTTCAAATATTGTAAAGTCAACAACATTCCCAACCAATTTAATGCAGAAAAAGAGATTGCGGGTAAAGACTGGTTAAAGCTATTTATTGAACGAAATTCAGACTTGTCAACAAGAAGAGCGCAGGCTATGAACCCCGCTCGAGCGCAAAAACTTAACAAGACAATTGTATCGGATTATTTTATGAAGATCTCAGAGCTTATGAGGACTTTGCATCTTACAAACAAACCTCAAAACATATACAATATGGATGAGAAGGAATGCCGACTTACTATTCACCACCAACAACGTGTTCTCGCTGCAAAAGGAGAGAAAAGAGTTCATTTGGTAGCGCCAGAGTATGCAGAGAATGTTACAGTAGTGGCTTGCTGTAATGCAATTGGTAACTCAATCCCACCGATGGTTCTATTCAAAGGTAAGCGACTTAAAAGTGAGTTTCTTGACAATCTACCACATGGAGCATTGGTAAAATGGCTCCCAAAGGAAGTATGACCACAGAGCTCTTTATTGCCTTCTTATAGCATTTTTCTAAATATAAATGTAACAATGGTCCAACGCTGCTTGTATTTAATGGGGCCTCAAGCCACTTGGATTTTACCATTGCGGAAAAGGCGGATAATCTTGGCATTACTCTATTTTGCCTACCATCAAATACAACCCATGAGCTTCAACCACTGGACAAAGCTGTTTTTCGGTCGTTTGAAGCTCATTGGGACAATGAACTTTGCGTTACTGGGACGCTAATCCACAAAGATCACTAAATAAGGCTAGATTTAATATTATTTTGTCCCGAGTTTGGCCTAAATGTATGACTCCAGATAATATTATAAATGGATTTAAAGCGACAGGATTATTTCCTTTAAATTCAGAAGCAATTCATGAGTCAGCCTTTGCGCCTTCATTGCCATCGCAAAGGGATATGAAAAGAAGCATATTAAATAACAGTCCTACACCTAATACTCAGGATCAGGTGTTACCAGATTATGATACTCATTTATCGTCGGATGAAGATGATATGACATTGGCTGTTATAGCACACAGGACAAAAAAAAATTCTAATCATCTGTCTCCTGACATAGACAAAAATGTATTAAATACGTCATTTAAAGAAATGTTGCCGACTCCTCTTAACCCAACTAAAACAGTGGCAATTCGCAAAAAAGCATTAAATTACAAAGCTCAGCAGGTGACAAAGGACCTATTTAACTCTGTAAAAAGTCACTCGTCTCCGAGGTCTCCATACCCCTCAACATCTAAACAAAGTGCCAAAAACAGGCGGCTACTGAATCTTGGTTTTGTGTTGCTTGTCAATCTGATGACCAAAAGATATGAGGATGTGTGTTAACTGCAATACTTGGTACCATGAGGAGTGCGTTGGTTTAGAAGAGGATGATACAGAAAATTTTGAGTGTTGTTGAACTTTTTTATGCGCAATATTTAGGATTTTTTTCGTTGAATGTTATAAAATTAATTATTTTACTAATAGATTTTATTTAAATATAATTTTTTTTTTTGTATTAATATGTTGTGTTTAATAAAGTTCTTTATCAATTATAGGTAATGTTTTTAGGTGGCCCACTGTGAGGATAATATGGGCCGAAAGAAGACTTTACTAATGTAATAATTTTTTCTAAATTAAGTTACCCTTACAAAATAATTAATAAAGGAATAACATAATGTATTATATGAGTTTTCACTACCGTATTAAAATATTATATTCAACGCAAAAATATTTATGTAAACTGAGTGTAAAATAAGGAGGCCCATATTTACCTCCAGTACCTTATGTCTAAACAAATCTAAGAAAAGATTTTACATAGCAAGCAAGGTCATGAAAAGGACTAAGAAGATAATAAAAAAAATATTTCCTTAAATTCCATCTCTGTTTGACCGAGAGAGCCCCGATGTCCAGGTTCAGTCTTCCAAGTGATGCCGATTATGATCTTTAGATGTTTTAGAATCATTATGAACCCAATAATCTGGGTTGACATCGCCCATATATAATATTGTTTTGCTATAGAGTGTCTCAATATAAACGTCAAAAAATTCTTTTCAAATTGCATACTCAGTATATTTCCACGAAAAAAGACTTGATCATCAATTGTTCTCACATCTATTTAACTTTTCAACTCATTTGAATTGCGCCATTTAAGAGATTTTTCACTGTTGTTTACCATTAAGTATAGTTAGAAAAGATTTTGCAAGCAGAATTGATTTTGTTGTTATAATCCCATGGACAATTTCAACATCTTGATATGCAGATATACGATAAAAGCTACACTGGAAAAAACGAATATCGCTTCTTATATTGACATTACTTAGAGTTGTCGTGTAACCTTATTCTCTAATTTTATATCTTAAATGCCTTTTCATATTTTATTAATAACCTTTCAACCCTTATTTCGGTCTCAATTTTTTCGTTTTCGACCCTTAAACCCAATGAGTTCTCAAAAAAATTTTAATCTTTATTTCGGTATATTGAAGATGGAATTAGAAAAAGAGTTTATGAAGTTCAAGGTTTTCATCGAGATTCAATGATCTGTACCAAATTTCAAATTAATACTATATGATATTCATTTTCAATAATACCACAGAAATTTCATATCTTTCTTGGGATTCAAGGTAATAACGCATTTGTCTGCACATTTTCATTCGAATATATTCAGCCGTTGTTGCTTGAATGAGTAATAAACATTCAAACTTCGAAATATACAATTTTCATGATATTAGTTGGGTGAAATTTTATAAAATGTAACTAAAAAGTTTTTGAAAATTTTTTCAAATCAACCTTGATTTATTTGTCAATACTGTCTTCAAATTGATCTCGATTAATTCTTTTCAGGAACGTCTTGCAAATACGGATCTATCAGAAAAACTTTCAGAAAGACTCACGAATTTGCAGATTGAGAGTAGCAGAGAAAACTGTTTGAGTCGTCAAAACAGTGCAAATCCTGCACTGCCACCACCACCACCACCGGTAAAGTTGATTAATTTCCTTATATTTCATCTTATATTTGAAAATTTGCAACAACATGAGGATTCAGACTTCATTGATAATTCGAGGAGATTTTTCTATGAAATGAATCATCGAAAGTCTTTCGGAAAGATTGATACTTTTCTTATGAGAACTGAATTCAATTAGCCTAATCTATTTTCCTGCTTTAACGAATCAAAATTTTACATTTGGATTCTGATCTAAAGTGATAATCTTTTTTCCGATATTCCAGTAGGGGAAAGTCGGGTTAAACAGGGTAGTTGGATCAAACTGGGTACCCCTCTATATTTGTGAATAGTGATGCGATCTAATATTTAATTATGGTAAATCATGTATTAGCACCACCTTAGAACTTGAGTGAAATTTGCTTTCGAATTAGGTGAAAATCATCTTAATCACAACTTCAATAAAGAAAAAACAATAGCTGGGAACGATTGGGTATTCGGTTTTTTTTTTCAGAGAAATAAAATATTGTCATTAAGAAACTCAAAGAAAACATCAGTTGCACGAGCTAAGGTATTGAAAAGAATTGCAGTTCTAAAATGCTTTGACTTGTTGGAAACCATGTATCAAGAATATGAACCTTGAAATGCATATTATGAACAGGAAACATGAAAATTATATAGTCAACATCCTAGCTGATATGTTACTAATGGCAAAACTTACTGGCAATGCTTTTCAAAGAACAACAGTAACGAAAATTACACAACTTCGACGATTTCAAGTGACTGGAATATTTTTTTTAATAGGGACATATTTCTGTAACACTTATATGTTCCTTCTGATACAACTGAGCAATTACTTGGAACGTATTTATCTGAACATTGAATTCCGCAAATGTGGGAAGTGACCACGTTTACTTCTTGGGAAAATCAGGATGAATATGAAACCAGTGAAAAATCATACTGAAACCAAACAGGTTAAAAAGATCAATGTCGAGTCATTGTGGGACCCTTTAATCAGAATGCTGAATCAGAGTAGAATCGAGATCAAAATCCAAAACAATCCAATACGAGAAGAAGATGTGTACAGAAGCTGGGAGAACCTGAAGAAATATTATTTGAGAGTCTTGGTACGAGAACCATCAACGAAAAATTGACACTTACAGTAAGACGCCATGGTTCTGCTCCGAAGTGAAAAAAAATGTAAAGAGAAAAAAACAGCCTCCCTGGTAAAACAAATAAAAAACAAATATTGGGAGTCTTTTTCAAACAGACTTGAAAGTGACTTTTTACGGAAGACAAAAACAAAAACGAACTTATAGAGACTAACCAAATACCAAAGAATTAATCGGTTGAATATCTAACCAGACTATACGGCAAGACGGAAAACGAAATAGTTCATGAAACCAACACCCCGGAAATAACGATCTACGAAGACGCATATATAGAAGAAGAAACATTTGAGTTAGGTTAGATTATTCAACTCAAAAAACTGAAGAATAGGAAAAGTGCTGTACCTGATGGAATAACAAACGAACTACTCAAATATGGCGGCCAAACATTACAACGAGAATTTCTAAAACTCGTTCAGTTTCTGTTTTTCAAGAAATACCAGACGATTGGCGCACTAGTATCACTATATTACTGTTCAAAAAAGGTGACGAGAAAATACCAGCAAATTATCGAGGGAATAATTATCTAAATACTGCGCACAAGTTAAAAGCTAAAATAATTACAATGAAAATGAACAGCATCATCTCACTGTCTGATGAACAGCAAGGATTTTGATCTGGAAGGTCATGTACAGACGCTGTTTTTGTGTTAAGGCAAATAACAAAGAAGTCCATTGAGTATAATAAACTAGCTTTTATATGCTTTATTGAAACCATTTGACCGCATTCAGCTAAGAGACATCATAACATTACTTTACAACTTAGGAATACCACATAATCTAATAAAGACTATCGAAAACAGATATAAGGATAACAAAACGTTCCCGAAAATAAATGGAGAACTAGTAGGTTTGATCCCAGTGGAAAGTGGCATTCGACAGGGAGATTCATTGAGCCCTCTTCTCTTCAATATTTTCATAAATACGATAATAAAGAAGATAGGACCACTTAGTGGATATAAAATGGGAGACGAAGAGATCAATATTGTAAATACTTTCAATATGATGATTTCCGCAACCAAAACCACATGTATGACAACATCGAAAACACCTTTAAGATGCAAGCCGGAGCTGGATGGTACGGTAATTGAGCAGGTCATGAAATTCCAATATTTGGGAATCGAATTGTCAGGATTTGGAAACGTGGAACTGGAAGTAAGGAATCAAACTTTAAAAACGTCAAGAGTGGCTGGATGCCTTAACACCACGATATGGTACTATAAACATACAAACATCGAAACTAAATCGAGAATTTATAAATCTGCTACTAGGCCGATAATGTCATACTGCTGAAACCAGATCTGATACAACGACTACCAAGCGAATGATGGAGACAGCAGAAATGAGTGTTCTCAAGAAGGTTGTAGGAAAAACTTTATGGGACAGAGAAAGGAGCGAGAACATTCGCAGGACATGTGGAACACCGGATAACAATAATTGGACACTTGAGAGGAAGCGAGAGTGGGATACCCAAATTACCCGAATGGACAACTCTCGAATTGTAGGAATAGTAAGGGATAAATCTCCGTTTGGTCGTCGAAGTCCAGGAAGACCTCGTAAAAGATGGAGTGATAACTTAAGAATGCCGAGGGAAGGTTCTGAAGATTGAACAGGCAGCAACTGCCTATTAAGAAGGAAGAAGAAGAAGAAGGAAGATGATCCTGTGCAGGGTGAAATAACAGCAAATGACAAAATAGAACCAACTCTAATGCGAGAAGACGTTGAACCTATTTAAGATAATAGAGAAACTATGCATCAATTTTGAATGATGATTGTGAACCTTCACCAAGATTCTCAAGTGGACGTCGTAAAAAGCATTAACTTTATCAAAATCTGAAATCTGAAGATGCCCAGTCATCTGCAGCTGATAATGTTGAATCTGCTTCGTCATTGTTAATTCCTTCCAAATGCTTAAACCACCGTTCCATGGAACGATATGAGAACAACGGAAAATAAATGATAGGAGAAGGGTAAGACTGCCATAATGAGTGCATTAGCCTACACACTCGAGTTAGTAATTGCTGAGAGAAACAAAATGAAAACCAATGCACGAGCTGCGCAAAAGAAAAGATAATGTGAATTATGAACAAAAGAATCATCTGAGAAATTTAAAAAAGTCCCCGGGAGAACAACAAATCGTCCACATTAAAAATATGATGTAGCGAGAAGAAAAAGATTAAGATTCCACCAGATACTGTTTCTGCATCAGAAGGGGAAGAAAACTGTAACGAGATGTGAATCTTCTTTGATAATAAGGATAAGGTGAATGATCTGTCATAGATGGGCAAGAAACATGCAGCAATAAAGAAAGTGACATGTTTATTTGAGACCTTTGTTCTTAGAAATTTCATCATAATACTTTTAGTAAATTGTATCATAACTATTAATAAATTCTATCATAACTAATAAATTGTTTTTACCTTAAGAATACTTTTTTTCCAAACAGGTAGGGATTCTATTTTGCCCCACTGGGGAAGCGGGGAAAACTTTGCTTTTTTTTCTAAGCATAAAAAGGTTTTTAAAGTATCGCTCTCAACAACCATATTTAATATCATTCGATGTTTTTTTTAGACCGAGTCAACGAGTCAAACTTTAGGTTCCAGTTCTACACCACTTTCCCCTATATGTTTTAAGGAATTTCTATTCTGTTGGTTTCAGCATTGATTCCAATTTAATCATCTTCAAAAAATTAGATTAGTGATAATATGTGGTATTCCTAATTTCTTTTCAAAACACTTGAGAATATTTTTCTGTTCAATAAGTTTAACATAATTTTATTTCAGTTACCGCTGGAGGATTCGTCATTGTTGCTTCCGAATACTAATGGACAATCACCCAACACATCGAAATTAACGAAACTCCAGAAACCAAAAGCACCACCTGTACCAGAAAAACGCTCCACTCTTTCGTATCAACCTCCACCATGCCCAACGCCAGATTACGACACCCTCAGTATTTCATCTTCAATGTCGATACAAAAGCACAATGGGTTCTCCAAATCTAGTCAAAATGATAACGTGGAGATGGTTTCACTGGAATCCTTTGAAATGTATAGTACTTCTGGAGACAAACCAAGACCTCCAGATATATATTTCTCGAATAATACAACCCCAACGAATGGGTCCATATCATCTCGTACTTCCACTTTGAAGAAACAGAGACCTGTGAGTGTGACAATTGGAGAATATGGAAACGGTACTATTAAGAGGCAACCTGGAAAGCTAGATTTTCTCCAAAATGGTGTTAACGAAATTGAGAAAAGAAATAATCAGCCCATCACTAGTCAGTTGGCGTCAGAACTTGCTCAAACTTTGAATCGGTCTAATCTTAAGAGAAGGACTGAATCTATGGTGAGTTGACTCAAGGTTTTTGGTGAAAAATTGTAATCGTCTGATTTCAGTGTATTGCTTTATCGATATTATATTATAGGGGCTGGTCTGAAAAGCTCCCGATGCAACAGTGATACAAGAAATTTTTTCTTTAAATTTATTTTTCTCCTAAGTGTAACACTACCCCCATCGATAAATTTGATTAACCCTTTCGAATGGTACTCGGGTGTTCCTTCAGAACATGATTGTTTACGAAAGTGATGCTCGCGATTGGAGCTAGACCTGGAGGTGAAACACTTGAAACCACAATCCGTTGATTTTTGTCATGGCATTTCCATGACAACCCTGACAAATATTACGCAAGAAAACGCAGAACACATGGACGCTAATGACCTCTGGATGGAGCTGGAACAAGCCTTCGAATGTGCGACAGCCCTAAATAACACAACCACTAACGATCATCCCAAAAAACCTTGGATAACTTCACACACATGGAGTCTCATTGCCGAAAGGAGAGAGCTCAAAGTTAGAGGCACCGCTGATGACAACAATAAACAAAAGTATAGCGACCTTAGCAAAACGATTGACAGATGTATAAACAACGACAGAAACTCATACGTAACGTCAATATGCGAAGAGATCGAAAAGCATGCTAACTCAAATCAGCCTCGAGATCTCTTTAAAAAGGTTAAAATGCTCTCAAAAACATTTCAAGTCCACTACTTTCCAATAAAAGATGCACACGGAGTCAGGTTAACAACCAAACCTGAAATCTTAGAACGTTGGCAGCAATACTGTTAGAACCTGATGGCCCCAGAAGAAGAGGATGTGCAGAGCCATGTGGACTTAGAAAACATCCAGGAACGCGAACCTCCTATAATCAAATCTGAGGTGGAAACGGCCATACATAAACTTAACAAACATAAATCTCCTGGTTCAGACAACATCGTCGCTGAAATGATTAAGAACAGCAGTAGCAATGTCACAGATCTACTCCATCTGATCTGTACGAAAGTATGGGATAATGGTAAGTGGACAGAAAGATGGACCGAATCAATATATATCCCTCTACATAAAAAGGGAGCTAAAGACGAGTGTGGCAATTACAGGACCATCGCACTGATTAGCCATGCTAGTAAAGTTCTTTTACAAATTATACAGGAACGATTAAAGAACTACCTTCTTCTTCAAATCCCCCCAGAACAGGCAGGGTTTGTTCCAGGTCGTGGAACGCGAGACCAACTTATGAACTTACGACAAATAATAGAAAAGGTGTACGAATACAATGTACCAGCTATCTTCTGCTTTCTTGACTACACTAAAGCATTCGACACCGTTCAATGGGGAAAACTATGGAACATCCTGAGTGAAATGGGGGTCCCGAAACATCTTATATACGTCATAAAGGCCCTGTATGACAAGAACAGAGCATACATACAAATAAAAGGGAAACGTTCAACAGGTTTCAGGGTCGGAAAAGGAGTCAGGCAGGGGTGCATTCTCTCCCCAATTCTTTTTAACATATATGGAGAATGGATTATGAGAAAGGCGTTGGAAGGCTGGGAAGGCGGAGTATCTATTGGTGGAAGAAAAGTGTCAAACTTACGCTATGCAGATGACACGATAATCTTGGCGAAAAACGAACAGAAAATGCTTGAACTTCTACGACGTGTGGAAGCTGTTAGTCTAGAAGCGGGACTACGACTAAATAGGACCAAATGTTGTCTGCTGATTGTGGACAGATCCCAGACAATCCCAGTACCAGTTCAGCTCATCCATGATATAGAAGTCAGTGACACTGTTATTTATCTTGGCGCAAAAATAACCAACAAAGGAGGCTCCGAACAGGAAATCAAGAGAAGGATTGGGATGGCAAAGGAAGCTCTGGGCAGACTGGACAAAATATGGAAAGACCACAAAATCCGTAAGATGACCAAAATGAGACTTCTCAAAGTACTGATATTCTCCATCGCAACCTATGGGTCAGAATCCTGGACGCTAAATGCAGCATGCCGCAGGAGAGTAGAAGCTTTTGAGATGGTGTGTTATCGCAGGATGCTAAGGATCCCTTGGGAGGCTCATAGAACAAACGTATCCATACTCAGGGAACTGAAAATTCAGGATCATGAAAGGCTGCTCCCAACAATCCAGAGACACATAATTAAATATTTCGGTCATGTGATACGGAAGGACGGAATGGAGAAGATTGTTGTCCAAGGAAAAGTGGACGGCAAAAGAAAGAGAGGCAGATCTCCTGTTAGATTCTTGGACCAAATCAAGTACCTAACAAATATGTCAGTGGCAGAAGTCATGAGAACCGTGGAGGACAGAGAAGCATGGAGGAGGCTTGTACCATGAATAAGTCACGACGCTCGGAATCGAGCAACGACTAGAGAGAGAGAGATTTCCATAAACCAATGGTTTCACATATCTTGGATGGCCATGTCTAGTAGATGCACAATATGTGGCGCTTGTTGGAAAAACATGTTTCCATTCAATTGTAACCGCAAAAAATCTGTTGAAATTAATTGATAATATTTATCATTCATTCTAAATCGATAATCCACCATTGATTGATTCACATCATACATCAATGTGGATGCAAGAGACTCTCTTCAATCTTCCTGTGGATTGCCAAAAACAAAAATTTTGCTCATCAACAAAACCGTCCACCCAATGCATCAGTTTTTCGAAAAATTCTGGATCAATTTTAAGATAATCAAGCAAATTCACTGCGCATCAAATAGCTTTGATTGTTCAATTAATATAATCGTTTATGGATATAAGCCTACATTCCCCGAAATACGTCGTCTTGTCCTCCTTGGGAGGTTAAGTTCTCTGGAACATCGATCGTCTAACCGATTTGCATCTTCTGCATTACAGCATCAATATTCTCTCAGTTCCTTGCGTTTCTTTTTCTTGTTAGTGACCTTGTATCGTGTAAACTGAATTTTCTGTCAAATGAATTCTACGAAATTTTAAATATTGCTGTTATAACATTTCAACATATGTCCCTCAAAAAACCCGATAAATTACAACTTACCATTTTGAATTCTGACTACCTAATACAAAAACTCTCCTTAATCAAAATCAGTTATAATTTTATGCTTGTTTCGTTTGATGCGAAAAAATATGTACCCAAACATTCCAATAGATGAGTCTACCTTTCGTATCATATCTTCTTTGAATTTTGCAAGCTATTGAAAACATGTTTGGATTGAACTTATTTTCAGTTTCAAAATAAATTCTCTGAACAAAAATCAAGACTTCCTATGAGACTGCCACTTAACCTCCTATTGCCAGATAATTTTATGAAAATACATCAATACTGAACAACGACCCAGCCAGAAAGTATATCATGTTCTGGTATCGGTACGTTGATGATATTTTGGTTGGTTTTCATGGCTCTAATGGATAATTAGATATATTTTTGAACTTCCCCAATAAAACCCACGATCATTTAAAATTTACCGTTGAAATGAATAACTCAATATATTTTCTCGATTTAACTATAACAAACATGGAGAATATCCTAACTTATAATATCTATAGAAAAGAATGTTCACAGACGCACAAATTCCTATGAACTCAATCAATCATTGATTAAAATTCTTTCTATACAGGAGAAAGATGGGGAACTTTCAAATTTTATTTTTAATCATATTTTGAACAATATTACTGATTTTCAGCTTGCTGGGAATTTATGTAGTTTCGAATGCCTCAATTGACCGGACAAACAAAGAAAAACCCGAAAAAATATATGCTAGTTTTAATAATGTCGTCCCACTTTCTCATAGAATGAAAATTTTTTTTTTCAAAATATAACATAACCACCCCTTATCAACCGGTTCAAATCTTAATAAATGACTTTTAATGCAAAACAGAAAAACTCAAACAATCTGGTATTTACAAAATCGAACGTAACGAATGCCATTCACCTTATATTGGTGAAACAGGTAAAAATTTAGAATGCTGATTCAAATAACATACATCATATGACAATATTTGAGCAAATTCAATCAACAAACCACACAATAGTTTTAGGCGATCTCAAAGTCCTCCACATGTGCAATAAAGGAACTAGAATTAATTGGTTGGAAAGTTTGGATATTAATGAACTTAGGAAACCCCACATCATACTACTTTCAATAGCAAACTTGAATCAATAACTCCCCCTTTTTAACGTTTAGTGAAAAAAATCTCGTAATCATCTTTGAAACTTAGTATTCAGTACTTGTAAATATAAATGTGGAAAACTGACAAAAGAAATTTTTTTCTTTCGTATTTTGAAGTCGATTACCACAAAATAAATATCTCATCAATATCATTAACTCGATAGGTCTTGGTAGACGAATTAACAAAATTTGTTTAATTTTACTTTTAGCACCAAAATATCAAATAATGCCGCTGAATGTTTGTTATAACTCATTCTTTTTCTTTTATCTCTATTTACTTTCATTGTAAATTATCTACTTTTATGTACCATTCTAAAAGCTTTTACATAGCAAAATGGCATCATTCGCAAATCTCATACTCTTTCACACAATTCCAACTTTGTATATGTCAGACACATCATTTTCTTAATATAGTAGAGGATAATTCTATTTTCTGAAACTATTATAGATAGAAAACTTTCATAATAACCAATGATGTGAAAAAATTTTCGTAATTTTTATTAATATAAAGAGTCTCAATGAATTCTGCAATGTTTATATACCACATTATATCTTTCAATTATTACCAGAAATTTTTGAAAAATACCAGTCAATGTCAGATGGTGCTACACACTCCGAAATCAAAAACAAAATTAGTTTAACTCACAAAAACATTTGGCGAACTATAACACTCTCCCTTTCCTCTACAAGCTCCTGAGGTTCGTACCTGCCTGAAGAATGTTAATTCAAAACTGAAACAGTTACAGTGTTCATTATACAATTCTTTTGCAGTATGTATTTTCATCAACTATCATCAACAACAAAGTATTAACAATTAAAGCACTCAATATTTAAAATGTATTTTGTCCGTATGAACAATATTCGTTATTGAATTAATTTTCAGGAAAATTTGCTCAACTCTCCCCAAATCAAACCTCAGAGTAATGGCTCAGTTAGAATTTCTCTGAGTAATATGTCGAAAAGTTTAGCGAAATCAACAAATGATCTATCCAGCACCAGGGAGACATTATCAAAAATGTTCGCGAATAGAGTCACCATTAACGTCAACAATACCAACGAGAAGAAAAACGACAATAAAAACGGAATATTGAAAAATTCCAGCGTCGGTATACAACCAACGCACAAACCGCTGGTGACACAGAAAAGTATTACTTTTGGAGACCTGTAAGATTCATCAATCATTCAATTTAATTAACTTATTGAAGCATGCTGTATTAATCAATAATTTTCTCATCTTTTCTTTTTTTTCTTTCATTCTTGAGTAGTTTACCTAATTTCTTCTCGTGATGGTTATATTATGATTCTTCATATTGCAACTTCAAGTTTCAATACTTTTCTCAGATAATTAATACTCAACACTAATTGTAAATATTACAACGTCCAGACATTAATGATCTTAGGTAACTTTGTTCTATAAATTAACAGCTACTTGTTGTTGCTTATTAGCTAGCCAGATGGTCTGGCTGTGGTACATCTGTGCGTCTTTTCGAGTCTAGCAGAGAATATTGTGAATGTGCATGAGCCACAATAGTATACAAAAAAACTCGTTAGCAGGAAAGTAATCATCCATTCATGACAAAAGAAAAAAATTGTACATATACGTCCAAAATATATGAATTACACTGGTCAACAAAAATTTTTTCTCAGAGTTTCTGTTCTTATGCTTAAATTCTAATTCTAGACATTGAAAAACACTTGGAAATTCATTTTTATATCTTAAAGTTTGCTTTGGTCTGATTTACATCGATAAGTATATTTTAATTTATTTCATAAACGAAAGATGGCAGCACTTCGATTAACTTGAAAATAAAATATTCTATTGCTTATAAGAGACACAGTAGTCTTGTTTATTACAGCTGTAACAACTATATTTGTGTATTATTCGGTTGAAAAATGGCATCAAAACAGTG
The DNA here is from genome assembly GCA_013387265.2 of Cryptolaemus montrouzieri. Taxonomy (NCBI): domain Eukaryota; kingdom Metazoa; phylum Arthropoda; class Insecta; order Coleoptera; family Coccinellidae; genus Cryptolaemus; species Cryptolaemus montrouzieri. Next base: position 52,180,198 of record JABFTP020000001.1, on the reverse strand, counting down.
TAAAAATTATGTTGATTTATTCTGTTTTATTTGCGGTGAATTCATTAAAGTTAAAAGTAAAAATTCGCTTCATCAACAAATTTGAAACTTTGTGAAGTCTATTTTAACCTGAAAATCAATAATCAAGGAACCTAGAGATCACGACCATGTCTGTTAATTTGTGTAGTTAATCCAAATAAGCGTCGATCAGGTGAAAATGGAAGGAAGATTTTGTATCCTGATCTTCCTTCAACTTCGTCTCCGATACCTTATGATGAAAATTTGCATGTCCAAGCACGTTCAGGATTAGATAGCTTTGAAGTTCAAGAGTCACAAACTTCAACACAATCTAGTGTAGAACTAATCAACACTGATGGTAGTGATTTCATGACAAAATCGCAAATTTTTGGTCCACATTTTATTAGCTCGGATGAATTTAATGATTTAGTGCGGGACCTGAACTTATCCAAGTAAAGGGGAAATTCTAGGTTCACAACTGAAGCAATGGAACTTGCTTGAAGATGATGTAAAAATAACTGATCAAAGAGAGCGGCATGAAAGTTTTTCATGTTTGTTTAATGAAGTCGAAATACCATTCGTAGCATCTGAATGGCGGCTTTTTATCGATAGCTCTTCAAAAATCTTAAAAGCAGTTCTGCTCCACAACAGAAACCTATTGCCTAGTTTTCCTCTAGCACGCTCTATATTGTTGAAAGAAAGCTATGACAGTACCAAAATCATACTAGAAAAATTGAAATACACAGAATACCAATGGCAAGTGATCGGTGATTTTAAAATGGCTGGTTTCCTCATGGGAATGCAAGGTAGACATACTTAATACCCTTGTCACCTTTGTAGATGGGACAGCAGAGCTGAATCAGTACTTTATCAACAGTGTAAATGGCCTGATCGCGTCGAATTTCTTATTGGAAAACATAACGTAAAGAGGGAACCAATCGTAAAGCCCCAAAATATATTGATGCCACCGCTACATATAAAATTAGGGTTGATGAAGCAGTTCGTGAAAGCTCTGGATCCAAATTCTAGAGCCTTCGAATATTTAAGAGGATTTCCCCCCAAATTATCTGATGCTAAAGTTAAAGGATGTATTTTCGTTGGACAGCTAATATAACAAATAATGAAGAGTAATACCCTTACGAAGCTTCCCAATGTTCGCGAAAACGAGGCTGGGAAAGTTTTGAAGCAGTAGTTGATGGTTTTCTTGGCTATCATAGAGCTACTCACTATACAGAATTGGTTGAGAAAGTTCTTAAAAGCTTTAAAATTATTGGCTGATGAATGTCGCATAAACTTCATATGCTACATTCTCATCTGGCTGAATTTAAAGACAACATGGGAGCCTACTCCGAAGAACAAGGGGAACATTTTCACCAAGATGTGATAGACTTTGAACGGCGATATCAAGGGGAGTACAACGAGAATATGATGGGAGATTACATTTGAGGTTTAATACGACCATAAGTGAAATACAAAAAATATTCACTTTTAGATATTAATTTTTTGTTATTTTACTTCTATATGTTACTGTCTTTCAAAACTCTTGAATAAAAACGGCTCTTGTATCTAAAAATGTTTTCTAATTATAATTTACAGTGACATTGTGGAAAAATATAAAAATCAGTAACTTTTACCGAAAAATTGCTCTAGTTACTACAAAAGAGAACTTTAATAATATTTTTCTCTTAATTTTATCGTAGGAGAAACTCAAATTTAACATATACAAGTCAGATCCAAAAATCGTGTTGATCGGTGTAATTCATTGACTCGTTTGTTAGATAAATATGTTTCTTTATTGTTCTACCACCAGGGATCTGAAGACGTGCTTATTGTATAATTTATAGTGCGCTACGGCTATGGAAGTAAGAAGAATTGGACGAGCTACAGCTATGTCAGTAAGAAGGGTTGGATTGGCGTTCCTTATAGATGCCTATTGTAGATTCCCTTATGGGCTTAGTATATATCAACTTTAAGTAAACTTTGGTATTTTTATTTTTCGAAAATTATCTCTTCCTTCCTCTTAAGCCTAAAAACGGTCGCATATATCTTAATTCTTCATTCTGATTTTCCTTCTTGATCCCAATCAACACTGACATACCATTTCATTCATTTTTTCTTTTTCAGGCCAATAGTGATAAATGACCAACCCTTACATGTTATCACGTGAAGAACGACAACGTAGGGATTCTCTTAGCCTTAGACTTGAGTCAATAAAGCCATTTGTTGGGAGCTCCGCATTTATTATCCATTTGTCTTCTGTTGATTATCGAATCTTTTTGTGTGGTGTCAATCAACTGAGTAGTGCCGATTTTAATGTGATAAGTATTTTTATTTTTTCGAAATATTTCATTTTTAAAGTTATTTTCATATACGTCCAACATAGTGCTTATGTATAATCAATTTTATATTATATATTAAACAAAAGATGTCGAATTGTGTATTTTCTCTGAATTATTATAAAGATTAAATGATATTAAAATATCAAGTTATGCGTTTTATTTTCACATATGTCTCATTATGATTCTAACATCTATGTAAAAAAAACATCGAAGCTAAATTAAAGACACAATAGATTCAGTTACAGAAAATAATATGAATAAAATGAAACACTCTTGTCTGATTTCCACAATGTTCATCGTCAATACATACGACCGGTTTTGACAGTTACGTCATTTTCAAGTATCTAGAGCTAAGAGCAAGAATGTGCTATTTAGGTATAGATGTATAGATTTGAACGTTGAGTAGTGGGAACTAATTAAATTCTTGTTGTCATTTGTGGAGAATTTTTAAGTTATCTACTATAATGATGTGATTTATAGATTTAATATGTTCAAAGACTGCGGAATTGTAATCTAAGGAGAGATGTTCTTAGAATCTAGATTCAAAATTTCGACCTGTTTGTCCAATGTAAGATGCTGGGCATTAATTGCATTCACTTCTGTATATTCCAGGTTGTTTGAATTTATTAGTTTTTCGTTCAGCATTGAATAGTAATTTGCCTGTGTTTGCACCAATGAAAAAGGAGGTTGTTAACTTAAATTTAGAAAGACAATTGCTAATCTTATTAGAGAGGCGGCCAATGTAAGTTGCATATGCGTATCTAACTCACATTGGTTTTCAGAGAGGAGCCAATGTAAGTTTATATATATATATATATATATATATATATATATATATATATATATATATATATATATAATATATTTTTTCTTAACATTAGAAATTTTTTCTGAATTTATTTTTCCAGTGGTACCAACATAAGCAAAATTTAAACAAACTGGAATATACCGAATCGAATGCAATGAATGGCTAACAGCTTACGTATGATAAACTAGTCGAAATTTTTAATCTAGAGTCAGAAAACATCTCTCCCCAGATAACAAATTCGGAGTTTTTGAAAACTGCGAGAACTAATCACATTAGATAACTCAAAATTTCTCCACAAATGCAACAAAGAGATAAATATGGAACTGTTAGAAATTAACAAACTCCATTCACAATAATTTAAAGCTCACAATGGAACTAGGATTGAATAATTTTTCACTTTTTCTGTATGTGATACTTATGAAAAGAAAATCACATTAGCACTTTGCACATTTAAATTATTTAATAAATAAAGCTGTTATACGTTCAGAGCATTTGTCAATATAAACAATTAGAAACAAGAGCCATCACACGATTATAAGAACAAAAACTGAGAAGCATCTACTGACGAGAAAATGTTGAATAAGGATATTATTCCTTAGTCACAATAAAGCATTCTATGCAAACGGTACGAGAATATTTACATTGGACAACAATCGCTGTAATCTCTTAAAACAAATGTGCGCTGAAACGCTGTAATAAATATAACGAACACTTCAGCTAGTTACCAACATGTCAAGTCGACAAAACAAAAATTGATCTCACTTACAACACCAATTAATTCGAGAAGCAATAACAATATAAAAACAACTTTAACAAATGAGACGATGGACTTAATAATTTCCTGAAAATTATTCTCGAACAGAACAAGCAAAATAGAACGCAAAACTGTTGCATTAATACCAACTAGGCAAATTGAACCTTACATCTCACTTCAAGACCTTCAACACGAGTTTAGCCCTCTACACAGATGGCACGCCCGTAATGGCCAGAACGACTGCTTCCCACCAAAAGACTCCAAAGGCTACAGACCGACTGGAAAAATGGTGGCAGTTCACGGTCAATCTAGAGAAGAGCTCGGCACTATATCTGTCCCGAAGAAGATGGAGCTTAGATGAACAGCTCACTGATCTCCTTTAACGTATTCGCCAGTTACACATCAAAACACATACAAAAGAAATTGAGAATTACTATCGGTATCAATCTTGAAATTCTGGAAATTTGGAACATTATCATCTCAACTTTTTCGTGATGTAGCTGCAATCTACCGTTTTCGTATTTTTGCTTTTACATGCGATTAGAGAAATTAATTCTTGCAAAATTCCATGTTTGGTTCCTTTGCGAGTATCGAAATTTACAGTAGATATAAACATTCATATTTGAGGATTGCGTTTATTTAAGAGTTAGATTTTTTCACTGATGCAAGAGAATTCTGATCTAAGTATTTGGTCTCAATCTTATTCAATACCTTTACACGTTGAATTTCATGATTTTAAGAAGTACTCTTTAGGTTTTGATTCCCATGGAAGTGTCAAAATATCCAATAGAATGCGACATAAGCTGCCATATTTTGCTGTTGAATTGACTCAAAAGTTTTTTCTAAGGTCTCAGAGATTGGAGACCTAGGTATTTAGTATTAATCTTAACTTAATACCTCTACGCTTACCATAGAGAAAGCGGATGAGTTTATCATTGCAGAACAAATGTTTTTTTTTTCGTGATATAATTAAAAGTTTAGTTTTCTCTTGTATCTGTGCTAGATGATATTGTTTTTCGAAAAATTTCGTGGTTCTTTGTTAACGAGAAGTACCTCGAAGGTTTTGGTTCCTTTGCGAGTGTCAAAATATACCTCAAAAAGCAACATTAACGGGCTTTATATGGAGGTTTGAATTCTCTACAGCTCCAAGAGATTATATAATTTAATATTTACATCAATTTAAACTCTATACCTACCTGTGTTATTGTGAAAAGAGTTTTCACAGAGATACTGATTGATAGAGAGGCAGACTGCGAGGTGATGCTATAAGATTTTTTCTTTTGTGGCACGAATCCCTTACAACTGAAAAATCTGGAGAAAAACAAGGAAATCTGTTGAAATTTGGTTATATTGGCATTTTTCTAGTAAATTGTAAATTATAAATATCTTCATCAAATTTTTACCGGAGATACTCGAGTCCAAAATAAACAAACACCTTTTGGTATGCTTACAATTTAATCATAGTAGGTGTTTGTGTATATTTCTCATTACTTCATGTCAAATTTGAAATGACAAAATGAGTATTTTTCTTTGACATATTATGAATAATAAAACGTGTTAGAGTATCAGGATGAAATTTTTTCTTTTTAAATTTATGTCATGTCTATTAACCGTGTCCAGAAATTGCTTTTTTCCGAATATTGCGATTTTGAGGATATGGTACTGATTGAAAGCCCTTTCGCACAAACGACGAAAGAAGGGCAAGGAATCAGACAAGTATATTTAGGTAAGCTCTTTACATTTTTCTTTCATCAGTTTTGCTGAATTGTAATAAACCTTATTTTTATAGGTTTAACTCCTACAAAACTGGTTTTAGCTACAGACGTGATACCTCCTGTAGAGAAATCCTGCACTCGTTTTACCCCTGGTGTAGATCCAGATATCGAAACTTTTGAACTGATTGCAATTTATCCAGTGGAGTGCGTTAATCTCAGTGTATTTTCGAAACAAAAAAGACAGGCTTTAAAAGCACATTTCTGTAATAATAGTGTTCTATATTTTGAACTAGGAGGTTTTGAGAAGAAGGAGGTAAGTTTCTATATTAGAAACAGAGTATTGAAAGAGTTGTGAATAGAAGGAAAACATTTTAGTTTTGTAAAATAATATAAAGACGTTTGATCAGAAAAGAGATGTTTTGTAACGTCATGAGCGTTGGCTAAAGGTCTGTTAGACCAAAAACACAGTGCACCTGATTGAGAATATGCTACAATCTTTTATCATACCAATAATAAAATGAAATTAATTGGATGATTTGTTTTCTATGAATCATTATCTATTTCGATTTCAGATGTTCTGGAATCTCTGGCAAGAACGTATAAAATTCCTTTGTCCAGATGACAACGGTTCTTCTAAATCCCAGACGTCGGTTGCATCCTCATCAACCACCAGTACCCTGTACTTGCTGGACAGTAAGGAATTCATAAAACCGAATGGCTTGAAGCAAGTCTGGTGCAAATTTGGAACTGGTAATTGTCAATCGGTAACTGATCACCAGCGGTCACCGCAATCATCATTGTCGTAATTTTATTTCAGAACCTTCTTCGAAAATGGACAGACCGGTATCTGTATATGGGCAAAAGCTTTGAGGATTTGCCCAGACACTACTTGCCTCAAATGGACAAACCGACTACTAATGAATTTGTTCATCATGCTAAGCCTTCAAGGTAAGACAACTGAATTGAATTGCTTTTAAGTAGCTATTTAGGTACGCAAAATCTTGAGGTGCTGCTTATGAGGAGGAAAGAACTATTATCATGGTGGATAATTTCAATTCAGTTGCTCTGAAAGAATTAATGACAAGAGGGCAGGTGACTTTCATGGAGAACTCGCCAAATTGTCCTCACACTTGTGCTCTAGTACGTGTTGACATAATTTCTAGATACAAGTAATTACAATAAGGCAAATAGAATGCACTACTGTTTTAAGAGAAGATTGTAAGGTTCCAACTCAAGTATCATATAAAGCACTTTCAGCATTCTACCAAGAAAATAAATAAAATTTTCAGTTCCTTCGAATAAAAAATCTCTATAGATAGATAAACATAAAAGTGAAAATCCCTGAATGTATCACATTCAACTAAACTCCTTCATTGAATGCTTTGAGAAGAGTAGTAATAAATAATTGTTAGTGACATTTTTAAGAGGCACGCTTATTTAGATATCTAGGCCATCTAGGTATAGATTATTATAAGCTGAAATTACTATTTTTAGGAATAAGACAACACCATCTTCGAGTGAAATTGCCCAAATAGCATTGACACCAAAAACAAGCATTGCAATTAACAGATTTGGTAATGGAGTTAAAGATAATTGCAGTACCACATTGTTGATGACAGCGACAGTGGAAAGCAACGTTTGTTCCCCTTCAAGACAGGTAACTAGTATCAATAACTTTCCATAGAAACTAACAAAATATTATATGTAATGCCTAATTTCTGGTTTGCGAATAGAAATGAATTATATGGGTTTTGTTACCAATATAAAGCAAGGTTGAGTCAGACAAAAATATCATAAGAGTGGAAAATCAACTGGTGTATTTGATCATAGATATGCTCAATGGAAAATAATGTGCTGATTAAAGGGTATCCATTTAACACATTACTGTAGTTAATAAGCAATCATTTTAAGCATATGGGGGTGGAAAATTGTTTAGTGCAGGATGGTTTTAGGTGGTAGGTTTCCTGATGGATATTTTGAATGATACTCTAGTTTTACTAATGCGACAGTAGAACTGACGATGGTGAAGTGTTCAGTTCTTGATTCTAATTATGTTCAACTGCATAAGCAGAAAGACTGTGGGCCCCAAAACAAGGGGTTCCATCGCACAGATATAATCAACAAATATCAAACCAAAGCTTCCCAAAAAATAGATATAAATAAATAATAATGATAAATTTTTGGAATTGAGTTAGAGATAGGAAAGCAGAATGTCAAATGGGAATCAGTTTTAGAGTCTAAAACTATATGGATTCCAACAATACATTAACTGGGAAGGGGACTAGAAGTCCAATATAAATAATAGTCTATTCTTCTCATTTTAGGCATTTTTCGAAATGGCGGAAATATGTGTAAGACACTGGGAGAGTAACATCTACTCCAAAAAAGCACATAAGCGTCGTTATAGATTATGTCCCCATCCTTATTTTTTGCATGGCTTGGGACCTTGGAGTGTACAACCAGGATGTAGATTTTCAATTCAGGTACTGAAATATTTCACATTTCGCATTTTTTTTAGAATAAATACTCCGTATTGTGTATCGAAGAAGTGTCGATCGTATAAAGTTCATTGGATTCTTTCGATAAGCTAGGTACATATGTTCCAGCCGAATTACGCTATTTTGAATGTAATAATTTCAAAATGAAAAGCAAATTTATATTTTCTTTTTACTTCTAGGTTAAAAGAGCAGTATCTGTAGTAACAATCAAGCGCCAACCTGTGGAGAATGAACTAAGGCTTCCTATTTCCAGGAAACAGTTACTCGCTACTGTTTCCTATGATACTTTGAATACTGATCGTTTTACAGATAGAGTGTTAGTACAATTACATCGATTTTTTTTAATCGTTTCGTTCACATTTAAAAAGAAAATTTGAATTAATTTTAAATCTATATTTATAGAACAACAAACAAAATGCCGGTTATTTTATTTTGGACTCCTTGTTACTGGTATAGACCTAGAACTGCCAAACATGCATATGATCAGCTAAGGCATCATTTATCTAGTATTAAGGAATGGCGAGAAAGTAAACATAGTAGAAGTGAGTATTAGTTTTAAATTTGTAACTGACTTATCACTAAGTGAAAGAATATTGAAAATATTTCATTAATACATGAGCATGCAATATTATGCGCACAACTTCGAAAAATAGGATCCTTATCAATTGCTGAAGCCTGTATTTGAATTTCATTGCTTTCGGAAGTGTAACTGAGCTTTTGATATTCTATAATCATATTATATTAGTTTACAAAACTGTCTGACTAGTTACAATTAGTAGAAATATCAGGAAGTGAGGTAAATTCTAAAACCATTTATAAATGAACATTTAAATAATAACTAGTTACTGATTTTGACATTGAACATGCATAATTCTATGTTGATTTCAATCTCACGATTAGTTGTAGTAATCTATTACCAATTTTAAATTGATTTTCCTTGTTGAGTGAGATCAATACGAGTATATTTTGATTATTCATCATCTTCAGTTGACTTACAAGGTAGTTACAAGTTGAAAACCCTCATATAACTTGAAAATATACACATTTTGTTACAGAACACTTCATTAGATGCAATATTGAAGAAAATTTCACTGGAATTGACTTTTTCAAATTTTGCGTAATATATTCGATTTTATAATTTCAGGAAAAGCGTTACGTAAGTTGTGCTGTAGAAGAAAGCTTCAACTAGACACCGAAACTTCAGACATTGACATCGACTCTCTAAATACAAAACACACAAAAAGAAGTCGTCCTAGAAGCAGATATAGTATTATGCAGAACGTAGGTAATTTTAGGATTAACAAACAAATTATTAATTTCTAATAGGTTTTTGCTGGTTGTTTATATTACTAGACTCTTTCAAAGAGAGAAAGGAAACACCACTGCAGCAATTGAAAAAATCCTTGAGGATGGACTTAATTCTTACCGCGTGGGATTTCGATTCTACTACGCTGGCACAGCAGTTGACGTTAATCGAAAAAGAACTCTTTATAAGAGTGACCAGCATAGAATTAGGAATTATTGTGTGTCAGCAATCATCAAAGAATGCTCCTAATATTTCTGCGATAATAGCATTCGCGCATAGGATCAGCTGTTTGATCGGCAATGAGATACTCAGGGAGGAATCTGAGAAGGTAAAATCTACAGTACAGTAGGTAAATGGTTTTATTTGTCATGCTTTTCTTTATAAGTGACTTTGAGATGAAGCATTGAAGTATTGGTGTAAACGAAGAAATGTCAACAATTAAAAGACTGAGAGAGAACACTCAGCAACCATCAATTCTCCCACTCACACATAAAGTACTTGGAAGAAAATAAAATGCGATGTATTCAAAAAGTGCAGATATTACATTTCAGGTTAGAGCAAGACTCATCGCGAGATTCATCAACGTAGCTGATAAGTGCCACCAAATGTCAAACTATCAGTCTTGCAAGACTATATTGGTCGGTTTACAGAGCTTAGCTGTATATAGATTGCGAATAACGTGGGCTTACGTTAGGAAGAAACATTCTACGACATATCAGTAAGTTGGATAGCTTGCTGTGATTTTCTCACATAATGCATTATTCATTTATGTTCGATTGTAGAGTATTTGAATACTTATGTAAGCTCTATAAAGATGTTAGGCTACCTATCTATCAGAAGTCTTTCCACATAGCTGTCCAAGATGCTCCTTGTTTACCTCAAGTAGCAGATATTTTGGCAAGGTTACTCGATCGTGTTCCCAACTACTGGTTGAAACCATTCACTTACGAAACTATTATTACGAAAGGTAAGGTAATTTTTAATTCACTGAGTATTTCCCCAATTCAATGAAAAATATGTTTTTTATTGAAATATGAGAAAAAACTCGAAATATTTTTTCTTCCTCTAAATCTTCTGTGAAATATAGATATTATTTAGTTTCTTATTTTGCAGATATAAATACCTTCGATCCAATATTACATACAGCTTTGGTTCCTTCAGTTGGAAAAAATAATTCTACAATAACGAACTTCTTCTCATCCATAAAGCAGTTAATGATGCAATCAAAGAAGCAAGAAATAGATGACTATTCATGTATGCAAACAGATATACTGAAGAACTCCAAACGGCGACAGCTATCTTTTAAAAGAATACACAATCATTTTAGACCTTTGGAATTCTACGAAGATAATAAAGTAAAATGTCTTCAGGAAACGACAAAGTTTCTTCAGCATTGTCAATTGGCAGTTATGAGTTATTCATTCAATAGAAATGAACTAGCCAGGGACTACCTTCTCAAGGCAAGATATAGGGAAGATAAAGAAAATTTTTACATTTCCTTGAATATTGAACCTCCTATTTACTGTGATAAGTATTTAAATAAAAAACTATAAGAATTTTCTGTTTTTTTACTTTCCTGTCTCTTAGGGTCTATTGTAGACTTGTAGTATATCCCTCATCAGGTGGCCGATACTCTTCACCAGAGTATGCTTATATTCCTTTTTACTAATGAGATAGGATTCTACAGCTTCTGCTTAAGTTCGAATTATTTTTAGGTTTTTCTATTGCTTAGACTGGAGCTTTGAGTATCTTTGGCAGAGCTCCACATTATAAAAGGTAGGCTTAGTGAAACTGGATGCTTCCAGTATATACTACGGATTGTTAGGATTTTAGTTGATAAGTTTTCTTTCCCCTGGAAGGTAATTAGAAGATATTGTGTTATTTTTGTTCACATATGAGCAAGAACCCATAGGGTGGAATTATTTATCATGCAATAAACACATACTGAGACTGAAATATGAGAGGAGGAATAACTCAGGTTATGTATTATTTCATTATCTTATAAATTCTGAGAATGTTCTTACTGGTTACTTCATCTTATATTTATTTTCGGTTAGTATGAATTATTAGGTCATATACCCTCAGGTTCAGCCATCGGTTATTTTCCATCCTTGCATTCTCCAGGGGAATTCCGAGCCTAGACTCTGGTCCGATGAATCCCAAGCCTGTTCCTCGTGCGGCCAATGAGCCTGCCTTCTCATTCCCCTCAATGCCCGAGTGTCCGGGTATCCATATCAGACGGAGCTTGCTTCGTTCTCCTAGTTTGGCAAGGGTGGAGCGACATTCTAGCACCATAAGTGACGTATAGGTATCGGATGCCAATGCCAAGCTTCTCTGCTTGGCTATCGGTGATGATTTTAATTAACCTATTTGTTAATTCCGCCGCAAGCAAGAGGTTAGCACAGTGGCCAATGGCAAATATTTCTGCTTGAAATAGAATAGTAAACTAGTGTTCAATGTCCATGATGGCTGCAGCTGCAGTCTTTTTGCGGTCCAGAGACTGGGTGATCCTCCCGCTTAAGTTGTTAAGTGCCAGATTAGTGGATTCACCTTTTTGAAAGATTTCGGAACGAAAGACATTAGACTTATCGGTATAAACAATTTAGTTTGTGATTTCGATTCATCCACCTCAGGGATGTATAGAACAGTAACGTTCCGCCAGTTGGTCGGGACAACATTCCAGGCCAGACTAGACCGGAAGAGCCTAATGAGGTATGGGAAGAGGACATCCACCCCTCGTAACAAGGCAGGAATGATGCCATCCTCCCCAGGAGCCTTAAATGAGCGAATCGCCAACCTAACTGTTCCGAGCATGATGATCGTTTTTGCGTTTTTCCAATCGTCATTTTTTTGGCTTTTTAGCAAGGCCCTTCAGGGCAAGGGCGTCACTGCTGGGAAGTGTGTTCTCGAAATATTCTCCAACGTCTCTCTTCCAGAGCCCATGTACTTTCCATCCGGGCCTTCCACAGATCCAGTGGGCAGGACCAGACCTCCGCCTAATTTCTTCATTATACATTAGAGTAGAACGATAGTGATCCCATTTGCCGGTATTTTTAGCTTGATTAAAAAGTTTCCGAACTTCTCTTCTGCGTTTTTCGAGAGCAGGATTCCACCATGAAGTTGTGCCATTCTCAGGCTTTGTCCTTAGTGGACAGTTATCGTCAAAACGCTGACTCGATCGGCCGGGATATCTCCTTAACTATACGCTCAACGACTTCACGACTATTTGTAGCTGTGGCAATAACCCCAAATGAGCACTAAGAGAGGCTCAATAACCGCCCAGCGCGACTTTGCGTCATCTCCTCTATTCAGTAGAATGAGGGCTTCTGCCATGAGAAAGTCGAAAAGACTTTCACCTCTCGCGTTGATGCCTGAGCTGCCCCACACCGAGTGGTGTGCATTAGCGTCACACGCTACAAGTTGGCGATTTTTCCTCCTAAAATGACTCACTAGGTTAAGAATTATGTCAGGACGGCATTCTCTCCATTGAAATATGCTAAGCAGACCACTAAATCCAGTCTGTTATACTCTCCCGGGACACTCACAAGTACAGAGGTAGTGTCTGTGTTACAGAATTCAGTAAGTAAAAAATTATCGATTCTGTTATTGATAAAGATACACGTCCTGGGGTTTCTCTAAGGGTAGTAGTACAGTACCTGGCCTTGTAGATTTCCGAGACAACAAACTGATCCTCGGTTGGCCAGCTATGGTTCCTGAATGAAAGCCAAATCGAGATGCATTTACTGCCTTAGAATGCTGTATATTAGCCTGAAGGCACCTCCCATTATTCAGATATCGAAGGACGACCAGGCGCCTTGCCTGGAGGTGCTTGTTTTATCTTCTGTGGCACAGGCTGGCCGCTGACAGGCCGTTTACCCCTGCCCTAGCCTTATTTGAGCGTCTTGCCCTGGATGACCTCCAGGAACGACTTCCTCCGGGTCTTCCTTTGGGAGCTGCAGTCTTGGTCCTTTTGTGACTCAAAGTGCCACCCCTGGCTCTGGTAGCGCAAGCATGTGGAATATTACTTATGACTTCTTCTCATTTCCCTAAGCTTACAATTCAGGGCCAAGCATACTTCTCTACGTATGTATTTCCAATTGTTTTTTCCCCTGTTGATCAATTGTCTGTTATTCTTTGCTCTTTTCAGTATCTTGGCATTTTTTTGTGTGAATTTTCTCGATGTCCTCGTTGTAAGCTGAGTACACAAGTAATCAAATATTTCGCTAGTGAAAAATGCTTCATTATGAATCAATTATATCCATGATTTTACAATCACAATCACTGAAAAAATTGTGAACGTATTTTCCATGTACCCTGAAAATCAATAAATATGATAATAGCTACTTCATTTACCTCAGAGATTGACAGCGAAACTTTTCCAATTCTTGAACAAAATCTGAGAATTAAGAAAACCATGAAATAAATACTAATAGTCAAGTAATAATAAAGGCATTCATCATTTTATAGTTTGATCAAGTCAAGACCCACCTCAATTTAAGAGCAAACAGAATTTTGTATGCACAGTAATTATATTTTCTTACAATACATTATTTTTTATTACTGAAAATTCCTAATATTTTGATTTATCAAATAGTAAATAAATTCTTAATAACATATAATAGAATATTTGAACAGTATGAATGTTCATTTATGAAAAAATATAAATCTGAATCACAAACCAGTTCTATAACGATATAAACATAAAATACAATAAATATCTCTGAAAAACATATGATAACAAAATCGGATTCAAGTTCTAAAATAAAACTAGTGAACGTCCTCCACGAAGGATTTCAAGAGAACTGTTCAAAGCTTTGTGAAGAGCTTCCTTTCTGGTACTCCCACTACCAAATACAGTCATATTATCTTTGTTGTTGCATGTCACTACCACAATATAAGGATGGCTTTGAATATCTTGAATTTCATACTTCACATTAAGCCTTAATAGTTCATCTTCACATTCTTCTAAAGTGTACTTTTTTTTCTGAAAGAATGGAATGTTTAGAAGGTGATTTTTAGAAGATGAACATGGAGAACCAATTTAAGTCATGAAATGAAGCTGATTGATTATTTATTTTGAAGCTATCAGTTAGCAAATAAAAGGAAATTCCTGCATACCTTAATGTGTGTAACTGGATCAACTCTTGATGGTTCTTTCTGTTCACAATGTGTAGAGAGAGTTATCGTTTCAAATTTGCGTATAACCTGATGGTCAATTTCATCAAATTCTATGGTAGTTTTCTTGAATGGTATTGCAGGTGCAGTAGATGTGGTGCTCTCTATAATATTTAAGCTGTAGAATAACATCCTTATTAGTAATTAAAATTTTCGCAGTATTGAAAAATTTGAGACTATTTTATTCAGTTTTTCAATATTTCCAAAAAGTCCTATTTTTACTAATGAATCCAAAAGTACTAGATATTTCTCATAGCTTCAATCTGAATCATAATGTGCATGAAAAAAAGTTGCCTAGTTACTATATCTACACATCTAGCAAACCCTGATGAAATGAACCTAGCCATTTCAGGAAAATCTGTCTCAGCACCCACTCTTAGCGAGGAGACATTGCTTTTTTATTGAAACAACAACTTTAAGAATACTGAAGTTTTCTCTTTCAAACAGCTAACAGAGCAGGATGTAAAAAAGTCATTTTCAGAAATAAAATCTAAGCCACTGGGAAACGATGAAATATCACATGACATGATCAAGTACAGTGTCTTCAACCTGTCCCTGAGCAGTGGAGAACTTCCATCTACCTGGAACACCTCTCTGGTAGTGTCTCTGCTTGAGATTTATCATCCAGTAACTTTCAATGATCTCAGGCCTACAAGCATTTTGCTAATAATGTCGAAGATGTAGGAAATGATTTTTGCAGGAATGCTCAATTGATATCGCTCTATGCATGAAATTCTCCCAGAAGTGCAGTTTGCTTTTCGCACTTGTCACAGCATATCAACAGCCCTAGCTAGGATCACCACTGATATTGCCTTTGGAATTGATGCTTCTAAATTGGTGTATTGTTTTGCTGGATTATAGCAAGGCTTTTGTCCTAATTGACCATTCAATCATGATTGAGATTCTGAACAACTATGGATTTGATGCCACTCCTCTCTGCTGGTTTCGAAGCTATCTCACAAACAAATATCAAATAGTGAGATTAGATGACCTATCTAAATCCATAGCCGTTCAAAGGGGAGTACCTCAGGGAAGCATTTTAGGACCAACCCTATATTGTCTATACACATCACTAGTGCAGAAACAGGTTTATAATTGTATTATCCATTTGTATGCCGATGATATACAAATTATAAAACCTTTTGATCCCACAAATACATATCTTGAATTTAAAATTATCAATGACAATTTGAGGAGAATACACAAATAGTCAGAATGACATGGACTGACGCTGAACCCCAGTAAGAGCTGCTACCTAATTTTGGAAACCGAAGCAAATCGCCGAAAAGCCAATGCTTACAATTTCAACGACCTACATATACAAAATGAAGTTTTGGCTGAAAAAGATTGTGCTAAAAATCTCGGGGTGTACTTTATTTATGCAATGTTGAATTTTGACAGTTAAATGAACTTTCAGACCCATGTAACGAAAAAGCTGTGTTGCATATATGAAACTTAAACAACTCTATGAATCTAGGCATATACTGCAAGATCAACTGAGTATAAAATAGTTCAGTCCTTGATAACCCCACATATCGACTACTGCATTGAGGTGTATTACAGAATCCTTACAGTAGAATATAAAAATAAGATACAGCTTGCTTAAAATGCTTGCTTTTGCTTTGCACATAATGTTCCAAAGTTTAACCATATTAACCTGCTCTATAGATAAAACAACTATCTCAACTACAAACAACGCTATGATCTATGTTTGGCTATGCTTGTGTTCAGGGTTTATAAGAACAAAAAGTCCCATTATCTATACAGTCTGTGGACAAAGTGAGACACTCTTCATAGAAGGCAATTGAGAAATATCAATGAAAGATTTCAAATCCAAAAACACAACACCTCATTTTTCGAGAAAAGTTCGCATATGAATCTGTAAATCTCTTAAACCAGCAAGATTTTTATGATATGCTTAAAATGACACAGCATAATTTCAAAGCTACCTATAAACAAAGATTAGGCTTGCAGAATGTCATTTAAGGTTCTTACCTGTCAACGAACAAAACCTCAGTGATTTGAATTTTATTAATATTATTTGTATATAAATGCTAAAACTGATATTTTCATTGATAGTATTGATGATTTATTTATTTTATGGAAATTAATTTTTAAAGTAGAACAAAATGAGGCACTTTTGTCACTTTTCCGCAATTTATTAAAAAAAACAAAGAAGAGCTAAGTTTGTCAGAACACCTAGCACACACAGAATGGGAGAAGAGGAAACTGATTCCAATGAACGTTCAAGCTCCAAAAATATATTGATTGATTAAACTACATTAAGAAGAAAAATTTGCAAGACCTGTAGTGTCATATATAAACACACCATCAGGTAAACTAGCAAAATTCTTGAATCAAAAATTTCTAGATCCCTCGAATTTTCTAGCACAATACACTATCTCTAATTCTATAGATCTCATACATAAACTATCAAATCTCACAATCTCCCAGGATATTAAGTTAGTCTCTTTCGATGTCAAAAATATGCACCCAAACATTCCAACGAATGAGTGTCTTCCCCTTGTTACAGATATCTAACACACCGCCATATATCACTAATGAATTTAGAAATCTTCAAATATGCCTATCTCAAGGTTACTTTCAATTTCAATCTAAATTCTTTAAACAAAATTCAGGTTTTCCAATGGGTTCACCTCTTAGCCCTCTACTAGCTGACATTTTCATGAATAATTTAGAGAAAAACTCAATATTAAACACAGGTTTCGCTAAAACACACATTACTTTCTGGTGCAGATATGTAGATGACATTTTAGTTGGTTTTCGTGGTTCAAACAGACATATTCAGCAATTTTTAAATTTCCTGAATAAAATACATTCCCGCATCAGCTTCACTTCTGAATTAGAAAATAATAACTCAATTAATTTCCTCCACATAACCATTACAAATTCAAATAACCAACTCACTTATAAAATTTACAGAAAGGAGACATTCACAGACGCATCGATTCCAATGGACTCGTTCAGTCATTTAAGCCACAAACTAGCTGCATATAACTCCATGATTCATAGAGCTTACTCTATTCCTTTTTCGACAGAAAATTTTCAAACGGAACTTAATATCATCAGAAAAATTGCCTCAAATTTTCTAAATATAATCATTAAACGCAAAGAACAACGAATTACCTACCAATTACTATATAGTATAGTAGAAACCCCGGAAAAAAGATACACTAGTCTCAGATACACCGGCGAACTCTCTAACAAAATCAGTTACTATTTTTCCAAATTGAACATAACTACTTCATTCTCAAGCGGCCCCAACATAAGCAGATAATTATTCAATGCCAAACAAAAGAACAATAAATTCAAGCAATCAGGAATTTATCGAATCAAATGAAATGAATGTCAGGTAGCCTATGTCGGACAAACAGGGAGAAGTTTCGAAGCTAGATTCAAGGAACATATTTCCTCAGATAAAAATTCGCCAATATTTGAACACATAAAATCAAATAAACACTCGATATCATTGAACAATCATAAAATCCTTCTAAAATGTAACAAAGGGAGAGAGATGAATTTGTTGAAAAGTTTGGAGATTAACAAACTATGTAAAAACCCAAAATTTATTACCCTCAACAGCCAACTAGAGCATAATGGGTCCCCACTACTCAATATTTAGGACAAATTTCATTCTGTATTTGTACTTGCCACTCATCTATTATATTTTTATTCACTTGAAAATGACCGTAAGGTCAAAACCGGTCATGATTATTGAAAAAATTGTGAAAAAGTGACAAAAGTGCCTCATCTCGTTTTACTTTTTGATATTTTCATCTGAACTATATGTCTTTGTACTTAATCCAGTACCCCATTGAAGACAGTAAACACGAATTGGAGTTCTTCTTGTACTTTTTTGTGAAAAATAAATTTTGTTATTATTATTATTAATTGGTATCCATAATATTTCCAGATGAAAATGAGAGGAATGAATTAAAAATTCTTCATGAACATTTTCAAATCATAACACACCAACAATATCCTGTAAAGATATTCAATTTAACACTTATAAACATTTCATATATTAGTAATTATTGGTTAGTTTCTGAACCTGTAATACAGTTACAGGAAGAAGAATGAAGCAACTGGTAGTTCGAACAGACATTTGGATTTAGATCTCATAACAATTTCAATGTTTTATTTCACATCAACATTCACCATGTTTACACATCGAGTTCCTAATTCAAAGATTATTTCTAAGTAACTTTCAAAAACTAAACAGAGATTACTTATTATAAATTGCATGCACAGTTATTTTCAACCCAGTGTAATTCAAAATAACCATCCAAATTTCTTAGATGCTATAAAAGTTATTTGAAATTTTGTAGGAGTTATAGACAATCAAAGAAAACTCTCCTCACAATATCTATATACACTGAAACATATATGAGATTTCCTTCAAATCAACATTGAATCATTAAAGAAATAAATTCTACATCCAAGTACTATTCAGCAAAATAAGAAGTGTTACTCACTTTAATATCATTTTATAAGAAGCTTTCTGCTTCGCTTCCTTCTTTTTTAATGCGTAACCTTCTGTTTCTAAACCTTGAAACTTACAAATTGATTTATATTGTCCTTCTTCAGGAAAAAAAGGTTCTTCGTATATTGGATATCTCAAACCTCTACCCGATGCATATTCATTCAATTTTCCTATATAATTGTTGCCAGGAATGTAGCAATTTGGACTTTGTTCCAAAGTTTCTCCATGGGAAACACTATTGGTACATGTATTGCTTTTCATTTTGTGTATTAGATCATCAAACCCTAACTGAATTAGTGCATTTTCAGCTGCTAGTTGCTTAGCATCTTTCTTGTTTGTAGCTAAGCCTGTTCCAGTTACAGATGCAGTTTTTACTATACAAGAAAACTGTCCATCCCTTGAATCCCCAAACGAATATATTGGAAGACCTTGATTAGTTTTCATCATAAGTTCTTGTAGAATGCTTATTGGAGTCTTCACAGCCATTTTACCTGGTATTACTCTTTTACGAATTTGAGAACTAACGAAAATTATTAACTTTCAACCATTTGAAATGATGAAATAATCAGTTTTTTTCATGTTCTACTAATCCATGGACTAAGTAAGCTGGAAGAATAATGAGTATTTACACAATGTCGAAAATTCAAAAATCTCAGAATTTGACGAAAATTGGCACATAGATAGAAGAGATTATACTTATTACAGAAATGTGCAGATTAAGAATCTGAGTATTTACACAATGTCGATAGTTTTAGTATACCTAAAAATCTGTTGATAGTTTCAATCGTTTAGCTGCTATGAATTTTTGAAGTTCACAATAATGAGTATTTACACAATGTCGAAAATTCAAAAATCTCAGAATTTGACGAAAATTGGCACATAGATAGTTGTACGTTGTGCAGATTAAGAATCTGGTAATAGTTTTTCCTAAACCCCAATCGTTCAGCTGCTATGAATTTTTGAAGTTCACAATAATGAGTATTTACACAATGTCGAAAATTCAAAAATCTCAGAATTTGACGAAAATTGGCACATTGATAGAATACGTTATGCAGATTAAGAATCTGGTTATAGTTTTTCCTAAACCCCAATCGTTCAGCTGCTATGAATTTTTGAAGTTCACAATAATGAGTATTTACACAATGTCGAAAATTCAAAAATCTCAGAATTTGACGAAAATTGGCACATTGATAGAATACGTTATGCAGATTAAGAATCTGGTTATAGTTTTTCCTAAACCCCAATCGTTCAGCTGCTATGAATTTTTGAAGTTCACAATAATGAGTATTTACACAATGTCGAAAATTCAAAAATCTCAGAATTTGACGAAAATTGGCACATTGATAGAATACGTTATGCAGATTAAGAATCTGGTTATAGTTTTGCTATGAATTTTTGAAGTTCCTAAACCCCAATCGTTCAGCTGCTATGAATTTTTGAAGTTCACAATAATGAGTATTTACACAATGTCGAAAATTCAAAAATCTCAGAATTTGACGAAAATTGGCACATTGATAGAATACGTTATGCAGATTAAGAATCTGGTTATAGTTTTTCCTAAACCCCAATCGTTCAGCTGCTATGAATTTTTGAAGTTCACAATAATGAGTATTTACACAATGTCGAAAATTCAAAAATCTCAGAATTTGACGAAAATTGGCACATAGATAGAATACGTTGTGCAGATTAAGAATCTGGTAATAGTTTTTCCTAAACCCCAATCGTTCAGCTGCTATGAATTTTTGAAGTTCACAATAATGAGTATTTACACAATGTCGAAAATTCAAAAATCTCAGAATTTGACGAAAATTGGCACATTGATAGAATACGTTATGCAGATTAAGAATCTGGTTATAGTTTTTCCTAAACCCCAATCGTTCAGCTGCTATGAATTTTTGAAGTTCACAATAATGAGTATTTACACAATGTCGAAAATTCAAAAATCTCAGAATTTGACGAAAATTGGCACATTGATAGAATACGTTATGCAGATTAAGAATCTGGTTATAGTTTTCCTAAACCCCAATCGTTCAGCTGCTATGAATTTTTGAAGTTCACAATAATGAGTATTTACACAATGTCGAAAATTCAAAAATCTCAGAATTTGACGAAAATTGGCACATTGATAGAATACGTTATGCAGATTAAGAATCTGGTTATAGTTTTTCCTAAATCGCAATCGTTTAGCTGCTATGAATTTTTGAAGTTCACAATAATGAGTATTTACACAATGTCGAAAATTCAAAAATCTCAGAATTTGACGAAAATTGGCACATAGATAGAATACGTTATGCAGATTAAGAATCTGGTTATAGTTTTTCCTAAACCCCAATCGTTCAGCTGCTATGAATTTTTGAAGTTCACAATAATGAGTATTTACACAATGTCGAAAATTCAAAAATCTCAGAATTTGACGAAAATTGGCACATTGATAGAATACGTTATGCAGATTAAGAATCTGGTTATAGTTTTCCTAAACCCCAATCGTTCAGCTGCTATGAATTTTTGAAGTTCACAATAATGAGTATTTACACAATGTCGAAAATTCAAAAATCTCAGAATTTGACGAAAATTGGCACATAGATAGAATACGTTGTGCAGATTAAGAATCTGGTTATAGTTTTTCCTAAACCCCAATCGTTCAGCTGCTATGAATTTTTGAAGTTCACAATAATGAGTATTTACACAATGTCGAAAATTCAAAAATCTCAGAATTTGACGAAAATTGGCACATAGATAGAATACGTTATGCAGATTAAGAATCTGGTTATAGTTTTTCCTAAACCCCAATCGTTCAGCTGCTATGAATTTTTGAAGTTCACAATAATGAGTATTTACACAATGTCGAAAATTCAAAAATCTCAGAATTTGACGAAAATTGGCACATTGATAGAATACGTTATGCAGATTAAGAATCTGGTTATAGTTTTTCCTAAACCCCAATCGTTCAGCTGCTATGAATTTTTGAAGTTCACAATAATGAGTATTTACACAATGTCGAAAATTCAAAAATCTCAGAATTTGACGAAAATTGGCACATAGATAGTATACAATGTGCAGATTAAGAATCTGTTGATAGTTTTTCCTAAATCGCAATCGTTTAGCTGCTATGAATTTTTGAAGTTCACAATAATGAGTATTTACACAATGTCGAAAATTCAAAAATCTCAGAATTTGACGAAAATTGGCACATAGATAGAATACGTTATGCAGATTAAGAATCTGGTTATAGTTTTTCCTAAACCCCAATCGTTCAGCTGCTATGAATTTTTGAAGTTCACAATAATGAGTATTTACACAATGTCGAAAATTCAAAAATCTCAGAATTTGACGAAAATTGGCACATTGATAGAATACGTTATGCAGATTAAGAATCTGGTTATAGTTTTTCCTAAACCCCAATCGTTCAGCTGCTATGAATTTTTGAAGTTCACAATAATGAGTATTTACACAATGTCGAAAATTCAAAAATCTCAGAATTTGACGAAAATTGGCACATAGATAGAATACGTTGTGCAGATTAAGAATCTGGTTATAGTTTTTCCTAAACCCCAATCGTTCAGCTGCTATGAATTTTTGAAGTTCACAATAATGAGTATTTACACAATGTCGAAAATTCAAAAATCTCAGAATTTGACGAAAATTGGCACATAGATAGTATACAATGTGCAGATTAAGAATCTGTTGATAGTTTTTCCTAAATCGCAATCGTTTAGCTGCTATGAATTTTTGAAGTTCACAATAATGAGTATTTACACAATGTCGAAAATTCAAAAATCTCAGAATTTGACGAAAATTGGCACATTGATAGAATACGTTATGCAGATTAAGAATCTGGTTATAGTTTTTCCTAAACCCCAATCGTTCAGCTGCTATGAATTTTTGAAGTTCACAATAATGAGTATTTACACAATGTCGAAAATTCAAAAATCTCAGAATTTGACGAAAATTGGCACATTGATAGAATACGTTATGCAGATTAAGAATCTGGTTATAGTTTTTCCTAAACCCCAATCGTTCAGCTGCTATGAATTTTTGAAGTTCACAATAATGAGTATTTACACAATGTCGAAAATTCAAAAATCTCAGAATTTGACGAAAATTGGCACATTGATAGAATACGTTATGCAGATTAAGAATCTGGTTATAGTTTTTCCTAAACCCCAATCGTTCAGCTGCTATGAATTTTTGAAGTTCACAATAATGAGTATTTACACAATGTCGAAAATTCAAAAATCTCAGAATTTGACGAAAATTGGCACATTGATAGAATACGTTATGCAGATTAAGAATCTGGTTATAGTTTTTCCTAAACCCCAATCGTTCAGCTGCTATGAATTTTTGAAGTTCACAATAATGAGTATTTACACAATGTCGAAAATTCAAAAATCTCAGAATTTGACGAAAATTGGCACATTGATAGAATACGTTATGCAGATTAAGAATCTGGTTATAGTTTTTCCTAAACCCCAATCGTTCAGCTGCTATGAATTTTTGAAGTTCACAATAATGAGTATTTACACAATGTCGAAAATTCAAAAATCTCAGAATTTGACGAAAATTGGCACATTGATAGAATACGTTATGCAGATTAAGAATCTGGTTATAGTTTTCCTAAACCCCAATCGTTCAGCTGCTATGAATTTTGAAGTTCACAATAATGAGTATTTACACAATGTCGAAAATTCAAAAATCTCAGAATTTGACGAAAATTGGCACATTGATAGAATACGTTATGCAGATTAAGAATCTGGTTATAGTTTTTCCTAAACCCCAATCGTTCAGCTGCTATGAATTTTTGAAGTTCACAATAATGAGTATTTACACAATGTCGAAAATTCAAAAATCTCAGAATTTGACGAAAATTGGCACATAGATAGAATACGTTGTGCAGATTAAGAATCTGGTTATAGTTTTTCCTAAACCCCAATCGTTCAGCTGCTATGAATTTTTGAAGTTCACAATAATGAGTATTTACACAATGTCGAAAATTCAAAAATCTCAGAATTTGACGAAAATTGGCACATAGATAGAATACGTTGTGCAGATTAAGAATCTGGTAATAGTTTTCCTAAACCCCAATCGTTCAGCTGCTATGAATTTTTGAAGTTCACAATAATGAGTATTTACACAATGTCGAAAATTCAAAAATCTCAGAATTTGACGAAAATTGGCACATAGATAGTATACAATGTGCAGATTAAGAATCTGTTGATAGTTTTTCCTAAATCGCAATCGTTTAGCTGCTATGAATTTTTGAAGTTCACAATAATGAGTATTTACACAATGTCGAAAATTCAAAAATCTCAGAATTTGACGAAAATTGGCACATTGATAGAATACGTTATGCAGATTAAGAATCTGGTTATAGTTTTTCCTAAACCCCAATCGTTCAGCTGCTATGAATTTTTGAAGTTCACAATAATGAGTATTTACACAATGTCGAAAATTCAAAAATCTCAGAATTTGACGAAAATTGGCACATTGATAGAATACGTTATGCAGATTAAGAATCTGGTTATAGTTTTTCCTAAACCCCAATCGTTCAGCTGCTATGAATTTTTGAAGTTCACAATAATGAGTATTTACACAATGTCGAAAATTCAAAAATCTCAGAATTTGACGAAAGTTGGCACATAGATAGTATACAATGTGCAGATTAAGAATCTGTTGAAAATTTTTCCCTAAATCGCAATCGTTTAGCTGCTATGAATTTTTGAAGTTCACAATAATGAGTATTTACACAATGTCGAAAATTCAAAAATCTCAGAATTTGACGAAAATTGGCACATTGATAGAATACGTTATGCAGATTAAGAATCTGGTTATAGTTTTTCCTAAACCCCAATCGTTCAGCTGCTATGAATTTTTGAAGTTCACAATAATGAGTATTTACACAATGTCGAAAATTCAAAAATCTCAGAATTTGACGAAAATTGGCACATTGATAGAATACGTTATGCAGATTAAGAATCTGGTTATAGTTTTTCCTAAACCCCAATCGTTCAGCTGCTATGAATTTTTGAAGTTCACAATAATGAGTATTTACACAATGTCGAAAATTCAAAAATCTCAGAATTTGACGAAAATTGACACATTGATAGAATACGTTATGCAGATTAAGAATCTGGTTATAGTTTTCCCTAAACCCCAATCGTTCAGCTGCTATGAATTTTTGAAGTTCACAATAATGAGTATTTACACAATGTCGAAAATTCAAAAATCTCAGAATTTGACGAAAATTGGCACATAGATAGTATACAATGTGCAGATTAAGAATCTGTTGATAGTTTTTCCTAAATCGCAATCGTTTAGCTGCTATGAATTTTTGAAGTTCACAATAATGAGTATTTACACAATGTCGAAAATTCAAAAATCTCAGAATTTGACGAAAATTGGCACATTGATAGAATACGTTATGCAGATTAAGAATCTGGTTATAGTTTTTCCTAAACCCCAATCGTTTAGCTGCTATGAATTTTTGAAGTTCACAATAATGAGTATTTACACAATGTCGAAAATTCAAAAATCTCAGAATTTGACGAAAATTGGCACATTGATAGAATACGTTATGCAGATTAAGAATCTGGTTATAGTTTTTCCTAAACCCCAATCGTTCAGCTGCTATGAATTTTTGAAGTTCACAATAATGAGTATTTACACAATGTCGAAAATTCAAAAATCTCAGAATTTGACGAAAATTGGCACATTGATAGAATACGTTATGCAGATTAAGAATCTGGTTATAGTTTTCCTAAACCCCAATCGTTCAGCTGCTATGAATTTTTGAAGTTCACAATAATGAGTATTTACACAATGTCGAAAATTCAAAAATCTCAGAATTTGACGAAAATTGGCACATAGATAGTATACAATGTGCAGATTAAGAATCTGTTGATAGTTTTTCCTAAATCGCAATCGTTTAGCTGCTATGAATTTTTGAAGTTCACAATAATGAGTATTTACACAATGTCGAAAATTCAAAAATCTCAGAATTTGACGAAAATTGGCACATTGATAGAATACGTTATGCAGATTAAGAATCTGGTTATAGTTTTTCCTAAACCCCAATCGTTCAGCTGCTATGAATTTTTGAAGTTCACAATAATGAGTATTTACACAATGTCGAAAATTCAAAAATCTCAGAATTTGACGAAAATTGGCACATAGATAGAATACGTTGTGCAGATTAAGAATCTGGTAATAGTTTTTCCTAAACCCCAATCGTTCAGCTGCTATGAATTTTTGAAGTTCACAATAATGAGTATTTACACAATGTCGAAAATTCAAAAATCTCAGAATTTGACGAAAATTGGCACATTGATAGAATACGTTATGCAGATTAAGAATCTGTTGATAGTTTTTCCTAAACCCCAATCGTTTAGCTGCTATGAATTTTTGAAGTTCACAATAATGAGTATTTACACAATGTCGAAAATTCAAAAATCTCAGAATTTGACGAAAATTGGCACATAGATAGAATACAATGTGCAGATTAAGAATCTGTTGATAGTTTTTCCTAAATCGCAATCGTTTAGCTGCTATGAATTTTTGAAGTTCACAATAATGAGTATTTACACAATGTCGAAAATTCAAAAATCTCAGAATTTGACGAAAATTGGCACATTGATAGAATACGTTATGCAGATTAAGAATCTGGTTATAGTTTTTCCTAAACCCCAATCGTTTAGCTGCTATGAATTTTTGAAGTTCACAATAATGAGTATTTACACAATGTCGAAAATTCAAAAATCTCAGAATTTGACGAAAATTGGCACATTGATAGAATACGTTATGCAGATTAAGAATCTGGTTATAGTTTTTCCTAAACCCCAATCGTTCAGCTGCTATGAATTTTTGAAGTTCACAATAATGAGTATTTACACAATGTCGAAAATTCAAAAATCTCAGAATTTGACGAAAATTGGCACATTGATAGAATACGTTATGCAGATTAAGAATCTGGTTATAGTTTTCCTAAACCCCAATCGTTCAGCTGCTATGAATTTTTGAAGTTCACAATAATGAGTATTTACACAATGTCGAAAATTCAAAAATCTCAGAATTTGACGAAAATTGGCACATAGATAGAATACAATGTGCAGATTAAGAATCTGTTGATAGTTTTTCCTAAATCGCAATCGTTTAGCTGCTATGAATTTTTGAAGTTCACAATAATGAGTATTTACACAATGTCGAAAATTCAAAAATCTCAGAATTTGACGAAAATTGGCACATTGATAGAATACGTTATGCAGATTAAGAATCTGGTTATAGTTTTTCCTAAACCCCAATCGTTCAGCTGCTATGAATTTTTGAAGTTCACAATAATGAGTATTTACACAATGTCGAAAATTCAAAAATCTCAGAATTTGACGAAAATTGGCACATAGATAGAATACGTTGTGCAGATTAAGAATCTGGTAATAGTTTTTCCTAAACCCCAATCGTTCAGCTGCTATGAATTTTTGAAGTTCACAATAATGAGTATTTACACAATGTCGAAAATTCAAAAATCTCAGAATTTGACGAAAATTGGCACATAGATAGTATACAATGTGCAGATTAAGAATCTGTTGATAGTTTTTCCTAAATCGCAATCGTTTAGCTGCTATGAATTTTTGAAGTTCACAATAATGAGTATTTACACAATGTCGAAAATTCAAAAATCTCAGAATTTGACGAAAATTGGCACATTGATAGAATACGTTATGCAGATTAAGAATCTGGTTATAGTTTTTCCTAAACCCCAATCGTTCAGCTGCTATGAATTTTTGAAGTTCACAATAATGAGTATTTACACAATGTCGAAAATTCAAAAATCTCAGAATTTGACGAAAATTGGCACATTGATAGAATACGTTATGCAGATTAAGAATCTGGTTATAGTTTTCCTAAACCCCAATCGTTCAGCTGCTATGAATTTTTGAAGTTCACAATAATGAGTATTTACACAATGTCGAAAATTCAAAAATCTCAGAATTTGACGAAAATTGGCACATAGATAGAATACAATGTGCAGATTAAGAATCTGTTGATAGTTTTTCCTAAATCGCAATCGTTTAGCTGCTATGAATTTTTGAAGTTCACAATAATGAGTATTTACACAATGTCGAAAATTCAAAAATCTCAGAATTTGACGAAAATTGGCACATTGATAGAATACGTTATGCAGATTAAGAATCTGGTTATAGTTTTTCCTAAACCCCAATCGTTTAGCTGCTATGAATTTTTGAAGTTCACAATAATGAGTATTTACACAATGTCGAAAATTCAAAAATCTCAGAATTTGACGAAAATTGGCACATTGATAGAATACGTTATGCAGATTAAGAATCTGGTTATAGTTTTTCCTAAACCCCAATCGTTCAGCTGCTATGAATTTTTGAAGTTCACAATAATGAGTATTTACACAATGTCGAAAATTCAAAAATCTCAGAATTTGACGAAAATTGGCACATTGATAGAATACGTTATGCAGATTAAGAATCTGGTTATAGTTTTCCTAAACCCCAATCGTTCAGCTGCTATGAATTTTTGAAGTTCACAATAATGAGTATTTACACAATGTCGAAAATTCAAAAATCTCAGAATTTGACGAAAATTGGCACATAGATAGTATACAATGTGCAGATTAAGAATCTGTTGATAGTTTTTCCTAAATCGCAATCGTTTAGCTGCTATGAATTTTTGAAGTTCACAATAATGAGTATTTACACAATGTCGAAAATTCAAAAATCTCAGAATTTGACGAAAATTGGCACATTGATAGAATACGTTATGCAGATTAAGAATCTGGTTATAGTTTTTCCTAAACCCCAATCGTTCAGCTGCTATGAATTTTTGAAGTTCACAATAATGAGTATTTACACAATGTCGAAAATTCAAAAATCTCAGAATTTGACGAAAATTGGCACATAGATAGAATACGTTGTGCAGATTAAGAATCTGGTTATAGTTTTTCCTAAACCCCAATCGTTCAGCTGCTATGAATTTTTGAAGTTCACAATAATGAGTATTTACACAATGTCGAAAATTCAAAAATCTCAGAATTTGACGAAAATTGGCACATAGATAGAATACAATGTGCAGATTAAGAATCTGTTGATAGTTTTTCCTAAATCGCAATCGTTTAGCTGCTATGAATTTTTGAAGTTCACAATAATGAGTATTTACACAATGTCGAAAATTCAAAAATCTCAGAATTTGACGAAAATTGGCACATTGATAGAATACGTTATGCAGATTAAGAATCTGGTTATAGTTTTTCCTAAACCCCAATCGTTTAGCTGCTATGAATTTTTGAAGTTCACAATAATGAGTATTTACACAATGTCGAAAATTCAAAAATCTCAGAATTTGACGAAAATTGGCACATTGATAGAATACGTTATGCAGATTAAGAATCTGGTTATAGTTTTTCCTAAACCCCAATCGTTCAGCTGCTATGAATTTTTGAAGTTCACAATAATGAGTATTTACACAATGTCGAAAATTCAAAAATCTCAGAATTTGACGAAAATTGGCACATTGATAGAATACGTTATGCAGATTAAGAATCTGGTTATAGTTTTCCTAAACCCCAATCGTTCAGCTGCTATGAATTTTTGAAGTTCACAATAATGAGTATTTACACAATGTCGAAAATTCAAAAATCTCAGAATTTGACGAAAATTGGCACATAGATAGTATACAATGTGCAGATTAAGAATCTGTTGATAGTTTTTCCTAAATCGCAATCGTTTAGCTGCTATGAATTTTTGAAGTTCACAATAATGAGTATTTACACAATGTCGAAAATTCAAAAATCTCAGAATTTGACGAAAATTGGCACATTGATAGAATACGTTATGCAGATTAAGAATCTGGTTATAGTTTTTCCTAAACCCCAATCGTTCAGCTGCTATGAATTTTTGAAGTTCACAATAATGAGTATTTACACAATGTCGAAAATTCAAAAATCTCAGAATTTGACGAAAATTGGCACATAGATAGAATACGTTAAGTGCAGATTAAGAATCTGGTGCTAGTTTTTTCCTAAACCCCAATCGTTTGACAGCTGCTATGAATTTTGGTTATAGAAGTTCACAATAATGAGTATTTACACAATGTCGAAAATTCAAAAATCTCAGAATTTGACGAAAATTGGCACATAGATAGAATACGTTGTGCAGATTAAGAATCTGTTGATAGTTTTTCCTAAATCCCAATCGTTTAGCTGCTATGAATTTTTGAAGTTCACAATAATGAGTATTTACACAATGTCGAAAATTCAAAAATCTCAGAATTTGACGAAAATTGGCACATTGATAGAATACGTTATGCAGATTAAGAATCTGGTTATAGTTTTTCCTAAACCCCAATCGTTCAGCTGCTATGAATTTTTGAAGTTCACAATAATGAGTATTTACACAATGTCGAAAATTCAAAAATCTCAGAATTTGACGAAAATTGGCACATTGATAGAATACGTTATGCAGATTAAGAATCTGGTTATAGTTTTCCTAAACCCCAATCGTTCAGCTGCTATGAATTTTTGAAGTTCACAATAATGAGTATTTACACAATGTCGAAAATTCAAAAATCTCAGAATTTGACGAAAATTGGCACATAGATAGAATACAATGTGCAGATTAAGAATCTGTTGATAGTTTTTCCTAAATCGCAATCGTTTAGCTGCTATGAATTTTTGAAGTTCACAATAATGAGTATTTACACAATGTCGAAAATTCAAAAATCTCAGAATTTGACGAAAATTGGCACATTGATAGAATACGTTATGCAGATTAAGAATCTGGTTATAGTTTTTCCTAAACCCCAATCGTTCAGCTGCTATGAATTTTTGAAGTTCACAATAATGAGTATTTACACAATGTCGAAAATTCAAAAATCTCAGAATTTGACGAAAATTGGCACATAGATAGAATACGTTATGCAGATTAAGAATCTGGTTATAGTTTTTCCTAAACCCCAATCGTTTAGCTGCTATGAATTTTGAAGTTCACAATAATGAGTATTTACACAATGTCGAAAATTCAAAAATCTCAGAATTTGACGAAAATTGGCACATAGATAGAATACGTTGTGCAGATTAAGAATCTGTTAATAGTTTTCCTAAACCCCAATCGTTTAGCTGCTATGAATTTTTGAAGTTCACAATAATGAGTATTTACACAATGTCGAAAATTCAAAAATCTCAGAATTTGACGAAAATTGGCACATAGATAGTATACAATGTGCAGATTAAGAATCTGTTGATAGTTTTTCCTAAATCGCAATCGTTTAGCTGCTATGAATTTTTGAAGTTCACAATAATGAGTATTTACACAATGTCGAAAATTCAAAAATCTCAGAATTTGACGAAAATTGGCACATTGATAGAATACGTTATGCAGATTAAGAATCTGGTTATAGTTTTTCCTAAACCCCAATCGTTCAGCTGCTATGAATTTTTGAAGTTCACAATAATGAGTATTTACACAATGTCGAAAATTCAAAAATCTCAGAATTTGACGAAAATTGGCACATTGATAGAATACGTTATGCAGATTAAGAATCTGGTTATAGTTTTTCCTAAACCCCAATCGTTCAGCTGCTATGAATTTTTGAAGTTCACAATAATGAGTATTTACACAATGTCGAAAATTCAAAAATCTCAGAATTTGACGAAAATTGGCACATAGATAGAATACAATGTGCAGATTAAGAATCTGTTGATAGTTTTTCCTAAACCGCAATCGTTTAGCTGCTATGAATTTTTGAAGTTCACAATAATGAGTATTTACACAATGTCGAAAATTCAAAAATCTCAGAATTTGACGAAAATTGGCACATAGATAGAATACGTTGTGCAGATTAAGAATCTGTTAATAGTTTTTCCTAAACCCCAATCGTTTAGCTGCTATGAATTTTTGAAGTTCACAATAATGAGTATTTACACAATGTCGAAAATTCAAAAATCTCAGAATTTGACGAAAATTGGCACATAGATAGAATACGTTGTGCAGATTAAGAATCTGTTAATAGTTTTTCCTAAACCCCAATCGTTTAGCTGCTATGAATTTTGAAGTTCACAATAATGAGTATTTACACAATGTCGAAAATTCAAAAATCTCAGAATTTGACGAAAATTGGCACATAGATAGAATACGTTATGCAGATTAAGAATCTGGTTATAGTTTTTCCTAAACCCCAATCGTTCAGCTGCTATGAATTTTTGAAGTTCACAATAATGAGTATTTACACAATGTCGAAAATTCAAAAATCTCAGAATTTGACGAAAATTGGCACATAGATAGTATACAATGTGCAGATTAAGAATCTGGTGATAGTTTTTCCTAAACCCCAATCGTTCAGCTGCTATGAATTTTTGAAGTTCACAATAATGAGTATTTACACAATGTCGAAAATTCAAAAATCTCAGAATTTGACGAAAATTGGCACATTGATAGAATACGTTATGCAGATTAAGAATCTGGTTATAGTTTTTCCTAAACCCCAATCGTTCAGCTGCTATGAATTTTTGAAGTTCACAATAATGAGTATTTACACAATGTCGAAAATTCAAAAATCTCAGAATTTGACGAAAATTGGCACATTGATAGAATACGTTATGCAGATTAAGAATCTGGTTATAGTTTTTCCTAAACCCCAATCGTTCAGCTGCTATGAATTTTTGAAGTTCACAATAATGAGTATTTACACAATGTCGAAAATTCAAAAATCTCAGAATTTGACGAAAATTGGCACATAGATAGAATACGTTGTGCAGATTAAGAATCTGGTGATAGTTTTTCCTAAACCCCAATCGTTCAGCTGCTATGAATTTTTGAAGTTCACAATAATGAGTATTTACACAATGTCGAAAATTCAAAAATCTCAGAATTTGACGAAAATTGGCACATAGATAGAATACGTTGTGCAGATTAAGAATCTGGTTATAGTTTTCCCTAAACCCCAATCGTTCAGCTGCTATGAATTTTTGAAGTTCACAATAATGAGTATTTACACAATGTCGAAAATTCAAAAATCTCAGAATTTGACGAAAATTGGCACATAGATAGAATACGTTGTGCAGATTAAGAATCTGGTGATAGTTTTTCCTAAACCCCAATCGTTCAGCTGCTATGAATTTTTGAAGTTCACAATAATGAGTATTTACACAATGTCGAAAATTCAAAAATCTCAGAATTTGACGAAAATTGGCACATTGATAGAATACGTTATGCAGATTAAGAATCTGGTTATAGTTTTTCCTAAACCCCAATCGTTCAGCTGCTATGAATTTTTGAAGTTCACAATAATGAGTATTTACACAATGTCGAAAATTCAAAAATCTCAGAATTTGACGAAAATTGGCACATAGATAGAATACAATGTGCAGATTAAGAATCTGGTTATAGTTTTTCCTAAACCCCAATCGTTTAGCTGCTATGAATTTTTGAAGTTCACAATAATGAGTATTTACACAATGTCGAAAATTCAAAAATCTCAGAATTTGACGAAAATTGGCACATTGATAGAATACGTTATGCAGATTAAGAATCTGGTTATAGTTTTTCCTAAACCCCAATCGTTCAGCTGCTATGAATTTTTGAAGTTCACAATAATGAGTATTTACACAATGTCGAAAATTCAAAAATCTCAGAATTTGACGAAAATTGGCACATTGATAGAATACGTTATGCAGATTAAGAATCTGGTTATAGTTTTTCCTAAATCGCAATCGTTTAGCTGCTATGAATTTTTGAAGTTCACAATAATGAGTATTTACACAATGTCGAAAATTCAAAAATCTCAGAATTTGACGAAAATTGGCACATTAATAGAATACGTTATGCAGATTAAGAATCTGGTTATAGTTTTTCCTAAACCCCAATCGTTCAGCTGCTATGAATTTTTTGAAGTTCACAATAATGAGTATTTACACAATGTCGAAAATTCAAAAATCTCAGAATTTGACGAAAATTGGCACATTGATAGAAACTCTCTATCCTCAATTCACTGAAAGTATTAGCTCCTGATGTTTGGTTACATATTTGAAGAACACTTGTATATCTTCAAAAACTTAAATTCTATATTGCGTTCATTATTAAAAATACATTCTAAACTGATTCGAACTTCGTAGACAAACTCCAGAACATCATAGAATATATGATTTCTGGGCAAAACTATTACTTGAATATCTTTGCTTATTGCTACAGAGCCTGCAACCAAAGGCAACCAGTGTTTTTGAAGAATTAAGATTCTCGGACCTTTTTCATAGCATTCTAAAGATGGGATATTTTTTACTTGAGAAAAGATATGCTGGCGATGATGGGAGATTATATCGTTGATAAGTACCACCAACAATCTAAATCGGAATTTTTATAGCATTTGAAACAATAACTACAAGACAATTTTGATATAAGAAAAGTAACATTCAATGAATAGTTTTCCATCGAAATATTTATTAAATACCTACGAGAGTGTTGTGATCTTCTAGGTTCTCAGAAGATATAATTTCAGTTTCTGAACTGTAAACTACTTCAAATGCATAAAATTATTCATTAAAACAACCCTTCGAAACGGTTAACCCTAAAAAACTGTGGCCATGATTCCCTGTATTGAAGCAAATCTTGGTAAGCCCAATATTTCGCCCACTTGAACAACAGAGAGTTTTCTTTCTACAATCTAGTGTCACCACGCCAACCCGGCGACCGGCGAACGATGATTGTTGTCCGTAACTTTGCTGCTGGTGCCTGCTTTCGGGCACCGCCAGAGGCGTCAGACTAAACACACAGTGTTGTCAGATTGATTATGGATAGAAAATATCAATTATTTTATAGATGAAGAAAATTAGTGAAGTGCAATCTTCAACGTAGATATATGTTTCCTTTCAAATTTTATATTATATGGAATACGAAAATGGAAAATTTTGTGAATAATTCGAAGCCATTAAGATTTCAAAGTTACGTACCTGAAAATGCACGTTTCATCATATCGTTTATTAATAAAATAGATTGGAGCTTTTATACGATTTTATACTTTCGGTTTTCGGTAGCCCCCTCTGGATTATTTTGAAGAAAACCATTTGAGTTCCAAGACGTGATGAAATGATTGATTATTGAATTCTTTTTAAATGAAGATAATTTCTATTAAATTTTCCATGTTTCTGTCTCAATTTGGAAAAAAGTCAATTTCACCGAGAATGGAATGGAAGGAGAACAAAGTATTGTTAGAATAGGAACGGAAAAAATAGAAGTCGGGATATATCCTGCAATCCTACGATTATCGTAGGATCATCCATCTATGCTCGAATTTCCGAAATCACAACATACATTTGTGGTAAGGAAAAAATACGTCAATTCCCTCAACATTTAAATTCTTCTGAAAAGTAACGTACGAGAGTGAAGTTTAGTGAATTTTAGACATTATTTTATTCTCATGCATCATTTGTTATGTACTTCGATTCACAATATTCAGTATCCTATTTTCCATAAGTTAAAACATTTAACTGTATTCTTTTAAATTTTTGACTGCTGATTGATTGATTATATATTTGAGTATATTTCGTTAAATCTACTGCAAGTTCTTAATTCGAATTATCGACACTCTGATCATAAAATTATGAATAATTTCTGTCAATGACCCTGTATGTTGTGATTTATTAATAAATTAATGTTCTTTGGTTCCGTATTCTCTTACTCGTTAGGGATAGATCACAATCTGGCAACCTTGTTTACCGAAAACCATAGCATTCATATGCAACTGAATAGAACCAATAAAATTATCCTGTGTCTTCTGGATTTTCCATCTATATTTCAATGGGTAGGATGTACATTGAGAAGGGGGATGTCACTTTTTAAGAGTTCGTATATTTCTTGTAGTTTGAAACGAGAATTAATATTTGGTCTGACTTTTGGGTCAATGTTTGTTTCTATTTGATTGATTTTGCCTAGAGCAGGTTTATTTTATATAGGGTCGCTGTCGATTGAAAATTTTTGTTACTGAATTTACTGAAAGAGCTTTCCCAGTAATGGCGATGGTAAACAATCCAATAACATCCAAGCAATCGTGATTAGGTGTTCAGTGAAATATTGTGAAAATAAATATCGCCGTGGGGGGGTTTCAAATGTTTCATTTTTCAGATTTCCGATGGACTCACGACAAGGTGATTGGCCTCGGGCAATCGATCGGCGGGATTTAATTTCATTTGTTCCGCGTAAAGATATCAGGTACAAAAGAATTGGTAGCATACACTTTGCGGATTCGTGTTTTACTGATCATACGAAACGTTATTTACGCTCTTATGCAGTACCAACTCTGCAACTCGATTTTATGGATTTCGGCGCTGATTCTGATAAAAATAAAAACATAATTACGTATCCCCTGTGAGGCTGAAATGACTGGAAAACTACTTTTTGACGAACACGGAAGTCCACTATCGACATATTTCTCCTCTACGGCAAACTTAGATTCTTCATGTTCCTCCCGCGGAATTTTTCAATTCAAACGTAAATTAGCTGCGAAACAAAAACAAATCGATGAATTAAGGAACGTATTGATGTACTTTGTCAAAATAATCGTCGATTACGTCGCGGTCGCGCTAAAGACCAAATCATTCTGAAAGAACATAACAGAAGAGTGAAGCAACCATCACGAAGTGTCAAAACGTTCATAGATCTCCAAACGGAACATAAGCCGCATACAGAGTATTCAGAAGAAGAAAAAAAAATTACTCCCACAATTTTTTATAGAAGCCCGGGAATATAAAATTTCGTTCGAGTTCGTCAGGGATTCACTCTCCCGCATAAAGGCACAATCTCGAATTGGTTCAATTCGATTAAATTAGAGACGGGTTTCCTTGATAGCGTTTACTTTCGAACATGTGCGTTTGAAATTTGACGGTTCTACCGAAGCAGAAAAAAACTGTGTTATACTTTTTGATGAAATCGGAATAAAGAGGAGTATTAGTTACAATTCTAAATTGATTAGTTTCAGATTATGGAGAATTCGTTCGACAACAAAATTTTGGAAATCACGTTCTTGTTTTTATGATTCGAGGACTTTATGCGTATTACAAAATTCCGTTAAGTTATTTCGTCGTTTCTGAAAATATGGCGGAGGTGAAATAAAACCATACTGATAACCCTTATTTCAAAATTTAAATCAATTGGAATATTGGTAGGCATTTTGTATCTTTGGGAGTCTATAGAACAGGAAAGTGAAAACGTGGAATATTTGTTAACGAATCGTTTCAATCAGGACATTTTTTCAGTCATTCGGTAAGCTCGAGGTTTTCACTCCTACGGTTGAACAATTCATTGACAAGACTTCACATTGAAGTGAAGCGGATGCCAAAAATTTGAATAGAGGCGGAAAGAAGTTTTTATAAAATTTCAATGCACTTTTGTGCATTTCTATTCCTGATTCTAGCAGTTTTAATAAATTTCCATCGAATTCATTTCAGAAAGTTTTTCATTGCGTGACAGCATATAAATATATATATATATATATATATATATATATATATATATATATATATATATATATATATATATATATATATATATATATATATAATGTTTTGATGAGGAAGTTAATTTCCTTTGAAATGTAATATCTCATGTATGTTACCTAAAATATTTCATCTTATTTTTATATTCATATCTAACTCAATAAACGTTTTAATTTAATTTTTTGTTTATCATTTAACATTTGAAATCTATTAATAGAAGTATATTTATGTAGATATCTACGTGTATAATAAAATAATAAAACAAACGTCTGTTGTCAATTTTATTTCTCGTTATGAACTTGATCATTTGAATAAATTAATTTGATACACTTCACCACTTAATGAATTTTTACGAGCACAAAAAAATTATTATTGGCCATAATTTTCAATTATGTAACCATAATAAATCTGATATATTATATACATATTAACGATAAATATAATTAGATGTTCAGTTTTTTGACCTAAATTTTAAGACAAATATTTCAAATTTTTATCATTCAAATAATAATAATGATAATAAAACCCATAATTGATAAACAGTACCCTGAGCGAAGTTAATTTTAAGGCAATGCGTCTTTTGTTCTGATTCATAGATTGTCTGCATCTATCTGAAGAGATGCTAAAGTAGGATGGATATTTATAATATTTTGTATTTAAGTATATATGGGTTTGTGAAAACATATATTGAAAGCTATTGATAAATAATTGAACATATTCTCCTTTTCTGCATTTCTCATTCAATCCTATACTACGAAATGTAAAAAATGAATAAAACCCTTTTTTGCTGTTCATGTCTACGCTCATGTCAGCTGAATATCATAGGTTCTTTCGATTTCACGCGTCATCTATGTGCCATATCAGAATGAATCACTTATTATTTTGTCGAATTAGTGCAGAACACTGCACTTATAGATATAGTACCGCACATATAGTCTATTATCAAAGAGGGCGCCAGCAGACGGACTGTTTCGTACGTCAAATTCACTATACTGTGTGAAAATTTTATGTTGAAGTGGGTTCCTCATCTAGAGTATATAAATCATCTTTGTACTATATTATATATTCTATACAAAGATAATTTATATAATTATTTATCAATAGCTTTCAATATATGTTTTCACAAACACATATATACTTAAACACAAAATATTATAAATATCCATCTTACTTTAGCATCTCTTTTCAGAGAGATGCAGACAATCTATGAATGTTTAATTTTCAAATCGGATGAAAGAAGAACAGACATCTATTATATGACTCCATTACAAGTTACACGCATTTTCATTTAAATTTATGAAGAGTGTAGCACGCTTTTTTCAAAATAGGAATGTAAAATAGAAAATTCGAATTCAGACCCAGAACTTTGCTTTGAGAATAATTTTCAGTTTCGAAAGTGCCCGACTTTACCTCCAGAAAATTGTATTAAAACATCAAGAATATTCATATCATTAGTTAAGTGCATTTTCGAAAAGAATGATTAATTTTGTTTAAATAAAACAACTTTTGAAGTAATTCAATACATAATTGTGATATTTTTTTTAATAATTGTTTAAAGGTGATGTATTATTATGATATCATCTATACATTATGAAAATGAATAAATTGCAGATATTGTATCAGTTAGGTATTTACTGTGTATTATTATATTAATGGCAAATGCAATTTCGACAACATTTTTGACAAGAACTAATCGGTAAACCAATGTAACAAATATAAAGCGAAAGACGAAATATCTGGTAAAAAAGTCTATTTGATTCATAACAATTCCGAAACAAAACATCAATTCATTTATCCATAAATAAATCTGTACACAGACGAAAATAGACAAACAATTTGACGCTATCATGTTCTATGTTCGCACTCTCCTTTTCTACCAGTCAGTGTCGCAAAGCATGCAATAGGTTGCATAGTGCGTACGATGTACAAAAACTAAGAAAAATTGAATTTTAACTCATTGCAAGGGGTTGAAGTTTTAATTTTTGCAGAATTTATTGTCGAAGCCAACTGGCCATCATATTGAAAATGCAGATTGATTAGAGGAAATTGCAGTTTCTAGCTATTTTAACAGAATTATTAAAAGTTTTGTAAGCATTCACCAGTTATCGGGATCGTCTGAATACGTTCATTTTTGGTATATGTGTGAGTTCCGCTATTTATAATGAGCAAAATTATAAATATGAGGAACATAGGGTTGAACTAAACACTGATTAATACTAGTATTTTCATGAGTAGTAACCAACTGTGAAATTTCTAAAATTAGGTTCCAATTCCTCTAAGAGACTACAAATGAACACAAAGCTAGGAAAGTTCTTGGCATTTATTTGTGGTGTTAAATTCGTATTTACAATCTTAATCAATTATGTACATTATTCCATAAAAAGATTTCAGATAAGTAACTATATTATATTCCACAATGGGATTATATCTTAGCAAATTTTGGGCGGTTTCCATATTTGAACCCAAAATTTTGCTTTTGAAGAAGCATTTTCCATCTAGTTGAAATTGCTATTTGATATCAGTTTGGAATCGATTGGTTTCGAGTTCCAATTTTGGCAATTTCTATCATAGGAAAAATTTTACTGCGTCATCTTCCGAAGATAATGCTTCGGAATGATAACGGAGAAATTTATGAAATACAAACTTTCGAAAGAACGATACATGACTATAGGCATTCTTGGAATGGTTTTTCATATGGAGTCATAATATAATCGTGAATTTCAGAAATCGTTATGAAATATACTGTATATTTTAGAAATTGAAACTTAATCAACACTAAAATGAAACGTTATAAGAGGGTGAATTTCAAAAAAATTTGAGTTTTCGGAAAAGCGAAAATTCTCAAAACAGGTGAAATTTGGTGAAGAAATATTTCTGTACAAGTATGAAAGAAATGATGCCATCAAAGTTACTCCTTCACACTGTAACTAACTCATAAGAAGCTTTTCATGAAAAGGAAATCAAAAGAGAAAGAGTCCCGGAAAATTATGGATATTTTTGAATCTATTTAATAAGAATCTATTGCGAAAACGTTACAGATTATTGAATTCGTCAAAATATGTGATTAGTTCGGTAAATTCTGGTGGAAATGAGTTGATGAATAACATCGATTTCTGTCACTCTAGTCGAAGTTTTTACGATTTATTGAGAAAATTGGGTTTCAATAAGTCCACCCGCAATAATTTCCAATTAAATATTATCCAAACAACTCACTACACTGTTACAAGTGAAGCTGAGAATTAATTTCTATTTTCGAATACAAGTTGAAAGCGTATAACGGCCGATGTTCAGCACGAAATGTCTAGCTGATTTCTGTCGGACGGTGGCCTCTCAAAGGAAACAGCGAAAAACCCCAGTAAACTCGTCTGTGTCTCGAAGCCGTCAAAACAAAAGACGCTTGCCTTAAAATTAACTTCGCTCAGGGTACTGTTTATCAATTATGGGTTTTATTATCGTTATTATTATTTGAATGATGAAATATTTGTCCTAAAATTTCGGTCAAAAAACTGAAAATCTAATTATATTTATCGTTAATATGTATATAATATATCAGATTTATTAAAATTATGGCCAATAATTATTTCTGTTTGTGCTTGTAGAAATTCATTAAGTGGTAAAGTGTAATAAATTAATTTATGCAAATGATCAAGTTCATAACGAGAAATAAAATTTACAACAGACGTTTGTTTTATTATACACGTAGATAACTACATAAATATACTTCTATTAATAGATTTCAAATGTTAATTGATAAACAAAAATTAAATTAAAACGTTTATTGAGTTAGATATGAATATAAAAATAAGATGAAATATTTTAGGTAACATACATGAGATATTACATTTCAAAGGAAATTAAATTCCTCATCAGAACATTATATATATATATATATATATATATATATATATATATATATATATATATATATATATATATATATATATACAAAAGTGCATTGAAATTTTATAAAAACTTCTTTCCGCCTCTATTCAAACTTTTTGGCATCCGCTTCACTTCAATGTGAAGTCTTGTCAATGAATTGTTCAACCGTAGGTGTGAAAACCTCCAGCTCACCGAATGACTGAAAAAAAAATGTTCCAATGAGTCCTGATTGAAACGATTCGTTAACAAATATTCC
Source organism: Cryptolaemus montrouzieri (assembly GCA_013387265.2). Lineage (NCBI taxonomy): Eukaryota > Metazoa > Arthropoda > Insecta > Coleoptera > Coccinellidae > Cryptolaemus > Cryptolaemus montrouzieri. Next base: position 52,138,465 of record JABFTP020000001.1, on the reverse strand, counting down.
ACGTTTTCACTTTCCTGTTTTATAGTCTCCCAAAGATACAAAATGCCTACCAATATTCCAATTGATTTAAATTTTGAAATAAGGGTTATCAGTATGGTTTTTATTTCACCTCCCGCCATATTTCCAGAAACGATGAAATAACTTAACGGAATTTTGTAATACGCATAAAGTCCTCGAATCATAAAAACAAGAACAAAATTTTGTTGTCGACCGAATTCTCCATAATCTGAAACTAATCAATTTAGACTTGTAACTAATACTCCTCTTTATTCCGATTTCATCAAAAAGTATAACACAGTTTTTTTCTGCTTCGGTAGAACCGTCAAATTTCAAACGCACATGTTCGAAAGTAAACGCTATCAAGGATAACCCGTCTCTATTTTAATCGAATTGAACCAATTCGAGATTGTGCCTTTATGCGGGAGAGTGAATCCCTGACGAACTCGAAGGAAATTTTATATTCCCGGGCTTCTATAAAAAATTGCGGGAGCAAATTTTTTTTCTTCTGAATACTCTGTATGCGGCTTATGTTCCGTTTGGAGATCTATGAACGTTTTGACATTTCGTAATCGTTGCTTCACTCTTTTATGTTCTTTCAGAATGATCTGGTCTTTGTTGGCGCGCCCGCGACGTAATCGACGATTATTTTGACGAAGGACATCAATACATTTCCTTAATTTATCGATTTGTTTTTGTTTCGCAGCTAATTTACGTTTGAATTGAAAAATTCCGCGGGAAGAACATAAAGAATCGTAAGTTTGCCGTAGAGGAGAAATATGTCGATAGTGGACTACCGTGTTCGTCAAAAGTAGTTTTCCAGTCACTTCAGCCTCACAGGGATACGTAATTATGTTTTATTTTTATCAGAATCAGCGCCGAAATCCATAAAATCGAGTTGCAAAGTTGGTACTGCATGAGAGCGTAAATAACGTTTCGAATGATCAGTAAAACACGAATCCGCAAAGTGTATGCTACCAATTCTTTTGTACCGGATGTCTTTACGCGGAACAAATGAAATTAAATCCCGTCGATCGATTGCCCGAGGCCAATCACCTTGTCGTGAGTCCAACGGAAATCTGAAAAATGAAACATTTGAAACCCCCCCAGGCGATATTTATTTTCACAATATTTCACTGAACACCTATACACGATTGCTTGGATGTTATTGGATTTTTTACCATCGCCATTACTGGGAAAGCTCTTTCAGTAAATTCAGTAACAACAATTTTCAATCGACAGCGACCCTATATAAAATAAACCTGCTCTAGGCAAAAATAGAAACAAACATTTACCCAAAAGTCAGACCAAGTATTAATTCTCGTTTCAAACTACAAGAAATATACGAACTCTTAAAAAATGACATCCCCCTTCTCAATGTACATCCTACCCATTGAAATATAGATGGAAAATCCAGAAGACACATGATAATTTTATTGGTTCGATTCAGTTGCATATGAATGCTATGGTTTTCGGTAAACAAGGTTGCCAGATTGTGATCTATCCCTAACGAGTAAGAGAATACGGAACCAAAGAACATTAATTTATTAATAAATCAAAATATACAGGGTCATTGACAGAAATTATTCATAATTTTATGATCAGAGTGTCGATAATTCGAATTAAGAACTTGCAGTAGATTTAACGAAATATACTCAAATATATAATCAATCAATCATCAGTCAAAATTTAAAAGAATACAGTTAAATTTTTAACTTATGGAAAATAGGATACTGATATTGTGAATCGAAGTACATAACAAATGATGCAAGAGAATAAAATAAAGTCTAAAATTGCACGTGATGAAAATTCGATAAAATTATTCACAAATATTCAAACTTCCTCCCATCATTTTCTAAACAGTTCTCTCTCAGGGTATTCAACAACTTCACTCTCGTACGTTACTTTTCAGAAGAATTTAAATGTTGAGGGAATTTGCGTAATTTTTTTTTACCACAAATGTATGTTGTGATTTCGGAAATTCGAGCATAGATGATCCTACGATAATCGTAGGATTGCAGGATATATCCCGACTTCTATTTTTTCAGTTCCTATTCTAACAATACTTTCCATTCCATTCTTGGTGAAATTGATTTTTTTCCAAATTGAGACAAAAACATGGAAAATTTAATAGAAATTATCTTGATTTATAAAGAATTCAATAATCAATTATTTCATCACGTCTTGGAACTCAAATGGTTTTCTTCAAAATAATCCAGAGGATACCGAAAACCTTGATGAAGAAAAGTCTCATTCAACCACTATTACTAGGACTTAAAGGTGATTGGATATTTCCACCAGCCATAAAGAATCTTGAGAGGAAATGAATGGTATATTCACGACTTGGACCGAAAGGTATATTCGATTATTATTTACTATGAACCCATATGTATTCGCCTACACTATAAGTGGTCGTATTCGTTGTAATCTTAAATATAAAATCGTATGAAAGCTCCAATCTATTTTATTAATAAACGATATGATGAAACGTGCATTTTCAGGTACGTAACTTTGAAATCTTAATGGCTTCGAATTATTCACAAAATTTTCCATTTTCGTATTCCATATAATATGAAATTTGAAAGGAAACATATATCTACGTTGAAGATTGCACTTCACTGATTTTCTTCATCTATAAAACAATTGATATTTTCTATCCATAATCAATCTGACAACACTGTGTGTTTAGTCTGACGCCTCTGGCGGTGCCCGAAAGCAGGCACCAACAGCAAAGTTACGGACAACAATCATCGTTCGCCGGTCGCCGGGTTGGCCTGGTGACACTATAGATTGTAGAAAGAAAACAAACACTAAAAACTCTCTGTTGTTCAAGTGGGCGAAATATTGGGCTTACCAAGATTTGCTTCAATACAGGGAATCATGGCCACAGTTTTTTAGGGTTAACCGTTTCGAAGGGTTGTTTTAATGAATAATTTTATGCATTTGAAGTAGTTTACAGTTCAAAACTGAAATTATATCTTATGAGAACCTAGAAGATCACTACACTCTCGTAGGTATTTAATAAATATTTCGATGGAAAACTATTCATTGCATGTTACTTTTCCTATATCAAAATTGTCTTGTAGTTATTGTTTCCAATGCTATAAAAATTCCGATTTAGATTGTTGGTGGTACTTATCGACGATATAATCTCCCATCATCGCCAGCATATCTTTTCTCAAGTAAAAATATCCCATCTTTAGAATGCTATGAAAAGGTCCGAAAATCTTAATTCTTCAAAAACACTGGTTGCCTTTGGTTGCAAGCTCTGTAGCAATAAGTAAAGACATTCAAGTAATAGTTTTTCCCAGAAATCATATATTCTATGATGTTCTGGAGTTTGTCTACGAAGTTCGAATCAGTTTAGAATGTATTTTTAATAATGAACGCAATATAGAATTTAAGTTTTTCGAAGATATACAAGTGTTCTTTAAATATGTAACCAAACATCAGGAGCTAATACTTTCAGTGAATTGAGGATAGAGAGTTCATATGAATATTGGTCTAGAAACTCTTCCATCAAAAATACGGGATATGTACTAAATTGTTATATATCGTGGAATGTGAAAAAATTTGGCAATGATAAATGAATTCGCTACTTGTCTGATGATAAACGAAAGCTCGAATTAGTTATAACGTTGAATAAACTTTTCCATCTTAAACAGTAATATTTTTACGTAGTAATATTCGCAATCCTCATAATGAAACTATTTTGAATTTTTAGAGTTGACTTCTGAAAATGTATTGTTATAATTTTCTTAAAAAGTCATATCTCTATTTCTGTAATAAGAATCTAACTATTCACTAATAGTAATCTCTTCTATCCACTGTATAAGAAAAAGTACGCCCATGGATTATCATTCTAAGATAACTTTGAAATTTTTAGCAGCCATCTGATAGTAGTAGCTGAAAATAAAAAATTATAGTATTCTGTTTTATCAAGAGCCATCTATGGACCATCTATGAACCTCATCTCAATCTTTCAATCCTGACCTATCCTAACCAGCCAGGATCGCGATTCTGGCTGGCGAAAAAGCTTCATTTTATTCTATGGGGTGCTTTGTCTTCTTTTATACTTGGTCTATGTTCTATATTAGTGTATGGAATCGCCTGGATGGCTAAGATAGGTTAGGATCGAAAAATTGAGATGAGGTTCATAGATGGCTCTTGATAATACAGAATACTATAAATTTCTATTTTCAATTACTATTATCAGATGGCAGCAGAAGTTGTCAAAAGATATCTTACAATGATAATCTACGGGCGTACATATTCTTATACAGCGGAATAGTGGATACAACAGATTCCGATGAGATGGTTAGATTCTCATTGCAAAAATAGAGGTATGCCTTTTTAAAGAAAATTATAACAATGGTTTTTTTCAGAAATGCAAGCTTTAAAAAATTCAAAATAATTTCATTACGAGAATTGCGAATTTTACTACGTAAAAAGTATCACTGTTTAAGTTGGAGAAGTTTATTCAACGTTATAGCTAATTCGGGCTTTCGCTCATCACACAAGTATAAGTTTGACACTTAAATACAAAGTTAGCAATTTTCTCATATATAGATATAGAGAAATGGTTTAACAGAACACGTTAAATACATTTTAGTGATTAACTAACACATAATTGAGAACTACTTAAAAACCTCAAATATTGGGGAATAACACATAAATCATTCAGGTCGTTAAGTATTATTTGATTATTGCCTGTATTGTGTTACGTTTTGAATAATTATAACAATTCAAGATAATAGAGTTTTATACTTTTTGTGCTGGGTATAGGATTTGTAGATTGTATATTGATGGAAAAATATGGTTGTTTTCTATGCAACATTGTGCCAGAGTGGAATTTGGTTTGTTTTACAAAAATGTGAATGATGTTCCTTATATCTAATTCTAAACGATCTGCCTGATTGATCAATATAAATTCCTTTACAATTGGGACATGTTAGTTCACACACTCTTGAATTATCTAATTTTGGAGCTTTATCTTTGGCATTGAAACATATATTTGATAGTGTGGTTGTGGATTAGTAGGCTAATTTTACATTGGGGATTTGGATTTTTTATTTGCCATTTTGTTAGAAATTGGGCCGCAATAGGTTAATGAGGATATTGATTTGTTTGTCTGTCATTGAGGCAGAATAGCCTTTATTTCATATATATATATATATATATATATATATATATATATATATATATATATATATATATATATATATATATATATATATATATATATATATATATATATATATATATATATATATATATATATATATATATATATATATATATATATAGGGATATCCACCGGGACCGTCCGTTAAATACTTTTTAAGTTCCAATTAAAATATCAAGCTGAAATTTTATACGCGTCCGTTAAATACTTTTTAAGTTCATAACTAGCGATTTCCAATTGAGTGTAATATATTCGAAGTGATACCATTCCCGGTTATACCGGAAGTGGGTCATCACTTTGTTATTTCAAATGGCACTCTACCTTTTCCATCTAGAACAGACATTTGAGCAAGGCATAAAATACCCAAGTTGTTGGCACTTATCTGTCAAAACTTTTGACAGATTTAATTATTTTTGTTATAAACTCGATTTTTGAGGAACATTTAAAAAAATTGTAGCTTGTAGATCATTTGCACTACAGACACAATTTTTGCTTGGGTGGATAGAAGAAGGATCAAGGAATTTTTTAAGCAGTCTACACATGTCAAATGTTTATTGCGTTGTTTTGTATGATTTTTTCAATTTGGCTTTTTTCAAACAGCTATAACTCAATTTTTCCAAATGGCACGTGCCAATTTTTATATCGCCATCAGATGAAGCACCAAATTAGTTCCGAAATAATTTGGGAATATATTGAATTTTGATGATTTTGCAAGAACTAACAGAGAATGCTTTGAAATATTTGAATCAAGTAGCTGAACTGGCTACGCTCACCTGACAGGTGCCTAAAATAAATGTACTTGTCACTTCGTTCATTCGAATTTGATATTTCAACAAGAATTGTTGGTAATTTGAAGTGGAAATTTTTGAAAAACACCAGGTTGATAATAAAATGGCTGATTATTCAAACGAGAATATATTTAATCTCTTTTTATTCAGTGCGAATGTCAAAATGTGGTGGATAGAACTTGCAGGCAATTCAATAGCCAATTTCCAAATATACCGTCTATGAGTAAAATAAAATTTCGAAGCATTAGAAACAATTTTCTACAATTCGGATGAGTAAAAACTGTAGCAACTAAGCGAAAATCAATCATCGAAGATAATTACATTAATACGAATAAATGATAGCAAACATCATAGGAGAAAACTAATTTACGATCTGAATAAATGTTCAATATGGGCCCCAATTCGCTCGATACACTTGACAGCTCGTATACGAACATGATGAGTTGCCCCCCTAGTTTCCTCAGGATCAATATTACGAAAAGCATTATGAATGCGCTCTTGTAACTCTTCTTTACTCCTTACAGGAATGAGATACACTTCACTCTTAATTTTGCTCCATAAATAAAAATCAAGGGGCGTCAGGTCCGGAGAACGCGGGGGCCATAAATTTGGTCCTTGGTTACCCCACCATCTATCCTCGAACATTTCTGTTAGCTGCCGATCTACAGCTCGTGTTTTATGTGCTGGTGCACCATCCATTTGGTAATAGCAATCCCTCACAATGTTAAGGGGTAATCCATCTAAAAAAAAAATTGCGAATGTTCCTCCCAAAATTTCCAGGTATCTTTGTCCATTAAGATTTTCCTCATAAATGCGATAAGCCAACAAATCATTAAAATTGCAAAAACGTTCACGCTGAATTTATTTTGGAAATCAATAACCTCAATGAAATGTGGATTTTCTGTGGCCCAAAAATGTCGATTTCTGCTGTTGGTTATTCCACTTTCATTGAACTTGGCTTCATCAGACCATATAATTTTTTGCAGAATTGTCTCATCTTCTTGAAGCGCTAGTATTTCTTTTACATTATCATTGTTAGGAATCGGTCAAGATTTGTACCTTTTTCTTAAAAAGCAAATTCAGAGCTGTTCATTTATTTTATTCTTCAAAATAATTTCAATACAATCATCTTACATATAAAGGTAACAGGTTGCCGCCAAATATAAATTATCAAAAATATACCGAAAACAAATGTATCAATTATAACGAAATTTTGGAGTAGAGGTTTTGAACTCATGTAATTTTCTGTTGACTTTTAAGAAAATTTTGGTACATTCAACAGAAAAACTTAATGGAATTAGATAACCAAAATTTTTCGTTTATGTAAGCGGAAAGTATTCATTTTAAAAATAAAATTTTGTTCAACTAACAAACTCTGGTTCTGATAAAAAATATTGAAACAGCAGCAAAACTTTTTCCATTGAACAAATATCCATGCGGTATCTAGCAAAGGAATTCTTGCAGTTACAACTGTAGCATGTCTAAGAGAAAACAATTATTATTATTCCAAAAGAATTTTATTTGTGTTGAAACTGTTGTTGTGTTGTGTTGAAACTACTAATACATATTTTTCATTCAAAATAGAAAAAACAATTCATTCAACTTAATACCTTTGTATTGTTCAAGCTGTTAACGAAAATTTTAGTTTTATTATGATATCTTCCAGGATACCCATCTGGAATTATATATTAATATGTCATCGAAACTGAATAGGTCACTCAACTAATTCATTATCATTGCTGAATTCATTTACAATCCACGAAATATTTTCTAAGATAGCAACAATTTTTTTAATAGATATCATTTATTTTTGATGGAAGAGTTCTGTACCAATATTCATATGAACTCTCCTTCCTTAACCTTTAAGTATTACCTCATGATGGTGGCTATATATTTAAAGAACATTTGTAAATCTTGAAAAATTTGAATTTTATATTGCGCTCATTGATAAAAACACTCAAAAATGATTTGATCGTAGACAAACTCTTATGAACCAGAATATCAAAAAGGAAACGAAATATATGACTTTTGGGAAAATCCCTGACTCCAATGTTAACCCTAAAAAATAATCAGCTTATGCGACCATGATTTCCCCTATTACAGCATATCTTAGTAAGATGTACAATCTTACTAAGATATGCTGTAATAGGGGAATATGGATAATTGGCATTTTAGACCTACTTCTAGCTTCAGCTAGAGTACCTCGGGTTCGCTAAGCCCGTACTCAGAAATAATGTTCGTGAGCTCCTGAAGCATTATTATTATTATTTATTATAGTGAACTTATGCACTATCTCATCTGTTAGCGGGATATACTTAACTCTCCCAGATTCAGCAATCAAAAGGAATAGGCTCGATTACAATATACTTCACATAAATTTCCTAACTATCCTACATGTATTAAGAATTACAGATTTTTGCATTTCTATATAGGTATTCTTATGCAATTCTAATTTCTTAAGGCTATCATGCAAAGTTTTGGGTATTAATCCAGTCGAGGATACAATGACAGGAACAATATCTATTTTATCGAGGTGCCACATCTTCTTGATCTCAATAGCAAGGACTGTGTATTAGGACTTTTTCTCCTGGAACTTGTTCAGCACGTTGTTATTATTCAGTATGGCGACATCCACCAGCATTGCTGTTCTGGCTCTCTTATCATATCCACTATGTCCGGCCTATTATTCGTCACCATTCTGTTAGTGATGACAGGCCTATCGTAGTATAATCTCATAGAGTCATTTTTAAATACGGGCGCCGGTTGATACTTGTGATATGGCTGGGAGGCATTCAGAAGTCCGTACTTGTGTGCAAGTTTCTAGTGGATAATGTTACATACTTGATTATGCCTGTGAAGATAGTCCGTATTGGCCAGTTGTTCGCATCCGGACGTAATATGCTGTATAGTCTCCGATCTTATATGGCATTTTCTGCACTTATCTGTTTGTAATGCTCCGTCCTCAATTATAAATTTTTTATAGTTGTTTGTAGCAATGACTTGCTCTTGAATGGCCATAAGGAATCCTTCTGTTTCCACGAATAGTTCTCCTTTCATCAACCATTTGTTGGAAGCTTCTTCGTCGATGTGTGGTTGATTAATCTCATGGTGATGTCGTCCATGCCATTCTTTTCTTGACTATTGCTCTTGTTTTTCAGTATCTGATTGGAACGGTAGATTCAGCAGATTATCTCTGGTAGCATGATTTAGAGGTGTATATCCCTTATCAGCCAACGATACCACTCTGTGGAGGTCAGAAGTGTGAGCTTTTGCAGAGAAGAATTCTCTGAGATTTTTTATCTGTTCGGTATGTAAGTTGACAACATCTATCAATCCGCGTCCTCCTTCTTTCAGCTTTTAAGTTGTTCTTATCACAGACGATTTTGGATGGTGATTATTGTACTTTGTCAGCATCGTTCGGGTTTGCCTTCGAATATCATCCAGTTCTGTCTTAGTCTATCTGATTATTCCAAAGGAGTAAAGCAACACTGAAATGGCGTAGGTGTTAATTGCTTTGACTAGATTCCCCGAGTTCAACATTGACTTCAGCACAGTCTTCAGACGCTGACTATACTCTGAACGAATCTTCTCCTTTGACTGTTTTTGGTCTAGCAATATGGCTTGTTGGTATCCCAGATATTTGTACGTTTTGCCATCTTTCATACACTGTATAATATCACCATTTGGGAGTTGTGTTTTATCATTTATGACTTTTCCTCTTTGAATGTTCAGGGTTTTACATCCCGAATTTTATATGAACATCTGCCGAAAAATTACTGACTGACAACTCTCAGCAGATCATCCAATTGCTTTTTGTTCGAAGCATATAGTTTGATGTCATCCAAATATAGCAGCTGGGAGATTGTGTGATAGTTTCTATCGGCTTTTATCCTAGATCCGTATCCTGTTCTATTGAGCATTGAAGACAATGGGTTTATAGCCAAACAGAACCATAGTGGACTCAAAGAGTTTCCTTGAAAAATTCCACGACGTATGGGTATTCCGTCGGTTTTAATTGACTTACTGTATTTTACTGAGACGGATCTTGTGTTCTATCGCTCTTAGGTAGCATATATGTTAAGCCTTGTGTTAGGAAAGTGGGTGTTTTCCTGGATTGTCGAAGAACATACGTGAGCTGTATCGCTAGGGCTCCATGGAGATTATTAAACTTCTTGTACCAGAAGTTATGGATATTATCTATACCTGTGGCCTTCCAATTGATGAATTGGTTCATCATTCCTATCTGGTTGTCAAACAAACATATACAAAATCTTTGAAAATTACTATTTGCGAGATTATCGCAATATGTAGACACATTGAAGAATTTTCATTCAAGGAACTATATTTAACTTTTCGTAGAATGTTAAATATCCCTCTTTGAAGGAGCTAGTTTTCCGATCCACCCTTCATATTTATCGTCAACCGGGGCTTGGTTGACAACCAGATATGAATGAGAAGCGTTGGTCTTTCGACAGACCGCTTCCTAGCTGACGCGGCGTGTAGCGTTGCGGTGAATTGTCGAACAAGTGTGATTGCTGGAAGTTTTCCTGTTTATCTACGCTTTGTTATCACGGTTTCCCGGTGGTAATGGTAAAGTGGCCTCTGTCTCGGTACGTTGGAGGGCGCAGTAAAATTTACATGTTTACTAGCGCTCCAACAAATTGAGATGAGTAGGTGGAAGTGAAGCCTGATGTTGTGAATAGGTATGCAATGCTGACGAGGTCGAATGAGGCAGAAACCGCAGTCCATTGCTCCTCTTCATGACATCTGACCGTGTTGTACCACTGCTGTGTGGCCCCGGTGGACGGTGATTATGATGGTGGATCGGAAAACTAGCTCCTTCAAGGGGGAATATTTAACATTCTACGGAAGGTTGAATATTGTTCCTTGAATAAAAATTCTTCAATGTGTGTACACATTGCGTTAATCTTGCAAATAGATTTGTTTTTAATTTGTTGAAATAGAAATAATGAAATCACGCTTGGTGCGGTGCATTTGGCGGCATTTGTAAAAGGGCTCATAGGCGGTCGCCGTGTTACATTAGAGCGACTATGAACTCGTCAACAAAACAATTTAAACCGTACGTCATACGTGCGACTATGCCACATGCTCGGACCGTAGGCAAACGTCAACCGACTGAAACCATTAGATGGAAATGAGGAAACGAAATGACTATTATTGCGTCTGTTGTAGAGAAAGTATAAGTCAGCGGAACATAAGCCAAGAAACCGAAATTAGTTTATCCTGTAAATCCAAAACACTGAAAAGAACACAATTTTCACTTATAACACATCCAAAACAACCAAGAACTGTCGAATAGAGATTTTGAAGGACGATTTTTGGTTTTTGTTCATGAATATTGCAAATAAGGGAAGTAAATGAAGATTTCTCGGACATCATTCTATTTTCAGACCGAAGTGCCTTCTACAATAATGACTAAGTAAACCGGCACAATTTCCATTACTGCAGTGAAGAACAATCTCATTTATGCCAACCAGACAGCATAGGTGCTCCACTAATACATCCGTTTTACTTCGGAAGGAATTTAAACCGACGCATATTCAACAATTTTCTACCTCATAGTCTAACGTCCCAAATGTAATACAACAAATGTGGTTTCAATGGGACGGTGCCCCTGCTCACTTCAGAGCGGATATGTGAAGATTTTTAAACTACCCATATTCTAAAAAATGGATCAGAATGTATTATTCAAGAATTCCCTAGCTTCCCCTTTAAAATGTGCTGGTGCCCCGTCATGCATGAACCACATTATGTTTCACACCAAAAGTGGCACAAGGTAATGAAGGTAACTCCTCCCCAAGAAATTGCCGATAAGCGGGACCGTTTAGTCTGTTAGGTAAAAAATGGCCCCATCAAATAATTTTCAATTATTCTTGATGATGAGATTCTTCAATCAAATGGGGGGTTTTCCTCAGCCGAATAATGATTATTGTGAAAATTTGTGATAGCAGTTCTCGAAAAGTAAGCTTCGTTTGTGAACATTATTTCACAATCAAAATGAGCATTTTATATAATTTTATCTCCAAGAACCATCGGCAGAAATTCAGTCTTGAAGGAAAATTTCGAGGAAGTATAGTTTGGACGCGTTGAATATGAAACAGGTACAATAAAAAGTCGTGGAGAGTTCTCCAAACTAGAACATGTAAAATATTCAACTCAAAATTAGCCATTTTTTTCTTACATCAATAACTTCAAAAGGCTTAAAACTAATCGTTAATTTAATGAACAATTCGAGCAGACACTGGTTCAACTTTAGCAAATGTCAAAATAAATAAATGAATGAAAAAAATCAAAACCTTCTAGTCATTTTTTCAATTCAGCGAATGCATACAATCGTTCAATAATATTTTGCTCGAGAACGATTGGATATAAAAATTACAAGTGTCAAAAAAGTTTCTGAATCGAACGAAGATTGTACGCTGATCAGTGGCTCACTGCAAAAAAGTTTGAGAGGGAAAAAGAAAACATGGCTCCGGAAAAGAAAGCACGTTGTAGATTCTAGTTAAAATTTAGGACCTGTAATGATGGAGGCTGTAAAAAATAGCTTGCATTCTAAATTTGGACTGAATATCCCAAAAACTGCAGGAGTTTCGAAGAAAAAACCAATTTTTTTAGGAAATTTCAACACCCTGTAGCTCCGTAACGGAGCTTTTGCGGACCCATGTTTATATGAACTTTTTTTCTTGAAATTGCACGTAGATTTACCCTCTCAAGTTGTCACATACTATTATGTAACACCCTGTATATCAATAGCTTTCAATATGTTTTCACAAACCCATATATGCTTAAACACAGAAAATTATAAATATCCATCCTACTTTGGCATCGCTTTTCACGGAGATGCAGAATCTATATACGATATTCTGTATTCAGTGTTGTAATAAAGAACATTAGCCGGCTCGGAGGCGGTTCAATCCCCACAAAATCGGTGCGATTTTTCTTATTCTGGGAATCGATTGTGTCCATCTTCCGGAGGAGATGTAAGGCCGTCGGTCCTGTCTAACAGAGATGTGTTAGACATTGAAGATCCCTTCTCTCGACACGAGAGGGGTTCGGCAAAATTCCCGGGTTAATGAGGTGACAGAATTCGCCGGCGTGTCATTAGCCAAAAGGCCGAAATAGGGCACGTTAAGAGAAAAACAAACAAAACAAACAAAAATGACTAGACTACTAGTATAGTGTTCATAATTGTAATACAGCACAATATGACCGATTGTAGAATTGGGACTTGAAACAGAAAATTTGGATTCTGAAGAATATATTTAGTGAATAAATATATTCAATAGATAGAGTTTATATCATTAGCTAATAAATGTTGCAAATAGTTCTCTTCTCTTTTATTACCTTGCTTCATTGTAAAATGGTGCATTGGAGGATAGGAAATAATAACCACAGACGTACTGTCCGATCAATCTCTCTTGACCAGAAAGTTCAAAAAAATTAATTTTACGGAAAAAACTACGTTCTATGTTTCGGAAAGATCGAAAAAAAAATCGAACATGTTCTAAAACCAGAATTAGGCGTTCTGATACATTTGCCTAATCTCCAAACTAATCTGGAATATTATGGTGGATGATTCGTTATTCAATTTTGGAGCGGAAAGTTTATAATATAAACAAGTGTCATACGTTTTGTCCTGAAAAAGATGCAGGTTGATCTCTCTTTTGTACTAAACCAGTAGCAACTGTTGGCACTTAAGCAAGTGAAGTTTGTTTCGATTTTTAGAGGACCTTGTTTCCAAAACTAATGATGATTATTCTGAGTGACCTTTGGAATGCTTGTATAATGATTAGGTTGTTTCAATTCTTTATTTTTCCAGGGTCAAGTTTTTGTTCTGTTTCTCGCAGGGCAGATACAGGTATCTAGTTGAAGGGGCGCAATTAAGGGCTTCGATTACTAAGTAACTAAGTAATAAATATGTTAATTTCATGAAAATCATCAGCTCTGGGAGGAGTGAGGGTGAAATGGGTGATCTACGTCTATCTACTGTTGGTTTCTTGAAAACGAAGTGAGAAATGAAAAATACTCAATCTGCTAAGGGTTGCTTAGCTCCTGAAAATACTAAAGTTGAAGTGTCGTACAATTTTATTAACAAAAATATTAGGTTATCTCTTTCGGGTCGCTTCTGGATTAGACCATCACCTTTGATTTCACCAAAATAGATTAAACGAGTATTGAGAAATCTACGACAAACCTGCTTTTTGAAGATTGATATCCTGTCAATTGAGAAGGAGATATTTCTGGATCAACGGTACGTTTATATGAATTGCTTACCTTAAAATTCAATGAATAATGACTCAGAATATTTGGAAACACCCTGGTGTCCTGGTAGACAGATTTCGACATTTTAATACTGCAGCTATGTAAAATATTGTGAATAGAGAAGAATGACCCCCTTCCCTGTGTTCTTTTTGCGTGGGGAGTTCAATGCTGTAAACAGATTCAAGGTAGCTTTTTCGTTTTCGAGTTTTCGTTTCATTCAAGTGCCAATATCTTGTATCTCATAGGCAACCTTAATTTTATTGAATAGAATTTTTTTCAAAATTGTTTCAAAAATACATCCTATAAATTTCTTCACCCAGGAGGTGTTTTAATGAAAGAACGAAAATTATGTAACCTTTACACAGGTGGACCTACAGTTTATAGTGGATTCCGAACCTCTCTCCTAGAACGTTAAATGATAACTAGGCTACTCTTTCAAATTCATAGACCTGTACAACACCCATACCTTCGCTGTACTCGAACCGGCAACCGCAGGTGTGCAAAGTGGAAAGCATGTGATCTTCCCACCAGGCCACAGGCAGTGATTACCTTTTCCTCATTTCATCTACTGTCTTTATGTCCATTCACATAATTTATACGGAATTATTGAAATAGCTCCACATCTATGTTAGTTCCAAAATAAATTCTTGTAATGACAATTCAGATAAATTAGATATTGGTAATCTAGTTTCCACTTGAATATTGCTCCTTAGCTGTCATTCTGACATAAATTATTTAATCGCATCATTTAAATGTACGCTCGTTCTTTTAGTTTAATAAAGCCTTGTTGAAGGTCAATTTGTCAATTTTATCACAATTTATTAAACTAAAAGCTCAATTCACCAAAAG
This sequence comes from Cryptolaemus montrouzieri, assembly GCA_013387265.2. NCBI lineage: Eukaryota > Metazoa > Arthropoda > Insecta > Coleoptera > Coccinellidae > Cryptolaemus > Cryptolaemus montrouzieri. The sequence continues at coordinate 52,123,363 of JABFTP020000001.1, read as the reverse complement.
ATGGAAAAACTTCTGGCTCCTGAAAGATTTGATATCTCACTCATAACACGAAGCCGTCTCTATTCTAAAAACTTTATATGTGAAACCTATTAATGAAGTTTAAAGTCGACATAAACTTGCCACACGATATCAGCAACCTGTCGAAACAATAGACCAATATCTACAAGCTCTGAAGACTGCATGTTCAAAGCTATTGCAGCTGAGAAGAATCGAGATGATTTTGTGAGAGATGCCTTCATACGTGGATTATCAACTCCGCACATTAGACAGATGCTTCTTGAAAATTCTACTTTGAATTTGAGTGATCATTGAGTGATCATCAACCTCTACTAGACCTCGTTACTCAAAAGAAAAAATAAGATCCGCAAAATGTGTCTATTGCGGTTATGATCTACATGTTAGAAATATATGTCCTGCACGCAATACAATTTGTAATCTTTGCCATAAGAAGGGACATTATGCAAAAGTTTGCAGATCCCGGAAACCTTATGATAACTCAACACAGTCTGCCTCAGTTAATAGAGTCGCCACTAATAATTATACATCTGCCTCATCAAGTCTGTCAAAAGCTTTAACTTCAGTTCAAGTGAATGGATTTGAGCTCCAAGCCCTTATTGATTGGTACTGAAAGTACTGGCAGTTTCATTAGCGATCGATGTGTAGGAAAATTGGGCCTAACTAAATTTCCACCAAGAGAGCAAGTTTCAATGGCATCCATGTCTCTTCGTTCGACTACTGCTGGTCAGTGTTTTATAAATCTGACTATTTGTGATTACCAAATAACCAAGTGAATCATAAAAGTGTTGAAGTAGTATTTGAAGGATCTAGAAATTCATTGAATATTTGCCGAGATATCTGCAGCTTAGCTCTAGCTAACGTCCAGTTGCTCTTCTTGAAAATCTTTTTCCCGACTGTAAGCAAATTGCTATAAAATCCTGAAGACAAACAGATAGCTACGCGAAATTTATAGAAGCGGAGATTGAACGACTACTATGTGAAGGTATTATTGAAACAAGTAATTCACCTTGAAGGGCCCATGTACTGATTACTGCTTCGATAAATCATAAAAACGAATGGTCATTGATTACTAGAGAACAATCAATAGATTCACACAATTAGATGCTTATCCGCTACCACATAAAGAAAACATAATCAATAGATTAGCGAATTATAAAGTTTTGAGTACTATTGATTTGAAAAATGCTTACCACCAGTTTCCTATTAATGAAGAGGACAAACTCTATACCGCATTCGAAGCATGTGATAAACTGTATCAATTCAGAAGTATTCCATTTGGTGTGACTAAAGGTGTAGCAGCTTTTCAAAGAGGAATTGATAGTATAATACAAACTAAGGAACTCGTGGATACTTACTCCTATTTAGATGATGTAACTATATGTGGAAGAGATTAAAAGGAGCATGATAAAATTTGAAGCGTTTCATGGAAGCTACCAGCAAGTACAATTCAACTCTAAATAATGAAAAAAGTTCTTTCTCACTGCGATCAATCAACTTGTTAGCCTATTTCATTTCAAATGAGACTATAAGACCAGATCCAGAGAGGCTTAAGCCTTTACGGGAGAAGCCTCATCGAGGTAATGCAGCGTCTCTCAAAAGAGCTGTAGGTATGTTCGCACATTTTTCAACTAGTATTCCAAGATGTTCTCAGAAGATAGCGATACTCTCACGCACTTGCTCCTATTAATGAAGATGCCATATTCACGGTCGAAACATTCATCTGATAATGCTATAGATGCAACACTCTCTCAATTAGATAGGCCTGTGGAATTTTTTTCAAGAACGCTAATTGGATCTGAATGTCGACAATCATCTGTAGAGAAGCTACACGAAAAAGGCGCCATTATCTTAGGGCCGCCACTTCCGTCTCATCACAGATCTGTCGCATTTATGTTTGACGGCAAAAGCTCTAGTAAGATTCAAAACGAGAAAATTTGGGATGGAAGTTAGAATAATCATGTTTCAGCTCCGATATTATCTACAGACATGGAAAACAAAATGAAGCAGCTGATGCTTTCTCATGAATTTGCTCAGCAACGATATCAGGAAAAATCGCCTCGCACAACTTCATGATTCATCCCGGAATCACCCGAATGTATCATTGGGTTCGTAGTAAAAACTTACCATATTCGGTTGAAGATATAAAGCAAGTAATTTCACGCTGCTCAGTATGCTCTGAACTGAAACTTAGATTCTTCAAACATTTGGGCACACTCATAAAGGCTACATCTGCATTCGAACGCCTGAATATACGGGGACGGCCCTTTGCCGTTCTCTTCCAATAATCGGTACCTACTAACGATAATTGATGAATATTCACAGTATCCTTTTGCTATAGCATGTCCAGATATAACATCACAAACAGTTATTTCCTCTTTGAAGAATATATTTTCGATGTTCAGAACTCCAGCTTACATTCACTCGGATAGGGAAGCTTCATTCATGCCCCACGAACTCAAAACTTTTCTTAATTCGAATGGTATTGCAACTAGTAGAACAACTCCTTACAGTCCTCAAGGAAACGGACAGGTTGAAAGGTATAATGGCATAATATGGAAGACTATAGAGCTTGCACTCAAGTCAAAAGGAAAGCAAATAAAGAATTGGGAAACTGTAGTATCTGATGCTCTCCACTCAATCAGATCCTTATTATGTACTGCAACAATTGAGACTCCTCATGAAAGAATGTTCCGCCATCCTAGACGATCTAGTAATGGTCAGTCAGCATCTTCCTGGTTACTTGAACCTGGCCCTGTTTATTTACGATGCCCAAATAGAAATTCAAAATTTGATCCGTTTGTAAAGGAAGCTTTTAGAAGGAAATGCTGAATACGCTCACATCAAACATCCCGACGGAATAGAATCTACTGTTTCAACTCGGCATCTCGCTCCAATGTGAAAAGATGAAGAGGAGACTCTCCTAGATTCAACTATGACAGATGCAGAATTGTCTGAACCCCAAGATAAGATTACAAGTCAAGAAAATGATGGATCAATTTTAGATGGTACTATCAGTGAATCCGTGGAGGGCAATAGGACCAATTTAATTAATCAAACTACTGAACCAAGAAATTCTCCGTTCATCCGACGAAGTTTTAAACCTCGAAAAACTCCTGCTTATATTGAAGATCATGAACACCAATAGTTTAAGGGTGGGGGTGAATGTGATGAATTAGATATTGTTAAACTAGATTCCACTTGAATATTGTTTCTTAGTTGTCATTCTGACATAAGTTATTTAATCACAACATTTAAATGTACGCTCGTTCTTTTAGTTTAATAAAGCCTTGTTGAAGGTCAATCTGTCAATTGTATCACAATGTTTTCTCATCAAATTACAACTATTGTGTGAATATAGTATCGTTTGGAATAACGAAACGATAATGCCGAAGGAAACGTTCGAAAAGTTTGATATGACTAGGGCTGCCATCTCTAAAACCTGCCCCCCAGGACCGTAAGCGTAAGTTCCCCGGATTTTGTAGCTTTCACCTCGGATATTTCAATACTTTCTTCATTCACTTACATCTTACAACGCAACTAAATAGATTCATCGCGCACCATTCGCCAGATCACGTCATGCGTCGGTCAAGCGCGCTCCACCCCCGCTCGCCGCTCGCGTATTGAAATAGCGTCGGCAGCGCGTGCGGTGAGATACCTAATCCATAGTTTTTATTTACATAAATTATGGGAACGGATCTGATCAAAAACCCGGACTTTTATCTAAACCCCGCCTGGGCGCTCCCCGGACGTTTCCCAAACTATGACAAATACGGGGTAACCCGGACGGATGGCAGACCTAGATATGACTGAGTGTTATATTCAAAATAATTATGATGCTGATGATGCAAAAGCTACTTATTTGGATCGTTTTTCAGAGAGGCGATCACCTCATGAGAGTATATTCCAAAAATTGAGGAAAATCTTATGAACTATGGTACATTAAACGATCCAAGCAAATAAGAAATGTAGTTGATGGAGTTGATGCAACAACTGATGTAATAGGTGGTGTAACAGCCAACCCATTGATTTCGAGCAGGCAAATTGGAATGAAGCAAGGGTATCTTAGATTCTTAAGAAAAATAAATACACCGTCCATTCCAAAAATAAGCGAACTGTTTTGAAATAATAGTACTACTAGTGCCATCTGTTGTAATATTGTACCCGTGGACAACTTGGTACTTTATTGACAGCTGTTACAAATTTCACATTTGTATGTAAACAACTTCATTTAATACGTCATGTTTGTTATTGCGTATATGACATCGGTCGGAAAATGAGTTTTATGCAAAGAGCTCCAATTGAGCTTTGTGTTAAATTTGGTAAATCTTTTATGGAAATGCACCAAACGCTACATATGCATATTTTAATGATTGTCTCTCCCGTACTCAAGTGTTCGAGTGGTTCAAGTGCATTCGAATCCGGTAGAAATACCCTGAATAAATACGAAATATCAGGCCGTTCCAAAACTGGTATACAAGTGTATACCGCATTTTGACGTAAGTGTTGGGCCTTATACCACATAAACTTGCTGACGACGAAAATTTTAATCGAATTCAGCATAGTAGTTGCTATGCTCAATTCAATTGAACTAAAAATCTAAATCTAAATTTAATCTAAACTTAACTAAATCCTATTGAACATCCAACAACGCCACAACAGCTCATCCAAGCCGCCACAGAAGAGTGGCAGAATATCACCCCAGATGAGGTAGAAAACCTAATTCAAAGCATTCCTAGGTGGATTCAGGCTTGTATCAGGGCAAGAGGAGGTAATACAAGCTTCTGAGTTCGAGAAAAAGACACCTACTCCTTGTTTCCGAGATAAAACCTCCAGTCGGTAAATATTTGATGGGACAAATATCTTCCGCGATAAACTTCGCGAGGAGTCTACATTTGTAAACTTGAGACAAGAAGAATCATTCAAAAATCCGTAGATCAATGAATAATCATTCCTGACAAGAGCTAGTTCCAAATCTGCCTGCCATGCACGCAGCCCTCAAGAGCCACAATAGTGAAACTGTGCAGGATGCCAAAAAACGAAGCGGAAAACTGCAGTTTCGCCCTTATTAGGAGCTCATCAGTGTCGCATATTGCTTCTAGCATCCTATCAAGTTACATCGGGGTACCCTATCGATTCCAGAAAGGACCGCGTATATACGTTCTTGTCAGGAAGAATTACTCATTGATCTACGGATTTTTGAATAATTCTTCTTGTTTCAAGTTTACATATGTAGACTCCTGGCGAAGTTTATCGCGAAAGATATTTGTCCCATCATATATATATATATATATATATATATATATATATATATATATATATATATATATATATATATATATATATACATAAAGGAAAGTTGTTCTGGTTCCTTCATGAAATTTTAAAAGAGGATTGAATTTTGAAACTGAAAATTATTTTCTGAATTCGAATTTTCAATTTTACATTCTTATTTTGAAGAAAGCATGCTATACTCTTTTGAAAATTGGAATTAGAATGCATGTTACTTTTATTTGAGTCATTTTCATAGATGTTTACTCCCCTTTCCTTCGCTTTGAAGATTAAACATTCATATATTGTTTGCAGCTGCCTGAAAAGAAAAGCCAAAGTAGAATGGATATTTTTTCGTTTTTCACGCAAAATACTCTTTTTTGAGAGTTAACACTACGTTGAAATGGGTTTTTTATCTAGTGTATATAAATTATGTTTGTTTGAAAATATCAACTGGTTCTAGGTTATTGAGTTTTTCACAATGTGTAGAACTTTCAATTTATCAAGAAGTGGTTAGCTAATGTTGAATCTTATTTATGTTCAATAAATGATGTTCGATGTTCTTTTTTCTTTTTGAAGGAACGACCAGTCAGACTTATGTAGAGATTATGGCACTCTGGACGAGATAATTTATAAACCCCTGATTTATTTATATACTTTATAGAATTGAATAAAAGTGATGACAGTTTATTTTAAGGTCTGAATGCAATTTTAGATTTCTACTTGGAAAGTATATTTGCGTCATGTTCATTAATCTGTCAAAAATATGTTAAAAGAATAAATTTTTTGGATTTGGTGATACTTATATATTTGCCTAATATCTATATGTCATTGTTTTTGTTTCACTATTTTGTCTATTAAACTACGATCACCGTTGTTGTGGGCCATAGTTTTGACGGTTTCAATTTCTGTTATGATTCTTGAAAATTGCTCTGTGATTTTCAATAGAATTTGACCACAGAGGTTACTCCATAATTCATTAAAATCTTTTGTTACGAGTTTTTGTATTGCCCAAAATACGATATAATGTAAGTTATCGTTACAGCGTTTCAAACATTACTTTTTTGGAGGTGGTACCTGAAATTGAATGAGTAATTGAAAAAAAAAATAAAAATATGGGATTCCTATTCATAGAGTCTAAGTAAAGGTCAATTTCCGGTTATTCCTGAAGTGACAGACCAACGAAAATGTTTCAGGTTATTAAAATATCTTTCAAGATGCAATTCAGTTTTTGGTTCATTGAAATCGATCAACAACTGTAGGAGCTATAGCTTGGGGTGTTTTTCACGGAACACCCGATATTGTATTTTCTGTCATAAATTGAGATTTTTCGAGCTAACTGTATTTACTGCAATAGTGAAACTTGGTATTTATGTTTGCTAATTCCATCTGATTCCAGCTACTCTTTCCTGAAGAAAAAACCCTTACCAATATTCTGAAAGAAGATCATTGAAGATATTTAACTTGCCTACCCAATAGAAAAACGTATTTTGTAATCGGTCAGTAAATTCCGAGTTATGGAGGCTTATCCATTAAAAATGGGTCAAACTGTATAATCATCAATGAATTTCAACATGCGAATGAGCAAAATTATCTCTTACCCTTTTATGGCTGCTTTGTTTCATCATGAAATATAGAATAATATATAAGTCACTCAAGAGAGATTTGTTGTCTGATGCGGATCATTGAAGAATCGTTCACATGTTAGAGAACTCTGTCAGAAGTTTTTGATTTATACAAAAAAAAATAGACAATTTTCAGAGAAAAGATGCGTCACATTGTTAAATATGCTCATGTATCTGAATTAGAGAATCCGTAGCTAGAAGTCTTCTGTGGCGAAGGAGATCCAGCAATAAATTTCAGTTATACAAACTGATGTCACCTGGGACTTTCGTGTTTCCTGCTTGGCTTTCACCGAATTTTGTTTCATAAGATCTCTCAGTTACAAGCCATATAACGTGGTGCTTCACTTTCATCTCTGAAGTTTCTTTAAATTTCGTGTTTTCATTTGAATAAAGTTGAATTGAAAGAGATAGACCCAAAATAACATTATGAAATACTATTTACAGGTAATAGCCGTTCATATATGTATTCATAAACTTTCTCGAAAAAGTATCGGGAATTCTAAATTTAAATCTTCCGGGTGAAAGCTAGGCGGGTAAAATTTTTTCCCGAAGTTTGTCTCTAACTAAGATGGATCTGTCTATTAATGTGTTCACATCCGATTTTTTTAAAGTCAGTCGACCTCTGTAGTGCTTGTGTTGTGTCCCGCTGTTGATTTCACTACCCGTTATATTCGGCGACAGACGAGTTTTATTGCCAGAAAATCTACTCCTTATAGAATTAAGAACAAACCGATGTTGGTCTCGAAAGTACTTTTAGGGGAGAGTCGGGTAGCCTCGGCCACATAAGTTAAACTCAGGATTACAAAAAAACTCTAAGAAAAAAAGATCTATTTTCAATCTATATAATGAACAAAACATTCCTCTCATACTGATGAAATGAATAAAAATTCTCATTTTTATAACTGTAATGAAGTTTAGAAGGCACTGTTAAATATTTGTCACAATCATTTCTGGGGGGTAGCCCCGGACACAAAAAAATATTACTATGTCGATTTGCAAACATCACAATAGTAGACAATGGATCAATGTCCACACATTCTTCATGTGCCCATTTTTTGCCTTGTGACACTGAATCCAGTCTTCAACGAAGGTCTCCCCACAAATGATGCATTCTGTATCATGATTTGTTTCTTCCCTGGTTAAACTCTGGATATTCTTTCTCGATCACATTCTACTGATTACTGCTTTTGTTCTATCAGTTGCAGCCTTGGATTTATTGGCTACAGCCTTGTTTGCTACCAGTGCATCTTTAAATGGAGATGATGTCAGAATCTCACTTTCTTAGGTTTTTCGAGAACGGGCTGCAAGACGCTTCCTTGAGGCGTTAGGAAGAGGGGACAATTTTTGAAGCAATGCATTCAAATCAGGAGATGCAACTGGCTCTGTAATATTTTTCGCAGTAGGTGGCTGCGTGCTGCCACTTGTTGATGGTTGTGATGCCTGAGTAGTGGTCGACTGCTTGGCGCCACTGGTGGATGGTTTCTGGGTGGAAATAGTTGATGGCTGTTGGATGCCACTAGTGGATGGCTGCTGATTGAAACTTGTGGATGATTTCGATCTTATACCGGTTGATGGCTACTCAGAAGTCTCGTCCAAAATTGGTTCCTGTTCGATATTGGTCATTGATGATGGCAATCAGTAAAAATCTTTCTATTGAATGGATAAATTCTGGTGCATTTGAACCCATTTTGTGCTATTTCTAGTCTAGAAAGCCGAATTGACAAGGAAAGCGACGTCATAGTCTGAAATTCTCGCTCCTGGGTTTTATCCCATCCACATGGCACTTGCTGAACTGAATGCAGACTTGAACGGCTTGAAAAATTCCCGGTCTAACGGTTGCACTTTGCGAGTTGTGTGTGGTGGTGTGCTGAGCATATGGATGTGATTAGCACGAGCAAACTCTATCACTGCCGATTCTTTATAGCTCCCATGTCCATCGAGAATCAGAAGAACATGGTGTTCCCTCGAAGGCTGTGCGTGCTGTTTGAAGTGCTGGAGCCACTTCAAGAATATATCACCATTCATCCATCCACTTTCATGAGAAATAGCTATTCTTTTCGGTGAAGCTCCAATCATCAATCCCATCTTTATCCATCCGTTTTCTCGGGAGGATGAAAAGAGGAGGTACAAAGTGACCAGTCACACTCACAGCAAACATCAAGGTAATGTTTCGTCCCCTCTCACCAGATGTCAACTTGTCTACTTGCTTTTTTCCCTTACTAGAAATAACTTTCTCATTTTTGTGCACCGTCGAGACTCCCCCAGCATTGTGAATTTTCGAAGCTATATTTTTCCCGAAGTTGGAATAGCTGATCATGAAAACGATCTACTTGAGGCTTATTGAACCCAACGGCTCTCGTGATACTGGTTGACTCTGGAGTTCTGAGAGCAATATCTGAAAATTTTTTCGAAAAGCTGTAGTGAAAATCTTTTCCGGCCATTCTTTTCCCTTGTTGAATCTATGAGGAATTTGAGTTGCTTTGCGAATTAGAAAGCCAGTGTCAAAAATTCCGCTTTCGTAAGCGGCATCAGCCGATTATCTAGATCGATAACATGTTCATGAAGTTGCAGAGCTTGATCGTTGAAAAAGGTGTGCTCCAACCTCCCAAATTTTGGCTTGAACTCTGTTTCTTCTCTATTACCTATAGCTTTTATTTTATCCTAGAGCGTACTTCTTGGAACGCCATACTGTTCAGCAGCTCTTCTCATAGGTAGATTTCTCTCTTGAACACTCCGGATCGCTCTTTTCATAGTATTTTCATCCCAACTTGCAAGAGAGCAAAGCAACTAGAGGTGTTTTGCTCTCTTTGAATTTTGGCATTTTCTGTGGAGAAAACATCAGATTTTCACTTATTTCTTCCCTATTGCAGTACAAAAGCGACTTAAACATGAAGATAAGCAGACGACTTGACATGACAGAGCAACTGAAATTTATAATTTCACTATTCCATTCATAAAATCCAAAAACTCTTCATTTATGAAATGGCCAGGGCTACCCGACAAACAAGTGTCCGATTCTACCCGACCGATTCGATCATATGATGTCATGTCTATCGCCAATATCAATATGAACAGCTTCAAATATTTAACATATTTTTGATCTATAATGACAACCTTTCTGAATTAGTAAAATGCCATGGTAAGATACTTACATTGAACAGAAAAAACTGAGTTTGAGAAGTGTGCGGCACAGACGAAAGAACCGACACTAGTATATGATCGACTGTCACGCGTTGTTTACTGAACTGACAGGGCTCATAGACTTGCACATATGGCTATATGTTGCTGCCATTATTTTGACGTAGCGCCTGCTAATGTATGTCTACGGGATTTTCTGGAACTATCTTTGGCCAGGGGTTTCCACCGGCCGGGACTACCCGGCTCTCCCCTAGGCCCCAAGTTCGGAAACGAATCTGCTTTTGATATAGTAGATATTGATATAAGTATTGTACCTTGAAATGTGCTCATATCATCGTTGTTTTTCATAGATTATAATATGTTTATTCGTTTTCATTTAGGTTATGCTACTTCCTGCTTGGGACTGTTGTAATACAAAGAAGACAAAGAGGGTTGAAAACAACATACATACAAGAAGGCTCATGAAGTAAAGTTAGCAACTTCTTCAAAACGAACTCCAGTGAAATACTGTGTTATTTATGGATCTCTTTTAAGATCCAAACGAAAGGGGGATGCAGCAAAAAAAGGTGACCATGATTAAGTAGAAAAGGTCAGCATGGCATAAGTAGCTTAGTTCAAAAATTTTAACGAAGCTCAAGTGCGTCTGACAGGGATATAAACAGCAGAGTACGCCCAACCAATTCTGAGAACATATCGTCTGAAATATTTCTTAGAGATACTGTTCTGCCTCTGCAATCAGAGCTACTACGTCTATGAGGCGTCTGCGAGATACTATCTGGCGGATTTGTGGGCCAATAATTCAAGAATCATTTTTTATTTCAGTGAACAAAGCACAAAAAATTAAGATGGAGATTCATTTTAATATAAATAAAATGAAATACTTTTGTCTGATTTCCACAATGATCATTTGCTAAGTGAGTGGGCAGAGTGAGGATAACATGGGATTCCCACTCAACCTCTTATTAGCAGATATATTTATGTATATATATTTTCATGTATGAACTAGAAAAATCTATAATGAATAATGAGTTAGCACAAAAACCTATATTTTTTGTTACAGATACGTCAATAAAATTCTTGTAGGTTTACAAGTTTAAACCTACCAAACAGACCAGTTTTTACATTTTCTAAGTAGAATGTATTATGAAATAACCTTCACTCTTGAAATTGAACGCAACAATTCAGTAAATTTTCCTGTCATAACCATCACTAAACTCAATAAAACAGAGTCAGCAATTCCAATATATATAGAAAAACCACAAAACAGAAACGCATGTCTAACTTGACTCCTTCTCTAATAACATCAGGAATTATCTTTCCAAATTTAATTTAAGAACCTCCACTTCCAACATAAGCAAATTACTATTCAATGCCAAACAAAAAAATAATAAATTCAAACAGTCTGGAATATACAGAATTGAATGTTACGAATAACCAACAGTTTTTATAGGACAAACAGGTCAAAATTTTGAACCAAGATTCAAAAAACATCTCTCATTAGACAACAAATCCGCAGCTTTTGAACATATTAAATCTACAAATTATATAATTACATAAGATTATTCGAAAATTCTCTACAAATGCAATGAAGGGATGACAATACATCTATTGGTAAGCTTGGAAATTAGCAAACTTTGTAAAAACACAGAATTGACCTATCTCAATGGTCAACTAGAATTGAATCATTCACTTGATTAAATATGCACTCCCCACAAAAGTTGTAGCATCACCCTATTTTTACGACAATACTATATAAACTTTTAGGTTGGTCATTCAAGAGTCGCTTGGTCAATTTGAGAAGTGTAAAATAAGAAGATATCATTCAAAGGAGACGAGTTTATGATGGAAAATATCAACAATTTTCGAGTTAATGAAAAATTAAAAAATTCTACCATCTTCAAACATTCGTGAGGAGACCAATCAAATAGCATAGAATAGTTACTTATCATTTTCAAAATCGAGTATTTCCTCCCCGAGCCCTAATTACTGCCAGTATACGTCACTGAGTTCCAAATTTCAGGAAGCAGATTTTTTAGTTGTTGGAGTGTTCTACAAGGCATCCTACGTTGCTGAATTTGCCACCCCATGTTGTCCCAAACATGTTCTATGGAAATCAAGTCGGGACTTCTGGCTGGCCATCTTAAACTATCAATTTCGGCATTTTGCAGAAATTCTGTAACGACTCTTGGTGCATGATATCGAGCATTATCATGCATATAAATGAAGTTTTCGTCAATCAATGGGCCTAGGGTACAACATGGGGTTCAAGGATATCTCCGATGTATCTGGCTGCTGTCATTCTTCCATTATTCACTAGGACTAACTCAGTTCGACCATGGCAAGAGATGCCTCCCCATTGCATGTTCCTCGCAAACTGAAGTCTTGCAACTCGATGCTTTTAGGTGAGACGCGGGCCGGAAGAAGCCACCTTTGGTCGGATATTGTCTTCTCTGAGCCTGTTCCTAACAGGCAATGAAATATGCACATTTCTCAATGCAGTTAAACGAAACCAACGATCATCAACTGGTGTTGTTATCCGATTTCTTCCCTGCCCGGCCCTTCTTTCATATTCCCCTGTTTCGTGATACTGATTAATTGCTCTCGAAATAGTGCTTTGGTTAACATTCAATAAGTTAGCCACATAACGTTGTCTTCGCCCATCTCTTAGAAGTGTTACAATTCTTACCACTTTATGATCACTCAAATAGCGTCCAGGACGCTCAGCAACCATAACAATAAATTCAAAGATTCGAAAATCAACAAGAATCACAGAAACTTGCATTAATTTAGCGTGAAAACTGAAGCGAAATTGAATGAATACTGATAATCAAATAAACTCCTTCTTGTTTCAGACGTGTTTGAGATCATATCGAACAAATGGTACTACATATATAATATTTTTCCCCTCATATGTCCAAAAACATAGGTTGACAAGGAAACTGCGATCGAGCTGCTTAATCGATTGTGGAATTCATTATACCAAGTGATGCGAAAATTTTTGTGGTGTGTGTATTTAGCACATTTTTCTTAACTAACTGTTAGCTCTAGTATTTGTGTGTATTGAAAATAAGCATTGAGAAAATCAGACAAAAGTGTTTAATTTCATTTATATTCATCTTATATTTGTGCAAAAGCTTTTTCAAATCTTAATTATGTTAAAATAAATACAGCACCTTACTACCTGCGCAACATATTCGCTTCTTGTTACTGTCAGCATTGATTGAAAGCCTAATATAAGAACATTATTTCAACAAGAGTAATTAAAAATCAGATTATTCTTATTCTAGCTTAATTGACTCAGTTTTAATGTAGTTCGTTTTTCATTTAATATAATTTTCTTTTTCATTTGATATTAGATTCTTTTTCTCAATATTGTTTCTTCATTGAATAAGTCTTGGAAATAACTAAATCAATAGTCATCAGTGGTCTGTCAAACATGTCTGATTCGTCCGTTTGGCCAGACTATTAAAAAGGTTGCCTTAAGCTATATGAAGAAACAAACACTTTAACATATCTGTATTTTTCGATATGGAATAATCTGTAGCAGTTAACGAATAGCTCACCTGAAACACCCTTTATATTCCAAAAAACTTTTGTGGTGCTCCAGAAAAACAAACGTATACTCTTATCATCTCATTTTATCACATAAACATACTTTTCAAATAAAAGTTATTACAATGGTATTACACAAATAACTAAATCAATTTAAATGGACACTTGGGATTTGTGTTTCCATGAATTACCCAAAATTTTGCTAACACATGTGTCAAAATTTTGTTCAAGCTTCGTTATCATTGTTATTATTTCATCAGTTTTATGATCTATGCATTTTTTTGAATTATTTTCAATTCTAGTTAATCTCGATAGAATGTGATCCTCTTTGCTGCTCAATTTTTTGGTCATTTTATCAGATTCATTAGTGATGCATTTCTTTTGTGTATCACATATTGAAATGTTGACTTCTAAGCAGGTTTCTATATTCTTGGCAAGTTTATCAGGGTAATTATGGATGGACTTGGTTGATTCATTAACAAAAAATATAAAAATATCGGGGCTGCATGCGCGGTACGCAGTTAATTCTGTAGCATTTATAAGTGCCATGTTGATTCTTACATCGTACAGGCAATCTGCAATACTTTTTTGTTTAGCCACTGCTTGTCCATATGCTTCTGCCTCTAGGTCTCCTAGTTTTTGTATTTCTTGATCAACATTTTCTTTTGAAGAATTGAGATAATTTTCAACATCTAACTTGGTCTGATCAATCTTCTGAGAACTGTTATTGAGTACATCAGTAACTTGATCATTGATCCCTTTCATTTCTTTGGTGTACAAATTTAGCAACTCGATTAAACAAGTTGGGCCTCCCTAAAAAGAAAGTAAGTTAAATTTTCACATTGTTGTATAAGATTTCATCAAAATAATTAATCTCATTACAATTCTTCATATATAAAATGTTTGTATTTCATCAACTAATAACATTGTGAATTACTCATTTATCACAAACTATACTCGACGATACGATAAATAAAAAAAATGTTATGTTGATGTCAAAAAATTTTGATCACTTGATCACTACTTCCAAACATTGACTTCCTCGTGTTTCAACGAAAAGTACTCCACCAGAAACAGACGAAAAGTCTATATCGGGGTATGAATTTTGTTCGCCCTGATTACCAGAGGTTTGAGGGAGATATCGCATTTTAGGTGATTATAGTATATCTCCGGTTTCGTTCAAGGAAAGGAAATCGGTATTTTACGACGAATGTTGAACAATTTGAATTGACAATATCTATATGGTAAAGACGTTTACCTTTTTACCTCTAGAAAATTCGAATAATTGAGGCTGTATCATGTTGTGAGCCTATCGGTAAAGTCAATATACAATAAGGGGTATGTTGTTAGCAGCTTAGGTGGGTTGCAAACGTGTCAGTTTCTGTCAGTAGGACGCTAATAGACCTCTGAAAGAATGAGGTTATGCTGTCTGCCAGTGAAATTTTGAACTCTAACCGAACACAGAGCTACCATCTTCAATAATACTGTCCTCCCCTTTTTAAATACAGATGAATATAAAAAATTACTTTGTTATGATTTATTCGTTTTATGAACTTAGGTGAATGGTATATTTGTTTCTGTCGACGAAAAGAAGCCCCACTATACTTAGAAAACCTACGAAGAAAAACGCAACTTTAACCTAAGAAGGCAAAGCATTTCAAGAGAATAATGAAGAAGATTTCCCGAAATCTAACCTAACCTCCCTAATTCTACCGAGTCAAAAAAACGTTGCTGTCAATTCGACCATCACGTGCTGCAAATATGAGATTGATTACAAAATTATCTAAAGTTATACGAAGAAAGATCCTTTGATTTGAATGTTCTACAAGTACGTACTCAGTTTCGTGGAATTTTCTGCTATTTTTCACAACAAAGAAATGATTTGATTGAGGAGGTCGTTACTTGATGAAAATCGATTGTTAGAGTATTCGGGAATGGCCAGGTTTGACCACGTTGAGTTTAAATTCAGATGAATTAAACTAGATGTCAACTAAATATATATATTTAACTAACACTTTACAAACTGATTTCACAACTGTGCTATAGGTTAACTGTATATTATATTGTGATGTTGACCTGAAGGATGCTAGTAGATGAATGAATGGTAACTGAAATATTCTCATATTTTACATAGGATATTTAGTGAAAGTTGATCCCTACAGGTAATAAAATGTACCTAGTAAGGTACAATGATGATAAAACCTGATATTTCAACCTGTGTTCCAACATTTGCTAGGTACTATAAAACGTTTCTGGGAAGTTGGTTACGGTTTTACCCATGATAACCCAAATAATTCTAAACATCGATATACATATTTTCAATGAAATAAAACTAAAGTATTTAGATTTTCACTATATTAACAAAACTATGACCGGTTTCACCACACTGTGGCTTCATCAGATAGATACAAACTAACAGAGTTATTCCTTATATATTAGTCTTATTTCCTACTTAATATTACAATAGGTACAAGAGGTATGTTGGAAAACCCATCAGAGTTGCTTACTTTATGAATTGAAAAGATAGAGAAAAGGAGAAGGATTTAGATCTAATTGACTATTAAGTAACCTACCTGAATTCTTTTCTTTGTTGATCTCTGAAATTTCCAAAACTCAATCTATTGGAAATTTTAGAGATTAGTTTATTAGATTACCGTGGTTTCAAACTCTCGTTCATCATTAAATAGTATGAAAATCAAGTCCAAAGTGACGTAGAATATATATGAATAGGTCGTGATTTGGTTTTAGAAAAACCAAATATTACCCTCTCCAAACAAGGAGTAAGGACCAGACCCGGACTGATATGGGTACCCGGACACTTGGTTATTAAGGGCAATGAGAAAGCGGACTCATTGGCTGCTCGAGGAACAGGTTTGAGATTCATCGGACCGAAGCCTAGACTCGGAATTCCCCTAGAAACTGCAAGGAAGGAGAATAACCGGTGGTTGGACTTGAAGATACGAGAGCACTGACTGGAGCTCTCAGATCTCAGACACTCTCGACTTGCCATCAGTGAACCTTTCACCGCGAGAGCTAAGGCATGGCTTAAACTGTCCAGGCAGGACCTTAGAGTTCTAATTGCCATAAACACCTCAAAAAAGTCTAGGGAACACTTCTGAATATCGATATATCGTATTCAGAATGATCAATACGGATGATTTTTTTAAAGAAATGAACACCTGCATCAATTTCTCACCAAATTATGTAGAGATACTTTACAGAGCAATATGGACTATAAGGATTTGTCAATTATGATATCACAGTTTGTTTATCAAATCAATTTCTGTTATATAACTGAAAATGTTTTCGAAATAACAATTTTCCCCGAGCACTGATTTCAAATCATCGCCAATATTATAAACACCTCAAAAAAGTCTAGGGAACACTTCTGAATATCGATATATCGTATCCAGAACGATCAATTTAGATGATTTTTTTTAAGAAATGAATACTTGCATCAATTTCTCATCGAATTATGTAGAGTGCCGCAACAAACTTCAGTTTTTTTTTATAAAAAACTAAAAATGCAGCAGATGCGACGCTGCTTTATAATCATTTCATGTATTCAGTGTTTGAAATTAGTCAGTTGGCACTTTGTTTCTGTTGTAAGCACAGATAAAAGATTCAAGTTTTGTGATTCGACCATAGAAATACGACATTTGACTAGAGAAGAGATGTTACGAGCCGTTGGCATGCTCCAAGCTGGGAGCCCACAACGGGAAGTATCCAGGGTTATGGGAAGTAGCCCAAGTGTCATAAACCGTTTATGGTCGCGATTCAATGAAACAGGTAGCGTAGAAGAACGCCATACAGGTCGTTACAGGATTACTACAGTCGCCCAAGACCGATTTTTGGTTTTACAAGCCAGAAGAGATCGTACTACCACAGCATCTTAATTAGCTCAAGAGCTATCTCGAGTTCATAATGTACAAATTTCCGGTCAAACTGTGAGAAATCGACTGCACGAAGGTCAACTCCACTCCAGACGTCCTTTAAAAGTTCCACAACTGACCCATGGAAATCGCGCTGCTCGTTTAGCTTGTGGCCAAGAACATGTAAACTGGGATCAAGAGAGGTGGGCCACAGTTCTCTTCAGTGAAGAATCTAGATTTAGTTATTATCCCGATTCGGGAAGAATTCGAATATGGAGGGAACCTGGAAAGCAAAACCGTCTCCAGCTCGAGAAGTTGTTAGACAGGGAGGCGTATCAGTGATGTTTTGGGGAGGTATACGCCTTGGTGGAAGAACTGACCTCGTTTTCATACAGAACAACCTCACGGGAAATTCTTACGCAAATGAGAAAGTTCTACTTGTAGTGGTACCGTATCTTCAAAAATGGGTCAAAATCCACTCTAACAACAAGATAATGCCCGCCTGTCCGAATGTTTGTATCTATTTATAATAGACATACAAACATTCGGACAAGCTTTTGAATGAGCAGGTAGATGTGAATTTTTCACCCCTACTTAACTTGTTTAATTAGTTTTTATTACCATTCATACTAATTGTACAATGGCTCGGTGTGGATTTTCCTGTTATTCATCCAACTTGTTCTACGATTTGTTTATAATACCATACTCTTCATTCTGTTTGTCATTCTTGATAAAGCTGCTGTGTCAGCAAAACGTCGTCGAATTTTTTCAAATAAAGTGTAGATTAAAGTTAAACCTTGTGTTTTTCATCTCATTGATAGAGATAACAAAATCTGTGGATCATTGAGTGGTATGCCGAAATTTTATGTGAATTTGAGTTGGAAAACATTCAGATATTATCAGCATGTGACCTGTTTCTGAGAAAAGAGTAGATTGTTGGATACAAGCGTTGGTACGACTAAGTAAAGTTGAAGAAAAACGGTGATATCAATCGAAAGTATCGAAAAAATGCTAGAAATTGAATAATAATATTCAAGACATACTATACTAGGTATTTAAAAGGTTTCACTGAGTTAATCTTATCTCAGCTATTTAGAAATGCAAATACGGAATTCTCAATACGTGTTATCTTGTTTCTGGAGTACATCTCATATGTTGTTGTAAGATTTTCCTGGAATTCAATACTTGCTATGAAACGATTCCATAATTTGATTTTATATTTTGAATGATTTTTTATTGTTCGAATAAAGAACCAGATTCTGATTGAACAATATTTGGCATAATATTGAGATGAATCTGTGGATTATCAAAAAAATTATTCAAATTCGATGAAACTAAAATGAAATGATCTTTGGACTATGCATACCTCACATCGATTATTTGGATTCATTATAATAAACATCAAATTTTTTCATGAAATAGACGTGATAATTTGATCATATTTTGTTACAAAGCTATAGTCTCCCATCTAACGGAAGACTGGATTAATTTTTGAAATGTTCATCACAGTACAAATTCAGTTTTTGTAGAAAGAACCATTGCGAAACGTGATCGAAAAATAGTAGAATTCTGAAAAAAACTTAGTCTTAATACAATATTCGAAATTCTAGAAACTCTTTGCGAGAAACAAGATTGGGAAAATTCACAAGGGGAGTCTAGATATTTATACTGAAAATTGAGACAAGATGGGAAGACAGTCAAGGATTTCGATGAATTGAAACCCTATGATATATCAGTAGCGTCGGGAGCTCTCTGAACCCTCCCTGGGCGGAAAAAGTTGGATGCCTAAAAGAACAAAGGTCCCAGAGGAACAAATTAATGTAAAGAGATTCGAATGATGGAAAAGCTTTCATACTTTCTAGTCCCAGAAAATTTTCTAGAAAAAAACCAATCATAGAGAAGGCCCCAAATGATAGAAAAATGCCTAAATCAAAAATTTTTGATTTCCTTTTGATTATAACTGACTTATTTCGTTATTCGTTCCGTTTTTGTTATAATCGTTATGAACTCGACATTTTTTTTTGGAATGAAAATTTGGAAAAGCTTGGATAAAATTTATTTTTCGAGTGCAATAAATTTGAACCGACAACATTTGTTTGATTCTCTTTTGTTTTGTTCTTTATGGCCTTGGAAGAATTCTCAGAATGAATACCAAAGTAGTGAGAACCTCGAAAGGAATACAGAAATGAACATTTTCGTATATTTTGGAACACACTTCAGAACGTTGAGATAACTGAAAAGTATTCTTTTCCATTCTTATTTTTGAAGTTTAGAGTTTTAAGTTGGCATAACCGCGATGAATACTAACCTCTGGTGACTCTGGTGCAACTTCAAAAATGGTCGACACTAATGAATCCCGTTTTGCCAGTCCACTGTTTTTTGCGAATATCTAGAAGAACAATGAATAATTATTTCAGATATAAGAGACATCGTGGATTTTAGACGAGACAAGTGGAAATACAGTGGCCAAAGGCATCTTCAATAGACTAGAACCAGAAACAAGAAAGGTGACAAAGTACATGTGCTAGGCTAGGACAAAATATAACGATCAAACCTTATAATTTCGAAAGGGTAGAGCTACAATAACAGCAGATAATGCCATGACAGAAGAGATAAAAGGTAGAATCCAATCAGCCAACCGATGCATGTATGCTCTGGAGAAGCTGCTGAGATCCAAAGGTCTATCTAGAATGTCGAAGCTAAAAATTTATAAATCGATAATAAGACCTTTTGTCACCTACGGGTGTGAAACCTGGACACTAACCAAAGACAATGAGGAAAAGCTAAGACGGTTCGAGAGTAAGATCCTACGGAAAATCTACGGCCCTCACCACGATCCCACTACATATTAATACCGTACAAGAACTAATGCGGAACTGAAAGAGCTATACAGAGACAGTAACATCATCCAGGAAATCAAGGCGCAGCGATTAAGGTGGGCAGGTCATGTCCAGAGGATGGGGAACGAAAGGCTTGTGAAGCTTATTTGGGAGGACATACTACACGGAAGGAGACCACCAAGACGTCCATGGTTGCGTTGGCAAGTCATCCTTAAACTGTTCAACAAACTCGTGGTATAGTTGACAAAATTGGTTGGTAGGCTCTGCTACATCCTCTTTGAACCCTGCTTTAGCACAATTTGAATCCGAATGAATGTCGAAGAAATATAGGAATCAAAATACCAAGAGACCATTTTGTACCATGTACAAAAAAATTGGAAATCTTGCACATAATTGCATAAATGTTGGTGTGGATAATACTGAAAACTTTGCAGTTTTTGTAAGAATATACGAATTTTTCTCCACACCAATTTGCCATTTTAATTATTGAATGTCCCTTGCATTTCCTTATGAAGCGTTCATAACTCTTGATTAGAAATAGTTTTTGAGTGGACATAGAGATGTGCAACAAATATTGATAAAATAAATTTTATGGAAAACAGAGAAACCGTGCTGCTCCGCAATATTTAGTTATAATACTTATACTTATTTAAAAAATAATACTCTCATACCATAAATAATAATTATGATGTCACCTTAGTGTAGTATTGGAGGGATGGGAATATTGAGTATAATATATCACAATACTTTTTCTTAGCAATGTTGACTGTTCGTCTGTCTTTGGTTTGATTAGATTGCTATTCGCTCAATATGAATTTATACGTTTCAGGAACAATTGTAACTCAACAACTGATGAAGCGAAAACCTACTTCAATGAAAGAATTAGGAATATGCTCTTGGAGCAGACCAGTGGAACTTGTGAGTCCTGGTCTATGGCCAAGGCAGTCAGCAACAACATTTGCAAGTCATTCTTTTCACCTTCGATTATAGATGATAGTTCTATCGCATCATCACGCAAAGCAAAGAAAGATCTCTTTTCAAAAATGTTTTTGCAAAATACTGTTTTAGATACATAAAATGCAGTGCCACCAATCATTCCACATGTTCGATCGAATATGTCTGAAAAAAAGCTCAGAGTGCGTACGGAAATGCGCGTTTTTTAACAGCTCAACTATATAAAGAGTAGGTCTTGATGAAATACCACCAACTGTTTTGAAAAACTGTGCTCCAGAGTTAGCAGCCATGTCCGAAGTGTTGGAAAGTTGCAAGAGTATAACCGATCCAAAGAAAGGGAAGAAATGATTACCCCAAAATTAACGTCCGATCGCATTGTTGCTCATTGTGTCGAAAGCCATGTTAAATGATGAGCTCATAAAATATCCAGTTGCAGTGATCGACAATACGGTTTCCGTAGACAACGATCAACTGGTCACCTGCTTACATACGTTACGCATACTTTTCTCTCTCTCTTTCTTCAGCCTGTAGATATCCACTGTTGGATAAAGGCCTCTTCCAAATCTTTCCATCTCTGTCTATTTGAGGCAATCTGAACCCATTTTTTTCCCTGCTGTTTTCTGGATATCATTCCGCCATCTTTTCGGTGGTCTACGAACACTCCTCTTATTTTGTCTTGGGTGCCATACTATTATTTTATGAGTCCATCTGTTTGGTTTTTGGCGGGCTACATGTCCAGCTCAGCGACATTTGAGTTCCGCTATTCTTCTCAAAATGTTCGTTACGCGTGTTCTTCGTCTTATCTCCTGATTTTTGATCTTATCTCGCAAACTAACGCCAAGCATCGATCTCTCCATTGCTCGTTGTGTCACCTGGAGTTTGTTGGCGTATGTGCGGGTGAGAGTCATTGTCTCAAGACCGTATGGGACGACTGGCATAATACATGTCTCAAACGTTTTCCTTTTGAGATTCATTGGGATATCTCGAGATTTCAACACATGATCCTTCCAAATACAGCCCAACCTAGTCCAATTCTTCTCGATATTTCATAGGTTTGATTTTCCCTGCCTTGTACGATTTTATGCCCTAGATAAATGTATTCTGTAACATTTTCGATCTCGTTGTTACCGATACTGATTCTTAAATTTTCAGGACTAATAACTTTCGTTTTATTCAGGTTCATCTCGAGTCCATAGGTCAAGGCAGCTTCATATAGTTCTTCCAGCATCGTGCAAAGATCTTCGGCATCATCACTTATAAGAACTATGTCGTCCGCAAATCGAAGATGGTTCAGACGTACACCATCTATATTTAAGTCTCTCGTTTCCCACTTCAAACCCTTGAACACATCCTCGAGAGCCATACTTTTCTATTCCACTGAAAACTGAATGCTTGCGTTTGTAGACGACTGTAACTTGGTGTTCCCTTTTTCTAGTCAGTGCCCTATAACTAATGGGGAGACACACTGACAAAAATACCAACAGAGCATGTCACTGAGTTCAGACTTGGAGAAGAGGGGCCGGTTGCACTTGGTCAATTTCAATGCGAACAAGACGCAATCAACAATGTACTCGAGAAAAGTTACTGCTGGAGAATCTTCAATCGTGTAAGAACATCGAAATTCCTCAGCAAGAATATGTATTTACTCGGTGTCACAATCAACACCGGCGTTTGCTGGCATGGCCATGTGTTAGCCATTGCCAAATCTGTTTCTGTTAAACTCAGTTTTCTTTTCAAGGCTAAGTACTGTATGCCATCCACGCCGATGATCTTTTACAAAGCATAGGTGTGACCTAGTCTGGAAAACTGTTCCCATGCGTGGGGCCCCGCATCTAAACATTCTATTTATCTATTTGATGTGTCCAGAAAAAGCTGTGTGCCTCATCGACCACCTGGAGATCATACGTGATCAAACGTGATCTCCAGCTTCTCGCTCGAATTCGACAGGTAGCTGATCTTTCTCTTTCCTACAGGTACTTCCATGGTAAATGCTCTGAAGAACTAGACGGCTTGATTCTAGAAAGAATCCAGTTCCAAAGAAAAACCAGACTCGCGAAAAACTAGCAGTCCAACTAACTACGCCACTTACCTTTCTCTATAAAAATTGTTGACAGGATTAGTGTATTGTGGAACTCGCTTCCATGAACATCTTTCTGATAACTTACAATTTGGTTCTCTTCAAGAAGAGAGTGAACGAACACATCGAATCAATTTAGGCGGCCACATCTCCGGCATGACGCTTCCTCCCAAGAGTTAGGAAAAAGAAATAGTTGGCCCCAGTGCCTTAATATATCATTGATCAGCTGCAGTACCAGTTGTCGAACATTGGCGCCAGTTATGACTTTCAACTACAGATTGTTCTCAAGTATTTTTTCGACAATTTGTTTAGTCCCAATCCTTTGATTCGACTCAATGTTATCGAAACATCACAGCAGCACCTTCTTTCAAGGTCTGCTCATGAATTAAGAAGGAAAGTGGGTTAGATCCTATCTTCTGATAGGCAGATTCTTATATCTTCGACTTATATCAAGTAGGCGGGAACACATATTTGAGGAAATTAAACTTGAGAGTGGAGCTCCGCAGGGTATTGTTTCATTCATTAATCGATTTGTTGATTACCTGGATGAGTATAACTCAGGAACTTTACTTAACAAGATGATACATCAGCCCTTATAGCCGCTGAGTGCCCAGATGAACTTGCAGATAAAGCAAATGAGCGTTCTTCGTGTGTTTGGGTGGTGGGATAATGGCTTAAATTTTAATGAGAGTAGCACTGATCGGTGGCATTGCTGCCTGTGGGACTATCCTCCACATCTACGCCAATAGTTTAAACATCTGTGGGTAACATCTGCCCCTTCGCTGCAGTAAAATTCCTGGGGGTGAGAAGTCACATGTCTCGTATTGATGCACTAAATTGCAACTAGAGCATTTTGTCCTTCGTCAAGCCACTGTGGGACCTCATGTCCTTAGAGTCTTTTATTGCTTGAATATCCAAAGTATAATGAATTACGGTATAGTGTGCTGGGGCAACAGTGTTGGTTCTATCAGAATTCTTAGAATGCAAAAGAGGTTCGGTTAAATTAAGGTCCATGTATGTTTTATCGAGAACTACGTCCTGCCGACTATATTTTAAGCATTCCTTTTTAACATTGGCTTCGCTGTACATATTTGGCGTGTTGTCTGAGGGGCAAGCGCGAAATTTCATCTTATGTATTACCTCCTCTAATACCAGATCGAGAGCAAATCTATATGCGCCGTTCTAGACTGCCGTGCATGCAGAGTTGTTCGGAAATTGTACTCAAAGATTTTCAATAAAATGCTTAACGATATCAAGGCCTGTAAAAGTGTAAAACTATTTAAACTTGAATCAAAGAAATATTTTCTGAATGGAGCGTATTATAGTGTCGGGAATTCTTTCGTTTCGATAACGGTGTTCCAGAATTGAATTCTCCTAATTTATTATCATGTATCTGGTTGTGTATTTGGTATTTTTCTATACCTTGTTAGTCAAAGGAAATAAACGATATAATTATTTTCTATGAGGATTTTTGTATGATCTGCCCGGACGTTAATAAAGAAGTTAAATTCTTGAATTTTCTTGGTATTCTTTCAACAGTTGTGGATATTCGTCTGTCCAGTAAAACTTTGGAAGTTACTGAAGAAACCAATTCTTCGAGAGGATGATTTAAAATTGTCTTCAAAAAATGAGAGAAACCTTAAATTCCTCTCATAGTGAGATTTTGCCAATTTTGAGCAGGAAGTTTTGCAACCCACAAAAATATGAGGACAACTACTAATGAATGTGGCCAAAGAGTTGAAAGTATGATAGAGTTCTGCAAAAAATTGCCTGAAATCTGCACCTGGAATGATCATTTTTCCACTAAATGGTTACGTATTACATCTTTCAAAAATCGTTTAGTACAGATTGAAGAATTTGTTGGCTAAATGTGCCTGATCCTAGATGATTAACTTTGCAGAATGGATTATGGGGGCTTCTTCACTATTAGCTTTCACACCAGATCCGCTCATGCAAATTCAGTAACAATTTGAATTGACTGATGAAGTGTACGGCGGTTTGGATTCATTACTCTTTGTAGATAATTGAGGATTCCATCAGTGACAACACGTTGTTCTTCATTTAATGATCAAATCATCTGAGTTATTTCATTAGCTTTGATTTCATTTCCTGTCTCTTCTTCAACTCGTTCGATCGCTGAAGCGAAGCAGGTTGAGTGCAGTTAGTAGTACCTGTTTGGGTGACCGGTCAAGAGCAACGCGTGTCGTTACCTTTTTTTTTTACTCTTAGTTGCCCCCTTCATGTCTATATTCGTTTCATTCCACAGCAATGACTGTGAATATGAATATTGGACTGTATTAATTCATTGCGTCTTTCTACAAAAGAACGTGTTCGTGAATTTCGTGCTGGCCAAACGGCGTTATTGAATGTATAAAAATAAATATTGAATAAAAAGTATGAGAATTTCAAACTTGGTATCAATATGATCATCAGCAATAATTCTATATTTGTTTTCTTATCTTGATGATCACATTTTGAAGGTTTCCCTTCAATTGCGTGAACTGCACACTTGAATTTGATTTTTCATTTATCATCTGAGTAGCTTTCACACATCATCTAAGTAGACCTATAATTGAAACTGAAATTACTTACGTCATAATATGTTGCTCAGTGTACGGAATATTATTGCTTTGCAGACCGATATCATTAAGCTAAAGTTATATGTGAAACACTTCTAGCTAACCTCATATGAAAAATTCAATGAATATATATATATATATATATATATATATATATATATATATATATATATATATATATATATATATATATATATATATATATATATATATATATATATATATATATATATATATATATATATATATATATATATATATATATATATATATATATATATATATATATATATATATATTA
Source organism: Cryptolaemus montrouzieri (assembly GCA_013387265.2). Classification (NCBI taxonomy): domain Eukaryota; kingdom Metazoa; phylum Arthropoda; class Insecta; order Coleoptera; family Coccinellidae; genus Cryptolaemus; species Cryptolaemus montrouzieri. The sequence goes on along the minus strand of JABFTP020000001.1, from coordinate 52,097,139 downwards.
TGGCAGGATATTTACACCTGAAACTGAAGGCAGGCTGCTGGCCATACAAGATCAGGTTGTGCCAACAAGGGCCAATAACAAGCATATCGCTAAGCTTAATACCCCTTCAGACCAATGCCGCCGCTGCTCCAGGGGCCTGGAATCAATCCAGCATGTCACGTCCTCATGCCCGATCTTGGCCCCCAAGGAATGCCTCAACAGGCACAACAGCATGGCCAAAATATACCACCAGGAGATAGCGTTGAAGCTCGGACTTCTGAAGAACAGAGTACTGAATTAAAAATATACGCCTGAAACTGTCCTTGAAGATGAAGAGCACAAAGTATACTGGGATAATACTATAATCTGTGATCGGCCCATAACGCACAATAGGCCGGATATCGTTGTATTCTATGAGCAAGAGAAAAAAGCTGTACTCTTGGATGTGACGATACCGGCTGATGATAATATACCGAGGGCGTATTCGGAGAAGATCGATAAGTACAGAGATCGGGCCACTGAAATGAAGCAAATTCACGAGCTGAGCACCACTGTAATTATGCCTATGATTATATCCGGCAACGGCCTCGTAGAAGGGCACCTATTGCAATGAATGAGCCGCAAGATGTTAAGATGACTACCTTGGTCACAAAGCCCGGTAGTCATTGGAGTTATCCGCAACTGTCGGTGAAAAAAAAATGTGATCCCTATAGTTGAACGACAACATTTAGTATTATTTGTCAAAATTGTTGTACCAAAATGAGATTTCAGAAGATCGAGGTGAATGTCCGTATCTATAACTCAAAAGAGGCGAATGTAAGGCGATTTAAAGACGCGACGACAAATCTACGCGTTCGTACCTTTTATTTAAAATATAATTAATTTAAAATAATCATCGAAATCCGTCAGATAGAACGGCCTGGCGTACTCGACAAAGAAAACACAAATTCTATTAATATAGATGATATCTAGTACTTCATCATTTATATTGAGTTCATAATGAAAACGTTCGCTTATGAGAACTTTTGAATGGTATTTTCAGTTGAATTGAGGTCGAGACAGCTGCAACCGTTGATCATTCTCAACATAGACATTGATGGATATTCTGTATGCAAATAGAGAAACATGTTGTTCGATCCCACTTAATATCTTGATAATGATCTTACCTTGCAGAAAGGTATCACAAATAGTACTGATATTAGAATGAATCTCATCTTGAATCTTGCCTTCAATACAAACAATCAAAAACTGACGAGTGAAAGTATTTAATATATATATATTTACAATCTTATCAGGATTCGACAAAGCTAAATACTCCATCGATTATTCGAAGAGCGATTATCTTCTCTTTGATAATTGATCAATTGAATATTTTGCAAAATATCTATAAATAATGGTTGATTTTTGAGCATTAGGTTTTGAAAGTTGGGAAAACAATAGGAAATTCGCAAAAATGGATGTAATATTAATCCGGTCAATTCATTCGAAGGTACACAAATTTGTACCGAGCTCAAAGTCAATAAAATTGTTTAAAACACCATTATAAATGAAATCTGAAAAGTACTCCTCGATCCGATACCTGGAAAGAAATTACTCTGGATAAAAGATCACAAAAATGGGTTGTCGCGATTTTCAGGAAAACGGTAGTATTTTAGCTTAAAATTAGTTTTGACAATAATTGTAGCTCAGATAATTGTCTACATATATATAGATAAATGCCTCAATACTTTTTCCTAAGGCGACCGTTTCTGGTATATAACGATTCAAAAAGTGCGTCAGCTTCATAATTCTCAAATATTTCAGCTTCTTCTCCTTCTTGTTCTTCTTCTCCATCCTAGGTACAAATAAATTGTCTAAAATAGTGATGCACTACATGTCTTCTCGTTAGCATCAAACGAATCTTCTTCTGTTGGTGAGTCAACATTGGAGCACGACCGGTCTTGACAAATTGAATACCAGAGAACAAAACAGTCCAACTTTTAGCACTACATCCCATTGTCTTTAGTAGTTTTTCCGGCACTAGTGGGAGTGAAATCTAACCAGGTCATAATGAATTGTTAATCAATTTCCAGCACCAATCTCTTGGATCTAGCTGATAATCAAGCCACAATTGAACTTGGTTATATACTCGAAAAAGATGTTAATGAGCAGCCACTGAGGAGGAAGACAAGCTAATTGATCTTTTTTTTCAACGAAGGGGGGAGGTGTAAACCAGATAATTGACAAAAACAACAGCCAGGCCTTTGCCAGAACCCAACAAACGACCTGCCGTGTTTTTAACGAATCCTGCATATCGAACCTCATCTAAGCAGGCAGTTACATTAGTTTTAAAAAACACGTGTTTTCACAACAGCGAGACACTTAAGGCTAATAGCATTTCATGTATTGGGTATTCTAAGATAGAGCAGGTATATAACCGTAGCCACGTAAACAGTTGAATAGGATACAGATGTTGTTCAAGGTTACACTACTGGCATATAAAATGAAGAGTTTCCTTTTACATGACATACACACAACCAAATTTATATGGAATCACTCGGTATTTCACATTATTGATTATTTTTAACCATGGATCTTTGACTACTTGTGAAGAATGAAGTTTTTTGTTGTAAAAAAACTGGATAGTATAATAAGAAATGTTGAATTATCACCACATGTTCAGGATATTGTACTCAGTCGTCACTGAGATTTGAAACTGTGAATTTCAAAATTTAAAAAGCATATAATCATAATTGAAAATGTCTTACGTTGGATTGTCCAATATGCAGAGGGGTCGAATAATTGCTTTCGTTGAAGATGTGGTGGTACAGAGGGATATAGCAGCCACAATGGGGGTATCACAGGGGGTGATTTCAAAAACCTATGCCAGATACGTGAAGCTACAATCTCTGCAAAATAGGCCTAGAAGAATTCGTAGGAAGATCACTTCTGAATAACAACCGCTTTTTGTGCCAAATTGCAAGAAGAGACCCTAGTGCGTCGCACCCCATACCCCAAATTCAATTTCTTGAAGAAACATGCATCAGTGTATCAGTCGAAGTGATACATCAAAGATTTCGTTCAAGGGGTTTATACAGCAGAAGGCCTTTAAGCGTTCCAGAGCTAACCAGGCAACAAAAAAGTAAGAAGAAGTCAAAGGAAGATCACTTCTGAAGAACAAGACCGCTTTTTGTGCCAAATTGAAAGAAGAGACCTTAGTGCGTCGCACCCCATACTCCAAAGGAAAATTCTGGAAGCTACAGACATCAGTGTATCAGTCGAAACGATACGTCAAAGACTTCGTTCAAGTTCCAGAGATAACCAGACAACAAAAAATTAACAGACCTAATTGGTGTATCGAGCACTTGGGAAAATGTTCTTTGTCGGGATGGGACCAGAATTGGTGTTCGATTAGATGACCACAGGATTAGGGTTTTAAGGGGTCGTGGAAGACAGCTAGACTCCGAGCAGGAAGACAAATTCCGAAATACCAAGGGGGCAGTGAGATGTTTTGGGGTGGCATTTTGCTGGGAGGCAAAACAAATTTGATTTCGTTTCCTGTGAGGGTAACGGCTAGAAATTACGTGGACTTAGTGCTGGAGGCCATGGTGAGACTTGTCGGTTTTGCAGCGAAAACGTTCACATAGGTCGATTCTTTATTTGTTAAACTCCTTATGATAAATGGAGGAATTTATCCCCAACTCTCTCACCTCCAGCCACCCTCACTTTTTATGTTCAAATAGCAATCCCTATGTCACTATTTTTTAAGCCCTATGATACTTCTAGATAACTGTGCAAAAAAACTCCACAAAAAACTATTGCTCTCTTAAATACAGGGTGTTAGGATATCAAAATTCATGCATAGTATTGATGAGAATGTTATTGCGAAAAATGTCTTGAGGACATGAAATTTAGCGGAGTCATTTCATAAGGTGCTTTCTTAACATAACTAGAAAACGGTAGTTATGTGTTTTTTGAAAATTCGAAGTCATCTTAAAAATACAGCAGTTAGAAGAAGGAGCGCTAAATTGGCAGTTGGAGTCTGGGTCTATTGTGTAGAGGCGGGTTGATAGCTTTTATACATACTGGGTGATTCACCAGTGGCGCGGTGCTCTGTAGCTCGTAAACTCTTGAAGATTTCATTTTTGTTCGAACAGTATTGTATTTAGAAAGTAAGAATCTAATTCAGCAATTTATTTTGCAGTAAACAGGGTGTCCCAATTTTCTTTAAAAAAATCTTGGGTGGTTTTTGCAGATTGGAAGAACACTTTTTTGTTCAAGATTCAGGAGCGTCCTAAACTCTGCTATAATGCGTTCAAGTAATAAGTTTTATTGGTGAGTAATTTCGTCACGATATTTTTTTCCGTAAGAATTCATGAAAATAGGCCTCACATCATCGCATGCTCATTCGGCTAGAGAGGATGAATACTTTTTTCCTTTCGTTTTCTTATTGACCAAGGATAGCTTCATTGATGAATTGAAATAGATTATCCTGATTTTATACAGGAGTGGCTAGAAAAAATTATTGAATATTGTGATGTGAAAAATGTCATATCTTGATCTTCTTTTCAAATAGAACACCCTATATTTTATTATTCGTGTCAACGCATAAAATATTGTGCTATATTTTTGCAGGAGTAACCTTATCTTTATCTTCGATCATTTTCGAAATATTCGATTATTTGTAAAAATTTTTCATGAAAATTCTACAAACCGTATCAAACTCATCAACATGCATCATTATTCGCACAGAAATTTTTTTCCTGCAATGATTCAAGTAGTAAGAAATGAAACCTAAGCAAGATAATTCTTTTAGCGAATGATAAAACCAAGATGATTAAAATGTAAATCGAGGTATGTGTTGACATTTTTTTTTATTTGTGTCCGGATATATCATACTGTGCATTTTATATGGTGAACTTATCAGTGTTTCGTTATTAAACATTGTTAAAATGAGGTTTGAACCCAATTTTCTCAATTGACTCCCATGAAGTTCTCCAAAGAAGAAATGGTTGATATGATTTTTATTCTGGGTGAGTGTGATAAAAATTCGTTGTTGGCAAGTAGAGTTTATGCACAAAGGTTTCCTGATAAAAGGCATCCTGATGCAAGATACTTTGAAATACTTCTAATTAGATTTATCGAAACGGGTATAATCGCTTACAAGAAATATGAAAACCAAAAACTGCTACAGCTGAAGATAACCAGTTATCAGTTTTGTTGACAGTGACAGAGGACCCATATAAAAGCCAAAAGGAGATTTCTCAGTTAAAAGATATAAGTCAAACTTCCGTCCAGAGCATCTGGAAAATGAATAAATTTACATCAGGAACTGAACAATCAAGACTATGAAAATCGAATCAATTTTTGCAATTGGGCAAGTGACAAAGTAGCGGAAAATCCACATATGTCTAGCAGAGTTCTTTTCTCGGACGAGACAACTTTCCACAAGAATGGGCTTGTTAACAGGCACAACTTTCATTGTTACGCCACGGAAAATCCATACCTCATGAGACAAACAGATCACCAGCATCGTTGGTCCTTGAATGTATGAGCCGCTATAGTAGATGGATATCTAATTGTGCCGCATTTTTTCGACGGGTACCTCGATAGTGAAATGTATTTTGATTTTATGCAAAATCATCTACCAATGTTACTTGTACCAGAGCATATAAGAAGAGATTTGTGGTTTCAACAGGATGGAGCACCGGCACATTACTCACATCAGGTTAAGGAGCATTTGAATCATGTATTTCCAAACAAATGGATAGGACGTGGTGGTCCTGTTAGATGGCCAGCTAAGTCCACGGACTTTACAAGTCTAGATTTTTTTTTGTGGGGTTATATAAAGGGCATCGTTTACCAGATTCCTTCTACAACACAGTTGGATATGAGACAGAGAATAGTCGACGCCTTTCAGGCAGTTAATTGGCAAATGTTGTAGAGAGTTCAACGGTCTTTCCTCAGAAGGTTGAGTTTTATCTACAAAGAAACGTGCAACATTTCGAACACTTATTGAAATAGTTCAACTCCTTGTAGATTATCTCACTAAAAACCAATCTATTACGTATTTCATACACGACCACCTTAAAATATCTTCATTTCTCTGATCAAGTATAATGATATATACTAATAAACTCTTCTTCCGCAACCACTGATTTCATTATTTTAGTTGTTTTCTATTTCGAAAATGAAGATAAAGATAAGGTTACTTCTTCAAAAATATGGCACAATAGTTTATGCATTGACATGAATAATAAAAACAGGATGTTCCATTTAAAAAATCAAGATATGATATTTTGAAAATTACAATATTCAATAATTTTTTGTGTCACTCCTGTATAAAATCTATTTCAATTCATCTATAAAGCTAACCGAAAAGAAAAAAGTAATCATCCTCTCTGGCCGAAGGATCATGTGACTTTTACGGAAAAAATATTGTGACGAAACTACTCACCAAAAAACTTTTTACTTTAAGACATTATAGCAGAGTTTAGGACGCTCTTGAATCTTCAACAAAAAAGTGGTCTTCTAATCTGGAAAAACCTCCCAAGATTCTTTTATAGAAAATTGGGACACCCTGTTTACTTCAAAATAAATTGCTGAAGCAGATTTTTACTTTCTAAATACAATACCGTTCGAACAAAAATGAAATCGTCAAGAGTGTACGAGCTACGACGCACCGCGCCACTGGTGAATCACCCAGTATACGTTTATACAAGTTAGAGAAGTTTTTACAAGCTTAAAAAGGAATTTTCATATTTATTAAATATTTTATTTTAGTCTTGGTTTAGCTTAAAAGAGCGTAACATTATTTCTTTTCATAATCCTGATGGTAGTTAAAAGAGAAAGTTTGGTGGAAACCGTTTCACCACCCAAAATGAAACAGCATTTGCAACAGCTTCGGTGAAAAAACTTCAAAATAGCATGAACATCGCTTCGAATTTCTTGTATTGTATTTTGGAGTTTGTTTGTGTATTCGCAGCAATTCCTGAAAATCAAAAACTTGTAAAAGTGATGTCTATTTCGCAATCAAGTTTCCGAGACTTAGGTTTTAAAATTATTCTATCGTGTGAGTCTGAAAAACAGACAGTTATAACCTCGGTCCTATTGTTTGAGAATTCATTTGAAGTTAATCGCCGATTTGTATTTGTGATGCGATCAATAGGAGTTGGTCACGAAGGAGTAAATCATTTCTGCAGCTTCATGGACATATGTTCGGGTACTGAAAATTCAACTTATACTGCACTACTGAAAAACATTCATCTTCAGTGTGTGAAACTTTATTATCATTCGCGGTCACGCAAGAAAAAACCATGAATGAAGAAGGCGGAAAACCACAGGATGAATTGATTGTATCAGATGACGGTACTTGGTAGAAAAAACGCTCTTCATCCTTATTTTGGAGCTACTACATTGATTGAAAAGTACACCGGGAAAGTTTAAGATCTCATGATTATGAGTAGTTTTTGTGGTGCATGTTATAAGTTAAAAAGTTGAAAAAACTGGATCCTTTAGAGTACGACATGTGTTATGAAACGCATGTAGATGAATGCACCATAAACCATTCCGGAAGTTCCGGTAAAATGGAGATAAGTGCCATCATGCGGATGTTTTTGAGGTGTCTATGGAGAAATATATCATACACGTCAGAACACGATAAAAAGGATGATACAAATAAAGGAATCGGTGGAAAATGACTAGGTAAACTTACTGATAAGTAATTCAAGAAACAACGAAAAGGATTAGCTATTCGACGTCATCCAGATTCGCTTGAAGATATAAAAAAGCAAGTTTGGGTAACGTACTATCGCAAATGTTCTTCAGATAAAATTCCTTAACATCAATTTAGTCCAGAAGGCGAAGACAGTTGGTGTAAATGGCCTAAAGCAGAAGCTAAGAATGAGCTTGAACAATTTCATCACGATAAACTACCTCTGATACCAGAAGTACAAGTAGCTATCAAAGCTGTTTCCGAAGGTTTATCGACGAATTATTAATTCGTTGTTTAGGAGCAGGGATACAGAACAATAACGAATCTTTGAATTTGTTGATTTGGAGTCCATTCTGGCCCCTAACATAGTTGAAATTGCTAGCTACTTAGCAGTTTTCATATTTAATGAAGTTTTTGAAGGTGTTCCAAAAGTAATGTCTGTTATGGGATGCCCCATTGGCCGCGAAGCCCATAATTATGTTGAGAAACGTGATGAAAAGTGAATCTCATGTTTTGAGCGTCGCGTGAGTGATGTCGTTATTCAAGCCAGGATTGACTCAAGTGAGGAAGAATCTGCTTTGACATAGTTTCAAGAGGAAAGGGGAAGAATATTCTATGGATCAGGCACCGACGAGGGTAAGTTGAGATTTTTATAGTTTTGAGCGGACTTGAAATTTGGAACGTGTTTTTCTCCAAACGGTGTTTTTCAAAATTTCCTCCATCCTATCTAAGAAACTTAAATTTGTAGAGTGAACGTTCAGAAAATTTTGATTTTCCTATAGCAAAAAAGAAAAGAAAAAAAAAACGCAAAATCCGTAACTTTTTTTGAAATGTCTACCAGAAGTCCAATTTTTTATTTATTAATTTGATAATAGTCAATTTTCTGCATTTAAGCTAACAGATTGAAACGCCGCTAATGTTTTTTGTTTCAGATAAACCAATCAGCCGGAGTCGTGGAGAAAGTGCGAGCCCATTTTTTCGAGGTGCGGAGGTTCAGAACGCTGTAACTTATGTTCTACGCAATACTTTTTGCTCAAAATTTATATTTATACTGTCGGAATATATGTTAATAAATGATAATGAACTTAAAGCTCTATCAATTTACTGGTTGTAGAAGAAAAAATCTAAGAAATACCTAGAATACAGGCCATCAATGGGATGACCCCCATAACCTAATCATTCGCAATTGTATTTCAAATTAATTACGAGCTGAGTTTCCAACCCATAAGTGGGTAATTAAGAGCATAATCGTTTTTAAGGTGGTTGCCATTTGTAAATGAAAAGTGTACACTTCCCAATTCATCATAAAAAACTAGGTATTAAAAATCAAAAATCGCCCCCTGTGAGCGTTTTTACTGAAAATCAATGAATTATAAATTTTATCAAGGACTTTAGTATAACCCGGTATATATCTACATATATAAAAATAAAGTAGAGGAAATATATTTAAGAACCATACACATCATCACTTGAACGACATATCGGTTGAAAATCCAAAACACCATTGAACAGGCTTTAAAACTTGTACATTTCTGTATTGCTCCTATTGATAGAATCATGGAACATGGAAACAGATATATGAATATCGATCTTTTTTTTAGTGCGTCTCTTTAACAATTTTGTTCTCGCGTCCAATGTCACTAGTTAAGATTTATTTATGTTACCAGGCAATTATTTATATGTTAATGGGAATCTCGCCTATATTTTATAAATAAATTAATGAATAAATAAATATTGAGTTTGGAAGAACTTAATTTCAGTAAAATAAATTAGTTTTAAAAAAAAGTTTGTTGTTTTCATAAGGATCTGTCTAATTTGGAACGCATTTCGTATATTCTACACCTATTCATGCATTCGTATAAAGCATAAGAAACTTAAAAATTTTATAATTTCATCAGAAACATCAAGTTATACATCTCACAGTTTATATTAATATATCAATACATAAAACAAATCAGAAGACAAGGAAGTTTGGCAACGTTGTTTGATGTTAAGGCCATACCTCTCGGGGAGAAAATGTGTTATAAAAGCCATTATGTGAGGCGCAATCAAAATCTTATCCAAGCGACAAAATGACCACTCTTAAATCTAATTCTACCTTTCGCCATCACTTTTCACACCAAATTTATGTTACCCCATGTTTTTTGTTTTTATACGATTAAACCAGAGACAAATGCTACAAAACAGGTTGTTCGAAGCAATATAGGAAAGAAAATGCAATCTAGAGACTGTAATGTTCAAAAATAGTGAGATCGAGATGCACATACATACAGGGTGTCTGGGTTGAAGGGCCGATTTGAAGTAACTGGTTTATTGATTCATTTCAAATTTTGGCATTAGAGTAAATGGATATTGGTCTACAATTTGCAATTGTTTTCAGAGCGGTACCACTTCTGGTTATACCATACATTCACTACAACTATTTCAAATGGCATGGTGTAGTTTTTAGTTTTTCAAGGGCATCTTTTGTTGGGTATGATTTGTCCTATCAAAAATTAACCACTATTGAAATACGAATGATTTTTTTACAAAATTTTCAGAATTATAGTGTCATCATCTTCGCCAAAAAAAATTCACTCAGATGTTAGTATGATTATAAATTTTTTATATGGTAGTTCATCGAGAAAAGTACTGTTTCATATACAGGTTACTCTAAAGCCACTTGTCAACTCAATAAAACTAAATTGTCAAAAATAAGTTTGCTTTCAAATAGGACTACTTATTTTTTCACTTTATCAGAACCATATTTGAAATTATAGGTTTCCCTATTCCTAAAATGGCTCGTTTTTAGTTTATTCGTGATTTTATCGAAACCTGCAGTTGTCTCTGAATATTGAATCATGAGGTCGTGAAACATAGAATATGTGGCAGGCGACCTAATAGGTGGCAGGCGGCCTTATAGGTGGAGGCGGCCTCTCCCCCGTCCCCGGTGTGATAGCACCACATCCAGCTATAGGAATCGTGAATTAGTCACCTGTGTGACTAAGTTTCGGGATCTGGCGGATGGTGCAGTTTCCAGGGTGGGAAGGATTGGCCACAAAGCATGATGAGCTCTTCTGGGACAAAATCATCCGGAGTTGAAATAGTCTCCCATTCGGAACTTCAGGAGGGGGGGACTACCTCGAGGGTTTCATGATGGAGGTAAGTCGAGCACTCCTCCGGCGAATTCACTAATTATATCACGTTCTAGAAAAGAAAGTAAACTCTTGATAGAGTTCTGCAATATCAGAGAACAACGTGAATATCGATGCAGTCCACCAGCATCTGCAAAACGCAGTAGCCCATATGCTGGCCCTAACCGAAACCCAAATAAGTCAAACAACCGACACAACGTACTCACGTTTTCATGAGTATGAGTTACATACGAGATTTAGGTTTAAAGGGGGCCTCTGTGTTTCCGCCAGATCGGATGTTGCATGCCAGAGAGAGGACACGATGGAGGATAAAACACTGTTCTTATGCTGTCTATATCGTTCACCAAACGATATTCACTTCCCTAGACTGTTTCAGTATCTAGGTGATAAGGTGGATTGGATTCAGACATATCATCCGGTAGCTGAGGTCATTGTACTAGGTAACTTCAATGTTCACAACACCAACTGGCTCCGCCACTCCAATAGAACAGATGAAGTGGGAAGACAAGCTGAAACTTTCGCAGTCAGCCATAATCTAACGCAACTAGTCGACGAACCAACAAGAATACCTGATCACCCAACCGACATCCCAAAGAACTTGGATCTCTTTTTGTTCTCAGAACCAGATGATTTTTGAGTGGAGGTCTCAGCACCGCTAGGCAACTCAGACCACAACCTTATATCTGCTACTGGAACCATTGTGCTGCCGCTAAACCAAGAACCTAAACCACCCAGACGCATTTGGCACTATAATCGTGCTAATTGGGATGATCTGCGTAAATTATTTTCGTGCTTTCCATTCAGTGATGTTTGCCTTTCAGATCCTGACATCAATGTGTGCACTGAATCTGTTACAGAAATCATTCATGCAGGAATGGATCTCCATTCCCTCATTTCATGAAAAGAACAACAGCACAAAAGCCATAGTTCAACAAAGACTGCCTAAGAGCCTCTGCAGCCAAGAAGAGAGCTTAAAAGTCATGGAAGTTAAATCCAACAGAGGAAACAAGAACAACCTTCGTACGAATTCGGAACGTGTGCAATCTGACAGCTGCAAGAGCAAAGGCCAATTTCAACGAAGAGGTAACTGATAAACTCCGTGAACAGGCAAGCGGCACTAGAAAATTCTGGTCTATGGCGAAGACTGTCAGTGCAAATCTGCGTTTGCGCCTCTTGTATACCATCATCTTCGAAAAAGAAAGCCGATCTCTTTGCTCTATTGTTCTCAAAGAGTTCTGTGCTAGATTATTCTAACGCAATACCACCGAACATTCCACCTACAAATTCTTCCATAGCAGAAATCAAGTTCAGAGTCCGTACTGTGAGACGGGCTCCCAGTCAGCTGAACTGCAAGAAGGCAAATGGTCTAGACAAAATACCGCCAATCGTCCTGATAAAGTGTTCTCCCGAAGTGGCACCCATTCTTATCCTGTTTTAGATTTCTTATGGAAACCATACTTTTCCGAGCAGCTGGAAAATCACGAGAATTCAACGTTTCCCAAAGAAGGGAGAAAAGTCCTTACCCCAAAACTTCCGCCCTGTTGCACTTCTTCCCATTTTGTCCAAAGTGATGGAGAGAGTCATAAATGATGAACCCATCAAATTTCTTGAGTTACAGGGAATTATTAATGACCGTTAGTATGGTTTTTGCAGGCGAAGATCGACAGGAGATCTGATCGCGTACGTCATTCATGCTTGTACATCAACAATGAAAAAGCATGGAGAATCTAGAGCAATAGCCTTCGACATCTATAAAGCCTTCGATAGGGTTTGGTATGCAGCCTTGTTGAATAAACTTGCTGCATATGGGCTTCCCGAACAATTGCGGGGTTGGAAAGTAGCTTTCTCTCAAATAGATCAATACAAGTTGTGGTCGACGGTATAACATCTGATTGTTTCCGGTTGCAAGCAGGAATACTTCAGGGATTCATTCTTTCGCCAACCTTGTTTCTGTTGCAGATAAACGATCGTCTGTCATCTACAGAGGACATTATCTCCGGTTTTGCAGACTCAGCGTCAGGGATGTCAACAAATTAATAACTTAAACTCTGACTTAAAGAGGATATCTGAGTGGAGTCAGTTGAACCTGGTGGGATTCAACGCGAGCAAGACGCAAGCAACTACGTTTTCTAGAAAGGTCTCCGCTGGATGAATCTTCTCTAATGATGCAAGGCCAACAAATTGCATCCAGAGATTCGATGCACCTTCTCGGAATAACGGTCAACTCCGGGATTCGCTGGCATGAACACGTATCAGCAATAGCTAAGTTGGCATCAGCTAAACTTAGTTTTCTTTTCAGAGCCAAGCGATAATCCACGTTATCTCAGCTGTTGCTTCTATATAAGGCGCAGATTCGACCTGCTTTGGAATATTGTTCCCATGTATGGAGATCTGCGCCCAAATATTCGTTGCGGATGTTGGATAGTTTGCAAAAAAGGGCTGTGCTCCTCATCGACCACCCGGAGATCACCCGCGATCTCTAACTGCTGGCTCTCAGAAGATAAGTTGCTGACCTTTCTCTGTTTTACAGATACTTCCACGGAAGATGCTCCAAGTAGCTGAAAGACTTTGTTCCAGGAAAATTCATGTTTTGCTGAAATACTAGGCTGGCAAGGAGTTCTTATTATGTGGCGGTACATTTAACGACCTCTCGAACTTCTCTCTATAAGAATTCCTTCGGCCGGTGACCTGTGTAACTCGCTTCCCTCCAACATTTTCCCAACATCCTACAATTTGGCCCCCTTCAAGAAGTGAGTAAACAGACACCTCAAGTATTCCCAGGTGCTCACTCATGTGGTGTAACAGGTTCACCTATTCCTGGAAAGACCGCAATAGAAACAGAAAGAGTGGATTGATAAATGTATAGAAGAATATAATAAATAAAACAACCATTCCTACGAAACAATCTATAATTAGGTGATAGGGCTACATACACAGATAATTTCACAATGAAGGTAGAATCCTTCTATAATTTTTCATCATTAATATTGTACATTAATGTTGCACTTATGAGCTTATCTCTATAATATCGAGAAAAATAAATAACCTATTATTTTCATTTCTTCCTGGAGTCTCCACACGTTACTTCGATTCTTGTTCCTTTATAAACATGAGTCCATATTTCGTAGAAACAAACTGTTGATTGAAATCTATACGTCAGTAAAAGAGGTATTGATACATGAGTAATGATATTCCAAGCTAGGAGTCCATAAAAATCCATTTGAATGGGATGTGAAGTTGATATGTTATGATTGAAACGGCACATAATCCAGTTGGCGAAATTGCTGAGTAGAAGGAATGTTACCAATTGTTTCCCTGGTTTTCTTTTTATATGGGATTCAGCTATACATCTTCTTCGCCATGCCATTAATACCAATGTTGTTTGTGCACAACTTTGAATAAGACAAGAAAGCGGTGTAACTATTCTGAAATTATTCAAAAATACATCAGTTAACCAGTTAGACGCTACAGTATCCAGCGAAAATAATGATATATAAACTCTTAAGAAATTAGAACAATTCAATACATTTTAGATAATTGAGGGACACCTTAGAATATTCAAATAGACTCGAAGTAAGGAAAGCAAAAGTTGTTGCAGGGTTGCGAACAAATTTAACATGTCCTGGAAAATTGAGAACGATCTGAGGAGCGTTGAAAAGTCTAAAAACACTGCAATGAACTTGATCCTGACAAGTCTAACGAGTTATTCACAACAATAACTGATCTCTCATCAACTTGTATTCCAATATTCAAAACGGATCTAGATAAAACTTTCAAAAAACAGGTACCGCCAAATGCTTCGTTTGCTTTCGAATACATGCGACACAACGTGTTTCATGATGCAGTAGTATCTTTGGGGGGGTTCTGAATTTACTGACCATTAGGGTGTATATATTACATTAACATTAATAGTATAATCTATCCAAGAATCGTACTTGTGAATAAATGTATTCGTACGGATTTGTCCCTGAATACTTGAAAATCTATAAACTGATTCCTGTCTTTAAAAAAGGAGAAAATGACGATATAAAAATTATCGCTCCATATTCTTAGTAGAGGTTTTCAGTAAAATTATCGAGAAGATATTGTGCAACCAAATGATTAACTATCTTGAGGAAAAAAATGTTTTCACATGACAAATTCGGATTTAGGAAGAACAGGTGCACATCTCAAGCCGTCTTTTATTTTCAGAACCGTAGAATGCTTTAAGTTGGTTCTCTACTCACTCACATTAGGTATGAATCAAAGACTAAAGTAGGAAAATAATATCCCCCTTTATCTGTAAGAAAAGCCAACATGTATCTGTTAATGGTAAATACTCCAAAACAGGTCTGTAAATACCGGTGTCCATATAGGGATCAATGTTTTTGATATTTGTGAACGACTTCTCATTTTATATTGATCGATCAAAATCAACATTGTTCGCTGACGATGCGATTTTGTCTGTCAGGAGTGGAGACCTTACAGAGTTGAAGAACAGACCCTAGTAAGAAGGTCGAGTTACCGACGAAAACATTCAACACCCGCTCACGACCTCTCACTTTTCTGTCTAGTTCTCCCATAATAGATATAGATGGCACTAATTTAACCACGTCAAGTGTCAAACTCTGTCGATCAAACTTCAATCGCCGCTAAATGAATTGTTAAATGTCTGTCCATGTCAAAGTTTTCAGTTTCCCGCTAAACCCTTTTATTTTTGCGGTTTGTGCTTCCAAAATCATTTTCTTTTCAGGTGTTTCCGTTGCTGGAGTCTTGGACTCAAGTTTAGAAATTCTCTTATATTTTTCATTACGGTCCTTTAACCAGGATCCTTTAGAAAATTCATTTTGTATTATTAGACATCATGGTGCAGGGAACACAAACCCTACTTGCCACCAGTTTATTGCTGCTTTAAAAACGTAAATGGCTTAACATCGCCCATAATTAATGGAAATCGTAAAAGAGATGACTGTGAGAATTTGAATGTTTTGTCTTTTTTTTTGCAGACTAACTCACAGAACATACTCACTGATTCTGAGGATTCAGAACCTTCTGTTCATGAAGAATATAATGAGATCTTTGGAAATGTACCAACTCCTATAACACTGACAATTACGCTACCTATTATGTGGCAGGATATCTTTTGCGAAAAATTACAGTCCCAAAATGTCAAGTATGTAACGAAGAACTTTTTTGCGAAGTGCCCTAACAACAGCACACCTTTATTACATTCGAGGAATTTTGTGATAATAAGTCTAAGTTATTGTATCCTTCAGTAAAAGTTTCTCAATTCTTAGAAGACATTCACAATAAACTTACTTTTTCCTGAATAATTAGGGGGCATCAGAAAAATCTTGCTTTGACATTCAAAGATATTTACAAATCCTCCAGTGATATCACACAATCTCATTTTTCTCAATTCGATTTTTGTCAATTACATTCGGTAAAAGTTAGATGAAATTTTTGAAAGGGCTACTAGTCTTCTAATTTTTAAATTTATTAAGGATAAAAAGAAGGAAACTGGTATTTCTGGGACTGAAAGCAAATCCAAAAGGTTCAGAAACAAGTAGGACAGCAATCTTTGATGGGTTCAATTATAGGTGTTTATTGTGCTTTTAAAGAGCGGGTTATTCACACCCTACTATACATGTTGTTTTGTCTGGGCTTTTATATTCTTTTATAATTTACAAACATGTTTTCTAGTCTGTGATATTATTTATTTTCCTGCATGTAACTTTTACATTCATGGGGAAAGAAATTGATTTGTGAAATTGAATTTCTAGGGTCCTTTACATTCCCTCTGTAATCTATAATTCATGTTTATTTTGTGATATACACATTGTTATTATTCATTCAATTTTCTGAGTTACTTTTACTCAGAGTATATATTGTTTTTTTTTTGTTACAGTGGGCATTTTACACCCTGCTTACACTTGAGGTTCTGCGTGCGGAACCTTATTTATATATTTGGTTTATATTTCTACTATGAACCTATCAATTGAACCCATCAGGAATATTGATGCAACCCTAGTTTCCACGATTAGTAATGAGATTGCCTATTTTTACCATATTCAAAAATTTTCAGTGATCTCAAATTCATTTAAATAAAAACTTCTTGAGACAGTTACTACTGCGTTTTTTTCTATTTTCAGAAGCAGTATGCCATGAAGGTGGCAGTGAAGGCAGTTTATTTATATTTTTGATTTACATGTGCTAACGGGGACCAGTGGTAGCAATGGAGGAACAATTTTATAGCTGACAACAATATTTCAGAATTTCTTTTTATTTTGAATGTTAGAATGTACCTGTTTTCTATGATTTATATTTTTGATTTACATGTGCTAGGAATTTATTTTATATTTGGAAATTTTTTGTGTATATATGGTTTTTGTTATTTTAAAATAAAAGTGTTATTGTGCAAAAATACTCATTATTTCCTCAATTTTTGAACAGTCTAATTGGGGCAGAAATGCTCTCCATCGATTAGACTAGTTCATATACCCCATTTCAGTCAAGTTAAATGCGATCGTGGGAAATCTAGAGTTCTAATAAGGTGCCTTTCGGTTCAGTTTCCTATAATGGCACACGTAGCGCTAGTTTCTATGCAGAGACGGCCATATTGTTTCCTATGTCCAAGCACTGAATTTTTATTTGTCATTAGGGTCTGTTCTGTGGTAGCTATCGAAGAGGGCTAGAGAGCAGGCACTTATATGGTTTTCCACCATCGGCCTGAGAATGAACGATAAAAAAACTAGTTAGAAATAGCACACATTTTAGGTCTAGGTGCCTGAAATTTCTTGGTGTCCACCTTGATCCCAGTTTAAAGTTCATGGGAAGCATTTTTGCTCTAAAATTAATATAAACACATTTGTATTGTGACAGTAAGCTTCACTCGTTTCCGCGAAAGTCTCAAGAATCATTTATTTTGCCACAGTTGAGTCCCACTTGAGATACTGTATTGAAGCCTGGGAAAATTGTGCTTGTCGTGACCTGCTCTTTTGTCTTCAGCGAAGAGTCATCAGGGTGATTGGAGGACTAGACAATCGAGATTGCTGCAGATCAGTTTTTAGGGACCTACGAATTATCACTCTTCCTTCGGTTTATGTTCGGGAGTGTCTAGTCTTTTCTCATAAACACAGAAAACATATGCTTACTAACTCATATCTTCATAGCTATCACACAAGACACACGACTGACCTTTGTATCAATCGTTTCAGACTAAGTAAGTATAAGAATAGGATAAACTTTCATAAATACAAGATTTCTACTAATATATATAATTAAATGCTCGACGCGTTCGATACACAGTATCTTTATCAAGATCGAATGAATACTACAAATATATCTTACTAACAAGTTTTTATATATACTAAAGAGGTAATTCACTCAGAGTTAACCGTACTTGAACTAATGCTTAGGAAATAAATTTGATAAGGGTGAGTTATTAATGCCTACCTGATCATTAAGAATTGTTTTATATAGGTAGGACAGAAAGAAGTTTTAATGTTAGAATCTCTGAACATAATCCCAGTTTCATCAATGGAAAAACCGATTCAAATCATTCAAATTATCTTAGGAAAATAGTCATTCTTTCAATTCAGAATTTAAAATCCTACATTCTGAGAATAGAGGTATAAAACTCAACCTTCTGGAAGTACTTGAAATTAACAGATTTAGGTATTCACCGGAAACTCTTAATGATCATAAGCATAAATAACTCACCACTATTAAATTTAATTCCTAAACATTAGTTCAAGTACGGATAGCTCCGAGGGGATTGCCTCTTTAGTATATATAATAATTTGTTAGTAAGATATATTTGTAGTATTCATTCGCTCTTGATGAAGATACTTTGTATCGAAACGCGTCGAGCATTTAATTATATATATTAGTAGGAATCATCGTTTACTTGTATTTGTGAAAATGGATTTCTATCACGTAAAAGCCTCGTCAATTGAATAAACTTTTATTCCAGGAGTTTCTTCAAGAAATTACCTATTTGTGTGGGAAATCTGCCGCTTGCCCCTTTTCGGGAAGAAATCAAGGAATTCCTTGATGAAAATGTTTTTCATTCGATAAATGGATTCTTAAAATTTAAATTCTAGTGAATATCCAGGGAGTTCAGTATGTAGTCTTTCTTCAAGTTTTAAAGACTTGAAGACTTAAAGTCGAAAAATTCGAAAATATAGGTATAGATGACCTAACAGAGCAAATTACATCAGCGGACGATGTTGCATTGAGGAAAATAAATTTCAAGACCAAGCGAAAGGAAGAACAATTAAGCGCAGATACAAAAAAACTCATAAATGATAAGCGGAAAATGAAAAGAGACACTGAAGAATTTGAAGACATGAAACGTCAATTGAAGAAAGCTATCAGAAAAGACCTTAGACAGTATAACACCAAAATAATACAGAATGCCATCGATAATAAAATGAATATGAAAGCATTGAAATCATCTAGATCACGAGGAAGACAAAAGGTCCATAAAGTCCGAAATACAAATGAAATAGTGATCGCAGAGGGGAGTGAAATTAAGAAAGTCATCCGAGTGTACTGTGCAAAACTTTATGCGTCGAGCCGAGACTCGTCTCCAACAAATGAAGTCCTTGAAATTCTAGATGTTGGCTCAGAAGAGATACCCGAAAACGACTACAACGAAATCAGCCTAACCTCAATTTCATGAAAAATGGGAAAATACCAGGAGAGGACCGCATAACCACAGAAATGTTGAAGCTTGGCGGGGAAGCTTTGAGAGAGTCAGTACGCATTCTTTTGAACGAGTGCTTAGAACAAGGAGCAATACCTATCAAATGGTGTGACGCAAAGGTTATTCTACTCTTCAAGAAAGGTGACAGAGAAGATTTAAGGAACTACAGACCCATCAGCTTATTATCACACCTGTACAAACTCTTAACCAAGGTAATAAAAAATTGTTCGAGTGCACAACTGGATCCCTACCAACCTGTTGACTAGGCTGGTTTCAGAAGAGGTTAGGGCACTATGGACCGCCTTCAAATCATCAGATTCCTCATCGAAAATGCATAGAATATAACATCCCCACATTTCTTGCTTTCATCGATTATCTCAAAGCTTCGATTTTATTGAGACATATGCAATGTTAACCAGTCTTGATAACGCCCGCATAGACTCAAGGTACTCGCATATATACCGAAATTCAACAATGCATGTCCAGATTCATGAAGACCTATCAACAGATAAAAGTGAGATAGATAGAGGTGTCCGTCAAGGTGACACAATATCATCTAAATTGTTCACTTTAGCCCTCTAAGATGAACATGAGGCACATTTAAGATCCGGAAGAACCGAAAAATCTAGTGTTGCCCAACATGCTTTTGATCAAGACCATAGAATAGATTTTGAGAATATAAAATTGATGAAAAATGTTGAAAACGAGAGTACACTGAACGCTTTTGAGAGTATACACACAATGAAATGCAAACACTCACTAAACAGGGATAACGGTCTCGTTGCGTTCAGCGTATTCTACAGTTTGTTGTTAGATTAGACACGCCCCCTAATAGCGCGTTCGACCGGTCCGGACGCTCGATTTGTCGAACGCTTCTGGTAGCAGGAATAGATTAAGTATAAATTATACAGCCAATGTAGAAAAAGATTTAGTGTACTATCATCTCCTGACAATGCCAACTTAGTTGGCGAAACGCGCGTCAAGTTTCGAACTAAAGTTTTGGTGTAGTGGTGTACAGTGTTTTTTAGTGTTATTCAACACTTAAGGTTCCAGTACCCAACTTAGTGATACTATTAGTCTTGAACGCCAACCGTTTTATAACAAAAATGTCTGAATATTGTTTATTTGTACTAAACTTGACTACGATCTGAAAATTGTTCTCAATAGAGTCGAAATGTGCGAGCACTATCTTTGTCAAATTGAAAATGAACTTGGATAAGTCATGAATTAGCTGGTAGTTACCGAAACAGTCATAATTTCTCGTTAATAATTGCGAATGACATCCATTAAAATTCCATGTAGATTGCTCTGTGGTTTTCAATGGGATTCCAGCACAGAGCTCACTTCACGATCCATTAGAATCTTCTGTAACGTTTGAGTCTTTTCACCCATAATAAGAAATACTGTGAGTTATCCGGAGTGAAAAAAGGATCAAAACACTAACTAGGACAGAAAAATTTTATCACAAACTCGAACATTCTGCCCATTCTGCGAATTACATCGATGAATTGGAAATTCGAAATTTTATAATAATTTCTTCTTTCTCGGAGAATACATCATTTGAAATAATGCTTTGTTGGCGGAAGGTACTCAAAATCTAATGAGTAATAAAAAAATTAAAATATGGGGTTTCCATTTAAAAAGTGAAGATCAACTTTCGGTATTTCTAAAAGTGACAGGCAATTTAAAATGTTTCAGACTGTTAGAATAACACTCAACATGCAATTCGGTTTGTTGGTTTCATTGAAATCGATCAACAATTGTAGGAGCTAGAGCTTGGGACGTTTTTCACAGAACACCCAATATACTATGGCAGGGGTGCTCAAAATTGAACTGCTGGCGATCAACCTCAATATTTTTACTCTACTTACGATCGACTCTGAGAGGCTGCAAGTATGTGGATGCAGGGTTGTCGTACATACAGGATACACCCTACCTACCTACCTACATAGGTAGGGTGTACCATATTTTAGTCAAGGTTTGGGTTAGGTTTTTTTAGGTTCTTCTCTATAATATCGATGAAAAAAATCATAGTCATTGAAAATTGCGAGTTTATTGGTTGTTACAAAACAAAAGAGTCACATATGGTGTTAAAGTTAACTAAGGAGTGACTTTGGGTGTCGAAGCTTGGCACTGCATGCCCTCAGCATACTTTTCATAAGACGGTACGTAACCACTGAGTGCTAATCGCAAGCATTATGACATATGATTGTCAGTTAGTCGATTGTGATATTTTGACTTAATTATCTTCATTTCAGAAAATGCAGACTCGAACAAGTAAGTTGGCCCAAACATTGCCGTCAGTTGAAGGGCGATTTGCCTCAGATTCGGATATTTATCTTCAGATATAAAACACCAGAAATTTGTATCAGATGTTGAAGCTTTGATATGTATATCTGATATAAGCTGCATCAACTCATTTTTAAGAGAACATAAGTTCATATTTAGATGACTTGCTATTTCAGTAGCTAATTTCTCAATGTTTTTACATGAAAGAGGATTACTCATAAAAAGTGCTATATTTGCCAATTAACTGCAATCATTAAAATGCATTTTGAATTGTCCCAAAATATTTGATAATTCAGCCTCATACGTATCATAATTCAATCCTTGCTTTCGAAGACGGAAAATGTTTCAGATCCTTTCTTTTCAGTTGATCTATCATAAGTTGGAATTTACTTTTGAATGCGTTCAGTGCGCTAATCATCTTAATAATAGTTTTTCCTCTACCTTGAAGCTCCAAGTAAATGGTGTTTAAGTGCATTGTGATGTAAGTCAAAAATGCCAAATCAGTCAGCCATTTTTCGTTTTTCAACATCTGAGTGTCATCACCTCTTTCGTCTAGAAAAGCTGTTATTTCGGGAAATAATTCTTGAAACCTTTCTAGGAATTTTCCGCGCCGCAACCACCTGACGACCACGTGAAGAACTGAATCAGTGTGTTCAGCTGACTCCCTATCTTCTACCTGCAACTTAAAGAGCCGCTGTTGCAAGCTACGTACACGGATGAAATTCTCAATTTTTGTTGCAATACCCATAATTTCCACCGTGTTTAAAACTTTTGAATACAAAACTTATTGATGTATAATGCAATGAAATGAAAAAAATGAGGGGAAATCTTCATTAGCTCAACACAATGCCACACAACAGTTTTTGTTTCCAGTCATTGTCGGTGCTCCATCGGTTCTAATGCACACTAATTTATGTATTGTTATCTTGTAGTTTTTTACAAAATTGAAGAAAATGTCATATATATATATCTTCGCCACGGGTCTTCCCCTTCTAAGGAATGATTGTCAAAAATTCTTCCTTAGCCAACATGTCATTGAATACCATCCGAATAAAAATACACAGCTGGACAGTGTCTGTCATATCGGTGGATTCCTCGAACTGTATGGAAAAGTATGTATATTTCTTGATGTCATGCTTTAGTTCATCTGCCATGTCCTGACTCATGACTTCAATACGCCTTGTGACATTCGGACGAGATAACTGAAGTTCTCTAATAGCAGACATTTGATTTCTGTTTTATTTTTAAAATCTCCAAACAAAGTCTCGCCCGTTTCAATAAATGCGTACCTCACAACCGATCCATCTTCGAATGGTTTCTTGTGTTTCGCCAATATATGAGATATTTAAATGACTCGATCGTAGCAGCTTTTGATTGTTTGGCTGGTCTTATTAACATGCTTTGTTCTTTTTTCAAACAATATATCAAATCACGTTATTTTCGTTTTCTTAATTCACTCTGTGCCAGAAAATCCTTTTCATAGTTTTTATGAACTGTTTTATGATGCCTCTCTAAGTTACCACGCTTAGGTATTGCAACTGGCGCACTACAAATAAGACAAATGCACTTATCTTTCATCATACAAAAGAAAAATTTTTCCTTCCAATCGTTATTGAAATGATACGTTTTAGATTTCTTCGCTGCACTCATTTTGTACTATTTAATAATAAACTTTGTATCGACGTAGTATTGCCTTCAAGTTACAATTCAGAATGACTCCAATTTCTACAGGTCCAACAATTATATCCGCATGAACGAAAGTCTCGAATGTTTCCGTCAAACGTGCCGCCCGAAATTTCTAGAAAAGCGGCCAGAATAAAAAACGCGGCTTTTATTTGAGAAGTACCGCACGTTCCACTGATAAAGCCACATCTTGCCGCAAGCAGAGTGTTATTTCAATTCCTTATAAATTTTTGTAGTTTAGTTACCTACTTATTAACAATTTTTTTTTTCTTGAGATTTACTCAAAAAGTACTCCCGATCATTTTTTTTAGCACCCCTATGATTTTCTTCGATCGTGTTTTAAGCAACATTCAGTTTAGACACTATGACATGGTCACAGGGAATTGTGATGGTCTCATTAAAATGAATCAATTAATTAAAGTACCTCAGTATCCTGCAAAACTTCAAGCCCTTTCGGAAAGCCATGTGAATTGCACCCATTATTTGGAATAAATTGTAAATGAAAATTCCAGATTGGGAAAGTAGTAGAAGCAAATGTTCCAGTTCTAGATCCCTGCTTTTTCTATAATAACCCACGTCCTTGAGTGAGATAATGCATGAAATTGCCGCTAATGTGCCCATCCAGAAGAGGAGGAACTCCCATATACTGATCTGAAAAAAGCTTCTGTATTTTCTGAGGAAATTGTCTCGGGTGACAGAGTGTACATGAATAAGTGCTAAAGGTTTCTCGAGGTGATTCCTCAAGCCATTTTATGATGAAAAGTTCCCATGATAATATGTTCACAAACGCTTGTTACTGAAAAACAGGATGTTGAAATTTTTTTTTTTATGATTACTACAGTTTTTCAGGTACTCAGTACAAATTTGGCCAATAGGTGCCTCTTTGAAATCAACATAATCAGATCACAGAGAAAATTATGGAAATCTACAGGGTGGTACCTTTTTTCAGTACGCCCCGGGTAATTAAAATTTTCCTTTATAAATTTTCAATCTCATTTATATCCTTCATTTTTTCAGTATTTGCCACAGTTTTTGTGTAAAAAATTGATCAATTTTATGTGTACGGTGGAAACATAATAATTATTCGGTGATTTCTTTCACTAGTAGATGGCTGTGACGTTGATTTATTTTATTGACAACTCTAAATTACCTGTTATTGATTCACTTTCGTTGATATTTAGCTGATATGCTGTGATAATTGCAGTGACTCTTTCGAATTTCCATTAGGATGGAGGTCCATTAAAACGCAGAAGCCCGTAGACATTTCGTTTACGGCCTCTCTAGAAGCGTCGAGAAGATATGCTAAGTGTGTCGTTTCACGTCATACTTTGTTTGGACGATCTCATCAACGACTTCGAGAAATATATATATATATATATATGTAACTTCGAAACTAGAAATTATTATTGTGGTCGTCAGTGAGGATTCATTCAGATCAAATTAGATATTATATGAGTGAGAGCTACCTAGCAGCATGGCCACCGCGGCCCAATGGTCTATTCTGGCACACTCTGTCCTAAATTTCATCCGTGAGCTCCATCCTTCTCGTAAAGGAAACGAGTTCCGTGCGTGAGAGCTCAATAAGCTCAGTCAGCTTCAGTTTAAAAGATCCAAGTTCTTTCATCCTGACTCTGTCCCCAGCTGGGCACTCGCACATAACATGTTCCATTAATTCTATATCTTCTTCACATAGCCTATATGAAGGATCCTCAATCAATCCTAACTTATTTAGGTGTTTCCTGAGGCGACAGTGCCCCGTTAGTATGGCAATTAAGACTCTCAGTTCCAACCTAGAGAGTTTGAGCCAGGCCTTGGCTTTCACAGTGGAACTCATCCAATGCTCGCGTACTCTAAGGTCCAACCATCGGCTGTTTTCCATCCTTCCAGTCTCCAGCGGAATTCAGAGCCTAGGCTGCGGTCCTATGAACTCCAGGCTTGTTCCTCGAGCGGCCAATGAGTTCGCCTCCTCATTTCCCTCAACGTCCGAGTGACCGGGAACCCATATTAAATGGAGCCTGCCCTGCTCTCCTAGTTTGGCAAGGGTTGAGCGACATTCCTATACCACAAGTGACGTTCAGGTATCGGATGCCAATGCCTTTAGTGCAGCTATCGATGAGGATTTTGATTGACCTATTGGTTGATCCCCCGCAAGCAAGAGGTTAGCACAGTGGTCAATGGCGAATAATTCTGCTTGAATGATAGTCGCATGCCCACCAAGACAGATCGACTGTTCCTTGGCGGGATTTCGACCGTAGACACCAGCACCAACACCTTTTGCAGTTTTTGAGCCATTCGTGTACCAACAGGGACCCTCAAGTAGACGGTTCTTGGAGTTGGTCGATTCCTGTCTATCGGGAATGATGATCTGGAATGGCCTCTCCATGTTAGTTTTAGGTGTTGCTATGTCAGACCTCATACTCAGCCCTTCACTGTCCTCAATTTTAGACTGTAAGGCGCCGGGCACAAAGCAGAAGTTACCCGTTTCATTACGGGAAAGATGATGGAATCTGTAGATAGCCATTCTAGCCACTCCTCGTATCACCAGATGAAGAGGGGGAAGGCCCAATATCAGTTCCATGGCCGCAGTGGGTGTAGAGCGAAAGGCTTCAGTTATCATCATGCAGGCCGTTCTCTGCAATTCAGAGAGCTTGAGGGACTGCTTCTTAAAACTGCACTCCCACCAAGCAATGCAGCCGTATGTAATACGTGGTCTAACCACCATCACATATAGCCACTGAAGTTGCTTTGGAAATAGACCCCACTTTTTTCCACAGGTTGTTTGACATGCCCAAAGGGAATGTCTAGCCTTGTGTATTGTGTTTTCCAGGTGTGAATTCCACGCGAGTTTGCTATCCAGGGTGATCCTTCCACAACCAGAATAAACACCCCGACCAGGGTCGGGGGGGAAACAAATATCCTCCTCTTCATGGTAAATTGTACCATAAGGAATTTGTAGGGGTTTATGCTACGTTTCTCTCCCTCACACCTTCCCTGAATTGCTGACATATCCTCCAGAAGTCTGTCGGAAACATCACTGTCATCTCCGACAGCCAGAATGACTATATCATCAGCCTGTGCTTGTTCATAAAGATCCAGAGCGCCAATTGTTGCCAGAAGGTCATCACGTCAGTGGGATATTAGAACACAAAAATTAGAAGAAGCTGTACTTAATTCAATTGACGAACAACCCGATCAGAGCACTAAGAGAATTGCTTTGCAGCTACATGTTAATCATATGATGGTATTTGCGATCTTAAAAGAACAGCTCTTATATCCATATCATGTACAACGATTTCAGGCACTGTCACCACGTGAAAAACGGTCTTGTATTTTTGCTTTGGATCCTAGATATGATTAGACAATACCCTGAATTTCACAGACGAAGCAGGTTTTTTGAGAGAAACCATTATTAATAACCACAACAACCACATATCTGCGGAAGAAAATCCTCATGCATTCGTTCAAGCCGGGTTGTGACACATACACGATGGCTCTCCTGCTCATTTCGGTATAAGGGCACGTCAACATTTGAACGAAATATATCCACATTGCTATATAGGCCCCCAATTTTGGCCAGCTTCTTCACCTGATCTTAATCCAATAGATTTTTCTACTTGGGACATATGAAAACGTTGGTTTACAGGACTAATATACAAGACGTAGAAGACTTATTATCATTTATTGTTTGAGTAATTTAAGATACATATGTGTCGATGTGTGGACTCCTCTGCAATGGCTTCAGCAGTCCATTCTCAGCACTTACTATGCCCGCTTCCTTCACATTATGGTTTTATTAAACACAAAAAATTAATAAATTTTTTACACAAAAACTGCGGAACGTACGGAAAAAAGCAGGAAATAAAAAAAATTAAACTCAATTGAGAATGAAAATGTTGCCCCGGGCAAAAAAACCTGTAGAGGTAGAAAGGACACGTGACCTCTGAAAAAGCACTATCCTGTAAACTATTTTTGTGATCTGATTATGCAGATTTTAAAAAGTCACCTACATGCCGAATTAGAACTGGGTATCTGAAAAAAGTGTATTAATCAAAAAAAGAAAACTGAAAATTTCAACAACCTGTCTTTAGGTAACGAAGCGTTTGCGGACATATGTTCATGGGAACTTTTCCTAAAATGAATTGAGGAATCTTTCGCCCTCCATCTTCACCCTATATATATATATATATATATATATATATATATATATATATATATATATATATATATATATATATATATATATATATATATATATATATTCGTGAATCACATCAACGGTAGAAAACGAGCAAAATAATCCCGCTGAAATAGTGCTCTGAGATGTCTCCCAAATGTTAGATTTTCAACGTTTCCACATATGTTTGTTATTGTTCGTATCTTTCTCGAAGTCCGGTAGCGTGTCGGTCCATAGAGGGCGATTCTCGTACGTATGTACGAGGTATGTCCTTTCTAGAATCGATAGGGTACCCTGATGTAACTTGATACGATGCTGAGAAGCGATATGCGACACTGATGAGCTCCTAATAAGGAGCTCTTGTCAGAATAATTGGTTATTCACATTTGATATATATATATATATATATATATATATATATATATATATATATATATATATATATATATATATATATATATATATATATATATATATATATATATATATATATATATATATATATATATATATATATATATAGATGATATGTATATATAAACTTAAGAACAATTATTCAAAAATCAGTAGATCAAAGAATAACCTTCATTGGAAAGCCAAAGGACTAGGTTTTTCAAAATTTTATCGAAATTTCATTTCCGGTGAAATCAATATGGCTGACTCATTTGAAAATGAGCAATATTTCAAGATCGCTGTAACTTTTTTCTTTTACTAAAAAATTTGAATGTGGCATTCAGTAGATAATTCAGTCTTTTCAGAACAATTTGACATATTGATCCTAAAAATATTCCAAGAATTGGTAAAAAAGAAGCGTGAAGTTTTTTTTCATTCTGATTTTCAGCTGAAATCGAAATATTTTTTTTTTCACCTCATGGCGTTTGCACTCCTGAGGTTATTGTGTTCTTCAATGTTCTAGGAAGACAAAGAACCATTCTTTACTAAAATTTGATTTCCGTTCGAATTCAAAATAGCCGACTTCCTCAAATATTAACAGTTTTTCCCTCGCATTAAAAAAGTTTTCGCAGTCGTAATGAATCAACTGCGTAATTCATTCACTAGATTGAACCTTTCTCATCATTTTGAGGGGTCGAACTCGAATATTGATTGAGAATTGTGCCAATTGTCGTCAATAACGTTTCTCTTTTCTACCATCATATGCACATAGACTGCATGCATTACTCTATGATAAACAACAAAATAATGAAATGTCATCGAGTTTTAGACGACATCTGATTTGAACTCGAATTTTATCTTGGTGTTGCTTGTTTTTGACGTTTGAAATTGTTAACAATGGTTTTAACAACAATGAGGATGAGCGTTTCATTGAATGTTTACTTGTGCGTGGCCATACTGCTTGGCAAATATCAAGCCAATTTTCAGCCCTATATTATAAAAGAAGTACAATCTATGATCTTGAAGAAAAATTTCGGACAACAGGGTCATTAGGAAGAAGAACAAGTACTGATGCAGCTAGAACTGTTGGAACACACACATGTACTCTCCTTTTTCATAATCTCTTTCAAGCATCAACTCTACATTTTTTGTATTACAAACTAAATTGACAATTTCAAGATAACATTCAGCGAATTTCTGCATTAGCAGTCCAGGAACCAACTTGACTGTTTCCCAAATGTCTCAGAGATGCCAAATCTCAAAAACCTCTATGACAAGAATAATAAGACACGATTTGGATCTTAAGTATTTTCGGAGGCATTTTAATTTTCAATTGACTCAAGCTGTCAAAGAGCGCAGATTCGAGCAATGCAGAAATTTATTAAATAGATTTAGAACACGTAGACAAATTGAAAATATCTGGTTCACAGATGAAAAATTTTTAGTGTTGCCCCACCAAAAACAGCCAGAATGACCGAATTTGTGTTCCGACGAATGAAATCAAGAGGAACGTGCCTTTAATTCGTTTGCAAAGGGAAAGACAAAAATTTTCCAGGCATGTACTTATCTCTGCCAGTATTTGAGGACCTTTGAATCAAATATCATTTTTATAGAACAAGGCATAAGATTAGATTCGGAAAATTATTGTCACATAATTCTCGATCCTATGTTACCAACTATTGAGGCGTCAACTCCTCAGTTTGTTGTATGACATGAATAAGTACAGTTGCCACCAGTTGAAAATGAACGGTTGAGAAATTGAGTAGCTCTTTGGATGATTTTTAGTGGTTCAAATCTTCTTTGGAATTCTATAATTTTTCCATATTCTTCTGACAACGTTTGTCAAAGAAAAGAACAACCACCAGTACTTTATTACAAAAAAAGCTACTTATTCTCAACTGGCCGTAAGTATACATGGTGTCCAAAATTAGATGTATCTAAATGAAATCTATTTCAACTGATTTTAGGATCGAGCCAGATGTCATACCAGTCACTATACTATAGATTATCTAAGACAACGCGTAGACGATATCATCGAACCAGAACAATGGCCTCCAAATAATCCCGATCTTAATCCGTGCGACTATTTTCTGTGGGGTCGTTTGGAAGAAATGGTATACAAAAATGATATTATTCTCAATAATTGTGAGGAGTTGAGGCAAAAAATTCAAGAATATTGGAACAATCTTGATCAAGAAGTAATTTCGAGATCCATAGAGAGCTGGAGAAGACGGGTGCAGACGGTTGTGGATTTCATGGAGGTTATATTCCATTCTGAGTACTTGATTCTTTCTGTTGAATGATTTTACTCATGTGATTTGCTAAACAAAATCATGTCGTATTATTATTCTCGCAGATCTAACAGTTGGCATCCGTCAGATATTTGGGGGACAGTCATCCTGATTCTGATTCTTCCTAATGACCATCTTGTCCGAAATTTTTCTTCAGGATCATAGATTCTACTTCTTTTGTAATTAGGGGCTGGTAATTGACGTGATATTTGACTAGCAGTATAGCCACGCACAAATAAACATTCAATGAAACGCTTATCCTCATTTGTTAAAACCATTGTTAACAATTTCAAACGTCAAAAACAAGTAACACCAAGATAAAATTCGAGTGCGAACCAGATGTCTTCTAAGACTCGATGACATTCCATTATTTTTTGTTTATCATAGAGTTAATGCATGTAGTCTATATTCAGAGGTTTCACAACGGGAGGTGCATATCGCAGAGTTATCTAGTTCAATCCCCACAAAGACGGTGCGATTTTTCGGATTCTGGAAATCGCTTGAGTATCCATCTTTCAAAGGAGATGTGAAGCTGTCGGTGCTGTCTAACAGAGATGTGTTAGACATTAAAGATCCCTTCCCTTGACACGAGAGGGGCCCTGCAATTTTCCCGGGTTAGTGAGGTGACTGAATGTCACTAGCCGAAAGTCTGAAATATAGCACGTTAAAAGAAAACAAACAATATATATCTATGTATTTTTTAGAAACAGAATGACGTCTTTCATGATTTGATAATGACGATTTTCTATCAAAAATGCTCTAAAAACAAACTATCAGAGCCCTATAGCAAGAGCTTTTATGGAAGTTATTTAACAGTTTTTACAAGCATAATATAGTGTTGCAGCTTTCATATGTCCAAAATTCTTCAACAATTAGAAGAAGAACTTTTATGGAAATTAGTTAAAAGTTTTCACAAGTGAAAAGTTGCAGTTTTATCAGTTCAAAACTCCAAAATAGCAGCCTAATCCACTAAATATTATTAGTATTTTCGTATTTTGTGGAAATAAACTTTAGATCATGGTATATCAATAGAAACGATCGAACTCAGAATGGATTCACTTTTTGAACTAAATTTGGAAATAATAAAATAATATTATCATGAAATGAATTATGAATTTCATGTAATTAATTAGATAGATATTTTTTCCTTCACCCTTCTCTCACTTTCAGATATTGATATCTTTTAAACAAAATAAAAACGAAGAATCTCGGTTAAATAACAGTTAGCTCATTCAAGCAACTGAACTACAATAAAAATGAATAATTATATTCGCACTATGTTTGGCTCAAAGTTGTTATTTCGAAAAAATTATATTTGGAATTGAAAGTACACTTCAGAAAATGAAATAAAATCAATATATTACGGTAACTTAGAGAATCATATCAATTTAAAATGAACATTACGAATCAATATCTCGTTGCAATTATTGAATTGTGTACTGCAACTACTGCAACTAAAACAAATCGTTTTGTCTTTATAAAACTCTATATACTTTGATCAGTAATTTAGTTCCATACATTCTAGCACAAAAACTAATATTAAGTATATTAGGCCATCATTTTGGAAGGCTGCAACACTATATTATGTTTGTAGAAACTTTACTTTCATAAAAGCTCTTTCTATAGGGCTCTAATAGTTTCTTTTTAAAGCTTTTTTAATAGAAAATCGTCATTGTCACGTCATGAAAGACGTCATTCTGTTTTTAAAGAATACATAGATATATATTGTTTGTTTTTCCTTTCACGTGTTCTATTTCTGCCTTTCGGCTAATGGCACGCCGGTGAATTTTGTCACCTCACTAACCCGGGAATTTTGCCGAACCACTCTCGTGTCGTGGGAAGGGATCTTTACCAACACATCTCTGTTAGACAGGACCGACAGCTTTACATCACATAGATGAACACTCAAGCGATTTCCACAATCTGAAAAATCGCACCGACTTTGTGGGGATTGAACCCAGATAATTATGCGCAGGAGACGAGCATCATATCCTCTACGCCACCGAGCCGGTTCAGTTATATATCAACAAAGACTACCTTAGAATCATCCACTCAAGCATTTTTGAAACTTGTCTGGGACAAAGAAGGTTGCTTCTGTTCGAATTTGGTGAAAAACACATAATTCACATGGTTTTGGGCGCCAATTCGGATTTTTTGGCCTCCAAAAACTTTTCGCCCAGGGGCTCATGAAAATGGGACTCAAGACCTCTCATTAAAACCTTTTCAAACTTCGTTTCATTTTATGCAGCAAATTTTAAACTCATTTTTGCCAAGAAAAGATCAGAGTCAAGTGGTTAAGACAGCCATATTGGATCTAGACTATGGTTTCACTACTCCTCCAGTTTTTATGCCAAGACCTTCTTATAGGTACCTAAAACCTTCGGTAGCTTGAATCAATTTCGGGAAATGAGGTCATTTATTTAAAATAAATTATATATATATATATATATATATATATATATATATATATATATATATATATATATATATATATATATATATATATATATATCAAGGAGATACATATAAATATCTTGGATTTTGTCAAGAGAAGACAATTAACCATAGCAGCACTAAAGAAATTATTAGAAGTTCATATTACAAAAGACTAAGAATTATCATCAAGAGTTATTTAACTAGTAAAAACCTTTTCAGAGCTATCAACTCCTATGCTGTTCCTATTCTTACATCTTCTTTTGGAATAATTAAATGGTCTAAAACTGATCTAAATGAATTACAATGTCAAACGAGGAAAATGCTCTGTAAATATCATAAGCACCACCCAAAGTCAGCTGTTCAGAGAGTTACACTACCTAGACATCTTGGAGGTCGTGGATTAATTGATTTGAATAATCTTCATAGTAAACAGATTTTTCATCTACGTTCCCATTTTCATGATAAACAGAGAACGTCTAAATTACATGATATTGTTGTTGCTTCAGATTATAATCTTACACCTCTGAACTTGACAATGCAAAAGGTAGATTTTGATATATTCGATGATAATTCTAAAAGAGAAAGTTGGATGCAGAAGGAATTACACGGAAAGCACCTAAAGAATTGAAAATGATTATATTGATGAAATTGCATCGAATAAATGGTTAGTATCTGGAGAATTGTTTGCTGAAACAGAAGGCTTGGCAATTGCGATCCAGGACCAGGTTGTTTTCACAAGGAATTATAGAAAACATATCATCAAACAAAATATAGATGATTCTTGCCGTAGATGTTTCTGTTCTTCAGAAACAGTTTTTCATATATTATCATCTTGCTCAGTCCTTGCTTCAACAGATTATTCAGAAAGACATAATGCCGTCGCTAATATTATTCACTTAAATCTAGGAATTAAACATGACCTAATTCCCAAAAGAAAAAATTTCAAAAATATGAACCTGAGATTATTTGTGAAAATGACAAATATAAACTTTATTTTGATAAAACAATTCTGTGCAACAGAGCTGTAAAACACAATAGACCAGATATCGTTCTTAATGATAAACAGAATCAAATAACATATATAATTGATATTGCTATACCCGACACACATAATATACAAAATAAATACAATGAAAAAATTTCTAAATATATGATGCTTGGCGACGAGATTAAAAAATGTGGAAAATGAAGAAAATATTTATTCTACCGATTATTATTTCTACAACAGGCGTTATTCCTAGAAATCTTCACAAAAGTATTGAGATTTTGGGTCTGAAGAAAATTTGTTTGAACAGTTACAAAAGATAACAGTCATCAAATCTTGTAATATTCTTCGTAGGTTTCTTTCCGAAAATAATAATGAGGTAGAGTCATAGGTTTTCTCTTTAGTTTATACTGCTCAGAATCTCATTTCATATTTTATTTATTTGTTTATATAAATGTAATATAATTAGCTGACAATTTTGTCATATTTATATTCAGAGCAGTATTCTATTCGATCGTTCACCATTTCACACAAAGGAAACTATTAATGAGCAACATTCAGTGTTACTTGACTAAGGTCCGTACACTGGATTTTTCCGGGGAGAAAGCCTCTGACACTACTCGTTGGTACATTGATATCATTGTCTGATGATGCTATAGTATGTATATATTCTGGTAGATTGATATATTCTCATAACATTTAACGTTATCCTAATATATAATTACTCCAGGATATGTTTTGATTATAATCATTGCCTGGCAATGGTATTAATTACCGGGTGGTGGATTTATATTTTTTCATGAAATCAGTTTGATTGCATGAACAGATATATGGGCAACTCGTCGGGGTAAAGCCCCTATATATATATATATATATATATATATATATATATATATATATATATATATATATATATATATATATATATATATGTTCTGGATTATATTTTTAAATTAATTTTACAATAAATCTGAAACCATTAAATGTTCTGACAGCAAAATATTTGATCTTGCATTCAAAAATTTAAAATAAGGAAATTGGTTTTTTGGCCATTACTACCTTACAGACCTTGAATAAAAAGTTTTTGTAAAGAAAAATTACCATTGTAAATCCAAGGTGGATATATTCATCATGTGTTTGTAATTCTGCATATAGGATTAAAGTCATTATCGTCAGAATGAGTACGAGAATTCCACTAAAAAGCCCCTTGTGTGCCTTTGAACAATCTACGGAAAATCTGCTTTTGGTTTCTCTTTCAACATCAATATTTCCTTTGGACTTTTCATAAGTCCTTATTGATAGCTCCAAATCGGCGTCTGTGGAAAACAAATTGTATTAGGCGAATTTAAATAAGATAGCTGGATCTCTTTTTCATTCAGTCATTTTCATCACAAAAACTGAACGAACGAAAAAAGTTTCAGCAGAATATGTCGTAACTATCATTAGTAATCGTCGAAAATGTCAACAAATTTCTAATTCTTACAATTAACCTGAATTTTATATCTTCATTTGCAATAGTTCCAAACCTATTTTCTGATATGAATATTTGCAGTGCTTAACAACTAAGAGTGAACCAAATACAAATAGTTAATTGATAACTACGTGATAGTTAATCATAAAAATAATAAGAAACTAATCTATGTATTATACTTTCACGAGAGATTTGATGAAAATCAATTTCGGTCTCTAGACCATCTTCAGCTGACAAGTATTGAACTAAAGTTGAAAATACATACATATATAAACAGGTAGATAGATAATTAATAAGGGTACAGCCATTGGTAAAAACCTAATTATGATAAAAGCAGGTATTATTTAAATATTGCAAATAAGGACAAATAAGCTGGGCCATACTAGTCGGTCAGAAGGTTATCTCTATGGTGGGTTTGTTGCAGTTTGAAAATTTCGATTGATTCCAAGAATCTTTGGTCCCTTAAGTATTCTGTGAATAATTTGAAGTTGATCTATGGGTGGAAAATTGAGGCCATTTTCGATAAAATCCTAAGCGAAAGCAGATCCATCGGTTCTATGATTATTGTAATCTGATTGATGCACTTTGTATCTCGTTTTGAATGAACGACCAGTTTGAGCTATATAGACGCCTTCACAATACATACAGGACAACTTGTAAGCTCTACTATTGTCAAATTTATCACTTACTAATAGAAAATTCCTAGGAGAGTTTTATGTGGGTCTTGACTTTTTTTTATTCGGTTTGAAATGACATCTGCAATCTTTTCTCTGGTGGGGCCAAAATATGTTAATGAAATATATTTATCTGTATTAGGTGGTTCAATACGTGGGTATATATTATGAGGTAGTATTTGTGTTTGTTTTTTTCTGATCATTCCGTTTAATATATTTGAGGAATAACTATTGTTCTTAGCTATTTCTTTAATAGTTGACACTTCCCTGGACATATTGTCTGCGGATGCTAGTAGAGAGAAACTCTATGAATCATTGAATTAAAAGCAGCGTATTTATGAGATTTTGGGTATGTTGAGTCATAAAGGATGCAGACATCAGAAAAGGTGGGTTATCGATATATATTGAAACTTAGTGTGTTATTTATATGTGTGATTGTTAGATCTGAAAAGTGAATCTGATTTTCGACTTCTTTCTCTATTTTGAATGTAATTTGATTGATCTACATCAGGGGTGTTCAAATTTGAACTGCTGGCGATTTATCTTCATATTTTTAGACTACAGGGTTGTCGTACATACGCGATACACCTAGGTAGGTAGGTTGGGTGTACCGTAGCATATATAAATATTAGCTTTCCGCACAATATACACTATTTAAGTCAAGGTGTGGGTTAGGTTTAGTTAGGTTCTTCTCTATAATATCAATGAAAAACTGATATTTATTGTAAATTACGAGTGTATTGGTTGTTACAAAACAAAAGAGTTACATATGGTGTTAAACTTAATTGAAGCGTTGATGTTGGAGCGTTGCATTACATGTCCTCAGCATACTTTCCTGAAGATGGTACGTAACCACTGAGTGCTAATCCCAAGCATGATGACATATGATCGTCAGTTAGTCGATTGCGATATTTTAACTTGATTATCTTCATTTCAGAAAATGCAGACTCGCAAAAGTAAGTTGACCCAAACATTGCCGTCAGTTGAAGGGCGATTTGCCTTAGATTCGGATATTTATCTTCAGATATAAAACACCAGAAATTTGATTCAGATGATGTGGCTTTGAGATGTATATCTGATGTAATCTGCACCAACTCATTTTCAACAGGGTATGAGTTCATATTAAACTAACTTGCTATTTCAGTAGCTGATTCCCCAATGTTTTCACATGAAAAAGCATAACTCATAAATGATGCTTCATTTGCCAATTAACTGCAATCAAAAAAACGCATTTCCAATTGTCCCAAAATATTTGATAATTCTGCCTCATACGTATCATAATTCAACTGAGGAATCCTTGCTTTCAAAGACGGAAAATGTTTCAGATCCTTTCTTTTCAGTTGATCTATCATAAGTTGCAATTTACTTTCGAATGCGTTTATTGCGCTAATCATCTCAATAATAGTTTTTCCTTTACCTTGAAGCTTCAAGTTTCTAGTCATTGCTGGTGCTCCATCGGTTGTAATGCACACTAATTTATATATTGGTATCTTGTAGTTTCTTACAAAATTGAAGAAAACGTCATATATATCTTCGCCACTGGTCTTTCTCTTCAGAAGAATGATTGTCGAAAATTCTTCCTTAGGCAACATGTCATTGAATACCATCCGAATAAAAATACACAGTTGGGCAGTGCCTGCCATATCGGTGAATTCGTCGAACTGTAAGGAAAAGGATGAACGTTTCATGACATTCTGTTTTAGTTTATCTGCCATGTCCTGACTCATGACTTCAATACGCCTTGTGGAAGTCGGACGAGATAACTGAAGTTCTCTAATAGCAGACATGAATGGTTTCGACAATATATGAGATATTTTAAATGACGCGATCGTAGCAGCTCTTGATTGTTTGGTTGGTCTTTAGATCACGGTTTGTTCTTTTTTCAAACAAGATATCAAATCACGAACTTTACGTTTTCTTAATTGACTTAATTGGCGGAAAATCCGTTTTATAGTTTTATGATCCATTTTAGGATGCCTCTCTAAGTGGCCAAGCTTAGGTATTGCAACTGACGCACGACAAATAGGACAAATGCACTTATCTTTCACCATAAAAAAGAAAGATTCTTCCTCCCAATCGTTTTTAAAATATTACGTTTTGGATTTCTGCTGCAATCATTTTGTACAATTATTAATAAACTTTGTATCGACATGATATTGCCTTCCAAGTTACAATTCAGAATGACTCTAATTCCTGCAGGCGCAACATTTATATCGGCCTGAATAAAATTCACCAATGTTTCCGTCAAACGCGCCGTCCGAAATTTCTAGAAAAGCAGCAAGAATGAAAAACGCGGCTTTTTTTTGACATGTACCGCACGTTCCTTTGATAAAGCCGCGTTTTTCCGCTTGCGGAGTGTTATTTTATTACGTAATAAAGTTTTGTAGTTTAGTTACCTACTCATTAAAAAATTTTTCCTTCTCGAGATCTACTCAAAAAGCACTCGCTATCGACAGGTCGATCGCGATCGACCGTTTGAGCACCCCTGATATTCATCAATTTTTAACTCACATCAATAGCATTTATCCCAAAATTAAATTCAAAATAGAGAGAGAAGTCGATAATCGGATTCACTTTTTGGACCTAACAATCACTCAAATAAATTACACACAAGTTGTAATATATATGGAAAGCCAACCTTTACTGTTATTTGCATCCCTTATGACTCAATACACCCAAAATCACATAAATACGCTGCGTTAAATTCAATGATTCAAAGGGCCTCCTTTCTGCCATTATCCGAAGAAAATATGCTCAGGGAAGTGTCCACAATCAAAGAAATAGCGAAGAGCAATGGTTATCCCTCAAATATAATAAAAGGGAACGATCAGAAAAAAAAACAGACACAAATAGCATATCATAATATATACAAACGAATGGAATCAACTAATGCAGAGTAATATATATCATTAAAATATTTTGGTCCCATCAGCGAAAAGATTGCAAATGTTATTCCAAAAGAGAATAAAAAAGTAGTTTTCAAGACCCACATGAAATCTCCCAAGAATTTTCTATTAGTAAGTGATAAATTGGACAATAGTAGAGCTTACAAGTTGCCCTGTCTATATAGCTCAAACTGGTTGTTCATTGAAAACGAGATACAAAGAACATCAATTAGACTACAACAACCAGAGAACCGACGAATCTACTTTCGCTTCACATTGTATCGAAAATAGCCATCATTTTCCATTCATAGATCAACTTCAAATTATTCTCAGAATACCTTAGGGACGAAAATTAGATTTCTTTGAATCGAAATGTTTAAACTGCAACAAACCCACCATAGAGATAATCTTCTGAACGACCAGTATGGCCGGCTTATTCGTCCCTATTTGAAATCTTTAAAAAAAATCTGCTTTCATCATAATTAGTTTATTACCCCTTGGTTGTACCCTTATTAATTTCGTATCTACCTGTTTATACAGGGTTAGGCAAAAGTACCGGAACGGATAATTATCTCAGTTATTTACCGAGCGATTTTTTGAAAATTGGTATTCCTTCATTGTGAAGTATAAAGAATTCAGTATTTCAAGACAACGGAGGGTCTTAGACAGGGGGTGGTTTAGTCTTCTGTTGTTTAAAATCTTTATGGATGAAATAACAAAAAATTGCTCGACAGAAGTTAGGAAAATACAGATTGGATATAGAAACTTACAGCAAGTAGAAGTATCATAAGGGGCATATGCGGATGATATAATGATAATGGCCAGCAATGAAAAAGATCTTCAGAAAAACTTGAATATATGGAACAGAGAATAAGAGACGAGTGGTATGAAAATGAACAAAGAAAAAACTAAGGTAATGGTGACTGGAACAGAAAAGGAAGATATAAATATACAGATAGAAGGGACAAAAACAGATACTTAGTACTTAGGAGTTGAACTCGAAGAATCAGGAAAGCAAGATGCTGAAATTAATAATAGGATCAAAAAGACCATGAAGGCATATCATGCTATCACCAACAATTTCATAAATGAGAAAGAAGTATCAAGAGCCACAAAAATGAAAGTATTCACATCTATCTATACGCCAATACTGACACTTGGATGTGAGTCATGGGTGCTAGATAAAAACCAAAAAAGTTGAATTCAAGTTGTCGAAATTTCATAGGAGAGTAAGGGGAGTCGTAAAGAGAGATAAGCTAAAGAACATTGACATACGAAAGGAATTAGGAATTGAACCAACGTTGAAATTTATAGAGGAAATGCAGTTCATGTGGTAGGGACATCTTCAGAGAATGGATAATACACGGCAAGTCGAACGTATATGGGAGACGAAGACTAACGGAAAGATGAAAAGAGGTAGAACACGACAAACACGGAATGAGTAATAGCGGAAATATTGCGACAAC
This sequence comes from Cryptolaemus montrouzieri, assembly GCA_013387265.2. Lineage (NCBI taxonomy): Eukaryota > Metazoa > Arthropoda > Insecta > Coleoptera > Coccinellidae > Cryptolaemus > Cryptolaemus montrouzieri. The sequence goes on along the minus strand of JABFTP020000001.1, from coordinate 52,056,897 downwards.
AGGGCAAAAATTGGACAGAGGCAAACGCAACGACAGAAGATTGAATGGAGAAATTTCATATCTGAACAATATTGTTGATATATCGAATTTTCATGAAATGTAAATATATTGTAGACCCTACACCATTTCAGATGGTGAAAGTGATTTTGATAATATATACATTTTTTCGATCTGGATTTTTTGAAAATTGGTATTCCTACATTGTGAAGCATAACGAATTCAGTGTTTATATTTTGTGCTCAATAGTGTTTCCGGTGTAGCCGGAAATGACCGCAACATGAGAATTTCAAATATAACACCCTATATGTTTATTTATTTTTATATTCAGAGGAGAAAACTTCCTCAGAAACAATCAAGAAAAATACTTTCCTCCAATGTCGTGTTCATAAAAAAATCAAAATGACAATAATTATTATCACCTAAATCAAATTACTCTCGAATTCGTAATCAACGTGTCCGGTTGACAATTATTGTCAAGTACTTGTTGAAATTTTGGTTTTTGCACGAAAGAGAGCAATTTTTTTAATGGAACTATAGCAATTGTTGAAAATAAATTTCATTCATTTCCTGACAATAACCTAAACGATCACTGAAATTTCTTAGAGAATTTTACAGAAATTGTGAGGGTATCAAATTGATTTCTTCTGTTATGCGACGCCTTTGCTCATCTAGATTGGCAAGTCGTTCTCTATAAACTCGGCATTTCAAGTGGCCCCATGAAAGAAGTCCAGAGGCGATAGATCAGATGACCGCGAGGGCAACTCGATGAGACCTCTTCTACCGATCCATCATTCTGGAAAAATTTCATTCAAATAATTTCGAACACCTACAACAAATTGTGGGGGAGCTCCATCTTGTTGGAACCATACAATATCAGCTGGGGTTAACGGATTATTTAAATTTCGAAATAAAACTGTTATGACTGGCACAATTCCATTTCATAATAATTCCAAATATTGCTCTCCATTTAAATTCCCTTCCATAAAATGAACCAATTATGTGGTCACCGATAATACCGTCCCAATTACTCAATTTTTGTGGATGTTGTGTATGAACCTCTCTAATCCAATGTGGGTTGTGTCTCGACCAAATACGGCAATTTTGCCTATTTACTGTACCGTTGAGGCAGAACGTAGCTTCATCCGAGAATACGATTCTATTAAAAAAATTTGAATTCGCCATAATCATTTCCATGATGGTCTCTGAAAATTGTATTCTACGGTCAGGATCGTCTTCAGTAAGCTCATGGACGAAATGGATTTTATATGGTTTCATTTTTTCTGTTTCCAGTATCCTACAAACTGACCTCTAGGAAATATCATGATTCAAGTCTAGTTTATTTGGAGAAACCTGAGGATTTTCCTCAATTGCCAATAAAATGTCAAACTTTGTTTCTTCGTCAGAGGCAGACTTAGGGCATCTTGCTCTGGGAATATTTTTTACTTGCCGACTTGCTTCTTATCGCTGAATTGTTATGCATACTGTAGATTTACTAATTTGATGATCTGGGTGAGCAGAATTGAACAGACTGCGAACTTCTTGGTAAGATCGTTGTCTGTCACCATATCCGTGCATCATCAAAACCTCGATCCGTTCTGCTTCACTGAGCTTGAATACCATTATTAGGTTAGATTGAAGTGCAAAAATCTAAACTTCAACAAATACTTGACATTATTTGTCAACCTGACCCGTTGAATATTGATGCAAGAGTAATTTGATTTAGGTGATATAATTTTTATTATTTTAATTTTTATGAACTCGACATTGAAAGAAAATGTTATTATTATTATTATTATTGAAGTTATTTAAGGCTGAGGACAAGTCCTATAAAAGCCTAATAAAAAAAATAATTTCTATAGTATTGCAAGCACAGATTAGCCATAGTTAAATATGCACACATATATAATAACTAAATCCACTTATGTCAAAAACGAAATCTAATTAAACAAAAGAAAGTCCAACTTATTTTGAATTCATTAACCGAATTTGAGTCCACCACATCACTAGAAAACCTGTTCCAATCATCGAACACCCTATTCACAAGAAAATACTGTCTTTGTCTCGACGAAAATTTTTCTTTTTCAGCTTCAGATAATGACCACGCAAACGAGTATCAGCGCCCAAACTAAACAAACATCTCAGGTTGGCGTAATTGTGTTTAATTATACGATAGCACAAGATTAGATCTCCGCGATGTCTTCGCTGCTCGAAGGTTATGAGACCAGCTCTAGCCAATCTTTCATTATATGAAGGACGAACGACCCCAAAAGTCATACGTGTAGCACGGCGCTGGACACCCTCAAGCATGCTTTTATCCCGAGCGAGCACCGGGCACCAAACCAAGCCTGCATACTCCAAAATAGGACGCACATAAGTTTTATAAAGTGTAACCGAACTAGAGAAGGACAACTTAACGAACGATCTACGAATGAGATAAATTAAAGAATTAGCACGTTTACAAACACTTAGGACATGTTCCGACCACGTAAGGTTTGAAGTAACGGTTACTCCTAGATCTACATGTGAAGTAACTGAGCGAAGTGGATGATTGTCAATCGAGTATTGACGGGATGGATTATTGGGTCCTATATGGAGCACAACACATTTATCAACATTTAGTGGTAGGAGCCTGTAGTTGCACCATCGGTTTATTGCGTCAAGATCGTCCTGGAGAATCTGTCTCCCGGTGAGCGGGTTTGCATACAACTTGGTGTCGTCAGCGAAGAATGACTTGCGAGATTTAATGTGTAATGAAAGATCGCTGGCGAAAATGACAAATAAAAGTGGCCCCAGGACGGATCCCTGAGGCACTCCGCTCACAACCGGTCTTTCCGACGAAAGAAAAGTTTTTCTTGATTGTTTCTAAGAAAGTTTTTTTCTCTAAATACAAGAACAAATAAATATATAGGGTGTTACATTTGAAATTCATATTTTTTGGTCATTGCCGGCTACACCGGAAACACTAGCAAGCACAAAATATCAACACAGAATTTTTTATGTTTAGCAATGTACGAATACCAATTTTCGAAAAAATCGCTCGGCAAATAACTGAGATAATTAACCGTTCCGGTAGTTTTGCCTAACCCTGTATATGTAGTATGTATTTTCAACTTCAGTTCAATACATGTTGTCAGCTGAAGATGGTCGAGAGATCGAAATTGCAATCCCAATTTTCACTAAATCTCTTGGGATAGTTTAAGACAGTTTGATTTCTTATTATCATCAACCATATACAGTTACTTTTTAGTAACAAATAACTTTCGCCATTCAGACAGATGTTAAAACAAAGGGCCTAACAAAATAGTGACCAACATATCCATCTCAAATACTGACTTGAAAGTGTTGAGTTCGAATTCGACCGACCAGTGTAAATTAGTTATATTTGTAATGTCATCTTTCCGAAAGCTTGCTTCTTCGCAGTAGAGGATAGACCCAACGAAAGTAGAATTTTGTTCATGTTAAAAAGCCAATACTAAAAATGCACTCTTGTGGATTAGTTTTTGGAGAAATGTTTGAACTTTTTGCACGTGATAAGGATAAAGTAATCATTTATGTGACCTGAATTACGTGCATTTTTTTAATGTACCTAATCTGAGAAAATATTCTGCAAACAGATGAATTTCTGGCTTCTTATAATCTTCTGAACAGAATATTCATGAAAAAGTTCAAGAAGTTTGAAAATTCAATGCATCGTTTATACGAGTTCTATTCTGATTCCATGAGATTGATAGAGTATTTCGCAACCCCAGTAGATGAATATAATGAAAACTTACCTTCGTTACTATGTGTGAGATTTTTCTTCCAAATAAGGCCCAGAATGACCGCACATAACACACTATATTCTATTGTACATGGGGCCAAATAGGGTTCTGTATTGTAGAGGACAGGTCCTACAATATTTGTGCTCAAACACTGTTCCTTCTCTTCATAAAATCTATTTGTTTGGACCATCATACTCGTATTAGACTGATATAATTCGTGAAAAAAAGTTTTGTTGTTCGCCAGAAGATTCTTTGCTGATTTGTGAATATCGTGTTGAGTTTCTTTGACAACCACCAAAAACCATTCGCAAAGATTGGTTGCAATCATATGCATGAGTCCAAATCTTGATATCATTTTGCATTTTCTCACGTGTACGAACTGAAAAAATGTGCATGAAATATATAAATAAACAACAGAAATTTTTGATCTCTCTAGATATAAAGGAACAAGCATTAATTAATACTGAACTAGATCCAGCACCGGGAAGCTGTGCTACTAAGATCTCTGTACACTACTGAATCAACTCGATAACTCGCTTGGCTCGTGTAGAGTTTTAATGTCAAACGGCAAGTAGAGCCATTAGCTCAGAAACTTGTACTGATGTATCAGTCAGTCTCACGAATTCTGGAGGAGGCAAAAACATCGAAGGAGACAAATTGAAGATGACAAATGCACATCAAGAAACTTTGGACATCTACTTCTAACATACTAACATTGAGATCCCAAAAACCTATGGAACGACTAAAAGAAATGGTTCAACATATAATATGGGATATTTTGGGCCTACGTCAGACGAGACTCGAAGAAGAACTGGCTACTTAAGTAAATCAGGACACCTCGTCCATAAAAACATCACGAAATTATTAATATTATCACAGGCGTGTAGTTGCACTATTGGTAAATAAACGCTGAAAACAGATTAATCAGATGAAGACAATAGTGGAAGGAGTATTACTGTGGAAGTTGAAAAAAGATGCAAGCAGATAATTCAATTTCATTCTTCAACGAGCACCTCTGCGACGAAACAATTGAACAACTATACGAAGACATAACAATAGCAAAAAGCAACGAAAGCGCTTTATATGCTAATATTATGGAACGTTTCAATGCGAAAATTGCCAAAAGATACAGACGAATCTATTCCCAATATCGACAGATTTGGTTTGGGTAATAGAAATAGGAGGAGAGGTGCTGCAGGAATGTCCATTTTTGTTCTATATGATATATAATATTGAAAGTATTGTTGATTGATTTATTTTGTGAAAATCCATCTAAAATGAGTATATGATACACTAAATTTTATCAAATTCTTTTTATTGATAAGGTACACGAGTAGTTTCGAATAATACTTCATTTTCAAGTGTTTATACTACATTATAGTTTTAGTATTTATATTGAAGCTAGGTTCAGGAGGTGGGAGGTTAATATAAATTAAGTAATGAGGAATTATTTATAAACACTTCAGGAGGTTCAATTTCTTTCCTTCATTACAGATATGTAGTAGTTTTTAGAATTTATAATATGATTTTCATTTGTAATATGTTCGAAAACGGAGGAATTTCTGTCTGCATATATATATGCTCTTTGAAACGAGTCTGGAAGCCTCTTTCTGATTGGCCTACATAGCATGCACTGCATTCGATTTTGTACACTTTAGATTTCTTAAATGAATTAAATTTGGATTTTGAATTAAATAATAATTTTCCCAGATTAGGTGTGCTGGTGAAGGCAGTTCTTTTATTAAATTTGGAAAAATATTTCTGTATTTTAGTGGATAAATGTTCTTTATAACTCAGAGAGATATAAGTATCTGGCTGTTTTGTGTCTATAATGGGGTATTAAAGTTTCGAAATCAGGTAATTAATATGTTTGATGATAGTTTTTTCAATCAATTGTGTTCGAAAATGATTGTTCATGGCTATTTGTTTGATTAAATTAATCTCCCATTCAAACAACCAAATACATTTATCTCTCTGTATTATAAAGGACATTTAACCACTAAAATACAGAATTATTTTCCCAAATTTAATATAAAAACTGCCTTTACCAGCCCACATAACCTTGGAAAATAATTGTTCAATTCAAAAGCCCAACAGAATAAATTTAAGAAATATGGAGTGGAGAAAATCGAATGCAGTGAACGTACTGCATGTTTTGTATGCTGAACCGGTAGAGACTTCTAGACTCGTTTCAGAGAGCATACACATACAGACAAAATTTCCTCCGTTTTTTATAACAAATACAAATCATATTATGAATTCTGATATCCAAAAAATACTACATCTCTGTAATAATGGAAAGAAATTGAATCTCCTGGAGTGTTTAGAAATCAACAGAGTTAGAAAAAACCCCATTATCAAACACGCAACAATCATTTAGTTGGAAGTAATTCCCCATTACTTAATCTTTAATAACCTCACCCCGTCCTGCGCCTATCCTGTATATAAATAATACCGAAACTGTAGTGTAGTATAAACATTTGAAAAAGAAGTAATATTGGAAACTAGTTGTGTACCTAAAGAATAAATAGTGAAAATTTGATAGAATATAGGGTATATTTTACACATTCATGATATATAATACATTTATCTTATCATCATTTCGATTGTTCTACACAGATCCTTTCGACTGACTGATTTCTCCGTTATTCTTCGCAGAAAGACAATATAAACGATCGCAACCCCTTCAAACTAAAGTTTTCCCCATCAGTGAGTTCGACAACTCTTACTGGTTATGTCCATGCCTAAAAGAGGTTGCTCGGACGTTTTGGGGAGGTACGAAGGTAAGTCGGATACTTTGAGTGCAATTCTCGATGATCTATTTTGCAAAAAATTCATTCAATTAACGTGTTAGAATTTAGATTTCTGTTTACTTACATTATTCGTGGAGAGTATGAAAAGTATCTGCATAAGTACAAAAATCATTCGTAGCAAGGGTTTAAGTGCTTTTAATAGATACGCACATTCAGCAGAATGCTCAAAATATTGCACAAATTGAAACCCTGCGTATATAACGGAGCCCATTCCAAAACCTGAAAATAAATTCCTGCAGATTATTCCAACGAAATTGTTAGTAGTGTGGTGAATGTAAGGTACTTTTTGGTTAAACTAAACTAAACAATAAACTCTGCTGAGCAGTCTAGATTTTTATTTCTGAAATGCAAAAACTATATACCATTCTGACAAGCAATCATTCATTTCTCATATTATAAAAAAATTTAGTTTTGTGCACCCCTGCTTAGGAGGTTGATGTAAAATAAAATCACCGTGTGTCTTCCTGCAGGTAAAAATTGTCCTGTTTCTGCTTTTTGTTCAGAAACGAATAGTTTAGCAGTTATTGAGTCTTTTACGTTCTAGTTGCCCCACCCGGTATATTCTTGAGAGTGATTTTAACCGATAATCCTTATCTGGTAATTTGAGGAAGTAGTTGAGTAGTTCAGTTTGTTCACAAGGTAAAATTTTAGCCAAGAATATTTTGCCGTAAGCACAAGTGTTTCCGATGGGGCGAATTCAGCATAATTAGACGAACAAAGTATCGTTTTGATCTTGCAATTGGCATTTGCAACAGCCTCGTTCGCACTCACGAATCAGATCGTTATTCTGACGTCTCCCACAGATCCAATTATTTTTGAATATGTGATCGAATGATGTTATATATTGAACATATGAAATTAGGAGAACTTCTTTTCGACAATTGGGAAAAATAATCAGATTCGCTAAAACTTCATCCGAAGTTTATATTAGATATGCATAGAATTGATGAATAATTTTGATTTAATGAATTATATAATTTTAGCTGTACTCTGAATTAAATAGAACAAAAGAAAACGTGGTATTGAATATTGAAAAGAAGAATAATCGTTGAGTTGAAAGAAACTATCTTTTATGGCAAAAGCTGTTTGACCCTCGCGAAAGCAATCATCAAAATTGGGTACGTGGTTTCCTGTAAAACTTTTGGAATCACTCGACTTGAAGCAATGACAGTACATTTTTGGCATCAAGTAATCACTATTTTTCAGCAGTAAAAAATACCGCGAGGTGAAGATATGTTTGACGTTTCGAGTTTTATCTCATTTTCAAAAACTAAGAGAATTAACTTATTACATTGTCAATTTTTCCTAAAAAGAGATGAGGAAAGTGGAGACAAAAGGAAATCAAGCTGGTCGTTACTTGTGAACTAATGAAATTTCTATAAATTCTAATAGAACTAATCTCTTTCTCTTGTTACTTGAATGTAGAATTTGGGTTTATGTGAAATCTGAAAAATGATTTTAGTTTATACAATGCTGTAAAACCAGGTGTTAATCTATTATATTATATGGATTTTTCATGTTCGTTTTATCTAATATTGATGAAACGACCCGTTCGAGCTATAAAAGCAGGTCAATCATTACAATAAATTTATATACATCCCCGTTTTTCACATGTGGGTAGTCTATCTTTTTTATTGACCAAGAGCGCAAAAACTGTGTCCCAGAAGTAAGGTGACTCAGCATTCCCGAATCAATTTCATCCTCTTCAAAGAAATTGCCTCAAGAAAAAAATGCACTCATGCCAACGGATTTTTCGATTCCCAAAATAGTTGTCGATTTCCGGGATGGCCCTCAGCTCTCTCTTTCATGCGGCTTGTATCTCTTCTATCGACCCAAAACGGTATTACCAGAGCGGTCTTTTGAGTTTGCTGGAGTGAATCAGAAGTTGAGCGGTGCTAAATCAGGTGAATACGGCGGTTGTGTGAGTGTGAAACGGTGTATTGTCGTGGTGTAAAAACTAAGAATTGCCTCGCCACAATTCCGGTCTCTTTAGACGAATAGCTTCACGCAAATGATGCATAATTCTCAAATAATATTCTTCATTGACGACTTGAACTGACGGAAGGAACTCATAATGCACAAAATCGCGATAATCGAAGAAAGCAGTCAACATGAAATTGATTTTTGAGCAACTTTAGCGCGGTGTTTTTGGTCTTGCTTCACTTTCAGCATAATATTCACTTGATTGATCAGTTGTTTCTGGGTCGTAAGTATAAATTCACATCTCATCTCCTGTAATAATGTGTTTCGTTTTGTCCTGATATTTCTGAAGCATCGTTTTGCACACTTCAGCGCTACGATGTTTCCCCAGAAATCAATATATGTCGTGTCTAAGGCTCATAACATCCTTAGGAATGGTCCACAACATCATTAAAATACCAATGTGATCATCAACATCGCTAATTATTAATCGACGATTCACAAGTATCTTTGATTTTTTGGACGTGAGCTTCGTCGGTCGAGGTCGATGATCCTCTTCTATGCATTCTCGACCACTTTGGAACTCTTAGTACCACTTTAAAATATTTTTCTTCGACATAGCCATATCACCAAAGGCAAATTGATTCCGCAAACGAAATGCAAAGCAAATTCTTTGCTCAACAAATCCAGACATTATAAAAATGGAAAAATTCTCTAGGTGCTTACGAAACGAAGCGTATCTCAAGCACGTATGAATATTTTGATGTGAACCTTGGTACAGATATCAAAGACAGTCCTACCATCCTAAAATAAAGGGCACTGCCTCAAATCCGTTTGCGCGGATAGTTTAAATTCAAAATGTTACCTTACTTTTTGAACACAGTAGCAGATTTTTCTTATTCGTACATATCGTGTTGATTTCATTCCATTTCAATGTATGGCATAATTTAGTACTTATTTGTGACATAATTAACGTCGCGATATTTTATTGTTTCGTGAATCTAAAGGGTGGGGTAAGTTGGGGACAATAGTTCTCCGATTTTTTCATTATTTCCTCTCGTCTGCTAAAACGCGTTCCCCGGAGCGGTTTCTTCAGTCGACCGAACAGGAAAAAGTCACAGGGAGCCAATAAAGGTGAATTTGGTGGTTGTTGGATGGTATTGGTGCTGTTCATAGCCAAATGGCTACGGATAATGAAGGCATTATGAGACGGCGCGATATCGTGGTGTAAAATCCATGAGTTGTTTTGCCACAATTCTGGTCGTTTTTGGCGAATAGCTTCCCGCGAATGCCTCATAACGCCAAAATAATACTCCTTGTTATTAGTTTGACCTTTCGGAAGGAATTCATGGTGCACAACCCCATGGTAGTCCATGGAAACCGTGAGCATCGCTTTCTTTTTTGACTGAAAACGATGTGGTTTCTTCGATCTTGGCGCATTCGGTGCACGCCATTCACTCGCTTGACTGCGTGTCATACTCATAAACCCATGTCTCGTCTTCCGTAATGAAGCGTTTAATGAACGTTGGGTTGGCTTCTCTTTTACCAGCATGATTTTTATCGACCAAAATGCTTTGAGCGGAACCAAATGCGATATTCAACTTCTCTGCAATCTCTTTGATAGTCAATTTATTTTTTAGCCAACAAATCATGAATTTTGTCGACATTTTCCTCATTCGCTGATGTCGATGGTCCGCCTAGCCTGCCTGAACGGTCATCGTCGACAATGGACATGCGCCCGATTTTAAACCGTCCATGCCACTCGCGAACTGTTGTTGGCTTCAAAGCATTGTCGCCGAAATACTTGTTCAACATTTCCAACGTGTTCAGAGCACTAATTTCATTTTTAACACAAAATTTAATGCAAATTTTTTGCTCTTGTTTTGTATTCATTTTTAAAATTGAATAAATCGAAAACACACTGAGAGGTTAATGTAAACAACACGACGAAACTTTGTCAAATGTCAATCGATGACACTGAAAATTGGAGGAATATGAACAACAGTTGTACCAACCTAACAAAGGTTTTTTGATCAAGGAGGTATATTAATTATATTGTAATGACTGACCTGCCTCCTTTTATATAGGTCAAACTAGTTTTTCCATCAAAATTAGAGTAGACGAATATACAAAAAATAAATAATCTATAATGAATGAACAACTGGTTTCCACTGCACTGTATGAACGAAAACCATTTTTAAATTTCATAGAAACCCAATTTCACCTTCAGGAAACAAAATCAAGTGATTAGAAGTATTAGAATTCGTAGAAATTTCATTAGATCACAAATATAATCTACTAATAACTAACAACCAGATTTATTTTCATTTGTTCCCCCTCCTTTCTCTTATCTGCTTCTTAAGTACGAATGTAAAGTATAATTTCAGAAACTTAAGCCTAGTGTTTTCTTCGATTCTTCAATTATGTAGTGAAAATATTTAACCAATGAATAGAGAGACAATTCTGTACGATTTTTTGATTACCTGTAACTCCCATTCGGAGATAAAAACTACCATATTTAACAGGTTGGTTGATTCGTTCACTTCTAGATGATTCTAAGAGTAATGGAGTTAAATTTGTTTCTGAAAATTAACAGAAAATTAATCACTAGATTCCACTTTAATCCTTGATTATTATTTTATTAAATCACAATGTCAATCATGTAATATGTCATACGGACCGATTCATATTTGTACTTAAGTATACACACACAACCAAATTTATATGGATTCACCCAATATTTTGAATATTACCTCAGGGATTTTGAAAATTTCGAAGGATTATTAGAATTGATCCTTTTTGGGTTATTTCAATTGAAAAGAGAAATAAATTGAGGTTTATTTTAAGAAAGAAACAAATGAAAGAAAATAAGAGTCTCTTTCCGCATGTAGTAAGAAAATTGAAAATTGATTTCTCACGGAGAAGGTATTTTTCTTTTTTCGACCTCAGTAGCTTGTTTTATCTCCTCTTGACCTGATACAAGACTGAATCCGTCTAGGCTTGCTTTGGATTAGGTTTTCGACCTCCTCTGGGGTGTTATTCTGCCACTCTTCTATGGCGGCTTGGATGAGCTGTTGCGTGATTCTTAGATTATCCTGGCGCGATCTGGTTTTCCTTTTGAGATTATCCCATAAATGTTCATTAGGATTTAGGTCTGGAGAGCAAGCTGGCCAGTCCAAAATAGCGTTTCCCTCTGTTTCAAGATGAAGTCGCGCGAGGTTGCTGGTACGCGGAGGAGCATTATTTTGCATAAAAGTAAAATTCTCACCGTGGGCAACTCGCCAGAGTCTCAGTTTGGGCTCCAGCACTAGGTCCACGTAATTTTTAGCCGTTAAACTCGCAGGAATCGAAATCAAATCTTATATGCCTCCCTGCATAATATCACCACAAAACATCACACTGCCCCATTGGTATTTCGGCATTTGTATCGCTGCTCGGAGTCTAGCTTGTCTTCCACGACTCCTTAAAACCCGAATCCAGCGGTCATCTGATCGAACATAAATTCATTTCTCCTCCGAAAAAGAACATTTCGCCAACTCTCAATATTCCAATTTTGTTGCTCGATACACCAATTAAGTCTGTTAATTTTTTCTCTGGTTAGCTCTTGAACGCTGAAAAGCCTTTTGCTGTATAAATCCTTGAACGAAATCGTTGATGTATTATTTCGACAGATACACTGATGCATGTTTCTTCAAGAAATGAATTTGGAGTATGGAGTGCGACGCACGAGGGTCTCTTCTTGCAATTTGGCACAAAAAGCGGTCTTGTTTTCCTGAAGTGATCTTCCTACGAGTTCTCATAGGCCTATTTTGCAGAGATTGTAGCTCCACGTATTGGGCGAAGGTTTTTGAAATCACCAGTGTCATAACCCTATTGTGGCTGCTATATCCCTCTGTGTCACCCCTTTTTCAACGAGAGCAATTATTCGACCCCTCTGCAATTCGGACAATCAAACGTAAGGCATTTTCAATTATGATCATAGGCTTTTTTAAATTTGAAAATTCACAGTTTCCAATCTCAGTGACGACTGAGTACAATATCTTGAACATGTGGTGATAATTCAACATTTCTTATCATACTATCCAGTTTCTTCACAACAAAAACTTCATTCTTCACAAGTAGGCAGAGATCCATGAATAAAAACAATCAATAATGTCAAAAAGCGAGTAAATCCATATAAATTTGATTGTGTGTATGTGGCGTAAAACTATAAACTTGATACTTACTTCGCATTTCGTATAGACTTTGTCTTAGAGACTTTTCTTTCATTTGGATCAGACACATGTAACATAAAAATGTTATGCTACCCATGTACAGATAAACATAGAAGAGCTGAAGCAGAGAGGAATAAATCAAGTAAATTAAGTAAAGTTGAAGATAACATTTGGACTGAGGAGCGTTCCTATAAATTAGAATTTCTCAAAAACTGTAGTATTGTGAGTCATCAAAAACAGAATATCTTCATTTCATAGCGATGATAGCTTTAATCTTGAGATTCTGAATTAAATAAGGAATGAGATTTTTCCTCAAATGCACGAAATCTTCTAGTGAAGCCACTTTCCTCGGCGATGGGTCTATTCCTGTGTTCGAATAGTACTTAACGTTTTTCATGAATGGCTGAATTTGGTGGAAGAGAGTATCTATCTGGAAATCTGGCCGTTTGCCCACAATTTCCTCTTTTATCTTGTTAGGCAATAGTAATATGCTCCTGTAATGTAGTTTTTTCTGTTCAAAGATAATCGATAAATGTACATATGAAATTCTCAAAAACAGCCGCCATCTTTCAGGCAGCTGAAAAAGCTTTTTTGGAAGTCGATTCTCCCATCACAGTTGGTTGATTTGAATAAATTTTCGTTTCGGGTATCTTATGGTATATACCGGGTAGGAAAACTGAAACGAAAAAGACTCAATAACTGCTGAGCTATTCGTTTCTGTACAAAAAACGGAAATAGGTCAATTTTTGTCTGAAGTCTTTTACCACACTTTGATTTTATTTTACATCAATCAGCAGGGGTGCACAAAACTCAATTTTTTGAATAGGAAAGCTAAGTCATGTGATACCTTATTGGAAAACTCTTTTGATTCTCAACACAAATTTGCAATAATTTTTGAGTTTTGACATATCCGGAAGAAGATACAGGCTGGTTCGTCAAAAGACGAATTATTTTCAGTGATTGCAAAATCTCTTGATTTCGAATGAACATTCACCGGAATACTGTTGTATTTTGTGGAAAGCAGTGGTGCTTCTACTACATCCCCCCAGATACCCGTTCAGATGAGGGAGTCAACCCCTCAAATCTTTGAATTGATCAGTTAGTCCGAGTTATTGCTCATTGGATAAGTATTACAGTGAACGTATTTTCGAATCCAATTACAATTAATGTGGATACAGGATGGATCATGGGGAAATTCATGTACAGTATAAGAGCCTCTCCACAACCGTATCATCGGTTGAATCGGAAAAATGTTCCCCAGTGGTGGACTGATGGAACGCAAACGCGTGAAGACAACCACTGGGATAATGACCCGCAAGCCTCACGACCGCATACGCAACCGATCGTCGTATGTGAAGAGCCTCTAACAGCATGATATCCAAGGTTGAGATGAAACGAACTCAAGTGAAGTTCTCGTTACAGAAAAATATTCATCCGAAATCACACAGGTGTAATGCAGATTTCTTAACAACAAATGCGACAGTTTTTGTTTTTTTTCCAGATTGCTTGTATCTGATAAATGAAATTCGAATTAGTTTGTTTGTTTATTTAGCTGCTTTTCACACTCATGGGTTGTATTCCTACCAGTATAATGGTTTATTCAATAGCTGAAGGAGTAAAAATTATTGAAATATTTTTCAGCCATAATACTTGTTTAAGTAGGGCAGCTGCTATTTTCAATGAATGCCATGACGACAACATGTGAGTGCCAAGTACATTTTGGAGTAGTTGGAAAAATTTAGAGAAACTGGCACTGTTCAGAATAGGAAAAGAGAACATGTCCAAAGACCCATACGAAATGAGGAAATGGAAACTGCGTTTCTTGGGCAAGTAAGCAGTGATCCCACTCTGAGTACAAGAAGATTGGAAGGTGAAATTTGAGTCGAAGAAATATTGGACGAGTTTTCAAACAAAACAAATTTTATCCGTTCAAAATGAAGATGGTCCAGGAATTGAATGAGGGTGACTTCGACCGCAGAGTGCAATTCTGTGACATTATAAGAATCCCCACTTTCTCTACAATATTTGGTTCTCCAATTAATGTTCCTTTTTTTTAATGGCACTGTAAATCGTCATTACTGCCGTATCTGGTCGGACTCGAATTCTAGAATCTTTCGTGGAGTTCATACCCAATATTCTGAAAAATTTAATGATTGGGTTGGCATTTATGGGAATCGTCTGATTGGGCTATTTTCTTACCAGAAAATCTGATGGGCGAAATGTATCTCCAACTACTTGAAGAACTTATCAATCCAGCCATAACTGAAATTTCGAAAAATGATCCTATCTATTTAGGAGAGGATGTTGTGTTTCAGCAGGATGGTGCCCCCCCGCATTTTGCACTTCCTGTTTGATCGAGAATTTCCAGATCGATGGATCGGAAGAAGAGGTCCTACATAAAGGCCTCCACGTTCTCCCGACTTGTCACTATTGGTTTTTCTTACGAGGCCACTTAAAGAGTCAAAATTATAAAACTGATCTAGTAGATTTTGTGGATTTACGACAACGGATTGTACTCGAGTGTATTCGTATAACCCCTGAAATGATACGTAACCTGGAATGTTTCGAGCAAAATCGGTATTTTTATTTGTAAGTTGGCGGCAAACACTTTGAACATTTGTTCGACTGATACCGAGGTGACCTATAAAATGTATCAGGTATAATGAATTCAATTGTTTTTTCTAGTTTTCCCAATTCACCAACATGTAGGCAATTCTATGAATGAGCTCTATCATTTGAAAACCAAACAAACGTGTTCTGAATGTCCATCCAAAATCAGAAGACCTCGCAAACACTGTATCGCACTCTATTAATTCACTCTGTTTCTTCATCAAATTGCATATAAAACTGAAATTTTGTTTTCAATATTCTAGAAATTCTAAAACCTTTCTGATGAGTTGCTACTCAAACTAACTAATTTGAAGGTTTGAGGGGTTGACACTCTGATCTGAGGGTGTGATTCTCAACATATTTGTGTTACCTCATTGGAAAACTCTTTTGATTCTCAAAACAAATGTGTTGTGAATCAAAAAAGTTTTCCAATGAGGTATCACTCGAATTATCTTCCCTATTTAAAAAATTGAGTTTTTTGCACCCCTGCTTAGGGGTTTGATGTAAAATATAATCACCGTGTGTTAAGAGATGTCCCCCTCCAGACAAAAATTGACTTGTTTCTGCTTTTTGTACAGAAACGAGTACTTAAGCAGTTATTGAGTCTTTTTCGTTTAAGTTGCCAAACCCGATAAGTTTTATCGATAGTGATTAATGGGATCAACAATTTGCACTTATACTGATCCAATAAAGCTTTCGTAGTAACAATTCGAAATTTCGTTAATTTTAGTGATATCATCCACAGTAGTTTCAGTGTCCAGACGCGTCCAACATTTACACTCTCCTACATTGGTAGGATAACGTTTGAATTCAGCAGCACAAAATTTCATGGTAGAGAATATCAGTGAGGATTCGCCATACTTAGCTTACAGGGTGACCGTGGTTGAACGCCCATCAGAAGTATCTGGGGAATGGGCTTTCTGATTAATTACAAATGTTGGCATTACGGTATAAGAACTGATCTACATTTTGCAATTATTTTTAGAACGATATCAAATTTGGACATACCTGACATCGACTACAGCTTTGCTATTTCAAATGGCATGGTGTCCTTTTTAATTTTTGGTATTGAAGGTTATTTTTCTTCAAACAGGTACTGTACTGATTTGTTTTGTCTGAAATTAACTACCAAAGAGTTTTTTGAATTTTTTTATGAAAAATTTTCGGAATTATTATTGTGCCACCTTCTCGGCCCAGAAAAATTGACTCAGATTTGAGTAAGATAATAACTCTTTTTTCGTTTTACGTGAAAAGTGTTATCCTTGAGGACAACGTACTTTTGTATGCTATTTTATGTACAGGGTGCTCGAAAATCACTGATAAACTAAAAAAACCTTTTTTATTGGTATAAGTATTTCCTTTACTTGAAATGGCTCGTTTTCATTTTATTTGCTATTTCATAAAGAAAGTGTAGTTCCTTCGGAGATTTAAATCATTTGGTCGTGGAGCCGTAGTACATAGAAACAGGCAAAGTGGATTTAATTTCGATGCCAGTTTTTATGTTCCATGTAACGTTATATGAATTTCTGCTTCAGTTTGACGTTCGGGAATTATTAAAAAAAAGCCATAACACAACTTAAACGAGGATATTATGAATCAATTCATCATTGATAGTCAATGTCAAAAATAATAAGTCGAACTTATAGAACATTTATCGAAAAGTATCCGAATTCGCAACTAATGTGTAGGAAATTACAAACAAATTTTATTACTTATGGAAAACCGACCGCGGAAAGGGATAGATTTAGTTTCATTACCAAAGATGCATTGCAGTCACCGTCTCAAGTTACTTCTATGCCAATCCGTATCCGCTTGCACGTGCTGCTATTGCTGATTTGGATATAGCACGTACATCATTTAATGAAATTTTGGTAAAAAATTAATTTCCATTTCCACATTTCTGTAAGATTTTGATAGTTCACATTCATGAAAGAACATTATATTGAAATACAAAACATTATATTGACTGTGAGTCCAAATTTTTGAGATGAGATATTCTTAGTTGGCATAATTCTCATATCTGTGCAGTCAAAAATCCTCATCAAACACGGGAGCGAATTTTCCAATATCTTTTTAGGTTTAATGTATTCAGCTTTATGTACGGAAATCAAAGTCAGTATTTAATTTATGAAGAAAAGTTGAATGGTGTAAAGAATTCAGAGATTTCAAGTACAGTGAATTCGGAATTCGTGGACAATTTATCGTTTAATGTACGTGTTTTATGTTGGTACCAATTAGATGGTGGTATGGCTCATTGCATACCTAAGGTATCAGAGGAATTAACCAGTTTGTTTGATGACAGATGTATAAGAAAACCAGGTTCACGGAATTGGCCTGCAAGATCTTCGTATTAAACCACATTATATTATCATTTATGGAGGTACCTGAAGAAGTTTATAGTTCACCGAGTAATTTATGGGAGGATCTCGAATTAAGAGTGAGACGTGCCTTTGACACCATTCATCACAATCTAATGCAAAAAGCAACTATTAATGCAGTTCTATGGTGGAAAACAATGGTAGACGATCAAATAATTTGATTATACTTGTACTACTTTGTTTATGTTTATGTTTTTTTATTTTATTTGTCATAAATGTTAGAAACTTTGTTTCATGATTCAAGTCACCAAAAGCAAATCTTTATTGTTAGATGTTCTGATGATTTAATTTTCCAAAAAACCTGCAGGTTTCGATAAAACCGCGAATGAAATTCAAACGAGCCATTTTAGCTATAGGGAAACCAAATACCAATCAATACTAATAAAATAAAATAAAGTACTCGAATTTGTAAAAATCCTTATTTTGACCAATTAGTTTTATTGAGTTGACAGAAGATTTTGTATATAGAATCCGATCGTTGTTTCAAAAAAGAACACCTTTCTTGTTGAATTGAAAAATAGCTCAACGGTGGTTAATTTTAGATAGGACAAATCTCAACATGAGATGCTTGAAAAAGAATCCCCATTTAATAAAACTGAGAAGTACTCCAAACCGTTTGAAAAAGCAAAGTTAAAGTCGATGTCCGGTATAACCGGTAGTGCTGAAGCTCTTGAAACAATACCGAGTTCTAGATCAGTATCTATCTACTCTAATTCCAAAATTTGAAATTGTTCCATAAACCTATTTCCCAGACACTTCTAATGGACCCTTTACCGCGGATACCCTTGTATAGCTTATCTTTAATCCATCTGTAATTAATGTCAGTTCGATAGTTGATTTTTTTCCATTTTCGCAATAGATTTACAATGACTGACTCAAACAATTGTGAAACATCAAATACGCTGCCATTTTCATGTGTTCATTGCTAGCAGAAATCATGGGGTTGATATTGAAAATTGGTAGATTATACCATATTTGCTTTCTATATTGCAGTTGAAGTCAGCACTTCCAATTAAATTGAATACGGAGTATAATGCAGTTTCGACAGCATTTGATTCTAAGAGATGTAAATGCTATAAGCCCCAACTGTTGCAGCTAGAATTGTGATCTTTGCTGATAAAGGCTACAGCAAATAACGCATCGTTCATATACTCGGTGTACCACGAACCACAGTACGGGATGCCATCAGAAGATTTCGGGAGAGAGGCTCATATACACACAACCAAATTCATATGGAATCACCCGATATTTTGAATATTACCTCAGGGATATCGGAGATTTCAAAGGATTGTTAAAATTGATCCTTTTGAGATATTTCAATTGAAAGAAGAAATAAATTGAAAAAAGAAAAGAAGAGACTTTTCGTTTTATGTTATATTTTGGCCGGCATTTACTCGTATTGATGAGACTTTAAATAAATTCCAATAACAGGATGGCTTTGTCTTTAAGAATGTTGATTTTTGGAGTCTGCCGTCATTCAGAGGTGTGTTTGTATCATCCACGGTGGTACTGAATTATGCAAATCATGAAAATTGTTTTTACCTTACGGACACGATATCAGACATGACTTTTTGTATTTTAGTGAGACGATTAGCAGAAAAGTGCGTTCTTACATCAATTATGGATACTTGACTATCTTAGATAATCTTTATCTGTTAGGTTAGGTTAGGTTAGAGACGCATTGTAAGAAAATTTTGTTTTCCTAGGTGTTTTTCTCGACCTCAGTAGCTTGTTTTGCCTCCTCTAGACGTGATACAAGACTAAATCCATCTAGGCATGCTTTGGATTAGGTTCTCGACCTCCTCTGGGATGATATTCTGTCACTTTTCCGTGGCGGCTTGGATGAGCTGTTGAGGGGTTCTTGGATTATCCTGGCGCGATCTAATTTTCATTTTGAGATTATCCCATAAATGTTCAATAGGATTTAGATCTGGAGAGCAAGTTGGCCAGTCCAAAATATTGATTCCCTTTGTTTCAAGATAATGTCGCGCGAGGTTGCTGGTATGCGGAGAAGCATTATCTTTCATAAAAGTGAAATTCTCACCGTGGGCACCTTTCCAGAGTCTCACTATGGGCTCCATAACTATGTCCACCTAATTTTAGCCGTTACACTCGCAGGAAACGAAATCAAATCTGTTTTGCCTCCCAGCATAATGCCACCCCAAAAAATCATACTGCCCCATTGGTAGTTCGGCATTTGTATCGCTGTTCGGTGTCTAGCTTGTCTTCCACGATTCCTTAAAACCCGAATCTGGCGGTCATCTGATAGAGCATAAATTCATTTCTTCTCCGAAAAAAGAACATTTCGCCAACTCTCAATATTCCAAGTTAGTTGCTCGATACACCAATTATTTCTTTTAATTTTTAGTTGTCTGGTTATCTCTGGAACGCTTAAAGGCCTTCTGCTGTATAAACCCCTTGAACGAAATCTTTGATGTATCATTTCGACTGATTCACTGATGCATGTTTCTTCAAGAAATCACTATGGGCTCCAGAACTATGTCCACGCAAGTTTTAGCCGTTACACTCGCTGGAAACGAAATCAAATATTTTATGCCTCCCAGCATAATATCACCCCAAAACATCACACTGCCCCATTGGTATTTCGGCATTTGTATCGCTGCTCGGAGTCTAGCTTGTCTTCCACGACCCCTTAGTCCCGAGTCCGTCGGTCATTTGATCCAACACCAATTCTGGTCTCATCCGAAAAAAGAACATTTCGCCAATTCTAAATATTCCAATTTTGGTGCTCGATACACCAATTAAGTCTAGTTAGCTCTGGAACTCTTAAGGGTTTTCTGCTGTATAAACCCCTTGAACGAAGAATTTGACGTATCGTTTCGACTGATACACTGATTCCTGTTGCTTTCAGAAATTGCCTTTGGAGTATGGGGTGCGACGCACCAGGGTCTCTTCTTGCAATTTGGCACAAAAAGCGGTCTTGTTCTTCAGAATTGATCTCCCTTCGACTTCCTCTAGGTCTATTTTGCAGAGATTGTTGCTCCACGTATCGGGCATAAGTTTTTGAAATCACCCACTGTGATGTCCCATTGTGGCCGCTTTATCCCTCTCTGTCACCCATTCTTCAACGAGAGCAATTATACGACCCCTCTGCATATCGGACAATTCAACGTAAGGCATTTTCAATTATGATTATAGGATTTTTAAAATTTTGAAATTCACAGTTTCAAATCTCAGTGACGACTGCGTACAATATGCCGAACATGGGGGGATAATTCAACATTTCTTATCATACTATCCAGTTTCTTCACACCAAAAACTTCATTCTTCACAAGTAGGCAGAGATTCATGGTTGAAGACAATCAATAATGTGAAATACCGAGTGATTCCATATAAATTTGGTTGTGTGTACACAAAGGCTAGGTCAATTCAGACGTTGCACTTCTATACGAGATGATCGCTTTATCGATAGGATCGAGAAATCGTTTATGTACAGCCATTAAGTTGGTACTCGACCTTTGTGACTATCAGACTCGAATTCAAAATGAAGATGATCTGTAGATATTATTAATTCAACAGTAGTTTAAATTATTTGCATAGATCTTCCTCACCTTAAAGAAAAAGATGCTACTTTTGAGAGTTATGGCATCTGTTATTGGTAGAGCCACTCCAAGTACCACAAGTGCTTTGCAATACAAACTTGCAATGAAGTTAACCAAAAATTCACTAAAAAAAATTATTGCAATAAAGGGGCAACGTCAGGTAGATTTTATATCTGATTACTTTTCATACTTGACTGGCTGTACTCTCTTCCGAACTAGTGTTGAGTGCTCTCTTGGTATAGAATTCTCATTCAAAATCGGGGAGGAAGAATGTAACCTAAAATTTAAAAAAAACATTAAAAACAAAAGGATATCTCTATTTTAATCAGAGAATGTTTTGAAACTGTTTAATTCAAATAACTTTCAAGAAAAAAATTGAAATTTCATTAATTCGCTAATTTGTAATATATCTGGATGTAACCATTTCATTAGAAAACTAAAATTTTGTTTAGGCAGACTTAAGAAATACTACCTATTGCAATCGTCTTAGTGGTAGAATTTCCGGCTAATTTTGAATTTTCCACATTGATCATAACCTCAGATCTCGAAACTACATACAGGGTGATTCACAAGTGATCGTACATAGCTTAACTGTATACTTAGAGTACACCAAGGGTAGTTTGAATTTTAGAAGACATAGAATAAAAGGTAACAGAATTCGTTTTCGATATACAGGCTATTTTATGGATTTGGTTCGAATTTTTTATAGCAGTAGTTGGACTAATTACCTCGATATTTCATACCACGAATAACATCGCTGATGTTAACAATACTGTTTGTAAACGAAAATCAAATTTCAGGGCCGGATTGAAAAACTGATATTTCTCTTGGAATAACTAAACGAACACCCTGTCTTTTCGAATATTCTTGAACACGATCTTATTAACTAAGACTTGCTCTAGAAAATGAGCCAACTGCTAAAACTGTCGCATTACACTAAACTTTTTTATGGAGGTTTGATTAAGAACTCATTTTTCTTCGATCATCAAATGTAACTTACTTTCTTACCAACAATTCAACATTGAGTAATCATCGTTTTTGTCCAGGGAGTACTTCAGCTAATCCTCGCCCACAGAATGAAGTCGAGGAAGAATTACAGGGGCGTATTCCGAAAATTATTCTTCAACTTTTTTATTGAAAAAAAAAAGTCTGCGTCCATGTCACATCTTAGGATGTTTTCCAATCCCATGAAAATGTCAAAACAACCTTTTCATTTCAACAGTTGCTGTCAATTAAAGCCATACTTGATCAAACAAACAATGATTAAGAGAGATTTCGGTTGATATTTAGAAGATAATTAATCCATCATTTAAAAGACATCAATCGAAGACGAATATTTCACGTTGATAAAAATGAGAAATTCATTCGAGGACGGAAAGCCTAAAACAGTTTAAACACTAACGAAACAAGAAAGAACTAACAAAGAACTAATTTGAAGAAATTTCACAACAAATTTGCCAAAATTCCCCCTTGCTCTCGTACACACATCCTAGAGTGAACTGCCAGATGGACAACAACTTATTTAGATGTTCCCCTACATCATTCGTGAAATGGAGAGGTGCACCTTCATGCTGAAAGTACATTCCTCTCCTGTCGATATTAGCATTGTCAACAAGATCGGGTAACTGGTTTCCTGAAAAATCCAAATAACTGTTTCCATTCAAATGCTTGAGATGAAGAACAGGCCCATTTAGGGTATTATTGTAAAATTCGCACCAAACATTGATTGAAAATCGTACTTGGGAATGGCGTGGTCTAACCGAGTACGGATGTTTCCTTTCCCAGATGTGCCTGTTTCACATATTGAAAATACCATTTTCTATAAATTTTTCCTCATCAGTGAACAACGTTCTATAAATAAGTGGGCAATTTCTTATAACCTAGAGGCAACATTGCATTCTTGCTAGCCCCTTTTCAGAATGTAGCACCTGGACCGGCTGAGAGTTTGGTGATGTAGAACAAGACGTCGTCGATATTGCCGCCGATATTCTCTGATTGCTGCCAGACGATTAAAATGACCAAACCCATACCCCAACATCATATCAGCATATTTATTGTTCGTAAAGTGGAGTATATTGAATGGAATTCGATAGTTATGAGAAACTAAATTGGAGAATTCACCAACTGAATCATTAGATCATTGACAATTAATTCTGTGGTCCACAGATCTGTAAATACTGATTGTGGGCTCCGATATTTTATGATAAACAGTCAGTAACACACAGAGCCAATTAATAGTAAAAATTTAACAGATTTGTAGAATACCGAACCTCTCGTGTTTTGTCAATGGTGAAGAGATAGTTAATCGAGATCACCTCATCCAAAGAATTGGGGAAGGCTGTGATTTCATTCGATACCAAACGAATGTTATTAAAATACCTTTGGGCATCTGGTGATTGCTCGAGGATATGTTTACGAGAGGGAGGGGGAATTTTTCAAAACCTGTTGTGGAATTTTTTTAAATATATTTTTTTGTTAGTTATATCTTGTTGTTTTGTTACTGGTTTATCTATTTTAACGTTTTCGTTCTCGAATGAATATTATATTTTCATTTTGAGTTCTTATCAACGTGAGTTAGTTCTTGGATTGGTGCCTTCTAAATGATACATTAACTATCTTCTAAATATTAATCGAAATGTTCCATGGGAATAGTTTTGTGGTCAGGCACTGCTTTATTTGACAGCAACTCTTGAAAGAAGAGGTTGTTTTGATATTTCCATGGTATTGGAAAACTTCCTGAAAGATGATATGCGCGCACACTGTATTCTTTCAATAAACTTGGAGAATAATTTCCGGAATACGTGCCTGTAATTTTTCCTCGACTTCATTCTGTGGGGCGAGGATTAGCTGAAGTATTCCCAGGAAAAAAACGATAAAAACCCAATGCTGAATTCTTAGTTGGAAGGTAAGTTACATTTAGTAATCGAAAAGTTTTTCCAAAACAAAAAGTAGGCTCATTTTTTTAGAGAAATTCTTGCTGATTAAGATCGTGTGCAATAGTTCTCGAATGGTCATGTACAGGTGGTTGTTTAGTTATTTCGAGGAAAAAACACAAATAATTTCAGTCCGCACCTGAAATTTGATTTTCGTCTACAAATAGCATTGTTTACATCAGCCATGTTATTCGTGGTACGAAATATCGAGGAAATCAGTTTGTGTTCAAGAGTTCTGGCGATTAGAAAATTCAAGCCAAATACATAAAAGAGCCTGTATATCGAAAACAAATAGCGTTACCTTGTATTATAAAGTGCGAATTGGGAAAGAGATATATGTGCATTTCATTATATCCTCAGAAATATTATTATAAAATACCTTTATTAGAAAGGTTTTTTGTCTTCTTTTCTGGACCACAAAAATTAAGAAAATTTCCAAGTCTCTCTAGTTCTACTAAGCATATACCCCAGACTTGAAAACGAAATCTACCTCTGCCTGCAGGCTGTGGCGAGAGGTATTTTGTTTTTGAGTATCCATTTAATTCAAAAATTGGTGAAGCAATAAATAGAAACGGATAAATATTCAGAAAAGGTATAGTTAGCACGAAATTGATGCATTTGTGTTTTCTCAACAAACCCATGTCTACTACTTGGTGTATGTTTAAGTTCACGATTCTTCAAATAATCAACTTATCATTTCTCCAACGTTAAGGCATGGTTAATAAGAATATTTGCACTTGAACGATTGGGGAATGTGATTTAGGGTTGAAATTATTGAAATGATTAATATTACAAGTCTGAATTAATGAGGATCAACCTGTATGGAATTATAATAAGGGTAAGTACACATTAACTCCACACACTCACAGACACATTCACACACAAACACATTCGCACACACAAACACCTACACACAGACATGCGACGGTGGTGGGCGTTTATATACATTTCTGCATAGTACATTGAATGCACACAAAGGGAGGCCGTTCAATATGAAGCTACGTCCCTGTAAACACACAAATATTCAAAATTGAATGTAGCACTTGCCTATTTGGTAACCGATTCATTTTAGAAATAACATCTCAATGAATCGACACGTTCCCGAATTTCTTTTCCATATGTACTTTTCGTTTTGCAAGTCGAATGTCAATTTTAAAAATTAAGACAATATAACTTGACCTTGTCAGTGAATTTAATCCATCGATATGACTTTATTTTCACCTTGAATTTGCCTTGTTCTATTATACAGTGTTCGTGAATGCTGAGATATTAACTCCTAAAATTGTTAAAGAAAAATGTGATAATCAATCGATTCGAGATTTCAATGAAATTTCGGAAATTACAGTTTTCAATACAATTTTTCGTAGTTTACTTGCGGGAGGAAGGAGGAGCTGAAAATTTCGCAATTGATTAAATTTCCGAATTCCTTCATTTTTCTATGTGAAAGGGGTTGTTATTGAATCTTCAAAAATTCAACCAGTAATGAATAGAGAAAAAAGAGAGAAGAGGATGCCGCAAAATCGTGAAATGGATGATCAATAGCTTATTGAAAAATTCTCAAATTAGAAATTGTTCGATCGAGTAAGAATCTGCATTGGGAATGTAACCTCTTGAAATGAGTAATACTTTCATGAAAAACATTTTTTTGAAGGTCAAAGTAAAAACCTTCAACTCTGATGCAATTTTGGTTTTTTCAACGAAAGATTTTTCTATTCTGAGAGGACGGTGATGGTTGTTTCTTTATTTCATTGGAGTCATGGATATTTCTTCTAAAAACAACTCGTTATTTGTGATGGAAACAACATTAACTAGGCTCTTTAGGTGGCCCAACAAATGATAATTGAGGCACTATCTTCAGATCTATTTACCATAAATCAATTTTATACATAATTTTTTTTAGAAATTAATATCATTAAGAAAATCATATCAACTAATAATAATCTAGTCTCCCATAAATAGTATCATTGAACGAAAAGAACAGAACAAATTTGACAATTAGTATAATTAATTATAGAAAACAGAGAAAATAAATACGCATGTCTACCTTAAATGCCCCCCTCTCTAATAACATCAGGAAGTATCTTTCCAAATTCAATTGAATAACTCCTGTAGTGGTCCTAAAATAAGCTAACTATGTATATATTCTATGCTACTAATAATTAATAAATTCAAAGTCTGGAATATACAGAATTGAATGCCCTGAATAACCAACAAACAACTGGTCGAAATTTTAAATCGAGATTCAAAGAACATCTCTCTTCAGAGGACAAATCGGCAGTTTTTGAATATTTCGAATCTACGAATCAAGTAATTACATCAGATCCACAAATCCAATAAGTCGTGATAATGAATCTATCTATTGAGAAGTTTGGAAATTAACAAACTTTGGAAAAACCCAAAATTTATCACTCTCAACAGTCAAATAGAATTGAATTACTCCCTACTACTCAACATTTAAAATAGGTATTGTCAGCATATTCTTTCTGACAATTGTTAGCAATAGACACTTGCAAATGACGTATTTGCCGATACTGGTCGTGTATTTCAAAAATGAATATTGTAATAATCAAAGAGAAGTGTACCATTTATTTATATTAGATTGAAATAATTCAGAATGTTGCCTGTAAAGAATTGCGTAGGTTAGATCTGAAAGAGAATCTGTACGGTTTAAGAGAAAGAGACTGTCCCGTAGCTCGTGACTCCCCTGTATATAAAGGGTGTCCGTGATTTGTGTGTACAATGTTATACCACAGATTCTTCAGCACGAAATAAGTCGATTTAGGCCAACTTACCGATATGAAAAGTTTCTTCGTTTGGCCGCTATAGGTCGCCAAATCCAAAGATATTTTTTCTTATTTTTCGAATAATTCGCGAACGAGTCGATTGATAGAAACTATGTTTGGTATGCGTAATCGCCATATGATGTATCCTTGCCAGCCTAGTGTTGCTTCACGGTTTTTAGTGATCCAAGTATCTCAATGACCTTGACGTTTCACAAGTGTTTATAGAAGCAACTATCTGCGTTTTAGCTGATACCCACTCAACTATTGCTGAGCAAAGCTGTTTTAGACATTGAGTACCTAGGCTAATTATCAAACTTTTTCAGATTTTAAGTCTTTCGAGAAGACTAATTTTGATATGATGAGCGGTTCAATCATAAGAAACAGTTTTTAATTTCATGATTTCATTTCTTCAACCACTTAGCGAGTCAAAAATATCACATTTGACCATGTTGGCTTTGGATTTATTTCTGTGGTCTGGCAGATTGTCATTTTATTAGGCTCGACAACAAATTGTTGATACAACAGAGTTCCTTAAGTTCTTAACTAGGTATTTTAACCGGCTCGGTGGCTTAAAGGATATGATGCTCGTCTCCTGCGCAGAGTTACTTGGATTCAATCCCCACAAAGTCGGTGCGATTTTTCGGATTCTGGGAATCGCTTGAGTATCCATCTTTCGGAGGAGATATAAAGCCGTCGGTCCTATCCAACAAAATTCCTGGGTTAGTGAGGTGACAGAAATTCCCGGTGTGTCATTGGCCGAAAGGCGGAAATAGATCACGTTGAAGAAATAACAAACAAACAAACAACTAGGTATTTTGATGATTTTTTTATCACTATTAGGCACGGAGATGTACAGTTACTCTGGAAAGGTAGATATGGTTATGGTATACGGATTTTGTCGAGGCAATGGACGTGAAACGGCGAGAGTATATGCTGAAAGATTTCCAGACCGAAAATGCCGAACCACCAAACGTTTGGAGATCTGGAGGGGCGCCTCCGCGAGAATGGTTGCTTCAAGCCCAGGAATGTGGATCGAGGACGAGAACGAACAGTAAGGACTGTAGAACGCGAAGAACGAATTTCGGAAATAGTTGAGGAAAACACACATTTAAGCACGAGGCGTTTAGGTTTGCAGTTGCTCGTTCCGAGAACAATGATTCATGATGTCTTGAAGGAACAATTATTTCATCCTTTTCACATTCAGAAATTTCAGAAATTACTTCCAAATGATCCTGAGAATCGCCTAACTTTGTGCCGATTTATCCAAGAGAAGAGAACTCAGGATCCCCACTTCTAATAATATAATATAATAATAATATATAATATAATATAATATAATAAAATATAATATAATATAATAATTCTATTTACTGACGAATGCACTTTCACTAGGTCTGGCATCAATGACCTCCACAATGAATACGTGTACAGTGTCGAAAATCCACATGCTTTTGCAAGTACACATAATCAGAATCAACTCAAAATTAACGTATGGATTTTACTGATTGACAATTTCATAATTGGTCTGGTAGTGATTCCAGATCGATTGAACGGAGAGGCAAAATGGTGAAATTTTTGAACATTTACTATAGTTGAATAAAATTTTGGGTGTAAACTAATTAATAGTTATTCTGCAGTGATTTGTTTCTTCTTATTCAGTTTCTAAGGGTCCAACCTGTTTTCATATTTCTTAATAGTCGTTGTGAAAAGCTCATTGAATTTTTTCTTCGAATTTTTTGATTTTTGTACTACTCAACATTGAATTTCCTATTTGGTTGATCCGATTTAGCAACCTCGAAAACATCACTTTGTCAACAAGAGGTTGTCAAGCATATTAAGATGACAATCTGCCAGACTACAGAAACAAATCCAAAGCCAACATGGTCATGTGATATTTCTGACTTGCTAGGTGGTTGAAGGAATGAAATCATGAAATTGAAAAACTGTTACTTGCGATTGAACTGCTCATCATATCAAAATTTCTCAAGAGACAAAAAAGTCAAAAATTAGTCTAGCACTCAATGACTAAAACAGTTTTGCTCAAACGCAGACAGTTGAAAAATTAAGGTTGATTAAAAACTCCTTCGAGTTTTTAGGGACACTTGTAAAACCTCAAGGTCATTGAGTGGATCACTAATAAGCGCAAGTAACCAGATATGGTTTCTATCAATCGAGTCGTTCTCGAATTATTTTAAAAATAAGAAAAAAAATCTTTGGATTTGGCGACCTCTAGCGGCCAAACGAAGAAACTTTTCTTATAGGTAAGTTGGATTGAATTGACTTATTTCGAGCTGAAGAATCTGTGGAATAACGTTTTACACGCACTTCACGGACACCCTGTATACACTAAATATTTACTACTCATGAAGTCCTCCTGGACCGAGTTGGACCAAATATGATCAGGATTTAGAAAATATTGAATCTTTATGAAATATTTTTCATTTCATTCAGAAATTTAGTGCATAACTCTCCAGAATATAATTTCTTCAAGTTTGTCCAAGACAATTACTAATAAAATGAAGAAAAACAAACAAATATATCGTTCCTGTGGGCAGTTAGGATCGAGAGTATATGCAAAGATTATAATTTTTATAGTTCACTTGAACTTTTACGTCATTGCCCCAGTTTTTTCTCCGGAAAACTTTTCTATGATCATATAAAGCAGAATGAAAAAATATGCATTTTTATCCGTTGAATCCTGATTTGGTAAAAAATCGCATAAAAAAAAGGATAATTAGTTCAGTTGTGAATATTATTTACGGCATTTTGCCATATTTTATCCAGACTATTACCAAGATTTCGAAACAAAAATCAGCCTAAATGGTCCATTCGTTGTCAAGTACACTAACAGACAGCATTTCCCTTTTCTTCATATAAATTTTAGATTTTAGTGTAAAACAAATCACTCAAACTTCCAACTAAATAGTTAAATATTCAATTGAATTAAGTAAATGTGAATATAAATCATAGTCCTCCTATCACAAAAGCCAGGTTATCGACATCGATCAACACCAAAAATTGATACAAAAAATAACAGTACCTATATTGCTTCTGCCGAGTGAAAATTAAATTTCTGAAATCCCGAAATGGTTCGGCATGACGCGATCATTCAATTTCGTAGCAAATTGTTCATAACGGAAGCTCATATCCGTCGTGACACCCAGGGTGGATTTGGCACCCTGGAAGAGGGATTGCGGGGACTGGCTCACGCCTCCCGATTGGAGATGTCGAGATTGAGTTCTAATTCGGGTTTCCTGTCTGCTATAGTACGCTGGATTTGCTGGGTTTTAAATATTGTACAAATCCTTGGTAAAAATTCACTACGTTTGGTAAAATATTAACAGCATCAATTTATTGGGGTTGATATCATTAATTGCTTTGAATAAACGGAATTCTTGTATATTCTCATAATTTTCCTATTAATATGAAGATAATAGTAGTTTACTAATACTGATTTTCTTGTAAAAACCGTGGAAACAAAAATTTTAAAATCACATTTTCGTGCCACATGGATTCCATTTGATAATTCTTATTATTATAAATTGATTTAGTTGACTCAGTTGAAAACAAGTACTTAAAAGAATTTATATACAGGAAGTTTTATTTGCTGATACGATTTAAATATTTCGATATATATTGACAGGCATAAGAGTTCTATAATGAGCTTTTTATTTTCATTGTCAAGCAGTAATCAGTCGAAAACCTAATGTTCTAATTGCTCTGATAGCGCTTTTTCGTTTGAGAAATATCCAAATGAAACTTTTCTATGTCCTCATTTCTTAGAGTATAAGATACAATTATATCAGCAATATAAAAGAAATAATATATGAAATGTAAACCGAATGAATATGAATGGCCTCTTCAAGGTTGGATATAGAGAATACTTCACAGAGGATTCAGGGGATTTCCAATTATAAGACCTTCATTACTTGTATATTTCATGTGTTTGGACTATAACACGTAATTTTGAGTTAGGTCGACTATCAATAATGAAGTAGTTTCAAATTTTATAAGTGGAATATCGTTATTGCGTATCAATAAATTATGAATAATAGTGAGATCTTTTGGTCAAATGATTGAGCGAAGATTTTTGGGGACATGCAATTTTCCTTCAAGATACTGTGGTTCAAAAATTTATGGGTAAATTCGTATCCGAAGATTTTAGGGTCCTTCAGTCCTATAGGTATATTTGGTACCTGCGATGTAAACAAAAGGAGCTGGTTATTAAATGAAATGCCCAATTTGAAATATGTACACAGACTTATTGATAATGCTAGATGTAAAATTGGCTACCCATTGAAAATTGTACAGTATCAACCCATTAAAAGTTATACAGTAATGAAATTATATGAAAGTGATTATTTGACTTCTTATAATAACTATCAATCATTTCTGAAATTAATTTTCGGTGATTTTTCAACTTTTACCATGAATCATTTTGTGAACGAATAATTTGAAGCTTGATATAAGTATCTAATTGAAATTCTTTCAGTTTTCAAAAACAAAAATATCAGGATACGACTTATAAGTTGAATTGTTGAAATGTCGATGAAATTATTTACTGGCATTTTAGGTTCGTTCAATTGTAATTCTGATGAATGGGTTACGGCACATTAGCCTAATTTCTAATGACGATTTCTGATACATTATTAAAACTTCTGTATATACTCTAGTTTACGAAATATGTAACATGGTCCATCTTACAATAAAACACAACTTCTTTAGAATCGATCTTATTTTATTGAATTCTAAAATTGAAAAAAACCTTCCTTTGTATGACTTTCTTGCAGATCTTATAGTCAGTGAGCCGTTCTGAATGCTCCATCAATAGTCTGCCATCATGTGTGCGTTTCAGTTCTTCATTTAGATACCCAAAATTAGCAAGAAAATAGTTTAGATCAGGGGTGCTCAAACTTGAACTGCTGGCGATCTACCTCAATATTTTTACACTACATACGATCAACTCTGAGAGGCTACAAGTATGAGTGATGCAGGGTTGTTGTACATACACGATACACCCTATCAACCTACCTACCTGGGTACACCCTACCTACCTAGGTAGGGTGTACCTAGCGTAGCATATATAGATATAAGCTTTCCGCAATAAACCAAGGAAATGTAAAACAAGTGAGATAAAGAGGCAAAAAGATAGAAATTCGACCCTCACCAAAATTCAAGGATCTACGCGGAATACATTATTTTAGTCAAGGTTTGGGTTAGGTTAAGTTAGGTTCTTCTCTATAATATCAATGAAAAAACTCATAGTTATTCAAAATTGCGAGTTTATTGGTTGTTACAAAACAAAAGAGTTACATATGTTGTTAAACCTAACTAAGTAGTGACTTTGGATGTTAGAGCGTGGAACTGCATGTCCTCAGCATACTTTTCATAAGATGGTACGTAACCACTGAGTGCTAATCGCAAACATGATGATTTATGATCGTCTGTTAGTAGATTGCGATATTTTGACTCAATTATCTTCATTTCAGAAAATGCAGACTCCCACAAGTAAGTTGACCCAAACATTGCCGTCAGTTGAAGGGACATTTCACCTCAGACTAGGATATTTATCTTCAGATATAAAATAACAGAAGTTTGTATCAGATGCTGTAGCTTTGAGATGTATATCTGATATAATCTGCAACTCATTTCCAACAGAACATGAGTTCGTATTAAACTGACTTGCTATTTCAGTAGCTAATTCCTCAATATATTTTCATGAAAAAGGATAACTCATAAGTGATGCTATATTTGCCAATTTACTGCAATCATAAAAACGCATTTCGAATTGTCCCATAATATTTGATAATTCAGTCTCATAAGTATCATAATTAAACTGAGGAATCTTTGCTTTCAAAGAACGAAAATGTTTCAGATCCTTTCTGTTCAGTTGATCTATCATAAGTTGCAATTTACTTTTGAATGCGTTTACTGCGCTAATCATCTCAATAATAGTTTTTCCTTTACCTAGAAGCTCCAAGTTAATGATGCATTATGATGTCAGTCAAAAATGCCAAATCAGCCAGCCTTTTTTTCGTTATTCAACATATGAGTGTCATCACCTCTTTCGTCTTGAGAAGCTGTTATTTCGGACAATAGTTCTTGAAAGTTTTCTAGAAATTTGCCGCAACTCAACCACTTGACATCCGTGTGAAGAACTAAATCAGTGTGTTTAGCTGACTCCCTATCTTCCAACCGCAACTTAAAGAGCCGCCGTTGTAAGCTAAGTGCACAGATGGAATTCACAATTTTACTTGCAATGTCCATAATTTCTCCGTGTTTAAAACATATAATATATATATATATATATATATATATATATATATATATATATATATATATATATATATATATATATATATATATATATATATATATATATATATATATATATATATATATATATATATATATATATATATATATATATATATATATATATATATATGTACACTTGAGGCAAGAAGAATTATTCAGAAATCCGTAGACCTATGAATAATCCTTCCTGACAAGAGCCAGTTCCCAAATCTGCCTGCCATGCACGCAGCCCCCAAGACAATAGTGCAACTAAGTAGTGCCGAAAACGAAGCTAGACTGCAGTTTTGCCCTTATTAGCATCAGTATCGTATATCTCTTCTTAGCATCCTATCGCTACATCGGGGTACACTATCGATTCCAGAAAGGGCGCACCTCGTACATACGAACGAGAGTCGTCCTCTATGGACCGACACGGTGAACCCGCTACCGGACTGCTAGAAAGATATATATATATATATATATATATATATATATATATATATATATATATATATATATATATATATATATATATATATATATATATATATATATATGATGGGATAATGATGATTGCCACCATGTATTTGCGAACTTGAGTACCATCTATAGAATCGGTAATGATTTCTTGTTCCCTTTCGATCAACCGATCATAGATAATCCGCACTTGCCACTGTATTTTTATTTTAATTATTTAAGATTATTGAAGTACGTCTGACAGTTTCTGACGTTTCTACTGAGATGATTTTGAGTTTTTATCAACGTGAAATATTCGATTATCTCCTAAATATTAATCGAAATCGTTTGTGTTGTCAGGCACTGCTTTAATTGACTACAAATCTTAAAAATAATTCAATTCAATTCCATGGGATTGGAAAACTTCCACAGAAATGACATGGACGCACACTGTATTTTTTTGAATAAAAAAATTATTCTTCTTCTTCTTCTTCACTTAGACCTTGAGGTCTGTTTTTTTCCAGGAGATCCCTGTACTATTCTTCATGTGAGATGCACTGCAAACTATCTTTTCAGCCTTTGGAGGGCCTTCCCGTTGGCCGACGTGCTGCTACTGGTTTTCCGTCTCGTACAATACGTGCTAGTCTGAGTTCTTCCATCCTGTCTACATGTTCATTCCATCCTCGTGTGCGTTATCTTGCCCATCGTACAATATCTTCAGTGTTATATGTTTCTCGTATAACCTCGTTCCTAATTCTATCTCTGAGCGATTTTCCCGATATTTGACTTAGCGTCTTCATTTCTGACGTTCTTAGAATTCTTTTGGTTTTGAAGGTATCGGCCGTAGTTTCTATTGCATAGGTTTTGTACTCAATGCTCATATGCTCGTTCTTCCATTCATCTCTCAGGCATCCGGATTTCGCTGCTGCTTTATTTACCTGCTCTCGGACCTCTCTCGCTAAATCCCTGTAACTAGTTATTTGCACCCCAAGGTATTTGAAGGACATTACCTGCTCTACAGTTTTATCATCAATTGCTAGCTTACATCTTCTTGGCTCCTCCGATATCACCATGCCCTTTTTTTTCGGTAGCTATCTTCATGTTGTAATTTTCAGCTTCGGATTTGAAAGCAATCAGGAGTCTTTGAAGATCATCTTCATTCTCCGCCATTATTGCCGCATCGTCCGCGTTGCATACTATTTTTATTTCTCCCATACTCGTCCTGATTGTTAAGGAACAATCTTCTGAATACGTCCCTATAATTCTTTCTCGGCTTCATTCTGTGGGGAGAGGAATAGCTGAAGTACTTCCGGGACAAAACTGATAAATTCCCAATGCTGAATTATTAGTAGGGAAGTAAGTTACATTTGGTGGTCGCGAAGGTTTTCCAGAACAAAAAAATGTGGTATTCTCATAATCATGACTCAATAATAAGTTCAGTGGACAGTTTTCGGAGTAGGCTAATTTTTTAGAGAAATTCTTGCTGATTGAGGTCGTGTGCAAGAGTTTTCGAAATGTCATGTATGTACAGGGGTTTGTTTAGTTATTTCGAGGATGAAACTAATTTTTTCAGTCCGATTCTGCAATTTGAGTTTCGTCCACAAACAGGTTGTTAACATAACCCATGTTTTGGTTGTACGAAATCGGTAGGAAATCAATCCATGCGATTAGAAAGTACTCTAACTACAATTAAGCTATGTAGAACCACTCGTGAACCACCCTGTATAATCTCCGCAAACAAAACAAAAAAGAATTGAATCATTCACATAAACTCGTCTTGACGATGCCACATCAAGTTGAAGCAATATTATTTAATTAACAACAAATTGTAACGGTAATTAAGTGTTTTTCTAATGAAAGCTATAACTTGTAAACCAATATTGGGGTATATTCAGAACCTGCTACGTCAAATTAGTAAACACCAAGTGACATGAGTTATTCATCAGATGAAAAGTGCAATTTTGTTGTCCTGTTAAATCAGGGTACTTTTGAACTCTTTTGATCGTTAGTACATATTGACGGAAATGTAAAATAACAACCAATTTTCTGTTTCTATAATCGTTAGTCGAAACGAAATTTGAATTTTTCTGAACCAAGCCTGTGAAAGATGGAATGTGTACAAAATAATCTTTGCAGGAAACTGAACTTGTTCAATTACCTTGTGCATAACATTTTCAAAATCTAAGATTTCAGAAATATTTACTTGTATGTTTTAATTTTTGAATTTTTCTATTATAAACAAGAACAAGGTTTTGCCTGCTTATTTAATGAAAAAATATAAACTGGTACGTAATGCCCGTAGGAAAAATAACGAATCGTGAAAAATTGGTGAAGGAAACTAGGAGTATACTATTATACTGTCCTTTTCATTAGATATCCATGAAAATACCCCTGCTCGTTCGAATGACTCTTCCTAGCGCAGAGAGGATTTCTTTCATACTTGTTAGTAACGGTGGCAGAAATTTTTTCCACTGGAACTAGATTCTTTGAAAAGAATATTTTTAGTTGACAACTACCAACTGCTTTCCTTTTCAATTTAACACAATTTTAACACCCATTATTAGTTTTCACTCATACGGTGCAAAATGCTGGCTTAGAACTTGAATTCATAAGGGGAAAAACCGATTTTATAATAACTTGAATCAGTCTATTTTAGGGGGGCGTGAATACATATTTAATTCCTATTTAATCATCATACAATATCCATTGCATATCAAAAAGAATTCAATTCGTTAAAATATCTATACCTACATTGCATTGCTCATAATCTCATTGAAGTTCATTCGACTTGCATTATTTCTTCTTCTTTTCAAAATGATAATTAGAAGATTCAGGTACCTGAAAAACTTGGGAGGAAATTTACATGTCGATGATTGCAATAAGGCATAAACCTTTCTCGTCGCTATTTGCCGGATCCGAATTTAACACCGCCAAATTTTTGGCATCGAAAAAAGTCAGTTTTGAATTGGTAGGCGTGACAACAATTCCAATTTCTCTCACAAATTATTTATTACAGAATGAATATTTAGCTTGAAATTTGCAGGTTTTTCCGAAGTCCTAATCGACAATTAATTGGCCCGATTGGGTAATTTAATGAACAAGTAAAGTTGTGATGGTTGAAAGTTCTATCATAACAAAATTTCAAATTTACAAATGAGTGGTTTGCAAATTACAATATGCATATATTATTTTCCTTGATTTGAAAATACATCTTTCTCATTTTCGCAAGATTCCATGTCGATATTTTAAGAGTATCACTGCGATTGAGCGAAAAAATAGTTTAACCTTAGTTAATAATGTATATGTAAATAATCATGTTAGTGCCTAAAAACTTTTCAGGAACAAGGATTGATTTGGCAAAGACACGAATATTGATCGCTGAACAAAATCATATCGATATAGCGGGTATTTGAAGTATGAAACCTTTTTTACGAAGCGCACTCTAATTGTGGACGGATTTATATGGGTGAACTTATGACAAAAAATCGCGAAAAATCAGTAAAAAGTAAAATATTCTTCAAAAAATGAATTGCAACCATCTCGTAGTCCTCATGGAAAGTATTGGTCTTTAATTTGTACTTTCTTTGGTAGATTTGTGTTTGATCGTTTTTCTCTCAGTGCAGTATTTCACTTCACGCTATCATATTAAAATTTGCTCATGCCTATATATTCAAATATTTTCATTACTCTTTAATTTATTTTTAAGGAAAATATTGCACATTATTAAGGAAGAGTACGTACAAAATGACATACACGGACAAAATGAGTTCGAATTTCGACGTTTCTAGCCCGCCTTAGACAACTACGAGGTAAGCCTGAAAGTTTTCAACCTCTACGTAAAGATGGTAGCACCCGTAAATAAAAGCTACTGCTACTATTTTGATTGCTCATCTGTTGACAGTTACTTACCAAAGTTCAGCCATTTTGGATGACAGGTTGTTCTGGAACAGCCGTTTGAGTGAGTTGATGTTAGTGTTTTTGTGAGAATGGACAAAAAGAGTATCGAGTGTCAATAAATATTAGTTTTTGGAAGGTATTACATCTTACAAATTAAAGATGAGATGGATTCTGTGTAAGGGGACTCTGCACTATCATTTACAACAGTGAAATATTGGGAAGCTGAATTTAAACGTGGCCATAAGAATTTGAGAAACGATCAAAAACTGCAACTACCGACGATAACATAGCAAAACTCCACCAAATGGTGCTGACGATCACCGGATTGAAGTGAGAGAGATAGCAGAGGTTATGAACATCTTAATTGAAGTGTTTGTCATGTGTTAACTCAATATTTACACATGAGAAAGTTGTCCGCGCGTTAAGTGCTGTGTTTGCTCACGTTAGACCAAAAACGTTTTTAAATGAACACTTCCAACGCTCTGTTGGCTCAATTTGGGCGCTGATTATTTACTGTAGATGAAACTTGTATACACCAATACACGCCAGAATCAAAAGTACAGTTCAAATAGTGGATTGTTTTTTTGCTGGAAAGTGTTAGCTACTGGATTTTTTAGATAGTCATGGAGTTATTTGAATTGAATATCTTCAAAAAGGAAAACTAATTACAGGAGCATAATACGAATCATTACGTGACTAGCTCCAAGCAGAACGGATGCCCAGAAACGAAGCAGCAGACTGCAGTTTCATCCTTATTAGGAGCTCATCTGTGACATATCGCCTCTCAGCATCATAACTAGCTACATCGGGGTACCCCAACGATTTCAGAAAGGACGCATCTCGTATTTACGCACGAGAGTCGCCCTCTATGGACTCTCCTGTACCAAAAATTTATTGCATGAATGGCAGAGGAAAACGTACACCAAAGAAACGACAAACCTGTTTGATTTCGACTTCCACATCAAACATGAACGATATTAAGTCAAAAACAGCCTGAAGTTCTTTCAGAGAAAAGGACACGAAACATTATGAAAACCTTATTCGAAGTCGACAGTGAAGAAGAAAATTGGCCAAGCAACGCTCAAGATGACGGAAAGGATTGCGCTTGCATATATTCTTCTTCTTTTTAGGACGCCGTCTCCCTACGAAGGTTGGCGATCCAAATGGCTATTGTTGTACTCTCAAAATCTTCATAGATGTCTGTCCGAAACATCTGCGTGAGTCTCTCAGCCATAAATTTTGTCAACGTCCGACTGACCGTTTTCCTTCGATCTTTCCTTCTATTATCAGGCGGAGAATCTCATATCGTTCTCCTCTCTCTGCAGCTTTCTCTCCTTGATTTTCGTGAGGAGTTCTTTATGTTTACCCATTTGCTGCATAATCTCAATGTCTGCCTTATGTGCCGTCCAAGATATTCGCAGTAACACATTGATTCTCTTTTCTGTGGTTGCATCAATGGTCCAGCTCTCACATCCGTATAGAAAAACAGGGAAGATGTAGCAGCGAAGTAATCTGATCCGGAGTTCTAGCCTGAGGTTTCCGTTTACTAGAAGTGTCCTCATGTTATTCAGAGTTTTCCGTGCTTGCGCAATTCTCGATCTAATTTCAACCTAGGTCGCATTGCTAATTGACGAGTATACCCAGGTATTTTATAGATGGCACTTGTGCAATGTTCTCTCCGTTGATCACTAGAGTAACGGGTCCTTGTGATTTTGAGAATACCAGTAGTTTGGTCTTGGATATATTCATATAAAGCCCAAAGTTCTCGATATGCTCTACAATAAGGTCCATAAGGGATTGAAGTTCTGTTATACTGTTGGCTATCACGACAGTATCATCTGCGTATCGAAGGTTACTTATATTGATTCCATAGATCTTTATGCCCGCAGTTGAATTTTCGAGAGGTTAGATGAATATTGTCTCAGAATAGAGATTGAACAGCAGTGGGGATAGCACGCATCCTTGTCTCACGCCTCTTCCTATTGCTATTTCTTCTGATGTGGACCCTTCGATTTTGACTGTTGCTGTTTGGTGCCAATAGAGTTAAGTAATGATCTTCATATCTTGAGCATCGATCCTGGTTGATTTTAGGATGTTGATTATTTTTTGATGTGATATACAATCAAAAGCTTTTTTATAGTCAATAAAGCATTCATGTCCCTACATCTCTGAGCACATTCAAAGAAAAAAGAGCTTCTCGGGTACCCGTTCCGTTCCTAAAGCCAACTTGCCAACGATCAATTACGGACTCACACTTTTTCTATAAATGGGTATGAATGATCCGCAAGAATATCTTCAAGGCCTGGGACATCGAACTAATCATGCGGTATTCGTCACATTTTGATGCTTTATTCGTCTTTGGTAATGTAATTAAAGTGCATCTCAGCCAGTCTGTGGGTATTTTTCCTACTCTGTACGTTCGGCTAAATTCATTAATAATGAGATCTAGACCCACCCCGTCCTTTGCAGCTGCAAGCTTAAAGGTTTCCGCATGCACATTGTCAGGACCAACTGCTCTTCCATTCTTTTGCAGTTTAGGTGCATGTTTGACCTCTTCTTCTGTAATTTCAGGAGCCCTTTCGTTGATTTCGTATATATCGGGTGGTGAATCTGGTCTTATGTCATTAAAGAGATTTTCGGTATATTCTTTCCACCTTTTTAGTTTATCATCTACACCTATAAGACTCTCATTGTTGGAGCCCCTTTACTCCACTGAGACCCATCTGCTGCCTGCCTGTAAGCTTTTTGATATTCTTGTGTAAATTACAGAAATCGTGCTTCTTCTGAAGTATTTCTATTTCCGTGCATTTGTTCACCAGCCATGATTCTTTGGTTTGTCTGCATTTCGCACGAATGAGCCTGTTAACTACATCATATTTATCTGTATTTTTGTGTTTTTGTTCTCTTCGTACATTCATAAATGTGAATATTTCATCGGTCATCCACTCCTGTTTTTTGATGTTTTTTGCAAATCCAATATCGGTCTCCTGGGTCGTAGTCAACGCTTTCTTCAGAACTTCCCATGGAGACTCAATGTCTTCATCCGATTCATTATCTATAGATCTCTCAACTTCTTTCAACCTGTTCTCAAGTTTTTGAATGATTTGTGTTCTTTCTGTAGGATTCTAGAGTTTCCTTATAGCAATACGTTTCTGTCGTGGGGCCAGTTTAGATTTGACAAAGCGGCGTATGTTAATGTCAATCACGACTGGGTTGTGGTCGCTGTAGATGTCTGCCCCATGATATGTTTTGACTGATTTAATAAACTTTTCATATTCTTGTCTTACGAGATGGTAATTTATTTGATTTTTTACAATATGTAACCATCTCAGCAGGTGAACGCCAAGTGTATAAACGTTTATGGAGCTTGAAAAAAGTGTTGGCAATGCTTAGTCGTTGTTTCCAGCAAAACTGCGTAGTCGATCGCCTCTTTCATTCCGTTATCCCAGATCATATCTTCTGACACAATCTCCATCGTCATTCCCTGATCCGATTTTTGCATTAAAATATCCAAGAATTATTGTAATCTCGCCATTTTTGTTCTACTTCTAAGGCTTCTTCGAGATCCGCATAAGGGTCTTCAACCATGTCATGTTATTTTTAGCTTTTGTAGCATGACTCGCTCTTCTAACGGGATGAAATCCACAACAGATTTTTCTAATTCGGACGTGATCAAGATGGCCACCCCATAACGGTGTTCAGGATCATTACCTCCAGAATAATATATGACACCATGTTTGGTCTTTGGTTTCCTGAGCCGGCCATCGGACTTCGCTAAGGCCCAATATTTTGATTTGTAGTCTATTCATCTCTGCATCGACGTTGGCGAGTTTTCCGGCCATGTATAAGCTGCGTACATTCCACGTGGCAATTTGTGTTGTATTGTTATATATTTGGTGTTTGTTGCGTATAAACACCTCAAAAAAGTCTAGGGAACACTTCTGAATATCGATACATCGTATCCAGAACGATCAATATGGATGTTTTTTTCAAGAAACACCTACATCAATTTCTCACCAAATTAAGTAGAGTACCGCAACAGATTTCAGTTGTTTTTTATAAAAAACTAAAAATGCAGCAGATGCGACGCTGCTTTATATTCATTTCATGTATTCAGTGTTTGAAATCAGTTAGTTGGCTCTTTGTTTCTGTTGTAAGCGCAAATAAAAGATTCAAGTATTGTGATTCGACCATGGAAAGACGACATTTGACTAGAGAAGGGATGTTACGAGCCGTTGGCATGCTCCAAGCTGGGAACTCAAAACGGGAAGTATCCAGGGTTCTGGAAAGTAGCCTAAATGTCACAAACCGTTTATGGTCGCGTTTCAATGAAACAGGTAGCATAGAAGAACGCCATGTAGGTCGTTTCAAGATTACTTCAGTCGCCCAAGACCGATTTTTGGTTTTACAAGCCAGAAGAGATCGTACTACCACAGCATCTCAATTAGCTCAAGAGCTATCTCGAGTTCATAATGTACAAATTCCCGACCAAATTGTGAGAAATCGACTGCACGAAGATCAACTTCACTCCAGACGTCCTTTAAGAGTTCCACAACTGACCCATGGAAATCACGCTGCTCGTTTAGCTTGGTGCCAAGAACACGTAAACTGTTATCAAGAGAGGCGGGCCACAGTTCTCTTCAGTGATGAATCTAGATTTAGTTATTATTCCGATTCGGGAAGAATTCGAATATGGAGGAAACCTGGAAAGCAAAACCGTCTCCAGCATGCACGAGAAGTTGTTAGACAGGGAGGCGGATCAGTGATGTTTTGGGGAGATATACGCCTTGATGGAAGAACTGACCTCGTTTTCATACAGAACAACCTCACGGGAAATTCTTACGCAAATGAGATAGTTTTACCTGTAGTGGTACCGTATCTCCAAACACTGGGTTAAAATCCACTCTTCCAACAAGATAATGCCCCTCCTCATCGTGCAGGAGTTGTCTTGAACGTTCTTGAAGAGAATGATATCGATCTTCTACCGTAGCCATCCTGCTTCCCAAATCTGAATCCCATCGAGCACGTGTGGGACACCCTAAAAAAAATCTCCTGCGTCAAAACGTCTTCCATC
Organism: Cryptolaemus montrouzieri; assembly: GCA_013387265.2. Taxonomy (NCBI): domain Eukaryota; kingdom Metazoa; phylum Arthropoda; class Insecta; order Coleoptera; family Coccinellidae; genus Cryptolaemus; species Cryptolaemus montrouzieri. The sequence goes on along the minus strand of JABFTP020000001.1, from coordinate 52,014,198 downwards.
ATGAACAGGAGCTTCAATTAGATGTTCAGGGGACTTGGAATGACTTAGGCCAAAATGTAATAGACAATTTAATATTGAGCATACCGTGATGATGCCAAAGTCTCATTAATAAAGAGGTGGACCTTCTGGGTACTGAAAAATATAAGTGCTTCCATATCGTTTCGAAAATATTAGTTCAGGATTTTTTTTGTGTTTTACCAAATTTCGGCATTTTCAAATTTCAATTTTTTTTTAAAATAGGTGCATTGGAGAAGTCAAATATTATTTTGTTTTCTTGAGATTACATTATATATAATGCATCCTAACAAAAACCGTAAGATTTCGAATTTATAATTCGAATCATCAAATCCATATTTTAAAGATATTGGTAAGTGTTCCCTAGACTTTTTTGAGGTGTTTATTGTAATGACCTTCTTCCCGCTTTAAAGCCTGGAGGAGAATAGTTGCGATGTACAAATTTTTCGCATTGGGTTCACGCGATTCATTCGCGAGCTTTGCCACTAATTCTATAACTTTTGCCGTATAAGTCATTTAGTCTATAAGTAGTATACCATTTTGTACAGAATATATGGACAAAGTGAAGTTTCGTTGTTAAACTAAATTATAATTTTTTCTACTTTGTTTTTCTTTTGAATCTCTGTTAGAATTCAATTCAATTATAAAACGAAAAATTATGAGTGAATTATATGAATGTGCTGTAATTAATGAAAATAAGGTAATCCTTCAGAAACAAAACTAAGTTATTTGTACGTATGTCCCCAACAATTTTAGCTTCCTAAAGGGATTGAGCTTTTCTCATCGATCAGTAATTCACTCGGTGATAATATACCAAGAAGGTCCAAATTAGTCTCCTTAGTCTGCAATTTAGACACTTTCTTTCGTGAAAATTTCTTCTGGAATCACGGCGGGATGCCCCTCATTTTCTGCAAGTGATAAGAAATTAGTGAACAAATCATCGTTTGAAACGTATGTAACAAAATACTGAAATAATCAATCCAGCCGGATGACGTTTATATATAGTGAAGAATAAAGCATATATTTAGTTAAAGAGATAGCAAACTAGTGGGAGTCTCTAAGCTTAAGGATCAGATGAGTAACTTATAAGAATGATCGTAATCAATCGAATAAGATACATCGATGAACTTCAAGTGTCCTTCTAAAGTTCCAAAATAACATTCTACGTTCTCACGTTTGCTTGTTAAGAACTTCGGTAAACACTTTTAACCAATTTGCATAGCGTTCGAATAATTCTCAGGTACAAACATTCTCACTGTCGTGAAGTGAAAAATTAAAATTAAAAACTGAAACTTATCTATTTCAAAAAGTTTTCAAATTAAGTCCTATGTTTTATCTGTGCATGTTCTTTGAAGTACACGGTCTCTAGTTGGGAAGTTGGAGAAAAGTCTAAATAAAAGCAATATAAACAGTTCGCTATCTGAATGGACACAGTTCAGGAAGAGAGCAGGTAAGAAAAAACAATATTTCTCGGAAGTCGGACTCAGGAGACAACTCATTTCCTCTTACAAGCACCAGAAATATTTTGAGGAAAATAATGTTTTAGGAAGAATGGGGTTGCTGGCTGTATCAATCCTTAATTGTTCAACTTGTACCCATGAATTCGAATAGTTAGTTTAGAGAATGTTACACAGGGTGATCTATTTTTTGTAGAAAGACTTCAATAATCGACAGAATATGTTATTTTAAGGCGATTTTCACCCCATACTTTCGCCAACGCTTCATTTTCGAAATACAGGGTGTTCAAATTTCAAAACAATCATTTTGATTTCTTATTAACTACTTCTGAAATTTTACAGTGCTCTACGCCACTGAATCTCTCGAATGACATATTTTGTTTTTTAAATTTATAAAGGAACCTTTGTCTCTCTTCTCCTTGAATGTGTGTCTCAACTGTGATGGTTTTCAATGAAAATCAGTTCTTTTCAATCTACACTGAGCCGATAAATTACCATGCAATTTCAAAATTTCAAATTTCTTTTCTGGTAGGCAACTATTTATTAGCATATGTTTCTTCCAGATATATCTGGACATAGGAACAAAATTCGATGATTTTTCTTAGCGCACATATTTTTCTCTTCTCTTGACATTTTGCAACATTTTACATTTGAATTAGTCAAGAACATTTATATTTATATTTTCTGTACATTCATTCGTCTGAAGAAGCTACGGTGTAGTGAAACGCGTTACGAATCGCAATTATTAAGTAAAATTCCTTAAAACACAGTACTTATTATTTATTATTTTTATTATCAATATTTTACTCATAATGATAACAGCACTTTTTGATCAATTTTTGCCAGTAACGTTTGTTCTTCCTGAAAATTTTAGTGCAACACGAATCAAGCGATTTATCTGGCCCCGAAGAATGGGCTGAAACAGTAGATGACTCAGGTTGATTAAATGGGGTGTCCTATCTTACTGTTTCCAGAATGATTCGCAGGCACAAGGACACTCATAGTCATGAAAGGAAACGTAGGTAACGACGACTTCGATCAACAACGACGATCTATTACCCGCTATTTGAGAATTTATTCGTTGAGACAACGGTTCGTTGGTGATACGTAACTTAAAATGCAGATTCTACAGAACATGGGAGTGTAAATTAGCACTGAAACGATACGATAACATCTCAGGAAATTTTCTTCTTGGCCTCGTGTCGCAGCTCGAGTCCTAGCTTCCAGCACATCAAAAAGCCCATTTGCTAAGGAACATTTTGATTGGTTAGAAGCTGATTGAAAGGGAGTCGAGATTTCATCTTTCTCATTGTAATCGACGTTCTATGTATCGAGAAGAATATCGTCGAACGCTCGCACGGATCTGATAATTTGCATCAAACATGGGTGAAAACATCACCAAGCTCATATTGTTACGAACTACCTTCAAGATAACTAAATCAGCTCGATGGAGTGGCCTGCATGAAGTCCAGACTTCAATCCCCTCGAACATATCTGGAACATTCTCAATAAAAGATTAAGAAGCAAGCAAAACCAGCCAGCTACAGCGAATGAAGTTCGTAACAGCCTGATCGAAATTTGGAACGAAATGGATCAGAATGTTAGAAGGGCCAAGATTTTGAGTATGAATCGTAGATATCATGTGGTAAATCTCGGGGTTGAAATATCCGGTATTAATAGGTTTTTTCCATAAGTTTTGCATTTTTCATTAGTAGTACCATTTTCATTTCGATTATTCTCAAGCAGTCTTTAGACTTACTGAAAAAATAATTCTTCAACATATCAAGAATTTCTTTGAACAAATTTGAATTTTCGATTTTGCGCGTTAACGTTTTGGTGCAGTGTATGAAACTACTATTAAAATTTCAGATTCATCAATTGAGATATCTATGAAAACAACCAACAACAAATATTCTGAATATCAATAGTTGAGATCAATCTTCAAAACTTGACGAATTTTCGATTTATTAAAATAATCGGCAGGAGATTCCTTCTTCATTAATTCAATGTTGTAATCGTTACCTCTTCTTTTCATAGTATTGAAAATTTATAATTTTTTTGATAGATCTACGGTACTTACTTTTTTCATATTTTATTGTTTTTTCTACTGGTGGTTTATTGTGTTCCTTGAGGTTTTTTAATTTTATCTCGTTTATACAAGATACCTCTTCAATTCAAATATCAAGAACAAATCTGAATTGATTTTTGATACGAGTTGGAAATCCTTCAGCATCGGTGAAGAGTACAGACAAAGGTTTCCTCGGAATAAATAAGTCAGATAAAAGGCAGAAGAGAGTGGATAAAAGGCAAGAAAAAATATATTCAATACTTGATCAATTCAAGGAACATCCAATAATAAGCAACTCCTGAGTTTTTCCTATTCTTGATAAATCGAAATGAAAAATTCTTCCAATTTTGAAGAATGAAGGCAGGCCGCTTTTGATCCTCGACATTTCAGAGTCTCCATCAAAGATGTGAATTCGCAAAACTAGAATTAAGCTGATGGGTCTTCTATTCACAAAATGGTGATAAAAAATTTCCTGAATAGCATACTATGAACAGACGACGAGTCCTTCTTTACTCGACAAGCAGTAATATATATTCATAATCAACATGCTTGTTTACATGAAAACAAACATGCTTTTGGTCTGAGAGAATTTCAGAATGCCTTTAGTGTGAATACATAACTTAGATAATGACCAACTTCTGGTACCCTTTTCTTCACTTCATCGAATAAATGGTGAACTGTTTAAAGAAATCTCAAGTCATGCACATGACAATATTTGGAAAAAAATCCCACTAAATTCTGAGGGATGCATAGGATGTAGAGGACCTGCTTCGTGGACTTCACGTTTCTCAGAACTAAGTTTGCTAGATTTTTAGGAAATGTTTTTATTACATTCACTAGTCTTTTTTTAAGTCTGAAGAAATCGATCTGAAATAGGTCATTTGTTCTATCTAGCACTAGTATTTTCTAAGTCTAAAAAACATCGACCAAAAATAGGTACTTTGTTACCGTGTAAATGTTTAGATGTTCTATCTATCTGTACTCACCTGCCGGATAAATCTTCTAATGTTGTCTATTGGATCTTCTTTGACTTTTTACTTTCCTATACCTGGTGAGCCTAGACGCTGGAGCTATTTGAATACAAAGGTGTGATGCTCATATGAAAAGTATTTCATTGTTTCATCTTCCTTGTGATGAAGATCATAGTTTTTGACACAGTCCTTCTTATTTCTCTTCTTCGCAGTAGAATCAGATCTGTTGTAAGATTCTTTGAAGGCTTTGTTCCCAGTTTTTTCAGGTTTTCTTGCTTCAACTTTGTTTTTTGTCACCCATTGCCTCCAATCTATTCCTAACCAGTTCATCTTATTTGTCATTACCGCCCGAACGAAATAGTTATATTCTTGTTCCGAACCAACCTTTACAGGTTGTGTTATTTTGGAGCTATGTAAAAAACATAGCTCTGCCTGGTAGACAGTTCACTGTTCACGTTGGTTTTCGCTTATGGACTCTTCAGGAGTTGACAAGTAAATACCAGAACCTCTCTACCATGCTTTGTTTTGGAGCCATCTGTGTATTACACTCTGTCAGATTGAAACAGGGCTGATGGAAGGAATGACTCTCTGGAAATAACTCTTGAAACTGAATTCTGGTACCATATAATCAAATATAATAAGTACCTTCACTGTAACACAGATGATATTGAAGTGAATTTGAAGACCCTTTGAAGATGCTTTCAGTATCCTCTAATCACCAGTAGATTTTCACAATAATACTGAATATTGAATCGTGGGATTATATTGCAAATTGAATATCGTGTATCTTGAAGACGAAGCGTTTGCGGACATATATTCACTAATGAAGGCAATATAAGATAATGCGCTCTAGTAGCTGTTCATGGTTTGCAGTAAATTTTATTCTTGAAATATTTAATATTGGGAAATTCAATGTTTATTGGTGTTTCATCAAAATAATTCTCGAAATTGGTTGTTCTTCATTTTTGATAGATCAAAACATAGGCTTGTTCATTGATTGTTTCTCAATTGTAATTACTTCATTCTTCGATTTTCGACAGAATTAATTGTTTGTAAATATGAAACGAAGCTATAATACTTATGAAAACTGAAAATTCATAAAGAATAAATGGGAACATTAGAGAATGTTGATTATACTGAGCAAGGAAGTTCTCTGGTGCGAAACTTTAATAATGTAGAGATCCACCTTTGTTTATTTGTTCAGAGATTGTGGTCTAAAGAATATCGAATAACGAACCGTTCCGCAGTCAATTTATCTCTCTAAAAAAATGCAATCATCCATGTATTCCATGCTAACTTGGAACATTTGGGAACTTTAATGAAAGCAACCCACTAAAGTCTACACAATCCAATTAGTATACCACGGCAACACTGGAACTCTTGGTAACAGAATGAAATTTATGTAAAGATGCAACCTAGATGTTTTTTATGTGTATTATCATTTTATAAAACACTGTTTCGTGGATAATAGTTTGTAGATTGCTTATATGAAAAGTGAGTATAAAAATAGATTCGTAATACAATAAGTAATATATATATATATATATATATATATATATATATATATATATATATATATATATATATATAACTAATATATATATATATATATATATATATATATATATATATATATATATATATATATATATATATATATATATATATATATATATATATATATATATATATATATATATATATATATATATATATATATATATATATATATATATATATATATATATATATATATATATATATATATATATATATATATATATATATATATATATATATATATATATATATATATATATATATATATATATATTTCCAATGAGAGGTTTCTTTTAATATTGAGAAAATACGAGTATATCTTTAGGGAAATTAATATATGTTTATTTCATTGACAAGAGGAAAATATGCCATTAATGATGAAAAACCATATCAGCCAAATAGCCGCGACGGCTTCGTTTGCAAGACCATATCCTCTTCATGAAAATTTCCAAAACAAATTCGCATAACTGCGGCTGTATGTCTCCGATAACTTCATGAATTCCATCTTTAATATTATCATAGACCTTATCTTTCATGTAGCCCCAAACGAAAAAATTTAAAGGTGTTGAATCACAAGATCTCGGTGGCCACCATTTCGAGGAATAGCACGGTTAGGAAACTTTTCTCATAAAAGAACGATAGTTTCATTGCATGTGTGACACGTAGCGCCGTCTTGTTGAAATTAAACGTTGTTCAGATCAATCCCCCCAATTTCGGCCATTAAAAATCAGAAATCATCGCTCGATAGCTCAATCCATTCACCGAAACAGTAGATCCAGACTCATTTCCGAAGAAGCAAGGTCCAATGTCATTCTCCATCCAAAAACCGCACCAACTAGTGACACACTGAGGATGGAGAGGCTTTTCAACAATAAGTCGGGTTATCCGAGCCCCAGAGGCGACACTTCTGCATGTTGAGGTAGCCACCGAGGTGGAAATTGGCCTTTCCACTTAAGATGATTTTTCGATGGAAATCCAGATCATTTCAAGAACCCAATCAGCAAAGATACGTCGTTGTCGATTATCGGCCGGGTTGAGTTCTTGTGTAAACTGAACTGAGCCGTAAGACCCAAATATTCATGCAAAACGGTGTGATGACGTTTGTAAGATGCGCAATTCCAAAGAACGACGAGGAATGGATAAACCTGGATTTTTTCAACACTTTGGGCTACAGCAACAATATTCTCAGTTGTTCTCGTGCGTCGTTCATGGGTTCGATTCTTCACATTACTTGGTCCAACAACTCGAATTTTTCCACCAGTTTCACTATTGCCGGTCGAGAAGGCGCTTTACGAATACCCAAAAGTGTTTTAGTTTTGCGAACTGTGACTGCAAAATTTTCATAATTTTTGTAGTGAATTTTAATAATTTCAATGCGGTGTTGAAGGGTGTATCGTCGTTTCATTTTTACTAGTGGCATAGTTTCTACAGAAACAGATACTGAAATAGCGGGCTATTCAAAATGAAACCTCTTATTGGGAGCAATATATATATACTACTGACTGACATATTGTGTGAATCAAATCTGATTAATTCATTGGATTTATCGGGTTTAAGCAGTCAAGGGGCTATTGTGTACTTTTTATTTCAATTTACTAGCTTTCGGACAATATCTTGTCCTTCAGGTGTCCTATAATAAAACAAATAATTAATATAACGATCACATGAACACACAATAGCACCTTGACTGCTTGAACCCGATAAATCCAATGAATTAACCTAACGCAGTCGATATCACTCATAAAAAAACAAATCTCATTATTTAATCAATTTTAAAACTTTTTGTTTTCCTGCAGTTTTTCGTATCTCTCACAGTTTTTGAGATGAAATTCATCGAAATATCTCTCCCATTTCAAAACGCCGCAGTGGCTTGCAAAGATACTTCGACGATTTCTATCTGGAAAACAGTGAGGGATACGGAAAAAATGCAAAATACAGAAAAGGTTTCAAATTGAACAAGTAATCACAAAATACGTCACCAGCGTATGAAATAGATTTTAAGGGGCAAAGAAGGGACATGACCCGGAAAAAATATCACCTTGTAAACCTTCACATAATTTCGTGTTATCTAGTGCTGTAGATCTCCGTGAGTGACACGCGTATCGAATTTGACCTCGAAATCATAACGATCGAAAGAATTGTCGACAAAATATCTGAATTTTGTCGATATGAATTGAATGATCAATAGATACGGAAAATATGCAATTTTTGAAAAAGGTTTGTTAAAATAACCGACCTAGTCGATTTTATCTTTCAAACGCTTCAGTGGTGTACCACAAAAAGATGGGAGAGAAAAAATGGCAGCCTGACCTGTGAAAAACTATCGAATAAGTACCATTAGAAGTATACGAAAAACGGGTATATTGACTTTTGGACTTCAAAGTACGGAACTACCTCATAAATATATTTTTAATGTGGTAGTACGTACGGTTATTTTAGTAACGAAACCCAACAAAAATTTCAGAATTGATGTGTTGGTTATCTCGTCTGTATGATGATATTTCATTTTTATAAGAGCAAATTTTTTTTCTTCAGTTCTAGGAAACTAGTCTGTTCGTCTTGATATTGTATTTTCAGACAGTTTTTTTATTTACAAGATTTCTGATTATTTTGGGAAACCTCGAACGCGTAAAAGTCAGTTTTTAAAAGCAACTACACATTGTTAGTTCATTCAAATGAATTTTTAACTGATTTCGATCTGCATTAGGTTTTCCTATACCTAAAACAGCTTTTTTTGTTTGATTTATACGAATACTCGATTATGTTCTTTTTTGCAGTATATCTCTGATCGTTTGTTATGATGAACTACTTTCTAGTGCTCTTTAGGAATTCTCTTGCACCCAACAAATTTTTGATTAAATATATAGTTTTCTAGTAAAAATATACTCTTGGTATTATTTTTATATACAATTTACACTAGAGCACATAAAAATGTTTTTTACTAATTAGCTGCAGAAATATCGAAATTAAGTTTGTGTTTATCATTTTAACATTTTTGATTTGGTTCATAATTGTAATATATAGGTTTGTTAGAAATGGGGTATGTTTTCGTGTTGAAAATATGGATTTTATTTGAAATTATGATGAATAATTTTTTAAAATAAAAATGAACTCGGTTTTGATGATAGATTGAAACGATCTTATGCATTTTTTTTATTGTTTCAGCTATCTTGCAATAGGGAGAGAGACGTCAAATTTTCTTTCCATGGAACAACATCCCAATAGGTTGACAGTGAATGATACTGTGGAAAGACATAATTCTTTACCTATGGCTAGGCGATCTTCCGATATTATTGCCGCACTTAGGAGACCATCTCAAGCAATGGCTCTTTCTGCAGCTCATGCAATTATGAACCAGAGAAGATATCTATCAGGGTTTGTATTATTTCGAAATGCACAAAAAATTTAAAAGCCTATGACACTTTCAATGCGAGGGGTTGTTTTTCAAATTTTGCATACGTAGCTGATGTAGGATATCTTCTTGAAAACACTTCGAATAAGGTTGACTTTTATCGATGTTTCTTCACTTTACACGTCTAAACATACGCCTGTGGTATCCAAGCATAAAATTTTTCATGAAAAAATTATTGTACGATTGTCATCCTAATTCATCATAGCGACAGCCAAAAATGATTTTTTCTATATACTCTATACTAGACGTTTAGAAAAGATACTTAAGGAAGTGATTGCTGAAAACATTTCATAAAAAAGTTCATATAAACATAGGTCTTCAAATACTTCGTTACTGATTCACAGGCTGTCAAAGTTTAATCGAAAGATTGAATTTTTCGTAAACCGCTTGAGATATTGAGGTGAAATTTTGGGGTATCGAAAACTTTTGAAGGTTCATAATTTTCAATATGAAAACAATATTTTGGACTCACCAGAGATTCAAGTATGCGCACTACGCAGTTTATTCTCAGAGAAAAAACTAGAATGCTACTGGTTTTTCCTAAACAAAATAATATTTTTGAATTTCCCAATTATCTTTCAAGAAAAAAGCTCTTTTCACATTTTTTTCTACGACACCAAGTTTTTAAGTTAAGGAAAGTTGAAAACTTTTCTGGAATTCAATTGATAATACCTGTTCTATGCTTAGTCATAGTTGTGTTTAAAAATGATTAACGCCAGTGGTATTTGAATGTTTCTGTTTTTCAACAATTTAGCATCTATTGAATATGAATTTCAAATCGGCTATCATGAATCATTATACCAATGCTGTGATGACCGACATGTACTTTATGTATGGACGTGCTGACGGAAATACATTAGAAGCTTGACGAAAATAGATTGAAGGATTTCCAAACCATGTTCCTCTCGATAGAAAGCATTCATCGATGCCTATATGACAAAGGCACATTAAGACGATATGGAGGAGCAGGAACGCCAAGGGAAGTAAGAACGGTAGAGCTGGAAAATAAGGTTCTTGCAATAATTCAAGACGATCATGGTACCTCCACTCGAAAAACTGCTGCAGCTTTAGATGGTATTAATGACAAATGCTTCATTTGGTGTATCCATTCCACCTACAACGCGCACAAGCACCTCTTATCGATTTTCCTGCCCGTACTGGCTATTGTCAATGGCTTTTGCGTAAGTTGATTCGAATTTCTCAGTTTCTTATGCTGATGCTGTTCACTGTTGAAGCAAGTTTTCCAAGAAATTCTATAAAGAATTTTCATAATATTCATATGTGGTGTGAAGAAAATCCACATCAGACATATGAAGATCGATTTCAACAGCTGTTCTCGCTGAACGTTTTGATCGGTATTGTGAGTGACTGCCTCATTAGACCAGTATTTTTACCAGGGAGACTTATGAAGGAGGTGTATCCCCACATTTTAGAACACACGCTTCCAGAAATTTCGGTGGATCTTCCTTTCTCAATAAGACAAACGATGTGGTTTATGCACGATGGCGCATTTCAGTTAAGTTGCTCGTGACTTCCCAACTCAAGAGTAAGGAAATCGCTGGATTGGTCGAGGTAGACCTCAATTTAGGCCTGCTCGGTCCCCAGATCTAAACTCCCTCGATTTCTTGCGGTCGGGTCATTCGAAGTCTTTGGTTTACACTATCGCCGTGGCGAATGTTGAGGATTAAGAAGATAGTATCATAGCTGGGTGCTACTCGATAATAACAGATCCTGGTGTTTTTGAAAGAGTTCGTCAATCAATGAAGAGAAGACTGGATCCTTGCATCCGAGCTGGAAGAGTTCACTTTCAAAAGCTTTTGTAATTTTTTTAAGAGGTATTGGTGTTACTCAAAATCTTTGTTTTGCCTTGAATTAAACATTTGGTTTCCAAAGAGGTAATTTAATAATAAAAAGACAAACAATACGATGATTCTTTCAATCGAATATTACGTGTTGTATAATGAAATGTATAGACTTTCTTTTTTATTCTTCTCAACACTTTTTACTCAAAAATGTGTATCCTACAAAAAAAATGCGGGGGAAGCTTTTTTCTTGAAGAATAATATGAAAACTCAAAATTATTTTTTATTTTCGACAAATCAGTAGCGTCTTAGTTTTTTCCTTGAGTAATATAATATTGTTTCGTATTGAAAATTATGCATTTTCGGAAGTTTTCGTTTTTACTTCAATATCTCAAGCGGTTTACGAAAACTTCAAATTTAACTACTTCTTTCGATTAAACTTTAACAGCCTGTAAATCGGTAAGGTAGTATTTGCGGACTTATGTTTAGATGAAATGACTTCAGCAATCACCTCCTTAAATACTGCCGTGTCTTTTTCAAACACCTTGTATATAAATTCTTTTGAACTGAGGTGTATGAAATTTGGAATGATTCCTTAATCAATTCATGAACGAAAATAGAAACGAACTTTGTCAATTTTTATAACTAGATGAAGCTACAACTCATGAATGCAGTGACGGATAGAGAGGGGAGTCCAGATGGTTCGGACACCCTCCCCCCAGATATCTTCATGATGAGAAATTTTGTACTTCATTTACGATTGTGTCATGTAAATCTTCTTCTTCTTTTGAGTTTTCTGTTTTCACTCCATTTCGAGATGTAGCTGTTCAAAATGAAACCATAAAATATAGTTTTCAATTCCAATGAGTGTGAGTTCTGCTGTGTTGACAACTGAGTTATCTGATCATGATGTACAGATTGTCTGTTTGGGTTTATCTGGTGATAACGTCAAATTACCAAATTTCAAATTTCGTCCAATAACACAAATGGGTCTGAACACCATGCATGATATTCTTCAGCAGTTAAACTGGGATTATGCTACAGATGAGAGTTCGGATCCATCTGAAGCTTGTAGAATTCTTCACCAAAACTTCTTGAACTCTATTCTTATATCTTTTCTTGAAAAAACTGCACGTGAAGAGAGAACACATGACAATGGCTGGTTTAACAATAACTTGAAGGATCTACGAGATAATTTGCGACTTGTGAGTGGGCTTTACGATAAATATGAAACTGAGCATTTCAAAAATATGCGCAGACGGTTTCGCGTTTTATATAGACTGGAGCTGAAGAGAGCAAAAGTTGCATACAATGACAAATTAATGAGTGAAACCTCAAATAGAAGTAAAACACTTTGGAATATTGTCAATAAAAAAAAGAAACAACAACAGCAATTGTTTTCATAACACTTTCAGTCCTCAGAAATTCAATGACTATTTTGTCTCGATTCCATTGCAGATTTCTAAAAGTCTTGGTAATTGTACCGGATACCCTGATGCTACGTTTAGGAGGGTCATACCGCCTGATGCTAACTTTGATTTTTCTGAAGGCACTTATAATGAAGTGAGGGATGTTGTCCACAATCTGAAGAATAGTAAATCCACGGATTACTATGGACTGACCACTATTGTTTTGAAGAAGAACAGCAACTCCATCATTTGTCCTTCCACTTCACTGAATCGATGTCTTCGGGCGGGGATCTTTTCTGGATGTCTCAGGGTCTCAAAGGCCATTCCAAATTTCAAAAAGGGGGAGCGGAAGGATGTTGTAGATTATCGGCCCATCTCTTCAGTACCACGTTCATCAAAGGTATTAGAAAAACTGATGTGTAACCAAATTGTTAGCTATTGTGAGTCAATGAATCTTGAAGTATCCAATTTGGTTCTAGAAAAGGCAACAGCACCAGTGATGCTGCTATGGGTTTTGTCAGTACTGCTGTTGAGTGTCTTGAACTTGGTTTGCACTCATTGACACTTTTCCTTGACCTATCCAAGGCGTTCGACTGCATTTCTTTCATGACAAGCTCCTGTGGAAACTTGGAGCCTACGGTTTCAAGGATACAAGCGTTGCTTTCATCTTCTCATTATTGTCTGTTAGGCAGCAAGTTGTCTTCGACAGTGGTGTTTTCTCTGGGAAGAAAGCAGTTGAGATGAGTGTTCCACAGGGTTCTATAATGAGACCAATACTGTTTCTCATTTTTATGAACGACTTCCCTGATTTCATCTCAGCAGCTTCAAGTACCATTTATGCGGATGATACAGCGGTCTCAGTAAGCAGTACAGATCTTGCTGAACTACGGTAGCTGTCGGGGGAGGCGCGATCGATACCTTGAAATGGTTCAATGGTAATGAACTCAGTATGAATGTAAATAAGACACAGATCTTGTTGATCAGTCTGAGACATAGAGGTGGTGTAGATCATGATGAAAGGAGTGGTGTATGTTTTCTGGGTGTCCACTTAGATTCCGGTCTTAGATGGGATAGACATTCTAGTCATTTGTCATCGAAAGTTAGCAGTAATATATTTGTTCTGAGGAATCTCTCCTGTTCGGTTTCACGGAATATCTTTAAGACGGTTACTTTGCACTGGTTGAGTCTCATCTAAGATACTGTATATTGGTGTGGGGCAATTGTGCAGAACTTCAGGCCTTGTTCAGATTGTAGCGCCGTGCCATCAGAGTACTGGGGGCCTTGGCTATATAGAAGACTGCAAGCATATTTTTAAAATCTTAATGTCCTAACATTGTCGTCTCTATACATTTTTGAGTGTCTTGTCCATGTGGAGAAGAACTTCCACCTATTCAATCTCAATGACCACACTCACACTCATAACACCAGGCATGCTTCTGATATTAGAAACGATTATTTAGGCTCATTAGGTCGCAGGTACTCAGCCTTGATGGCTGTGAATTTTTTCAATTTATTATCCATTCAAATAAAAAATCTGCCTCTGAAGGAATTCATAAATCAAATCAAGAACATTGATAAGTAATGTTTTATATTCTTCTGAAGAATTCAATAAGATAAGTTTTCTTTCTTGGTCGCTAGGATGGGTAAATTGTTTAATTTTCTGTATCTCCTGTGTAATGTACTAGAAATTCTTTGTAGGTACTTACAAAATTTTTTGTTTTTACAGTTTTCAATAGACGATTGGCAAACCATTTGTGATTCGATTCTGTAGTAATGCATCAATAAATTATTCATCTATCTATCTGTTCTTTATTCGCAAACGAAAAAAGCTCGAAGTTCTGCAGAAATTTTCAGTACAACACGTACTTGTCTTATCAGTATTTTTTCATTCATCCACTTCGTCTAGAAATGGGTGCAATCTCCATTCTCTTCGTTTTTTCATTTAAACTTTTTTGGAAAATATAATTCATCTATGAAATGAATATTTCTTCGGACCTCATTTTTAAAGAAATGTTTTTTCAGGAAAATGCACATTTTCATAGAAAAAATGTATTGAATCAACTGTATCTAATATTTGAAGAAGTTCGAAATCGCAAAAATTCAATTAGGCTTTCGTCATTTCATATTATTGGAAGCATTGTTATTTATTTTGTATCATTTGATAGTTTTCATTCTATTCAAATAGTCAAGTTCTTTATCTCATAAGATATATCCATATTCTAATCATAAGGTGACAGTCCCGCATTATGTGTACGGATTATCGGATGGAAACGCAGCATTAGCAAGACGCTTGCTTGTTCTCGGAACTATATGAGATGGTCCCAGAATTTTTGACAGGGTTCGCTCTTCTCTTAGAAGCTGCGAACAGTCGGTTATGCTGAAGAGGGAATTAACACTCAATAAAAATGACTAACTTTGTAATATTTTAAAATCAAGAGTGAAAACCGGTTCTTAAACACTACAATTTCAGAGCTAATTATCTTAGAAAGCATTCCAACGAATAAAACACTATAATTGTAATCAACATCAAACTTTTCCTCATTAAAGAAAAATCATATATTTCATGTGATTATTTCAATTAAACAGTTAGTTAGTGAATTCTTTCTTGTTAACATTTTTCATATTATATGTAGAATCCCATCACGTTCTAAAAATTTCATAGGTTATCAGATTGAACTCCTGTATTGCTGACCTTGTGGTGACAACGAAGATCCTTCGAATGTTGATTTCAACATTTATGTCGCAGTCAATTTTCCATTGATATCTGAGAATAATTGGGTGATTGCCGTTAATTGACTGATTTAGTAAAGCTAGGATTGTGTTTGATTCCGTCATTGCATGTTTCGAGATTGGCATTGGCTCTGGTTAACCGTGCGAAATTATGGGTCCATAATCACCATGTTCAGGTTCTATGTCCGACAAAAAGATGATCAAATGTTTTCGAATTCAGGGATATATGGGGAGAATTTTCGTTGAGAAAAAATCTGTATTGTTCAATTCAGGATTTGCTCTAAAGTGTATATAGCCTAGAATTCTTCATTTGGATATTTTAGGATTTCGAAAAATATGTCTTATACGGATCTGTCCACCATTTGTTTTGATTTATTTTTATTAGCCGCATTAACCACTAAGGGTTATTAGTGGAGAATAGAATGCCTACAAAATACAAGACATAGTCATAAATGGTGAAATGTAATTTTACCGAATTTGGTATGGGTTTATATTTCAGAACAATTCAGTGTTTAAATTCTGTTGATCCATAGCGAAGTTTCGAGGTAGGTGATTCTCCATCTGCTGCGTTAAACGGTACATTCAGGACACTCGCACAAGATATGGGATATGGTTATTTGGTCATGACAATTTTGCCAAAATAGCTAAAGTCAATGATATGTGGCCTATCCTAATGTGATTTACTCTGACTTGCTATCTTCTATTACTGCTGGAAATTTATCACCGTCAGTTTGTAAATCACGATTAGTGGCTGAGACACTGCAAGCTGATCGGCTTCCTCATTGCCTGGTAATGCCATATGGCAGGAGAAACATAGAAGTTTAACAGTTTTGTTCTGACCATGGTGATTGAGGGAGTTGGATGATAGGGTGCCGCATGTATAATTGCTTCAAATCTTCCAATGCACTGAGTGATGATCGAAATTTCTGTACCAACTGATGATACATTTCTTTAAAGCCTGTTATATGGTTCACATTTCACTGCTGTTGATACTGTTAGTTAGAAAGCGGAATTCATTTTTCCTTTCTTCGGCTGATATTGCTCCTGCAGCTCCGTTTTGCGTTTAAGAAGCATCAGTGATATATAATACGCTAAGATTAGTTTGTAAATGGATTCTGAGGATGAAGATTGGAATGAATGAATGTTTGTGAGGGTCTGGTGTTAGCAATTCAAACTATCCATGGAGGGTATGCTAGCTGATATGTTAGTGAGCGTTTAAATTTTTATATCGAAATTGGTTCTAAAAAGTCTTTCTGTTGAAGAATAATTACGGGTTTTTTGAATTTCTGAAATTGTATAAGAAGAAAGGATGATGAAGTGGTTTATGTTAGATTTTGTATCTAGATACAAAACACAACGATAAATATCCTCGATGGAGTCCTAGAACTTGCTCTTTTAGTAGGACTCTGGGGCTCCGAATCAGACTTGAGCGATAGGCTCCTGATATTGTACGCATAGATAATATCTATGTATACACAGGGTGTCCGTGAATTGCGTGCACAACGTAATGCCACAGATTCTTCAGCTCGAATAAGTTTCTTCGTTTGGCCTCTAGAGATCGCCAAATCCAAAGATTTTTTCTTATTTTTCAAATTTTTCGAGAACGAGTCGATCGATAGAAACTATATTTGGTATGCGTTATTCTCATTTTTTGGTGATCCACTCAATGAACTTGACGTTTTACAAGTGTCCCTTGAAACTTGAACGTGTTTTTAATCAACCATAATTTTTCAACTGCCTGCGTTTGAGCAAAACTGTTTCAGACATTGAGTAGCTAGGCTAATTGTCAAACTTTTTTGCCTCGCGAAAAATTTTGATATGATGAGCAGTTCAATCACAAAAAACCGTCTTTTATTTCATGATTTAATTTTTTCAACCACCTAGCAAGTCGAAAATATCACTTGTAACCATGGTGGCTTTGGATTTATTTCTGGTGTCTGGCAGATTGTCATTTTATTAGACTTGACAACCAATTGTTGACACAACAGTTTTCTTTAAGTTCTTAACTAGGTATTTTGGTTATTAGCCACGGAGATATACAGTAAGTTTGAAATAGTTTATATGGTTATGATGTACGGATTTTGTCAACCAAGACAGATCAACTCTTTCTTAGCGGCACCTCAACCATAGACACCAGCTGCAACACCAACAACATGGCCTCTCCATGTTGGTTTTAGGTGTTGCTATGTCCAACCTCATACTCAGCACTTCATTGTCCTCAATTTCAGACTGTAGGGCATCCGGCACAAAGCCGAAGTTACCCGCTTCATTTTAACTACTCCTCTTATCACAAAATGAAGAGGGGCAAGCCCCAATATCAGTTCCATGGCCGCAGTGGGTGTTGAGCGAAAGGCTCCTGTAATCATCATGCAGGCTGTTCTCTGAAATTTAGAGAGCTTGAGTTGGCATTGCTTCTTAAAACTGCGCTCTCACCGAGCAATGCAGCCGTGAGCATTACGTGGTCTAACCACCATCGCATATAGCCACTGGAGTTGCTTTGCGGCAAGACCTTTTTCGACAGGTCCTTTGACATGCCCATAGAGAATGTCTAGGCTTGTGTATTGTGTTTTCCAGGTGCGAATTCCACGTGAGTTTGCTATCCAGGCTTATCCCCAGATATTTCGCTTCTTCCACAACCGGAATAAATACCCCGCCCAGGGTCGGGGGGGAAACAAATATCCTCCTCTTACGGGTAAACGGTACCATAAGGGTTTTGTAGCGGTCTATGCTAAGTTCATATCCTTCACGCCACCCCTGAATCGCAGACATAGCCTCCTGTAGTCTGTCGGAAACATCGCTATCATCTCCGACAGCCAGAATGACTATATCATCAGCGTATGCTTGTAAATAAACATTTAGTGCGCCAATTATTGCCAGAAGGTCATCAACTAGCAAAGACCACCACAGAGGGAATAGTACTCCTCTATGGGCAGTCCCTGCCAGCCGCAAAAGTGACTACTTCTCCTTTCAATAAAGTGTTGATCACTCTGGCATTTAGCATGTTACTAATCCATTCCGCAATAATATTTGGTACTCCTCTGGCTCTCATAGCCCCACACAGTGAGTCAGTGGGGGCCGCATTAAACGCATCTTCAATGTCCATGAAGGCTGCATCTGCAGTCTCCTTGCGTGTGATCCACCCGACAAAGTTGTTAAGTGTCAGATCGGTTGATTTAACTTTTTGATAGGCGTATTAATGTTCACTCAGAGGCCTCAGCGATAACTCCTCGGTCCTGATGTATCCATCAACAACCTTCTCCAGGGTTTTCAAAACAAAAGACGTAAGACTGATCCGTCTAAACGACTTCGGTCGTGAGTTTGATTTACCACCTTATGGATGTAAACAACCCTGATTCTTCGCCAGTTGGCCGGGACAACATTCCAGGCAAGACTCGACCGAAACAGCCTCATGAGGTATGGGAGAAGGACATACACCCTCTGTTGTAACAAGGCAGGTATGATGCCATCCTGTCCAGGAGCTTAGAATGGCTTAATTGAGCGAATACCCACCTGATTGCTCCGGGCTTGATAATCGTACTTGCGTTCTTCCAATCGTCCTTTTTTGGCCTTTTCACAAGGCCCTTCGGGACGATGGTGTCACAGCTTTCACTGATATCTAGAAAGAGACAATTTGGGAAAAGTGGTCTCGCAAGAATCTCTAATATCTCCTTTCCAGAGCCCGTGCATCGCCCATCCGGACCCTCCACAGATCCGATGGGGAGCGCTGGGCCTCTGGCGAGAACTATATGCGGCCTTGCACTGACGGGGGTACTTTCCACCTTCACGCAGAACCTGCACCAGAACTCCCGTTTTGCCCTCCTTATTTCTTTGTTGTATGACGTTAGAGTAAAACAATAATGGTCCCAATTGCCGGTATTTTTGGCTCGGTTAAATAGTTTCCGAACTTCCCTTCTACGATTTTCAAGGGCAGGATTCCACCATGAAGTTGTGCCATTCTCAGACTCTATCCTTAGTGGACAATTATCGTGGTACGCTGACTCGATCAACCCGGATATCTCCTCAGCCATACACTCAACGTCTTAACGACTGTTAGTAGATGTTGCAATCCGTCCCAATCAGTCCACCGTGGGTTTCTGTATTCAACCACTGGTCTGATCCCAGATTCAATGGTAAATTGAATGTGTCTGTGGTCAGATCCCGAGGGTTCACTTGACACACCCCACCTCGAGATTTTATTGCTCAGAAAATTTGCGGAGAACGTAGTGTCCAACACGTCAGCGCCGTTTCGCGTCACAAGGGTTGGTTCATCCCAAACTTAAAGGACGATTTTCAATTACCATTTCCTTCATTTTATCGATGTTAACTTTAGTTAAAGATGTTGATTGCCGACCAGAGAGGTAAACCTTTCACCATATTTCGGCCACTGGTGAATGCACTTTACCACTCATATGCACGGGTTTTTAATGAAGTCGATCCACCTCAAGCCTTCTATAACTACAATATCTAGGTTACATAACTTGCGGAGAGAGGTACACCATACTCCAGTTGATAATTGGAAGAAGGAGGATATCATAGCTGCGAAACCTGAGAGAATGGTATGGATGCACGTCTGGTGAACTCCTCAGAGCAACCGCCACCAAAGTCCGCATATCTATGACGATTGCCAATCTCCGATGCGGAAAAGGCACTTGAAGAAGAAAAAACTTTCCAGCGATTTGGCAAACAAAATTCCATTTGCGATACAAAATTTAAGACAAAATTCTTCAATTTTTTCCTCCATTGTAAAAATCGCAAAACACAATTGTGAGAACTGACAAAATCGAGCGCTGTGAACAAACTAAATGTTAGATCACTTTCAAACTCCTCGTCTGTATAGAACATAGACATGCCAACTTAGAAAAAACAAAGATTTTGACAATTGTTTCGACCAGATTTATTAAATAATCAATTTTTTAATATTTTATTCATCCATCAATAAAACACTATAATAAAATTAAAACTTTGCGAGTAGATGGTACACATAGTGAAATACATTCAGGAACAAGGGCAGGATGAACAAAATGAGTCAGTCTGGCTCTCCTCAGAAATATTATATGCTTGTGTGAAGGATTAAATGAAAGCTATGATTTTGTCAACTAGACTTTTTCTTGATTTCCTCAGTTTTTCTCTAGAATCATCTTCTCTCTCTCTCTCTCGACTAATAAAGAAAATCAGATCGATAAATGTGATTGTGATTTCTTTGGGCTTCAATTTCATTGAAGGTTGACGTAAGGGTAGTTGTACCATTGTATCTACTATCATATTTATGCTCCAAATATGAGATCTCCGAATGATTCCTGAAATTGAAATTTAATATGCTCTGTAAGTAAAGTTGTTTGTATGTTAGTTCTCCATTGCTTTTTAATATCTCTACACTTGGAAAATAAATGTTTTTCTTCAACATAACACGCAATTTCCATTTGTGAATATTTTTCTCCAGTAAGTATCGCAAGCACAATAATTCAACATGTTGAAGTGATTGGACCAAGGCATAATAAATAATCCTGGGACATGAGAAGTCTACGAAGTTAGAAAAATATCTCATTTTGGGCAGAATCCCACGTAGTTTTTGAACCAAA
Source organism: Cryptolaemus montrouzieri (assembly GCA_013387265.2). Classification (NCBI taxonomy): domain Eukaryota; kingdom Metazoa; phylum Arthropoda; class Insecta; order Coleoptera; family Coccinellidae; genus Cryptolaemus; species Cryptolaemus montrouzieri. Next base: position 51,993,195 of record JABFTP020000001.1, on the reverse strand, counting down.
GTCACAATATGTTCAATAATTTGATTGAGGAGGTCGTGACTTGATGAAAATCGATCTACATATTTTCAATGGAATAAAACTAAAGTATTTAGATTTTCACTATGACCGGTTTCACCACACTGTGGCTTCATCAGATAGATACAAACTAATGAACAGAGTTATTCCTTATATATTTGTCTTATTTCCTACTTAATATTACAATAGGTACAAGAGGTAAGTTGGAAAACCCATCGGAGTTGCTTATTTTATGAATTGAAAAGATTGAGTAAAGGAGGAGGATTTAGATCTAGGAGTTGAAACCGAAATAGCCTTAAATTATTCACCACAAGCCAAACACCTAAAACACTCTTCAGCTTTACTACTTCAAAAAGAGTTCAATAGTTTTCAACCTGAGAAATTCGAAAATACAACTTTAAAGTCCATTAAATCTAAGTCCGCAAGTGAAGATATCATATTCACGAAAGCAGACAAAGACCTTAAATGAAGCAGATTATTCATTGAAAACCCAAAATTTCATTGAATCAGGTTGTTATGAAGAAATTGATAAAGATCCAACTAATAAATTTCAATCCATAGTAAAAAACGCTTTAGACTAAGCCAAGTCTATAATACCTACCAACCAAAAATATAAACTTTTCATTGACAACCCGCAATCACCAAAACTTTACTCCCTCGTCAAACTCCATAAAACAGGGTATCCCATTAGACCAGTAGTTTCATATTTTCAAGCTCCAGCTGCAAAACTTTCACGCTTTCACCTAGTGATACAGTGAAACTCATCAAGAACGCCCTTTAAATTAATAAAGTCAATCCGATAATTCAATCAGAAATCTTACACCTTTTAGAAATTTGTTTAGATCAAAATTATTTTAACTTCAATGGAGTATTATATAATAGGAAAAAAGGTTTAATCATGGGTAATCCTCTGAGCCCTCTGCTCGCTGAAATTTTCATGGATGATATTGAAAAAACTATCCAAGAACATCCGTTATTCAAACACTTTATTTATTGATTTAGACATGTCGACGATATCATCTGTTGTTTCACTGGCACAAACAGACAATTAGAGTCATTCAAAACATTCATCAACAAAATTCACGATAATATTAAATTCACGTTAGAGATAGGAACAGAAAACTCCATTAACTTTCTGGATTTAACTATTACTAAAATTAACGGCAAACATGATTTTTCTATTTTCATAAGCCATCGCATAGAGATATTACTATTCACAGCTCATCTACACATCCTTATCCACATAAATTAGCAGCTTACAATAGCATGGTACATAGACTCATTAATATCCCAATGTCACAATATAATTTCATAAAAGAGCTAAATATTATTAAACAAATAGCAGTCAATAACGGTTGCAGTCCAACTATGATTGAGAACATGATTTCCCGCAAAAAATTTCAAAAAGCAATCCAGGAAGTATTTCCAAATATAAAAAGTTCAAACACAAAATACCACAGCTTAACTTATATTGGTAATCCTAGTCAAAAATTAAAATCATTCCTCTCGCATTATAATTTCAATATAGCATTCCGAACTGATAATTCTTTAGGCCGACATATCAAAAACTGCAAATCTAAAATTGATAAAAGTAATAAATCCGGTGTTCATAAACTGTCTTGCGGGGATTGTGATGAAATTTATATTGGTAGAACTTTCAGAAATTTCAAAATTAGATTATCTGAGCACAAACGTAGTTTTAATTATTATAAAACAGATTCCCCTTATTCTAATGACTTACTCGAAGAAAACCATAACTTTAATGATAATTTCAAAATTTTACACAATGAAAATAACAGACAAAAACTCAATCTTTTGGAAATTTTAGAGATCAACAAAGAAAAGAATTCAGTTCATTCAATCTTTTCAATTCATAAAGTAAGCAACTCCGATGGGTTTTCTAACATACCTCTTGTACCTATTGTAATATTAAGTAGGAAATAAGACTAATATATAAGAATAACTCTGTTCATTAGTTTGTATCTATCTGATGAAGCCACAGTGTGGTGAAACCGGTCATAGTTTCGTTAATATAGTAAAAATCTAAATACTTTAGTTTTATTTCATTGAAAATACAATATGTTCATGTCATCGTAAGTGATGATCGAGAATAATGCCTAAATACTTTATTGAACTGGTGGATCCCACTCTTAGTCCCTCGCTGAATTCAAGTTCGTCATAATCGGAGCGGTTTACTGTAGTAGAAGAAAAAGCAATATTTTGTTTTATCTACGTTCATAGTAAGAAGATTAAAATCGAACCTTTCTTCAATAGTCTTCAGTTGATTTTCTGCACTGGTTTTGAGATCCAACCATGTTTCTGCTTCGCAAAAGATTGCAGTATCATCTGCATAAAGTATGATGTTATCAGCACACCGTAATTCATTGATATACAGCGAAAACAACGCAGGACCCAATACGGTACTCCGTACTCAACAGATCTCCAGTCACTGACAGTATTGCCTATTTTGACATATTGCTTTCGCTCTGACAAATAAGATCTAATCAAAACAAGAGTCACTCCGCGAAACCCACATTCTTGCAACCTCTCCAACAATAGACTATGACACAATGTATCAAAGGCCTTAGCCAAATCTATAAGAACACACAAACAAGGATAAGACCCATCTAGGACTCTGTATATTTTTTCAGTGAGACTAGCTAAAGCGTCCTGGGTCAATTTACTTGTCCTAAATCCAAATTGTCGGATTATATGAAAATGACAAAATCCTACTTTTCACGCTTTTTCATATATTTTGGCCAGGTTAGAGATTAGTGATATTGGTCTGTAATTAATAACGTTCTCCCCATCCCCTTTCTTGTACAGTAATTTTTTGTCAAAGTGGTGGATGAGATGCCATAAAATCCTGGAGCCTTTTTGCTGCTTAAAGCATCAATATATCCAGCTATTTCATGTTCTGTGACAGGCTCAAATAACAAGCATGATTTCAAAGAACACTTCTTACTGACTGGTGGCTTATTTGGTCTTTTTATTCTTGGAGCAAGTTTTTCTCCCACTGTTGAGTAATGATCATTAAAGAAGCTAGCAATACTATTCTTATCGGTGATGGATTCTCCATAATCATTTTTATTTTTTTTAATTTTCTTATCCTGACACGACTGGCAGCTTATCATACTTCTTGTCCAATCCCACAAAGAATTTCCCTTCTTCTCTAGTTATTGTTTTAAGTGTCTGTGTTTCGCATATTCCTTTAAATTCACCAATGTGTTTTTGTACTGCTTATACCTATTTTTCAGATCCTGGTCATTTGGCCTTTTTAGGGTTTCTCTGTACATCGTATTTTTAGTTGCTGTGGATTTAATGATACCCACTGTTATCCATGAGTTTCTTTTTCTGTATTTGTAACTCATTTTGAATATTTTCGTGCACTTTTGAATCACATCTTTTATAGTGTTAAGCAAACTATCAAATGCCTGATGAACATTTTTCTGCTGTAAAACCTCGACATCCCAGTTAGTATATCCTAAGTAGATTTCGAGTAGGTTGTAATCGATTTCTGTACTATATTCAATTGATGGATCGGTGTGCGATATTTTTAACTAAAATGAGAGTATGACATGGAAGTGGTCAGTTATGCGAATTTGTAAAGCAGCAGAAACTATATCTTTATGGTTAAGAGTGGCTTTTAGAAAAATGTGATCTATACAAGTTTGCGACTGTCCATCGACCCTTGTTGGAGAGTTAATAAAGGAGACATATCCCAGCTCACTCAAAATGATGAGGTAATATGGTTAATGTCATATCTGAGAGCTAGGCGGTTCAAGGTGTTTAAGGAGTGGGAGGTGTCATATCGACTGAGTAGTACGGGATAGTAGTGACATTAGTGTGCCTCAGGGGTCAGTGCTGGGACCACTGTAGTTCATCCTTTACGTAAACGATCTGAAACCGAGTATATAGCTGAATATTGCTGAATCTGAACTCTTACAATTTGCGGATGATTCATCAATTGCGGTTTCGGTTTCAGCGCCGACTTCTGACGCTCTTGCGGGGGTTGTGTCACGTGCCTTTGATGCATTCGCTGGGTGGTGTTTCCGTAGTGACCTGATATTGAGCATTGCGAAGACGACTATTTTGCGTTTCGGGAACGGACTTCATTCTGGTTCAGATGTTCGGAGGCCTTAGCTTCTCCTAGGGTCAGAGTTTTGGGGGTAGAGGTTGACTCTACAATGTCGTGGCAGACACATTTGGGAACCGTCTGTAAGAGGGTGAACTGCGCTGCTTTTGCTGTGCGCAAAACACAGGACTGGTAGAAGTGTATTATTCGCTGGCATACTGTCATCTGTCCTATAATGTCACCTGGTGGGGTAGTTGTGCGAACTCCTTAAGGGTTTTTCGTGCACAAAAAAGGGTATTCAGAAATATTTTCGGAGTCGGTAGGAGAACTTCATGCAAATATACTTTTGTTCGGAATAGTATACTTTCCTTTCCATGCATCTATATATACAGACAACTGGTGAGTACCAGGGAGCTCTCTCAGAGTCTTATCAGGAATTGCCATTGCCATGAATATTCCACACGTCACGGAGAAAACTTCCTGCTTCCCCGACATAGAACTGCAAAATTCGAGCAGACTCCTAGATACGCGGGTTTAGTAATGTTCAATAAATTACCAGGAAAAGTAAGAAGCTTACCTTTGAAACAATTCAGATCATCCATCAAAAATTTCAAATTTCAAAATGTTACTACACCGTGAACGAATTTATTAATGACAAAATTGTATGAAAATTATTACGGTGCTTTAGATGCTTTAGACCCTCGATGAATTGAAACGGACATGTGCCTGGGTTGCGGTACGCTGCAGATATTGAGATAGTTGTATTATGTGCTTTAAGCGTTACATGGATTAAATTCATGTTCTCATAGATTTTTACGATTTAATGATTGAATGTGATACCATTCCTGATTAGCACAATAACCCTATCATTCTTGTTCACCCTGCCATCGTTATACAGAAACCGAAAGCCCGCGAATTTAGCAAGTCTATATCTATCTGGAAAATTTCAATCAAAACAACATCAATTTTTTGAGAAGAATTTTCAAGCATAACAGCCAGTTCATCAATGTTTTTTCAACGCTACCTATATTAATGAGAAATAATCTAAAATGCTCGTCCAAATTTTCATATTTCTGGTTGAACTCATTTACATTTTCAACAACTGCATCATTTATTGAAATATTTCGATAGTCTGTGATAAATCTATTCATAAAAAGATACAAACAAAAGTTCAAAAAAAGGCTCCTCTCCTTGATCTGCTGCAGTGTCACCACGCAATTTTCATCCTCTGCATTATGGTCAGCATTCAGATTCGTCTTGGACCTCTCGTTGTATCGAATACAGTAATACATTTCTCGCTATTGGAACTGCAGCCTCTCTGTTGGTGGTTCGTTGCACATTTCACACAAGTAATTGGTAGTTTACAATCATTCGCCTTGTGGTTATAGCCCAGGCATAGTAACCTTTTTGAGAGCCATTAACTTAGACAACATTGACTTTTTGCATTCAACAATCCCGAGTGAAGATTTATCGTTCTTTGCCTACTTTATGCCACATCATCGTCACCTTCCAGGGAATTCTTTGTCTTTAAACCTATTTTAATATCATCCTCTGTTACTTTATTACTCAAGTTGGCTATTGTGACTGGTGGTTTTCGAAGTTTTGTCTCTTCAACCCTGTATTTTGTTCTCATGGACTTTTCTATTTCTGCCTTCATTTTGTTTTTAGCCTTCTCGTTTGTGCACTTCAGAAATATATTAGCATTCTTCATATTTTTCATCATAGATATTGCAACGCCAAGGTTCACATGATTTATTTCACTTTGCAGATCTTTCCTGGTTTTTTGACATTCCTATTCAGAGTTTGGTTTAATCACTAGACAAGGAGTACTTTTTTTCGGGTTTCAGCCACTGGCTACCAGCCTTTTCCGTATAACTAGGGATTTCTGCAAGTGTTACACTATTTTTGCTATTCAGTTGATCCTCGAGCAATTTGATTATTTTCTCATCTTCAATAATCCCTTCCAAGAGTTTGAGAGTATTAAAGTAAGTGCAATATGAACAATAAAACTTCAATGTTCTCTTTTTCTTGTGCTCAAGTACCTTTACTTCCGATGAGGTCAAAGATGCAAGTTACCGCATATTGATCTTTCGCATCCATCACAGCAAAATAATGCGGGATTTTTGATTTTACATTAGTCGCATGCTATGTGTGTTGGTGATTATGGACAGATAAGTATTTTGCGGATCATTATCGGCGATCAATTATCACTTTTTATATATTTGTCGAATTTTGGATTTTTCGACTTAATTCAATGTTCGTTATGAGAATTTTTAGATTTTTAAATAGCACAAACTTTTTGGTTTATCTTTATGCACACTTTAGAATTTGAGTCAGATTTTAATTCGCTATTTTACTGGAATAAATCTCCGAAACTAGCAAAGCAAAGAGAGCACATGCTGCACCAACAACAACATATTTTAGTCAATTCCCGGTAATTTTGACTGCATGAATGAATATTAAATTGATACAATTTATAGCCTTCCATAATTATGTAATGGCCAGATAGTCTATCAAAATATTCAACATTTTGAAAACTATATCAGTATTATTTTTGTTTCACGTTTCTGGATTGAGTTTGTCTGTATTTTTGTCAGAATATTGAACTTTGAAGTTTGTTTTTAAGCATTCTGTATTGTGCATATGGAAAAATATATCAATTTCCAAATTTAGATTTTTGATATATTGCTTCAATTAGGCGACGACATGAAGTTATCAAATTTTCCAATGGAGACAATTTCTATGTTTGAAATATCCTCGTGTTTTATAACGTCTAAAATATCATAAATATAAGACCGTAATTAATAATATGAATTATATGCCCTGTATTTCAAGGTTACATTTATTTAATCAAATATTGCAATAGGCTTTTCAATAATCATGGAGGTAGTCAGAGATCAATTACTGAGTATGGAAAAGAAGAAAATGAAGATTTCAAGAAAGATATGAGAGCAAATAGGCAGCTAGGAAAGTAAGTGTTCCATCAATACCATACATTATATCTGAAGGTACAGAACATGGTTATTGGATAATAGATGAATTAGATCATTAATTTTACTTTCTACCTCGTTTAGTCAGACTGAAAATAAAGAACGATATGTCTTCAAAAATACCCTAAAAATTTGCCTGATGTTTAGTGAATATATTTTATTTTACAGTGTGTTACTTCTCAAATGAGCCCACTTGTATAAATGATGTATGAGACATCTATATATTTAAGGCTTTAACTTATAACCCTTTTAGAGAAGGAACTTCAACCCTTCTAATTGAAAATGACTGAAGATTCAGAGCGATACCTCTATTATAAGCATTTTGATGAAGGAGTACGAAAAAAGTAACTTCGACAATTTTTTCGCAATAATCAATTTTCTACCTGAAACGAGGCACTTTGAATATATTGACTATTTTCAAGATTTTTAGGTTTGAAGGAAAACTTTTCGATATAGTTAGCGTCTGCTTGAATTTACTAGTGAATTCACTGACAATGAGGTTTCTAATAGGAAGAATAGGTTTCGTTCTGAAGTCTTTTGAAAGCCCTTTTCACAAACTACAACAATCTCAAAAAGACTTAATCGTTTTATTGTGTTTCAAATCAAAAAAATCAATGATCAAATTATCCTCCATCTACTTCCTTATAATAATAGTTCTTTTCGACAACAATCACAAACGTTTTGGACTTTGAATAATTCCACAAGAAAAAATTTGGAGGCTTCACTACAGGAGATCGGGCAGGCTATTCTTAAGGACTTCCGCCAATCCAACGACTAGGATATTGAAAACTGAGGTATTGGCAAATTGAGGTATTGGAAAATTGAGGTATTGGCAAACTGGTGCGGCATAGTGAAGAGGAGTTCTGTAATGTTGGAAATTCAATTGTTGTTCAAGTAGAAAAAAATCATTTTCTACTTCTTCGGTTATCAATGAATCAATCGCATTTTCCAGCATATCGAGATGAATTTAGCCGTTTCTGTGAGGGTTTATCGAAAAACATGGAAATGCTGTATAATCTTTCTATGAAATTAAGTGAATACGTCAAAGAAGCAAACGTACAAGAAATGCGGAATATTGTTCATACGCTAGGCCACAATTTTTCAAAAGTCTTGCCTTCGATTCCAGTCATCATCATTTTATTCATGAATTAATTTAATATTATACGGATGGAACTTGTATTCATGTGAAATTCAAAGAAAACGTTAGATTGGTTTAAACCGGAAGCTGCAGAAATTTGCCGTATAGATTACGTGTTTGCTATAACTTGGACATACTCAATACCGCAACAGCTAAATAACTGAACCAGTTTCAATAAATTTCGACATCAATTATATCATGTACCTATGGCAAATCTTACGTTCAAGATGGTTTTGGTTACATATCTTTGCAGCCACTTTGGCCCACTTTTGATTTTGGTAATTAAAGCTTACCACTTCAACACGTCCTTGCAATGTGAACTCCATATATATTGTTTTTATGATTTATTCATTTTATTTTGAATTTGTTGATTAACAACGCATCGAATAATCGAACTAACATACGAGGTTTTTAAGTGAATAATAGACTTGTAACGTCAGGTGCACAATACGCTTCCACTATCAGTTTGAACTCGTTACAGTCACTTGTTCGTCCGTAACAATAGTTTTCGTGAATCAGTTTTCACTGTGCTTTCAGTTTTTCTTCAAAGTTGAACACAATGCAATAGAAACATTTGAAAAAGTTCGGCAGGCAGGAAGAAATTGTTTTCTCAAGCGCCCGAAATTTTCGGTGGTTTAAGGTATTTTCAGGAGGAAGAGAGTGGATTGAAGATGAACCACGAAGCGGAAGGTCAGAATCGTTTGCGTTCAGGTCGACGGTTAGTAGTCAAAATGATCGCGGAATAGTTCAATTTGAATCACACCTCTGTTCATCAAATTTTGACTACTAAATTGTAAATTTTGTGCAACAGTGTTTGCGAGAAATTCCAAAAGGATGTCAAATAGGAAAGGAGTCTTGAAACCAAACGCCAGATCATGGAGTAGACCACTCTCTCCAAGGCTCAATAAAGCACGAATATTTTATTTTTATAGGCACAGAATCATCCACAAAGAGTTTGTGCTTCAAGACCAAACTCTGAATCAACACTTCTGTAGAGAGGTCCTGGAAAGACTTATAAAAAATCTTCCGGGTGCGACCAAACATCAAAAACAACTGAGTATTGATATTCGAAAATACACCATGTCACACTGCAATCTCAGTAATGGAGTTTTTAGCAAGTAAAAACATGCCGGTGGCTCTTACTCTTCTCAAGAATTGAAAATCACCTCAAGGAATACTCGAAAACATCTAAACAGCTGTAACCGACCAGCTGAAGATACTCCAGTATTCTACGAATATGGAAGGACCGTCTCCAGAGCCATGTGGCTCCCCAAACTAACTATTTTAAATGAGATAATATTGCAATGCAAATATATTCGAATGAGAAATTTAAAACAAATCAATATCATTACTTCATTAACACATCTTTGTATAATCTGATAAACACCTTGCTTCTAAAAACAAAAATTTGAGTCAAAACAAAAGTTTTCATTCATTTCATTCTAATTTATACATAGTTTGGGAGCATTTTCTCATAATACGAGAAATACTTGCAATGCGAATAAAATAAGTAAGTTAAGTGAATGTACCGATCAATGCAGGGAGACGCTAACTATCCGGGAGAGGTTTCCCTTGGAAACAAAAATTGATTTGCTTTCTTTTTTCCAATAATCTTGAAGATAGTAAAAAAATTCAAGGTGGCGCGTTTGAGATAAGAAATGATTTCTTACAAGAAAGACTTGTCATAATTACTTTCTCATGCACCGTTGTGAAGAGGTATCGCTCGATCATCTGCTCTATTGGATGAAAAAAAGTGAAACACTGAAAATCTGACGAGTACTCGCAAATGTAAATTTCGAATTAAAATATGGTTCTACAATAATCCTCAATTTTTCTGTTGAGATAAACTTTTTCATGGCTCTGTTTGCATAATTTGAAGTTGTTGATATTCACTATCTCAGCTAAAATCGTCACCATATTCCATATAACTTTATATTGGTTTCAGCGACGCTTTAACAACCATCCTATCAGCTTTTTACGCTAAGCTCTTGGTCGTATTGGGAATAGCTTTCCCAATAACTGAAATTTTATCGAAAGAAGTCTCCGCGTCATTCTACCAGGGATTTTACTTATATCTGTACCTGGGAAGCATAAGTTTCCTTGTCATTATCTACACGACTGTATCGAAGGAAAAGGCTCTTCATTCGCTTCTCAATTCAGTTCGTAAGTATTGCATGAAATTAATATAGGGTAAAGTACGGAGAAACGCCCCATATTTTGATGTCTCTCTACTTTAGTCATGGTTTTTCATACTTGGATGAAATTCGACTTAGATCAAATTTCACTCCTGATATATCGGTTAATAGAGTAATGAACTTGCTGCACATTTTGGCTTTGCGAAATATCAAAAAGCTCTCAGGTGCCCAATTATCCTACAAGAGTGGGTTAGTTGCCTTTGGAGAAACATGCCCCTTCTAGTGAAATGACGTTAATTTTATTCAAAAATAATAAGTAAAACTTTTTATTCAAAGAAAAAATGGAATGGTCGAAAAATGATAGAATAATGGAATTATAAGGTAAAAATAAAATATTTTTTAATTATATTCAATTTCTCACATGTCGGTTTCTGATACCAATTTATATATATCGTCCGTTGAAAACTTTTTGAGTTTCAATTACACTATCAAGCTGGAATTTTATACGCGGCCATTACTAGCGATTTCCAATTGAAGTGAAATATTTTCGAAGTGATACCATTTCCGGTTATACCGGAAGTGGATCAACAATTTGTTCTTTCAAATTGCAATCTACCTTTTTCATTATACATCTAGAACTGACATTTGAGCAAGGCATAAAATACCCAAATTGTGGGCACTTATCTGTCAAAACTTTTGACAGATTTAATTATTTTTGTTATAAACTCGATTTTTGAGGAATATTTAAAAAAGATTGTAGCTCGTAGATCTTTTGCACTACAGACACAATTTTTGCTTCGGTGGTTAGAAGAAGGATCACGGAATTGTTCAAGCAATCTACACATGTCAAATGTTTATTGTGTTGTTTTGTATAATTTTTTCAATTAGGCCTTTTTCAAACAGCAATAACTCAATTTTTTCAAATTGCACGTGCCAATTTTTATATCGCCATCAGATGAAGCGTCAAATTTCAGATGGAATTGTATCAGTATGTACTATACCCATCTCTTATAGTTCCGAAATAATTTGGGAATATATTGAATTTTGATGATTTTGCAAGAACTAACAGAGAATGCTTTGAAATATTTGAATCAAGTAGCTGAACTGGCTACAACAACAACAACAATACTTGTGACACAGTTGAAGAAGAATCTCCGACTTGAAGATGGCTGGTGTGACCCAGCCGAAACGTCGTCAACGACAACCTACGAATGGTCAATACCAGGATCAACGGACGAGAAACCGGAAGAATTTATCAACATATATATATATATATATATATATATATATATATATATATATATATATATATATATATATATATATATATATATATATATATATATATATATATATATATATATATATATATATATATATATATATATATATATATATATATATATATATATATATATATATATATATATATATATATATATGCATATAGCCCCAAGAGCCACAATAGTCCAATTAAGCAGAATGCCCTGAACCGAAGGGCAGTCTGCAGTTTCGTCCTAAATAGGAGCTATCAGTGTCAGTATCCTAACCAACCACATCGGTGTACCCTAACAATTCCAGAAAAAAAAGTATCTCGTACATACGTACGATAGTAGCCCTCTATGGACCGAGACGGTGAACCCGCTACTGGACTTCGAGAAAAGCAACGAACAATCATAAACAGATGTGTGAACGTGAAAATTCCAATACTTGTAGAACATCTTTCGGCGGTCCATGAATCACACCACGAGTCAAAACGAGCGAGGTTTTGGTGCTCTAGACCTTATTTTCATGAAAAACCGTCTATCGGTAAATGTTTGATGAAATAAATACCATTCGCGATAAACTGCTACGTTGTCGCATCTGTTAGTTATTGTTCGTTGCTTTTCTCGATGTCCGGTACCGGTTTCATCGTCCCGGTTTATGGAGGGCGACTCTCGTATGTATGTACGAGGTGCGTCTTTTCTGGAATCGTTAGGGTACCCCGATGGTATGGTTAGGATGACGAGAAGCGATATGTGACAGTGATGAGCTCCTAATAAGGACGAAACTACAGTCTGCCGCTTCGTTTCTCGGCATTCTGCTTGATTGGACCATTGTGGCTCTTGGGGTCTGCGTGCATGGCGGAAGATTGGAGCACTAGCTAAAAAATTGGGATGGAGGTATCTAAGAATCCAGGTTTTGTGGGATGTCACATAAAACGTTGTATAAAAAACTCAACTGGACATGGAATAACAAAAAGCAACTGAAAACAAAACGTTATCTTTTATATGGTTAAGTATGGTTGAAAATTTGGCAATTTGAGATTATAAAATTGATCAGTTGATGTGTTAATTTCGAATTTCAATTAGCCTATATTATACGATATTATCATTAATGTCATGCCGCTACCAAGACCATCAAATCTTACCCGTAATGCAACTAGGATTCGAAACATTGCGAATGAAAGTACTGAATAAGAAAAAGAAACCGTATATGAAGAGCGCAGCGTTAGTATGGCTCGACTTTGTGCTTTCCAATAATAAGAGGAAAGAGACGCAACCCGTGGAACGGCTCGGCTGACAATGCAAATCGTCGAGGAAACCTCAGAGATGAACCGCTAAATAATTCACGACGCATAAAAAGAAATCTTTCAGGTACTAATTTGAATTGAGCATCGTTTCGATACGATTGCAGCACTAATTACTGCTTGTATACTAGCGTTTGCATTGGGCCAATGTTGGTTGTTTGCGACTATTGTGACGCATTGAGATTTGGTGGAAAAGTGGAATTGCCATTTTTGACTCCACCACCTGAGCCATTGCATTTCTTGCTTCGTGGCGAAACACTCAAATCACGACATTTTCTAGCAAACAGTAAAAAATACAAATGACTTCATTTGAGGCAGACATCATCGAAAACGAAGATTTAATCAGGCATTCAAAGTATTCATTTATGTCTGTACTTACACACAATACAGTAAAATAATAACATACTAAACTTAACCTAACCTATGTATATTGTCTGTTAATTTGGAGAAAGTAGATGTGCGTTACTTACCACTGCACAACTTACGAGTGGTCGGCTCCGTAGTAATGATGCTTCAAAACATACTCCAACCAAAACTGTGCAACGGAACGCGTTTGGTGGTGAGTAAATTGATGAACAATGTGATGTACGCGACGATATTCAAAGGAAAATTCTAAGGTGATGAAGTTCTCATTCCGAAGATGAGTTGGATGCCGTTGGAGTTCGAATGACTTCAATTTCCGATCCACCTTGCATTCGCCAGGACCATCAACAAATCACAAGGCCAATACTTGAAAGTAAAGTACGCTTAATATCTGGTATTTTCAAATCCAAATAACGATCTATTCATATATATTTCATGTCACTTTGTACTTGGTTTTCATATGTCCGATGATGAATGAGAGTTCGAAAGCTCGGTAACAGTGATCTATTAATTTAATTTATTTTTTAGTTTTACATAGTTAAAAATTCTATTTGTGTTTTGATACATTATTCTTTGGTTTTGAAGATCATAAGGCCGATTATTGCTGGGAGATATCTTAGGTTTGTTCAAGCTCAAGGTCTTATTTCAGGACAAAATATTTATTACAAAGAAAAATCAACTATTTCAAATTTGTTAAATTATTGAAAGATTTAGGACGAGGGTCAAGCGAACTATTCTTAAAATCTGTAATTAAAACATAAAATCTATTGAAAACATTACTAGCTCATCAATTTATTTTTTTCCATTGATATTTGAGTTATATTAATCAAGATTAGGATAAATGAAAACAGAAACCGGATATTTCAAGGATAATTTATTTTCGCGCGACTATTACTTCGTCATCTCGAAGATTTTAGTCTTTCATGAACGAACACTGATAATTAGATTCATTCAAGATAATTGACTTGTTACATAAAAAGATATTAGAAAATGTGTATACGAATATTGTCGTTGAGTTTGAGGATACGTTGACAGAATAATTTCAATCTTCAGATTGTTTCAGTTATTTGAAACTCTGCTTTTAACGAAATGAATCTCAGCTTATATTATTTTCAGAAAATGGCAGCAAACTTGGGCAGGTTCCAATGCGAACAAAGAACAATCACTCCAAAAGGTATGGAAGCTTTTATCTAAGGTTGGGGGCAATAGGTAAGTAAGGAAAAATATTTAGGGAATTTCTTTAATAGTTAAGGAAGGTGATATCAACAACATCGTTTCTATGAATTTCTTTAGAATATGTATGTTTTATTGAAAACTTGAATTGGGAGAATTAACTTAATCAACTAGTAATATCGCCAAATTCAGTTTTTTATCTGAACTAGAAATCAAGATATGTTAGCATGATTATGAATCATTCTCACAGATACATCCATTTATATACAGTGTGGAAAAACTACCACTAACAATTAGGCAGGTTTTATGAAGAACGCCCGAGCGCTTATTTTCTTTTTCTATCTTGTGAAAAGAGTCGTTTCACTGATATTTATCCCAAATGATAATGACATGTGACTCACTGTTGGAAACCACCATTTCCACTTTGTATGATTTTGAGTACGGGTAGGAACTCTGTCAGGATAGTCCTACCAGGGGAAGTGAAGCACCTCCTGCCCCTTTCGTAGATTCCAGAAGTTTTCTGGCCTGGAAAGCTATCACCTGTGAAGGCCCACATCGGTAGAGGTGATCTGGCGGAAATGGAAACCTTCTGTCTAAGGTGTAAACTGCAGACAGGGGCAGATGGGACTTTGAAGCTGTGGCGAAAGCAACCTGTCTACGGAAGCAAACCTTGAACAAAAACCCTGGCCCTTCAGATTAGGGGTTGGGTCAACGGATTAGCAACTCGTTATTCGTAAAAAGAGCCTCGGAAAATAGATACTTCTGACAATAAACGACACTGGAAAAGAAAACGGATAATGCAATTTGGACCATGGAACATCCAGGGTATAAGAACGAAGAAAGAACTTATCGTAAAAGATTAAGGAAACACTGATATTGATTTTGTCATCCTCTCAGAAACCAAGATGAAAGGAACAGGATCGAAGCAATTAGGAGATTAGATTAATTTCTTCAGTTGTGTACCCAAAAGCGAAAGGGCAAAAAGAGGAGTCTCAATTTTGATGAAAAGAAAGCTACAAAAATCCATAACTGACTTGCAAGGTACATATGAGAACTCGTATGAACTCGTACGAACCTCACTCTACATAATCAGAGAATAACTGTGATAGGAGTATACACCCCTTCTGATGATGAAACTGTAAATGTCAAAGATCAATTTTTCGAAAAACTAAATGACGTCATTAGCGAAATTGGAAATACCCGGGAAATCTTCTTGCTTGGAGATTTCAGAAGCAGAACCGGTAAAACAGTGGATAACAATGTAGTGGGTCCATGCGGTGAAGATAAGATTAATGATAACGGTAGACGGCTAATAGAATTATGCGAAGCAAATAGGTTGAAAATAAAAAATGGGTTTTATGAGCATAAACAAATCTACAAATTCACCTGGATACAACCAACAAGGAATCTTACATCGATAATAGATTACGTCATCGTGAAGCAGACTGTTGAAATCAAAGTGAATGATGTAAGGGTACTGGGAGGAACTATGTGTGTCTCAGACCACCACTTAGTGAGAGCCAAAGTGTTTTTCCACACACTAACCTAAAGCAACAACTAAACAAAGACCACGAAAGAGAAAACACACAAGAAGTCAAGTACAATCTGGAAAGTCTCATGCACGACAGCGTCAGATAAATATATCAGATACTGCAGGAAAGATACGAACATATAATTGATAGTATACATAACGCCACAGGAGAGGCTTCGGGAGAACGCAGGAAAAAAAAGCAATAAGATTTGGTGGATAGAGGAAATTGAGCAATCAGTACAGGAGAAGAAGAATTTGTATTTGAAGTAGCTAACTACTAAAGGAAAAGAAAACAAATTGTTGTACAATAGAAAAAGAAACGAAGTTCAAAACACAATTACAAATGAGCAAACCGACTATGGGACAAAAAATGCGAAGAAGTCAATACACATATAGGGGGAAGAAAGAACACAGAGGCTTGGAGATTGATCAGAGCGAATACTAGAGAAAAACACGATAAAGTCTGCATTCGGTTAATTACACTTAATGAGTGGATGAAACACTACGAAAAACTCTTGACAGAAGACAGACAGGAGTACAGAATAGAAATAGAACGCAACATCAATGTTGAAGGAGAGCCGGTAGAAGTGACACCAGAAACAGTGAAAAAGACTATCATAGATTTGAAGAACGGTAGATCTTCGGAACTTGAAGGTATACCAGCTGAATTACTGAAGAATGGTACCGAAAAACTATACCGTATGCTGACAAAGGTGATGGATGAATGCCTCAATGGACACCCTCCTCCTGAGCGATGGAGAAGAGCACACATATCGGCTATTTATAAGAAGGGTAGCAAGATCCAAACAACTACCATTGTATCTAGGTGACCAGTACAATGAGCAGAGTTTATGGAAGGATCATTCGAGACGTAATTGAACAAGAGTACAGCCTTTTCGAAGAAGAAGAACAGAGTGGATTTGGAGCCAATAGGTCCTGCACATATATCATATTTTGCCTCAAGTTGATTATAGAAAAAAAGAACGCAACAAATTAGGAAATGCACATCACGTTCATAGACCTACAGAAAGCGTTTGACTTACTACCAGTTGCGAAGCTTTTTGAAGTTTTGTAAGAATCTAACTTAAATCATACACTTATGGAGGCCAGTTAAAACCCTTACAGTGGCTCGAAATCCCGAGTGAAAATAGGTAACTCAATGTCACCAACGTTCATCGTCTCGAAGGGACTCCGACAGGGATGCTGTATCTCTCCAACATTGTTCAAGATCTATAATCGAAAGATCTTCAATTATGGAAACGTGAATGTCAAGGTATGGGTATAGAACTGAATGATAGAACCCTTTACACTATCCAATTCGCTGACAACCAAGCCGTTTTAGCAAAAAAAAGACGACATGGAGTACATGATTCGAAAGTTAGTAGCAGAATATGAAAAATAGGGCCTTACAGTAAACAGTGGAAAAACCAAATACCTGTGCGTTGGTTGAGAAGCAGGAAAACTCATGCTCGCTAATAGACAAGAAATCGATAGTTGTGACGAATATAAATATCTGGGATGTATATTCAACAAGGAAGGAACAGACGAACCAGATATCACCTCGCGAATCACACAAGCATGAAGAGCGATAAATTGCTTGAATGGAGTCTTTTGGAGTAACACAATTAGTAAGGATAGAAAGTTCACTATTTACGACACAATGGTGAAGAACATTCTGCATTATGGAGGATCACAGATATCAACCGTACAAGTAGAGAGGCAACAGAAATGGATGCAATAAAATGATCAATGAGAATATCAAAGAGACAATGAGGAGATACGAAGACGAATGGGACTGGAAGACACACTAACAAATGGAATTGATCGAAGACAGCTCACATGGTATGGTCACGTTCAGAGGATGGACAAATACAGACTGTCGAAACAAGTAATGATGTGGACACCTGCTGTAAAGAGGAAACGAGGTTAGATCAGAAAAAATGAGAACGCAAGAAATTGCTGGTTATTTGAGAAGTATTTTTTTAAGATGAATTTTGAATGATGCATTGACGACATATCAGTAATCAACATGAGATACATATAAAGGCCATTGGAGTGGGCTTAAAAAATTCATTGATAATAATCAAAAATTGACATTTCATGTAACCTTTTTACTAATCTTGAAACTTAAAAATCGCCATCTTGAGATGGCAGAGCCTTTCAATGGATTATCTGATACCACATATGATCATTCGGAAAAATTGAGGATGAATCCATATTTTTGAGGAATATCGATGAAAATAGTTATTTATCATAAAACCTCAATCTAAAATCTTATTCTTTTCCCAAGTATAAATCTTAATTGTTGCCGTGAAGAAAACGAAGATTAAATATTTTAAATTATAATTAAAACATAGCAACACAAAAAAATCGAAAATTATTGATGAGAAATTTGGAGTTTAAAATTGTATTCGTTGCTGTTTATTTATAGCGACCGTAGATAAGGTTAGGTTGCCCTACCATACAGCCATATTGCGATGAAGTTATGCCGTTTTTATTATAATTGCAAGTATAGAAAAAAACATAATTATAAATTTCATCAATTACGACTAGAATACGATTGCAGGTCAGACGTTATGGAATGAAACGTCATTCAAATATACCAGATGCTCATGATCTTCACACATGGGTCAATAATTGAAGGGACTAACGAATGAATGGCGCCAGAAATATAACATGCACTATTGTTTCAGTAGTACCAACCAAAATAAAATTGTGTTAAAATTTCATGACATTTTGTGCAGTAATTTTCAAGATATTCAGATTGAAGTGACGCTACTTTTGAGAATTTGTGACCAATGAGTTAAAAGAGTTTCGTGTCTTATAAGAACACTGCTATTTAATGGGTGAAAACAAGTACACGGATGGGTTCGAAAGTGTAACCGAGAAAATTCTCCGTCGAAAACAACCATTTGTGCGAACGTGATCGTACGATCACCGATGGCGCAGAGTGCTCAGGAAGGCGAAAAACCTGATTCCACCATGAAAAAGCAAAAAGTGTTGGGAACTGTTAAGGGTGATTGCAAAAAGGGATTGCAAAAGTTAGCTGACATCCTGAAGATATCGAAAATCAGCCAATTAAACAGTTCAGACTCATGAAAAAAATTTCTGGAAGTGGATGTTGCATTTGTTCACAGTGGAACAAAAACATCAACGAATTTATGAATCTGAGCGATATTTGGACCTTTTTTTTTGTATGGATATAAGACCAGGGATGAAATATGGATGCTCTACTACAAGCCAGAGTCGAAAAAGCATCTGCCGAGTGGGGAGTTTGGAACGAATGCCGTCCAAAGCGTCCAAAACCCAACAATCACCTTGCGAGATTATAGCGTCTGTATTTTGAGATACGAATATCTGAAGAAAAGTCAGATGATCAACTAACTATTATATAGTCCTACTCGAACGATTGAGTGAAGAGATTGAGCCTGAGCTACCCCATACGGCGAAGAAAAAACATTGTTTCATCAAAACATTGTATAAATTCAGAAGTCGGTAAATGTCATGGCAAAAATCAATAATTTATGCTTGGAAATGATTTTTCTCCCACCCTATTCTTTAGAACTGTCACCCAGAGATTACTGGCTCTTTGCTGATATCAAAAAAGATGCTCCATAGAAAGAGATTCGGCTTGGAGAAAACCATAAATCGTTCTACAAGAGAGGCATAAAAGTGTCAGAGAAGCGTTGGAATTATTGTATCGTTGTAAAATAAGAGTATATAGATGATTGAATTCAAATTTTGAGAAAAAATTGTATTTCTATTGGTTAGTGCTGGGACTTTTTGACCCACGTGTTGAACTTTGTCTATGCATACTAATGGCTTTGGTTCTCTGAAGAGAGTTGATCATGGGAAAAAAGATAAAAAGTGACACCCCTATTCACATGACGGTCACACGATAACGATGAACAGGAGCTCAGCGTTTTTCCAGAGAACCGTGAACATTTCCCTAAATTTTTTTAAATTGCTTTCGTTACTATAATTTTGAAACTGTGGATAGGAGAAGGAAACTAAATTTTTATTGATCTTGTAAGAATGTTGTATAAAAGAGCTTGAAGGTCAATACTTACATACTTGTATACATAGGAACTGGACATATTATATTGGTATCAACTCTGAAATTATCCAAGGAAATTCGATACCTCAAAGATTTGTGATATGCCGTCAATTAATTAAATTCATCTAATATTTGATCACATTTATAGAAACTGTTTGTTCAATTGTCTAAACACGTATTTGATCGCGTGGTTGTCGATTATTATAATTATAATTTTCTCTGTGGTATGCCAGAGCTTTTTATGACGGTGTATGTTGAATAATTTCATAAGCTCAAGACAATATGGATAATTAATTAGTTTCATAAACAGAGTGTTACATATTAGTATGTCACATTTTGAGGAGGTAAATCTACATGCAATTTTAAGAAAAAAAGTTCATATGAACATAGGTCCGCAAAAGCTTCGTTACGGAGCTACAGGGTTTTCAAATTTCCGGAAAAAATTGATTTTTTCTTCAGAACTCCTGCAGTTTTTGAGTTATTCAGCCCAAATTTGGAATTGAAGCTATTTTCACAGCAACCATTATTACACGTCCTAAATTTCAACTAGAATCTACAAGGTGTTTTATTTTCCGGAGCCATGACTTCTTTTCCCTTCTCAAACTTTTTTGCAGTATGCTACTGATCAGCCTACAAGCAATTTTCGTCATCTTCGTTCAATTTAGATACTTTTTTGACTGTTGTAATTTTTCGTATCTCCGACCGTTCTCGATCAAAAAATTATTAAACGATTGTATGCATTCGCTGAATTGAAAGCACTTCTAATTAAAGAAAATGACTAGTAGGCTTTGGTTTTTTCATTTATTTATTTATTTTGACAGTTGCTTAAATTGAGCCAGTATCAGCTGGAATTGTTCATTAAATTAACGATTAGTTTTCAGACCTTTGAAGTTATTGCTGTAAGAAAAAAAAATTACTAACGCCGAATTGGCTAATACCGTCTGGCTGACGGAAACACAACAGAAGCTAGGCGATTATATCAGGTACGCTTTCCGAATCGATTAACACAAGACAGGCGAACATTTTCAAATATCCACAGTAGGTTGAGGGAAACTGGTACTTTTACTGCAAGTAATCATTTTGAAAGTGCAATTGAAACTATGAGAACTAGAGATATTGAGGAAGCAGTTTTGCATTGTATTGATTCCAATCCTTATGTGAGCACAAGAAAAATTGAGAGAAAATGCTCATTTTGATAGTGAAATAATGTTCACAGACGAACTTACTTTTATAGAACTGCTATCACCAATTTTCACAATAATCATTATTGGGCTGAGGAAAACGCCCATTTGATTGGAGAATCTCATCATCAAGAACAATTCTCACTGAAGGTCTAGGTCGGAATAATTGGAAATTATTTGATTCGGCTATTTTTTGCCTAACAGACTAAACGGTCATTGTTATCGGCAATTTCTCGAGGAGGAGTTATTTTTATTGATCGAGGATGTGTCGCTTTTGGTGAGAAACATAATGTTGTTCATGCATGATGGGGCACCAGCATATTTCAGTGGAGAAGCTAGGGAATTCTTGAATAATACATTCAACAACCGATGGATAGGTCGGGGTGGGCCAGAACCATGGCATCCTAGGTCCTCAGACTTAAATAGTTTAGACCATTTCTTATGATGATATCTCAAATGTTAAGTTTATACCACTTCAGTGAAAACTTTAGGAGAATTAAGAAATCGAATAATAACCTCTTGTGAGATAAGAAATACCCCAGGAATATCTCAAAAAGTGCGTGATAATATGCGAAGAAGAACAGAGGCCTGTCTGTATTCTTGCAGGTGGAGGACACTTCCAGCAATTTATTAAGTTTTAAATTGTTCTTTCTTTAAGTTTGATATTGATTAGGTATTAGTTGAGTCTAAGAAGACGAGCTATCAAAATAAAAGCAAATTTTGGGCATACCTATCGAGTATTTCTCAAATTTTTTTATTTAGCGAACAACATACAATTCACTTTCAATAACTTTTCTCTCGAAAACGGTTGAAGATACGAAAAAATTAATGGTGTCAAAAAAGTTTCTGAATTGAACGAAGATGACAGAAATTGATTGTACGCTGATAGGTGGCGTACTGCAAAAAAGTTTGAAAGGCAAAAGAAGATATGGCTCCGGAACAGAAGACACCTCGTAGATTCTAGTTTAAATTTAGAACGTGCAACGATGGAACCTGTAAAATAGCTTGCATTCCAAATTTGGGCTGAATATCTCGGGAGGCCTGTAGCTCCGTAACGAAGCTTTTGCGGACCTATGTTTATATGAACTTTTTTTCTTAAAATTGCATGTAGATTTACGCCCTCAAGTTGTGACATACCATTATGTAACACCCTGTTTATACTTCTACGCGATACTGATAGATTGCGAATAAGTTCATTAATGTCTAATAATAATTAATACGAGAGATGTCTTTCAAGTAATGTTTGTAGAGCTAGAATGAAACCATTGCCAGTTTTCGAAGACTTTATATCGTTTTTACAAGTATTCTCAGCAAAGATTAAGACTCGTCTGTATTCGTTCGAACTAATTGGCCAGAAACCAACTTGCCGAGATATTCTAGTTGAGATAACTGTCTCTGAAAATTGAAGAAAATAATTTCGCGAAAACTCTCACTGTTTAATTCCATTTCTCAATTAACTTATCAAATTTGACAGATCATTGTGGCTAAAACACAGAACGCATAGAACTGAAATTTTGGATTTATATAAACAAATCATAGAAGTTCGTGTTAAGTACTTGAAGTTGATTGATGGTGTTCTCTTTATATATATATATATATATATATATATATATATATATATATATATATATATCCTCAGAAGAAGCAATATCTTATAGGAGTTATATCATGAAATACTCTTGCATGTAAGATAATCTTTTGTGGGTGGTATTATAGAAATTGAATCAGAACGAGTTTTCTTTTAATATTTGGATATGAATATTCGATGATTTCTCAATTACACCCTAGTTTTTTCTCTATTGAATATCGATGCGGAAACCTGTAGATATTTTTTACAACAAATTTCAGCGGAACTGAAGATACACTGCTTTTGCTATGCTATGCTGTAACATGTGATAGATGCATGAGGGGGAAACTGTCAGATTTAGTCTGATGGCTGGTCAATATTTGGATGAAAATTTTTCATATCGTTGAATAGTGCGATTCAGACCTTAACGTGATCGACCGATTTCAATCCTTTTCATTCTTTCAAAAGGTATTACAACAAAATCTACTCTTTCATAATCTAAGACCTGAAGGTAAATTTATTGGCCAATGCACACAGGCTCTAGCTACCCCTGAAAGGTTTTTCTTCAAAACAATAATTGATTTGGTTCCTTTTCTTCAATAATCTTGAAATTGAGAGAACAATCAAGATGGCTCAACTGAGATGAAAAATTATTTTTGCAGAAAAGCTTCATCGAAATAACTTTTCTCTTACGCTGTTGTAAAGTACTTCGAAGAACTTTCGTTCGATCTTTTTGCTCTATTCAATTTTGAGGGATTGAAGTGTCCCTCTTAGGAGTTGCTTGTTAAAGCCTCGAGTATACACCAAAAGATATCCCCCAAGGTCTTTTGAAGTGTTTCGGTAAATTTTTCCAATAACTCCTTGATGAGAAATATACAGCGTAGCTCGTTTGAGATTAAAGTCGCTGCAGTCTACGGGAAATGAAAGTGGATTTAAAAAACAAGTAGGAAAATTTAGTTCAGAAAAGACTGGGTAGACTCTCTACAAATCATTGGCTAACAACTCATCAGCTTCATCAGTTTCAAATAAGCTTCAATATAGAAGTGACAACTGCAAGACACTAGTTTCAGAAATCTTTGAAAACGAAGGTTACTGTTTGCGCAATTGAGAATTGAAAACACAACCTAACCAAACATGCAGATCGCGAGTGCTTTTTGAGTAGATCTTGAGAAGAAAACAATGTTATAACTTGAAGGCAATACTACGTCGATATAGAGTTTATTATTAAATAGTACAAAATTAGTGCAGCGAAGAAATCTAAAACGTATCATTTCAATAACGATTGAGAGGAAGAATTTTTCTTTTGTGTGGTGAAGGATAAGTGCATTTGTCTTATTTCTCGTGCGTCAGTTGCAATACCTAAGCGTGGTAACTTACAGAGGCATTATAAAACGGTTCACAAGAACTATGAAAAGGATTTTCCGCCAGAGAGTGAATTAAGAAAACGAAAAGTACGTGATTTGATATCTTGTTTGAGAAAAGTACATACCATGTTCACAAGATCAGCCAAACAATCAAAAGCTGCTACGATCGCTTCATTCTAAATATCTCATATATTGGCGAAACCATTCGAAGATGGATCGCTTGTGAAGAAAGCATTTATTGGAGATTTTGAAAACAAAACAGAAATCATGTCTGCTGTTGGAGAACTTCAGTTATCTCGTCAGATTGTGACAAGGCGTATTGAAGTCATGAGTCAGGACATGGCAGATAAACTAAAACAAGATATCATGAAATGTACATACTTTTCTTTATAGTTCGACGAATCCACAGATATGACAGATACTGCCCACGTCTGTATTTTTATGCGGATGATATTCCATGACATGTTGGCTAATAAAGAATTTTCGAGAATCATTCTTCTGAAGGGAAAGACTCGTGGCGAAGATATATATGACGTTTTCTTCAATTTTGTAAAAAACTACAAGCTTCCAATATATAAATTAGTGTGCATTACAACCGATGGAGCACCCGCAATTACTGGAAACAAGAAGAGTTTTGTGGCATTGTGTCGGCTGATGAAGATTTTCCCATTTTTTCATTCCATTGCATTGTGCACGTAGTAGCTTGCAGCGGCGGCTCTTAAAGTTGCAGTTGGAAGATAGGGAGTCAGCTGAACACACTGATTTAGTTCTTCACACGGACGTCAGGTGGTCAACTGATTTTCTTGAAATACACAATCGTTGAAATAAAAGTAAGGGATTGATGACGACAGTAGATTTTTCAACTTCAATAGTGCTTGTCATAGCACTAAAAGGTAGAACCTTCGGTTTCGTATTGAATGATAGTAATGAGCCACAGCCTGGACGATCAAAAAAAGTAGAATAGAGTAAGGCAGGCGATAACCGATCGAAAATATAATTATGTGGAGGATTACATCACGATCAAGGTTTTTGTGGAGTAAGCCTACTGCGGACACCACGCCAAAAGACTCTACGTCATAGGTGGCGGGGAGGAGAATAAATAAGTTGAGTTGTAGGTATTGATGTAAAATAAGTTGTTAGTATAAATGAAGTGACTCATTTCGTTTTGACCGGATTTTCGTGAGAATTGACGAACCCGGTTAAATTTGGAGCGCTGTAACAGCTTTAAAAATGAATGGAATTGAAAAAAAAAATATGTGGAAATGATGCTCGAAAGACCATCTACAAGATTGGTCTGGAATAATTTTTCGATAAAATGAAAAAATGAAAAGTTATTGTTCAAAACAGAAAATTTTTGTGAGAATATTTTCACCTTTCTGCTAATAACTTTTGAAATATTTCATTTACGGCAAAAAATGATGATGACTTCCTAGTAGTTAAAGCGAT
Source organism: Cryptolaemus montrouzieri (assembly GCA_013387265.2). Taxonomy (NCBI): domain Eukaryota; kingdom Metazoa; phylum Arthropoda; class Insecta; order Coleoptera; family Coccinellidae; genus Cryptolaemus; species Cryptolaemus montrouzieri. The sequence continues at coordinate 51,967,591 of JABFTP020000001.1, read as the reverse complement.
TTGCTACAAATTATGTTCTAGAATTTTTTTGATGAGATGTAAAGTTTCGGAGATATCGCGGAAAATATATTTGCCCCCCTTTTTCGAGATGGCGGCCGGGGGACAAGGGCTGCAACCCCACAAACTTGGAGTTGAGCTTCTCTTGACCCCCCAGAAGTCCCAACAATAAAATTGCGTCCTCTACAAAATGCAATTTTTGGCCTCTAAATTATAACATTTCAATGGACTATTTTGCGTTTCAATTCTCCGTACCAACGGGAAACTGTTGATTGGTGTAGTGCTTCAATGCCGAAAACAGAAACCAGCTCGTCGAAACATTCTTATTGAGATAGTTGTCTTTAAAAATATGAGAAAATTATTGGATGAGAATACTCACGCGTTAAAACTAACTTGTCAACTAGCTTTGCTAAAAATACCTTCGTCATTCCTCGAACGCGGAAAACGGCAGGTCAGACGTGTTTCTTATACTTAGCACCTCGAACTTTCAATATGTTGCCACAGGATATCAGAAGCTTGAACGCCCTGAAACTGCACCAAGAATTGGATTCTCTCGAACACCCGATCCTTTATAACCAACTTAATGGATTTGAAAAACGCACTTTAACTTACATATACTTCTATACGTTTGTTGTTTCGCTCTTCAGTAGGACTACGTCTTTTGATTTTTTTCGAAATCTATGTTACTATCATCTTTTCCTTTTTTTATATTAGGGATATAGGCTCATCAAGTATTGTTGTTGTTGTAAAAATCAGTCACAAGGATTATCCTTTTCTGATTCACAGTTGATTAGTAGTAGACAATTCTATTAGTTGTATTTAATAATTATTTCTCAATATATCAATGTTCTCACCTACTTTAATTCATGATAGCACATATACTATGAGATAAGAATTATCTAATAGTAAGAAAATCTAAGTTTGTAAATGGAAATGAAATAAAGTTACTATTATTAATATTATTATTTTAACTTTGACAGATGTTTTGTTTTGAAAACTCACGGCGGATAGAAATTAAATTTTGGATTTATATTAACAAATCATAGAGATTCATTTTCACTACTGACTGTTGATTAATGTGTCCTCTATGTCCCAGCATGCAAAACATAAAAGACATTCTCCGTAATCTTCTGTATTTTCTTCACTAACGTCACCACAGTGTACTATCATCTCGTGATGATACCAACTCAGTTGTCGAAACACGCGTCTAGTTTTGAATCAAAGTAGAATATATGGTGTCCACACAACCAAATTTATATAGAATCTCTCGTTATTTCACCTTATTGATTGTTTCTAACCATGTACTTTTGACTACTTGTGAAGAATGAAGTTTTTTTTTATGAAAAAACGGGATATTCTGATAGGAAATGTTGAATTATCACCACATGTTCGTGATATTGTACTCAGTCGTTACTGAGATATGAAACTGTGAATTTCAAAATTTGAAAAAGCCTATAATCATAATTGAAAACGCCTCACATTGGATTGTCCGATGTGCAGAGGGGTCGAATAATTCCTCTCGTTGAAGAAGGGATGACACAGAGGGATATAGCGGCCACAATGGGGGTATCACAGGGTGTCATTTCAAGAACCTACGCCTGATACGTGGAGCTACAATCTCTGAAAAAAAGGCCTAGTAGAAGTCGTAGGAAGATCACTTCTGAAGAACAAGACCGCTTTTTCTGCCGAATTGCAAGAAGGGACGCGTCGCACCCCATACTCCAAAGGCACTTTCTGAAAGCAACAGGCATCAGTATAACAGTCGAAACGATACGTCAAAGACTTCGTTCAAGTGTTTTATACAGAAGAAGGCCCTTAAGACTTCCAGAGCTAATTAACAGACTTAATTTGTGTATAAAGCACCAATATTGGAATATTGAGAATTGGCGAAATGTCCTTTTCCGCATGAGAGTAGAATTTGGGTTCGATCAGATCACCGCTAGATTCAGGTTTTAAGGGTTTGTGGAAAACAAGCTAACTCCGAGCAGCAAGACAAAGTCCGGGGTAGCATTATGCTGGGAGGCAAAACAAATTTGATTTCGTTTCCAGGTAGTGTAAATGCTAGAAATTACGTGCATCTAGTGCTAGAGCCTATAATGAGACTCTGGCGAGGTGCCCACTGTGAGTTATTCACTTTTATGCAAGATAATGCTCCTCCGCATAGCAGCAACCTCGCAAGACGTCATCTCGAAACAGAGGGAATCGCTATTTTGGACTGGCCAGCTTGCTCTCGAGACCTAAATCCTATTGAACGTTCATGGGATGATCTCCAAAGGAAAATAATTACGCCCCAGGATAATCCAAGATCCCCAGAACAGCTCTTCCAAGCCGCCACATAAGAGTGGCAGAATATTACCCCAGAGGTGGTCGAAAACCTAATCCAAAGCATGCCTGGACGGATTCAGGCTTGTAACAGGGCAAAAAGAGGTATTACAAGCTACTTAGGTCGAGAAAAAACACCTACTCCGTGAGAAAACAATTTTCAAATTTTTTACTACATGCGAAAAGAATCTCTTACTTTCTTTCATTTGTTTCTTTGTTAAAATAAACCTCAATCGATATCTTTTTCAATTGAAATATCTCGAAAAGATCAATTCTAACAATCCTTTGAAATTTCCAAAATCCTTGAGTTAATATTCAAATTATCGGGTGATTCCATATAAATTTGGTTGTGTGTATTTACTGAAATAATTGATATGGATATATTCAACTTGCAATAAGGCAAGATTTCTATAATTCTAAAGCTTGGTAGCAAAAAAGGATGAAATTATTTGAACAAAAAATTCATTTGAATTTGACAAGAATTATCAAATCAGTTATTTTCTGTCTATTCTTGATCTTCGATAAATGTTGAAAATAATGATTTTTTCTCAAAATTTCCTTCCGCTTTATTCAAACAAATTAGTTGGACAAATCAAGTACATAAAATTCAACCCAATAATAAATGGGGTTCTTTTGACGTTATCAATCATTTTCTGAACATTCCACTTAAAGAACCAATTTCTCTAAAATTGCTTCTCACAGACAGAATAAATCCAGTCATCCATTCTGAAATTATGTCCTCGTTAAAAATTCACATAAATCAGAATTACTTCAGTTTCATCGGGATGAACTCCATGAGCGATACGGGGTTGATTATATGGCCGGTATCTTTATGAATAATTTAGAAAATAAATTTTTTCCAAATCTATATATGTGATATGAGATACTTGTGAAGGGCAATTGTTCTATTCTAGAATTACTAATAACGATACATAAAATGACATAACTGATGCTAACTTTTGTTTGTCATTGAATTTTGTAGGCGTACTCCAACGACCTAGAGATATTTCTTATGTTGTGACAGATATGTCGCCAATACATCATTCGAAATTCATTATCAGAAAAAAATTAAACACCAAAATGAAGAAGCACATTTGCATTCTTATTTTTTTTCATTTCATATTATGCGTTCCTCATAACAAAATCTTATTTTTGTTTTTCATTTAACAAGTTTGATGAAAATTTTCTTCACTGAGATATATACAAACTTGAGTTAGTATATGTCTCAGTATACAGGGTATCCCGCGTTGTGGCCTATTAGACTTTTATGGAGAATTAATAATGCTATCATTCTGAAATTTTGGTAGTTGATTAAGCTGGTCTAAGACTTCTAAAATATTTTCACCTTAATTCCGGTAAAACCGGAAGTGCATACTAACTTTTTTATTCCATATAGAAAAGCCTATAAATTGATATATCTCGAGAACAGCGTGAGCTACCGAAATAATGAAAGGTGTTTGCAAACAAGAAACCACGCGAGACATTACTCATATCCGACTGAATCTAAGTAAGTATACAGAGTGCTCTTTTTCCGTTTCACATTTCGAAACGAAGAAACATCGACAACTACGTTGTTTCAATTCGAAGCCCATATTTTTTTCAATTCATTAGATTCACCGTAAAAAAAAATGTAATCATAATATATCTAAAGTTTCTCATACATACCCTGTACCCAAGATTTCAAGTTTTCAAGTTATGGCGAAAACACGAATTTTACCTACCTGAGGTTCGTAAGGCTTAGATTTGAGCAAGTGCATAGACATATCCCAGAGCATAGACAAGCTCCAGAGTATAGATAACAAACTATTATTGTTTAAACTGTCAGTTGAATTAATTCGAATAGAATAAATAGTTAGCTAAACAAATGAGCACATACTTAATTTATTTTTTCATTCATGAAGATGAGAGACCGAATGTGAGTAGAACTTGTAGGAGATTTAATGAATTATATTTCGTCTACGTCAGCTAAAAAATTCAGGAGACACGTTACAAATTTTCTTTCGGCTGGAACGCTTTGGAATAAGACATAATTTTCATCGTTTGCAGCCAGCAATGAACACAATTAAATTGCCTTTCAGCTTATTTTGATGTTAATCCAAGTGCATCATTGGTAATAGCAGAACACGATCTAAATTCGCGAGTTCTAAAGAAACATAAACTGCACCCTTATAAATTTTCATTGGTCTAAACTCTACAACTGGCGATCCACAGCTTCGAATAGAACTGTGTGAGATTTTTCTTCTCAGAATAGAAGAGAATCCCGATTTTCTCAAAAGGATTATCTGGGTGGATGAGGCCAAATTTTCCCACTTTTGGTCCAATCAAAATTATCATATTACGGGGGAAAGAAATTCTAAAAATAAATTCAGTTTTAATGTTTGTTTGTTTGTTTTTCCTTTAACGTGCTCTATTTCTGCCTTTTGGCTAATAACACGGCGGGGAATTCTGTCACCTCACTAACCTGGGAATTTTGCCGAATCCCTCTCGTGTCGAGGAAAGGGATTTTTAATGTCCAACAGATCTCTGTTAGACAGGACTGACAGCTTTACATCTTCTCCGAAAGATGGACACTCAAGCGATTCCCAGAATCCGAAAAATCGCACCGACTTTGTGGGGATTGAACCCAGGTAACTCTGCCTAGGAGACGAGCATCATATCTCCTACGCCACCGAGCCGGCTAGTTTAAATGTGTTTGTATTTTTGAAGGACAACAAATTTTCGTAATTTGGGTATGATGAAAACTTAAATGGTGAATTTTATCTGGAGATTTTGAGGGAGGTAGTAAGTGACTTCGTTGACATTTTATCAGTAGCTGAATCGAGGCGTTGTTGGTACCAACTCGTTGGACCGCCAGCTAATCACATAAATGAAAATTATTGAATTTCAACTGATGTGTTTGAGGATAATTGGTTTGAACGAACGGTCCTGTTTTTGTGGCCACCAAAGTCACCTCACCTAAAGCCTATGGATTTTAATTTTTGGGGAACGCTAAAAGAGGAAATTTATTCTGAACCTGTGACTTCAATATATGATTTGGATAATAGACTTCAAAATGTTTTTATGTAGTTTAATGTGGCTGAACTGAGGCAAGCCACATCACAGGGTTTTATGCATCTAGTAGGACTATGTCTAGAAGTGATTGGTTATCACTTTGAAGAATTATTATGAAATTTAGGAAAATAGTGTTTAATTCGTTTTGAAATTTTCAATTTGACTTTGGAAATTCGACAACAACGGCAGCTTCGCATTTTGTATTCTCTTAATTTATTTATCAATTATCCTATGACAAAAGGACAGTTATTTGTTCATGCTCTGGGTACTGTCTATGCACGTGCAGGAATCCAAAAACCTTTGCCAACTTTAAGTAGGAAAGTAAACATAGTTTTTTCGCCATAACTTGAAAACTTGAAATCTCAGGTACAAGATATGTATGGGGAACCTCATTTAGTTTGTACGGCAAATCTAATGAATTGAAAAAATAAAGATTACAATTTGAAAAAACGTAGTTTTCGATGTTTCTGCGTTTCGAAATGTGAGGCGAAAAAAAGAGCACTTTGTATACTGACTGAGATTCAGTCGGATATGAGTTGTGTCCCGCATGGTTTCTTGTTTGCAAAATATCTTCCATTATTTTAGTAACTCATGCCGTTCTCGAGCTATATCAATTTTTTCAAAGAGCAAAAATCGATGCTTTTCGAATAAAACTAGGATATTACATGAACAAACAAGCTTGACTTATGTTATAGATGTTTTTGTAATTGAAATAACAAGTGTGATCGAAGCATTAATCAATATACAGGGTGTTCTATATGAAATAACAAAGTTGGTAAGTTGGTATGAAGTTCTGGTATAACTAGAAGTGCCATTGAGGTGAACATATTTTGAGAATATGGTTGCGGACCAACTGAATCAACTTCCAAAATTTCAGAACGATATCATTATTAGTCTAATAGGTCACTGAACTTGGGATACCCTGTATATTAGACTGCGTAGTAGCCTCGCCACTGAGACTCAGTGGTCTATTGTGGTATTTTTTCACTGGGACTCTATGTAGGTAATTTTTATATTTCGGTTGCTATTTTGGAGCGACACAATTGAATCGAATCAAACTCTTGAAACATACTTAGTGGTTCCCAATAATGTTTCATATGTTATCATTTGAAAATAGTTAATGTTGTCGTAGAGAAAAAAATTATTTTTACAAGTTGGAAAAATACATCAAGAGTTCAACGGTTTTTGAAACCTGAAGACAACCAAATTGCTAGTGGTAGTTTTCTACACACTGTATACATACGAATCTATTATAATGCTTTATGATCACACTGATGAATCTTTATTTCTAATTTGAAAAGAAATTGAATTAGGCAATATTTCCATGAATTTAATTTCCCCCAAATTGAGTTCGAATGTTTATTATTAGAGCAATTTCTACATCACGAATTCCTTCTGCCTTCCAATCTGAGTGCTTTCTAGAACTGAATATCGGTACAATAACAGATAAGAAAAGAGAGTTGTAACCATTTTTATGTCTCATTTTACAGCATTTGGAGTAGGAAGCATGGTGTATTCAGGACTCGAGTTCGTTCGATATTTCGAAGCGAAGAGATATTCAAAATGCAATGCCAATGTTCTGCATGCGATTATCCCTGGAGCCAGAACGGTATTAACTTTGCTTCAGATGCAGTTCATTTTTTTAAGTAGCAAGGTAATTTATGAAGCATTATCAATAGTATAGAATGGGGTTAACGTTGGTTTGATTCACAAGAATCTTGCTGAATTAGCGCCTTAATTCGAATTGCCATACATTGAAAATTTGATCGAGTTACGAATTTTCCGAATTCTTAAAATTTATATAAATTCATGAAATGTTTGTATCGTTTTATTGGCTAGGATAAAGCGTCCATGCGAAAGTATATCACACAATTAGTGAACAAAATGGACTTCAGATTTATTATATATGAATTTTAGTGTTGTTTTGTTCTTGATTACAACAATGCATTTATCAGAGAAATCATACCACCAAATGTGAGTCACAGACCTTCAAAGTTAGATATTTGCCTATGTTTATGTTTGGACATTACTTTTGGAATTTGTTAACTTGAAACTCCTCTATATGCAGCTCCAAGCTTCAGAATAATCTTTAAATGCAAGTGTAGTAGGAGTCCAGAAAAAACAATAATCTTCCATCTTGGAGTTTTCATCAAATTCTGAAATTATTTTCAATGAAAATGCAGAATGAGAAAAAAATTATCTCACCATTTTCACTATCAATGAAATCAAAATGAAAATATGATAGTCGGCAGGGCTTTCTGAATTTCGAGAAAAGCTTTTAAGCCCGTTTGCTACTGCTTAGTGAAATGAAGAATAAATAAAAAATGAAACAAGGCTTTCGATATTATTGTATGATCAATTGCATTTGTATGGTTATCTTTTAGCGAAGAAAATGCACAAAAGGGTGCTTTTATGATACACTAACCACATGAATTCTTTTTTTTCTGTCATTTAACGAGCCCTTTTTACGCTGCTGATGCCAAATTCACAGAATCTGCTCAGAACACCTGAGCTAACCACACAGAAATTGAATGCTACTCTATGATTCTGAAATTGGTCTTCAGTGATTCCGATCAAGGATCTGTCAGAAAAGTAGTTGATGATATTCATTCCAGTTTGAGATCAAAATCCTTTTAATATAATCACGAGTAATGCTTTATTTATACTCAAATATAGAATAATACAATGTGTTTTTTTTTATGGATTTTGCAATGGTAATGTACGAGTTGCAAGAGCACCCCAGAAATAAGTACCAGAAAGATAAGTCCCACTTGAGTGCGTCAGGAAAATTTGATAGAATTTCATAAACAAAATGTTCAACGCTTACAGCCAGGAGATGGGATTCTACAATAGAATTTTTTGCACGTGGGTTTAATTTCATAGACGCACACTCCAGCGGATGTTGTATAGCGATAAGTTTTAATTTACGGGGGATTGAATCTACAGTAGCAAAACTGAGCACATTTGGAGTATCTTAAGCCCTCATGTAGTCAGGTTCAAATGATCGAAACATAGATTTTCTGTTAATATGTGGTATGGTGTGTTTGATGGCCATCTTGTTGAACCTCACTTTTTTGAAGAAGTGTTGCCAGATGAAATGTATTCTGATTCTTAGGTCAATATTCTGCCAAATCTGTTAGAAAACATAATTGTGAGGGAAATTTGGTTCCAGTATGATAGCGTTATACCTGATTTCTCAAATTTCGTGAGAAATTTCTGATCCAAAACTATGAAAATAGGCAGATCGGTCATTGCAATATTTTAAATTCCTCCTAGTTCTTAACAACGGGATAAGATCCGAAACATATGTGGAATATATTTTTATATATACAGGGTGTCCCAAAATTTTGGAACAGGTAATATCTCTGGTGTAATGAGAGATTGAGTTGTGAAATAAAATGCACTGCTTTATACTCCGATATGCCTTCGACTCACAATTTCTATACTGGATGTTCTCTTTTGTCTCTTCAGAAACAACCCTAATTTAATTTTTCAAATTGCAAACCATAAACATTTATAGTGTCATTGATTCTAAAATGAATACAAATTTTAAATGTCTCCAACTCACCCATTCTACTCTCGAAATTTTATTTCGACTTTCAGGAAACAACCCCCAACTTCAGTTTTTCAAATTCCACTCTTTAAAATTTTACAGTGTCAATAATTTCCAATTGAATTCAAGGTATTGTAGTATATCGTTTTCAACGTTTTAATGTTGTCTGTTGGCGATAAAGAAAGAATCATTTCATTGATATTCTGAAAACTCTTAAAATAAACGTACTGAAAATAATAGACTGCAGAATGCAAGGCGCTTCATTTGCATCAGAGAAACATACGTAGATATGAAAAAAACATGGAACGCAAAGCCATAGAGAACTTAATAAAAGTTCATGCCCAGAACCATATCATGAAGTATTCCTATGCAACCGTACCATCCATCAATTTTGAAATTTCTGAAAGAGCATTTATGAACTGCGAAGTAAAAGCAAGTAATACAATTTCGAAGAATCATATAATACTTACTAGTGCAATAAGCTGCAACTATGCCTCCTACATTTAGAGCTAATGAGTATGTGGATATGTTGCTCATTCATGGGGAGTGTCGAAAAAATAGTCGCGACGCTGCTCATCAGTATAATGAACGATTTTCAGCTCGTCGTCAACCATCGTTTTCAACATTTCTATAGTTGGAACGGAAAATGCGGTCTGGATCATTTCCGGATTTCAAAAATAGGCACCATCGAACTCCAGTAAAAACTGACGAAAATGTTATAAATATTTTAGCGTATACTGGTGTGAATCCACATATTCCATTGCATACTCTAGCAAGAGAACTGGGAACTAGTAAAAGTACTATTCAGTGAATACCCAAAGAGCATAAGCACCACCCATTTAAAATTCATTTAGTACAAGAATTGTGACCGATCGATTTGGAACTTCGAATGGATTTCATCGCATTCATGCAGACTTGCTCAATCATATATGCTGGAGTGATTAGAGTAGATCCCATAATAATGGGGTAGTTAATAAGCATAACGCCCATTACTGGTCTACAGAAAACCACACGGTATAAAAGAGAGTCGCTTTCAAACAGTGTGAGGTATAAATGTATGGTGCGCGTTATTCCATGAACATTTGATTGGGCCCCATTTTTATGAAGGAACATTAACAGGATAACAACGATATTTTGATTTTTTGGTGAATACGTTACCATATTTATTAGAAGATGTTCCCCTGCCAGAAGTGCGTGTGTGGTGTGGCAACAAGATGGGGCTAGTCCCCATAATGCACATATTATGACAAATTATTCAAATGACTGATTTGCCCGTGGATGGATTGGTAATAGAGGTCCAATTCAGTAGCCTGCACGTTCTCCAGATTTGACTCCCTTAGATTTCTTCTTGTGGGGATACATAAGAAATCTTGTTCATCAAGTACGTTCAGCTAATGTGGAAGACCTGACAAATCGGATCCGTGCGGCATGTCGCATGTAGCTATAATTATAGCTTCCTGCACGAGAGCAGTAGAACGTAGGTTTGAAGCTTGCGTGCAGGATGAAGGGGGACATTCCGAACATCTGTTATGAAAAAAGACAAAATTTTACCACTTCAATTTATTATTGATTTGTTGTTGTTCAAATTTGATAATAAATAACAATTTTTGCTTTTTGCTGTAGGTTCCAAAATAAGTATACGCATAAATACCCAACAGAACATTTGAATTGAATGAATAAAAGGAATTCTATTCTGAAAAATGAAGATTGCTTTTTGATGGTTCAAAGAATGAATCCGATCTGGAAGGTCAGAGTAAACTCACTTTAATATTCAACTCAAAATAGTCTCTTTATAAACATCAGAACTGACAAATAAGTAGAAAATAAAATATTTTGCTTCTTCCACAGATTCTATGGTTTATTAAGTTCCTGCACCTACATATACCTAACAAATGAAAACATGGAGCCTCAATCTACGGATCTCTGAATGACATGTGTAGTTGTCAGCTCGAGATTTAATTAACAATGCTCTCAATGAACACAAAAATGATAATTGTGATTATAATAAATAATGAGTGTAATTTGAGTTTAAAGAAGTGAATTATGCGTTGAGTCCATATAGAAAGTACAAGACTAGCATATACTTATTAATAAGTATGTGAAGACTGGTCTATAAAAATTAAATTTTGACTTGGCTAGACTGGTGACTATACGAAGGTGCTATATCCATAGATGTGCTATCTGTGATTAATGGTCAGCACGGATTTTGAGTACGTGTGTTAGAAATGCTCTCAGATTTTCTAATGAATATTTCTTTTTTTATAGCGAATATCCCGAATTGAAACATACTTTGTATTCATATTTTTAATGAAATAAAACTAAAGTGTTTAGATTTTCACTACATTAATATAGTATACAGGGATATCCACCGAGAACGTCCGTTAAAAACTTTTTGAGTCACAATTACAATATCAAGCTGAAATTTTATACGCGGTCATAACTAGCGATTTCCAATTGAAGTGAAATATTTTCAAAGTGATACCATTTCCGATTATACCGGAAGTGGGTCATCATTTTGGTATTTCAAATGGCAATCTTCTTTTTTATTATACATCTAGAACCGACATTTGAGCAAGGCATAAAATACCCAAGTTGTTGGCACTTATCTGTCAAAACTTTTGACAGATTTAATTATTTTTGTTATAAACTCGATTTTTGAGGAACATTTGAAAAAAATTGTAGCTCGTAGATAATTTTTTAAGCAGTCTACACATGTCAAATGTTTATTGCGTTGTTTTGTATGATTTTTTCAATTTGGCCTTCTTCAAACAGCAATAACTCAATTTTTTCAAAAGGCACGTGCCAATTTTTATATCGCCATCAGATGAAGCGTCAAATTTCAGATGGAATTGCATGAGCATGTACTATACCCATCGCTTATAGTTCCGAAATAATTTGGGAATATATTGAATTTTGATGATTTTGCAAGAACTAACAGAGAATTCTTTGAAATATTTTAATCAAGTAGCTGAACTGGCTAGGCTCACCTGACAGGTGCCTAAAATTAATGTACTTGTCACTTCGTTCATTCGAATTTGATATTTCAACAAGAATTGTTGGTAATTTGAAGTGAAAATTTTTGAAAAACACCAGATTGATAATAAAATGGCTGATTATTCAAACGAGGATATGTTTAATCTCTTTTTAATTCATTTTAGAATGTCAACAAGTAGTGGGTTGAAATTGTAGGCAATTCAATACCCAATTTCCAAATTTGGTGCCTATGAGTAAAACAAAATTTCGAAGGATTAGAAGCAGTTTTCTGCAATTTGAAGGAACAAAATACATAGAAACTAGAAGAAAACCAATTCTTTCGTGCCAATCCACATGCGTCCATTAAGTCAGCATCAATGGATATTGGATTGAGTTATACTTCCATTCAGAGGATCCTTAAGAAACATAACATGCACCCGTATTCTTTTATCAGACTACAAAAATTGAAACCAACTGGCCTTCCCGAGCGGCTAAATTTCTGTGAAAATTTATTAATTCGGCTTCAAGAAGATGAGACAATTCTGCAGAAAATTATATGGTCTGATGAAGCCAAGTTAAATGAAAGTGAAATAACCAACAGCAGAAATCGACATTTTTGGGCCATCGAATATCCACATTTCATTGAGGTTATTGATTTCCAAAATAAATTCAGCGTAAACGTTTTTGCAATTTCAATGAACGATTTGTTGGCTTATCACATTTATGAGGAAAATCTTAATGGATGAAGATACCTGGAAATTTTGAGAGGAACATTAGCAAATTTTTGAGATGGATTACCCCTTAACATTCTGAGGGGTTGCTATTACCAAATGGAAAGTGCACCAGCACATAGAACACGAGCTGTAGATCAGCAGCTAACAGAAATGTTCGAGGACAGATGGTGGTGGAATCAAGGACCAAAATTATGGCTTCCGCGTTCTTCGGACCTGACGCCCCTTGATTTTTATTTATGGGGCAAAATCAAGAGTGAAGTGTGTCTTATTCCTGTAAGAAGTGAAGAAGAGTTACTACAGCGCATTCATAATGCTTTTCGTAATATTGATCCTGAGGAAACTAGGAGGGAAACTCATCATTTTCGTATACGAGCTTTCAAGTGTATCGAGCAAAATGGGGCCCAAATTGAACATTTATTCAGATCGTAAATTAGTTTTCTCCTATGAAGTTTGCTATCATTTATTCGTATTAATGTAATTATCTTCGATGATTGGTTTTCGCTTACTTCCTACAATTGTAGAAAATTGCTTCTAATGCTTCGAAATTTTATTTTACTCATAAACGGTAAATTTAAAAATTGGTTATTGAATTGCCTGCAATTTCTACCCACTACTTTTTGACATTCTAAAATGAATTAAAAAAAGATTAAATATATTTTAGTTTGAATAACCAGTGATTTTATTCTGAATGTGTTGTATTTTCTATAATTCATGTTGAAATCAAATTCGAATGAACGAAGTAATAAGTACATTAATTTCAGGCACCTATCAGGTGAGCGTAGCCAGTTCAGCTACTTGATTCAATATTTCAAAGCATTCTCTGTTAGTTCTTGCAAAATCATCAAAATTCAATATATTCCCAAATTATTTCGGAATTATAACAGATGGGTATAGTACATGCTTATACAATTTCATCTGAAGTTTGACGCTTCCTCTGATGGCGATATAAAAATTGGCACGTGCAATTTGAAAAACTTGAGTTATTGCTATTTGAAAAAGGCCAAATTGAAAAAATCATACAAAACAACCCAAACAACATTTGACATGTGTAGATTGTTTAAAAAATTCCTTTTTCTATCCACCCAAGCAGAAATTGTGTATGTAGTGCAAAAGATCTACGCACTACAATTTTCTGAAATGTTCCTCAAAAATCGAGTTTATAACAAAAATAATTTAATCTTTCAAAACTTTTGACAGATAAGTGCCAACAACCTGGGTATTTTCTGCCTTGCCCAAATGTCGGTTCTAGATATATAATAAAAAAGGTAGATTGCCATTTGAAATAACAAAGTGATTACCCACTTCCGGTATAAGCGGAATTGGTATCATTTCGAAAATATTTCACTTCAATTGGAAATCGCTAGTTATGGCCGCGTATAAAATTTCAGCTTGATATTGTAATTGGAACTCAAAAAGATTTTAACGGGTGGTCCTGGTGGATATATAATTGATTATTATATATAATTATATATATTATATATATATATATATATATATATATATATATATATATATATATATATATATATATATATATATATATATATATATAATCAATAAAGTGAAGATCTAAATACTTTAGTTTTATTATATTGAAAATATGTATATCGATTTTCATCAAGTAACGACCTCCTCAATCAGAAAAAAACCTTGAATTCATTTTAGAATCAATGACACTATAACTGTTTATGGGTTGCAATTTGAAAAATTTAAATTAGGGTATAGAAGTATAGTATAGAAGTTTTGGGTCGATGGCATTTCAGAAGTACAAAGCAGTGCATTTTATTTCACAATTCAATCTCTCATTGAGATATTGCCGGTTTCCAACATTTTGGAACACCCTGTAAATTATATAATATATTTATTTTGTGAAACTTAAGCCTAGTGTTTAATTATTTAGTTAAAATGTTTCACCAGTGATTAACGAAAATTCTGTATTTATTATCAAGAAATTCAAATATGTTGTCTGAAAATACAAACGGTGAAATACCCAGATTTGATGCCCTGTATCTCAATACGATTTTAATAATTAGGCATGATTATGATCAAAAAGCGAAAAGCTAGAGCATATCAAAATGTCAAAAGATGAATATATCGCTCTCGGAACAAGTAAATATATAGATATCCATTCAATTTTTTCAGGACATGGAGTTAAGAAAAATTAAAATTTTAGCTCGATTTGGATTGATGCACATGATTGCAACTGACTTATGTGAATGGTTATATGTCTTGGTAGAAGAAACAAAACATGAAATGATTCATTTGGCAGGTAATGTATCATTCGACAAAATATTGCCCATTAGCAACGTTCATTGTTGTAGAGCACCATAACGATACCGAGACCTTAATTCATGAGAAATTTTGTCAGGAAGAGCTGTTGATGGGATCTCTTGTGACTAATGCAAGTCCATTTCTTTTTCCATGTACAATAGAATATAGCTTAATTTGTGCAGTTATTCTTTTCGAAATGTGGAAAAAAATGCGGGCGTTCACTGTCAAAAAGCATAAAACTAAATCAGACGACAAAAAAAGTGCTAATGCTTCTAGAGGGGAAGAGAGTGTAGTGTACCTATTTAGTAAGTAATTGTCTTGCAATTTCAGCTAGTTAAAATAAAACTACAATTTCGTAAGACATTTTTTTCTTTGACTTACTGCTCAGAAAATATTCATTCCAAAAAGGAAAAAAATGTTTTTCGAACGTTGAGAAGACTCGCTTCAATCACAAATATAAAACAAAAAGTAAAGTGAGGTACAACAATTTATTTGAGATCATCACAATCGAATTGAATGCAAGTGAAACTACCTTAGGTAAATTCACAGAACTTTTATCTAAATTTTTGTGTCAGAAACGAATTTAGTTGAGAGGAATTATTGTCAAAATCTACCTGAATTTTTATTGAAATTATGATTTTGTTCAATTGATTGGTTCGCATTATGAGATTCGAAGAAACTACGGTCGTATTCATTGTCTCTTTATCAGAAATTTCAGTAAGTTCCACCAAGATACATCTTACTACAACTATCGCAGCTGAGAATACGCAAGATTCATTTTGTTAATCAAATTTACATTTATCATTTATTGTATATCATTATTATATTATTGGTCTAGAATGAGATGTGTAATTGGAATTTCCCAAGTAACTGTTTTAAATTGAGACTTTTCCAACGAATCTGAGACTACTATATCCGTGTTCTTCTTTAAATTTCGAGTACTACACACAACGAAAATTATATGGAATCACCCGATATTTTATTTTTTATATTACCACAGGGATTTTAGAAATTTTGAGGATTGTTAGAATAGATCCTTTTGAGATATTTCAATTGAAAAAAAGAAATAAATTAAGATTTATTTTAAGGAAGAAACAAATAGAAGAAAATAAGAGACTTTCCGCATGTATTATAAAAATTGAAAATTGTTTCTCACGGAGTAGATGCTTTTTTCTCGACCTCAGTAGCTTGTATTACCTCCTTTTGCCCTGATACAAGCCTGAATCCGTCTAGGCATGCTCTGAATTAGGTTTTTGACCCCCTCTGGGGCGATATTCTGCCACTCTTCTGTGGCGGCTTGGATGAGCTGTTATGGGGTTCTTGGATTATCCTGGCGCCATCTAATTTTCCTTTTGAGATTATTTCATAAATGTTCAGTATGATTTAGTACTGGAGAGCAAGCTGGCCAGTCCAAAATAGCGATTCCCGCTGTTTCAAAATAATGCCGCGCGAGGTTGCTGGTATGCGGAGGAGCATTATCTTGCATAAAAGTGAAATTCTCATCGTGGGTACCTCGCCAGAGTCTCACTATAGGCTCCAGCACTAGGTCCACGTAATTTCTAGACGCTGCACTCGAAGGAAATGACATAAAATCTGTTTTGCCTCCCAGAATGATGCCCAAAACATCACACTGTCCCCCCGGTATGTCGGAACTTGTATTGCTGCTCGGAGTCTAGTTTGTCTTCCCCGAGACCTTAAAACACGAATTCGGCGGTCATCTGATCAAACATCAATTCTGGTCTCATCCGAAAAGAGAACAATTTTTTGCCAATTCTCAATATTCCAATTTTGGTGCTCGATACACCAATTAAATTTGCTAATTTTTGGTTGTCTGGTTAGCTCTGAGCCTTCTGCTGTATAAACCCCCTGAACGAAATCTTTGACGGATCGTTTCGACTAAAACTTTGATGCCTGTTGCTCCAGAAATTGCCTTTGGAGTATCGGGTGCAACTCACTAGGGTCTCTTCTTGCGATTTGGCACAAAAAGCGGTCTTATTCTTCAGAAGTGATCTTCCTACGACTTCTTCTAGGCCTTGTTTTTATAGATTGAGCAATTATTCGACCCCTCTGCACATCGGACAATCCAACGTAAGGCATTTTCAATAATGATTATAGGCTTTTTCATTTTTAAAATTCACAATTTCGAATCTCAGTGACGACTGAGTGCAATATCCCGAACATGTGGTGATAATTCACTATTTCTTATCATACTTTCCAGTTTTTTTACAACAAAAAACTTCATTCTTCACAAGTAGACAAAGATCCATGGTTAAAAATAATCAATAATGTGAAATACCGAGTGATTCCATATAAATTTAGTTGTGTGTATGTTTTATCTCCTTGTGTTTTCATTTTTTGTTGAGTAATTTAGTTAGAATATTTGGATTGTAACCATCATAAAGAGCTGTTTGTTCAGTAACAGAAAGTTCGTTTCCGGAATTATCTAAAGATGAAGAAACATTAAATAATCTATGTATCTGGCTCTGGAAAGCTGCCTTATTAGGTTGAATAGGATAAAACGATGTTTTATTAATTTCGATGTCCGTCTGAGATAGTTTATGGAAGATGGAGAAGGCATGTCCATTATGAAATTAAGAAATAGTAAAACTTAAAACCTTCAATTTCTGTAGTGAATTTTGTTTTGGATGAAATGAATATTTATAAACTTTTCTGAAATATTTAGCTGAAGGTTAGTACCATTAAAACATACAATGATATCAACCACATACCGATACTGGTATGAAAACTGTTCAGCTGAAAAGTAATATTGTAGTTTACCCATAAAATTTCTGCTAATAGGTTGGCTGAAAAATAAAGTAATTTTGATTCACACACATATATGATGACAACATTGTTTCGTGTTTAATTAAAAGTTCATAATATTAAGTTCCAGACTTTACAATAATTTTGATTGGGTCTTCAGGAAATATATTTAGAAATAAGTTATTGACATCAAAATAAGCTAATTTGCTGGTATGAGGAAGATGTATATTAAGTATTTTATCTATTTTTTCATGTGAAGCATTAATGGGGTATAAATCGATAATATTATTTCATCAAATCAATTAATAAACGACATATATTATATTAACAGCAAGAGTTGAAATATAAGAAACATCAGGTTTAAGAGTGCACCAGGAAGTTTAATGACTGATTATAGTTGTAGAACTAGTGGATTATTTACTATCAGTTCGAATTTGGTTGTATCATCTAGTAAAAATTTTATATCAATGAATTTTTAATGGAATTTTGGAAATTTCCGTTTTAGGAATATAGTCGGTTTTGTTTGATGCTACAATTATATCCCTTTTATCTCTTTCAGTGAAATAGATATAACATAAACCGTCTCATATGGACATCGTTATTCATATTTCGTCGTTTCATCCTGTTCAATATAAAATGCCAGTTTTTCCTAACATAATCCACTGATATTGAATGTTTTATCCTTAGATGATTTCAATAAAGAACTCTGAATTTTAAATAAATATCTTAGAATAACAACACACACAACAACACAGGAATGGTAGTCTCATATACGTTGGCAAAGTAAGCCATAATTTAAAACATGTACTTGAAAGTTCTGATCAGACATCTCATTTTCATTCAATAATAATCACAATCAACAATAATAAAAGTAAAATTCATGATGATAAGAAATCTTCTGTGTACAAAGTGTATATTAGAAGAAAAATCAGCATTAGAGTCAATGAACATTGTCGCAGTTTCATCAATAGAGAAAGTGATACTAAATATGTAAACCTTAATTATTGAAGAAGATTTTATTTTTAACAATAATTTTAAAATCTCACAATCATCTGTTGAAACACAAGATATTAATTCTTTGGAATTCTTCAAATTCAATGAATATAAACTTTCATATTGAATCAGATTTGGGCAATAATTCCTCTTTAGTTGGTTTGTTTCCGGCTTAGTGATTTAGATAGTAGTTCTGTGAATTTGCCTAAGGTAGTTTCACACCTATTATGTAGATCAGATGAAAATTGTTGTACATTATTTTAGTTTTCATTTTGCATATGTTTATATGCATATTTAGGGAAACTGTTGCAGGAAGATATATAAGATATCTTTACAAAATGGTTTGTGTGTGGAGTTGCACTATACGAGTCGTTCGTAAAACGTTTATATTGCATGAAATATGCATAAAATGAGTAAAAGTTGTCATTAGAAGGTAATTAGAACACTTCAACCGATTCTACTTAATTACTCAATTATCAATACTAGGAAAATCTAACCAAGATTCAACATTATCTGAATATTGTTTATATGGAACATTGCTAACCACTGCTTTCAAAATGGCCACTCTCCCCTCTGTTTTTAATTTGAAAATTCCACACATTGCTCTGAATAGTGGAAAACTCAATAATCTACAATCAGATGAGATTTTCACATCAATTTTGAATGACAACAATCTATGAAATCTCTACTGATAGAATTCCATTATCAATAATAAAAACAAGTAAAATGTTTTTAGGAATTTTTCTGAATATTTGTGATTCGTAACGCGTTTCACTACATCGTAGCTTCTTCAGATGAATGAATGTACAGAAATTATGACAACTATATATAGATAAGAATCAGAATATAAATACAATTCAACACCTCAACCAACGTTGGCATTACAAGTGAAAAACTGAAATCATTCTTGAGTAGCAATAATTTCAACATAGTATTCCATACTAATAATAGCTTAGGCAAATATATAAAAATAATAGAACCAAATCAGATAAAAATAATAAATCAGGTGTTTATAGATTGAATTGCAATGACTGTAATAATTTTCAAATTGGTAGAACACATAGAAATTTTAATATTAGAATATCGGAACATAAACGTAGTTTTTCAAATAAAAAATCAAATTCAAATTACGCGAATTATCTCCTAGAAAATAGTCACTCCTCGACCCACAGTTTGAAATTTTGCACATAGATAATAAATATTGGAAGGTAGATCGTTGGAAAATTTTAGAAATCAACAAACACAAACTCTCAGGTAGACTCATCAATGAACAAGTCGATTTAGGCCCTTCACCTCTATTGAATCTCTTCAGGAAGCAATCTATTCCTTAATTTTATTGGATATACCTGTCATCAATAACCACTTAAGAAGGAGCAACCCAAAAAGCTTTTAATTATTTGAGAACATTTGTGTTTACATTCTCATTTTTATATATATATATATAGTTGTCATAATTTCTATACATTCATTCGTCTGAAGAAGCTACGGTGTAGTGAGACGTGTTACGAATCACAATTATTCAGCAAAATTCCTAAAACCACATTACTTGTTTTTATTATTGACAACAACCTATATGATTTGTATAAATCCTAATTTTTGGGACAAGATGCCTGTCATGCCATGGATGTGGCCGCCCAAAATGATTTAATGAGTGTGTTCACTCGCTTCTCGCCGAGGGCTTAATTGTAAGCTGTTCTCTCATAGAGAGAGGTGCGTGGCGTAGCTAGTTGGACTGTCCACTGATGTGAGTTTTTCTCGAGCCTGGTTTTTCTTTGGAAGTGGAGCTTTCCAGAACTAAGTGTATCAGTTATTCAGAGAATTAACCATGGAAGTACCTGTAGAAAGGAGAAACATCAGCAACAGCAGCCTTTGAGCGAGGCTGGTTAGATCGGTGAGGCGTACTGCACCAACTAAATTAACAGCTGGGGTGGTATGATGTACTGCCTAGCCCTGAAAATAGTTTGACAGAAGCAGATTTGGTACTGGCTTATACATGGTCATACCAGCAAACCCAGGTGTTGAATGTGGAGAGGAGATGCATGTCCTTTTCTGAAGAAATGCAATGACCTTGAATGATCAAAGAAGGTTCCCCAGCAGTGATTTTTCTAGAGATCGTTGTTGATTGCGTCTTATTCGGGTTAAAATTGACCAAGTTTAGCCGACTCCATTCCGATAACTTTTCCAAGTCTGAATTCAGTCACTAGCTCTGTTGGTATCTTTGTCAGTGTGACTCAACAGAAAATGAGGACACCAGAGTAGTGTCGTTAGCAAAAGTAAAATATTCTGTTTTTGGCGGAATGAAGCAGATCATTAATCTGCAACAGGAAAATAGTCAATGAATGTATGGAGCCCTGGGGTACACCTGAATTAACCTGAAAATATTCATTCGTTACACCATCAACTACTACTGAATCGATCTGGTGAAGAGAAAAATACTAATTCAACCACGAAATTTATTGGAAAGTCCATAAGCGATTAGATTATTCGTCAATGCTGCGTGCCAAACCTTGTCGAAGGCCTTCGAAATATCAAGAGCAATGACGTTCCATTCGCCATAGTTTTCGATTTTTGATGTCCATAAAGCGGAACGTATTCAAAGAGATCAGTTGATCGTTGTCTACGGAAGCCATATTGTCGATCACTGATGATACCCTGTAATTCGAGATATTTTATGACCCCATCGTTTATCACTCTTTCCATGAGTTTCGACATAATGAGCAACGATGCGATTGGACGATAATTTTGCGGTAGGCGTTTGTTCCCCTTCGTTGGTATCAGTTGTACTCTCTCAATCTTCCAACACTCTGGAAACGTGCGGCTCTTATACGAAAACTGAAACAGACGATTAAGAACAGGTGCTAACTCTGGAGCACACAGACACTTGGTGGAGTTCCATTAAGACCCACTGCTTTCTTACAGTACCATTGTTGAAGAACGCGTCTTACCGTACGCACTCTGAATTTTACTTCAGACATGTTCGATTGAAGAAATGGAACGCTTTGTGGTACTACATTGGATGTATCTAAAACAGAACCGTCATATATTATCAAAGATGGGAAGGATGACATGCACAAGTTAATGCTGACAGCCTTAGTGCTACCAGGATGGGGTCACACACATGATGGTTAGCACAAACACTCTTTGTAAACGTAGAATTAAAATGAAATAAAAACACAAGGTTCGTTGGTAAACAACGGCGGTTTGGCAATATGGCGTGGGTACGGAAATCCGGCTCGTGGCAACGCGTGCTGCAGCCGGTTTTCTAAGACCGTGTGAATTCGAAGAGGTCGTTGAAGAGAAAGACTGGGAGTCTTCGAAATGCAGGGATATTTAAACCCCCAGTCCAGGTAGGCCCAGAGAACGTTCTGTTCCTTGCCGCTTATTCGGAGGGGCCTAGAGCGATCTATGGTTAGATACCGTAGTGGACACGGTAACATTAGATATAGAACAAAACCGAAGAGTTCCACTGGTCTGCTCTGAGATTCTATACTTAATCCTTTCATTGAAGTAGGATTTCGCTCCATCAATCGTTGAGTTACACATGTTCTTGAAACGCACATAGTCAGTTTTACTTTCATCTGTTGGATTTTTCTTTCATTTCTTAAAAGCTCTTGTTCAAACTGTGACAGTTTTCAGTGAATTAAGGCTTTTGTGTGGATGTTTTTCAGCTAAGAGATTCAGTGCAGACATTGGCGTCAGGATCTGGGAAACAGACGTTATTGAAGGGAAAAGACGATAAAAATTTGAGCAGCTCAACCTAGCTGTCTCGATTGTAATGCTATACCTTCCTGTAAGGAGTTGGATCTTTATCGCTCGGCTGTTCGAAGTTACCTGTAGCAGAAACAAGGTTGTGTTCGGAGTTGCCTTAGGATACTTAGACCTGTGCACGGAAATCATCAGGAATTTTCCATTTTAATGAGTATCTCATTTTCTACAATTTCTGACTGTATACGTACTCTGTAGTTTTTTCAAATCCAAATAAGGCTCTATACTCAAATCTAACTGCACTCTTAACTTAGTTTTATACTTTCCGAAGACAAACGAGCATTCGAAACTGCGATAACAGTAATCTATCAATTGAATATATATTCGTTGGTAGAAAAGCATATTCACAAGTTCCATTCGTGTTTCATTTTAATTTAGAACCAGATAATTGAATAACCTACACAGCATTATATTGGGAGTAGTCTAGCTAATACTGATTTTTGATATAACGGAAAGTACTACCATATTGCAAATATTTTAGACGAGATATTTCTGGGACATTCTGTATATTCAATGTATTTTTAAAATTGCTTCAAATAGCTCAATTTTTTGTAGATCAACTGGAAGGAGGGTCGGTCAACTCGGAGAATCATTTAACAGTGGACTGCAGTAGCGCACATAAAGGTCTGTTCGCCGGAATCATGGTTATCGTTCTCACAATTATCTCGCTAATAATGTTTTTCGTCCTGACCCGTGAGCCTGGGAAATCCGAGGACAGTAAGAGGAGTAGACAGATAATGGCCCAGTTTGAAGTCAACGCTGTCGAGTTGATTCTTTATGTTATTACAAGCCTGGCTACCATCGTTGCAATGGTGCAGATGAGGTCTCTGAAATATGAGAGAAAGGTTGGAGGTAATTTTTCTAACTTCTTCGTATAAAAATATCGAAATATGAATACACAACCTGAGTAATATATTAAGATTTCCATGGGTTTCACGAATTCATTCGCTGTTGATATGATTCCGATTCACAGTAGTTTGAAGATTGAAATGATATAATTCTGATTTTTTTCCAATTGCGTTTTATTTGAAATATCCTAATAATTAAGTAAGCCCAAAGTTTAATGGGAAAGGTTTTTCAATTTTACATATTTTATTCAAATTTATCTGCATTTTCGATCGGTTAAAAATATGACGTTCTTGTTTCATTTTGCGTGTTCGTAGATTTTTGATGTTGGAGCTTCAGAGCCTTTATATTTTATGAAAGTCCATAATAAAATGAGAAAAACCAGAATTCAAAGATTTTTAGTAACAATTGATTGAATCGTGTCTCGTGCACTATACAGTATGTTCGTAGATGATTGAGCATTAAGCATGACAATAACCCATTCATAAATGGACAACAACTTCAAACAGATACCCCCAAAGGAACTAATATTCTCAGTAAATTTTAAGGATTATTCATTGGGGAGATTCAATAGGGGTAAGGAACTTAAGTTATATCATCTAATGTCTAAAATTTTCCAAGATCTTTTTTCCAAGAACTATTAATATCAAATTTTTCATGGTCCTACCAACACATTTTTTGCAGTAGCAGCAGTTTAGCTTGTATCTGATTTGATTTTTTTGATGAATTGTCTCAAATTATTATTGGTTCTGAAAGACATATTGAAATCAATTTTATTCAGAGAAGAGTTAGGTTTGCTATCGAAGTTGATTGAAATAGTTCTTTATATATTTATTTATCATCAATTTTTCCCTTGATTTTATAGTAGAATATGGACTGTGGTAAATTAGTCCTGACAGGTCGCGACCAGGAATTTTAAATGTGTATTTGCATCCATTGACATTCCCTCCATACCTCTCAGGTACCTGAACCTAGCTAATTATTTTCTTGAGGAGGAAATGATGCATGTCGAATGAACTTCAATGAGATTATATGCAATACCTCAGAAATGTAGTTACAGAGGTTTCAAGGAATTTTGGAAGTGAATAATCTCCTGTGAAATTTCTTCTCGATACCAACGATATGCAATGGATATTGTATGAACGTTCAATTAGATTCAATTTTGTATTAACATCCTTTCACAAGAGCCTGTTCCAGTTTTCATAAAATCGGTATTCTTGAACTATATGAGCGAAAAAAATAATGAGTGTTAAAATTGTGTTTAGAAGAAAAGCTGTTGGTGGTGTTCAAACAACTATAAATAATAACCCTAGGTCGGTCGCAATATTTAAGTGAGTCGTTTGGTCGCAATGTGTCAAAAAATTGCTGTTTCAACCACCATATTAGTTGAATCTTAGGTGAAACCCCTAACTATTGGAATCTATATTAATTGATAAATTGTAATAGATAAAATTAAAAGCCAAAACAGAATTTATTATGTAATTGATAGTATTGATGATTCATTTATTTTATGGAAACTCATTTTTAAAGTAAACGAAAAGAGACACTTTTGTCACTTTTCCACAATTTATTCAATATTCACGACCGGTTTCGACCCTACGGCCATTTTCAAGTGAATAACAATAAAAATACATGGCAAGTACGAATACAGAATGAAATTTATCCTAAATATTGAGTAGTGGGGATCCATTATGCTCTAGTTGGCTGTTGAGGGTAATAAATTGTGGGTTTTTACATAGTATGTTAATCTCGAAAGTTTCCAACAAATTCATCTCTCTCCCTTTGTTACATTTATGAAGGATTTCAAAATTGTTCAATGATATCGAGTGGTTAGTTGATTTTATGTGTTCAAATATTGGCGAATTTTTATCTGAAGAAATATGTTCCTTGAATCTAGCTTCAAAACTTCTCCCTGTTTGTCCGACATAGGCTACCGGATATTCATTGCATTTGATTTGATAAATTCCTGATTGCTTGAATTTATCGTTCTTTTGTTTGGCATTGAATAATAATCTGTTTAAGTTGGGGCCGATTGAAAATGAAGTAGTTATATTCAATTTGGAAAAGTAGTTAGTGTTAGTTTTGTTAGAGAGTTCGCCGGTGTATCTGAGACTAGTGTATCTTTTTTACGGGGTTTCTACGATGCTATATAGTAATTAATATAGATAGTACGTTGTTTTTTGCGTTTAACGATTGTATTTAGAAAATGTTGTGGTATGTTGTTATTTGAGGCAATTTTTCTGATGATACTAAGTTCAGTTTCAAAACTTTCTGACGAAAATGGAATGGAGTAAGCTCTATGAATCATGGAGTTATATGCAGCTAGTTTGTGGCTTAAATGACTCAACGAGTCCATTGAAATCGATGCGTGTGTGAATGTTTCCTTTCTGTTAATTTTCAAAACTTGCTTAATTTGTCTGTTTGAACCACGAAAACCAACTAAAATGTCATCTACATATCTGTACCAGAAAGTAATGTGTTTTTTTTTCTAAATTTGTGTTGAATATTGAGTTTTTCTCTAAATTATTCATGAGAATGACAGCTAGTAGAGGGCTAAGAGGTGAACCCATTGGAAGACCTGAATTTTGTCTAAAGAATTTAGATTGAAATTGAAAGTTACTTTGAGGTAGGCTTATTTCAAGAAGATTGCTAAATTTATAAGTGATGTATGGCGGTGTGTTAGACTCGGATAAGATATCTGTAACAAGGGGAAGACATTCATGCGTTGGAATTTTCGGGTACATATTCTTGACATCGAAAGAGACTAACTTAATATCTTGGTAGATTTTGAAATTTGAAAGTTTATGTATGAGATCTACATAATTAGAGATTGTGTATTGTGCTCCAAAGATGGGCAGATTGATCAAACCACATAAGGAAGAAAAATCTGCAAGACCGGTAGTGTCATATATAAACACACCATCAAGTAAACTAGCAAAATTCCTGAATCAAAAATTTCTAGACCTCTCGAATTTTCAAGCACAATAAACTATCTCTAATTCTGTAGATTTCATACATAAACTTTAAAATCTCACAATCTCCCAAGATATTAATTTTGTTTCTCTCGATGTCAAAAATATGTACCCGAACATTACAACGAATTAGTGTCTTCCCCTTGTTACAGATATTTTATCCGAGTTTAACACATCGCCATATATTTTTGATGAATTTAGCAATCTTCTTCAAATATGCCTATATCAAAGGTACTTTCAATTTCAATCTGAATTCTCTAAACGAAATTCAGGTCTTCCAATGGGCTTACATCTTAGCCCTCTACTAGCTGACATTTTCATGAATAATTTAGAGAAAAACTCAATATTAAACACAGATTCCGCTAAAAAACACATTTCTTTCTGGTACGGATATGTAGATGATATTGTAGTTGGTTTTCGTAGTTCAAACAGACAAATTCCGCAATTTTTAAAATTCCTGAATAAAATACATTGCCGCATCAGCTTCACTTCTGAATTAGAAAATAATAACTCAATAATTTCCTCGACTTAACCATTACAAATTCAAATAACTAACTCACTTATAAAATTTACAGAAAGGAAACATTCACAGACGCATCGATTCCAATGGACTCGTTCAGTCATTTAAGCCACAAACTAGCTGCGTATAACTCCATGATTTATAGAGCTTACTCTGTACCCCTTTCGTCCGGAAATGTTCAAACTGAAATTTATATCATCAGAAAAATTACCTCAAATAACAACATACCACAACTTTTTCTAAATACAATCATTAAACGCACAGATCAACTTATTAACTCTCTATTACTATATAGCATCGTAGAAACCCCGGAAAAAAGATACACTAGTCTTAGATACACCGGCGAACTCTCTATCAAAATCAGTAACTACTTTTCCAAACTGAACATAACTACTTAATTCTCAAGCGGCCCCAACTTGAGTTGATTATTATTCAATGCCAAACAAAAGAACGATAAATTCAAGCAATCAGGAATTTATCAAATCAAATGCAATGAATGTCAGGTAGCCTATGTCGGACAAACAGGGAGAAGTTTTGAAGCTAGATTCAAGGAACACATTTCCTCAGATAGAAATTGGCCAATATTTGAACACATAAAATCAACTAACCACTAGATATCATTGACCAATCTTAAAATCCTTCATAAATGTAAGAAAGGGAGAGTGATGAATTCGTTGGAAAGTTTGGAGATTAACAAACTATGTAAAAGCCCACAATTTATTACCCTTAACAGCCAACTAGAGCATAATGGATCCCCACTACTCAATATTTAGGACAAAGTTCATTCTGTACTTGTACTTGCCTACTCATGTATTATTTTGTTATTCACTTGAAAATGACCGTAGGGTCGAAACCGGTCGTGATTATTGAATAAATTGTGGAAAAGTGACAAAAGTGTCTCATTTCGTTTTACTTTAAAAATGAGTTTCCATGAAATAAATAATTCATCAATACTATCAATTACATAATAAATACTGTTTTGGCTTTTAGTTTTATTCATTACATTTCATCAATTGATATAGATTCCAATAGTAAGGGGTTGATACGAGCCACAATCATCATTTTGCAGAACATCACCATTGGCCCGCGCTTGTTCTTTCTACATACATCATAGGTTGAACGGGTTGGGTCTGCGGTATCCACTCCACTTTTGGTGCCATTGTAAAATTTTATCATCTTAGGTGTTTCTTTCTGTAAAGATGAATGATCGATGTCGTATTTATCATGAAGAGAAGAAACAAGAATCACATTTTTACCCGTTCTTAGAACATATGAGAGCAGAACTTTCCCATTGTTGAACCCGAACATACTATCATACTGTGTTCTTCCTTTTACATTTACAAAAGATGGCGGTAACTCTATTCTGTTTTTTCTTACCGTACCAACGAAGGCGATCTTTTGTTTCTTCATATCATCAATAAGCTCAAAGTCAGTGAGCCAATTGTCGGCTGTTACGTTCCTCCCACATCCCAATAAGAGCTAAACCATTCGTTTGATGAGGTCAGGTGGTTTGTTTCTCAAGTTGAAAAGACCCTCAGGGTGTGTACCAGCATACACTTCCCAGTTGTACATATAGGTGATTTTGAAGTCAACAAGAGCGAATAACTGGATGGTGTATTTGTTCGGCTTTGATGGAATGTACTGTCGGAAAGGGCACCTTCCTCAAAAACCTGATAAGATCTCTTCGATTGAAATATTTTCTCCAACATTATAATTGTTGTGACAATACTTGACGATGAATCGTCAATAGCTCATTCATTAAGTACTACGATGAGCTTCCCAAGATGATATCCTTCTTTGATCATTACGTCTGATGTTAATTACATAAGAAATTTATGTTAAGCTTAACAATCGAATGAGCAGAGGTGAGGAATTTTATGAATATCTAATCTAGGGTATAAATATAATTGATTTCTTCTGTAACCCTTTCCTTAGATTTTTGAAAAATGTGACTCGTATATAGTTGCACGGTACAGTTGATTATTTTTCTAGTATTTTGCCAGTTTTACGTGTTTTAACGTACCAATATCATATTGTCAGTCATCAAATAAGCAAACAGACTCATATAAAAACTTTTCACCTTAATAGAAAAATGCAAAAGAGAAATAAAACTAAACCATGACACAATTATTTTCTCATGACTCATTTCAACATACTATGAATTATTTATAATATGTAAGCACCTCTAATCAGAATTTCCAGAAGCACGAAAGTAGTGCTGCTATCGTTCATTGTTGAACAAAGTACCATTATCCTTCACGAAGTTATTATTTTTCAACAGAAATTATAAAAATTTTACTTAATTCAATATTTAAGAACTAAAGATATCAAATCACACTGCACCAAGAAATTGAAACTTAATTTCATATCTTTTGGTAGGCAACTAATAATTAACTCATGTTTTTTCTTCGGATATTTCCATACATATGCTAGAAAATTCGATGTTTTCTCTTAGTACATATCTTTTTCTCATGAGGAATAAAATGAAAGAAAGAAATTGAGATCTTGCAGGAATCTACAGCATGTTGATAACAGCCGTTGTTGATCCAGTTAATTACCAGCGATAAGGCAACGCGAATCACGAAATGTGACCCCACCAGAATGTGTGGAAGTTGTGGTGTTAAATGACTTAGGTTGGCCTTATACACGAAGGAGTCCGGAGGTACCTTGAGACTCTAGTCATGATAGGAGTTCTGATCAAGGGCCACGTCGAGCACCAACGGCAATTCATAACTATTTCTTTGGAATTTCTCCGTTGAGATAATGGTTCGCTACTGCTAGGCTAAATGCAGCTTCGACAGAACCGTGAAGTGCAAATTATCACTGAACTGATACGACAACGACGCAAAGAATTTGGTTTGAGGGCTCGAGGCGCAGTTCTATCCGCAGTATATCGAAGAGCCCAATTGAATTTTGCCAGGAAACATGTCGAATGGTTAGGTTAGGTTAGATTATGGTGACTGGGAGATAGTTGTTCATGGATGAGACGAGATTTCGTTTTTTGTTATTGCGATCCACTTTCTTTAGTGTACAGACGTCGAAATCCAAGATGTTCCAGTATAACATTTAACCTACCTCTGCTACTGGTGGAGGTTGAATAATGGTGTGAGGAGGAATTTTATTGAATGCCCGCACTGATCTGGTCATCGTAGATAATGGACCCCTTAATGGTCAGAGGTACGTTACAGACATTTTAATAGAAGATGTAGTATTTGCGCTAAACATGGTTGAAAACTTTTTGTTTATGCGTGATTATTCTAAACCTCACTGAGTTCACAACGATAGGATTTACCTTCGTCATGAAATCACTTCAATGAAGTGGCTTGCACGAAGTACAGACCTCAATCCCATCCAACATGTTACCGTGAATGAGGTTAGGAATTGATCAGAATGCTATAAGGTCATAGATTGAATCGTAAATGTCTAGCAGTCTAATCTGGTATTAACTGTTTTTTCTAAGTTTTACATTTTCATCATTTGATGAAAGTTTTTATTTCAGTATCAGTAATTATCATTTCCATTCTGGTTGTTCTCAAATATTCCTTAGTGCAGGTGAATTACTAGAAAGATAATTCTTCAACATATCTAAGCTTTTTTTTAAATAAATTTGAGCTTTCGATTGTGTGAGTTAATTTTACGGCCCAGTATATATTGAAATTATTATGAATGACAGCGGCCTACTTGAATTTTTTCGAAATGAGTTCCTTGAAGCTTTGGTTGCATTTTTTCCCCAGTATATATGTATTTCTGGAGAAAAATATTGGCAATTGAAAAGTTTTCTGTTGAACCAGTGCTTGAAAAGATAATTAATTTATAGTCCAGTCACATTTCACTTTCCAAAAGAAATATAATGGAAAGACAAAGAAATATTGCGCATTCACCCAATTCCAGAAAAGGTGAATGAATGCTAAAGTTCACATTTCGTCGTATCCATTTCAGTAGCCATATCTCGAAACCAGGAATAACCACCTGAGGTAGATAACGTACTTAGGAAATAACCTGTATATATTTAAACTCCTATCCTGACATATTTATCCCCTATAACTTCCACTAGTTCACTTGTGTTTATGTTCTTGCGTTTGCTCCTTGTTGACATATTTGTTTCAAGTCAACACGTAGATGACTGTGTATATATAAAATAACACCCAATATTAACAATTTAGAGAATTATACCGGCATATGATAGCTTTCAGTCTACTCTAATTCTACGTTCTCATACAAACAGAGTACCTTCGAATTTCATAGCATGAATACTGATGATAGTCTCAAAATTCGAAAAATACAATTTACAATTACACAGCTATCTTTGAGTTCATGCAGTCATTCATCGATGCTCTGGAGTTGGGGGAAATTCCTTTGGGTGTTTTCCTTGACTTGTCTAGAGCTTTCGATTGCGTGGACTCTGATATTCTGCTGAAAAAGCTTGATAAATATGGCATTCGTGATAATGTTCTGGGATGGTTTCGGAGCTACCTGTCTGGGCGTTCACAGTATGTGGAAGTTGAGAGCAGGGGTGTACGGATCAGATCTGATTTGCTGGGGATCAGGACGGGAGTTCCCCAAGGCAGCATCTTGTGCCCCGTCTTGTTTGTCATCTATCTCGAAGATTCCCCGGAGGCCATTTCTGGATCACAATATAGAATAGTTAAATATGCTAATGACAGCTCTTTCCTTTTTAGGGCCATAGATATGGAGGCTTTGATTTAGGTATTGAATACCTACTGGCCAATCATTGAAAGATGGCTGATTAAAAATAAATTTTTTCTGAATAAGAACAAAACAGTATTTATAATTTTTAGCCCAAGTCACTCTAATTGCCCTATTCCTGAGAATATCGAGCACTGTCCAATAGGTGTTTCTGTCAGTGCTTCTACTAAGTGCCTGGGTGTCACTCTGGACAGACATTAAACGTGGGGTGAGCATATTCGTGGTCTCCGGGGCCGGCTTAGTTATGTGATTTATGGTTTCCGGGTGGCAAAAGATTTCCTCACGTTAAACTCTTTGAAAACATTATACTTCGCAAGTTTTCAGTCATTGTTGAAATTCGGTATAATATTATACTAAGGCTATATTCACCCTGCAAAATCTAGCTTTGAGAACTTTATTGAAGCTGAGTTTTCGTGAATCATGTAGGGGCCATTTCAGGATACACAGGATTTTGACTGTCTATGCTTTGTACATTTCGGAATGCTTGATTTTCATGTTCAAACAAAATGAATATTTTTCATCTTATACTAAGAATAGTGAAAAAACAAAAACTAAGAACCATATTTATCCAAAGCATAATCGCTCACAGACAAAAATTGCTTGTACATGTGCATAAAGATTTATAATTGTTTACCAAAACATATTCAAACCATCAATGATATTGAAAAATTAAAAAGTGTACAAAATTTTGTTAGATTTAGAACCATACAGTTTACAGGAATTTCTTGATCATTGTAGTATATGTTATTAGTACCTATGTCTTGTGGTCCTGTACGGTTTTTCTGTTTGTACATATTTTCTTGACGCGTTTTGTGCTATAGTTTCTTACATATATATTAAAAAGAGATTATCTTTACAAAGTAAAGTATATTATTATTTATTATCGTGGACTTATTCACTATCTCAGCTGTCAGCTGGGTATAATTTACCTTTCCCAGATTCAGCAATCAAAGGGAATAGGCTCGATTACAATATACTCGACATAAATTTCCTACATGTATAAAAAAAACAGCTTTTTGCATTTCTATATAGGTGTTCTTATGCAATTCTAATTTTTTAAGGCTATCATGCAAAGTTTTGGGTATTAACCCAGTGGAGGATACGATGACAGGAACAATATCTATTTTCTCGAGGTGCCACATCTGCTTGATCTCAATAGCAAGGTCTGTGTATTTGGACTTTCTCTCCTGGGACCTATTCAGCACGTTGTTATCATTCGGTATGGCGACATCCACCAGCATTGCTGTTCTGGCTCTCTTATCATACACCACTATGTCCGGCCTATTATTCGTCAGCATTCTGTCAGTGATAACAGGCCTATCGTAGTATAATCTGATAGAGTCATTTTCCAATACGGGCGCCGGTTGATACTTGTAATATGGCTGGAAGGTATTCAGAAGTCCGTACTTGTGTGCAAGTTTCTGATGGATAATGTTGCACACTTGATTATGCCTGTGAAGATAGTCCAGTTGTTCGCATCCGGACGTAATATGCTGTATAGTCTTCGATCTTATATGGCATTTTCTGCACCTATCTATTTGTAATGTTCCGTCCATCATAATAAATTTTTTGTAGTTGTTTGTAGCGATCACTTGGTCTTGACAATAAGGAATACTTCTGTTTCCGCGAATAATTCTCCTTTCATCAACCATTTGTTGGAGGCTTCTTTGTCGATGTGTGGTTGATCAATCTCATGGTGATGTCGTCCATGCAATTCCTTTCTTGACCATTGCTCTTGTTTTTCAGTATCTGATAGGAATGGTTGATTCAGAAGGTCATCTCTGGAAGCAAGATTAAAAGGTGTATATCCCTTATCAGCCAACGATACCACTCTATGGAGGTCAGAAGTGAGAGCGTTTGCAGAGATTTTTTATCTGTTTGGTGTGTAAATTGACAACATCTATTAATCCGCGTCGTCCTTCTTTCCGCTTCAAAGTTGTTCGTATCACAGACGATTTTAGATGATGGTTGTTGTACTTTGTCAGCATCGTTCGGGTCTGCCTTTGAATATCATCCAGTTCTGTCTTAGTCCATATGATTATTCCAAATGAGTAAAGCAACACTGGAATGGCATAGGTGTTAATTGCCTTGACTAGATTCCCCGAGTTTAACATTGATTTCAGCACAGTCTTCATACGCTGACTGTATTCTGAACGAATCTTCTCCTTTGATTGTTTTTGGTCTAGCAAACTGACTTGTTGGTATCCCAGATATTTGTATGTTTCGCCATTCTTTATGCACTGTATAATATCACTGTTTGGAAGTTGTGTTCCACCATCTATGACTTTTCCCCTTTGAATGTTCAGGGTCTTACATTTTTCAATCCCGAATTTCATATGAACATCTGCCGAGAACTCACTGACAGTTTTCAGCAAATCATCCAATTGCTTCTTGTTCGAAGCATATAATTTGGTGTCATCCATATACAGCAGGTGGGAGATTGTATGATAATTCCTATCTGTTTTTATCTTAAATCCGTATCCTGTTCTATTGAGCGTTCATCGCTAAATGGAACCATAGTGGACACATAGAGTCTCCTTGAAAAATTCCACGACGTATGGGTATCTCGTCGGTTTTAATTGACTTATTGTTCATGTTGACCTGCAGAGACGTGCGCCAATGTGTCATTGTTGTCTTCAAGAATTCCACCAGGGCTGGGTGGATTTTGTATATCTGCAATACTTCAACAAGCCAAGAATGGGCGGTACTAATGAATGCCTTCAGATAATCGAGAAAAGCTGAATGAGCATTCCGATGCCCTACGTGTGCCGGTTTCATTATCACAGAATCGATGATGAGTTATTCCTTGCACCCGTGGTGTTTCTTTCTGCATCCTTTCTGCAAGACGGATCCTGTGTTCTATCGCTCTTAGGTAGCATATATGTTAATCCTTGTGTTAGGAAAGTGGGTGTTTTCTTGATATGTTGAAAAACATACGTGATCTGTTTCGCTAGGGCTCCATGGAGCTTATCAAACTTCTTGTACCAGAAGTTATGGATATTATCTATACCTGTGGCCTTCCAATTGTTGGTCGCTCTAACTACTGTTGTGATTTCTTTCTCCGTTATTCCTTCGAAGTCCATATGTTTGATATCAAGGCGTTGTTTCTCAATCCTGATTCATTCTGCATCATTATTCTGTTCTTTGGGGTTCGACCATAGTGATGACTATGTCAAGCACTGTGCGTCAGGTACTTCTCTGTTATTGTTGGTCGCAGGTTTGTTATTTCCCTTATGAAAATTGGCCGCGCTTTGGAAGAACCTTTGGTTTTGATGTTTCCTTTCAGTACACTTGATGTATCTTGAGAGCCTTTTTGCTTTTGCTTGGAGTTTCTGCTTCCAGGTGTCCATATACATGTCGATATGTTGTTTGTGAACAGGGTGTTTTCTGTTCGTACCAATTCTTCTATGAATTTTGCGTATATGGGATTTCAAGCGCCTTGAGGGTTTTTTGTTTCTTAGGAATTCTGTGAGGCGACCGATCTCAGCTCTAATATTGTCAATATCCTTCTCCAGTCGTTTTTGCCATGGTGGGTTTCTGACGTTTTTTGGCTCAGATCGAATCAGAGTTGTGGTGACTTGTTGTTTGTGTAGTCGAAGTACCACTACCGCTCCACAGTAAATCAAAGTGTGAATTCTCTCCAAGGTGTTATGGTCAGTGTATTCTTCAAACACTGAGTTTATGCTTGCTAGGATGAAATTGGTGTTCTTGTTCATCTTGAGTTTGGGCAGTTTAGGTCGTTTAGTTGGATCACTACCACTGAGTTCACTTATTGCTCTGTTGAGCTCTGATCGTGCTAAATAGATATATTCGTACTGCTGGTTCGTCTCAGGGGGACGCTCTATGTTGATATTAGTTTTCATGGCTTCGATATTATCTGTAACACTTTCATTAACGGTAGGTATACCGTTTTGAGTATCATCTTCACTTCTGAGCTCCATTATGACCTCTTCTCGTATGCTTTGCTGCGTTTCTGAAGAAAGTAGCCTGTTTTTAACGATTGTTCATCGTTGATCCGAAATTCTCTGCTCGGATATGTGCTGTAATTCCAGATATTTTTCTACGAACGTAAGATGTAACGCGTATCTGTAAGCTGTCATTTCTGATTCCAAGTTCGTAATCTTGTAATAGGAACGCATAATGAAGGCATTCATTTCTGGGGTCTACTTCATGCGTTTCCTTGGGAGTCCGGCTCTCGTGCTCGTAGGCATAATGGCTTGCGCCACCGTTGAAACATCAAGAGTCGGTTGGGAGGTATTTATGTTATGTTGTTTCCCACTTGGTTTTGTGTTGCAGTATCCCTACTCGATATCACGCTGCTTCCGTCGCTAACCGAGGAAGACTGTGACTCACTTTCCGAACAAGACCCTCTTCCTAAATCTTGAACGCGACAAGAGGTTATGGTGTTAGAATGTCGATTCACCCGTTTGTTCCTTAGATTGTACATCATTGGATAAGTTGCATTTTATACCTACTGCCAGGTAGGCAGTATTATTATCATTATCATTATTACAATTTTTTGTTGTTGTGTGAATTTTTTACATAATCCATTAAAATTGGTTTCACCTAATTTTTCTCTTTCAGTGGAAGGACCAACTGGAATAGGCCTGGACAATAGTCTTCTGGTCGTAGCCCAAACTGGTGTTTTCATATATAGCATGTTCTCCATAATAGGCGATTCATTCACCATGAAAGATAATCTGTCAGTCAGCTTACTAGCAGAAGTATTTTCTTTCATACAAACTAGTTTGCAAACAATTTTCGTCCTGGATTGCTGGTGGAGGAGATGTGTGAATTATGAGCAAACTCTGAAGAAACCTGGAAGAGAGCTAGTAACATTTCTTATTATTGCCAACATGGCTTTGTGGACTATAAATAGTTTGGAGAAGAACAAAGCGGAATTCAGCCCGGATCAGTTGCTATTTTTTGGTGATTGGGCTTGGACTATTATCACACACATTTCGATGCCCCTCGCCATATTTTACAGATTCCATTCAACGATATGTCTATTCGAGATTTGGAAAAATGCCTACAAGATGAAGTCTTCCCTCAGACCTCCTATTTTGACATTGAATTAATTTGGATATTTCATCTCATTAAACAAAATTTAAGTAAAGATATTAACTCATGTTACAACTTGTGAGAGGGCGTGGATTTACCTAATCTGCTCCAATAACCTCCATCTGTATGAAAAATCATTTCGAGAACAATTTGAGAAATTTGACGAAATTAGGGCAATTCAAATTTGATGAAATATTGAAACTTTCTAACGAAATCATTTGGAGACAACTTCAACTACTTTCATCAAAATTTTCCATCAGGGGAGAATTCTCCAACTTTGCAGAATTTTTCTTTTTTCTTGAAAAAATTGTACATATCTAAGGGTGAAAAGTAGGGGGATGAAGGGTTGGTCTTGGTTTCTTGCACCTTCATATTAAAGTGATCCATTTTTGTGCACTTGAAAGGGCCCAAAGCTGATGCGAATGCAATTTGCAGATTGAGGTCGTTTCTTTTTTCATAGGGGCGAAATTTCAGGGCCTCATTCATATAAGCCTAATTCACTTTTTGTGAATAATTGAGCTCTAGCGGCCGTTACTTGATGCCAATGATTTACACTCATTCACTATATTGGTAACGCATTTCGATGAGACAGCGTTCTCATCAAAATGAAAATTAAACTAAACACAATATATTATATGTTCTACAACATTGGTTTGAAACAGAGTAAAATTGTTCAAGACAATTTATTGAACTATTATCTAAACGACTCATCCGGAAACAACTTAAGTAAACGGAAATTATGGTCAAAACCTACTTGTTCATTCAATAATATGTTGAAAAGCTTTTTATTGTCTATTGATTTCAAGGATACCCAAAAGATGAATATCACGTTTTTTATAAGAAGAATGTAAAATCTTCAATTGCAGTTGAAGTTATGGTTTTCTTCAATTAAATGGTTCACACAGTTAGTATTTGTTTTTTTATTGAGGAAACTACGATAATTTTAATTAAAATTTCTATTGGTTCTACCAATACATATCTAACTACAACTACTGCAGCTAAGTTTCATTTCTTTCCTCTGTCGATTTTACTTTTATTATTTTTGATTTGTTGGGATAGATTATTATTGGTTCGAAATAAGAGGGTAAATTGGAACATTTTAGTACATGTTTCAATTTATGGCTCACTTTCCTCACGCATGTGAGAAGACTTCTGCATCGATTTTGATCTTTAGATTTCAAGTACATCAACTCTATTCCGTATTTGGTCACGTAATTGAGATATAATGATTACCATTATAAAGAGCTATCTGTTTAATACAAAGTTCTTCATCGAACTTATGTGAGGATAAAGCAATATTTAATAATCTGTGGATCATGTGCCTACCTTGCAGGTAATATGTTTTATAAAACCTTTTTCAACAATTGGCGATATAACCACGAATAGGGACGTCTCTGTGCAAAGTGAAGATAAGTCGCACATAACGAATCCATAGCCTATATGGTCAAAGAAGTACAGGCATGGGAAAGCATGCCCGCGTCCCTCCTTCTTTATGCTGGAAGCTGAATGGAGGAGAATTTTGTTTGAAAATACATCGCACTAATCGTCGTATATAATGGAACCAAAGGTACGTTTCAGGCATTTCAGATGAACATGAACCATTAGCGGCAAACATTTTTGTTTGCATGATAACGCATGATAACACTAGACCTCATAAAGGTCATATCGTATGAGCTACCTTCAAGTTCACGGAATCACGCTTGTACAAAGTCCAGACCTCAATCCTATCGAACAAGTCTGGAACATTTTCAATAGGAGATCAAGGAGCTAGTGAAATTAGCCAGCTACTGTGAATGAGGTTCTGAACAGACTGATGGAAATTTGAATCTTAATTTTCCAGGATCATTGATTTTGAGCATGAGTCGTAGATGTCATGTAACAATTCTTGTCAGGGGCGGAAGTATCCAGTCTCAACAGGTTTTTGGGGTACTGTTTTCATTTCGATTGTTTTCAAGTATTCCTTAGGGGTGGTGGACAACTAGAAAAATGATTCTTCTACATATTAGGTCCGCAAGTGAGTTCTCGCTGTTTTTTTTTTCTGAAAATACAACTTTAGTGTGAAAAATGATTACAAATGAATCATTCAAGATGCCCATCGCTAGCTGCAACTTTTTCCATCTTTCTGGCAGAGCTCAAATACCGTGACGTGTTCGTCTTTTGAGGATATCCACGAATCAAGCCGTTTTTCGAGCTCTTCATATGTGCGGAGCTGCTGATGAGCCAGACCATGTGCCATCGAACGGAACAAGTAATAATCGGATGGTGCAATATTTAGGGAATATGGCGGGTAGGGTAGGACTTCCCAAGTAGATTTTAATGGGTTTGGCAACGTGAGGCCGAGCATTGTCATGCTGTAGAATTATTTTTTCGCATCAATTCAGTTCGATACCGTTCCTCAGTGATGGTTTTGTTCGGTTTCAACTGCTCATAGTAAAAATCACCGACTAGGTCCCACCAAATACACAGCATAACTTTCACAGCGTGAATATTCGGCCGAGGCGATGACTTACACGCATGAGTGGGCAGTCTCCAAGATTTTTTTTTCTTTGGATTGCTGTAATGAATTCATTTTTTATCACCCGTTACGATGCAATGAGGGAAACTCTTTCTTTTTTGCCGCTGAATCAGTTGTTTACAGGCAAAAAAACGACGCTCACCGTCTTCTGGCTTCAAATCATAAGGAACCCAAGTTTCTTGCTTTCGAATCATTCCCAACGCATGCAATCGCTTGGATATGACCTGGCGGGTAACTCCCAAGGTTGAAACAAACTCTTCTTGCGTTTGGCACGGATTCTCATCTTGCAATGTTTCCAATTCAGCGTCTTCGAAGATTTTCGGCCTTCTTTCACGTGGACGATCGTTCACATCAAAATCACCGTGTTCAAAGAGACGGAACCAATCCCGGCACGTTGTTTCACTCAGAGCAGCATCTCCGTAAACATTTTGGAGCTCTTCATGAGCTTAAGCCGCCGTTTTCTTCGAATGGAAAAGAAGAAAATCAAAACTTTCCGCAAATGACGATTATTTTTCATAAAATCAGACATTTTCTCACAACTAAAAGTATATGACGCAAAAACAAAATCACTAATAAGTCACAGTGGTTTGTTTACTATATATCTTTATATATATATCTACTCTTTGCTCTTTAAATGTAAAAATCGACCAGCACTTACTGCTGGAGCCATCTATTGACAAACAGCGAAAACTTAGTTGCGCACCTAATATATAAACTTCTAAATAAATTTTAAATTTTTGCGTTAATTACTTAGTGCAGTGTACATCAAACTATGGATGGATGCTTGAAAAGCAAATTAATGAATTCTGATACGGATATTATACAAAGAAACGACAGAAGTGTTCGCATGTTGAAAAAGTTTTATTTTGATTTCGATTTTGATATTTGAGTAAATTATTTTGATTTGGTCAATATTCAAAAAATTGTATCGAAATAATGGAATATTCTCCCAATTTGAAAGTAGAAAAACGGATAACATAATAGAAATTTCGAATTAAATTCTCAAAACATTCATTTACTATTTAATTTGAAATAAAACAGTCCTTTAGAACTCCGGAAAAACCTATATTTAATTTGATAACCGTTTTCCTATGCGCCAGCTTTTAATTCGACAACAATTAATTATAATTAGTGCATGCTTTTCAGATTTTCTGCACAGCTGCTCTTGGAATAGGACGTTATCAGTTAATTAGGAAACAGAATTTATAGAAACGGTAATTGGTGGTTGGAACGTCAATTCGCTAAAATTAGAATTCAAGTTATACATTAACTGTTATTTTCTAGTTATGAATGAATGAGTGGGAAAACATAAATTATTATAAGCGTTTAAATATCAATGTGCTTATGATATATGTGTCAATGTATATTTAATATCTCCTTAATTATATCTTTTCAAGAAATATTTGCTGTTTCCTTGTTAACTTTAAATCATAGATCTGAAACTCCCAAAGGTTCACAGATCCAGGTGGAATCAGAATATCAACTATAATATAATCATTATATTTTTAACTTTTGCAGCTAGTGAACAACGGTCAACTATGCTCACCGATACTTTGTCTTTCTGTGGGCTGTTCCAGTTTAATCATTCGATATTATTTCAGGCAATACGCTTGATTTAATATTGAGTAATAATAGTGATGGTATGATGTCTGTCTCATCGTGCTTCATTGGTGGTGAAGGAGGATAAATATAATTCTTACGTCGAATTTTCTCCTGTTTTGATTCAATTGAACCTGTGGGTGTTCCGAACCATAAACTTCCAAACTTTCACAATTTAATAAACCACAATTTTAGCAATATCTCTTGGTATATCATACTTCAAAATGAAGATAATACTAACATAGAAACATTCTACAAATAAATCAATAATGAAACATCTGAAAACGTATCAAATGATTAACTATTAAAGCTATAAAGGAAAAAAATAAATCCCATAACAAATGGAAAATATATGGTAATGTACACGATCTAAACACTTTTAGGTTACTAAGGAGTCCTAACTCAAACAAACTCATGAGGGAAAAAATAAATCCCATAACAAATGGAAAATATATGGTAGAGAATTACCTGCGGCACATTGAGGCAAAGATTCAAAATAACAGTAAAAAGTTCTGGCATTTTGTGTCTTCAAAAAATTCTACGAATATTCCATCTAATATAACCCTTCAGGATGTCAGCGCTATCGACCCACCTGTGATACGTAATCTCTTTGTCGAAAAGTATATCAACCTAAAAGTGCAACTGTATTCTGGGATCCGTATGATGGTACTTCAACTCCCAATACATTAAATTTAAGTGAGAAAGAGGTATTTGACGTCTTATCTAACCTGATGGTATCCCTACTCTTTTTATCAAAAGAGGGGCTTTCGCTTCCGCTTTGCTTGCTATTCAACCAATCTCTTTGTGTTGACATTTTTCCTGCTCTGTGGAAGAAGGCAACAATAGTCCCGATACATAAATCTGGTGATAAAAGTGACGTTAAAAATTATCGATCAATCTGTAAGTTAAATACATTCGCGAAAATATTCGAAAAACTCATCTATAAATATTTTTTTTTCACTGTTAAAAATATTATTGACACAAGGCAACACGGCTTCTTCCCTAATCGGTTCATATACTCTAACCTGATTTTCTTTATGGAATATATTCTTAAAAGTATGGATGAGCTTGTTCGGGTTGACTCGTTTACACCGACTTCAGTAAGGCCTTTGACATGTTAGGTCACAATCTGCTCTTGATTGGGTTATCTGGGGTCGATGTGGGTGGTGTCGTTCTGGACAGGTTCAGATCTTACTTATCGGATCGAGAACATCGGGTTGCTGTAGCAGGCTGTACCTCTGAATCCTTTATTGCAACTTCCGGAGTCCCCCAAGGGAGTCACTTGGGACCGTTGTTGTTTAACATATACATAAATAAAATTGGACACTGCTTCAAACACTCTGAATATTTATTCTACGCCAACGACCCAAAAATTTTCGGAAGAATTCGAACTGTTGGAAATTGTCTTCTGCTGCAGTTAGATTTGAGAAATTTTGTAAGCCAAATAGTTAATTCATCAATGCCGATAAATGTTTCATTATCACTTACACTAGAAACCATAATTAATTTCAATTCAACTTGTGATGAATAGCAAGACTCTTAAGCGCGAAGACCAAGCTAGGGACCTCGGGGTTAGCATTGATAGTAAACTACATTTCATCCGTCATATCGAGAGTATCGTCGGTTCAGCATTTCGAATGTTGGGGTTTGTGAACAGGAAATGTAAAAATTTCCAGAATAATAAAACATTACTCTCTCTATACTATGCTTATGTATTCGGTCGTTTGAACTTTGCCTCATCAGTATGGAACCCGCAGTACAATATTTATAAGACTCGCCTTGAATCAATTCGGAATAAGTTTTTTAAAGTCTTGCTTTCAAGAATAATGTGTTGTTTGATAGAGATTATAACTTCTTGCGCTCACATTTTAACGTCATTTTGCTCGATCGTAGAGTTGCTACAGATATTGTAACCTTATATAAAATTATTAATACAAGAGTAGATTCACCTGATTTACTGTCTCTAGTTCCTTTCAGTGTTCCGCAGAGGAGTTTGAGACATGTCAATAAACCCTTTTCCAACACAAATAGCTTCTTGAACTCTCCTTTGTCTAGAATGCTCAGATCGAGTAATAATTATCATGAGAATATTGACTTCTTTGTGGTATCATTGTACTCCTTGAAAAGATTTTTGAAAAACACTCTAGGGAATAACCATCATTAGTTTTCTTGTTGTTTGCTTTTTTTTTCGATATAATGATTCGGTTATAGTACAAGCAATTAATGTAATTTATGTTTGTAAAACGTGGACACTTTTCTAGGGTTAGGCTAGGTTAACTTAGATGCCAGGCCATATGAAAAACCTCCATTATTTTAAAAAATTGTGACGAAACTGTAAATTCTCCACAGCTATGGTTATTCAATCATTCTTTGAAAGAATTTGTGTTTCCTGAAAATTATTTACCCATAAATGTGAATAATATACTACATTTTGTCAGATTTTATGCTCAGGAGGGGGTGAGGTTATTATAGATTAGTTATTATAGTATTGGGGAATTATTCCCATTTAATTTTGATCTGAGTGTTTGATAATATGGGTTTTTTCTAATTTTGTTAATGTCCAAACACCCCAGCAGGTTCCATTTCTTTCCTTTATCACAGATATGTGTTATTTTCAAGGTTTTCAGGATATATAATTCGATTTGTATTCGTGATATGTTCGAAAACGATGGTCTTTTTCTCTGTATGTGTATGCTCTTTGAAACGAGTCTGGAAGTCCCTACTGGTTTGGCCTACATAACATGCAGTACATTCACTGCATTCGATTTTGTATGCTTCAGATTTCTTAGGTTTCTTCAGTTTGGCTTTTGAAGTTAAAAATAATTTTTCATAGATTCGGTGCGCTGGCGAAAGAAGTTTTTATATTAAATTTGGAAAAATAATTCTGTAGTTTAGTGGGTGAGATATATTTGGCTGTTTTTTATTTATAATGGGGTATA
Source organism: Cryptolaemus montrouzieri (assembly GCA_013387265.2). Taxonomy (NCBI): domain Eukaryota; kingdom Metazoa; phylum Arthropoda; class Insecta; order Coleoptera; family Coccinellidae; genus Cryptolaemus; species Cryptolaemus montrouzieri. Next base: position 51,924,010 of record JABFTP020000001.1, on the reverse strand, counting down.
GAAGTTTCGAAATCCGGTTATTATTATGTTTGCTACTAATTTTTCCAATCAGTCGTGTTAGAAATTGATTGTTCATGGATATTTCCTTGATTAAATTAATATCTGACTCAAATTTTCAGACTTTGGTAATTTAAACGCTCTGTGGATCATGAAGTTAAAGGCTGAAAGTTTACGGTTTAGAGAACTTAATGAACCAAAAAGAATTATGGCTTTAGTTAATGTGTCTGTTCTGAATATTTCAAAACTCATATTATTCTTGAACCGTTCGATTCAATTTCGCAAGTGAATTCAATTTTTTTATGGAAAGTGTTTAATTTAAAAGTTGTTGCATTTGCCTATCCGTTCCTTGAAACCCAACTTAAATATCATCCATGTATTCAAACCAGAACTTACATGTTTTGTAACCAGGACATTATTCAGAGGTTTCGAGTTTTCTGAATGATCCATAAAAAAAAGAGAGGACTGTGTAATAATCCAGGATTTTGACGATAGAATTTTGAATCATATTTGAAATAGTGCAGACAAGTTTTGAAGATTGTACATTTCTGAGCGAACTAATAGGTTTGAAATTAAAGTATTAATATTTTCACTATATTAACAAACTACGACCAGTTTCACCACACTGTGGCTTCATCAGATAGATACAAACTAATGAACAGAGTTATTCCTTATATATTAGTCATATGTCCTACTTAATATTACAATAGGTACAAGAGGTATGTTGAAAAACCCATCGGAGTTGCTTACTTTATGAATTGAAAAGATTAAGTAAAGGAGAAGGATTTAGATCTAATTGACTGTTAAGTAACCTACCTGAATTCTCTTCTTTGTTGATCTCTGAAATTTCCAATAGATTGAGTTTTGTCTGTTATTTTCATTGTGCAAAATTTTGAAATTATCATTAATTAAAGTTATGGTTTTCTTCGAGTTAGTGATTAGAATAATGGGAATCTGATTTATGATAATTAAAACTACGTTTGTGCTCGGATAATCTGAATTTGAAATTTCTGAAAGTTCTACCAATATAAATTTTATTACAATCCCCACAAGACAGTTTATAAACACCGAATTTATTACTTTTATCAATTTTAGATTTGCAGTTTTTGATATGTCGACCTAAAGAATTATCAGTTCGGAATGCTATATTGAAATTATAATGCGAGAGGAATGATATTAATTTTAGACTAGGATTACCAATATAAGTTAAGCTGTTGTATTTTGTGTTTGAACTTTTTATATTTGGAAATACTTCCTGGATTGCTTTTTGAATTTTTTTGCGTGAAATCATGTTCTCAATCATAGTTGGACGGTAACCGTTATTGACTGCTATTTGTTTAATAATATTTAGCTCTTTTATGAAATTAATTTGTGACATTGGAATATTAATGAGTCTATGTACCATACTATTGTAAGCTGCTAATTTATGTGAATAAGGATGTGTAGATGAGCTGTGAATAGTAATATCTGTATGCGATGGCTTATGAAAATAGAAAAATCATGTTTGCCGTTAATTTTAGTAATAGTTAAATCCAGAAAGTTAATGGAGTTTTCTGTTTCTATCTCAAACGTGAATTTAATATTATCGTGAATTTTGTTAATGAAGCTAAATATAATTAAACAAATAGCAGTCAATAACGGTTACAGTCCAACTATGATTTCGGGGCTAGGTATTTATATTCATGGGGATAAATCTCTCTGCTTCAAATGTTGTATTGTAAATGTTGTTATAGTCGTTGATGATGTTTTTTGAATGTTCAACATATGTTCTTGTAGGGTGTTTTCTGATGGTCGAGACTAACTTTCTGGACTAACTAAAAGCAACAACGATATCAGTTTTAAAATATTCAGGAAAAACATATTCACAGATTCCATAATCCCTTTTGATTCATACAGTCTCTTAAATCACAAACTTGCAGCCTCTTACTCCTTGATCAACAGAACGTTTAGAGTACAAATCTCGGAGAGTAACTTAAATTCAGAAATTAATTTAATGAAACAAATAGCCATGAATAATCATTTTCTTTCACAATTGATTGAAAAAACTATTAACAAACATAATAATAACCGGATTTCGAAACTTTCATACCCCATTATAGACAAAGAAACAGCCAAACACATATCTTTCAGTTGTAAATTACATTTATCCACTAAAATACAAAATTATTCTTGAAAATTTAATATAAAGACTGCCTTCACTTGCGCACCTAACCTAGGAAAATTATTATGTAAATCAAAAGCCAAATTGAATAAATTTGGGAAATCTGGAGTGTACAAAAGCGAATGCAATGAATATCCTGAATGATATATAGGCTAAACCGGTAGGCTCTTCCAGATTTGTTTCAAAGAGTAACATATACAGACAAAAATTCCTCCGTTTTGGAACATATCACAAATATATCAAATTATAAATTCTGAAAACTTGGAGATACTACATATCTGTATGTTAATGAAGGAAAGAAATTGAACCTTCTTGGGTGTTTGGAAATTAACACAATTAGACAAAACCCACATTATAAAACATAACAATCAATCAGATGGGAATAATTTTCCATTATTTAATCTATAATAATCTCACACCCAAAAGAGCCTTGCATTAACATAAATACCAAAACTGTAATATAGTATGAACACTTGAAAATGAAGTAATATTCGAAACTTGTCGGGTAGCAATACAATAAATAGTGAAAATTTGATTGAATACAGTGTATTATTTACATAGTTAAGATTAATCCTCACAAAAATCAATTTACAATACTTTCAGTTGTATTTGCCATAATCCCGATTCTTAAAACGGCCAAAATAACTTCAGTAAAAGTAATTATTGCACGATACGATTATTGTCAGGAATACCGAAGTCATTCAAATCATAGTATGTAAATATCTATCATTTCTTATACATAATATAATTGAACAACAGCATGGATGTTTTGAAGGTAGAACTGGGGTCTCCTTCTCGGAATTCATGCAAAGTCCTTTGGATGACCGCGCACAGACTGATACTGACTACACGGACTTCCGTAAGGCTTCTAATAAGATTAGTCATGATGTACTTTTCTTAAGACTTGCGAAGGCCGGTGAGGGAGGCGGTCCTGAGGTGGCTGAGGTTAGTTATCGTATATCGAAAGGCAGATCCCAATTTGTTATCGCGGATCGGACAAATTCCCTAATTTATCAGGAGTGCCTCAGGGATCTCCTTTGGGACCCCGCCTTTTTACACTATGAATAATTCTTTGTACTATTCAGAATGGTGATGATTGCCATATGATTCAAATAGACTTACAGTTATTGCATCGAGAATTGATTTTTATAAATTATGAAAAATGTTCTACAATTTCTTGTACCAGTAATATAAATGTTTGGAAATTGGATTATGTGATCCATGATCTTCAAATTGAACAAGTTAGTCATATCATTGATTTGGGTGCACGTTTGACACCGAAGTGCGTTTTGACTTCCGTATAGAGTTAACCATTAATTAACCATAGAATGATGGGGTATATATCTAGAAATAGTAGGTATCTTAGATGAAACAAGAAATCTTTAGTTTTAAATTTGCTTTCGTATTTAGTGAACTAAGCTATGCATCAACAATATGAAACCCACAATGCAGCTGTTTCAAAAATAAAGTACTTAGCATTTTAAAATGATATAAGTATCATAGATCATGATTATACGCAGGCCTGTTAAGTTTTAGGTTGGGTATTCTGGAAAATAAGAGAAAGATTACTGATGTTGCTATTTTGTACAAAATAGAAGCAGTGGTGCATTATTTCATTGTAGGTATTGAATTATTTTAGTTCAAATAAAACAAATATTCTATAAATAGAAAAAACTGCAACAACAGTGCCCTTGAAAGTAACATGCTCTAGGTTGGTAATCCTGAACATTATGATCGTTGAGTTGCTATGTGTTGATACCATAGTATTGTGGTCAGCGAATTCAGAAACCAGTGACGCCTAGTCCTCATATTTTGCAGGTTTCGTCGACAACGAACCACTTCAGAATAGGTTACGTTGCCAGGAAACCCGTAATTTATGAGTCCTTCTGGAAGTATTTGGCTTCATTTGGAATCTTCCTTAGGTGTGTCGATTCATATATTCTCAATTATTTGCATGTAAATCTTGCTGAAAATGGCAGAATCTTCTTTTGAATCTGAAAGAAAGATTGATTTGGGGTAGAGAAATATTTGGAAGAATTAAAATAGAAAAAATAAAATTACTATAAACTATATATTCTTCAGTATGAGTAGTATCATTGTGAAGAATCAGATAATGAATTTGACATGTTTCGTTGTTGTTAATGATATATTTGATGGATATATTTCATGAAAATTCAATTCAATATAGATGAAATGAAACAATTTGGTCTTATTTCCACAAAGTTACGTCATTTTTAAGAGTCCAGTACTAACAGTTGATACAAGTGTTTCATTTTATTTATATTATTTCGTTGTTGTATTGAACAGCTGATACAATCAATACAGAAGACGCAAATTTTGAGAAAATTGATATATAGAGAAACTTTTAGAATATGTGAAGGCACAGTGTATCCCAATGTTGTTACAGTAGAGTTAGAAAAAATAAATGATTAACAAACATGAAAATGGGTTATTATAAACTACTAACATATTTATGCTTTCTCTCAAAAAAAGTGCTATTTTTATACTGGAACTCAACAATTTGAAATGGCCACATTCAACTTCACCTGAATCTAGGAACATATCCTTCAGATTAGTGCTTTCCAGTAATGAACTATATAACGTACGATATATTGCCATTAGAAAAATTTTTAATAGATTATGTTTCTGGAAAACAATTAATAAAAAGTTGACATTTACAATAAAACCTGAAATCTTACCCAATCTAACCTACGAAACTTTTATTCCCAATCTTGAGTGGAGTGTTTATTCTGTATGAGGAGGAAAAAAATATCTGGGGGTTACCTTAGATAATAAGATCACGTGGAATGCTCACCTGTCAAACATAATACTCCAGGTTAGACATTCCTTATTGGCATGTCCAGTGACCTGTGGAAAGATAGCTTTTTTTTTGGCTATATATGATGGTGGTGAGATCAAAAAAGTTTCTAAATTGAAAGAAGATTTCACGCTGATCAGTGAAGTACTGCAAAAAAGTTGCACGTAGATTTACCCACTCGAGTTGTGACATACTATTTTTCTGAAATAGAATAATCAATAAATATTACTAATATTCTTGGTCGTGTTTTCTTACCTGAACCTACAATTGGAAAAATAATATAAATCAAGGATACGAGATGAGTTGAACGTACAGATTATACACCTGAAATTCACTTCGAGCCGAGGTGGCTTTTTTCAAATCCGTCGAGATACAGACAGATGGTCATCTTGTATTTGAGATTTATCTAAAACCAATTGATGCCTTATTCCAGTGGACGGCAAACTTATTAGCCAAAGAGCCAAATATGAACAACTGAACAATTTGATAGAAAAATAGCCAAATCTGCTTATTCTGTAAACTTTTAATACACGAAATGAGTAGTTAACTAAATGAAAATGAATAAGATACTTACTAACTATTCATTTATGCGTACAATATGCTTGATTCTCCTTTGAAAGTTCGCGTTTAAGTTTAAGTCTGGTTTATAAGTTGTTATTAACTTTAGGTATGATTCCAAGTTCTATTCAATGAAACACCTTCTCAGTTTACCTTTGATAATGTTTATGCTTGAAAACGAATCGCGTAAAGGTCGATGAAAGCATTCTAGAACGAGTAAATTTCAATCCCACATTCATAAAACGCATTGTAACTGGTGATGAGACATGGGTTTCTGAGTTTGACAATCATGTCTGTCGACAAGCTTCGGAATTGCACCTTCCAACTGAACCGAAATCGAAAACACCACGTCGAAGTCGATCAGAACTCAAGGTTATGTTGACTGTTTACTTAGATCCTTGCGGTGTTGTGCACTCGGAAATCTTGTCACGTCAGACGGTAAATAATGAATATATATATATATATATATATATATATATATATATATATATATATATATATATATATATATATATATATATATATATATATATATATATATATATATATATATATATATGATGCTTGGCGACGAGATTAAAAAATGTGGAAAATGAAGAAAATATTTATTCTACCGATTATTATTTCCACAACAGGAGTTATTCCTAGAAATCTTCACAAAAGTATTGAGATTTTGGGTCTGAAGAAAAATTTGTTTGAACAGTTACAAAAGATAACAGTCATCAAATCTTGTAATATTCTTCGTAGGTTTCTTTCCGAAAATAATAATGAGGTAGAGTCATAGGTTTTCTCTTTAGTTTATACTGATCAGAATCTCATTTCATATTTTATTTATTTGTTTATATAAATGTAATATAATTAACTGACAATTTTCTCATATTTATATTCAGAGCAGTATTCTATTCGATCGTTCACCACTTCACACAAAGGAAACTATTAATGAGTAACATTCAGTGTTACTTGACTAAGGTCCGTACACTGGATTTTTCCGGGGAGAAAGCCTCTGACACTACTCGTTGGTACATTGATATCATTGTCTGATGATGCTATAGTATGTATATATTCTGGTAGATTGATATATTCTCATAACATTTAACGTTATCCTAATATATAATTACTCCAGGATATGTTTTGATTATAATCATTGCCTGGCAATGGTATTAATTACCGGGTGGTGGATTTATATTTTTCATGAAATCAGTTTGATTGCATGAACAGATATATGGGCAACTCGTCGGGTAAAACCCTATATATATATATATATATATATATATATATATATATATATATATATATATATATATATATATATATATATATATTATATATATATATATATATATATATATATATATATATATATATATATATATATATATATATATATATATATATATATATATATATATATATATATATATATATATATATATATATATATATATATATATATATATATATATATATATATATAGAAAAGAGAGGATTTACAAACATCTGAATTATTGTAATTACAATGCATGCTTATATCTATAATTTGGGTGTGTGTCAGAAAAAATCACAAGTGTGAGCTCAGGAAATGTAAAAGGGGAACCATACTATCTTGTATATGATTCAATAAACGAGTGAAAAAACCTGAGGAAAAAACTCGTTTTCCTGTCGCTACTGCACTAGCAATAGCTTGTCTGTTTATGTTGTGTGAGTGTCGTGTGTACATAAAGAGTACCAAAGATTTTTCTGCTCAGCCGCTTCATTCTCTCCTGCATTCCAGGATTTCCAAATGAAGACAAGGGTGAAAAGAAGTGGGTTTGGGACAGGAATCTGTAACAATGGAAAAAGAAAACCAGCAGAATAATATTTCAACAATCATACTTCTTATATGTCTAAGAAATCTAAGAAAAGATTTTAAATAGTAAGCAAGCTCATGAAAAGGACTAAGGAGATAAGAAAAAGTACATAAACTGCGATATCTCCTCAAATTTCATCTCTATTGACCGAGAGAGCCCCGATGGCTAGGTTCAGTCTTCCAAGTGATGCCGATTATGATCTATAGATGTTTTAGAATCATTATGGACCCAATAATCTGGGTTGACATCGCCCAGATATTATTTCTTCGTAGAACTTGTTTAATTTAAAGGAAACTTTGCGCAAAAATGTTGACAGTCGTTCAAAAAATATATGACATTTGTCAATATGAATATTACTTGAGAGTTATGCGGTATTTGAGAGAGAAAATTCGCCGAAAAAGCCTGATTTGTGGAAAGAAAACTCATGGCATTTGCACTACGATGATATGCCATCTTACAGAGCTATCATTGTGAATGTCTCTAAATACCACTTCGAGGACTAGTTTTGAATCCATAGAATACGTAAGAGAGAATAAGCGACAAGAACTGAAGTCGATTCCGGGAAAAGTGTTTGAAAATTATTCTGATGATTGGATTATTCGTTGGCGTAAATGTATTTTTTCGAAGAGTGCCTACTTTGAAGGCGATACAGTAAGTTTGGATAAAAAATAAATATCTTGTTTACCTACAAGCATGTAACCAATCCCCTCGCGTCTACTCCCACTCGTATGTTTTTGAGAATAAATGAAGTAATAAAATTATTGAGTTCGAATGTAAAAATTGAATGAATGAATGATGTAGTTTCCTTTCTTTCGAAGTTAGTAGATGCATCGAATTATTACATAATGTGAACAGTCACATCAAACGGATGCTGCCATCAGCGTTCATGTCCATTATAGCATAAATCAGGTTGCTTGCTCTAAGTTCATGAAATACTCTGTAAAGGACTCTATAATCTTGTGGAAATAGCAAACAACATTTTCATTTAATTTTCTCTGTTATATACCACTATGGGCCACCACTCAAACAATATAAAACAAACATAGTCGAGTTAAATCGTACCATTAAAAGCCGAATCGGAATCACTTTGATGTCGAAACACTAACTGGTATAACTAATTCGATTGATTGCAATATTGCAACTCACGATGTGATCAATGTTTCCACTCCGTTAAACACAATCAATTTGGCAATATGTGAGGCGGATATGGGGCGACAAATTCAATTAAAACTAGATTGACGGCGTTTCACTTGTTGATGCAACAACAGAATCAGGATTATTTTCCAAAAATCATATTAATGATCGAAGTGTAGGTTAAATAAATATATGTTCCTAATTATTTAAGTTCTGATTGATTGCCACAAAGGTATCAATATGTTACTGCTCAATTCGAAATATATGAAACATCAATTCGATTATTTCATGAAAACAATTCCTCGAAAAATTCTATTTCATCTACAATGTAATCAGACAGTTTGGACCGGTGCAAATTACAGGGTGCAGGTTGTTAACAGAGGAATTAAGCTAAGTGGATTTGCGAACATTGCAACGTTTCACGTTGTATGAATCATCATCGGTTTTAATTAACTCGGCCTGTTAATTCCGAAAGTTCATAATAAACGTTGCTAACTTCGATCGAATGGGCCAAATGAATTTACGACCCAGACTGATACTAAGCCCTATGGGCAATGTTTGATTAAAGTGCTCGATATATTGTCTTATTTATAACACAAAATTCATCTATTTCTGTTACTTTTTTCACGTCGCTTCGATGAACATTGCATCCGTACAAAAAATTTCAAGTACAATAGTCCCTTTATTGATACAGGGTTCTTCGATTGTTTGAATTTGGGAGGCTTTTACTTGGTAAACTTCCATTATGAATAATAAAAACAATTAATTTGTTTTAGGAAATTTATTTAGTAATTGTGTTTCGTAACACGTTCCACTACACCTTAGCTTCTTCAGACGAATGAATTCACAGAAAATAATAATGAGAATATAAATACAAATGTTCTCGAGTAATTAAAAGCTTATTGGGTTGCTCCTTCATAAGTGGTTATTTATGACAGGTATATCCAATAAAATTGAGGAATAGATTGCTCTCTGAAGAGATTAAATAGAGGTGAAGGGCTTAAATCGACTTGCTCATTGAGTCTATGAGTCTACCTGAGTGTTTGTGTTTGTTAATTTCTAACGTTTCCCATAGATCTACCTTCCAATATTTATTATTTGTATGCAAAATTTCAAACTGTGACGAAAGAGTGACTCTTTTCTAGTAGATGATTCGCGTAATTTGAATCTGATTTTTATTTGAAAAACTGCGTTCCGATATTCTAATATTAAAATTTCTATGTGTTCTACCAATGTAGAAATTATCACAGTCATTGCAATTCAATCTATAAACACGTAATTTATTGTTTTCATCTGATTTGGTTTTATTTTTTTTATATATTTGCCTAAACTATTATTAGTTCGAAAAGCTATGTTGAAATTATTGCTACTCAAGAATGATTTCAGTTTCTCACTTGTAATGCCAACGTAGGTTAAGGTGTTGAATAATGTTACCACATTATTATTAATCAATGATATCTATTTATTGATGTAGTGTACAGTAATATATGGACCCAGTCCAGGAACCAGCAATTTCATTTCATCATTTACGATATTTTGTAAAACTTACTCCGTGAGGTATCATTCAAAGACCGAAGCATCAGTTACTTGAGAGAAAGTTATTTGGAGTTAGTTAGAAACAATGATTCAACATCTAATACTACCCAACGTAAATATGATATCTTCAGAACATAAATATACACCTATAATGTCGAATCTCGGAGAAACATTGATTGAATATGTCGGCAAGCAAGCCGACTTTTTCGAAAATAATAGTCTATTGGATATGCTAATAAGTTCTAAGATGAACATAATTAATCATTATATTCGTACATTTTGTTCAGAAAGTTGCCATATCTCTAACTTCCTTGAAACAGCTTAAAGAGAGAATGCATTTTGGCGAATGCGCCGAGCAAAACGAAGCTCTTGTTCCAAGGGAGTTCTTCTGTTTCGGAAAGATTCTTAAAGATAGATGGTGTGCAAAGGATATCATACCTTTAGCTTCCTCCTTCACTAGGCATTAGTCCTATGGAAATTTTGGATAATATCAAAACATAGAACCGATAATGCACTTATAATGAAGAAGATACGGAAATCCGAGTACGAGATGCAATTAGATCATTTTTGTAGAACAAATTTTCGTAGCACCCCACTAAGGGTTTCGAAAACGAATACGTAAATGTCTTAAGAAAATATATCCATTCTTCAGCAGATCATATTCCGGTGTTAGCAGGAAATATAAACATAAAATTCACAATCACGCATCACTTTTTGCTGAAGGTTTCAAGAAGCCATTTCTTTCTGAAAATATATAGTAATTGTATATTTCTCTACTGTTATTCAGCATTCAGTTCAAAGAATGCAACGTAAGTGCCGACATTCTGGAAGAAAAATGAGTTTTTGAGTTTAAGATAAACACAATCTATCATTACATTCAGTTCAAAGAGGTGCCATATTTCTAATTTCTCTGGAGCAACTTATAGTTGTCAAATGACAAATAAGAATGCATTTTGGTGAATGCGCCGACACCACCCAAAAGTGATGTTTCAACCAATCAATATTATATTACTGTTAATAATTCAATAACTATCAACAAAATTGAATAAAAGATGCATGAAATATCTTACTAAAATTATCTATTTAGTGAATATACAGAATGTCCAGGCGGGAGTTTTCAGTAGAAATATCTCAGGTATGGATTTAATAAGCTTTATTAGAATTTGCCAAGGGGGGGTTTTCGAGGATGTTTTCACGAACTGTTTCTATCGGAAGTACCCCCTACTGTCTCTTTTCAATGGTGAGTAAAATATTCATATTCCCCACATAATTTCAAGTGACTTTTGTATTGCATGTTCTTAGTTTGAATTTCAACAGGTAAAAGACTGGATACTGAGGAATACCCATCGAAAAGCTTCTACCTTATATTTTTATGTTACTTACCATAAAAAGTGAGGCCGAATTCGCCGAAAATAGTGTCTTCACTAGACAAGACTTTTCAAGTTGTTTGTAGTTGTTAATGAGTTTAGAGCTATAAATAACTACTGATTTTTTTTGCGCTTCTATGTACTATTGAAATCAGAAATATTTTACATTTACTCGTGGTTTACTAGACATGAAACCTATAGACTATTTCACTTGCAAAACTATGGAAAGCATACGTCACTTTTAAAGGAAGAATTTGTGGACCAACCCACTAAGGGTTCATAAATAATATTTATAATAAGAATTCATAAATATCTTGATCATGAAAATATGTTCATTCATTAGAGCTTTTTTCTCGCTTGTGATTCAATTTTGTCCTATTTTGTTTTCGTTCAAAAAAATCGTAGTCCGGTCCAACCGGAAGTAATGTAAATGCACAGTATTTCGAGTTGAAAGATTTTTCTGCAATACCAAATTCTGTTTTCGTTTCATCGAATTCGGATAATGAAATAACAGGTTATATCTCGGGGCATTTCAAGGAAATTACAAATTGAGAGAATCAACGTACTAGAGATTTTAGGTGTTTTCGCAAAACTAAGGAAAATTAATTTAAGGCTTTAATCTATGTTTTATGGAATCAAAATTTACATCAAATTCGTAATCGCGAACACTTTTTGTTTCTATAGGCTTCAACAAACGATTTCGTGCTAAAACTTTATAATAATTGTTAGGATTCTCTACACTTATTCTGCATGAAGTTCGAAAAAATTTGAAAAAAGATATTGTAAAATGACGGAGCTTGTATAATTTCGATTCAAGAGAAGTTCCTGACCAAACTGATGTATGAGTGAATAGCTAAATGTACATTGCGTTTCAATATTTATTCAAAAATTAGAGCCAATTTAGACTAATCAATTTTTTGATCGTACACTTTTATTGAAAATGTATCTCAAAAACTAGGCATGTGATTTTAAACCCAGTGCATTTTCTTAACTTACTGTGTGAAGTCCCTTGGATAATAAATTTTCGAACTATCGCTTTGTGAACATTCAGAAATCCTTTGTTAAAGGAAAAGATATTTTTGTTTAATCCATTTTGGGAAGTGGAAACTTGAAGTTGAAAAGTAAAGAAAGGATAATGCAATATCGATTTTTTTCATTCCTCTTGATTTCAAATATGCGTTTATTCGAAAAAAGGTATTCTTATTTCATCAAAAATCTACGAGGTTCAATGATACAAGATTATCTATTGATCTACGCCGTCAATTTCTATTCGCTATAGTGACAGTTAGTTAATAGCGACGCCGGAGCGCAAATGGACAATACAATTCAGGATTATGGCCCCTAGCCGAGCACGATAGTGTACGGCTGATTGCATTGCATCGCTGAGGCCAGAAGGCACATTGTTGCTATCTGTAACCCATGAATGCTTGAGTTTGTAGTTATTGCTAGAGCTATTCACGTACAGTTACAATCTATGCAACTGGCAGTTTGGGACGGACGAATTGTTGTTCTAAAATGCCCAAATAGAAAATCGAAATTTGGCTGCATTATTTTTCAGATAAATGAAAAGTTCCCTTCATTGCTCGTTTGTTCGCAATTTCCGCGCGTTTAATGGAGTTTCGATCTGGGGAAGTAGGTACTTCAGGCACAAATATTTAGTTGACGAAGCTAATTTGTGGTAATGACTCATTCTGTGAAATAACTTGTTTAATGGACCAATAGTAACAGGCATTCAACGTGATGAACGCTTTGCGCAGTCGAATTTACGCCTTTGATCGACCCAGCAATATCAGTAATGAATCAGTAGGCAGAAATTATTCTTTTCATCATTATTCGAAAAATTATTATTCAGATCACTTTATTACTTAAAAGATTTGCAAACTAAGACGTCAAAACAGTCTCTAATTGAAACAAACTGCTATTTGTTGAAAAATGAAAAAGATTATGATGATGTTTTTCTTCTTCTTATTTTAATTGAATCAATAAGAAATCTAACCTAACCTAACCAGAATTCTAGGCTATAGTGCGATATGTGTAGTGTTCTAGTCAGAACAAACTATCAAAGTAGATAAATAGCTTATTAAACCATTAAGAATGTCTTATCGAGATTGCTTTTGTTTTAAAAATATAAACAAGTAATGCTTTCTGAGGAATTTTACTGAATAAATGTGATTCGTAACGCTTTCACTACACCGTAGCTTCTTCAGACGAATGAATGTACAGAAATTATGACAACTATATATAGATAGAAATGAGAATTTAAATAAAAATATTATTAAGTATTTAAAAGCTTATCGAATCGCTTCTTCTTGAGTGGTTATTGATGATAAGTATAAAATTTAGGAATAGATTGTTCCCTGAAGAGTTTCAATAGAGATGAACGGCTTAAATCGACTTGTTCATTAATGAGTCTACCTGAGTGTTTGTGTTTGATGACATCTAAAGTTGCTCAAAGATCTACTTTCCAATATTTGTTATCTGTATGCAACATTTCAAACTGTGAGTTCAAAGAGTGATCATTTTCTAGGAGATGATTCGCGTAATTTGAATCTGATTTTTAATTTGAAAAACTGCGTTTATGTTCCGATACTATAATATTGAAATTACTATGTGTTCTAACAATGTAGAAATGGAAAACATGTTTTCCCAATCTACCATAAGCCGTCACATACAGATATTATAGTAAGTTACTCGTCGTATCATCCGTATAATCAACATAAAATGTCAACAGTTTTATTCATAGATTGATCAACATTCCGTTATCACCAGAAAATTTCAACAAAGAATTAAATTCAATTGAACAAAAGCTAAAGATAATGGTTATAATTCCAAAATAATAAATAATATTTTGAATAAAAACCAAGAAGAATCGAATTGAATGAAGTTTACCCTCTCGATAAATTGAAACAAAATTCAACACCTTAACCTACGGTGGCATCACGAGTGAAGAACTGAAATCATTCTTGAGTAAAAATAATTAACATTGCTTTCCGAACTTATAATATCGTAGGAAAATATATAAAAACAATAAAACCAATTTAGATAAAAATAATAAATCAGGTGTTTATAGATTGAATTGCAATGACTGTAATAATTTCTACATTGGTAGAACACATTTCACTATTAGAATATCCGAACATAAACGCAGTTTTTCAAATAAAAAATCAGATTTAAATTACGCGAATCATCTCCTAGAAAATGATCACTCTTTCGACCCACAGTTTGAGATGTTGCATACAGATAATAAATATTGAAAAGTAGATATTTGGGAAATTTTCGATATCAACAAACACAAACACTCAGGTGGACTCATTAAAGAATTCGAATTTTTTCAGCGAGCAATCTATTCCTCTATTTTATTGGATATACCTGTGATCAATAACCACTTAAGAAAAATCAACTCAATAACCTTTAAAATACTTAAGAACATTTGTATTTATATCCTCATTTCGATCTATATATAGTTGTCATAACTTCTGTACATTCATTCGTCTGAAGAAGCTACGGTGTAGTGAAACGCGTTACGAATCACAATTATTCGGTAAAATTCCTCAAAAATCATTACTTGTTTTTATTAGTGATAATAGAATTCTACAAAGTAAAAGCCTCCCGAATTCAAATGGTTTTGTTTTCATTGACATCATTCAACAATTCCTCGTTGGTATGGATAATTCAGTTTGTATGTTTCACCAATTAAGTTGTCATCATCACGAGATGATACTTAAATACTTAATGTATCCCTGCTACCTGACTTTTGCCCATGTTTAGTGGATGTTTGTATTTCATAATATAGATATTTTCAGAAACGCTCAGTCTATTTGCGTTTTCGAGTTTTTAGGGTCTAGATGAAAAGCATGGATGGCAACGCTAAATTTTTCTGCACGTCCGTATTTTGAATGTGCTTCATGTTCTTTTAATTTTGTATTAATTAATCTTTTACTTTGAACTTCTTTCGACAATCTTCACAACTATCGTGGTATATCGCGGATCAAAAGATAAAAAATGAATTTTGTTTTTGGTTCTTCAGGTAGAAGAAGAATGGCATCTTACAATTTTATCTTATGCCTGTGTCTGTTGATTAACTAATCTAGTGAACTATCTCTACAACCATGTGAAGTATTCACATTCCTTATGATAGGTTTTTCTTTCTGAATGCTTCCTTGATTTAGACGACATCTAATTAATCTGTTAACTAGGACATGTGAACGAGCCATTCGTTGCTGTAGGCATTGAAATCGTAGCTAGTTGTGGCAGTGTTTCTTACCAAAACAGCCAATTTGGAAATATTCCTTCAGAAGTTAAATGATTTAATTATTCCATTAAACTCAATGATAAAATAGGGAAAAATAACTGGTTGGCTTTCTTGAACACGTTTGCCATGAGAAGCAACAAATTCTCAGAATTTTATGGTTATAGAAATAGCTCTGCCATAATTTGGTGGTAGGTTTGAAACTTAGACTCCTGAACTCGGGGTTTTCCCCACGACCATCACTGAAATAAATAATTCTGAAATCATTCTTAGTAGAAGAATTTAAATATTTTTGGAAACACTTGACTCTTATATGCTTATCATGTATTATCATTCTATAACTAGATACGAAAAGAATTTTCTGTAATTGAACTAAATATCATCTATTGCCTGAAGTGCAGCGTCAGTGTCAGAGGTGAATGTCAACATCATAAAATTATTTTCGACAAAATTATTGTTTGAATGAAATGAGAGATAAGTGCATTAGATATAATCGAGAACTTGTTACCATAAAAATCAAGATATAAATAACAGTGTTATGCACTATTCAGAGGTTGGCAACATGAAAAGAGAACGAACTCTTTTTCTGAAAATCTTTTTGATAATTTAATGAATAAAAATGATTCCTACTTTGCAGTCGTGGAGAAAATACTGTCTTTTACTCGATAAGAATGGAAATGTTCTATATTTGTGGTATCGAATTTGTTTATTCTAACCTAGTTACAGAATATACTATTCTACTGTCTAAAAATGACAGCTGAATTCATACGATACGGTTGCTCAGAAATGTTGACTCATGGCTCCACAAAATATGATTGCCTACTTAAGGATTATCATGGAGAATTATTTTAATAAATACAGTACATCCTAATATTTGCTCGCGTCGGTAGAGAGTAGTTTTTTAAAATGAATTTTGATGAAGGGATATTAGTGCATATTCATAATTTCATGAACATTGCATATATTTATTTCCATTTCTTATACCAATTCTTTCTATTAGATAAGAATGAAATTGAGTTTCATCATTTGGAAAATCAAGCTATCTAGAAAATCTCGAACTGAAAACATCAGAATATGCAATACAAAAATCACCATTTTAGCTTCAATCATTCAAAACGAATAACAAAATTAACAGAAGACTTCAAAAGACATCACACACATACAGTTCCAATAAATTGAAACAGATTTGAATTTATGCTGAAATATTCATCGACAATGTAGAAAATATTTGTCATGAGAATATTTCTCATATATCATTATGAGATGCATATTGAGTTTCTAGAATCTGGAATATTTTACACCTTCTTTCTTGATATAAAGGGTGGTTTTTAATCATCAATGGTTAAAGCAGTAGATGGGCATGGATTTATGCTTTTAACCATTTGTTAGTGCATTGACCACATTCTTATCAACAGAAAAACTTTAGCCAAACTGTTTGGCATAACTGGGAGAATCCTCATCGAAAGAAGATGCTGCAGTAAGGAGTTATGTCTCCAATACTGTGGAATATACATTCAATACAAATCTTGGCCCCAAAAATGCTGTTCCTAGGTCAGTTGACTTATCGGTGCGATATAGTTTTCTTTGCTCCTAGTGAAGTGATTGTATACATGGAGATGCCGAAGATGGCTAGGCTTCTGCTTATGAAAGTACACTAAATAGTGAAAGATATATGCACAAGGAACTGTCAGTTCATTATTTTGAATAATTCCCAACAACTGAAAATTGGTGGTTCTTGAGCCAATAAATCATAGCTATATATTTTGAAGTCCGTTCAGCATTTCCCGAAGCGACCAACAAGATTATGTTGTGGGTGGCCAGACTAAGAAACTGTGCTATTAGATGTTCATTTTCACAAACAATATCTCCAATTATTTTAACTGCAAACAGGCCGGTATAAAGTTTCTTGCAGAACTGAATAACATGCCAAGTCGAGGATACTGACTCATCTACTGTGAATCCCCAAACCTAAAGCCAGTTTTAGCAGAATCTCCAAAACCTAAAGCAGTTTCAGATATTTATTGTATACAAAAGCTTCAGCGTCCTTTTTAGCTTTAATCGACACCATAATTTTTTTCAGTGATTACACTAATGATTAGAGTTTCCACTTTTTTGGAAGCTATACCATCCTTTTCTCTCAATACATTGAATAGATTTCTTCCGCTAATTATATAAATGAAACTGCTAGTTTTAATTTGTTATTCTGCAATTTTCACGATACACTAACAGCTTTCGCGCTCTTTTGCCAATTTGCTTCACTTCAAATAATTTGAGGAAGTTCTTTTAAAAAGTCATTTATAGTCGATGTAATAAAACTTTACCCAACTCGTTAAGAAGTAATGAAGAAAATATAATAGGTTTTTCCTTTCTGAATTTACACGAAGTACAAGCCCTCAGAAGCGAGAAATCATTCTAGATAGTACGCTTTTACTTTTCCCATTAAGATACAAAAATTATCGAGTAAAAATTTCGTTCAACATTTTGGTTATTCAAAAATAATTAAGAGTAACCAATAACTGTTGAAATTGAGATGTTCCAATTGAGGAAAATAAATGGAATAATTTCTGTTTCTGGTGATTCTCACGAATCATGAATACGGTTATTCAAAAGAAAGCATCTCCAAACGATGGACCGGAATTTTTTTATTTGATTAGCGGATATCGAGTCCATATGAATTCAATCCTCTTAAAGCAAAAAATAAGAATTTAATTTAATTCCATTTGAACTTCTCTGAATTTAGATGTTCATATTTGTATTGATTTGAATGGATTACTCCACCTTATAACTTTCTCAAAACAAGTCAGACTAGTTAGAAGGATGCTATAAAATGAATACTCCCAGGTTTTCTTCGAAACTATTGGAAATAGCTAATTAAGGTGAAGTTTGAAAAATATCTGAATGAGTTTCCTCAATGAAGTTTGAAATGCAATGCTGGTTTGAAAATCATACACATATGAAGCGTTGATTGTTTTCAGGGAGAATCTCGTCTCGTTATTTGGAAAGCAATACCACAAAGGTTTTGGTTATGCAAGCGGTGGATTTCGAAGATACAGTACTACCGCTATGTTGAATATTGTGAATAGAGGAGAATAACCTCACTTCCTCGTTATCATTATGCATGAAGAATTCATTTTCACGAGAAGAATCAAGCTTTTATTTCTTTTAAGAGTTAATTGCAAATTTTTAAAATTTTCTGAAGTGCCAATATCTGGGTTGTTTTCGAAATTATACAGGGATATCCACCAGGACCGTCCGTTAAAAACTTTTTGAGTTCCAATTACAATATCAAGCTGAAATTTTATACGCGGCCATAACTAGCGATTTCCAATTGGAGTGAAATATTCTCTATACCCATCTCTTATAGTTCCGAAATAATTTGGGAATATATTGAATTTTGATGATTTTGCAAGAACTAACAGAGAATGCTTTGGGATATTTGAATCAAGTAGCTGAAGTGGCTAAGCTCACCTGACAGGTGCCCAAAATTAATGTACTTGTCACTTCGTTCGTTCGAATTTGATATTTCAACAAGAATTGTCGATATTTCAGATTGAAAATATCCAAAAAATACAACACATTTGAAATAAAACCACTGGTTGTTCAAACGAAAATATAATTAATCTTTTTTAATTTATTTTAGAATGTGAAAAAGTAATGGGTAGAAATTGCAGGCAATTCAATAACCAATTACCAAATTTACCGCCTATGAATAAAATAAAATTTCCAAGCATTAGATGCAATTTTCTACAATTCGGATGAATAAAAATTGTAGGAACTAAGCGAAAACCAATCATCGAAGATAAATACATTAATACGAATAAATAATAGCAAACATCATAGGGGAAAACTAATTCTGAATCTGAATAAATGTTCAATATGGGCCACATTTTGCTCGATACACATGACAGCTCGTACACAAACATGATGAGTTGCCCTCCTAGTTTCCTCAGGATCAATATTACGAAAAGCATTATGAATGCGCTCTTGTAACTCTTCTTTACTTCTTACAGGAATAAGATACACTTCACTCTCGATTTTGCCCCATAAATAAAAATCAAAGGGCGTCAGGTCCAGAGAACGCGGAGGCCATAAATTTGGTCCTTGATTACCCCGCCATCTATCCTCGAACATTTCTGTTAGCTGCCGATCTACAGCTCATTTTTCACGTGCTGGTGCACCATCCATTTGGTAATAGCAATCACTCAGAATGTTAAGGGGTAATCCATCTAAAAAATTTGCTAATGTTCCTCTCAAAATTCAAAGGTAACTTTGTCCATTAGGATTTTCCTCATAAATGTAATAAGCCAACATTGAATTTACATAAACGTTCACGCTGAATTTATTTTGGAAATCAATAACCTCAATGAAATGTGGATTTTCTGTGGCCCAAAAATGTCGATTTCTCCTGTTGGTTATTCCAGTTTCATTGAACTTCGCTTCACAAGACCATATAATATTTTGCAGAATTGTCTCATCTTCTGATTTTCACAGAAATTTAGCCGCTTGGAAGGTTAGTTGGTTTCAATTTTTGTAGTCTTATAAAAGAATACGGGTGTATGTTATGTTTCTTAAGGATCCTTTGAATGGAAGTATAACTCAATCCAATATCCATTGATGCTGACTTAATGGACGCATGTGGATTGGCACGAAAATACGCTAGCGTATTAATTTGATTGTCGTCGTCCTCGAGAATTGGTTTTATTTTAGTTTATATGTATTTTGTTCCTCCAAATTGCAGAAAATTGTTTGTAATCCTTCGAAATTTCGTTTTACTCATAGGCGCCAAATTTGGAAATTGGTTATTGAGTTGCCTGCAAGTTCTATCCGCCACTTCTTGACATTCGCCATGAATCAACAATAGATTAAACATATCCTCGTTTGAATAATCAGCCATTTTATTATCAATCTTGTTATGTTTAGGGAAACACAGGTTCCCGACATAACTCAATTATATAGTTTCATATCAGATTTCATTAAACATAGACATTCGCTACAATCCAACAACCATCAACATAAAACGAGAAATAATGATATGAATTATGTGATGCCACGAGCCGGCAAAACAATTGGGACAAGAAGTGCAGGATATCTCGGACCTCGCATGTTCAGGAAGGTTCCAGACGTTACAAAACGTATTAACAATCAGAAAACTTTTAAATGGAGGTTGAAGTCATGGATACTTTCCAAAGAGAGGAATCTCTTCTATAACGTTATTAATCCCTCCACGTGATGAAGCGTTGTTCGATGGATTAGTACAGGCCCGTTACATACGTGTAAATACCCAATTTTGACACACACACACCCGACTCTGGAACATACCTGGATTTGTCCTCTACCCAATTTGGAAACATACCTGGATTAGACCTCTTCCCGATTATGTCTGTATAAACCTAACTCGACAATCAAACCCGAATGCGACAAAACTGAAAAGATTACTTTGTAAAGCATATGTATATAAAATGAAATTTATGTGACACTAAATACAGGAGATTTTCTCTTTTTTTTTTGGGAAATTCTCTCAAATATCTGTTTATTTCTACCCCAAACAATGCAAGATGCAGACGTCTGGGAAAGTATTATATCATGTTCAATATAATTCATTGTTCAATTTATCGAATAAACATACTATTATTATTTATTATCGTGGACTTATGCACTATCTCAGCTGTTAGCTGGGTATAATTTAATTTTCCCAGATTCAGCAATCAAAGGGAATAGGCTCGATTACAATATACTTGACATAAATTTCCTAACTATCCTACATGTATTAAGAATTACAGCTTTTTGCATTTCTATATAGGTATTCTTATGCAATTCTAATTTCTTTAGGCTATCATGCAAAGTTTTGGGTATTAACCCAGTCGAGGATACGATGACAGGAACAATATCTATTTTCTCGAGGTTCCACATTTGCTTGATCTCAATAGCAAGGTCTGTGTATTTGAACTTTTTCTCCTGGAAATTGTTCAGCACGTTGTTATTATTCGGTATTGCGACATCCACCAGCATTGCTGTTTTGGCTCTCTTATCATACACCACAATGTCCGGCCATTCTGTCAGTGATAACAGGCCTATCGTAGTATAATCTGATAGAGAGTCATTTTCCAATACGGGCGCCGGTTGATACTTGTAATATGGCTGCAAGGTATTCAGAAGTCCGTACTTATGTGCGAATTTCTGATGGATAATGTTGCACACTTGATTATGCCTGTGAAGATAGTCCGTATTAGCCAGTTGTTCGCAGCCGGACGTAATATGCTGTATAGTCTCCAATCTTATATGGCATTTTTAGTTGGGTTACTACCTCTGAATTCAGTTATTGCTCTATAGAGTTCTGATCTTGCTAAATACATATATTTGTTCTGCTGATTCGGCTCAGGAGGGCGTTCCATGTTAATATTCGTTTCCGTGGCTTCGATGTTATCTGTAACACTTTCATCGACTGGGGCAGGTATACCGTTATGAGTATCATTTTCGCTTCTGAGTTCCATTATGACCTCTTCTCGTATGCTTCGCAGTGTTTCTGAAGAAAGTAGCCTGTTTTTAACGATTGTTCTACGTTGATCCGAAATTCTCTGTTCCGATATGTGCTGTAATTCAGGATATTTTTCCACGAACGCAAGATGTAACGCGTATCTGTATGCTGTCATTTCCGATTCCAAGTTTGTAATCTTGTAATAGGAACGCATAATGAAGGAATTCATTTCTGGGGTCCACTTCATGCGTTTCCTAGGGAGTCCAGCTCTCGTGGTCGTAGGCATAATGGCTTGCGCCACCGTTGAAACATCAAGAGTCGGTTAGGAGGTATTGATGTTATTTCCCACTTGGTTTTGTGTTGCAGTATCCCTACTCGATATCACGCTGCTTCCGTCGCTAACCGAGGGAGACTGTGATTCACTTTCCGAACAAGACCCTCTTCCTAAATCTTGAACGCGACAAGAGGTTATGGTGGTACAATGTCGATTCACCCGTTTATTCCTTAGATTGTACATCATTGGATAAGTTGCATTTTATACCTGCTGCCAGGTTCAACACAATATGTTCGAATGGAAAAATCCCTGGTCAATAGAAAAGATCGACTTGGAACAGGTGGAATAAGCGTTGTCTATATATCATATTGTAATGATTGTACTGTTTTTTAGATTGGTCAAACTTGTCTTTCCATCAATATTGAAGTGGACGAGCATAAAAATCAATAATTCATGAAAATTAAGAACTTGTTTTTCGGAATATTTCATGAATGAAAATCATTTGTTAGATATCACGAGAATCCAAATTTTCATTCAGCTAATAGAATCAAGAGATTAGATTTATTAGATTTCGTAGAAATTTCATGAGATCTTAAACAAAATATACTTGTCTCATATGTTTCTTTGGTGTCAATGACATTGAAATATTTTAATTTCCTCTAAGTTTTCGGAAATGGGATAAAAGTAGGAGCTTAGATTTATTCGATCAAATATTAGGGATTAGATATATTTGAAATTTCAGCAGCTCACAAACAGAATCCATTTCTCTCATCTGTTTTTTGGTATAACCGACATTGTAATATTTCAATATCTTCCTAATTTTTGGAAATTGTAAAACCCGAAGCATATGTCAAACATAATTTTATTCATTATATTTTGGGGAACAAATATCTAGTGTTTTTCTTTAATTGTTTCATTATTTAGTGAGAATGTTTCACCAAGTGAGTAGGAAGACCTCTATATATATGGTCGAATTTTACTTTCCAAAAAATTTTAATAAAGAAACAAGAAGGTATTGCGGATTTTACACATTTTCAGCAAAGCTGAATAAATGAAAAATTCTAACTGAAAAGCGATGGTTACATTTCAGCAGAATTTTAAGCTGGTTACTTTCGTTTATATTAACATTTTATTTTATCATTTCTAGAAGCAATATCTCGAAAAGTAGCATTCAGAGAGACAAGTTATTTAATGAATCTTCCTCATTTTAACTGACAAAATAGTTTCTGAAGAAGATCTAAGTACTCAGATGAACGATTGTATGACTAAGACGAATGAATGGGAAGTTTGATATTCACAAATCTGCAAGAAAACTTATTGCTGCAGGTTTTTATGATAGAATAATCGTGATTGATTTTTTGAATCAGGAGAGATTGATAACTGGCAATTATTCTTCGGCACTGAATACTCTGGGAGGAAAAATTTGAGACAAGAAAATTGTCTGAAGCACTTTTTTTACAGCAGATATGACTCCTCTGGCTGTCATCTTTTTGCCTCAAACGGAAAGAAAAGTTGAAAGGTCTTGAATTTTCTATTAACTAAGTAATGAATGCAACTGTGGAAGCCGGGTTGCACAGCAAGACGAAAATTTTTATTTTAACGTTCCAAAGGTGTTTTAGGATCGTTGTACTAATCAAAAAGAGGATACTATGTTATGATAAGAAACTTTCCATTCATCGTGGCATATTGTGAATGAGATTTGAGTTCATTGTTAAAATGTACGACGTGTCAGTGAATCTAACCTAATCTGCGTAAACGAGTATGTACATTGATACACCTAATAAATATTCCAATAATATGAACGAAATAACAATCTGTTCTGTTTCAGTGCTCCTTTATTAGAAAAATAAAGGTTATATTAACCATCTCATGTGGCAGCTGCAGCTCAAAATATCATAATTTTCTTCTTATGAAGTTATTATTGGTAAAGGTTCAACACTCGTTATATGTTGCAAAATGAAAGTCGCATACTTTAAGGTATCTGAAAAGGGCTCCAGGATATTAAAAGCAAGATGTAATTAGGAATTGTGCCAGGAGGCAACCGGAGATCTGATTAACAAGATGCGACCGACTGCTTAAGCTTCGTCGCTTTTAAATCTAGTTACAAGAACCGCACTGGGTTTCTGATTAACAAATTATTGCGGTTTATGGGATCATCCCTCAACGCAGGGTACGTAGCGTACCAGTCAGAGGACTGGATACAGAATTTGATGTCAAAGAATTCGTAGAAATTATATTTGTATTTAATACTCTTGAGATGTTAGACCAATTGTCTATTTGTTTTGTAACATAATTATAATTTATATTTCACCATTTTATTATTGCGGAGGAACGTAGTATGCACAGGGGTGTAGATTATTTCTTTAGGAATCGATAGAAAATGAAAGAAACTGAAAATTATTGTAGGTAGAGGATTAATTTTATTCGACGAAATGGAGGAAATTGAAGATTCTGAAAGATTTTTCCATTTCATAAGGTATAGTTTTTCTTCAGTTTTAAAAAGAAGTTCTATTCTTCTTAATGGTGTACTTTATGAAGATTTAAATATAAACAAGTTCATGAAAATTTCTCGTTTATTCGGCACTGCAAACACGTAAAGGTCAGTTTTAGCCTTCAAATTCACTTCAAAATTATTGATATTAATTAGGTAGTGCACCGTTCAAGTGTCGGAAGAGTTATGCTCTTTAAGAGGGGAGACCCAAACTCAACTGGGAACTACAGAACAATCTCACTGCTCCCTGCTTTGTCTAAAGTATTTGAAAGGATAATATTTGAAAGAATGGTAACTTTCCTCGATGATCATAATATCTTAACAACCTGTCAACATGGCTTTCGAAGGGGTAAGTCGACTCAATCAGCCATTATGAGTTTCGTCAATTTCCTCCTTGAATGCTTGAATTGGAATAAAGAATGTATTACAGTCTTGGTGGTGCACGCTATATTGCTGAATAAAATGTATTCTCTAGGATTTAGAGGAGCAATACATGACTTAATAAAATGATACTTATCCAACCGGATGCAGCTCGTTGAGATTCATGGAGTTAAACCCTCTCTGCTCGACATAAAGTGTGGTGTTTCGCAGGACGCCGTTTTAGGGCCTCTGTTATTTCTTTTATTTGTCAACGATATGCCTGATATTGTTCGTGACCCCAGTAATTTGATTATGTTCGCAGTCGACACTACATTGCTCGGTGCGGATCTTGATCTTGCCAGCACACTCAAAAAGGTTCAAAACTTACTCAATAAATTTTCTATCTGGTTTGATGCCAACAAGTTACTTTTGAACATACCAAAAACTGTTTTCGTTAACTTACCACTCAAAAATTTTGGTTCAAACAATGACTGTAGTCGGCTATTGAGGGTTGAAAAAAATCCATTCAACAAGTTCAATCCTCAAAGTTCCTAGGCATCACAATCGACAACAGACTAAACTGGCACGAACATATTGACCAGCTGTGTAGTGTCTTGTTTCCATTTTGTTTTGCATTGTACAGATTGAGGCTAACGACCAACAGAGAAATATCTGTATCTTTCTATCATGCATATTTTCGTCCTACACTTAGATACGGTATTATGTTTTGGGGTGCTTCTGGTTATTGTGACAGGGTTTTTAAATTACAGAAGAGAGCCATCAGGAATATTGTGGGTATATCTAGGCGCACTTCATGTCGCAATTTTTTTCGTGAATCACATATCTTGCCTCTCGCTAGTATGTATATACTTGAGATTGTAACTTACTTAAAAATTGACTTAACTAGATTTCTACCCAATGATGTTCATCACAATTACCCAACCAGGGGATCAGATCTATTAGTCACACCATCTCATACTCTATCAGGATATGAAAGAGGTCCTGGATACATGGGAATTAAACTTTTTAATGCACTTCCCAGAAATATTCGGTCAAGCAGTGATGTCAGGGTGTTTAGTGGAGCCGTTAGTAGATTTTTGTACACTAGTAGCTTATACTCACTAGATGAATTTTTTTCCAATTGTTAGTTTTTCTTGTGATATGTGGACTTGTCTTATACCTCTAATTACTTACCAAAGTATTGTTATGGTCGAAGGACAATAAATATCATTATTATCATTATTATTATTATACAATGGCTTCATCCGTTTACGCGATTTAATTTTTGAGGAATATTCAGGTCTCTTGGAACTAGTCGAGTGGCAACGCGTTGCATGCCCAAACAATTGCTAAAAATTGTAATAATTGATTTCGGAAACACAGAAAGTTCATTCCATACCACTCACGACGAATTTCAATTACCATTTCCTTCACTTCATCGATGTTAACTTCAGGTGAAGATGTTGATGGCCGACCAGATCGAGACAAATTATCCCCCACATCTCCGCCGCTGTTGAATGTACGAAGGTTGACTTTTAAATTTCACGCCTCAGAAACTTTTACTGTTGACAGCTCCCATCTGACATCTGACGTGAATAAACTAGACAGAGTGTTCCGACTTTTGGTGATCAAGGTCATCAAGCTACACTTTTGGCCACTGTGCAACGCTGGTAAAACGAATTCTATCGAAGACGTGCTTCATTCAGTGACGAACTTCGTGAAGGTTGTCCACAATAAGTTGTTTTGCCACAAACCGTCGATGCAGCGTGCGAAATGATACACGATGGTCTTCATGTGACTTACCGTGAGATTGAGAAAACCTGAATATTAGTTCCACCAATGTACATTCTATATTCCATGAACATTTGGCTGTGAAAAATATTCATTAGCGTTAGATCTCGCATAACTTAACACTATCTCAAAAGATAGCTCTTGTCATTTGTTTCAAATAAATGTGAAAAAAATTCAACCGCGATGTTTCAAAAGACGCTTAAAGAATCGTTACAGGCGTTGAATCTTGGATATATGCGTACGAGCCCGAAAATGAACAACAACAACCAGTATGGGTCTTTCAAGATGAGCCAAACCCAACAAAAGTTGTTCGAGCACGAAGCACTGCGGAGCAAATGGTTGCCTGTTTCTTCAGGAGAACCGGATATGCCACCACCATAGCATTAGAAAAACGTAGAACAGTCAATTCTGAATGATATACAACTATTTGTTGTGTTCGATGATTCAAGGAAATCAAATCGAAGAAATAAAGTTTTTCTCCATCATGACAATGCAAGCTCACATTCATCAGCGCGTGCGATGGAGTATTCGAACTCCAAAAACATTAAATTAATGGGTCATCCACCTTATAGTCCCGATTTGGCACCTAACGACTTATTTTTGTTTTCTCACATGTAGTAAAATTTCGTGGGTAATTTACTTGTTCTTTTTGTCAGGTGCAAAATTTTGAAGGCAATACTGTTTCACTCATATGCAGGTGTTTTTGATGAAATAGATTCACCGTAAGCCGTCCCAAACATATTCAGCGATTCCGCACACGAAATTCTATTTGCAATAAGAAATTTGAGACCAATTGTTAGATATTTGTATCCATCGAAAAAATCGCAAAACACACTTGTGAGAACTAACAAAATCTGCGTCAGTGTACGAAACAGTTGTGCCAACTTAGCAACAACAAAAATTTTGACACTCGTTCTTAGCAGATTTTTTAAATAATCAATTCCCGGTAATTTTTCAACAGAATGTATACTTCTCTTGTCTGCTCAAATGTCGTATCTCTATAATCGTTTCATGAGATTAAATTCTTTTTCTTGTTTATGCAACGATAAGGAAGTCAACACACTGAGTTTAAAAATGAGATAATTATGAAATACCTTTCAAGCCGATGCATTTTTTTTCATAATACAAGTACCGGACGCTGCGTTTGACCTAATTTGACAACGAATTCATGGTATTTATTCAACAAACCATAATTTCCATATTCATTGCTCATAACACGACATATCGATATTCATAGGTATTCCATCAACTATTTGTATTTGGGGCTTGTATAATATATCATTATAGTAATTAACTTCTGACAAAAATGATACATTACTAACTTTCACGTAATATGATTCATCAAATAGAACTTCAACTTGATCTAAAGCTGTCTTTGTACAAGAATTATTTCTGAAAACTTAAAAGACGTTGGTAGGTTAACACAAAGGCTTGCAGTTTGAAACTCTGGTATACAGGGTGTTACATAATAGTGTGTCACAACTTGAGGGGATAAATCTACGTGCAATTTTGAGAGAAGAAGTTATATAAACGTATCAGCACAAGCTTCGTTACGGAGCAACAGTGTGTTGAAATTTCCGAAAAAAATTGTTTTTTTTTCAAAACTCCTGCAGTTTTTGAGATATTCAGCCCAAATTTGAAATGCAAGCTATTTTTGTAGCCCCCATCGTTACACGTCCTAAATTTTAACTAGAATCTATAATGGGTTTTCTTTTCCGGAGCCATGTCTTCTTTTGTCCTTTCCAGGTTTCTTGCAGTCCGCCACTGATCAGCGTTCAATCAATTTTCGTCATCTTCGTTAAATTTTGAAACTTTTTTGACACTTGGTATTTTTTCGTATCTTCAACCGTTCTCGAGCAAAAAATTATTGAACGATTGTATGCATTCGCTGAATTGAAAGCACTTCTAATTAAAAAAATGACTGTTCGCTTTGATTTCTTTCATTTATTTATTATTTTGACAGTTGCTAAAGTTGAACCAGTGTCTGCTCAAATTTTTTATTAAATTAACGATTAGTTTTAAGACTTTTGATGTTATTGCTGCAAGAAAAAAGTGGCTAATTTTACTAACGCTGAATTTTCTGATATCCATTAAATGTACGGTCTGGTGCGCTTTTCAAATCGAGTAACACCAGACAGGCGAACATTTTCAAATGTCCACTGAAGGTTGAGGGAAACTGGTACTTTTACTGCAAATAATAATTCAAAAGGCGCAACTATGAGAACTCCAGATATTGAGGAAGCAGTTTTAAATTGTCTTGATTGGAATCCTTATGTGAGTACAAGAAAAATTGGCAATTAGTTAAATATTTCACATGTTCTAGTTTGGAGGATTCTCCACGACTTTTCATTGTACCCGTTTCATATTCAACGCGTCCAAACTCTACTTTCTCGAGAGTTTCCTTCAAGACAGAATTTCTGCCGATGGTTCTTGAATAAAATTAGAGAAAATGCTCATTTTGAGAGTGAAATAACGTTCACAGATGGAACTAGTTTTTTGAGAACTGCTTTCACAAATTTTCACAAGATTTCATTATTGGGCTGAGGGAAACCTCCATTTGATTGAAGAATTTCATCATCAAGAACAATTCTCACTAAATGTCTGATTGGGTTGTGGTTTATGCATGACGGAGCACCAGCACATTTTAGTAGCGAAGCTATGGAATTCTTGATTAATACATTCAACAACCGATGGATAGGTCGGGGTGGGTCAGAACCATGGCCTCCTAGGTCCCCAGACTTGAATAGTCTTATGGAGATATCTCGAAAGTTTATTTATACCACTACAGTGAACACTGTAAAAGAATTGAGAAATCGAATAATAACCTCTTGTGACACGATAAGAACTGGAATATTTCAAAGAGTGCGTGATAATATGCGAAGGACAGAGGCCTGTATTCTTGCAGGTCGAAGACACTTCCAGCAATTTATTTAGTTTTTAATTGTTCCTTTTTTTAGTTTGATATTAAATAAGTATAAGTTGAGTCTCAGAAGACGAGCTATCAAAATAAAAGCAAATTTTGGGCATACCTATTGAGTATTTCTATTTTTTTCTTATTTAGCGAATAACAAACAATTCAAATAAATAAATTTAATAATTTTTCAATTATAAACGGTTGGAGATACGAAAAAATTACAGGTGTCAAAAAAGTTTCTAAATTGAACGGAGATGACGAAAATTGATTGTACGCTGATCAGTGGCGTACTGAAAAATCGTTCGAAAGTGCAAAAGGAGACATGGCCCCGGAAAAGAAACCCCTTGTGAATTCCAGTTGAAACCAATTCCGTGTAATGATGGAGGCTGTAAAAATAGCTTGCATTCCAAATTTCGACTGAATATTTCAGAAATTGCAGGAGTTTTGAAGAAAAACCCAATTTTTTCCGGAAATTTCAACACCCTGTAACTCCGTAACAAAGCTTTTGCGGACCTATTTTTATATGAATTTTTTTTTCTAAAAATTACACGTCGATTTACCGTCTCAAGTTGTGACATACTTTTATTAATAATAATAATAATGAAACACCTTGTAAAACAAATTTCACGTATAGATTCTACCAGGATCCTATCAGTTTATTCTAAAATATCGATAACATCCACGTGTCAGACAAAACTTTCGTTGTTAGTGTTTTCATCGCACACTTTACTCACAAGGGAGAAAGAATCCCACACCACTCAATGTCATATTTTTATCATGTGATGATAATAATGCAGATTTGAAATGTTTGATTTTCGCCGTCTTGTTGCTGATAACTTATAACAATTGAAGTTATTTCATAGAAAATTAATGAATTTAGTTATCTCAGGTATCATGGAGAGATCATATCGAAATAGGTTTCGCAGTTTCTGTATTTTTCCTGATTGCATGCATTTTTTCCCGAAAATGTATAAAATTTCAATGAGTACAAAATTAAATTCAACTGAGTCATATTTATAGCTAGTTATGATTACGATAAGCTACAAAAATTATAATCTTTTTACTTTGTTTGATTTCTCTTATTTATATTAAAGTGAAAAAAAATTATCATATCAACTATCTGTTCATTTCGTAATCACTTTTCTCGCGACCATCTGTAGAACAGATTTTTCAATTCAGTTGAAATTCCGACATTAGAAAACGACCCTAAAAAGAAACTTTTCGCCTCAATTTGAGTTTTAAGTATATGCAGAGCGTTCGAAGATACTAGTTCACTCACTAATTTATTAATCATAATTCCATCTTTTCTAAGGAATTAGTTTTCAATTCCGACTTTTATCCCTTCTTGCAGGAAAATATGGCATTACCATCCAGCCTTGTGGAGCTGCACATCGTTTCCCTTTAATGATGTCTATTTTTCCGATCCTGATATTAAAGTCTGCACTGAGTCCAAAATAACCGCACTAAAACCGTGGTTCACTAAAAAATGTCATCAATCTGCCACAGTTAGAAACAGTGGTTATAAGAACTGGAAGAAAAATCTAATAAATGAAGCTAAAGCTGAATATGTGCGTTTTAGGAACATTTGTTACTCAACAATTGATAAAAACTCACTTCAATGAAAGAATTAAGACTAACGTTTTGGAGCAGTCCAGTGGAACTCGTCAGTTCTGGTCTATGACGAAAGAAGTCAGCAACAACTTTTGCAAGTCATCTTTCCCACCTTATATTCGAAATGACGGTTCTATCACATCGTCGACCACAGCAAAGGCGAATTTCTTCTCAAAAAGGTTTTCGAAGAAGTTTTTTCTCATACATCAAAAGCAGTGCCACCAAGCATCCCACGTGTTCAATCGAATTGATGATTGACTATGAGAAAGCAGTGTATCTGGTGGAATACCACCAACTGTTTTGATGTAATGTGCTCCGGAGTAAGAACCTGTTTTTCATATTTCGTATGAGATCCAGATATTTCTGAAGTATTGTCAAGTAGCAAGAGTACAACCGATTGCAAAGTAAGGATAGCAATGCCCACCCCAAAATCACTGTCTGATCGTATTGTTGTCCATTATTTCGAAAACTATAGATAGAGTGATAAACGACGAGTTCATAAAATATCTCGAGTTACAGGGTATCATCAGAGATCGACAATACGGTTTCCGTAGACAACCATTAACTGGTGAGCTCCTTATATACGGTACGCATTTGTAGACATCAATAGGCGAGAGCCATTGCTCTTGATATCTCAAAGGCCTATGACAGGGTTTGGCACGTATTCTTGATGAGTAAACTAATCGAATAGTGACTTCCAAAAAAATTGCGTTATTGGATTAATAGCTTTCTCTTCAGTAGATTGATTCAGGTGGTGGCTGATGGTGTAAAGAAATGAATGTTTTCAGGTTAATGTTGAGGTACCCCAGAGCTCAATACTTTTGCCAGCGCTTTTTCTGTTGCAGATTATTGATCTGCTCCATTCCACCGAAAACAGAATGTTTGGGTTTGCGGACAACTGTATTCTGTTCTACTCAGCGTTCTATAACTGCTGAGGAGTTACACCGACGAAGAAACCAACGGAGCATGTCACTGAATTCAGACTTGGAGTGTGGCCGGTTGAATTTGGTTAGTTTCAACGTAGACAAGACGCAATTATCAACGTTCTCCAAAAAAGTCACTGCAGGAGCACCATCGCTATAAATATACAGTGTTTTCCAAAAAAATTCACCACACGATCTATTTCGAGATGGATTGATTTTGGCAGAAAAAGCTGAGACACGTCAATTTCTGATTGGAGGGGGGACTTGTAAAATGCATTTTGTTGGCAGCTTGTAAAATGAAGTCCCTACCCGCAGCAGCAACTACCTCATCGTTCAATAAGTTCCGAGAATAACCCAAAGATGGTTAGTAGTAGTACCAAACTGGGCTCCTTCCCCTAGAATGCGAATCTTTATATGAAACGTGTAAAAAGTTTACGTCGATCGGAGCAGCAGAGTTATCGGGGTTAGAGCAAATTACCTTGTAGTTTGTTTGAAAAATCGAAGAAAACGAGTAGTTTCGCGTGTTGATAAAACATTGTTTTTTCTTGATGGGGGAAAACAACGTAGAGGCCCAGCAATGGCTTGAAGAACGTTACCCGGACTCCTCATCTAAACCAACGATTTCTCAATAGAATGCGGAGTTTAAATGTGGTTGTATAGACACAACGATGCGGAACGTTCGGGTAGGACATTGGAAGCCGTTACACTGGAAAATGTGAGTAGTGTGAAAAATCGTAATGAGAAATTGCAAAGGGAAGATCCGTGAAATTGCAGAAATGACACAAGTATCATCTGGAAGCGTATATACAATCCTTCAAAATTGAGTATGAAAAAGGTTTTTCTAAGTGCGTGCCGCGATAGCTTTCAGTGGAACAAAAACAGCAACGAGTCGACGATTCAGAGAGCTGTTTATCGCTATTTACGCAATAAAAAGAATTTTCTGCGTCAATACGAATATGGATGAAACATG
Source organism: Cryptolaemus montrouzieri (assembly GCA_013387265.2). Classification (NCBI taxonomy): domain Eukaryota; kingdom Metazoa; phylum Arthropoda; class Insecta; order Coleoptera; family Coccinellidae; genus Cryptolaemus; species Cryptolaemus montrouzieri. Next base: position 51,890,534 of record JABFTP020000001.1, on the reverse strand, counting down.
TATACATCATTTCACTCCGAAGTCGAATCGGCAATCATCTGAGTGCGTCCTAAAACACAACAGTCTGCTGGCAAAGGCATTGCGTCTGGGGATATACATGGCGTGATATTCATTGACTACCTAGAAAAAGGTATATCGATTAAAAGTGATCATTTTATTGACTTGTTGGTACGTTTGAAAGCAAAACGACCGTACATGAAGAAGAAAATAATCCTCTTTCACCAAGACAATTCACCATGCCACAAGTCCATGAAAATAATGGCATAATTGAACGAGTTGGGCTTTGATTTGCTTCCCCATCCCCCGAATTCGCCAAATTAAGCCCCCAGCGATAACTGGCCCTTGCTGACCTCAAGAAAATGATCCAGGGAAAAAATTTGGCTCGAATGAGGAGGTCATTGCCGAAACTGAAGCCTATTTTGAAGCAAAGGATAAATCCTTCTATAACCATGGTATGGAAATGTTGGAAAGGCGTTGGAAAGATTATATCACTCTAGAAAGAGATTATAGGGAGATTATATTGATGAATTGGAATGATTTTTGAAAAAGAATGTTGTTTTCGTCGTTAATCTCGGAACTTATTGAACGACGAGTTGAGTCAGAATTCATTATAGGAAAAGTGGGTCGAGTGATAAGATCCTTCAATTCTATATTGGAAAAAATCCTTATGCAAATTTAATATCTCAGGAAAAGTCCAAACACAACGGAAGTTGGTTTTCCAAGGAAATTTGACACCTGCTCTATGCCAAGAAAGGCACATTAAATAAAGAATTCACTTTTTTTTTTCGCCAAAAACAGTCCATTTTGGAGTTTGTGGCAAATTCTCGTTGGAACACACTGTATACATTCACAGTGTTGTAGTATTTTTCAGCTCTCCCAGACGTTATTGCACTAACATTTCAACGAATTTCCAGATTATTAATATTTCTATTGGGTTATTAATGAAGCTCAGCATACAAAACGAACATCAAATAAACAAATTACGTCGTTCATGTCGTCACGTACCATGGTCATATTAAAATGGTTTACGCAGTTTTTTCATATTTTCCGAAATTGCATCTATTCTTTCTCAAAAACTTATAGAATTTCAATGAATAAAAAATTTAATTCAACTGTGTCATATAAACCGCTAGTTTTGATTGGGAAATATAAAAATTATAATTTTTGCACTGTGTTTGTATTCGCTAATTTTTATTGTTCGTAACATATTTTTTCCTGGAAATTCATTGAAATTCAGCATTTCAACCACCTATTAATTTCTCAATTCAATTGTTATTCAGACATTCTAGAACGACGTAAAAGGTGGATGCTATCCTGAATTTTCCACCGCTTTACATTTAGCGTTGAGGCCAAAAAAGATATTTAGGCAGGAGATGAATAAAAACTGGAAAACCAGAAATTGGTATACAGATGGATCCAAAATGGAAAACGGAACTGGAGCTGGAGAGGACTCACAAAACCCGGAATGTGGGCTGATAATTCCATTGTGGAGCACGCAACCATCTTTCAGGCCGAATTAAATGCCATAACAACCTGTGTTCGTGAGAACCTGGAGACGCGATAAGAACAGACGGATAAACATTCTTTCAGAAAGTCAGGCGGCAATCGAAGCTCTGATTGGAGGGAAACCCGGCGAAAGCTCATATGGGAATGTCTGAAGTTACTTACAGAACTGGCAAAACGGTAACAGGTAACTTTGGTGTGGATGCCTGGGCACTGTGAAATATGAAAGCTACTAGCTTACAGGTGATTCTTAAGCCTGAATAAAGACAAACCAATTTTCTGCTGAAAAAACCTAGCAAGAAGTTCACTAACAGAAGCTTCAGACTGAGTGGAGAAAACTAAGCTACTTAACATACCTGATTAATGGACATGGGAGGAGAAAACATCTACACACAATATGCATTCATAGTGAAGTACCTATATGTAGACTATGCAACGAAGAGGAAGAAACATCCTATCACATTGTGAACGAATACGAAGCTCTAACCTGGAAAAAACGGAAAATTTAAAGGAACAAATAAAATTCGAAAGAGCTAAGCAAAAACAATCTGATAAATGAGATTCTGAAACTTGTTAAAGAGAACTCTGGACATTCAGGAATAAGCGTCAACGGGGTAGCACAATAACCCTTGGATGGCTGCAGATACTAGTTGACTAATCACTTTAATAACCATATTTCCATGTATTTTAGAAAATGTGTTAATCAATTCCAACTTTAATTCCTCTTATAATCAAATAAAGCACGGAATTTAATATGGAATGATTTATAAAAAAGTTTTAAGAGATATAGATGAATGGGCCAAAATAATTGAAAATTAAAACATCGTTACTATTGGAAACTTTTTTCACTTTGAATCAAACGAATTAAAGAAAGAATTTGCTCAAAACATTTTGAATAGGGAAGATGGGTCGAGTGATGACTCAAAAGAAAGGTGGTATTTTTGTCTACATTGCCTTGAACGAATTTTAATTTTTAATTGAAAACTGTAGAAGATACAGGGTGAGCAACTGAGAGATAGGGAAGACTATTTCCCTGAGACTATTCAAGTTTCCGTGAGGTAAAATGGAACAGATCCATGCTGATCAATGGCAGTCATCATCAAGTACCACCCTCATCTCAAATTCAACCTCTGAAGCAGGGCTGACGACCCTTGAAAATTTGGATATTGGGGTAGATGGGTCGAGTGATAACTCGAAAGAAAGGTATTATCTTTGTCCGCATTCCGCTGAAAGAATTTTCATTTTAGATTGAAAACTTTAGAAGATACAGAGTGAGCCACTGAAAAATAGAGAAGACTATCGCCCTTAGACTATTGGAGTATTAGTGCAAAAAACTGGAATAGATTCATTTTAGATCGAAAGCTGTCATCTTCCGAAATCACCCTCATCTCGAATTTCAACCCCTAGAGCAAGGGCAATATTTCGATCCAGTGATACCTTTCAAGTAAAGGATTTCGATTGCCTTCGTGACTGCTCGAAATAATTCTATTCTCATTGAGTTCCATAGGAGTTAGAGGAGGCAAAACGGAAAAGTGACTGAATATGCAATGCATGGTATACCATCTATCTTCGACCAGTATCAAACAGTGGTTGATTTTTCACTGAATAAACACCTTTTGAAAGACAGTTACTCGTTTGAGACATCCGGTTTCAAAAGTAATAGATAAAAAAACTAATACAATGGCTGAAAATAAAGAGGTGAATAAACGAAGGAGATATTTCAGGCAAGTTTTGTACCCCAATAGATGTCACCCTTGAACTAAAAATTGACCTGTTTTTGCATTTTGATCCGAAATGAATATCTTGGTAGATATAGCCTCTGTTAAGTTTTCGTTGAAGCACCCTGTATATTGAACTCACCACACTTATGATGAGATATGTACATGTAACCAACATTATTGTTGTATGCTCGATTATTGGATTGTACGCTACTACGATATTGGTTGGATGAGACGTTACTGTGCTCTTTGTTGAATGAATAATGTTGCTTTTCTCGGTTATTGTGTTCAAGATGGAGTTTTATGACCTGTTCAAATCTGGTCAGGCTGTAGCAGCCCAGCTCCGATATAAACCGGAATGAACCCAGTTTTATGGTAACCTCGTAAAATACCTCAAAATTTTTATCAAAAATTCTGAAAAAATGACATGATATTATAACCTCTAACGTATTATGAGTCAAACAAAATTTCGACTTGATTCAATGCAGTATAAGAAACTCTTCACAAAACTTATAGGACATTATTGATAAAAAGACTTGAGGTTTGAAACTCTGTGACTATGCAATTTTCATACACAGATTTTACCACGTTCCTATCAGTTCGTTCAAAAACATCGATACCCTACAATGACAAACCACAAGGGAGACTCCCACACAACTCGATGTCAAAGTTATATCACGTGTTGATTATATTGCGGTTTTTAAATATTCGGTTTCCGCCGTCCTGTTGTTGATTACATACAACCAAATTTATATGGAATCACTAGGTGTTTCACATTATTGATTATTGTTAACGATAGATCTTTGACCACTTGTGAGGAATGAAGTTTATTTTTGAAAAAAACTGGATAGTATGATGAGAAATGTTGAATTATCACCACATGTTCGGGATATTGTGCTCAGTCCTCAATGAGATTTGAAACTAAGAATTTCGAAATTTTAAAAAGCCTATAATCATAATTGAAAATGCCTTACGTTGGATTGTCCGATGTGCAGAAGGGTCGAATAATTTCTCTCGTTGAAGAAGAGGTAGTACAGAAGAATATAGCGGCCACAATAGGGGTATCACAGAGGTGATTTCAAAACCTACGTCCGATACGTTGAGCCACAATCTCTGCAAAATAGGCCTAGAAGAAATCGTACTAAGATCAATTCTGAAGAACAAGACCGCTTTTTGTGCCAAATTGCAAGGAGAGATCCTAGTGCCCTGCACCCCATACTCCTAAGGCAATTTCTGGAAGCAACAGGCATCAGTGTATCAGTCGAAACGATACGTCAAAGACTTGGTTCAAGGGGTTTATATAGCAGAAGGCCCCTGAGAGTTCCAGAGCTAACCAGTCAACAAAAAATTCAGACTTAATTGGTGTATCGAGCACTTGGCGAAATGTACTTTCTCGGGATGAGACCAGAATTGGTTTTAGATCAGAAGACCACATGATTTGGGTTTTAAGGGGTCGTGGAAGACAAGCTAGACTCCGAGCAGGAAGACAAATTCCGAAATACCAAGGGGGCAGTGTGATGTTTGCGGGTGGCATTTTGCTGGGAGGCAAAACAGATTTTATTTCGTTTCCTGTGAGGGTAACGACTAGAAATTACGTGGACATAGTGCTGGAGCCCATGGTGAGACTCTGGCGAGATGCCCAACATGAGAATTTCACTTTCATGTAAGATAATCCTCCTCCGCATACGAGCAACCTCACGTGACATGATCTTGAAACAAAGGGAATCGCTATTTTGGACTGGCTAGCTTGCTCTCCAGACATAAATCCTATTGAATATTTATGGGATAATCTCAAAAAGAAAATTAGATCGCGACAGGATAATCCAAGAACCCCACAACAGCTCATCCAAGCCGCCACAGAAGAGATCGAAAACCTAATCCAAAGCATGCCTAGACGGATTATATATATATATATATATATATATATATATATATATATATATATATATATATATATATATATATATATATATATATATATATATATATATATATATATATATATATATATATATATATATATATATATCAAGAGGAGGTAATACAAGCTACTAAGGTCCAGAAAAAACACCTACTCCGTGATTTTACATTTTTTAACTACATGCGGAAAGCCTCTTATTTTCTTTTATTTCTTCCTTAAAATAAACCTTAATCTATTTCTTTTTCCAATTAAAATATCCCAAAAACGATCGAATATAACAATCCTTCGAAATTTCCAAAATCGCTGAGGTGATATTCAAAATATCGGGTGGTTCCATATGAATTTGGTTGTGTTACTTCAGTCATTCCTAAGTTATTGCATAGGAAATAATGAAGGAATAATAAATCTTACATGTTGATATATGCATTCATAGTTTTGTATCATTTGTTGCTAGCTGGAACTACAGGCGTAATTGAATCGAAGTTTCAACTTCCAGATTATGACGTATCAAGTAGAAATCCAACTTAATATGATTAAGAATTCGAATAAGAAATTTTCCTCAAATCTTATAGGGCATAGGAACGTTAGTACAAAGAGTTGATGTTCAAAACTCTATTAACGAACCATTTTCATATACAGATTTAACCAGGTTCCTATTAGTTTGTTCCAAAATATCGATACCACCTACGAGTAATGGCTATTTGTTTTCATTGTTTAATGGTACACTGGACTCACAAGGGAGAAACAAACTTACACCACTCGATGTCATATTTATGTCATGTGTTGATGATATTGCAGTTTTTGAATATTTGGTTCCACGGCCTTGTTAGAAATCACTTCAATCAATTGGAAAATATTGCATAGAAAATAATAAATTCAATATATCAATATATGATTCACAGTTCTGTATCATTTCTTTGCTAGATGGCATCACAGATGTTAATGCATCGAAATTTCAACTAATTTTAAATTTTTCTATTGAATTATCAATGAAACTCAATGAACAAAACAAAAATAAAATCAGCAAAACGTCATTCATATTTTCCGACATTTTCTTCAACCGCATCCATTTTTTTATCGAAAACGCAAGGGGTCCCAACGAATGAAGAAAAAAAAAGGAAATCTATCAACTCTATAGACTGTGATTGCGAAAGCCTACTAAAATCATAACTTTTGCAGTTTGTTAGCATTCTCCAATTTGTTCTTCTCTATCACTTTTTCTCCTGGAAATTTTTTCTGATAAATTTGTTATTCAATTCATCCTTTATCTCTTCTACTATTGAATGAACTACGGAAGTAAATATGGAATGCATTAATTAGAATGTATTTATGACAAAGCTTCGAGAGATATGGATAAAAGGTCAAAATTATTTGATTAAATCAAAATATAGTTCATATCGAATATTTTTAATTTCTTTCTTTGCTGCGTAAACCATAATTTCCATATTCAGGTATTTGTTCATCAATGTCATCAAAACTTCTGGCAAAAATGATATGAAACCATTCAATTAACTTTGACATATTATGACGTATGAAATAGAACTTCAATTTGATTTGATGCAGTTTTTATAAAAGAAATTTTCAAATCTAATAAGACATAGGTCAAAACTCTCTTAACGAACAATTTTCATGAACAGATTTTGCCAGGTTGCTTAGTATAAGTTATCAAGTATATCAAGTCAATATGAAAAAATGTTTAATTACTCTAGTCAAGTTTGAAAGATAACCCACCTTTCAATAATATACACAACCAAATTTATATGGAATCACCCGATATTTTGAATATTACCTCATTTTGGAAATTTCAAAGGATTATTAAAATTGATCTTTTTGGGATATTTCAATTGCAAAAGAAATAAATTAAGGTTTATTTTAGGAAAAAAAATAAAAGAAGATAAGAGACTCTTTCCGCAAGTATTAAAAAAATTGAGAATTGTTTACTCATAGAGTTGGTGTTTTTTCTCGACCTCAGTATCTTGTATTACCTCCTATTGCTCTGATACAAGCCTGAATCCGTTTAGGCACGCTTTGGATTAAGTTTTCGACCTTCTCTGGGGTGATATTCTCCCACTCTTCTGTGGCGGCTTGAATGAGCTGTTGTGGGGTTCTTGGATTATCCTAGCGCGATCTGATTTTCCTTTAGAGATTATCCCATAAATATTCAATAGAATTTAGGTCTGGAGTGCAAGGTGGCAAGTCCAAAATAGCGATTACCTCTGTTTCAAAAGAATGCCGCGCGAGGTTACTGGTATGCGGAGGAGCATTATCTTGCACGAAAGTGAAATTTCCACCGTGGGCATCTCGCGAGAGTCTCATTATGGGCTACAGCACTAGGTCTAACCGAATATTTGGCCAATTCTCAATATTCTAATATTGGTGCTCGATACAACAATTAAGTCTTTCAATTTTTTGTTGTCTGGTTAGCTCTGTACCTCTCAAGGGGCCTTCTGCTGTATAAATCCCTTGAACGAAGTCTTTGACGTATCGTTTTAACTGATGCCTGTTGCTTCCAGAAATTGCCTTTGGAGCATGGGGTGCGTCGCACTAGGGTCCCTTCTTGCAATTTGGCATAAAAAGCGATCATGTTCTTCAAAAGTGATCTTCCTACGACATCTTCTAGGCCTATTTTGTAGAGATTGTAGCTCCACATATTGCGCGTTGTTTTTTGAAATCATCCACTGTGATACCCGTATTGTGTCCGCTATATCCCTCTGTTTCACCCTTTCTTCAAAGAGAGCAATTATTCGACCCCTCTGCATATCGGATACTCCAACGTAAGGTATTTTCAATTATGATTACAGGTTTTTTAAATTTTGAAATTCACAGTTTCAAATCTCAGCGACGACTGAGTACAATATCCCAAACATGTGGTGTTAATTCAACATTTCTTATCATACTATATCATACTATCCAGTTTTTGTGCAACAAAAAACTTCTTTCTTCATAGGTAGCCAAAGATTCATAGTTAAAACAATCAATTATGTGAAATACCGAGTGATTCGATATAAATTTTGTTGTGTGTACTACAGTAAGACATTTTTTTCAAAAGAGCTGGAAATTGAAAAATTTCAATGATATACCAAGGAGGAGAAAATACAATAATCTGTTCTTGGAACAAATGAATCAGATTAGGCATATATATCCCTGTTTCAGGATATATGATAAAATATTTCGTTTTCTTTCAGGATGATTCATCCAAATTGTTGATCACAGCTTGCAGTGTGGTTTCTTCCATATCATATGCTACAAGTTTCATACTGTATTTAATATCAAAGAGTTGAGGCGGAATGAGTGGATATTTGAATATTTTTCTATTCAATGAAAACTCGTTGAACATTATTACAAGCAATAGCTACTACAAAATGAGAGTTTGTTGAACTACCAATTTTGCAAGTACAATAAATGCGTGAATCTGGACGTTTAAGTCTATTTGTTTTTTTAATATAATAAGAAACTATTGCCAGAAATTTTTATCGTTTAGTAGCATGTATTCTGGAATAAAATACAACACTTATTTTCATTTTCTTCGGCTCCATAAATCAGCTCTAGATACAAAAGAATATGCTTTTTTTCTATGAAAGCATCATATGAGTATTTCTACGGCGAACGAATTACCTGAATAGATTGGATTAAAATAATATTCGTCACGCAGATATTATAAAGCTTCCACGCATTTCGCAAAGACTGCAAACACTCTTGGGCAGAATGAAATGAAAGGTTTGGGTAAGAAATATTCATATAACCACTAAAGAAAAATTCTCACTCCTGAAATGTGACATGCCCTTCTTTCTTCAGGGCATGGTTAACACCTGTACTCTTGATGAATTATCAACCAGGAGATTAGAGTCATAAATTATATAATGGATGGAAAAATCATCAATTGTATGTATTATGTCATATAATTTTGAATGCACAAGGTCAAATACGAGTCTGATTTGACTACTAAATTATTAATTAATTAATTATTAACATCCAACAGTAAAGTAGAAGAAAAACATAGTAACTAATTTCATAAATTAAATAATTTTGAAGTCTAATAAATTCCCAGTGGTAGTTTTGAATTTTTTATTTACTTTTAATATTTTTATGACACGGATGTCAGCTTTACAGCAAGTCAGATTGTCTTAATACCATGAAATACAATGAGTCAACAGATATTTCTCAAAATATAGTACATGAATGTTTATAATATTTTAACTAAAAAAGTGTCACTCGATTGGAATTCATGTCAAATATAATTTTTGAAGTATCTCAACGAACTTTAGTTTCTCCGGGTGAAGAGAAAGAATATCACCACTATATTCTGGTGGTGTTGATGTCATTATCTACAAGTATATCATGATTTCTTACTGACTACTGTGAACTGTATCTTTTCATTTCTTGTTGATTCTGAACATATACATTTACATGTGTTATCCTCTTTTGATGATTGCGCAACACTGTTAATAATACAAAGTCACTAATACAGAGTAATGCAGAATGTTCCAACAATACCTACGTTTATTTGTTTGTTTTTCCTTTAACGTGCTCTATTTCTACCTTTTGGCTAATGACACGCCAGGGAATTCTGTCACCTCACCAACCCGGGAATTTTGTCGAACCCCTCTCGTGACGAGGGAAGGGATCTTCAATGTCCAACACATCTCTGTCAGACAGGACCGACAGCTTCACATCTCCTCCGAAAGATGAACACTCAAGCGATTTTCCAGAATCCGAAAAATCGCACCGACTTTGTGGGGATTGAACCCAGATAACTATGCGCAGGAGACGAATATTATATCCTCTACGCCACCGAGCCGGCACAACACCTACGTGAAATGGCAATTTTTTCTCTTTGTTTCCATCGTACACTAGAATCACAAGGAAGAAAAACTCCCGCTCCACTCGATGTCATAGTTATATCATGTGTTGATAATATTGAGGTTTTCAAATATTTGGTTTCCGCAGTCCTATTGGTGAATACTTCAGTCAATTGAAGGTTATTGCATAGAAGATAATCAATGATTAATGAATCCAACAAATTGATAAATGTATTCACAGTTTTGTATTATTCTAGCACTACACACGGTATTGCATTGAAATTTCAACGAATTTTTAGGCTTTAAGATTTTCCATTGAGTTATTGATGAAGCTTTGTAGGAAAAAAATCAAATCAGCAAAATACGTCGTTCCTACCGTTGGGTATCATGCAGAGGTTATATTAAAAGTATTTGTTCCATAAAGCATTGTTTCCATATTCTTTGCTTGTAACACGGCATTCATAGTTGTTTCCTCTACCTTTTGGATGTATTTGTAGAATATTTGACCATTGCATTCAAACTTTCTAATAAAAATGATATGACATTAATATCTTCGACGTATTATACTGCATCGAGTAGAAGTTCAACTGGATTTAATGCAGTCTTCGTATAAAAGATTTCTGTCAAAACATATTTTCATATACTATGTTCTTATTTGTTTGTTTCAAAATATTGATAACACATACGTATAATGACATGCTTTTTGTTGGTATAAGTTTCATTCTACACTGGATTCTCAGGAGAAAATATTGATAGACTATTCGATGTCATATTTATGTCATGTGTTGAAAATTTTGCGGTTTACTTGTAACTTGGACATTCGAAAATGCCCTACGAACAAAGTACGTCTTTATCTACGTTTTAAGTATATGCAAATTGTTTGAAAGATACTTGTCATGTGTTGAAAATTTTGCAGCTAACTTGTAATTTGGACGTTCGAAAACGACCCTACAAACGAAATATTCGTCCTTATCTACGTTTTAAGTATATGCAAATTGTTTGAAAGATACTAGTCTTCGTATAAAAAGTTTCTGTCAAAACATATTTTCATATACTAGGTTCTTATTAGTTAATTCCAGAATAATGATAACACATACGTATAATGACATGCCGTTTGTTGGTAAAGTTTTCATTCTACTCTGGATTCTCACGAGAAAAATATTCGTAGACCAGTCGATTTCATGTGTTGAAAATTTTGCGGATAACTTGTAATTTGGACGTTCGAAAACGTCCTTTCAAACGAAATATTCGTCCTTATCTACGTTTTAAATATATGCAAATTGTTTGAAAGATACTAGTCTTCGTATAAAAAAAAATTTCTGTCACAGCATATTTTCATATACTATGTTCTTATTAGTTTATTCCAAAATATTGATAACACATACGTATACTGACATGCCTTTTGTGGGTATCGCTTTCATTCTACACTGGATTTCAGGAGAAAATATTCGTAAACCAGTCGATGTCGTATTCATTTCATGTTTTGAAAACTTTGCGGTTTACTTGTAATTTGGACATTCCAAAACGACCCTACGAACGAAATATTCGTCTTCATCTACGTTTAGAGTATATGCAAATTGTTTGAAAGATACTAGTTTTCGTATAAAAAATTTATGTCAAAACATATTTTCATATACTATGTTCTTATTAGTTCATTCAAAATATTGATACCACATACGTATAATAACATGCTTTTTGTTTGTATAATTTTCATTCTACACTGGATTCTCAGGAGAATAATAATCGTAGACCAGTCGATGTCATGTTTAAGTCATGTGTTGAAAGTTTTGCGGTTTAAAATATATTTCTGCTATCCTGTTACTGATCATTGCATTCAATTGAAGACATTGCATAGAATATAATGAATGAAAAATAAATCCAACATATTGATACATGCATTCAGTGTTGTATCACTTTTTTTATATGGGATGATAGACATTATTACATTTCCATATTTCAAATTTTTCCATTGAATTATTGATGGAGCTTAACGAACAAAACAAAAATGAAATCAACAAAACAAGTCGTCAGGTATCATGGGAAGGTCATATCGAAATGATTTCGCAGTTTTACCATATTTTTCAACATTTTGTGATTGCGCCCATTTTCCCGAAAACTTATAAAATCACTACAAATAGAAGAATAAAATTTTATTGTGTCATATCTAGCACCAGATATGACAGAATATACAAAAGTTATAATTTATGCAGTTTGTATGAATTCTCTAATTTATATTCAATTATCCCCAACATTTTTTTTCATCTTCTAAGTGAAAGGAGAATGAAACATTTCATCTTATTGAATATTTTATTGATCACTTTTCTCGCAGCCACCTGTAAAAATCGAATTATTCGATTAAATTGTAATTTGGACATTCGAAAACGACCCTACGAACGAAATTTTCGTCTTTGTTTATGTTTTAAGTATATGCAAATTGTTTGAAAGATACTAGTTCACTAAATAATTTTTGAACCATAGTTCTATCTATTCTGGCTAATTTGTTGAAAGTTATCAAAACATACAGAATTTAATGTCGAGATAAATCGAACATTCGTATCGAATATATCGGATATTGAAGTTTTGAAAAGCTCCCTTCTGGTTCCCTAGAGAGACAATTCATTTGATCACTCCAAAATCTGAATTTTATGCTAGGTTTGAAAAATTCAAATCCCATCAAGATTTTTTGAATTTCAAAGAGCTACGTAAACAATGTAAAATGTCAATACAGAGAGATTATGACGGTTGTATATCATCTGTCGAACAGAGTGTCATAGAAAATCCTAAAACATTTTGGTCTTGTCTCTGAATTGAAGAAGGGCCCTGATATTCCGTATACAATGAAACTTGATCAGGCAGAGTTCGATGATAAAAATTCAATATCCGATGCTTTCGGTAGGTACTTCGCGGAAGCATTTGAGGATTCCAGTACACCTGTACTGTATGAAAGTAAATTCAATTCTGCATTACTTATATGTTTCAGTTACATTAAAATATCTGAAATAGTTAATAAGATCAAGAACCTTGATTGCAGTAAAAGAGCTGGCCCGGATTTCATTCCTCCAATTTTCATAAAAACTTGTGTTGAAGCGTTGGCCATACGATTGCAACTAATCTTCAATAAGTCACTTCAACTCGGCGTTTTCCCTGAAGAATGGAAACTTGCCAAAATAATACCGGTATTCAAATCTGGAGATAAAGAACGTATTAATAATTATAGACCGATATCTATTTCAAGTCTTTATGGAAAAATGTTTGAGTCACTAGTGATAGATTTCTTATTTGTGTAGTTCAAAGTTAGCAGAACATCAACAAGGCTTTGTAGAAGGCAGGTCAGTACTTACTAATTTGGCGCCCTACACAGAATTTTTGTCGAAGACTCTCGATTATGGTATACAAGTTGATGCGGTATATACGGATATGGCCAAGGCTTTTGATAGGTTTCATCATAAAACATTGATATTAGTTTTGTCAGGTTTTGGAATTTGTGGCTCTCTGCTTGGATGGATTGAGTCCTACTTGACTGATAGGTTACAATCCGTACATGGTGTCTGTTCAAGTACTCTTTCAGTAACTTCTGGGGTCTCCCAGGGGTCACATCTGGCCCCTTTTATTCGTTTTATACGTGAATGATATCCATGAATGCTTTCGCGGTACCTATCATGAAATGTTTGCAGATGATCTGAAGGTTTATGGAAGAATTTGTTCTACTGCTGACCGGCTAATTTTTCAAAAGGTTTTGGATCGTCTGTCATCTTTCTGTACCTCACGGTACTTCAAAATTAATGTCAGTAAATGCCTACCTGAGGTAGACCGTGTTCTCGATTTGGGTGTTGTTTTTGATGAGTAGCTAACATTTATATTTCATATTGATAATATTGTTTCAAAAGCTATTAAAATGCTAGGTTTTGTATTGAGAATCACAAAAAATTTTACAAATATTGTAGCGTTGAAAGTCCTATATTTCACTTAAGTTAGAAGCCATCTAGAATATGCAACACCTATTTGGACACTCTACTTTCATGTACATATTGATAGAATTGAAAGAGTGCAGCGGAAATTTAAAAAATTAAAATTAATGGTTCAATGAAGGTTTATTGAATACTGATTATGATATTGTGTCTCGTGAGTATAATATCCTCAGCTTAGAGCAGAGAAGAGTACTTTTCGACGGTGTCTTTCTCCATCGTATTTTAAATAATAAATTCAATTTTCATTGGTACTCTTTTCAACAGTTTATGCGCCTGAATACCCAAACTGTCGAACAGTACTTTTTCACGTTCCTAAAGCCAGGTTAGCTCTTTATTATAATTCTCTTTTCGTGAGAATAATGCGCTTACATAATTGGTATTTGAATGATGAAAATCTTTTTTCTACTAGTCTTTTAGTTTTCAAGAAGAAGTTACAGTTATATTTAGTAAGCGGTTTGTGATAGTATCGTATCTTTTCAGTTTTTTTTTCAATTTAAGGTTTTCTTTTTTTAAATGGAATTTTTTTTTGGAGAACCCTTGTTATTGGCCTAGCCTGTTGGAGTTCCTGTATAAATAAAAATAAAAAAAACTCTTGCACGACCTTCATTTAATTGTGGAATATTGTTCCTTTAATTCTCTTCCACAAGACCCTTTTGACATGAGAAAAAACTAACCTAAGGTTGCATGACTATTCATTGTTTTTCGATCCACCTACCTTGTAAACGATAAAATACGAATATGCGTACTATAGACGAATAAGAACACCCAGTTTCCTATTTACAGACGAGTAGTTCATTTTAATTTAATAATTTTAATTAATAAAAATGGATCCAATATATTGAATAAAAAGGATAGTACACATTTTTAATGAAGGAAAGTGACTTTTCAAAAGCCACTTGTACTTGGGTGAATGTCAAAATATTGTCATAACTAGGAAGTTTATGCATTTGACATTGAATTTTTCTAATACTTTGTTTCCGATATAACTTATTGACAGGAAAAATTTGATCAAACTTAAATATTTTGCTCAGAATTTATTGATACTTGTAGGTGTTACCGAAAGATTTTTGAGGTATTTATATAGGTGAAATGAAAAATGTGTCATCATCTTGTTATCGTTTCAGATTCAAAACTGCAATGATAACATATAGATTAATATTCTCAGTAAAATATATAGGTACGCTTGTTTCGCGTGAAGAATTAGATGTAATCAAAACGATCTAGGAAGCTTATATAAGAAATTCTTCATAAATTCACCTATAGGTAAACAAGATGAAATTATTCATAGGAGAATTTGTCATATAACAAACAATAGTTATAGAATTTCGAATACTTTTTTGTTTGGGCATGGATAAGGCCTAACCTGTTTGCTTGTGACCCCCGAGATCTCCATATCTAACTTCAAAGGATTTCTATATTTGTGGAATGTTGAAAGAAAAAACTCATTCTGAAAGTGTCACCAAAATACATGACTAAATAATAGAAGATGTGAGACCTACAATATTGCAGCGTGTTATGTGTCAAAAAGAAGCATATTTAGATTGAATCGTTAGAACCACTAGCGTGATATATATTCTCGCAAAACTCGTGATAAAATGGACCCAAAGCCCAAGGAGATCCCGAAAGGTACAGAGATTCTTCGCCATTCATCGCAATGACTAAACAGGCTCAGAGAATTTTCAGAAAATAGCACGTGCTTGTACTTTTGCAATTAATTTGGAAAATGAAATCATGAGGCAGAGATACTATTCGTGAAGCGAAGGTGGAAGAGTAGAGAAAGCTTTTTTGGAAGAATTAGAGAATAATTATTTATCCTTATCGAAATGTACAGTCAGGGATATTATGGTGAGGCCACCACGTATTGGGTCTATCAGGGCTAAAAACCAGAATACAAGAAAAAAAATAACTGCAAATTATGAACCATATGCGGCTCATAACTTGGATTTGGTGATCAATGATGCCATATTAAGTATTCCCGAAAATGTGAACCTTTTCAATACACTTGAACAGCGTTATGTATTTTTCAGTCAGAGCAAAACTTTGAAGGGCCTCAGTCTAACTAGATGGTCCTCTAGAACAGATTATCTTAAACTACTAAAGTATTCATATACCTTATCGGAGGAACCGTACGAGAGGGCAGAAGCAGATGTTTTGAAGAAACAGTTTGAAAGTTTGTCGTTCGAAGGTGTGTGGTATAAAAAATGCAAACTCAGAGCTACAATCTGTTTGAGGCAGCTTCACAGCTGAAAACTATCATTAATGCACGAAACAATTCCGAAAATATTAGCACACTTTGTTAGTACTTGGGTATTGATTCCTACTTCTAACACGAGAGGAACAATATGGAGAAAAGGTTCCTTGACGAAATTGGTGGAAACGACCTATCTCTCAAGTTCTTAGTAGAAGCTACTGAAATTGAAATGTCTAAAACTGTGAAGACACTAGTACTTCGACACAAGAAAGACTAAGTTTACTGATCAGCGAAAACGAAAAGAGGCCAGAAACCTGAATCAAGAAGAAGTTATCGAAATGGTGGTCCACACTGCTGCTGAAGAAAGAAGAAGATAGTGCTATTGTTCGAAAACTTCAATCAATCTTTTCTCATCATCAGAATCAATTCATTTTCTTGATGAAATGTTGTATTTCTACATCAAAGCCTATAATGGAAAGTCGATTTTATTACGAAATGAACATGCTTGCAGTGTTATCAAGATTTACAATTTACAATCTAGTCGCTGGACTACGAGTTGCTTTGAATTTTCATCACAACTCATTTTCATAAAGTAATCCTTGTCAATGTTCTCTGATCTATTAGATATTGCAAGAAATTCTTTTACGTTGCTAAAATCCTATAGCTATACCAACAGATCCCTTTTGCCAATAAGACCTCCTGGACCTTTCTATCGACTGAGAGGGGGCACAAAATTCTTTTCACGCGGGGACGCGACAATCTCTTCGTTACCCCAGTTGACAGAACTTTGAATTTTATGAGATATAGAAGAAAAAACTTGAGTTCCTCTGATGTCAATGAAATTTTTAAATCATTACAGTTTTTTTTCGTAATTTCCTAATAGCCTGTCGAATTAAAAGATTGCAGTTTGTTTATATGCTCCGGAATTCATGTATCTACAAATCTAAGTTGCCCGTACCCATTTTGAATATTAAATTAATGTTGAACAGGTTTTTGTGAAATATCTGAGAAATTGAAAATTTGAGTATAGATATCAAGATGAATTTTATTTATTTTCCTAGGAGTAATCATATGAGGAAAAACAAATTGGTTATAATTTGGAGGAAGGTAGTTTTCCATATTTGTTTAGTGACGAAATTTGGATCAAAAAAAAAACAAAATTCGTGATACTGAATGAAAGTCAATTTCATAATGGCACTCATGGTTTTTCTTCACCAAACACTTTTTATTATCTTTGTTCCGTTGTTGTTCTCGGAATGAATATGTTTGAACTGCGAAAAATCCACATTTTTCTACAATTGGAATATTTCATGAATAAGTAAGATCTCCGTATTTTTAATTATTCAATTTTGGCTTATAATTGTTATCGAACTGATTTTTATATATAGGGTGTTTCATTGAAAGTAACAAAGTTGGTGTTAAGTTCCAGGGTAACCGCAACTACCATATAGCTGAAGATATTTCAGAAATAGAGTTTCGGCAAAGCTGAAGTATCTGCCAAAAGTTTGGAATGTTATTCTTAGTTCTGCCTAAACGTATAATAGATCATCCACTTTGAGATTCATGCTATTAAATATACTGAAATAAGTCAAGCACTTTGAAAGAAAAAGAGTTACTTTCAGAAAGGTATAGCAAAAAATGGTCCACAAGATGTAGGACAGCATTCTCATCCTTTCTTTAGAAAGTATAACTCGGACAGAACTTCATCAAAAAATGTTAATACGACCACAAAACAAACACACAAAACCTAATAAATTCTCTTCAATAAAATTATTTTTATCTCTTAGTTTTGTCTTGTTTCCATGAAATAGCGTATATGCAATGTGCCAATGAGGTTGGACTTTATCATTATTAAAACACACTCTGACAAATCTTATTTTCCCGAAAATAAAATTAAATTGAATGTCTTCTGATTAGGTGGAGGAGAATTGTTCTTCCCAAAAGATTTGTTGATTCTACAAGATGACCCACATTTCTTAGTTTTGGCGAGATCCTCAAAAAAACCTAACCAAAGAAATGAATATTCTAGTGAATCATCATACAATAATTTCATTGCCTTCTGTATGCTTGATATCCATTGATAGTTTGAGTAATGAAAAAACAAGTAATAGAATACAAAATCAAGTTTTGTTATTTCATCTTCAAAACTTTACTTCATGAAAAATCGAAAATATTTAAAACTTGTATAAACATTATGAAATTCATGTAATAAAAAATATAATAATATTAAACATTCAACACATAACTCACTGAAGTTTCCCGCCTGCCGAGTGGATTCAGAAATGTTTCTGCCGCGTTTTCATCGGAGGTGAAACTTCTGAAGCCTCCAACAACGCAAACACTACTGACTCCAACATCGTGATGAGATCATAGACACTCCGACGCTATATAGCGGCGCCTGCCCATTTGGTCCACGAAGGTGTCCCGTTAGGGTTGTTCGAGTTACCCTCTCCCCCCAAATATGATGCTGCATCACCAAAGGGCGATTTGGGCGCGTGTCTCCCAATCTCACCTTTCAATCGAAGAGAGAGATAAAAGTATCGATTCAGGAGACGACTCTATTTAGAAATTCTTCATCAAATAACAGTATGGATTCTTGGGATGAAAGAGGGCTTGCCGAAGGTGCATTGTTTTCGTCTATGTGGGAGCAGGACATTGTGAGATGAATTAATATGAGAAAAATGATGTGAAGTTTGCTGAAGGTGGTTTCACGATGAATTAGATAAAAACAAATTCGATTTCTTCTTCCTGTTTCATTTTTGAAATGGTTAGACTGTTCAATAAGAGTCAAGAATTCATTACATATTCTTAGTTTGTTTGACTTATTAACTATTTACTAAGAAAAGTGCTTTAACTCTGAAAACCTGAAATTAGAATTTTTATCTATAGAATTATATTATAATGAACAAATATCAATATTGATAATGAAATTAAAATGATGAAAATTATTTTATTTATACAACCATCGCAATATCTCACCCGTGCGAAAAATCTGCTCGCCTATTCAGTGGAGAACAGTTATAGTTATGCCCTAAACATATTCAATATTTGTTACGCTCACATGTTAGGCATCTGTCACATCAAAATATACATAAAGGTTACCATTCGACGTCGGCTAAAACATTTGTTTAGTAATTTTAGATGTTTACATGAGTGAAACCACCTTAACATACACACAGGCAGAAATATTGGGATGTTTGTTAGTTCTCGGTTTGTTATTTAACTACAGGCATTAAGTACTGTAAAAATACAAAGCTTCAATATTTATAAACGTAAGTTTAAAAGTTGGGCACTAGCACAACCCTCTCAGAAAATAAGTGCATTAATAAATATAATGCACTAAGAAATTGAAGCACAATTTCAATTTTTCAAATTTCTCTTTTGAGGCAGCTTCATTCATAAAATGAGATTTTGCGAGAAATCACCATAACAATTGTAACTCATTTTTTGCATGTAACGTTTGCTTTTCTCGAAAATTTAGATTTTCAGTAATAAATTCAACTATTTCCAGACTGATCCGCAGGCACAGGGAGACTGGTTGTCATGAAAAGAGACCTGGGCAAGGACGACCTCGAGCAACAACTGGATCCATGAACATTATTCAAGAATTTGGTTTGAGGCCTCGTGTCGGAACTCGAGGCTAGTTCTAACCGTAGTATATCGAAAAGGCCGATTGCATTTTGCCAGGAAATATTTCATATGAGTAGGCGCTGGCTGAGAGAGAGTTTGGTTTACAGATGAGTCGAGATCTTGGTATTTTTCATTGTGCTCGACATTCTCTAGTGTACATACGTCGAAATGAGAGATATGCCTAGTGCAACTTTTCACCTAAGTATGGTTTTGGTGGAGGTTCAATAATGGTGTTGGGAGGAACGTCTTCGAACTCCCAGACTGACCTTGTCATCGTGGATAATGAAACAAGCGAAGGCTTGTTACAGATACACAATGTTACAGATATTTAAAAAGAACATATTATACCAATTGCGGCAAGCATGGATAAAAACTTTCTGTTGATAAATGATAATGTCAGATTTTACCAAAGTCAAAGTCCAGACCAATATCCCATCGACTATGTTTGGGACATCCTCAATAGAATTCTTAATAGAATAGAAACCAGTTAAACCAGCCAGATAAATGAGGTAATGAACATAATGATTTAACTTTGGAACGAAGTGAATTAAATCTCTATAAGGTCATTGACTTTAAGTATGAATTGTAGATGTCATGCAGTATTCCTAATCAGGGGTGGAAATATCCGGTATTAAGGTTTTGGGATCTTTTTCAAAAGTTTTAAATATCTTTGACCATCATTCTCATTTCCATTTTTTTCAAGCATTCCTTAGTGCTGATTGAAAAAATAATTTTACAACGTATCTAAGCTTCTTCTGAATAAATTCGAAGTTTCGATTTTGAGTGTTAATTGCTAAGTGTATATAGAACTTTTATGAGCACACATAATGTACATATTAAGATAAATAGAATATAATTTCATAATGTGGTTGCTTCAAATTAAGAAATGCGATAAAAGCTCAGGGTTCATTTTTTTTCCTGTCTAGTTTTTTATTCAGGGCCTCGTTTGTTTTTAATTGTTTTGAAAACTTTGCAAACACGAGGTATTTCACTTTCGAAAGCAAATGCCTTCGAGGATAAAATTAAGTTTTGTTTATTGTTTCCCAAGCAATATTGAAACATTGATTCCATGCAAATTCGGGAAACGTTATCATGCATGAATAAAAAGTTTTCTCTAAATGCTGCAACATATGATAATGAAGAGAGTTGAAGAATCATCGTTGGAAGTTCGCATTTAGGTAGTTATTAACCCAAAGGAGATCAGTGCTACGATTGAAAGAGAATTCATCTCAAACCATAGCAGTATCTTCTCTATAGTTTTATACTTTCTCGATCTTTCTAAGCATTACCTGGTGTCTCCACAGTCTTCCTTGAATTCAAATGCTGTCCGAACTGAAATTTAGCTAAGAGTGAAATATTGAGCCAGTCCGAAGGTCTCCAAGCACATGATTTCGCTTTCCTCTGACCTAACCTCCAAGGCCCTTTGCAGTACACAGCAACTTCAAATAATCTATTGCCAAGATATCTTCCTGGTTGCGCTATCCATTGCACGTCGTAGCGCTCATCGTCTGGTTATATCCTATGTGTGTTGCTCCACCATCAACCATCCTAATTGCTCACTTCATTACATTTTATGATGCAGATGAAATGCAAATTCATCACAAAACTAAGCGAAGTTTTATATGGTGTACGGAAACAGAGAATATTGTGTCCATACATTTTCGCCATAGTGTTTGTGCTTCTCTAGTTAATTATAATGGCCATCACCAAGAAGATTGGATCTGATCATTTTGGCAGTTCCAGTCGGAAAGCGAGGATATTGTGTTGTTGAGCTTGACCCTTGCAGCTATTTCTGGTTAGACTGAGGAAAAAAATCTAAACAAAATAAGTCTGATTAAACTTTTTGTTCGCCCTTACTGATGTATCAAGGACGGGGGAACCACGGTTACTCCTTATGTTTTCCATGTTCCTTACATCATATAAAAAAATTTGTATGGTTCAACAGTTTCTTCTTATTTTCCCGAAATTACACCGCGGTTGTAGGGGACTATCACTCATATTAAATTTTGACCTTATAACTTACTCCATGTAGTACTTCAGTCTTCTGTTCAGTTAGTCTTTTCCAATCACTGGAATAAATAAATAGATTTTTTTGTATATGTAGTAACCGTTTCTATCAATTTTTATTCCTTTTGAATTGAAAAATATTGGCTCTTTAGTAAGGTTATCAAGTTGTCTGTTAAAATTGAATTATAGCGACTAATACTATGAATTTGATTGTAACATCCTACAAGATCTACCCCAAGACTAATTCAAACAAACTGTTTCAACATTTATTGCTTCGAGAGAGAAAGAGAGAAATGTCAACTATGTTCTTTTCATTCTGATAACTCGACTTTGCTATCGAAGTCCAGTAGCGGACTGAAAATATATATTGTTTCTCTTAACGATCTAGAAAATAAAATAAAAGGCTTTTTATTTGTATCTTTCAGCCGTGGTGGAGTTTTCTTTGGACGGCTCAGAATAAATAATAATGCTGATTCAGATGATGCAATTTTGCTTGTTTTTCGTTAGGAGTAAAACGCCCCCGAGCCTTGGGATGAATTGGAAAGCTACGTCAAACACTTAATTTTATTCAATGTTCTCAATTCTATTTTATTATGAAATCATTATGAGTATGAATTGGTTCTTTCAAGAGTATCAATTATATATTTTTTGGTCAATTCATTAAAACTTTATGTGGCAAGTATATCAAATTATTAAAATTGCGGCTGATTTCTTTTTATGGTTTCAAAGAGGAAATAGGCAAGATTCCTGATACAGAATCCCGATGAAGACCGATTATATTTGTACTGAAAAATGAACCCAAAATTTAGGAGAATCATAAATAGGCTATAAAGAGCTGAGAGTTATATAGGTATATAGATATTGAAGATTGAGTGCGGGCTGATTGACAGCACTGCCACTACAGCACTGATGGTACTCCGTTATAAGCTTTGTGGGTAGAGCTCAATAAGCTCAGTCAGCCCCAGGTATCAGAGACCTGTGAGACTGAGTCAGTACTCCTGGAGAGTTCAAGCAGAGCCTTGGCCCTTGCAGGAAATGTGCACTGATGGTACTTAAGGCCTAACCAACGTTTATTTTATATTCATGCGGTCTCTCATGGAATTTCGAGCCTGAGCTTCTACCTAGTGAATCCCAAGGTACTTCCTCGGGCGGCCTCCTCACTGCAAATACAGACAGTAAGAGAAAATTCCACTTTATTCATCAAGATACTCCATTCCAAGAGTAACGCATTCAATTCAACACCTTTTCGTACATTTTTGTTCCATTTTTATAAAATGATTTGTCGATACCGTCAGAATACTCTTCAGTTTCAGTGAACCTCATTAATCGTTCCAAATCTTTTTTTTACGGACTTTGTTTCAAGATTTTTGAACAGATAGTAATTGCTGAGGTCTGAATCTGGCAAATACGATGGATGAAGAAGATATCAAAATTGCGAATTATGCAATTTTGCCATCTTCTTACTTCATTTCACGATCAATTTAAACAATTATGAAGTTTTCTTATATTTCCAGGAATAATCATTCCATGTCTACGCCTTGAGCGTCCAGTATATTCGCTGTTTGTGTGCCACGTTTAAGAACTGAAACCTAACATTCCACGGTTCCTTTGAGAAGCAGAATGATAATGAAAAATTGACAATTAATTACTTAACTAAACTAATTATTACAATAAAAATAACAAGTAAGTAAGTTAAAATCGCATTTTTATATTCAACGCACAATATACTGAACCCCCTCTCATATTTGCCTCTATATAAACAACTCAAAAAAGTCTAGGGAACACTTTTGAATATCGATTTATCGTATCCAGAACGATAAATATGGATAATTTTTCCTAAGAAATGAACACCTGCATCAATTTCTCACCAAATTATGTAGAGCGCCGAAACAGATTTCAGTTTTTTTTATGAAAAACTAAAAATCCAGTAGATGCGACGCTGCTTTATAATCATTTCATGTATTCAGTGTTTGGAACCAGTTAGTTGGCACTTTGTTTCTGTTGTAAGCACAAATAAAACATTTAAGTTTTGTGATTCGACCATGGAAAGACGACATTTGACTAAAGAAGAGATGTTACGAGCCGTTGGCATCCTCCAAGCTGGTAGCTCACAACGGGAAGTATCCAGGGTTCTGGGAAGTAGCCCCAGTGTCATAAACCGTTTATGGACGCGTTTCGTTTCAATGAAACAGGTAGCGTAGAAGAACGCCATACAGGTCGTTTCAGGATTACTACCGTCGCCCAAGGCCGAATTTTGGTTTTACAAGCCAGAAGAGATCGTACTACCACAGCATCTCAATTAGCTCAAGACCTATCACGAGTTCATAAAATACAAATTTCCGACCAAACTGTGGGAACTCGACTGCATGAAGGTCAACTCCACTCCAGACGTCCTTTAAGAGTTCCACAACTGACCCATGGGAATCGCGCTGCTCGTTTAGCTTGGTGCCAAGAACACGTAAACTGGGATCAAGAGAGGTGGGCCACAGTTCTCTTCAGTGATGAATCTAGATTTAGTTATTATCCCGATTCGGGAAGAATTCGAATATGGAGGGAACCTGGAAAGCAAAACCGTCTCAAGCATGCTCGAGAAGTTGTTAGACAGAGAGGCGGATCAGTGATGTTTTGGGGAGGTATATGCCTTGGTGGAAGAACTGACCTCGTTTTCATACAGTACAACCTCACGGGAAATTCATACGCAAATGAGATAGTTTTACCTGTAGTGGTACCGTATCTCCAAACAATGGGTCGAAATACACTCTTCCAATAAGATAATGCCCCTCCTCATCGTGCAAGAGTTGTCTTGAACGTTCTTGAAGAGAATGATATCGATCTTCTACCTTGACCAGCCTGCTGCCCAGATCTGAATCCCATCGAGCATGTGTGGGACACCCTAAAAAGAAATCTCCTGCGTCAAAGCGTCTTCCATCATGAACAGGAGCTTCGATTAGCAGTTCAGGGGGCTTGGAATGACTTAGGTCAAAATGTAATAGACAATTTAATATTGAGCATGCCGCGACGATGCCAAAGTGTCATTAATAACAGAGGTGGACCTTCTGGGTACTGAAAAATATATAAGTGCTTCCATATCATTTCGAAAATATTAGTTCAGGATTTTTTTTGTTTTACCAAATTTCGTCATTTTCAAATTTCAATTTTTTTTTATAATAGGTGCTTTGGAGAAGTCAAATATTATTTTGTTTTCTTGAGAATACATTATATACAATACATCCTAACAAAAACCGAAAGATTTCTATAAATTCGAATCATCAAATTCATATTTTAAAGATATTGCTAAGTGTTCTCTAGACTTTTTTGAGGTGATTATATTGCACGCCTCATTATATTCATATTTAATGGATCTCTCGTATATACCCTCACACACAGTTAAAGCGGCTTCCAGTATTGTTTTTATGATACTGGTTCATTTGCCGTACAAATTTGAACAGTATCCGGAACTTTCAACTCAATGAGATTCATTCAGTTTCAAAATCTCAACCTATCATAAGAGCTATCATAAGATAAAATTAGAATTGTTCTAACATTATCATTAAAAACAAATCGTTTATACACCCTAGAAGCAATCACCAAGAACTCTAAGGATAATTAAAAAACGGTACGACGAACATAAGAAAAAATTTCTAAAATAGCATAAAAAATATTCTGCCAGTCGTCAGCAGCCAAATATTATTTCAGGAAGTTCGTACATATTTACAGTTTTAAACTTTTGATTGGCTCCTTGTACTGAACTGTCCCAATTCAAATAAGATCCATCCATTAGAAATTTCTGAATTGTGAACAACAAACATAGAATTAAAACAGGAAGTGAAAAGAATTGATTTTAACAAAATATTGTGTAATTATTTCTAAAGCATTATAATAAAATGAAAAAAAAATTCTAGCGCCTCAACTATCAAGCTGGCCACCAAGACAGAGTAGGAAGTTCATAATAATTATTGGAAATTTTGAGAAGTCAAACTTTCTCTCACACTGTTAGAAAACAAATCTAGAATTTGACTTATCTATTACAAAGATCAATAATACACAGCATTGGACAAAGAGTGATTGAGTTTTCCACAAAATATGTCATTTTATTCGATTGAAAGTTGTAATGAAGCTTCGTATGTTGCTTCTCTTAATTCGAGTTTCCCATAAACACCAATAAAGAAAATACGTGATATCCTAAATCAATAAAGAGTACATGTTATTTATTCAACAGCTTTGACAAAATTTCTTGAAATACAGAAGAATATGTTTCGAATAGAAGTAACTCATAATATGTACGGGGTGGGCCATCTAGCGTTCGAAATTTGAATCCATACTTATTTTGAAACAGAGGGCCGGTTTGACACTTTTGAAGTGACATATTTTCAGTAAAAGGTTTGACATTTACGCAATGGGTCGCTTTTCGCTTGAAGAGAGTTGGGATATATCAAAAACCTATTTCCAAAGTTCTGAGTCTTTGACTCAAACTGTAAGAAATCTGCGAAAAATTTTTTGTGAAAATAAAGTGCCATCTATTCAGTTTGTGGATCAATTTGTGAAACGAGTTCGTCAAAGTGGCTCGTTATTGGAAAAAGCAACTCGCGTAGGTTCTCGTCCAGTGAGTTCAGAAAAAAATATTGCAACTGTTGCTCAAAGTGTACTCGAACAGCCATCAACATCAACACGTCACCGTTCGCGGCAATTGAACATTTCACGCACGTTTTTACGCTGAATCTTGCATAAAGACTTCAGTATGAAGGCTTATGAAGTTCAATTGGTTCAAGAACTAAAGCCTCATGAGCATCCAATGTGATGGGCTGAAGATCATTTGGCGGAAGATGAGTGAGCATTTTTAGCGAAAAATAGTATTTTCCGATGAGGCTCATTTTCACCTCGGAGGGTATGTAAACAAAAGAAATTGCCGCATTTGGGGCTCGGAAAATCCACCCGTCATCGTAGAGAAGCTAATGCATCCTCAACGAGAGACGGTTTGGTGCGGTTTTTGGTACGAAGGCATCATAGGGCCATTTTTCTCTGAATATGAGCAAGAAGCCGCACTGTGTTCGAAAACCGCATAATCAGCCGAAATTCGGAAGTCAATGGGCCACCGCGCAGCTGCGATTTGACACCATTAGATTATTATCTCTGGTGCGCTGTGAAAGATAAGTGCTACGCAAACAATCCCGAATCTATTTCGGCCTTAAAATACGAAATAAAAGCTGCCATCGAAGAAATAGAGGCCTCAACAATAGAAAATGTACTGAAAAATTGGGTAGATCGAATGGGTATTGTAAGGCAAGCCGGAAGCCATCTTAACGATGTTGTGTTTTATTCACAAATATCAATGATGGGTCCTACCAATGAAGAAATAATTTCGATAAAATGTCTACTAGTATTATTTTTATGAAGAAATCTTTCCCTTATACGCTAACCAAAATGACACAGGAGAAAATCTGCTTATCCTACAAAGCTTAAGTTTTCATAGCAAGTATATGAACAATTGTTAGACAAATAGATTTTGAAGTTAAGAGTAGCAGGAAATTTTCAATTTTTTTTCCGAGTAAGTGATCTACATCTTTCCAGAACATCCATCGGCCTCAACCATAATTATAATTAATCTGACTGGTGAAATTGCAACACTTTATTTTATTTTCCTATTTTTTATAGTGAATCCATTTGATACTTCCTTTTTATCAAGTGGATTGTAACCTAAAATAAATATTTCAGAAATAAAAACTATTTTATATTATGTATCAAAACTAAAAACTCATACTCAAAGAATCACTCCTTTAGTTTCTTTCAAACTTTTTGAATATATATGTAATTTTGGATAATTTTAGATCAACAAGAAACTTCTTCTTACATAAACTGAAACAAAATTGAACCAAAATAAATTTAGACTTGCAGGCATTCAGTTTAAAATATTGTATTTATTATTGTACTTTTTATTTGAATATCTCTTATTTCGTAAAATAGTCATAATTGATTCGATAAAGAATCCTATTTATTTCGTGAGCTTTTTAACCACATATTGGTTTGAATAACCATGAATAAAAATATGAAATACGTAAATTTTGAGCTTATCCTTCAGCATGCTGAAAACAATATACATTAGAATACATAAATAAGCGTCAAATCACATTCACTTTCCTTTCAAACAGTATTTTGAGTCTCTTAATTTCTTATTCTTATTCTGTTTGAAACGTAATATTAGATTAGGTTAGATATCTAACCTAACCACAAAATATTGAATATATAAATTTTAAGAGTGATTTCTTGGCTTGAACAGAATATATATGAAAATAGACAAAATGAACATCCAACTACGTTCGTTTACCTTTGGAACACTATTTTAAGTTTCGTTAGACTTTTCAATGAAATAAAATTCGGAATTATTTATTTTGACAGATTGAATGTACCACCGAGCTTGAATAGCGATCGTAAATGCAGTAGGAGAGATGACTGGCTCCACCCCCGTTTTTCCGGTCTCAAAAATCGTCCCAAAATTGAAAATGAATTCGTAGAGTAACGATTTCACTTCGCGGGCCCGATCTCGAAATATGTAGTAATTGTTCGACACTCGAATCCTTCCTCCCGTTAACCCCGTATCAGTTGGACGGACGACAGAAAAACCCTAATTTTGACAGCTCGACGTTTGTTAATTTCTGGCCATCAGAGATTCACGGAATGAGGAAAATAGAGCGAAATTTTGCAAAAATTCGGCGATAGCCCTTCGTTGGTTGGAAGATTTTCCGGTTTTCTCGGGGTTTTACTGGCATGGAACTATTGCGGCGCAATATGCGAAACTATAGGTCCGACGAAATTATCCCCACTCGCGAAAAATTGGAGACCATTCTTATTTTAGATTGCTCGGTGCTCTTTCTCCGAATTTCAGCTCGATCGATCGTTCTGATCGCCTTCCGAAAGACCGAAGTTTACGATTCCGAAGAAATCTCGCCGTTTCGACTTTCTGTTCGCTCTCGGCGACGTTTCGGCGAAATTTCTCGAAAAATTCTCAGGGCTCCATCGTTGGGACTAGCGGCTCCAAATTTGACACGAACCTTCCTCCGACCCTTTTCCTTCGGCGCAAAAGTGTTCGTGTCCCGCTTTTCGTCCCTTCTTCACCGCCCGGTTCAAACTACTGTCATCCCCTCGGATTATTCCCGGAGAACGCCTTACGGCTCTTATATTATATATAACAGTTTTTATTTGTGCGCAACACATTTTGCCGATAGAATAAATCATAAGAAGAAGCCTACTCGACTTTTATATTTGACATAATTGTTATCAATTAAAATGAAAGAACAAAAAGAATTTCTTTTGCAGAAAATGCAATGGGATTCAAGATAACCTTGACTAAGAAAAGAGAAAAGGGGAATACAATGACCATTCCTGAGCAACAAGAGAACAACAATTATGAGGAAGAGAGAAAAGATGTAGGATTAGATTGTAATCAAGCCAATGCGTATTGTCGAAGATGAGATATTCTCAAACTATTTCAAATGCGATCATAAATAATCACGGAGTTATATGTGAATGATCTTCTGGAAGAAGTCACGTGTAGGATCAGGGAAAGAAACATTCTCAGATTTGTATTACGTATGTTGAAAACGGTTTAATAATGTGTATTAAGTAAAATTCGAATAAATGATGGGTCTTCAGTCATTTTCACTTCTGATTTCCAGCGAAAACGTGGCCATATTAACGCAAATGGCAATAAAGTCTACATTATACATTTTAAACACGCTACAGTCTATTCTGTATTGGCTTATCTAAGCAAGAGAACCAATGCAAAATTAAGATCAGGTAGTACTAATGCCTCAATTAGTTTCTTTCTGAGTTTGAAGTTGAATATTTTAGTATTAGTTATAATATCTTCAAGATACCAAAATATTTTTTCGTACCTGGGAAATATAGCCATAGTCAAAAATTACATTGAGTTTCGTTATACAATCTCTCACAGTTATTGATTTCACTGAAATTTCGAAAACGGAGTCCGAGTCCAGAAGAGATCACGCTTACAAGTATTATAATGGTTTTGTTTCAAATTTTATCTGAAATTGGAGAAATATTTCAATTCTACTGGAACAAAGAAATCTAAATAATGAAGTTTAATAAGATTCAATTATAGAAAGGCTAGTTGAAAAAATTACAATTGACACTACCTATTAATACCTATGCCTAGCTAGATCAGAGTTCCCTAATCTTAGTGTGTGAGATCTTCGTGTAGAACCTAGGTACTAGATATAGCCTTAGGAATAATACTCATCACTTCTTTCAACTAGCTTTATTACAAGATAAACATCAAAATCATAGTAACTGATTAATAAATAACTGACTATTATAAAGGTAACTGATAACAAAATAACTTAACTAATCTCAGACGAGATGAAATCAAATTACATAGTACAAATTCTCAATTTGAAACAATCTGAGCGTTTTAACAAATCGAAACTAAATGATAGAGCTAAGTCAACAATTAACGAAGATAGAAAAGAAGAATTTGATCATTAAGAGAAACACTTAGCTTTTTAGGAATGAGATTAATTCCCACGATGATTGGATTTGGTGTTTTACATCAATTTTCTGGTATTCCTGTATCTTATAGCTTACAGGTTACGTGATTGGCTGAATATCGTTCGCAAGGTGACTGCCCTAGGTGGCAAGACTAGTTCCCTTAAAGACGTGGTTACCCCAGACGTGAAATATTAAGGTTTGGAATAAAGATGACTCAAAATATCTTGATGGTGAAAAAAAAATCTATAAAAATCCCATATCTCTCGAATATATATTCTTAAAATAAACAGAATGAATTCGACTTACCCTTGGAATAGCAGATATCGATCTAGGTTAATTTAACAAAAGAAAATTCGAAATCTCCCCACTCGCTAATTGAATTGGTTGTCGAGGAAATCCGGCAAAATTACCGACTACTTATAACGCCTCAGACGATTAGAATTTATCCAGAAAATCAAAGAATACTTAATTTCTATTACTGAAAATTTTTTCACTCCAATCGCTACAACATAGAATGAGTTACTGTTTTCCGTTCTCCCACAGAAATGAGAAAACGATCTTTTTTCAAGTACTTACTTCACAATTAACCGGCGAATAATCTAGATCAATAGCAGCGACACCTTACGGATATAAGTATAATTTTCATTGGGTATCATTACCTGTAGGTTCCTGATTCGAATTCCAAACTGTTTGAATATTTAACTTGATGAAATGAGATTGAATTATTAATAAAATTATGAAATTGGAGTTTGAAAGATATAAATGATTAATTCGAGGAATCGGACTGTTACAGTATTTAACTTGTACTCATGAAGTTCGGAGTATTAAAAAATTTTCGACAAATCTGCATTGAAATTTTAACCAGCAGTGGGGCCTATAGAGTGTTAAGGATGAAAAACAGTTGAGTATCGTCCTCCAAAGTATGAGCCTTATATGAAACAAGAATAAATTCCTCAAAAAATATTTGCAATAGGAAGAATAAAAGAACATCTAACCCATCACAGATCCTTGCAGCATCCCAAACGTCAGAAATGAGGTCAGAATGCTCAATATCGATAACAGATACCTGAGAATGATTGTCCAAGCATGACTCAGAAAAAAAACGAAGCTCAGGCACATGAAACCAAAACACCCCAACTTGGCACATAGTAAATGGTGATTAGCCATACGAAAGCTTTCGTACAATCTAATATTACTGTGCTGCAATCATACCACTGCATCAGCTGACCGAACACTATCATCGTCCACATCCAGAAGAAAGGTTATCGTGCTTTGTCTCTTAAGGGGTGCAGAAAGCATCGGAGAATCTGTATCTGGACTACAATGAACTTTGGATATTTAGGAAATGATAATGGTACAAAGGTGGCATCCTTCATCTTGGCATTACCAGTGACAAATTTCAGCATTCCGGGTACCCAAACCAATGTTTCTTATATGGATTATATAGGCAGCAATCACAAGATAACGCCACCTTAACATTTCAGGAGATATCCTATCTGATTCAATAGCGTTTGACCCAAGTTTCGTGATCATAGGAGAAATTTCATTAACCGTTTCCCAACGAGAACAGAATTTCAAATGCTTATTGTATTCATATGTTTAGTAATATTCCGATGCAGCATCACAAACTTTCGTCAGTCCAAATAAATGAGATGTATATGTTATCTTTACAGCGTCCAAAATTTTTGGACGCCTGATTTCTCAATCACCTTCTATAGGAGCTAATTGTTTTGCGGCACCGCTTGATGATACGACAGCTAGGCTAAATATTCTGAGGAGATACCAGAAATACGCGAGAAGTATGATCTGTGTTCAAAAAAATTCACATCATCAATGTACTTTTGTAACCAAAGCTTCCACAACTGAAAGATTTAAAACTGGTCACCTTCGGAAATGCTCTAGAAAAAAGTGATGAATTGCCTCATCAATCTCCTTCTCCCTCATGAAACGTCGACACTGTTGTTTTTAGGTTGAGTAATCATCAAAAATCACATAGCGAAAAGAGCGGATGTGTAATGACTTTCCCCTATGTTCACATAAAAAGTCAACTCTACAATATGCCGTGTGAGATGATGTATATTCGTGATACAACATCATCAGCAAATCCTGGCTGATTCAAGCACTGCAGGTAAGCATTTTGTGATGAAACCGTTGGTTGTTATAGTTCCTTGATTGTCAAGCTTAATTGCTTTTATTAATTCTGTACTCTGAAAAAATTGTATACTTAACTTTTTTGACAGAGCTTTTTCGTAATGGTAGGGGTTGGTCACCTACCTGCTTTGCATTTTGGAAATCGTTGAGCACATAGTGCACCCAATGACTAACAATGGTTTCTTATATGGAGGTGCTCATGTGCCTACTTCGACGTGGTTCATCACCAAGCGACATCCGTGCTCTTCTAAATTCTCTGTGTTGCCTAAACAAAGCTGTCCATGAAGGAGTATCATCGTCAAATGCATCCTGCATTCATTCGAAACTTTATTTTTCAGTTAATCGAAGCTTGTAATCGTAGTAGATCATCGCGCGCACATGTTCCTTGGACAACTCTCAAAAATATATTCGTTATTACGTTCAGTCTGTGAAAGCAGCGACTCATCTGAATTCAGACATATATTATGTTGTATGAGGGTTTTCAATGATGAAATGTTGTCAGAACTCAATGTAGTTTTGTGGCATCTCAACATATACAGCGCACCCTGCTTAGGTAGTCATCACATCGCGTAAAGCATTTCTGGCCGTATTTTAGCCGCTTCTAATTCACGCCATTGTATGCTATGATTTATCTTATTTACTCATGATGTTTTTCAATTTCATCATCAATCGAAAACTGTTGGTTAATCAGACACTATTATTGTCTTGAGAGGAGCATGCTTTCAATTAGTTTTATTTCAATAAACGAAGATAGATCAGTAATTAAACAAATGATAGAAACGTGATGAAATGATGTAATAAAGAACATTCAAGGATATATGATTTCTAGAAATAATTTAGATTTGCGGCGCCATCTATATGTCTCTATATACGTATGAGCAAACATAGTTCTCCATCTAAAATAATATCCAAGTGACTGTTGTATTAACAAAATTATATACTTTTAAACACTTATTTGAAAAGGAGAAATTTTTTTCTCCTTCATCTCTTTATAAATTTATCCTTTTTCATCCCCGTTGAAATTTTATTATCGAAATTGGAGCCCCTTACATGTACGCTGCTGTATCCCAACGGAAGTGCGCTTTGCACTTCACCGAATTCCGCCCAATGCCTTCTGAAAAGGAGGATCAGATGTGGAAATCCCCATAAGGATTCCCCCTGAGGATACTTGAATTGTGTTGTGCCGCATGCTCCGGAGATGACCAAGTTATCCCATCTATATTTCATGCGATTACCGTCGCTTTTTAATGAGAAGCTATACAATTTTTGCTTCTTTTCCGAATAAATTGCCTCCGATCCCTACCTATTGATTTATATTTTCAGAATTTGCTGTATTAGGTATTAGGTTTTCATGTGAAGGAAGACGAGGTTTTATTTCATATTTCTGTTATATTTCCGAAATATTTCACTTAAATCATTGACAACATTTTTCCTCTTGACATTTTTTATCTTCCGATTTAGGTTATGGAGTGTACAGAGTTTACCAAATTCGATGTTTCAGTACGGTAGCTATATGATATATTATAGTTAGAGAAAATGATAATAATAATGATAATCTAAACCAATTCTCTCGATTTTCGAGAACAATTCATTGGTTATAATGGATCTATCTTTTTCAATTTTCGGAATTATGGATTATTCGGGGTTTCAACATGATGCGATATCTCGAATCCAAATGAAGTTAGGTAAAAAATTTTTCTACATTCTAGAGGAATGTAGAATACAGAGATGTATTCGAATGTTTTTTGTCCAAGTGTTTTTGAGTTATGAAGCAAACTTATGTTTTTGCTATCTTTCGAAATATATATTACATGCCTGAATAGTTACTTCAACCTCTTTCATTGAAGAAGAAGAGGTTTGTCTATATGCGTTCAAGATGCCATTCATTCATTTTGAGTTAAAAACAATAGAGTTGACTTCTTAGAACATTGATTTTCCTTTTTTAATGCAACTATTTCAAATATCCCGTCTCCTTGATGTGTATTCATTCATTTCTGTGTTTGAAACAATTGCGATATTCCATCAGTAGCATTGATTCTGTCCGAACAATAATTTATGTCATAAGTTTAGGTAGTTTTTCTTTATTCGCACCGAAAATTTCAATTTATAACACAATCGTTATGGCTTTTCACTTCCAAAATTAGGAAAAGTATGAGATGTTGGAATATTATATGAAGAATGTATAATTAGGCTGAGGAAGAATCTCAATTCAACGAAAATGAAGTAAAATATGTTTAATACTTTCCAAAATTTCATTTTTATTTTTATTTTCAAGTGGACAACTTACATATACACACAACCAAATTTATATGGAATCTCCCGATATTTTGAATATAACCTCAGGGATTTTAGAAATTTGGAAGGATTGTTAGAGTTGATCCTTTCTGAGATATTTCAATTGAAAAAGAAATGACTTAAGGTTTATTTTGAGAAAGAAACAAATGAAAGAAAATAAAATACTCTTTCTGCATGTGGTAAAAAAATTGAAAATTGTTTTCTCACGGAGTAGGTGTTTTTTTCTCGACTTCAGTAGCTTGTATTACCTCCTCTTGCCCTGCTACAAGCCTGAACCCGTCTAGGCATGCTTTGGATTAGGTTTTTGACCCTCTCTGGGGTGATATTCTGCCACTCTTCTGTGGCGGCTTGGATGAGCTGTTGTGGGGTTCTTAGATTATCCAGGCGCGATCTAATTTTTCTTTTGAGATCGACACATAAATATTCAATAGGATTTAGGTCTGGAGAGCAAGCTGGCCTGTCCAACATAGCGATTCCCTCTGTTTCAAGATAATGTCTCGCGAGGTTGTTGGTATGCGGAGGAGCATTATCTTGCATAGGAGTGAAATTCTCACCGTGGGCACCTCGCCAGAGTCTCAATATGGGCTCCACCACTAGATTCACGTAATTTCTAGCCGTTTCACTCGCAGGAAACGGAATCAAATCTGTTCTGCCTCCTAGCACAATGCCACCCCAAAACATTACACTGTCCCTTGGTATTTCGGAATTTGTCTTGCTGCTCGGAGTCTAGCTTGTCTTTCACGGCCCCTTAAAACCCGAATTCGGTGGTCATCTGATCAAACACCAATTCTGGTCTCATCCGAAAAAAGAACATTTCGCCAATTCTCAATATACCAATTTTGGTGCTCGATTAATTAATCAATTAATTTTTTGGTAACTGATCCTCTCTAGAACTCTTAAGGTCCTTCTGCTGTATATATCCCTTGAACGAAGTCTTTGACGTATCGTTTCGACTGACACACTGATGCCTGTTACTTCCAGAAATTCCCTCTGGGGTATGGGATGCGACGCACTTCTAGCAATTTGGCACAAAAAGCATTCTTGTCTTCAGAAGTCCTTTTCCTTCGACTTCTTCTAGGCATATTTTGCAGAGATTGTGGCTCCACGTATCAGGCGTAGGTTTTTTAAATTACCCCCTGTGATACCCCCTTGTGGCCGCTATATCCCTCTGTGTCACCCCTTCTTCAACGAGAGCAACGACCCCTCTGCACATTGGACAATCCAACGTGAGGGATTTTCAATTATGTTTATAGGCTTTTTTAAATTTTGAAATTCACAGTTGCAAATCTCAGTGACGACTGAGTACAATATTCTGAATATGTTGTTATAATTCAACATTTCTTATCATTCAATGCAGTTTTTTTACTACAAAAACTTCATTCCTCACAATTAGTCAAAGATACATGGTGAAATACCGAGTGATTCCATATAAATTCGTTTGCGTGTGTACGATCCTGAATAGATATTGAGCAATGTTCGGGTTTCTATGTCTAGCTGTTCACTGAGGATGATTTCACTTGGGTTTTTACAAAGCTCATTGATTCCCAAACATTCTAACGGATTCATTTTCGTTCATTTGTCGCAATTATGAAGACTTTTGATAGTATCTAATGTTATTGAATGTTTTCTGGTATTTATATGTTAGCATATTAGAGAATTATTGTCAGTGGATAAATGTTCTTCAAATCTGGTGATTCCAACCCGTCTGGCCAATAAAAGCTAACCTAGTTGTTCATTTTAAATTTGAATAATAGTTACTCTTCAGTAACTTGAGCAACTATTTTTCCAAATTTGAAATAACTACCCTTTCCTCAAGAGATCTGAACCAGAGCAAATCATTATTCAATGCTGAAAAAAATAGAAAAATTTAAAAAATCACGAGTTCACAAAATTGTTTGCATTGAGTGTACAGTAGCTTATATTTGGCAGACTGGTAGGAATTTCGAAACTAGATTCGAAGAAAATTTATACTCCGATAAAATTCTCCAATATGTGAACATATGAAACCCTAAAAATATTCAATAACATTAGATTATATCAAAATTCTTCATAATTGAGACAAAGTAAAGAAAAGGAATCTGTTGGAATGTGAGGAAATCAATAAACCCAAGTAGAAACTCAAGTGAAAGCACCCTTAATATCTAGCTGAACATTGATACATCTCCAAAACTTAATATCAAATTAGGCTACTATCTACATAAGTAAGTCCATTTACAGTTGTTGACCAATTGAAAATGTGGTGACGGGCAAAACAGGTCCTGTTTGTAAATATAATATTCTGGAAAAAATAAAATATATTTCACTTCATCTTCGTTGACAATGAATTTCCATAAAATAAATAAAGCATCACTATTTATGCTACCTTCGAGGAGACAGCAGCATATGTCTTTTTTCAAAAGACTATAGGACAATTTAATTGCTGGAGGTTATTTCAAAACACAGTGAAGCAAAACATATGAAATTGAAGATGAAGAAGATGCTGTCGTCGAGCTTTTATGTGCAGTTGCAGCCCTACCTGAAATTTAAAACATTCAAATGGAAATTAAAACTGGAATTTCGAAGACAAGAGCTCTCAGAACTCTTATGTAGAATAAATTCAGAGCCTAATGGATGAAAAATTCGCAACTCCTTCAGCCTGGTGATAACCAACAACGACTCAAATTCACTCACTGGTGCTTTCAGAAAACAGAAGAAAACCCAAAATTTTATAAACGCGTTATATGGACGATGAAGTTCGCATTGAAAGTGAAGGATGCTTCAATAGGCACAATGAGCAGTGTTGGTCGGATGTCAATCCCCATCGGCAGTTGAATATTCAATATATGGTGCGATTTGTTAGATAATCGTGCGTTGGCATACATTATTTCAGATGACAACTTTGATTATAAACGAGAATATAATGGAAGAATATTTAAATGAATTGCTATTAGGTTAGGTTAAGTTAGGGCAAAGAGGAGATATGTTTTTCAGAATGACTGTGCACCTCCACACTATGATGGAACCGTATCCCAACTGCTGGACTGGAATTTCCGTAATCACAAGATAGCAACTAGGGGACCTGTAGAATCGCAAGCCCCTTCCCCAGATTTGGCTCCCCTAGATTCCCCCCTCAGGAGTCATTTAGAGAATGTTTGTATAAAGAAAAAACGAATAACATAGATGTGCTGAAACAAAGTTTTAGGATTTGTTTGGAAAACATGAATAACATTAATATAAGGAAAGCATGCAAAAGAATCGCTAGGCGTTCCAACTCTTGCATTTTAAATGATGGAAATGCCTTCGAATCTATAGATAATTTGTTTCATGATTCAATTAATTGTGTATATAGTTGGTTTGGTCGAAACGTATTTTATTTTAAGTCGAAAATGTTTGATGTAATATGTGGTATATATTTGGAAATAATTATATAATCTTCTTTATTGATACCAAAATCAACTGAGGAATCGATTGGCAGAAAAATGTTTCGAATACATCCCTGCATTATACTCAAAATAGATTATAGAATTAGAGAATAATATCGGCTCAACTTCAATAGGATTCGAGATATCGTCACATGTAGAAATCTCGAAAAATCCAGAATCACCGTTTTCCTCGAAAATCGAGGAGAGATCACTTTTCTCTATCTACAATATATGCTGCCATACTCAAACATCGCATTTGGTCCATCCTGTATAGGGTGGACAGATTGCGACATTTATTTGTTATTGCAGCTTTGAGAAATATTGTGCATTACGAATTCAGTGCCTCAAGATAACTTTTTTCAATGTTGAGTTATTTGCAAATTTTTGAAGTTTTCGGTTTCAGTAAAGTGCTAATATCTCGGATGTTTTCGAAGGTATGTTAAAATGGATTTGACAATATAAAGGCACATTTGTACATGGAATAGAACTACGTGAGGCGATTTCTTATTTGTCCAACAGTTTTTGAGTTTTAATGTAAACTTGCATTTTCTCAAATATGAACCATAGGCAACTTTAATTCCGGTAAATAGAGTTTTTGTTTTTCTGAAAATTTTTCATCCAGGAAGTGATTTCATGAAAAACTTTTCCTCAGTTACATCTAATAACTCTATGTTCATTCACAGAATTTACTGGAATAATTGAAAAAGTATTTTCTGTGTTCTCCTTATGACAGTTTGAAATTTAGTTCTTTTCTCATCAAGTTATAACAATTATGTGAGTATTGCATCGTTTATAAAAACGATGTAGTACGGAAATTAATTTTGAAATAGTTATGATGCTCGAACAGTCGCCCATTCTCCAAGCTCATCGATGATTTGAAAATGTGAGTTATCTTACGAAATGTTTCGATGATTTTTTTTTCTCGGAAAATTCAGCGTTTCAAGTGATACTTTTATAGCAAAAAGCTTTCAAATTTGAATCAGTAATGGGAGAAGAAATAAAAATAAGGGGTTGACATGTACAAAGTCCAAGTGAAGGTCAACTTCGAGTATTTATGAAAGTGGCAGATCAATCGAAATGTCTCATGCTGTTAGAATATCACTCAAGATGCAATTAAGTTTTCGTTTCATACTATTCGATCAATAATTTCACAAGCTATAGCTAGGGCGTTTTTCACGGTTTTATATGATATAAAGGCTTTTATGATCTAATATAGTCCTTTCAATACATATAAAACTTCAACTACAGGTGGATGTTTTGCCTCTTCCTCAAAAATACACTATATAACTCAATAATGGTTTTAATTTCAGTAGTTGAAAACCGCAGTATATAAATAAAATTTATTTATTATCTTCTCAATCGAAAATTCTGAAAAAGCCCAGAGATACCTTTGCAGGTAAGGTACCTATAGTCGATTTGGTAAAGTCGTAGAATAATAAATTTTGAGGTGACAGGATTATCATTGGCGTACCACTCGGATAAGATATATATATATATATATATATATATATATATATATATATATATATATATATATATATATATATATATATATATATATATACAGGATATCCACCGGACCGTCCGTTAAAAACTTTTTAAGTTACAATTATAATATCATGATGAAATTTTATACGCGGCCATAACTAGCGATTTCCAATTGTAGTGAAATATTTTCGAAGTGATACTATTTGCGGTTATACCGGAAGTGTGTCATCACTTTGTTATTTCAAATGACAATCTACCTTTTTATTATACATCTAGAACCGACATTTGAGCAAGGCATAAAACACCCAAGTTGTTGGAACTTATCTGTCAAAACTTTTGACAGATTTGATTCTTTATTATAAACTCGATTTTTGAGGAACATTTAAAAAATTGTAGCTCGTATATCTTTTGCACTACAGCCACAATTTTTGGTTTTTGGGTGGATAGAAGAAGGATCAAGGACTTTTTTAAGCAGTCTACACATGTCAAATGTTTATTGCGTTGTTTTGTATGATTTTTTTCTATTTGGCCTTTTCCAAACAGCAATAACTCAATTTTTTCAAATTGCACGTGCCAACTTTTATATCGCCATCAGGTAAACCGTCAAATTTCAGATGGAATTGTATAAGCATGTACTATACCCATCTCTTATAGTTCCAAAATAATTTGGGAATATATTGAATTTTGATGTTTTTGCAAGAACTAACAGAGAATGCTTTGAAATATTTGAATCAAGTTGCTGAACTGGCTACGCTTACCTGACAGGTGCCTAAAATTAATGTACTTGTCACTTTGTTCATTCGAATTTGATATTTCAACACGAATTGTCGTTATTTCAGATTGAAAATATCCAAATAATACAACACATTTGGAATAAAACCACTGGTTATTCAAACGAAAATATATTTATTCTTTTTTTAATTCATTTTAGAATGTCATAAAGTAGTGGGTAGAAATTGCAGGCAATTCAATATCCAATTTCCAAATTTACCGTCTATGAGTAAAATAAAATTTCGAAGCATTAGAAGCAATTTTCTATAATTCGGATTAATAAAAATTGTAGGAATTAAGCGAAAACTAATCATCGAAGATAATTACATTAATACGAATAAATAGATGATAGCAAACATCATAGGAGAAAACTAATTTAGGATCTGAATAAATGTTCAATATGGGCCCCATTTTGCTCGATACACTTGACAGCTAGTATACGAACATGATGAGTTGCCCTCCTAGTTTCCTCAGGATCAATATTACGAAAAGCGTTATGAATGCGCTCTAGTAACTCTTCTTTAATTCTTACAGGAATAAGATACACTTCACTCTTGATTTTGCCCCATAAATAAAAATCAAGGGGCGTCAGGTCCAGAGAACGCGGAGGAAATAAATTTGGTCCTTGATTACCCCACCATCTATCCTCGAACATTTCTGTTAGCTGCTGATCTACAGCTCGTGTTTTATGTGCTGGTGTACCATCCATTTGGTAATAGCAATCCCTAAGAATGTTAAGGGGTAATCCCTCTAAAAAATTTGCTAATGTTCCTATCAAAATTTTCAGGTATCTTTGTCCATTAAGATTTTCCTCCTAAATGTGGTAAGCCAACAAATCATTAATTAAAATTGCAAAAACGTTCACGCTGAATTCATTATGGAAATCAATAACCTCAATGAAATGTGGATTTTCTGTGGCCCAAAAATGTCGATTTCTCCTGTTGGTTATTCCACTTTCATTGAACTTGGCTTCATCAGACCATATAATTTTTTGCAGAATTGTCTCATCTTCTTGAAGCCGAATTAATAAATTTTCACAGAAATTTAGCCACTTGGGAAGATCAGTTGGTTTCATTTTTTGTAGTCTGATGAAAGAATACGGGTGCATGTTATGTTTCTTACGGATCCTTTGAATGGAAGTATAACTCAATCCAATATCCATTGATCCTGACTTAATGGACGCATGTGGATTGGCACGAAAATACGCTAGCGTATTAATTTGATTGTCGTCGTCCTCGAGAATTGGTTTTCTTCTAGTTTCTATGAAAATTGATTCTAATCCTTCAAAATTTTGTTTTACTCATAGGCGCCAAATTTGGAAATTGGTTATTGAATTGGCTGCAAGTTCTATCCACCACTGTTTGACATTCGCCATGAATTAAAAAGAGATTAAACATATACTCATTGGGATAATCAGCTATTTTATTATCAACCTGGTGTTTTTCAAAAATTTTCACTTATTTCGGAACTATAAGAGATGGGTATAGTACATGCTGATACAATTCCATCTGAAATTTGACGCTTCATCTGATGGCGATATAAAAATTGGCCATTTGAAAAAATTGAGTTATTGCTGTTTAAAAAAGGCCAAATTGAAAAAATCATACAAAACAACACAATAAATATTTGACATGTGTAGACTGCTTAAAAAATTCATTGATCCATCTCCTATCCACCCAAGCAAAAGCTGTGTCTGTAGTGCAAAAGATGTACGAGCTACAATTTTTTTAAATGTTCCTCAAAAATCGAGTTTATAACAAAAATAATTAAAGTGCCAACAACTTGGGTATTTTATGCTTTGCTCAAATGTCGGTTCTAGATTTATAATAAAAAAGGTAGATTGCCATTTGAAATAACAAAGTGATGACCCACTTCCGGTATAACCGGAAATTGTATCACTTCGAAAATATTTCACTTCAATTGATATCCCTGTATATATATTGTATTTATATCTAGTCTTTGCTGACTTGTTAAGGTAAAACTTAATCATTGCGATAGCAGCAATTAGAAAATGAACGACTCTTTTTTCTTCTACTCAAGCTTTCGACTTTAATAAAGTCTTCTTGAGGAGTGCTACAAAATATGGCAATTATGATTAATGAGCACTTATTTGTTGTCATTTCTTGGTTTTAGCCAGTCTGTGGGTAGTTGTATTGATACTTACCCTTCGGGTAGTCAGAAATTTTAATTTATTAAAATAATTCATTATCAGAATTTAACTGTTTAAGGCGAACTAAAGCCCATTTCTTTCTTTTCTTCTTCTACGCCCTTCCTGAAATACTAGTAGTAGTAGGAGTTTGTTAGTGTTTTACACTGTTTTAAGTGATTTTGATATATATAGTTTTTTTTCTTCTTTTTATGTAATCTTGAATTAACGTAAATGGGACCTTCTGTTCCTTTTCGAATTCAATTTTGACTTGTATAGTACTTAGCGTTCATTAATTAATGACTCACCTTGGTATGTTGGTGGCTCTGTGAACTTGTCAGAGAAAAATTTCCTGTTGTCAAAACTACTACACGTGCATAGTCTGAATAGAGATTCTTGGCTAAAAGAGAGCAATTTAATGTGTAGATACTCATCACAAAAATGCTAGTTAATAACCTTAGAATACAAATCTCAATTTCTGTGAGTACTTTACTATTTTTCAATGTCAACGTAATCATAATTGCCATATTTTGTAGCACTCCTGAAGAAGACTTAATTAAAGTCGAAA
The DNA here is from genome assembly GCA_013387265.2 of Cryptolaemus montrouzieri. Classification (NCBI taxonomy): domain Eukaryota; kingdom Metazoa; phylum Arthropoda; class Insecta; order Coleoptera; family Coccinellidae; genus Cryptolaemus; species Cryptolaemus montrouzieri. Next base: position 51,847,475 of record JABFTP020000001.1, on the reverse strand, counting down.
GTCAATAATAAAAAACAAGTACTGTGTTATAAGAATTTTACTTAATAATTGCGATTCGTAACGCGTTTCACTACACCGTAGCTTCTTCAGACGAATGATTATGCAGAAAATATAAATGAGAATATAACTATAAATGGTCTTGAGTAATTAAAAGCTTATTGGTTGATTCTTCTTAGTTTAAGAAATTTATCGAATTATTGCTTTCTATTTCGGTTGTGAATGCAATTTTGGATGTAATGAATTTATATGATTTTCGAAATTTTTTTTTTTTCACAGGAACAGATAGACAGTTGAAAATTTTCGAAAATCATATAAATTCATTACATCCAAAAATTGCATTCACAACCGAAATAGAAAGCAATAATTCGATAAATTTCTTAGACGTAACAATTTCGAATGAAACTGGAAAACATGTTTTCGCAATTTACCATAAGCCGTCACATACAGATATTATAATACATCACTCGTCGTGTCATCCATATCAACATAAAATGTCAGCATTCAATAGTTTTATTCATAGATTGATTAACTTCCCGCTATCACCAGAAAATTTCAACAAAGAACTAAATTTGATTAAACAAATAGCCAAAAATAATGGTTACAATACCAAACTAATAAATAATATTTTAAATAAAAACAAAGTAGAGTCGCATTGAATGAAGTTTACCCTGTCGATAAATTGAAACAAAATTCAACACCTTAACCTACGTTGGCATTACAAGTGAGAAACTGAAATCATTCTTAAGTAGCAATAATTTCAACATAGCTTTCCAAACCAATAATAATTTAGGCAAATATATAAAAATAATAAAACCAAACCAGGTAAAAACAATAAATCAGGTGTTTACAGATTGAATTGCAATGACTGTGATAATTTCTACATTGGTAGAACACATAGAAATTTTAATATTAGAATATCGGAACATAAACGCAGTTTTTCAAATAAAAATCAGATTCAAATTACGCGAATTATCTCTTAGAAAATAATCATTCTTTCGACCCACAGTTTGAAATTTTGCATACAGATAATAAATATTGGAAGGTAGATCTTTGGGAAACTTTAGAAATAAATAAATACAAACACTCAGGTAGACTCATCAATGAACAAGTCGATTTAAGCCCTTCACTTCTATTGAATCTTTTCGGGGAGCAATCTTTTCCTTAATTTTATTGGATATACCTGTCATAAATAATCACTTAAGAAGAATCAACCAATAAGCTTTAAATTACTCAAGACCATTTATAGTTATATTCTCATTTATATCAATAAGATTATTACCTATGCCCTTGGAATGTAGTTATTAGAGTGGATTTGAGGATGAAGAATTTTTCTCATTTCGGGAAGGAATATACATGCTTTTTTCAAATTTGTCTTGTGAAGGTCCAAAACTGTTAATTTCTCGACAAAACGTAAGAACGGGATGATTTTGGTTAGAGAGAAATTATCTTTCAGAAGAAGGTGATTATCTATAATATAAACTCTGACAGCAGGAGTGCTCAGCTTTTATTTTTTCAATGAGAAAAATAGGCCGAGTTTCACCTTATTAGAATGCTACTGTCGAATTGCAACATGACCATGATGGAATTTTTGATTTCGATCACAATTTGAAAATACTGGTTGAATTACATAACGAACTGAATCCCGAGACTATGCTGGTTTATTTCTGATTTTAGAAAAATCGGTCACTTCCCGAAATCCCAGAATAACAGCAACGTGACGCAAAACCAGCGAGACATGTAAAACGAATGATATTGAGGTGCACATTTTTGGGACTTCATCGAACTCGACACTGTTTGATCATAATTTTCCACTCTGGTTACCATGCATTGGCGGCCTCCGAGAGAGGTTTCTGACGATATCATGGACATATCCTAACCATCGATCAGCGCCGCTCTAGAGATCACAGCATGTGTGGCGTCCCTTTGTATCGCCTTCGATAATCCCTTGATGAGATTTCATACTTGAACTGCTTTATCACTTCAATGCAACGGGATGTTGCGGGACGGACTAGCCGACGGATTTTGCATAAGGTTTCTTCTACGCCGAGAATATTCTGATTTTAATGTATTTTGAACAAACATTCGGATGAAATATCTTCCTAGACATGACGCTGAAAATATTTGTTTTCAAAAACTTCTAGCTCAACTATTTTCCATTTTATTCATGATGTTGATAATTATCAATATTGAAAATTAGTTCTATATATTTTATATATTGATCACCAATAAAGCAGCAGACAGCTACTCCACTTAGTTGATTTGTCATAGGTTGACATGACACCAGGTGTCCCAGAAACACTGGATCTGATAGATCAAAATAAGGCCATAACTTTATATTGAATTTATTCCTAATATCCACCGTCTCTTTGAATTCCATTGCAATGCTGAAACAACCATCAACAAATGAAACTCTATGATACAGCGTTTTTAGTTTATTAGTGACCGTTTTAGTAGAACGATTAATAATTCTGCATATTTGATTTTTTGATGTCTCAAAATGAAGAAAATGAAGCAAAATTTGACCATGAATAATTGATACAGTCTCTCTAGTTACTCGGTGGGACTTTTTATAAATTATTGAACAATTGAAGGAAAAAAAAAAAAAAAAAAAAATATGTTTGACATATGTTTCGGGTCTAATCTCATTCTTAAAAACGGAGAAGAATTTAAAATATTACAATGTCATTTATACCTAAGAAACAGATGAGGGAATTGGTGACGAACGGAAATAAAATTAGTGATGGTAAGTTATTTTTGTGAGTTGATGAAATTGCTATGAATATTTCATATAAATCTATTCGTTACCCGAGTTTTTCAAAATCTATGATATGATTTTTGTTTGGACAATCTTCTAAAAACTAGAAGTTAATTAATTATAAAATATTGATTTTTATTCCTCTCGATTCCAATGTTGTAGGGCAATCATTAGAATATAATTTATATACACCGCTTTATTCACCAAAATCAAGTCGATTTTTGTTGACCAAGGGTGAACAGATTTTCCTTATTCGTTGATATTCTGATATTTTTACATCATATTGATCACCTACTTATTTTGTGGAATTACATCTCAAAATTTGAAAGGTAAACATATACTTTTGACATCTTTCGACGTTTATTTGTTAATACATAACGGATCTACATCCTTCGCTCATTTTAAAGTGCTGAATACTACCTAAGGTACAAAGATGATTACTAGATATATTTTTATTTGAAGTAGAGAAGCGTTATTGATTTCAAGTTGTCTTTTGAGAGTAGTATAATATGGAGATTTCTGAAATTATTTATTAATTTCCAAACATTAAAACTGATTAATTTTTTCTTCCTTATTGCATTTGTGTAGGACTTTGAGATTGTCCAAAAGTTTTGCATGATTTGTTGATTGAATGTACTCAAATATTGAGTATTTGTTGACTGATGATATATGTTCTTTGAATCTGCATTAGAAATTTCCAACTGTTTCATCTACATAAGCTAAACCCTAGATCACTAACCTCATTTTACAACGCTTATTACTTACCTTCGTCGTTTTGACTACGCCGCATAAAAGAAAGGCTTCTAAAGGTTTATGGAATGAAATATTTCTATGTGTTTTACTTATTTATACAATAGTCATTTGTTAACATGCTTATAAGTTTTTATTCACTAAAATCACTTTGACAGTCTTTCAATTGAGATCAGTCTTTTTCTCGTTTGAACATTTTTGTTTTTACTTAAATCTTATGAACTAGAAAAACAAAGACTTAAAAATATTAAAATTTCAAAATTAATTAATGAAATCAAGTAAAGAAAGGAACATTTTAGAAAAAACTATTAATTAATACATTTCTGACAAATGTCGAGTTTGTTTTCAACGATTATGGTGGCTGGAACGGCGCACACAGGGACCCTACACAAAAAACCCACACGAGCGCCGCGCGAGCTGCAGGTCGACAGAGATTACCCGGAATCTGAAATGCGTGCGACGACGCACTCAAAATTTATACTACTTTATATGGGACCGCGTCGTCGTTTCGACGAAGGTTAGTGATCTAGGGTTAAGGACATTCGTTACATTAGATTTTCTAATACCAGATTGTTTGAGGTTACCTGTTTTCTGTTTTGCATTGAAGAATAATTTGTTTAGATTTGGATCGCTTGAAATGAGCTAGTTATTTTGAATTTGGACAAAAATGTTTCATTTTATGAGAAAGTGGGCCGACATAATTAAATTTAGCATATCTTTTTTCTGGTTTTTCTCGAAGGCAATATAATATTTGTGATGTTCGATTTTATTCTTTGCGTCTTATTATATTATTTATGAAAGATACAACCAACAACCCCGATGTTGGAGGCTATTTTTTTCGTGGTATTCATTTTAGTTCTGAAATCTTGAATTAAGAGGGAGGTAGCAAAAGTTCTGTGGACCGTAGAATTGTAGGCGGCGGGCTTATGATTTAAATGATTGAATGAGTATAAGGATTTTTGCGTCTGTGAACGTTTCTTTTCTATTAATATTATGAGTTAGGGTATCGTTTACGTTTGTTATAGTAAAACGAGAACATTTTTAGAGTTACTAGATCCTACTTCAACAGTGAATTTTAGATGATCGTGAGTTTTATTAGGGAAGTACGAAGATGTATCTTATCGTTAAATTTAAGTCATGAAACCAGCCAGAATATCAGGGCCAAGGATGACTGGGATCTGGGTCTTCTCCTGAAATAATCAGAGTCATATACACATATGAATCTCCATCGGCTTAATTAAAGCACAAACCTTAATTCATATAAACTTTGAACTTCTGCTGTTTCTTTAAATAATAAATATAATAATACTACAATTTATCCTGTAAATAATAATTTTCATGAATTTCAAATGTACATATTTTTGAACATTATTCAATGCACTCACTTTGGTTACAGAGGATTATCATTTTCGAATTTCGAATTTAAATAACTTCAATAACGAGAAAAAAGCACGCGTAGGGTGTTTTCTTGGAGCGCCTAACTGTGTATATATATATATATATATATATATATATATATATATATATATATATATATATATATATATATATATATATATATATATATATATATATATATATATATATATATATAAATACATATATACATGAATGAAAGATCGAAGACTTTGCTCCACCTGAAGCGATTTACGTTACTTCAATGCTACAACGTCATTTTCAGTGGCAACTTTAAAAAAACTCATCACAGAATAACCATGATACAAATACTCATGCACTTGGAAACGTGCATTTTCCTTATGCTGAAATGCAATTTCCCGAAAATATTCAATGGAAATTGTTTTCAAATTCTTTCAGAATCAAACGCTCGTTTCCGCATCAAATTCCTGTTCTTCGAAAAAAATCAACTTCGTTTCCTTGAGAATATATGTAATTTAGTGTTGAATTGAAGGTAGTTTGATTGTAACTATAACTCGGTGACAACTATAAGCTCCTAATTAATGAATGAGAGATTTATAAATGTAGATAACAATGAATATATTTGAGTAAAAATGATCTTTTTTTCAAGTTAACTTGAATGAATTTTTAAGTGTATGTTTTGAAGCAAGATTGTTTATGTTTCAAGCACTTCATTAAGTTCTTTTTGTGATTTATATGAGACAACTGACGAAAGATGCAACTAGACGTTCAGGCTTATTTCCTTGGTGTCTTTACCAGAGGTAGGGACGAGGGAAATTGCCGATTCTATTTTGTCTATTGAAACCACTTGGTCGGGACTGTATTTCCCTACTGCAAGTTTGAAGGATGGGATGCGGTATATGCTTCCAAACAGAAAATAATAAACTATCTGTCGCATTTTCGAACTAAGGACACTTGAAAGCAAGTGTACCTGAGCACATTGTGAAATTATAACACAGCACTTAGATGTTCACTTAATGAAATGATTGATATATAAATCAATTAATAACCACTTTGTTATTTATGACTATGCTAGCTACACATCTAAACACATCAGACAAGATCAAAAGAAAGTCCTCCATTAGATTAATTTTGAGTTGGCTTGAAATTGAGTTATTAAAGTTGGTATATACTCAAGGTTATCGAATTATTGGTTCTGCTATTACGTTCATTAAGGTCAACGTTACTTAACTCTGACATCAATGGAGATTCACACTTATGATAAATGTCCCCGTACCGCTGAGTATCGAACGGTTAGAAGACCGACTACTGCACGGGTATGAGTCGTACGTATGGATGTAGATTTATTTTATATTAGTTAAAGCCTACGGCGTGAGTGATACGTCGGTGGGAGGGGTCTTCGATATATTTTACCATTTTTGAGATATCGGCAGACACAGAAATAGTAAAATCGTTCTATTGGCCCTTCTCATGATTATATACGCTGTCAATGAAAAAATTCTTTTTCGAATAATTCTGGGGATATGACATATCTATTAGTTTCGTCGAAAGAGAAAACTATTCAACTTTTCAAATTTATATATTTTCATATATTGAATGATCAGAATTGAATATATATGCATCTTTATCGCCGAGTCCAAATCTGTCAAATATTCAATTATACTAATAATTATTCTCCGTGGCTATATTATGTGTAGACATTTGCAACTATATGTTTGGCGATAATTTTATGAAAACAAGACACCTAGTTTTATAACCTACGAGATGAACTAAGCTCTTTGAAATTTTTGTATGCAGTTTCAACAAGATATTCATAACACGCCTGTAGACTATGTAGAATTTGAGACCAAAGTTCAAAATGCTGTGAAATTTTAGCAATTCAACTGCAGAATACTGAGATTTCTGATAAATGAAGGTGATCAATCAACGTGGCAAATTTAGTTCCATTTAAACATCTCCATTGAACTAGCCCTGTTTTTTCTATAGATTTGCTGAGTTTTTTTGTGCTCCGTTCTTTCAAAAATTCTACAGGAGAATATTATGAAATTGTCGTAGAAATATACGGAATTCTCGCTTAACACTTGGTGAAACATAATGAATAAATGATTCGTTTATCACTTGGCAAAGGTTTCACAGATATTTATTAAAAATACTCCACATATGTTTCGGGTTGTTAGCCAATGATCAAGAGTAATACAATACTAAATTCAAAATGAGTGATTTCACTTATGTATAACGGCATTCAAAACAGGAGGTAAATTGAAGTCTAGTTGGTCTTTGCAAATTGGCTGGTTTTTCCTATGAGCGGACGTAATTTCATTAATCTCCAAGATGTCCATCCTTTTTCCTTTAATACCTGGATGCATGAGTTCGATATTGTCGAAATCTATAAAATGATTTTCGTTGATGCAGTTGTCAGAAAAACCCGTAGAATTTTTATTTTGGAGAATAGATCTTTTATGTTCTTCAACTCTCTTCTCGATGCATCTTCTGGTTTGGCCCAAATTCACTGCAGTGTATTTTATATACTCCGCTTTTATCCAATTATTTTGTTTTTCTTAATTATTAACCAATAATGAACGCAAATTCTCTTTATTAGTGTTGATGTTGTTGATATTATTTCTGTGTAATCTGTTACATATTTTGTTGCTAATATTAGGAATATCGTTAATTGAAATTTTCTGTTAGATTTCTCAGTATGCAACGGATAAATGCAATAAAAGTTTATGTCGTTTTTGTCTTATTAAGGTATGAATTAATTTTGGTTGATAGCCGTTGTTCATAGTGATTAATTTCAAAACTTGAACTTCATTATCCAAATCGACAACTGACAAAGGAATAGAAAGCAATCTGTGCACAAATCCTTACCTGAAGGAGAAAAATCTGATCTCCTGCTCCTTCGATGTTGAAATAGGTGGAAATTCCACTGCAATGACAAATCCGATATGTAGTTGTAATAAAAGCCTCTCTCGGAATGAACCCCACCAATAGAAAAGAACGATGAGGACACTATGATCCTCGAAGTAACTAGTGAAACGAACAAGATCCCCAAAATAGAATATTGTATCTGTACTCAACTGATCACACCAATGATTCTTCTGTGGTGATAAATACCAGAATGAATCACTCCAACTACAACACAAATGAACAATTATCCATATGAATGGTGGAAGAAAACTGAACTCAATACTTGCAAGAGGAATAGATCTTTTATGTTCTTCAAGTCTCTTCTCGATGCATCTTCCGGTTTGGCCTATATAGAATGTCTCAAGTTCACTGCAGTGTATTTTATATACTCTGCTTTTATCCAATAATTTTATTTTTTTTCTTCATTATCAACCAATAATAAACCCAAATTCTTTTTATTAGTGCTGATGGTATTAATATTATTTCTGTGTAATCTGTTACATATTTTGTTGATAATATTAGGAATATCGTTAATCGGAAATCTTCGTTTAGATTTCTCAGTATGCAACGGAAGAATGCTCTGCTCAATAAAAGTTTATGTCGTTCTTGTCTTATTAAGGTATCAATTAATTTTGGTTCATAGCCGTTGTTCATAGCGATTAATTTTAAAACTTGAACTTCATTCTCAAAATCGACAGCTGACACAGGAATAGAAAGCAAGCTGTGCACAAATGATTGAAATACCTATCCGAATAGGTTGGTTTTCTGTATATTTTAAAGGCGAGTGAGTCATGAGCACTACTAATCGACAAGTCCAAGAAGTTCAAAGATTTTTGGTATATTCATTTTCCATTGTAAATTGGATCGATTCATGAAAATAATTCAGAAACAGTATAAAACTATTGAGTTGTCTCTTTGTACCAATCCAAATACAGGATACCTATTCTGATACCCTGATTCATAACAGTAGTTCGCAATCCCAAAATATCAAATTGAGTGCTTTTCAATCATTTGTGCACAGATTGCTTTCTATTCCTTTGTCAGTTGTCGATTTTGATAATGAAGTTCAAGTTTTGAAATTAGTCGCTATGAACAACGGCTATCAACCAAAATTAATTGATACCTTACTAAGACAAAAACAACATAAACTTTTATTGCAGAGCATTTATCCGTAGCATACTGAGAAAGCTAACAGAAAATTTACAATTAACTATATTCCTAATATTAGCAACAGAATATGTAACAGATTACACAGAAATAATATTAATACCATCAGCACTAATAAAAGAATTTAGGTTCATTATTGGTTGATAATGAAGAAAAACAAAATTATTGGATAAAAGCAGAGTATATAAAATACGCTGCAGTGAATTTGAGACATTCTATATAGGCCAAACCGGAAGATGCATCGAAAAGAGACTTGAAGAACATAACAGATCTATTCTCCAAAATAAAAATTCTACGGGTTTTTCTGACCACTGCATCAATAAAAATCATTTCATAGATTTCGAGAATATCGAACTCATACATCCAGGTAATAAATGAGAAAAGATGGACATCTTGGAGAATATTGAAATTACGTCCTCTCGTTGAAAAAACCAGCCAATTTCCAACGACCAACTAGACTTCAATGTTCATCCTGTTCTGAATGCCGTTATACATAAATGAAATCACTCATTTTGAATTTAATATTGTAATACTTATAATGGGCTAACAACCCGAAACATATGTCGAGTATTTTCAATAAATATTTGTGAAACCTTTGCAAGTGATAAACGAATCATTTAATTACTTATATGGTTGAATAATTAGCTTCTCAGGGGAAAACATCATATTTTAAAAAAGAATATTACGTATCATATCTCAAGTTCTGGACTGTTTGATGATTACAAAACAATTTACTGTAATACGCCAATTAATTTCTGCTGATGATTCCAAAACGTATAGGTATATTGAAAAATGGTTATCACTATTCCACGTTTCTCAAAAATTGAATACTCACTCCTGCAAGAGGTTTTCGGCTATATCCTTTAATGAATGAAATTTCCAAAATTAAGCAACATGGTTGAATTATGAGTTTAGTGGTTCAGTTCTAGGCCGTTGGTATTCGAATACCGCCAGAAATTATTCTAGGAAGTGGAGTTTGCTCAAACAGATATTGAACTCGGTAGCCTTCAGCTGTACCTTGTACGGAATTTAACTCTGTAATACTTGTCAGAGCTGAGAGTTCACTTCCTCTTGCAGGTGCTGAGTTCAGTTTTCTTCCACCATTTATATGGATAATTGTTCATTTGTGTTGTAGTTGGAGTGATTCATTCTGGTATTTATCACCACAGAAGAATTATTGGTGTGATCAGTTGAGTACAGATCCAATATTCTATTTTGGGTATCTTGTTCGTTTCACTAGTTGCTTCGAGGATCATAGTGTCCTCATCGTTCTTTTCAACTTGTGGAGTTCATCCCGAGAGAGACAACTATATATCGGATTTGTAATTGCAGTATAATTTCCACTTATTTCAACATTGAAAAAGCAGGAGATCAGGTTTTTCTCCTTCAGGTAAATAAAATGAAGGATGCTTCAAAAGGATTTACTTTCAGTCCCTTCATCCTGCTCTGGTTGCAGGGAAGGCTTAGGTTTCTTACATGAATTCAGTAATTACGTTCACATGATTGCTCTATGATGATATCTAAGTCTGTGGATATCCCTAGGTTTCGAGTCTTCGTTGGTTGAGGAGGCAGACGAGATTAATCTGATGCTTAAGTTCGAGGCCTGGAAAATTGAGATAGGAACGAAGTTTACCAACATTTTGCCAAACAATATTCGTAACTTCATTTACAACGGTACTGAAGTCTTTTTTGAGTAAGGAAAGCTTTTGAAACTGATACTGGTAAGCAACTAACGCTGTTTTATCCGAGCTGTATGAACTATTTCGTACCTTCTAGAAGATATAGCAGATTGAGTCAGCAAAATTTGGTCATTAGTCATCAGTAGAGGAATCCCAACAAAATTAAACGAACTCGTATATAGATCGTAGATAGATTTAAGTGAAAACTGATAATAATTGGTATTTCCTATAAAGAGAAGCAAATAGTCAAAGTATAGTAGGAACAATTCCACTCATGTGTCAAAACGCACGTTTAAGAACAGAGAAATTCGAGTTTGATATCAGATAAATTGCATAGAAATAGGAAGGAAGGTAGGATATTAGTGGATAAATTTGCCCATAGAGAATTCTTGCGTTTCCATAGCAATGCAACATTCACAACAAATAGCACGGTTTTAAAACTGTCAAGAACAGCCATTAGTACCTGTTGTATAGTTTCTGCCGATATAAATTAAAATGTCTCGTTTTGGAAGCACCAGTGAAGCACAAATAAGTAGTTCTATACAGAATTCCATCCCCAAAAATACAAGAAAAACGCACAGCTCGATTTGGAATCAATTCAGTATATTCTGCAAGGAACGAACGTTCGATTTTGATAAACAGCATTCTATTGAAGATATTGCAGAAATTCTTATGTGTTGGGGTTTCAATATGAAACAAATGAATGGACTAGATAACAAGGAATACGTTGTCAAAACTATGTCGAACACAACTGCGAAAATGATGCAGAATATGTATTTCGAAAATTTCAACATGAGTTTCAACCCTTTCACCGATTCAGCATTTAGAAAGGCTCATGAAGATAGCAATTCTGAAAGGGAGATGTTACAAGGGGATGTGAAAAAGCGAAAAGAAAGTTCCGTTGCGTTAACAAGAACTGATTTTGATAGCATGGCTCTGTACTGGGACGAAAATGCCACGATAGGTTTGTTGAAAAAATGTTTCTATATTGTTGCTTATGAATTCGCATGTCGCGGCGGTGAAGCAGCAACTTGTAAGGTACACTTTTTCAAAGAAGAAAAATTTAATAACGGAGAAGTGACTGGTCGCTCAAAAAATGCTGTGATAGTAAAGGGCTAATAAAAAAATAGGAAAACCCCAGATTTATGTCCTGTGAGGTTGTTTCATAATATATTGTCGAAAAGACAGGTGATGTATTATTTCTGGCTCCCATCAATTTTGGAAAAACAGTACTTCTAAGGGTTGGTAGAAAATATGCCTTTGGGAATAAATGAAATATCCAAATGAAAAAAAATTTCAGCAGAGAAAGTTGGACTGAATACGCAAAATAAAAAGATCACAAATCATTCTCATAGAACCAGACACTCTACGGCAAGCTCTATCAAGCCCTACCTGCAACTAAAGAATGAGCATCATTTGAATCTTGTTTCAAATCTTCCAAAAACTTCTCCGAATGCTGAATCTTCCATAATTCCTCAGGCATCGTCCCATATAGAATCGACCCGGAGTTAAAAAATTGTATATAGTAATTACATTTTCAATAACTGCTCATTCCAATAATAACTAAACATGTTTGTAGTGAATGCTTTATGAATTTCTCGATGAGTTTGTGTGCATTTCTCAATTTTCATTTTGTACGTTTTGTCATTCGCTGAATTTTCTCAGCAAATACCACTCGAGCTCAGATTTGGCAGGGTATTTATCTAAGGTCGTTTTCTCATACTCACTTTTCGGTAATTCAACTCGACCTGCTCGACAAATCACTCGTGATTTTGTAGCCCAGTTCTCGTTGAATTGCCTGCACGTAAGTATTCGAAAACGAGCATAGAAAAATATCCGGCCAAATCTGAGCTCTTGTGGTATTATATCATCGTCTGTCATAGATATCGTCACCTAGACATATGCCTCTTTGTGTCACCCTTCCTTGTAATTACACTTTCCCCTCAATCCGAACAAAGAATTCTCTAATAGAGAGAGGGAATACCTTTGGCAGATCAACTCACTTCCACCATTTGCGAGTTCAGAGGGTTACGCCTAAGGCGGATCCATGCCGGCATGTGGTGGCCAAATGAATTGGTTCCCGATTTTACACCACCTGCGCATTAAATTATTCTGCACTCCTATCATCAACAGATAATATCTGAACTTGCCATGCTTCGTATTATCTATGCCAGAAGCTGCGAATAAGTTCGACTGCATTCAAGTGCCAACCACGTCCTTATTTTATTAAATGATGAACTCAGCATTGTATTGGACTGGCGATAACTTCAAGAATTCATTCAACCCAAGTGCTTCTATGTCAATGTCTATGTCTATGCCAGCCAGTCCCCTATCCTTGCCTCAACTTACATAGGCTGTGATCCCAACAGCAGGTCCTGCTTCTGTTAGAGATTTCTTAGTTCCTAGGCAGGCCTTCCTACCCGTAATTTCATTTCTTCCGATCCCAGTGTGACCCGGAACACCAGTTGTTTCAGAGTCTGAACGCATTCCTAATCCACCTCATAAGTAATTCTGTGGTGCCTAGGGCTGCCAGAGCAGTCCTGCTGCAGGATCAGATCATGATCCACCCATCCAGCCAGGTATCGATATTATCTCCGACTGGAAAACTATTGTATGCTCATCTAATGGGAGGTAAAAACCCCTACCATATTTCCGGCACTGAACTCTGCAACCTGATCCCTTTGGTCTTCGAACCATCCGTATAATAGATGTACACTACACCTGGCAAGGAATTTTTCTCACTCATGTCTACATGGAATTTCTTCTCGATATTTGCACCGAAGTTGTACCTCGTTGTAATTCTATCCGAGTTCATCTGGAGGCAGCGGTCGCTGTTAATTGGTTCAGGAATCTCCAGACTACTTGCGTGCTCCCCGTCCTTAGCCTACAAGCGATCAAAATTTCGCTGCTAATGATTGTGAGGTTTAGTGGTTCGACCCATAACAGTGCTCCTACCGCCGTAGTAGGGGTGCACCTACAACACTTCTCATCCCCAGTGCTCTGAGTCTACCTAGGGTCAGCTAGGTTTTTCCACCCTCGTTCATAAAACCATCGAGGCGTAGGTGAGTCTGAGCAGCAGAACAATTTCGAAGAACCATATCAGCATATGTAGCTTCGAGCCCTACGTGTCGTTGGAGGTCTTCCAACATTTCATGAGGGCAGGATTTAGGTGAAAAGTCAATTCATAATTATCAGTAGGAAAATGAATGGTTGTATTACATAATGAATCCTTTTGAAACGAGAAATTTGAGTAAACTGGAACAGAAAATACCGGATGAATAGTGAAAAAACTAAAGACTAGATCTATATCAAGAGAAAAAATGCCTATTTTTCTTATTATCTGGGAAAATGGAGGGTACATTTGATAATCAAAAGACTAAATATGAACTGACTTCATTGTGAAAACAGATACGATTAGGTTAGATTTCTTGACTTGATGTCTTTTCAATGATATGAAGTAATATGATAGGAGAAATGGGTGAAATTCAAAGAAGTCAGTCATGAATATAAGAACCTATTTTTATTTCTCAGAAAACAGCTTGCAGTTTTAATAACAATTAATTGCGGATGTGAACTATGTTAAGAAATGAAAAAACATTGATCTCTTCCCTTCGCTTGCTTTTCTGTGCACTATCCTCGATACCTTAGCACTTTGAAAAGTGAATTGAATTGAGTTGTTGTTTTTAAAGAGTTACCATGTAAGATTCTTCTGAGAAGGATAGTGCTTTTGATATCGGTAAAAAGATTTGGTGTACCGTTTCAGAACAAGTTATGATTCATGTAATTGTGGATTTCTGTAAAGAGTGTTAAGTATGAGTGTGTGTACGCTAAGGAAACTATAATTCATTCAGTCTTGAACTGTCGTATATCTTCATACTCAGTGGTTTCCAATATAATATACGGTATCAGATTTCCTTCTAGTTTGGGTTGAAATATTATGTTTTTCAGCCGCTGTTGGGTCTTCTTCAGATATTTCCTTCCTGTTCGCCTAAATCATATAGAAGATTGCGTATAGTTGCCCTGTTTCTTCTCATTATCCTAAGTTTACATTTTAGGTTCAAATGTGGAAGGTTGAGCCTGTTTTCGAATGTTTTTTCATTCTACATATTTTGCTTGTTTCGAATCGAGTTTTGAATCACATCAACACGTGATACTAATCAATATAATCTTTCAATTTCTGGTAACTTTTTCTCGAACAAATTATTCGAATAAAGAATAAATTTTGTACATGAGGAGCATAATTATATGAAATGGAGGTGGTCACTGTGTACTGGAAAATAAAATCGAACAATTGACGATGTTGATTCAATTCTTCAAATTTCTTTTGTTTGCGCAATATTTTTTTATTAATACTCAACTCGATTTTAGTCACTTTCAAAATAATAATAATTTGATCACTTATTTCTCATTAATTGATGAAGCAGAAAGAATCATATTACAGATTGATTATTATTTTCCAATTTCAGCCGGTCCTGCTAATCGCAATTAATTCAGTCGTTTGATGAAGTTGCTTTTGAACCACGCTCTGCGTATCTGAAACACTAATCTGAATGAAGAAACTTTTATGAAATCATTCATTCGCGAATAGAGTTGAGGAAGCGTTCTGCGTTGTGTGATAATTTAAACAACATTGAATATAAAACACCCGTTAAATCCCATATGTGAAGTGGGTGATAGTCCCAAATATTCACAGTTCCTTAAATCTTTTGGTCCCAAAGGAACGTGAATCAGTCAGATGAATGCATTTTACGGGAGAAACTGGCATTGAACTATTATGTTCAGGAACTTGAAGCTAATCGCTCATGAATTCACTGAAAAGGATTGAGCAGTTTGCAGTCAAGTTGATTATTAGCTGTCTGAAATCTAGCACTCAAGTTCTCTCGTTATGATTCAAGAGATTTTGCAATGAGATTATCAAAAGCCTTTAGCTCTAATGAAATATAAACAGTTTATTGAGGTCGTTCTTTTATGGAAATTGATACAATTTCTTCAATTCAATAAAACAATGACGTTGGAAGTTTCATTATATTGACGCGTTTCAGCACACTTCTTCAGTAATAAATTTAAACGAATGATGTGCCTTATATTTTACAGAGGCAAAGTATGTACTCAGCTGAATAGCAGGAAAATCGAAACAGGGTTGCTTCTTTTAAGAACTGAAAAGATTAAGTAATGACGAATTTAAATCCACTTGACTTCTAAGTAACGTTCAGGAATTTTGTTGTTTTTCAATGTTTCCCATAGATTCTCTTTCAATCTATTGCTTTCGTTATGTGAAATAGAAAAATCTATCGTATGCTCCGATAACCTAATATTTAAATTTCTTAAAGTTCTATCGATATACATTTCTTCAAACTTCCACTAGAGAGATTATAACCACCTAATTTGTTTCCTTTATGAATTTTAAATTTATAGTATTTAATATATCTGCCTAGATCCTTCTGAAAGCTATATTCAAATTATGAAAAATATGAAACAGGAAATAACACTCTGTCAGTTCTCCACGTTTATTTATTGATACACGACCGTTTTCGACCCTTCGAGAGACTATTATAATGTGGGGTTTTCCTGATTACTTTCCTAACTTTCTTACAGATTCATTCTTCTTTCTTTATTGCATTTGTGGAAGACTTAGAGATTATCTAAAACTATTGTGTGGTTTGTTGGATGAATGAGCTCAAATGTTGGGGATTTCTTGTTGGGCAACATATATTCTTTGAACCTGAATTCAAAATTTCTACCTATTTCACCTACATAAGCTGGAGAACATTTGTTACATGCGATTTTATAAATACCAGATTGTCTCTGTTTATCTGTTTGCTGCTTTGCATTAGAAAGTAATTCACTAAGAGTTTGACTGCTTGAGAATGAGGTGGTTTGAACTTTGAAAATAAATGTTTCATTCTATGAGAAAGTAGACCGACGTAATTAATAATGATAATAATAAAAGGTTTTTATTTGTGAGCAATTCATCTTGCTAACAGAATAATACTTAAGGCGAATTCAAGCAGAGCTATTCCTAACTTACCCTATTATATAATATAATTATAGATTAAAATAAATAGGACAAAAATGAAATACAAGAAAAATGCAAAAACCATCCAAGTTAATCGCGAAAAAAGATAAAGAGAAAAACATATTGAAAACAAAGACCATTCCAGGGCAGCAAGAACAAAAACGAGCAAAACCAATTGTAGTGAAAGGAGAGATACATTTATCAAACTAATCATGCCCAATCTGTTGCAAATGGATTAGGTGTTGTTTTAGGGGAGTACATATTGAGATTTTTGAAGCTATTTGAAACTTGATTATATATATTCACAGAGTTATATGTGAACGATCTGCTGAAAAAAGCCGAATTGAATCTAGGCAGAGAAAGTGTAAGGAAATTTCTCAGATTAGTAGTGGACGTATCACTTCTATATATTAATTTCTTACGAAGGTTCACCCGAATGTGAAATGCATTGTACCAATTTTATTCTATTTTGCGTTAGCTTGTTCAAGCAAGGAAATATATTAACCAAAGCATAATTCAGAATAGGTAGCACTAATGAATCAAGTAGTTATTTTTCTGAATTTGAAATTAAGAACTCTAGCATTCATGTATAATGCCTTTAAGGCTGCATAACATTTTCTGATCACCTGGGAAATATGAGCCTGAAAACGAAGGCCACAGTTGAATATAACACCGAGGTTCTTCACAGAGCTCTTCACAGCTATTGATTCCCCCGAGATCTCAACAAAAATGTCCGAGTCGATTAGTTCTCCAGTAGATTCCGTACCGAACAGTATAAGATCACACTTACTAGTATTTGATTTAAGACCATGTACCTCGGCATAGTCAAAAATTCTAGAAAAAATCGGCGTTGATAATTTCCGCAGCAGCTGGAGCACGCAGAGCGTCAAAGCTGTGAAAAAGCTGGGTGTCATCCGCAAAAGAACGAGCCTTCCACGCATCAATTTTTTGAAAATAAAATATCTGCAGTGTAAAGAAGAAAAAGTACGGGCACCAGCACAGATTCCTGCAGCACCCCAGACGTCACAGGAATGGCGTCAGAACGGTCATTGTCGATAACTACCACATGGGAACGCTTGTCCAAATATGACACAAAAACTGTAACTCAGTCACATTAAAACCAAAATACTTCAATTCTGCACATGGTAATCGGTGATCAACTTCGTCGAAAGCTTTCGTAAAATCTAAGAGGACGGGATCCGCAATCATACCACAATCAACGGACCTAACAATATCATCAAACACATCCAGAAACAAGGTTGCCGTGCTGTGTTCCCTACGGAATCCAGGTGATATAATTTTATTTTTCAACAAATAATTATTTATCTGGACCACAATGAACTTCTCCAGAATTTTAGACATTGAGGGAAGGATGCTGATGGGACGAAGATCACCATAGTTCGTGGTATTCTTCACCTTGGGCGGAGGCCTCACCAATGACAATTTCCAGCATTCAGGTAGTGCTCTTTGCAATTTATACAACATAGGGTTTCTGAGTGACAATCCTGCTTTTCATGCAAACCACAACACATAGGGCACACAATATTTTTGCTCTTACATTCCCTCTTTAGATGGCCATAATTCCAAAATTTGAAACAATTTTTTAAGCTAAAATGCTCCTTCACCAAACACTTACCCCAAGACACCCAAAGATAACCCTTCTCAATAATAACCTTGAAGGCTTCAGATTTACATTCAATAAGTATTTTACAGGATTTTCTATATTTAAGTGTAGTAATGAGTTTTATATCAGAAGAAAATTTTTTCAAATGATTTTGTCTAATAATAGAGACAGATAGCCAAAGAATGAGTGGATTTCACGTGGTTTACGGGTTCCCCAGTTATCGCGACTGCATATGAGGTATATAAGTTCTTATTCGCCGATGATTTATAATTTGTTTGGAATGAATTTTCAGGGTTCATGAATTTGTAATTAAAACCAGCATATATTTTTTCGTGTTTCTCTTGAATGCAATATAATAATTGTGATGTTTGTTTTTGTTCTTTGCGTCTAATGCTTTTATTTATGAATTAAGCTGGTTTAATTTTATTGGAGGTTATAATTTGTATGGATTTCATTTTCGTTTCGAGATCTTGCATTGAGAGGGGGATAGTAAAAGCTCTGTGAACCATAGAATTGTAGGCGGCGAGTTTATGATTCAAACGATTGAATGAGTCCATGGGGATAGCTGCGTCTGTGAACGATTATTTTCTATAAATATTATAGGAAATATTAGTCGCAACTTCAACGGTAAAATTTTGAATAATCGTTATAAAGGATGTTCAAAAGTGTATATAATTATCTATTTGAGTCATGAAAATCAATCAAAATATCATCAACGTGCCTATAACACAACATTTTTTGTTTCTCGCTAGGTCACTGTTCATTATTGATGTGTTAAGTAAGTTGTCCATGAAAATATTTGACAATAGGGGGCTAAGTGGCGATCCCATAGAATTTTTGGTCAAATAATTCATTTGGAAACTGCTAATACTTTTGATTCAAACAGGTTTTGAACAGGCTGCAAAATTCAGAGGAGATATGCGGATATTATAAAAATTGCCCATGATTGAAAACTATCTAGGTTTTTGATTTTTGTATCAGGTCCGCAACAAAGTTCTCGCTGTTTTTTTCTAAGAAAATTTAACTTTACTGTGAAAAATGATTACAAATGAATCATTCAAAATATTGCCCATCTCTAGCTACAACTTTTTCTCATCTTTCTGGCAGAGCTCGAATACCGTGACGGTGGAAGTGTTCGTCTTTTGGGGCTTTCCACGAATCAAGCCATTTTTCGAGCTCTTCATATGAGCGGATCTGCTGATCAGCCAGACCATGTGCCATCGACTGGAACAAGTAATAATCGGATGGTGCAATATCTGGGGAATATGGCGGGTGGGGTAGGACTTCCCATTTGAGCGTTTCCAAGTTGGTTTTAACGGGTTTGGCAACGTGAGGCCGAGCGTTGTCATGATGTAGAATTGCCTTTTCGTGTCTCTGCTTGTATTGTGGCCGTTTTTCGCTCAGTGATTTTTTCAATCGCATCGGTTTCAACAACCTAATAATAAGAGTTATAATTAGCATTGTGAAACCCAGATCTTTAGTGTCGGAAATTTTAATGTTATAAAGTTCATTCTTTCGAGAAACCCCTAAAACACTAATGACATAGGCGACCTACAAATATAAACTGAATATGATTAAAATTGTTATTTAAATTATAATTTTATTACCTTCGTAGCTAAATAAATCTTATCCGAAACACTTTCTGAATATAGTGTTCAATATGTTGTTCCGTGAAAATCTCCGGTTTCTTACCTATACATCTGTCAGAAAAGTACCGAGATTTGGTCAATAAAACACAAATTTATAATATCGGCTTCAAATTAGGTCCCTTCCGACATTATACATTCACACCAACGAATAACTCAATCATCAAAATATTTTTCAAACGCTTCTTCTCTTATGTCCTCTATCTATTCAGAATAGGTACCTAGAAATGGTTATTTGAGTTTTCGAAAAAGAAAATAGCCAGCCGCAGCCATTTCAGGTGAATACGGTGGTTGCTCGATGATATTTGTTGAGTCTTTGGTCAGAAATTGATTTACAATGATAGCCTTGTGAGATTGTACATTCTGGTGGTGCAAAGTCAATGACTTTTCTTCTCACAAATATGGCCTTCTTCGACAAATTTGCTAGTACTATTCTTTGTTCACCCAATGATCTTCTGGCAAGAATTCCGAATGCACGACAACGCAATAATCAAAGAAATCAGTTTACATTACTTCGACTTTTGATTGACTTTGACGTGGTTTTTTCGGTTGAGGTTCAGTTCGGAAGCGCCATTCCGAAGCTTGTTGATTGGTTTGTATGTCGAACTCATAAACCCATGTCTCATCACCAGTTGCAATGCATTTAATGAATGTGGGGTCGATATTGACTCGTCTTCAGTTCGATTCAATTCTTTAAGAAATTTCAGATCGTTTGAAACTAGTCTAGCAGAACGCGTTTCATGCTCAAACCATCGTTTAAAATGGTAAATGGAGTCATGCGAGACACATAGTTGGATTTTCAATTATCATTTCCTCGACTTTATCGATGTTAACTTCAGTTGAAGATGTTGATGGCCGATCAGAGCGAGGAAATTTTCAACTACCACCCGGTCGCTGTTGAATGCACTATACCATTCATTCGCATCTATTTTTGATACAGTCCATCCAACTTAAGCCTTCTGTAACATTTTCAGCGATTCGGTACATGAAATTCTGTTGGAATAAACGAGAAATGAACTTTGCTCTGATGATCGAATGTTATATAATTGTCGAATGTTAATTGTCAAGTACTGTTAAATAAAGTTCTTAGATCCGTTTATTCACGTCTATAACTATCTTCAGATCCACGGATATACGTTCCTTCAGGTTATGGGCCCAGGAATACGCTGAAGTCAGAAAGGCTACATAAAGGATATTCTCGAACGATTCGGCATAAGTGATGCGAAAACAATTACAACTCCTATTGAAGTAGGTTTGAAATTGAAGAAGAATGAAAATATCCAGAGTGAAGTAGCGAAGAAGTTACCCTACAGCCAATTAGTCGGAGCACTTATGTACTTAACTGTATGCACGAAACCAGATATTTGTCATGCAGTAAGTTACCTAAGTCAATTCAATTCCTGTTATGACTCAAGTCATTGGTCATCTGCTAAACGTTTACTAAGATATCTCAAGGGTACAGAATATATTGGTCTGAATTTCAAGAAGGCTGGTGGAATTCTAAAAGATTGCGTAGATGTAGATTTTGGAAATAGCTTATATGAAAGAAGATCATATACTGGATATGTTTGCGTTCTAGGAAGTAGTCCGATTTTTTGGGAATCAAGAAAGCACCGGACTGTAGCACTTTCGTCAGTAGAAGCTGAGTATATGGCTCTTACTGAGGCGGCAAAAGAAGCCGTGTACTTGCATTGTTATCTGAAGATTTAGGATTCGGCAAATTAGGCCATATCAAACTTTACAGTGATAGCCACGCTGCACAGAAGCTTGCGTTGAATGCTATTTTTTATAGTCGCACGAAGCATATTGATATCAGACATCATTTCGTGCGAGATATACTCAGAAGTGAAAACATTCTCTCGATAGAGTATGTTCCGACAAACAACATGGCTGCTGATGTTCTGACTAAAGGACTGTCAAAATAAGCATGTTAAATGCCTTGAGATAATAGGAGTTCAAGATTGGGAGCGTTCGTCGAGTCATTGGCAGTTCTCATCTCCAGTGTTGGAATAAACGAGAAATTAACTTTGCTCTGATGTTCGAATGTTATATAATTGTCAAATGTTCATCGTCAAGTACTATTAAATAAGGTTCTTAGGTCCGGCATTTACGTTTATAACTATCTTCAGATCCACGGATATACATACGTTCCTTCAAATTTCTTTTGAAATACAATTTGAAACAAACTCTTAAATCGATATTCTTATCAATTGTGAATATTGCAAAACACACTTGAGAAAACTGACAAAATCAAGAACTATAATCAAACCTGAGGACAGATTACATTCGAATTCCGCGTTAGTATAGAAAACAGTTGAGCCAACTTAGAAACAACAAGAATTTTCGAGCGGATTTTTCAAATAATCAATCCCCGGTTCTTTTCTGACAGAATGTAAAATCTTCGGAAGATCGTTTCAACGAAGACTTCAGTTTTTTATATTTTAAAATATCAATATTGTGTCTCACATTCATTGCTGCTTTTAGGATTGAATAAATTTTCTATAGAGTTGAGGTTTTCCATTTTTTTAAAAATCACCAAGACATGCAAGTAAAACATATTCAGAAAAAGAGTGAATTTCAAGGTTATTTAATAAAATTTATTAGATTTGAAGATAATAAACCCTTGTTTCAGTGATGATGCTGGTGAATGTGTTGAATTTTTTAATTCGATAATTCATGGCTATTCTGGTTTCAATTTGGAGCTGATCAAAATGATAGTCGGAATTATTTGACTCTCAATTGTGTTTGAAACTCTTTTGAATAAGTGTAAACCGTTCTGTAGAAAAAGTAAGTAAGTATCTGAAAGATTACAGAACCTATAGAAAAACTGTTGATATTTCTCAACATAACAGAGCTTTATACTAGTTGTGGATTAATAAATGAACATTGAATTTAGTTTCGAAATTGAAAACATAAAAATTCATTGAATGGTCTATGAAATAGTTTATTCATAAAATGATCAACAGGTTAATATTTCTAAGCAGTCCTGAATAGTCCACGAAATGTTTGCGATCAAATATTGAAATAGCAGCCATGAAGACAAATCCATTGATCGCAGCGTTATCAGAGTAGCAAAGACTTTTAGACATGAATAGGGAACCATATTATTGTTTTCTCTGAGGCGGGCGGCTACGTGAACATAGACCTACGGACAATGAAGGCCTCGATAACATTATTTCGCCTCCTGCAAGGAAAACATGGCGTCGATGATGAAGCAGACTAGTTACGTACTTGTGTAACAACCCTCTGTTTCATTCCAGGGATCTCATATCTGTGTTGTCATCAGTAGAATGCTTCTAACTCTCACTGAGTAGCATTCATTATACCTGTACGGTTCATTCAATTGATATATGTATATTCATAGTTATAATCGACTTAGAGTAATTCAATTTATATACAGGGTACTAATCATTTCGGAGAATTAATTTGATTGTAAATATTATTTTCATACAACTACTCCCTGTTAATCAAGAATTATGAAATTTAGCGAGGAACACTGCTTTTCAGCACGGGTACGGAAAAATCGTTCTCCGCACTCAAGTAATTCTCCTAGTATTCTCAAAGTTATGTAGAAAAATTAACGTAGTTGCATCGGTTTGTCATGTACAGGTGGTTCAATTCAGTCCCTTCCCATAGTGAAGTTCTAACAATTTCCCGTGCTGGTTTTTGATTTCTATGTAAATTGATTGCAGTCAACATGCAACACAATTTCAGGCATCTCACATCCCTCAAGTTATATGATGAACTTTGTTAAATGATTCCTGATGCAATTCTAAAACAAATTAGTGAGAACAGTACGATCCAAATTTTTTTGAATTTGGATGATACTCAGATTCAAGAATTGGATCCTCACGGGTTCTAAAATTACAGTTTTCAACATATGAGAGCAATTTTGTGGTGTTACCATAGATGTAATGAAACACATATCTTGTTGTGAAGGAATGTAATCTCCATCCCGCGATATCACGTTTTCACTTTATTCTACGAGATTAATACCACAGCATAAAATGACGCAATCTCGAGCGAGATTGACGGTAATCGACTGACGTTTAATGTTTATTGGGAGTGTCTGTCGCAAATGCCAAAATGCCAATTATACTGACTATTCCCGAGAAGTCACAATTATCGGCGAGTTAGGTAGTGTCTTGCCTGTATGGAGGTTGAAAGTAGTAAACAACCTGACTGCCCAGTGCAAATTATATAAAGCCATTCTAAAAACTACATCCAGTTTCACCAAGGAGTAAATGCGCTCATGAAGTCAATTCACAAAATTGACACCACAATATCGAATACGGCACTCAGAAAGACACCAAACACACCAGAAGTTGATTCTGCATCTCTATCCTCGTCGTCGTCACTACCATGTCAGTGACACGACCTTCTATAGGAAAAGAGGCATAGTCCACATAAGAAAATCGCGAACGTTACCAAACGCCCCAGTAAGCGGGAGAATCAGTGACTATTTTCCATCGGATCCTGACGTGACTAGAGAAAAAATGATTACCCTAATGGGAGCAAAAGATGGACTGACTTTTAGTATATTCTGCACTTCGGAGAAAGAAATAATATTTTTGCTGCGAAAGGTTAGATTCACGAAATGACGCTCAAAATGAAAGTGAGGAAGATCTTCTAATGCTTAAGAATGAAGACGCTGGACATCAAGTGTTCATAATATTAATAGTTACCCTACGTTCTGGAATCTTATACTGGCTCTTATATTGGGAAGTATGTCGTCAGAGTGTTCAGCTTTTGAAAGAGAAACTCTCTGAATATGAATGAGCACTGGACAACGACATAGTCGGTATAACCATAGATGGAGCCAGCGTCATGAAGACAGTCGGACGTCTCATTGAATCGCTTCTACAGCAATGCTAAGAGCACGGTGTACAGTTTGGTATACAGACGTCTTTCATAAAAAAATCTAGAAACTAATCCTGAGGAAAAATTGAAATCAGAAGACACTTGAGATGACACGAATCGCAGAGCAAATGACTTGGAGGATAAACCAGATAGTCATGATGTCGTTTACTTCAATATACAAGCAAGTTGATCTGGCTTCGGAGTGCCAATGGATTATACCAAACTAAGAAAATGTGTCAAACATTTTGCGAATTCGCCAACCTTAAATGATAAATTTGAGAATTACATTCAGCGAGAGTTTTTTGAAAAATATGAGGCCTTTGTCGATTCAGAATATACATTCCAGCCAGTAAAATTGGCCATCGAGGTATTGTGTCCTCAAGATTCAGATAAAATTGCAACTGCTGTATTAAAATATTTGAAAAACCCTTGTAATTATCAAGATTATTTGAAATTATGAAAGAACAATGGAATTTTTGAATTGCCTAGTATTAACGAAACAAATTGAGATATGAATCTAACGATTATATTCCAGTCATAAACAAGGGGATACTATTTCACACGCTTCAAATTCTAGTAATGATATGAACACAACATGCACCTCAGCAACCATAAAAAACGAGAACGAATTGCTTCTGCCAATGACTACAGATAATTCAAATATAGTTTCTGTTGCTGCTGCGAAAACCAACATGAGCCTTTAATAGAAATCGCAAGAGACTTTGAAAGTCTGCCAGAATTCTTTTTTGCGGGTTTCTACGATTATAGATAGGCAAGAGTTGCTTATTAGAAAAGTAATGAAAGTCTACGAGTGTGGAGTATCAAGGGGTAAATTCTTACAGTTTGCTTATGACAGCTTAGTGATGCTAGTAGAAATCATCGTCGAGTCTTGAAAGGCATTTTCGACAGCTGAGACGCATAGCTGATATAAGATGCCATTTGTCAGACTTTAAGCATTCTCTGTTTTTGAGGAACTATTACCAAAATCAATTTAAGAATTACTTGTTTCTGTTATATGGTGTATCTGATGAAAACCCCCTTTCTTCTGTTACGACTAAGCCTTCATTTCAAGAATATGAATACAGATACCATCAATCAAAGTATTGCCCATCATTTATTATAACTCTTTCCCATTTTTCTGGGAGTTAACGAATGCCACGATAATAAAATGACTCATTTTTGGATTCAATCCATTTGATGACCCTTTTCTTGACATTTTCGAAAATATTGAAGTGCAGCTCCGGAAGATCATGAGCCATTGTCCTAAACAAATGGAAATCTGATAGAGCACATTCTGATGAGTGAACTGTCGAGGTAGAAGTCCTACGGGAGCGCTGTAAGTGTTTCTTTATCGGTCTTTGTGATATACGGACGAGTTTTATCATGCAACAGGATGACTTTATGCTGGCTTATCTCGTTTCCACGCCCCTTCTGGTGTAGTGTTCGGCTTGATCATTTATTCTCGATCGAGATTTCCTGTGACTGTTTGACCTTGTTTGAGATGCTCATAGCGAATGACTTTTTTTTTACCCACCATATGCAGAGCATAACCTCCTTTCCATGAATTTTGCACTTTGGACTCGATGTTGATGGTTGGACAGGGACACAAATGGAATTGTCGAAATATATCAACTTTTCATCTCCAGTAAAAATACGATGGAGAAATCCTATACTTTTCTGTCTAGCCAACATCATTTCACCAATGGTTTTTAGTCTTTGGATGTCTTTTGGCTTTAGCTCAAATGGCACCCATTTTTCTTCTTTGTATACTTTAACCAGTGCTTTGTAACGTTCACTGACACTGAGCCCATTCAGTGTTGTAGGCATTTTTTTAATTTAGCATGGGTCTTCGTCTATTGAAGCATGTAGTTGAGTAAATCTTCGAACTGAGTGTTCTTTGTCGATTACACTGAAATCACCAGATTTGTAGGTCGAAACCATTCCTTACAAGTAAAATCCAATTGAACACGATCTCCATATGCTTCAATTAACATTCTATGAGATTCGGCCGCAGTTTTCTTTCAATTGAAGCAAACAGACATTTCAATCGATCTAAACTACAATGAAACTGATGCAAAAGTAAACCTTTATGAATGTTATATTATTGACACATGTCAATGCAATATTTTGAGCTACATTCACAATAGTGAGTCTTCAGTTCAAAACAATAGAAGGAGGTTTTCAACAGATATACCTAATATTATTTTCCACTTGAACATCGTTAAGTCTTGTGATTATCTCTGATGTAACTGTTTACTAGACCCACAAGATCCATGCTCTTCAATAAAAGGAACATAACCGTTTACTGTGCATAAAAGTATATTCCACTTTCTCATGAGACTTTTACTTCAATTTTTATGTCACAACATACCTATTAAACAACGAAGTCATTATTAATTTCAATTTCATCTATGGTAACACCACAGAATCGCTCCAGTACGTTCAAAATGTGATTTCAGGATGCGTGAGGATCAGATATTTGAAGCTGAATATCACCGATGTTGAAAACATACGGACCATGCAGTTCTCACTAATTTGAATTAGTATTTCTTCAGAAACCACCTCTAAAAGTTTGTAGTAAAGCAGGGCGGACACCCTGTATACAGGGCGAAGAAAAGAAATCGTAAAATGCAACAGATTAGTATGCACGAATAAATACATAAGGTTGCAATATAATGAAAATTATCACTGTTAATTAGTTCATAATACACACAAAATGACTGCAAATGCTCTCGCATATACTGGATGTCTCTTATAATATGACCACTGATGTTTAAGGAACTTTTAAACATTTTCTGTGAATTTTTCTAATGAAAAACTATTATTTTCGTGGAATGCCCAACTGAATAGCAATTCTGGGTGAGTAGATGGTTGCATTCTCTTCTACTAGACGTAGAATATGTTCCACTACTTCCATACCTTGTCGATTAGCTCGTTGAGATGTTCAGACTAGCCAGGTTACTGATTTCGCAAAGTTTTTCTAGAAGCTATGATAATTATGTTTATAATCATTTATATTATGAAAACCATTGAAAACAATCTTATGCAGAACCTGCAGCATTTCCATCACGAAAATCAAAAAGAAACACCATATAAGTATATTCTAAATTCAAGTAAAAATTTGGCATTTTATGAACTTGAGATTAAACCATAACGAAATAAACTAACTTATATACATATACATTGACGTAGTGACGGTCCCCACAACAATTTGGTTGAATTTTAGCTATAAGTAAAAAACTTTTTCCCTATTATATAATGGAAAAAAAGAGAAAGATTTTTCGATTACACTGCGCCTAGAAATTGAACCATATATATATATATATATATATATATATATATATATATATATATATATATATATATATATATATATATATATATATATATATATATATATATATATATATATATATATATATATATATATATATATATATATATATATCTAAATATACAGGATATCCACCGGACCGTCCGTTAAAATCTTTTTGAGTTCCAATTACACTATCAAGCTGAAATTTTATACGCGGCCATAACTAGCGATTTCCAGTTGAATGGGTCATCACTTTGTTATTTCAAATGGCAATCTAACTTTTTATTATACATCTAGAAACGACATAGAATACCCAAGTTGTTGGCACTTATCTGTCAAAACTTTTGACAGATTTAATTATTTTGTTATAAACTCGATTTAAAAAATTGTAACTCGTAGATCTTTTGCACTACAGACACAATTTTTGCTTGGGTGGATAGAAGAAGAATCAAGGAATTTTCAAAGCAATCTACACATGTCAAATGTTTATTGCGTTGTTTTGTATGATTTTTTCAATTTGGCCTTTTTCAAACAGCAATAACTCAATTTTTTCAAATGGCACGTGCCAATTTTTATATCGCCATCAGATGAAGCGTCAAATTTCAGATGGAATTGTATAAGCATGTACTATACCCATCTCTTATAGTTCCAAAATAATTTGCGAATATATTGAATTTTGATGATTTTGCAAGAACTAACAGAGAATGCTTTGAAATATTTGAATCAAGTAGCTGAACTGGCTACGCTCACCTGACAGGTGCCTAAAATTAATGTACTTGTCACTTCGTTCATTCGAATTTGATATTTCAACAAGAATTGTTGGTAATTTGAAGTGAAATTTTTGAAAAACACCAGATTGATAATAAAATGGCTGATTATTCAAACGAGGATATGTTTAATCTCTTTTGAATTCATGGCGAATGTCAAAAAGTGGTGGATAGAACTTGCAGGCAATTCAATAACCAATTTCCAAATTTGGCGCCTATAAGTAAAACAAAATTTCGAAGGATTAGAAGCAATTTTCTGCAATTTGGATGAACAAAATACATAGAAACTAGAAGAAAACCAATTCTCGAAGACGACGACAATCAAATTAATACGCTAGCGTATTTTCGTGCTAATGCACATCAGTGCATTAATGGATATTGAGTTGAGTTATACGTCCATTCAAAGGATCCTTAAGAAACATAACATGCACCCGTATTCTTTTATCAGACTACAAAAATTGAAACCAACTGACCTTCCCAAGCGGCTAAATTTCTGTGAAAATTTATTAATTCGGCTTCAAGAAGATGAGACAATTCTGCAAAAAATTATATGGTCTGATGAAGACAAGTTCAATGAAAGTGGAATAACAAGACAAATCGACATTTTTGGGCCACAGAAAATCCACATTTCATTGAGGTTATTGATTTCCAAAATAAATTCAGCGTGAACGTTTTTGCAATTTTAATGAATGATTTGTTGGCTTATCACATTTATGAGGAAAATCTTAATGGACACAGCTACCTGGAAATTTTGAGAGGAACATTAGCAAATTTTTTAGATGGATTACCCCTTAACATTCTGAGTGATTGCTATTACCAAATGGATGGTGCACCAGCACATAAAACATGAGCTGTAGATCGGCAGCTAACAGAAATGTTCGAGGATAGATGGCGGGGTAATCAAGGACCAAATTTATGGCCTCCGCGTTCTCCGGACCTGACACCCCTTGATTTTTATTTATGGGGCAAAATCAAGAGTGAAGTAAATCTTATTCCTGTGAAAAGTAAAGAAGAGTTACTAGAGCGCATTCATAATGCTTTTCGTAATATTGATCCTGAGGAAACTAGGAGGGTAACTCATCATGTTCGTATACGAGTTGTTAAGTGTATCGAGCAAAATGGGGCCCATATTGAACATTTATTCAGATCGTAAATTAGTTTTCTCCTATGATGTTTGCTATCATTTATTCGTATTAATGTAATTATCTTCGATGATTGGTTTTCGCTTAGTTCCTACAATTTCTATTCATCCGAATTGTAGAAAAT
Source organism: Cryptolaemus montrouzieri (assembly GCA_013387265.2). Taxonomy (NCBI): domain Eukaryota; kingdom Metazoa; phylum Arthropoda; class Insecta; order Coleoptera; family Coccinellidae; genus Cryptolaemus; species Cryptolaemus montrouzieri. Next base: position 51,817,345 of record JABFTP020000001.1, on the reverse strand, counting down.
TGCTTCTAATGCTTCGAAATTATATTTTACTAATAGACAGTTAATTTGGAAATTGGTAAATGAATTGCCTGCAATTTCTACCCACTACTTTTTGACATTCTAAAATGAATTAAAAAAAGATTAAATATATTTTCGTTCGAATAACCAGTGGTTTTATTCCAAATGTGTTGTATTTTTTGGATATTTTCAATCCGAAATAACGACAATTCTTGTTGAAATATCAAATTCGAATGAACGAAGTGACAAGTACATTAATTTTAGACACCTGTCAGGTGAGCGTAGCCAGTTCAGCTACTTGATTCAAATATTTCAAAGCATTCTCTGTTAGTTCTTGCAAAATCATCAAAATTCAATATATTCCCAAATTATTTCGGAACTATAAGAGATGGGTATAGTACATGCTTATACAATTCCATCTGAAATTTGACGCTTCATCTGATGGCGATATAAAAATTGGCACGTGCAATTTGAAAAAATTGAGTTGTTGCTGTTTGAAAAAGGCCAAATTGAAAAAATCATACAAAACAACGCAATAAACATTTGACATGTGTAGATTGCTTAGAAAATTCCTTGATCCTTCTTCTATCCACCCAAGCAAAAATTGAGTCTGTAGTGCAAAAGATCTACGAGATACAATTTCTTTAAATGTTCCTCAAAAATCGAGTTTATAACAAAAATAATTAAATCTGTCAAAAGTTTTGACAGATAAGTGCCAACAACTTGGGTATTTTATGCCTTGCTCAAATGTCGGTTCTAGATGTATAATAAAAAAGGTAGATTGCCATTTGAAATAACAAAGTGATGACAAATTTCCGGTATTACCGAAAATGGTATCACTTCGAAATTTCACTTCAATTGAAATTGCTATTACTATATATATATATATATATATATATATATATATATATATATATATATATATATATATATATATATATATATATATATATATATATATATATATATATATATATATATATATATATATATATATATAATATATATATATATATATATATATATATATATATATATATATATCGTTCTATTGATTGACGCCTTCCCGTTTGCCGTCGCTAAAACTCCTGTTGAAAACATCATTCTCTTCTAGATCCCGGGCCGCCATCATTTTCATGATTTTCTAGGTCTTCCTCACCTCCTGTGTCCTCGGGGAGTCCATTGAAAGACTCTTTTCGGCCATCTGTTCTCGGGCATTCTCAAGACGTGTCCGAACCTCTTGAGACTACATTTCTCAATTCTTTCCACCACTGTCTCTTCTGCGTTCATAATCTGTGTTATTTGGGTGTTCTGTATTCTCTCAATTCGTGATATTGCTGCACTTCTTTTCAGATAGTCCATCTCAACCAACAATTTCCTCCATCTCAAATTGGCATTCAAAGTCAAGAGCTCTGAACCATAACATAGGACTGACTCAACCAATGCATTTCCTAGTCCTATTTTCGTATTTTTGAAAATATGTTTGTCCCACCACAGCCTATTGAGGCATCCAATGATCTTTTGACTACTTCTTATTCTTGCCATGACTTCTTCCTTTCCTAGACCCTCGCTATCTATCAAGGCTCCAAGGTATTTGAAACATTTAACTTGCTTGATTGCCACATCATCGTTTATCAGGATTTCAAAATTTGCATCGGTATTTACTGCCAAATATTCCGTTTTCTTGAGACTTACCTGAAGTCCCCATTGCTTGTAAGTATCGTAGAGTATCTTTATCATGAACTCCAGATCATATAAATCCTGCGAAAGAACTACCTGGTGATCCGCGAAACTTCGAGTGAAAAAATGTTAATTTCCTATCGAAATACCCATTCCTTGGCAACTTCTTCTCCATTGTCGTAGTGCTACCTCCACATACGCAATAAATAAAAGCGGTGACAAGCTGCACCCCTGTCTCAGCCTCTTCGTAGTTTTTATTGGTTTCAACAGCCTACCATCAACCTCAACGTATGCGACATTATCTTCATAGAGCTCTCTGATTATCTTTATTAATGCCTGGTCCGTATCCAACTCTTCCAGAACATCCCATAACAGGCATCTAGCGGTGACATCGTAAGCTCTTTCTAGGTCTATAAATGCTAAATGAGCATTATTCAACCTCAACCAAAACCATAAGTAGGTATGAGTTGCAAATGGCATATCTTTGATTTCGATGACTGTGCACTAGAGAACGTCGATGATAATGAAGAAGACAAAATCTAGACTCAACTGTTACCTGACAAAACTCAATCGAGCACTTTCATGTGCTGAATGTTGTCGTATCGTTTAAGTGCATTAATCTGCACTTCACTGTTCTGTCGAAGCATCAATTGAAAGGTCTAGTAGAAGCGAATCGTTGTCGCAATGAGAAAACTCTTGAACTACGGTCATGGTTCGCCGTTGTTACTCATGGTCGTCCTTGCTCCAAGTATTCTTTCATGACTTCAAATCTCTCTGTACCTGCGTATCATTCTAGTAGCAGTTATTCCAGAAGAAAATCAATAACAGTTGTTATCAATTAGTTGGTTTCTTTGAAAATCTCTTATTTTGTCTTATTTTTTTTTATGAAAGGAATATGTGCGCTAAGGAAAACATCGAATTTTTTCGGCATACGTTTGGACGTATCCTGTAAAAAACAGCCCTTATAAATCCAATTCAACGGAATTCATTGCAAAGAATCGAGAGATATTATAGAAAATCATATTTTTGTTTTCATCAAACATCTTAAGCACTTCCTTTGATTCCATTTACTTATATCCTTACAGAGATGTGACAGTATTGCTTCAACTTCAACTTCCTATTGCCATTCCAAAAGATACCAAAGCCAGCTGATATATTCTACTAAGCTAATTACAGACGTGCATATCACGTGCGATATCGAGGTGGCGCATTTGAAGAGGGTAATTGCACGTGACGTCGTATCATACATACAAATGGAGCACTGATTGCGATGACTAAACTCTCGAATCGGGCATTTCGGATGAACCTTCCGCTTGGCGCTGAATAAAACGTCTGGTCGATAAAAAGGTAAACTGGTTACATTGAGAGCGAATTCGTGAAACTCCCATTATTACACTGAAAAATATTTAAATTGAAATGTCATTTAGAGATCTCCACTGTAAATTTAAAATTTCATGGTCGAAACTATTATTCGTTCTTGTATGATCCAGTATCAGATATAAACATAATGTTCAAAGATGAATTGACAATTTTGGTGTGTGCTTGCTCAGGGTTTCATTATCATAATTTCTTGATACTATTCAATTCAATGTGATTTTCAATGAGTTGAACATAGATTTAGGTATGCATTTGGATGCAAGTGTATACGATCTTAAGGTTGCCAAAGGTAAGTCCATCTGTCTTGGCAAGCAGATGAATATTTTCATAAATAATACGGTTTATTCGATAAAATAAATATTGCAAAACGCGACTGTTGCTAGTTTTGACTCCTCCATTTCTCTTCTTTATGATTTCGTTAGTCTGGCCCTCACCAGTCACAGTGTAAAAAATGTCATTTTTTTCGACAGATTTCATGATAGTTTTGAATTGTTGAACTAGGTGCAATTCCAAAAATTAACTGGTGGGGAATGAACCATGTGTACAATGGAGTATGAAGATGATACGTTGATGTTTGAAGAGTTATATTAATGAGACAAATTAACTGAAACTTAACAAACCGATTAAGCTCACATTTCATTCAATAAAATACAATATCGAGGATAAAGCAGAATAATTACCAGAAGAATGTAGATTGCAGAGTGGAGGAGCCCAGTTAGAAGTTTCTTCTTGTTATGCCCTCTCAGTGAGAACAGATCAAAAGAAAACCCTGCATGTCAACATTGCAAGATAAGACTTTTTCATCAACTCAGGTTCGTATGAAATTTTAAACATCTATTGCCTGAATATTAAATACATAAAATTCGGATGGTTTACTCTTCGTGAACAAAAAAGAAAAATTTACTAACTGGGATCTTCAGATTGAAACATAAGGAACACCCAAAACTAAATCAGGACAGTTGAGCCTGGGATGTAGCCATGCCCAAAAGAAAAACCTATGGAACAAAAAATAAAGTGTACTGGTGGAATGAAGAAATCGCTAAGCGGAGAAGGGACTAGTCCTCATAAGACAAAAAGGAAACGACGAAAATGACCCAGAAGGATACAGGCCACTGAGTCTCCTGAACTCGTTGGCAAAACTATATGAGCAGCTGATTGGAATGAGACTCAGAAAAGAGTTGAAAAATAAAGATGATATATTGCACTCACAATTTGGTTTTATGGAAGGGAGATCGACTGTTGATGCTCTGAGGTGCGTTGTCGAAACTGCAGAGAGAGGGAAGAGGAAAACTCGAAAAACAAGAGAGTTCTGTCTTATGGTGACTCTTGACATAGAAAATGTATTCAATGCAGCAACGTGGCACATTATTCTCGAGGAAATGGAGAAAAGAAGAGTGTCGCTATACTTACTGAGTATTGCCATAAGTTACCTGAAAGAGAGACGTGTCAGCTATGAGGGTGTGGGGTAGGACATGACTTGTGGTGTACCACAGGGCTCGATTCTTGAGCCTCTCTTATGGAATATTCTGTTCAACGGGGTCTTGAGACTAAAACTGCCCAAGAGTGTGAAAATACTGGCATTTGCTGACGATACAGCTGTATTGACAACGGCAAAGACAGAGACAGAACTGATGGAAAAAACCTAACAGACCCCTAAAGAAAATAATTACTTACCTCAAAACACGAGACCTCATAGTCTCAGCTTAGAAGACGGAAGCTATACTTCTATCTGGACGAAAGAAATGTGGACATCCAACTCCAGGAAAAAGCCTTAAATACCTAGGGGTGGTAGTGGACAGGAATTTGAGGTTACGAGAACATATTATTCAGAGAGCAGTAAGAGCTAGTGAAACGGCAGTAGCCATCAACAGGCTGATGCCCAAAATTGGCGGAGGAGGCCAAATTAAGAGGAAAATCCTGAATGGTGTAGAGGACTAAATCTTCTTATATGCTGCTCCTGAGTGGTGGAAGACACTTCAAGGAGGAAGTACAAAATAGTGGCTGAACGCCTAAAATGGAAAGTGGCCATAGAAATATTCCGTGCCTATAGGATTGTCTGTACAACAGCGCTGAAGGTAATAGCAGAAACAATTCCTTTAGATCTGTTAGCAAAGGGGAGAAACAGCACTTATGGGATTGGTACGGAAAACAGGCTGAAGTGAAGAATAATCATAGTGGAAAAATGGTAGGAAAGATGGTCTTCAGAAACGAAGGGAGCTTGGACAAGGAGGTTGATACCGAACCTGGTCCCCTGGTACAACAGGATGCATGGAGAAGTAGATTACCACATCACTCAGCTCATCTCAGGACATAGATGCTTCCAATTTTATCTGCACAGAATAGGTAAGACTGCGAGCGCCCAATGCCGCTATTGTAGAGAGATTGATACGGCGTAGCATATTGCTTTCGAGTGCGTCAGATGGGAAGAACACAGAAGGAAAATGAACAAAAAAATAGGAAGGGTGGTGACCGAGGACACAATTGTTAACTGTATGTTGGCGTCGCAAGAGAATTGGCTGGCTGTCAATAAATATGCTGTGGAAGTCATGAAAAGGAAGGAACAAGACGAACGGAAAGATGAAGAGGAAAGGAAATAAACGACTATAATGGCAAGTATGCATGGGAGTAATGCAAAAGCGGTACCCATGCATATCTTAGAAAACAGGAGTGGTTTTAGTTAGGATATACTCCGTCAGATGCTGATGGTGGGAGTCCCACACTACCCGACGTGACAGAGTCAAAGCAAAGGGTGTTCATTAAGATTTTCCATTCACCGGAAGAAAAAGACAGTTGAGAAAGAGTTCCAAAATGATGTGGAAATTTGAGGCAAATTAAAGGTATAGCCAGAAATTCTCTTAAATGAACAATTTTTTCTTGGTCTTATTTCCTGATTAGATGTCGAATATTTTCATTAACTTTACTTTGACATTGTCTATGAAGAGTACCACTTTCAAAAACATTGAGATCAGTTACTTGATTCCGCCATTACTAAGGGATATAAACTATGTATTATACTATCACAAGAGTTCATTGAAAATCAGGATTGCGATTTCGGTCTCTCGACCATATTTAGCTGACAACAATCTTCATTTGTAATTCATTTCTCTGGCAAAAAACTCAAGAGAATATTGATAATCTTCCTTTCTAAATTTCATAGTATACTTATTTTATAACAAACCACAACAATCAAAGTATTAATTTGAGCATTTTCAAATATCCCAATGGCCATTTTGCTGGTTCGTTTGTGAATGTGAACGGTTTACTTAATCGCTACCTATCTTATTCATCTAATGAAAAGCAGAGTGAAATTTGACCCACGCGGATATCAATTAGGGTAAGCGTCCAGTAATTGAAAGACTTAGTCCTTGTGTTCCTGATTCCTTTCATCCTAAGGGATATCTTGATCTTGCGAACGTAAAGTACTAATGCGTCCTAGTTCAATTGTGTATACTGTACAGACCGCACGTATCCAACAATCGAGGTAGAGTATTTGCTTAAACACCATCAGTAAGCAATTCAATATGACATATTAGTCCAGAGGCGACTTTAGCCCACGATTATTCAATCCGCATTCTCTCGAATATGTCAAAATTAAATTAGAATTTTCCTTAGAGAAATTTAACTTCACAGTAAAATCACGTTCTATATAGAAAGTTTCAGGTGTGCAGTCATTAACTTCTACAGGAGATTCCTTAGCAGAATAGAAAAAAAAATTGCCCCTAAATATTTTCAAAAGTCATCCACTCTCGAGGATACAGGCTCATGAATTTCAGATATTTTTCACATTTCTTTTGGTAACTCTTGGTATTGCACCAACGGTCTTTTTAGGGATATTCATTGAGAAGATCTTTAAATTTCGAAATCGCAACCGTATTCGAGTAAAACTATGATTTATGTGAGAACGCGTTTCTTGAATGAACTGAAGTGAGGGTCGATAATCCTTAGTACGATCGCGGGGTCGAAACTGTCATCATAAAAAACTAGGAAAATAGCCTTTTAAAGTAATGTTTACGTCATCTTGACTTTGAATATCGGAGTGTTCATTTCATTTAGTGAAATTCAAATGACCTGTAACGTTTTGGGCCATCATATTACGGGTATTTTTAAGTTAAATCTAATGTTGCTGGGTAATTCACCAGTGGCGCGGTGCTCTGTAGCTCGTACGCTCTTGAAGATTTCATTTTTGTTCGAACGGTATTGTATTTAGAAAGTGAAAATCTACTTCAGCAATTTATTTTGAAGTAAACAGGGTGTCCCAATTTTCTATAAAAAAATCTTAGGAGGTTTTTCCAGATTGGAAGATTCAAGAGCGTCCTAAACTCTGCTATAATGTCTTTAAAATAGGTTTTTTTGGTGAGTAGTTTCGTCACAATATTTTTTTTTCCGTAAAAATTCATGAAAATAGGCTCTCACATCGTCCTTCGGCCAGAGAGGATGAATACATTTTTCCTCTCGTTTTTTTATTGCCCAAAGATAGCTTTATTGATGAATTGAAATAGATTATCCTCTTTTTATACATGAGTGACTCAAAAAACTATTGAATATTGTAATGTTAAAATATCATATCTTGATTTTTTCAAATGGAACATCCTGTATTTTATTATCCATGTCAACGCATAAAATATTGTGACATATTTTTGCAGAAGTAACATATTCTTTATCTTCGATCATTTTCGAAATATTCGATTATTTGTAAAAATTTTGATAAAAATTCTACAAACCGTATCAAACTCATCAACATGCATCATTATTATTATTATTCGCACAGAAGTTTTTTTTTCTGTAATGATTCAAGTAGTGAAAAATGGAACCTAAACAAGATAATTCTTTTAACGAATGATAAAATAAGATGATTGGAACGTAAATCGAGGTATGTGTTGGAATTTTTTATTTGTGCCTTCTGTCAGGTATCAGGACATATCAAATTCTGCATTTTACATGGTGAACTTATCAGTGTTTCGTTATTAAACATTGTTGAAGTGAGATTTGAACCCAATTTTCTCAATTAAATTACAGGTGTCATAGGAGTTTCTAAATTGAACGAAGATGACGAAAATTGATTATACGCTGATCAGTGGCGTACTGCAAAAAAGTTTGCAAGGGCAAAAGGAGACATGGCCGCGGAAAAGAAAATACTTTGTGAATTTCAGTTGAAATCTAGGAGCGAAATGATGGAGGCTGTACAACATAGCTTGCATTCCAAATTTGGGCTTGATATCCCGAAAACTGCAGAAGTTTTGAAGGAAATGTCAACACCCTGTAGCTCCGTAAAGAAGCTTTTGCTGACCTATGTTTAAATGAACTCATTTTCTCAAAACTGCACGTAGATTTACCTCCTCGAGTTGTGACATACTATTATGTAACACCCTGTATACCGATAAAAAAATTAAATGTTTTTCTCCACACAAATTATATATTGAAACATTTAATGTAGTTCTATAAACGTAACGAGAAAGCCTAATGTGTTACAAATTTTACCCTAACTATTTAGTTTTATGTTACATCCACAATAATTTATTTTGTTGGCCTGTGTAATTGGTTCCTCCCCAAATAAGAACTTTGAAATATTGAAATTGTGCGTGAATTTCTAGGCGCAGTACTGTTAATAATTAGAAAATGAGTATTGACCCAGAGAAAAGTTCAAAAACTTATTGTCATTTCCACACTAATCAGATACGTACTAACATCTCTATAAATATTCGAGGAATCTTATGTTTTCATCCATTCACGATTATGTCAACATGTTTTTCTCGACTAGGTTTCAATTTGATTCATCACGTAATTGAATAATCAAGCGGGCGAGAATTTCAGCTTGGGCATAATAAACTATTATGTCTCGTCGCTTTATTGTGTATGCGATTTCCTCATTAATTTCCTTTTCAAAGACTGTACATACCGTGAAGGAGACTGAAAGCTTTGTTAAGCGAAGCTGCAGAATATCTTGAAAGTAACTTTTCCTATCTTCCTTTCTAGAAAACCATCATTTGCTTCTGTAAATTCAAGTCTTTTTCTCATAGTTTCCTATTTGAATATAAAATAATTTCGTATGGAAGCAGAAAAATTTGAGATGCACAGGAACTCTTTTTGAATTAATTCGACTCTAAATTCTATGGACTCATTCATTTTCATTATTAATACAATGAAACGTCATGAAGGAGACGTATTTAAAAATTCTTAAGTTGGCTATAATAATATCGTTTTGAAAGAAATCCATATCACTGTGTCCTCCTTATAATACGTTCTGAAGATTTCGTCGAACAAAGTTTCCTTTAGAATTGAAAAACTCCGACGCAATGCTTCTCGAGGGCCCTAGTTGGAATACTCACTATATAAATATAAACATATCTGTGCTTTCTTGGAAGGCTTTCAAGACTTTGCATTCTTTTTGAATTCTTTCTATTTGATTCAGTACAATTCGTTTTAAAGGGTTTCATAAAGATGGAGAATGGAAGGATTCAACACCTCAAAAATGTTTAGGAAACACCTAAACATATCATTAAATTCTGAGTGCAAAGTTTCTGTTCAATCGAAATGTTTTACGTCCTGTCATTAAAGAGTAGAAAATAGTTTGAAGAATAAAATATTTTATTTTATGTCTCTTCAATATAAATTATGTAATGAAACAATAAGCACTCACACATAGAGAGAGATCGTACAAAAATAACAATTTATAAAAATATTTTCAAAAATATAACGTAAACCAGAGTAACTTTGCTCGAGTTTTAGGAGTTTTCCGAAAGAAACTGAAATAATTATTCGAAACATCATGAATATTGAATGAACAGCCATTGTATGATGGAATGAGATATCATAGATTTTATATGTAACAGTATATAGTTATGAAATCAATTAGTTTTTCTTTTATAGGTGGAAAGTAGAGGAAAGTTTCCTTTAAGTCGGTGTTACTTTGCTCCATCTTGAATTTTGAGTGAAATTCGCATATAATAACACTCGTCACCTTTCGTCGAATAAATGACTTATATTACTTGAAGTTCACTAACTTGATGTCACTGATTCTAAATATACCCTCATCGGTTTTTCTAACAGCTCTTGTTTTCAAGTTGTAGCTTTTATTGAAAAAACTTGGTGTGGTTTCACCACACTGTGGCTTCATCAGGTAGATACAAACTAATGAACAGATTTATTCCTTATATATTATTCTTATTTCCTACTTAATATTGCATTAGGTACAAGTACAAGGGATATGTTGAAATCCCTATTATATAATACTCCATTGAAGTTAAAATAAAATGATAATAAATAAATAATTATTTCAACTTCGATGGAGTATTATATCATAGTAAAAAGGTTTAATCATGGCTAATCCTCTGAGCCCTCTACTAGCTGAAATTTTCATGGATGATATTGAAAAAACTATCCAAGAACATCCGTTATTCAAATACTTCATTTATTGGTTTAGATCTGTCGACGATATCATTTGTTGTTTCACTGGCACAAACAGACAATTAGAGTCATTCAAAACATTCATTAACAAAAGTAACGAAAATATTAAATTCACGTTAGAGATAGAAACAGAACACTCCATTAACTTTCTGGATTTAACTATTACTAAAATCAATGGCAAACATGATTTTTCTATTTTTCATAAGCCATCGCATACATATTTTACTATTCACAGCTCATCTACACATCCTTATCCACATAAATTAGCTGCTTACAATAGTATGGTACATAGACTCATTGATATCCCAATGACACAAAATAATTTTATAAAAGAGCAAAATATAACTAAACAAATAACAGTCAATAACGGTTACAGTCCTAGTATGATTGAAAACATAATTTCACGCAAAAAATTTCAAAAAGCAATCCAGGAATTATTTCCAAGTATAGAAAGTTCTAACACAAAATACAACAGCTTAACTTATATTGGTAATCCTAGTCTGCAATTAAAATCATTCCTCTCGCATTATAATTTCAATATAGGATTCCGAACTGATAATTCTTCAGGCCGACATATCAAAAACTGCAAATCTAAAATTGATAAAGGTAATAAATCCGGTGTTTATAAACTGTCTTCCGGGGATTGTAATGAAATTTATATTGGAGAACTTTTAGAAATTTCAAATTTAGATTATCCGAGCACAAACGTAGTTTTAATTATCATAAATCAGATTTTCATTGTTCTAATCACTTACTCGAAGAAAACCATAACTTTAATGATAATTTCAAAATTTTACACAATGAAAATAATAGACAAAAACCTATCAATGGGAAATTTTAGAGATTAACAAAGAAAAGAATTGAGGTTGGTTACTTAATAGTGAATTAGATCTAGATCCTTCTCCTTTACTCAATCTTTTCAATTCATGAATTGAGCAACTAAATACGATGAGTTTTCCTACATACCCAAAGTTAATATATAAGGAATCACTCTGTATTTTGAAAAATTCGACATTAGTTTGTATCTATCTGATGAAGCTACAGTGTTAGTACTAAAGGTGAAACCGGTCAAAGTTTTGTTAACATACTGAAAATCTAAACATTAGAAATAAATAGATACATAGTTTTATTAGATGTGAATTATTCACCCTACTTAACATTGAAAATATTTTCCTGTTATTCATCCAACTTGTTCTACGATTTGTTTATAATACCATACTCATTCATTTGTCATTCTTGATAAAGCTGCTGTGTCAGCGAAACGTCGTCGAATTTTTCAAATGAGATTAAAGTAAAACCTTGTGTTTTTGTCTCATTTATTGGATCACATCAAGTAACGGCCTCCACAATTCAAATATTTCGAATTTCATCAAGTAACGATACCCTCAATCAAGTTAACTCAATTTATACTACGTTTTTACAAAATATTTATTTAACTTTCTATAATTTGATATAGAATTGTCAGGAGGAGTCTGTGTGAATGATTTGAATCAGGTTTGGTCCATTTGCAGACAGTATATATTCAAAGAATACCGTTTAAATGTGACAGAAATCGTCAGTGAAGCTCACAAAAATGACTTTGGGCATGCGCTGGAATTACGTGATAAGCCAAATATGACAAAAAGAAAAGAAAAACCGGTACAAAATTAATATGATTTGGAAAGAACCCGTTAACCACCATGATGACTGGTATTTTTGTTCGGTGAACATTAACCGAAAAAATCGAGCCAAATGGGAATGGCTGATTCTCAAAAAAAAAATTGAAATTGACGTCCTTAATGATTTTTACAAACCAGGATCGTTAATTACGAAAAGTTCTCTCCATCAAAAAAACTACTGTACTAGACATGCAATTTTATGAAACAAATTATTTTTTTATATGACAACCAAAGAAAATATATCCGAAAAAGTAGCCTAAAACTCATTTCCCCACAATGTGTCAACTGCTAAATCGTAAAATTCCTTACTTATTATCTTATTTTACTCATATAGGATAGTATTGAATGTACTGACATGAGTTTATTGTTTGAAAAATCCGATAAGAAATATTTTTAAATATAATTCAAATATTTTAATGAAAAATCGATCAGTCCCTCATCATTTTCAAACAATGTAATTGGAGCAAAATTTTGAGGCCTATCAAGCTTCACTGCATTTTTTTTGTAGTTGGCAACATTGGCTTCGACTGCATATACTATTTCGGACGGTTGAAGAAGAAATGTTTCGTAAAAACTAATTGGACTGCAACCTTTTTAAATATTATCTTTTTTCGATGTCATTCCCCCATATTATATAATAAAAAGTAAGCATTTTTATTTGATGATTATAACATATTTATATATGTTTCAGGTATCAATAAAATACTATACACAATTCGTAAAAAAAGGAAGGTTATGTTTATAAGCTTGTGGTCGTTTTTGTTTCGAATAAACCAACACCTTGACGACAAGAATATATTAGCAGAAAGGATGCAGAAAGAAACACCACGGGTGCAAGGAACAACTCATCATCGATTATGTGATAATAAAACAGGCACACGTAGGTCATCGGAATGTTCATTCAGCTTTTCTCGATTATCTGAAGGCATTCAATAGTACCGCCTATTCTTGGCTTGTTGAAGTATTGCAGATATAGAAAATTCAACCAGCCCTGGTAGAAATCTTGATGACAACAATGACACATTGGCGTACGTCTCTGCAGGTCAACATGAACAAGAAGTCAATTAAAACCGACGAGATACCCATACGTCGTGGAATTTTTTCAAAGGGACTCTTTGAGTCCACTATGGTTCTGTTTAGCTATGAACCCATTGTCCTCAATGCTCAATAGAACAGTTTACGGATTTAGGATAAAAACAGATAGGAATTATCATACAATCTCCCACCTGCTGTATATGGATGACATCAAATTATATGCTTCAACAAGAAGCAGTTGGATGATTTGCTGAAAACTGTCAGTAAGTTCTCGGCAGATGTTCATATGAAATTTGGGATTGAAAAATATAAGACCCTGAACATTCAAAGAGGGAAAGTCATAGATGGTGAAACACAACTTCCAAACGGTGATATTATACTTTCACATGAGGGATGGCGAAACATACAAATATCTGGGATACCAACAAGCCAGATTGCTAGACCAAAAACAATCAAAGGAGAAGATTCATTCAGAATACAGTCAGCGTTTGAAATCAATGTTGAACTCGAGGAATCTAGTCAAGGCAATTAATAATAAATCTAACCTACGCCATTCAATGGTTGATGAAAGGAGAAGTATTCGCGGAAAGAGAGGGATTCTTTGTGGGCATCCAAGACCAAGTGATCGCTACAAACAACTACAAAAAATTTATTCTGAAGGGCGGAACATTACAAACAGATAGGTGCAGAAAATGCCATATAAGATCGGAGACTATACAGCGAACAACTGGCCAATACGGAGTATCTTCACAGGCATAATCAAGTGTGCAACATTATCCATCAGAAACTTGCACACAAGTATGGACTTCTGAATACCTTCCAGCCATATAAATAAATATTTTAAATAAAAACATTTAAATAAAATTGGTGTATATGTTCACTTGAATTAGAATGGTTGCACCCGCGATTATTAAAAAAGTTAATTATTCATTGTTTACTTTTGGTTTGTTTAGAGTTTTTATTTTATGTTCGTTGGTAATTTAATACATTCAAAAATATTAAGGCAAAACATATTGAATGTATACGAATTAACAGATTTATGTTTTTGTTTGTGATCTGGAAAGTTTGGGCCAAATTTGTTGCACCTGCGATGTCTATTTGAATCTTTTCCTGGCTTTTAAAATATCATAATAAAATTTTTGTTTATTAATATAAGATCAACATTTTGAATTGAAGTCTTCTAAAGACTAATTTAATTAAAAATGTTTTTTTTAGTAAGGATAAACTAAATCAGGCGTCTAAATGTTGCACCCGCGATAATAGAATCGCCCAAAAATAACTAAAGTCAATTACAATTAGATTGCATAGACTAACTAATAAATAAAATTAGATTAATAAGATTGCAATGTATGCTCTTTTGCTCTTATCATTATTCTTTTAAATATTACATCATATGGATTTAATTATTATAGGTTTGCAATGGAATTGTCAAATTATTATAGTTTTGCAATAAACAAACATTGGTGCATTATGTAGTTGTTAATTATTGAATGATCATATTTCAAATCGTTCTCTCGAAATCTCTCATTTCCTCACTTTCGATTTTATTTTTGTCATTATATTCAATAAAAAGATGATCAATTTGATAAAGCTAATTTTGACATTTTTTAAGAATCACCCGAATATGCTTCCATACAGTCGGCACATAGACAAATTCTGAGGCCTAGAGGTTCCCCTGTACCTTAAGCTAATGTTCATAGCAAAGATTTATTGACATTGAGATGAAAACTGCTAGTAGTGATAGTGACTTTGTATATGACCTGAAATCGCTGAAATCATTCTTGATTGAATGATTTCAGCGATTTCAGTTAGGCGATTGAGTTAATGACCTAATCAAAAATCTTGCAAATTTGAAGTCTGCTTCAGAAATTCTGGCTTCCAGGCTAAATAGAACAAGAATACAAATCTATTTCGTTGCTTTTGGACAAAATTAAAATACAGAAATCAACAGGCTCATATGTGTGGATTCGAAAATGCTCCATTTTTTTAGGACAAGAGAGTGGTTCCACAAAGTATTCATGTTTTCGCTGCTTGTGAGATAGAAGAGAAAACAATCAACACTGGAATAAATAACCTACTAGATTGGTTCTACAAAGTATTCCTGTTTTTGTTGCTTGTGGGATAGAAAAGGAAAAATCAACACTGGAATAAAAAGCTTACTCGAGAGGCTCTAATTCTAAGGAAACAAAACGTGATAAATCCACCTTTAGTATCAAGGAATCGCATAATATTGTCTCCGTTGCATCTACAATTAGGGCTCATGAAACAATTTATTGAAACTCTCAACAAAATGGAAATTGTTTTCTTTTCTTGTCCAAAAAGCTTCCAAAATTGAGAGCCAAAAATATAAAAGTGGGCACTTCAAATGGGCCACAGATAAGATCATTAATGAAGGACACAAGTTTTACAGGAACTAGGACAAAGATTGAGAAAAATGCATGGAATGAATTTGCTTGACCTGTTCAGAATTTTAGAATTTTTTGGGAAATAAGAAAATGTAAGACTATTATCAACACGTTGAACAACTGATGAGTCACTTTCAAATGCTTGGAGGTAATATTAGCATGAAGTTACACTTTCTTCGTAACCACTTAGACCAGGGGTGCTCAAACTTGAACTGCTAGTGATCTACCTCAATATTTTTAGGCTACTAGCGATCGACTTTGAGAGGCTTCAAGTATGTGTGATGCTGGGATGTCGTACATACACGATACACACTAATCTAACCTAACCTACCAACCTAGGCAGGGTGTACCGCAGCATATAGCTCATATTAACTTTCCGCACAATATACATTATTGCAGTCAAGGTTTAGGTTAGGTTTAGTTTGATTCTTCTCTATAATATCAATGAAAAAACTCATGGTTATTCAAAATTGCAAGTTTATTGGTTGTTACAAAACGAAAAAGTTACATATGGTGTTAACTCAACTAAGGAGTGACTTTGGATGTGGAGGCGGTGCATACTCTTCATAAGATGGTAATCTAACCTAATCACTGAGTGCTAAACGCAAGCATGATGACATATGATCGTCAGTTAGTCGATTGAAATATTTTGACTTAATTATCTTCATTTCAGAAAATATCGACTCGCGCAGTTAGTTGACCCAAACTATGCCGTCGACTGAAAGGCGATTTTCCTTAGATTCGGGAATTTATCGTCAGATATAAAACACCAGAAATTTGTATCAGATGCTGTAGCTTTGAGATGTATATCTGATATAATCTGCACCAACTCATTTTCAACAGAACTGATTTGCTTTTTCAGTAGCTAATTCTTCAATGTTTTTACACGAAGAAGAATAACTCATAAATGATGCTATATTTGCCAATTTACTGCAATCATAAGAACGAACTTTGAATTGTCCCAAAACATTTGATAATTCAGCCTCATACGAATCATAATTCAACTGAGGAATCCTTGCTTTCAAAGACGAAAAATGTTTCAGATCCTTTTTTTCAGTTATCTATCATGAGTTGGAAGTTCTTTTTGAATGCGTTTACTGCGCTAATCATCTCAATAATAGTTATTGGTGTTTAAGTGCCATTTTTCGTTTTTCAACATCTGAGTGTCATCACCTCTTTCGTCTAGAAAAACTGTTATTTCGGGCAATAATTCTTGAAACCTTTCTAGTAATTTTCCGCGCCTCAACCACCTGACGTCCGTCTGATGAACTAAATCAGTGTGTTCAGCTGACTCTCTTTCTTTCAACTGTAACTGAACGAGCCGACGTTGCAAGCTACGTGCACTTATGGAACTCACAACTTTTGTAGTAATGCCCATAATTTCCTCCGTGTTTGAAACTCTTGAACACAAAACTTGTTGATGTATAATGCAATGGAATGAAAAAAATGAAAAGAAATCTTCATTAGCTCGACACAATACCACAAAACCGTTTTAGTTTCCAGTCATTGCTGTTGCTCCATCGGTTGTGATGCACACTAATTTATATATTGGTAACTTGTAGTTCTTTACAAAATTGAAGAAAACATCATATATATCTTCGCCACGGGTCTTCCCCTTCAGTCGAAAGATTGTCAAAAATTGCCAACATGTCTTCGAATACCATCCAAATAAGAAAATACAGCTGGGCAGTGTATGTCATATTGATGGGTTCGTCAAACTGTAAAGAAAAGTATGTACATTTCATGATATCATGTTCTAGTTTATCTGCCATGTCCTGACTCATGACTTCAATACGCCTTGTGACAGTCGGACGAGATAACTGAAGTTCTCTTATAGTAGACATGAGTTATGTTTTATTTTTAAAATCTCCAAATAAAGACTAACCCACTTCGATAAAGGCTTCCTTCACAATCGATCTATCTTCGAATGGTTTCTTGTGTTTCGCTAATATATAAGATATTTTAAATGACTTGATCGTAGCGGCTTTTGATTGTTTGGCTGGTCTTGTGAACATGGTTTGTTATTTTTTCAAACAAGATATCAAATCACGTACTTTTCGTTTTCTTAATTCACTCTGTGGCATAAAAATCTTCCCAACAAAAAAAAAAGAAAAATTCTTCCTCCCAATCTTTGTTAAAATGATACTGTTTTGATTTCTTCGCTGCACTAATTTCGTAGTATTTAAAAATAAACTTTGTATCGACATAGTATTGCTTTCAAGTTACAATTCAGAATGACTCCAATTCCTGCAGGCGCAACATTTGTATCGGCGTGAACGAAAGTCTCGAATGTCAGCGTCAAACGCGCCGCCCGAAATTTCTACAAAAGCGGCAAGAATAAAAAAACGCGGCTCTTCTTTGACGACTACCACGCGTTCCTCTAATAAAGCCTCCTTTTGCCGATCGAAGAGTGTTATTTTATTACGTAATAAATTTTTGTAGTTTAGTTACCTACTACTGAACATTTTTTCTTCACGAGAGCTATTGAAAAAGCACTCGCGATCGACCGTTTGAGCACCCTGGACTATTTTCCTGTTAATCTTGCGGATCTAAATGAAGAGCAGCGCGAGCGATTTCACCAAGATCTTCGGACTATGGAGGACCGCTATAAAGGCTACTGAGCATTCAGAACAGCTCACTGACTACAACATCAGCAAGAATACTTCACAAAATGAGGTTTTTTCAAATTTAATACGATGAAATCGATTCTGAGAAAGTTGTGGTTTACTGTAAAATGTGCCATCTTACATGTTATACCCTAAATCAATCATCAGATTTGCTGTTGGATGGTGTAACTGCTGGAGTACAGTTAACTGATGTTAAGATTAACACCACCAAATTTACTTATGGTTTTGAAAAAAAACACTATTTTGCATTATAATACAAAAACCATTCAACAGAATAAAATTTTGATTTCATCCCTGCAGTCTACTCGAAAAAGGCTTCTAGAATGTAGAAATAGTTTCCTCTAATTTTGAAAGCAACCGTGATTTTTGCATATGGTAGCAGCGATCCGTTTACACCAATGAATGTCATTGAAAAACGAGGACTGAAATGGCTGGTCAATATTTGCAGTATTTCACATAGCTGCTGAACTTTTGTTCATTTCGAAAGAAATTTTCTCATTCTACCTGGAAAATGTTGAGAGTCAACTAAACCTACCAAAGAAATGACATATCATGAAATGTATACATATTCAATATTTTGAGTACGGTTGGTAGAGCCTGGAATGGTTATCTAACAAATTGCAGAATCGAGATAGATACACAGTGAAGGAAAACATAGAAGCCTCGCTGTAGACCAGTACTTGAAGAAAGCAGCAATAACAAATCGTAATTTTTCACTAATGGGCATTGCGCTTCAGAAATACTGAAACTGGAATAATCTTCCGCGTGGTTGCACGCGATTGTTTTAAAGAATACCGGCATTCATGGTAACGTATGTGGATTCCTGTAGTTCGATAGCAGTGGGCCTAAGTACATAATAACTGAACCAAAAATTAATATGAGTGCCTTTTCGCAATATGAATCGAAATTTTACTTCTATCGTTCTAATGGGCGTATGAAGGATTAGAATAAAAGTATTGCCTTGTGTAGAAAAATTTCGAAAGTCGATGACAGGTTTCGGTAGAAGATTATGTGAAAAACACACTAAATTTTAACGAGATTGAAAGAGAGCAATAGACAGCGCGACCTCCAGATTTAAAGTGAATTCGAAACGTTTAGAAGACGTCGGGGCAACTTATAAAATTTCTGAATCATCCTGAAACCCCCGAGTTAGAAGCAGCCATTCACATGCAAATAAAAATAAATACCCAAAATTCGATAGACAATTCAATTCCTAGAATACCAAGACGAGTTAAGAGTACCGCATGCACTAGTGGGGGTCTCACTATATGTTAAACATTAAAAGACGTAAGACTGGTGAAGAATAGTATATTTTCTTCAATTTGCATTTCTCATAGTGTTTCTTTGACTTCACCGTCTGATTATGTTATACAGTTCTTGAAAATAATTCATTAACTCGTTAGCATACGATACAGTACACGATACATGGATTCAATTCAAGACTTTATTTTTAGATGCGAATTCTGAAAGTCCTTCCCTGAATCGATCTCATCCTTCATCTTTGTATGGAAATCCCTTACGTTCCCATTTATATATATATTTCTCTGCCTCGTTTCCGACGATCTCTCCAAATATGAACCTGAGTTCATCCAAAATAAACCAGGAGTAAAAATGCTGTTTTCGAAATCCAAATATTCAGTTCATGCAAGTTTATCAACCTCTGTGCATACTTTCATTTGATTTGACTAAATAAAACGGTAGATACAATATTAACTAGGATACTTATTAAGTGAGTATAAATTGGGATGAAAGTAGTTTATTGGTTGGTTTAAGTTTTTCATCTAACAGCCACACACATGGGATAATCGCTTATAGTGGCCATGGAATCGGACAGATTCTTGAAGTGAAAACATTTTCCTTTCACATTGGCAACATACCAACTAGGTATCCGAATATAAAGTGAAATAATAATTTGAATCAATTGAATTATGAACTGTAAAGTTTAACTACCAATCTGATTTTTTATAATGTTGAGTAGGAATCGAGACATTTGAAAATACAGGGTGTTACATAATAGTGTATCACAACTTGAGGGGTAAATCTACGTGCAATTTTAAGAAAAAAGTTCATATAAACATAGGTCCGCAAAAGCTTCGTTACGAAGCTACATTGTGTTGAACTTTCCGAAACAAATTGGTTTTACAGCCTCAATCATTGAACGTCCTAAATTTCAACTAGAATGAACAAGGTGTTTTCTTTTCCGGAGCCATGTCTTCTTTTACTCTTTCGAACTTTTTTGCAGTACGACACTGATGAGCGTAGAATCAATTTTCATCATCTTCGTTCGACTTAGAAACTTTTTTGACAACTGTAATTTTTTTTGTCTCGCCAACCGTTCTCAAGCAAGAAATTATTAGACGATTGTATGCATTCGGTGAATTGAAAGCACTTCTAAATAAAAAAAGACTTTTGAAGTTATCGCTGTAAGAAAAAATGGTTAATTTTAAACGCCGAATTGGCTGATATCCATTACATCTACGGTCTGGCTGACGGAAACACAACAGAAGCTGGGCGATTATATCAGGTGCGCTTTCCGAATCGAGTAACACCAAACAGGCGAACATTTTCGAATATCCACAGAACGTTGAGGGAAACTGGTACTCTTCCTGCAAATAAACATTTAAAATGTGCAACTCAAACTATGTGAACTCCAGATATTGAGGAAGCAGTTTTGAATTGTATTGATTTGAATCCTCATGTGACTACAGGAAAAATTAGAAATCAGTTGAATATGTCACATGTTCTAGTTTGTAGGATTCTCCACGACATTTTATTGTACCCGTTTCATATTCAACGCGTCCAAACTCTACTTCCTCGAAATTTTCCTTCAAGACTAAATTTCTGCCGATGGTTCTTAGATAAAATTAGAGAAAATGCTCATTTTGATAGTGAAATAATGTTCACAGACGAAGCTAACTTTTCTAGAACTGCTGTCACAAATTTTCGCAATAATCATTATTGGGCTGATGAAAACCCACATTTGATTGAAGAACCTTATCATCAGGAACAATTCTCACTAAATGTCTGGGTCGGAATAATTGGCAATTATTATTCTGAGTTTATTGTCAACAACTTGGTTTTCACAACTCATGTACACAAAAAATTGTATAGGAAAATAAAGCAATATTATTGTTATTATTATTATCATTTGTTTGGGCCATTTTTTTTGCCTAACAGACTAAACGTTTCCGCTTATCGGCAATTTCTTCAGTAGTTCTCATATTCTCTTTTGAATGATTATTTGCAAAAATAGTACCTGTTTCCCTGAACCTTCTATGGACATTTGAAAATGTTCACCTGTCTGGTGTTACTCGATTTGGAAAGCGCACCTGATATAATCACCTAGCTTCTGTTGTGTTTCCGTCAGCCTGACCGTACATGTAATGGATATCAGCCAATTCGGCGTTAGTAAAATTAGCCATTTTTTTCTTACAGCTATAACTTCAAAAGTTTTAAAAATAATCGTTCATTTAGTAAACAATTAGAGCATACACTGGTTCAACTTTAGCAACTGTCAAAATAAATAAATAAATGCAAAAAATCTAAGCCTACTAGTCATTTTCTTTAATTAGAAGTGCTTTCAATTCAGCGAATGCATAAAAAATAAGTAAAAATAAAATAAAATCGTTTAATAATTTTTGCTCGAGAACGGTTGGAGATACAATAAATTACAGGTGTCAAAAAAATTTCTAAATTGAACGAAGTTGACGAAAATCACTCCAAATAAGTTTGAAAGGGCAAAAGAGGACATGGCTCCGGAAAAGAAATCACCTTGTAGATTCTAGTTGAAATTTAGGAAGTGTAATGATGGAGGCTGTAAAAAATAGCTTGCATTCCAAATTTAGGCTGAATATCTCAAAAACTGCAGGAGTTTTGTAGACAGAACGAATTTTTTCTGGAAATTTTAACACCCTCTCCGTACTTGACAATAGCTCCGTAACGAAGCTTTTGCGGACCTATGTCTATATGAACTTTTTTCTTAAAATTGCACGTAGATTTACCCCCTCAAGTTGTGACATACTATTATGTAACACCCTGTATATCGAAAACGAATAGCGTTTCCCTGTATTTTTAGTGCCGATTCGAACTCCTCTAGGTGTACTCTAACTACAGTTAAGCTATGTACGATCACTGGTGAATCGCCCTGTATAGGATGAATTCTAACAAAATATGCTTGAAAGAGGATGCCCGCTAATGAAAAATTCATAAAGTACACCATCCTAATTGAAATAGCAAAGTTGTAAAGGATGTCCGGTATACCCGGAAGTGGTACCGCTCTGAAAACAATTGCAAATTGTAGTTCAGTATCCATTTACTCTAATTCTTTAATTTTCTTTATTCTCAACTCATGGGAGAAGGCCTGTTATAACATGGTTATGTTGACTCCCTTCTAATGCCAAATTTTGAAATTCATCGATAAACCAGTTCCCTGATAGTTCTTCAACGCCGACATCCTGTACTTTACGAGCATACAATAAAAACCCATGAAAGTAATAGAAAAAAGTGCAAAATAATAGATTTGAACTTCGCCTTTCCAATATGCAAACAGATCAGCAATCTTGAAAGAACTGTCGTATCTCAGCAAATGCTATCATGAACACGTTGTGAGAAAATTGGACCACATTTATAGCAGATTCAAATTCATGTACTTACTGTTCGATTAATCATAGAGCGTCAACATTCGCGCACAGAGATTTTCGGTCCCAAAAAACAACTAGAAAAACTCACGATTGTCCGAAAGTCGATCCCAAACTGAATGAATCGAGATACTAATCAGGTAATCAAGTTTTCTAGGGCACATGATGAGTTTTTGTCACGCCCTCGTCGCTGAGGCATATCTCCCGTGCCCCCTTGTCCCCTTACATCCGTACCGATCTGTATTTTTGTCAGCCTGGCTTGCATAGAAGTGGGCACGCGTAATTAGCGTTTTGTGAAATTGCTTCCTGAATGGCCATCGGTGAATAATTGACATATAAAGAGATCATAGACGGTGATATTTTCGACTGATTTTAATATTCAAACTGTGAGAACTAGATACTTATTTCACAATTTTATGCTTTACTAGGAAAATGATTTTGGCTTCTTTTTGTCATGAAGTATCTATATTATTAGAATAAATGAATATTTCATTGAGAAAAAAAGCATAATATTGAAATCGTTGGGAACGACAGCAGCCAATTTAATTTTTTCGATTTCGGGTATCTTATAGGTTTACATGATTTTTTTTTCGAATTTGTTGGGAAAATACCAAAACGGGGTTTGAAAAAATAAATTATATTATTACATGGTCAAGTTATATTTTTTAGTAAAATTCTGTTTGAAAAAATGAGAATCTTCTTCAGAAACGGTGGATAAATGAAAATAATCTGACATAAACGTGCTTTTTAAACTGAGGATTTCCCCAATTTCATCAGCCATATATCGAAAAGGACAGTGGTTCGACAAATCTTTCTTATTTTAGTAGAGGAATCACCACCAAGAATGATTTCGAAATAAAGATTGACACAGCCCAATTCCTTGAACCAATAACAAAACAACAAATAACTTGAGCACCTAATAAAAACTTCGACTTCCGACAGATAAAGGGTTCTTCGCTTCCTGTGCTGTACTTGGCTGTCTAATAAAAGTAATTGAATTGCTAGTCAATTGAACCTACCAAATCACTGTATCAAAATAAATTTTCTTTCTTTAGATTTCACACAAACATAAAACTGAATATTCAAATCTCTGAGGTAGAAAACAGTCAAATAATGAATTAGAAAATCATGACTGACCACAATTAGAAATTTCGCTGAATGCAGACGTTTTTCTGGCAATAATAAATGTGATTCCTGCAGGGGATAAACTTATATCGATATTTGTCATGTTGATTATGGATAATATTGTTATTATCGTATTAAATTAATCTATGTGTTTTTTGCTTCACATGTACCATAAGGGATTTTGCGTCTGCTCAAATATTTCATCGGCTGTTCCCATCAGTTTGATAAAAGCCGGGTAAAAGCTCGCCAAGGGACATCTCATTGGGCTCCTCACTCTGACCCACTCAAAAACGTCCTTACTATTCTGGTCGTGCCAATATATATTTCTATAAAAAAGGGATACAACCCAGATGAATTGCCCATATATCTGTTCACGCAATCAAACTGATTTCATCTTCATCAAATAATATAAATCCACCACCCGGTAATTAATATCATTGCCAGGCAATGATTATAATCAAAACATATCCCGGAATCATTATATATTAGCATAACGTTAAATGTTATGAGAATATACCCATCTACCAGAATATATACAAACTATAGCATCTTAAGACAATGACATCAATGTTGCAACGAGTAGTATCAGAGGCTTTCTCCCCGGAAAAACCCAGTGTATGGATCTTAGTCAAGTAACACTGAATGTGACTCATTCATAGTTTTCTTTGTGTGAAGTGATGAACGATCGAATAGAATACTGCTTTGAATATAAATATGATAAAATTGTCACCAAATAAATATTACATTTATATATACAAATAAATAAAATGTGAAATGAGATTCTGAGCAGTCTAAACTAAAGGGAAAACCTATGACTCTACCTCATTATTTTTTTCGGAAAGAAACCTACGAAGAATATTACAAGATTAGATGACTGTTATCTTCTGTAACTGTTCAAATAAATTTTCTTTAGACCTAAAATCTCATTATTTTCGTGAAGATTCCTAGGAATAAAAACTGTTGTAGAAATAATAATCGGTAGAAGCAATATTTTTCACATTTTTTAATCTCGTCGGCAAACATCATATATTCAGAAGTTTTTGTATTTATTTTGTATGTTATGTGTGTCGGGTATAGCAATATCAATTATATATGTTATTCGATTCTGTTTATCAGTAAGAATGATATCTGGCCTATTGTGTTTTACAGCTTGCATTGAATTGTTTTATCAAAATAAAGTTTATATTTCTCGTTTTCACAAATAATCTGTGGTTCATACTTGTAAAATTTTTTCTTTTGGGAATGAGGTCATTTTAATTCCTAGATTAAAATGAATAATATTATCGACGGCATTATGTCTCTCAAATAATTCGTGAGGCAAGGACTGAGCAAGATAATAATATATGAAAAACTGTTTCTGAAAAACAAAAACATCTACTGCAGGAATCATCTATATTTTGCTTGATTATGTGTTTTCTATAATTCCTCATGGAAACAACCTGATCCTGGAACGAAATTGCCAAGCCTTCTGTTTCAGCGAACAATTCTCCAGATACTAACCATCTATTAGATGCGTTTTCATCAATATAATCATTCTTCAATACTTTTGGATGATTTTCGTGTAATTCCTTCTGCATCCAACTTTCTCTTTTAGAATTATTATAAAATATATCAAAATCTATTTTTTGCATTGTCAAGTTCAGAGGTGTAAGATTATAATCTGAAGTAACAACAATATCATGTAATTTAGACGTTCTCTATTTATCATGAAAATGAGAACGTAGATGAAAAATCTGTTTACTATGAAGATTGTTCAAATCAGTTAATCCACAATTTCCAAGATGTCTAGGTAGTGTAACTCTTTGAATAGCTGACTTTGGGTGGTGCTTACGATATTTACAAAACATTTTCCTCGTTTGACATTGTAATTCATTTAGATCAGTTTTAGACCATTTAATAATTCAAAAGAATATATATGAATAGGAACTGTATAGGAGTTGAAAGGGTTTTACTAATTAAATGACTCTTGATGATAATTCTGAGTCTGTTGTAATATAAACTTCTAATACTTCTTTCAGTGCTGCTATGGTTAATTGTTTTCTCTTGAACAAATCCAAGATATTTATATGTATCTCCTTGATGTATTGGCTCGATTTCGACATTGGAAATCTTTATATAATCAGAGGTGCAGCTAGGAGTGGGAAAATGATATGTGCCGGTCAAAGGCTCGCCAAGGGACCTCTCATTGGGGCTCGTCACTCTGACTCATTCAAAAATTTCCTTACAATTCTGGTCGTCTCAAGAGTTGCCTCCTTCTGAGCACTGGACACCAATGTACTATCCAATTTCAATATCATCGTGTTTTAGTACTCACTAATCAGGAGCCGTTTTTTCCTTGAAGTCGAAGATCGCTATATCAGGTCGGTTGTGTATGACTGGCCTGTCTATCACCAATGTTGTGTACCAATAGATATTGTGGGTGTTATTATCGAGTCTGGGCTTAGGTTGGTACAGATACGGTGCCTAACATACGCCTCAGTTGTATGCTATGCTCTGATATAACCTCACCACAGCATTGTACCTCCCGAGATAGACTTTTGGCGCGATAATGAGGCAGCTAGATATCATGTGCTGTATCGATGAGGGAGACCAACTTTTCCGATTTCTATCCCCGTAACTTCAATCCCATACCGGAGTCAGCACAACCCCCTGATTTTGAATAGAAATGAGGGGTGTTGCCCTAGCTGATTTTGAAGATATTATTAAGTACTATCTGACCCTAAAATTTCGCTTCTAAATTTTCATCGTTAATGAAATGGAAGCTGAAAGAGTGGAACAACACTTGTGATTAGTTTGTTAAGTTCTGCAAATGG
This sequence comes from Cryptolaemus montrouzieri, assembly GCA_013387265.2. Lineage (NCBI taxonomy): Eukaryota > Metazoa > Arthropoda > Insecta > Coleoptera > Coccinellidae > Cryptolaemus > Cryptolaemus montrouzieri. The sequence continues at coordinate 51,790,587 of JABFTP020000001.1, read as the reverse complement.
GCACTATTCACTTCCGTTCAGTAAAATAAGTTTTGCTCAAATCATTCACGTACATTACTGAGCATTTCTGGTTCACTTTGACGGTATTCCTTAATGATCCGAATTCGCAAATCATCCAGTGACTCAGGTTGGATAGCGTTGTAGATTTCAGGTGAGCCCATAGAAAAAAGTCCAGTGGCTCCAGATCTGGTAATCTAGGTGGCCACTCAATAAGTTTCTTTGTTCCAATTCAGGCCTGAGGAAAATTTTCATCGAAGAACTGACGCACAGGTTGAACGAAAAGAGGTGATGTGCCATCGTGTTGAAAAATTATCGTTTCATAGTCTTCTTCATTCTCCAATACTTGCACGAGGGCTTGATAAATAGCGTTCTTTAATAGTTCTAGATAAATTTCGCCAATGATTTTACCGGGTATAAAAAAAGAGCCGATGATGTGATTTTCATAAATTCCCGCCCAAACATTTAACTTTTGGGGATGCTGAATATTTCTTCCCGAAATAATCTTTGATTTTCATCTGACCAGTACCGACAGTTATGCCTGTTTACACTGCCGTTAAGTTAAATGATTACTCATGCGAAAAACAGATATTGAACATGTTGTTTGGATTATTGTTAGTAATCTCACTGACCACTTCACAGAACATGAGTCGGCAGTCAAAATCATCCTCATCCTCAAGGATGAAACTTGTTTTCTTAACATTCTCATGGTTTTTGTGCGTGTTACACCAGACACATTGGACAATTTCTTAGTACTAAGGGTCGGATCTATCGCTACGTAAGCCTAGACAGCCACTTCCCTTTTTTCGACTCCTTCATGCACCCTCGTTTTGTAGCCGAATGAACCGTAGCGTCAAATTTAGCAACCAGTTGCACAACGTAAGCAGCAAATAAATTTTTTTCAGTATGTCGTTCGTTGAATAAAGCCGCTGTTAATTGAGCAGAGTCGCTATTTCTAAGAAATAATTTTATCATTTCCACCCTTTTTTCTATGGAATACACCATTTTAATCCTACTACAAATTCACAATCGCTTTGGCACAGTTTTAACGTTCCTGAAAATTCACGATAGACTAACGAGAGACTTTGGTAAATCAAACAACTGATCTGTCTACTTCTCCAATAAAAAATTAACAAATAGATGAAAATATTGCATACCTCGAGCATAAGCAATCCATACACCAGCATTCTTTACTGCATGGAAGTGAATGGTGCCCATTGTCAGCACTTAATAAACTAATCACAAAAGTTAGTAGTCATCCACTTTTTTACCTGCCATTTCGTTAACGATGAAAATTTTGAAGCGAAACTTTACGGTCAGATAATACTTGATAAGATCTTCAAAATGAGGTATTACAACACCCCTCATCTCTATTCAAAGTCAGGGGGTTGTGCTCACCCCGCTGAGGAATTGAAGTAATGGGGATGAAAAAATCGGAAAAGTTTTTCCACCTCGAATCAAAAATCGACGGGTCCGAGCAATTCTCCATATTTTCATTCTTAAAGGTTCTCTAGATCGCAAAACTCAAATTGTATATAAAAGTTTATTTTGTTTTGCTAAGCTGATTCCCCAGACTGAGGAACGAAATATTCCTTTGACTATAGGCTCTGACGCAAAGGTTTTTTCCAGATCTGGCTGGCTGAGTATATTTTTATGATTCGCCTTTTCCGGAAATCTAGTATCTGGTCTCTTTTCGCTAAATTCAATTGAATTAATTTGGGATTCTTTAACTTTTAAGATGTTCCATATCTAGTAGGTATCATGTTATGTTTACGAATTATTTGATAGAAAAATGCATTAGCAAGATGTTGGTATGAAAGAAGATTTCCCAAACGAAATTTTTTAAATAAATATTTTTCGATTTCCTTCATGTAACACTATGTGTAACTGGATGTTTTAAGATTAATCTCAAACCATAAATCCGCCTGGAAGGTTTCAAGGCTATAACTGTCATATCAGTATGACATAGAAAGATTTCAAGCTCTTTTGCAGTGGAATTTTCAGCCCAGGGTGGCATTTCGCTTAGGTTTTTCAGTTCAAATGGTACTGTTCAGTCGAAAAAATTCATTTATTGAAAAAACAAAATCTGATAGGAGCTCTATCAAACACTTCCATAACAATCATTTGTAAATCGCAGATAATCACAAGCCATCGCAGATGTTAGACGTCAGGACGAGTTTTCTATAAACGCTCTCAAAGGAATCATTTTCCTAGACAATATCAATGCGGAAACAAATAAAAATTTGTTGGCACTCTTTCTCAACCGTAATATCTGATTCATCCATGACGGTGCATCTACTCATTTTTGTCTGATGACTCGTCAACATTTGAAAATTTTACAGGACATTGGATATGGCAGCTAGGTCCTCAATCAACCTGTCAATGAACCTAGATAGCACATTATTCACGATTGCGACAGTATTAGAAATAGTCCTGAATTTTTCGAATGGCTGTACCAATTTCTTATGAGGAGAAAGTATGTATATATGCTGAGGGGGCATTTCCAACTCTTATAATAAATGTCTCTTTCGTTCATACAAACTCGAATGAAATATCACTATTCTTCATGAAGTCATTACTTTTTGCAAAGCACAGAGGATATTGAAAAAGTAAGTCACTGAAAAAAAATCAAATAAAATTAATGCCGTTATGAAAGACAGTTTGAACTCGAATTTTTCCGATTCCGAGTTTCTTGAAATTTTGACTGCGGTTGCTTACTTAATTTATTTATATTTTATTTAACGAGATCTTGAAAAAATATTCATTTGTTGGTCGGGTTATACTCCCCAAAATGGAATCAGCTATTGAAATAGATCCTCTTACATACACCATATATATTCGGGAGTAATCTCATTTCAATTGAAAACAATTTGATGAATTTGAAACCCACTGGGAGATATTGTTACTGGACATTAGAACTCATAGAGTTGAGCGAAAGGATCATCTACAAAATTCTAATATTACTTTTCAATCAGAATTTTATCGGTATTCGAAACTCGTTGCTGAGTGAGCTCCATTCGAATAAAAGGTTTCATAGAATTATATAAAAAATATTGGTTTGCATGTGGACATGTTTGCCAAGTGAATGTGAACGTTACTCGTACATTAGTAATAAAATCCAATCGGCTGTTCACTGAACCGTCATTTCAAAGCTGAAGGTTGGTTAAGTTTATACAAAACTTTTGTTTGAGTTTCCATTCAAATAGGTACGAGTTAACATTTCCGTTCGAACCAATCCCACAATCGGTTTAAATGAGAATAAGCCATCAGTGCATGACTGCTGACGTTTTCAGATTACTATATTCAAATGATGGATTTTCAATCTTTTTTTGGATATATGGATATATGCTGGGAAGCTACGATTGTAATTGTAGATATCAGAAGGAGATAATGTCTATCCACTCATGCAGTTCACATGCTGAATTTTCTTAGAATTAAGTTTCGATATTCTAAATTGTGAGTTTGACAATAAGAGATATGGACTGAAAATAACAATTAAGTGTCATGGACACCCTTGAACAGGTCTTCTTTGATTTTCAATTTTGGACTTCGAACAAAGTTTATTTGCAATTTTTATATGGTTCCGTTTGTGCCCAACTCTCAATAACAGATAAATAGATACTAAGGTTGAGTGTGCGCTGATTAACAGCCCTTGCAACCCAGTGGTCTGTTGAGATACACTCTGACCTGAGTTTCACCTAAAAGCTTTATCATTCTTGTGAAAGCCTGAGATTGTCCCTAACTAGGCGTTCGCACATGACGTGTTCTATCGATTCTATCTTCCTCTCACATAGTCTGCATGAGGAGTCCCCGACAATCATAATTTATTGAGGTGATTTCTGACCCAACAGTGCCCCGTAAATATAGCAATCAGAGCTATAAAGTCTAGTCAGGAGAGTTAAACCAAACTTGGTCTTCAGCGATAGAAGGTCCACTGATGGCCAGCTGAGAATGTTTCAGATCCTTGAGGCTCAGCCAGTGCTCTCGTTACTTCAGGTCCAAGAACCGGTTATTCTCCAACCTTGCGGTCTCTAGGAAAATTCCAAGCCTTGGTTCCGCTACGGTGAATCCAGAGGCTGTTCCTTGAGAGGCCAATGAGGCCACTTTCTCATTGGCCTCTATACCCGAGTGGTCCAGAATCCCCTTGGTCAAAATCGATTCTCTTCAGAGAATCTTTCTCATTCAAACGTTTGGACATCATCGTCCTACATCTGTGAACTAACACCTCGAAATTCCAAATGAGAGAGGAGTTATCTAATACTTCTTTGAAAAGTAGTTCAATTTACTTCATTTTTTTTTCATCGACGATCCAGCTACTCTCTACATATCATGCTAAGATCTATCAAGTAGATTTTGTTCGAACATATTCTGCTGATCTGATATGGGCAACTGGAAGCGTGCAATATCATCTTCTTAAAAAGAGGCTAGATTTCTTCTGTTTGAATCAATGGCATGTGTCAGTTTGTCCGAAAATTTTTGCCACATCTGCTAGATTCAATTTCTTTTGGTTATTAGTTAAACCTGTCTTGCGTTGGTAGTATTTTCCATAGTTTTGATGATGAAAGTAGAGAATTTAACTATGTATTATACTATCGCAACAGATTTATTAAAAATCAGGATATCAATTTCGATTACCCGACCATCTCCGGCTGACAACATTTACTGAACTGAAGTTGAGGTGTTTTTAATTTCTAAGATTAATTGAAAACCCTAGAAGCACAAAAGCCAGATTCTTTGAAAAATTCACATAATATTCAGACCGCATCCGTTAGATCATTCGATGGTAGAGTTAAAGACTATTCAGTTGTTGATTTATCAATTTCTCCATTTAGTATGTTAGGGAAAGGTCACAAATTCAACCCCAACATCTCATCCAAAGACATGAAAGAAACTTTGACCACAATAGCACTAAAACAACTCGATGAGCCTCATTCAAAATCATTCAAAATCATTCAAAATTGACGAGATATTTGACAAAATATGAAAATATAACACAATATAACACCATAAAACAAATGAGAAAAATCACAGAAGCATATCGCTTCTCAGCATCCTAACAAGCTACATCGGGATATCCTATCGATTCCAGAAAGGGCGCATCTCGTCAGGAAGTCAGGAAGGATTATTCATTGATCTACGGATTTTGGAATAATTCTTTTTGTACATATGTAGACTCCTCACGAAGATTGTCGCGGAAGATATTTGTCTCATCAAATATTTACCGACGGGAGGTTTTATCTCGGAAACAGAGGCCTAGAGCACCATTCCAACGAGATTATTTCGCTCGTTTTGTACCGTTGATGTGATTCACGGACCGGCGAAAGATGTTTCCAAGTGTTGGAATTTCTAACAATCTCACATCTGTTTGTTACTGTTCGTATCTTTCTCGAAGTCCGGTAGTGGGTTCACCGTCTCGGTCCATAGGGAGCGACTCTTGTACGTATGTACGCGATGCGTCCTTTCTGGAATTGAAAGGGTACCCCGAGGTTGCCTGTTAGGATACTGAGAAGTGATATGAGATACTGACGAGCTCCTAATGAGGACGAAACTGCAATCTGCTGCTTCGTTTCTCGGCAGCCTGCTTAGTTGCACTATTGGGCTCTTGGGGCTGCGTGCATGGCGGACAGATTTTGGAACTAGCTCTTGTCAGGAAGGATATATATATATATATATATATATATATTCTTGGTGCCATATATATATATATATAAATCTACTTCAGCAATTTATTTTGAAGTAAACAGGGTGTCCCAATTTTCTATAAAAAAATCTTGGGATGTTTTTTCAGATTGAAAGTCCACTTTTTTGTTGAAGATTCAAGAGCGTCCTAAACTCTGCTATAATGTCCTTGAGTAATAAGTTTTTTGGTGAGTAGTTTCGAAACAATATTTTCTTTTCCGTAAAAATATCATGAAAAGAGGCTCTAACATCTTCGCATGCTCCTTCGGCCAAAGAGGATGAAAACATTTTTTTCTTTCGTTTTCTTATTGCACCAGGATAACTTCATTGATGAATTGAAATAAATTATCCTCATTTTATACAGGAGTGACTCAAAAAAATTATTGAATATTGTAATTTTAAAATATCATATCTTGATTTTTTCAAATGGTAAATCCTGTATTTTATTATTCATGTGCCATATTTTTGCAGAAGTAACCTCATCTTCATCTTCAACCATCTTCGAAATAAAAAAAATAAACTAAAATAATAAAATCAGAGGCCCTGAAAGAAGAGTTTCTTAGTATATATAATTATACTTGATCAGAGAAATGGGGATATTTAAAGGTAGTCGTGTATGAAATACGTAATAAATTGGTTAGTGGTGAGATGATCTACAAGGTGTTGAACTATTTCAGTAAGTGTTCGAAATGTTGTCCGTTTCTTTGTAGACACAACTCAATCCTACTGAGGAAAAACCGTTGAACTCTCGACAACATTTGCGGGTTAACTGACTGAAAGGCGTCGACTTTTCTCTGTCTCATATCCAACTGTGTTGTAGAATGAATCTGGTAAACGATGCCCTTAATATAACCCCACAAGAAAAAATCTGACCTTGTATGGCCCGGAGACCTAGCTGGCCATCTGACAGGACCACCACTTCCTATCCATTTGTTTGGAAATACATGATTCAAATGCTCCCTAATCTGAAGTGAGTAATGTGCCGGTGCTCCATCCTGTTGAAACCACAAATCTTGCCTGAACTACGTGATAGTTGATATTCATAATGAATGATAAAATTAAACAATTTACTATGTTTTAACTATCACTAATTTATTGATGTAAAGATTGACAAAAATTTTGACTTTGGTTGGACTGGTTTCGGACATACGTCCATTATCAACAACAAGATAATGAAAACTGAATACTCATGTACAATACAGGAATTACTATCATAAAATGCTAGTAGAGGTCACAGTAACTTGAATAATGGTGATTGGTAGGTAATTAAGTCTACCTGGTCGTTAAGGAGCTTAACCCTTTCTACCCTAGATGCATTGAATATATATATATATATATATATATATATATATATATATATATATATATATATATATATATATATATATATATATATATATATATATATATATATCAGCACAATTTTCATATAGATACGTAGACAATAAACTAGTATGTTTCTTTTTTCTGATATTGGTATCCCTTCTGACTCAACACACCCATAATCGCAAATCATAATCTTTACTCATGTATAGCACCAGTGAATATAGATAAATAAATACATTTCATTAGCATATTTTGACCCCTTCAGCGAAAAGATTGCAAATGTTATTTCAGAACAGCATAGAAATGTAGCTTTCAAAACCCACATGAAATTCTCCCAAGAATTTTTAAACAGTAGAGATTAAACTGATATTTTACAATACTGGAGTTTATAAGCAGTCCTATATGGATCATGAAGTCGTTCATATAGGTCAGACTGGTGTCCCTTTAGAACAAAATAAGAAGAGCTTCAATCAGATTACAAAATCTGACTGATGAAACTACGTTCGCTTCGCATTGTATCGAGAATGGCCTTCATAGATAGATCAAACTCAAATTTTTCACAGAATACGCGAAAGACGGAAATTTAGAATCTATCGAAATTTTCAAACTCCAACAAACTCCCCATCAAGATGATCTCCTGAACGACCATTATAGCCCGGCTTATTCGTCCATAGTTGATAAATTATAATAATATCTGCTTTTATGATAATTCATTTATTACCTCTTATTCGCACCCTTAATAATTTTGTATCTACCTGTTTATGTATGTATACCGGGTGTAAATGAAACTAGGGTCACCCCTGTAACTCTCTTTTCTGTTTGGAATATTCTGATGAAATTTAGGAATCGGATAAAAGACATTTTGAATTTCATAACACTAATATGTTTGACATTTCGTTTCCGGTTATGCCCGAAACGATACCAACTTTCTATTTTCAAATGAGACCCCCTGTATTTTTTTGGTTATTTTAATTTTTGCGACATATTTTTGAAAGAAAAACAAAACACAATCTTGTTGTTTGCAATTTTCATCTTTTCTTCTAGAAGGCCATGAACTCTGACAATTGGCTCAGCTCAACATCTCCTATTACAAAAATCAAGATTGTATCTAAAAGTTTAATTGCTAATTTTTACGAGTTGTCAAAGTTAATAACAAAATAGCGAACAGCGAAAACGAAATTATTTTAATAAATGTTCAATAATACCACCATTCTCACGAACACAACATCGAACACGGTTGATGATTTACTTCAAAACATTATTTAACTGTTGGGCTGTAATGCCTGCAAAAGCCTGTCTCAAACGCTTCTCCCATTCTCGTTGGGTTCTTACAGGTGTTTGGTAAACCTCAATTTTCAAATGGCCCCACAGGAAGAAATCTAGTGGACTCAAATCTGGCGATCTAGCTGGCCACCTTATGGGACCATTTGTACCTATCCATTTTTCGGGAAAAATTTCGTCGAGATACCTTGAGACCTCCTTTGTGTTGTGAGGGGGTGCACCATCTTGTCAAAAATATATTTCATTCACAACAGCTAATGGTAACTTATCACATTCATCTTGTATCTGGGTCGTCAAACATTTCCCGTCAATAAACCATCAAAAATTATAGGCTCTATTAAATATCTTCGCATTATCCCCATCCAGACATTGAATTAAAACATTCTTGGAAGTTTCCATTTTGATATCTGTGCTCATTTGTTGCGATCAGTATCTGGTATTTTGCGTATTAAACATCCCATTATTCGTAAAACGTGATTCGTTACTGAATAAAATCTTTGTGGGATATTGTGGATCACCCTCCATTTTTCTAAGGTACTCTTCACAGTACTGAAGTCGCCTAATACTATCGTTAACATACAGGTGTTAGTGTAGTTGATATTAAAATGAGCGGTACTTATGTTTTTCTAAATTCTCCATGCGCTTTAGTGGCTAATTTCAAGCTATTTGACAATTTCCTTCGTTGATGTGGTTGGATTAATAGCAAAAAATTTCAAAGCGTCTATTTCGGTATCTTCGTCGATAACTAAATCTCTTCAGCAGGTTGAACCTCACGAAATTTTCGTTCAACTTCAGAGAGATAGGTCCTATTCGGATGAAGTCTTTCAGGATAGCGCTCTATGTATCATTGTTCAGCTTGAACGTTATTTTGCCTGCACTCTCCATCAATAAGGAGTATATCGACTTTTCCACTTTGGGTTGATTGATTCATACTCAAAACTGAATTAACTCATTCTCAATGTCGATAATTAACAACACTGGAATTTTTATATGTCACACTGATATTTTTATGATCACAGTATGAACAAAACTTTTGCATCGCCAACGTATTTATTGTTATTAGCGAGTAGGGAAACTCTGCAAAAATTGCCTAGGTATATTCTACTAGAACTCCGTAACCGTTACGAATAGAGTGACATAAGTATAATAAAAACAAATTTAAAAAAATACTGGTACAATAATACCTGTTTGCCCGATATGATTGTCTCAGAAGAAAACCTTTTTTTCGAGGAAAAACTGAAATTTAAAACTTCGACACCCCGTGAAAAATGAGCAATTAAATTTTCAGATATATTCTTGTATTTCCTTTATAAAAGATGAACAATAAAAATGAGAAAAAAAATACAGAAAATCGGAAGTTGGTATCGTTTCAGGCATAAGCGGGAACGAAATGTCAAACATATTAATGTTATCCAATTCGAAATGTTGTTTTATATTCGATTCCCAAATTTTGTCAAAATATTCCAAAAAGAAAAAAGTTACAGGAGGCCCTAGTTTCAGCTACATGTGGTATATTGTCAACTGTAGTTCAGTACTTGAGGGACCAAAATTGAAATCCTGATTTTCAATAAATCTTTTGTGATTGTATAATACGCACTTTAATTTCTTAGTACTATCATGATTAACTATCACGTAGTAACGGCGGAATCAATTAACTATAGTATTGAGAACCTGAAATTGTGAATTTATTCTTCGAAAATAATGAATATGCTAGAGCAACTGAGCGCATTCTCAACGAAAAAAACCTTGGAAAAAATATCTGCAGTGTGCTGGCGAGTACTTTCACGATTCTACAGGGAAATCATCCTTAAAGTCCTCAAAAACTTGTTTGGGTCCAAACTCTGGGAGTCCATATTGTAGGTCACATATTTATAAGGGAAAACTTGCAAGAAAAAGCCTATTTGAACATGCCTGATACTTTGATTTATTTTCTCTTAACAGTTATCATCGAAGGAGATCCAAATTTATCTAAACATAACATTATGTATCAACATGATGGAGCAGATCTAACGTCTTTCGATCTCTTCTTGTGGAGCTTTCATAAATCTGAAGTCTGTTACTCCAGCTGAGTCGTTGAAAGAACTACGAAAAAGGATTGTTCAGGCATGTCATCAGATGGAACCACAAGTGTGCAGAATATTGGGCAATCATTCTTATCTTGATTATAATGCTACCGGTATGAGGTCACACATACAAAGAAGAACGTCGATGGTTCACATAAAACGTCCATTTTGTCGAACGTAGATGTAGAATTAAATAAAACACGTGGTTCGCAGGTAGACATCGGTGATTTGGCACCATAGAGGACGGCGTGTGCTACAGATGATCTACGGAGAGGATGTGAATATTTAAACCCTCCGATCAGGTAGAAACCTTTGTGTAATTACTGTAGACACGTTTTGTGCTCTGATGGGTAGGAGGGGCCTAGAGCGATCTGTTGTCAGAAAATATAGTGAATAGGGTGACAGTACCACATGGAAATAATTGAGAGCCGAATTTATGATAGAAATGTACCACGATTGAACAACTGGAAACTCAATGATGTGATTCATTTCATAATAGATTTGCATAAGAGTCATAGTCCAAGCAGTGTAATTTTTCAACTTATAGCACCTCAAAAAGCACACAGATATAGAGAATCAGATAATCCTTTTTAATGAGCTTTCACACAATCCCTTTCTCATAATTGAAATTTTCGGAGTGGTAGTTAATGGAATACGTAAACGTTTAAATAAGTACCAGAAAATTTTCCGATCCCTCAAACTGAGATTTAACGCATAAATGAAAAGAGTTCTGGATTTCAATTCATCACATCTTATTTCAGAAAGTGAATAATTAGGTGATCGTAAAGAGAATAAAATAACCTTTTTGAAAAAGTAATACACGATCCCCTTTATTTCCATTACCTATTCAAATCTTTGGGGACGAAGTTGTTGTAGGCAGAGAGTTGATAGGAGAAGCACGAAACATGTAACAAAAACTACCTCCTCCAAACAAATGTCGACTCGTTTCAGGAAATTCGCAGAAAAATCAAACCAGACGAGATAATCAGGGTGGTTGATTTTCACATAACCACCAAAACTTTGCAAAGACATTCAAGGAGCTCAAACTTAGGCGAGTGATTGATATTCGTCACAATCGGTCCAACGGAGTAGAAAGATAAGGGGTTTGAAATTTTTCAAATAACCATATTTCTGGGAATAACTAAGGTAAGACTATATGGGTTTCATATTATTCTCAGGAATGTTATTATCAAAAACGTTTGTTCGAAAAAATTTTTGATACCTGAATTGGGAAGAAGGGCTTGACAATGTTCCATATCTCCGATAATAATCAGGATATATTTATCCGCTCTTCTTACTATCCTTAGGAAATCTTATCTAAATCTTTTAAATCGGGAAAGAAAGGTTGAAACTGTTCAGATCTCAAAATTTGTGATACAACACTTTGCAGGATTGGAAAACGAAAATCTATTTCTGCCTCTGGGCTCTGCTTGGGATTTCTAGAATGCATTCGATGTAATTCATATTGATTATCTCGAAGGGGGTGAAACGGTCACCGACAGCGCTTTCGAATATATTCGATGATTAGAAGCAATAAAGGACGTATTTGGCGAAGAATAACGTGTTATCTCATGAAGACAATGCACTGGTGCACAGTCGTGTAGTCGTCATGACAAGAATCTATTAATTGTAACCACGAACTGATATTCCATCCAACACATTCTCCTAATCGCTCCGACCCTTCGTATTTTTTAAGCCTGAAGAATCGATTGGGTATTAAAAGTTTAGGGAAGAATGAAGAAGTATCACTGAAACGATTAAAAATCGCTTTTCTTAGGAAACAATAAGTTTCATTCAGAAACAGACTTATCAAACTAGCATATTGGGACGAAAATAGATCATCTTAAAGGATTGAAAAGAAATTTCACTTAGATGAGTCTGATGTTATAGGGGAGACCGGGGCTGGTTGCCTATAGGGGTAGGTAGACTAACTGCCATAAACTCGTCAGCGGTGCGACTTTGGCTCTATTTAATCAAAGCCGTGTATTGCACTCCGCGCCCCGCTCAGTCGTCTGAAGCACCGCGTCGCGGTCGCTCGCCGTTTTCGAGCAGTGACACGAGTTTTATTCGTGTAAGAAGTGAGTAATATTTTCACATAGTACATTTTTAGAGCTGATACCTACAGGTTTTATGTGAACCATTTTTCTATTAGTCCAATCGTTTCATGAATCCATGCTTATCGTATCTCATAACTTATGTTTCAAATCGGGGCCAGTATTTTAGGTTAACCATGCCATCAAAATAAAAAATGGCGTCTGGGGCAGGTAGACTAATTTCCATCGGGGCAGGATGAATAATTAGTCAACCAACACCAATAAAATATGGAAGTGAAAACGACAAATAAGTGAACTTTCATGGGACTTTTAAATAAGTGTAGCAATTCCGTTGTTACAGAACAATGAAGACCTACAAAAGAAGTACTGAACGAGCTGATACTCCAAGAGATGTCATGAAAAGAGCTTGCCATGCAGTCATTTTTGAGGAAAAAAGTGTTAATAAGACATCAAAACAATATGATATTGCATATAAAACATTACATCGTTACGTTGCTAAGCTGAAAGAAAAATTGGACCATAATTTGAACTTGACGAGAGCAGAATTAACCCTGGGTTCAGAGTAGGATTATCTAATCTAAACATGTCATCTACTCCATTCGCTACATCTGAAAAGACAAGACTTTTTCCAAAAGCAGCGCCGCGTTTGGAAAATAGAAGAAGTGTCCGGAAACGTAAAAGCACCATATACACCAATACTCCTGAAAATGAAACAGAAACGTAAAGAAACTTTTAAGAAAACGAAATCAAAAAGTTGAACAGTTCAGAAGACTAAAAAACAACTGAAAAACATAGGAAAGGACAAAGGAAAAGAAAACGGAAAGGGCAAAGGACAGGGTAAAGGTAAAGGAAAGGGCCAAGGAAAAGAAAAGGATGATACTGGTGAGAGAAATGCTGACGATGCTATCGATTCAGACTGCAGTCATGACGATGACACGATTCGTTTAGAGTGCGCAGAATCCTATGCTGATAGTATTCCTGGTGAACAATGGGTTTCAGTGTATAACTTGTAAATTATGGGCCCATTCCAAATGTATAAGCGGCAATCTAATGTTTTTTGAATGTAAACATTGTAGCTCCACCATTGAAGATTAATTATTTGTCTGATTTACAATTTCCTGAAATGATTATGAGACCGGTTGTAAGTTTAAGTAAAAGATCATTAGTTTTGATAAAACAAATATGAAGCTATATAATCATTAGATAGTTAAAGTATCGCAATACAATATCGTTTCTTAGGCGTTATTATTTTTTATTAAAAAGTTCTAACAACTGTGCATTTATTGTACTTATCATTAATTAGAAAAAAATGAGAGTTAATAATTTTGTTAAAGAATTTAAAAGGAATGTTCCTAATTCAATTTGTTGTTTTTTTTCAATAAAGTACTCATTTATAATAATTAAAGTGTTTCATTATTTACCTTTACTCATATTTGCTTCATCTCTTGCCGCTTATTGGTACGTAAGTCAACTTACCCCTGGTGTATGGTCTACCTACCCCGGACCAGGGGCAGATTGACTAAGAAATAGTGTTCTGTAAAATGCACTACGTTATCACCTTTTATACTTAAATATGAAGTTACATGTTACATTTTTTATTAGTTGAATAGTTTTTCTATCGATTCATATGCTTTTCTTGTCTAAATAAGATACTAAAACAAAAATATTTACTATTAAGTGAAAAACTAGTCAACCCTCCCCGGTCTCCCCTAATTCAAAAAACAACAATTTAATGTTGAATGTAGATAAATACTTAAAAGCCATGAACTTGAAAGTTGAATGTTTCTATTTCCACGAACTATCACACACTGTTTTGTAAATACTCGAATATCTCTTGTTTCTAGAGGAGATAAAAATTCAGTGGAGCTTTTACGTAAATTCAACTTCTAACTCAATATTCTCCACACTTTTCCCTTAAGTAGAAGGTACTTCCGACGCAATGTCTCCTAATAATATCAGTTTCAGTTTTCAGACTCTGTCATATCTGAAACGCTTCCTTTCGTCTGATTTGATTTGGAAATGGAAAAATTTCATGTTTCATCTGAGTCAACGGGAATTCAATTCCTCGTCTGATTTCATGAATCTTGTTTCAAAAACTGCATCATTCCATCTGGTTAATTTTCATATACGTATCTATGTTGTTTATTTTTCACTTGAATTATCATTCCTTTGTTTTACACATTACTAACGCCCATCAAAGAAACCTGTGTAAGAGTATATTAAATATAGCAGAAATGTAAACATATTTGAAATTTATTCGAAACTTATAAAACCATTATCGTAGTAGCAAACTTATAAAACTAACTATGCTAACTTGTGGTTTTTCTGTAAGTTTTCCAAAATTTTCTGAACTCTGAGAATATTATTCCAGGAAATTCAAGTTTCAATGCCTTAAGCCATATTTATTTATTTCATCATGAATATTATATTTTCGTCTATTGAAAGCTGAGTAATTCATTTTAGCTTCGAGAAGTTTTCTCCCAATTAAATTACCCGCATTCAACAGTGGAAGATAGTTCTTGTGAGTCTTTAGGTAATGAAAGGTTTCATCCTGAACTATTAAACTCAAAAATTCACACGTTAACGATATTAATGAAGCTCGCACATACCAGTAGTTAATATACATGCAGTGCGTTCTAATGAAAACGAATCACCTTGAATAACTCGGCTGGTTTGATTTTTCTGTGAATTTTCTATAACATGCCGAATTTTGATTGGAGGATGCCTTTTTTTGTTACATACTTCAGTCTCTCTCCATCAACCGCCTACCCCTAGCAGCTTGTACATAAAATTTTTAAATCAGGAAAATGGGTCGTGTAGTATCATTTTTAAAAAGCGAGTTCATTCTCTACACGATCTCGTTATTATTTCTTTCTAAAATATCATGTGACGAATCAAAATCGAGATGTTTGGCATATATTCAGGTTAGAATCCGTTCGAACTCCATTCGTGGAAAGCATTCCATCAAAATCGATTTGGTTGAATCGGAAATGATGTTGTTACTTATTTAAAGTTTGCGTATCCACCCCCTACCACTATCAGCCACCATACCGAAAAGGTTCATAATGAGGAAGGGGTTGATTGAGACCTCCTTGAATGGGAAATCTGATGCTCAATATCAATCTGCTTTTTCAAGTGCTATTAATTAAAAAATACCTTCGCTTAGACTTCTACGATAGTCATGAAAATTAAATGAAACATCATCGTTTTTTTCAGTTTTTTAATCGTGGTACTTTCCTATCGCAAAAATGTTTTAAGTGACCCCATTTACTTCACATGCATTGGTACAATCCAGATTCTAGTGATTGCCTCACATTTTGCAACCCAAGAAAAAATCGAGAGGTATTAAATCGGGCGATCCAGCCTCCTATTTATAAAACAAACCAGAAATCTATACATATCGTTATGTTAAGATAAATTTGGATCTCCTTCGATGATAAATGTTATGACAAGCATGTTCGAATATGTTTCTTCTTGCAAGTTTTCCTTTGTAAATAAGTGTCCTACAATAGGAGCTCCCAAAGTTCCGACTCCAACAAGTTTTTGAGGTCTTTGAGGATGATCTCCTTCGATGCTAACTGATATGAGTGGTTCAATCAAATTGTTTATTTTTCTGTCCAGGTTTTCGTGCATAAATATGAATCCTACATATAGTCTACAAATATTTCAGCCCCAACATTAAGTTTTTGAGGTTCTTGAGTATTATTCTGCCTCACTAAATGTCGAAGTGGCACTCCACACTGTACAGCTTTGACGATGCTCATTGCTATTCAAAAAAATATCGATCTTTCAAAAAAACAAATATTTAGAAGCGAATTCGTATCGTTATGGATGCGCTCACTGAAATATTAGCAGAACTCTCAACGATGATCGAAATCATCTTCATTCAGCTCGTGTGCGAGTCTAGTTTTATTTGGATAAAATTTGTGCTTGTGGAGACACCTGAATATACTTGTTTGTCCACCAAACTTCACACTATCATTCAAGGAGCCCGAATCTAGGCGGGAATTGCTACTGGGTACACTCGACCCAAGGAAGTAGAAAAAGGAGAGGTTAAAACTTTCCTAATCACCATATCTTTGGAAATGGCCTTAACGGTTTTCATATTATTCTTAGGAATGTTATTATCAAACTTGTTTGAAAAATTTTGTTGATACAACCTTACCACCTGAATCGGGAAGAAGCTGCAGAGAATTTTCCATATTTCAGGTAATAATGAAGATATGTTTATATGATCTTCTTACTATCCTTAGCTATCTTCTCATCTGAGACCTTTGCATAGGGAAAAAAAGTTGGAAGGTTTCGAATCGTCATAGCTTCCGTAATAACTTAGATGATCCTATACTGTTTCCATATTATCGTTAGGAATTCTATTATGAAAACCATGTGTCTGAAAAATTTTCTTTATACGAGTCTCAACTTCCGAATTGGGAAGAAAGGGTTGAAAATTTTCAAATTGCCATATATGTTGATAACATAGAAATATCTATGGAGTCTTTATATTATCCAAAGACATATTAATATCAGAGACTTTTGTGTAATGAGTTTTTTGATTCGAATCATAACTTCCGAAACAGAGTAAAGGGGTGATAAAATTTTCAAATCGCTATATTTCCAGCAATGACCAAGAAAGGCAGGTAGGTTATTATCAAAAACATATGTTCGAAATCATTTTTGATACGACCATTATCTGGAATATAAAACGAAAATCTACTTCCTAGGCTAGGGGTGCTCAAACTTGAACTGCTGGCGATCTACCTCAATATTTTTAGACTACTTACGACCAACTCTGAGAGGCTGCAAGTATAAGTGATGCAGGGTTGTCGTACATACACGATACACCCTACCTACCTACCTACGTAGGTACGGTGTACCGTAGCATATATAAATATTAGCTTTCCGCACAATATACATTATTTTAGTCAAGGTTTGGGTTAGATTTAGTTAGGTTCTTCTCTATAATATCAATGAAAAAACTCATAGTTATTCAAAATTGCGTTTTTTTTGTTGTTATAAAACAAAAGAGTTACATATGGTGTTAAACTTAACTAAGGAGTGACTTTGGATGTTGAAGCGTGGCACTGCATGTCCCCAGCATACTTTTCATAAGATGGTACGTAACGACTGAGTGCTAATCGCAAGCATGATGAAATATGATCGTCAGTTAGTCGATTGCGATATTTATACTTAATTATCTTGATTTCAGAAAATATAGACTCGCGCAGTAAGTTGACCTAAACATTGCCGTCGGCTGAAAGGCGATTTTCCTTAGATTCGTCAGATATAAAACACCAGAAATTTGTATCAGATGCTGTAGCTTTGAGATATTTATCTGATATAATCTGCACCTACTCATTTTCAATAGAACATGAGTTCATATTGAAATGACCTGCTATTTCAGTAGCTAATTCCTCAATGTTTTCTACATGAATAAGGATAATTCATAAATGATGCTATATTTGCCAATTTACAAAATATTTGATAATGCAGCCTCATACGTATCATAATTCAACTGAGGAATCCTTGCTTCCAAAGACGGAAAATGTTTCAGATCCTTTCTTTTCAGTTGATCTATCATAAGTTGCAATTTACTTTTGAATGCGTTTACTGCGCAAATCATCTCAATAATAGTTTCTCCTTTACCTTGAAGCTCCAAGTTATTGGTGTTTAAGTGCATTGTGATGTCAGTCAAAAATGCCAAATCAATCAGGCATTTCTCGTTTTTCAACATCTGAGTGTCATCACCTCTTTCGTCTAGAAAAGTTGTTATTTCGGCGATAATTCTTGAAAGCTTTTTTTGAATTTTTCACTACTCAACCACCTGACGTCTTTGTTAAGCACTAAATCATTGTGTTCAGCTGACTATCTATCTTCCAACTGCAACTTAAAGAGCCGTCGTTGCAAGCTACGTGCACGAATGGAATTCACAATTTTTGGTGCAAAGCCCATAATTCCTTCCGTGTTCGAAACATTTTAACACAAAACTTGTTGATGTATAATGAAGTAGAATGAAAAAATTAAGGAAAATCTTCATCAGCTCGACACAATGCCACAACACCGTCTTTGTTTCCAGTCATTGCTGGTGCTCCATCGGTTGTAATGAACACTAATTTATATATCATTAGCTTGTAGTTTTTTACAAAATTGAAGAAAACGTCATATATATATCTGCCACGAATTTTTCCCTTCAGAGGAAGGAATGATTGTCAAAAATTCTTCCTTAGCCAACATTGGATATCATCCGAATAAAATTGCACAGCTGAGCAGCGTCTGTCATATCGGTGGATTCGTCGAACTGCAAAGAAAAGTATGTAAATTTCATGATATCATGTTTTAGTTTATCTGCCATGTCCAGACTCATGACTTCAATACGCCTTGTGACAATCGGACGAGATAACTGAAGTTCTCTAATAGCAGACATGATTTCTGTTTTATTTTTAAAATCTCCAAATGAAGTCTCACCTGCTTCAATAAATGCTTCCTTCACAATCGATCCATCTTCGAATAGTTTCTTGTTTTGCCAATATATCGTAGCAGCATTTGATTGTTGGGCTGGTCTTGTGACCATGGTATGTTCTTTTCTCAAACAAGATTTAAGTCACCACGCTCAGGTATTGCAACTGTCGCACGACAAATAAGACAAATGCACTTATTCTTCACCATATAAAAGAAAAATTCTTCCTCTCAATCGTTATTGAAATGATACGTTCTAGATTTCTTCGCTGCACTCACTTTGTACTATTTAATAATAAACTTTGTAACGACTTAATATTGCCTTCAAGTTACGATTCAGAACGACTCCAATGTCTGCAGGCGCAACATTTATAACTGTGTGGACGAAAGTCTCGAATGCTCCCTACAAACGCGCCGCCCGAAATTTCTAGGAGAGCGGCAAGAATAAAAAACGCGGCTCTTCTTTGACAAGTACCGCGCGTTCTTTTGATAAAGCCGCCTTTTGCCGCTGCAGAGTGTTACTTTATTACGTAATAAATGTTTGTAGTTTAGTTACCTACTTATGAAACAATTTTTTTCTTCTTCAGACCTACTCAAAAGGCACGATCGACCATGTGAGCATCCCTGACCTAGGGTTTGTGAAATTGATTACCTCAAAAACGGATAAATAACAAATATAATTCAGAGCTTTTGAAATTATTTGATATTGATTGGAAGCAATAACGATCGTATTTAGCGAAGAGTGATACAACACAGGTATGTAGTCGCGATAATAAAAATCCATAAATTTCAACTACGAATTAATATCCCATCCAACACAGTCTCCTGATCACTCCGATCACTTCCTATTTCCTAAACCTGAGAAAATGGCTGGTTGGTATTAAAAGTTTTGGAGCGAATGAAGATGTCATCACTGAAACAAATGAATCGCTTTTGCGAGGAAAAAATAAATTTCATTCGAAAAGCAACTGTCTCATCATATTACTGGTATGTCATTTCAGGGGTGAACATAGATCATCTAAAAGCATTGACAAGAAATTTCACTTGAATGAATCTGATGTTATAATTCGAAAAACCACAATATAGTCTCGATAATAGATAAATACTTGAAAACCGTCAACTTGAAAGTTGTCTGATAGCCACATTGTTTGGTACATGCTCAAACATCTCTTGTTATCAGTCTACAAATATTTCAGCCCAAACATAAAGTTTTTGAGTATGATTCTCCCTCATTAAATGGCCATTAGTGGCACCTCGCCATTCAAAAAAAATCTATTTGTCAGAAGAACCAACATTTTGAAGCAAATACGTATCGTTATTGATCCGTTCACTGAATTGTTAGCAGAACTCTCAATGAACATAACGACGATCGAAATCATCCTCAATCAGCTCGTGTACGAGTCTCATTTCATTTGGATAGAATTTGTGCTTGTGAAGAATCCTGAGTATATTTGCCAGCTCACTCCAGATATTTGGTCAATTTCCCGACCGACTTTATATTCGTCATCATGGCAGTTTTACCCAAATCGGCCATAACAATTCGTTCGTCATTCACGACTCTTATGGTTCTGTCACTTTTATTGAAAAAGCAATTTCGCTCGTTAACTCAAGGCCATATTTTGGGAATGCGCTCAGTCCCCCTAGCACAGTTATTAATTTGAAAAAATAAGGTCAAAATTTCAATGCGTTCCTGCAGTGTTTACCATCTTCAACTAAATCACCGTTATTTCAGGTTATTAAAACTGGAAAATACTTCCATCGCTAGTCAACCGTGTTTCAGCGAATAACCAAAAGGAACAGAATGAACAAGTTCTGGACGAATGAGAAGATTGATAACAAACCGACTGATGCCATCAAAATGAAACATCATATTTATTGATTGATTCAAACGGAAAAATCTATCTTTGTCTTTGGATGATGATACCGTACGATACGTGTTGCTCATTCCAGATCAGCAGTATTATCAACAGAAGAACATGATTTTATGTCAAAGTATATGGAAAGAGTAATAAACGATGAGCTCATGAAATATCTCAAGTTTCAGGATATCATCAATGATCGACAATACGTTTTACGTAGACAACGATCAGATGGTGATCTCCTTGAATACCGTATGCATTAGTGGACATCAATAATTAAAAGCATGGCGAATGAAGAGCCATTACTCTTGACATCCCAAAGGCCTTTGATAGGGTTTGGCACGCAGATGAATAAACTAAACGCATATGTTACGTGGTTGAATTGGTAGCTTTCTCTTCAGTAGATAGATTCGGATGGTAGTTGATGGTGTAACGAGTGAATCTTTTCAAGTTAATTTGGGAGTACCCCAGGGCTCCATACGCTTGCCAACCCTTTCTCTGTTACAGATTAGAGATCTGATCCGCTTAGCTGAAAACAGAATGTTTAGGTTTGAGGACGACTGTACCCTGGTGTCCTCTTTTTCTACAGCACCATATAACTGCTGGAGTATCACACCGACAAAGATAATGACAGAAAATATCACTGAATTCAGACTCCAAGAAGATATCAGAGTGCGGCCAGCTGAACTCTCGCCAACTCTTTTCATGTTGCAAATTAAAGATCTGATCCACTCCACCGAAAACAGAATATTTATGTTTGCGGACGGACGACTATACCCTCATGTCCTAGTCAGCGTCTCATAACTGCTTAGAAGACATACCGACAAAGATACCAACACAGCTTGTCAATGAATTCAAAACATATCAGAATAGAGCCGGTTGAGCTTGGTCAATTTGCAGCGTGGTTAGTGGCCGCTACTACTTTAACTGAATAACCTTTTGATTGACACGTTGCAAGTGTAACACAGTGCAAGTCACTTTGATTCAATGACAACTGAGAGAACACCGGACTTCATTCATTCCTTTGAAGACTTCGTTGAAACCACCCGAAATTAATTTATTATAATAATTTGTGAATTAATTAATAACCTTTTAAAAAAACGGGGTAAGTTATAATCCATTGTCATCCGCTTTATTTCCTCATTTTCTTTTAATATTGAGCAAACATTGAATTGATACTTATATCCCTATCCATCTTTGATTTGATATTCTCAACATGTGCATAGATTTCTGAATATCCATCCTCTTTAGGTCACATTTACTTACAGCATGGATCTATGGTTTCTACGTTCTTAATTCTTAATTTTCATATTGGAATATTTTACTGCTTTGTTTATCTTCTTTCAGCATCACCCAACATCGCTTCTTTTATAATTTTTCATTCCTTTCTTATTCATCCTATATTTCTTTTGGTTATTATTTTCATTCATTATTTGCTGATCTCTCTCCGGCTTTATTTGAATAGCCTAGAAAATAAGTGATATTTTTTTGATCATGATATCTAGATTTTCTTTTTATAATAGATTTGCAAGTCTGTAGTGTTCAATCACCATTTAATTCCCTCATTAAATGTATATCTATATATTTATCTAGGCTATTTATTTTAATTTGTTAAAATCATTCAAAATTCAAATAAATGCAGAGGGGAGGTCACTTGTACTTATCACGAGCACATGGTGATATGAATGATATGAAAACTTTTACAGTTTTTTGAAAAGGACGAAATACCAGCCATATTTTTTTGGAGATGACAAAATACCAGCTATATCTTCTTGAAGAGGATAGAACAAGAGCCATAATTTTAAGGTGAGGACAAAATACCAGCCAAATTTTTTTTCGGAGAGGAAAAAAGTACAGCTTTTTTTTGGAGAGGACAAATTCAATACCCCTATTTTGGGCAGGACAAAGTAGTTCAATCTTTTTTTTTGGATAGCCACCAATCTCCGTCATTTTTAGGAGAGATCTATCTTTTTCTTGGATAGCCACCAACCTCCATTATTTTTAGAGGAGATCAATCTTTTCCTTGGATAGCTACCAACCTCCATTGCTTTTAGAGGAGATCAATCTTTTTCTTGGATAGTCACCAACCTGCTCTCCATTTTATGTGTTAGCACATCACTATAAGGATAAGTACATTTCTTAAATTTTGTGAAGCCTAGATATTTATTAAATAGATAATTTTAAATAAATTGTGTTCATTTTATTGGTTAGGAACTGTCAACATTCGATGCTTGAAGGGAACTAAAATCCACTACCCATCTGAAACGACTGAGCAGGGTAAACCACGAAGCGTAAACCTTTTCTAATTAAAGTCAATATTATCAGTTTACATCCTATTATTGGAATTAGGTAGGTTACAAATTTCAAGAAGAACAAGACACAATCAACAATTTCCTCTAGAAAAGTCGCTGCTGGAAAACCTCCTCTAATCATGCAAGAGCACCAAATTTCCTCAGGAAAGAACATGTATAGATATACTCAGCGCCGCGTTTAACATTGGAGTTTGCTGGCATGATCATGTGTCAGCCATTGCCAAATCTGCTTCTGCTAAACTCAGTTTTCTTCTCAAGCCTAAGCAGTACTTCACGTCACTAGAGCTGATGATTTTATGAAAAGCTAAAGTGCTGCCCGGTCGGGGATATTGTTCTTATGTGTGGGGCTCCATACCAGAATATTCTCCACATCTATTGGGTGTATACCATCGACCACCCAGCGATTATGCTTGATCTTCAGCCTCTTGCTCAACGGCGGCAGGTTGCTGATCTTTCTCTTCTCTACAGATACTTCCAAGATGAATGCTCTACAGAACTACTATCCTACTTACCTCTCTTCATGAAAATTATTTTGTTTACAGGGCTACTGTACTATAGAACCGGCTTCCATCGAATATCTTTCCGATAACTCACAATTTGACCCTCTTCACGTAGCTAGTGAACTCAGACATTAAATCGTCTTAGGCGTCATCTCTGGCATGACAGCGCCTCGTCTGAAGAGTTAATAATTAAAAAAGTAGAAAAAATCTTTCTAAATGTCGCAAGAGGTTTTCGAGAACGATTTTTCTTTCAAAAAAGCTGAGAATTTCAAAAAATTCCCAATATCTTTCAATTTCTGAAAAAACATATAAGCAAGTATTAAACTAATGGGAGAAGGAAGATGAAATGACTGAACAAACAAAATTTCTGCGAGTGAATACACACATTCAATCATCTTAGACAGCCACACCTGTGGTATGACAGGCATCGCTTCCTCCCAAGAGTTTAAAATAAAAAAAGCTCTTCGAAACGAAATTGACTTGATAGATATACATATAAAATGGAAGGGATTGCTCGATTGGCAATAAGAAAAATGTGCAGTAAATTGAACAATCTGTCAAAGCGGTATCACAAAACCTTTTTCTCATATGGAAAATTTTGGGGTGGCAGTTGACAAGGAAGGAGAATGATGCGCAAACGTTCAAATGAATTTTTTTCTGTATCAACAGAATTTGGATGGTATATTATTAGGTATATCAAGTCTTAAGTTGCAGAAAAACCAATGCTAGAAAATAATTTTTTCTCACATAAATTGTAAGGTTGTCACATTATCTAATTTGTCTTAACCCATCAGTGTTGATCGATATATAACGAGTATGAAACCGGCTGATTCGATTCTGTTGAAATGTCATCAAATCTCTTGTCTTTCCGAATTTCCTCTTCAATTCAGTTATTTCAAAAGAACCAACAAAATATGTCTTAGCTATCGCTACCTCTAATCGAAAATCCGTACAAAGATTATTTTTCGGGTTTCGTCTGTATGTGTGTCTGCGTGTCTGCATTTATATCGCTATAAGGAAGGTATATACATTGATCTAAGGAATGCCTAAATATATCCAATTGAAATTTATACCAGATTCTCAGATCATCAATCCTTTCGATCAGCGGAAAATCAATCATTCAGTGAACTGCATAGATAATTCCGAATCCTGCTAAGCAAAACAAACAATAAAACGATATTTTAGCTTGAATATAGGAAAAAATTCGAAACTGTAGTTATATTATGAAAAGAGTTTTTTTTCATAATAAACGAATTCTCTTTCTTCGAAAAAATGCATAAAGGTACTGAATTGAAATTGATATCAGATATTCAGATTTATAATCCACCCGATATTACGTGCTTTGTCTTCACTAAGGAAATCAAAAGCTATAGGGTATTTCCCGTTCTGCTAAAATCATGAAATTGAGCAAGAAGGAATGTCGTTTATCGAAAGTGAATGGACAAATACACTAACTGTGAATTTGTAGTTCCATCAAAAAAATTTAATAATGAACATGAAATTCTGCAAGAAGAAATAGGTTGAAGCATACCACGGCTAAAAATTATAAGTATAATAACCGCAATCTATGCAATTATTATATATGTATTAGACAGAAGGAAAAAACTAGAGTGGATGACAATAGACATTCTAGACCTTATGGAGGTGAGACGAAAATATAAGAATATAGACCACAGAAAGTACAGAGAAACACAAAAGATGGTACTGATGAAGATCAAAGAGGAAAAAGAAGTGTGGCTCTGGGTGAAATGTCTCGAAATCGAAGAACTAGAAGAGAAGCATGATAATTTCAATCTCCAAAACAAAAACAGGGATACAACAGGAATGGGAAGAAGACGCAGCATCAATCTTTTACAAGACAAAGACAATGTCTTTGTCTTTGTTTACGACTTTGTTCACGACAAGGAAAGTAGAATTGAAAGATGAAGGGAGAACATGGAGGAAATTTTGGCAGTGGAGAGGTAATGGGGGAAGTAGCACAAGGAACAACTGAAATCACTCGGTATTTCACTTTTATGATTGTTTTTAACCATGGATCTTTAACTACTTGTGAAGTATGAAATTTTTGTTGTAAAGAAACTAGACAGTATGATAAGAAATGTTGAATTATCACCACACGTTCGGGATATTTTACTCAGTCGTCGCTGAGATTTGAAACTGTGAATTTCAAAATTTAAAAGAGCCTATAATCATAATTGCAATGCCTTACGTTGGATTGTTCGATGTGCAGAGGGGTAGAATAATTGCTGTCATGGAAGAAGGCGTGATACAAAAGGATGTCGTAGCCACAATGAGGGTATCCCAGGAGGTGATTTCAAAAACCTACGCCCGATACGTGGGGCTACAATCTCTGCACAGTAGGCCTAGTAGAAGTCGTAGGAAGATCACTCCTGAGGAACAAGACCGCTTTTTGTGCCAAATGGTAAGAAGAGACCCTAGCGCGTCGCACCCTATACTCCAAAGGCATGAATTCGTTCAAGGGGTTTATACAGCAGAAGGCCCTTAAGAGTTTCAGAGCTAACCAGACAACTAAAAATTAACAGACTTAATTGGTTGGTCAAGCATCAAAAGTGAAATATTGAGAATTGGCGAAAGAATCTTTTTTCGAATGAGATGAGGGGTCGTGGAAGATAAGCTAATATCCGAGTCACAAGACAAAAGTACCAAGGGGCAGTTTTGGGGTGGCATTATGCTGTAAGGCAAAACAGATTCAATTATGTTTCCTGCGAGTGTTATGGCTAGAAATTACGTGGATCTAGAGCTGTAGCCTATAGTGAGACTCTGGCTAGGTGCCCACTGTGAGAATTTAGTTTTATGCACGATAATGCTTCTCTGCATGCATACCAGCAACCTCGCGCGACATTATCTTGAAACAAGATTAATCGCTATTTCGGACTGGCCAGCTTGCTCTCCGACCTAAATCCTATTGAACATTTATGGGATAATCTCAAAAGGAAAATTAGATCGTGCCAGGATAATCCAAGAACTCCACAACAGTTCATCCAAGAGTGACAGAAAATCACCCCAGAGGAGGTCGAAAACCTAATCCAATGCATACCTAGACGTATTCAGGCTTGTATCAGGACAAGTGGAGGTAATACAAGCTACTGATGTCGAGAAAAAAATACCTACTCGGTGAGAAAACAATTTTCAATTTTTTTACTACACGCGGAAAGAGTATCTTATTTTTTTTCTCAAAATAAAACTTAATTTAATTCTTTTTTCAATTGAAATATCTCAAAAAGGATCAATTCCAACTATCCTTCGAAATTTCCAAAATCCTTGAGGTAATATTCAAGATATCGGGTGATTCCATAAGAAGCATA
The DNA here is from genome assembly GCA_013387265.2 of Cryptolaemus montrouzieri. Classification (NCBI taxonomy): domain Eukaryota; kingdom Metazoa; phylum Arthropoda; class Insecta; order Coleoptera; family Coccinellidae; genus Cryptolaemus; species Cryptolaemus montrouzieri. Next base: position 51,763,737 of record JABFTP020000001.1, on the reverse strand, counting down.
TTCGGCAATAGCTGACACATGTTCATGTAAGCTAACTCCGATGTTGATGTTGACTATGATGACTCTTATCAGAGGAGGGAAGGATGACTTACGAAAGTTCTTTCTTTTGTCATTTATTTTTTTCATATCCATCTATATACACTGCTCAAAATGGTTTAGGTAACAACAAGATTATTTGAATAATTTTAATGAATACCACTCTGATATCTTTGTAAATGAGATATAGCACCTGGTGGACATACATAGTTAATCAGAACAGCCGTGGATGTTGATTCAAGCAGATCAACACATGTTTTCATATAAAAATACAGATGTTGAATAGATACCGTAAAATGCGATATTTGTTATTCTTCAAAAATTCTGTTCATTTCGTTGTTTCTTTTGAATTCTTGTGAGTTAGGGTATAAGAAAATAACGCAACGTCGACATTTAACGCTAGAAGAAAAATTACGTGCGGTGGGTATGATTGAAGGTAGTAGTTCTCAGAGCCGAGTAGCGGGTGAATTTGCGGTGTCAAAAAGTGTGATAAATCAGTTATGGAGACGGTGCCTGGATACTGATGATGTGAAGGAAAGACACACAGGTCCTAGAGAAAAAACTTCACCTGCCCAAGATAGATTAATCGTGCTTCAAGCCCGATGGAACGCTTCAATCACAGCTCGTGAAATTAAATTTCCAAGATGCACATGGAGTAGCCATTTCAGACGAAACTGTCTGAAATCGTCTTTATGAAGTTGGTCTTCATTCTCATTGACCAATCAGAGTCCCTCCACTAAGACCTGGCAATCGCGCAGCCCGACTAACATGGGCACAGTAGCATGTTGTTTGGGGTGAACCAGAATGGGCCAACGTTCTATTCACCGATGAGTCTCGGTTCGGGTTTCACCCGGATAGTGAAATGGTAAGGGTATGGCTTCAAAAGGGTCCATTTGAAAGACTCAGGCACTTCCAGGAAGTACACAGTTACAAGGGCGGATCTGTATAGGTATGGAGTGGAATCGAATTGCATGATAAAACAGACCTCATTTGTCTTCAAACGAATATGGATCAAATCATCAATTCTTCATTAAGAATGTTCTCCAACCTGTAGTTTTACCATTTCGAAACACTGCTAGACCAAGGAGGAAGTAGATTCCATTGTTCCATTAAGTCATTTTCAGAAGCTGGACAACCTTGAATATTGTTGTCATGTATATATAAGAAATTTGGTCTAGCAGTGTTTCGAAATGGTGAAACTACAGGTTGGAGAACATTCTTAATGTTTACTTGGAAAAGAATTATGATGATTTATTCATTTTAATTGATATATATATATATATATATATATATATATATATATATATATATATATATATATATATATATATATATATATATATATATATATATATATATATATATATATATATATATATATATATATATATATATATATATATATATATGAATATTTGGGAATTATTGATTATTGATGATTTTGCAAGAACTAACAGAGAATGCTTCGAAATATTTGAATGAATCAAGGAGTTGAACTGGCTACGGTCACCCGACAGGTGCCTAAAATAAATGTACTTGTCACTTCATTCATTCGAATTTCAACAAGAATTGTTGGTAATTTGAAGTGAAAATTTTTGAAAAACACCAGATTGATAATAAAATGGCTGATTATTCAAACGAGGATATGTTTGATCTCTTTTTAATTGGCGAGTGTCAAGAAGTGGTGGATAGAACTTGTAGGCAATTCAATAACCAATTTTCAAATTTGGCGCCTATGAGTAAAACAAAATATCGAAGGATTAGAAGCAATTTTCAGCAATTTGGAGGAACAAAATACATAGAAACTAGAAGAAAACCAATTCTCGAGGACGACGATAATCAAATTAATACGCTAGCGTATTTTCGTGACAATCCACATGCGTCTATTAAGTAAGCATCAATGGATATTGGATTGAGTTATACTTCCATTCAAAGGATCCTTAAGAAACATAACATGCACCCGTATTCTTTTATCAGACTACAACAATTGAAACCATCTGACTTTCCCTAGCGGCTAAATTTCTGTGAAAATTTATTAATTCGGCTTCAAGAAGATGAGACAATTCTGCAAAAAATTATATGGTCTGATGAAGCCAAGTTCAATGAAAGTGGAATAACTAACAGGAGAAATAGACATTTTGGGCCACAGAAAATCCACATTTCATTGAGGTTATTGATTTCAAAATAAATTCAGCAATTTTAATGAATGATTTGTTTGCTTATTACATTTATGACGAAAATCTTAACGGACAAAGATACCTGGAAATTTTGGGAGGAACATTAGCAAATTTTTTAAATGGATTACCCCTTAACATTCTGAGGGATTGCTATTACCAATTGGATGGTGCATCAGCACATAAAACACGAGCTGTAGATCGGCAGCTAACAGAAATGTTCGATAATAGATGGTTGGGTAATCAAGGACCAAATTTATTGCCTCCGCGTTCTCCGGACCTGACGCCCCATGATTTTTATTTATGGGGCAAAATCAAGAGTGAAGTGTATCTTATTCCTGTAAGAAGTAGAGAAGAGTTACTAGAACGCATTCATATTGCTTTTCGTAATATTGATCCTGAGAAAACAAGGAGGGCAACTCATCATGTTCGTATACGAGCTGTCAAGTGAATTGAGCAAAATGGGGCCCATATTGAACATTTATTCAGATCGTAAATTAGTTTTCTCCTATGATGTTTGCTATCAATTATTTGTATTAATGTAATTATCTTCGATGATTGGTTTCGCTCAGTTCCTACAATTTTATTCATCCGTATTGTAGAAAATTGCTTCTAATTTTCGAAATTTTATTTTACTCATAGACGGTAAATTTGGAAATTGGTTATTGAATTGCCTGCAATTTCTACCCACTACTTTTGACATTCTAAAATGAATTAAAAAAAGATTAAATATATTTTCGTTTGAATAACCAGTGGTTTTATTCCAAATGTGTTGTATTTTTTGGATATTTTCAATCTGAAATAACGACAATTCTTGTTGAAATATCAAATTCGAATGAACAAAGTGACAAGTACATTAATTTTAGGCCCCTGTCAGGTGAGCGTAGCCACTTCAGCTACTTAATTCAAATATTTCAAAGCATTCTCTGTTAGTTCTTGCCAAATCATCAAAATTTAATATATTCCCACATTATTTCGGAACTGTGGGTATAGTACATGCTTATACAATTCCATCTGAAATTTTATGCTTCATCTGATATACAACATCAACTACAACCTAATTTGATTCACTCAAGAGAACAAATCGAAATTTTCCGGAAAGTCCATATGCGATTAGTTTATTCATTAAAGCTGCGTGCCTTACCCCGCTCGAGAGGCTTTGAGATATCAAAAGCAATGGCTGATGATTCGCCATGCTTTTTGCTTTTCGATTGTTGTCCACTAATGCGTAAAGTATCAAGGAGGTCACCACTAGATCGTTATCTACGGAAACCATATTGTCGATCACTGATCACTGTAATTTGAAATGTTTTATGAGCTCATCGTTTATCACTCTTTCCATGATTTTCGACGAAATAGGCGATTGATTGTTTATTTTCGGTTAGGCCTTCTTCCCTTTCTTCTTTCTTCTTTCTTTAGGAATCGGTAGTACTCCCGCAACTTTTCAGCACTCTGGAAACGTCTTGCTCTGAAATCTAGAACAGACGATTAAAAACCGTGCTAACTCTGGAGGAATTTCTTCCAAACAGTTGGTGTTATTCTAGCCACTACCTTCTTACAGTTTAAATGTTAAAGAACTTCTTATCTTCTTGGAACATGCTCGTCAATTTCATCATCACAGAACTCACTCAAAATTATGAAAACATTGCATTTTGATTCATTTCTTATAGCGACAGAAATCATACAATAAAACGACAGAAGGCGACAAGGTTGCGAAAAAATTGACTGTCTGTGGAAACCGCTCAGCAATCAAGTTGGCCATTTGTAAGCCCTTTATATATAACGTGGAAATAATAACATATTGTTAATCGGATAGTGATTAAAACACAAAGAATAATTCAATCTGGAAAAATCATATCAATGAAAAATGCTTCACCTCGAGTTACCGCCTATTACTAAGTATATTTTATTTTATTCATGAATTCTAGATGAATTCACTACTTTTTCTACTTGGTGAATTCAAACGATGGGAGAAACTGTTTCCGCGTTTGATCGAAAACTTGTGAAGGAGAGATATTCGACTTCAAAAGTCGTGCGATATTTCATCCCCCTTCAGTCGGAATTGTAAATATAATAATTCAATTCTGCCCTTGTGCCTTCGCCAACAGATCGGATTTGAATTCGTTGAATAATGTTGATTTTCAACTCTGAAATGGCTGGGTGGCTGTATTTTTTTCTTCATTTCAATATGAATTATTATCTTTCAGGAGAGATGAACAATACCAAAAAGCGATTAAAAGGTCTATCGATTTAATGAGAAATATAGTTTTGAAAAGACTGAATTTGTATACTTGTCTCAATATTATTCCACTTTTACAGAAAAGTCTGACGTTCATTGATAGCACAGTGTCCACCGCTTCATTAGCATTTTTTTCTTTTCATCAAGGAAATATTCCAAATTCAATCGACGTAAAGTGAGGGTGAGTTAATCGTTTAACAAACAATTTAAAATGATAGAACTGATTACTTGGTGGAAAATTTGGACTGAATGATTAAATAATGAAGAAAAACACTACGCATCAGTATCATAGAATATAATGAAAAAATATGTTTTTATCCTATTTGAAAAGCAAGAGAAAAATTGAAATGTTTCAATAGCATTATATATATATATATATATATATATATATATATATATATATATATATATATATATATATATATATATATATATATATATATAGATAAATGATGAGAGAAGTAGGACCAACAGAAATTGTTCGTAGTTATTGGTAGATTATGTTTGTGAGCTGTGAGATATTTCTACGAATTCTAATAAATGTGATTTTAGGCTCCTGTTTCCATTTTGTTAAATTTGGGTTTTCATGAATCCTAAGAAATGATTTTTGTTATTATTAATTTTGTATGAATTATTGGTTTTTATACTCGTCTAGTCTAATATTTATTGAATGACCAGTTTGACCTATATAAAGAGCAGAACAATCGTATCATTTATATATACCACTATACATCATTTATATACACCACTATATATCTTTTATATACACCAATTGTTTCAACTTTGTCAAAGCAATCTTTATTATTCACCCAGAGTGAACATAGATTTTTTATTGGTACATATTGTGTTGCTTTCATTCTGTTTTTAACACAAAACGTTTCCGTACAATAAAGTCATACTGTCATAGGGAATAGAATTACTACAGGACTTTTAGAATTGGTGTATAAAAGCTATGTATTAGGCTCGTGCATCTCTAATACATTAGCCATTCGCAGAAATCCTTTTTTCCTTCATTTAGCGCGCTCTAATTTCGCTGCCAAGGCAAAATTAGCAGAAATTACATTAGAATACTTAAGGTAAATAGAAAGAGAAACAATGCTACTCTTTGATTCTGTTACTTTCGTACTTTCTGTAATTTCGACCAATGATCTGTCAGAAAAGCATCTGATGAAATTCAGTCGAGTTTGGGATCAAAATATTTTAAGTGTTATCGCGAATAAATGCATAGACAAAAAGAGATCATGGCCAATATAGTGTTTTGTTATGGATTTGGCAATAGTAATGCACCAGGTAAGAATAAGAACGACGCTTCATAAATCATCAGATTCACAATACCAAAAATTATTATAAGTAGAACAAACCCCAGGAATCAGTTCGAGAAAGATAAGCCACCGTTTTAATGTCCAACTGGTGAGAGTTTTGAAAACGCTTGCACAGGAAAATTTGAAAACATTTCATGGACAAACTGTTCAACGCTTACAGCAAGGAGATGATATTTTACAGCAGAATTTCTTTAGATTTCATCACATAACTCAATTTACTAGGGATGGAATCTACAATAGCAAAACTGAGCACATTTGGAGTATCTGAAGCTCTCAAGCAGTCAGGTTTAAACGATCGAAACAAAGACTTTCTGTTAATGTGAGGTGTGGTTTGTATGACGGCCATCTGATTAGATCTCAGTTTTTGAGAGTAGTATTGATATGTAAAGTGTATTTGGAATTTCTAGCCAATATTCTATCAAATCTGTTAGAAAACATAGATGTGACGGGAATTTGGTTTCAGCATGATGGCGCGACACCTCATTCCTCAAATGATGTGAGAAATTTTCCTAGCCAAAACTATGAAAATAGGAGGATTGGTTATGGTCGGCCTGTTGCGAGGTCACTGAATCTCACCCCCTAGATTTTTTCTGTGAAGTTATTTGAAGCCAAGAAGTATGGAGTAGATATTGTTTTCAAAAAACAAATAGTAAATCACATAGCAGACGCCTAAGCGGAAATACAAAATGACCAGCAAATGATTCGCAGAAACATCAATGATGTATTTCTACGACCAAGGAAAACTTTGGAAATCCGCGGGAGCCATTTGGAAAATACACTTTAATGATTAATCAACTTGTGTTCCGTATTTTTTCTTTGCTTTGTTTATGTTATATTTTGTTTTTCACGTTTCTCGTATGTTTCTTCGTGTGACTAAATTTCGGGACCTGGCGGATGGTTTCTAGGGTGGGAAGGATTGGCAATGAAGCATGATGAGCTCATCTGGGACAAAGTCATCCGGAGTTAAAATAGTTTCCCATTCGGATCTCTGGGAGAGATTGCCTCGAGGGGTTCGTGATGAGGGAGAATCGAGCATTCCTCCGGCGAATTCACTAATGCATTCACGTTTCTAGAAAAGAAAGCAAACTCTCGATAGAGTTCTGCAACATCAAAAATTAAAGCACAATAACGTGAATGTCGATGAGTTCCACCAGCATCTGCAAAACGCACAACCCCATGTGCTGGCCCTAACCGAAACCCAAATAAGTCAAACAACCGACACAACGGATTTACGTCTTAATGGGTATGAGTTACACACGAGATTTAGGTTAAGGGGCCTCTATGTTATCACCTGATCGGATGTTGCATGCTAGAGAGAGGATAGGATGGATTTCGACCTTGCGTGGTTTAAAATCTGTTTGCGGAATAAAACACTGTTCTTATGCTGTCTGTATCGCTCGCCAAGCGGTTCTTACTACCCTAGACTGTCTCAGTATCTAGATGATAAGGTGGATTGGATTCAGGCACATCATCCGTCAGCTGAGGTCATTGTACTGGGTGCCTTCAACGTTCACAACATCAACTGGCTCCGCAACTCCAATAGAACAGATAAAGCGGGAAGACAGGCTGAAATTTTCGCAATCATCCATAATCTAACGCAGCTATTCAACGGACCGACAAGAATACCTCATGACTCAACCTACTACCCGAACACCTTGGATCTTTTTTTGATTCCAGATCCAGATGATTTTGGAATGGGGGTCTCAGCACCGATGGACAACTAAGACTACAATCTTATATATGCTACTGGAACCATTGCGCTACTGCTAAACCAAGAACCTAAACCAACCAGACGCATTTGGCACTATAACCGTGCTAACTGTGATGAGCTCCGTGAATTCTTTTCGTGCTTTTCATTCAGTGATGTTTGCCCGTTCGGATCCTGACATCAATGTGTGCACTGAATCTGTTGCAGAGATCATTCTCGCAGGAATGGATCTTCACATCCCTCATTCCATGAAAAGAACCACAACACAAAAGCCAGGTTCAACAAAGACTGCGAAAGAGCCTCTGCAGCCAAGAGCAGAACTTACCAGTCATGGAAGATAAATCCGACAGAGGAAACAAGAACGATGTTCATACGAATACGGAAAGTATGCGATCTAGCAACTACAAGAGCAAAGTCCAATTTCAATGAAGTCCTTGAACAGGCAAGCGGAACTAGACACTGCTGGTCCATGGCGAACGCTGTCAGTGCCGATTTCTGCAAATCTGCGTCTGCACTTCTTGTTAGAGAAGAAGAAGTATAGCATCATCTCCGAAAGAAATCTTCACAACAATAAAGTGGAAACGAAACATAGAATGAGTTACTGTTTTCCGTTCTCCCACAGAAACGAGAAAACGATCTTCTTTCAAGTACTGACTTCACAATTAACCGGTGAACAGCCTAGATCAATAGCAATAACACCTTACAGATATAACTATAATTTTATCTGGTGTCATTACCTGTAGACTCCTGATTCGAATTTCAAACTGAATATTTAACTTGATGAAATGCGATTGAATTATTAATAAAACTATGAAAACTGAGTTTGAAAGATATAAATGATTAATTCGAGAAATCGGACTGTTACAATCTGCTCGCGTACGTCACTCATGTTTGTACATCAACGATGGAAAAGCATGGGGAATTTAGAGCAGTAGCCCTCGACATCTCTAAAGCCTTCGATAAGGTTTGACATGCAGCTTTGTTGAAAAAACTTGCTGCATATGGGCTCAGAAAAATTACGAGGTTGGATAAGTAGCTTCATTTCAAATAGATCTATGCGAATTGTGGTCGATGGTTTAACATCTGATTGTTTCCAGTTGCAAGCAGGAGTACCTCAGGAATTCATTATTTCGCCAACCTTGTTTCTGTTGCAGATAAATGATCTTCTGTCGTCTACAGAGAACAAGATCTTCCGTTTTACAGACGATTGTACCTTTGTTTCGTCATTCAGTAGTCTGCGGCCGATCACAGCTGCGGAATCTCAGCGTCAGAGATGTAAACAAATCAAAAACTTAAACTCTGACTTACAGAGGATATCAGAGTGGGGTCAGTTAAACATGGTGAGCTTCAATGCGTGCAAGACGCGAGCAACTACGTTTTCTAAAGAGGTCCCCGTTGAAGAACCTCCTATAACAATTGAAGGCAAAAAAATTGCATCCATGGAATCGACGCACCTTGTCGAAATAACGGTCAACCCCGGGTTTCGCTGGTATGAACATTCATCAGCAATATCTAGGTCGGCATCAGCTGAACTTAGTTTTTTTTTCAGAACCAAGCGATACTTCACGTCATCTCAGCTTTTGCTTCTATATAAGGCGCAGATTCGTCCTGATTCGGAATATTGTTACCATGTATGGGGATCTGCGCCCAAACATTCGTTGCAGATGTTGGATAGTTTGCAAAAACGGGCTGTGCGTCTCATCGATCACCCCCGACCTCCAACCGCTGGCTCCCAGAAGTCAAGTTGCTGACCTTTCTCTGTTTTCAGATACTTCCACGGAAGATGCTCCAAGAAGCTGAAAGACCTTGTTCCGGAAAAACTCATGTTTTGCCGCAGCACTAGGATGGCAAATAGTTCTCATCATATGGCGGTACATTTAGCGACCCCTCGAACCTCTCTCTATTTCCCTGTTTACAGGGCAGGTGAGTTGTAGAACTCGCTTCCGTTCAGCATCTTCCCAACATCCTACAGTTTCGCCCTTTTCGAGAAGCGAGTAAACAGACACCTCAATTCTTCCCATGCACCCACTCATGTGATGTAACAGGTTCGCCTATTCCTGGGAAGCGCGCATATAAAAAAGAAAAAAACATGAACGCTACATGTCACCTTAAATTCTTCTTGAAAATCAACCGATGAAATGTATTTTACATTACTTCTTCTGTATTACCTAAACACTGCTGACTATCATATTCTCTATTTGTTTTGTTTGTTTGTTTGTTATTCCTTTAACGTGCTCTATTTCTGCCTTTCGGCCAATGACACGCCAGGGAATTCTGTCACCCCACTAACCCGGGAATTTTGACGAACCGCTCTCGTGTCGAGGGAAGGGATCTTTAATGTCCAACATACCTCTATTAGACAGAACCGACAGCTTTACATCTTCTCCGAAAGATGGACACTCAAGCTATTCCCAGAATCCGAAAAATCGCACCGACTTTGTGGGGATTGAACCTAGGTAACTCTGCGAAGGAGACGAGCATCATATCCCATACGCCATCGAGCCAGCTATATTCTCTGTTGATTCTATTGAAAGTGAAAATGGTGCAATTATTTTTTTTTACACGTGATGGACCTCTGTGAATCATAGCTCCGGAGTACGAAAAGAATTTAAAATGTCCATATGTCTAGGTTATCCGTTTTCCAAAAATATGAAGGGTGGAATACGGACCGGCAATTTGACTTCCTTTCATTAGTCGATATATCTATATCTTGATGACTTTTATACACCATTTCTGTTGTTCTACCCCTATATTACAGTATGACAGGAACACCTATAAATGAAGTGATTTAGTACTTATATGTGGGACATAATTAATGCCGTAATATTTTATTGCTTCCTGAACTTGGAGGGTGGTCTTTGTAGAGGATAATAGTAATTAGTATTATTTTTCATCAATTAATTCTTGTATGATGTTATTGTCATACCCGTTATTTGACGCTAGTTTTCTCAAAATTTTTTTCAAAGATTTTTCGTGAAAGGGAAATTGTACTTATCTATTCACAATAAATATGTAACGCGAAAATTTTCATCTTTGCAATAGAGATCTATTATTATGATGATTCATGTATCAATTAACCCTTATCCGACGTAGTGCCAATATTTTGCGTTAACTACGTTGTAGATCACTGGCACCCTAACTTGTTCAAATGCTAAAATTTTTGTCTTTGTTCAGTTTTGTGAGATTCTTCTTATTGCGATTCACAGAAAACATGACAAGGTAGTATAAATTTATTCAATAGTTGTAACCACTGTAACAAATCAACAACAAAAAAATAAAAATGGAACATTCGAAATGAGTAAAATATCTCCCAAAATTGTGTGAATATTGAAAATAATGAAGAGAAAAATTAACGAAAAATGAAATTCTAAACGAGAACGTATTCTTTAAAATGGATTTTCAATGTGCAGGTACTTTCACAAAATTGCTGCAATACCTGAACATGAATTACAATTCAGTAAGGCATTCTAGCTCGTGTAAGCAAATTACAATACTTCTGCACTACACTGCTGCAAATGGATCTTCTGTATATTTTGAACTAACTTGTCTTTCTTTCGGATCACATAGATATTTCCTTGCATTTCTAGACAGCGTATCAAATAATTTGGAATTTCTGGAAAGTACCTAATACTAAGACGCTCGGTTTTCGTTCTCTTGGGAGGCTAATGTTATTTGCCAATCTTTCAGAATTCATAGAGTTGCTTCTTGTGAATTGATCTCTGCCAGTACCATCTGTTGGCAACATATGAGCTTTGATATCTTCATTATTTGATTTGAACACAAGGTGACCCATAAATCCATCGATTTCTGTTTCCTCCGTATCTCTGAATTCAGTACGATTATCGTTACCTTCTTTGTCACGATACTCCCGTAGTCTTATGTTTGTGTAATGCACAACTATTCCCATAATTCCTGAGAAAAAATTTTCTGCCACGATTCTAATGGTTTCAAATATGAAGCATTTCCTCTTGGAAATGGAACTTTTATCATATTTTGTGCAGGTGTTCTGGTGTTACGTGATGGTTCAGTTGATGACCATTTATATCTATTCTTTTCATACAAAGATCTTTGAATCGTTTCGTTTTCATCAGAATCTTCTTCTATGTTTGAATTCTCGCCCTCACTTTCATCATTGTTTTCGTCATCACCCGACAATTCTGAATCACTGCTATTTACTCAATATTGCTGATTCTTCTTCATTTGGTACTGCTTGTCGTCCAGCTTGGTCAGAAAAGTTACTTTCACGTGCCTCACGCCTTTGAAGGAATGTTTTCTCGAAATCTGGATCAGTGGGCTTCACTGATCGCTTTGAACTTTTTGTCGAAATCAAATATAAAAAATCACATGAACTACGTAGTACGACCCAGAGACACTCAACCTCACCTTCGAATACTTCCGATGGACTGAACCACAGAACAGGCCCTAATGAGAAATAAAAAATCAGTACTTCGACATACGAAACAACATGGCCGTCTCTGCATAGAAACTAGCGTTACGCGTGCCATTATGGGAAACTAAACCGAAAGGCGTCTTATTTGAATTCTAGATTTTCCACGATCGAATTTAACTTGACTGAAATGGGGTATATGAACTAGTCTAATCGATGCAGATTATTTCTGCCTCAATTAGACTGTTCAAAAATTGAGAAAATAATTAGTATTTGTTCACAAGAACACTTTTATTTTAAAATAATAAAAATCTCTAAAACCATATAAACACAAAACATTTCCAAAAATAAAATAAATTCTTAACACATGTAAATCAAAAATATAAATCACATATCACAGAAAACAGGTACATTCTAACATTCAAAATAAAAAGAAATTCTGAAATATTGTTGTCAGCCATAAAATTGTTCCTCCAAAGCTACCATTGGTTCCCCGTTGGGGTCAAACTACCTTCATGCAACTAGGGTTGCATTAATATTTCTGATGGGTTCATTTGATAGGTTCATAGTAGAAATATAAACCAAATATATAAATAAGGTTCCGCACGCAGATTCTTAAGTGTAAGCAGGGTGTAAAAAGCCCATTATAACAAAAAAAACAATATTTACTCTGAGTAAAAAGGAGTCAGAAAGTTGAATGAATAATAACAATGTGTATATCACAAAATAAACATGAATTATAGATAACAAAGGGAATGTAGGGTATAGAGGACCCAAAAAATCCAATTATTTGGTCACAGATCAATTTCTATCCCCATGAGTGTAGAAGATGCATGCAGGAAAATAAATAACATCACAGACTAGAAAACATATTTGTAAATTATAAAAGGATATAAAAGCCCAGACAAAACAACTTGTATAGTACCCCCGACTGTATAAGATCGATGGTAAATAAATAACACGCACATAGTAGGGTGTAGATAACCCGCTCTTAAAAATCACAATGAACACCTATAATTGATTGTTGTTCTACTTGTTTCTGAATCTTTTGGATTTGCTTTCAGTCCCAGAAGCAACAGTTTCCTTCTTTTTTCTTTTCATCCTTATTGAATTTAAAAATTAGAAGAATCTCAAAGCAAGATTTTACTGATGCCCCTGATTATTCAGAAAAAGTAAGTTTATTGTGAATGTCTTCTAAGAATTGAGAAACTTTTACTGAAGGATACAATAATTTAGACTCATTTTCACAGAATTCCTTGCATGTAATATAGGTGTGCTCTTATTGGGGCACTTCACAAAAGGTATCCTGCCACATAATAGGTAGCGTAATTGTTAGTTATAGGAGTTGGTACATTTTCAAAGATCTCATTATATTCTTCATGAACAGAAGGTTCTGAATCCTCAGAATCAGTGAGTAGGTTCTGTGAGTTAGTCTGCAAAAAAAAGGCAAAACATTCAAGTTCTCACAGTCATCTCTTTTACAATTTCCATTAACTATGGACGGTGTTAAGCTATTTATGTTTTTAAAGCAGCAATAAACTGGTGGCATGTAGGGTTTGTGTTTCCTACACTATGCTGTCTAATAATACAAAATAAATTTTCTAAGGTATCCTGGTTGAAGGACCGTAATGAAAAAACAAGAGAACTTCTAAACTTGAGTCCAAGACACCAGCAAGGGAAACACCTGAAAATGATTTTGGAAGCCCAAACCGCAAAAATAAAAGGGTTCAGCGGGAAACTGAAAACTTTGACATTGACAGACATTTGACAACTTATTCAGCGGCGATTGAAGTTTGATCGAAAGAGTTTGACACTTGACGTGGTTAAATTAGTGCCGTCTATATCTATTATGGGAGGACTAGATAGATAGGTGAGGGGTCGTGAGGGGTTGTTGAATGTTTTGGTCGGTAACTCGACCTTCCTACTAGGGTCTATTCTGTACACTGAACGCCGTGCTTCGCTGATATGTCGAAGAGACTTGCACCATATGAAGGTACTGAGCGCCCTAAGTTGATAAAGTCAACAATTACAAAAATATTCACCTTTGTTCCCAACAGGGTGCCCCAGGGACCTCACAACGTCGGTTAAGGGTTAACATTGGCTTTCGATGGAATTAACTTCGAATAACGGCTACGACAATAACATAGACGAATCAATAGCTGAAAATCAACAAAAATTACTATTATCTTCATTTTAGCCTACCCTTCAGGTTCACTAAACAATAAGCTATCATTTCTATTATGTCCCACAAATAACTCCTAAGTTATACTCTATATCAAAACAACAATACAATTAACACAACAAGTTCGTCAAATAGGAAAAACTGTTTACTTTTGGTCAATAACAAAGATTGACTTGATACAAGTGAAAAAAGCGATGTATATGAGTTATATTGGTATAATTGTCCTGCTTTTTATATTGGTCGAACTGGTCGTTTTATCAATACTAGAGCATTGAAAATCTAAAATTCTTCTGAATTAACAACTGGGTTTTCAGAACAGTATAAACGAAAATCATTTCTTGAATTTCACGAAACCCAAATTTTACAATCAAAAGCAAGAGAATAATTTTTTTAGAATACGTAGGAATTTCATCAGCTCCCAAATATAATTTCCCAATAACGATCGACCAGCTGGATTTCGGTTTGGCCTTACTCATCTCATGTGTTTCTCAGATATAAATGATATTGTAACTATTCAATTTTCTCTTAGTTTCAGAAAATGGGATACAACACGGAAGTAAGTCAAACATATTTTTGTTCATTAAATTTTGAGCAATTTTAAACTTTTTTTATCAATTGTTTGATTGTTTAATTGAAATTTATGCTTCGAATTCAATTCTTCGGCCAAAAATATTCTCAGGGTATTTTGCGAAAGCCGACAAATATTTTTCCGAAATTGGGGAAAATGTATTTTATTCTTTACTCTTGGAAGGAGGCGATGCCTGTAATGCCACAAATGTGGCCGCCCAAGATGATATAATGTGTGCGTTCACCCGCTTCTTGAAGAGGGCCAAATTGTAAGTTATCGGAAAGATGCTCGATGGAAGCGCGTTCTACAGTTCTAGCCCTGTAGACAAAATAATTTTTATAAAAGGTGGAGTTTCCAGTTTGACCATCCGCTGATAAAAGTTTTTCACAATCCTGGCTATGAAACTGGATTCTTTCCGGAACCAAGCCTTTCAGTTCCTCAGAGGATATACCATGAAAGTACTTGCAGAAAAGAGAAACTTCAGCAAGTTGCCCCCTTTGATCGAGAGGCTGGAGATTACGCATGATCTTCGAGTGTTCGATGCTTTCTTCTGGACACTGTTCAGTAGATTTAATGAAAGTTAAGGTGTGGAACCCTACACATGGTATCAGTATACCAGACCAGGTCACACCTATGCCTAGTATAAAATTATAAGCTGTGATGCCTTGAAGTACTGCTTACCCCAGAAAATAAAACTGAATAGATTAGATTAGATTTGGCAATGGCTGAAATACGGTCATGCCATCAAACTCCATTATTGACTGTGATCCGCAGCAGATGCATGTTCTTTTCTGAGGAAATTCGATGTCCTTGCCTCATTTAAGGAAGTTCTCCAGCAGTGACCTTTCTGGAGAACGTTGTTGATTGATTTCCGTTCGCGTTTAAATTGAGTTCAACCGGCCCCACTCTGCTATTTTCCCCAAATCAGAATTCAATGACATGCTTTGTGGTATTTTTATCGGTGTGACTCCTCAGAAGTTATAAGACGCTGATTAGAAAATGGGGAAACCAGAGTTCAGCCGTCTGCGAACACAAATATTCTGTTTCCAGAGGAGTGGAGCTGATCATTGCTCTGCAACAGAAAAAAAGTTGGCAAGAGTATGGATCCCTAGGATACTTCTGCATTGAGCTAACAAGATTCACTCGTTACACCATCAACTACCACTAGAATCGATCAATTGAAGAGAAAGCTACTATTCCAACCACGGTTGATCGTTGTCTACGGAAACAGTATTGTCAATCACTGATGATACCCTGTAACTCGAAATATTTCATGAGCTCATTGTTTATCACTCTTTCGAAATAATGAGCCACAAGCGATTGGACGATAATTTTGGGGTAGACATTTCTTTCCATTTTTTTGAATCGGTTCAACTCTTGCAACGTTCCAACACTCCAGAAACGTGTGGCTCTCATACGAAATTTGAAATAAACGATTAAGGATAGGTGCTTACTTTGAAGCACATTTCTTCAAACAGTTGGTGGTATTCCGTTAAGACCCACTGCTATTTTACAGTTCAGTTGGTGGGAAACGCGCCCTACCGTACGCTTTTCGAATTTTACTTCAGACATATTCGATAGAATACTGATGTGCTTGGTGGCAATTCATTTGATTTATCTGAAACATAGTGTTTTCGAATACATTTTTGCAAAGAGATCCGTTCTTGCTTCAGGTGATGATGCGAGTGAACCGTCATCTCTAATCAAAGGTGGGAAGGATGACTTGCAAAAGTTGTTGCTGTCTGCCTTCACCATAGACCAGAACTGACGAGTTTCACTGGTCTGCTCCAAGAATCTATTCTTAATTCTTTCATTGAAGTAAGTTTTCGTTTTCTCAATTGTTGAATTAGAAATATTCCTGAAACGCAGCTTCAATTTCATCTGTTGGATCCTTTTTCCAATTCTTATAAACTCAGTTTTCGACTGTGCCTGCTTTTTGACAGTTTTTAGTGAACTTAGGCTTTAGTGCGGATGTTTTTCCGAGGACGTAATTAAAGAGAAAAGACGAAAAAACTCGAGCAGCTTCTCCCATCTGGCGCGGTTGTGATACTATATCTTCCTTAAAGACGTTGGATCTACATATGAAGTTACCAATAACAGAAACAAGGTTGTTAGGAGTTGCTTAAGGGTGATGTGACCTGTAAATAGAAAAGTAGTAAATTCTTTAGATATTCAAAGATATAAGACGAGCAGAAAATAATTTTTCTCACGACCATTATCGAAAACCGCTCATGGACAGCTTAAAATTTGTGCCGAAAGTACTTCTTGTCATGGTGGCCACGGATAAAAAATCGAGTATTGCTGCAAACCTGAATACTAGAGCTAAAAAATTCAGCGCTTAGTTATTGATAATCTTGATCGTTATGATATATTTTTTATTAATTTTTGTGAAAAAAATACTCTTCAACAGAGCAATTAGTTCAGGTTTGTTCAAGATGTAGCACTCGATTTTCGTGAACGCATTTTTTATGAAATATTGATATATCTCTCTCTTCAATTTCGAACAATCGTGGTTTGACGAGGACTACATTTATAACAAACAACAAGGGACGAAATATTGCAAAAAATGTGGCAAGTAATCGACTTTCGACAGTTTTTTAATATATCATAAAAACTATTCATTGGTGATATAAAAGGAAACTGAAACGATATACTTTTATAATATCTACAACCTTGCTTTTGCATTTAGGAAAAACCTCTTCGAATTTCGGGAACTCTTTTTTTTTGAACTGTTTTAATCTTGAAACCTCAGGTTATGAAGGATATTAGAGATCCACTAAAAAAATCGTTGTTTCTCAGAATCTTTTAAACCATATTATCTGTGTCTAATTTAAAATTTTGGGAAATTATGCATAGGACCGTTACTTATTGATTGGACTATCATTTCCGACGCATCTTCCGCATGTCCTTCATATTTCTAGTCTGAGAACAGTTTACTTCTAAAATATAATCTGCTAGTTATTAAGACTGAAACCGTGTTCCTTTTGACTTTTTACTAGTTGGATACAAATACTTCAGGTTAGTAAAGAAACCTGCATTCTGACGACAGCTATGTGGAGAAACCTGTATTCTGACATAAGTGTTATGAAGAATCCTGCAGTTCGATATTATTATTAAAAAAATTTGCATTCACCAACATTAAATCAGTAATTTGAAGAAATTTAAAACTGAAATCAATAATTGCATATTTAGTAAAAGCTGTCACTTTGACAACTCAGCTAATCTTAGATATTCAAATTGAAGAGTTATTTGAGGTAAAAGAAGCGGAATGAACCTGTTTTTCTTGACATTTTAGGAAAGCTTTTTCGTAACCTAAGTTAAGGAATATTCTTAAATGCTAGGAATGAGGTGAAGAGGAATAATCGAATTATATTTCTTACAAATGGGAACGAAAATAAAATAAATTTTCCCTGTCTAGGATATATATTGCTTTCAATTTAATTGTGAATCATGAAAATCTTCTTTGGCATTGTGAACATCAAGAGTGCTTAGATTTTGTTTTGACAAAGCGCTATCCATTTTGCTTATCAAGTCTGGACGGGAAAATCCCTTTATAATTAAATCACTAGGACCTGCTGCTAGTTCGTCTAAACCAATATCGTCTTCGTCCAAAGAAGGTCTCTGGGCACGAAGTACTAGAAGGTCTAACATGTTGTTTTCAACGAGAAATTGGGGAGGTTTGATTTCGGGATGGTTAACAAGCCATTCACAGTATGCTCTAGTTGACCTGAAAGCACAAACAAAAATATTTGTAGACACACATATTAAAACAATTTCATTTCCTTTTTTATTTATAAATATGTGCTTCATAGAATAAATAGAAATAACAAATTCTAAGAATACAGAGAAAGATCTGCTACAAGAAATTTTATTTATTTCTGTTTTATGTATGAAATGAGAAACTTTCATCAATACCACCCACTCTAGGATCGATCACTAAGTGGTACAGACTTATAGTTAAGATGCTTGCTAACAATTACAAGAAAAGTTAGAATCACTTGAATTTCAGATTGAATTTCCTGATCCTATGGAGCTCTGGTAAATTCCAAATCTATTACAATCAGTGAGGCAGTATTAAATCCCACCTCTAGCCCTTATCGGCTTCTGAACAATAAACATCATCTATTACATGAACGATAAATTACGCTATTCAAGAGTCGCCAATCCAGCTTCTCGCCTAATCGAGTGTTTAGCGGCGAAATCAAATACTAATATTCGACAAGGTTAAACCCGCCCGACTCGACACTGAATAGCCTGGACACTCAAATATGGTTATGTTTGTCTGGCTTCTATATCAATTAGAATTATTTATTATGGGTTTATATGACTGATTATGTCTAGGTTATAATGCATATCCTGTGAATTTTGGGAAGGAACAAAAGGTTACAAATCCTGTTTTGATTCCAAATTGACATTGTACAGGGTGATCCATCTTATATATTCCTTATGTCGAAATTTTCCTTCCGAACAAAATCGGATTCGTTTTCTCTTTTTCTCATACACCGTTGTGAAGAGGCTTCAAAGTTCATTCCAATGAGGTATCGCTCGACCCCTTTGCCCTTTTCAATTTTGAGGGATTAAAGCGTCTCCTCTCTGTGGGTTGTTTGTTAAAGCCTCAAATATACTTCAAAAGATGTCCCTGAAACAAAAACATTTTATGTTTCCGAAAATCTTTCTAATCACTATGGGATTAGAATATACGCGGTGGTGCGTTTGAGATGGAACACCCAGTATACGGTTGACCATTATAATGCTATAGTAGCTGGAGGGAGAAGCAGTCGTTACCTCACTCTGAATAATAGTCTGCCATATGGTTCTGTTTTTGCGCTACTACTTTTCAATTTATTATGAGTGATATTTTTATAATGTTGTCTAATAAGTTCTGTTGATGATACTTAAGCACACTACCCATCAACTATGTTACAAATTACGCGCCATTGTTAGTGCGCATCACCGGATAGGTTGATACATGGTGGGAGATTCTACTGTTACCGTTCTCTTGAGTTAGTTGTAGTCTTCCAGGAAGACTCTTCCTCTTTAGAGTTGTTGTCGTTAAGCAGTTAGAGGTAGTTCAATAAGTTCGTGTTCCTTGTAATTGAATAAACTCGCAGATTCTGAGAATCGTTTCTGTTATTCATCTTACTCTACATATGCAACAGGTTATGGGCGTAGCACGCTTCCACTGCGAAGTAAATTCTTTAGATGTCATTCTTATTTTTCATACTGTAGGCGAAGATTATGTCAAGTTCGATGTGTACATTTGGTCCATTAATACGCTGTTCATAACCCTTCTCGGTAAGCATTCCAACCGAAAATAGATTCTTGTGAACGTCTAGGACATATAGCACGTTTTCAATAACAGCGTTTTCCCATTGGCCGAGCACAAATCTCTTGTGCCCAACCTCGCAACCTCGCACTTCACATGTTTTGTTAACTCCTAGCGATACCTCATGGCCGATCTTGAAACTGATTTCGGTGAACCATTCGCGTCTATATGTAATATGCTTAGAGGCGCCACTCTCGGTCAGGCAGACATCTTCTTCCGGAAGGTTTTTAATTTGTGCAATGTCCGCCAGAGTTCCGACTATACGTTGCTCGATTGTTGTTGCTGTTGCTACGAATGCGCATCTATTGTTTGATTCGTTTGAATTCCCGCTAGTGTTACGATTGTCTCTCTTCTTCTTTCTGAAATCTCGGGCATAGTGACCTTTTTTTACAGTAGAAAGACTCAAAACTTTGACGATTTTAGAACTGGTTATCTCTCCATGTTTGAAATTGTCCATCGGCTGAGTTTGATTAATGTTCATTGCAGCAAACGCACTGGCAGTTTCTTCTTTGATAAGCCTTTCCAGTAGATTTGTTACAGTCTATTGATTTGTGGTAACATTGTCCCATGGTGTAATCAGAGCACTATAGTTGGATGGTAAACTTCCAAGAATCTTCGGCATTATTACTACCTCTAATACATTTTCCCCCAAATCCCTTTATCGAGCAGCCATGTTCTGAATTTTGGTTATATGACGCACTTCCGAATCACTTGAATCCATTTTATATACATTAAATTTTCGAGAAGAAACTATTTGATGACGACTTCTGCTCGTGGATATTTCGCAACATTTCCCTCATACATTTCTGCTGCTGTCGAGCACGTCCTATAGTTTTCCAATTGTTACCTGCTCCATGGGTTTGGAAATGATGGACATAACTTTTGCATTTTCAATTACCAATAGTTTTTTCGCTGCTGTTTCGCCTTCTGGTCTTTTACTTGTGCCGTTCACTATTTCTGATAGTCTGTACGCCATCAAGATATGGTTCATTGGAAGTTTCCATGTTGGATGTTCGTTTCGTTGAACTTTGTGACATTCCGAGATAACTCCTGTGCTGTTGCCACGTTGTTTTTATGTTCACAAGCAAACAAAGTCTCTTTCGAGATACCTAAGCCCGTAAGACCGCTTCCGTATCTCGAAGTACACTCAAACTCACACACAAACTAATCTCACTTGGGGTACCCGGTAGACCGTTACTAGATTTCGTAGAAAAATATTCGCCTTTCTTTCGTGAGTTCAAGTGTTCTTTGAGATACGGAAGCGGTCTATAACAGGCTATGATATTAATGTTTAGCTGAAGGCTTTGTAAGATTATCAGCTGTCTATCTGCCGGAACATATATCACCTGAATTGCTCCACTCACAACGTTTTCTCTGACAAAGTGATCATGGGCATCTATCTGTTTTGGTTAGGTAGGATTCTTTGCCAAGCATATAGCTCCTTGATTGTGAACCAAAATGTCAGTTGAATTTTCCATACGGAAGCCATTTGGTTGAGGAAACTACTTCACAACATCCATTTCAGTTGTCATTGAAACATAGCTAATAAGTTCTAAATCAGTTCTTTGGTGTTCTCAGCAAAATATGACCTACTTTTTGATTGATTACAGTTCTTCACATTCTAATATGTTCAAAGTTGAGTAATTGAGAGATTCTTGCTTAGTGTGCCAAGTCAATTGGTGAGCATCAAACAATTGTTGCTGGTTTTGAGAATAATGTTGATCTCTTATAATGCCTCCTTGTTATGTAATCGGATTTAGGTAAGGCGATTGAGCAGGCCAACGTAAAACATTGATTCCATGCAGATTTAAGAAATCAGTTGCAGCTGCTGCATTGTGAGGAGGGGCATGAATAGAAAGGTTTCCCAACAGCATGTGGTAGAATGTTGAACCCGTTGATTAATGGGAGAGAGTTGTTAACCGAAACGAGATCAGTTATGTGATTGGAACAGATTTTAACCCAAACGATCACAGAACCTTTTCTATAGCTGTATACTTTTTGGACTTCTCGAAGCCTTCGTTTATTACTAGGTTGCTTTCATAGTTTCATTCTCCCGCGTCAGTCCAAACCAACATATGGACCCCATACATTTGTTTCTTCGGG
This sequence comes from Cryptolaemus montrouzieri, assembly GCA_013387265.2. Lineage (NCBI taxonomy): Eukaryota > Metazoa > Arthropoda > Insecta > Coleoptera > Coccinellidae > Cryptolaemus > Cryptolaemus montrouzieri. The sequence goes on along the minus strand of JABFTP020000001.1, from coordinate 51,741,692 downwards.
CCATCAATCATGAGCTGAAGCATCCTAACTGCTGTGTTCATTTCATAATCATTTAAATAAAACCTCTCCATAGTTCTAGTTTATTTCTCTTCGAACAAATTTGAGAGTGAACGAATGTCTGTCCATGGGTGTTGGAAACGTTCAACTGAGTTTTTACCGATATCAAATAAATTGTTCTAGCAATAAATCGATAAGAAAAAATCGATCAGCGTAAAAAATTGAAATATGAATTGATATATGGTTGAATAATGTGCAAATTCAAAGAACATCTAAGATTCATATTTGGAAATCAGACAGACTTTCAATAATATTCTTACATTGTGAAGGATGCTCGCTGCATTCTCCAGTGACTGCTGTTCATTTAATTATGTTTTTCAAAATTTTAAACGTTGAAAAGATTACCAATTTACATTGATTTAGTTGAGGAAACCTTTTAAACTTTCGATATTTTAGCAGTAGACATTCACGAACGAATCAAATCATAGGATAATAACTCTAGAATTCCCATTATGAGAAAATGAGAATCGATTCATAGTGTGATCTGATGTAAACTAGAGGAAAAATTGAAAGAAAAGTAAAATGTCAGCATTCAATAGTTTTATTCATAGATTGATTAACATCTAATCAATAATTTCAACAAAGAACTGAAAAAAACAATAAATCAAAGTGTTCGCATATAGATTGATAAATTGAAACAAAAATTCACACCTTAACCTGTGACGGTATAGTAGACTCATCAATGAACAAGTCGATTTAAGCCCTTCACCTCTATTGAAATTGAATTTCAGATATAGAAAACTATATGACCTCAAATGAGTGATTCCTTCCCACACAGTTTGCATCGTTTTCAACTTCATTGGTACATTTTGACATTCCAGCCACTTTTTAGAGATGTCTTCTTTGTTAGGCATGCGTTGCATATATGACGGTAGAGATCTGCCAAACGCAATCCTTTTCGGTTCCAGCTTGCTCGCCTCGATATCCCTATGGATTTGACGAAGCAGGCTTGCACGTTTCGCCATCTGAAACACAGATAGCGCACGTTATATCAAATAAAACATTACTGAATTATGTTTTTCTATTAGTTGTATATAGATTTCTACTATTCATTTATAACATTTTCTGCGATTCATTTGAATGAATTGACATGGTATCTGTATCAAAATGTTTTCAGGACATGTGCTTTTTTCTATTCATGAACTGAATTATCGAAATAGATAGTTTGGACAATAAACCAATTAATTTTACGTCTGATTTGCTGGAAAGAAAATCAATTGGTGCTGGGATGAACAATAAGTTATTCTGAAATTCTTTAGGATCAATATACTGTGTGTTCCAAGTTGCAAGATAAATTTATCTAATTTTCGAACTCTGGCAAGGAATATTATAGCAAAAAATACTTGCGAAGGTTGATTCGGAACATGACAAATTAACCCTTACGCTCAACATCCTCATAATCACAATTCTTCACATGTGGACCGAGTGGCACTTGAAAATATTTCTCGATTCTCTACTCAAATGTTATTTTAGAATGTTAAGTTCAATAAATTTGGAAAAGCAGTAGGTATTTGACAGAATGGAAGAAACACAAGATGGTGATAATGTTTTGCCCTTTTCTTGAAACTGAACAGGGATAAATTCTGTTGCACTTCCTTTTATTTTCGACATAGAAAAAACTGAAAGAAAAACTTGACAGGATTCAGCAGATCATTTAGCGTTTGTATTTGTTTGGGTGTTTATTCGTTTTCTTTTCGTAAATAATGTGATCATATCCCCGTTCAAATAACGTTCTCTTTGGTACTTTTTCGTGAAATGCTTTTTCTTTGAAAAAGAAAATAAGGTGAGCATATGCATCCCTATTGCGAGAATTTCGGAACCGATAAAATCAAGTGAGCTGGTGTCATTTATTATTTTTGGCGAGCAATGAAAAATCTGCTGACTCCTGCTGGTTTTCATCAATTGTATTTAACGTCTAACATTTTAAAATATGAACGAGGGGTACCCAAAAGTAATCGAAGTAGCATTGCTTCATGCGGAGCCGTTTTAGTACGAGTTTCCACCGCTTGTCTAGTGCAACTCACAACCAATTCAGGGCTAGCTCGTTGATATGGATTCTTCAGTTCGTCCGCGGAAATAGATTTCGCTAGTGCTTATTCATTTATTTAATATGGCAAATTTAGGTGAACAACGTTGCGCTGTGAAATTTGGTTTTCTATTTGCTGTAAACGCTGCTGAAATTGTCTCATTATCAAAAATAGCTCATAAAGATGAAGCTATAGAACAAACCCATAAGTTTGAAACGTTTTCCTGGTTGGAAAATGGCTACACATCGATTGATAACAAATCTCGTTCTCGGCGTCGATCAGCTACTCGAATTGGCGAAAGTGTTGAAGAACTTCGATACCTCGTGCCCACAGAGTTTCAACAAACAATTGATCAATTGTCAGAGATCTGAGGTATATATTGGAGACAGAGTGTCAATCAAACCTTTCATTCAGAAGTGTTGAAGATCGCACAACAGTGCTCGGCAAAAAGACCTGATTGGCCTAGGAAACTGGTCTTTCCTCCACGCACACTCAGCCATCTCTGTTAGCCAGTTTTTGATTAGGTTCGGTTAGATAAGTCCAGAAAAATGGAGCAAGGAGTTGCAGCCAAATATTTACATATATTCCGAATATTGGAGGAGCTGGAAAAAAATATATTAGTTGAAACGGGAACCCTTTGGAAGGGGGTGAAGTTGTTATGTAAAAATTTGTAAATATATAGCATTTAGGAAACAACTTCTTTTAATTTTGGGTCCCTTGGTATCTAAATTCTAATCATGAATTGCCTGACCAGCTTTTGGATTATCTTATGGAAACATAGTATTGGTCAAACGTTTCCATCAAGAAACATTTCTTCTATGAAATTTAGAAAAAAACTTACTCCCGTTCGTGCAAAACTATGTGTAACTGGGAGGCTTAAGCTCAATGCTAAGAAAATTCGAAGATCACGATCAAGTAGAATTGAAGAATTTGAAGAAGTTATGTTTTTATTGATGAACATCCAGTATTGAGTATGAAAAAAAACATAAAATCTACACGCAAACCATTAAACCATCTGGAAGGTTTAAAAGAGTTCAACCTCTTTCACACCTAGGTTTTCTCCTTTTTTTTTCAGTGAATACCAATCCAGAAACCTATAGTATCTGCTGGAACTTCCGCTTCTACTACATAGTAATATGTGGTAGGTACACCCTAGACGGTGCACCGCCCCATTGAATTATAATGGTTTATCAACGATTGAATGAAAATTTTCCTGGTCGCTGGAAGGTCGAATTGAGACACCTACCATTGCCAGATAGATCAAGCTATTTTAACCCTTGCGATTTTTTATTTGGGATCATTTGAAATCGATATTTTATCGTATGCTAATAAATGACTGCAACGAACCTAGAAAACTGTTGTATTGACGGTTAAGGAACTATTGAGAGAGTTTACCCATCTCGTAGAAGATGAGTCACTATTTGGTCGGAGATATTTCCAACAATTAATCAGAATTTTCTCATTTGTTTTCGAGAAATTAGATGAAATACTATAATTGTTTTCAACACTAATAATTGAAAAAGGAACTAGTAGTCCATTGAAAAAGACAAATGGAATTGAAAGATTCTTGATCTTTTTAGCACATCCTAGCATAATTTATTTGGGGAGAAGAACGTACAAGACAATAATGAGAAAATATGTGTTTCATGGATTATTCTTTCCAAAATAGTTATTGAAATAGAAAGGAATTGTGGATTTCAACCATTTCTAGAGAAAGTAGATGAATGAAAAAAATTATGAAATTGAAGCTCAAGTTAAATTGAGGATTTGGACAGAAAAATCAATTGAACCAATTCAAGTAGGTTTATGTGACACCCTAAACATCTTACCTCCGGTACGTTCCTTTTCTTCGCTATCAAATCTGTCACTGTTGGCATTTCTTTGAGACGAACACAGAGGGACTTGGCTGCATGTGTATTGAAACCTATTTCGAACATGCTGATGATTGTAGGAACTGATAAATTAGAGGTAGCTTCTCCACCCATCTGTTGCAGCCATTTCACGAACTCTTCAGCTATCTTTAGAAAAATCAATCACTTTCAATATCATTCACAAATAAATAAAAATGATAACAAAAAAGTTATAAGAAGATTCTTGTAATGTAAGAAATTTCCTTATGGCAAAATCCAGTGAGGTCTAGTCACGAAATTAAAATTTTACAATGAAATAGTTCACCCTAAATTCGTGTGATCATAAGTATAGGATTTATAAATTATAGAAAAAGTTGAAAGGAGCTTCCTATCAGTATTCATAAAGAAAATGTCACCACATAAATATCTCTAAATTATTCCTATATGAAACAGAAGAAAATTGTTAGAAACCCCAATATATTCTCATTGAATATTTACCCTTGATTTCTGATTCAAAAGAATGAATTTGAAAAGCTACGTTCCTGAGATGTGTCTTTTCAAACCTTGTCCTTTGATTCTGATATTCTTACTTACTCTTTCTGTGATAGCGTCTGCTTTTTGTACCAAGTTCATATCTGCCAACGAAAGAGGAGGCATTGGGCGCCATATTGAAGCACGATCGTGGCGTGTTTGGAAGAATTTCAAGTAAGGATTCTTCTTACCCACTTGTCTCCTGATTGAAAAGATAACCAGTATTTAAGGAAATTATTTATCTTACTCTAGTCATAATAAAAAACTGCGAGCATGCGTCTTTAGTATCAAATTAATATTTAACTAGACTACGTCTGCTTATGTCGTATTGTAAGCCAAAAGTATAACATACGTATTGAATCGTCTTTATCAAGTATGGAAACACAAACAGCACAATTAAAATTTTCAACGGTTACGTTTGCGGTTCAATTGTAATGTGAAAGGTCATGTGATTGAGCTTGATGCTTTTAAAGGTTTCCATAAAAAAAGGTGTTACGACATGATTGCCAAAATATAGCAGTGAGAGATGGTAGGTCGTGAGTAAAACTTCAAAAGACTCGACCCCACGGTTATAGACTCAAATTGAAAAATTCATTCTGGTAGAACAATATTTGAATATTCCACTTCCCTCGGAATGGCATTTTTCATCTCACGTTGATTTCTCATCTTCCAAATAAACATACTACTAGGGTAATCTGGTCAATTTAGACATTCACCCTTGCATAATTCACAAAAAGGTGAAAATTTGCGTTCACATTAGGTACACGATTTTAATGAGATAGGTAGAACTCCATATGGATGTTTACAAAATATTTTATTCAAAGTCAAAGGTCACTTAAATGGGTTTCCTGGATATTTGAGCAGTTAGTTTTGTGCTGAAATACTTCAATCAAATATTAAAGATAATAAAATTTAATACAGAAACTGTTCCTCTACTTTTCTTCATAACATTAATCATCTCTGAGAAAAATCGATTCTGAAATTTACTTTAGTTGTATTGACTATAACAGGAACGCGTTCCTACGCCACCTATGAGTTGACGAATGAAGATGCATTTGGAATTATTTTCAATGAAATAAAACTGAAGTATTAAGATTTTCACTATATTAACAAAACTATGACCGGGTTCACCACACTGTGGTTTCATCAGATAGATACAAACTAATGAACAGAGTTATTCCTTATATATTAGTCTTATTTCCTACTTAATATTACAATAGGTACAAGAGGTATGTTGGAAAACCCATCGGAGTTGCTTACTTTATGAATTGAAAAGATTGAGTAAAGGAGAATGATTCAGATCTAATTGACTATTAAGTAACCTACCTGAACTATTCTCTTTGTTGATCTCTAAAATTTCCAATAGATTGAGTTTTTGCCTGTTATTACATTGTGTAAAATTTTGAAATTCAATCAAATTATTGAAAGAAGCTGAGAAAAGCTTTTTGGTCATTTGGTATTTCAAGCTAATTCTAAGATGTGCGACCAACACACAGAATATCTGGTTCCTATCCAGTTGTTTGAAGAACGAAGTATTTCCGAATTATATAAAACTGAAGACCCATAATATCAGCCCCGCAGCCCAAAATGGAGTACTACAAGGCAAAAAGAAATGGTTGAAGTTAGACATCAAGTTTTAATACAGCCAACGAGATAACTACAACATCTTTTTGAAGGTAATCCATTCGGAGTTGCTTCATAGATTGCATTTAGTAGAATTTGACATTTTAGATTCCAAAACAAGTTCATTAATTAATTCACAAAAAGTATAAAATTCAGTTGCGAAAATTAAATAAATTATTGAGTAATAAACCTGAAACTTCAAAAATCAAGTCCAAATTTTCCGATCACCAATTTTATGATAGGTTCAGTAATCTTTCACATGCTAATTTTTCCGAAGATGAAGTTTCACTTCTAGAAAAGGGTTTTAAACACAATTTAGAGTCAAATAACGCTCGTCTCCATTTCGATCTGCTAGGAATTTAAACCGAACTAGCCCAAAATTATTCACCACAAGCCAAACACCTAAAACACTCTTCAGCGTTACCATTTCAAAAAGAGTTCAATAGTTTTCAACCTAAGAAATTCGAAAATACAACTTCAAAGTTCATTAAATCTAAGTCCGCATCTGAAGATATCATATTCACCAAAGCAGACAAAGGTCATACGATCATAGCCTTAAATAAAGCAGATTATTTATTGAAAATCCAAAATTTCATTGAATCAGGTTGTTATGAAGAAATTGCTAAAGATCCATTTTCAATCCATAGTAAAAACGCTTTAGAGTATGCCAAGTCTATAATACCTACCAACCAAAAACATAAACTTTTCATTGACAACTCGCAATCACCAAAACTTTACTCCCTCGTCAAACTCCATAAAACAGGGTATCCCATTATACCAGTAGTTTCATATTTTCAAGCTCCAGCTGCAAAACTGTCACGCTTTTTCATATACATCATTCAACAGTACGCTAATTCTGAACCTAAATTCTCAACTAAAAACTTTTCAGTCCTAATAAATAAAATTCAGCACACGATACTATCACCGAACGCTAAACTTATGTCATGGGATGTAGTAAATCTCTTCCTTAGTGTTCCACCTAGTGATACAGTGAAACTCATCAAGAACGCCCTTCAAATTAATAAAGTCAATCCGATAATTCAATCAGAAATCTTACATCTTTTAGAAATTTGTTTAAAACAAAATCATTGTTATTAATAAAGTCAATTATAGTTGGACTGTAACCGTTATAATTCAATCAGAAATCTTACATCTTTTAGAATGTTTTGATTTAATTGTCTGTTTGTGCCAGTTCAAATTAATAAAGTCAATCCGATAATTCAATCAGAAATTTACACCTTTTAGAAATTTGTTCAGAACTAATTTATTTTAACTTCAATGGAGTATTATATAATAGTAAAAAGGTTTAATCATGGGTAATCCTCTGAGCCCTCTGCTCGCTGAAATTTTCATGGATAATATTGAAAAACTATCCAAGAACATACGTTATTAAAACACTTTATTTATTGGTTTAGATATGTCGACGATATCATCTGTTGTTTCATTGGCATAAACAGACAATTAGAGTCATTCAAAACATTCATTAACAATATTCACGATAATATTAAATTCACGTTAGAGATAGAAATAGAAAACTCCATTTACTTTCTGGATTTAACTATTACTGAAATTAACGGCAAACATGATTTTTCTATTTTTCATAAGCCACTGTATACAGATATTACTATTCACAGCTCGTTTACACATCCTTATCCACATAAATTAGCAGCTTACAATAGTATGGTACATAGACTCATTAATATCCCAAGGTCACAAAATAATTTCATAAAAGAGATAAATATAATTAGACAAATAGCAGTCAATAACGGTTACAGTCCTACTATGATTGAGAACATGATTTCATGCAAAAATTTCAAAAGCAATTCAGGAAGTATTTCCAAGTATAAAAAGTTCTAACACAAAATACAACAGCTTAACTTAAATTTGTAATCCTAGTATAAAATTAAAATCATTCATCTCGCATTATAATTTCAATATAGCATTCCGAACTGATAATTCTTTAGGCCGACATATCAAAAACTGCAAATCTAAAATTGATAAAAGTAATAAATCCGATGTTTATAAACTGTCTTGCGGGGATAGTAATAAAATTTATATTGGTAGAACTTTCAAAAATTTCAAAATTAGATTATCCGAGCACAAACGTAGTTTTAATTATCATAAATCAGATTCCCATTATTCTAATCACTTACTCGAAGAAAACCATAACTTTAATGATAATTTCAAAATTTTACACAATGAAAATAACCGACAAAAACGTAATGTATTGGAAATTTTAGAGATTAACAAAAAAAAGAGTTCAGGTAGGTTACTTAATAGTCAATTAGATCTGAATCCTTCTCCTTTACTCAATCTTTTCAATTCATAAAGTAAGCAACTCCGATGGGTTTTCCAACATACCTCTTGCACCTATTGTGATATTAAGTAGGAAATAAGACTAATATATAAGGAATAACTCTGTTCATTAGTTTGTAATCACCATGAACGGCCAACCCATCCCATGGGTCCACAAGGCCAAATATCTGGGAGTCACACTAGACCGACGGCTTACATGGCGTCAACATGTGGAAGACTGCACGAGCAAGGCGAAGGCAGCCCAAGCTTTCATGTACCCCCTCATGAACAGGAGGAGCAAACTGAGCGCAGCGAACAAGCTGAAGCTCTACAAGACGATCATCAGGCCAATGATGACCTACGCGTCAACAGTCTGGGGATATGCAGCTGCATGTCATATCCGGAAGCTCCAAGTCGTGCAGAACAAAGCACTGAGGATTGCCGTGGACGCCCCTTGGTACGTGCGTAACTCCCAGCTACACCGAGATCTGCAGATCCCGAGTGTCATGGAATTCATCAGAGAGACAGCGGAGAAAGCGTTCCAAGCAGTAGTTGAGCATCCAAATCCATTGGTAAACACCCTAGGAGACTACGACGAAGACGAACCGAGAAAATACAAGAGGCCCAGGATGGTGCTTCGAGAAGACCCGGATTAGTTATAAGAATCTTGTTAAATAATTATGTTAAGACCGTCGCCACTAGGACGACAAAAATGAAATGTACTTAAAAATATTCTTAAGTGTCATTTAGATCCCTCAGATCACGGCTTAGAAGCCAAAAATTGTACTTTTCAAAATCAATCAACAAGAGATGTAAAGTTAAAAGTTGTAAAAACTGGTACTTAAATAAAGAATATGTTAAAGTAAAGTAATTAGTTTGTATCTATCTGATGAAGCCACAGTGTGGTGAAACCGGTCATAGTTTTGTTAATATAGTGAAAATCTAAATACTTTAGTTTTATTTCATTGAAAATATGTATATCGATTTTCATCAAGTAACGACCTCCTCAATCAAAGCATTTGGAATTACTTAACTTTCTGCAATTGCGACAATTAATATTAGCTTTTCTGATGCAGGTGAAGTAGAAGATGGATTGATACCTAAACATTATTAATTAGTTTTCAACCCCATTCTTCAGGATCCAGTTGAGGACCAAGCCACACTTGAGCCTTGAACTAACACGATCAAAATGAGAGCAGAAGCGGCGGTAGGAGGAAGATAAAAGCTAATTGCACGAAATTTTTATTATGTGTAGTACGTAGAGTTCATGTCTTCGAAACTTTTAGCACATGTAATTGAAATTTGGTTCCACACAATTCAGAAACTGTTCTTCCGAATTTATTTGAAGAAAATAATTTAGAAACTTTGGTGCTTTCTACAAATTGATCGTAAATTGGGTACTATACTCTCGTTAAACTAAAAAAGTTATAATCTTTCTCAATTCTGGGTCAATATTTTTGAGCGGAGAAGATAAAACTATCATTTCGAAAATTTTGATGAAAAACTTCATAGCACAAAAAGAATTATTTTGATAAAAATAATTAAAAAGTACACCATGCTATTTGAAATTGCCGAAATGCAGTCGATTTCCGATATGAGCGAAAGTTGTACCGCTCTGAAAATAATTGCCGAATGTAGATCAGAACACAGTAACTCTAATCCCAAACCTTAAAATTGATTGATGAATCTGTTCCCTAGGAAGTTCTAATGTGACCTTTAGCGCTGACATCCTGTATTATGGTAAATACAAGTAAAGTATATTTTGGAATAGTTTTTTTTCTCAGAAATGACTAACATTATGAGGAAAAGTGTATAAAAAGTTTTTGTAGATAATTGCATGGTCTACAATTTTTGTCTGAAAATTTTTATGACAAAAATAACCATTTCGCTGAAAAAAAATGGGTTATTAGGAACTCTGACCTTGAAAAAAATTTTTTCCACACATGGGAGCGATGGCAATTTTTTACAATAGAAACGGAATCCTTAACCTTTATGCAAATTTTCAGGTTGCTGGGACTACATGCAAGGATACTCCTATTTTTTTGACTAAATTTACCGGGTTAGGGTTATGACTGGATAATCCATTGTAAACCATAGTTAAGGACTCCGCGTTTGTCAGTAGATAGGGTTGGAGAATACTTTTCATCAATTCTGCATGTAAATTTATAGAAAATCTAAATTCAATTCACAAATTTCATTCCGAGGGGTATAAAATCAAAATATAGAATATGCGATCATAAGCGGAAATTGCCTGACGCTGCTTGGCTTCGATGATTGAACACATTCAATCATGACAGCTGAATATATGTGTAACCAAATATTTCATTATTTCGTAAGTACTCTAATAAGGTTTAGGCGTTGAAGACATCAAATCGACGATCAGTTCGAATAAAACCATGTTTAGAACATCCCATGGAATAGTTAGTATTTTTCATTTTCACATCTTTCCGTATTGAGATTTAGATTAAATACTGAAACATAGTATGGACATTAAAATGTATACAGGTGTCCCGAAAAAAGATATTAATCTTCCGCAATCTAAGAAAATTTCGTCAAGATAATACCACAACCTCGTAGAACATGTTTCAGATGACTCATTCTTACTGAGATATAATTTGAAAACTTTGGCTCTGAATGAAAAACTCTGTTTCTATGAGGAGATTTTGATGAAATTCCGGAAATTTTAATGAAACTTTTTGTTCACAAAAGAGGTATTCTTGTTAGATTGCAGAAATGAACTAGGCTCTTAGGTGGCCCCAGAAATGAAAATGAACAAGATTTTGGTCAAGTCAACTAGGTGGCTATAGAATTCGTCAACGTTTGGAGTAGAACATGATAAGATGTTCTTTAATCTTTTATCTGAAATGCGGTCAATCAATATCTTATATAAATTGCACAAATTGAGAAGAAATTTCGAATGACTTTCGCCTTTGTGCGAACCATTCAGGAGACCGATCGATTGGACCAACATACTCAGTCCAAATATGGACTTGGACCGAGTATGTTACTGGGTTCAATGATGGCATGAGGATTTTCATTGCTCGAAAGTGCACAACTAGTGTATTGGTACCGCCATCTCTCCGAAAGCTTGTTACATTGCAATAGCGAGTTTACTCACAGAAGTGACATTATTTTCATGTTGGTTTAAAAATTTGAGAAATGCTCTCTGACAAGAAGGATAGTCCTCAAGGCAACCGCTTGAGTGATAACTATCTGTGGACTGTATTTTTACGGAATTATTATCAAATGTTTGTCTAGACAATAAATGTATATATATCTTCATATTCTTCGGAAATGTATTCATTTTATGATTATTTTGTTAGTTCAATAAAAGATGGATGAGAGTACAAAAATTGGACTGTCTGAAAGTTAAGTGAAACCAGAGAGTTTTTCATGATAACCCAAGGATTTTGAACGAGTCTAGACAGACGGTTTATGGTACCTTACGCTCTTCAACTCCGTTCTCTTAGTTTTCGTGAATTTATTTTTGGTATTAGATGAATATCTCAGTAAAGGGTAGAGTCATATGAAACAATGTTATATGAGATTCCAGGAGATTCCTATTTTATTCTGGGATGTATGAATATATGTTTTCTGGAGTTGAAATGAGTTTGAAAATGGAAAATGCTTCAAGCTTGAGGGTTAAATAATCAACCAGTTTACAACATAATCTGGGAAGCTGAACATCTCCCAGAAACATTCATCCGATTTTTTCTTTCATCTTCAATAATCAGTATTGAATGATTTACCTTTTTCTATTGAAAAACTAATGATGGGTGTTTTCAAGATACTTTTCGTTTGATGAATTATATAATTACCAAAAATACTCACAATGGTACATGTCTTTCTCTACTAGAAGAACTGGTCAATGATGAGAGAGAGACTGAAGAACTTTCTGTTTTCTTTTCATCCACATTATACGTTTCAATCGGAGCAATCGGCGGATCCGTTAATGGACCTTCACAAGGAAATTTCATAGCTGTGAGACCTTTGATAATTTTTTTATCCTTCTCACTGAGATCTATTAGTTCCACTATTCTCCTGAGAAGATGGTTGGGAAATATTGCCTCGAGAATATCCAGACGTTTTTCTGGTGGCTAGAAGAGATTTTGAAAAATTTACAGACAGAATGACACAAATTTACCAATTATTAGCAATACTTACAATAGCAGCTTCATCTTCGAGCTTTTTGAAAAGTTTATTCCACCATATCTTCGATTGAAAGCTGGGTTTTTCTTCTTTGCAATAGTTAATTATACGTTCACATTTATTCTTATTTAACATATCTAAAAGAGAATATCAATAAACATTAAGTCCAAATGATCACAAGGGGTGGATAGTTGAAATAATAATGTTGAATATAGGAGAAAACATGTTTGATCGATGTTGTCATACCGACGTATCGTAACTTGGATCGTTGAATTCAGGTGTCTTTGACACAGGAATACTATGCGAAATTTATTTAAAATATCGAAAGAATATGAAAAAGAACATTGCTCAAAAAAGAAAATGACTTTCGAACTAACAAACTTTTCTGAAATTTTGATATAGTATAGTTTTCCGTTTCTTGATTATGACGATAATTAAGAAGTGTTAACAATGCACGGAGTAGCGGACTGCATAATCAAGTAGGTGGAGTACCTCATCAATACCTGGCGACCTTCTTGAAACTTCATACAAAAAAGGAGAGATAACAACTGAAGAAATAAAGATCAAGCGCGGAATCTCTCAGGGAGACACTCTAAGTCCATTGTGGTTCTGTCTGGCTCTGAACCCCTCAAGCACACTGCTCAACGGCAATGAGAACGGTTACGTCATAGATAAATATGCCAAGCAGCGAATCACCCATCAGTTTTATATGAACGACTCTATACCTCAAACTCCGCTCAGATGAAGAGACAACTCGAGGTTGTTTCAGGGTTCAGCGGTGCGATTTACATGGAGATAGGTTAGATTTGATAAGTGTGCGGTTGTGAACGTCCAAAGAGGAAAGTTTATCAATGATGAAACTTCTTAACATCATTGAAATCCCCACGCTAGGCCCAGAAGACGCTTACAAATACCTGGGCATCCGACAAGCGCTAGATATCCGAACAGCTTGGGTCAAATCTGGATTCAAAGAAAAACTATACCACCGAGCGAAACTCATCCTAGAGAATAAACTTGGCTCCAAAGCCATGTTCAATTCCATAATCAGCTGGGCCCTATCGAGTAAAACATACACTTTTGGAGTACTAAACTGGTCCTTGACCGACCTCAAGGCGATGGATTCAAAAATAAAGACAATGTTAACTAAGTTCGTTATACAACACCCCCACTCATCGGTCACCCGCCTATATATACAAAGGCATTCGGGGGGACGAGGCCTTATGTGTCTGGAAACAAATCATAATAAACAGGTCCATAGCCAACAGCAGTACTTCCAAAACAAAAACTCGCCCCTTTATCCCGCAATACGTAGGGCCGATGAAGGCTATAGCCCACTAAGACTGGCTGAGCTCGTTTCAGCTACGAATGCAGCCACTCAGCAAGAACTGCTACATGAATGGCAAGGAAGATGTCCTTGTAAATAGCGATCTAAAACTTTACTGGAAACCACTCTCATAACGGATAGAAGCGCAGTGCATAACAGGCCCGATATTGCTCTCTTTCTGTGGCGGGAAAAACGAGCAGTGTTGATGGATATGACCGTTCCACTTGACGAGAAAAGGCGTACGCAGAGAGGGCGATGAAGTACCAGGATTTGGCTGTCCAGCTGAAGGAGATGTATAGCCTCAACTCTGTTGTGGTTCTACACCTTATAAAAGTTAATGGCCTAGTTTATAAGCGATTGCTAGATAACACCCTATCTCTTGGCCTTGATAAAAGAATAATCTTCAGGGCACAGAAGGAGGTGCTGCTGGGTACCGCTTGGACTGTCCGAGGGTTCCTCGTTGGTTCTGGTGACCTCTTGACGCTTTATGCGTCCGGGATCACTTTAATTTCCCTGAATGGTGGTTGTAGAAAAAGGATATATGTATATATATATATATATATATATATATATATATATATATATATATATATATATATATATATATATATATATATATATATATATAAAATATAAATATAAATGCTACTAGTTTCGGCTTCAAAATAAAGAGTTTATTAACTGAATTCAAATTAAGTCACTTAGTTTATTTAGATGATATTAAATTATATGCCGGAACCAGATCTCATTCAAAAGTCTACTTGAGATTACTTTCAACTATTCCAATGATATTCATATGAAATTTGGGCTTCCAAAATGTAAAAATCTTTCTATTGAAAAGGAAAGATCACCTCTGATTATATAAAGATTTCCAATATCGAAATCGAGCCAATGCATCAAGGAGATACATATAAATATCTTGGATTTTGTCAAGAGAAGACAATTAACCATAGCAGCACTAAAGAAAATATTAGAAGTTCATATTACAAAAGACTAAGAATTATCATCAAGAGTTATTTAACTAGTAAAAACCTTTTCAGAGCTATCAACTGCTATGCTGTTCCTATTCTTACATCTTCTTTTGGAATTATTAAATGGTCTAAAACTGATCTAAATGAATTACAATGTCAAACGAGGAAAATGCTCTGTAAATATCATAAGCACCACCCAAAGTCAGCTGTTCAGAGAGTTACACTACCTAGACATCTTGGAGGTCGTGGATTAATTGATTTGAATAATCTTCATAGTAAACAGATTTTTCATCTACGTTCCCATTTTCATGATAAACAGAGAACGTCTAAATTACATGATATTGTTGTTGTAATTATAATTGTAGATTATAATCTTACACCCTGAACTTGACAATGCAAAAGGTAGATTTTGATATATTTGATGATAATTCTAAGAGAGAAAGTTGGATGCAGAAGGAATTACACGGAAAGCACCCTAAAGAATTGAAAAATGATTATATTGATGAAATTGCATCGAATAAATGGTTAGTATCTGGAGAATTGTTTGCTGAAACAGAAGGCTTGGCAATTGCGATCCAGGATCAGGTTGTTTTCACAAGGAATTATAGAAAACATATCATCAAACAAAATATAGATGATTCTTGCCGTAGATGTTTCTGTTCTTCAGAAACAGTTTTTCATATATTATCATCTTGCTCAGTCCTTGCTTCAACAGATTATTTAGAAAGACATAATGCCGTCGCTAATATTATTCACTTCAATCTAGGAATTAAACATGACCTAATTCCCAAAAGAAAAAATTTCAAAAATATGAACCTGAGATTATTTGTGAAAATGACAAATATAAACTTTATTTTGATAAAACAATTCTTTGCAACAGAGCTGTGAAACACAATAGACCAGATATCGTTTTTAATGATAAACAGAATCAAATAACATATATAATTGATATTGCTATACCCGACACACATAATATACAAAATAAATACAATGAAAAATTTCTATTGTACCGATTATTATTTCTACAACAGGCGTTATTCCTAGAAATCTTCACAAAAGTATTGAGATTTTGGGTCTGAAGAAAATTTATTTATATATATATATATATATATATATATATATATATATATATATATATATATATATATATATATATATATATAGATAGATATAGACAAGAACACTTAATGAAAAAACGAAAGCGTAGGTACCGGTCTTTCACCCATTGGGTGTCGGAGGTAATCATTATTCGCTTATTGCGTTAAAGGTCTCGAAAAATAGAGAGTGTCAGAGAGGCACAGTTTTCTTGGTCTGAGAGTTTTTAATAAATTAACATTTGAGTTGAGAAAAACAATCAATTTGAACATTGTTAAGAAAATAATTAAAAAGTGGTTGTATGTTACTGTAACAACATAATTTGATTGATAATATACATTATTGAGTGAAAAATTATTTCTATATTTTTGATATTAATGATTTTTAGTGATGGGAAGTATTTTAGCTTTTATTGGTGTTAAGTTGTTTATTCATGGGAAATATTTTGTAAACTTTGTGAATGGTAGAAATCATTTTCTTTTATTTGATTATAGGTTCATAATGTGAATTTATTGAACACTAACTGAACAGTGGCGTGTTGCTGCTATTTTGAGAAAACTCGATATAAGAAATTATATTTGAATCTGTTTCATCGATATCCGATTTATTATATATATATATATATATATATATATATTTATATATATATATATATATATATATATATATATATATATTTGTCTTATCGAATTTTACTGTAACTTACTGTTCGCTGAACATTATTTTTCATATTAATGAAGTCTTGCTCTTTCCAACTTTTTCTGAATGAAACATGGCGATGTCATCTGCTAAACCGACAATCTAACCTCTAGTAGGCACCAAAAATAAATCATTGATATATAAAGTGAAAAGAATGTGATCCAGGACGGTGGGTTGAGGCACTCCATATTCAATGGCACACGTATTTTTACTTATATCTCCATTTATTTTACCCTACCCACAAAATACTTAACAGAACGCTATTCTCCACCGTATCAAACGCTTTGGTTGAGTCAACTAATATTGTCTTTTGGACAGTATCAACATCATTTGCATTTAAGTAAATGTCAAGTCTGTCTTTTATTATTTTTCAATGATCTTAGACAAATTGGAAACTAGTAAGGTTAGGTTAGATTATACAATGGTATAATCACAGCGGTTTTCAGTATGTCTGCAAATACACATTTTTAAAATGAGTTGACTACATATGTGATTGAATTATCCAAGAATTCAATGCCTGCTTTTAATACTTCAGCTGAAAACTATTCAATCTGCAACTTTTGTTATTTTTCAACTTCAGTATTATTGCCCTTACATCAGAGAACATTACATGATAGACTTAGATTATGTTGTGCTAAACAGGTTTTGTTCTTATTTCTCTTAATTTTTTGTGCTAATTTTCTTGCAACAATTGTGAAATATTGCTTCAATGCCTGGGCTATTTTTCCGGGTTCCTCTATAAACTGTCCATCAATATCTCAGTTTTTATTTCTTTTTCTGCATTACACTCTGGACTCCTTCACTATAGACTAAATTTGAGCCGGATTATTTGCCTCTATATGCACTCTACTCGTATTTTAATCACTCTTCCCACATTTAATTGAATGATCAAGTTTATTTCGGCAATTTTCAAAAGTCCTCGAAGTGGTAGCGTTTCTATCCCTTCTCTTGTGCTCATGAAATTTATTTCAATTGTCAATACTTTCAATAGAGCAGCCGTAATTCTTGATTTTCTTTTTGCGATTTTGTTTAGATTAGTATCTTGACATTTACTTATCTCTTCGCTAATGATTTCAATAAGTTTATCAGTTACTCTTTCGATGTTTGAAATATGAAAATATCAAAATGAAGTTCCTCACGACGATTTCCGTCGAAAAATGACAAATTACTAAGGTTCATAAACGCACATTAAAACTGAATCGCCTTTTGAGCTGAACATTCACTTCCCGATGGTGATTGATACCGGACCAGTAATATTCATAATTGCGATTAAATAATTCATCACTGATCACCCTTAACAGTCCATATGGTATACTGGTAAAATTCAGGATTTTCTATTAATTTTTCCTGTTCCATTGGGAAAATTCTTGCCGTCGCTAATAATGACCTGGCTGTAGACACCTAATTTTGCTGAGAACTCGCGAAACCTTAGATTTTGGTATCGCAGTCCGGCTTCAAGTTTTCTAGATGAAATTGGAGGATTCGCAATGAGAGCTCCTGAAACTTCCTTTGTGAATTCATTATCTTGTTAATGGTAAATTTTTTCTCTGAGTGCTTTGAAACACTTAGTGTTTATGAGATTCTGTTACAATCTTTGAATGGTAGACTTGTTAGAATGTTCAACAGAATTTCTAGAATTATTTACATTTTCGAAAGAAATTTGGTAACCATATTATATGAATTTTGAAAAAAAAATTTTTTAATATATACAAATTTATATAGGGATTACGTAAACGAAAATAGATGTTTATAGACATAATGAAGAATTTTATTCAAGGAATAATTTTCAACCTTCCGTGGAAAGTTGAATATTCTTCCCTGAAAGAGCTGGTTTTCTGATCGATCCCCCATACTCATCGTCAACCAGAGCCACACAGCAGTGGTATATCTCGGTAAGATGTCATGAATAGGAGCAATAGACTGCAGTTTCGGTCTCATTTGATCTAGTCGTTCTAGCCTACCCGTTCACAAAATTAGGCCAGACCGTCATCTACTTATCTCAATCCGTTGGAGCGCCACAAAACATGAATACGTTATTGCGCCCCCCAATGGACCGACACAGAGGTTAACCACCATCGCCACCGGGAAACCATGGAAACGAAGAGTAGATAAACAGAAAACCTCAAGAATTCACACTGGTTCGACTATTCACAGCAACGCTACACTTAGTGTCTGCAAGAAAACGATCTGTCGAAAGACTAACGCCCCTTATTCATGTCTGGTTGTTTACCAGATATACTCCAAATCTCATTAATCATAACCTGTGAAATTATCGCTGTATGTGTCGACATACTGAAGAATTTTATTCAAGGAACAATATTCAACCTTCCGTGGAAAGTTAAACATCCTTCCCTGAAAGAGCTGGTTTTCTGATCCACCCTCCATAATCATTGTCAACCGGAGCCACACAGCAGTGGTGCATCTCGGTAAAATGTCATGAATAGGAGCAATAGACTGCAGTTTCGGTCTCATTTGACCTCGTCAGACACTGTGTGTAGCGTTGCGGTGAATAGTCAAATTTGTCTGAATTCTTGAGGTTTTCTGTTTATCTACTCTTCGTTTTCATGGTTTCCCGGTGGCGATGTGGTTAGCCTTTGTGTCGGTCCGTTGGAGGGCGCAATAACGTATACATGTTTTGCAGCGCTCCAACGGATTGAGATAAGTAGGTGACGGTCTGACCTGATGTTGTGAATGGGTAGGCAATACTGATGGTTCAAATGGGACCGAAACTGCAGTCAAATACTCCTATTCATGACATCTTAC
The DNA here is from genome assembly GCA_013387265.2 of Cryptolaemus montrouzieri. NCBI lineage: Eukaryota > Metazoa > Arthropoda > Insecta > Coleoptera > Coccinellidae > Cryptolaemus > Cryptolaemus montrouzieri. Next base: position 51,722,308 of record JABFTP020000001.1, on the reverse strand, counting down.
CGAGATGTACCACTGCTGTGTGGCCCTGGTTGACGATGATTATGGAGGGTTGATCAGAAAACCAGCTCTTTTAGGGAAGGATATTTAACCTTCCAGGGTAGGTGGAAATACTTCATTTTTTCTACACATACAGCAATAATTTCGCGGGTTATGACTGATGAAATTTGGGATGAATAATTATATTATAATTTAAAAGCATTGAACAAAAAAATCATTCTAGCATTGAATTAAAAATTGCTCAAAGAATGTCACAATTATTCCGTCTAAATTTGATAGCAATCCAGATATCGGCATATGCAGAAATCCCTGAGAAATATGGAATAACTCGAAAATAGAAGAATAAATTTGCAGTCTTCATCAGTGAGTTTTTGCTCGAGCTTCGAGGACGGAGATGAGACGGTAATTTTTGCTAATTTGTAATTTTATATATAATCATCATATCAAAGATCATAGAAAATGGGACGCCCTCCACAATTAATCAGACGAGACTAATATAATTGTTATTTCAAAGGAATACATGAAGATGATATAGCGCATGTTATGAGGAGTCTTTTTTCGAATCTTTCGAAGTGCATAAAGAAATAAGTTTAACTTCTGGTGTTTTTCTATCAGGTTCTTGAGCAGTGGCAAAAATTTTAGCACATTCTGAGTGTTCAATTTTCTGATGCCACAATTTTATCAACTATGAAAATTTAACGATTTCGTAAAGAACCTGGGATAAAAAATTAACGTAGTGTTCGGGACTTCTGCTACTTTCTTTATATGGAAGTTTATGTCGAACAGATTGACCAGAGTCATGACTTGCCTCAACTAGGCGATTAGTCAAAAAAACATATTCAGATGGATGATAAAATATTAAATGCAAAATATTGTCAAAATATAGAGACCTAAATTATTCAATTTGCTGCCACCTACCACAAAAAATACTCGCTAAAAATGTTTCGTTTATAGAAAAACGTGAATGTAAAACAAATCTTTATTTCAGAAAATTTGACCGAAACCCATCTCCCAAACTATTGTTCGAGGTCCTTTATAAACTATATAATTAATCTAAATTATTCGACTTCTTCGATCCTTTTCCAGTATTCTGCTCGCCTAAAAAATAACAAAATCGAAATGAATTCATCATTTCCTTTTTTCTCACTTTCAGGTTTTCCAAAATTTTACAATTTTCCAATGAGCTCTTCGATATTTTCCATAAGACTCTAATTCCTACTATAACGAATATTTCGAAGCAAAAGCAGCCAAATTGGCCTCGCCGTTCCGAAGTGATGCGATCAAAATCAAAGAACATTTTCATTTCTACAAACGAAAGTTCCCCCAACTATTCAACTAAACTTCATAAGAAAATATCAATAGCGGGCTTATATATCTCTTAAACCATGAAAGTTCAAAATTGATTGGAAGGAACTATTTATATCGTTTCATTTTCATCAGAATATCAGGCGCTTCCAATGTTATGGATTACAACTTTCCCCCCGAGCAGATCCATTGAGGTGAGCGATATCTTCCTCTACACACTCGTTTCCTCAGAAAAGATCAACACTATACACTTCCTGGCTATGAGCTGAAAAGATACGAGAACAACTATATATAGGCCGGTTATATACGCGTTCTCACAGGTTTCTTTTATATCGTTTCATCTGACAGAAATCTTGAGAAGATTATTGTCAGTTCTCCAGAAGATCAACTCACCAAATGATTAACGTTTAATGTCTCAGATGGAATGAGCTCATTTAACAACAAGCTTTTTATATCAAAATGAAGAATGTACAGGGTGTCTCATTAGTTCTGCAATACTGAATTACTAAAAAGTTCAATATTCAAAGAAAAATCTTTGGTGAAAATAAATCGTAATCTACTCGATTTTCTGAGATTCTGACATATGCCAATATACCGGTTGCCATCAGAGTTAGGTGAAAACACTTTTTGAGTAGAGTGCTACGAGAGAACTTATTTTGTTGAATGGTGTTCGAATTGTAATAAAATTTTGTTTTCAATGTAGACCATATTTGAATTTGAATAGAATAGGAAGAGTATTCTACTTTTTTTCAAATATTTATAACACTCTGACAAATTTAAACAAAAGTATATGCTTACTAGAATGAAGCTCACTTTTTGTTTGGGACTTCATATTACGGGTACTTTTGAGTAAAACCCAATCTTGCTGGTATCCACAGTAACATAAAGGAGAGTTGTCATAAGTAAAGTTTTTTCTAATATTAATCGATAGTTTTTTCTTTTTTGAAAGGTTATAATGGAGTACATCTTCGAAGAATTAGCTGGTATTCATCACTATGGCCAATCAGGTGATAATGAAGCTGAAGCTTGAAGACTTTCTTCTCTTTCTTTATTCTTTACTAGAATGAAGCTCACTTATAATAAGAACAATCGAAAGTTATTTATTATTCATGGAAAAGGAAATATATGAAATAATTAGTAACTGAAAATGAGCAAAACTATCTTAAATACTCTACAGTATTTTCATCATTTAAAATGGAAGAATTGCAAGGTCCTAAAACACATCTGCATGTATTTCGAATTTGAATAGGGGTTTCTGAAGCTAAGCAAACGTTTGGTTTCAACTATTCTATTTGTTAGATGGCTTCGTTTTTATAATAAATCCTTGACATAGCTAATCGAATTTAGCGGGATTGAATCTGGTGAACGACGAGGCCATATGAACATCTCGTTCCCATTCGGTTATCACCAAAAGACTAGTTGAAAGGTTCTGAGACATTTCTCGTCTGGTGTGGAAGCTCGTTCATGTTGGAAATATGTGAACCATTTGAGCAAACGAAATTTCGTTCAAAAAAAACCTTGACTACGTTCTCATTTATTATATCATAATAAACCTTAGATTTTGGTACAGCACGCTCTGCGTCAAATTACTTCCATTGTAGTTTTCCCAATATCTTGGTAATTGTATTATTTGGTCGTGAGCGCTTGGACCAGTGTTTATTCAAATCTGTTTTAATCTTTGAAGAGATTATAAACGAATCATGTTGAAAGCAGGTATAATTTAAATATATCAAATAGGGAAGAATGAGCCGGGCCATACTGGTCGTTCAGAAAAATTTCGCCAAGGGGAGTTGTTGGAGTTTCGATGGATTTCAAGAAATCTATGTTTCGTCCCATAAATATTCTGTGAATAATTCCAAGTTGATCTATGGGTGGAAAATGATAGCCATTTTCGATACAATGTGAAGCAAAAGTAGATTAATCGGTTCTCTGGTTATTGTTATCTGACTGATGCTCTTTATATCTAGTTTTGAATCAACCTCCAGTCTGACCTATATGAATACCTTCACAATCCATACAGGACAACTTGTAAACTCCAGAATTGTCAAATCTATCAGTTTTATCTTCAATATTGAAAAATTCTTCGGAGAGTTGCAAGCTGATAGGGTAAAAATATGTTAATTGAATATATTTATCTGTATTAGTTGATTCTGTACATGAGTGAATATCATATGTTATTTGTTTTTTTCATTCTAATCATTCCGTTTATTATATTCGAGGGATAATCATTGTTATTAGCTTTTTTTTAATAGTTGACACTTCCCTGGACATATTTTTTCGGACAATGGCAGAGAGAGACCTATGATTAATTGAATTTAACGAAGGGTATTTATGAGATTTTGGGTGTGTTGAGTCATAAGGGATGCGAATAGCAGTGAGGGTATGTTTTCGATATGTATCAAAATCTAGTGCGTTATTTTTATGATTGATTGTTAGCTCTAAAAAGTAAATCTGATTATGGACTTCTTTCTTTATTTTGAATTCAATTTTGGGATGAATGCGATTGATGTAAGTTAAAAATTGATCTAGTTGTCTAGAGGTTCCTATAAAACATGCTTGTATATGGTCTACATCTCTATACCAAAATGTACTAATTTGATTTGGAGGAATTGAATATGATATCTTCAATATATGCCATGAAAATGTCAGCTAGTGAAGGCCTAAATGGAGATCTCATCGGTAGACCGAGAGGTTGTTCATAAAATTTGTTAGTGAATTTGAAGTAATTCTGTTATAGGCTCATCATGAGCAAAAACATAGAATCATTGTGCACAACCGGATTAACATGTGATTTGCTTACGATGTCTGAGACCAATGGAAGGCGTTTGTCTTCTGGGATTTTGGAAAACATGTTATCTACACCGAAACTGATTAAATATGATTTGATTGAGGTTTAAACCTCAATTCTTGTGTTAATTGAAATGAGTTTTCTTTTGAAACTTAGGTGTGAAATTTGTCGAATTTTGAATACAAGAATTAATTTATTTTCCCAATTCATATATAAGGCCCCCAAGAGAAGACCGAGTCACCGCTGAAATGCTCAAAAAGGAGGGACCAGCTGAAACAGCTCTCTGCATGCTGTTCAACAAGTGCATCTAACCAACCTGCAAGTCACTCTTAATGAAGATTGGAAGACGGAAAAAATCCCTATCATGAGAGGGGTGAGGCAGGGTGATACCATATCCCGGAAGCTGTTTACTCTTGAACTCGAGTATGCCATGATAGAGCTGAACTGGGAGAAAAGAGGAAATGACATGGAGGATAGAGGAATTAACAAGGATGGATCTTACTCAAACCATCTGAGTTTTGCTGACGATATTGTGTTTATTCACACAGACCCCAAAGAACTGGAAACCATGTTCCAACAACTAAATGATGCATCCAAGAAAGTCCGTCTCAAGATGAACCTAAGTAAAACAAAAGTCATGACCCCTTCGCCAAATTTAATTGTGGTGGAAAATTCAGCCATTGAGAACATAAAAGACCATGCCTACCTTGGTCACAAAATCCAGTTTGGCAGTGAAAATCAACCGGCAGATCTAAACAGACGAGTAAGACTTGCCTGAGCAGCATTCAACAACCTGAAACACATTCTCAGAGATAGGAAATTACCAATAAATCTCAAAAGAAAGGCCTATAGTGTGTGTGTCCTACCGTTCATGACATAGGGTATAGAGACCATTACACTAACAAGAAGAGGTGCGGAAAAGCTGAGAGTGACACAGAGGGCAATGGAGCGCTGCATGCTGGGCAGAAGCATCCATGATCGAGTCAGGAATGACGTCATACGACAAAAAACTAAGGTTGACCAAGCGGCAGCTAGTTTGGCGACCCCGTACGACGCAGCATAGCGTGGGAAGGCCCCAGACAAGATGGCGAGATGACATCCAGATTATCGCGGGGAAAGAGTGGATGAACTCGCCCAAGACCGCTCCGCGTGGAATGGGAAAAGAAGAGGATTGGATGCCTACAGGCTCATGAAGAAGAAGAAGAAGATATATAAGGCTGTCATTGAGTGACACTACTGAACGTATTGGAGTATTGCCTTTGTGATTTTTTATTAGGCTGTGAAGCTTTGGAGGTGTTGAAGTTCACATACGTCCCACGTTTCTGCTTTGTTGGTAACTAACTTTTCGAGGGATCTAGCTCCAATTTGCAGAAGAGGAATGTTATTATTCAGCAATTCATTTTCCTATCGTGGCGAGAATATACTGGGTGATAAGTTTTTCAGTTCACTCTACCCCTGATCTCATCAAAATCATAGAGTGGTGCGCCACTTGTCTTTTTGAGGATATTTATTGAAAAGATCCTTCAACTTTAAAAATCTTCTGTATTCTGGAATAGTTTTATGTTAGTTTGAATTTCAGAGTATTCATTTTATTTGGTGGAAATTCCAATGACCTGTAATTTTTGGGACTTACGGGTACTTTTGAGTAAAACCTGATCTTGCTGGTATCCACAGTAACATGAAGGAGAGTTGTCATAATTAAAGTTGTTTTCTATCATCAATCGATAGTTTTCCTTCTTTGAAAAGTTTTAATGGAGTACATCTTCGAAGAATTAGCTGGTATTCATCACTATGGCCAATCAGGTGATAATGCAGCTGAAGCTTGAAGACTATCTTTTCTTTCTCTATTCAAGAGAAATTTTTTTTTCTATCGATCGTTCGCTACGTGCAACTGGTCGGTTTCGATCAGCCAAGAACAATTAAAACACCCATAAATGGAGAACTCATTTCATAATAATTCACGAATCGGCACTCAAAGATAATCTCCACAGATTGGCGTAAAACACTTGACTGTTTGGAGATTTTTGCAAAAGCAACAACCCTTACGATATCCAAAAGATTCAAGTACCCAATTTCTATCAATGGTTAGGCTGGTTGGTTCGATGGCAAATTGCTGCGGCCAGTTATTTTACCTAACAGATTGAATTTCCTAGCATACTTTGACTTCTCGCAGAAAACCTTGGTTGATTTTTTCGATGATGTGCCTTGTATAAATAGAGAAAGAACGTGGTTGATGTATGATGGTGTTCTCCCCCATTTCGCACTAATAGTGAGGAATTATTTGAATTGAGCATATACTAATGGATGGATTGTTGGAGGCGATCCTGTAGCTTGGTCTCAACGATCCCCTAGACTAATTCCTCTGAAGGAATTTGAAAAGACTAGTATACACATAACTTCCTGCACGCTCCTATTCTGGATTGATATGAGAGATTAAGAAATATGCCAGGCATCTTGGATCGGGTGTAGGTTTCAATAAATCGCCGCCCAACACCATATGTTTTTTGTTGTATGTAATTTCTTATAACACACTACTGTCTAAAATGAGAATGCGCTAAAATACTCTAAGTTTAAGTAAATAAAATAAACACTCTGTATATTCGAACTTAAAATTAGTTTTTGTGAATATTATGAGATCAGTTTCGATCCTCGTTACAGATTATCGTCCCTTACTTCAAAAAACGCGTGTCTAGTCATTTAAATAATTTCTTACTTGAAAACCGTTACAATTTCGAAAGAAATTTCAAGAGAGAGAGAGAGAGAGAGAGAATTGGAAGATATTCTCAGTGAATACCTTTGAAAATACCAATAGCACACGATGGTCCGGATGTATAAAGCTATTTGGCCAATTGATAAGTCTGACAATTTGTCATCTCTATGTCAAATTCATATTTGGGTTGCATGAAATACTGAACAAGAAGTTAACAATAAATCAGCTAGCAATATAACAAATCAATATTAGCTCAGTATAGAATATGATATGATATGATAGGATTTTTTGATATGATATTTTATTTTCCTTCAGAAATACTAGGATTGTCATAAAATTCCAACAAATCTTCGAACGTGAAAACATTCTGAACATACAGGCACATACATAAATTCGTTCTATAAAAAGATACAAAAACGAGACATCTTTTTCTTCTCAGGGGTGCCTTATCCGTTCCGGACATCAGCTTACATCATGGCAATTGTCACTTTGTTAACTGCTGCTCGAAACAGCTGAGTTGTAGTCAATCCGAACCAATCGCGCAAGTTCTTCATCCAGGAGTGACGTCTTCTTCCAGGGCCTCTTTTCGCCTCAAGTTTTCCCTGAAGGATTAATTGTAGTAGTCGATATTTGTCGTGTCGCATAATGTGGCCAAGATATTGAAGCTTCCGTTCCTTCAGTGTTTGAACAATTTCCCTCTTCTTGCCCATTCTATTTATGATTTCCTCGTTAGTAACATGCTGCGTCCATGAAACTTTGAGAATACGTCTGTAGCACCACAACTCAAAAGCGTTCAGTTTAATAATAGTTGCCTCATTGACAGTCCACGACTCTACTCCATACAACAAAACAGAGAAAACATAACACCTGAGCATTCTGATCTTAAGATTAAGTGTTAGGTCTCTGGCAATAAACATCTTTATCATTCTTAAAAATGTCGCTCTGGCCTTCTCGATTCGGCACAATACCTCTCCCTTGTAGTCGTTCCCAAAAAGCTAAATGTGTGGACCTGCTGTACTCTCTCCCCATTGACAGTGAGATATCCCTGTATGCCTATTCTTTCGGTTACGAACATATATTTTGTTTTTGATATATTTAGATTCAGGCCGTATCGTTTTGAGTGTTCTTTAACCCATTCTACTAGTTGCAGATCTGTTAAGCTACTGGCTATGATAGCAGTATCATCTGCGTAGCGGATGTTGTTTATAGGTAGTCCATTAACTTTCATACCTTGTTGACCTTCTAGAGCTTCACGAGACATCACTCAACAAAATTTAAAAATTCCTCAGTACTGTAGCAAATGTTTTCCAGCAAAAATTTTTTGTAGCAATTTCGATGTTTGTGCATTCAAGCTTTCATAGCTGTCGGAGAGCTTGTTGTACAATTTTGTACCGATAAAATTGTAGGACCTCTGTGTTTTGCCGTAATATGTACCTTTCTCAACCACGAGTTAGGTAGTTGTGGGTGTCACCGTGCCTATCGGGATCATCCCTATTCGCATGAAAGTAACAAAGAGCGGCAAGTATGAAACACGATGGATCAGTCAGTATTTGGTATGTTTTAAAGATGTTCCTACAGCTCGTGTTTGATGATACTCCATCCAGTATTCTCATTGCCTTCTTCTGGTGCATGAAAACTCTTTCTGGCTCCACTGCTGAACCCCACATAATAATTTCATACGTACAGGAACTATGAAAGTGAGCATGGTAGGTTAATAAGGCATCGTTTTCATCGACAATATATCTAATCCTTCTTATTATGAAACACGCAGTTGCCAACTTTCGGCATAATGAACCAATGTGAGGTGTCCAACTAAATGAGCTGTCCAACTAAATGAGCTGTCCAGCACAAATCCCAGAAGATTCAGCTAGGTCACCTCCCTGGCTCTAGTGGTAAGTAGTTTTCGTGTTTTACTCAAATTAAGTGATAATTCATTCGATTTAAACTACTCTCTTGCCTTCACTATTGAATTTCCATCCTTTTCTCGGATAATTCCTTTGTTGTTTGCTCTGTTTATAAGAGTTGTGTCGTCGGCAAAAATGTTTGCATAGTCACATGATACATTTTCCAGCAAATCGTTGATGTAGATGATTAAAAGAACTGATCCTAGGATCGAACCTTGCGGAACCCCTCTAGTGACTTGTCTTATAACTGAGCTCTGCCGTTTCCATTCTACGATTTGACACCTCTCCTGTAGATATAACCTGAAAAGTTCTAGTACAGGTCCCGTTGCACCACAATATTCCAGTTTTTTAGCATTATGTCGTGATTAACGCAGTCGAAGGCCTTGCTGAGATCTAAACATGCGAAAACGACATCTTCCATATCTTCGAGAGCCTCCAGGATAAACTCTATTATTTCTATTAATGCAGTTATGGTTGATTTATTTTCGCCAAATCCGTGTTGATTGTTGTTGAAGATTTCATAGTTCATGTAGCTAACTAGCCGTGTCTTAATGGCAGCTTCAAACACCTTCAAGATAGCAAGGAGCACAGAGATTGGCCTATAATACCCACATTCGTTGATGTTTCCCTTTTTGAATATGGTTACCACTTTTGCCACCTTCAGTTGTTGAGGAAAGACACCTTGTTCAAAAGAAAGATTAGGTGACTGCAAGGTGGTTCACTATTTTTTGGAGTAGATCAACTGGTAAACCGTAAATATCCCAGAAAGTTTTGGTCTTCATTTGCGAAACGATCTGAACAATCTCACCAGGAGTGGTGGAAGCAAAAACATAGAACTTGCCTGTCTTATGATTTTGTTTTCAATTAGCTCTTCGCTCGAATGTGTTCTGCTTCTTGTTTCATTTGACAATTTTTCCCCTATTTCAACCAATAACTTGTTTAGCTCGTCCAGTGCTAGTAAACTTTCACTACTGACATCACACTTAGAATTTATTCTATCCGATTCCGTGGGTTTTTTGCATCCTTAGCTCTAATCTGTTTTTCTATTTGTTCTTTAAGTTGTTCTCTGAGGAATCTCAAACGTCCAAAAATTGCTTCATCTTTCTTTAAAGATGCTATAGTCCTCCGGCTTCTATTTGATTTCGTAAGGTAAGCATTTTTTGTGTCTCTTTTACAGGCTTACTTTTTGACTGTTCAGATATTCTTATTGTTTTTTTCAGGTAAGCAAACGTTGAAGATGACGAGTAAGTCTTTCTGCAAACTATCATATGCAACTTTGGCGTCGGTCTGAAATAGATATTTCCACCTATTAGCATTAAGTTGATCTATAAAATGATTGGTACTGCCTACGTTTATTTTCATATCCTTGATATACTGTGATTTTGTGGGTTTTACTTTGTTTTTGAAATGACATAAATTCTCCTAAATGGTCAGAAATGTCTGAATTAACAGTTTTATGAGAATAATATTCTTGTTTTAGACATTGTCAATGCAAGAACCAGAAATCTGTGTTACACGGGAGGGCTGCTGAAAGACTTTGTATGAGCCATACGATTCTAAGAGCTCCTCAACCTTTATTTGTTCACTGCTTCTTTTGATGAAGTTGACATTAATGAGTTAATGGGTTCCTTAATACTCAATTAATTGTTAACTTTCATTTAAGTTCATATCAACTGTTTCAGTTCAGCTAATTGGTCAATACGCTTTGATTAACTTCTTGTTTAATGACAATTTAGTATATTTAGAGCAAAATTAGCATGAAATATCAGTGTGAATTACATGTCATTCATATTAATCCTAATTATCCATCAAGTAATAGTAATTCAATTAAATATTTTTGAAGTAGAATATTCTCAAATATGGAAGGTAAGTAATTGTTGAATTTGGTGCCTACGATTACCATGTGATTGTTAGAAGATAACTATGCCCACCTTGTCATCTTTGAGTGATGATAATGATATGAAAGCAAATATCAACCCTGTTAGTCATGCAAGACTATTTACTAAGAGAACAGATTTACTTTTTGATTTTTTTTCGATTAAGATTTAGTTCTACGGTTTGGGAGGGGCTTAGGTATTTAGGGTGCAGTTTCATGCACATTTACTTCAGGAAGCCCAAGATATCAATGAATTTTTGAATATAGGAAAAATCAGCTTGCTCAAAAGATGCTACTGAAATAAAAAAATTGTTTGAAAATTTGACTTTGTTTCCAAATATTTATCACATGAATATTACTTTCAGATTCAACAAACTCATTTGGCGAAGGAGCAATCTGATCCCCTAAAATTGCCAAAATTTGGGCCTCAGTGTCATCTAATTTGGAACTTTAACGACTCCTCCGCCCCTAGTCTTTCGAAGCTCTCTTCCATATTCATCTGCTGCCACTTTAACAAGTAGGTATCACTCTTTCTCTGTGGAACAATTTCAAATAGTCTAGCACGTTCCTTATTCAAATTTCTTTTTGTTCTCTTTCTTAAATATGAATAAAGCATGCGAAATTAATACGATGAACCAATGAAAACATACTTGTACACAATAATAATTATAATTTGGTTCCCAGAGAGAAATTTGCGAGTCTCTTTCCTGAATTCATTTCTGCCTGAATTAAAATATATTTTCAAGATAGAAGGAACGAACCACCATTTTATTCATATTTTCAATGGAATAAAACTAAAGTATTTAGATTTTCACTATATTAACAAAACTATGACCGGTTGCACCACACTGTGGCTTCATCAGATAGATACAAACTAATGAACAGAGTTATTCCTTATATTACAATATTACAATAGGTACAAGAGGTATGTTGGAAAACCCATTGGAGTTGCTTACTTTATGAATTGAAAAGATTGGGTAAAGGAGAAGGATTTAGATCTAATTGACTATTAAGTAACCTACCTTAATTCTTTTCTTTGTTGATCTCTAAAATTTTCAATAGATTGAGGTTTTGTCTGTTATTTCATTGTATAAAATTTTGAAATTATCATTAAAGTTATGGTTTTCTTCGAGTAAGTGATCAGAATAATGAGAATCTGACTTATGATAATTAAAACTACGTTTGTGCTCGGATAATCTAACTTTGAAATTTATGAAAGTTCTACCAATATAAATTTTATTACAATTCCCGCAAGACAGTTTATAAACACCGGATTTATTACTTTTATCAATTTTAGATTTGCAGTTTTTGATATGTCGGCCTAAATTATCAGTTCGGAATGCTATATTGAAGTTATAATGCGAGAGGAATGATTTTAATTTTAGACTAGGATTACCAATATAAGTAAAGCTGTTGTATTTTGTGTCTGAACTTTCTATATTTGGAAATACTTCCTGGATTGCTATATGAAATTTTTGCGTGAAATCATGTTCTCAAACATAGTTGGACTGTAATCGTTATTGACTGCTATTTGTTTAATTATATTTAGCTCTTTTATGAAATTATTTTGTGACATTGGGATATTAATGAGTCTATGTACCATAATATTGTAGGCTGCTAATTTATGTGGATAAGGATGTGTCGATGAGCTGTGAATAGTAATATATGTATACGATGGCTTATGAAAATAGGAAAATCATGTTTGCCGTTAATTATAGTAATAGTTAAATCCAGAAAGTTAATAGAGTTTTCTGTTTCTATCTCTAAAGTGGATTTAATATTATCGTGAATTTTGTTAATGAATGTTTTGAATGACTCTAATTGTCTGTTTGTGTCAGTGAAGCAACAAATGATATCGTCGACATATCTAAACCAATAAATAAAGTATTTGAATAATGGATGTTCTTGGATAGTTTTTTCAATATTATCCATGAAAATTTCAGCGAGCAGAGGGCTCAGAGGATTACCCATGATTAAACCTTTTTACTATTATATAATACTCCATTGAAGTTAAAATAAATTAGTTCTGAACAAATTTCTAAAAGGTGTAAGATTTCTGATTGAATTATCGGATTGACTTTATTAATTTGAACTGGCACAAACAGACAATTAGAGTGACTCAAAACATTCATCAACAAAATTCACGATAATATTAAATTCACTTTAGAGATAGAAACAGAAAACTCCATTAACTTTCTGGATTTAACTATTAATATAATTAACGGCAAACATGATTTTTCTATTTTTCATAAGCCATCTCATAAAGATATTACTATTCACAGCTCATCTACATCCTTATCCACATAAATTAGCAGCTTACAATAGTATGGTACATAGACTCATTAACATCCCAATGTCACAAAATAATTTCATAAAAGAGCTAAATATAGTTAAACAAATAGCAGTCAATAACGGTTACAGTCCAACTATGATTGAGAACATGATTTCACGCAAAAATTTCAAATAACAATCCAGGAAGTATTTCCAAATATAAAAAGTTCATACACAAAATACAACAGCTTAACTTATATTGGTAATCCTAGTCTAAAATTAAAATCATTCCTCTCGCATTATAATTTCAATATAGCATTCCGAACTGAGAATTCTAGGCCGACATATCAAAAACTGCAAATCTAAAATTGATAAAAGTAATAAATCCGGTGTTTATAAACTGTCTTGCGGGAATTGTAATAAAATTTATATTGGTAGAAGTTTCAGAAGTTTCAAAGTTAGATTATCCGAGCACAAACGTAGTTTTAATTATCATAAATCAGATTCCCATTATTCTAATCACTTACTCGAAGAAAACCATAACTTTAATGATAATTTCAAAATTTTATACAATGAAATAACAGACAAAACCTCAATCTATTGGAAATTTTAGAGATCAACGAAAAAAAGAATTCAGGTAGGTTACTTAATAGTCAATTAGATCTAAATCCTTCTCCTTTACTCAATCTTTTCAATTCATAAAGTAAGCAACTCCGATGGGTTTTCCAACAAACCTCTTGTACCTATTGTAATATTAAGTAGGAAATATGACTAATATATAAGGAATAACTCTGTTCATTAGTTTGTATCTATCTGATGAAGCCACAGTGTGGTGAAACCGGTCATAGTTTTGTTAATATAGTGAAAATCTAAATACTTTAGTTTTATTTCATTGAAAATATGTGTATCGATTTTCATCAAGTAACGACCTCCTCAATCAAATCACCATTTTATTCTTTTCGTCATTTATTTGCGTTGTATATTAGAATTTGAACATCGTTTTATACTACCGGGCCTATTTCATTGACGGGGTTAAAAGTTGCATTACTCTGAAAAACTATCAGAATAAAGTATATTTTTGCAACTACTGGACACAACTAATGAATTTATGAGTGAAAATTTTTTTTTCTGTAAATTGAAGCTAGATACCTTGGAAACTGTAAGAATTACCAACAGAAACGTGAAAAATATTTGAACTTCAACCACCTATATTTCGAGAACAGAGGACTCTTGAACATACGTTCATAGGCATGTTTTCTGACAGGGAATCTCCTGTTGAATTTTATATCTGATACATCCTGTAAATACGGATTATCCGATGGGAACCCAGCATTAGACGCTTGTATGCAGAAAGATTTCCACAACAAAATTTACCAAACGAAAAACTTTTGCTGTCTTTTAAGCAAGATTATACATAACTGGGACTTTCAAGTTTATTGCCAATAAAACAACAAGACGGTGATCAGTAAGAATTAAAGAGTTTGATGATTATATCCTGGATATCATCAATGAAGATCTAGAAGCAAGTTCGGGGCAATGTGAAAATTTAAAGAACTAGTAATTATATCTGATTATTCACAAACAAGTTATGGGAAAAATAAACTATATAAATGTGTGAAAGAATATATCAACTGTTATACACGTACTACGAACAAAGAGTCCGAGGGAGGTGTCCTTCCCAGAGTGGCATTTCACAAATGTTTCTTAGCCCAAATGCTGCTGTGTAGACGAATAATTCTCTTCACCGATGAAGCAATATTTTCTTGGAATTTTACTATGAATTTCAACAATAATCAATCGTAGATGGGAGATAAATCAAATGCCATGGCGAAATGCAGATATCCGTACGAATTTTCACTCGTAATATTCAATGATTTCTAAATAGCGACATAAAGATACCATAACTTACAGAAATTCATTTCGAGGCATTTTATGAGACTTGTGAACGATACCATTTTTGTGACTCCATGATATGTGACACATGTATATACTTGCCCAATTTAGTCAGATTTGAATGAAAAGTGACTAGACGGATCAGTCGATTACATCTAATCAGAATTTAGAATTGGAATGGTTTGAAATCCCTAGTTTATCGTACACCGATGAATAACGAAGGAACTTGAGAGTCCATTTTATTAACGGAGGAGAAACTTTCAGAAATATACCTGCAATTTTCAAAAGGCTTCACCGATCTTCAAGGAGAATGGGTGAAACATGCAATACATTTGAGGAAGCACTACCGATTTTCAATATAATTTCCTCATTCATTCCTATGAAATTGGATAAAATTGCACTCTGCTTCATAAAATAACCATTTTTCAACAGAGATCATCAAAAAAATTTTATTGAACTAAATGAGTGATCAGTGGAGACACATTCCAGAATATCAAAATCGCTATAAATGACGGTTGCCTACTCGAATTCCTCCGATTCCAGATTTCTTGAAAGTCTCAGAAATTTCAGAACACCTTTCTTAGACAAGTATAACGCTACAGAAAACTGAAATTCAATTGAACATGCTGAATTTCATTTCAGCTTTTAATTATTCAAATCATTCGGAATGCATGTTCCAAATTCGTAATTACAAATCCTATCTGCATTCTTTTTTCGATAAAAGAAAGCATAGATCTGTCAACTCATTTATAATATTCATATTATGCAGATTTTATTTGTTCAGAACAGAACTCGACAAATAATTGAAAATATAAAAAAGCGGACGAAAACAGGGGTTGTTAGCTCGCAGAGCATAGTGTCGGAATTCGTGATCTGAATTTAATGTGTGCATTTACCCGGGTTCGAGCGGGGCATCAAGACGGGATTTCGCATCAGTGCAGCCATTTGTTCTTGTTTGTCTATAAGCTCTCCTCCTTGTAATTTAAGCAGATATTTCAATGAGTGTGGGACAGTTCTTTGTAGAAACTATTTTCACTTCAGGGACGAAGGTAACGAGAAATGATTTGGATCACTATGATCTATTTCTCATGAATAAACGTTTAATACAGAAAGCTGAATGTATTTTTCAGATATTCTACTTGCTTTCGTTCTTTTCATTATACTTTTCCTCCTATCGTAAATACTTGGTGTTTTATATAGTTCTGTTGAAATTTTTCTGACGTTTATTGAATTGGAGTTACTTATAGATATGAAAACAAAATCCTGTGATGTAAATTGTCCTAGCCAAGTCATGTATTAAAATTTATCAGGTATATTTTTGTAGCGGAGCCTGAAAAAGAAATGAAGATTTTTCATAAAACAAACAAAATCGAATGAAATGAATGATTAGGTGACGTATCAGGAACGGCATCGATCGATATAGAAAAAACTATACATACCAGAAATCAAGAAATTGATGGATACGCTTAAGTCGGTTTTGAATGGAATACCATATATACAGGGTATCACAAAAGTATGGAAACCCCTGTATGACTTGTCAAGTTTCAGGATTTCTTTCGGACTATCTAATAGCGACCTTAAATTTGACCCTGACCTTGACCTTTAGGATAATTTTAAAACCTAATTCGATTTTTCAATTTGGAATCACTATTCTTATTACGGATTTTGAAATAGCGTTAAATTTTTCGTTCAAATATAACTTTCACAGATACACGTAAACGATGATTTCTACTAAAATATATTATTAAATGCTCGACGCGTTTCGATACACAGTATCTACATCAAGAGCGAATGAATACTACAAATATATCTTACTAACAAATTTTTATATATACTAAGGAGGCAATCCACTCAGAGCTATCCGTACTTGAACTAATGTTTAGGAAATGAATTCAATAAGGGTGAGTTATTTATGTCTACCTGATCATTAAAATTTCCGGTGAATTCCTAAATCTGTTGATTTTAAGTGCTTCCAGAAGGTTGAGTCTTATACCTCTCTTCTCAGAATGTAGGATTGAAAAATTGAAATCCTACATTCTGGGAAGAGAGGTATAAACTCAACCTTCTGGAAGCACTTGAAATTAACAGATTTAGGAATTCACCGGAAAATGGATTTCTATCACGTAAAAGCCTCGTCAATTGAAATATAACTTTAACCATGTCCCGAAATACAAGCTTCAAGGAGATTTCATGATCAAACAGTGAAAGTATGTATTTTGGAGTTATGATAAGAAACTCAAGAAATCAGCAACAGGTTCAAAATCGATAAATTCCGCTAGATCTCCTGTGAAATGCTATTAGAGAGTTATATATATATATATATATATATATATATATATATATATATATATATATATATATATATATATATATATATACGAATCTATAATTCAAAAATATTTTCATCTCAATGGCAGAACCGAAGTGCATACAAACTTCGTTATTTAATATAGAACACCCTGTATATTGATGACTAGTTCGATGACACTTGTTATTCCAATCATAAAAACTCCATAACACATAATTCTAGCTTATTTTGTTTATGTATTATCCCAGTTTCACTTGATCGATTTTTCGCTTTTCAAAAACTTGATATATCTCGAGAATCGCGTGAGCTACTAAAAAATTGAAAGATGTTTTGCAAACAAGAAACCAGGCGGAACATAATTCATATACGACTGAATCTCAGTCAGTATACAGAGTGCTCTTTTTTTCGCCTCACATTTCAAACATCGAAAACTACGTTTCTTCAAATTGTAACCCATATTTTTTTTTCAATTCATTAGGTCCACCGTAAAAAACTAAGTGAAGTTCTCCATACATACCCTGTACCTGAGATTTCAAGTTTTCAAGTTGTGGTGAAAAAACGATATGTACGTACCTACCTGAAGTTGGCAAAGGAGATTTCTGCACGTGAAGAGCATAGACATGCTTCTTAGCATAGATAACGAACTATTACTATTCTGTCAGTCTAATTAATTCGAACAAAATAGTTAGCTACACAAGTGAGCAAATACTTAATTTATTTTTCATTCCTGGAGATGAGAGACGGAATGTGAGTAGAACTTGTAGGAGATTTAACGCATTATACCCAAATATGCCATCTATGACAGCTTAAAGATTCAGGAGGTACTTTACAAAATTTCTTCCTACTGGAACGGTCCAGAATAAGACATTATTTTCATTGGCTGTAGCCAACAATGAAGAAATTGAAATTGCCGTTCTAGCTTCTTTTAATGTTAATCCACGTGCATCATTGGCAATAGCAGAGAATGATCTGAATTTACCTCATAGTAGTATTCACAGAATTCTAAAAAACTTAAACTGCACCTTTATAAATTTTCATTGGTCCAAACTCTACAACGATCCACAGCTTTAAATAGAACTGTGTGAGATCCTTCTTCTCAGAACACAAGAGGATGCCGATTTTCTCGAAAGGATTATCTGGACAGATGAGGTTGAATTTTCTAATGAGTGTGTTTTCAACCGGAATAACTCACACTTTTGGGCAAACCAAAATCCTCATTTTACGAGCGAGAAATCCTCAAAATAAATTTAGTTTTAATGGACATCAGATTTTCCTATTGTGTATGATGAGAACTCAAATGGTGAACTTTATATGGAGATTTTGAGGACGGTTGTAAGTATTTTCGTTGGCACTTCATCAGTAGCTAAATCAAGGCGTTCTAGGTACCAACTCGATGGAGCCCCAAGTCTTTGCACAAATGAAAATTATCGAAATTTAACTGTTTCTGTTTGATGATAGATGGATAGGTCCGTCTTTGTGACCTCCAAGGTCACCTTACCTAACGCCTATGGATTTTTATCTTTGAGGAATGCTGGAAGATACAATTTATTCTGAACCTGTGACTTCAAGATATGAATTCATATGAGGAGGAACTGAGGCGAGCCACATCACACGGTTGTATGCGTTGAGTAGAACTATGCCTAGAAGTGAATGGTCATCATTTCGAAGAATTTTTATGAAATTTAGGATAATAGAGTTCAATTCGTTTTGATATTTTTCAATTTGACTCTGGAAATTCGACAACAACTGCAGTTTCGCATTTTTCTCTTAATTTATCAATTATACAATGACAATAGGACAGTTATTTGTTAATGCTTTGGGAACTGTCTAGGCAGGTGCAGGAATTAAAGCCTTCGCCGACTAGGTAGGTACGTAAAATTAGTTTTTTCGCTATAACTAGAAAACTTGAAATCTCAGGTAAAGGGTATGTATGGGGAACATTTAGTTTTTTACGGCGAGTCTGATGAATTGAAAAAACATATGGGTTACAATTTGAGAAAATGTAGTTTTCGATGTTTCTTCGTTTCGAAATGTGAGGCGGAAGAAAGAGCACTCTGTATACTGACTGAAATTCAGTCGAATACGAGTTATGTTCCGCATGATTTCTTCTTTGCAAAACACCTTTCAGTGATTCGGTAGCTCACACCGTTCTCGATTTTTTCAAAAAATGAAAAAATCGATAATTTTCAAATAAAACTAGGATATTTCATGAACGAAACTAGCTAGACTTATGACTTAGGTGTTTTTGTGATTGGACCGATAAAAGTAATCGAACCAGTCAGTAAATGTCAGGGTGTTCTATAGTAAATAACAAAGTTAGTATGCCCTTCTGGTATAACCGGAAGTTGATTGAATTTCAAGGCAACATTGCTTCTGCGTGTGTTATATCAAGGTCTAACTAACCTAACCTTGGATTGGCAGTTTTCTAGGTACTGCAAATATATTTTTCGAGAATATTTGCAGATCAGATAAAACTGATTATTGAGATTTTGTCGAAGGGCACTCAATTTATTAAGTATGTCACAATATTTGCATATACAGGATGATCCATGTCATAACGAGCCCCCATTATATATTTCTTATTCCGTGATGATTGGAAAATTCTGCTGAAACACGTCGAATGATTTTGTTTGGAGGTAACCTGCTACAAGGGGACGCTTCAACTCTTGAAAATTCAATGGAGCAAACGAGTCGAGCCGTACCTCCTTTTTCGAATATTTTGGCTATTTCGAGATTATTGAAAAAAATAAAAATATAAACAAATGTTCATTAAAAAAAACCTTTCGAGGGTAATAACCACCTGCGTGTCTTTTGAATTTTCTCTTCAAACACCAACAATCATTTGAATTTGGGAGGCTTTTACTTGGTAAAATTCCATTATCCATTATGATAATGGAATTTCACCAAGTAAAAGCCTCCCAAATTTAAATGTTAAAGAAAGCTGATACCGGCTTTTTGGCTTTGTGGTATTTCAAAATACTACTAAGATGTGCAGTTCATACTCAGAATATATAGTTCTACTCAATGTGCTTGAAAAACAGATTGACTTCCAATTACATACGGCTGAAGACACATAACAACAGAGGACCAGCAAGAAGAGCAATCGAGAAAGGCCAACGTATATGGCTCAAAGGGGATATGAAGATCCAGTACAACACGTTGCGAACATATATTTGAAGGTAATCCATACGGAATTATCGTTTAGATTGCACCCTGTTGAGTTTGATATTTTAGACTCTGAATCCAGATACGATGTCAAAATTTTAATTCATAAAAAACTTCAACTAAAACAGAAAAAGTTGAATTCACTTAAATTCAAAACTTCTCCATCCAAACCTTCAACTGATAAATTTTCAGACCATAAATTTTTTGACAGATCCACTAATTTAACTGATACCGATTTTACACAACCACAAAAAGATCTATTAGAAAAAGGATTCAAACATAATTTACATCCAAAACATACTAAAACGAATTTTGAACAGTTAGGCATAGACTCCAAAATCATTCTCAAAATCTCCAAAGATAATATTTTAGCCAAACATCAAACAGCAAGAATCATCAAAGAAGACTTTTCGAAATTATCACCTCATTGCAATTCCGATTATAAGATAATAAAAACAATTCGTGAAAAAAGTACCAAGAACGATTCAGTAGTTATTAAAGCAGATAAAGGTAACACCGTCATCGCGATTAGTAAAACCAATTATATTTCTAAAACTGAAGAACTGTTAACAGCCGGGAACTATATAACATCAACTAAAGATCCTACCGCAAAATTTCAGAAAGTTGTTGAAAACATAATTTCGACAGCAAAATCATTAATTATAGACCACGAAAAATATAAATTCATTAACTCCAATCCACAATCCCCCGAATTATATTCGTTGATAAAACTTCATAAACCTAATAACCCTATTAGACCTGTTGTTTCTTATGTAACGGCACCTTCTTTCAAACTTTCAAAATTCCTCAACGACTTGCTAATAAAACATTGCAATTTTAAATCTAAATTTTCGGTCGAAAATTCATACGAACTAATTGCCAATATCAAAGATACCATTATACCACCTAATTCCAAACTCATTCCTTTCGATGTTAAGAATCTATTTCCCAACATTCCTCCGAAAGATATGTATCACTTAGTTGAAGAATTATTAGAAAAGAATCATGTCAATACTATCATTAAATCAGATATTCTTTCATTATTACAAATTTGTTTAGATGAAAATTATTTCCATTTCAATAACAAATATTATACTATTGAAGACGGCTTGATTATGGGCAAGCTGTTAAGTCCTTTGTTAGCAGAAATATTCATGAATAATTCAGAGAAATTAATTCATAATCAACCACTCAGTAAATATTGTTTATACTGGTATCGATATGTAGACGATATCATTATTTGCTTCACAGGAACAGATAGACAGTTAAAAATTTTCGAAAATCATATAAATTCATTACATCCAAAAATTGGATTCGCAACCGAAATAGAAAGCAATAATTCGATAAATTTCTTAGACGTAACAATTTCGAATGAAAATGGAAAACATGTTTTCGCAATTTACCATAAGCCGTCACATACAGATATTATAATACATAACTCGTCGTGTCATCCGTATCAACATAATATGTCAGCATTCAATAGTTTTATTCATAGATTGATTAACATCCGTTATCGCCAGAAAATTGCAACAAAGAATTAAATTTGGTTAAACAAATAGCCAAAAATAATGGTTACAATCCTAAACTAATAAATAATATTTTAAATAAAAATCAAAGTAGAATCGCATTGAATGAAGTTTACCCTGTCGATAAATTGAAACAAAAATTCAACACCTTAACCTACGTTGGCATTACAAGTGAGAAACTTAAATCATTCTTAAGTAGCAATAATTTCAACAAAGCTTTCCAAACTAATAATAACTTAGGCAAATATATAAAAATAATAAAACCAAATCAGGTAAAAACAATAAATCAGATGTTTATGGATGGAATTGCAATGACTGTGATAATTTTTACATTGGTAGAACACATAAAAATTTCAATATCAGAATATCGGAACATAAACGCAGTTTTCAAATAAAAATCAGATTCAAATTACGCGAATCATCTCTTAGAAAATAATCACTCTTTCGACCCACAGTTTGAAGTTTTGCATACAGGTAATAAATATTGGAAGGTAGATCTTTGGGAAACTTTAGAAATGAATAAATACAAACACTGAGGTAAACTCATCAATGTACAAGTCGATTCAAGCCCTTCACCTCTATCGAATCTCTTTGGGGAGCAATCTATTCCTTAATTTTATTGGATATACCTGTCATAAATAACCACTTAAGAAGAAGCTACCCAATAAGTAATTACTCGAGAACATCGTTACGAATCGCAATTATTAAGTAAAATTCTTTAAAACACAGTACTTGTTTGTTTTTATTAGCAACAATCTTAATATTTAATTTACAATCTTAATAATATTTAATTGTATAATCATGTTAAAAATGAAGAAATCCAATATTGTCAATACAAATGTTCAAATTGTCCTCCATATACTTCATAAAATAATACAATCTTGATTGAAAACCGTCATTAACATAGGTCAGCATATTGGAGCTGCGTACTTATGGCGAACGTTACCTCTAAGACGGTTCTGTTTGAAGTTTCATTTTTCTAATAAAATCTTAACAGCTCAACACGGTCTTGTATTGTTCACCAAAATTATTTCAATATCAACCCCATCAACAAAGCAGTGATTGATTCACAATGCATCAAATCATCGAACAAACGGTATCAGATAAAAACCTTCCTTCTAAGAAGAAATAATAAAGTGGAAATAGATGTTTCCATTTATTTTTTATCATATATACATAGTTTTGGAAGAATTTTTCAGTATTGAATGGGAAAAAATGCAATTCTTATAAATCATGTTAGGATAACTATAAATCATTTTAGCTTCAAAAGTGATTTCAGAAAACATTACCACAAAACCTACTTTCATTGTCACCTAAAATCTCAATGTACTAAATGGTTAATGCACGCAGATGCTAATTACCCACGAAAGGTTTTCCAACGAATAAAAATTTGTTGTTTTATTCAATAATGTCGAACATAGCCGAAATATTCATGGAAGCTCCTTTGAGCTGAAATTTATTGTTTGCGAAAAAATTTCGTCCAAATTTGCTCCTCACATAGACCGTTGTTGAGGTTTAAAAAGCTATGGAGTATGGCTCGACCCCTTTGTCCTGTTCTATTTTGAGGGAATGAACCATCCCCTCTCAGGAAGTTATTCGTTGAAACCCCAAACGTACGCCAAAAGATGTCCCCCAGACAAAATCAATAGATGTATTTCGGCTAATTTTTCCAATCACAACGGGATGAGAAATATACAGGGTGGATTGTTTGAGATCGAAAACCTTGTATTGAAGATATCTTTCGTGACGAGTACATATGTCTTATAATATTATACATGTGCAGAATTAAATCTCATTTTTCTATATTTATTCTTTTCCAAAAACATACGTCGAACTCACCTGAAAGATCCACAATAAAACATTGCCTTGTTTGTTGCATTCAACGAAGTAAGATGATCACTTATTATGTTTACCCAGCAATTTAATGACAAATTAAAGGAGGTGTTCAAGTAACATCATCCATGAGATGGACACAGATTTTTTGGATTATTTTCTTCTTTTATATTATATAATACTATCTTCGATACGGTTATGTTTTATGGTATAAATGAGCATACATACTTCCATACTTCCATACTTGAGTAATGGTCTCTACAGTTTACGGATGTATATTCGGATTTTTATTTCGATGATGTACAGAGTGTTATTTCTTTTTCTTTCAGGCGAGAGGAAATCCTTTATGGACGCTCGCTGCTTGGCTTCGATCGCAGCGAGCAGTGTCGGACTCTTCTCTCCCGCTAAGTGCAATGCGGTAGGGGTTTACCGACTAAAACCTACCTTGAGCTTCCCGTGCGCTATATGTTAGAAGCACACGTAGATAGGCGCCTCCAGCCGTGTAGCCGCTACGACTGAAACCGATAACCGCGCATAACATCAGTCTCATTCGCAAGTTTTTTTTCAGCTGTTGTTCATCATCGGTTTTGTTCTGTGCTGTCGCGCTCTTCCTTTCTCGCGAGTACCTGGGTTTTAAGAACCTGCCAGTGTTCTGCAGACTGGCAGGCTAACGCTACTTAATTCTCTGGGGGTGACCTCCTCGCCAAGTGATTCGAAAAGGGTGTCTCGTTATGACGACTGTTCCTGGGAATTGCATTTCGTGTGGTGGGCATCGTCTGAGTCTTCGTGGCAGTACACGCGCGTACTGGATGGCCCAGCCGATGCTTGTACGTCCTGAAACAGCCGTGGTCAGTTAAGAGCTGTGTTACGCGGAAATCAAGTTCGAGATGTGGTTTACTGTACCAATCTGGGATATTGGTGATGAGGTGTCTGATCCAGCGCCCTGGTCCCTCTAGACTCCATCTTTGTTGGATGCTGATAATCGAGTGAGTTCTGTTCAGCGCTTTTTTGGCCTGTGATTTCCCGATGTTTCGTGCCCGACCCTTTGCCAAGATATCGATAGGGATAGCTCGAGTCAGCACGATGGCGGCGTCTGTTGCGATTGTGCGGTATCCTCTGGAGACAGGAAGAACCATTTGCCGTTGTATCTTTTCAGCTGGGGTTTTATATTTACTGATATCTAGGGCCTTTGTCCATACAGGGGCGGCGCAGAGGAAGATTGAATCCGCCTCCCCCATCAGTATTCGTCTGGCTTTATCACCGCAGCCTCTGGTTTTTGGGAGCCATCATCGCCATTCGTGCCTAATCCGAGGCCGCTTCGATATGTTTCCCCATTTGAATGTGCCTATCCAATGTGACTCCGAGATATTAACTGTATCCGATTCCTTTATGTGGCAGCCAGCGTTTTCAATATAAAAAGGCCTCGGGTATTTATTCCTACCGGACAGCATTATTATTCCTGTCTTTTGTGGCGCTATTTAGAGTCCTCTTTCATGAAGAAGGTAGGAGATAGTCGGCTTCGCCTCTTCGGCGTTTTCTTGAAGGATTGCGGGGTCCTTTGCAGTGCAGACCACGGCAAGATCGTCCGCATATGCTATGGTTTTCGTTTCTGGGGGCAGATCCAGCCTGAGGACGTCGTCGCACAGTGAATTCCACAATTGGGGACGGAGGACTGATCCTTGTGGAACTCCGGATGGGATCGGGTAAATTTGGCCTTCGTAATGGATATTTCTATATTGCAGGTAGCTCGCAATTATGCGCCTCATGTGTGGGGAAAGGTTTTTCTTTTTGGCGGTGTTTGAGATTTGTTTCCACATGGCTGAATTAGAGGCGTTCTTGACGTCGACCAGTAGAAGCAAGCAAAGTCGGCGGGTGTTTAACGTCTTTTGCATTTCTCCCCTAGGTATTTCCAAGACAGCGTTGATAGCATCTTTTGAGGATTTCTTCTTTCTAAGTCCGTATTGATTTCTAGAAATTTCATTCTCGCCTTCCAACTCTATTCTGAGTCGTTTCGCAATGAGATGTTCGTAGAATTTGCCCATACTATCAAGAAGGCATTTGGGCTTGTATTGTGTTAGGTTTAGGGATCAGTACCAGATTGGCCTTCTTCCAACAATCTGGGAATTCGCCTTTTTGCCAGTGAAAATTCATGACACCCAGGACTGATTTTGGATGGGCATCCACCATCATCCTGGCGATCTCTGGGGGACCCGGTCGGGGGCGTCAGCTGTTTTCGGCTTCAACCTAGTTGCGGCGACCTTAGGATCTGCATTAGTGAAAAGGGAGATGTTTGCATCCGCGTTGGGTGGGTTGTGAGCTGCTGTTCATGTGTCGGAAATAGTGCATTTATGATTTTTGTGGCTTGGGAAGGCATATCGGGAGGGATGGTATCTTCAGCTTATTCATCGCTATTTTGTATCCTAGGCCGAATATATCATGGTCGGCGCTTTTTATAAGATCTTTCAATTTGTCCTCTTTCGACTTCTTTATTTTAGTTCTAAGATCCTTTTTCGCGTTTTGTAGTGAGCATTGAGTTCATTTATAAGAGCGTCTGGGGTTTCCGCTCTTTGTTGTTTCCGTATGAGTTTTCTACGAGTTGGAGCGGTTGTTATTTCTTGCTCTTGGCATAGACTTTGAGCAGCCAGCTTGTATAGCTCTCATAAGTTCGTCAGCTGTCTTTATGATTTGTTGTCTGCAAATAGAGTTGAAGGTGTCTGGGGTCAGTTTTGAAAGGACCCAACCTGGCATTCTTTGCGGTCTGGTAGGCAGTGGGACCGCCGTGCTCGAAACTGTTCTCATTTAAAGACATTTCTAACGCTGCTAGACGTAATGAATGTTAGGTCGATGTATGAGTCGCTTTTGTTACGGATAAAAGTGGGTTTGAGTCCGTCATTGTTGTTGTTAGCTGTTATCCAGTCCAGTTGGAATTCACATCTAGCATCGGTTTTAGTTCCCCATTCCATAGCTGTGACGTTGAAATCTACGGCAACGATCTTAGGTTCGAGGGCTTTCTGCATATCAATCTGTAGGTCTTTCAGTAGCTTATCGAATACTTATCTTTCGACGTTAGGTGATATCTGAACACTAAAGATTTTACATCCTTCAGCTGTGATCCAGACATAGCCGTGCCCTCTACCGTGACCGGAGGTGCTAAGCTTGCATTTTATAACTTTGCAGGCGGCGTATATTCTATGATCTTTGATTCATGGGTTAGCAGTGACCGTTTTGATGTTTGGCTCAGATACTGAGGCGATGTCGATTTGGAGTTCTTTGAATTGTAGTCTCAAGGAGGTAGTGAACGGCTCTGGATCTATTAGTGTTTTGTTGGAGTATCTTTAACATAAATATGCAGTATTAAGAAAGGCTTCTCTGACGGCCGTAAGCGCTGGAGAGAAGGCGGCTTTTCTGTAGGCGGGCACCCGTAGCTCCAAGTTTGGAGCATATGGGGCAAGAGGGGGGGCTACCACAGGAATTGGTAGCGTGGCCGGTTTGCAGCAGGTTCTGCATAGTACTTTCCTAGGAGGAATTTTTCAGGCGCTAGCTGCGTGGTCGGTCTCTCAGAATTTCCTTCCACTCAATAATCTGGCAGATATTTAGGCCCAATCTGATTTCTTTTGCAGCTACGAGTCTCATATGATCATCCGGCTTCAATATGACTGTCGTAGATTTCATGCCAGCTCTGAAGGGTCTGAGGTTTCAAAGTCTTGGTTTCCAAGTAGGTTTGCTATGACTACTTTCACTTCTTCGGGAGTGGTAGAGAGTCGAGTCCGCGAACGAAGACTGCATGTTTGCTGGCGTCTGTGCGTGAGAATATTATGACTTTTTGGTCGGTGGCAGCTTTAGTTTCTAGAATGTTGGCTATGTTTTCAGCATCTTTTGGTTCTGTATGGGTAACGATCAGGTTGCCTTGCTTGGTTTTCTACGTTGTGCTGATAGATTCCGCTGATGTGGCCCCTGAGACCCCCAAAGTGTTATTTAGCATTCGGCAATATAATGAATCTTCTGGCTTTCGGCCCTGATCCAGAATAAAAGTGTTTACTAGTGAGTGTGCGACTTGTGAATAGTATCTAACCAGGAATTTTTTATTCACTATCTCAGTGGATAATTTGACATCCGGCAATGAAATGAGATTTTTTGAGTTTGGCGCTGTACTGAAAAATTGTGGAAGGTTAAGTTTGAAAATACTAGATAGAAAGGAATCTGGAAATTTTCACTTAAACTGAGTCATTAACATGAAATACTCTGTATATTCGAAAAGAACGCAGATGAAAGAAGAGGTATCACACCGACACCCCCGGATTAATTCTGCCTTCAGTGAAAATATTTCCCTTTCTTACAGAATCACCCTGCACATGCATTGAGCTAGCTTAGCTTAATCTTTCAAAGTGAAAAATATCAACGAGGCACTCTCCAATTTTGTTCTTTGTGCTTCAATATGAATACAGATTTTTTATTTGCGTTTTTAAATGACGTTTAGGGGTCGCGCTCGGCATTTTAAAATTAAAGAAGAACTTAAAATATGATAAACTGTCAGGAAAGATTTTCATGAAAGAATTCAAAACAGTGTATGAGGTTAGATTTAGTATTTTCATTTATATGACACGTTAACGAGCACTCGTTCTCAATTTGACTATCCTCTCTCCCTCTTGCTTGATATTCTCGAGGGCACGCCCCACACTCAAGGTAGTTCCGATTCGGCCGCAAGCGGGACTGTTTCCACAAGAAATAGGAAAAGCATTTGGTTAGTTGGTTAAATGATGCCTAATTTGACTGCAACGAAATTTCCATCAATCGAAAAAGTACTCTAATTGTTTTTTTACTACAACAACGAAATCAATGAATGTTCTCGTGATTCTGATTCTTTGACTCTTTGCGACACCTTGGCAATATGAGAGGAGGCTGGAGTACTAGTTAAAGAAACTATTGCTTGAGTAGAACAATGCATCAAAGAGTGACAACATCTTGAAAGGATCAAGGAAAGTTCACAAGCAATAGGACGAAAGGATAGGCTATGGCAGCAAAAATAGACGGATTGTTTGATATTGCACATACTAATGCCTTAAATATCATGAATGTTATAGAAGATAAACTGATTTTGCTTGCATTACATGAGGGTTGTCGTAGGCGGCTAATCTATGGATAAAACGAGTTTAATTAAAGAAGCAAAGGTTTAAAAGATACAAGAATGGCTCAAGTGAATCCGCGAGCATGAAGCAGAACACATCAACTCATTAAAAACACAACATTTGCTTTCATCGTTCACAACTGCTAGTACAGACTTAGGCATAAGCAGTGCATCTGAAATTGTGGTTTCCGATCCATTTACGGCTAAGCCACCAGCGCATAAATGAAATCGAATAGAGTTGGTTGAAAGCTATTTAGCTTCAAGTCTGGACGCCGAAAAATTAAGTGACAGAAAAACTGCGATTGTAATCACATCTACACTGAAAAGTGTAGGTTCTGACACCATGAAATTTACTGTCAACAGGTCGTTCATTCGCCGTCAGCGTCACAAGCATCGTGAAAAGATGGCGGGTTGTTGAAACGTGAATTCAAATCTAATTTGCCTTTGACTATTCACTGGAATGGAAAACTACTCAAAGATATCACTTGGCATCATATCGTGGATCGTCTTTCTATTTTGGTGTCAAGGCAAGGAATTGATCAGCTACTATCGGTCCCAAAACTGGACTGTGGAACAGGAGTGGCATGTTTTGCTTGAAAATATTCTTACTTAGACACCAGTACAAAATTATCAACAAAGAGAAGAAGGAATTAAGGATATTTGTATAAGTTCAGTCATGGTTTACGTTAACTACTGGAATCAAGCTTATGTTGCTTCGTCAGAGCCCAGAAATTACTAGCAGCTAATAAAAGACCTAATTGAATTTGAAATATTAATTCAGCACTATCCAAAGTTGCTTTAAATTAAATTATTGGACATTTGTGGTACTTGCTAGAGGAGCTCGTATTATTTGCAAGTTTTGGTGACGAAAATGCTTTAGATACAAAATGATACAAGCATTAGATAACGAAGGTCTCGATTTCTTTTCGAAGTGAATATATCTGGGAACCAAAGATATTGCAAGGAAAAATATCCAAGACTTCAAATCTAGTAAGTCATTCCGTTTCTTTGAGATACTTGAAATATCATTCAGTTCTTAAAAAATATGTTGCTGACTAGCTTGCCTATTAGGAACTTGAAGAGAAATAGTGTGGTCAATGATATTGCAGAACATGGTGTTGCATTTATGGAAGAATTTAACAAGTTGATCACCATTAATGAAGAGCAAAAACAATATTTATATTTGATTGTCAATGAATACAGAAAAATATCCCAGCTCTTAAAAATCAATACTGGTTAGATAATTTTTATTTTGCTTCTGTATTTCATGTTTAGACTTGACTATTTGAATAATTTTACATGTTATTGCTTTTGTTTCCACTGCTATGAATAAACATGGTAATTTATGTGAAAATCTTTATTTTCAATTTTTCGTTTGAAAGTTCTTTCGTGACCCGCATAACATTAATTTAATTAATTTAATAATAAATGGAAAACAAAATTTTAGGTTCCTTTCTTAGACTATATATCACTTCGAAAAAAGAAATTGTGAACATATAAAGACCACCGAACATGCATTTTTGCCATGAGTGTATAAACATTGTTGGATTCCGAAGAAATCAAGTTATTGAACATTTGTGTCCGTTCAATCATTGATTTAACTGAACTTGTATTCAAATAATTGAAGTTCACATTGAATGAAACCATTGATTCGAGAAATAGGGTCATTTTTATCATTTCAATTTCAAATATCTGAAAAAAGTGATACATATTCGAAATCTCAGAAAATTTTATTTATGCGAACAATTCAATACATTAGGCTTTTATCAGTCTCAAAAAGATGGCGCTTCGATCCATATTATTAGGATAACTGGAGATGAAAAGTGAAAGAAGCAAAAAGGAATACCGATGTTACATCCAATTCCGGGATAGGTACAAAAGCTGCTTATCGAATTCGTTCGAGGTAAAATTGGATAAATTCTTTATCCTTCCAGAGTTTTGGCGTGGTAAGGAAATCGTTATAATGCGTTGTATGTTCGCTGTAGTGTGTAACAACCTCAAAGGAATTTTTGGAAATGCAGGTGTATGAAATTACGTTGGCGTAAGGCAACCATTCTTCAGTTGATATAATTATTCGCTTATTATAATTAGGTTATGACTTTTAATATAACGAAATAGTATTGGGAGAAAAAATCAAAATCAAGTTTTTATTCGATATTTTAGTTAAATGATATGAACATAACAATTTTATAATGAATAATGAAATAAAACAAGTTACTTCAATTTAACTATCACTAATTCATTGATGTAAAGAATAATAAATTACATTGGGTGGACCGAATTCGGACATACGTCGATCATCAATAACAAGTTAATGAAAACTGAATACTCATGTACAATACAGGAACTAACATCAAGATATTGTAGTAGGGATCACAGCAACTTGAAAAATGGTGATTGGAAGGTGATTAAGTCTACCTGGTCGTTAAGGAGCTCATTTTTCTCTACCCTAGATGCTTTGAAAATTTCTATCGATTCAAAGAAATTGAGTTAATTAGATTTATCACGAGAATGAGGAATTTTCAGCTGTTAAAGTTATGGAAAAGGATAAAATTCACTTAGACAATGTGCAGCTAAAGCTGAATCATATTTCTGATGTAGAAAGACCGGAAATGTTCTTTGTATCTAGCCTTGAAAGAGCGTCCTGTTTGACCTATATAAAAGGAATTGCACTCAGAATATGTTAATTGGTATACTCCAGACTTTTTAAGCTTATCGGTTTTATCTTTTGTGTTGAATAGGAGGCCTGACAATTTGCTAACTGGTTTGAATGAAATATAAATTATATTATCAGACAAAACTCTAGCAATCTGTTCTGACGTCTTTCCAAAATATGTTAGACACATACATTTTTCGGGAATTTCTCTCTTGGATTAGGAATATATCATGTTAAACGTGTTGTTGAGTATTTTTGATAAATTGAACTCTCTGTTGCTTTTATATCGAAGCCGTTGTACTCTATCATTGATCTAATGGTGTAAATTTCTGATTTTCGGTCCATGTCCGATAACGACAATGAAATCGTTCTGTGAATCATGGATTTTAAAGGTGCTATTCTTTTGAGAATACGGGTGAAATGAATCTACGGGTATGACATTATCCGTGTATGATGGTTTTCTGAAGATATTAACGGTTATCATTCTCCCGAGTAATTGTTGGATCTGAAAAATTGATTTTACTATCGACTTCTGTTTCTAATTTGAACTAAACTTTAGGATGAATACTAATGATGAAATTCAGGAAGATTTCTAGCTGTCTATTTGTTCCAATGCAACATGCTAAAATGGCATCAACATATCAATAACAAAAGAGAATATGCCTTTTCGTCAAAGGTTAAGTTAGTGTTTTTCAATTCAGACATGAAAATTTCAGAAAGAACTGAAAATAATTTTGGGTCAAGCATAAATCAAACAGAGAAATTAACTCATCTTTGCAGACAACGTTGAGATTTCAAAGATGCTTGTGTAGCACTTCAAGCCACCTATACGCTTTTGTTCACATGACTTGTGGTTCAACAAACAGTGTCTTAAGTTTACAGTTATACTGAGATATGTGAATATCAAAACGAATAGTGTATCATCATCACATAAAGCAGACCAAGCAGCGAAGATCATTTGGATAAAAGAAGAATGTAAACATCTTCATAATAAAAGGTATCTTATTCAGCACTACCTTAAAGTCTTGCACTCAGAACTCAGTTTTAAATTATATTCTTTAGAATTGGATATTTTAGGAAATAAAATAAGATCTAAAACTAGTATTTTCATATTCAAAAATTTCATAGACAGTCTAGAAAATTGAGATCACTGAAATCAAAATTTTCAGTCACACTTGAGTCACCCATAATAGATAGTATTAATTCTTTGAGAAGTCAAAGGGTTGTTAATTTATCTGATGTTCATTAGAAAGAAACAGATCTCCTTTCCAAAGGTCTTAAATTTGTTCCTAAAATAAAGATTAACTCTTTAGAAACATTAGCCGTTGAATCCGAAATTTTAACGGGAACTTTAAATACTGCAAAAATTGAGAGAATTTTAAAGAACCATAAAAATCAAACTAACTTGAAAGATAAAATTTTAATCAAAAATCTCAAACTCACATTTCTGAAAATTCATTAGTACCCAAGAGAGCAGACGAGTCGAATGTTATAATTGTTATTCCAAATGCACAATACGAGAAATAAATGGAAGATTTCATTAATAAAGAAGCGCTTACTCTAGTTCAGAAAGACACAACACCACTTATACAGAAAGAACAAGAACCGTCTATCTGAAATTTTCATGTGTCAATTCAATTTGGAAATCACTAAAATGATGACTTCACCTTTGACGAAAAGGCATATTCTCCTTTGGTATCGATATGTTGATGACATTTAAGCATATTCCATTGAAACGAATAGAGAGCTAGAAATATTCCTAATTTCATTAATAGTATTCATCCTAAAATTAAGTTCAAATTAGAAACAGAAGTCGATAGGAAAATCAATTTCTTAGACCTAATAATTACTCGGGAGAATAATAACAGTTTATCAAAAGATAGTAGTCTTCAAATCCATGATGTCAATAGCCGAATACAACGGCTTCTATATAAAAGAAATAGAGTTTAATTAATCGAAAAATAAGCAACAACACTTTCAACCTGATATATTTCCAATCCAAGAGAGAAAGGCCCAAAATTTATGTCTCTAACATATTTTGGGAAGACGTCAAAAAGGATTGCTAGATTTTTGTCTGATAGTAAAAAAGTTCATATTGCATTCAAACCAGTTAGTAAATTGTCAGTCTTCCTTTTCAACACAAAAAATTAAACCGATAAATTTAAAAAGTCTGGAATATAACAATTAACATGTTCTGAGTGCAATTCCTTGTATAAAGGTGAAACTGGACGCTCTTTCAAGGCTATATACAAAGAACATTTCCGGTCATTCCTACATCAGAAATATGATTCAGCCTTTGCTGCACGTTGTCTAAATGAATGTCATCCTTTTCCAGAACTTGAACAGCTAAAAATTCTTCATTCTTGTACTAAATCTAATGAACTCAATTTCTTTGAATCTATGGAACTTTTCAAAACATCTAGGGTAGAAAGAATCACCTACCAATCACCATTATTCAGTTCCTGTAACCACTACTATCATTATCTTGATGTTAGTTCCTGTATTGTGCAAGAGTATTCAGTTTTCATTAGCTTGTTGTTGATATTGGACGTATGTCCGAAACCGGACCAACCAATGTAATTCATTATTCTTTACATCAATAAATTAGTGATAGTTAAAATATAGTAGCTTGTTTCATTTCATTATTCATTATTACTATCACGTAGTTCAAGCTTCATCGATCAATTATAACAATGTTATACAAGGACTTCCTTGATATTCACTATATAGGGTGTTTAATAACATGGTGCGGTAAATAAAGGAGGTGAATTCTTGCGTTTTTTATTTAAATCTCTTGGGAGGATGCGATGCCTGTCATACCATAGGTGTGCCGTCCTGAATGATTTAATGTGCGTATTCACTCACTTCTTGAAGAAGACAAAATTGAAAGTTATCGGAGAGATGTTCGATAGGAACAAGTTCCACAGCACACTAGCACTGTAAACAAGAGAATTTTATAGAAAAAGTTACGTGACGTATTTTGTTGTACCGTCCGCTGCTGAGAGTTTTTTGCGAGCCTAGTTTTTCTTCAAAACTGAAAGTTTTCCGGCACTAGGCCTTTCATTTCTTCAGAGCTTTAACTAGAGAAGTACCTGTAGAAAAGAGAAAAATCAGCAACCTGACGCCTCAATTACTACATTCTTTCATATCCTAGAAATACTAGGAGAAAAATACGCATGTCTAACTTACATTGGCCGTTTTTCCAATAACATCAGCAATTATCTTTCCAATTTTAATTTAACAACCTCCTTCTTCAGTGCTCCCAACAGAAGCTAATTACATTCAATGCGAACCAAAAAATAGTAAATTTAAACACTCTGAAATATAATGAATTGAATGCTCAAATGCTTATGTAGGACAAACAGTTCGAAATTTTGAATCATGATTGAAGAAACATACCTCCTCATATAACGAATCTGCAGTTTCCCAACATATTGAATTTACTAATCACATAATAACATAAGATTATTTAAATATTCTCCACAAATACAATAAAAGTATGAAAATGAATCTAATGTAAAGTTTAGAAATTAACAAACTTTGTGAAAACCCAAAATTCACCACTCTCAATAATTACTTCGACAGGGTTTGGCATGCTGCCTTGATGAATAAATTAATCGCATATGGACTTTCCCAGAAATTGCGTGGTTGGATTAGTAGCTTTTTCTTCAGTATATCGTTTCGGGTGGTAGTTGATAGTGTAATGAATGATTATTTTCAGCCTTATGTAGGTGTACCTCAGGGCTCCATACTCTCGCCATATCTCTTCTGTTGCAGATCAATCATCTGCTCCACTCTTTCAAAAACATTATATTTGGGTTTGCATAATACTATACTCTGGTTTCCCCATCTTCTGATCAGCTGAGGAATCACACCGACAAAGATAACAACAGAACATGTTACTGAATTCAGATGAGAAGAAGAAATCAGTGTAGAGTGGGTTGAATTTGGTCAGTTTCAACGCGAACAAGGGGCAATCAACAAAATTATCCAGAAAAGTCACTGCTTGGATATATCCTTAAATCATGTAAGAAGATTGAATTTCCTCTGAGAAGAACACGCATTTACTCGGCATCACAGTCAACAACGGTGTTTGCTGGCATGACCATATTTCAGCTATTGCCGAATGTGCTTCTGATAAACTCAATTTTTTTTTAAGGGCTAAGCAATACTTCCCGCCATCACAGCTTGTGATTTAATGCAAAGCACAGGTGCGACCTGGTCTAGAATACTATTTAAATGTGTGAAGTTCCGCATCTAATGATTGAATTCATCTATTGGATATGGTCGGAAAGAGAGCAGTGCACCTCATCGATCATCCGGAGATCACGCGTGATCGCCAGCCTCTATCCCAAAGGCGGCAGGTTGCTGTTGTCTCTTTTTTCTACAAATACTTCCATCGCAAATACTTTGAAGAACTGAAAGGCTTGTATCCAGTACCAAATAAAAACCAGGCACGAGAAAAACTTTCATCAATGGACGATCCAACTAGCTACCCCACACACCTCTCTCTATTAAAATTCTCTCGTTTACAGGATTAGTGTGCTGTGGAATTCACTTTTATCGAACATCTATCCGATTACTTACAATCTTGCCCTCTTCTAGAAGCGAGTGAACGCACACATCAAATCATCTTGGGTAGCCACATCTGTGGCATGACAGGCATCGCCTACTCCTACGAGTTGAGAATGACAAAACAACTTCTTAACAATTAGAATAGGTACAGTTAGCACATTATTTTCCACAACTGTAAGTTCTAGACGCTTGAGAATGATGTAACTATCAAAACTGCTCATGTATTTAAAAAAAAACATTGTGGAGATCAGACAAAAGTGTTTTATTATATTTATTTCCATACCAAATTATTCGCAAATAGGTTCAGTACCAATAACTAAAGAAAAAACAGTCAAGAAGTAAATATCAAATGAAATCCCATATGAGAGAATTCAAGCTTTGTCTCTTGTCTGCATGTTCTGAAGTATCCGTCGAGTACTGCTGACCATAACATATAAATCATTTCTCAATTCTCCCAGATTTTTTCTGGCGAGCTATAACCATGCACTTGTCTTCATAAAAAAATTAAAAAATTTGAATCTGGAGACCTAGGAGACCATAGTTCTAGTTTATTTCTACATTTTCGCCAAGTGTGTAGGAGAGTTCACTATAAAAAGTGTTCAATATAACAGGCGCTTACCATAAAAATCTCTTTACTGTATTACGCTTTTGAGTACGAGAGGCGAGTCAAACAAATCAAGCGGTCATCCAAAATAAACTTCAATACAAATTTATAGCTCAATCGGTTATTTTCAAATTCATAAGCAGGATTCTACCAAAGTAGCAGAGCAATATAAATGTAAGTTCCTAAAAAATTATCATCATTTGAAACTAATAATAATTTGTAACCGATATAATAAAAACTTACTCTGGAAATTATAATAAAGAGCCACTAGATAGTCCTACTTCGACCGATTTCAGACATTTTAATTAACTGCAATCTTAATTCAGTAAATTTCCCCAAAAGTCGAACAATCAAACACCCGGCAGAAAGAAATCAGGGAAAATGTTGGAAGTCTCGTAAAGAGACGAATTTATCAAGTTGCAAATTTACAAAAGAACTTCTCAAACATTAATTTCGAGTAGGTAACTACTTTGCAGAATTAATCCCCAGTGGCGAGCGGAAACTTACAGGTATAAACTTCCTTAATTTTATTACTTTTCCGACATGATTAAGTTTAATCAGGAATAACCGCATGATTTTTCACAACAACTTAGGTACACGCCTAAATTTTCATTATTAAGAGTGGAACAGAAAGTTGTCACAATGGGGTTGAGTTTTAGTAAGTGAAAATTGTATTATGTATTCTGCAGAGAATTGATTTTTTGAATGTTTGTGTGAATGCACAAATCTGAAGTAATATTTCATTTAATTTCTTTCGATCTAATATGTGAAAGTGTTCCATTTTCAATGTTTGAGTTCAGCAGCTATGTGAATTATTGTAAATGGTGAAAAATGTCTCCCACATTTCCATCTTCGATTATCGGGGCAAATTTGTTGAAAAAAATCGATAGCTGCTATCAAGTTCTGTTTTCAAGTTATTCCAGATTCTTGATTTCCGGGATATCGATGTCAATATTGTGGTTGCTTTCAAAATTTGATGGCAACTTTTGACATTCTGTTGGTCGTTTTTGGATAAATTGCAAGGACGAATTCAATTTTTTATGGTGAAAGGCTTTAGTATTACACTGGTTAACAAAACAAAGCAGATCCTTATTTTATAAAAGAAAATTCCCTTCTAATAATAGGAAGAAAATTTTTAATGCTCCAACACGTACCACTTTTTAATAGCTCACTAAGATAACGATCCTTTAATATTTGTGGGTAGTAAATGTAATGAGAGGTCGGTTAACTGGAATGAATTTTATACCTAAACCATGTGGTTTACAGTAATATACATAAAACTAAGATTATAGATCAGTTGCGAAATCTCTCCTGACAAATTTTGTAATATTTGTAGCGAATTTATGGGGAAATCATGAGCCAACCTATCTCCCGAAAATGTTGAAAAAGCCGACTTGCTATATTTTGGTTTTCAATTGGAGATCACGACAAGCAGTGGGCTCCCCATGTGTGCTCTGTTGCTGTATCGTATTATTGGTGCAGTGGTGAGTCGAAAGAGAATAAGCATGTCTCTGGTAGTCCCTATGGCATGGCGCGAACCCTCTAATCATTAATACGATTGGTATATTTGCCTTACAAGAACAGTAGGGTATTCCGAAAAGACGAAGCGCAAGATGGATCATTCAAATTTGCCGTCTACCATGGGTTTTGCACCTCATAATGTAGATTTATCAGTGCACCGACCTCACTTGTACTCCAGGTCCCAGACATGCTCGGCTTTCTGCATTCAACATCAAACTTGATATCCTCGAAACAATGGGAGGATGCGGATGCTTCGTAGGGAACCCCGCTCTGGCATGAAGGAGTTGGACCACTTCGAGCCTCCTAGATCAAAACGAAGTTCTCGTACAGTTTGTAAAAAATGTAGATTCTGGACTAACATTAATATTAAGCTCGTCGTTAGTGCGTTAGACCACTTCGAGCACTCTGAGACCTACTTCGAGTTATCTTAGGTATACTTCAATTGAATGTTACATAAGCCATTTTCAAAACGCGTTACTTCGTCGCGACGCGGAATTGCTATCTCAAAAAATATCAGATGATGTTTAACAACTATAGGGAATAACGTCGAATTTGGTTTGCGCTCGATTTCTTATTTGAATTTGCTGCATTCCAACGGTACAATTTTGATGCTTTTGGATGATTTTAACCTACTTTAAAAATACATAATATTCCAGTACATTGAGATTTCAAAATTAAATAATTGAAAAATTCTGGCAGTTGACTTTCTTTTCACTGTTATTTTGGAATATACAACATGTCTTTCAGGTAGATCTACACATTAGATTAGATTGAATATCTGGGCATGAATGAATAATTTCAGTAAATAAACACGAATAAATAAACCCTGTTCTGGGTCATCTCATTTAAAATAGTTTCTTGAAACAGCTTAATGTTATAAAACGAATAGCGGTAAGTAATGGTTATAATTCTACTATGATTGACAATATGCTTGCTCGTAAACTAATTCCACATATCATCCATGAGGATTATCTTAGTACTAAAGATACCAATCAAAAATATAATAGAGTAAATTATATTGGTAAAGCAAGTCTGTGTTTGAAGGCAATCTGATCTAATAATTTGAATATAGCTTCCAGAACGGGACACTCTCTAGGCAGATTTAGAAAAGAAAATCATAATTCATAGAGGGAACAAATCAGGTGATAATAATCTAACATGTGAGAACTGTAATTAACTTTATGTTTACGTCAGTAGAACTTTTAGTAATTTCCATATTAGTCTATCAGATAGTGCCTCGTGAGTATGGTAGTTTGAACTCTCAGGTACAACCAAGAGAGTTTGAGCCAAGCCTTAGCTCTCGCAGTAGAAGGTCCACTGAAGGCAAGTCAAGCGTGTCGGAGACCAGAGAGACTCATCAAGTGCTCACGTACCCTCAGGTCCAACTATTGGTTATTTTCTATCCTCTTCACGGGAATTCCGAGCCTAGGATCCGGTACGATGAATCTCAAGCCTGTTCCTCGAGCGGAAAACGAGTCCGTCTTCTCATTCCCCTCGACCCCTGAGTGTCCGGGAACCCGTATCAGACGAAGCCTGCTGCGTTATCCAAGTTTTCCAAGAGTGGAGCGACAATCTTGCATCATAAGTGACATAGAGGCTTCGGATGCCAATGCCTTCAGTGCAGCTTGGCTATCGGTGAGGATTTCAATTGAACTATTTGTTAGTTAGTTAGTTAGCACAGTGCTCAAAGGCGAATACTCCGGCTTGCAGTCGCAAGCCCGCCAAAATAGATCGACTGTTTCTTGGCAGCACCTCTAAGGTTGACACCAGCTCCAACACCTTTCGCAGTTTATATGCCGTCCGTGTACTAACAGGGCCCGTCAGGTAGACGGTCCTTAGAGCTGGTCCATTCCTGTCTACCAGGAATGATGATCTGGAATGGTCGATCCATGTTGGTGGTAGGTATTGCTATGTCAGACCTGATACTCAGCAACTCATTGTTCTCGATTTCAGACTGTAAAGGAAGAGTGTCAAGGCCCAATGTCAGTTTCATGGCCACAATGGGTGTAGAGCTAAATGTAATCATCATGCAGCTCGAGTTGGGACTGCTTCTTAAGACTGCATTCTCACCAAGCAATACTGCTGTATGTGACACATGGTCTCACCACCTTCCAATATAGCCATTGGAGTTGCTTTGGGTCAAGACCACATTTATTTCCACAGGTAATTTGACATGCCCATAAGAAATATCTAGCCTTGTGTATTGTGTTTTCCAGGTGCGGATTCCACATGAGTTTACTATCCAAGATAACTCCCAGATAACTTGCTTCCTCCGCAACTGGAATAAACACTCCACCTAGGGTCGAGAGAGAAATGAATATCCTCCTTTT
Source organism: Cryptolaemus montrouzieri (assembly GCA_013387265.2). NCBI lineage: Eukaryota > Metazoa > Arthropoda > Insecta > Coleoptera > Coccinellidae > Cryptolaemus > Cryptolaemus montrouzieri. Next base: position 51,681,921 of record JABFTP020000001.1, on the reverse strand, counting down.
CCTGGCGAATGGTATCATAAGGGTTTTGTGGGGGCTTATGCTAAGTTTTTACTCCTTACACTACCTTTGAATAGCTGACATACTTGAATAGCTGACATAGCCTCCTGAAATCTGGCGGAGACAGCCAGAATTACTATATCACCAGTGTACGTCTTTAGATAAATATCCAGTGCGCCAATTATTGCCAGAAGGTCATCAACCACAACCTAGGGTATAATACTCTTCTCTGAGGGCAGCCCCTGCCAGCCACAAAACTGACTCCTTCACCTTCCAGGAAATGTTGATCACTAAGGCATTTTGCATGTTACTAATCCATTCCGCAATAATCTTTGGTACTCCTCTGGCTCTCGTAACCCCACATAGCGAGTTAGTGGGGGCCGCATTGAACGCATCTCCAATGTCCATGAAGGCTACAGCTGTAGTCTCCTTGCGGTACAGAGACTGAGTTATCCTCCCAACTAAGTTGTTAAGTGCCAATGATTGACCTTTTTGAAAGAGATATTGATGTCCACTCTTAGGCCTTAGCGATAACACCTCTCCCTGATGTATCCATCTCACACATTCTCCAGGGTTTTCAGAACGAAAGACAAAAGACTCATCGGTCTAAGTAATTCAAGTTGTGAGTTCGATCCACCACACCTTAGGGATGTATATAACCCTAACCTTCCTCCAGCTGGCCGAGACAACATTCTAGGTCAGACTCGACCGGAAGAGCCTAATGAGGTATGGGAGGGTGACACACAAATTGTTGTTACAAGGCAGCCATGATGCCATCCTTCCCAGGAGCCTTGAATGGTTTAAAATAGGCGAATCGCTGACATAACTGCTCCAGGCTTGATAATCGTTCTGGCGTTCTTCCAATCGTTCTTTTTGGTCTTTTCGCAAGGCCTTTCAAGGCGACGGTGTCGCAGCTATCACTGATATTAAGAAACCGACAATCTGGAAAGTGTGTTCTCGCAAGAATCTCCAACGTCTCTCTTCCAATTCAGGTGTATGGTCTCCACAGATCCAATAGGCAGCACTGGGCCTCTGGCAAGAACCCTATGCAGTCTTGCACTAACGGGGGTACTTTCCACCTTTGCCGGTATTTTTAGCTGGATTAAAACACTTTTCGAACTTCTCTTCTTCATTTTTCGAGGGCAGGATTCCACTATGAAGTTATCCCAATCTCAGGCTTTCTCCTTAGTGGACAGTTATCGTAATTCGCTGACTAGATCGAGCAGGATATCATCTTAGCCATACGCTTGTAGCTATGGCAATACCCCCTAAATGGGCACCCAGTCCATATTTCCTATACCGCAAACAGATTCTCTGTAGGCCAGCCTTGGTTCCTGAATTGAAGCCAAATCAAGGCTATTATTGAAGATGCTTTCACCAAGGAGTAAGGAACCTGTCTTACAATGCTGTATATTAGCCTAAACGCACCTCACAACCTTCCCCATCATTTGAATGTAGGAGGATGACCAGACGCCTTGCCTGGAGGTGCTTGTTTCACCCCCTTCTGTGGCACAGGTGGCCGCTGGCAGGCTGTTTACCCTTGCCCCCAGCCTTATTTGGGTGTCTTGCCTTGGAAAACCCTCAGGAACCACCTCTTTCGGGTTTTCCTTTGGGAGCTGCAGGGTCCTTTTGTGACTCAAAGTGCCACCCCCGGTTTTGGTACCTCCGCCGAAATGGCACTCGAGTCTCCTTTGCACCGCCTATGTCACCACTCTGCGGCACCTTGTGCACACTACTCTTCACGACCCAGAAGCTTACTCTGCCAAACCCAAATAACGGTCTACAACCCATCTTTTCCGGGAAGTTCTTGAACCCTCTTCTATTGCGAAGGTCCTCGTCTGTCCTAGCCCACCCAACTCATGGCAGAGGCCCCTCCTCTCCCCAGTATTGAGGCTTCGGTTGCCAACCAACAAGTTATGCAGGACAGTATCGGGCTACCACCTGTTATCAGGCTCTCGATCAGGAACGTAACCTACACATATGTGTTGCTTAGGTATTTCATTATCTTTTACCGTTCGTAGATTAGCACCCTCTCATGGCCTCAGAGCAGCTATGCAGCTCTGAAGCCACGCCACACTGCGCTCGTCTACTCACGTAATCTGTAACCACCCACGACGAGTGGAACTTCATAGAAAACTGATCGATTCTGCTCTTGGAGCAGTCACACTGTATGCCACGAGGATGGCATGCTGCAGGACCTCAATCTGTTCTGCTGCTCCGGGCTTGATGATCGTTCTGGCGTTCTTCCAATCTTCGTTTTTTGGCATTTCAGTAAGGCCTTTTAAGGCGACGGTGTCACAGTTATCACTGATATCGAAAACCAACAATTTGGAAAGTGGGTTCTCGCAAGAATCTCCAACGTCTCTCTTCCAGAGCCCGTGTATCGTCCTTCCGGGTCCTCCACAGATACAGTAGGCAGCACTGGGCCTCTGGTGAGAACCGTATGTAGCCTTGCACTAACGGGTGTACTTTCCACTTCCCCGCAAAATCTTGCGCCAGGACTCCCGTTTTCCCCTCCTAATTTCTTCATTATACGACGTTAGGCTAGACCTATAGTGGTGGTATTTGCCGGTAATTTTAGCTGGATTGAAAAGTTTTAGAATTTCTCCTCTGCATTTTTCGAGGGCAGGATTCTACCATGAAGTTGTGCCATTCTCAGGCTTTCTCTTTAGTGGACAGTTATCGTGATAAGCTGACTAGCACAAACGGTCGGCACCGTAATTCCCTTGTGCAGACCCTTAGCCCCGACACGGCAGCAGGGTTAGGAGAAGTTGGTCTGCAGCCAGGTTTTCGAAGGCTGCCAGTTCCAAATTAAAGAGTGACGAGCCTGCTTATAGATGCTGGTGCTTCTTCATAATCTACATAACCAGATCAATGAAACAATTATGAAAAATCACAGGGTGCTACTCTTTCATAGGTCACGTATCCTTTCTATCCCTACAACTTTTTTCAGTACGCCCTGGGCACCTTTCAACTTGATTTTTAATCTTTTTATTTTATGCATTTTGACGTATCTGCAATAGGTTTTGTGTAAAAAAATTGTCAAAAATATATGTACGGTGGAACCATAATAATGGTTCGGTGGTTTACTTCTTTAGAACACGACTGTCATGGTCATTCCTCTTATTGACAACTTATATCATAGGTATCATAGTGAGTGCTGCAAATGGCCTTCTTCAAGCATTATACAGGAGTCTAGACGTCGACACTTCGTATCCGATTGAAGATCCCTGGAGTATCTTAAATCACTTCAAGGAATTATAATGCGGTCTCTTGAGTCTTTTACGTCCTGTACAGGACAGGTTGTAAACCAACGGTTTCTAATGTCACCAAGTAAAAAAGTCTATTGGATTCAGATCATGTGAACGAGCTGGCCAAAATTGAGGTCCACCTCGACCCTTCCAGCGATCTGGATATGTTTCGTTCAAATGTTGACGTTCTCTTATACTAAAATGAGTAGGAGCGCCATCGTGCATATACCACATTCCCGTTTTGTCACCTAAACGAGTACAATCAAGTAGATCCGGCATTTCTTCAGTTAGAAACTGAGTGTATGAAAATCCGGCAGCTCCTCAGTTAGAAACTGAGTGTATGAATCTTCAATCAATTTAGGTGGAAGGAAATTTCGACCAATTAGGTGATGTCCAACCATTCCAATCCACACTTTCAAAAAAAAATTGTTCCTGTTGATGAGCTTCAACGAAACAATGATGATTTTCTATCGCCCATATGTGGTTGTTGTGGTTATTAATAATGGCATCTCTCGAAAAACTTGCTTCATTCTTGAATAAAATATGCTCCAGGAAATTAGGTCGTTGTCTAATCATATCTAACATCAAATGCGAAAATGCAAGACGGTTAGGACAATCACGAGGTAACAGTGTCTGGACTCGTTGTACATGATATCAACAAATATCGTCATTAACATCTAGCTGTAAAGCAATATTCCTAGTGCTTGTATGAGGTTGCTCGTCAATAAAATTAAGTACACCATCTTCAAATTCTGGTGTTCTAATATCCCGGTGGTGACCACAAAATCACGTTTTCTAGTTTTGAAGGTACCTGTTTCTCTAAGTTGTTGTATAGCTGTCCAAACAAAGTAGGTACATTTCAGCATATCTTTTCGACGCTTCTAAGAAATTACCATTAGAGAGGCCGTAGACGAAATGCATGTCGGCCATTGCTGTGTCATAATGAAAATTTGAAAGAGTCACTGCCACTTTCACTGCCTATCATCGAAAGTGAATTAATAACAATCAATTTAGAGTTGCCGATAAAAGAAATCAACATTACAGCTGTTTACTAGTGCAATTAATCACCGAAAAAATTTATGTTTCCGCCGTCACTTGAAACTAATCAATATTGTACATGAAAAATTGTAGCAGATACGGACAAATGTAAGAAACAAAAAAGATTGGAGATTAATTTTAAATTTATAAAAGAAAATTTTTCAATTGCGCGGAGCGTACTGGAAAAAAGTTGTAGGGATAGAAAGCATACGTGACCTCTGAAAAAGTACTGTCCTGTAGAGTTCCATGATTATTTCTGATTATGTACACTTTATGAAGGTACCTATATGCCGAATTTGAACTGAGTATTTGAAAAAACGTAGTAATCAGAAGAAAAAAATTGCAAGAGTCTGAATAATTTCGGTAACGAAAGGTTTGCGGAACTTTTCTTCATAAAATGGCTTGAGGAATCATCTCGTGAAATCTGTGGCACTTATTCGTTTATACCCTGTATAATTACCATCTGAGCAGCATTATTTTATTAACTTACACATTCCTTTATTAATTATTGACTGTTCTTTGTTGTATTCCTTGTTTTTGTTCTTCTCAACAATCAATTCAAGTATCTATGAACGTCAAGATTTATTACACGTCATATATCGCCATAAACAAAATATCGATGAGTCATTACTTGACAGGAGTCATTTACTATTACAATATATCATATCAGAAGTTGAAAAAAGTGAATTAATTTAATTCATTCAAACGTTTTTCAATTTTGAAGTCTACTTACTATTAGGCAAAATTCATACTCTCACACAATATAGCTTTCAACATATTGAATATATCGTAATTGAATTTGTGGCAGTAAAAACCAAGACGGATAGTTATATCATATGCTTACAGAAAATTTCAATCAAATACTCAGGAAACATTTTATGTTTGACTCAAAGAATGGACCATAAAATTATTTATTGTAACTTTCTTCTGATTTTCATTATTTATTCATCAATAGAATCCAGATATTGACCGTTATTCATCATTTTAATGAATGCCTATCTCAGTTTGTGAGTATTCAAGAAGAAACGATAACATTTATACCTGACACAAAATCAGCGTAGTAAATATGTTGCAGACTTCCCGCTCCAAGTCTTCCCTCGAACTAAAAGCTATACTATAATCAATTTGCCAAAACTTTCACCTAAACCCCTTGTTCAAATTCACCTTCAATCAAAATATAAATGCGGAGTACGTGATTTGATAGAATTCAGACAATTAAAAGTACAAGGAAGATCAATCTCACGAACTGAAGAGCTAATTATTTGAATATCACGACTGGGTTTCATTATTCACAGACGAGGAATGTAATATATCGCTTCGAATCCCTGTTAGATGAAGATTATTATGTTTTTGAATATACGTCCTGTAGTAAAATATTACAATCTTTTTTCAATTGTTTTTAGCTTTTCAACCTTAATATAAGAGAGTGAAGGATATCTAGCTTAACTATAATGTAATTCACTACGCCAAGAACTCAACACACAACATCCAAAGTTGCAAAACGACAAATGTAAAACGTTTGAAACAGATCGAACTCCCCATAAAAGCCTGTTTATATCAGATGTTTCCACAACTATCGAGAAAAACAGCATCACATCTACAATTAAAACGTAATATCAATGACCTAATCCATGTCAGGCCAAATTTCGATTAATCTGTTTCGAACCTCATTTACAGTAGCTGGCTGGTTCTGTTGGCTTCTAAATCTTCTATTGAGAATATCTCTGACATGTTCGATGAGACTGAGGTCTGGACTTCGTGCAGGCCACTTCATTGAGGCGATTTCGTGATCATGAACGTTAGGAGCTTGGTAGCTCTGGCGATACCATTCACAAACCAAAAGTTTTCAACCATATTTGCCGTAAATTGTACATGTTCTCATAAAGTATCTGTAACGTACTTATGAGCATTCATGGTTCCAACGAAGATGAAGTAAAGTTTATTTTATACTTTCCACTATTTTTTTTCACAAACACGACTGGTCTCGATCGTCAAGTAATTTTCAAGTGGTCAACTACAGGAAACTAACTTAGTTATATAGGTACTTGCCTGATTTCAAATTGAGCAGTTAATAGGTATTAATGTCTAGCTGGCTATTACGGGTGCTTTCACTTGGGCTTGCCAACAGATTCATTTTCTTTCATTTGTCGCAATTATGAAGAATTTGGATATTATCTAATGTTATCGAAAGTTTTGTGGTTTCAATATGTTCACAGATTGGAGAATTATTATAAGAGTTCTTTAAATCTGATTTCGAAATTCTTACCCGTCAGCCGAACATAAGCTACCGTTCACTCGCTGCAAAAAATTTTGTAAACTCCTGATTTTTTTGATTTGTCTGTTTTTTACATTGGATAATTCTGTAAATTTTTCTGATTGTATTCATTTTTGAAGTTGAAGTTGAAGGAATGGCAAAGGCATTATGGATCATTGAATTATGAGCTACTAATTTGTGATTTTTATGATTGATTGAGTCTATAGGAATAGTTGAGTCTGTGAAGGTTTCTTTTCTGTAAATGTTATGAATGAAATTATTAGCTGGTTTGGTTAGGTATAAAAAATTAATTTCTATATCTGCCGTAAACTGAATATTAGTATGAACTTTATTAAGTAATTGCGGAATTCATCAATTGGCCTGTTTGAGCCAAAATTTTATCTAGATAACGGTACTAAAACACTATACAGGGTGCTTCAGTGAAAACTAAGCAGAGGCTATATCTACCAAGATATTCATTTCTGATCCAAACGCGAAAACAGGCGAATTTTTGTTTCAAGGGGGACATCTTTTGGGGTACAATGCTTGCCTGAAATATCAACCCCCTAAGCGGGGGTTGTAATCCTTGAACATTTTGAATAGGGAAAATGGTTCGAGTGATAACTTAAAAGAAAGGTGGTATCTTTGTCTATATCACCTTGATCGAATTTCTGTTTTCAATTGAAAACTGTAGAAGATACAGGGTGAGCAACTGAGAGGTAGGATTATTTCCCCGAAACTATTCAAGTTTCAGTGAAGTAAATTGGAATTGATCCATGCTGATCAATGGCAGTCATCATCAAGTACCATCCTTATCTCGAATTTCAACCCCTAGAGCAGGGGTGACCACTCTTGAAAATGTTGAAAAGGGTAGATGTGTCGAGAGATACCTCGAAAGGAAGGTATCATCTTTGTCTGCATTCTCGTGAACGAATTTTCATTTTTGATTGAAAACTGTAGAAGATACAAAGAGAGCTACTGAAAAATAGAGGAGACTATCTATCGCCCTGAGCTACTCAAGTATTAGTGCAAAAAAATGGAACAGATTCATTCCAGATCAAAGGCTGTCATCTTTGATCTAAATGAATCTATTCCAGTTTTTCGCACTGATACTCAAATAGTCTTGGGGCGATAGTCTTCTCTATTTTTCAATGGCTCTCCGTGTATCTTCTACAGTTTTCAGTCAAAAATGAAAATTCTTTCACGGGAATGCGACAAAGATAATACCTTTCTTTCGAGTTATCACTCGACCCATCTACCCTCTCCAAAATTTTCAAGGGTTGTCACCCCAGCTCCAGGGATTGAAATTCGAGATGAGGATGGTACTCGATAATGACTGCCATTGATCAACATGGATCTGTTCCATTTTATCTCACTGAAACTTGAATAGTCTCAGGGAAATAGTCTTCCCTATCTCTCAGTTGCTCACACTGTATCTCTTATAGTTTTCAATTAAAAATGGAAATTCGTTCGAGGCAATGTAGACAAAGATACCACCTTTCTTTTGAGTCATCACTCGACCCATCTTCCCTATTCAAAATGTTCAAGGATTGCAACCCTCGCTTAGGGGGTTGATATTTCAGGCAAGTATTGTACCCCAAAAGATGTCCCCCTTGCAACAAAAATTGACTTGTTTTTGCGTTCTGATCAGAAATGAATATCTTGGTAGATATAGCCTCTGTTCAATTTTCGTCGTAGCACCCTGTATGTATCTTTCTTAAGTACCTATTTAATAATAGGGAAAGCGGGGGAATTACGCGCACCAAAGGAAAAAGGTTCGGTAAAATTTATCTGATCGTAGAAAAATCGTCAAAATTTTTCCAGGTGAGGATACATATTTCCTTCATTTGTTACACTACTAGAGAAAAAATTACACCCAGCGATATAAAAAATACAGAACATAATTCATGAGTACCCGATTATGCGGAATTACCCCACATGTTGGGTAATACCGCGCTAGCCATGGGGTAATTCTGCGCAGATGAGAAAAATTTGAAACGATCACAAAATATAAGTTTTTATTAAGAGAAACGAAAAATATAAATTTTCTAAAAGAGACAACTGAAAAATTAATGATGCTTGAAATAATGTTTTTAAAGTTTGGTCATTTTCTATTTTTTTTTGTCCTTATTTCAGACACAAATAACATGTATAGTTAACTGCTGATTCCCAACCACTACATTCTGCGTGAGACAAAAATGAACAGATAACACAGTGATACCAAATTTCCTCGTCATGTCTGAACTCACCACAAACGATGCAAACATCTAAATTATGGGATGGATCGGCATCAATATCATCGAGTTCATCATCGTCACATAATTGACTTTCATCAGAACTTTCAGATTCCGAATCATCAAATCGAAGTATTCTCACGCCAGGATTCTTAGTTCAGCGTGTTTTTTTCCTTAGTACAATCGGTTATTCCACTGTTTCAGCCTTTTCCTTTTCATTATTCTCCTTTTTTATTTCGTCAGATTTCTTTTCTCCTGTTTTCTTCTCTAATACCGATGTCAGAGGTGTAGATGTAAAAATCTCAGAATGTTGCTTTGCACGTGATTTGTTAGTTCAATTTGTTCTCAATATTGGAACTGGTACTAGAGTTTCTATGGGCACATCTAATCCTTGATTTGTTTCAAATGGAGTATCAATATTGACTTTCCATACGTTCAAATTGATAGGTATTTCGATCGCTGTAGAATCAGAAGGTTCATTTGGACTAAAGTCATCTCCAGAAAATTTGTTCGGTTCAAAGGGACATATTCCTGCAGTATGAAAGCCAGATTTGCCTTTATCCATTGTTGCAACTTCCACATATACTTTATCAAAAATAGCAGCAAGTTTATAATGGGTAATTTTTTCATGGTCATGAGTTCTGAGGTATAAGTCACATTCTCGGTTTAAAGCATTTTTACGTGGCCCGAAGAAGGTTAAGTCAAGTGGTTACAATTTGTGGGATGTATGGGGAGGTACGGATACCATGATAACGCCATGACTCCCTACAAAACTCCCGTATATCTAAGGAAATATGGTTCCCATGGATATCCAAGGAAAGGAGCATGGGGTCATCCTCCGTTGCTTTTACGTGAAGTTGAAAATGTTGCATCCACTCAAAAAACAAATCTTCGTTAATCCAGCCATTTTTTGAGCATCTGTATATTGTCCTAACAGGTCAATTTCTCATTAGCTGTAATCGGTAACATCGGTGTAATGAACTGCCCTACTGCACTATCAGTACAGACCACTGTTACATTTTCCCTCTCTCCCAACAGAGCCTACCGGCTTCTGTCCTTTTGGCGCCAAAATTTTTGCTGGATTCTGTACAGTGGAGATTCCCGTTTAGTCAACTTTAAACATTCGCCCTCCACGGAATTTGAACTTTTCAATAATTGACAGCAGATTTCTGAAAAATCTATCAACCTCAGGCTTATTGAATGCAGCAATACGATTTAGGCTGGTGCCTTCAAGTCTTCGAAAGTTGATTTGTGGATTACGTTTCAAAAATAGATCAAGCCAATCCTTACCAGCCATTTTTTTCCCATGGCTTAGACGGTGTTTCATTATGTTCATTTCAGTCAACCGGTATGATAAGCACCTTAATTCAGTTGGCGTTTCCAAAAAAACAATAGCTTATTTCATGACATGATTAACTATAGCGTTTTCTCGTTCCTCATAGAAAACAGGCTTCCTTCCCATTCGCAATTTGTAACTCTGATTCGCTTTCATTTTGTCCCGAAGAATGCTTTCTGGAATATTCAAAGAACGACCTACCTCCCTCACTTTTCGGCCAGATCGCAACGCAGTGAATGCTTCTTGCTGTGTGGATTCCAGCCATTTGTTCGTTTCCGATTTTTCTGATGTACTCACGAGCCATACTATGGAATCTACAACAAACAATTATGTATTGTTCAAAAAAATTATTTACCTCTACGTAATTCCGCGGTATAACCCCAACCAGCATCGAATCACATAACCTATTTATAGTCCATGACAAACTCATTATATTTGAATGTAAATAGCAGGCTAATTATTTAGATATAGCAAGTGAAATCTGTATGCGAAATTTATATAAAACACAATCAATATTGGAAACTTACCTCTTATTTAAGTTTGAGTCGAAATTACTTGGAAACGATGAAAAACACACCACTCACCATAGCAATTCAGCCAGCAGTAACAGCAGTTATTCGGAAGTTTACTAGTAGATGGCACCACAAGTCTGGAGCTTAAAAAACTATTTGGTGGCTGCGATAAGACTGTGCGCGGTATTACCCAAGCCACGGTATCCCCTCGCTTTCCCCTACGGTTATTTCTACGTTATCCATGAATACATCGGCTTAAAAGGGGTTAAGAGTGAAGCTACGAGAAGTCCTGTGTTTGTTGGTAAAATTTTGATTGAAATTAAAAAAGGTTTGAGATAGGCAAGTTTTTAGAAGGTCACAAAACTCATCAGCAATTGTGGCAGCGTCTTTTATTCGGTAAATATTTTTCCTACTTTTGGAGGGCATTTATGTGTTGAAATATTTGGATACATTTTCTTTATATCAAATGAAACTAATTCAAGATTTTGGGAGGCCTAGAGAGTTTTTGTAAAAGATCAAAAGATTTCAAAATGGTATAATTGAAACGGCATTTTGTTAGTTCAATAAGTTTCTAATTCAACAAATTTTCTAATTTATCTGAAGGTGTTTTTATATATAATACTACTGGTATAGTGGATTTTTCTTCTTTGTGTAGTTTTATGAGTCCGTATAACTTTGTATATTGCTCAATTCACTATGTGCTAGGTTAGATTCCAATACTTGGTACATGTCTGTAATGAATTATTTGATCGGATCCTTAGTTAATTCCATTATATTCGGTGTTTCTGATAAATCATGATTTTGTTTCTATATATTCGTCTATACTGAGGCATACGTTTCCGTTGCCTTTATCAACTTTCGTTAAAATGAGATCTTTTCCTTGGATTTTTGTTGATATGGTTTTTTGTTTCTGTGTAAATTTGCTTCTTGGGTAGAATATTGGATTCTTTAATTATTTCTGCAATATGTGAACATATAAAAACCACAAAACATTAAGTAACATTAGATAATATCAAAGTTCTTCATTATTTCGACAAAGGAAAGAAAATGAATCTGTTGGAATGTTTGGAAATCAATGAGCTTTGTAAAAACCTAAATGGAATCACCCTGAATAGCCCGCTAGACATTAATACCTCTCGACCACTTAATTTGTAATTAGGTTAGTATCTACATAACTAAGTTAGTTTTCCTGTGGTTGACCACTTGAAAATGACTTGTTGGTCAAAATCGGTCGTGCTTGTGAAAATGAAGTTGTGGAATGTATAAAATATATTTTACTTCATCTCTGTTGAAGATGAATTTCCATAAAATAAATAAAGCATCAATAATACCCATTTATGGTTCCATTAATTACGATGACCAAGTTAGTGGGAGCGTTCCAAAGAACTACTTCCCACACCATTGTTGAACGTACACTAAAGCAATAGGTGGAAAATCTCTTATTTCGACGTCTGTACACTTAAGACTTCAATCACCTTGAAAAATACAAAAACTGGACACATCTGAAAATAAAGCTCTCTTTCGGTTTTTACCAGTTGAATGCTGCTGGGCGAAATTCAATTAGGCACTTCGATGTTCTGCGCCTTGAGCTAGTCCTTGAGCTGCGACATGAGATATCGAGCCATATTCTTTGGAACGTTCTCGTCTAGTTGCATGGATCGCCGTTTTTAGTCAAGGTTGACTTTACCAAGATCTACTCTTAAGTCAACCTGTCTCACTGTACTACTGGATCAATCTAGAGACAGTTGATTAGGACACCCCAAGCCTCTGAATATTCTCGTTAAGTCCGAAATAAGTCATCTAACATCACTGCTTCAGCACATCCTGCCAGAATCGAATCTGTGATTTGCGTTGTATTATTACTAGGAATTAAAATTTTCAAGTAGAACAAACGTTACTAGCGAAAATTGAATTGATCAACAACGGCTGTTTCCAATATGTGGTGGTTGCTTGCAAAATCTCAATGTACTATTTTCATTTTATTTCTCATGAAAAGAATTTGTGCCTAAGAAAAATCATCAAATTTTGTTGGTATTAGTCCAGAGAGTTCCCTAAAGACAGATCTGTTGATATTGAGGGGTCTACCAAGAAATAAAGGGTACCCCCCGTTAAGATAGCCGAAATGTTCTAAATTGTGAAATCCTTTTCTTCCTTGATTATATGATTGGGGTGATCGAATTGAAGGCTTTCATCTCAATTTTAGCCTATTTCCACTCCCTCCCTTAGCATCAGAAGACGTGTTTTTTCACTTCTTATGTTCTCTTAGTATTTTAATGGCTTAAAATAATCTGAAAAAAAAGTCATGAACACTGTTAATCTCCCCACAAAACATGTAGAATATTTTCGTAGTTATTCGGCTGCTACATGGCGCCTAAAAATTTTCCCTACGCATGAAGTATTTCTGAGCAGGACTAGTTTCTAGGGTATTTGGTTTCTGTTGTTGAAAAGTATGTCTCTGAATTTTTTCTGCAAAAAGGAAAATAATGACTTGTTTGCTTTATATTGCGGAAAATTCAATTTTCCACATGTCTGTACGTAGGAGAAACAATTAAAACAGTTTGATATTATAATATACTACAAACATAATATCCAACTGAAGACTTTCCCCTTCAAAAAATTTTTGTAGTGATGATTTTAGATGTTTTTGCTATCAAGTTTACTTTTTAGCCCCTTTTAATGTGAAAAACTCAACTTTTCCGCTTCTGCGCTTGCAGGAAAAAATTACAATAGTGACAGAATCGAACACATGCGAGTTTACGCATACATACGCTAATTTCTTTTGTTCGAATTTGGAAATTCGATGGGACCGCACCCTAACAGTAGTGAAACAACAAATAAAGTTGCGCATATAGTAGAATTCGATCCAATATATTATGCCTCTACATCTAGTATGCGTTATATGTAAAACATATACGCAATTAAGGCTCAGACACACTAAATCGTAAAAAACATAAACGATCATATGTACTCATATGAGCTTTTATGCTCTTAGACAGAAAGGGTAGTAGAGGTCATAAGCATGAGACTGTTTAGGCTTGTACCTGTCCGTTCACTTGCATATAAGCTCATATAAGCGCACAACCCGATTGTGGTTTCATAAATAATTAAATGTACATATTGTAATTTTAATCCCAACGTCAGGATGCAAAAATTTGGCGAAAAAGTAAGATAAATGGCAAAATAACTAAAAATCGTTGTTTGCAGGATAACATATTATTAGACTCTTTTAATTTTTTCCGCAAGCGCAGCAGCGGGAAACTAGAGATTTTCGCACTAAAAGTGGAGAAAAAAGTAAGATTGGTGGCGAGAATATATGAAATTCATCGGTCAGAAATTTTTTTGAGAAGAAAATATATCAGTTGGATATAATATTTGTAGGATATTATAATATTAAACTGTTTCCATTGTTTCCGGACACATACACATGGAAAATTGAATTTTTCGCACTAAAAGGACAACAAGTGGTTTTTTGCGTTTTTGGAAGTGGCGCACTATGAGGAAAAATTTGAGAAACATTCAGTACTTTTCGATGATAGAAACCAAACACTGTAGAAACTAGATCTGCACAGATACCCCGGTGGGCGCCCAATAATTACGTAAAAATGTTTCGTGAGGTGATTAACAGTGTTTATCATTTTTTCAGATTTTTTAAGCGACAAAATAAGGTTTGAAGAAACGCATTTTTTGATGTTAGGTTAGATTTCATGCCAATGATGTCGAGGAAAAAAAGGATTTCGCAATTTAGGGCATTTTGCCAGATGTTACCCTTTGACATTTTGAAATTATTGGTTAATTTCTTAGCGCAAATTAGTATTCTCAAAAATCATTCAACCAGGTATCTCAAATTTTTAAATCGCATGGAAAATGAACGAGTCATTGTGATAGGCATATTTAAGGAAACACCCTGTATAAAGCTTTATATAATAAATATATTCTCTTGTCAAATCATAAAAATGCCTAGACCAATAAAATCATAAATGCATATCACAGTCTATAGATATGTGGAATGCTCTATCTTTCTCACATATCTAAAAGAAAGGGATGTAGCAACCCCAATCTCGCTTCGTAATAGCAGTCGTCATCATCATGTGTCTGACCGAGTAAGATTGCAAGATCCTGAACCAGCCGTCCGTGACATAGAACTATGGTAAGGTAGTAAGTCGATTGTATTCGCCTTCATATATCGTGTATATCGTTTTCCTTTTCCCGAATGAAAAGATATATCTCATATTTCCGTGATATTGACTGGGAGATGCTTCCTAGAAACCCTGCATCGGAAGATGTATGATGTAGAAAGAATTATGAACTAGTTTCAAAGTCATTCACGCGAAAAATGAAAATATCAATTTCTCCTCACCCTAACGAATGAACTGAAGTAGAATTGGATTCACTGACTTCTATTTAAACTCACTGGCAATTTAGTATTGTTTGTTTCACAAAAAATTGTTTTTTCTATTATTTTCTGCAATTTAATATTATGAGAACCTTACACAATTTAAGGCAAATGGATTTTCTTTCAAATTGAAACGAAATTGAGAAAAACTTATCCAAATTTCAGTACGAATTGCAGATCAGCCATTGCTCCGTGACATAAAATTGGAATTGTTTACCTACTGTTGTTTACATCGAAACAGTTTATATACAGATCCAGACTCGACATGAAACATTCGGCTAAGTACTTGAGGGAACTACTGGATATGAAGCTTAGTTAGGTTTAGCATCTTAAGCTGTAGACTAGTGGGTCTTTTGCCAAGTAGTCGTACATAAATAATAAAAAACAAGAACTGTGTTTTAAGGAATTTTATTTAATAATTGCGATTCGTAACGCGTTTCACTACACCGTAGCTTCTTCAGACGAATGATTATGCAGAAAAATATAAATGAGAATGTAACTATAAATGTTTTTGAGTAATTGAAAGCTTATTGGGTTGCTTCTTCTTAAGTGGTTATTTATGACAGGTATATCCAATAAAATTAAGGAATAGATTGCCCCCCGAAAAGATTCAATAGAGGTGAAGGGCTTAAAGCGACTTGTTCATTGATGAGTCTACCTGAGTGTTTGTATTTATTGATTTATAAAGTTTCCCAAAGATCTACCTTCCAATATTTATTATCTGTATGCAAAATTTCAAACTGTGGGTCGAAAGAATGATTATTTTCTAAGAGATGATTCGCGTAATTTGAATCTGATTTTTTATTTGAAAAACTGCGTTTATGTTCCGATATTCTAATATTAAAATTTCTATGTGTTCAACCAATGTAGAAATTATCACAGTCATTGCAATTCAATCGATAAACACCTGATTTATTGTTTTTACCTGGTTTGGTTTTATTTTTTTTATATATTAGCCTAAATTATTATTAGTTTGGAAAGCTATGTTGAAATTATTGCTACTTAAGAATGATTTCAGTTTCTCACTCGTATTGCCAACGTAGGTTAAGGTGTTGAATTTTGTTTCAATTTATCGACAGGGTAAACTTCATTTAATGCGATTCTACTTTGTTTTTATTTAAAATATTATTTATTAGTTTGGGATTGTAGCCATTATTTTTGGCTATTTGTTTAATCAAATTTAGTTCTTTGTTGAAATTTTCTGGTGATAACGGGATGTTTATCAATCTATGAATAAATATAACTATTGAATGCTGACATTTTATGTTGATATGGATGACACGACGAGTTATGCATTATAATATCTGTATGTGACGGTTTATGGTAAATTGCGAAAACATATTTTCCATTTTCATTCGAAATTGTTACGCCTAAGAAATTTATCGATTTATTGCTTTCTATTTCGGTTGTGAATGCAATTTTGGATGTAATGAATTTAAATGATTTTCGAAAATTTTCAACTGTCTATCTGTTCCTGTGAATATAATAATGATATCGTCTACATAGCGATACCAGTATAAACAATATTTACTGAGTGGATGATTATGAATTAATTTCTCTAATTCATGAAAGTTATTCATGAATATTTCTGCTAACAAAGGACTTAACGGATTGCCCATAATCAAGCCGTCTTCAATAGTATAATATTTGTTATTGAAATGGAAATAATTTTCATCTAAACAAATTTCTAATAATGAAAGAATAACTGATTTAATGATAGTATTGACATGATTCTTTTGTAATGATTCTTTAACTAAGTAATACGTATCTTTCGGAGGAATGTTGGGAAATAGATTCTTAACATCGAAAGAAATGAGTTTGGAATTAGGTGGTTAGTGGTATCTTTGATATTGGCAATAAGTTCGTATGAATTTTTGACCGAAAATTTAGATTTAAAATTGCAATGTTTTATTAGCAAGTCGTTGAGGAATTTTGAAAGTTTGAACGATACATAAGTAACAACAGGTCTAATAGGGTAATTAGGTTTATGAAGTTTTATCAACGAATATAATTCGGGGGATTGTGGATTGGAGTTAATGAATTTATATTTTTCGTGGTCTGTAATTAATGATTTTGCTGTCGAAATTATGTTTTTAACCACTTTCTGAAATTTTGCGGTAGGATCCTTAGTTGATGTTATATAGTTTCCGGCTGTTAAGAATTCTTCAGTTTTAGAAATATAATCGGTTTTACTAATCGCGATGACGGTGTTACCTTTATCTGCTTTAGTGAATACTAAATCGTTCTTGGTACTATTTTCACGAATTGTTTTTATTATCTTATAATCGGAATTGCAATGAGGTGATAATTTCGAAAAGTCTTCTTTGATGATTTTTGGTGTTTGATGTTTGGCTAAAATATTATCTTTGGAGTTTTTGAGAATGATTTCGGAGTCTATGCCTATCTGTTCAAAATTAGTTTTATTATGTTTTGAATGTAAATTATGTTTGAATCCTTTTTCTAATAGATCTTTTCGTGGTTGTGTGAAATCGGTATCAGTTAAATTAGTGAATCTGTCAAAATTTATGGTCTGAAAATTTATCAGTTGAAGGTTTGGGTGGAGAAATTTTGAATTTAAGTGAATTCAATTTTTTCTGTTGTTGCTGAAACTTTTTATGAATTATAATTTTGACATCGTAATATTGGAAGGTAGATCTTTGGGAAACTTTAGAAATCAATAAATACAAACACTCAGGTAGACTCATCAATGAACAAGTCGATTTAAGCCCTTCACCTCTATTGAATCTTTTCGGGGGGCAATCTATTCCTTAATTTTATTGGATATACCTGTCATAAATAACCACTTAAGAAGAAGCAACCCACTAAGCTTTCAATTACTCAAGAACATTTATAGTTCTATTCTCATTTATATTTTTCTGTATATTCATTCGTCTGAAGAAGCTACGGTGTAGTGAAACGCGTTACGAATCGCAATTATTAAGTAAAATTCCATAAAACACAGTACTTGTTTTTTATTATTGATAATGGAATTTTACCAAGTAAAAGCCTCCCAAATTCAAAAGTCGTACATAAGGGTACATCTGGTAAACTGATAACTCAAAAACCAAGGAGTGTACTGCAGGAGAAATGGGAGGAGTTTCTACCAGCATCAGACAAACATACAACAATTTTCCAGTCGGAGATTATAATGATACCTGGCTGTGGTCGAAGGTAAGCAGAACTAGGTACAACTAGAGAGTGGATCATGATCTGCTCCGATATTTGGGAGCTGCAGGCACACATAGGACTACTTCTAAGGTTGTTTACGAGTTTTTTCAAGCAGAGGAATAACACTCGGAAAAAAACATATCCATTTGCTCTGGGTTCTGGGTCACACTGGAAACAGAAGAAATGAGGTTGTGGATAGACTGTCCTATCTAGGGGCTAAGAATACTCTAATAGAACCAGAGTCGGTGGTCGGCATCTCATGTGTTATTGAGGCAAGGCTGGGGCACTGGTTAGCGGAGAAACATATGGACACCTGGTAGAATTATCGAAGTTGTCGCCAGTCCAAAGGGTACATAATCTAGTAAAACCTGTACAAGGTTGGTATTTGAAGACACTCGAATAAATGCAAGGCTTCTGGTACAGAGAGTGGCGGGGCATAGCAAGTTCAGATACTACTGGAGAATAATCTTTGGTGTATGTAGTATGAAGTTAGGGTCAAAACAATAGTTTATTTGATCACTCCATGCCCGGCATCGATTTGACATAGGCGTAACCGGCTGGGCACAAAATGCTAAAAGAAGGTGACCGGCCAAATATATTCCCTCGCTCTTTTAGAGACTTTCTTGTAAGGATCGAGTAGGGGATGTAGTTGAAAGGAAAGGGGATATTAAGAGTCATAGGCTGGTGTCGATATACATGTCGGACTTTTTGATGTTTAAACCTTAATATAAGTAAACTATTAGGTTTTTCTAGTAGTGAATTCCAAAGCTATCATTATCAATTTATATACAGACTGCAGAATTCAAACTAAATTCAGTAAAAGGACAGGAAGTTGTTTTAATGAAATATGACAAGACACGTCGATTTTTTCTCAATCGCTTAGTTTTGTATTTTTTTGAGCATTAGTGCTGCTCTTGGATTTACGCACCTGTTATTGTAGGCTATTTCATATGAATTAGTTAGAAGACCTCTAATTTTTCCCTCATTGATCCAGGGCTCTTGAATAAGCCCTACTCGTATTTGCCTTGTTGTGGCCAATCTGCTTGTAGCAGCTTTTGCATGATGCAGGTTGACAAACAGGCATTCGCATTTGTTAGCCATTAGGATGAGATTTCTTCACCGGCAGCTGTATTGGAGTTTCCTTGGAGCGGTGTGTTCTTGATTCTTCCCTCTCACTGCTTCGAAGAGGTCGTCCCTACCGGTTGGCTAACTGTAGTTGATGTCGCAGTTGGGGCCTCTGTTGTTTCTTCGTGTTTACTCTTGAGTCGGAACTGGATATTTCCGAATCTTGAGGTAACCCGATAGCCAGTTTTTTTAAGCTTTTTGACAGATTGTTTATCTGCCGAAATGGTAAGAATCCTTCATGTACTTACTGTGAGGTCATTTTGGGCCTCAATCAGTCCAAGGATTTTCTCGTTAGAGTAGTCCTGGATTCCTGGTAGGTACCCTATGAGGATTTCTGGGTGAGGTAGTTCTGCCTCATTCACCACTCTAAGGCTAGCACCGGTCAAGGGTTTCAATGGCGACACGATGCTTTTCAGCCACTCTGCAGTGGCCTCATCGGCGCACGTGAGTCCCAGACATCCTGCTCTACTATGGCGCTGAAGAAATTTAGGTCTCAGTTCGCCTTAAATTCCTCTTCTACCACTATATTCAGGATGAACTCCTCTAGGAACGTACCTTGTTTCCCAGTTAAGAGTTCATTCGGGAAATTTTTATGCAGGATTCTTACCTTTATTCAAGCCACCGCTTGACTAAACAAAGCATCCTGCATATTTTTGGAGCAACGGATGCTTCCTTTTCGGGGCGTTTTGCTCCTTCCTTTTGGTGTACTGCAATCGGAGCGAGCTCTTTTCGCTTCCTTATCATGGGGATTTATTGGCTGTAATGCTTTATTTCTATCCTCTTCTGCCGTCATCCCCATCTTTATGAGGCATGTCTTCATCTTACGAGCAGCTCCGCCGAGTTTAATCCTCGGCCTCTCTTTGGGTGCTTTTGGTTTTTCACCTTCAGAGCTGCTTTCGAGTAAGGCGTTTTCAGTTTGTATGTCTGGAATTTTATCCTGTTCCAGTTCCACAGGTTCTTCATCGCCTTTTGGGGCAGGAGCTGCCCTTGTTTTTTATTTTCATTACTCCTCTTGTTCCCACAAGTAGCGGAGAAAAACGGTCACCTGCGGCAGAGCCCCGCATTACCGCAGTAAGGCTGAATTGAAACCAGAGGGCGCCTGGTATCCGGAATTCGCATACTTTCGATTAGTCCTCCCACTAGCCACGCAGCCATCGACGTATGCTGTTTTACCTTGGCTTGGAGGAGTTTTTATTGTGCTCTCCATGCACTTAGTCTTGGTGGTTAAGATGAGACCCCTTGCCTATCGTTGCCGACAGGTGTGGTATGGCAGTTTGGTGAGCATGTTAAAAATCTCTCCAAAACTGGTATCGTTATAGTCCGTGCAAGCCCTAAGCCCCGATATGACAGCCAGGTGAAGTTGATTCTTCTTAGTTAGGACTCATCCAGGACCTTTTTAACATGGGTGACCCTGCCTGTAATAAATTACGGCCGGCATAGCTCCTGGGTTTATCAACAAAGTCACCTCACCACGACAAGGTGACAATCCCCGAGGTGGAAATGTGTAGGTAAGTCCTAGAATTAATTTCCATAGAAATCACATGCGAAGAAACCTTGACACGTACGAAAGAAGATCCCACTTCACTTGAAATGAACACTGGCGCAAACCCGCTTTCAGAGATTACATGTAATTATCACACGAAAAATCCAGCAGATGCTGGATAGCATATTCTATGTCACGAAGGAATAATGGTTACCACACTCCACTCCTCGTCAAATCCTTGAGAAATATTGTAGTATTTCGCAACATCGCAGGAGGCATATGCGCATCAATCTTGTCGAATATTTATACAAGTGGAGACCAGTTGATCGGTATGCTGTATTGGAGCTTATTAGTGAACTAAAAATACCCGATGTATATATTTATAGAAGCAAAAAAGTAACCCCTCTCCAGTGGCCCAAGGAACACACGATCTAAATTTTGTTTTTAAAGGTAGGCACCACTGGAGAAAGTATTCCCTAAAGTAGAGACCTGGGTGTCCTATTTTCGTATATAAGATACATATGCAGGAATTATATAATAACTTTCGATAACTTTCGAACAAATTCAGTTGTAGTTCTGAAGTGATATCCAATTTTAGCTGTGGAATTCCCCTTGATCTGGAATTCGGAGCAGTAAGCATCCGCTTTAAATAGACTCGTTTTCGCAACAGGAGACGCGGGAACAAGAAAGAGTGAAAAATAAGTTTGGAAATTGGGAAGATTTATAAATGAAATTCCCCGACTAATTGTAGAAGGAACACTACTCCGAACCGCCCCGTCTCCTCCTTATCCCTTGAGGATTTCCATTAAAACCGAAACGTAAATCATTCATGACGCCAAGAATGTAATATTGTTCTAGCCCTGATCAGTTAGTCTTCACGTTTTCTTATTCAAATCTCATCAAATTAGAATTTAGTATGGCAATAATGTGAGAATTTCGACGTATATCATTTGATACTCGGATTCCTTGGATTCTTATTCCAGAGAATCTACAGTTTTATAGCCTCAGAGCGGAACTACGAAGTTGGGAAATTAATAAGAATGGGAATTTTAATTATGAAGGTTGCGGGTAATTGAAGCTTTCAATGGAAAATGAAGATATAGAATTTGGACGTCATCATCTTACAATTTGTAGCGTTCTTATTATTTCTTCTGATATACCTTCAACAAAAAAATATATTCATTACATTTATAGTTACATTGGGAACAAACGAATATAAAGCGTGGTATTTCATAATATACATGGTGTGGTAACTAAAACGAAATAGACTCAATAACTGCGGAATTATTCATTTCTCGTCATAATGCAGAAACAGGACAATATTACTAAGAGAGGGACACCTTTCAGCATAGGATGAATTTCTTTTACATCAATTCCTTGAGCAGAGGCGCGATCTCATTGAGAAGCTCATTCAATTTCTTGCAAGTATGTGTGAAAGTTGAATTGTATTATATTCTGATGAAGATACAGGGTGTATCAAGGTGACTATAAATTTTAACGATTTCGAATGGAAATTTACACATTCCAAACTAAATTTCAACGAAGACACAGCGTGAATTATAGAAGTATTTGATACAGTGAGCAACAAATTACACTGCACAACATCAGAAAGAAGACTAGTTAGCTATAGCTGCAGCAGTTCTATCTGACTTTCCGATAAGGTCACTAATGGAAACTGAAAATGGCAATTCCAACCAGACCTGAGTTTTAAATTAATTCCTTTTTTCGTATTACAAAGTGACTGATATATTCGTCTTTCCCTGCATAGAATTTGAGGACCTTGGTTGGTTTGCCTATTCTTGAAATAATTCTGTTGCTCTTCCTTAGGATTCTGTTTGTTATTCTATTTGATCTTCAGAACTTTTAAGCCCATTACAAAATTCTTTTTCTGGTTTTGATTAACCGTTCTTTGTTCCTTACTCTTTTTTGCTTCTTTTTTTTCAAGCTTTCGTGGTAGCTCTATCAATATTACCTATAACCGTCTCCTTGGCCTTGCGTTGATCTTTCAGAAATCCCTGTTTTAACTGGCACTTTTTTCTCAAGAACTTGGAGTTGTACAAAAAATATTAAGTGAGCATTTTTCTTGCAAAATAATTGTTAAATTAAATAATATTTTTCATTTTTAAAAAACTCAGTAGTGTCCTAGTTTTTTTTTGATAATAACCTGCAATGTACCCATACGCTAACCACTGGTGAATCCAAAATATTGTTTCGTATTTAAAATTGTGCGTCTTTGAAAGTTTTCGACAGTTCCAAAATTCAACCTCATTATCTCAAGTGGTTTACAAAAAATTCAAATTTAATTGCCTTTTTCGATTCGACTCTAACATCCTGTAAATCGGCAATGAAGTATTTTCTGACCTATGTTTATATGAACTTTTTTCATTGAATGACTTCAGAAATCACCTCCTCTAATATAGCCCTGTCTTTATTAAACACCCAGTATTATCTACATTGGTACAATAGTGATTTGAACCCCTTAAAGGAATCCACTGAACTATTATCTTAATGACCCAGCCGGAAACAGAATAAGTAAAGGCGAATTATTTCCATAATCTACTTCTTCATTCGATATCTATTGATTTCAAGAGATTCCCAAAAAATAATGTCATGTTTGTTGTTAGATAAATATAAAATTTAAGAAATTTCGTAAATAATGCCACAAGATCTCAGATTTGGCCGGATATTTTTCTATGCTCGAGCTACGCTCTCGTGATTTTGTCGAGCTGGTCGAGTTGAATTACCGAAAAGTAAGTATGAGAAAACGAGTTTAGGAAAATATCCTGCCAAATCTGACCTCTTGTGGTATTACTTACGAAAATTTTTGAAATTTATAGTTATCTAACACAAACTCAACTCAGTTATTGTAAATGCAATTACTATATACAATTTTTTCACTCCGGGTCGATTCTATATGGGACGATGCAGTAGGAATTATGGAAGATTCAGCATTCGTAGAAGTTTTTCGAAGATAAGAAACAAAATTCAAATGATGCTCATTGTTCAGTTGCAGGTAGGGCCTAATAGAGCTTGCCGTAGAGTGTCCGGTTAGTTTGATCAATTCCTGTTCACGAGAACCTGCCTCAGATAGATTCGAAACCGCACTGAATCTACGAGAATGATTTGTGATCTTTTTATTTTTCGTATCTAGTCCAACTTTCTCTGCTAAAAGTTTTGTCGATTTGGATATTTCATTTATTCCCAAAGGCATATTTTTGTACCAACCCTTAGAAGTACTGCTTTTCCAAAATTGATTGGGAGCCAGAAATAATCTATCACTTGTAATATGATCGGGTCTTTTCGACAATATCTTATGAAACAACCTCACAGGATATGAATCTGGGTTTTCCTTATTTTTTACTAGCAATTTACTATCACAGCATTTTTTGTAGCCACCTTGGCAAGTTTTCGAGAATACTGGGTTATCTTCAATACGAGCAGTCACTTCTCCGTTATTGAATTTTTCATCTTTGAAAAAGTGTACCTTGCAAGTTGCTGCTTCACCGCCACGCTATGCTAATTCATAAGCAACAACATGGAAAAATTTTTCCAACAAACTTATAGGGGCATTTTCGTCCCAGTATAGAGCCATGCTATCAATTTCAGTTCTTGGTAATGCAACGGAACTTTCTTTGCGCTTTTCCACATCCCCTTGTAATATCTTCCTGTTAGAATTGCGAGCTTCACGAGCTTTTATAAATGCTGAATCGGTAAAGGGGTTGAAACTCATGTTGAATTTTTCGAAATACATGTTCGGCGTCATTTTTGCAGTTGCGTTCCACATTATTTTGACAACGTATTATTTGTAATCTTGTCCAATCATTTGTTTCATATTGAAACCCCAATCCATAAGAGTTTCTGCAGTATCCTCAATAGAATGCTGTAAATCCGAATCGAACGGTCGTTCCATGCAGAATATACTGAATTGATTCCAGATCGATCTGTGCGTTTTTCTCGTATTTTTGGGGATAGAATTCTGTATAGAACTATTTATTTCTGCTTCACTGTTGCTTCCAAAACGAGACATTTTAATTTATATCGGCAGAAACTTTACAACCGGTAATAAAATGACTGTTCTTGACAGTTTTAAAACCGTGCTATTTATTCTGAATGTTACGTTGCTATGGAAACGCAAGCTTTCTCTATGGGCAAATTTATCCACTAATATCCTACCATCTTTCCTATTTCAATGCAATTTATCCAAAATCGAACTCGAATTTCTGTGTTCTTAAACGTGCATTTTGACACATGAGTGGAATTGTCCTTGAAATATTGATATAAATATTTTCTTCAATTAAATGGTTCGCGTAATTGGATTTTTTTTATTCATTAAACTACGATAATGTTCATTGACTTCTAGAATGAAATTTTTGTGGGTTCTACCAATTATTC
Organism: Cryptolaemus montrouzieri; assembly: GCA_013387265.2. NCBI lineage: Eukaryota > Metazoa > Arthropoda > Insecta > Coleoptera > Coccinellidae > Cryptolaemus > Cryptolaemus montrouzieri. Next base: position 51,656,738 of record JABFTP020000001.1, on the reverse strand, counting down.
TCAATTTATTTTCCTTATATATTTTACTTTCATCAATTTTGTTATGTTTGTATGAGTTATAACTGGTTCGGAACTAGATATGTAGCTGAAACTTTTCGGTAACATTTTTAAATTATGACTAATTTTCACAACGTATGTGAGACTACTATATATCTGCTGATTTTCAGATTTTGGATTCACCAATTCTATTGTTTTGCGTATCCGTACTTTGTTCGGTAATAGTTTTATTTTTGGATAAATTGAATTCATGATTTTTTCGGAAATATTTTTCCTAAACCAATATAAAATCTAACTGAACTTGAACAAAACGATTCAATCAAATTTTCAGATTTAATTATTATCAAATTGAATACTGGACATGAACATTTATGTTTCATAAACCGGCTCATACGGACATCGTTATTCGCAATACGTCATTTCATCCAGCTTAACATAAAATGCCAGCTTTCCACCGATTATTAAATGTTCCTTTATCTTCACATAATTTCGACAGAGAACTATTATTGGACCATTGTTGAACAAATGGCTTTTCATAATGGTTACAATCTTAATATTTTAACTAAATTCTTTAACAAAAAAAACGGAAAGTCAAAACAAGATAAATGGTGTACCCAAAATCTAAAGATCATCAACAGATTTATGAATTGCCATAAGCCTTATTTCAATTTTCATTTTGTACTTGTCTGATGAAGGCGCTGTGTCGTCGAAACTCGTTACAAATGAAGTAAATGAGTGTAAATCAATTTTTTTAAATATCATTCATTTATAATATTATTTTATGATCGTGCTGTACAAAAATGCTGCTTTCAATCACAAAAAACAGGTAATTTTTATGAGGAATTTCACTGAATAATTGTCATTCGTAACGTGTTTCACTACACCGTAGCTTCTTCATACGAATGAATGTACAGAAATTATTACGAATCATAATTATTCAGTAAAATTCCTCAAAACATATTAATTTTTTTTGTTATTGACAATGGAATTCTACCAAGTAAAAGCCTCCCAAATTCAAACTGGTTTCAATTGCAGTCTAAAAATTTTACGTAAAACATACTCATTTACTTTAATGTTCTGCAGCGAAACATTCTAAGGTGAAAAAGTAGGGTAATTGAAAGTTTTAAAACATAAATCTTTACTAAGAATCCAGAGATTTTGTTTTCAATAAAGCCACCACTTGAGTACCGCATCATCCACAAAATTACCCAGAATCGCGCATAGATATTATAAAAACATTGTTGCGAAACACGGAACGGAGAGCAGATAATATCCAAATCGGGAATTTCGGGAAGCTTTCGAACATTTTGGCGCCAGCTGCGAAGAAGTCGGGAGCGACTCATGATTTACTGCATCTTCTGATTACAATTTGATGATTGTTCGTACTCTCCCAGTTCTTCGTGCCATATTATACACGCCCAAGTTGAGAAAAGTAGCGCGGGCATTAATGGTGAAGTTAACTTTCATGAAATATTAAATTCATAAAACGTAATGGAGGCGAAATAAGTGCGTTTAACAGGAATGACCCCAGTTATTTCGGGGGGCTTTAAGTTTTGATAGATATTGATCAATTTTTGCAAGAATATCGTCAGGTCTATTTATAAACATTTCAGGGAGATGTTCTGATGCGAGGAGTTGAAAAATAAAAAAAAAGTTAACCTTATGAATAAATTGATTCATTCTTTTCCGAAATGTTTTAAATAATATTTTTCTGGTTGAGTAAATGATGTGATTCTTTTTTAATCGAGTTGAAATGCAACATGAAAAAGAAAGGAAAAGCCTACAAATATTGAAGAATTCGGAATATATTCATTTCTAATACGATAGTATTGTCATTCATCAAAAAACATATGTATCCCACTCGGGTAATCTTCAAAATTCACAGTTCGAAAATATAATACACCTCAGTTATGGCTCACAGTATGAAGTCTGCTAATAAGAAATCGCTCACAGAATAAAAGGATTCTTCAACTAGGAACCTTTAAACTTCAACTTTGTGTTTCAAAGGACGATCATAGTCGATTGGAAAAAATGTTAACCACATTTTAGTGAGCTTTTAAGCGTCTTCGATAATCTGAAAATTATTCACTTATGTCTTTCGATTTTTTTGCATATTTTTTTTTGGTTAGTTTATAAGTTTAAACATTTATCTGATTTTTCTTCTAATAATTATTGTTTTTCCTGCCGATGATGAGTGATTGCGATCGCCTGATTGGTGCGCACCTGAATATACGCTCCTTAGCGATATGTTTTTCGGAATTTTAAGACTGTGTGGAGGAGATTGGGATCGCTATAATCGGTTTGACTAAGACTTGACTTAATGATGGTAGTGAGTTGATGATGCAAATGGAAGGTTTCTCTTTTGTTTGCAATAACAAGGCGACGCGGGGCGCGGGTATAGGTATTTACATTAGAGATGAAGTTTGACTCTATCGACTTGCCGATTGTTTTGAAGAACACATCTATTGTAATTAAGACAAATGACATTAAGATTTTATTCTGCGTTCTTTATAAGCCGCCAGGGATTCGAAATCGTACTTTATTCGGTGATATCGAGGTTATAGTTATGGCCTCACTCCCAGTGGCGAAATGTGTTGTCGGCGACTTCAACGTTTACTTTACGAAGTGTGATAGCCCTGAATATACTGCGTATATCAGTTGTCTCCAGAATTTTGGTTTGATGCAATTGGTCGATAAGCCGACCAGAACAGACGCAATATTGGATCATATCATCACTAATAAGCCGAACGTCTTTGAATTTGCTGGGATTGTGGATTTCTACTATAGTGATCACGATTTAACAAAATTCACAATTGCTTCGCGAGTTTTTCCAGCCAAACAGGCTCAGTTTTCTAATTACAGAGATCTAAGACACTTTTCCTGGAATCGTTTCAAAGTGATATTGAGTTCTATGCATAAAATGTTCAGAACGAATAGTATCGATGATTAAACTATCTCATTTGAATCAAACCTTCTTGAATATATTTGACAAATGGGCCCCAGTTGTTACGAGTCGTATTACAAAATCACCAGCTCCCTGGTTAACTCTAGAAATAAGGCAATCAATGAAATCTAGAGATGTGGCCAAACGAAAATATAAACGCACAAAAGATGAAACACACTAGAACACTTACAAAACTCTTCGGAATTCTACAACTGAATTAATCCGTATAGCTAAGGTCAGTTATTTCTCCGAAATGCTTAATCACCAGAATTCCAGTCTATTGTGGAGACAATTGAGATACATCAATATTAGACGAAAGTATAGGGCACAGGTTCCTAAAGAATTTTCGGATGTTGCAGAACTCAATAAATACTTCCCAAATTCTTCGTCTGAACCTTTAGTCGCAGATCACTCGATATTGTGAAATTCTATACCAATAACAGTTATTGCGCATTTTCAGAATGACAAGATTTTTGGTTGACGAGGTCTTGGTAGGAAAATGTTTCAACGAGATCAAAACCAACGCTTGTGGTATAGATGAGATCAATATTTGTATGTTGAGATTGGGTTGCCCCATTGTAATAAAGTACATTGTTCATATAATAAATTCTTGCTTCATTGACAACTGTTTCCCTTATTTGTGGAAAAAGGCTGTAGTATGCCCAATCGCTAAATCTCACTCAGTAAACGAGTATAAGGATCTATGTCCGATTTCACAAGTAGTTTACTAAAGATCACCGATGACATTCTGACAGCTAGTGATCTCGGCTGTATAACTATAATGGACTTATTAGACTATACCGAAACATTTGATACCATTTATCATGATATACTTGTAGCGATTGTGTCCTTCGTTAGCTTTTCTGGGGTTCAACAATTCTCATCAAGAATTATCTGTCCAAAAGAACCCAACAAACAAAGATCTGCGACAGTCTGTAGTACTTTGCCTGTTACTACTAGTTTACCACAGAGTAGCATTTTAGGTCAGATGATGAATCTGATGATAAGCAACTTTATCATAGTTTTAGTCCTGAGAAATTCGAAGACGCCGTTAGTAAGGTACAGGAAGGTCTTGACAGTATTGCTAGAGTATCCGGATTCATAGATTAAATATAAACCCTTACAAGACCAAATCTAGTCGATTCGGCAATGAAATAAAGTGTAAACTTTTGGGAGATATCATGAGGCTATCTATCCGTGGGAAGTACATCTCAATTGTGAAGCCAGTTCGTAACCTGAGTGCCATTATGAATAATTCATTTAGATATCGCGCACAAATTGCCAGTTGTTTTCGTAAGTAAGTATTCTACGTCTTCTGTATTCACATAGACAATCACTGCCTCTAAAATTGAAAATACCCTTATGCAATACCCTTGTACTATCCAGTTTCAATTATTGCTCGTAAGTTTATTATTCTTGCCTTGATCAACAAACATTGTACTCTATGCAGAAGATTCGAAACTCCTGTTTGCGTCTCGTTTATGGGTTGCGGAAATTTGACCGAATAAGTCACAAATTGGTGGAAGCAAAGTGGCTCAATAGGACCAATAGAATTCACTCACCAGCGTTGATTTTATATCACGAAATAATGATTACGAGGAAGCCTTCCTGTTTGCACCGGAAAATCAGTTTTAGATCTGATGTTCATAGTCTAAACACCAGAAGTAGAGGTCTCATTTCTCCTCCTATGCAGAGACTTGTCATTTTTGAAAGATCTTTTTCGTTCCGCATCTATAAATATTAATATGAATTCATAGCTGAATACTGCAGGTCTTCATCTATTGCCTTGTTTAAGTCTTGTCCTTGGACGATCTTGTTCGAAAAATAGTATGTATGCCTTAACTGATTTCAGTTCCGTCATAATCCTTATCTTTTTCTACTTTTTGTAGTTGGTTTCCCGAAAAGGGTTCGCTTAATAATAGGTAATATTATAACTTGTTTTTTTACATCAGGGTTTGTGTGGAAGAGCAGAGTGTGCCCATGGCAACTCTCTGAACTCCGTCCTGTGATAATGAAATGATTTGTAATTCATTTCCTTCCTTGTCCACATGAATTGTTCTATAGAGACAATTATTATTAAATTCCTCTACACATCATTATTTAAATTCTGAGTATATTGACCATTCCGACGTCTGTATTTTATAGAACGTCGATGGCATTGAAAAAGACGAAATCTTGACACATATATGAACATAACTCTATCTCAGTCAGCCCAGAATTGACATGTTTCCAGCCAAAATTCAATCGGTTCATCGATGTGCTGCGGTAAGAGCTGGGTATCGAGCTACGACAGGAGGAGTCAAGCAATTTCCTGAGACGTTGTCATATCGTTTCAGCACTAATTTGTAACCCATTGTCCTTTCGAAGCTACTGCCTAGCAATAGCGAACCATTCTCTTAACGAATAAATTTTTGAATAACGGTCATTCCAAGCCGTTGATGCCCCAGATCGTCCTTGCCTAGGTCCGTTCCATGATTACCAGTCTCTCTGAACCTGCAGTTGAATGCCTGTGACTTATTCTTGTTCAAGTCCAACCTCGGTCATCTTACAACACTGCTTCAGCACATTATGCCGTAAACAAATTTCCTGATTTGCATTATCAATGTTTGATGATTCATCACAAAATCTCAATTCATTTCTTGCATATTATTTCCCAAATGTCATTTTACCTTAACTATCGTTTTTCGAGTAATTTCATTGGAAACAGGTAAAAGGTTTGGTAACGAATCAGAATACCATCATGCAGTAAAAATCAACACTGATCGATTTGAATGAAGATATCGCGGTTTGTTGCTATTTTGAAATCTCTCACCTAGATTTTCATGTTTTCATTTTGAGGCAGGGCTGCATTGTAAAAAATTCCTCGTATTGCCGAATGCTAATTAACTCCTTGTGCCGAAATGAAAGTCTCATTGAATATTCAAATTATACAGGCTACTATTCAAGTATGTACGAAGCTTATTTTCAATACATGATCATCAACCTAAATTTTTACTGCATCATGGTAATTGGACTTGTTGCCAAAATGCGCTTTCACTGAATTCGAATTACTTTTCATAAAAAGAATAGGTTAGGTTAAAATTGGTAGAATTGGGGTCTTTGCAGTGGACGAATACGAATTCAGATTCTCTTTCAGGGAATGTACAGAGTGTTATTTTGACATTCAACAGTAAAATGAGGATTTCGGAGTTCGATCCAACTCTGAAAAAAAAATTTGAAAGGTTTGTAACTAATCTTGGAATTTTCATTCAAATTGACAGATATTTTTTTCAAAGTTCTGACCTCCCAAATATCTGCCATATTTACACAAAACAGGCTGTATATTCGAAACAAGGACCCAGGCGGATATATGTCGACACGCCACGAATAATTTCTTCCACCAATGAAAATTTTCACGTTTCGTGCAGAATAACCGTGTAAAAATAGCTCGTTCTTGCTTTTACGGAAAGTTTTCAAGTTATTTTCGAAAAATCAACTTCAGAACGACATTATTTGTGTATTTATACTTAATCATTTGAATAATCCACGTTTTCACTATTTTACCACAAGTAAGCTTCAAAATACTACATATATATATATATATATATATATATATATATATATATATATATATATATATATATATATATATATATATATATATATATATATATGGAACAAATTTCTTCCGCGATAAACTTCGCGAGGGTCTACATTTGTAAACTTGAGACAAGAAGAATTGTAGACTCTCGCGAAGTTTATCGCGGAAGATATTTGTTCCATAAAATATTTACCGACGGGAGGTTTAATCTCGGGAACAAAGGCTAAGAGCACTATTCCAGCGGGATTATTTCGCTCGTTTTCTACCGTTGATGTGATTCACGGAGTGGCGAAAGATGTCTCCCAAATGTTTGGAATTTTTAACGTTTTCACATCTGTTTGTATTGTTCGTATCTTTCTCGAAGTCCGGTAGCGGGTTCGCCGTGTCGGTCCATAGAGGGCGACTCTCATACGTATGTACGAGGTGCGTCCTTTCTGGAATCAATAGGGTACCCCGATGTGGCTTGATAGGATGCTGAGAAGCTATATGCGACACTGATGAGCGAAACTGCAATCTGCCGCTTCGTTTCTCGGTGTCCTGCTTAGTTGCACTACTGTGGTTCTTGAAGGCTGCGCGCATGGCGGGCAGATTTGGGAACTAGCTCTTGTCAGGAGGATTATTCATTGATCTTCGGATTTTGAATAACTCTTCTTGTCTCAAGTTTACATATATATATATATATATATATATATGTAAACTTGAGACATTTATTCAAAATATATATATATATATATATATATATATATATATATATATATATATATATATATATATATATATATATATATATATATATATATATATATATATATATATATATATATATATATATATATATATATATATATATATATATATATATATATATATATATATATATATATATATATATATATATATATATATATATATATATATATATATAATATATTTTCCGATCAGATTCAACTCATGATATCTGATATTATCATTGATTTCATCTGTCTCAATGTAGTTTATGTAGACATGGACGTGAAAAAGTGCGTTCGTTTGATCGGCTCTACAAGTGAATTACCACATGGTGTTCGATTGTTCGAATAAATTCATTTATTTTTCATTGGAATAAATGAAGAAAATTGTGAAAAAATTTGAACATTACATTATGTCATAATACAAACTTTGGGAGTGAAACACCATAGAAGAAACATATAGTATATAAAGTGAATGAACATTAAAAACAAACCAAGCCTCCTAAAATCACCTTTTAAATGTAAGCTGAGAGGAATGAGATGAAACATGTGAATCATACAATTCTTACCAGATTTTCGATTGGTAGATGGACGGCAAGAAAATAAAAGAGAAAAACATTGTGTATGTGATGACAGTCTTTTCGTACTACTCGGACATATCTGAAAGATGAACATCTCGTAAAAAGCAAGATCATACACAGAGCTAAGAAGATAATCAAACAATACATCACCTGCTACACTTTTCTTCTCACGAAGTTGATCCTCGTCTGCAGCTTAAGTTTATTGTGAGGCTAAAACTTCTACCCCATTGGATGGTACCTATTTGCAAACACAATCATTTTTGTTTCCTGAAATATCTTTAAGCTCAGTAACACAATAACCTTTTATTTCGGTCGAGAAGATCGAAATAACCTGGTCCGTTCTTTCAGATGATGGTTCTTATTATGTTTACCTGAGGAAGAACAAACCCTATGGGCTTCACCTACCATATTCAATCAATAAATATTGAATCGAAAACAACGGAATAATCGGTTTTATACAATATTTGAGGAGGTGATTGCTGAAGTCATTTCATGAAGAAAGTTCATATAAACATAGGTCTGCAAATACTCCGTTACCGATTGACAGGGTGTTAAAGTTTAATCGAAATATGTAGTTTAATTGGAATGTTTCGTAAACCGCTTGAGATGTTGAGGTAAAATTTCGGTGAAGTCCTGCGTTGTGTTCCCGCCCATCTACTGACTGATGCCATACTACATACGTTACATACTGCAAGGAAGCAAACTACACCATACAAACAGGCAAATAAAAAAATAGAAAGAATTGATGAGGAGTATACAGATGTTTTGAAAGTTAGTTGGTTGCATTCTTGATGGATAGATAAATATACATCACCCATTAAATAATCCTACTATTAAACTTGGAATTATTTCTGCCCGGTAAAATGTTTTCTTCATTTGGTTTCTCAATTTTTTTAAAAGAGAACTAACAAAGTGGCTACAGCAGAGAATAATGGAAAATTTGAATGGGATTGAAACATGTAATCATTCGATTCTGTTAACTGAATTCGAATATAGAATAATACAACGTTACTTATGAATTCCATTGGCCGTCTTTGATGGCCTCGCTTTGCGTAATGCTTTCCGGAATATGTGATGTAATCTCATCAAAAGATATAGATATCTTCATCTTACCCACAACGTTCAAAGATATTTTGAATTGTGGTATCAATAAAGCTGCTTGAATAGAAGGTATTAATTCATCCGTTGTATGGATATTGTTATCCGTGTAGAGAATATAAGGCATATTCCTCCAAAGTAATTATACTTCATTGATTATTTGAATTTAAAGCCATTTTATCTTGATTTCCAAACAATGTATTCTTTTTTCTGAAAATAATTGAGGTCTTCTGGTTCATTATAAAAACTGTTTGCTTTCAATATAAGAACGAGCGTTTTCTGCTGAATCCATTTTTTGAAAGAACAACAGTTAAAATTCGCAAACTCTCATTTTTTATTGGCTTTCTCTCGAGTAAACTCATATGTGTAATATCTATCTTCGTCATACAAACTGCATATATAATCTTCTGTTTTGCAATTCATCACTGTTACATTAACCTTGAACAGCCACAGACATAACAAACCCGACGATCTACATTTCTTTTTCATTTTAGACTAGCATTTCCATGGCGTGCTCTTTATCAGACCAATAAGAATTTCTTAAGGGATGTTTTTCTCTCATGTAGGTGCTAAGTAGGTGCTGGTGGTTCTCAAACTGATAACCAGGATTGCTCTCCTGAATTCAGGTCATGCGATTGAGATAGATATGCTAAAACGTTAAAAACTTTCTCATCAAAATATTTTTGTCCCTTTGAGTAAGATATGGACCTTTTCATGCAGGAGTATAAAATTTTCACCTCAAACTACATTGACTGTTTATAAGAAGGAAATTTTTGTATATTTTTTCGCTTAGCTGTTGGAAATTTTAACACTCCAGAAAGACTTGAAAGAACTGTACCACAACTACCTGCACATGTTCTAGATCTCAACGCAACTCTCTAATAAGGACGCATGTGCGCTGGTTTCGTTGATTCTACGGTTAATAAAGGTTTTTGATGTGGTGTATACTTCATGGATTTGTGAACTCTGAGATTATTATTATCATTGTGAGATTTCCATTAGCTGTTTATTTTAAAAATCAGTTTTATCGATGATGAATCAGTGGATGTCGACCTGTAAGCTCTCTCAGCTCTAATCAATTTCACATTAACGAGCTTAGAGCTTTGAAATTATACTATATGTTGTGCCTCATCAGCTAACTCCATTCCAGCCTTACACATAAAACTCGATAAATATATCTGTGCAGGTCACATAGCTCTTTTCAGTATTGCGCTTTTAGTCAGGAGCACTCGTGATCGAAAGGCCAGTTCTCACCGAATTTTCTAAACATTCAATTGTGTTCTGTTATTATGAGATTCCTTTCAACTGTTAATTGGAAAAATCAGTTTTCTCGATAATAAATCAGTAGGCTTCGAAATGTATGCTCCCTCAGCTGTTAGCAATTTCACATTAACTAGCATAGAGTCTTTAAATTATACTTTGTGTTGTGCCTCATCGGCTAGATTGATTTCAGCTTTACACATACTTTGATACTTTTTATCGCTAGCAACGATCTGATGGTATATGTTGGCCATTACATTATGCCTATCTATTTTTAGGTTGAATGGGGTTATATGTTTCAAAATGAATTTCTAGGCTTTATGGATTCCAAAGCCCTTTCATAGTTTTGAACAAATTGACTACCCCGCAAGAGTACATCATTTTCGAAACTAGACAAATATTTAGATCATACTTCAACACTAAATTCGAATTAGAGTTCGCAGATCTTGCCCTTGATACTCACGCAAACCTGTTGCAGTGTATTTATACTAGGAAGTACTTTAATATCTCTGAACCAGAACGCCTGAGTGTCCTCTAAGGGGCTCGGACGTAACCACAAGTTTTCATGAATAGGCATGACGAAAGATTTTGAAATCCTAAAGTTCTTGGAAGTTTAAAGCCATTTTTATAATCATTTTTGAATAATGCGCGAAAACAGCTCGCCGTGTCATGGCGTCGTGTGTGACGCAGAGCTAGACAGCAAAGTAATCAAACGTAGCGTATTTATTGTGTTAAAAATGAATTCTGAAGTTTATAAGTGGTGTGAAGTACCAGTGCAAAAATACATCAATAACGACACCCAACAAAGTGTTTGTACATGTCCCATACAAGAAAATAATAAGAGATAAATGGTTAAAGCTTGCACTTCGAAACCCGAACGATGTAAAGACAAATTCGACACTTTATTTCTGTGAAGATCACTTTGATGTGAGTATGTTATCATGTATTGATAGATTTTTAACTTAATGTTTGTTTGACATGAAATAGTTGCAATGTGGAGGCTATATAATTACTAGTCATTTATTGAGGTTATGTTTGTGTTAGTCTTGGTTATCATTCTTATTAGCAGTTTCAATTGTTATCTTTGCAGTTTTCAGTTTGCCAAATGAATGTATGCCCAGGATGTATGCCCACAAAATTTACTTGTCAACCAGACAGGAAAACACAAACAACTAACACAACAGAGTGACCCTATATAGTTGAAAAACGAAGGATGATGATTCTTGAAGAGTGTGAAAAGCAATTTGAAGAAAGTATTATAGTTAAAGAGCCATCAAGTTCAAAAGGAATTGCCTCTTGTATTTCAGGTATAGTTTACTAACTCATTTATTAGAATGTTAATTCAGTATTTTTGCATACATTGTTGGTATACTTAGGCCCGTATTACAGATTATCTTATATTGCGGTATTCCTTGTACAAATATCAAGAAATGATCTACGTTTGAGATTCATTATGTGAAACTGGCTATAAAACTACATAGATTTTTTGTAACCTTGTAGTTTTCTATTCGTGTTCATAATTATAAAAATGCACTTAAATACAAAACATTTGCTTTACAATTCAGCAGATTGTTGAAGAAGTTCCCCAATTACCACCAAGAATGTCGGATAAAGCAATTCAAGTACACATATGTAGAACATTTAGAGGTGAAGCTTACCAAGCAAAAGTTAATTTGGTAAATGTGATGACATCACCATTGAAGCCGCGTCTTCATTCTGTTTCTACAACACCATTTAAAATCAAGCATGATGTTGATAGTAACGCATCAAGACCAAGTATAAATGTTTTGAGTAAAATAGTCAAACAAATAGAACGATCAGACAGTGATACTTCTCATACTCCCTGTGATGAGCCCTCATCATCCATAAAATCTCCTCAAATGGAGTCTACATCTGACTGTAGCGAGATGCTAGAGGATGACAAAAAGGGAGAAGATTTAAACGCCCCCGTTCTTTTATTGGCGTTCCTTTAAATTGTTATTATTCAGTTAACTTGACAGACAGGCATACCGTTCAATCATATTTTACTATGTCTTAAAAAAATTAGGTTGAACAATTCATTCCGTGAGCTTGCTGATGACTTCGGCATTGATAGATCTTATCCAAGCAAAATTTTCCCTTAAAATGTACCTATTAAAGCAAGTGTAATGCGTCCTTTTATTGTATCATTAGATAATGAGTTGATAAAAAAGAAATTGCCAATGGTTTTTGGGCATAAATATCATAAGGTGACTTGTATAATAGACTGTTTAGAAAATGAAGTACAAAAGCCTTCAAATGACTTAAATCAAGCTCTTTCCTGGTCTGATTACAAGAAAGCCAACACAATTAAGTACCTCATATCTTGTACTTGGTTTAATCAATTATATTTCAAATGGTTATGGAGGCCGAATAACACATGCATTGTCGAAACTTCAGATTTATGTGCGTTATGATAGAGATAGAGGATTTAAACATATGGAAGTGTATTTACGTCAAATGGGCCTCCAAGTGTTGTACATAGAGCCAAGTTAAAAAAAGCTAAAGCCAAAAAAACGAAAAGCTAGCTTACGTATTCATATTGAGCGGGTAATACGCCGATTACAAGAATTCAACATGTTGAAACCACATGCATGTCTTAACTTAAGTTTGGTTGAAGTTCTTGACGATGTAATAACTATAGCCTGTGGTTTGATTAATATACAAGATTATCTTATCAAATGGAACAATGATTAAATTTCTGCATTTTATTTTCTATTCTATACTTGTATATAACAATGAATATACATGGGATTTCAAGAATGTTATAATACTTTCAAGAAAACTTGACAAATATTCAGCATCAAAGTTTATGCATATAATTTCTTTTCTACATTTGGGATCTGCAACACAAAAGTAACATTTTTTTAGTCCACTTAGATACATTTGCATCTGTATTTGTGCAAAGCATTTCTTGCTGGGTTTTCCGTTTTTTATATAATTTATATAAGTTTTATTGCTTATAGGGCATTTCATCTCCACAATGCCATCTTGACATAATCCATTAAGAGAACCTGGGTATTTTTGAGATATGAAGATGCCGCAATTCTTGATATTTTTCCCTACTTTCTTGCTGAATATTTCTCGTAACTCATTTTCTAAATATCCACCCTGTTTTATGGCCAGTGTGTCTGGTATCTTACCCCCTATGATGATATAAATCAGACTCCCATCATCGGTCTGGCACCGACTTACTTCATAAGCTTAAGAAGCTGTTACTCTGCCATACCTGAGTTCGTACCAGAGGTATTTTTGAACTGGTTCCTGGTTTCAGCTCCAATCTTATTCATAAGGTCAACTGTCAAATTAATTAAAAATAAGTCACAACTCTCTCTTTTATTTTCAAAGACCTGTTGGTGCGCCGGCTCGGTGGCGTAGGGGATACGATGCTCGTCTCCTGCGCAGAGTTACCTGAGTTGAATCCCCGCAAAGTCTGTGCGATTTTTCGGATTCTGGGAATCGCTTGAGTACCCATTTTTCGGAGGAGTCGTAAAGACGTCGGTTCTGTCAAACAAGGATGTGTTGGACATTAAAGATCCCTTCCTTCGACACGAGAAGGGTTCTTCAGAATTCCATCAGGTTAGTGTTCGTACTTTAGTAGGTGACAAAATTCTCCGACGTGTGATTGGACGAATCTTTGGCAAATATAGATTTCAAGATAGTGCCAACTCTTGACAGCTTTGATTTCTGCCAATAAAATCTGACTTCTGTGCATGAAGGTACTGCGCTTCGTCTATGGACCCACATAAGTAGTGCTATGGCATGTTTGAACCCACCCTATGCAGCAACACAATCATGGTATTGAATTGATGGTTCTTTTTCTTCATTTTCATCAACTATCAATGTAACAGTATATAGTTTTGCATGGACTTTATGCCCTGGGCAAATCTTGCATTTGACTGTGCAAATGTTTCCTTCCCGTTTAAGTTACACACAACTAATTGCATCATCTCTAAATGAAGTTTCTTGAAGACCTGAAATAATAGAAATTAATTAGAACAAATACATACACACCTTCAAATCAAACATGTTCGTTTCAGTCTAAAACCACCTCCACTTCTCATATTTATACAAATTTTTTTTCTCGTTTTGTTAGCTTATAACTCTAAAACAGCAAAAATATACCTATGCTGCAAGGGAGCTTACCTCAAAAATAATGATAAGTTTATTGTAAAAATAACCTATGAAAGTAAAACAGAATAACCTTCTACGAGTTTGAAACGAGTCTGATTACTACTTGGTCATATTTGTATCTAGTGTTGAAGATAAATACAGATAAAATATACATACAAAGAGGTTTTCACGTTTCTGAATTTGGACGAGCAAAGTTCTTTATTTGTTGCAATAAATCGATCCTGGGCAAATTTCAGCTATTTGCCCTAACAAAGCCTGGAGCCATTGTTATCGATAGATTGTGTTGTAAAGTCGATAAATCACAGAAACAAATATAACATCAATCGTAACGCGCAATCAGTAGTAGGTATTTAAAACACAGTGAAGCTTACATAAGTATGACGTCATGCGCTGTGATTGGCGTTTCAGTCAAAATGGCTGATTGCAGTATTTTTCTCTTTTACTTTATTGAAAATCTCATTAATCTAAATTTTTTCAAATAAAACTAAATCAGTTTCTTAAATCCTTTGAATGTGTATTTTTCCCTAAAGTCATTAAATCTTTGATTATGTCATACTATCGTCACGCCTTTTCTGTCAAGGTATTTGTTACCAGCGGGACGCCCTGGTTTATGAACAGTGTGTGGCTGTTAATTATCATGTTTCTTTTCTGTATTTGTCGTAATTTCTTTCCACGCAAATTATGAAAACAAATTTGTGTCAAATTTTGTTTGAACTGGAAAAGAATTGAGCGGTCACTCTTGAATTGATGAAGTAAACATTTGGCAACGCGTGTGAGGGCAAAACATAAATGAAAGAGTGATATAAACAATTTCAAGATGACCAATCATGTGTTGATAGCGTCCCATGCCCCGGACGGAACTGACGGAAACATCGAACTTGTTTTACTTGCTTTCAATAAATAGTAGCGTTTATAGAACTTTAAATGAACATTTATATTTAGAAGAGGCAATGAGATGATTTTAAAGATTGCATGAAGCAGATAACGCAGAATAACATCGTGGAAAAATATGCAGGTGGTCGCATACCTTTCGGACAATCATCGTAAGTGCTCCTTCTTTCAACTATGAAAATCTGTAAAACTGCCGAACTTAGAATAGGTAAAGCAGAAAATCTTATTCTGTGAATTACTTCCATTCAAATCGAGACGCACTGTAACTAAGAAACATATTAAGATATACAAGAATCACGTATCTTTTCAGTTTCCCCAAGTACTTCGTGATAATTAGGTGATCAATCATGTGATATCTGGCTGAGGTTTTCCTCGGTTACGAACTCGATAAGTGGAAAGAGTCCGGTATAAACCAGGACGACTTTCGAAACGTTACAAAATCCTCAGTAACTCGCGGTGACGTGACATAGTATAAAAGGAAAGCATAACGGAGATAATTCCCTCACGTATGATGAACGACAGAGGCATTCGGCGCTCGTTTAAGATGGAGTCGAGTCGAGATGGTCCCAGAAAGGAAGTATAAGATGGCCGTCGCTCGAGTTATGCAAAAGGACCCGTTATTAGTTGGCGACCTTCCGGAAATTATACTATGAGATATAGGCGACTGTCCTGACCTCTATGCTGGAAGCATATCCGGTGAAATCGAAGCCTGATAGCGCTGCATCGTCTGTGCTTCTCGTAGTCCGGGAGAAGCTCTTCTAGTGTTCACTTCAAAATTTCAATAGCATTTGTTCTACGAAAAATATTTCTGAGATGTAATGATTTCAGTTTAAAGGAACTAATCAAGGCAAAATTTGAACATCCAGTGATTTATTTAGGTATTGCCGGATTACATATTTTCAATATATAGCGTTCAAAGTGCTATGTAATGCCGTAATTCATTTTTATATTACATTTGAGATTGTTTGCTTTTGCAAAAAAAGGTAATGGAGATTAGGATAGATTGGGTTTGCAGAATTCAATGATATTTTGCGAATATTCATTAATTATCACATCATGTTTTTCTGCTGTATTCACCTTTCACTTTCTAGATTACTGTCATCCCACTATCAATCCAAAATCTGTTAAGAATGAAGAATGAAACTTAGTAATTGTAATTTCAATTTTTTCCTTCCAATGCACTCACAGATTTCTGTTACTGACTCATAAATCGAATGAAAGGTTTTATTTAGGTTTTTTTCTACACTAACACTAACACTCTATTCCATTCGGATAAATGAATTAATAATAAGTCCGACATTCTATCAGGCAGGGTAAATTGAAACTGCAAGCTGATACTAACCCAAAATTCATTGAAATGTATTTTGTGAAGCTTATGGATTATGGATTAGTTCGAGGATATTACTTTATATCGTAAAGTTTTTAAAGTGAGTTCAAAATATGTAAGCGACTGGGAAAACAATGTCGTTTCGTTATACAAACTTATATAGAATCCTCAATAGTGAATACCAGTTACTGAGTCTATACGGGATCAACTTGGAGTTTCTTTGTTTCGCACATGGCCAACTATATGTAGCTTGTTCGCGCGACCGAAAGCTATCATTCTCATCAAATTGGAAAATTATAGTTAAGAAACTTCTATAAACACATGTGCATGACAAGTTTAAGAATGGCGGTGTACGTTATCCTTTATTACCTATTAATATTGAATATGAAATGAATAAAATTTAAAATATAAAATTGAAGATCTTATATTGCTTCGAGCCAATTTGAGTTGTTGCAATAGATTTCTAAGGCAGGGTCGACTAGTTACTTGTAGTTCTCATTTTTTATATTTTCAAATTGTTCATAGCGCACTCATGAAAATTTATGAATTTTGAAAGTATTAACCCTAAAATTTTCACGCTCAAAGAAATTTTAAATTTTAATCGATTTTCTGGTTGACATTTGTTCAGATAAATTTCCAGCGCTCCTCCATCAGATTTTCGAATAGCCTGCACCGTGACATCGATCGAACGGACGAATATTTTATTAATTCGGTATCCTCAATTAGATGGAGTGCTCTCCTTCCTAAAGCGGGTCAGTAGCGGAGATTGCGCTGGAAAATAAATTTGAAATTGCTAAATAATAATTTATCCGACTTTTTATTTAGAGTGCGAAGCTATATTTTTATATTGTTTTCAATATAATTTCAATTGTTCATCTTAATTTTCATTTGAATAAAATGAAATTTGTTGACAAATATAGCTTATGAGTAATACATCGAATGATTTTAATCCAGTGAGGAAAATTAGACAATATATTGTTGTACGTAACTCGCATTAACGTGTTGTGTTGAACACAAGATAAAGTAAAGAAATTGAATCAAACTCAATTAATACAGAACTATGCGTTTTAGACAAAACTCAGATACATTCTGGTTTGAAGGGTACCCCAGCATAAGCATGAGTTACGATCGCGAGTGATTTTTGAGTAGATTTCGTGAAGAAAAGAAATTCAATAGGTAGGTTAACTAAACTACAAAAATTTATTACGAAATAAACTAACACTCTGCTAGCAGCAAAAGGCGGCTTTATCAAAGGAACGCGCGGTCTTGTCAAAGAAAAGCCGCGTTTTTCATTCTGGCCACTTCTCTACAAATTTCGGGCGGCGCGTTTGACGGGAACATTCGAGACTTTCTTCACGCCGTTACAAATGTTGCACCTGCAGGTATTTGAGTCATTCTGAATTGTAACTTGTGTGCAGCGAAGAAATCTAAAATGTATAATATTAACAACGATTGGGAGGAAGAATTTTTCTTTTGTAAAATGAAGGATAAGTGCATTTGTCTTATTTGTCGTGCGTCAGTTGCAATACCTTAGCGTGATAACTAGAGAGGCATCATAAACTGTTCATAAATACTATGAAAAGGATTTTCCGCCAGAGTGAATTAAGAAAACGAAAAGTAAGTGATTTGATATCTGGGTTGAAAAAAGAACAAACCATGTTTACAATACCTGCCAAACAATCAAAAACTGCTACGATCGCGCCATTTAAAATATCTTATGTATTGGCGAAACACAAGAAACCATTCGAAGATGGATCGGTTGTGAAGAAAGCATTTACTGAAGCGGGTGAGACTTTATTTGGAGATTTTAAAAACAAAACAGAAATCATGTCTGTTATTAGAGGACTTCAGTTATCTCGTCCGACTGTCACAAGGCGTATTGAAGTCATGAGTCAGGACATGGCAGATAAACTGAAACATGATATCAAGAAATGTACATACTTTTCCTTACAGTTCGACGAATCCACCGATATGACAGACACTGCCCAGCTGTGTATTTCTATTCGTATAGTATTCAATGACTTGTAGGCTATGGAAGAACTTTTCAGAATCATCCCTCTGAAGAGGAAAACCCGTGACGAAGATTTATATGACGTTTTCAAATTTGTAAAGAACTACAAGCTACCAATATATAAATTAGTGTGCATTACAACCGATGGAACACCACCAATGACTGGAAAGAAAAACGGTTTTGTGCATCGTGTCGAGCTAATGAAGATCTCCCTTCATTTTTTTCATTCCATTGCATTATACATCAACAAGTTTTATGTTCAAAAGTCTTAAACACAGAAAAATTTGTGAATTCCATCCGTGCTTGTAGCTTGCTACGGCGGCTCTTTAAGTTGCAGTTAAAAGATAGGGAGTCAGTTAAACGCACTGATTTAGTTCTTCACACGAACATCAGGTAATTGAGTCGCGGAAAATTCCTGGAAAGGTTTCAAGAGTTATTGCCCGAAATAACAGTTTTTCTAGACGAAAGAGGTGATGACACTCAGATGTTGAAAAACGAAAAATGGCTGACTGATTTGGCATTTTTGACTGACATCACAATGCACTTGTGTCGCGACCGAGATTCATCGGTGTCTTCTAAGAAGGATGGGGGTGGAGTTTCCATTGCCGTTCGCAACAAATTCGGCCGACGACTTTTGGATGACTTTGAAAGTGACGCAGAGGATATATGGGTATCTCTGAACGTGAATCGTTCGAACTTATATATTTGTTGTGTGTTTTTGCCCCTTGGGGATTCTATGGCAAGTGATGTGTTCGCTAGTAAATTGGAGAGCAATAAAGTAAACATAAAATGTCCATTTCTTGTGTGTGGTGACTTCAATTGTCCCTCGGTTGATTGGGTGAGCTCTGATAAGAGTTATTTGATACCTACTAATATTGATAATAAATATTCAGATATATTAGATAGATTTGTCGAACTGAACCAATACAATCATGTGGAGAATAGTAACGATAATTTTCTTGACTTATTCTTGTGTAATAAAAAAATTGTCTGGAATATACATAAAAGCGCTCATCCGTTTGTAAACGAGGACACACACATCATCCCACACTGGAGTTTATAGTTGCCTTGTCTAAAGAGAAGATGATGAAAAATTCGAAAATTCAAAATTTTTAATACGATTTCAGAAATGCGAATTATGAAGCTATTTATGCTTCATTGTCGTTGGTGAATTGGAAGTTTCTGCTCAACAACAGCTCTAAGGGAATTGATGAAAATCTGGATATTTTTTATGAGAGAATCATAGACATAATCTGTTCTGTTGTTCCTAAGAAAAAAGTCATTAAGTGTTTTCCTTCATTCTTTTCGAAAGGTACTATTGCTACAATAAGAGAAAAGCAAAAATCTCATAAAAAATGGAAAATTAGTAAAAATGTCAATGGTCTCAATATATTCAAACAGCTTCATGCTCATTCGAAGGAACTTATTGAACTTGATTTGAATAAATTCAACTCTTACATTGAGCAGGAACTGCCAACGAACAGCAAATCATTTTGGAAATATGTGTCTCTGGGACGGGGTGGTTCTAAACTACCTAATGAAGCGAGGTATGGAGATATTTCTCCATCAGATGGAAATGAGATATGCAATCTTTTTACCCGTTATTTCGAGAGTGTATATGTTTCAGGAAGTCAGCAGCGTAGTCGAAGTGTAACTGTTGAAAACTGCAATAATGATCTACTATCAAATATTCACTAGAAATGTAAGAGGTCCGAGATGTTCTCTTATCCCTTGATGTGTCAAAGGTTTTAGGTCCAGACATCATTCCACCAATTTTTCTCAAAAATTGCGCTGACAAATTAAGTGAACCACTGCATATTTTGTTGAATCAGTCTCTGATTAATGGTGTATATCCAAAAAAAAGGAAGGAGTCCGCCGTTGTCCCAATTTTCAAAAGTGGAAATAAAAATGATATTTCTAATTTTAGATCTATTTACAAACTTTCGATCATTACTAAAGTATTCGAACGCATAATTTATAAGTATCTTTTTCCCATGTGAAAAATTTCATTATTTCATTATCCCACAACATCACAGATTTTTCGAAGGTAGAACTCTGAAAACTAATTTGATCGTTCATAGTGAGTACCTGCAGAGTGCAATGGATTCTCAAATTTTGACTACTTACACCGATTTTTCGAAAGCCTTCGATAAAATAAGTTTCGATATTCTGATTTTTAGACTAGCTGAAGCAGGTGTAAGTGGTGTGTTGCTTGAGTGGATCGAATCGTATCTTCTGAATAGGTCACAGTTCCTTAGTTTGGATGGTTTTAAATCTGAATCTTTCATTAGTACTTCTGGGGTACTGCAGGGAACTCATTTTGGTTCTCTCCTTTTGTTAATTTATATAAATGACATAGATAAATGTTTTCGGCATTCCAGATTCTTGCTCTATGCAGACGATCTGAATGTTTTTAGATCTATCAAATGCTTAAGGGACTGTCTTGATCTTCAACTAGATTTGAATAACTTGGTTGAGTACAGTAGAAAACCAATTATTTTCAAATTTAAATAAATATTTCACGATAACTTTACTAGAAACCATTCCCTATCACTTTCTAGTACTCAATTGGGAATTCATTGTTGCGACGTGTGTCCACGGCTTTCGATCCGGATGTCACTTTCGATTCGAAGTTGCTCTTCGATGCACACATAGATCGCATAGCAAATATTTCAAGTCGAATGATGGGTTATATTTTCAGAAGTAGTAAGGAATTTAAATATGTAATATCATTAATCACTTTGTATTATGCTTACATCTACAGTAAATTAAATTTTGCCTCATGTATTTTGAACCCTCGTTATGATTGTTATTCCAACGACTTGAACGCATTCAGAATAGATTCATACGGTTCATATACTTCAAAACTAATTTTGTTATCATGAATCACGACTACGCTCCTGTCCGTAATTATTTCAATTTATTGTCACTCGAAAATTGTAGAACGATATCTGATATTTTGGTTTTGTTTAAAATATTGAACTGCTTACTTCAGGTACCTGAGATCTTGCACATGGTTACTTTTAATGTTCCTGTGAAATCTTTGAGGCACCACGGCCTTTTTTCTATAACTTTTAGAAAAAAATAATAGTGCAAAGGACTACCCTATCGATAGGATGCTACGTTTCCGCAACACGCATAAGAGTATCAATTTGTTTGTTATCCTTGAAGAGAACATTTCGCTTGCTCTTTCGTTGACTTACATCAAAGTCATTCATTCGTCGTTTTGTAATATTTATTTTGTTTTCAGTTTCTTTTACATTCTTTCTGTGAATGCAACTCACTATTAATGCCTTATATAATACTTTTTTAGAGTAAACTTACTTATGAGAACTAAGACTTCACTAATCATAGTACCCGAAATGGTTAGTTTAGTATGTCTGATATCCGCAGATATGAAAAATTTTATTAGGATCATTACACAGATGACCAACTATTTGTTAGAGCAATGAAACTAATAATTCAAAATGTTGTACAACACTTCTTATATTCGAATGTATTCAACTTAAATGTTTATTGGCCAAACTGAAGGCCGAGGCAAGTTCATCATTCCTCATCAACTGTCCAACACTGGTTTCACTCACAGTTTTAATATAGTTCGAAAATTCGTCTTGTTGTAGCTGATGCTGATATGTTCAAGGTAGGATGGGCAAGAATGTTCTTACGTATTTTTATTTACCCATGGTTTTGGGAGGAATTTCTCCGAACGTCCGCACTGATGGAGTGATTATAAAAATTGCAACCCTAAATGCACAGAAGTACGTTACAAACATTTTAGACGGAGATGTTGTACCATTTGAGGTAAACAAGGGTGAGAACTTTTTGTTAATGTACGATAAGGTGAGACTTCACCAAGTTTATATCATTAAGAACTTACTTCAAGATCATTACATTTGAGTGGCCTGCACGATGTTCAGTGCTCAATCACATTGAATATGTCTGACACATTCTCAATAGGAGATTAAGAAGGCAGCAAACCAGCTAACTGTGCTTAATGGCGAGAGGAACAGACTAATCGAAATTTGGAAAGAAATGGATCTGATTGCTATAAGTTCATTATTTTCGAGTATGAATCGTAGATGTTACGTAGGTTGCCATTCAAATTTTGCACATCTGGCACTTTTACTGTTGACAGCTCTCATCCGACAACTGCTTCGTGTTTTTTGACATTTTTTAACCTAAACGTACCTTTAACACTTTGACGTAGGAGTGAGTTTTGTTTTGTTTATAGTCATAATGAATAATGGAATAAAACAAGTTACTATGTTTTAACTATCACTTATTTATTGATGTAAAGAATGAAAAATTACATTGGTTGGACCGGTTTCGGACATACGTCCATATACGTCCAAGCTAACGAAAACTGAATACTCATGTACAATACAGGAACTAGCATCAAGATAATGCTAGTAGAGGTCACAGCAACTTGAATATTGGTGATTGGTAGGTGATTAAGTCTACCTGGTCGTTAAGGAGCTTATCACTTCCTACCCTAGATTCTTTGAAAATTTCCATAGATTCAAAGAAATTGAGTCTATAAGATTTATCACAAGAATGAAGAATTTTTAGCTGTTGAAGTTCTGGTAAAGGATGACATTCATTTAGACAATGTGCAGCCAAAAGTCAATTAAAACCGACGAGATACCCATACAGTTAATCATGGCCGACGCTTGTAGTGCCCGCTATCGAGATCTCTTGAGTAATGAGCTAAATAAATTGAACAAAAAAACCCTTATTGATATACTAGTCACTCAAACAGTGCCCAATAAGGTTGTAAATGACACAGTTTGAAAATATTTTGAGAAAATTTTCAATAATTGTGTAAATTCGTTTGTTGAATCTGGTACTGTCAACAAACCACTCAACGATCGAGTATGTAGTGCGCATAATTATCGACATTTAAGCGTGAAATTGAGTTAATCAATAATTTAAATAATCATCTTAAAATGCGAATAAGTGGCCAGAGTGAAATAGTTTCACTGTAAAAGTTAAAAATGATGTAAGTAAACAAAAATCAAATTTTTTGGCTAACAATGAGTGTGACAGAAACGCGAACACGATTCCACCGGTCAAACAAGGGCCAGCACATGCGGGAAGGCGCAAATTGTTTCAGGATAGCAAAACTCTTCACCTGGTGATGGGAATGTGTTTGCGGGTGTGAATGTAAACAATCATCTCCTTCCAAATGTAACCAATGAAAACTCGGTAGAGAGAATTGATGAAATCGATTTTTCATCTATTCAAGTGCCTCCAAAAGGCGTTAATAATAAAGCTCTCAAATCTGTGTCCGGGGTAAGTAATTCAAATAAAACCTGCATTCGTAGGAATGTTCTGACAGTGGGCAAGAAATCTCCCGAGAATGATAGCGAACTAGTCTCAATTCCTAATTTGTGTCACATACAGTTTAATCGCCTTCATCCAGATACTTGTGAGAGTACGATCTGTGTCTTTGTAAAAGACCATCTGAACATTCTGAATTGCGAGAAACTTGATTCGAAAAATGTTGACATTCACGCGTCTTTTAAATTAACGATTGATAAGGTGGATGCCGAAAAAGCTCTATCTGCTGAGTTTTAGCCGTCAGGAGTGTGTGTGCGGAAGTTTTTTCCGAGAAGATCGACAACGCTAGAGAATTCTAAGATAGCAGCAACCCACCAGGAAGTGAGGAATAAGATTCTTCAGATAGATGCTATGGTTTGTACCGACAAGCTGAAACCTGGTGAGATTGATGTTCTGTGTATGACTGAACATTTTTAACTGTTAATGAGAGTGATCAATTTGCTATAGATGACTTTTCTATTTCGTCCTGTTTTGACAGAGGTTCCCATAGGGGAGGCAGCGCAATTCTTTGCAGAAACAATATTGAGTGTTCAGAATTGATAAAACTTGAAGAATTTTCTATGTAGTAACATTGTGAGATATCTGCAATACAGATCAATTAGGAGAATCTTATTGTGGTGACCATGTATCGCTCACCCGACGGTGACTTTGATGTTTTTCTACTTAATTTCAAGGAAAGAAGATATCGTTATTGATGGGGACTTCAACCTTTTATTTAATACGCGAAACTACATGTTTGCTATGTTCAACGACTTAATAGTGTCATACGGTTTTGAAATAACTATATTTGAGCCCACACGAGGAAATAATTTTCTAGAAAATGTTATTGTTAACTTCAAGGACCGTAGATATTGGCTTGTCGGACAATAGGGCCGTGCATATAGACTTAGCGTTGTGTGAGAGAAGACAAAAAAACGTTTTCTCAGATCTATAGACCAATTACCATTGCTGGCAAGATAAAATTTTATGACTTAGTGGATGAAGTCGACTGGAACTTTAGAGCTAGATGTCAATTCAAAGTGTACTAAATTTTTGAGTGTCCTGTCACAAGCAGCGGAATTGTCCGTTGGTTCGGTATGCTGATGCATCTTAGGGACCAAAATTCAGGTGGTTCAATGAGAACCTACGGCAAAAAAGGAGCGAATACGAGCGGACTGGGAAATAATTTCCCTGATAACGAGTTCATAAAGTCTACACTATCATCTTTCAAAACCGTATACAAACAAGATCTCTATAATAGCAAATTTTCTGCATATAAAAAATATATTTCAAGCTCACATAACAAGAATAAGGCCTACTGGGATATTTTCCATGCAAACAGAAATTCTAGAAAAAACGGGCAAATAAGGATTGACCATGATAAATTGAATCATTTTTTGTGAATATTTTAAGTGAAATAAAAAGAGCATTCCTAATCGAATAGGTAGCTACAGGAAATACTTGGAATATCTGGGCAAATTGAAGTTTTCACCATTTTCTTCCAAGAGTGTATCCCACATTCAAGTTAGGGATATTATTAAAAAAATGAAGGAAAAGCAGTGTAGATATCACAATGATCTGAGCTTGGATCTATTTTAATAGGTCCTTTAACTAAATTGATCAACCAATGTATTGCCTCAGGGATTTATCCTGACTCTCTAAAGGTTGCACGGGTCGTGCCGGTCCATAAAAAGGGATGTTGGGAATATATGAATAATTATAGGCAGATTGTACTTGTACCTATAGTATCTAAAACTCTTGAAACATGTTTAAAGTCCAGATTAACGACTATTTCAAATCTTCAGGTCTTTTTTTGCATCCCAGATTGGCTTCCGTAAGGATAGGTCCACCAGTGAGACTGTCAGTAAGTTGATCGATTACATCATTAGAGGTATGGAAGAATGTTTCATTGTGGGTACATTTTTTATGATTTGACGAAAGCATTCGACTGTGTATCTGCCGATATCTTGGTGGATAAGTTGAGACTTTATAAATTTGACGAGGTCAGCTGCAACTTAATAAAATCTTTTCTGACAGGCAGGACCCAATATACTTTCCTTAACGGCGTTGCTTATGAGCCTGGTGGTGTTATCAGTGAAGTCCCACAGGGTTCCGTTCTTGGAACAACTCTTTTTCTTGTTCTCATAAATGATTTGATTTGGGCTGTTGGAGCTGCCGAACTGCTGTTGTTTGCTGACAACACCAGCATGCTCAGAAGAAACCGAGACGAGAATGCTTCAATTTCTCCTTTAAATGTGACACACGAACTTTTTGTGGAATGGTTCAGCCTGAATGAACTCAGTGAGACTCTTAATAAGCTAAGATGTTCTTTACTCACAGAGTTACGTCTCTTCAAGATACACCGTCTGCCAAATTTCTTGGGATCATGCTGGACCCAACCTTGAGCTGGGAAGCTCACACTGGCAGCCTTGCTGGGGTCTTATGCCGTTACATCTTCTTAATAAAGAATCTTGTTAATCTGTTGCCTGGTGAGGGCATTCGTGTAGCTTATTTCTCTCTTATCGAGTCGCATATGGCGTATAATCTGACCAGCTGGGGGCGTAGCTCACACGCCAAGCGTATTTTTGCGCTACAGAGGAAAATCATCCGGATAAGGACCGGTAAAGGCTATAGGGATGACGTGAGGGGAACTTTTCAGAGCTTCAGATTCTTACCTCGCCATCTTTGTACATTTTAAAATGCCTTTTGTCCGGTATTTCATGTGGCAGACAAATTATCAACAGTGGTAAGCACAATTATAATACAAGACATTGTAACGACTTGCGCATTGAATTTTTGAGATTAGAATCGAGTAGGTATCATCATATTTTTGATGTAGGAATGACCAGAAATGTTCTTTGTATCTAGCCTTGAAAGAGCGTCCTGTTTGACTTATATAAAAGGAATTGCACTCAGAACATGTTGATTGGTATACTCCAGACTTTTAAATCTATCGGTATATATATATATATATATATATATATATATATATATATATATATATATATATATATATATATATATATATATTCAGCTTTAGAGATTGAGATTGGGATTGAGATTGATTTATTGCGTGCCTTTGCAAATTTAAATTGTTTACACTTGTCATAAGAAACTTAGATAATTAATGTAAATAAATATACTAATAAATATCTTAAAATAATGGCAAATACCAGACATAAAACATTGATACAATTTCGTTGAAGCACCCTATATATATATATATATATATATATATATATAAAAAGGTGCTTCAACGAAAACAACACAGAGGCTTTATCTACCAAAATATTCATTTTTGATCGAAACGCAAAATTAGGTCAATTTTTGTTTCGAAGGGGACATCTTTTGAGGTACAATACTTGCCTAAAATATCAACCCCCTAAGCGGGGGTTGCAATCTTGGAACATTTTGAGTTTGAAAGATGGATCGAGTGATGACACAAAAGAAATGTGGTATCTTTGTCTACATCGTCTTGAACGGATTTCTATTTTTAATTGAAAACTGTAAAAGATACAGGGTGAGCAACTGAAAGATAGGGAAGACTTTTTCCCTGAGACTATTCAAGTTTCAGTGAGGTAAAATGAAACAGATCCATGCTGATCAATGGCAGTCATCATCAAGTAACTTCCTCATCTCGAATTTCAACCCCTGGAGCAGGGATGACAACCCTTGAAAATTTGGAAGAGGGTAGATGGGTCAGTGATAACTCGAAATAAAGTAATTATCTTCATCTGCATTCCCGTGAAAGAATTTTCAATTTTGATTGAAATCTGTAGAAGATACAGAGTGAGCCACTGAAAAATAGAGAAGACTATCGCTCCAAGACTATTGGAATATTAGTGCGAAAAACTGGAAAAGATTCATTTTAGATCAAAAGCTGTCATCTTCCGAAATCACTCCCATTTCGAATTTCAACCCCTAGAGCAGGGGTAATATTTCGATCCAGTGATACCTTTCAAGTAAAGGATTTCGATTGCCGTCATGACTGCTCGCAATAATTCTATTCTCATTGGGATCCATAGGAGTTAGAGGATGCAAAGCAGAAAGGTGAAAGATGCAATGCATGGTATACCATTTATCTTCGACCAGTATCAAACAGGGGTTGATTTTTCACTGAATAAACACCTTTCGAAAGACAGTTACTCGTTTGAGACATCCAGTTTCAAATGTTATAGATGAAAAACCTAATACAATGGCTGAAAATAAAGAGGGAATAAACGAAAGGAGAAAATTAACAAGTAGAAGTTGTACTTTATAACCCGATAAAATGAACGGAACTCAAGTCACTGAAACTCAACGTAAATGTTCGAATTGTTGGCCACCAACCTCCATGCACATAAACAAATTTTGGGTGAAACGTTCACGGACATTCTGTAAAATTTCAGATGTGATTTGGTTACACTCATTGACGATGCGCTGTATCAGGTCGTTCAAATCAGCAGGTTCAGTTGCATTGATTATACTTTTGAGGTGGCCCCATAGAAAAAAGTCTAATGGACTGAGATCCGGAGATCGTGGGGGCCATTCCGTTGAGCCTCTCTTTCCAATCCAACGACCAAGAAAATGATCATCCAAAAATACTCGAACTTGTGAAAAAAGGCGGTTGGGCTCCATCCTGTTGAAATACAACCTCGTTCTCCGAATAGCGGGGGTCATTCTCAATGATCTCCGTTATTGCTGGGTCGATAAATTCTTCCAATAGTTGATAATACAACTCTGCGGTAAGATTTCCAGGAATTAATAACGGTCCAATGAGGTGATCGCCATAAATACCAACCCAAACATTCAGTTTTTGAGGCTGCTGAGTGTGAATTTCGTGGAATATTTGCGGCTTAGAATCTGCCCAATAACGGCAATTATGGCGGATTACGGTTCCATTCGGTAAAAATGCACATTCGTCCGAAAAACACAAGTGAAATAAATAATGAGGATTGTTCATGACTCTCTCACTTATGGTCTCGCAGAATTGAAGTTTTCGATCGAAATCATCTTCGTTCAGTTCTTGAACTAATTTGATTTTATATGGATGAAACTTATGCACCTTCAGAATGCGGAAAAAACTCGTTTGGTTTACACCATTTTCATCTGCCAATTTCCGCAGGCTAAGGGTTGACCAAGCACCGCCACTTCCACAGCTTCATTTCTTACTGGCCGCTCAATTACGCTCTTCTTATTTTGCACCGATCCAGTTTCACGAAATTTGGAAACTAATTCTAGTACATACTTCGGAGTCACTTTAGTACCTTCGTGGCGTTGTTTGAAGATATTGGCTGTTCTGTTCGCGCAACTATCAGAACTGAAAAATAGTTCGATCATTTCAACCCTCTCAGCTATCGAGTAAACCATGACGATTCTATGAAACCTAATTTCGAATAGAAGAGAAACTATTGTGTTGAATGCAACAGAATTTTCACAACTAATATGGAATAAAATTGGGATGATGAAATTGAATACAAAAAGTATGAAAACATTGAGAAACAATTTTTTTGTTGAAAAAATCTGATCATTGAAACATCATTCGTTACTGATTCGTAGTGTTGATTCGTATCGTCAAATAAGAGTCATTTCACATGAGAACGATGATCTTATAGTATCACCTGTGAAAACAAAAAGTTTCCTTTCAGTCTACTGATAAAAACGCATGTACATGTGAACCCAACTCTAGATGCATTGCTCGCATATCGTACAACGAATGTTCAAAGATCATTGGAGTTACTCTGACTGATAGTTTTATCGTTTTCTTTCAAGATTCATAATCCTTCTTAATCATTCCAGTTTCAGCTGCTCACCCAGTAATTTTGATGGAGAACGAAAACCTTCACACCGTTGTGGTGACAAACAAAAATACTTTGTCAGGAGGACGAGATGAGGATGGTACTTGATGATGACTGCCATTGATCTGCATGGACCTGTTCCATTTTACTTCACTGAAACTTGAATAGGCTTCCCTATCTTTCAGTTGCTCGCCCTGTATATTTCACAGTTTTCAAATAAAAATGGAAATTCGTTCAAGACGATGTAGAAAAAGATACTATCTTTCTTCTGAGTAATCACTTAACCCATCTTCCCTATTGAAAATGTTCAAGGATTGCAACCTCCGCTTAGAGGGTTAATATTTCAGGCAAGTTTTGTACCCCGATGTCCCCTTGAAACAAACGTTGAAGCACCTGTATATATATATATATATATATATATATATATATATATATATATATATATATATATATATATATATATATATATATATATATATTCTATCAGGGCCGTGCTGCACTCAGTGAACAAACTTCGTGAAGGTGGTCCAAAATCAGTTGTTTTGCCACAAACCATCGATGCAGTGCGCCAAAATGATGATGATCATCGTCATGTGAGTAACCGTGAGATTGAGAGAACCCTAAACATTAGTTTAACTAGCGTACATTCAATATTGCATGAACATTTGGCTGTCAAAATACTCTTTCACGTTGGATTCAACACAACTAAACAATTGCTCGAAAGAAGGCTCGAGTCGTTGGGTACAAAGAAATGTTGAAGAATTTCGACTGCGGTGCTTCAAAAAAAGTTTACAAAATCGTTACAGGTGATTATTATTATTATTATTTATCGTATGGCACATCTAATGAGTATAACATACATTTTACATGACAATCACAATGTTGAGACACAAAAAAAAATGACGAACAAAATTAGTGCTACAACTCCAAGTCTAAAGTATTGATAATATAATCGATAAATCTTGGATATATGCTAACGAGCCTGAAACTAAGCAACAATCGACAGTATGAGTATTTCAAGATGAGCCAAACCCAACAAGTTGTACGTGCACGAAGCACTTTGAAGCAAATGGACGCCTGTTTTTTTAGGAAAACCGGACATGTCGCCATATATAAAACAATTTGTTAGCCGTAAGTGTTCGATGAATTGAGGAAATCAAATCGAAGAACTAAAATTATTCTACATTATGACAATCAAGCTCACACACATCAGCGCGTACGATGGAGTACCTGAACACCCTAAACACTGAATTGATCCACCTTATACTCCCGATTTGGTACCTAACGATTTCTTATTGTTTACGCACACCAAGAAAAAACTGCATGAGCAACGATATTCGATGGCAGAAGAGGCAATTGAAGCCTTTCAAAACTATGTTTTGGGGGTATCTCATTCGGAGTGGCAAAAGTGGTTCGAAAATTGTTTTGAGCGCATGCTAAAGGGTATCGATACTCATGGAGAATACAACAATAAAGCTATTTGCTTTTTTTGTCATGCGCAATATCTAAAGAGAACCTGCGTAATGTAGTTGTTTTCGATAAGGATACGTTTCAAATTTTGCAATATTAGTTTTATTTCAATTTCTATGATTCATTTCGGTTCTTTTCAAGAATTTCTAGGTACTGGTGGATTACAGGTGGAATGATTCTTCAACAAATATGATCTTCTAAATAAATTTTATTTTTCGATTTTGTTGGTTAATTTTTTGGCTCAGTGTAGATACTCAAAACTTGGTCAGTAGCGCCATCTAAGATATTCCTAGTCTCAACAATTATTTTGCTATTGTATTGTAGCAAAAAGTATTTCAAGATTGTTGTAAAGCCCATATTTATTCCTCTAGAAGAATATCAGTTTAGTCATCGTAATGGGGCTCCCGGACCCACGTATTTCAACTGTCTGCTGTGCAAGTTTTATACGTGAAGTACATATTCATATTCAGGGAGTGTATTCGTGTAACTCGATATTCTTGATAGATTTCGGTTATGTGGTGGCTCGAATGAGGGATACATAAATCGGCAGGCGAGCCGTGAACCTTATCAGTTTTTTGTTGAGGGTCAGATAGTGCGTGACGAACAGTTATTAAGATTGCATCGATATATTGGGATAGTACCTGGGGTCATGCCACTGTATTCAAATCGGAAAATTTAGGTATTGAAAAGTGATAACTTGGATGGAAGTTATGGGGTAAAATACAAAAAACATTATTAGTCAAGTTTAGGCGTTTTATAGGGTGTCACGTTATCCTTGGTTACTTCGCACCAGATAGATCAAGGATAATATTTTTCCGGAATACCTCTTTTTACTACATGAAATTATTTTGTTGTGCGCCATTGAACGTTTTTTGTTATTATTAACTATTTCCTTGCTCTGTTCAAAAACTTGTTGTATCTCGGATAATCTTGATGAGTTTTTTGATTTTTGTCGAATAAAAATATAATTTTCTTGGCAATTTCATCTGTACAGGGTGGAGAGATTTCGACGTTTTAATCAGCAGCTATGTGAATTATTGTAAATAGTAGAAAATCACCCACCTTTTTCCATGTTCTTTTTGCTTTAGAAATTCACTGACGTGAACAGATTCAAGGTAGCTTTTTTCGTTTTCGAATTATTTGCAAATTTTGAAAATTCTTAGAACCAACAAAGTTTCAATACCTCCTTTGTTTTTGATAGTATGTTGAAATTCTGTAATGGTTTTGTTTCTGATTTTGTATAAATTGGAGAAATATCTCAATTTTACTGGTACTACGAAACTTAACTAATAACGTGTAATGACATTAAATTATAAAAAAGCTAGTTGAAGAAAATTACAGTTGACGATTAGGAATAATACTCACCACTTCATTCAACTAGCTTTATAACAAGATAAATATCCAAAATCACTAACAATAACATGAGTCTCAGATGAGATGAATTCAAACTACATAGTACATATTCTCAATTTAAAATAATCTGAGGTCTTCAACAAAGCGAAATTTAATGATAGAGCTCTGTCAACAATTAAATAAAATAGAAAAAAAAGAATTTGATGGTTAAGAGAAACACTCAGCTTTTATCAATGAGATTAATTCCCACGATGATTTGATTTGGTGTTTTACATCAGTTTTCTGGTATTCCTGTATCGTACAGCTTACAGATTACTTGTTTGGCTGAATATCGTTCGCAACATGACTGTCCTAGGTGGCAAAACTTTTTCCCCAAAAACGTGGTTACCCCAGACGTACGATAACAAGGTTTGGCATAAAGTTGAAAACTCAAATATCTTGACGGCGAACAAAAAAATCTATAACAATACCATATCTCTCGAATATATATTTTTAAAATGAACAGAATGAATTTGACTTACCCTTGGAATAGCAGATATCGGTCTAGGTTAATTAACAAAAGAAAATTCGAAGTCTCTCCACTTGCTAATTGAAATAGTTGTCGAGGAAATCCGGCAAAACTACCGACTACTTATACGCCTCAGACGATAGGAATTTATCCAGAAAATCTATGAATACTTAATTTCAAATTTTTCACTCCAATCGCTACAACACAGCTCGAATAAAATAACAAACGATTCCGAAGATTTCTAAATACACAAGAGAAAGAATATAATGAATTCCGAACTTATATAGATTCGGTTCTATCAAAAACTATTGATATTCAAAACAATTAATAAAAAAGCGACATCATTCTCTTCACAACAATTAAGTGGAAACGAAACATAGAATGAGTTACTGTTTTCCGTTCTCCCACAGAAACGAGAAAACGAATTTCTTTCAAGTACTGATTTCACAATTAACCGGCGAACAACCTAGATCAATACCAGCGACACCTTACGGATATAACTATAATTTTCATTGGGTATCGTTAACTGTAGATTCCTAATTCGAATTTCAAACTGTTTGAATATTTACTTGATGAAATGAGATTGAATTATCAATAAAATTATGACAACTGAATTGAAAAGATATAAATGATTAATTAGAGAAATCGGAGTGTTACAATACTTTCGACTTCCTGCAGGCGCTTTGTAACGTAGAATCTAACTACATACGGAAATTTAGTTTTTGTGCAATGGTTTTCGAATCATAATGCAAACTTGCGTTTAGTATTATATTAACCATAGGTAACTTCAATTTTGTTGAATAGAGGTGTTTTCCGTTCTCAAAAACATATCACATGTGCACTCATTTTTTCATTCAGAATATGCTTTGATGAAAATCTCGAAATTGTATAACTTTTTCCTAATTGTATCTAGTAACGCAATGTCAATTTACTGAATTTGAATGAAATGGTTAAGCTTAAGTATTTTCTGTGCACTCATTATAATAGTTCGAAAATTAATTTTTGCATAACACATCTGATGTATTTAATGTTTCCTCATCAAGTTACAACGATGTTAATATTGATTTTGTGCAATCTATTACATATCGTATTGCTAATATTAGGAATGAAATTAATTGGAAATTTTCTATTCGATTTTTCAGTAAGCAAAAGATAAATGCTATGCAGTGAAGTTTGTTGTTTATGTTTCATCAATGTCTGTATACTTAGCGATTAATTTTATTATTTTTACTTCATCAAAATGAACTGCTGATGAAGGAATAGAGAGTAATTCGTGAATAAATGAATGAAAAGCACTCAATTCGATGCATCTCAAGCTATCCGAATAAGTTGGTTCTCTGTATATTCAGAATGTGTATGATTCATGATCCCTACTAATTGACAAGTCCAATCAGTTCAAAGATAGCCCCAATTTTATATTCATTACCCAAAATCAACAGGATTCTCTGAGACATATTGGTTCATATGTAAGTTCTCCAGTTCTCAAATTATCTGACTATTTGAACAATATACTTCCTAATTAGATACAACACAATCCAATTTCTTCAATAGAAAACTCTATGGTATTAACCAATCACTTGAAATCCCTAATCATTTCGTACATGCAAAGTAAGTAATTTTCGAAATAACTAGTCTATATCCGTCTATCCCTTGCCTAGATCTCAAATCCAGAATCAAGCATCAAATTCAATCTTTCAGCTTTAAACCAAAGGCTCCAAAAAAGTTATTCCAAGTTCAATAATAAAACATATCAACTAGATGATTTTCATATGGGCTTTCTTCGTTATTAAATGAAATATTAATGACGAATTCAGAAAATAAATTTTTAGGTCCACTAACTAACTCAAAAGGTATGTAGATAATATTTTCTGTATTTGTATTCACACAGACAGACAACTAAATAGTTCCTTACAATATTCAGATTATTTCCTTTATCGATTTAATTTAAAATGGCAATTGAAAAATTACTGAAGAATCTTTGAACTTAGGCAGTTAGTAGGGCTTATAACTTATTGGCATAACAGAAGTAATCAATCCCAGAATATCAAATTCAGTGATTTTCATTCATTTGTTCACAGATAATTCTCTAATGCTTTGTCAGCTGTTGAAGTTCGAACATCAAAATTAGTCGCTAAGAATAACGCCTATGAACCGAATTTAATTGACACATAAATGAAACGAAAAAACATAAACTTTTACTGCATTTGCATCCAAATACAAAATTGAGGAAAAATGTTACTACATCTAATGTGTATAGATAAAATTTTATATAAGATTTTTCATCAGTATATATTGACTTCATTCACTACACCCACTAAACAAATTTTACTTTGAGAAAAACATAAAGATTAAAAATATTGAACCAAAATAGTATTCAAATTATTAATTTTTTGCCTTCATTAGGGGTTATATCTAGGAATGTAATCTCGAATAGAAATATCAATCTCGGTATTCGCGACATTCAGGAAGTCTAATCTTACGAAATCTCGGTATTGTGCGAGATCTCACATCGTAAAGAAATGATCATCGAAAATGTACGAAAATTCCTATCATTTATATTTCAATTGGCTCTACTTGTTCTTCAAGAGCAAAATAGAGAAATAAAATCTCGAGCTAACCAGTAATTTATTAAAAAAGTAAAATATTCTGAAACTTGAGAATAACTCCTCAAAAAGCATTAAGTATCTAGGGTTTCATCTGCCAGCCGACTCCGAATGCTGCATGCCAGATAACCAGCTGGGGAAAACGCCCGTTCTACCTCGACACTCGTTGGTACTATAGATAAAAGATATTGGTGGGCGAACTGTAGATTTTGTCCTTCTGACCCTCCTGACTCGTACAAATTGATTTATTTCTTCAAAATCATATCAAGTGACGTTGACAAAGGTGCCACACGTTTTTGCGAACGCTCTTTCAATGCCATTTCCGATTCCTCATCAAGACTATGAGAAGCGTTCGCCATTTCAGGCTCTCTATTTTTTTTCACTGCAGCTATTGGAGTTGAATCGTCATCATCACTTTCATTCATGGCTTCATCAGCAACTGAAGATGTAGAGGGGTTTGTTTTGTATATTGACTGCAATATTGTCATCTTTGGTATTGTTCTTGTGTATTCTCCCGATAATTTTATTATTTCCTTTTTGATTGAAGATTTTGGAGTCAGTTTGAAAGTTTGATCACAAGCAGATTGATTGAAATATACGTCGTATTGGACAGGCTCTATCAAATAATACAATGCTCCGGTCATAAATGTTCGGCGTTCATTAATCCAACCCCTCATAGATTCAGCAAGTTTTTGCGCTACCGGTGTTCCGAGTTCCTCTAACTCTTTCACCATAAATTGCAGAGTAGTTTCGGCAGTTAACAAATATGAATTTTGATGACATAGTACTTCCACTGTCAGTTTTATACACTTAAATACGATTTCTAAATGTTATAAAGCACGATATTCTTCGTCTGAGAAACTATGATTTGTATTCGATCCAAGATTGCAATCAATCAAGGCTTTGTTTACAGATTGCATCACCTTATTGAATGTGGAAATCATATCTGCTAGACTAGGCCAGCGTGCTTTGCAGTCCAGCACGAGTTGCACATTTTTGCTGAATTCGTCCTTCATATATTTCTGAAGAATGTCATTCTTCGTTGGTGATTTTTTAAGAAGTTGACTACTTGTCTTACCTTTTTGATAAGGTGATCAAATTCTGGCACTAAGTCAACTTCATCTACAGTGGGCAATCTGCAGTCAAATTTTTCATTATCAATAATGTCATCAAATTCTTCATCGTCAGACCCCTCTTCAACTGGTCGAGCTACGACTGTGTCTTTTATACTTTATTTTTGCGTTTCGGTTCCAAGTTTTGATTTGTAAATTACATCTATAACTCCCAATTGAATGCCGTGAGCGTAGCATAGCTGGTTAAGAGGATTCAAGAGTCGCCCAACCTTAACCATTACACTGGCCTCATCTGTATTAACACCTATTATATCTTCATCTAATGTCATATTCTTCAAAATAGTTATGCAACTCTCTGCAGGCATGCTTCCTGCTATGCGCACAAGACCCAAATTACAGAACATATTCTTATTTTCTGAAAATGTATGAACATTCACATTCATGAAGCGCATTTTTGCATGAAGTCCATTCATCGAAAGTAAGGCTGAATCTATGGTTATTCTTTCTTAGATTCATAACATCCTGCGAAACTTTCATTTTCAAACTCATGCCATAATCCCCAACAATCTGTTTTATGGAGTAGGGCTATGTAGGTAATTTGTAGTACCATTCGCAAATAATTCTCTCAAGTCTTTCGACGTGCAAAAAAATCTAAAAGTCATGCGATCTTCAGAAATCATCCTTGAAATTCTTTCCTCCAAAGGAATTTTTTGTAGGGACGTAAAGTAATCAGATATTTTCTGCCTCTTCGTACCGGTTGGAGGAGGTAGCCTTACTGACGCGGAAGCATTGATCAGCATTGAAGAATTTGATGAAACCAGATTCATGTTTTCTGTCACTTTTTTATGAGAAGTATCAATTTTGTGCAGTAAATGTATATGTGAGCCTTTAGGAGATCATGCCGTTGTTTTCATAATAGGCTCACACAATTTTCACTGGGTAGTTTGTCCATCCTCTGCCTTCAAAAAGTATTCGAATACCTCTGATCCACTTCGAAACTCTTTATAAACTACCTTTGTTGTCATTTTAACACAAAACGAATAGACAGAGAGAACTTAAACACACAAGGAACTAT
Source organism: Cryptolaemus montrouzieri (assembly GCA_013387265.2). Classification (NCBI taxonomy): domain Eukaryota; kingdom Metazoa; phylum Arthropoda; class Insecta; order Coleoptera; family Coccinellidae; genus Cryptolaemus; species Cryptolaemus montrouzieri. The sequence continues at coordinate 51,618,991 of JABFTP020000001.1, read as the reverse complement.
TTTCAACTGCTATTGGAATAGTTTATAAATCTGCAGATTACCATGCACTCTGACACGTCCAGGCTCGCAAAACAATGACAAATTTACGACAACCGGAAATCGTCTCGCTTTACTCACCCCTATCACCCTGTAGCCCTAGCGCCACGTGTTGCCGCCTGGAATAGTTACATTCATCACATAAGTCAACAACAACATTTGAAAGCACTGAAAGCTAACCAAAATTGACATAATACCAATCTTGCAAATCTTGCGAGATCGCGCATGATTTTGGGTGCGAGATTTGTCTTGCAGGATATGTGCGAGATCTCGGTATTGCAAGATCTTTGTATACCGAGATTGCATTTCCTAGTTTTATCTCTTATTTTCAAAAACCAGCAGTTATCATCCATTAGAGCAAGATCCCATCATCCTTGATAACAAATTTCCATTGTTCTAATATCTTGGTGGAATATTTCATACTTCTCGTTACTGACAGCTCTCAAATTTTCAAAATGACAAATGTTAATAGAGGAAATGAATTTTCAATAACATTCGGCACCAATTCATTTTTAGCCATCTAAAACTTTACTAACTGTTGGTAGTTTGCATCCATATTTTTGCCCAAAAATCTTCTTACAACACTAACAACGGAGTTCCATGCTCTGAGTTCCTGCCTGGTAAGCCCTTCTGTGAAATTAACGCATTTCAGCATTTTCTGATTTGTGGTCAAATGAAATGCCTTCCTTCAATTTATGATCTTGATGATCTTAACTTGAAAAATACTTCTTTTAAGTATTTGAACCTATCGGCATCTTTACTAACAGCGTTAAGTTTTCATCAGCCATCAGCCCAAGTTTACAGGAACAGGAGCAACAGTTCGCATGGCAGACGACGAGTTTGGATAGCCCATCTTGCGATTTGCCTTTTCGGAATACACTCCAGTCTCTGTGAGGCAAAAATAACAATCGTCTAAATGATTAGTTGATTGGGGGACTGCAAACGGCATGCTTTTCTCTTGCTATTCATTCACTGCACAAATGATACGCTACAACTAACACAGCACACATCGAAAGCCACTGCTTATCATAATTTCCAATTGAAACACCAAAATATAGGCAGTAAGCTTTCATTACTCTTTCAGAAAATGGCCTGGCTTGTGATTTCACCATAAATTTTTCACAAATATAACAAAATTTGTCAGACGAGATTTCATAACTGTGGCGCGTTTGTGTTCCTAGTAAAAACACTTTCTCCTCTATACACAGAAACTCAACAGAAACCTGATTTATAATCTTATATATATGTAAAATATTCAAATAAATACTGTTCAGGTATGAAATTCTTTCAAGCTAACTGTTCCTCATTATATTCAATAACTACAAATGTGACAGGATGTTATTGAGATATTGATGGTACGTTTCAGATCTTAAAGAATATTTTTCCTACGATTAGAGGGTATTTCCATAAAAAAGTTTTGCTTTGCGTTACTATATTCCTATTTGTAACAAGATAAGTAATAGATTGCACGAAAATAATATTTACAGCATCAGTATTAATAAAATTTGGGATCATTTTTCTATACAGAGTGTTACATAATAGTATGTCCCAACTTGAGGAATAAATCTAAGTGCAATTGTAAGAACAAAAGTTCATATTAACATAGGTTTGCAAAAACTTCGTTACGGAGCTACAGGGTATTGAAATTTCTGGAAAAATTGGTTTTTTCTTCGAAACTCCTGCAGTTATTTAGTCCAAATTTTGAATGCGAGCTATTTATTACCGCCTCCATCATTACACGTCCTAAATTTTAACTAAAATTTACAAAGTGTTTTATTTTCCGGAGCCATGTCTTCTTCTGCCCTTTCAAACTTTTTTGCAGTACGCCATTGACTAGCGTAACAACAAATTTTGTCATCTTCGTTCCATTTAGAAACTTTTTTGACATCTGTAATTTTTTTGTCTCTTCAACCATTCTCGAGCAAGAAATTATTAAACAATTGTATGCTTTCGGTGAATTGAAAGCACTTCTATTGGGAAAAATTAATAGTAGGCTTTGATTCTTTTCATTTATTCATTTTGACAGTGGCTAAAGTTGAACCAGTGTCTGCTCGAATTTTTGATTGAAGTAACGATTAGTTTTAAGACTTTTGAAGTTATTGCTGTAAGAAAAAAAGGCTAATTTTACTAATGCCGAATTGGCTGATATCCATTACATGACGAAAACATAATAGAAGCAAGGTGATTATATCAGGTGCGCTTTCCAAATCGAGTAACACCAGACAGGCGAACATTTTCAAATATCTACAGAAGGTTGAGGGAAACTGGTACTTTTACTGCGAATAATCATTTGAAAGGTGCAACTCAAACTATGAGAACTCCAGATATTGAGGAAGCAGTTTTGAATTGTATTGATTTGAATCCTCATGTGAGTAAAACAAAAATTGGAAATCAGTTGAATATTTCACATGTTTTAGTTTGGACGATTATCCACGACTTTTTATTTTACTCGTTTCATATTCAACGCGTCCAAACTCTACTTCCTCGAGATTTTCCTTCAAGACTGAATTTCTGCCGATGGTTAAAATTAGAGAAAATACTCATTCTGATAGTGAAATAATGTTAACAGACGAAGCTAACTTTTCGAGAACTGCTATCACAAATTTTCACAATTATCATTATTGGCTGCTGAAAACCCCCATTTGATTGAAGAATTTCATCATCAAGAACAATTCTCACAAAATGTCTGGGTCAGGATAATTGCAAATTATTCGGTTGGGCCTTTTTTTTGCCTAATAGACTGAACGGCCCCGCTTATCGTTATCTTAATTGCCACTTTTTGTGAAAAACATATTGTGGTTCTTGCATGTCGAAGCACGAGCACATTTTAGTGGAGAAGCTTGGGAATTTTTGAATAATACATTCAACAACCAATGGATAGATCGGGGTGGGCCAGAACCATGGCCTTCTAGGTCCCCAGATTTCAATAGTTTAGACTTATTCTTATAGGGATATCTGAAAATCGAATAAAACCTCTTGTGACACGTTAAGAAATACCCCAGGAATATTCCAAAGAGTGCGTGATAATGTGCGAAGAAGGACCGAAGCCTGTATTCTTGCAGATGGAGGACTTACAGCAATTTATTTAGTTTTTGAGTGTCATTTTTTTTAGTTTGATATTGTTTAAGTATAAGTTGAGTCTCAGAAGACAAGCTATCAAAATAAAAGCTAATTTTGGGCATACCCATCGAGTATTTCTATTTTTTTTTATTTAGAGAATAACATACAATTCAAATAAATCAAATTCAATAATTTTTCACTCGAAAACGGTTGGAGATACGGAAAAATTAAAAATGTCGAAGAAGTTTCTAAATTAAACGAAGATGACGAAAATTGATTGAACGCTGATCAGTGGCGTATTGCAAAAGAGTTTGAAAGGGCAAAAGGAGACAAGACCTCGGAAAAGTAAATACCTCGTAAATTCCAGCTGAAATCTAGGAAGTATAATGATGGAGGTTGTAAATAATAGCTTGCGTTTCAAATTTCGGCTGAATATCTGCAGGAGTTTTGAAGAAAAAACAATTTTTTCCGAAAGTTTCAACACCCTGTAGCTCCGCAACGAAGCTTTTGCAGACCTATGTTTATATAAACTATTTTTCTTGAAATTGGATGTAGATTTACCCCTTCGTGATATACTATTATATAACACCCTGTATAGGCTAAACCGGAAGATGTATCGAGGAGATAATTAAAGAACATAAAAGATCCATTATTCAAAACAGAAAATTCTACTGGTTTTTCTTACCACTGTATAGATAAAATCATTTCATAGATGTCGAGAGGACTTAACATATACATCCAGATAATAAAGGGGAGAAGTTGGACATTTTAGAGATGATTGAAATTTTGTCCACTGCTAAATAAAACCAGCAAATTTTTAAGGAACAAACAGACTTCGGTCTATATCCTGTTGTAAATGCCGTTATATTTAAGTATAAACAACGATTGTATTACTTTCAGTAATGGGATCATAATCCGAAACATATGTCAACTATTTCGATACATTATTTTGAAACCTTTGCTGAATGTTCTTCATCAAAAGTTGAGTGTATATAATTTAAATCTTCAGGAACGAAAAAAACTTTATTTGATGAAATTGAAGTTGCCTATTGTTCATATTTGACTAAACTCAGAAAAACCGTTCGACAAAAATAATTATGCGCGTTGTTTGATTCTAACTAATTTAAATTCTACTCAAAAAGTGCTTGTAGATTGTCAAAATCATTTTGTTCATAACTTCAGTTTCGAATCTTTTTGCGGTAATGAATTCTTCACGCAAAAGGAACATGGGGTAGATAATTTTCCTCTATTCACAATATTTCACATACCTGCAGTACTAAAACGTCAAAATCTGTCCAGCCTGTACAATGTGGAAAAAGAGGCCATAAAAAGACCAGCATAGGTGCGTGTCTTCATACAATAAAATTCTCTCGACAGACAGAAAAAATAAGTCATATTTTCACATTTTGTCAGAGGAAATTACAAATTAAGTCACAAATTTCAGTTCATCAAGACGTCATCCACATTCGTAACTTGCGAAAGTTCCTTGACAGTATAACATATAACTTGAATGTACAAAATTGAGCATTATTACCAGAAACTTTGCAAACCTGACACACTGGAGAAGCCCTAGGAGAATATATAAATAAAATTGAAAACAAAGGATTTTTTGATATGAGAAATATTATCAAAGTTTTGCATGTAAGTGGTTATAAATCATACAGATTCAAAGAATTATAATATTCCTCAGATCAGAACTATACTAAGTCATAAAAGAGGAGTTTTACAGTAGGCTTTCTAATATATTTGGATATTCGAAAAAAGATATGTTGTTATTTTTGATATTTATTGCTACTTTGAATTTAATATAATGAAAATGATTCGTCCCTGTAAAATAAAATTATTCAAAACACGAAACTGATATAAGATCAAGTGTAAACTCATGCTCCTCATGAACAAAAAGTATTGTCTGAGATTATAAAATATTATATGAATTATATATGGATCGGCGTCTTGTAATAACGGAGCGTCTTGTTTTTTTTGTATTCAATTATTAATTTCAAGGTAAGAAATCTATATCTGAATGTGAAAAATTTTGTACTAGTATGAACCTTTTGTGATATAGAACTTCGTTCAGTAGGTTCGATAGTGATTTTTTTGTGAACCATATTACAAACTGTTAACGAACCAACTATGGGTTTATCTAGTACATTACATATATATATATATATATATATATATATATATATATATATATATATATATATATATATATATATATATATATATATATATATATATATATATATATATATATATATATATATATATAATTTAGCGCACAAAAAGAAGCCATACTAGGTACCACCGAATCGTCCGAATGTTCCTTCAGGGCTCATAAAATAAACCACAAACAGAGCCTTGGCGAATAGTCGCCCGGCTGTCTTGTGGCCGACCCGTAACGGTGATAACAAAAAAATATGATATATATATATATATATATATATATATATATATATATATATATATATATATATATATATATATATATATATATATATATATATATATATATACATATATATATATATGACACACATAAAATAAATACAATGAAAAATTTCTAAATATATGATGCTTGGCGACGAGATTAAAAAATGTGGAAAATGAAGAAAATATTTATTCTACCGATTATTATTTCTAAAACAGGCGTTATTCCTAGAAATCTTCCCAAAAGTATTGAGATTTTAGGTCTGAAGAAAAATTTGTTTGAACAGTTACAAAAGATAACAGTCATCAAATCTTGTAATATTCTTCGTAGGTTTCTTTCCGAAAATAATAATGAGGTAGAGTCATAGGTTTTCTCTTTAGTTTATACTGCTCAGAATCTCATTTCATATTTTATTTATTTGTTTATATAAATGTAATATAATTAACTGACAATTTTTTCATATTTATATTCAGAGCAGTATTCTATTCGATCGTTCACTACTTCACACAAAGGAAACTATTAATGAGTAACATTCAGTGTTACTTGACTAAGGTCCGTACACTGGATTTTTCCGGGGAGCAAGCCTCTGACACTACTCGTTGGTACATTGATATCATTGTCTGATGATGCTATAGTATGTATATATTCTGGTAGATTGATATATTCTCATAACATTTAACGTTATCCTAATATATAATTACTCCAGGATATGTTTTGATTATAATCATTGCCTGGCAATGGTATTAATTACCGGGTGGTGGATTTATATTTTTCATGAAATCAGTTTGATTGCTGATTGCATGAACAGATATATGGGCAACTCTTCGGGGTAAAACCCCATATATATATATATATATATATATATATATATATATATATATATATATATATATATATATATATATATATATATATATATATATATATATATATATATATATATATATATATATATCTATTGTTTTGAAAAGAGAGGATTTACAAAATGTGAATAATTGTATTTACCATAAATGCTCAAATCTATAACTTTGGTTCATGTCAGAAAAACACAGGAGTAAGCTCAGGAAAATGTAACAGGGGAACCATACTATCTTGCGTATGATTCAATAAACGAGTGAAAAAACCTTAGGAAAAACTCGATTCCCTGGCGGTATTGCACTAGTAATAGCGTAATAGCTTGTCTGTTTATGTTTCGTTAGTGTCGTGTGTACCTGAAGAGTACCAAAGATTTTTTTTACTTAGCAGCTTCAATTCTCATCTTGCACTCCATAATTTCCAGACGAAGACAAGGGTGAAAGGAAGGGGTTTTGGTACAGGAATCTGTGAAAATGGAAAAAAAAATCAGCAGAAAAAAATTTCAACAATCATCTGACTCTTATATGTCTAAACACACCTCAATTTAAGAAAAGATTTAACATAGCAAGCAAGGCCATAAAAAAGACTAAGGAGATAATCAAAAAGTACATAACCTGCCATATTTCCTCTTTCGCGGAGGTGATCTTTCGTCGCAGTGTGAGTCTCCTGAAACATAATCACTTCCTTGATCTTGCTTGCCGATTTTGAAGTATAATTTCCCGAAATTCCTTATATTTGCAAACTCAACAAAACAATTCCCTCTCTGTTTGACCGAGAGAGCCTCGATGGTTAGGTTTGGTCTTCTAAGTGATGCCGATTATGATTTATAGATGTTCTAGAATCATTAGGAACCAATAATTTGGGTTGATATCTTCCATATATTATTTCTTCGTGGTTCTTGTTCAACTTAAAAGAAAAATCTGCGAAAAAATTCTGAAAGTCGTTTCAAAAATATGATATCATTAGAAATGAGAGGATAAGACGGAGTATTAGAACTAACTTAATAAATAACTTTTGCTTCTGTTGTAAAATTCTCAATATTGTTACCGTGTCCACTACGGTATCTCACCAAAGATTGCTCTAGGCCCCTCCGAATAAGCGCGTTACCGTGTTAATCACGCTTCCTTAATCACAGATCGCCTAGTAGGCCCTTCGACCAGGCTAGGCACAGAAAGTACTCTGGGCCTACCTGGACAGAGGGTTTAAATATCCGTGCATTTCGGACACTCCAGGCTCTTTCTCTTCAACGACCTCTTCGAATTCACACTGTCTTAGAAAACCGGCTGCAGCACGCGTTGCCACGAGCCGGATTTCCCTACCCACGCCATATTGCCAAACCGCCGTTGTTTACCAACGAACCATGTGTTCTTATTTCATTTTAATTCTACGTTTACAAAGAGTGTTTGTGTTAACCATCAGTGTTTCCATCGTGTGCGTGACCCCATCCCGGTAGCAATATGAATAAACAAACGTGCTCTGTAACTATTAGATATTTGTACCAAGCTAATATCAATCTGCGCTAAGAATTTAATGCACGAAACCGAATATTCAAATTTATTCAGAAGAAATTTAGATAGCGTAAAGAATTATTTTTCCAGTAATCCACCAGTTCTAGGAAATTTCTGAAAACGATCGAAATAAATATAGTACTCATAGAAATTGAAATGAAACTAAAAATGAAAAAAAATGGAGGAAATTTGGAGAAAACCAAACTGCTTATACCAGTTTTTTTAATCCCTGGCGATAATTAGTGGACGACATCTACGATTCATACTCAAAATCAATATCTTTATAGTATTCTGATCCACTTCGTTCCAAATTTCGATCAGTCTCAGAACCTCATTGACTATTGCTGGCTGGGTGTGATGGCTTTCTAATCTTCAATTGAAAATGACCCAGACATGTTCGATGTGATTGAAGTCTGGACTTCGTGCAAGCCGCTTCATTGAAGTGATTTCGTGATCTTGAAAGAAGTTCCTAACGATATGAGCTGGTCTGGTGTTATCATGCATAAACAAAAATCTTTAACCCATGTTTGCCGCAAAGTGTACAATATGTTTTTCTGAAATGTATGTAACATACCTTTGACCATTCAGGTCCATTATTTACGATAAAAAGATCAGTCTGCGAGTTCAAAGAAATTCCTCCAAACAGCACTATTAATCATCTACCATAACCATAGGTAGATAAAAAGCTGCTCTGGGCATATCTCTCATTCCGACATCTGTACACAAGGAAACGTCGATCGAATTGAAAATGAGAAAATCTTGGCTCACCTGTAAACTAAACTCTCCTCCAGTCCGTTTCTAACCAATCAGTTGAACAGTTGAACAGTTGAATTGTACACCGCAAGACTTTTGCTCATTCTTGTACAAATCCTACCTAGGTCATCTAATACCAATTTAGTAATTCGCGTTGGAATATAACTGAAAACTGAATTTTTCCAGAACAACAAACGTTATTCGTAAACATTGATCAACAACTATTTTCAATATGAGGTGGTTCCGTACAAACTTTCAATTTATTTTTCTCATTGTATTTCTTATGAAAAGATGTGCGCCAAGAAAAAATATCGAATTTTCTTAGTATAGATATATTCTGAAATATTAAAATTCTGCATTAAGTTTTTGGCGCATTGTAGTATGTGAATACTTTTCTTGATATTGGTTATAGAGCACATATAAAATAACCTTTATGAATGACTAACTTAATTTCTTGTGCTATATTTGTACGGGGTGCAAAGGAATAATGTCTGCCAAAATATATTATAATCGATAACGATACGATCAGATCAAAATTTTGCAGGAGACATATAAGTTTCTAAACAGAACAAGAAAATTAATTTGTCGTAATTGAAACACTCAAACCGTATACGGAGTTGTAACTATGATAAGTTAGTTTGTTTTTAGCAAATTATCCCTCAGTGACCAACTGAAGATCAGGTTACAATAGCTCAGCGTGAGAAATGATCGTAGGTGAATAATTGGTCAATTTGCCGGTAAAAGAACTATTATTGGCACTCAAGAGCAGACAGTTCACAAGAAAACACACATTGAAATTGAACAAATATATTAGATCTATTTTCTTCAAACGAAAGCTGAATAAAAATTTATAACAATTTCTAGCGAAACTTGTCAAGTCGACTCTCTGAAACTAATTCAACATGATTAATTAATAATGTTATATGTATATATGTTCAAAATGATTTTAAAGTTACAAGGCTGAAAGTTATTTTACAGAAAAGTTTAAAAGTTTTAAATCAATCAAAAAAGAACATGTAAAATACTAGAATCACTTATCTAGCGAGTGGAGATGTTTCTGATTGTGTTATGGGGATCTAGAACAAAGCTTTTTCCAAACAGAGTATTTTCGATAAAATAAGCCTCTTCCAAGAAGTATATTTGGGTGAAATACAGCTACTTCCAAAAAGAATTTCGGTTCGTTGAAATATAACCCCTCCCAAAAGGAGTAAAGAGTATTTTGGTTAAAATATAACTCCTCCCAAAAATAGTATTTTTATTGGCCAAAACAGTCTCTCCCAAAAAGTATTTGTTCGTCAAAATGCAGCCTCTTCCAAAAAGTATATTTGGGTGATATACAGCTTCTCCCAAAAAGAGTATTCTGGTTGAAATACAGCTCCTCCCAAAAAGCTGAAAAAGGACACAATTATCACCTAATAAAGGAATGATTGCAAATAACTTAAATTACATTACTATATATAGGAAACAGAATTACTTGTTTCAAAACCGAATATGACAATGTTGTACAACGAAATTTTCTGACATCTATCATTGTCAACGGTCACAGAAAAAACTTCAAGAGATTTAATACGAATTTTAAAGAGAAAAGAAAATCAATGGAGAAAAAAAAATTATATTCAGAAATAAAAGTAAGCAAATGAAAAATATGAGAATCAGAAAAAATTCGATATAATTTGCTGCAATGAGAGGTAAGGTACTAAGATGATGAAGAAATTAGCCGCAAAGCTGAAAAAATACGAGATTATGACTAAATAAATCTGGGCATGGTATCTGAGCCGGAAACAGACTAGTTAAGAACAAAAAATATGGACAAGACGTCCTAGGATTCTTCTTGTCCGAAATGCCGAAATCAATATCTGCAAAGATTGCCGTAACCGAAAGTCATCGAAACTAAATGAGATGATGATTACACTTACCTTTTATATATTGGGCGAATACGAGCCTTAGTTTCACAAAAGTGCAAATTCCAAAATCAGAAATGAATCGCTAAGGAATAAAGAATCTATAGCATGCAAAGGAGGGGCACGGAGCACAAAACCAAAAGAACTGACTTGCGTTGCTCAAATACGAAATGATGAAAGCGTGTTAAATCAAAAGTCACATTTTACACGCTACAGACTGAAGGATTATGACTTCCGAAAATATATTACCCTGTAGATTTGGAAGACTTTATCGAGACCCAAATATAGTAAGAGGAAGATTTAGTCAAAAGTGACAGACATATTGTCAAAATGAAAGTTGTTTCGACAACGAAACATATTTGGACTAAATGTAACATGTTTTCCATTGTTACATAATGCTTATTCTTAGAACTGAAAATATGGAGTGATGAATTGAGGAGTTGTAGGCTTTTTACAAGTTACAGTTAGCCAATTTCCAATGCTTGCCATTTTTTCAATTTCAATTTATTATTTTAGTAACATATCTTATATCTTGAAGAGTTTCAGTATTACAGTAAAAGAATGATAATAAATTCATGATCCTAAGAAATTAAAAATTTCATAGTTTTGTGATATTCATCTATTCAAAGCAGGAATGGGCGACGCGCGATATTACCTCGACCATTATTATTCTATAAGATGGAAGGAAAATCTTATTCAATTGCAGTTTTGTAAAAACAGATACCAAATGAAAAAGCTGAATTTTTTTCTGGAATATCCATATTTAGTCCATTCCGCTTGAAATTACGTAAGCTATGGTATATAAATGGTATCTACAGATGGAGAACTCACGGTGCTCCAAATCTAATTGGACCAACGTAATAAGATGTAAGAGAGATTGAATTTTATTTTGAAAATCTAAAAAAGAATCAAACAGTCAATTTCAGAAAATTTATTCGAACTACTTTCATCGCTCCAATTTTGAATGGATAAAAACCATCGTAACTAGAGAAGGATGACTCGAAATGAAAAAAAGTTTCTTTTAAAATTCACTTTTTTAATCAAAATTCGACCGCACTGATTTCAAATAGAAAAAGAAATCATTTTAAATTAATATGTTGCGAACTTCAAAACAGTTTAACGGCGCTGAAGAGGAAAGGATCCCTGAAAAAATATCATTCAGCAGATTTTTTCGACAAGCCAAATGCCTAATCGTATAGATCTTTAAAAGTAACTCACATTTTAAATTTATGCCAGATGACTAGAAAACTAAAAGATGTACAGGATACTCCACAAACTCTATGATAAACTTCAAGAGGTGGATAATGAAGAAATTTTAGGACGAATTTCTGAAACAGCATAGACCGAATCTTTTCAGATTGGCAAATATTAATAAAAAAAGTTTCAGAAATATGATTTTATTCATTAATTTCATCCGTAATTTCCTTCAATAAATTTTCACAACTTTGACAGAATCAAAAATGTTTTCGACATTTGATAAAGAAAATTATACTTAATATTATTTTATCACCATAGAATCGCTCTCGAATCTTCAGTGTTACTTTGTAGCATCTTGTTTGAGTCACAAAACTATAAGCTTACATCATTTCTGCTTATTCTTCCCTAAGGAAAAAATCATTTTCAATTCGAATTATCTAAGGTATCCAAAACAATACAATAATTATCCATCGAGAAAGATATTCTGACATTGTTCTATCAAAGGTAACTCAACATTCTTGATCATCATTTCCAACGAAGATGAGGTTAAATATATTTTATATTTTTCATAATTTCATTTTCACAAACACGACCAGTTTTGTCAGTCTAGTCATTTTTAAGTGGTCAACTACAGGAAATGAATTTACTTATATAGATACTGACCAAATTTCATATGAGTTCATCAGTCAAAACAGGGTGTCCCTCAAGCTTTATGACAAACGTTGATAGGTCATTTCTGAAGCAATTCTGAGACAAATTAGTGAGAACAGCACAATCCTAATTTTTTCAAATTGGAAGATAATCAGCCTCGAAATTTTGATCCACACTGGTCCTGGAATCATAATTTTCGAGAGCTGCAGCGTGTAAAATGTCACTTTCGACTCAACACGTTAGGCTTACATCATTTCGTATTTGAGCAATGCCATTCGGACCATGTAAAACTGTCAATACCACTCTGTGTACTGAACGTAGTTCATTTGATTTTGTGCTCCGTTCCCTCTCCTATGCATGCTATAAATTCTTTGATTTCATAACTACTCGACAGCGATCCATTTCTGGTTGCTGCCTTCCAACAGCTAATTGCTTTTCTGCGAAGAGTTTGAGTTTTCTACCTTTGGGATTATAGTTTTGGAATTTTTTGGACTTTTGTGAAATTAAGGCTAGTATTCGCTCAATACGAGGTAAGTGTAATTATCCTCTGATTAGTTTTAATGACTTTCCGTTACAGCGATCTTTGCAGATAATTGTTCCCGGCGTTTCAGACCAGGAAAATCATAGGACGTCTTGTCCATATCTTTTGTACTTAATTAGTCTTTTTCATTTGATCAAGTTATTGGATAGAGGACCAGCGTAGTTGAAATTAGCATATGTTTTCAAGTAAGTATCTCTTATGGAATATAATAATTCTGCTATTTGATGTATTTCTTCACATTGTATAGTTTTGTCTATAAAACCAGAGGAATATCGTTATTCAAGACAATTTTCCTGATAGTATTCATTTCAATTTTAAAGTTTGTCGGTGACAATGTAATGAAAAAGGCCTTATGGTTCATTGAATTGCAAACTGATAATTTGTGATTTAACTGATTGAGCAAATTATTACTCAATGCTGAACGAAAAATCAGACATATTAAAAAAATCAGGAGTTTACAAAATTGTTTGCAATGAGTGTACGATAACTTATGTTGGAATGACTAGTAGCAAATTCCAACCCAGATATAAAAAAACACTTATTCTCTGATAATAATTCTTCAATTTATGAACATACAAGAAGCAGAAAACATTCAGAAACATTAGATAATATAAAATTTCTTCATGAATTCGACGAAGGAATCTGTTGGAGTGTTTGGAAATCAATTAACTTTGTAAAAACCCAAGAGAACTAGCCGTTAATAGCCAGTTAGACGTTGAAATCTCTCCACTACTTAATATGGAATTAGGCTAGTATTTATATATGTAATTTCGTGTCCTGTAGTTTGTGAAAATTAAATTGTGGGAAGAATGAAAGAAATTCAACTTTATTTTCGTTGAAAATAGATTTCCATGAAATGAATAAAACATCATTATAACTCACTTGATAATCATTTTACTATGATTACGAATGTCACTTTCTATACAACAAGATATGTATTTCATGGCCTCTATGGTAACAAGGCAGAATCGCTCTCGTATGTTGAAAATTATGATTAATGGTGCAATGAGGATCAAATTTTTGAGGCTGATTATCTACGAATTTGAAAGGATTAGGATCGTGCTGCTCACACTAATATGTCTCATAATTGTTTCAGGAATGACCTCTCAACGTTTGTCATAAAGCTCGAAGGACACCCTGTATTGACCTTAACTGATGAACCCACAATCAGGCGAAACGCGTTAAGATTATGTTGAGGAGGAATTTCTGTAGACATAGTTCGGGTATGGATGGATTTTATTACCAACTGTATATTGATGAAATATTTAAAGAATGTTTAGTTCAAGTGTTGCATCCTAAAAGATCTAATCAACTATGTTCGCGGATAAAAAAGCAGAATATTACGTGTTGTATCAGCATTTTTCAAAAGTTCATTTCTTTCTGTTTCCGTTTCCATCAGATTACTCTCATGATATATACGAATAATTTCATTTCCAGCTCCTAGTAGAGTCCATGTTGTATTTTATAACTTTCTCTAGCAATAAAGGACAGCAATATAAAGATAGAACAAATAATGCAGCAGATGGAGACGATCTGAAACATCCATTTCAAGGAAAGCATGTAACAAAACTTTGCTGGAGGATCATATTTGACAGGAAATAACATCATCTGCGACATGAAGATGGAAGTCCTCCATGCGGATGAAGAATATTTTAGTCAGCGAATTTAAGAATCATTTCATAGTGTTTGTCGACGAGTATTATGAGCATCTTAAAATTGATTAGTAAATACGTGGAGACTCAACATCTTCTAATTTACATAAATCATTTTGTGATATAGACATTTCCTTTGTGAAATCAACTGCTTCGAACAGGTGGAATAATTTGCAACCACACGTCGGCTACGCTGTTTATTTTAAGATTAAGAAATACACGAGGTGTATCATGCAAATTGGTTTTTTTTTGTTCCAAATAATCACCATCTTTATCAATGTTTTTTTGTTACTGAAGCTTTCACAACTGAATAACTTAAAGCTACTTGAATTTAGGAATGCTCCCATAGAAGTGATGAATTTCCACATCGATCTCCTTCTCTATCGTAAAACGTCGACCACGTTAATGTTTTTTAAGTAAAAGAACTACAAGAAATCCCACATTGCTAAATCAGGCGAGTAGAGTGGATGTGTTTCTGTGACGTGTCTGAAGATGCAATGTTATCCCGCAAATCCTGACTGAGTGAAGCCATTTTGTGATATATCAGTTGGCTGTCTGTTCGTTGATTTTCAAACTTAATTGCTTTCACTTATCCTGTACTCTGAAAGAATACTGCGTAATGATTGGGGTTCGGTCTGCTTCGTCAATCCTGGCGGATCTGTTTTCCTGTAAGAACAACGAAATATGGAATGTGTGTTTCATCACCTGTTATGATTCCAGACAGAATACCATGACCTCTTTACTCTATCAGCAAATCTTTCATCGTATGGAGCACCAACGACAATCTTTTTCACAAACACCAGGGGAAATCTAACCTAACCCAATCATTTGATAGGTGCATCTTGGATCTTATTCGATCTTAAATCGCACTGGCTCAATATTGTGATGTGATAAACCGGGCATACTAACCCGAGACTCATCAAAAAGCGATATCCAACCTCTTCTTCATTCACTATACCACCGAAACACTGTGATGAACATTCATCAACAAATGCGCACTACAATCGTTCGAGACTTTGATGAAACAAATATCTTTCGCGATACCCTTCGCGTGGAGTTTATATATGTAAACTTGTGACAAGAACAATTATTCAGAAATCCGTCTCATCTGCTTGTTATTGTTCGTTGCTTTCCTTGAAATCCAGTTGCGTGTTCACTGTCTTGATCCATAGAGGGCGGCTCTGGAATGTTTGTACGAGATGCGTCTTTCCTGGAATCGTTGGGGTGTTCCGATGTGGTTGGTTAGGATGCTGAAAACTGATATGCGGCACTGATAAGTTCCTCATGTGGACGAAACTGCAGTCTACCTCTTCGTTTTTCGGCATCCTGCTCAATTGCAGTTATTGTGGATCTTGATGGCTGCGTCCATGGCAGGAAGATTAGAGAACTAGCTCTTGTCAGGAGGGATTATTCATTGATTTACCGAATTTTTAATAATTCCTCTTATCTTAAGGTTAAAAACGTAATTTCGACAGCAGAATCATTAATTACAGACCACGAAAGATATAAATTCATTAACTCCAATCCACAATACCCCGAATTATATTCGTTGATAAAACTTCATAAACCTAATTAACCTTTTAGACCTATTGTTTCTTATGTAACGGCACCTTCATTCAAACTTTCAAAATTCCTTAACGACTTGCTAATAAAACATTGCAATTTTAAATCTAAATTTTCGGTCAAAAATTCATACGAACTAATTGCCAATATCAAAGGTACCATTATACCACCTAATGCCAAACTCATTTCTTTCGACGTTAAGAATCTATTTCCCAACATTCCTCCGAAAGATACGTACTACTTAGTTGAAGAATTATTAGAAAAGAATCATGTCAATACGATCATTAAATCAGATATTCTTTCATTATTACAAATTTGTTCAGATCAAAATTATTTACATTTCAATAACAAATATTATACTAGTGAAGACAGCTTGATTATGGGCAATCCGTTAAGTCTTTTGTTAGCAGAAATATTCAGGAATAATTTAGAGAAATTAATTCATAATCATCCAATTAGTAAATATTGTTTATACTGGTATCGCTATGTAGACGATATCATTATTTGCTTTACAGGAACAGATAGACAGTTAAAATTTTCGAAAATCATATAAATTCATTACATCCAAAAATTGGATTCATAACCGAAATAGAAAGCAATAATTCAATAAATTTCTTAGACGTAACAATCTCGAATGAAAATGGAAAACATGTTCTCGCAATTTACCATAAGCCGTCACATACAGATATTATAATACATAACTCGTCGTGCCATCCGTATCAACATAAAATGTCAGCATTCAATAGTTTTATTCATAGATTGATTAACATCTCGTTATTCCGTTATCACCAGAAAATTTCAACAAAGAATTAAATTTGATTAAACAAATAGCCAAAAACAATGGTTACAATCCCAAACTAATAAATAATATTTTAAATAAAAACAAAGTAGAATCGCATTGAATGAAGTTTGCCATGTCGATAAATTGAAACAAAAATTCAACACCTTAACCTACGTTGGCGTTACAAATGAGAAACTGAAATCATTCTTGAGAAGCAATAATTTCAACATAGCTTTCCAGACTAATAATAGTTTAGGCAAATATATAAAAATAATAAAACCAAATCAGATAAAATGAATAAATCAGGTGCTTATAGATTGAATTGCTATGACTGTGATAATTTCTCTATTGGTAGAACACTTTAATTTCAATATTAAAATATCAGAACATAAACGCAGTTTTTCAAATAAAAATCAGATTCAAATAACCCGAATCATCTCCTAGAAAATACACACTATTTTGACCCACAGTTTGAAATTTTGCATACAGATAATAAATATTGGAAGGTAGATCTTTGGGAAACTTTATAAATCAACAAACACCAACACTCAGGTAGCCTCATCAATGAACAAGTCAGGCTCGCACTTCTTACCTGCACAGAAGGGTAACGTTGGCTGATAAAGGATATACACCTCCATATCTTGCTACCAGTGATGACCTGCTGAATCTACCGTTCCTATCACATACTGAAAACAAGAGCAATGGTCAAGAGAAGAATTACATGGACGACATCACCATGAGATTAATCAACCACACATCGACAAAGAACCTTCCAACAAATGGTAGATGAAAGGAGAACTTTTCTCTGAAAAAGAAGGATTTCTTATGGCCATCCAAGACCAAATCATCGCTACAAACAATTACAAAAAGTTTATAATTAAGAACAGAACATTACAAACAGAAAAGTGTAAAAAATGCTATATAAAATCGTGGACTATACAGTATATTACGTCCGGCTGCGAAAAACTGGCCAATACCGACTATCTTCACAGGCATAATCCAACATTACCCATCAGAAACTTGCACACAAGTACAGACTTTTGAATGCCTTTCAGCCATATTATGAGTATCAACCGGCGACCGTTTTGGAAAATGACTCTATGAGATTATACTACTTTAAGCCTGTTATCACTGACAGAATGGTGACGAATAATAGGCCGGACATAGTGGGGTATGATAAGGGAGCCAGAACAGCAATGCTGGTTGATGTCGCCATATCGAATAATAACAACGTACTGAACAAGTTCTAGGAGAAAAAGTCCAAATACATAGACCTTGCAATTGAGGTCAAGCAGATGTGCCTCCTCGATAAAATAGATATCGTTCCTGTCATGATTTCTTCTACTGGGTTAATACTCAAAAGTTTGTTTGCATGACAGCCTTAAGAAATAAGAATTTCATAAGAATGCTTATATGTAAATGCAGAAAGCTGTATTTCTCGATACATGTAGGATAGTAAAAAAACGTATGTCAAGTATATTGTAATCGAGCCTATTCTCTTTGATCGCTGAATCAGGGACTGGTAAATTATCTTTAGCTAGAAGCTGAGATAGTGCACAAGTCCACGATAAATAATAATAATAATATATGCTATACTGAACAGCTTACATTGTTAGTATGCTAATATAAGTTAATAATTTACGGAACCTTTAAAATCACACGATTAATATACGAGTGAGTGAAAATATGATATATATATATATATATATTTTTTGAAAAGAGAGGATTTACAAAAATTTGAATAATTGTATCTACAATAAGTGCTTATATCTATAATTTTGGTGTGTGTCAGAAAAACACATGTGTGAGCTCAGGAAATGTAACAGGGAACCATAGTATCTTTTATATGATTCAATAAACGAGTGTAAAAACCTGAGGAAAAAACTATTGCACTAGCAATAGCTTGTCTGTTCATGATGATGTGTTACTGTCGTGTGTACATAAAGAGTACCAAAGATTTTTCTGCTTAGCCGCTTCATTATCTCTTGCATTCCATGATTTCCAAAAACAAGGGTGAAAGGAAGGGGGTTTGGGACAGGAATCTGTAACAATGGAAAAAGAAAACCAGCAGAAAAATATTTCAATAATAAAACTTCTTATATGTCTAAACAAATCTGAGAAAAGATTTTACATAGCAAGCAAGGTCATGAAGCAAGGTCATGAAAGATACTAAGGAGATAATAAAAAATTACATAACCTGCGATATTTCTATATGATAGAGATATAAGGAAGAAACAAAAGCAACAAGATAAATAAATTAACATTGAATATTTTCAATATGATCAAATAGTTGTTCAGGACGGACTTCCTGACTTAAGCCTTGAATGCTGATAAACTGTCATAAAAAAGATGTCCATATCATTCATCAAATTCACCTTGCCGCAGATCCTGGCGAGAGGTGAGTGACGACCATAAAGTCAATATTCAAAACGTTGTTGTATCTGAATGAGCGGTGAGGAATTTGAAAACAAAATAGCTCAAATATACTGGGAAAAACTATAACGGCTTTGATGTCTGTGAAGGTGAACAAGATATCGAAATATGTACCACGGCATAGAATACGCGGCAAGGAGAAATAAATGAAATGATGCTCGTAACTAATGCATTTAAATACTTTCAATACCACTCCCAAAACATAGTAGCTTGTTGAACCTTCTTTGTATTCGTTTTAGTCTACTGACATGAGTGGGATACTAGGGTGACCATATTACACCGCAATACTGAATGATGGGACGAACGATGGAAACATATTATATGATAAGGGAATGCATATTTGAAAACGGTTTAGTTGATCGAGTAATAAAGCCAAGAAATTTATTGGAACGTGCAATAATAGAGTCAATACGAACGGTGTTAGATAACTTTGAATCAAGTTAAATAACCAAATCTTTGATGATATTAACAGACTGTGAGGGCACGATGTCAAGAGTATATGTCAAGTTTGAGGGTTGCTGTTGACGGGAAAATTTCATGAGTTTGCACTTAAAACATTCAAGCTCAGTCCATTGAACTTACACCATCTATTAAAAGAATCTAAATTTTCCTGCAAGGAGGTCTGGTCCTCAACAGAACGAATGAACTTCTTGAATCTTGAATCTTGCAATCATTAGCAGAAATCAATAAATACAATCCCTGAACATTCTTTTCAGATCATTTATGAACAACAGGAATGAAATTGGACCGAGGTGAGTATCTTGCCCACTTCTCGACGCGACATAAAATAAGTCAGAAAAGAAACCATCATAAGCATCCCGTAGATACCGATCAGTAAAATAATCATGTAGGCAAGATAAAATATGGTCATGGATTGCATACAATACTTTCAGTTTCTACAAGAAAAATGCTATAACAACCCTATCAAACACTTCCGATATATGAAGTCGACAGGAAATCCACTTTCCATACATGAGTTAACATAATTGGCGAATTAAAAAAAGATTAGTTTCAGTAGATCTACCATACATGAAACCATGTTTTTCATCAATAATAACTGATTTGATACGAGATAAGAGTAGTTCAGATGAGATCTTGTATCTATCTTGAGATGTGTCCTCGCTATTGGTCTAACCTCACATTTTACTACGGTTTCCCTAATCAAATGCTTCATTAGGATCGGAGTATATGAGAATGATATTCCTCAAATTATTGAAAGCTTCCAAAATGAACTCTATAATTTCCATGAGAGCTGTTTCGGTCGATTTGGTTGCACGAAATCTATATTGATTTCCGTTGAGAATTTTCAGGGAATTTATGTAGCTGACAGATCTGATATTTATGGTAGCTTCATCTCCCTTTGAGATAGCTGGCAATACTGAGATTGGCTTACAATCACTTCAGTCGTCATTATTTCTTTTCTCGAATATCGGTGCCATTTCAGCTACTTTGAGTGGCTTAGAGGAAGCCCTTTGTTCAAAGGATAGGTTTATTGATTGGTTTAGTGGGTTCGCTAAGTGGTTCATCACTTTTTCAAGTAAAGTACCTAATATACCATAAATATCTTGGGATATTTTGCTCTTCATTTCTATATAATCTGAACGACTCCAGTAGTATCGGTGAAAACATTGAGCTTCATTGTTTTGTGATTTTATTTTTCAGACGTAGTTAGCTCGTATGAGTTTTGGTTCGAATTTCTGTAGAAAATCTCTATGAGAAACTTGTTCAATTTATACTTTTTTTTCTTTAGTATTTTCTATACCTTTGTGAGAATGCGCTATTATGGTCTCTGTGGATTCTAACTGATTACGTAGTGTCAGTACTTCTGGTGCCTTTATTTTAGTGTTGCTTCTTTCAGATCTGTTAATTTTTCCTCACGAAACCCATAACTGAAAACTATCATATGCAATTTTACAGTTTGTCTCGAATCCCATTTCTATCTCAAAAACTTCGGTACAATCTCAAAATCATGATTTAATTCTGTGTTTAAAGGTCAGAAATATGTAGATCGACAGTTTTGTGAGAATTAAATTCTGTGTTTAATCAGAAGGGGCATGTACTTCATTTTCTTAATTTAGTCACCCTACTGTATCAAATGTCTTTGAAGCCTCTGAATGGTTTCAATTATCTGGAATATTGGTAGAATACTTTTCAATGAAAACAACCGCTGAGCATGACTTCTCAGAGCTGAACAAATGAAACGCGTCACGTGGTGCACCGGAAATCAGCCTCCATCGCTGCATTCAAATTTTGCAATTTCCGATCTGAGTCGTGCTTGTAATTCCGACAGCTAAGTGTGCCTAATATATTTAACTCGAAATTTGTGGCCCTCGAGCCCTTGGAGAGATTGGAATCTGCCCCTCTTAACGTGCTTATGTTATTATTTCATTTATATTCCTCGATTTCCGGGAATAAATTGACTAAGTTATTAACCTGGTAACGAATTTTGAATTTTCCTATTTAAATTTGTATGTACTTTTCCCTTCATTTTAGTCTAATGATTGACGATACTGATTCGACTGTTCCATTGTTCAAACATAAAATAATATCTACGAAGGAGTAATAAGTTCTGAAGAACGAAAATGGTTATTCTGTATTGGCAAGGAACAAAGATATTGAACCGAATTTGTTCAATTGTGCCAAAAATTGTCGAATATATGAAAGCATAATGCTCAACTAACTGGACGCAATAGATTTCTCAAATTCAATACGAAATATCGATTACAAATCTTAAGTAACTCAACCTAACCAAACCCGATTTTTCTCTATATATTTTGCATCACATATACGAGGTATGTTAATAAAGTTCGCGGAAAAGTTCCTGGTCGGTCTAGAAAGTACATAAATAATTGAAAATACCTTATATTCCTTCGCAATAGGCTCCCTCGAACTCGATGCACCGGCGCCACCTTTGATCCCACTGTTGAAAGTACAACCAGAACCCCCCCGATGATAGGTTAGGCTAGATTTGCCGTCGTGATGCTTTGGATTTCCAAAATTCCATCATATCTGTTTCCTTCGAGGTACGACTTCAACTGTGGGAACATATGGAAGTCAAAGGGGGCCAGATCTGTGGAAGTGTTGGAATGCCGTTTTTGGTTGAAAAATCACGAACTGCGAATGACTAGTAGGCCGGAGCATTGTCATGATGAAGCACCCATCCGCGCTCCGCCAATGTGGGTCGTACACGAAACACACGGGCTATCAGACATTTCACAACTTCAATGTAGAATTGTCACGGTTAGAAATAGCCCTTAAGTACCACAAGCGCTCCGCCACTAGTCGACATAATTCATAGATTGATGTATATGTTTCAACGAATGAAATCTAAAAAATTTTCAATTATATTTTCCAACATTATCTTGCAGATGCCATGACAATGTCCCTTTCAGCAATATTTCCCTAAGCCTGCAAATGATAAGAAATGCGTAAGTTTTTTTTTGCCTCGAAATGATAAGAATACTGGTTTGCTGAAGACGGAAATCGGAATTCATTCGAGTTAACTTCAATTGTGCTGATTTCACGACGTTGAATAATTTTGATTATATTCTCCATTGCGGATTAAATATCTTGTGGGAAACCATTACTGGTGTCATATTATTTGAAAATTCACAATTATCGTTAACCTGTTCGTTTGTGATTTTCATAATTGGCGTTGCCGGATTGCTACAAACATTTCAGGCCGCACTACATCATGTAAGTTTCCGTTTCCTTCACTTTTCGTATTTTTATCGTCTCAATAATTTATTGCAGAAGGCCTGTTTTCTTTTTCTCCTTTACCTCTGAGTTGCCAAACTGCGTTTCAGCTTTAACCCAGAGTTCACACTTACCGTTTCTTCATTCTTCATCGTTGATACCTGAAAAATATCACGTGCCTATAACTTTGGCAGTTGGCTGAAAGGACATTGATCACCTGTCATCTGCATGGAAAAACCGCCCCACAGTAACCATATGGAGTAACCAGATCATCATAAGGGCAGATTTTTCCAATTTCATTTCATCATTTTACAACTACATCTACCTGTTAAGAATTTTGGACCACTTATTCCAAGCTTCGGTGCCGCGGAACAGCATAGTTTTGCTATTTCATCTTTACTACTTACCTATCGTTTGCTTATTGTTATATTTGTTTAGATATATACCTCAATTCATTCCGTTTTCATAATTCTTCATTTAATTCAGCTTCTATTCATTATTTCGCTTAAAGAAATTTATAACCCCACTATCGCATGCTGTAACTTGCGTTCTCAACATTTATTGTAACAATCATCCTACTAATAATTGTACTCCGTAATTGAAGATCGCTATTTAACTAGTAACTAGTTGCCCCTCACGACTTTCTTTGTTGGCCTTCTATAACGTTATATGAAGTCCTGTTACTTGTTGGCTGAATAATATCGTCATGGAGAATTGTTGTTTTATACGCTTCAATAAATTTCTGATAGTGGAATTATTCATATTTTTCGAACGACTGTCAAAATTTTTTCTCAAATTTTTCTTCATATTAAACAAGTTCCACGAAAAAATAATATATGGGCGAAGTCAACCCAGATTATTGGGTCCATAATGTTTCTAAACTATCTATAGATCATAATCGGCATCACTTGGAAGACTGAACTAGGCCATCGGGGCTCTCTCGGTAAAACAGAGAGGGAATTTGAGGAAATATAGCAGGTCATGTATTTTCTTTAATATCTCCTTAGTCCTTTTCATGACCTTGCTTGCAATATAAAATCTTTTCTTAAATTTGTTCAGACATATAAGAAGTTTGATTGTTGAAATATTTTTCTTCTTGTTTTCTTCTTCCATTGTCACAGATTCCTGTCCCACACCCCCTTCCTTTCACCCTTTTTTTGGAATGCAAGAGAGAATGAAGCGGCTAAGCAGAAAAATCTTTGGTATTCTTTATGTACATACGACACTTACACATCATTAACAGACAAGCTATTGCTAGTGCAATAGCGACAGGGAAACGAGTTTTCTTCTCAGTTGTTTTTCACTCGTATTGAATCTTATACAAGATAGTATGGTTCCCCTATTACATTTTCTGAGCTCACACTTGTGTTGTTTTCTGACACACACCAAAATTATAGATATAAGCATTTATTGTAAATACAATTATTCACATTTTTGTATATCCTCTCTTTTCAAAAGAATATATACAGGGTGCTTCAACGAAAACAAAAAAGAGGCTATATCTACCAAGATGTTCATTTCTGATCAAAACGCAAAAACGGGTCGATTTTTGTTTCAAGGGAGACATCTTTCGCGGTACAAAACCTGCCTGAAATATCAACCCCCTAAGCGGGGATTGCAATCCCTTGAACATTTTGAATAGGGAAGGTGGGTCGAGTGATAATTCAAAAGAAAGGTGGTATCTTTGTATACATTGCCTTGAACGAATTTCCATTTTAAATTGAAAACTGTAAAAGATACTGGTTGAGCAACTGAAAGATAGGGAAGACTATTTACCTGAGACTATTCAAGTTTCAGTGAAGTAAAATGGAAGAAATCCATGCTGATCAATGAAAGTTATCATCAAGTACCATCCTAATCTTGAATTTCAACCTCTAGAGCAGGGGTGAGCACCCTTGAACATTTGGAAGAGGGTAGATAGGTCGAGTGATACCTCGAAAGAAAGGCATTATCTTTGTCTGCAGCCCCGTGAACGAATTTCCATTTTTGATTGAAAACTGTAGAGGATACAGAGTGAGCTACTGAGAAAAAGAGGAGACTATCTATCACCCTGAGTTATTCAAGTATTAGTGCAAAAAAATGGAAGAGTTTCATTCCAGATCAAAGGCTGTCATCTCTGATCTAAATGAATCTATTCCAGTTTTTCGCACTTATACTCCAATAGTCTTGGGGCGATAAGTCTTCCCTATTTTTCAGTGGCCCACTCTGTCTCTTCTACAGTTTTCAATCAAAAATGAAAATTCTTTCACCGGAATGCAGACAAAGATAATACCTTTCTTTCGAGTTTTCACTCGAACCATCTACCCTCTTCCAAATTCTCAAGGGTTGTCACCCCTGTTCCAGGGGTTGAAATTCGAGATGAGGATGGTACTTGATGATGACTGCCATTGATCAGCATGGATCTGTTCCATTTTACCTCACTGAAACTTGAATAGTCTCTGGGAAATAGTCTTTCCTATATTTCAGTTGCTCACACTGTATCTTTTACAGTTTTCAATTGAAAATGGAAATTCGTTAAAGGCAATGTAGACAAAGATACTGCCTTTCTTTTGAGTTATCACTCGATCCATCTTCCTTATTCAAAACGTTTAAGGATTGCAACCCCCGCTTAGGGTGTTGACATTTCGGGCCAGTATTGTACCCCAAAAGATGTCCTCCTTGAAACAAAAATTGACCTGTTTTTGCGTTTTGATCAGAAATGAATATGTTGATATAGATATAGTTTCTGTTTAGTTTTCGTTGAATATATATATATATATATATATATATATATATATATATATATATATATATATATATATATATATATATATATATATATATATATATATATATATATATATATATATATATATAGATCACCTCTGATTATATAAAGATTTCCAATATCGAAATCGAGCCAATGCATCAAGGAGATACATATAAATATCTTGGATTTTGTCAAGAGAAGACAATTAACCATAGCAGCACTAAAGAAAATATTAGAAGTTCATATTACAAAAGACTAAGAATTATCATCAAGAGTCATTTAACTAGTAAAAACCTTTTCAGAGCTATCAACTCCTATGCAGTTCCTATTCTTACATCTTCTTTTGGAATTATTAAATGGTCTAAAACTGATCTAAATGAATTACAATGTCAAACGAGGAAAATGCTCTGTAAATATCATAAGCACCACCCAAAGTCAGCTGTTCAGAGAGTTACACTACCTAGACATCTTGGAGGTCGTGGATTAACTGATTTGAATAATCTTCATAGTAAACAGATTTTTCATCTACGTTCCCATTTTCATGATAAACAGAGAACGTCTAAATTACATGATATTGTTGTTACTTCAGATTATAATCTTACACCTCTGAACTTGACAATGCAAAAGGTAGATTTTGATATATTTGATGATAATTCTAAAAGAGAAAGTTGGATGCAGAAGGAATTACACGGAAAGCACCCTAAAGAATTGAAAAATGATTATATTGATGAAATCGCATCGAATAAATGGTTAGTATCTGGAGAATTGTTTGCTGAAACAGAAGGCTTGGCAATTGCGATCCAGGATCAGGTTGTTTTCACGAGGAATTATAGTTTTTCATATATTATCATCTTGCTCAGTCCTTGCTTCAACAGATTATTTAGAAAGACATAATGCCGTCGCTAATATTATTCATTTTGATCTAGGAATGAAACATGACCTTATTCCCAAAAGAAAAAAATTCCACAAATATGAACCTGAGATTATTTGTGAAAATGACAAATATAAACTTTATTTTGATAAAACAATTCTTTGCAACAGAGCTGTAAAACACAATAGACCAGATATCATTCTTACTGATAAACAGAATCAAATAACATATATAATTGATATTGCTATACCCGACACACATAATATACAAAATAAATACAATGAAAAATTTCTAAATATATGATGCTTGGCGACGAGATTAAAAAATGTGGAAAATGAAGAAAATATTTATTCTACCGATTATTATTTCCACAACAGGTGTTATTCCTAGAAATCTTCACAAAAGTATTGAGATTTTGGGTCTGAAGAAAATTTGTTTGAACAGTTACAAAAATAACAGTCATCAAATCTTGTAATATTCTTCGTAGGTTTCTTTCCGAAAATAATGATGAGGTAGTGTCATAGGTTTTCTCTTTAGTTTATACTGCTCAGAATCTCATTTCATATTTTATTTATTTTTATATGAATGTAATATAATTAACTGACAATTTTGTCATATTTATATTCAGAGCAGTATTCTATTCGATCGTTCACCACTTCACACAAAGGAAACTATTAATGAGTAACATTCAGTGTTACTTGACTAAGGTCCGTACACTGGATTTTTCCGGGGAGAAAGCCTCTGACACTACTCGTTGGTACATTGATATCATTGTCTGATGATGCTATAGTATGTATATATTCTGGTAGATTGATATATTCTCATAACATTTAACGTTATCCTAATATATAATTACTGCAGGATATGTTTTGATTATAATCATTGCCTGGCAATGGTATTAATTACCGGGTGGTGGATTTATATTTTTTCATGAAATCAGTTTGATTGCATGAACAGATATATGGGCAACTCGTCGGGGTAAAACCCCCTATATATATTCCGTTATATATTTTCTTTTCGTTGTACCTATTTGCAGAAAATAATTTTCGTGATTTCATTGGTTGACTTAGTGCTAGGAAGTAAACCAAATCACGTGGCGTCCATTTAACATCCTAATAATCAATTACGTTTTTACCCAGCCCTACTCTACCGAATTTCGAGCAAGCAGCCTTCCCAGTATCTGAATTTCAAGCGATTTGGTACTCATTTTAAGCAATTTCTTTCATAAGAAGAAGATATTGTGACAGTATACTGCGTTGACTGTCTGACCTGCTGGAACGCGTTCGTGGTGTACAACCTCATTAATATCGAGAAATGCGATGAGTATTTCACCTTCAATTTTGACATTCTAGCTTTCTTGAGGCGCTTACCCCCCTTTCTCTACCCACTGCATGCTCTGCCTTTTGGTCTCAGAGAGAGATATTATGTCTTGACAGATGGACAATCGGAGCTCTTTCTGCTCAACTGTGAGCACTTTAAGAACTATTTCCGCACACAGCTTACGCATCCCTAAATCTTCGTGTAGCATCTACCGGATCGTTTCCTTGTTGGCGCCCAACTCGTCTTTCAACAATCTGAGGCTTACCCGACGGTCTCCGAGCACTCGCGAGCGCAGCCGATCGAGGTTTTGTGCGTTAGAGAGGTGGAGGGAGCTCCCTCGCGCGGATCATCCTCACTGACTCTCTGCCGGTTCTGAATCGCTTTGCCCAATCGTAGACAGCTGATCTTCCTTATACACGTCGGTTAACTGTTTCATAATTTCCACAGAAGTTTCACCGCGTCTCAACAAAAATTTAATCACTATTCTTTGCTCAGTTATTTTATCACTCATCTTCACGTTGGTGGGTCAAAACAGGTCGACGTTTAAAGAAAAATAAAACACGAAGTATACAACCTATCAGCACGAAACTTGCACAGGCTGACGTAGAAATGAAATCCGTTTCGAATAAAACCAATGCGTACGCTGCAGAGTGACCAACCGCCGCAGCATTGCCAACTTCCTCAAACTTAATTAACATACCTCGTACATTATTTCTACATATTTAAGAACTTTCTCTCATATTGCCTCACACATCCTTATGCTAAAGCAGTTTTAAGTGTTTTTTTATAAATACTGACTATTCCAATGCAAAGGGATACATTCAATTTGTAAATCTTAACTTTCTCCAATTGAGCTAGCATAAGATAAGATCAAAAAATTTAAACATTGATTCAAAGAAACAAATTTTTCAACCACGCTTTCGGCATAGAAGTTCATCATCAATAACTCAAATTATAATTCATGAAATCCCAAATTTTATTTCTAAAAATATATATACTTCCGAAAGATCGATACAGACAGATCAATAGTTTCAAATTCTTAATTTGTACTTAACTATTCTGATTCAAAAAGATTGAATAATAATCGAATAAGATTCATGAATTATAATTCTCTAAACCGAAATGAGCAACAAATATGAGCTCGAAACAGCGAAATGGAAGAATTACTTTTCTGAAGTATATTAATGAAAAAAAATGAAATAAATTAGTAATAAAATAAAGGAACACTGCTGAATATATAGAAATTTCAACCTACTTTTATGATTGGCCCATACATAAATTTTTCGAATA
Source organism: Cryptolaemus montrouzieri (assembly GCA_013387265.2). Lineage (NCBI taxonomy): Eukaryota > Metazoa > Arthropoda > Insecta > Coleoptera > Coccinellidae > Cryptolaemus > Cryptolaemus montrouzieri. The sequence continues at coordinate 51,589,703 of JABFTP020000001.1, read as the reverse complement.
AATACAAATTGACCAAAATTCACACAATTTGCCTACCAGAAAGAATAATTATCTTCTGAATTGAAGTGTCATAGTGAAGAGCAGAAATGAGATACAAACATCCATAAATTTGGAAATTACGTTATAAATCTTTATAAACAATACAATGATGTTAACGATGTCAGTCTCGATACAATTGTTTCTTGTAACTGTTAATTTTCTATTGCTATTTGCTATTTCATCGTTAATTTCCTCATTCCAACAAGTTTTACTTTCTAGAACTATCTCTCACTAATGTTCCACACATCTCCGTAACTGTGCTAAGTACTTTTCTTTTGAATTCTAATCATAAATCTTCCACATCTTTGTCTTTTAATTCCTTGCCTATCTCCAATTTGCATATTCTGAATCTGAGAAATATTCAAAATGTCTAGACTGAGTATAGAAAATCTGTCTAAACATGCCTTCAATTTGAATTTTCTATTCTTCAATTATCCTTTTTCAATTCATGTTCTTGTGCAATTTCATAATATAACCGAAAATGAAAATGAAAAGAAGAAATTGCATAAAAACAACTTCATATTTCCATATTACGTCATGAACATACAGATTTTACACAATTATGATTATGAAATACCTATAGTATAACTACATCAGGAAAACATAAATCACCTTTAACAAAAATTTTCAAATACACCATTCTTCAGGTAGTACTTAAACTTTCCCCAAAATATAATTTACATAAGTAGAGAAAATATTTCTTGTGACTTTGATAACTCTTGGATTTAACGTTGTGGTGTGTAAAATGAAATTTCGTTATGCATTTTATACAGATTTGAACATCATGTGTCCCACAAACTTCAAACACATATAAAAGAAAAACCTGCAATTTCTAATCTATAAGAAATAACTGTTATTGAGATGACATACAGAAAAATATCTGAGTATTCAGAAGTGTCCCAGATGATAGGTTAAATATTATTCTTAATTTAATTTCTAACTTATTTACAGTGGATCAATTGTCTATATGTTCTCGCATCCGGTGAATCTAAAAATAAGTATTTAAAAAAATAACCACTACGTATGCATTGAAAGTACCAACTCACCTTCAAACCTTTGACAAAATGATCATTGCCCTGAAAAATAGATGATTCACATTTTCTATATATTTCTTTCTCAATTGTCGAATATATATGTGGGTCAATCAGCAATCTAACCTTAATTTCTTTGGTTGAAACTTGAATATTGTCAAACACATAGAATCTCATTCACTTTTATTTTTGGATAGTTGTAGAATAAGAAATGTACTTTATCTTGAATAAAATGAAACAAAAATTCAATTTAGAATGCACACAGTCTTACTGACATTCAGTTTGAAATATCTTAATACAGATATAGCCTTTAATGAATAGCTTTCAATATTCATATCATACATGCTCAAAATGACCTAACGAAAACTGGACCGAGTTTCTTTCAGGAAAAATATAATTATGCAAAAGAGCTCAATACCTTTTAAAGAATATTCCATTACTTTGTAAAAAAGTCTCAACTGCTTTGTCGAAGAATCCTAGTGATTCCAGGAACTCTTTCAACGCATAGAGGTTAGAGAAACTATGAATAAAAAATTAAATATGTACATTTTCAATAAATTTCTTGAGCATGCTGTAATAAATATACATTAAAATACATGAATAAACCTCAAATTACATTCACTCACCCTTAAATCGTTATAGAAAATCTCCCCAACTTCTTTTCATTATTATATTCCTATTAATTACATCATTTGAGTTATAATAATCTCAAAATGTTAAATTTTGAAAGTTTTAATTTCCTTCCTTGAACAAAATATGTATAAAATGGACCAGATAAACATCAAACTACATTCACTTACCTTAAAAATTTTATTTCAAGATTCGTGAAACTTAAATAAAAATCGAGGTAATTTATTTTGACAGATCGAACATAAGACTAATTGAAATATTGTCTGTACACATGGATTCTTTATTTCGTCTTATTTTCTCATTCAGAAGAGAGAAAACACTATATTCTAGATGTTGGTAGTACTGAAACTATGTTGGTGAAAGTTACTGACTATTTCCATCTCAGTGTTCTCATTCGGAAGAGAGAGAGCATAAAATTCTACACGTTGGTAAAACTGACTTTCTGAGTACTAAATCCGAGGAAAGCAGCTGTGCCGGCGACATTGACTTTAACTTTGGCGCGTTTATTAGGCTGACCGCCTAATCGAGCTTGGATTGCGATCGTAGGGGCGGTAGGAGAGGTGGTTGGCCCGGCCCTCGTGTTTTCCGGTCTTGTTTTGAAAATCTTGGTCTCAAAAATTGTCTCAAAGTCGAAAATTAAGTCATGAAGTAACGATTTCTCTTCTCGGACCCGATCTCGAGATATGAGGGCTACGTTCGACACCCGAATCCTTTCTCTCGCTAACCCCGTATAAGTAGGGCGGATGAAAGGAGAGCCTTATTTTGACAGCTCGACGTTCGTTAATTTCTTTAATTTCAGGCCGTCAGAGATTCTCGGAGTGAGAAAAATAGTGCGAAATTTTCCAAAGTCTGCTTATAACCCTTCGTTGGATCGAAGATTTTCCAGTTTTCCTGGGGTTTAACGGAAATGAAGCTATCACGGCGCAACATGCGAAACTTGAGGTTTTCTCTTTGTCCTGATTTTGAAACGATGGAATGCGATAGAAAAATTTGTAAATACATAAAAGTCCGAAAAACTATTTCCTCCACTCGTGGAAAGTCGGAGACCTTTCTTATTTTCGCTTTTTCGGGATTTTTTCCGGAATTTTTGGCTCGATCGATTGTTCTGATCGAAAGATTAACATTTTAATTTTTCAGTTGTCTTGGGTATCGCCCATGGAGGGCCCTTCCTTGCCATTCATGTACCAGTTCTTGCTTGAACAGGTTCAGCCAGTCTTCATCAGGCATGCATACAGCTAGATAAAGAGGCGAGTTTTTGTTTTGGAAGTACTATTGTAGGCTGTGGACCTGTTTATTATGACTTGTGTCCAGACACATAAGGCCTCGTCCCACCGAATGCCTTTGTATATAGAGGCGGTTGACCGATGAGTGTGGGTGATGTATCCCGTACTAAGTTAACATCGTCCTTATTTTTGTATCCATCGCCTCGAGGTTGGTTACAGACCAGTTTAGTACTCCAAAGGTGTATGTTATATTCGGTAGGGCCCAGCTGTTTATGGTATTGAACATGGCTTTGGAGCTGAGTTTACTCTGTAGGATGAGTTTCACTCGATGGAATAGTTTCTCTCTGAATCCAGATTTGCCCTCAGTTGTTCGGATATCTAGCGCTTGTCGGATGCCGAGGTATTTGTAAGAGCCTTCTGGGCCTAGCGTGGGGATTTCAATGTTGTTGAGAAGTACCATGGACTCACAATTGACAATCTTTCCTCTTTGGACGTTCAGAACCTCACACTTATCAATCTTATCAAGTTGACTCTTCGTCTGAGCGGAGTTTGAGGTATAGAGTTTGAGGTCGTCCATATAAAGTTGATGTGCTGCTCGGCATCTTAATCTACGACGTAGCTGTTCTCATTGCCGTTGAGCAGTGTGCTTAAGGGGAGCCAAGCCGAACCACAATGGACTTAGAGTGTCGGCCTGAAAGATTCCACGCTTGATCCTTAGTTCTTCAGTTGTTATCTCACCTTTTTTGTGTGAAGTTTCAAAGAAGTTCGCCAGGTTTTCATGAGGTGCTCCAGCAAATTGACTATGCAGTACGCTACTTCGTGCATTCCTTACACATCAACAAGCCACCTGTGAGGGACAGAATCATACGCCTTCTTGTAATCGATCCAGGCTAGCGAAATAATCCAAAGTTTCTTCCGAGCTGGTTTTGTTATGATGCTGTCGACCACCAGTAGCTCCTTGCAACCATTGGTTCCCATGCGGCGCCCTTCCTTTTCAGGGGATAAGATGTTATTCTTTTTGAGGTACCTGTTCGTGTGTAAAGTGATGATTCCAGAAAGTACCTTCTAGATGGCCAGCAAAAATGGCCTATAATTTTTCGAATCTCGACTGTTATTGCCCTTTGGAATCATGGTAGTTATGACTAGGGTGAAATAATCTGGTATAAGCGTCAGGCCTTTCAGAGCCTCTTGGAAAAGTGTGGCAAATTTGGGGTAATTCTTCTAAAGGTCTTCCACCAGTAGTTATGGCTTTTGCCCTGTCCTGGAGCTGCCTAGTTATTCGTTCATTCAGTACAACAGAACCTCCTCACTGAGTATGATTATATTGTCCATTTTAGTTTTTAATTTCTTCTGATTAACTTCCTCCAACTAGTATGCATCAGTATCATATAATACATCGCGAGACCAGATTTGGTTCCAAAATTCTCTCACCTCAGATGGGTTCGAATTAACCTCCTCTTTCTCCGCCCTCTCTAGTTCTCTAAAGAATTGCTTTTGGTTAGTATGGTAGAGTTTGTTATTTCTTATTCTCTTGGTGCTTTCGTTGTATCTTCTTATTCTGCATCCTAACGCCTTCATTTTTCTTTTCAGGGTATCGCATATAGTATATAGTTTCTGCCTAAGGGATGGATCCCTTGGATTCTTATATACATATATAATACTCGACAGGAATTTACGGTAGCATCACGCCTTATACGGAGGACCGCTCGCGCTGACCGAGCAGCATTTTCAAAACGGTTAAACGTATAGGAAATCGTTTATGCACAATTTTGATGTAATTGTATGCTTAACTACTTTTTCTTTTCTTAATAGATGCAAATACCATTTATCCCATAGAAAACGTAATATTCGTGAAGAACTGTGGTATAATCTGGAATAGAAACTTGGGTTTGAAAATTGGAATGAGAGTTTTTGAAATTTTGACAGAATAATGCATGTCAAGTATATGACTCGATATATTTCAGAAAAAAAGGTTATAACCAGGATATCTTAAATCATAAACTGTAATTATTTTCTACCCGAGTTCAGTTATCACTTTCACCGCATTTTCAGAGAGGTAAATATTTAATTCCCACCCAATATCAAGTTATTGAAATTCACAGAACCCCTTTTTCAATTGATGATATTGGATGCGATTGTGAATTCCACCATAAATACTCTAATCTAAATAGACTCAAGATGCGAACATTTCCTTCAGCACCAATAAAAGCATTTACTCATTCCGAATCAGAATAATATACGCATAACTTGAACAATTTCACGATTTTATTTCTCATTTTAGATTCAGCAGCGTCATATTCCAGGGAATCGATAACATCTCTTATGGGAACAGGAAATTGCAAGAAACTTATGATTCGAAAATCTGCGAAGTATTTTCGTGATATAATATTCTTTCCTTCCGGTAAATTTCCCATGATGACTTTAACGACTTATTGAGCGTGTCACTTTTGTCATCTGATGAGTTTCTCTCTTATAAATGTAACGTGGAAAGAATTGAAGCCATTTGTCAACTTTCCCAGTATATCCCATAATGTCTTGTGTGATTTGTTGCAAAATTCAGCAAAATAAAATTCTTAGAGAATGTTTGCGAATTTGAAGAAATGATGCCTTGAATAAGAAGGTTTGAGAAACAATAAAATTATATTTCCATTTCCATAGTGTGGCTGGAATGCTATTCGTTAACATTAATTGAGAACAGCTGGATCGATTTGGTTATTATCTTATCTGTTCCAAAATATTGAGCAAAGCCCAAATTAGATTCTTATGAAGGAAAAATTGAGAAAGTGAGATATGGAGAAATTATAAAATGAAAGTGAAAATTAAATATGAAAACTCGATTAAAACTAAATATAATTAGAAAGATGGAAAATTTCTATTTCGTGTCTGTTTCATAGGTTTGAGTACCAACAAAGTTTCAAAGAGAAAGAATCATATATATCAAATTCAAAAACTTTGAATAAACTTTCTATTTTTCATATTCAGTTTTCGAATGAAAGAACGAGAATTGATATCAAAGCAAAATCTAAAAAAAAATATTGCCTAATGTCAAATTTTGATGTGAGTTAAGAACACAATCGGGAGAATGCAAGAATATAGAATGGATAAATTTTCAGAACGCGCCAAACCTATCAAGATCGACCCTAAACTGTAAGCTCATGAAAAAAGAGAAAAGTGTGAACCGGTCGTAATTTTCAATATGATTCTCAAGAAACCGGGAGAAAAAACCTTAGAAAAAAGCCCGTCTCACCCATCGCCGATAAATTAGTAACAACTAGTCTGTAAGTGTATTGTGAACGAAAAATGGAAACAGAATGATTGTGCTTACATTTCATCCTTCACTCAAATCAAGACATTGATTGGTAGATATGGGTGACGAAATGGCATAAATCTGAAATATAAAAAGAAAAATTGCAGAAGAAACGTGTTATTATTGAGTAGATGATGACGATGAATGTTTCAACCCATATAAGAAAAGGATTGGATGCTCGGTGTGAATGTTGAAAACTATTTGGTTGACATGATGTTGAACAATTCAAGACAGAATGACTTATAGTTTCCCCCAGAACAACAACAGAATTCCTCTCAAAAATAATACTATGGCAACATGCATAGCCCATTCTAAAATGATTGAAGTTACAGTTATTCTTTCATCCAAGACCGAATTCAGGAAAATTCTCAAAACAGGTGGACTTCGAATTTTTCGGATAATTGGGGTTTAGTTAATGTTAGAATTTATAGTTCTCATAGAATAATTCAATAAGAAATCAATCCTGTGTACATGAGCTCTATTCAGCCAGACGAAACGAAAATACTCAGCTGTAGAAACCAAAGCCAAAGCAGCAGTTCGAAGAGTGTGAACGTCTGTTACGTGGACCCAGATATTTGTTTTTGTAGAATATTATCCCTTCTTTCAGCTCAGGTTATTGATATGTGATTCAAAGGTTCTCTTGTTCTTATTGCACGGCGTCTTTATGTTGGTGTTGTCATTCTTGTAGAAAGTTTTTAATGAAGTTTGCTCGACTTCTATAGAGGGCACTAGGGATTTCAGTACCAAATGACTAAAACCCAGTTCTCTTATGAGCAAGACATTCAAAGAGTATATGTTCCGTTGTTTTATAATTTCTTGGGCAACCATGGCATCGTTTGGCAGTCTCATCACGTTCATCATGTTCCACTAGTAGGCCAACTACCATCCCGATAAACTTCTATTGAAATTTTCAGTCCTGTGATAATCAGAATATATTCTGGTTTCATCGGCTTAACATCTATTTTTCAGTAGCTCACTCTGTATCTTCTACAGTTTTCAATCAAAAATGAAAATTCGTTCACGGGAATGCAGACAAAGATAATACCTTTCTTTCGAGGTATCACTCGAGCCATCTCCTCTCTTCCAAATTTTCAAGGGTTTTCACCCCTGCTCCAGGGGTTGAAATTCGAGATGAGGATGGTACTTGATGATGACTGCCATTGATCAGCATGAATGTGTTCCATTTTACCTCACTGAAACTTGAATAGTCTCAGGGAAATAGTCTTCCCTTTCTTTCAGTTGCTTACCCTGTATCTTTTACAGTTTTCAATTGAAAATAGAAATTCATTCAAGGCAATGTAGACAAAGATACCACCTTTCTTTTGAGTCATCTTTCGACCCATCTTTTCCATTCAAAATGTTCAAGGATTGCAACCCCCTCTTAGGGGGTTGATATTTCAGGCAAGTTTTGTAACCCAAAATATGTCCTCCTTAAAACAAAAATTGACCTGTTTTTGCGTTTTTATCAGAAATGGATATCTTGGTAGATATAGCCTCTGTTTAGTTTTCGTTGAAGCACCCTGTATATGCTACAACCACAACAATCTGATACGATGAGAATAGATTCGTTTTCCAGGAATCGAAGCCCTGATATGCAACCTGACTCATGGATGTAAATCAGACTGGGCTCCTTTCAGACCACTATTTCGAGATTTATATAAATTTGTAATGAGACGTGTGAATCCATCTATAGCTTCAGCGTGCGAAACGTGAGAGAATTTCCATCTGACGTATCATTTTCGATGTAGATCTGAAGATAATAAGCTCCATTAGTGATATGCGGTGGAGGCGTTATCTTATGTAAAACGCAATAAATTACTCATAAATTCATAAAAAATGAGGACACAATTTGTATATTTATTGCCAAGTGCGATTGAATTTAACATTTAGAACGAAATTAATTCATTTCTCTCTAAGCACCATACAGAAAAATGAGCGACGTTGAAACTATCTCTAGGTTGTTACTGCTTCATAATTTCTTTTTTTTTTAAATTTATATTACTATTTTTAATCCGATGAATACTTCTCATATTGTTTTAACATTTGAACTTTGGAGCGTTTACTTGATAATCCATAATTGTATAAAAAAATTAAAATCAAGGATTTCTACTGGAAATTTATTGAAGCGTAACGGTTAGTGAGAAGATTGAGATTACAGGGTGCTTCAACGAAAACAAGTCAATTTTTTGTTTCAAGGGGCACATCTTTTGGGGTACAATACTTGCCTGAAATATCAACCCCCTAAGCGGGGGTTGCAATCCTTGAACATTTTGAATAGGAAAGATGGGTGAAAACTGTAAGAGATACAGGGTGAGCAACTGAAAGATAGGGAAGACTATTTCCCTGAGACTTTTCAAGTTCAAGTTTCAGTGAAGTAAAATGGAACAGATCCATGCTGATCAATGGCAGTCATCATCAAGTACCACCCGAATTTCGTTCGAATTTCAACCCCTAGAGCAGGGGTTGAAATTTTGGAAGATGGTAGATTGGTCGAGTGAAAGCTTGAAAGAAAGGTATTATCTTTGTCTGCATCCCCGTGAACGAATTTTCTTATTAAATTGAAAACTGTAGAAATACAGAGTGAGCTACTGAAAAATAGAGGAGACTATCTATCGCTCTGAGTTTTTCTAGTATTAGTGCAAAAAAATGGAACAGACTCATTCCAGATCAAAGGCTATCATCTTTGATTTAAATCAATCTATTCCAGTTTTTCGCACTAATACTCCAATAGTCTTTGGGCGATAGTCTCCTCTTTTTTCAGTGGCTCACTCTGTATCTTCTACAGTTTTCAATCAAAAATGAAAATTCTTTGACGGGAATGCAGACAAAGATAATACCTTTCTTTCGAGTTATCACTCGATCCATCTACCCTCTTCCAAATTTTCAAGGGTTATCACCCCTGCTACAGGGGTTGAAGTTCGAGATGAGGATGGTACTTGATGATGACTGCCATTGATCATCATGGATCTGTTCCATTTTGCTTCACTGAAACTTGAATAGTCTTCCCTATCTTTCAGTTCCTCACCCTGTTTCTTTTACAGTTTTCAATTGAAAATAGCAATTTGTTCAAGGCGATGTAGAAAAAGATACCACCTTTCTTTTGAGTCATCACTCGGTCCATCTTTTCTATACAAAATGTTCAAAGATTGCAACCCCCGCTTAGGGGGTTGATATTTCAGGCAAGTATTGTAGCCCAAAAGATGTCCCCCTTGAAACAAAAATTGACCTGTTTTTGCGTTTTGATTAGAAATGAATATCTTGGTAGATAAAGCCTCTGTTTAGTTTTCGTTGAAGCAACCTGTATTACAATGATGATAAATTATTTAATGAATAATTAAACAATTTAAGGAACACTGGGCTGGAGTTTGCTGAAATATAATTGATCAGAATATCTTGGACATATGTTTCAAGTTTTATTCATGTTCGAAAATCAAAAAAATTTTACTATGTCATGGTTTTTTTGTTATTCTCAACATGGAGGCGATACCTGTCATGCCACATCTGTGGCCGCCCAAGATGATTTGATGTGTGTTCACTGGCTTCATGAAAGAGCCAAATCGTAAGTTATCAGAAAGATGTTCGTTGGAAGCGAGTTCCACAGCACACTAGCCATGTAAACCAAGGGATTTTCACAGAGGTACGTGGCTGAGCTAGTTTGGCCATCCGCTCATGAAAGTTTTCTGCAAGTCTTTCGTATGAAGAAAGGAGTTTTATATAAATCAGGTTGATAGAATAGAGAGTTTGAGAGCCTAACGTTTATCTCCTCGAGTTTTTTCGGAACCAATTCTGCTGCCATTGTATTCTTTAGTAAACAAATATTTTAATCAGGAAATTTTTCCAGACAACCTAAAACTGGCTAGAATAGCACCTGTACATAAAAAGAGAGATAAGCAGGACTTAAAGAACTACCGACCAACTTTGGCGCTGCTTGTCATTTTTTAAGCGTTTGAGACTCTCTTTACAGAATTATATTTTATGAAGATTCAAAACAAAATGGCTGTCACGCCACAATCGTGCCGCCTAAGATGATTTGATGTGTGATTTCAGTCGCTTCGTGAAGGGGCTAAATTGTGAGGTCTCGAAAAGATGTTCGAGCTAGTCGGACTGTCCGCCCATGAGAGTTTTTTGCAAGATTTATTCTTCTTTGGAAGCTGTTCTGTGAAAAAGAGAAAAATTTAGGCGCACTGCACTCATATGGACACTATCCAATATATGTCCTGAATGTTTATGTGCGGAACCTCACACATAAGAACACTATTCCAGACCAGGTCACCTTAGTGCCTGTATAAAAGCATCAACAGTGATGGCGTAGAGTACCACACAACCCAGCAGAAGAAGATTTGGCAATGTTTGACACACGGACATGCCAGTAAACTCCGGTGTTGACTGTGATACCGAGCAGATGCATGTTCGTTTCTGAGGAAATTTGATGTCCTTGCATGATTAGAGGAGGTTCACTAGTAGAAACTTATGTGCAGAACGTTGTTGATTGTATCTTGTTCGCGTTTCAATAGATGAAGTTCAACGGCCCCACTCCGACATCTTTCCCAAGTCTGAATTCAGTGACATGCTTGTTTGTATCTGTGTCGGTGTCTCCTCATCAGTTATAGGATGCTGATTAGAAAATGAGGACACCAGGGTACAGTCGTCCGCGAACGCAAATATTCTGCTTTTTGTAGAGTGGAGCAGATCATTAATTCGCAACAGAAAAAAGTTGGCGAGATAAGGAGCCTGGTGGAACTCCTGCATTAACTGAAAAAGATTCACTCGTTACACCATCAACCATCACCTGAATTGATCTACCGAAGAGAAACCTACTAATCCAACCACGGAATTTGCGTAAAGTCCATGTGAGATTATTTTATTCGTCAGTGCTGCCTGGTGAACAATGTCGAAGGCCTTGGAAATATAAAATCATTGTCTCTTGATTTGCCATGCTTATCAATTGTTGATGTCCACAAATGCGTAAAGTATGCAAAGAGGTCACCAGCTGATCATTGTCTACGAAAACCGTATTGTCGATATCAATCTCAAATATTACAACTTGCTAAATTATCGCTATATGTGTAGACACATTGAAAAACTTTTATTCAAGAAACAAGATTCAACCTTCTGAAGAATAATGAATATTCTTCCTTGAAGGAGCTTGTTTTCCGATTCACCCTTCACAATCATCGTCAACCAGGGTCACACAGCAACGGTACAGCTTGGTCAGATGTCATGAATAGAGGCAAAAGACTGCAGTTTCGGTCTCATTTGACCTCGTCAGTATTGCATACCCATTCACAACATCGGGCCAGACTGCCACCTACTCGTCCAATGAGTTGGAGCGCAACAACACATGTAAATGTTATTGCGCCCTTCAACGAACCGAGACAGAGGCCATTCGTCAGAAGTTTTAATTGCTGGTTTAAATTCGCCAATAAAAATTAGTCTAATAACATGTACCACAAGTCAATCATCAGTATAGCTGTTGTGCGATGTAATCAAACTATCTGCTATAATTTGGATCTAGCAAACAAATTTGGAAATTACTTATTCAACATTCTGCGGAAATATGACTATTGTTTCCTGAATAAAAGAGTTCTGTGTATCTTCTTTCCATGATAATAATAACAATATCATTGTATTTTTTTATAACAGGTAAAACAATCTATTAATATACGAATTATATAATTATGTTGCTAACATTAATTCTATACTTATCTCTCTGTACATTCTACTACATAGTTGGAAAAGATCTCTTTGTACTTGTTAATAAGTTGAATAGTTTCACATTTGGTGTTACCCCAAAGTTAGAAGAATAGAATGGAAACATATAGAGATTGACACTGTTGATCTATTACGCTAGTTTATCTGCTGTCATAATTGCACCCAAGAAGAATTTGGCGAATATGTTTGTGGAATGCTGATACCATCTTGGTATCCCATTAGCGATATTTTCTTATGGAAGATGTGTATTTGGGTTTGCAATTTAGTTGCAGCGTATAACTACGAATTTAGCAGCGATGATTGTACTTCATTGATTGCAGGCAGAGTTGATCAATTGAAGAGTCTACTGAAAAATATTGAATATAAAGATATAAATGAAGAACTGGTTAATCGAAAAATCATTAAATGTATACAGTACTATCCTAAAATAACTGGCTAAGTCGATTTCCCGAGTTTTTTTTATGTAATTTACATATTTTTTCTTTTACAATAGTTAAAAATATCTTGCTTTAGAATTTCTTCATATATAAAATTAATTCTTTTCAATGATATGTAAACTTGAGTAGTATTTCTGAAGTGAAACATCTTTGAATTCACACCGAAATGTGAGAAGAAGGAAATTTATGTCTTATGAAAGAAAACTGTTAGTTGAGTACCCTCGCTGTTACGACCATGAGTTATCATCTGGGTGAATAACTCGAAAATGAGGCTTTTTATGTAGAAAATAAACCCTGAAATTTTGTTACGAATTTGAAATATAATTCTAATGGTCTGTGAAAAATAAATAAAAGTGTTATCTTTTGTAACTTTGAATGTACTACAAATTGACGTGTGATATGGGGACAACCTGTATATACTAACGCCTCAGTGTGCGTTTGATACAATTACATGGACCTTCTCTTAGGCAAGGTAACAAAGAAATGTTCAAAATTTTGTTTTTTACTATCAAGAAATAAAAAGGTACGTAACGCCAGGTGTGACATAGATGAAACAAAATTCATGTATAAACAGCATTCAAATTAAATTTGGAATTTAGTTCAAACGACACAAGAATAAGCAAGAAGGTCTTGACCTTCCTGCTAGAAAGCCATCTATATAACAATATCTAATCTTTCTGAAATTCATTTGTAATTTGTTACTTCTAATTTTTCCTGCAATACATATTGTAGCATTTAGTATTTGATAACAGTATCAAAAAAATTGTATTATATACCACTGTATCGCAATGCATAGAAGTCGCTAATACTCGAAAGAGCCATGCGACTATAAATAAAGAGTTTCAGAAAGATATGTACAGGTTAGATAAATAAGTGTTGATTCGTTGGTAGAAAGGTTAGGTTAGTTCTCTTCAGGTTTCAGACAAATTACTAAATCTATTTGGGTGGTTCCTATCACAGGAAACTGCGATTTATATTAGACGCTCAAGTACTATCGTCTGTACTGCAATGGTAGTCCGCCTGCTTCACTCTATAAACTCTTAGTAGGTGTCGTTCTATATTATTATGGATCGGATTGACCATTTTCAAAACGGATTCAGTAGCTGATGCATATATAATGTGTCCATTATCGTGTTCAGATCTGAACAGAGCTCTGCAGATCAATAAAAGGGAGTGGCTATCAGATCCCCATTTCAGATCGGTGAGTACGCGAAGGAGGTTCAGCCTACTCTGAGATACTCCAGGTGTGCTTTTCAGTTCAACCATCAGTCCATAATCATTCCCAAATATTTAATTCCCTCTACTACTTGGATATCATGACTCTGTAATTTGAAAGATGATTTCGGTGTTTCTTTTTTCATTTTTTCGTAGAAAAAAGAATACACTTGGTTTCATCTGGGCTTATTCTGAATCCCCTAATGGAGAGCCAATTCTCTATTTTGTATACTGCTTCTTATATGTCTTGCTGAATTGTTGACAAATTTCTTCCTCGATAATATATGACTTGATCGTCTGCATAAAGCCAAGCTTCAACGGGACAACTGATATTCAGAACAGCTTCGTTTATTGCTAGGAGGAACAAGGTAACGCTCAGGACTGAGGTCTGAGAGATTCCATTCTTTTGGTTTTCATCTCAGACAGCACATTGTTCACTTTAACTCTGAAAAGCCTTCGTGTCAAAAGTTCCCAACGAACTCTAGCAGATTTCAATTGATACCATATGAATTCAGCCTCCCTAAACTGTTGTACCTCCAGGCCATGTCGTAGGCAGGAAAAACTCGTTCTGCCCAAATCTTGTTAGAATATTGCAAGTAGGAGATGTTTGGCATTTTCTGGCAGATTCTCACGGAAAACGAACGGAATCTCGTCGGGTCCTTGGTTAGAATTTTTGGTATTGAAAGCCTTCTGGAATTCAGCTTAGCTTAGGAGTACATTGATCGGGGTAGACCCACTTTCAAGAGGCACGAATTTATTTTCTTCCTTGTTGTCTTTATATTGCCTTCTGAATCTGTTCAGAGCATGTTAAGAGGCTCTAATTGCATCGTCTCACTCCTGATTCCACCCGGATAATGGAACGTGCCTGTTCAAGCCTTTCGTTTTACCCATTGTCACTTCCGTGGTATTGACAATGATGAATTTCTTTACGCACTCGTCGATACTATCGTCAATCTGAAACTGATGCACTGCTGCACCGACAAACTGTGCAAGTGTGTCCCAGTTATCTCTTTTCAGTTTCCACTTTTGGGGTAAGGGTGCTGATTCGCGAGGTATTTGCTGGTTGTTGTAACAAAATAGGATAATGTCCATTTGATCTCGTCAGTATTGCATACCCATTCACAACATCAGGCCAGACTGCCACCTTCTCATCTCAACTCGTTGAGCGTAACAAAGTATGTAAATATTTTGATCTAATCATGATAACAAAGGGTTTCCTGGTGACAATGGTGAATGGCCTCTGTCTCCGTTGGTATGCAATACTGACGAGGTCAAATAAACATCTATTTTGTTACAAAACAACCATCAAATATCTCGCGAATCAGCACCCTTACCCAAAAAAAGGAAACTGAAAAGAGATAAGAGATAAAGAGAGAGATAAGAGATAAAGAGAGAGAGAGATAAGAGATAAAAAGACACATTTGCACAGTTGGTCGGTGCAGGAGTGCATCAGTTTCAGATTGACGATGGTATCGACGAGTGTGTAAAGAAATTCATCATTGTCAATGTCATGGAAGTGACAATGGGTAAAAAGAAAGGCTTGAACAAACACGTACCATTATTCTGGTGAAATCAAGAGTGTGACGATGCAATTAGAGCCTCTAAAAATGAACAGATTTAGAAGGCATCGGACGTCGGAAAACCTGACGACTTTCAAGAGATTGAGGGCGAAAACAAGGTGGACCATTAAAAAAGTAGAAAGGAGTCATGGGTTAGATACGTGTCATCAATCCATAGTTCAACACCGATGAATATGGTCTGAGACGAGGCAACGACACCGACTATGGGTCCCTAGACTCAAATACGAAGGAACATGACTTCCAACTCTACAGAAATATTCCAGATTCTTACTAATATCCTACAAACAAAATTCGATCAATTCCAACTATTCTTCTGAGTTCATGCGATATAAATACAACAAAGAAGAAAATAACTTCGTGCCTCTTGGAAGTGGGTTTACCCCGATCAATGTACTCTTAAGCTATGCTGCATTCCAGAAGGGACTCAACACCAAAAATTCTAGCCAAGGACCCGACGAGATTCCGTTCGTTTTCGGTGAGAATCTGCCAGAAATGCAAAACATCTTCTTGCAATATTCCAACAAGATTTGGACAGAACTAGTTTTTCCTGAATTATGGCTGGAATTCACTTTCATCTCAATAACAAAACCAGGTAAACCAAAATCAGGGCCTACGACATGGCCTGGAGGTACAACAGTTTAGAGTTCATATGGTATCAATTGAAATCTGCTAGAATTCGTTGGAAACTTTTTGACACGAAGGCTCTTCAGAGTTAAAGTGAACAATGTGCTGTCTGAGATGAAAACCCAAGATAATGGAATCTATGAAAGCTCATGTCCTGAGCGTTACCTTGTTCCTCTTAGCAATAAACGAAGCTGTTCTGAATATCAGTTGTCCGTTGTTGAATTTGTCAACAGTTCTGCAAGACATATGAGAAGCAGTATACAAAATAGAGAACGGACTCTCCATTAGGGGCTTCAGAATAAGCCCAGATGAAACTAAATGTATTCTTTTTTCTACGAAAAAAACGAAAAAAGAAACACCGAAATCATCTTTCAAACTATAGGGTCATGATATCCAAGTAGTAGAGGGAATTAAATATTTGGGAATGATTATGGACTGATGGTTGAACTGAAAAGCACACCTAGAGTATCTCAAAGTGGCATGTCAGAGTAGGCTGAACCTCCTCCGCGTACTCTCCGATCCGAAATGGGGATCTGATAGCCACTCCCTTTTATTGATCTACAGAGCTCTGTTCAGATCTGAACACGACTATGCGTCCATTATATATGCATCAGCTACTGAATCCGTTTTGAAAATGGTCAATCCGATCAATAACAATATAGAACGACACCCACTAAGAGTTTATACAGTGAAGCAGGCGGACCACCATTGCAGTACAGAAGACAGTACTTGAGCGTCTAATATGCATCGCAGTTTCTTGTGATAGGAACCACTCAAATAGATTTAGTTATTTGTCTGAAACCTGAAGAGGACTAGCATAATCTTTCTTCTAACGAATCAGCACTTATTTATCTAATCTGAACATATCTCTTTCTGAAACTCTTTATTTATGGTCGCATGCCTCTTTCGAGTATAAGCGACTTCTATGCATTGCGATACAGTGGTATATAATACAATTTTTTTGGTACTGTATGTATTGCAGGAAAAAATAAGAAGTAACAAATTTCAAATAATTTTCAGAAATGTTAGATATTGTTATATAGATGGCTTTCTCGCAGGAAGGTCAAGACCTTCTTGCTTATTCTTGTGTCGTTTGAACTAAATTCCGAATTTATTTTGAATGCTGTTTATTCCTGAATTTTGTTTCATCTATGTCACTTCAACTGGCGTTACGTACCTTTTTAGTTTTTTATTGTAAAAAAATTTTGAACATTTCTCACGAAAATCACTCTCATCTGAAATCAACCGACAAGGAGATATGAATTGTTTTAGCAGAAATTCTGGATTTTTGGTTCTCTGTTAGCTTGTAATTGTATCAAATGCACACTGAGCCGTTAGTATTTACAGGTTGTCCCCAAATCACACGTCAATTTGTAGTACATTCAAAGTTACAAAAGATAACACTTTTATTTATTTTTCAAACACCATTTGAATTATATTTCAAATTTGTGTCAAATTGTTAGGGTTTGTTTTCTACACAAAAAGCATCATTTTCGAGTTATTCACCCAGATGATAACTCATGGTCGTAACAGCGAGGGTACTCAGACTAACAGTTTTCTTTCATAAGACCTAAATTTTCTTTTTCTCACACAGATAGTTCAAACTATTGTAGAAGAAAAAAATATGTAAAATTATATAAAAAATTCTGGAAATCGACTTACCCAGTTATTTTAGAATAGTACTGTATACATTTAATGATTTTTCGATTAAACCATTCCTTCATTTATATCTTAGAATTCAATATTTTTCAGTAGACTTTTCGAATGATCAACTCTGCCTGCCATGCCAAAATAAAGTACAGTCATCGCTGCTAAATTTGGAACGTAGTAATACGCTGCAACTAAAATGCAAGCCCAAATACACATCTTCCATAAGAAAATGTCGCTAATGGAATACCAAGATGGTATCAGCACCCCACAAACATATTCGCTGAATTTTTCTTGGATAATTTCTGAGATTTCTTTTTACGAAGCTGAAGAAGGATGCAATTATGGCAGCAGATAAACTATCGTGATAGATCAACAGTGTCAATCTCTATATTTTCCCATTCTATTCTTCTAACTTTGGGATAACAAGATCTTTTCCAACTAAGTAGTAGAATGGTTAGAGAGATAAGTATAAAATTAATACCGGCAACATAGTGATATAATTCGTATATTCATATGGATTGTTTTGCCTGTTATGAAAAAACAATACAATAATATTATTATTATTATCATGAGAGGAAAATACACGGAACACTTTTATTCAGGGAGCAATAGTCAACTTTCCGCAGAATGTTAAATATACAAGTAATAATAGTGACGAAAGTGTGATATGATGCTCATGTTATATCCAAGCTATTAAAGTCTCATTAGTTGTGTAACGTGTTGAGAATAGTCGGAACTTTCTCTAGATTTGAATTTTCTTGCGTTTGTTGTAGTCAATGAGCTGTTCTGAATGTTCCACCAATTGTCAGCCATCATGTTTAGCATTCCAGTAGCCTTTATAGCGTTCCGCCATAGTGCGACGGTCCTTCTGGAATCGCTCTCTCTGTTCTTCACTAAGATCCCCGAGATTAGCAGGAAAATAGTCTAAGTGGTTGTGAAGACGGTGTTCATGTTACATCCAAGCATTTGAAAGTGACTCATTAATGGTTCAACTTGTTGAGAATAGTAGGAACTTTCCTCATATCCCAAGAAATTCTGAACGAGCTTAACAAATTCGTTTTTGTGCATTTTTCCTAATTTCCGTTATAGTTCCTGTGAAACTTGTGTCTTTTATTAACGATCTAATCTGTGGCTCATAAAAATGCTCGGTTTTGTCTTTTCTGCACTCAATTTTGGGAACTTTTGGGGCAATTTGTTCTTGTTTTGTATTGGATAAGTTCACATTTTGAAAACTATTCTTTAATAGCAAACTTGCTTGAAATTGGAATTTTCCAACCGATAGTAAAACAAAAATGAAACAGTGAACACTATGCACTGATGTACGTACATGAAACTCTGTTTAAGACTTTCATAACATTTTTTTCCCTAATAGTATTTATAAATGTCAACAACGACCTTTTTCCAGGAGTTTGTAGATACCAAGTGCACACAACCAAGTTTATATGGAATCACCCGATATTTTAAATATTACCTCAGGGATTTCGGAAATTCCGAAGCATTGTTAGAATGGATCTTTTTTGAGATATATCCATTGACGAAAATAATAAATTAAGGTATATTTCAGGAAATGGACAAAAAAAAAAGAAAATAATGGACTCTTTCCGCATGTAGTAAAAAAAAGAGATTGTTTTCTCTCAAAGAAGGTGTTTTTTCTCTACCTCAGTAGCTTGCATTACCTCCTCTTGACCTGATACAAGCCTGAATTCGTCCAGGCATGCTTTGGACCTCGTCTGAGGTGATATTCTGCCACGCTTCTGTGGCGGCTCGGATGAGCTGTTGTGGGGTTCTTGGATTATCCTGCTGCGATCTAGTTTTCCTTTTAAAATTATCTCATAAATGTTCAATTGAATTTAGGTCTGGAGAGCAAGCTGGCCAGTCCAAAGTAGCGATTCCCTCTGTTTCAAGATAATGTCGCGCGAGGTTGCTGGTATGCGGATGCGCATAATCTTGCATAAATGTGAATATGAATAAAATTGAATCTGTTTTTCCTCCCAGCATAGTGCCATCCCAAAACATCACAGTGCCCCTTGGTTTTTTGAAATTTGTCTTGCTGCTCGGAGTCTAACGTGTCTTTCACGACCCCTTAAAAAACCCGAATCCGGCGGTCATCTGATCGAACACCATTTCAGGTCTCATCCGAAAAAAGAACATTTCGCCAATTCTCAATATTCCAATGTTGGTGCTCGATACATCAGTCTGTTAATTTTTTGTTGTCTGGTTAGCTCTGTAACTCTTAAGGGCCTTCTGCTGTATGAACCCCTTGAACGAAGTCTTTGACATATCGATGTGACTGAGCCTGTAGTTTCCAGAAATTGCCTTTGGAGTATGGGGTGCAACGCACTAGGGTATATTCATGCAATTTGGCACAAAAAGCGGTCATGTTGTTCAGAAATGATCTTCCTACGAATTGTTCTAGGCCTATTTTGCAGAGATTGTAGGTTTTTAAATCACCCCCTGTGATATCACCAGTGTGGCCGCTATATCCTCTGTGTCACCGCTTCTTCAACGAGAGCAATTATTCGACCCCTGTGGACATCAGACAATCCAACGTAAGGCTTTCCTAATTATGATTATAGGCTTTTTTGAAATTTGAAATTCACAGTTTCAAATCTTATCACGACTGAGTACAATATCCCGAACATGTGGTGATAATTCAACATTCCTTATCATACTATCCAGCTTTTTTACAGCAAGAAACTTCATTCTTCGCGAATAGTCAAAGATCCATGGTTAAATACAATAAATAATGTAAAATCCCTAGTGAGTTCATATAACATTTAGTTGTTTGTATATCTTTTATTCACGGTTGTAGACTCCGTTTTGACAAATTACATGAACAAACGTAATCTCGTGATACCATTGCAGCCATTAAACCCAGTACAACTTTACAAAATATAAAATAATCTTCTTTATCAAAATATTTTTGAAAATTCTGAGTTTCTTTCGTTTAGCCTAAAAGCCATGATTTCAGAAGACTTTGACAGTCCCAGATGTCTGATTTGGTTAGGTTAGATTAATTTGAAGTTATTTTGGCGATTCGAGGTCAGATTCGAAGTCACTATCACTACTTTCAGTTATGGTCTCAATGTCAATTAACTTAACAGTAGTTTGAAGTACAAGGAAAGTTTCCGGGCCCAACATTTGTTTTAGTACCGATTATATGGAAGGATATCCCCATTTCTTCGGTTAATGCTAGTTATGTTCACCAAATAACCGGAGCTTAACGGGTTCTTTCCAGATTCTTACAGGAAAATTTTTCTTCTCTTATTTGTCTATAAACATAGAAACTCAACCCTCGTTTTATAATTTTTTTGGGGAATTCAAAGCCTATCATGGATTTCTACCGGATACATAAAGTAATTTTGTAAGCTTCACTTACGAATTCTGTCACATTTGAATGGTATAATTAAAACATATACTGTTTGCAAACGAAAATGAAAATAAAATGATATTATGTTTCACACAAACTCCTCTCGACGCTATCATTTCAAATTGAAGCTAATGGAATCAGTATTCTTTAAATTAACAGCAAATCGTTACGGTAATTAAGTGTTTTCTTATTAAAAGCTATAACTCGTAAACAAGAGCTGTTAAAAAAGAATGAGGGTATATTTAGAATCAGCGAAATCAAGATAGTAAACACCGAGTGACATACTTAAGTCATTCATCAGACGAAAAGTGCAACATCTCAATGTCAGTAATATGATAAGTTAGTTTCTGTTAGATTTAGTAGTTAATGTCATTTGGATAGCTAAGTCGTGTGGCAATCTAATGGAGCTATGGCAACCACCTAGCCTTGTCGATCTGCTTACAAGTAGTTATTCACTCTTTCTTCTTATGGCCAACTGGGCCCGAAGTTTTTTTTTGTAATGGGACAGCATAGATGCAATGCATTTTTCAAACAAGTAATAAAGTTTCATACGCCTCATCCATTTTAAGTATACTAAATACGAAGTACAAACTTCAACGGAACCCTCGATGTATTTTTGGACGCAATCTTGATTGAATCTTGCAATAAGAACACTATTTCTGATTTTCAATTTGTTCATTTAGCTTCCTTACTGATAGAATAGTTCATTCTGCATTTTGCAGAACTCATAATCCATAATAAGAATTTAGCGAACCCAAAACCTCCACATTTGCAAGGACACAGCTTCACAAAAAAAATGGTACTAATTTTTGAATAAACCCAAGTAGTATTCCACTTTGTATAATGAATGACAGACTGCAGATGTAAAGTAGGGAAAATTCATCAATTTTCACACATGATTTTTTGGAAAAATATGCTTGAATGGGTCACTTTTTCACTATTTTTCCAAGATTTGTTTACCTGGCCATGCGTGAAATCAACCATGAAAATTTTTTAATTTACTATTGAATTTATTTCGCATCTACATCAAGGTCATTAGCGACTGCTCAGTTACAAAATTACAAGGATATGAGCATAGAATAATTGAATAATAGTTGATATGTATTCAAGAAACTTATTCTTAGACGTGTGTATCCAATCCTATGGATTCGAGGAACTCTATCGTATCTAGGCATTGTTGATGTTTCGTCAACTAAAGTTATGTGAAGGAAAATCCTCGTTTTCTGTTGCTGAGGCATCGTTCTTCTTTGTTCTGAGTGTTACGTAATTTGTTTTTTATTTTGGTTAATGTAGATTTCATACCTTTATCTTTGATGTGTGGATAGAGGTCAGTGAGCATTATGTCCAATTCCTGAATGTCGTTTGAGAATTGTGGGGCTATATCTTTCACATTGAATTTACCTTTCGCGTTTTCCAAAAAACAGTTTAGTTGAGTGTCGTTCAGAGGATTTTTTTTGTGGAGTCGTTTATTTGGTCTCTAATAGTCTCAATTATGTTTCGTGTTTTTTGAACTTCATCTTATGGGGAAATTTATTGGGTTTTCTTCCGTTTGGCCTTTGTGTTTTCAAAGATGTTTTTTGTTTTTGAGTTGTCCTCAATTGAATTTAGATCTACAGGCATAACCTTAGATCTGTTGAACTGGAAGGCGAAAGTGGCCACTTGAAAACTTCTTTGGAAATCGTTGCAGGCTGAGACAACTCTTTTAGGCTCGGTGATTCTGTGTTTATTGTACACCGAGTGATATTTAGTGAACAATTTTTAATTTCTGAATCCTCCCTTATCAACCCTCTATTGAGTTGGTCGTTGTTTACTAGTGCCTCCCCGGGGGGAAACGGTATAGGTAGAGGGGCAACTTTCGGCAATATGACCTGCATGCCTACATTGAAAACATGATCCATTGTCTGATGATATATAAATCATCCATCAATTTCTACTTTCAAGTTTCCAGGAAGTTTTCCACATCTTCAGGATGGATATGGGCCTGACGCCGAAAACTTATAAAACTACCCATGTATATCTCGTCATCACTGAGTCCAGCTCTTATAAATGTGATCGTTGAGGTTCTTCTGACATCAACTTTGTCTGAACTTTCTTCAATGACTTCGTTAGGTACGATAGGAAACACGTTTGACAGTACAATTCACTTGTTTTAGGCTAGACAGTGTCTTATCGAGAGGGACTGGCCTGAACAGTGATTTCTTTATCGATTATTAGATCTGCACTCTCTTTTGAATTTAGGAGCATACAAATTCTAGACTTTCAAATTCTAGAGATCCGCCGTACTACAGTTAGATCAAGTATTTTACAGATTGCCACCATGTATTCGCGAACTTAAGCAGCATCTATAGAATCGATGATGATTCCTTGTTCCCCTTTCAGGTAGTTAGACCGCTGAGCAGCCTCAGAATAATTTTTTGCGTTTACTTGACTTTGCACTTCATAGTTTTGAGACTAATTATGAGTCCTTGGTGGAGCTACTTCGGCGAGTGACTCGACCCACCAGGGTTTTATGAGTCCAGATATCAGGTTGCAACCGATCACAGGTGTTCCGCACTTGCCACTGTATTTTCATTTCAATTAGTTATGTAAGATTATTGAAGTACGTTTGACAGTTTCTGACGTTTTCTATTGTCCTACCGTGAAAATTGTCATATTAACTTTTTCCCGAATAAAACAGCCAGAATGTCGCGCATTATTCGTTACAGACACCTACTGCGGGGCATTGCTGACCTCGGAAAAATGGGCTCTTTACTTAATCAAAAATTGCTAGCTAAATATAAAAGTTGTTTTGTCTGAGCATTTTTTCCGAAAACTCATGTGAAAGAAATAATAAATTTTATTTCATAAATCTTACTCGCCCTGTATAAGAAATAAATGCAATAGATATCAACTCAATAAAATTGTTCATGAGAAACATTTTCGTTGATTATCTCACCTTTGGCGCTCTTGTACAGAAGGCCAAATAAACCAACCAGTAGAATTAACGATGTTAGCAGGCCAAGACCCACAAATTGCAGCGAAAGCAGATCTGAAAGCTTCTGACGATATCGTGAAAATGCTCTGAGGTTGATGAGAATATCAATCAATTTTTTAAAAATTTTGATTCTCTCCTTGTCGAAATCTATCTACTTGATTTTATTAACGGTTGTAAGTGCTTCAATGAATATTTGACACAATCCTGAACAAGATTTCTTTATGCGATTAGCTTAATTTTTCCTTCTCCGAATATTAGCGAATATTCATGAATATTTTGTGATCTACGAGTATAATAATGAACCAGAATAAATAAACTCTAAATCAATTTCGAGCAATTTCCTCACCGAGGCTTATAATCAAATTCATAGTTGAATAAGTGAATAGAGAATGAAGCATATTCAAACATAAAGGATACTCTATTACGTTCAAAAATTAATTTTGATAGTACCTAGATGTTTTATACCATTTGAGTTTACAAACTTATTGTCTCATTATAATATTCATAAGATATAAATGTAACATTTGAACTCGAAGTTCATTCAATAAAGCTTCTTGTAATATAATCAATTGCTCAATCGATTTGAAACGACGTTTAGAGAAACATATTCAAAATCCTTCAATATCACATAAACATTTTTAAAATTAATAAGGAAATGAAAAAATTATTTTCGAATCTCTGTCCCAATTGTAGATCTCAAAATATTAAAACAATAATTCTAAAATTTTGAATTTCTTAAGCACTTCCCACATACAAAGTTAACGAGATTACGTTATGAAGTATTTCGTTTTTCATTATTGCCAACCGCTAATAACTTTAACGATCACATAAAACTATAGTGAAGTTTACCTGATTACTTTAGTGTAACATTTTTACTAAATATACAATTAATAAAAGAAGAAAAACTAGCTTTAAGTTGTGCAGAATATAATGAATTAGAATACCTTTGACATGTCTCGGGTTTTATCCCATTTTCAAAAACTAAGAAGAAACTATTTATGTGTAATATGTCATTTTTACCTAAGAAACAAACAGAAATCAAGATGGTTATGGTTATAAGAAACTTATGTCTGTAAACGTATGGAATTTCAATGAATTCGAATCAATAAAATTCTTGCTTTCGTTGACTGAATGAAAATTTAGGGTGTTTGTGAAATAATTTTTCGTTCACAGAATGTTCTGGAAAGTTAATAATTCATTATGATCTTCTATGCTCATCTACTATAATTCTGATGAAATTATCAGTTTGATATATATGAAAAGCATTGCATCTTTACAATATAATATGTATACTCTGCTAATTTCACGAGTATCTAGTCGATCGTTGTTATCATCATGTGAATTGAATAAATATATATATATATATATATATATTTCGAGGATTCTCCACGACTTTTTGTTGTACCCGTTTAATATTCAAACTCTACTTCCTTGAGATTTTCCTTCAAGACTGAATTTCTGCCGATGGTTCTTAGATATAATTAAATTCTCATTTCAATAGTGACATAATATTCGCAGACGAAGCTCACTTTTCAAGAACTGCTATCACGAATTTTCACAATATTCATTATTGGGCTGAGGAAAACCTCCATTTGATTGAAGAATCTCATCATCAAGAACAATTCTCACTAAATAGCTGGGTCGGAATAATTGTAAATTATTTGATTTTTTTGCAAACTAAACGGTCTCGCTTATCGGCAATTACTTGAGGAGGAATTACCTTTATTGCTCGAGGATGTGCCACTTTTGGTGAGAAACATAATATGGTTCATGCATGATGGGGCACCAGCACATTTCAGTGGAGAACCTAGGGAATTCTTAAATAACACATTCAACAACCGATGGATAGGTCGGGGTGCGCCAGAACCATGACCTCTTAGGTCCGCACACACAATAGACTTTTTCTTATAGGGATATCTTAAAAGTTTAGTTCATACCACTCCAGTGAGCACCGAGAAGAATTGAGAAATCGAATAATAACGTCTTGTGACACGATAAGAAATACCCCAGGAATATTTCAAAGAGTGCGTGATAATAATATAAGGAATAAAGATAAGGACAGAGACCTGTATTCTTGAAGGTGGAGAACACTTCCAGCAATTTATTTAGTTTTTATCGTTCTTCTTTTAATTTGATATTGAATAAGTATAAGTTGAGTCTCAGAAGACGAGCTATCAAAATAAAAGCAAATTTTGGGCATACCTATCGAGTATTTCTATTATTTTTTTCATTCAGCGAATAACATACAATTCAAATAATTCCAATTCAATAATTCTTCACTCGAAAACGGTTGGAGATATATCAAAAAAGTTTCAAATTGAACGAAGATGACGAAAATTGATTGTACGCTGATCAGTGTTTGAAAGGGCAGAAGGAGACATGGCCTCGGAAAAGAAAACACCTGTGAATTTCAGTTAAAATCTAGGACGTGCAATGATAAAGGCTGTAAAAAATAGCTTGCATTCCACATTTGGGCTGCATATCTCAAAAACTGCAGGAGTTTTGAAGAAAAAACCAATTTTTTCCGGAAAATTTCAACACCCTGTAGCTCCGTATGCTTTTGTGGACCTATGTTTATCTGAATTTTCTCTTAAAATCGCACAATACTGTATAAACTTACAGGTTGGTCATTCAAGAGTCGCTTGGTAATTTTCAGAAGTTTAAAATGAGAAGATATCATTCAAAAGAGATGAGTTTATGATTGAAAATATCAACAATTTTCGAGTTAATGAAAAATTAAAAATTCTACCATCTTCAAACATTCGCGAAGAGACCAATCAACTGGCATCGAATGGTTAATAATCATTTTCAAAATCGAGTGTTTCCTCCCCGGGCCCTAATTACTGCCAGTATACGTCTCAGAAGCCCCTCAAACAAATTTTGGATGTACCCTTGAGTCACTGAGTTCCAAATTTCAGGAAGCAGATTTTAGTTGTTGGAGTGTTCTACAAGGCATCCTACGTTGCTGAATTTGCCACCCCATGTTGTCCCAAACATGTTCTATGGGATTCAAGTCGGGACTCCTGGCCATCTTAAAATATCAATTTTGGCATTTTGCAGAACTTCTGTAACTACTCTAGCTGCATGAGGTCGAGCATTATCATGCACATAAATGAAGTTTTCGCCTATCAAATCAATGGGCCAAAGGGTACAACATGGGGTTCAAGGATATCTGCGATGTATCTGACTGCTGTTATTCTTCCATTATTCACTAGGACTAACTCAGTTTGACCATGGAAAGAAATGCCTCCCCAGACCATTACTGAGCCCCCTCCGAAGTTTTCGGTTTGCCGGATATTGCATTGCTGATACCGTTCCCCAGGTAGTCTGTATACAGGCATGCGTCTATCATTTGATACTAGACAGAACCTGGACTCGTCGGAAAAGGGAAGATTCGACTATTATGGAGTACCCAAATTTGCATGTTTTCTCGCAAACTGAAGTCTTGCAACTCGATGCTCTCAGGTGAGACGCGGGCCGGTAGAAGCCACCATCGGTCTGATATCGTCTTCTCAGAGCCTATTTCTAACAATTTGAAATGAAATAGGCACATTTCTGGAAAGTGCAAGTTCATTTTGTAGCATTCTAGCGAAACAGTACCGAACGAAGCCAAAGATCATCAACTGGTGTTGTTATCCGACTTCTTCCCTGTACGGCCCTTCTTCCATATTCCCCTGTTTCGTGGTACCGATTAGTTACTCTTGAAATAGTGCTTTGGTTAACATTCAACAAGTTAGTCACGTAATGTTGTCTTCGCCCTTCCACTAGAAGTGTTACACTGCTTATCACTTCATATTCACTCAAATAGCGTCCAGGACGTTCAGCAGCCAGTACAGTTAATTTAAAGATTCGAAAATCAACAAGAAACACAGAAAACTTGCATTAATTCTGCGTGAAAACTGAAGTGAAATTAAATGAATACTGATAGTCAAATAAACTCATTCTTGTTTCAGACGTGTTTGAGATCATATGAAAACAAATGTTACTACATAGATAAGATTTTTTCCCTTATATGTCCAAAAACATAATGGATAATGAAATAAAACAAGGTACTATGTTTTAACTATCATTAATTTATTGATGTAAAGAATAACAAAATTTTTTACATTGGTTGGACCGATTTTGGACATACGTCCATTATCAACAACAAGCTAATGAAAACTGAAAAGTCATGTACAATACAGGAAAAACCATCAATGAAATGCTAGAAGAGGTCACAGTAACTTGAATAAGGTGATTGGTAAGTAATTAAGTCTACCTGGTTGTTAAGGAGCTTAACCCTTTCTACCCTAGATGCCTTGAAAATTTCCATCGATTCAAAGAAATTGAGTTTATAAGAATTATCACAGGAATGAAGCATTTTCAGCTTTTGAAGTTCTGGAAAAGGATGACATTCATTCAGACAATGTGCAGCTAAAGCTGTATCATATTTCTGATGTAGGAATGACTGGAAATGTTCTTTGTATCTAGCCTCGTTCTGTTTCTATATGAAAGAACACTGAGAACATTTTAATTGGTATACCTGATTGTTTGAATTTATCTGTTTTATCTTTTGTATAGAAAAGCAGGCCTGACAATTTGCTAACTGGTTTGAATGCAGTATGAACTTTTTACTATCGGACAAAACTCTAGCAACCTGTTCTGACGTCTTCCAAAATATGTTAGAGACATAAATTTTTGCGTATTTTCTCTTGGATTGGGGATATTTCATGTTGAATGTGCTGTTGCGTATTTTTCGATTGATTAAACTCTCTATCGAAGCCGTTGTTCTCTGCTATTAACATAATGGTGTTAAATTCTGATTTTCGGTCCGATAAAGGCAAAGAAATCGCTCTGTGAATCATGGATTTGAAAGCTGTTATTTTTGAGAATACGCGTGAAATGACTTAACCAATCACCATTATTCAAGTTACTGTGACCTCTACTAGCATTTTATTGATGGTAATTCCTGTATTGTACATGAGTTTTCAGTTTTCATTAGCTTGTTGTTGATAATGGACGTATGTCCGAAACTGGTCCAACCAATGTAGAAAATGTTGTCATTCTTTACATCTATAAATTAGTAATAGTTAAAACATAGTTACTTGTTTTATTTTATTATTCATTATGAATATCAACTAGCACGTAGTTCAGGTTTCATAGATCAATTATCCAAAAACATATGTTAACAAAGAAACTGCGATCGAGCTGCTTAATCGATTGTGGAATTCAGAATACCAGGTGATGCGACAATTTTTGTGGGGAGTGTATTTATATTTACTATATGGCATATTTTAACACTTTTTAATTTTTTGAGGGATGTAATCCATTATATGATACTTGATTGCTGAGTATCTGATTATGTAGATTATAAGAAGGAATTCGTACTGCTTACCGAAAAAACTGTAGTAATCATAAAAAAACTGAGAATATCTGAAGAGTTCAACACCCTGTATTTCGGTAACGAAGTGCTTGCGGACATAGATCGAGGAAACTTTTCGTCATGAAATGGCTTGAGGAATCACCTCGCGAAATCTCGCACTTATGCAGTTACATCATGTTTAAAACGATTAGCCACATCCGAACACCTTCCTTGAGTATTTTGGAAGAGTATGAAGGAATCTTAGGTTTTATCACCGCTAGAGAGAGTTTAAGTTAAGTTCAATAAATTTTGTTGCTTCCAACAGTTTTTCGGTTTGAGCTTTTCAACTGGATTTGCCTAAAATTGTTACTCTATTGCCTTCATCAGCTCTCGATGCGACTAATTAATAACTGAAATTTTCGTTCCAATTAACGAAATGACCTCAAACCATCTAGAGTTCATACGATCCAACTCTACTCTCTACTCGAAACAGTGAAATCAAGTTTCCTAATTACCGGAAATGATTTTTATTTCATACTGTTTCAAAATTGCTATAATTTGCGTAATGTTTTTTTGGGATGATGAATTTTTTCTGGAATTCTGAAATGATTTCGAGAACTCTTGATTTCCATTTGTCTTCCTGTAGGTATATTTCGATTTGCGTCAAACTCTGAGGTTATGCTAATGTATGCAATATATTATACTAAACTAGTATTTGTATGTGCAAGTTGCATATTATATAAAACCATTATAATTGCTTCAAAAACATGAGGTATGAGTACGATGATTTAGAAGCCTGAAAACAAAAATGTCATGCAAATTTTTTTACTCTAATAGATCCAACAAACCTTAAGTAGATGTTTCAAGTTCATTCGGTATATAGGTTGCATTTTTAGGTATAGGGTACTCTGTACTTGATTATGCAAAATTATGAAGTTTTTCCTCATAGACGGTTTCATTTCATACCAACTTAGATCATATACTACTTCCCTCAATGATGCACTCTAAAGAAGATAAAGAATAAATAAGATTCTTGGGATTTAAAGATTCATTTACTTACCGCATCTTCTAGCAGCTGACCGGAATAACATTCTAAAGCTTGAAGAGAAAACCACACTAGCCACTGGCCAAAAGCAGAAATATCGCCTTTCTAAGAGAAAAAAAAGCTCATGCTTACTATTACTGAGATTCTAAATTCATGATATTATGTTTGCAGGGTGTAACAGAAATGGAGAAGATTTGTCAATTAACCTTTCACTTAGGGTCCTCCTCGAAATATGGTTGCTCAAATTGAAGAGTGGTTGTTAATGTTTTCTTTGAGAACGAAAAAAGCAATTATGATTCCTCAATAGGACCTTATTTTCCATTAAATATCCCTCTCCAAAAAACCTAAATGTTTAGGAGAGCATTTACCAGAGAACATATTGCTTCTTTTATGCCGTAATTGTCGAAATTATTCATATAGTGAGCATTATAAGTTTGCGTATCATGTTTTTCGGAACAAGTTTGATTTTTCATCATTTATCTCACCAAAGCTTAGTTCTCATTATTTCTCAATAAAACCCTGCTGCTGATGTGTATTGTAAGTTAATTTGAAAGTTCAGTTGACGAGGCTTTTACATTATAGAAATCCATTTTCAGAAATACAAGTAAACGCTCTTCGATATTCCATTTGTTTCTGGACAAAAAGCAGAAACAGTCAGTTTTTGTCTCAAGGGGGACATCTTTTAAAACACGGTGATTTTATTTTACATCAACCCCTTAAGCAGGGGTGCACAAAACTCAATTTCTTGAATGGTGAAGATAGGTGATACCTTATTGGAAAGCTCTTGTGACTTTCAACACAAATGTGTGACAAATTGATGATGAGTTTGGAAATATTCGGAAAAAGATACAGGCTGGTTCGTCAAAAGACGAGTTAGTTTCAGTGATTGCGAAATCTGTCGGGTTTGAATGAACATTCACCAAAATACTGTTGTTTTTCGGGGAAAAATATCTTTAAGCAGTTGTGCTTCCAATACTTTCCTCAGATGAGGGTGTCAACACCTCAAATCTTCGAATTGATCACTTAGTTAGAGGTAATAACTCATTAGAAAGATTTTAGAATTTCAAGAATATTGTAGACAAAATTTTCGCTTCATCTGCATTGTGATGAAGATACAGGGTGAATTAATAGAGAGCGATACTGTGGTTGCGAGGTCTGCTGATTTTGGATGGAGAATCAAAACGAACACGTTTGTTTGGTTTTCAAATAATAGAGCTTATTCATAGAATTACCTGCATGTTGGTGCGTAGAGAAAAATTGAAAATCTTTGGATCAGTTTTATAGATTTGACTCTTTAAGTGGTGCCATATAAAAAATCCAATGGTATCGAGAGAAGATGCATTCTGTAGGGTCTCTTCTTCTAATCCATCCATCAGGAAATTCTCGATCTAAATATTGTCGAACAGGAAGTGTGTAATGTGGGGGTGCACCATCCTGCTGAAACACAACATCCTCTTCTAAATAGCTAAGATAATTTTCCAAAATTTCAGTTATGATCATATTGATTAGTTCTTTAAGTAGATGGAGATACATTTCTCTTGTCAGAGTTCCTGGTAAGAAATATTGCCCTATCAGACGATTCCCATAGATGCTAAAATAAACATTCAATTATTCAGAATATTAGGAATGTATTCCTAGAAAGATCCTGGGATCAGAGTCCAACCTGAACCGGGAGTTATGACGATTTACAGTGCAATTCAAAATAAAAGTACATTCGTCTGAGAAGCAAATATTGTAGAGAAAGTGGGGATTGTTTGATTCGCATCATTTTATAGAATTGTACTCTGCAGTCGAAGTTATCATTATTCAGTTACTGGACCATCTTAATTCTATACGGATGGAATTTGTATTGTTTGAAACTCGTCCAATAGTTCTTCGACTCACACAAATTACACTTCAATCACTACTTGCCAAAGCAACGCAGTTTGCATTTCCTCATTTCGTATGGGTCTTTGGACATGCTCTCTTTTCCTATTCTGAACAGAGCCAGTTTCTCTAAATCTTTCCACTAACTCCAAAATGAACTTGGCACGTACATGTTTGTCGTCATGGCATTCAACGAAAATAGCAGTTGCCCCATTTGTACAAGTATTATTGCCGAAAAAATATTTCTATTCTCTCAATAATTTCTACTCTGTCAATTATTTCAACTCTTTCAGCTATTGAATAAACCGTTATACTGGTATGGATGCAACCCATGAGTGTGAAAAGCAGCTAGATAGACAAACAAACTAATTCGAATTTCATTCATCAGATAAAAGCAACCTGGACAAAAACAAAAACTGCCGCATTTGTTGTTGAGAAATCTGAATTACATCTGTGTGATTTTGGATGAATGTTTTCTGTAATGAGAACTTTACTTGAGTTCGTTTCATTTCAACCTTGGATACCATGCTGTTAGAGGCTTTTCACATACAACGATCGGTTGCTTCACATGTCTGCGTTCCATAAGTCCAACGATGGGTTTTTTCGATTCAACTGATGATACGGAACGACATCGCTTCTTTGTGAAGAGGCTCTTATACTGTGTATGAATTTCTCCATGATCTACCCTGTATCGTCATTGAAATATAATTGGATGTGAGAATTAGTTCACTGTAATCAGATAATTCTAATTACATATCCAATGAGCTATAAACTCGGACTAACTGATCAATTCTAAGATTTGA
Source organism: Cryptolaemus montrouzieri (assembly GCA_013387265.2). Lineage (NCBI taxonomy): Eukaryota > Metazoa > Arthropoda > Insecta > Coleoptera > Coccinellidae > Cryptolaemus > Cryptolaemus montrouzieri. The sequence continues at coordinate 51,556,856 of JABFTP020000001.1, read as the reverse complement.
GGGGCCGATTCCCTCATCTGAGGGTATAGTGGAAGCATAACTGCTTAAAGATATTTTTCCTCAGAAAACAACAGTATTTCGGTGAATGTTCATTCGAAATCGACAGATTTTGCAATCACTGAAAATAACTCGTCTTTTGACAAACCAGCCAGTATCTTCTTCCGAATATGTAAAAACTCGAAAATTATTACATATTTGTGTTGAAAATCAAGAGAGGTTTCCAATGAGGTATCACTCGACCTATCTTCCCTATTCAAAAAATTGAGTTTTGTGCACCCTAGCTTAGAGGGTTGATGTAAAATAAAATCACCGTATGTTAGAAGATGTCCCTCTCCAGACAAAAATTGACCCATTTCTGCTTTTTGTTCAGAAACGAATAGTTAAGCAGTTATTGAGTTTTTTTCGTTTTAGTTGCCCCACCTGTTATGTATACTTATATATACTGAAGAGGTTATCCACTCAGAGCTATCTGTACTTGAATTAGTGTTTAGGAAACAAGTTTAATAAGGGTAAGTTATTGATGTCAAACTGATCATTAAGAATTTCCGGTGAATACTTAAATCTGTTAATCATAACAGTATTTCCAGAAGGTTGAATTTTAAACCTCTATTCTTAGAATGTAGGATTTCAAATTCTGAATTGAAAGAAAGACTACTTTTCCTAAGACGATTTAAATAATTTGAATGAGTTTCTCCATTGATGAAACTGCGTTTATGTTCGTATATTGCGATACATTCACAAGAAAAAGTTTTCTATCAGAAAGGATATAAGTGTTTGATGGTCGAATTAATCTTTTCAAAAAATTTCCAATAAAAAAACGCTTTCTGGATTTTCACAAGATGAGATGAACGAAAAATATTGACAAACATGTTAATCTAAGGGTTTCTTCAAAATTTCAAGCGGATTTCTCTCTTCATTCGTGAAAAACAATTAAAAACCGCCCTTAGTAGCTAAATCTGGAAGAGAGCGTCCCTGAAGGAAAATCGTCATTCAGCAAATCTTTCTCATTTGACCTTCATAAGCTGATTCATTAATGATCAGGATCGTTATAATGCAAATATAATAAAAATATTTTATTTTGACAATAAATTGCTCCAAAATAGTGAGGGTTTTAACTGAAGAAACAACTCACTCGATAAAATTCGAGAACAATGTGAATGAAAAAAATGCAGAATAACAAATTATTATTAATTCAACCACAAACCTATAACTTTCCATCAAAAGTTATTGAGGACATAAAAATCATAAAGAAAAGAAAACATTTTTGATTAATACTTACCATGACCACAAGATATTCTAGCAGTGCTACAATCATAGGTTGCAGTGCATTATGTGGAGGAGCAAATAAGAATCCAATAGTTTTGTTCACGTCATGAAGCAATCTGAAATCGGAAAATATTTTAAAATTTTGATACAGGATTCTCTCTCCCGATAGGATTAAGAACAGAACCAGTTGCCTGGAATCTATGCATGAATGGACCTACTGTTGTTACATTTATTGGGAGAGTGTTCATTGACAAGTAAAGATTCTCTTTGAGATTGTTTTAAAGGTACTGGTTTCTAGACGTTAGATTCTAGAGAATATTGTAGGAATATTGTTCGGATATTGATTTGGTTTACGCAAATCATAATCTTGTTTGAAGAATAGCGGAAAAAATTCATATCCTAACTAAATAAAACAATGCTATTCAGATTACTATCTCCCAAACTGTACTACCATATTGAGACGACCCTGAATCGGGGTCTATTTTTTCTGTTCATTTGCTAAAAATATTCATATCTTTCTTGATTTCAACTCTAATTGAAATTCTCTATCTATTGTGAATACTGTATTCTGTAGATCTACCCGCATAACATTTTATATAGTTCATCTAAATTCGAAATTAAAGTGAAAGGCCAGTCATTTGCCAGAATAATTCAATAATTTAATTTTAATATCTCAATGTAGTGGAATATTACGTATTTCAAAGCAGCTTAAAGTCACCTAAAAGCGTTGAAATCAAGTCGAAGGAATGACTTTAAACTAAGATTAGAGATCAAGCGTAAACAACACTCGAAGTTATTCCCGATAGTTAGTAAACACCCCTTTCGTAGCCACGATTGCAGACACCTTCTGGTATTTTCTCAGACAGCAATTTCCGCGTCAAGACGAATTAACGCGATTCGAAAATGCCTTATGTAACAGGTTCTTAAGAACCAAGGGCAGAAGGTAGTACGGGTGTAAGTACTTCTTGGCAACGGAGATATAAGTGCCGTGATCGAGACGTTAGGGGAATCAGTTATTCAGTTTAGAAGATCAGTGAATTCGCTCATTCGCGTGAATCATAAATAAAATTAATGTTATTTAATTGTACGTTACGTGAGTCCAGAAAGATGGAAGGGGCAGACTATTCCTCTCCGAGAAGCCCGATGGGGAAGAGGAATTACAGTTCCCATAAGTAACTACTTACTTTTTTCGTAGATATTTCTGTTCATTATTTAATTTTCACGAATTTTCTTGAGATATAAGCTACGTTATTTCTGAATGCATTATGGGCCAGTTAAAATAATCACTTCTCCAAATTATTTTCATACATTATTCATCTTGACAAATATTTGAACTGCACTGAATATATCTGATTCTTATTTTGAAGAGTTATTTTCATATTCCGATTTATAATATTTGTTTTCATAACTTGGCTAAATTTGGAATGTAACGAAATTATTTTTACACTTGTTCTTCTAACTTGGTTTATTATTTGGAGTATAGTTACATCATATAATCTGGATTATAACATTTGTTCTCATAACTTGCAACATAGTTGAAACACAATGATACTATTGTATTATGTTTCCATGATCTTGATCCCAACAAATGTTATGAAGTTTAATATTGATTGGGAACTTTACTTTTACAACTCAGACGTTTGATCTGATTGAAATGTTACGGAACTATGTTATATCAATTGAAATATTTTGTTTTTCAATTTGGCAAATGATAGATTTGAATGATAGAAATATTCGATAGTGATTCCTAACTTTGCTATAAATGGGTCAATTATCTACTTGAAATGTCATAATCCATTTGTTCAGTATTCATATGTTTCTCACTTTTATAACTTTTCCGAAGATTGACTCCAACTGTAACGACGATATAAACAATTATTGATTCTAATCGAGTGGTAAACTATGCAACTATGGGGATGTTCTTACTCTCAAAATATAAACTTGATGTCCGATACTTTTAAAATCAAAAAGGGTAGCTTTGAATTAAGGTGTAATAGTCGTCTTTGAATTATAAATTGTCTCATTAGTATAAAGAAATTGATTTAGCGCCGATGCGCATGTATGAACCCACAGACATTGAGGCTTGTATGTTCAGTGAGTATGAAGGTTTCGAAGATTGTCTGAGGTGATAGCATGCATGTAATGTTTGTAGTACTTACAGGCGTATGCTCACAGGGCATGGTTTCCTGGTTGGCAAATCCGCGAAGATGAGAATAGTGTATGTTTCAGAGTCAGTGACATAATATGGCCTGTTGGCGCTCAGTTGGCAAAAAAAGCACGTACAGCTTTCGTGGGCTTAAATCTAGTCCCATATAAAATATTAATACTATACGAATTATTGAATTCGATTGAGAGTACGCGAGCGAATTAAAGCTTGCAAATTGTCAGCTTCGGACGTGACCTTACAATTTTGAAATCAAATCTCAGAGTTTGGAGTATCAGGACTATGACCTTTCCATAGAATATAATATCATATTACCAAAACTCCTAGAAAGGCTCAGTTACCACTCATAATATGGGTAAGGACCGATTTAGCCTGTCTTCAATAATCTTATATCCCAACTTCCACTCAAAATTCGGTTGAGGGCCGATAAGGTCTAGTTATAATAACTTAATATTCTATCTTCCACTTCCAAAAATAGCTGAGGGCCAATTACGCCTATATCTAAATGATCTGCTATTTCATTGAACTCGTTCAAAGATTCCAAAGACTGCAAAAAAGAGAATTCAATACGAATGTTTGATCTGATGAAAAGATCAGATAGACATTATAACCGATACTGTTTCGATTATCTCTTTTCCTAACCAATGGTTTAAGCGACGAAGAATCAGCCGTATCACATCAAACCTCACAGAAATGGTGTGCTGAAGAGGGACTCAGCATCCATTCAGACAAAACCATTCTAATTCCATTCACAAGTCGTAGGAAGTTGAACTTAAAGCCCGCCTTTCTGAATGGATATACTCTAAAATTTTTGGAACAGGCTAAGTATCTAGGGTTAACCCAAGATGAGAGACTCCACTGGAATTTACACATTGACAAAACTCTTTCCACGGCTACATCGTGCCTATGGGCATGCCGTAGACTCTTCGGAAAGACCTGAGGACTACAGCCGAAAATAACCTACTGGTTATATACAGCGGTTATAAGACCCATTATCACATATGCATCGTTAGTATGGTGGATGAAAACATCTGAAATAACTACGCAAAACAAGCTGCAAAAACTGAAGCGGCTTGCGTGCTTGGGCATAACAGGTGCTATGAGAAGCACCCCGACTATTACACTGGAGGTTATCCTAAATCTCCCTCCTCTTCATATAAAATTGAAAAAGGAGGCGTTGAAGGTGGCATTATGGCTCCAAGGCACAAAAAAACTATTACTTGGTGATCTGAAGGAACACCTGGGGATGCTGGGTTACATAGCGCCAGAAATCTTATCACAACCATCGGATATAATGCCGCTTAAGTTTGATTTTCACACACCCTTCGAAGTGTTCATAGAAGACTGCACATCGTAAAGGGAAAAATAAATCAATTAGACCAAAAATCCTCCATTTGGTACACGAACGGATCGAAAACGATTGATGGAACAGGAGCAGGCATATATGGACCCAAATACACTTCATCAGTGCCTCTGGGCTCTACTCTTACAATCATCCAAGCAGAAACACTTGCTGTAAACTTTGGCTGCCAGAACGGACTACGAAGGAAACTCAAGGGGGCAAACATTCACATTTTAACGGACAGTCAGGCAGTGATAAAAGCTCTAAACTTTTACAGTTATCGAAGCATCTCTGTCTGGGAATGCCGTCAATCATTGAATCAACTTGGTGAGGGAAACAAACTTTTCCTGTGGTGGGTGCCTGGCCACGAAGGCATACAAGGAAATGAAGCCGCTGACGAACTGGCCAAATCAGCTGCTGGAATCCCACCCACTGGACTTGAACCGTTCTGCGGTCTAAGTAAGCCGCACAGAGGATGGGAAGAATTGAGCAAAAAAGAATATTGGAGGAAAACTCCAAGCCAAAGGCAAGGGAAAAAGTTCATTGACTATTCGCCAAAAAAGACAAAACAGCTTCTCGATCTCTCTAGGGACGAGTTGAGGATCACAAGAGGCCTCCTTACTGGACACTGGACATTTTGTAAGGTCCGTCAAATGAATAAGAAGCGTTACGAACAGAAGATCAATCTGGTCGCAGTTCGGAAAGGCTTGCAAAGCTAATCAACCCCCACGAATGTAATGTAATATAATGTAAACCTCACAGAAAGGTTTCTACGCAAACACAACACAACAGAAGGCCCTATTTCATGGAAAGAACTTCAAGGCAAGTTCAGGTACTAGGCGATCATATGACTTTTCATTCGACTGATCTCATTCGGTGTCAGGTATAATTAATGTGGGGAAGAAAATTAAATAAATCAGGTATTGTAGTTTTCAATGTATTTTCCATCTTCTTTTATAGACTAGGGGTAGGGTTGTTTCACATATAATACATAACTTATGTTATGGATTCAAGTTAATCTCGACCTGAGTGTTCCACTTCTGATCCATTGCAAATTATTAACTAAGCCCTGCAAAATAATAATGTGAATCCCAATACACAATCAAGATTTATGCATCTTTTAGAAGTATGTTATGAACAAAATTATCTCAATTTCACTGATAAAATTTACATGAGCAACAATGGTTTGATAATTTCATAAATAGCATTCAGAAAATAATTTAGAAAGATCTGCTGTCAAAACACTGTATTTATTGGTTCAGATATGTGGATGATAAAGTCTGTTGCATTACAGGATTATATAAACAATTAATTTCCTTCATTACGTTCATGAATTCAACTCTCCCTGGAAATGGAAACTGAGAATTCCATTAACTTTGAGGATTTATCTATGTTCAAAATTGACCCAAGACACGGACTTCTCTAGTTTCTATAATTCATTTTATACAGACAACAACGTGCATAGTTCTTTCGCACATCAACTTCAACTAAAATTGCTGCCTATGACAGTATGATACATAGACTTCTCACGATACCAATTTCGGAAAATCATAATTATCTTCGAAAATTTTTGTTTAAATATGATTATGGGTAAAAATCAAGTACATTAGGTAGGAAACTTGAAAATATTCTACCTGAAACTACAAATTATGCAAAAATAGAATCGAGAACCGACTGCCGCAAAACTCGGAATATGGTTACAAGAAGTTTCATGCACTGTTCAGAGATTGGCAACGAGAAAAAACCAACTCTTTCCTGAAAATGTTTACATCAATTTTTTGGTGATTTATTGAAAAAGTTGGAAATCCTCAATTCTATGGAAAATCTATTCAATCCTAAGAGTAATATTAAATGTGAGACGCGAAAATGATATTTCAAAATATAAAATTGAAATCGTTGTTGAAGCGATCTCATGAAAATAATACAGCTAAGGAATTGAAGGGATTTTTATAGAATAAAATATTAAACAATATTCAGAAAGTGCTCCCGATGAGACATATTTAGCTACAAAGGTGAAACAATTATAATTTGGATAACATTTTTAATCGAATTAAGTTCATATTTGTAGATCGACCTTGTTATTGGTGTTTAAGGGGCCATCAAAATTTCCGACGAGATTTGAGTTCCACAATGCTAATTGTAATTTATAATAGAAAACTAAAAACCAAGGCAATTTACAATCACGGATGATTTTCATAATATCTTGAGGAAACATTGGGCTCTGAGACCATGACAATTTTGCTAGTATTATAGAGACCAATTAGAAATATAATACTTTAACTTATATTAGTGAACCCAGTTCAACTTCGAAGTCCTCTTTTTTTATATCATAACCTGAATATAGCTTTCAGAACGGATAACTTTCTAGGCATATATTAAAGCCTGTAAGCCAAAATTTATGAAGGGAACGAATGGGGTGTTTATAAGCTCTCTTGTGAAAGCTGTGATGAAATTTAAATCGGTAAAACTTTCAGCAATTCATTTATAAGATTATCAGAGCACAAACGTAGTTTTGACAAACAAGAATTATATTCTCACTTTACAAGTCATTTACAAGAAGGAAACTATACTTTCAACAATAATTTACATGACGAAAATGAGAGATTGGAACTGAACATATGGGAAGCATTGAAAATCATAAAAAAAAAGAAAAATTCCAGAAACTTACTTGATAGACAATTAGCTTTCACAGATTTTTAAGCTACTCTATTTATATTCTCCTGTGGAGCTAAGACGCTGCTCATATCATCTTATATATCAGGCACACCTTTCTTATCTATTGAAGCCACAGTATGGTGAAACACGTTATAAGTTTGGGAATATAGTGCAAATTTGAACAGCAATGTTTTATTTAATTGAAAAAGGAATATCAATTTATGATCAAGTAACGACCTCTTCTTTCAAATTATAGTAAATAATACCTCAAAACTAGTATATAGTGAGAATACATATTCCAATTACTTATTACATTTATTCGATTGGATTCTTGAATTTCTTTCATTTCGTACTGATGAGATAAGTATTTGGACAAATGTAGATAAACTGTGTAATACTTAAAGCTGCAGAAATGATGAATCTGCTTAGGTGACAGTTGTTTATGAAGCTATAGTATTTTCAATTATGTGAGATATTTTTATAGATTTATAAGTACCGACCATAAAGGGTAAATGAGATTGAAATAGAGAATTAATTTCGCAATCAAATCTTTCATTGTCTGATTCGTATCGCTCAAATTGAACAATTGAATTTGGAGAGTGGCGTCCTCAGCTTATTAAAAAAGAGTCAACAACCCATATTATGAATATGAATTCTGAAAACAAAATGAACATTCCATGAGATCTTCTTCTTGCTTCCATTTCCCACAGTGAATCGATTTCTTCCTAAATTCAAATGACATCAATGATTGATCCCGTAGGTAAAGACTCAAAATATTGTCGACCAAACACATAAGTTCGTGAATGGCTCAAGAGTTATGGATGGATCTGGTTCAGCGATATTCTGCATAATAACATAATACGAGATATCAATACCACTTGGAATATCCACAATAGTTTACAAGACAGAAATCTATGCGATACAAGTTTGCCTCCAATGGTGTATAGAAAGGTGTCTCCAAAGAGGACAAACTAACATCTTCACGGACAGCAGGGCTACTTTTATGATACTTCCTGGTTCAGCGATATTCTGCATAAAATCATAATACGAGATATCAATATCACGTGGAATATACACAACAGTTTATCAGACAGAAATCTATGCGATAAAAACTTTCGTCTAAGGGTGTGAAGAAAGATATATCCAGAGAGAAATAATCAACATCTTTACGGACGGGAGGGATACTCTTATAATCCTTAAGAGTGAAGAAACCTTATCTGAACAGTAGAGAAGATTCTGGAGGATCGAACAAGACTAACACTAAGGACTAGGATAAACGTTATATGGTCCAAGGACATGAGGGCATTGCAGGAAGCGTAAAAGCTGATCAACTGGCGAGGAAGATTTCATGTGAATGATTCGTACGATTTGAACTTGCTAGCAGTACTGCCAAGGTTTTACAACATGCTCTGGATTAGGAAACATTCTGTCAATTCGTCGGGAGACATACCACGACATAGTTAAAGCAAAGAATTATTTCGAGGAGTAAGAAAAGAGCCTGTCGCAGATGCAGTAGAATTAACTCATAACGAACAAAGGTCAGACGCAGACCTCTAAACCGGTCACGAAGAGTCTTCATGCAGATTTGTGATGAAGAGCAGGAAACAAACTCAATCGTATATATATTCGCATGTGGAGCACTTACTCGTTAAAGGTGATCAATTCTGAAGAAAAAAGATAACTGGAACTTCGACACGAAATCTGCAGAAAGAGCTCAAGTACCTGACTACCCAAACAAACCTCTTCAAACAAAAAGGAGTTTTTTCAGTGAATTACAAAAAGTCTCTCAGACTGAGATGAATGAGTCGCGAATCATAACAAAAATGATCAATGATTCAGAATACATATTCCAACTACTTATGACATTTGATAATTCAATCTATTGGATTCTTGAATTTCTTCTAGTTCGTACTGATGTGATAAGTATAGCGACAAATGCTGCAGGAATGATGAATCTGCTTAGGTGTCCGTTGTTCATGAAGTTATAGTATTAACAATTATAAAAGGAATTTTTATAGATTTATTAGGTACTGACCATAAAGGGTTAATGATATTAAATTAATTGCATTCAAATCTTCAATTCTTAGATTCGTATTATTTGAATTGGGCAATTGAATTGAGTGAGTTGCATCCTTAGCGGTTAAAAAACAACCAATAACCCATCTGTTTTGAATTTTCAAATAAGAGTCAGCTGCGAAATATTATCAGAAATTATTTCGAACTGAATAATGGTACCAACTTAGACAACGATTATTCAGTACCATAATTTTGGACATGAATTCTGAAGACGAAATGTACATTTCATGAGGTTTTTTAGCTTCCAATTCTCACAGTGAACATTTTTTCTCAAATTGATTTCCTCTTGAGGTCGAATGATAACAACGATGGCAACGGAACATCTAAATTCAAATTATTGTCGGCCAAAAACATAAGTATGTGGATAGCTCAAGAGCTATGAATGCAGTGGCGTAGCTAGCATAGGTGGCACCCAGGGCGGATATTATAGGTGTCACCCTAAAACTCAATCGAAACTGTTAAAATAAAATAATTTATAATCATTTACGTTTTATTGAAATACGAATACCTATTACAAATATTTTTATATCATGTGAAACATATTTAGTTTGTTAAAATTAAAATTTCTTCCTTCTAGCTTTGATCTAGCGAACTCCGAATTCACGTCTTCATAATTTAAATTTTGTGTTGCTTCATGTTCTACCGTTAAAATACCAAGATTCTTTAATCTGGTTTCAGTCATTGTAGACCGCAAATAATTTTTAATTTTAATTTGCTGAAAATTCTCTCATATGAAGCAACTCATGCACATATTGTTATAAATAACTTTAGTGCGACCGTAAGATTCGGAAGAGATTCTCTAAAATCCCATTCCACAATAAATTTCAAAAGTCCAGTGTCAACCAATTAGAGACAGTAATATTAGCCGCTTAAAATTTTTCTCAATCTTGGTATTTCTAAAAGGAGTTCTGTTTCTGATACTTCATCGTAAAGGTTAGTAAATTTTGATATAGCAAATTTTAACTGTTCAGTGTTTGCCGAAAGCAAGGTCTTTGACTGCACAACTTCAAGCAATGAAGCTACGTCTTTAATGGATTTTACTCTTGTTTCGAGTTCAATATTGAATCTGTCAATACATTCTAACATGTCCTTTTGAAGTTCCACTCTAAGTGTAAGTCCAGCATCGGTGGACGATGCTAACTTACCGAGCATGCATTTCTTGCGACGAATTCGTCGTTCCATCGACATGTTGTATTTTTCCGATTTTTGTACAGCAAAATCTATTGCCTGTTCTGCTAAATGCAACAGTGAATAGACGAAGTGCTTCTAGATTTATGATTATTTCATCAACACATAAAACCTTTACTTTGTAATGCAATCTGAGCATTGTTCACTTCCCTTAGCACATCATTTCAAAAGAGAAGAGAACAAAGAAATGAGAAATTGCACACAGCAGGCATAAGATTTTGTGCAGCACCTCTTGTTTCTATATTTACGTCTTGGTCACATAGTTCCTCAATTGCAGATATTATACCATCAAAATTTTCAGCCGATACTTTTACTGCACTATAATGAGCACTCCAGCGCGTTGTCGAAAGTCTTTTAACAGATGCTTTGCTGTGATTGAGCAGTACTTCCCAACGGCTTGTGGAAGTTGAGAAAAAGTTGAATATTGTTTCCACTGCTCCGAAAAATGTAACACAAGTCACATTTTGTGCGAACGAATGTTGGCCGCATAAATTAATTGAATGATCTATACAACCAATAAAAATAGCTTCATTGTTTTTTTCTTTTATAATAGCTTGCACTCCTCCGTATATACCACTTATAACTCAGCATTATCATAACCTTGAGAACGACACATCAAAATATCTAGGCCATCGTTTTCAAGCTTCTTTAGTATTTCAGCGCTCAAATCAGCTGCTTTTTTCCATGGTATAGGAAGAATCCTAAGAATACTTCTTTGACTTCTACTTTTCTATTATTAATTTTTACACAACGAATCACTTCAGACATTTGATTGGCATGTGGATTGTCAGGTGTGCTATCAAACATGATTCCGAAATATTTGGCCGATTTATTTTCGTGGACAAGCTGACATTGTACATGATTAGCAAAAACGTTTATGAATTCATTTTGCATTTCTGGCAATAAATATGTTACTTTAGGTGATTTTTTCTGCTCCAAATATAGTATATATTCTTTGAGTACTGCATCATACTTTGACAGCAGTTTAACTAGTTCTAAGGAATTATCTTTATTAGACGACCCTTGGGTTTCATCGTGTCCACGAAATTCTAGGTTTTGTTCAGCCAAAACAATGTTATATCTAATAATCTAGACAAAAGATTTTTCCATTATTCATTAATTGCAAGGTAGCATCATCTATTGTGGTGTGAGATTTTAATCTTATTTCCAAAGTTTTCCACTTTTCGAAATTTTCTAAATGTTTACATGTTTCATAGTCCAATACTTTGGTATTTAGTTTCCACCACTTCTGAAATCGTAAATGTTGTTTGTATGTTACTGACAGCAAATAAACGACAGCAAAAACAGTACAGACTATTTGATATAGGAAAAATACCATCCATGATCGAAGAATTCTTTCACCACTAGAACCATGACGAGGCACAGTAGGAAACGGTCCTTCTTTGTTCTGGAAATGTTCACTGCCCTTTTTTATTATGTCAATGCGAACATTATCAGTTACCGGTAAACTCCAATGTGAAACATCTCTCAAGTGTTGAACTGATTCTTCGAAGCTAATGCTATCTCCGAAAGTAGCATTAACGGCGTCATTTTCATTATTTATTTTGATTCCGTCAAGATCCTGGGTCGTCTTCATTGATGCTGTATTGCTGATGTTGCTATCTGAATGTGATTCTTCAAGATGTGAATCATTACTTTCGTCAGCAGGAGACTCGGGTACTTTACTTGAACTTTGGCCGCTATCTGCTTTTGTGACATATTTTAAAAGAGAACCGGACATGCTCTGAATTTCATCCATTTTAGCCTTTTTGGCTTTTCTCTGTTGAAACCCCTTTTTCTTTTTGAAGTATGAATTCCCTGAGGCATATTTCGTTCTGGGTATTCTAAAAAATATTTTTAGTTAGTAAGTGATACGTTGATTTTATAAACTAAATTTTTCCCAGAAGGAGGATTGTTAATTTGATGATAATTTATATTAACATATGGGTGTTAATATGTTTTAAGTAATATTCGAAAAATACTCGTTTAATACTCCACCGTTGATTGTGATATCCGTGCCACGAGTGCACGAGCTATTCATCTCGGAGCAAAATCAACGTACGCGAAGTTATATGATATGATTATGATTACTTTCGATCAAAATCTAAACTTAATATATTCCGTTTTGTAAAGAAATCACATTGTTATTAGACCGGAAAATAATAAGTAAGTAAATAATAAATAAGCATATTATTTACAATTAAATATTATTACCCAAACTTATATCGTAAAACGTGTAGAAATATAGATGAAAACTTTTACGCCAGCAAAGCCCTTAATACCTATTCTAATAAATAAATACCTTTAATAGATAGTAATACTTGCCCAGGCTAAACAAAAAATATTACTGCAATCCGTCTAAAGTACCTTCTGTAGGTACATATTTATCATTTAGGACGGCTCAATAATATAGCTTTAAAATACACAGTAATTGAAAAAGAATAAAATAATTGAAGGGTTTTCCAAAATAATCTAAGATACTGCTATATGATGCTAAATGAATTAAAAATGTAAGTATTACCTGTAATAACAAAATACTTCACTTACCTTGTTTATTTTCTTCAAGAATCGACTTTATTGAATCAGTTTTATACAAAAATTTTGTTTATAGTATTCAATAATTAACATACACTTTGCACAAGACGTTCACACGCTCACGTAAGCGAATATTGAAATGAATGCGGTCGGAAACAAAAGAAATGGCCCAATCCACAATGCAAGTGACGAGCGCTATATCGAGGGAACACCCTGACTAGCGTTGGTTATGCGCGAACGGGGTATTAAATTTTGGGGAATCCCTGATCGTTTGATACTTTGCATATTGTTTTTTTTTAATATCTATTGTTATGCTCGTAGTACGATATTATAGTTACCTAGATAATTTTATTAGTGGCGGTTATGCTCTCTGCCACAGATTTACGATTTTCATAGGTAGAAAGAACAATAACTAATGGTCATAGTCAGGCCGCCCCGCCGCCCCCGACACACCGCCGCCCCCTTAGCTACGCCACTGTATGAATGTATCTGGCATAGGCATATTCTTCACAAAAACTGATGCAAGATATTAATAACATGTGGAATATACACAATTGTATTTTAGATGGAGATACAAATTTGCCTGCAATGGTGTATAGAAAAATGTCTCCAGAAAGGGAAAATCATCATTCTTACGTAGAGCAGGGCTGCTCTTATAATACTCAGTACTCAAGAAACCAGATATATATAGTCTGAAAGATTCTGAAAGATCAAACTGGACTATCACTAAGGAATAGGGTTAACGTTATCGAGCTCCAAGGACATGAAGGCATTACAGAAAGGATTCGCACGATTCGAATCTGCTAGCAGTACTGCGCTGGTCTACAAGATGCTGTTGATCAAGCAATATTTTTTGAATTGTGGAGGGACATACAACGATACAGCTAAAGTGAGGAATTACTTCGAGAAGCAAGTAATGTACTTGCCGAAAAAGCTCTAGAATTATCTAGAGACGAATTAAGGCCAGAGGCGGACCTCTGAACTGGAGACTTTCAGCAAAAACCTTTGGCATATTTGTGTTGAAGAGCAGGAATTAAACTAACAAATAATATTCGCGTGTGAAGCACAAACTTCTAACATGTGAGAAACTTCTACAGTAAATCTTCCGAGAGAGCTGACTAGCGAAACAAACATCCTTCTCAAACAGACAAGCCTCTTAGGCTGAGGTGTATAAGCCTCCAAATACACCAAAAATGATCAATGATGAAGTGTTGAGAATTTCTCTATGCAGCTAGCATTTTTTATGAACCATGAAACATGTTATCGGGATATAATGATAAGATTTTTCCCTACAAAATTAGGAAAATTCAGTTGAATAGTTATTAAACCATCAATTCTTAGTAACGTAGAAAAGGATACGTAGTTTTATGTTCCCACCAATAGCATTAAAAATATCTTTAGAATTTAAGGTATGTACTCCTCGGATACATTGTTCATGTTTTCATCAATATAAACTTAACATAACTCTACTTATATAAGTCGATCCATCTACATTTCATGATATTTTCTTGCTTCCAATTCCCACAGGGAACATTTTCTCTTTATAAATCTACTTCTTCTAGAGATCGAATGATATCGTTGATGGCTCCGAAAAATCAAGATTCAATGTATTGCCAGCCAAAAACATAAGTACGTGGATGGCTCAAGATTTATGAATGAATCTGGTTTAGGGATAGTCTTCACAGAAATATTATGCAAGGTATCAATACCATGTGGAATATACACAATGGTTTTCCAGATAGAGATCTATGAGATGCAAATTTACCACCAAAGGTGTATGGAAAGATGTTTCCAGAGAGGAGAAATCAACATCCTCACGGAGAGCAGGGCTGGTCTTATGATACTTAGGACTTAAAAAACCAGATCAGAATAGTCTGGAGATTCTGAAAAGTCAAACTGGACTATCACTAAGGAATAGGGTAAACGTTATTTAGCTCCAAGGACATGAAAACATAACAGAAAGGATTGGCACGTAATGCAGTAATGCAAAAAGTCTACAAGATGCTGTTGATTGAGCAAAATTCTTGAAAATGTGGAGAGGCATAATACTATACAGCTAAAGTGAGGAATCACCTCGAGAACCCAGTAATTTACTTGCCGAAATACTTTAGAATTATCTAGAAACGAACTAAAGCCAAAGCCAGACCTCTGAACTGGACACTGTCAGGACAAACTTTTATACATATTTGTGTTGAAAAGCAGGAAATAAACTCACACATAAGACTAGCGCATCAAACCTCCCCAAACAGGAGACAGTGCTTTCAGAAAAGTACAACAATCCTCTTGAACTGAGGTGTACAAGCTTTGAAATATAACAAAAAAGATCAATATTGAACTGTTGATTGAGTATTTCTCTTCGCAGCTAGCATTTTTTATGAACAATGAAGTGGGTTATCGGGATATAATACTAAGCTTTTCTTCCCTACTGAATTAGGAAAACCAGTTCAATAACTGTTGTGCCATCAATTCTGAGCGACGTATACGAAAACTATACGAAGTTTTATCGGTCATTTTTCATCAATGTAAACTTAACATAAACTAAATAAGTGAGATTCATCACTTATATCAGTCGAGTTATCTAATTGCAGGGCAGAATATTTTGATCTATTAATTGAATGTTGAAAATGGAAATATAATCTATCTTTTGGCGAAACAACTGGAACCATATGATAAAATGGGTGCTTTAATGTTAAGCATTTCTGTCATCGAGTAGTTTGAGAATAAATGTTACACGTTAAGTCCATTGGTGAAGATACTGAAGCGATTAGATGTTTTCTGAAATGGAGCCGTTTCCTAAACGTATGGTGGCAGATTAAATCCATCTATGGTTGGTATCTTCACTGATTATATATATTTTTAGACATACAGCAGAACTGCTGTGGCAGGTTAACATTTCTCTCGAAACGGCCACGTTTGTTTGACACATTGAGGTATCAATGCTTTGTCTATAACCTTCTGTTTCCATTGAAGTTGTAATTTCTATTTTATGTTACTCTTGCTCGCTTTTCTTTGTTTCACTTATTAATCAAGTGTGGTGTCGGAGACGTTTCTCCTTACTTACCTAGTCATGCTGACCTAGCAATATGAAATATATTCTATGCATGAATGAAATATTCCAGCAAGATTAGTTCGGGTTATTCTAAGAAAGTGAATATCTGAATGATATAAAAAATCAACTTACCCATTGATTTCAGAGTAGTACTGTATGCATCTGATGACTTTCCTATTAACCAATTTTTCATTCGTATCATTGAATGCAATATCTTTCAACAAACTCTTCAAATGATCAATTCTGCCAACAATCAATGAAGTTGACCCAAAAAAAAGTACAGTCATCGCTGCTATATTGGGAATGTAGTATAGAGCTGCAAATACGTTCAAAGCCGAAATACACATCTTCCATATAAAAATGTCCTTGATTGGATACCAACCTGGAGCCACAACTCCACAGACATATTGTCCAAACTCGCCTTGGATGATTTGCGAGTAACATTCGTTTCTTTCCATGACTCTGAACAATATTGCAACTATTGAAGCACATAAACTGCCATAATAGATCAATGTTGTCAATTTCTCTATTTTTCCATTCAATTCCTCCAACTTTGGGGTAACACCAAAGGCGAAAGTGTTAAACTTGAGAACAAGTTGGAAAAGATCTTCACCAACGATATAGTAGAATATGAAACGCATTATATATAAAAATATTAAAATCAATATAATTACATCATTCGCAAAATGGGAGACTGCATCACCTGTTAAAGAAAGAAATTGCAGCTATAAGAATTCTTTGTTTTAAAATTTGCACAAAAGGTAAAGGATATTAGGAAATATGAGTACATAATATCACCACATGATGTAGAACCACGTGCTGATATTATTTTTGTGGTGGATGTTATCGTTGCCATTGTGAAGGAGAACATACGTTCTTACCTCAAACATAATGGTCCTTTAAATGAAACTTATAACCTGCCAGGTGCTTTGACTGATTCAACTATTAGTAGACTATTATTTGATAGAAACTACACTACGCCAAAGAATAACACAATTTCAACATTTCAAATTTGCTTCTGGTAGACAACTAATCACTAACACAATTTTTTCTTCGGATATGGCCGAAGATATGCCAATAAAAAGTATTAGGTACCTTTGAATGAAGCTTTGACAGAACAGAAGAGTGCAAAATATTAGCACTTTTAACCGCAACACATTAAATTTTGCCATGCAACATGTGAATTGGTGAGGTTATGTTTGTTAACTGGGCGAGAGTTTTGTTCACAGAACAATCGAGCATTCTTTATTGCTATCAACGTTCTCTAGTGTCGAAATGGGGGATATGCCCAATGCAACTTTACACTTATTTATGGTTTTCGTAGAGTTTCAGTAATGGCGTGGGTAGAAATTACTTCAATGCTCGTACTGATCTGTTCACCGTTAATAATGTCACCCTGAATGCTCAAACATACAATACAAACATTTTAGAAGAACATGTTTCAACATTTGCGGCCAACATCGGTGAAAATCTTTTGTTTATGCATGATAATGCCGGGTCTTACCAAGCTCATATAGTTAGGAATCACTCTCTCATTATTAGTTTCATTTCAATTTCTATGAGTACCATTTTCATTTCGATTGTTCTCAAGCATCATGAAGCAAATAATTCAATCAATATAAAAGTAAGACCAAATACTATTCTCCACGACCATCAATAAATGAAATAACTCTGAAACCATTTTGATAGAAGAATTTGAAGATTCTCATATTTGGTTTTGAATATTTATTCTAAACCACATGACTCTTATGTGCTTTTCATGTATTTGCATTCTATAACTAGATGCGACATGAATATTCCGTAATTGAATGAAACATCTACAATTGCTTTGAATTTTAAACCAGTGGCAGTGTCAGATGTAAATTTCATCATCATTATAATAATCTTTCGAAAAGATACCATTTGAGATAGATTATAAGTGAAAAATCGAATGCATGTGGTATAGAACTTCAAAATATTCACCTGAAAGTACAAATTATGCAAAAAAATATAATCGAGAACCTGTTGTCGCAAAATCAAAATTTGAATACTGCTCTATCCAGGCTACAAGACAAAAAACTAACTCCTTCTCTGAAATATTTAATTTCCATTTTTGTTAAACAAATGGAAATCCTCAACTCTACGAAAAATTTATTCAATCCTAAAAGCAACAATAAATGTGAGACACGATATCGATATTCCAAAATATGGAAAATTGAAATCGTTGTTAAAACAATTTTTGAAATCTATACAGCTAAGAAATCGATTTTTACATAAGAAAATTTGAACAATATTTACGAAGTTCATCACTTTTGATAGAAGAATTTAAACATTCTCATACTTGGTTTTGAATATTTATTCTGAACCACTCTAAACACTCTAGTTCTCTCCTAACTTTTGTAAAGTTCTTGGAAAACAATTCTCTGCAATTGGTCTCAGACTCTATCATTTTGTAAGTTCATTCGTTGGTTGGTATCAAACTTCCTACTTCATATCTAATCATTTCCCTAATTTTAGAGTAACACTAAAAGTTTTTTTCGGCTACGCTGTAGAAGACAGAAAAAAATCTGTTTTTTTGTCAACTCATGATAGCGATCAATGAATTATCACTCAATCTTTGTTTCCTATCGAGATTTTCATGTAGAGGGGTGCAGATAGTCGAGAAAAATGGAAAAAATAATGAAATTCTATCCAGATTTCACACTCGCATTTCATTAATACAAGAACTGAATGTGAGAAAGCATGCCAATTTTATTAAAGATGTGTTGAAGTTATTCAAAGTCATTATAAAAATAGCAATAAATGTAACTTATTTTCAATTAAATGAAAGAATGCTGCTCGAATTTTCACTATATCACAAACTTATAA
The DNA here is from genome assembly GCA_013387265.2 of Cryptolaemus montrouzieri. NCBI lineage: Eukaryota > Metazoa > Arthropoda > Insecta > Coleoptera > Coccinellidae > Cryptolaemus > Cryptolaemus montrouzieri. The sequence continues at coordinate 51,537,734 of JABFTP020000001.1, read as the reverse complement.
TAATCATTATTATAACCATGATTGACCGAGAGTCCATTCTAGTATGAATGATAGCTTGTTTTCTATCCATGAGGTTCTTCCTAGTAATAAAGGAACCAATGAAAAATATAATATATCAACTTGAAGCAGTATCAGTATTTTTTATCGTGGACTTATGCACTATCTCAGCTGTTAGCTGGATATAATTTACCTTTCCCAGATTCAGCAATCGAAGGGAATAGGCTCGATTACCATATACTTGACATAAATTTCCTAACTATCCTACATGTATTAAGAATTACAGCTTTTTGCATTTCTATATAGATATGCTTATGCAATTCTAATTTCTTAAGGTTATCATGCAAACTTTTGGGTATTAAACAAGTCGAGGATATGATGACAGGAACAATATCTATTTTATCGAGGTGCCACATCTGCTTGATCTCAATATCAAGGGTGTGTATTTGGACTTTTCTCCTGGAACTTGTTCAGCACGTTGTTATTATTCGGTATGGCGACATCCACCAGCATTGCTGTTTTGGTTCTCTTATGATACACCACTATGTCCGGCCTATTATTCGTCACCATTCTGTCAGTGATAATAGGCCTATCGTAGTATAATCTGATAGTGTCATTTTCCAATACGAGCGCCGGCTGATACTTATAATATGGCTGGAAGGTGTTCAAAAGTCCGTACTTGTGTGCAAGTTTCTCGTGGATAATGTTACACACTCGATTATGCCTGTGAAGATACTCCATATTGGCCAGTTGTTCGCATCTGGACATAATATGCTGTATAGTCTCTGATCTTATATGACATTTTCTGCACTTATCTGTTTGTAATGTTCCGTCCTTCATTATAAATTTTTTGTAATTGTTTGTAGCGATCACTTGGTCTTGGATGGTCATAATGAATCCCTCTGTTTCTGCGAATAATTATCCTTTCATCAACCATTTGTTGGAGGCTTCTTTGTCAATGTGTGGTTGATTAATCTCATGTTGATGTCGTCCATGTAATTCCTTTCTTGGCCATTGCTCTTGTTTTTCAGTATCTGATAGGAACGGTAGATTCAGCAGGTCATCTCTGGTAGCAAGATTTAGTAGTGTATATCCCCTATCAGCCAACGATACCACTCTATGGAGGTCAGAAGTGAAAGCTTCTGCAGGGAAGTATTCTCTGAGATTTTTCATCTGTTCGGTGTGTAAATTGACAACATCTATTGATGCGCGTCCTCCTTCTTTCCGCTTCAAAGTTGTTCGTATTACAGACGATTTTGGATGATGATTGTTGTACTTTGTCAGCATCGTTCGGGTCTGCCTTTGAATATCATCCAGTTCTGTCTTATTCCATCTGATTATTCCAGATGAGTAAAGCAACACTGGAATGGCGTAGGTGTTAATTGCCTTGACCAAATTCCCCGAGTTCAACATCGACTTCAGACGCTGACTGTATTCTGAACGAATCTTCTCCTTTGATTGTTTTTGGTCTAGCAATCTGGCTTGTTGGTATCCCAGATATTTGTATGTTTCGCCATCTCTCATGCACTGTATAATATCACCGTTTGGAAGTTGTGTTTCACCATCTATGACTTTCCCTCTTTGAATGTTCAGGGTCTTACATTTTGCAATCCCGACTTTCATATGAACATCTGCCGAGAACTCACTGACAGTTTTCAGCAAATCATCCAATTGCTTCTTGTTCGAATCATATAATTTGATGTCATCCATATACAGCAGGTGGGAGATTATATGATAATTCCTTTCTGGTTTTATCCTAAATCCGTATCCTGTTCTATTGAGCATTGAGGACAATGGGTTCATTGCCAAACAGAACCATAGAGGACTCAAAGAGTCTCCTTGAAAAATTCCACGACGTATGGGTATCTCGTCGGTTTTAATTGATTTATTGTTCATGTTGACCTGCAGAGACGTGCGCCAGTGTGTCATTGTTGTCTTCAAGAACTCTACCAGGGCTGGGTGAATTTTGTATATATGCAATACTTCAACAAGCCAAGAATGGGCGGTACTATCGAATGCCTTCAGATAATCGAGAAAAGCTGAATGAACATTCCGATGCCCTACGTGGGCCTGTTTCATTATCTTAAAATCGATGATGAGTTGTTTCTTGCACCCGTGGTGTTTCTTTCTGCATCCTTTCTGCTCCTCTGCTAATATATTGTTGTCGTCAAGGTGTTGGTATATTCGATTGGATATGCATGAGGTGAGTATTTTGTAGAGTGTTGGCAGGCAAGAGATTGGCCTATATTGAGACGGATCCTGTGTTCTATCGCTCTTAGGTAGGATATATGTTAAGCCTTGCATTAGGAAAGTGGGTGTTTTCTTGGGATGTTGAAGAACATACGTGAGCTGTTTCGCTAGGGCTCCATGGAGCTTATCAAACTTCTTGTACGAGTAGTTGTGGATATTATCTATACCTGTGGCCTTCCAATTGTTGGTCACTCGAACTACTGTTGTGATTTCTTCCTCCGTTATTCCATCGAATTCCATATGTCTGATATCGTAGCGTTCTTTTTCATTCGAGAACTTATTATTATTATTATTTAGGTAACAAAAGAATGAGGATTTGAAATCCTATGATATTCTAAATGTTAAAAGCCTTAAACGCAACATAATCATCAATTAATCAAATAAAGAAAAAAATTAAAAAGATTTCTATAGTTCACTCAAAAATCATACTGTCTATTCTATTTTTAAAAATAATGATGGACTCTGCCTCAACCACTATACTTGAAACTCCATTCCATGGACCGAATGCACGGTTCGGTAAGAAATGTTCCCTTTGCCGTGTCCAATACCTCTCCCTCTTCAGTCTCATCTCATTTCCGCGTAGACGTACATCAGTATTTAATTCGTGGAGATGTTGTAAGTTGGCATAATTGTACTAGATTATACGAAACGTCATAATTAAATCTCCACGCAGTCGTCGTTCTTCAAAAGAAAGCAATTCCGCACTTTTTATCTTTTCCGGGTAAGATGGAGGGAAACGACCGTGAGACATACTATTGGCGCGTCTTTGCACATCTTCCAGCATCTTTCGATCGCGGGCAAGCACCGGACACCACACTGGACCGGCATATTCCAGTATCGGACGAGTATAAGTTTTATAAAGTTTGATAGAGCTTTCGAATGATATATATGAAAATCTCCTTCCCAGCTGATAGATTAGTGAGTTAGCGCGCTTACAGATATTTATGATGTGACTCGACCAAGTTAAGTCGGACGTGATTGTCACTCCCAAGTCAACATGTGAGGATATTGGTCTCAATGATCTTCCATTCATAGCCTAGGTATAGTGGGGATTCGACTTTCCAACATGTAAGACGACACACTTCTCGATATTTAGTGGGAGAAGCCACTCGTTGCACCACTGGTTTGTCGAGTGAGGTCACTCAGTAAAATACCAGACCGGATGTGTAGCGGAAGATCACTACAGTACACAACAGAAAAATGAGCACCCAGGACCGAGCCCTGCGGCACTCCACTAGTGACCAGCCTCTCAGACGAAAAAGTTCTGCCGACTCTCACCACGAAACATCTTTCTGACAAATAATTGCATATCCAGTTGTGCATATTTCCATGAACTTGTAAGGAGTCTTCTGACAGGTACCCTATCGAATGCTCGGGCATAATCCATGTAAATGACATTCACGAGATCCCCTTGATCAAATCAAATCAATCATCCAGAAGATTAGTCGTAGTACATCTACCCTTCGTGAACCCGTGCTGCTCTGGAGGTATAACAGAGTGATCACTGAAGAAGTCTGACATCTCTTCCATTATTATAGTCTCCATGATCTTAGATGGAATTGACAAAACATTAATCGGCCTGTAATTCGCTGGATTCAGTTTGTCTCCTTTCTTGAAAATAGCAGTTACTGAGGACTTTTTCCACGCAAGGGGTAATCTTGATTCATTGACAGATGCAGTCATGATAATTGATAATGGAAAAGAAAATAATTCAGCGAATCTTCTCAGAAGGAATGGATAGAGACCATCGAGGCAAGGTGACGAATGACTTTTAAGGAGTAGTAAATGTTTTTGACTTTGTCAGGGGTGAACAATATATCCGTTAAACTATCCTCAATACGGGTTAACAAAGAATCAGGAAGTGCATCATCAATGGGTTCCACAGAATAGGCAGCCGTGAATTTGCTAAAAATCCGCTGACTCAAGAATTGTGGAGCAGATGGTGCCATCTGCCTTCCGGTAACGGTACGCCCACCTTAGATTTGAGGCTGGATCTAATAAACTTATATAGTTATTTGTTATTTTCAGACTCGGCGATCGATCTTTCATAGGCTCTGCGAGAACTGAGTACTGCGGTCAATAAATAGTTCGAGAAATGACGATGACTCTGGTAGTCTTCCATGTCTTTAGATTTTCGAAATTTTCTCCATAGGCGTTTCTTGAATTGAATCAGAGACAGAATTTCACCTGTAATCCACATTTCACCTGTAACCCAGTCTGAATTTAAACTTATTCATTGAATCTCATAATTTGGATATACCTTGAAGGATAATTCTCTTTGCATGTATATTAAAAACAGTAACTTTTTCCATAAAGAAAAAAATCAGGTGGTTGTTAGTTTCCTTTTGAAATCTGTAAAAATATTCGGTAGAACCTTAAAAATTTCAACATTAGGTTTTCAGAGTACAGAGCCACAAACGAAGTTATGAGAAACAAAAATATACTGCTTCTACGAATTAATTACTAGAAGAACATTAATTTCGATAATAATTTAGATAACTCACATAATGAAATTAACACAGGCCTATAAAAATACTTGCTGTAGATGTCACATAAAGCTGAATAGCATTTCACGGTAGAAGGGGTGAATCCAAATACAAAACTGAAAACTGGTAGTAACACATAAGTTCTGCTCATTTTATTTATAGAACAACATTTCATTTAAAATTTTTCAACAGTATATATTGCGTTTATTCACTTTTACAAACACTAAACGAACGTTTAGATTTAAGAAAATCACAGAAATTGAAAATGTTGGCTTAAAATACTAATTCTATTCTTGCCTTTTCAAATACCAGCAGTAATCATTGCTGGATCCCATCGTCCTTCATCGCGAATTTCCATTGTTGTAATATATTGGTGGAATCTTTCACCCTGCTTATCACTGACAGCTCCCAAATTTTCAGGATAAAATGACAAACGTGAATGGAAAATATAAAATCTTAATGACATACGGGACCTAAAAGTTAATTTACTAACTATTGCTGTGCACATCTATATTGTTGCCCAAAAATCAACACTGAGAAATTAGTTCCATGTTTTGCGTTCCTTTGTGGTGAGCTTCTCCATAAAAGTTACGTTGTCCAGCAATTTTCTAACTTGTGGTCCAATAAAAATGCCTTCCATCAATTCGGTATCACTTAACTTGGGAAAGACTTCTTGTAAGTATTTGAATCTATCGCCATCTTTATTTATAGCCTTCACAAAAGTTTTTCATCTGCCCAAGATTAATGTGGAGTGGAGGCGGACGGATATTTTTGGGATCTACAAGCGGCCTAAACTGAACATTTGGAGATCCTGGTTGAAATTCATATTTTTCTAGCAAAATTTTTATCATATAATGCTGATTTACTGCACAACTGTCCCAACGACAAAGAAAACGACAATATTTTGTAAGAAGTCCCACTAAAATTCCTGTAACTTTCAAGTCCTCACATATTTCTCATTTATACTTGTTAAAAACAAGTAATGTGTTTCTTCAGATTTCACTTAATAATTAAGATTCGTTACGCGTTTCACTACACCGTAGCTTCTTCACACGAATGAATGTACAGAAAATAAGAATGAGAATATAAATATAAATGTTCTTGAGTAATTGAAAGCTTATTGGGTTGATTTTTCTTAAGTGAATATTTATGACAGGTATATTCAATAAAACTGAGAAATAGATTGCTCCCCGAAGAGATTCAATAGAGGTGAAGGGATTAAATCGACTTGTTCATCCATGAGTCTACCTGAGTGTTTGTATTTGTTGATTTCTGAGGTTTCCCAAAAATCTACCTTCCAATATTTATTATCTGCATGCAAAATTTCAAACTGTGGGTCGAAAGAGTGATTATTTTCTAGGAGATGATTCGCGTAATTTGAATATGATTTTTTATTTGAAAAACTGCATTTATGTTCCGATATTCTAATGTTAAAATTTCCTTGTGTTCTACCAATGCAGAAATTATCACAGTCATTGCAATTCAATCTATAAGCACCTGATTTATTGTTTTCACCTGATTTGCTTTTATTATTTTTATATATTTGCCAAAATTATTAGTAGTTTGAAAGCTATGTTGAAATTATTGCTACTCAACAATGATTTCAGTTTCTTACTTGTAATGCCGGAAACTATATTACATCAACTAAGGATCCTACCGCAAAATTTCAGAAGGTGGTTAAAAACATAATTTCGACAGCAAAATCATTAATTACAGATCACGAAAAATATAAATTCATTATCTCCAATCCACAATCCCCGAATTATATCCGTTGATAAAACTTCATAAACCTAATTACCCTATTAGACCTGTTGTTTTCTATGTAACGGCACCTTCTATCAAACTTTCAAAATTCCTTAACGACTTGCTAATAAAACATTGAAATTCAAAATCTAAATTTTCCGTCAAAAATTCATACGAACTAATTGCCAATATCAAAGATACCATTAAACCACCTAATTCCAAACTCATTTCTTTCGATGTAAAGAATCTATTTCCCAACATTCCTCCGAAAGATACGTACTACTTAGTTGAAGAATTATTAGAAAAGAATCATGTCAATACTATCATTAAATCAGATATTTTTCATTATTACAAATTTGTTTAGATCGAAATTATTTTCATTTCAATAACAAATATTATACCATTGAAGACGGATTGATTATCGGCAATCCGTTAAGTCCTTGGTTAGCAGCAATATTCATGAAAAATTTAGAGAAATTAATTCATAATCAACCACTCTGTATATATTGTTTATACTGGTATCGCTATGTGGACGATATCTTTATTTGCTTCACAGGAACAGATAGACAGTTAAAATTTTCGAAAATCATATAAATTCATTACATCCAAAAATTGGATTCACAACCGAAATAGAAAGCAATAATTCGATAAATTTCTTAGACGTAACAATTTCGAATGAAAATGGAAAACAAGTTCTCGCAATTTACCATAAGCCGTCACATACAGATATTATAATACATAACTCGTCGTGTCATTCGTATCAACATAAAATGTCAGCATTCAATAGTTTTATTCATAGATTGATTAACATCCGTTATCAACAGAAAATATCAACAAAGAATTAAATTTTATTGAACAAATAGATAAAAATAATAGTTATAATCCCAATCTAATAAATAATATTTTAAATAAAAACAATGTAGAATCGCATTGAATGGTGTTCACCCTGTCGATAAATTGAAACAAAAATTCAACACCTTAACCTTCCTTGGCATTACAAGTGAAAACTGAAATCATTCTTGAGTAGCAATAATTTCAACATAGCTTTCCAAACTAATCATAATTTAGGCAAATATATAAAAAATAATGAAACCAAATCAGGTAAAAACAATAAGTCAGGTATTTATAGATTGAATTGCAATGACTGTGATAATTTCTACATTGGTAGAACACATAGAAATTTTAATATTAGAATATCGGAACAGTTTTTCAATTGAAAAACAGATTCAGATTACGCGAATCATCTCTTAGAAAATAATCACTTTTTCGACCCACAGTTTGAAATTTTGCGTACAGATATCGAATATTGGAAGGTAAATCTCTGGAAACTTTAGGAATCAATAAATACTAACACTCAGGTAGACTCACCAATGAACAAGTCGATTTAAGCCCTTCACCTCTATTGAATCTCTTCGCGGAGCAATCTATTCCTTAATTTTATTGGATATACCTGTCATAAATAACCACTTAAGAAAAATCAACCCAATAAGCTTTTAATTACTTAAGAACATTTATATTTATATTCTCATTCTTATTTTCTGTACATTCATTCGTCTGAAGAAGCAACGGTGTAGTGAAACACGTTACGAATCGCAATTATTAAGTAAAATTCCAAAAACACATTACTTGTTTTTACTATTGATAATGGAATTTTATCAAATTCAAATTTATTCTGGTTGTAGTTTATTTTATTCAAAACACTGAGCATACTTTCATAACTTCTTTTCATCGTCGCTGAATGGGCAGCTAGTAAAGAGGATTTCAAATGTCCATTATGCAATAACACAACTTTTAAACTGTACTCGGACTCTATAAATACACGTCACTCAGAGGGAAATGCTCAATATCAGAACACGTACACAACGAACGTTCCATACAGTAGAATGCAGAAAACTGAGCATGTCTTTTCTTGAAATGAGTATTTCACGTTTCATGGACTAATAAGTTCAATTCCTTGAGACAGGAACCAAAAAATTCTCACGGTTGCTTTGAAAATCGCAAATCATGCACTTAATCATTTAACTCACTTCGAACAATTAGATGTGGCTCGCCGGAACAGAGACGTGGAGCAAAAATTGAGTCGGAGAACTGTTTTTCGGAGCTGCCTGATAATATATTGTCTCAAGTATCTTCCAAACAACATTTTACGGATTTAAAGGCACTGCTAAATCTGCATTTTGAGGAATAGGTTGCATGGTACACCGCAAATTTAGATACTCCATTTAGCGCTTTACTTTTTGGAATAGCTTCAGTCTTTGTCATGAAAAAACAACAATCGCCTAAATGATTGTTGCGATACCATAGGGACAACAAAAGGCATGTTTTTCCCCACCCCTTTCATCTACTGCACCATTGATACGCTACACCTAACACAGCACACATGGGGTGCCTACTGCTTGTCTTGATCTCCAATTGAAACACCAAAATATATGTTAGAAAGTCCTCATTTTTAATATTTTCAGCAAATGGCTTGGCTTGTGATTTCATCAAAAAGTCTGTACGCATATAGCAAAATTTGACAGGAGGGATTTTGCAATTGACGCGCGTTCGTCCCGACATTTTCGTAATTAAAACACTTTCTTCTACACATACAGAGAACCTTCCATTTCGAAACTCAACAGAAGACTGGTTTATAATCTCATTCTTATATAAACTATTGTAAATAACACGGTTCAAGTACAACATTAATTTCAGCTAACCTTCACCTGAATACATTTACTACCCGCAAACGTGAAAAGGAATTTATTAAATTATTATTGAGCTATTAAAAACGGTACATGTTAGCTATTTAGAAATATATATTATAATTCTTATGATATCCTATTATTAGAAAGGTATTTCCATTTAAAAAATGAATATATGTTGTGCGTTACGAAAATCTTGTCGACCAGTATATAGTTTAAAACTGAACCTACGAGAAGCATTGAAAATCAATAAAGAAAAATTGTGAAAACTTACTTAATAGTCAATTAGACTTGAATTCGCCACAATTACTAAATTATTCCAGATATTAATCTAACCTTGATTGGATTTTCTTCCAATTGAGCTATTGAGCTTTTATCAATTTAATTTATAAGGCACATCTTCTTTTCGAATATACTACTTATCTGATGAAGCCACTGTGATGAAACGCACCATAAGCTCATTCATTATTGAAAATTTGAACAACATTGTTTTAATCAATCAGGAAAACTTTATTAATCAAGTTAGATATTATTTCGTCTATTTTACAATAATATATATAAGTTTTAATATAAAACACCAACATTTTTGAAGTATACTATTTTTTTATAGTTAAGCAATTAATAATGAAATAATTGGTGTTGTCCACTAATCCTTTGAAACTGCCACTTTCATTTGAATGGATAAGTAAATAAATAGATAGTTCTGAAGAATACTACAATTAGTCGAAGAAATGCTGGCAACCTTTATTATAACTATAACGATATGAACTAAATATTTAGAAATTTTTTCTTTTTTATTTTGTTCGTTATAGTCTTTATTTTTCTCTTTGGTTAGTTGAGGTCATTATTGATTTAAATAAATTGAGGAAACCTAGAAATTTATCGAAGTTTGAACAAAAAATATTATAACAATTTTTTCTCAAATTAAATCACTATTTCCATGAAATTTTCAAAGATAGTCATTTCCTGCTTGCCAGCCTGTGACATGACTGATGCGTTTAAGTGTATTCTATAAATATCAACAAATTATAATTGTTCATGAAAAATTGAATGAAATGTTCATATTCTCTAACCTTTGGTGCCCTTGAACAAGTGGCCTAATACACCGATCAGTAGAATTGATATCGTAAACAGAGCTGGACATACAAATATCTTCAGAAGGTGATCCGAAAATTTCTCCCCATATCTTGGAAATGCTCTGATATTAATGAGAAGTTTAATCAAATTTTTGAAAACTCGAACTCTGCTTTCATCAAAATCCATTTTTCGAATTTCATCAACAATTCGATGCACACGATTTTATGATACTTGTGACTTTATTATTTATTCACCGAATGTAACATTAGCGAATATTCATGAATATTTTGTGATCTACCAGTAAGATAATTAGGTTCGTTTTGAATAATTTCTCTACTGAAGCTACTTAAACGAATTCAAAGTTTACTGAATGAGTGGAAAATGATACCTATCCAAATATAAAAGATACTTAATTATGTTCAAAATTAATTTCGATAGTTCCTTGATTTTCCTATCTAATGTAAGGATCAAATCATTAAAATAATGATCTTATTGCTACGTTCTACAGTTTGTATTACGTTATACGGATACGGAAAAGGTAAGTTCACTTCGGTCTTAATTTTAATAAAGCTTTTGAAGATATATGCGATATATCATGAGATTCGAAATGACATTAAGAAAATGTGTTCAATTGTTTCAAAAGAATTTGGAAAAATTTAAAAACAAAATGAAACTAAAAAAAAATTAAGTAAAGAAATGTTCTCGTCTTCAATAAAGACAGCAACACATATTCAAATACTGGATTTAAGACTCGAATCACAAACTGGTACAAAATGTTCAAATAGGTAAAAAATAGAAGTTGAAGTAGACTATTTAGAGATCAGAATATTTAGACTTGGATATGAAGAAATTAGAAGACAATATCATCCTGAAATGAATACCTGTCTCAGAAAGCAGAGGAATCAAAGAAAACATGAGACATAAATGAAATACCGAGAAGAATAATGTAAGCAAAAATAGTGCGGATAAACTGGTCGACCGAAGAAGTGAGAATAAAAATCTTAAAAAAAAAAACAGGCTTGGATAAAGTATCATAGCTCTGGACAAAACACGCTCTATGTGTGTTAGGCTGATAGCCGAGGTTGAAAGGAGCTGTCAGCGAAGCAAAAATTTAATGTTGGGAGGAATTAGGAATGGAACTAAACGAAGATTACAAGGATAATTACAGGAAGTTTTGAAATCGAGTTTGAATTATGAGAGGAGGTGAAACGAGGGATATTTGTGGCTTGAGGGATGAAGATGATAATATTATTATTATTAGAAAATAATATAAGGCTGAGGACAGAAGTCCTATGATAGCCTAATCAAATTAAAGTCAAACAACAATAAGTCCCCACGAAGACGCCGTTGGTCGAATGTTATCAAATTTGCTCTTGCCAACCTTTCTTCGTAAGATGGTCTAAAGTGTCCAGAACACAAACGTGTAGCACGTCGTTGGACGATTTTCAACATGTTTGTATCGCGGACAAGAACCAGGCACCAAACCGCACCGGCGTACTCCAGAATCGGACGAACACACGATTTGTAAAGTGTTTTACTGCTTGCGAATGAGAGATGAACGAAAGATTTACGGAGGAGATAGATCAGAGTATTGGCGCGTTAACAAACACTGATGATGTGCTCTGACCATGTAAGATCAGAAGTTACCATTAATCCGAGGTCCATGTGGGATGACACAGCACTAGGCACAGGTCCGTCGATAAAATATTGAGTAGATGGATTATTAGTCCCTTTGTGTAACATGACGCACTTCTTGACCACAGTCACCACACCATTGGTTTAATGCGTTTAGATCTTGTTGTAGTACATAGGAGTCGGTAAATGGATTTGCGTATAATTTTGTGTCAATCGTGTCATGTAAGAATTTAAAGGGAAAGTTTCAGAGATTTGGAACAAACAATATGGCGAAATGTTCAAGAGAGAAATACGAAGAGAGGGAGTGAACCAGGAGGAAGAGGGTGATGATCAGGAGATGAAATAATGGAGTCAGATGTGGAAGAGTGATAAGAAATATTATTGAAATAGGCAAAGCAGGTGGATAATATTAAATTAAAAAAGATGAAATGGATGGAAAAAGAAGAAAAAAAGGGGCTTATTAAAATATGCAATGAAGCATGGAAGAAAACTATTGCAGAAAACTGTAAAAATATTTCAATCCTGTTGATCTATATGAAAAAAGATCAAATCTTGAGCGTAAACTCTAGAGCAATATGCCCTTCATAGGTGGGGTTCAAATTATACACCAGAGTAGTGGAAAAATGATTATAGACGGTGGGGACAGTAATTGATATGCTTGAGGGTGTGTCGGTGTCTTAGAAACTAGATATTAATGATAAATTTGTGGAGGTCATAAAAAGTATTCATAAAAATGTCAAAGCCAGAGTACCAACAAGAGGGGGACGGTCCATACAATTCGAGATGGTAAAGGAAATTAAGCAAGGGAAATCTTACCTAAGCCCACTTTTCTTTATAATTGTGATAGACAGTTTATTGAAAACACAAAGGGAGAAACAGAGCCTACCACAATAGGGTTCCGAAACCTCAAAGTCATAAAAATAGACAGACATATGATGACATTATCCTAATTGCTAAAACCCAGACAAAAATGCATTCTCTAGTAATCACATGAACGAAAGAAATAAGAAATCTGATGATGGAAATTAATACAAAGAAGAACTGGAAGTAGTAACATCATAAGGGTATTTTGGATGAGTGATAACAAATGATGGTAGGATTGACCTAGTAATTGCAAGAAGTAGACAAAAAGCATTCAACATCTATTATGGAATAGATAAGGCGATTCCAAGCAGACCTGAAATAGACAAAACCACAAAGAGACAAGTATAAAACGCTATACTACTACCTACAATATTATATGCCAGTGAAACATAGTTTCTCCCCCAAAATGCATGAATTTGAATTAACGCAATTAAAATTAAATTCCTTAGTAGAATACCAGGTGTCTCCGAATTTGATTACTGAATATAGAATTCAGAAATAAGATGGTAACATAAAAAACGAATATGATAAATTTGGAAAATAGGACTGAGTAGAAGAAATGGAAAGCCAAGGAAAAATTGACAGAAGGAAATGAAAGAGATGTGCCTCAGTAAGAGATTGACTCTAAAGAAAATGAGGAAAATGGCTCAGGATCATCCGAATGGAAAAATGAAAGGAGGATGAGAAGATCTTGATGTCATATACAAAGTTGACCTGATTGAATCAATCAATCAGATGTTGATTACCTTGTTTATTGAAGTTTTTAAGATTAACCAAAACAATAATGTTTAACATTTTCGATAGATTTCAAAAATTATAATCAAGAGGATATATATTATACAAATACTATACGACATAGGAGCTGTAGATTCTGAACTTTATACCCAAAGAAGATTGACAAAACTAATCAATTTCATCAATATGCATCATCAGAATGATGACTTAATTTTCTGGTCGAATCTTGCTTCTTGCCATTAGGCCAGAGGACTCTAAATGGTTGGAACAAAATAATGAAAATTGTGTATCGACATACTTCTTCTAATGTCCCTGAAGCTTGACGAATGGACGAATTAGTCTTTACTTAGTCAAAACGTGTATAACTTTCGTAGGGTGGCCCAAAATGAAAAATAGTTGCGATTTTCCCGAAAAATTTTGTAAGTGAGCTGGAATATCATCCAAAGAGAGATGACGAATATGTAAACTCAATTTGGCGCTATTGAGCACCAAGGCCTACTATCAATTAGTATATATATTCACAATCCACCCGGAAAAGATCAGAAAAAGTTCGAATTATTAGCACTCCGAACTGCAACTGGTTTTTTCGATGTTTAACCTCCGAATCTATCACATTCTTTCTCCTCAGTAGTATCATCGAAAACATTGTAAGGAAATAACGAAGTGCATAAAAGTCTTGTTTTCATCAGTCAAAATTATGCCTTCATTCCTCATTCAATTTTAACCTTGAAAAAAGGACCAGCCTTTAACCTATCATGTAGGAATAATTGAAAAATTTTGAAATGAATGCGAAAATGTTAAATAGGAAAATGGCAAACTTGTGTTCATGAACATGGTTTCAGAAAATAATGAAGTTTTTGAAGAAAATCGAAACGTCCAAGGAGTTTCAATTTGCGAACCAAATTCGCCGAAAACGTACTGTCTAGATTAAAACATCACCTCAGTTTTTTCTTATATAAACATATACGCAGCGATAAACGCCGTAATTTCACTTCAGAAAATTTTGAAAAACATTTAGTTATTGATTCGTTTTATAATAAAGAACAGAATTATCTTGAGTTTGATGAATTAATTCTTAGTTAAGAGCTCTAGTTATCACTTTATCAATTGATGTTTATAAATATTTTAAGTATTATCACATATATATGTACATATTTTCACATTTCGGCCATACATATAATCCGCTCTTCATTTATAAGATAACATGAAAGTTTGGCTGTTGGGACTGTAACATATGGGACAACTGGTCTGATGGTATAAACTCTTTTATAGAGTTTGACGAGAGAATAAAGCTTTGGTGACTGGATTATGAACTGAAAGTTTGTCCTTTTGATCGTTCCGTATTAAAAATTCGGCATTTTCTAAGGAGTGTTCAATATTGGATTGAAATTCATTAGTAGGATCTTTCTTGATTTTTTGATAATTTCCAAATTCAATTAAATTTTTTTTAAATGAAAACCTGCCTTCTTCAGTGGTATAACATTATGATTCTTATCTGCCTCAGTAAGTCCTGTGTTGTCTGATTTATACTTTGGTTTAATGGATTTCTAGGTCATCTTATCAAATTTATTAGGTTTCAAGTGCATAAACTCTTTTTATTAATGATGCAACTAAATGTTTAAAATCTATGGATTGTAATAAATAATTTATGGCTATTCCAGCTTCAATTCCAAGCAGCACAAAATGATATTCAGAATCATTTATCTCTATATAGTGTTGTGATTCATTTAATTTTTGGTACTGAGTCTTATACTTTTGATGAATTAATCGAAATTTAAAATATTGAATTCTATTGAATGTAATCTATAAAACTGTGTGAATAAATTATCTATACAAAGATGTTGTATTGGTTGCAACTCCTTGAGAATGCTGAGATAAAATTTATAAAGACAGAACTCTTGAAAATTTCAATATTAGGATATCTGAGCACAAACGCAGCTTCGATAAACAAAAATCAGATTTTCACTATGCAAATTATTTATTAGAAGAAAATAATACTTTAAATTCTCTAGATCAAGGCACACCAACTGACGTAGTATATCTCGATTTCACAAAACTTTTGACAGAGTTACTACTAAAAGACTCATGCTCAAACTGAACAATTGTGGAATAAAGTTGAAAGTTGAATCTCTGGCTAAATGTGTGACAGGAAATTCATAGACAGAGTAGGATCCTCCTACTCATCATTAAAGCCTGTGTCGAGTAGTGTGCTACAGGGATCCGTCTTGGGGACACTTCTGTTTTTAGTTTTCACTAGTAATCTTGCCGATCAGATAGAAAACTCTAAATCCTTTTTTGCTGATGACGCGAAAATTTATTCTAACCCGCTGACCGACTATCACAAACTTCAGGCCGATTTGAATAGAATTTCCAGGTGGTGCAAGGATTGGTTGTTGCCTTTGAATGCTGCAAAATATGTTGTGCTCCACGTTGGCAAAAACACCCGCATCTGACGTATTTCATCGATAGCAACCCCCTAACCCCGGTTTTCTCCCACGTGCATCTGGGAGTTAATATCACGAAAGACTTGATCTGATCGGAACACATCATCAAAATCTTCTAACGCGCCAACGCAATACTCTTCAAGACTCGTAGATCTTTTGCTTGTATATCGTTCGAAACCTCCGTTAAACCCTTCAAGAATTATGTGCGTCCAATCTTGGAATTTTCGGGTCCAGTGTTGATTTGTGACCAACTTTTGTTGGAAAATATACAGCGGCGCGCCACGCGTATGGCATTTCACTGTGTTAATCGCCCTTGGTATGAGGAAACACTGAGATTTTGCGGGCTGCTAACGTTTCGGCAACACAGACTTCGAGGCGACCTCATAATTTCATTTCGAATGATGAACTTGAACTACGCGCACTTGGAGAATTTATTTGTGAGAATTTGTGTTGCGAGATTGCTTGGCCATGCACTGAAACTCAAGAGGAAGAAGCTCGAAACCAGACAAAGAGAACATTTTTTACCCAACCGGATCTTCAATGCAATCGGTGAATGTTTTAAAGAACCAAATTGATAGAACCCTATTTGGTATCTAGTTATCTATTTGCTTGACGAACTAGTTTTCTTCATTTTGGTTGTCATCTTTCTTGCACCTGTATTGTTCACGTTTATTTCCTTATTTGTTATTGTATTGAGCTCAATAGGACCTGTCCTCAGCCCTTATCTTTATTCAGTTATAATAATCATGATAAGACTGTGCTGAAATCAATGTTAAACACTCGGGGAATCTAGTCAAGGCAACTAACGCTTACGCCATTCTAGTGTTGCTTTACTCATTTCGAGTCCATCAGTTGGACTAAGACAGAACTGGATGATTTTCAAAGGTAGATCCGAATGATGCTGACAAAGTACAACAATCATCATCCAAAATCATCTGTGATACGAACGGAAAACAGGAAAACACCATCTATCCTTGCAGAAGGCTTAACATATATCTACCAAACAGTGATAAAACACAAGATCCGTCTCAGTATAGGTCGATCACTTATCTGCCAACGCTTAAAAATACTCACCTCATGCATATCCAATCGAATATACCGACATTTTGACGACAACAATATATTAGCAGAGAGGCAGAAGAGATGCAGAAAGAAACACCTCGGATGCAAGGAAAAACTCATCATCGGTTCTGTGATATTGAAACAGGCACACGGAGGGCATCGGAATGTTCATTCAGCTGTTTTTGATTATCTGAAGGCATTCGATAGTACCGCCCATTCCTCGGCTTTTCGAAGTTTTAGAGATATACAAAATTCATTCAGTCCTGGTAGAATTCTTAAAGACAATAATGACACACTGGCGCACGTCTCTGCGGGTCAACAGGAACAATAAGTCAATTAAAACCGACGAGATACCCATAAGTCGTGGAATTTTTCAAGAAGACTCTTTGAGTCCACTATGGCTCTGTTTAGCTATGAACCCATTGTCTTCAATGCTCACTAGAACAGCATACGGATTTAGGATAAAAGCAGATAGGAATCATCACACCATCTCCCACCTGATGTTTATGAATGACAACAAATTATATAATTCGAACAAGATGCAATTGGATGATCTGCGGAAAACTGTCAGTGAATTCTCGGCAGATGTTCATATGAACTTCGGGATTGATAAATGTAAGACTCTGAACATTCGAAGAGGAAAAGTCATAGATGGTGAAACACAACTCTCGTGATATTATACAGTGTACGAGGAATGGCGAAACGTACAAATATGTGGGATACCAATAAGCCAGATTGCTAGACCAAAACAATCAAAGGAGAAGATTCGTTCAGAGTACAGTCAGCGTCTGAAAACTGTGTTGATGTCAGTTTTGAACTCGGGGAATCTAGGCAACCCAATTAACACCTACGCCATTCCAATGTTGCTTTACTCATTTGGAATAATCACATCGACTAAGACAGAACTGGATGATATTCAAAGGCCGAACGATGCAAACAAAGTACAACAATCACTATCCAAAATCGTCTGTGATTAGAATAACTTTGAAGCAGAAAGAAAGAGGACGCGGATTAATGGATGTGTCAACCTACACACCAAACAGATTAAAAATTTCAGAGAACTCTTCTCTGCAAAAGCTCTCACTTCCGACCTCTATAGAGTGGTATCGTTGTCTGATAAGGGATATACACCTCTAAATCGTGCTACCAAGGCTGACCTGCTCAATATACCGTTCCTATCAGATACTGAAAAACAAGAGCAATGGTCGAGAAAGGAATTGCATGGACGATATCACCATGAGATTAGTCAACCACACATCGACAAGGAAGCTTCCAACAAATGGTTAATGAAAGGAGAACTATTATCAGAAATAGAAGTATTCCTTATGGCCATTCAAGATCAAGTCAACGCTACAAACAACTACAAAAGATTTATAATTAAAGACGAACAGATAAGTGCAGGAAATGCCATATAAAATCGGAGACTATACTGCATATTACGTCCGGCTGTGAACAACTGGCAAATGAGGACTATCTTCACAGACATAATCAAGTGCGCAACATTATCGATTAGAAACTAGCACACAAGTATGGACTTCTGAATGTTTTTCAGCCATATTACAAGTATCAACCGGCGCCTGTATTGGAAAATGACTCTATCAGATTATACTACGATAGGCCTGTTATCACTGACAGAATGGTGACGAATAATAGGCCGGACATAGTGGTATATGATAAGAGAGCCAGAACAGCAATGATGGTGGATGTCGCCATACCGAATAATAACAACGTGCTGAAAAAGTTTCAGGAGAAAAAGTCCAAATACACAGACTTTGCTATTGAGATCAAGCAGATGTGGCACCTCGATAAAATAGATATCAATCCTGTCATCATTTCTTCGACTGAGTTAATACCCAAAAGTTTGCATGATAGCCTTAAGAAATTAGAATTACATAAGAGTACCTATATATAAATGCAAAAAGCTGTAATTCTTAATACATGGGGAATAGTAAGAAAATTTATATCAAGTAAATTGTAATCGAGCCTATTCCCTTTGATAGCTGAATCTGGGAAAGGTAAATTATATCCAGCTAACAGCTGAGATAGTGCGCAAGTCCATGATGATAATAATTTTAATATTCTGCATAAAGAGAATGAAAGTTTGGAACTAAACCTATGGAAAGCGTTCGAAAATAATATACAGAAAAATTCCGGAAATCTACTCTGTAGTTAATATGAATTGAATTCGTCACTATTTATTTATATTTTCAGTTCTCAAAAAACTCAGTTAAATTTTGGTTTTACCCATGTAATACAGGGATATCCACCGCGACTGTTCGTTAAAAACTTTTAAGTTCCAATTACAATATCAAGCTGAAATTTTATACGCGGCCATAACTAGAGATTTCCAATTGGAGTGAAATATTTTCGAAGTGATAACATTTCCGGTTATACCGGAAGTGGGTCATCGCTTTGTTATTTCAAATGGCAATCTACCTTTTATTATACATCTAGAACCGACACTTGAGCAAGGCATAAAATAACCAAGTTGTTGAAACATTTAAAAAAATTGTAGCTCGTAGATCTTTTGCACTACAGACACAATTTTTGCTTAGGTGGATAGAAGAAGGATCAAGGAGACTTTAAATCAATCTACACATGTCAAATGTTTATTGCGTTGTTGTGTATGATTTTTTCAATTTGGCCTTTTTCAAACAGCAAGAACTCAATTTTTTCAAATTGCACGTGCCAATTTTTATATCGCCATCAGATGAAGCGTCAAATTTCAGATGGAATTGTATAAGCAAGTACTATACCCATCTCTTATATTGAATGTTGATGATTTTGCAAGAACTAACAGCGAATGATTTGAAATATTTGAATCAAGTAGCTGAACTGGCTACGCTCACCTGACAGGTGCCTGATATTAATGTACTTGTCACTTCGTTCATTCGAATTTGATATTTCAACAAGAATTTTCGTTATTTCAGATTGAAAATATCCAAAAAATACAACACATTTGGAATAAAACCACTGGTTATTCAAACGAAAATATGTTTAATCTTTTTATAATTCATTTTAGAATGTCAAAAAGTAGTGGGTAGAAATTGCAGGCAATTCAATAACCAATATCCAAAATCACCGTCTATGAGTAAAATAAAATTTCGAAGCATTAGAAGCAATTTTTTACAATTCGGATGAATGAAAATTGTAGGAACTAGGCGAAAACCAATCATCGAAGATAATTACATTAATACGAATAAATGATAGCAAACATCATTGGAGCAAACTAATTTACGATCTGAATAAATGTACAATATGGGCCCCATTTTGCTCGATACACTTGACTGCTCGTATACGAACATGATGAGTTCCCCTCCTAGTTTCCTCAGGATCAATATTACGAAAAGCATTATAAATGCGCTCTAGTAACTCTTTCTCTACTTATTACAGGAATAAGATACACTTCACTATTGATTTTTCCCCATAAATGAAAATCAAGGGGCGTCAGGCCCAGAGAACGCGGAGACCATAAATTTGGTCCTTGATTACCCCACCATCTTTCCTGGAACATTTCTGTTAGCTGCCGATCTACAGCTCGTGTTTTATGTGCTGTTGCACCATCCATTTGGTAATAGCAATCCTACAGAATGTTTAGGGGTAATCCATCTGAAAAATATGCTAATTTTCCTCTCAAAATTTCCAGGTATCTTTGTCCATTAAGATTTTCCTCATAAATGTGATGAGCCAATTAATCATTCAACGTTCACGCTGAATTTATTTTGGAAATCAATAACCTCAATGAAATGTGGATTTTCTGTGGCCCAAAAATGTCAATTTCTCCTGTTGGTTATTCCACTTTCATTGAACTTGGCTTCATCAGGTCAAATAATTTTTTGCAGAATTGTCTCTTTAAGCCGAATTAATAAATTTTCACAGAAATTTAGCCGCTTGGGAAGGTCAGTTGGTTTCAATTTTTGTTGTCTGATAAAAGAATACGGGTGCATGCTATATTTCTTAAGGATCCTTTGAATGAAATTATAACTCTATCCAATGTCCATTGATGCTGACCTAATGGACGCATGTGGATTAGCACGAAAATACGCTAGCGTATTAATTTGATTGTCGTCGACCTCGAGAATTGGTTTTGTTCTAGTTTCTTTGTATTTTGTTCCTCCAAATTGCAGAAAATTGCTTCTTATCCTTCGAAATTTTGTTTTACTCATAGACGGTTAATTTGGAAATTGGTTATTGAATTGCCTGCAAGTTCAATCCACCACTTTTTGACATTCGCCACGAATAAAAAAGAGATTAAACATATCTTCGTTTGAATAATCAGCCATTTTATTATCAATCTGCCGTTTTGCAAGAATTTTCACTTCAAATTACCAACAATTCTTGTTGAAATATGAAATTCGAATGAACGAAGCGACATGTACATTAATTCTAGGCACCTGTCAGGTGAGCGTAGCCAGTTCAGCTTCTTGATTCAAATATTTCAAAGCATTCTCTGTTAGTTCTTGCAAAATCATCAAAATTCAATATATTCCCAAATTATTTCGGAACTATAAGAGATGGGTATAGTACATGCTTATATTATTCCATCTGGAATTTGACGCTTCATCTGATAGCGATATAAAAATTGGCACGTGCCATTTGAAAAAATTGAGTTATTGCTGTTTGAAAAAGGCCAAATTGAAAAAATCATACAAAACAAAGCAATGATCATTTGACGTGTGTAGACTGCTTGAAAAATTCCTTGATCCTTCTTCTATCCACCCAAGCAAAAATTGTGTCTGTAGTGCAAAAGATCTACGAGCTACAATTCTTTTAAATGTTCCTCAAAAATCGAGTTTATAACAAAAATAATTAAATGTGTCAAAAGCTTTGACAGATAAGTGCCAACAACTTGGGTATTTTATGCCTTGCTCAAATGTCTGTTCTAGATGTGTAATAAAAAAGGTAGATTGCCATTTGAAATAACAAAGTGATGACCCACTCACTTCGAAAATATTTCAGTTCAATTGGTAATCGCTAGTTATGGCCGCGTATAAAATTCCAGCTTGATATTGTAATTGGAACTCAAAAAGTTTTTAACGGACGGTCCCTGTGGATATCCCTGTATATAAGGCACATTATTCTTTCGAATTATCTGAAGAAGCGTTATAGGTTAATCAATATAGTGAAAATGTGAATATTATTGTTCCATTTGATTAAAAAATGTAATTTCATCAAGTAACGACGAACTCAATCAAATTATTGAAAATGGAATTGATAAAAGATACAAAATTCGAATTGTTCATATTTTCCTAGAAATTTTTGTTGGAACAACCTGCTAAATGGAATCAAAGCAGTATTTAATTTCAATGGTCCGTATAGCCACTAATATTTATTATTTCGATGGTTGAAATTCGCCTTTGTGTTGCTTTTCGATAAAACTTCTTTCATGTTCCGCATTTTGGATATACGCTCGTTAGTGACTTTTGTCTACACTGCCCGCTTTGTTTGAAAAGACTGGGTACACTTTGCATACAATGCTTCACGTGGCCGCAATCACAGTTTCTTTTTCGATTTTCTCCAACCTTTTCCTGCCTTTGTGAAGACGTCGCAATATTCCGCGACCTGAAAATGGAGAAATTAGAAACAGTTATTTACCGATGAAAGTAGAAATGTCTGAATCTTGATGAAGGGACTCACAAAGAAATGAGAATGAAGTTACGCTGTGAACTTTCTGTTGAAATTTTTCTTTTTGAACTTCAATAATTCAAAATACATCTAGAATGTCTCTGTGAGTTTTTATTTAGGTTCTCCCATTGGAAAATCAGCAGATAAAGTTTATTAAAATGTTTGGAGATTCAAGTTTTGTCATTGAATATATGAAATTCATTATATAGAGAATTGAAAATTACCTAGTGGCGGGTTCCATAATGTACTTGATCCATATTCCTAATTATTCATCGAAGATTAATGACCGGAGTGAGTATAACCGTAAATTTAAAGTATCAAGATAAAATTGTCAAAGGGGTCAGTTAATACTAAAGTCTAGTCCTGTGAATAGTTTTCAAAAATATTTATACAAACTCTGTAGGATGAGATATCGACAACAGAAAAGAAAACACTGTGCACAAAAGAGAGATGTTGAAATATTATTTTGAAAAGAGTGAACGTACGTCCGTCTTTGTTGATATGGTAGATAATAATTAAAAAATATAAAGGAATATCTCTGTACAGGAAATTCCAACAGCCGGCGTGTACCACAGGTGGTACAAACAAATTACTATTTTTGAATTGTGGAGGCCGTTACTTGATGTAGATCCATGATATAAATGAGATAAAAAACACAAGGTTTAACTTTAATCTACACTTTATTTGAAAAAAATCGACGACGTTTCGCTGACACAGCAGCTTTATCAAGAATGACAAACAGAATGAAGAGTATGGTATTATAAACAAATCGTAGAACAAGTTGGATGAATAACAGAAAAAACCCACACCGAGCCATTGTACAGTTAGTATGAAAGGTAATTAAAAACTAATTAAACAAGTTAAATAGGGTGAATAATTCACATCTACCTGCTCATTCACCTTAAATATTTAGCATCTAACATTATAAAAATGAATCGTTAGCTGACTTTAAACCGAGTAAAGAACAAAATATATTTTAAAGGCCATCAAACAAAAATCTCAACTAAATGAAGTTATTTTTACAAAAGCAGATAAGGGTTATTGCGTTAAATAAAATGACTACCTATTTAAAACTCTAAATTTCATTTCGTCCGAAACTATACAATTATAAACAAAGATCCAACTATTAAATTCCAGAAAATATTAAAATTGCAATAAATGACGCAAAATCTTTAATTAAAGCAATAGATAAATTTACCAAACCCTCAACCACCTTAACTGTATTCACTCATTCAATTGCATAAAGTAAATAACCCCGTTAGAGCAGTCGTATCTTAAGTTACAGCCTCAGCCGTGAAATTGTCATTAAAAAAATTTTGTTCATTCAAATCAAAATTTTCTATAAAAATTTTTTCGAATTGATAAATAACATGAAAAACGTTAACCTACCACCTAACGCAAAACTTATTTCGTTTGATGTTGAGAATTTATACCCAAGTGTTCCTCCAGGTGATGTCAAAATATTAATCGAAAACATGTTGAATTCGAATCATGTTAACTACATAATTAAATCAGAAATATTGAATCTGTTGGACGTTTGCATTGAACAAAATTATTTTTCTTTCAACAACATCTATTACAGTAGTGAAAATGGTTTGATCATGGGAAATACTTTGAGTCCACTTTTAGCAGAGATTTTATCAATAATATTGAACAGAAAATTCATACACATCCACTCATTTCCAAATTTCTTTATTGGTATTGATATGTTGACGACATCTTAGTATGTTTCATTGGAACTACTCGTCAATCAGACTTATTTCTTAATTTCAGTAATTCCATCCATTTGAACCATTAATTTTTGGACTTGAAAATCACTAAACGAAATAATAATCATGTTTTTTCGGTCTTTCATAAACCAACACATACTGATACAATTATACATAACTACTCATTACATCCAATTCAACACAAAGTTGCAGCTTTAAACAGCATGGTACATCGGTTACTCAATTTACCTTTATCAGTAGAAGATTATAATAAAGAGTTAAACATCATCAAACAGATAGCCATTAATAATTCATATAAACCGGATATGATAGATCTAATCATTCGTAAAAACTGTATCAGAAAGCAATAAATGAAGTATATCCTATTCATAAAGACAAAATATTCAACAGTTTAACATTCTGCGGTTCTGCAAGTACAAATATTAAATCCTTTCTCGTCAAACAAAATCTTAATATAACTTTCAAAACTTCTAATAACTTAGGTAAACATATTAAAAATAGTAAATCTCGTGTTGAAAAATCAAGTAAATCAGGAATCTATAAACTCAATTGCGGTTCTTGTGATAAAATTTATATCGGTAGGACCTATAGGAGTTTTGGCATAAGAACAACTGAACATAAACGTTATCGATAAAAATAAATCTGATTCAAATTATTCAAACCACTTAATAAAAGAAAACCATTCATTCAATAAAAACTTTGACATATTACATATAAAATCAAAAAGTTTAAAATTAGATCTTCTAGAAGCATTAGAAATAAATAGATACAAACATTCGGACAAGCTTTTGAATGAGCAGGTAGATGTGAATTATTCACCCCTACTCAACTTGTTTAATTAGTTTTGAATTACCTTTCATACTAACTGTACAATGGCTCGGTGTGGGTTTTTCCTGTTATTCATCCAACTTGTTCTACGATTTGTTTATAATACCATACTCTTCATTCTCTTTGTCATTCTTGATAAAGCTGCTGTGTCAGCGAAACGTCGTTGAATTTTTTCAAATAAAGTGTAGATTAAAGTTAAACGTTGTGTTTTTTATCTCATTCAAATTACTATTGTTGAGTAGTAAAATGAAAATGATGAACTCGAACATAACTTTCTGCAAAAAAATTAATTCAACTATTCAACTGGAAAAATTTCTGAAACGGAATTAAAATCTTCAGAATGAAAAAAACTAGATTATAAATATAAATGGAGTCCTGAGAATGTTATTCTCAACATATTTGTTCATTCATTTATTTATTATTTATTCAAATAATTGTCATATGCACAGTAAATGAATACAAACGAACCTCTCTATTAGAATTCCTTCGTTCGCAGGGCCAGTGAGCTGTGGAACTCACTTCCGTCAAAAATCTTCCCAAAATCCTACAATTCGGCCCTTTTCAAGAAGCGAGTAAACAGTCACCTCAATTCTTCCAAGGCGCTCACTCAGGTGGTGTAACAGGTTCGCCTATTCCTGGGAAGCGCGCATAAAAAAAAACATAACTGTGAATACCAACAAGATTAGGTTTTACTTGAAAGTACATGGCCCTGAAAGTTAGAGATTTTTTGAATTTGCACTAAAGAAAAAAAATACTTTGCTACTCAAACACAAAATTACGTGAAAACTACTCGTAAAGGCTATTTCTCTAGATCTTGTGAAAATTATAAAGGCAGTTCCGATCCATCGTTCGTATTATCGACCCTCATCATTTTTTTACTCGGAAAATGTTGTGATTTCGAAAAAAAATATTGAGGGACAGAAAATTTTTGAATTGAAAGATATTTCAAATTTATATTTTCGAAGATGCCAGTGGCGCACTACAGTATGATTATTTTGGGGTTTGAGCCTGAAAAAATATCACCCTGTATATTACGCAACTAACAGGCTGCTATTATGAATTGATGAATAGAAAAATTTCCTTCGTTCTAATAGGAGCTCATTTCCTTCAAAACTGTAATAGTTACCAACATAAACGAGAAAAAAATCTGAATTTCAACACCATTATATATACCATAAGAATCGAGGACTTTTGAACATATGTTCATGGGCATTTTTTTCATGTTTTCTGATGAGTAACCTCCTGCAGAAATAAATGACTGCGTATCTGAAAGACCTTTTTATAGATCTAGTTTTATTTCGTCACAAATAAATATAATACAATAATACTAATTCATGTTCACAATAAATATTAGATTTTCGACAGATTGAATATGCTTATGGAATCTTTCAAGTTGAAAAGAATTATTTCGAACCCAAGAAGAACGGTTTCACTCTGAAACAATACATTCTTGTTGTTGGCTACTACTGAAGCCCAAGGGGGAATTTATCAAGGAGTTGACAATTTTTTGTATAACCTTCCCTAAGTTCTCCGATTGATTAATTAACGCTATCGCAGGGAATTCACCCATTCGCGAATCTTTCACGGTTGAAAAATTTTCCATTTTCATTAAAATTTGATAACAAAAGAATTCAAGTGTTCGATTTAGTCGTTAATTATAGATTGGATTCCTGAATTGAAAGAAAATCTTGGATTATACATGAAAATTCATATTTCTAATCTTATCACAGAGTTTTGATTTGGTGTTTTTTCATCTCGATTTTTACAAGGAATATCTTATCAGGTATATAGGGTGTCATGCATTGAGAGAGGTCATCCAAGCTACTGTGGATAGATCATGTGAAAATATTGTATTTGTATTCATTTATGGACTGTCTTAGATACATTCATTTATAAATATGATATTTCCAAAACTCTTACTTGAACATATACTTATAGCACCTAGATAAGTGAACATCTGTTTGTGCCATGACAATATACAATGTACAAAATTGATGAGAATATTAACGAATGAACATCAGAGCAAAACCAACTAATTGAGACAAACAAGACAAAAAACAAATAAAAAAAACGGAATCATCCAATACAATGGTGACATTGAGTATGAAGTGTGCCAACCTGCAAAGTTATCAAGATTTACAGAGGATACTCATCCTAGGATATTCAGAAATGTCTCTCTGTTCTCTATAATCACCAACTTACAGTTGTGTGCAAATCTTCTCAGTGTTTTTGTAGTCCTGATATGAGAAGGTAGTACATTATATAATTCAGGTGCAAGATAATTCAAAAGTCTTTTATTTAGGTTGTTTCGAATCGTTGGTACTTCTAGATGTATGGTAACTTTAGTTCTAGTGTTATACTCTACAAAACTATGAAGTGATGACTTTTTGTGAACATAACAACATGTACACAGAACATACAGTGAACGAACATTAAGCTGCAGTATGGAAGATATATTTATAATTTACTTTGCATATTTTGCTGTTTTTCGTCAATATCTCTCTTACCTTCTGAACGATTTGACTTGAATTTGAATTTTGGGAAGCAGGTGTTAAAAAAACGTTCCCTGGTGGAATTACGACTGCAAGAACGCCGTTGCAAATTGTAAAAAAGCTCTCAACTGGTACCGCCGTGTGAGAAATATTGAAAACTTCATAAATTTCAAGAAACTGAAGACTCTCACCAAGAAAATTATCAAGCAGAGTAAAAATGACTCTAGGCAGAAATGGGTGGTACTTCATCTATCACCCCACCAACTGAACTTTGGAACAGAATCAGGAAAATGAATAAAAAACAGAACAGCCTCTCTATCCCGGCATTAGATGTGAACGGAAATGTTATTACAAGCAGCCAAGACGTAGCCAATGTTATTGCAGCAAATATCCGAAATAAGACCAACAATGATTCCACTGCTGCCACCCAGATATGCGCAATCCACCAAGATATGCTCAATTCACCGAACACAGAGAGAATAGGGTGCGAATCAATCAACCATCCTTTCAGCCAACAATAACTCAATCACGCCCTCAAAACATGTGAAAACACCGCTGCTGGACCCGACGAAATAATCTTCATTTTCTTGAAACAATTCTCCTGAATCGCTCAAAGAAAACTGCTCGATATACAATCAAATATGGACATCGAAAACATTTTCCACAACCTGGGTTACTCATCCTTCGTACCTATCCGAAAACAAGACAAACCTGCTACGAACCCAAACTCATATAGATCTATCTCACTCACCTGCACCATGAGTAAATTGATTGAAAAAATGATTAACAAACGAACTTCTAACTAATGTACAGTTTGGCTGTAGAAAAAATATCAGTACAATGAACAACCTGATATTTAGCCAGAATGAAATTTCTGAAGCGTTAGCAGTTGATCCCTAACATGCACATTCGATACAACCTTGAGATCTGTCATTTTGAATAACGTGAACCAATGTGGTCTCAACGGAAAGATATTTGCTTTTCTCGAAAACGCATAATGAAGGCATTCATTTCTGGGGTCCACTTCATGCGTTTCCTAGGGAGTCCGGCTCTCGTGGTCGTAGGCATAATGGCTTGCGCCGCCGTTGAAACATCAAGAGTCGGTTGGGAGGTATTGATGTTGTTTTTCAACTTGGTTTTTGTGTTGCAGTATCCCTACTCGGTATCACGCTGCTTCCTTCACTAACCGAGGGAGACTGTGACTCACTTTCCGAACAAGACCCTCTTCCTAAATCTTGAACGCGAAAGGTTAAGGTGGTACAATGTCGATTCACCTGTTTATTCCTTAGATTGTACATCATTGGATAAGTTGCATTTTATTCCTCCTGCTAGGTTCACCTTGGGTACCTCGGGTTCGCTAAGCTCGTACTCAGAAACAATGTTCCTGAGCCCCTGAGGCTGCCCTGAGCCCCTGGGCCCTGAGGCTGCACCAAGAGTAAATTGATTGAAAAAATGATTAACAAACGAACTTCTAACTAATGTACAGTTTGGCTTTAGAAAAAATATCAGTACAATGAACAACCTGATATTTAGCCAGAATGAAATTTCTGAAGCGTTAGCAGTGAATCCCTAACATGCACATTCGATACAACCTTGAGATCTGTCATTTTGAATAACGTGAACCAATGCGGTCTCAACGGAAAGATATTTGCTTTTCTCGAAAACATCGTCAATTGTAGAACGTTCAGGATTATAGCAAACGGCTCACTTTCTGAAACCCAACCGCAACACAATTGCGTACCAGATGGGTCTGTTTTGGGTACGACCCTGTTCTTACTCGCGATTAATGACCTAAACTCCAACATCATCCGATACCCAATTGAGCACACTTTGTACGCGGAAGATCCTATTCTACTCTATCACGGAAGAAACTCCAGAACACAGCGTACAGACATTAGTCTCTGCGATTGTTTGTTTA
Organism: Cryptolaemus montrouzieri; assembly: GCA_013387265.2. NCBI lineage: Eukaryota > Metazoa > Arthropoda > Insecta > Coleoptera > Coccinellidae > Cryptolaemus > Cryptolaemus montrouzieri. The sequence continues at coordinate 51,508,164 of JABFTP020000001.1, read as the reverse complement.
TTTCAACTTATTTTTTGTATTTTCAATGAATAAACTATATTTATTATCGTGTACTTATGCACTATCTCAGCTAGTAGCTGGATATAATTTACCTTTCCCAGATTTAGCAATCAAAGGAATAGGCTCGATTACAATATACTTGACATAAATTTCCTAACTATCCTACATGTGTTAAGAATTACAGATTTCTGCATTTCTATATAGGTATTCTTATGCAATTCTAATTTCTTAAGGCTATCATGCAAAGTTTTGGGTATTAAACCAGTCGAGGATACGATGACAGGAACAATATCTATTTTATCGAGGTGCCACATCTGCTTGATCTCAATAGCAAGGTCTGTGTATTTGGACTTTTTCTCCTGGAACTTGTTCAGCACGTTGTTATTATTCGGTATGGCGGCATCCACCAGCATTGCTGTTCTGGCTCTCTTATCATACACCACTATGTCCGGCTTATTATTCGTCACCATTCTGTCAGTGATAACAGGCCTATCGTAGTATAATCTGATACAGTCATTTTCCAATACAGGCGCCGGCTGATACTTGTAATATGGCTGGAAGGTTTTCATAAGTCCGTACTTGTGTGCAAGTTTCTGGTGGATAATGTTGCATACTTGATTATGCCTGTGAAGATACTCCGTGTTGGCCAGTTGTTCGCATCCGGACGTAATATGCTGTATAGTCTCCGATCTTATATGGCATTTTCTGCACTTATCTGTTTGTAATGTTCCGTCCTTCATTATAAATTTTTTGTAATTGCTTGTAGCGATCACTTGGTCTTGGATGGCCATAAGGAATCCCTCTGTTTCTGCGAATAATTCTCCTTTCATCAACCATTTGTTGGAGGCTTCTTTGTCGATGTGTGGTTGATTAATCTCATGGTGATGTCGTCCATGCAATTCCTTTCTTGACCATTGCTCTTATTTTTCAGTATCTGATAGGAACGGTAGATTCAGAAGGTCATCTCTGGTAGCAAGATTCAGAGGTGTATACCCCTTGTCAGCCAACGATACTGCTCTATGGAGGTCAGAAGTGAGAGCTTTTGCTGAGAAGATTTCTCTGAGATTTCTTATCTGTTCAGTGTGTAAATTGACAACATCTATTAATCCGCGTCCTCCTTCTTTCCGCTTCAAAGTTGTTCGTATCACAGACGATTTTGGATGATGATTGTTGTACTTTGTCAGCATCGTTCGGGTCTGCCTTTGAATATCATCAAGCTCCGTCTTAGTCCATCTGATAATTCCAAATGAGTTAAGCAACACAGGAATGGCGTAGGTGTTAATTGCCTTGACTAGATTCCCCGAGTTCAACATCGATTTCAGCACATACTTCAGACGCTGACTGTATTCTGAACGAATCTTCTCCTTTGATTGTTTTTGGTCTAACAATCTGGCATGTTGGTATCCCAGATATTTGTATGTTTCGCCATCTCTCATGCACTGTATAATATCCCCGTTTGGAAGTTGTCTTTCACCATCTATGACTTTCCCTCTTTGAATGTTCAGGGTCTCACATTTTTCAATCCCGAATTTCATATGAACATCTGCCGAGAACTCACTGACAGTTTTCAGCAAATCATTTAATTGCTTCTTGTTCGAAGCATATAATTTGATGTCATCCATAAACAGCAGGTGGGAGATTGTATGATAATTCCTTTCTGCTTTTATCCTAAATCCGTATCCAGTTCTATTGAGCATTGAGGACAATGTGTTCATTGCTAAACAGAACCATAGTGGACTCAAAGAGTCTCCTTGAAAAATTCCACGACGTATGGGTATCTCGTCGGTTTTAATTGATTTATTGTTCATGTTGACCTGCAGAGACGTGCGCCAGTGTGTCATTGTTGTCTTCAGGAATTCCACCAGGGCTGGGTGAATTTTGTATATCTGCAATACTTCAACAAGCCAAGAATGGGCGGTACTATCGAATGCCTTCAGGTAATCGAGAAAAGCTGAATGAACATTCCAATGCCCTACGTGTGCCTGTTTCATTATCACAGAATCGATGATGAGTTGTTTCTTGCACCCGTGGTGTTTCCTTCTGCATCCTTTCTGCTCCTCTGCTAATATATTGTTGTCGTCAAGGTGTTGGTATATTCGATTTGATATGCATGAGGTGAGTATTTTGTAGAGTGTTGGCAGACAAGTGATTGGCCTATATTGAGACGGATCCTGTGTTCTATCTCTCTTAGGTAGCATATATGTTAAGCCTTGCGTTAGGAAAGTGGGTGTTTTCTTGGGATGTTGAAGAACATACGTGAGCTGTTTCGCTATGGCTCCATGGAGCTTATCAAACTTCTTGTACCAGTAGTTGTGGATATTATCTATACCTGTGGCCTTCCAATTGTTGGTCGCTCGAACTACTGTTGTGATTTCTTCCTCCGTCATTCCATCGAAGTCCATATGTCTGATATCGAGGCGTTCTTTTTCATTCGTGATCCATTCCGCATCTCTATTGTGTTCTTTGGGGTTCGACCATAGTGATGACCAATAGTCGGTCAAGCACTGTGCGTCAGGTACTTCTCTGTTATTTTTGGTCGCAGTTTTGTTATTTCCCTTATGAAAGTTGGCTGCGTTTATGAGGAACCTTTTATTTTGGTGTTTTCTGTTAGTACACTTGACGTATCTTGAAAGCCTCTTTGGTTTTGCTTGGAGTTTCTGTTTCAAATTGTCCATATACACGTCGATGTGTTGTTTGTGATCAGGGTGTTTTGTGTTCGTACTAATTTTCCTATAAATTTTGCGAATATGTGATTTCAAGCGCCTTGAGCGTTTTCTGTTTCTCAGGAATTCTGTGAGGCGACCGATTTCTGCTCTAATATACTATATTATTATTATAATAATCATTATTAACAAGTGCATTCCACATCCAAGAAACGTTAAACTCACTAACATCATGGTCTGAAAGAACTGGCTTTTGCTTCTCAACCGATAACTCAAAAGTACTGGATGCAAACTCACCTGGGAAAAAATATCAAGGAAATGAAATCAAGCACCATTGTTTCGGTAGCTCACGCCGTTCTCGAGGTATATCTATTTTGTCAAAAAGCTGAAAATCGATAATTTCAAAGTAAAACTAGGATATTTTATGAACGAAACTAGCTAGACTTATGTGTTTGGTGTTTTCGTGATAGGAATAACAAGTGTTATCGAACCAGTTATTGATATACAGGGTGTTCTATATCAAAAAACAAAGTTGGTATGCATTTCCGGTATAACCGGAAGTGCCATTGAGGTGAAAATATTTCAGCTGAATCAACTAACAGAAAATTTCAGAAGGATAGTATTATCAGTTCTCCATAAACATCTGTTATGCCACTCAACTTAGGATACCCTGTATCTAATCTGTAATTTGCAGAAAATAATTTGAAAAACTACAATCAAATTTCCTCCGTCATAAACAAAAACTAGAAATGACTAGCGTCAGGTCAGTTAAATAGATAAATATGTCATTTTGGCGACACAAATCATAAAACCAAATCTGATGGCACTACTGTGACTGTTATTTGAAATTGATATTGTCAAGTGATAGCAAACTTTCTATTTAAGGAAACTAAAGATACAGTTTCATCAAGATGATACAAAGTGCAATACCGGCACTCGAGGAATGAATTTATTGAAAACCAAATTTCCTGAACGGCTTATTTAAAGAAATGGTGAAATCATATGACCACTCTATTACACCAAAACTCCATTTTCATTTCAGTAAGATCCTAAAGATGTCCCAAAACCATATCCCACAATAATGAGTGCCTTATGTAGTGTATGAGTATTGATTGATTCTCCTCAAGTAAGGTTGAATTGACTGACTTTTTCCAAATTTCTTCCAGAGTATGGAATTCTGATTGCCTATGACGCAACTAATTTATTTTCTCATTTCAAATGTATCATCCTTATATTGAGGAGTTTTTTCAATGCCTTAGTTGTGAACAATTGTCCTAATGGCAAAAGATGAAAAGGTTTCAAACAAATTTAATTTTTGATAAAACGATTTTCACCTTAGTGAACCTTTGTGTGTGAAATATCTCTTGTGGATACAAACTGAAATAAATCCATTTTGTATAAAGGATATTTTATATATGATGCCAAAATACGTCTTTTAAGAATACCATAGACTCTAAATTTTGCGAACTTACTCGATTAAACACAAAAGAAAAGTATTTTCTCAAACATATCGGGTGTTTTTCAATAATATAAGAACCGAATCATATCTTGAATAATATTCTAACAGACTGAAGCTCCGTCCGTAAATACCGAAAGTTTAACTTCACTGGGACCTTGCAAATGCTAACTTCATTTTTCTTCGATTACTTCTTCAATTTTCAGTACCTTCAGCGAAAATGTATCACTCAAATCGTTGTATTTTCTGAGAAGAAAGAAATGATCGAAATATTTCGAGATTAAACTCTCAGTTTCAATTCATTGATTAATTCGCAGAAATGGGCACCTGTTTGTGTCTGTGATAACTACTCATATTATTTCGTAGTTTGGGTAAAAAAAAGATCCAAAGCATACAAAAACAAAACACCATTGAAAATCACAGAGCAGTCTCCATAGAATCAAGAAATGTATCACTCAAATCGTTGTATTTTCTGAGAAGAAAGAAATGATCGAAATATTTCGAGATTAAACTCTCAATTTCAATTCATTGATTAATTCGCAGAAATGGGCACCTGTTTGTGTTTGTGATAACTCTCATATTATTTAGTAGTTTGGGTAAAAAAAGATCCAAAGCATACAAAAATAAAATACTATTGAAAATCACAGAGCAATCTCCATAGAATCAAGTATAACGGATGTCATTGGTACTTATTAACACAACATTATGGCAGATCTGGTACCTACCCGCTAATTCTTGTTATTGTTTCGTTTCAAAACTTCTGTTTGGAAAATTAAAAGGAACAGAAGACAAAAATCAAATGAATACAGACATCGTACAAGCCTATCTTCAATCTAACAATAATAGTGCTCTAGTATTTCGAACCTATGGGGAACGAATGCCAGATCGTGATGAACCAGAGCATCAGAGGTGTTCTAGACTCAAAAAAAATTTAAACAAATACGAAAAACCAGAAATTCCAGGAAGGAAGAAATGAAGCAACGGAAATGAATGTCTTGTAAAAGCGACCACGTTGACAAATTTGAGTGGCAGACGCCTCAATTTTGTCGAATTTTTCTACTGATAGAATGCATTTATATTTTTCAAAACCATCACTTGGTCTAATGAGAGTACTTTTCACAGCATTCGCCATTTCATTAGAAATAATTTAAGAGATTGGAGTCAGCAGAAACATAATGAACACAAATTTTCAGTGTAGATTTGGTGTAAAAGTCTGGTGCGCCAATTATTCGAATCGCTTGAACTTGAATCAGAACAATTATGGTGAAATTCTCAATCCAACAACGCAAGATTTTTTCGATGAGCTTCCTCCGGATCAACGAACAAAAATCTTCTTTCAACAAAATGGTGCTGCCCCCCACAAGGTTTCTTCGAATGTAAACTGGGTGAATAGTAATTTTAGTGATTAATGGATAAGGACAAATGATCTAGTTATGTGCCCAGCCCGCTCCCTAGATTTGACACACTCTGATTATTGGCTTCAGAGTATCCAACACGATCAAGTATACTCCACCAGAAAATTTGGACGTGTAGAAAGAAAGAATATCATAAAATGGTTACTTTTGGAGACACTGAAATATTGGTGTCATCAGTGAAAGGATGCCCTCAAGGAGGTGTCCTATCGCCGCTACTATGGTCAGTAGTTGTTGATGGCCTCTTAGAAAGACTGAACAACTCTGTCTTCAACGCACAAGGCTATGCTGATGATCTAGTTATCATCATTAGGGAAAAGCATGATGGAATTTTATCGAACCTGATGCAAAAATTTCTTAACATCGTAAATGAATGGTGTGCTGAAGAGGGGCTCAGCATCCATCCAGACGAAATTATTCTAATTCTATTCACAAGACGTAGAAAATAGAACTTTCGAATGAACATACTCTGAAATTTTCGGAAGAAGATAAGTATCTAGGATTAACCCTAGATCAGAGACTTAACTGGAATTTGAATATTGACGAAACTCTTTACAAGGCTACATCGTGCCTATGGTCATGCCATAGACTCTTCGGAAGGACCTGGGGGCTACAGCCAAAAATAACCTACTGGTTATACACAGCGGTTAAAAGACTCATTGTCACATATGCATCGTTAGTATGGTGGACGAAACCATCAGAAATAACTGAGCAAAACAAGCTGCAAAAACTGCAGCGCCTAGCGTGGGTGGGCATAACAGACGCTATGAGAAGCACCCCGACTACTGCCGTGGAGGTAATCCCAAATCTCCCTCCTTTTCATATAAAATTGAAAAAGGAGGCGTTGATGGCGGCATTACGGCTCCAAGACACAAAAATCTATTACCTGGTGATCTGAAGGGACACCTGGGGATTTTGAGTTACCTAACGCCAGAAATCTTATAACAACCGTCGGATATAATGCCCCTTAAGTTTGATTTTTACACACCCTGCGAATTGACCATAGAAGACCGCACCATCGTAAAGGGGAAAATAAGTTAATTAGACCGAAAATCCTCCATTTGGTACACAGACGGACCAAAAATGATTGATAGAACAGGAGCAGGTATATATGGACCCAAGTACTCATCATCAGTGCCTCTGGGCTCTACTCCCACAATCATGCAAGCAGAAACACTTGCTGTATACCTGTGCTGCCAGGAGGGACTACAAAAGAAACTCAAAGGTACACAGATTTACATTTTAACGGACAGTCAGGCAGTGATTAAAGCCCTAAACTCCTACAGTTATCGGAGCATCTCTGTCTGGGAATGCTGTCAAACCTTGAAGCCACTTGCTGAGGGGAACAAAGGACGAGCTGAGGACCATAACAGGCCTTCTTACTGGACACAGCCTACTGAGATACCATCTCAATAAAATGGGCAAATCAGAAACGGCAACATGCAGAATGTGTGAAGAGTGCGATGAAACTGCCGAACATATTCTTTGCAGTTGCATGGCCACTGTTCGGCGAAGACCTATACACTTCGGTAGCGACAAACTAGAGCCGCACAAAGTAAAAGCGAAAGCTCCCAGGGAGATTCTTGATTTTGTTAGGGATTTAGACCTACAGCGAAATGAATAAGAAGGGTTACGAACAAAAGACCAATTTGATTGCAGTACGGAAAGGCTTGCAAAGCCAAACGACCCCCAGGAATGTAATGTAAGAAAGAATTAGAACCATCTAGCTCGAGATTACTCTAGATACCAATTAGGTATTCAACAGTATGTAGGGCATTTTCAACAATTTTTTCGAACCATTTCTCAATGAAGGATTTTACTTCGATGTTTTTGGTAAATTGATATAGATGTCTCCTCTTTCTTACGTTTTTTCGAGTATTATTACCTTGCAGCGATCTGGAAATCGTTCCCGATAGAGCTCTTTTCAGTTGGATTGAAAATGAACTTCAATCATGTCTGTAGTCGTTTGAATTTTGTCATCGATACTTATTAATTCTTTTTGAAAAAAATCAGAATAATTCAATCCCAATCCCGAAAATCGCCCATTCCGCGATTACATCGAGGAATTGATATTTTTTTTTCTTCGAAAATGAATGAGTAATCGAAACGAAACAAAAAAGTGAGGTAACTATCTACAAAGTCCAAGTCAAGGTCAACTATTGCCAGAAGTGATAGGCCAATGAAATTACTTCAAACTGTCTAAAAATATCAGTCAAGATGCTATTCGGTTTTTGTTTAATTGATATCGATCAACAATTGTAGGAGCTTTAGCTTGGGGCGTCACATAACACCCGATATATTATTATCTAATGTTAGTATTTTTGAGGTATTCGATAATAAGGTTTCAGTTAGCACAAAGGAACGCAATTTTAGAAGCAAAGATTGTTTCCGAACCACAGAACTTTTGGTTCTCATCAGAAAAAATTAACTTAACATTTTCCAGGAAAACAATTCATATTCTCCAGTCGTGAAAATTCTTGAAGAATCATCATACAATATTTAACTAAGCTGCAGGAAGTTGAGTTATATTAGAACTCAAGTCAATCGAGTGACATTTTTTCGGAATATATTCTACCTCATTTACATTGTTCGAAAGACGATCGATCAAAAAACATCAAAGCAAGTCTCATTTGTTCCGAAACCACTTTACGATTGAGCAGGATTTGCAATTCTGATGTAGTCATTTGAATTAAATATTGGAATGGAGTAGTTGAGGTGTTTGGTGAAGTTATTGGTTTATAGATATATTGCTTCCACTGAGTTTCGAAGAGGTTTCCGAAAGTTTGTTGCCTTTCATCTTGTTACCAATAGTATAATGACGAAAAGGGTATCTGAAATTAGACACTTTTGAATAGACTCTTCCTTCATGACGAGGTAGAATAATACAACTTGAATTCCCATAAATTACTCGGTTCATCAGAGAATTAAAGAAGAACACTAGGCACAATATTTCAATTCTCTTTAAAATAATATTTAATAATATCTTTTAAGTAAATTTTAAAGCGAAATACGAGCATTAGGTTAGATAGAAGATAGATAGAAGGGTATAAATACTTAATAGATGGATTATGATATTTCAAATAGATAATTGGCCCATTTATAGAAGCAATGATGAGAATGAATACAAAATGTTTCTCACATTCAAATTTATCATTCATCAAATTATAAAACAAAAGATTTGGACTGGCAAAATGATTTGGTAATATTTCAATAAGATCAATATTCTGAGTTATGAGAGTAAAGTTTCAGATCAATATTAAACTTCATAACAATTCAAATTCAAATAACTACCAAGTTATTGGAATCAGTATACAATCGTATCATTGCGTTTCAATAGTGTTGCAAGTTAGGTAAACGAATGTTGAAATCAATATTGAAGAATTTGAGTACACTTCAAATAATTTGTCAAGCTAGGAGAACAACTTTGAAAATCAATATAAAATAATTAAGAAGCATTAAGAAATTACGTAGCATTTATTCCAAGCAAACGCGTGAGAATTAAATAGTGAAGAAATATTCAAAAAATAATCACTTGTGGGACACAACGGGATTCTCGGAGAGGAACAGTCTGCATCTTCCATCTTTCTGGACTCACGTTACGTATGATTGAATAACTTAAATTTTAATTCTGATTCAGGAGAATGAGTGAATTCACTGATATTCGAAAATGAATAACTGAATCACTGCCTATTCAAATTAAATAATCAACTGACCCTAACGTCGCGATCGCTGCCCTTATATCTGCGTTGCTCAAAAGTCCTTACCCCCGTATTCCCTCAGCCATTGGTACTCAAGTACCTAATCATTTACATAATCATTTAGACGGGTTCCTCCGTCGAGACGTGAAATTGCTGTTTGAGAAAAAGCAGATGTTGTCTGCGATCTTGAATACGAAAGGGTATTTAATAACTATCGGTGATGAAATCGAATATCGTCTACACTGCATGTTGTATCTAAGTTGGGATAAATTCTTTCGTCCTGATTTTCACGCTTTTGGGTGATTTTAAGCTGCTTTAAAAATGCGTAATATTTCACTACATTGAGAATTTAAAATAAAATAATTTAATTATTCTGGCAAACGACCGTCTTTTCACTGTAATTTTGAATTCGGATGATCTATATCAAAAGGTATGAAAGAATTTTAAAAACATTGGAGCGCGTATCGAGATGCCGTAAGGGCGGTAGATTTCATGAAATTATGAATTTGGTCGAGTGTTTTTGAAGGTATAACATAATATAATATAATAATATTTACATTATACTTATTGGTCAGTTGGTATCCTACTTAATTTTGGTGATGAAAATGGCTCAGCCTGAGGAGTCAAGCTGAGATAGGTTTCTGAATGTCCTATTTTCAGACATATCCTCAAAACTGCACCTAGAAATCATTCTACTGTAAGTGAAATATCTGACAATTTGATTCCAAAAATAGAACAAAAATGGTTGAGAATTTATTTTCGCATTGTTTTTAGCCTTAAGATTTCAGGAATGCTAAAAGCTCATGTTCATAAATATAGAAATTCATTGAAATCTAAAAGTTGGGAAGGATCTGATCAGTTCGATTTGGACCTAGCAAAATTTATATTATATTATTGGGGATATTGTTGCCTACTAATATCAAGACTTTGAAAGTTTCAGCCCTTTAAAAAAAGTAAAGGTTTTGGAGTAAGTATTTCTGAAAGATCATCACACGATGAGAAAGATTATTATGCCTACACAAAAAAAAGGAGAAAAAATGAGTGAGGAACTACAAAGGAAGGAACAGAAAAAAACTGTATTCAGATTACCATAAAAGCGCTGAAGATCGAATAGAACAGCAAACAGACTCAAAACTTAAAGATGAACAACAGAGTTATTTACCAGAAGGGGCAAACCAATCTGTTCCTTGAAATAACGAACAACAGAAGTTTTCGAACAAGAAAATAAGAAAACGTTAGTATTTAGATGTGGGTTAAGTTTCCATCTGAAGCACTTGATATTGATTGATGGACTGTTATAGGATGAAAATTTGACCAGCAATATTAAAAACTGGCAAACATTTCATTAATGATAGTTTTCATAACAGAAAATCAGAATATGTTTTTTGATGTAAGAAATGACATAAATCGTTCAAGAAAAAGAAGCGAATAAATTCTATAGAAAGATTAATTCGAGTATCGAGTGGCAATTATTCTCTAGATCGATCTCAAAGAAGTCCAGGAATACTTGCTGAATCCAGGTAGTTCACATTACTCAGCCGTATACTAAAATAATATGTAACAATTGAAAACCTGACTAAGACTCTAGCTGAATATATTGTGAGAGTGTCTGTACCTGTGTGGTTACATCCTTCATGTACCTATGGTTCCAAACATCTGTTTGACCTTATTTCATTTGCGCGGTATCTCTCTGATCATATCAAAAATGTTATGAACCCGGTTATTAAAAAAAATCGTGTTTTGCTGCTCCAGAAAATCTCTCACTATCTATGACATGCGATGGGCGCAAAAATATTAGAGAACTTGGTTTACGACTGTTTTGAACGCAAGAAAGGAAACTTGGGACGGAATCAGGAAGTTTATGTTCCACCGATAACCTTCGCCCCAAAATATTATATAGGCATGATCTCATCGGTTGAAAATTACTTTACTGAAGCTCCCTTTGTGAAACATATTTCCATCAACTGCCTCAAAAACTTTATACGGAAAACGAATGAAGCTCAACCAGATAGTACCGTCGATCTGCATATAGATAGCAGTGGATAGAGCTGCGAAACTTAGAGAGGAACGAATTGGCCCAAAATGTATGTGGTTCATTTGTAAGAGAGGGATATATATGAGCAAAAATTAATTCACACAAGAATATTTGATACAAAAAAGCAGTTCAATATCACAATAAAGAAAGAAAGTTATTACTGTTGGAAATATCTTTTACATGTGCTGTTACGAAAATTATATAAAATTTAATAGATCAACTGTTTTCTCAACTTTATTAATCACTAATTGTAATAACCGAAGGAGCTCGAAAAAATTTATAAATTAGGTAGAATATATACTTCTCGACATCAACATCAATTTTAATTCTATTATATTTTGCATTTAATATATTCTTTTTTCATTTAGAATGCCTTTAAGTTTCAGAATGTTTAGACATTTTCAAGTTTTTCACCAATTCTAACCTCAATATGTTTTAGAGCAGCAACCAATTTTTCTTTTCTTTTATTTTGAAACTAAAATGTTTTCCTACTATTAAGAAACCAAAACAGAAAAAGAACGCCATTATCGTTCCACTCAACAACCATCTAGTGTATTATTGAAATTTTTCTTCCAAATATTTTTGAAATGATGCTTATGTTTTTTTTCAAGAATTTGCACATAATTTAACCACTTATGGATCTAAAGTGTTCTTTTTTCACACAAACGTTATTACGTGTACTAACCTAACCTCAACGTCGTTTTATCTTTTATAATTTAGTTTCCAATTATTTGTACAACTTTGAATGAAATTAAACCACAGAAGCCCTGATGAAGCAACAAAAAATCTTGGCCGAAATACATGAATAAAAAATTTTATATTCATTCCCAAGTTGAAGTAACCCCTAATCATATTCAATTGAATTTTGTCGACTGTTAAGATAATTAAAGAATATTAACCATATCCCGAAAAGAACGCCTTTCAAAAAAAATTCTCCAACTGATGATTCTTATTTAAGCTAAGAAATTACCACCTGAAATATGTCAGCTCACATATGAAACAACCTGTATGAGATATCTGAAATCTGTTGGTGACTTTATATCTCAAAATTTCTGATAGTTCTTCAGAATAAAAGTATATCACACACTTGATTAAAAATACTACAAAATCAACCCTGTATAGAAAATGAATACTCCAATATATCTCTTATAAATATGGAATATGGAAATGCAGTTCGGGAGACAGCATTTCCAATTGTCATCTTAACAAATGAACCATAATTCAAGAACCTTGAAACAGCATAACGGTTTGCACCGATCGAAAATTGTATGAATTGAAGAGACATTATCAAATTAATATCGGTTGGAATTAGAAATGGAGTGACATTTCAAACTAATATACGTCTAGTGGAGAAGTTACACAGTTTTCTTGAAGAAGTAAACGTTCGTTCCTGGAGCCATTACGCGAATCTTAATTAAATATTTTCGAGGGGCTGATATCTCCAAGTGTCACATAACTATGTGAGAGCGGCATCTAAGCTTGCTTGTAATTTGCCAAACGAATTGCTGCCAGGTGGGGCAACTACGTGTGGCATTAGAGTAGAAATTCAGGTGTTCATATATCTCTCGTTACTCCCTCGCAATCACCTTTTGAGACTCCGATGTCTGCCATTTTGGACAAGACCTATGTGACAAAGCAAGACGAGGTCTAGTTTGTAAATCGTGTAACGACGCGATAATTTCTGAAAGCACAACAACTGGTAATTTTCGTGGAACATAGGAACAAATTTATCGTGGAAACTGTATCTGCTTGAAATGCCTGATAAAATTCTTGTTCATCCAATGGGAAAGTAATTGCTCTATCTTTTACCTCAAAGACCTCATGTTAAGCAATTTGTTGAATAAAATACTTATTGATGATAGTAAACTACGAAAATTTTTCATTTACTTCAAAGATAAACTAGAAGGGTAATTTTCGAAATTACTGATGTGGGAAACTAATTATTAACGCATATTATTTTTTGGGATATGTCCGGTCATATGGCTATATTTTTTCTTGGTATTACTAACAGTAGTTGATAGATTTTGCGAGTAACGCTTGTTCTACTTGAATATTTTAATGTTCAGTAATAATGCACACAAATCATAAAAAGTGACCCCAGGAGAATGTGCTGAAGCAGTGGTGTTAGATGTCTCAGGTTGGATTTATAAAAGAATAGGCTAGAGGCTTGGGGTGTCCCATTAAATTGCTCTCAGAAAGATACGCAGATACATGCAAAGAGACCTGGGCAAGGACGACCTCAAGCAACAACGGCGATCAATGACCGTTATTCAAAAAGTTTTTTATTGAGACATCGGATCGCTTCTGCTAGGCTCCTTCAAATGCAGTTTCAACAGAACAGTGGAGTGAAAATTAGTACTGAAACAATATGACAACGTTTCAGGAAATTTGGTTTGAGGTCTTGTCGCCTGGCTTTAAAAGCACATCGCAGAACCCGACTGTATTTGGCCAAGGAACATGTCAATTGGTTAGAAATCGTATAGGAGAGAGTTTTGTTCACAGATGAGTTGAGATTTTGTCTCTTTAATCTGGTCATCTTCAATAATGGACCCCCGAATGATCAGAGATACGTAGCAGCTATTCAGGTACATGTTTCACCTATAGCGGCAAAAGTAACTTTTTGGTAACTTTTTGTTTATGCATGATAACTTCAAATTTCACCTAGGAACTACCCTCAATATCATGAAAACAATTGAATGCACAAGGTCCAGACTTCAATCCCATCGAACATATCTGAGACATTCTGAATAAATGATTAAGAAGCCAACAGAACCAGCATACGGTCATTTATTTCAATATGAATCGTAAATGTCAATTAGTTATTCGAGCCAGGGGTGCAAATATCCGATATTCAATATCAGGTTATTGAGGACTTTGAAGTTCTTCAAAAGTTTTATATTTTTCATTATTAGTTTCATTACAAATTGTTTGAGTACCAATTTCATTGACTAGAATACTGAAGAAATGATCAACATATCTGAATAAATTTAAATTCTCGATTTTGTGCTTCAATTTCTTGACGCACAGTGTATCTGTTTTTTTCTTCATCACTTTTTCAATAAAGGTGCAGATGAATATGTTTTTTTTCTCCAAATCCTCGTATATTCATGGCCTTTTTATGATAATTATGAAGATATATTTGAGCAGCTTTTCAAGAAGCTTCCAAACTTTTCGAATTGGAATTGTGAATTTAAAACTGAGTATCTGATTTCACTATAGTTTTATTATTAGATAGATAGATAGATAGATAGATATTATCTTTTTAGTGAGGGCTACCTAGCAACCCGGTAACTGCGACCCAGTGGTCTATTGTGGCGCACTCTGTCCTAAATTTCATCCACGAGCTTCATGCTTCTCGTAAAGGATTCTAGTTTCGTGGGTGAGAGCTTAATAAGCTCAGTAAGCTTCAGTTTGCAAGATTCAAGTTCTTCCATCCTGAGCCTGTCCCCAGCTGGGCACTCGCACATAACATGTTCCATTGATTCTATATATTCTTTACATAGCCTACATGAATGATCCTAAACATATCCTAATTTATTTAGGTGTTCCTGAGGCGACAGTGCCCCGTTTGTATGGCAGTTAAAACCCTCAGTTTCAACCTAGCGAGGTTAAGCCAGGTATTGACTTTTGCAGTGGTCCACTGATGGCACGTCGAGCGTGTCTGAGACCTGGGAGGCTCATCCAATCCTCACGTACCCTCAAGTCCAGCCATCGGTTGTTCGCCATCCTTGCAGTTTCCAGGGGAATTTCAAGCTTAGGCTCCGGTCATATGAAATCCAGGTTAGTTCTTCGAGCGTCCAATGAGTCCGCCTTCTCATTTCCCTTAATGCCCAAGTGGCCAGGAACCCATATTAGACGGAGCCTGCTCCATTCTTCTAGTTTGGTAAGGGTAGAGCGATATTCCTGCACCATTAGCGAAGTACAGGTATCGGATGCCAATGCTTTCAGTGCGGCTTGGCTATCGGCGAGGATTTTAATTGACCCATTTGGTAATCCCCTCGCAAGCAAGAGGTTAGCACAGTGGTCCCTGTCGGTACACGGATGGCTGAAAAACTGCAACAGGTGTTGGAGGTGGTGTCTACAGACGAGGGGCCGCCAAGAAACAGTCGATCTGTCTTGGTGAGCATGCGACCGTATTTCAAGCAGAAATATTTGCCATTGACTACTGTGCTAACCTCTTGCTAAGTTTCTTTCTTGAATTTTTTGTTTATAAATCAATATAAGAGAAATGTTTCGGTACTATAATTATTTTTTCAATTAATATCTATCATTTAGGTGAATTAATAGTCAATTTATCGCACCTTTAATTTCAGTCTTGTGGAAGAAATTAAACAACATATTTAGGGGCTGAAAGAATATTTCATCGACAGTTTCAAATCATCCCGAAACAGGTTGATAATTCGTACAATATGGATCCTAAATTCTTTATCGAGTTGAGAAAAATATAATAATAAATATCAATAAAGTATAAAGGTAAGAAATTACCATGAATACAAAATATCAAACAAGAAACTTGAGAATAACAGGAATTACTGTAAAACGAGGCAACTTTAAAATTAAGGTTATTTTTGACAGATGTGGGATTGGTACGATTGATTAGCCTCTGATCATCCGATATGTGGCGGCTAAGCCCGAAATGAGGTACGAACGAATTCAGTCGTCTGTATCTCTTGTGTGGAGCGTTAATACGGCTTGAAACTTTTGAATAGTAAATTTG
Source organism: Cryptolaemus montrouzieri (assembly GCA_013387265.2). Lineage (NCBI taxonomy): Eukaryota > Metazoa > Arthropoda > Insecta > Coleoptera > Coccinellidae > Cryptolaemus > Cryptolaemus montrouzieri. Next base: position 51,492,183 of record JABFTP020000001.1, on the reverse strand, counting down.
TGATTTTGTGATAACTCAATGATATAATTTACATAAATACTCCCATATTTAGATCAACTGTGATATATATTGTTGTCACATGTATTTTACTTTGTGTTAGGTTATCAGCGTGCACTTAATTTCAAATAAACCAAAATGGTGAAAATATATTAAAGAAAACTAGATACACTGAGAAAAATATTGGATGTTCGTTAATGTCTATTTATGGCTGCCAAGTGAAAATATTCTGAAAAATGGGATAAGTGTAAAAGTTTATTGACGATTAATAAAACGATTTGCCAAACACAACATATTAGCCGCTAATATCTTAAACACCAAGGAAGCTGGATATTAGCACCTAATAAACTGTTTAGTTACTATTATCTCATTTCTGAGCATTAGTCATGATGATTTGGTTTATTACCCCTCAGTAAAATATTATCAGCTATGGATAACTTGTTTGAACTCTCTTGTAAAATTTCGGTTAGGTATAATAAACATGTAACCCCTTTTAAGTTTCATATGTTTATTACCAATATACAATTTTCTAAGGCAGAAGCTACAAACTTGTCTTCAATGAATGAAAAATTGCTGATAAAACTATTTTATTTCAATATTAAATAGGTGGTCCTATGAGGTGAGTATTTTTTCCTTTAGTGATGAATAAAATTTGTATGTAGTAAAAAATATTCAGTTCATATGGTTTTATTGTAGAAATGTACTGAAAACATTGAACACAGATGTTGAATAAAAGATAGACAATACGATTATCTGAGTGACCTCAACACAATACAGCATACGAGAAGAATGTTCAAGAACTCATACACTTTCAAAGGGACAAAAGATAAAAACTAGTTTTAGAACATATGCACATGTACATCAAAAGGGACATTTAAAAATATTCGAAATAAAAATTAACTAATTTTAAGTTAATTCATTCTATAAAATAAATGCATCTACTTTAATAAAAATATGGATATAGATTTTCTATCACTTAGGTACAGAAGACACAACAATAATCGAATCAAATAAAATATCATTTGAAATATTCTTCAAAGTTCACGTATTGAGAACACAAAACACTCTCACAACACCAACTTCTTCCGATTGCGAATGAGAAATGAGAGAAAATAGAGAAAATGGCGTCGTGTTATATATCTTCGGTAATATTCGTTGATTCCTCTTCCACCCTTCGATCTTCATATTCTATATCCGAAAACTTACGACGCTATAATGGTTTTCAATATCCCGTATATTAGTCATTCACGGATAGTAACAAAATCCGTAATACACATTACACAAGTAGTTGACCTATAATGATTACTAATTATAATAACCAAACACCAAGAACATCGTTTCATCTTCTAGCAATATCTTGGTCTACTGGAAAGTATCGAAATTGTACTAGTGATGAATGAAATAATATCAAGTAAAAATTTATTTAAATCAGTTTTTCTCGGTATATCCGTATTCATGAAAATTACAGAGAAGATCTTGCAATAGCCGTGCAGTAGTAAGGGTAGGTAAACTGATCTGATTACGGTGGACAAGAAATATGAAATTAATGGGACCACAACTCAAAACAAGATTCATCAGATTTCTCAGTTGTCCAAGCAGAGTGGGGCTTTCATTTTTTCAGATCAGATGCCCGATTCATCGTCAAATGGTTGTCAACAAGGGCGCAGGATCGTGAAACTTTTGAAGAACAACTTATAAGGTCATGACTTTGTCAACGATTCTGCTGAAATAACGTAATCCAGAGATTTGCTATAAACATAAAGGCTTCAACAGTAGCAGTGGTGCCTAACGAGATCAATGAGTTTTTCAATAATTCACGACCAGGTTTGGAGCAGACTTATCCAGCTGTAGTCCACAACTGCACCCTCAATTCCAAAAGTAACCGAACTCTTTAAAAAACCAGTCATCTGTTGTGATTTTGTACATGTCCATAACTTGATCCTTGATTGACAGCAGTTAAACATTTCATGACTTTGGTATGTAAACAACTTGAGTAATTGCGTCATGTTTGTTAATTCGTTCAATGCATTGGTCGGAAAATAAGTTTTGTACAACGAGCTGCGATTGACTTTTGAGTTAAACTCGTTCAATCTTATATCCAAATGCACCAAATGCTACAAACTGCATTAATGATTGTCTATCCCGTACGCAAGTGTACGAGTGGTTAAAGCGTTTCAAATTGTGTAGAAAGACCATGAATGCTGACGAAATATTAGGCCGTTCCAAAACTGAATAATCGAAAGAAAACATCGTAAAACTACATGAAATAATCAAAAATAATAAAAACTCAACGGTAGAATTTACTGGAATAGAATGAGGCATTCCTCAAGCAATGTATACCGCATTTTGACCGAAGTCTTGGGCACTACGAAATTCGAAATTTGTACCACACAAACTCACCAACAACCAAAAATAACAAAGACATCATTAATTATGCTCGGATGGACCCAAACTTCTTGAAAACGACAACACGTGGTGTTGTCAGTATGAGCACGAAACCAAGCGGCAAAGTGCTGTATGGAGAGCGTTGGATAAAAGAAAACCTGAAGAAAGTCGCTTGACAAAGTTAAAAGAGAAGGTTATGCTGATTTGTTTTCACGATGTATAGGAATTATCCACAAGGAATTTGTTTCACGTGGCCAGACAGTCAGATGAGATTTTTATTCGTATTCGGCCAGAATATTGAGAAAACGGCAGTTGAACTCTTTTGCACGATAATGCCCCATCATCCTTGTGACTAAATTTTCGATCAAAAATGACATTATAACCTTGCAACATTCAGCATATTCACCTGATCTGGCTCCGTTCGACTACTATCTGTTCCTTAAGTAACTTAACCTAACCCAAACCTTGATTAAAATAATGTATATTGTGCGGAAAGCTAATATCTATATATGCTACGGTACACCCTACCTAGATAGGTAGATAGGGTCTATCGTGTATATACAATACTGCATCACACATACTTGCAGCCTTTCAGAGTTGATCGTAAGTAGTCTGAAAATATTGAGGTAGATCGCCAGCAGTTCAAGTTTGAGTACCCCTGATTTACAAAAATAGTTACTCAAGTTATTGGAGAGAGGACAAGCAAAGTTGAAACTAGTATATTTTTCGAAGGAAGAATCTTTTATGAAATATAATAATTATGTTATTTTATGTTTTTCTTTACGTTGGATAATTTTGTCTATAGAAGCAGGGAAATTTTGTTATTTGAGGCAATTTTTCTGATAGTATTTATTTCAATTCTGAAGTCTTTCGGTGATAGTGAAATGGAGAAGGCCCTATGGATCATTGAATTATCACCTCCTTATTAGAGATTTAAGTTATTGAATGAGCTCGTAGAAATAAATGAGTTTGTGAATATTTCTTTTCTGTAGATGTTATAAATGAAAGTGTTAGTCGATTTCTTTATTGACAGGTCTGAAAAATTCATTGAGTTGTCGATCTCTATTTCTGCTGTAAATTTAATATTGCTATGAATAGTAAACCTACCGAAATATCATCTACATATCGGTACCAGAACAATTAACGATGAAAGGAAAGCGGCACGATTCGCCATTGAAAGTTCGGTGACCGAAACGATAAAGACCATTCCGAAAAAGGAAATAGAGAAGTCGTTTGACGATTTGATGCCGCGTTATTTCTTTGGTCAAAAAGTTCGGTTACTTTTGGAATGGAGATTGTATTACAAGACCAATATAACAGACGACCCAGGGGAGCTGAATTCTTCGTAAGTCGAAGGTATAAACACGTCACAAGAAACCATTCCAAATTGTCAGCCTAGGGGAAAAATGGTTCTTCCCATGATTATCACAAATCACAACATTTTTATGAAAAGTGGACAGAAAGTGGCCCACCAGAAAAAGTGTACAGAGTCTTAGCGGATAATTTGATTTGAACATTGACGATGTTTGGATTTTTGAATTATTGCTTCTTCTGGTCAAAAAAAACAGAGTAGTTTATGAATAAGAAGTTGTCATTTGCGATAATTTGGCTGTTCATTTCTCAACTGAGGATATAAAGTCTGCTGTTGAAATTAACATCTATTTTACGATTTTGTCGCCTAACACGCATTTAGAATAATATGTAACTCAACCATATAGTTTGGCAGTATAATGAAATATGTATGTATTTTAATAGCTACTTGTTTATTTCGATGTGTAAGTGGAAGAAACAAATATCAAAATAAAAATTCTAACCTCAATTTAAACTGCTACACATACAAATAATGTGAACATACATTTTGAGGACTGTATTTTGGAAAAAACTCAAACCATACCAGGAAAAAACCCTTTTCGTCATTACAATTGCTGCAAGAAATCAAAAAAATTATCATTTTCAACAAATTGAACAATGAGTATACAAATATTTGAATTTTAAAATAGCAAAAGCTATCGTCTCTATCGTTTCACCCTCACAAAAGAAATTCTTGAATGAGAATGGCCAATATTTCTCGTAGGTCAAAGGATTCTTTATCTTCCATAAAACACGTATGCATAAAGGCAATCCGCCAACCACTCAGGCTTAATAGCGCATTATAAGGTGAACGTTTAAAATTCTTTCATTTTGATATCAGGTTATTACCTACGCTACAAGATATAACTGGAATTTTCATTGCATGTTTCCATGTAGGTATATATTGAAAATATCAATTTCCTTTGAATATATTCATAAAAGGGATTGTCCAGCGAAAGAGGAATCACAGTGAAAAATTCAAGAATATAATAAACGAATGTTGGCAACTCGTTGCATGTGAGTTTTATTTGAGGTTCAAAATAAATTTTCACTTTGCACGACTCACTTCAAAATTCAATGCTACAAAATTTTAACTCCGTTATCATCTCCTTAGGAGTTTGGCTTTCAAAATTGCCTTTAGAATAAATACTAATTCCTTAGGAGAAATCTACCTGCCAAATTTTGGTTCCAACATAATCTTCATTTTTAGGTTCAAGATCACAATACTTTACCTGAACAACAATCAATACATTAATCAAATGTTCATAAATTTCTACTTGTCAAACTGAATGATTTCAATGATAATGCAATAAATACATGTTCATCATAAAAAAGCGTTATTTAACGGATGAAGTCGACTATACTAGGGATCTACAAGTTTCGATGTAACTGTTAGCTGAGAATGTACAGTCATGTATCCAAAGTGATCATCAGCCATGCTCTGCGCTTTTTTATAAAATGCCAGTCTTTAGTCTAGCGCAATCCATAGGTTTTTGACCTTGTCAAGCCTCGGTATAAGTAGATAATTATTCGTATTCTTCTCGTTTGGGCTTTATTTTCTTCAGGATAAATAGAGTGCTCAGATCCTTTCAGGATTAATTGGGATGATCCCCTTGGTGAACCAATCTAATATCGTGATGTTCGCTGCTTTTCAGCAATTCATTCGTAATCTAACGTTCTCATTGATTTAATCATTGAAGCCTTTGTTTCTTCATCATATACTGTTCAATTACATTTCTCCCTCATGTTCGAATATTTCCAGCACAACAACTGCCATTGGACCCAATTGGTCAAGATATGTAACATAAGCGGATACTAGGTTCAGGTAGGATACTGTAACATACAGCATTCAACGACCTCGGTTTTATATTTAGCAATGTTTTGTGAAATAGATCTCCCTGATCCTCGTATCCAAGAATTAAGATATGTCAACGTTTTATCAATGAGTGATATGGACAACCATCTTCAGGAAACCTCTTCCCGATACCTATCGCATAGAACAAGTTCAGTACGAAACTTGTAACTCATGGCTCATCAAACCATGACCAAGCCTTCCTGATAACCTACCACTATTAAGATGCATCGAACCGCTCGTTTATTTATTCATAAATTTATTTATCCCAAAGAAAATTACAAAAATTAAAACCTACAGTCTCATTGGGGTAAAAAGTTGGATGAGAGGATCCCAGGAGAGCAGAGCAGAGAGAGAGAGTATCAGAAAGTTTTTCCTGAATTTTTTCCTTTTTTTTGAAGGTTGTCATGATCCTTCAGGTTTCTGTGTTCACCTCGACGCTTATCTGAACCCATAAGGCTATTCTGCCCTCTTCCGAAAAAAGCACTTCCCCCCACTGCTCCATGGTTCACTCATTAACGTATAGAAGGTTAAATGTACGTTATTGTGAGTCTGGACGAAATACTGCTTCTTATGATTCGTTTACTGATACTTACTTTCCTCCTGAAATGGCTCATTAAACATTGCTGGTAATGCCATAACTATCTTATGTGCTTTTCTGTCGTTTTTGGCCTGGACTCTTTGTGTAAGAACCATTTCCCTTAGAGCATTTAATAGCATATGGTTTAAGGTTTCAAAGAACACTAAGTGTTCGAGCGATCTGCCGTAGGAGGAACCCAGTTCTGGGAGGTGTGCTCGATGCCACACCTCTGGATGCTCCAAATGCACACAATGTTATATTTCTATGACTTAAGATATTCAAAAAAGTTTGTGAAAAAATAATTGAATAGTATTTGATGTAGTAATGGTGAAATCGCTGAGGATGTCAGATTTTGAATAAACTGCTGAAATGCCTCGATACTATGAACATATCTGAATGAAATGGGCAAAAATATTTGATTTATTTCCGTATATATATATATATATATATATATATATATATATATATATATATATATATATATATATATATATATTTATATATCGCAAATAGTAAAACTGAAACGTGTAGAGAAAAATGTAAGCGTATAGATTGCAAGTGTTACAAAGATATATCGATTTTACCTTCATTTTTTTTGATCAAAATGTCACTTTTCAAGGTGTATATCAAAGAAACCGTCAATTTTTTTTCGCTGTTTTGCAAATCAATGTTGCATACTTTGTTACTCTCGTGAATATAACCAAAGGTTGAACAGAAAACTGCGATTTCTTGAAATTGAAAAAAATTCCAAAATTCTTGTGTAATATTATTTTTTCGGAAAAATACATTCTAGAACATCAGCTGTTCTTCACAAATTCGTGTAGAAATGCCAGCTGTTGACTTCTGAAACAGCCATTATGGATAAACCAATATTACATCTCTCTCTTTGATGATTTTTCTTGGCACACAAGTTCTCCTCATGAGAAATAAAATGAAAGAAATAAATTGAGATATTGTAACAAACCCTCACATATTGATAACAGCAGTTCCTGATCAATTTTTGCGGGTAACGTTTGGTCTTCTCGAAAATTTCAATTTTCAGTATTAACCTCTTAGCATCTCGAACGAAACCCTTTCGCGCATCAAATGTGTTCCGATTTGCGCTGTCCGAATACCTCTCGCCACTAATAAATATTATGTTTATACTTTTATCTGGAGCGTTATCTACTCGCCCGTTCATATTTTATTGAGCTTAGTGTATATTTATTGTATGCTCGTTCGCATTTATTGCGTGCGCCAGTGACATGCGCTCACATGCGCACAACAAAACAAGCATGAAAAAACAGGATCAGATGTTCTTCGTTGCATTCACGATTTTACACAGTGCTTTTCAGTTTCATATTTTAGGTGTATTATTTTTCAGATAAGTTTTGTTTATTGTTTTTGATCGTTAAGTAAGTAATTTTTTACTTTAAATTTAAACATCAATTTCTATTTTCAACAATTTTCATTTATTTGATCTAATTTTCTTTTTAAATTTTCGTAGAATGGAAACTGATGGCGAAAGCGGGGATGAGTTCGATATTCAACATTCTTAAACCGATGTTCAGCTCTGAGTTCTAGTTCAAACAATAAAACAGATTCAAATCAATTGCAAAACAATTTATTCGACGAATGGATGGAAATAAATATTGAAATCGATATAGCCGCAGCATCAACATCTTTTGACTTTACTGCATATTCGCAGATAACTTTTTCGATGACGAACTAGTACAAAATATTGTGGACCAAACAAATTTGTACTTACTACTAATCGAAGAATATGTAGAAATGTACCATGATCCACAATGAATATTCATCTCAAACAATATCCATCGAAAGATTGTCGTCCAAGCAAGAGCAATCCATTAAGATTGACAGAACGTCCTTTCTGGGAACCAATTACAAGTACAAGAGAAAAATCGGCTCCAAGGAAAATATGTGTCGTCTGCTGCAGAACCTAAACAAAATGAGAAGGGGAGGAAAATTCGGCGTGAAAGTCGGTATTATTGCCCTGACTGCAACGTGAATTTATATTCGACACCTTGTGTTAAGATTGATCACACGAAGTTGAATTTTTATTTTTTTTAATTAATCATGGTTTTTCAAAGTGTAAATTATGATTTCAACTTTATCGATATTATAAATAAAAACAAGAAAAACCTTCTTTTTAGACCCCATTTCACTGAAAAATACTAGAAAATACTAGCATTAATTGGTCAATGCAAAACCAATAAGGGAATTCGATCCCGGCAGAATGTGCTGAAGCTGTGCTGTTAGATGACCTAGGCTGAACTTATACAAGAATAAGTCTGAGGCTTGGGGTGCCCCATTCAACCAGTATGCAAGAATTTCTTCTTGGCGACAAAGGTTCGTTAATGCAAGGTACTGAAACTATACGTAAACGTCTCAGGGAATTTGGCTTGAGGCGTTCTGTAGCAGTTCGAGGCCCAGCTCTAACCGTAGCAAATCGAGGACCCCGATTATATTTTGCCAGGCAACATTTCCGATAGTAAGAAGTTGGCTGGGGTTGAGTTTCACTAACAGGTGAGTTGAGATTTTATCTTTTTCATTGCTATCGACGTTCTCTAGTGTACAGACGTCGAATTCAGAGATATGCTTTTCATCTACATATGGTTTGAATGGAAGTTCAATAATGATATGGGGAAGAATTTTTTTAAACGGCCGCCCTGATCTGATCTTCGCAAAAAATATAACCTTGAATGCTTAGAAGTACGTCGCAAACATTTTAGAAGAGCATATTGTATCAATTGCGACAGTAATTCCCGCCAGGGTTAGGAATATTTGGTATTAACCAGGTTTTTGGGACTCTGATTTTTTTACATTTTTCAATTTTCATGAGTATCATTTCAATTCTGCTTATTCTCCTGTATTTATTATTGCTGGTGGATTACTGCAAAAATCAATTTTTAAAATATATGAACTTCTTTTGAATAAATTTAAATTCTCGATTTTGTGCGTTCGTTTCATTGAAAGGTGACCGATGAAAAGATTGATTATTTCGAAGTCATTTTCCGCCACTTGAAATTAATGAAATGACTACAATACCGTGATGGTACTTCAGGAAAAAAATGCATCCAAATTCAATTATCCAGAAAGCATGTGGAAAAAACACGCCTTTTTCAATCATACGAATTACTATGTTGGATAGGACATTACATTTCTACTAAAATGGAGGAATTTTTGTGTTATATTTTCATTCAATATGGCTGTATTTTATGTTTTCTAATAAGACTTTGGTAGTTCTTATGACTATTAATTGGGCTTATTATTGGAAAATACAAAACAGGTAAGTATTTTAAGTGGTGATGGTTATTTGTTCCATAGAAACAATAACACTGCGCCAAAAGACAATGCACAATTTCAATATTTAAATTTTAACAGGAAAACAAATATTAATACATGTCCGGACACATGGTAATAAAATTCTCATGAGGAGATAAAATGAAAGGAATAAATAGAGGGAAAATTGCTGATATGGATTGAGAGACAGAAGGCTTGTGGTGATAGTTGGTGGCTCGTCTTCCTTCAGTTTCATATCCAGAGTAACAAAGTATTTTATGCGGATGACACTAAAATTTACTCGGATCCTCTGACCCATTTAGTCAGTCCCCCATTCTGCGTCGACCTGGGAGTAACTTTCAGCAGTGACCTGTCCTGGTCTGCTCACATCAGTTCTGTGTGCAAACGTGAAAATGCTCTGATCTACCTTTCAGAAAATCGTTCGCCGAAGTCTCCAGCAGTTCCTCCATAAAATTTTATAAAACTTATGTGCGTCTGTTGCTGAAGTACGCCGATCCAGCCTTGTGTACGGTTCTGGCGCGCGACAAGGACCATTTAGAAAAAGTACAACGAAGTACTACACAAATTTCCTTCGGCAGCGTTAGGTCAAATTATAATGATCATCTGCGCGACTTCAACGTTTTGCTTTCTGTCAGCGTAGGCTTCGTGGAGACCTCATATTCGCCTATCGAATCTTGAAGTTCGACAATGCCAATCTAGCAAGCATATTCACGCCTAACACTAATGCACGATAGCGGGATCATAGGCTGAAGTTACGAAAGGAGATATTCAGGACAACGCTTCGCCAACACTTCTTCTCAAACAGGATATTTTACTCTTGGAACAGCTTAAGCGCAGAGGTTGTGGACGCCACATCAATAAACTTATTTAAGAATGGACTTGACTAAACTCTTTTCGCATAATTCTTCGCGTTCTACCACCACATACCCATCCTATCTTTAGGTTTGTGTCGGCAGAACTAAAGACACTATTTTGTATCGTATTTAATTTATGTATTAATTGTTTGGTTTGGGCTTCTCTAGGACCTTGTTCTCTGCCCTCATTTTTGTATAATAATAAAAATAATAATGAGAATTGTCTCCAGTGGACTGGAAGTGCAGAGAGAGGTCCTGCAAGAAATTCGAAGGAATATTTTAGTGAAGTGAAGAGCACTTCGCGGCTAAAGAATTGCATGGTAGATATGCATCTGCCATGGAGGAGATAAACGCTGATAAAAAGCTGTCAACAATGTACCTCAAACAAGGTCACTTAATGCCAGAAGCTGAAGGTTTCATAGGGGCGATCCAAGATCAAGTCATCTCAACAAAAACTACAGAAGATACATTTTGAAACAGATCATACCTGATGACAAATGTAGAATGTAAAACGCAGGACCTGAGACGATAACTCATCTCTCATCGGGCGGCTCCTTCTTAGCGTCTCGTGACCATAAGTGGAGACACGATGATGCTGCCGCTTTTATCCATCAGGCAATCTGCAAGAGTTATGAAATTGTTGATAAATTGATTCCTGCTTATAGATACTTACCTGAAGACTGCAGAGAAAAACAAAATATCAAGATTTATTGGGACAAAACTATACTAACCGATCGAGAAGTCCGGCTCAACCGGCCAGATATAGTGGTTTTCAACAAGAAAGACAAAACGGCATATATCGTCGACATGACGGTACCTGTCGATAATAATATTCGTGAGGCAAGAACAAAAGAGCTAACAAAGTGCATTGACTTAGCACCTGAAATCAAAGATACATACCAGCTTCAAAAAGTCAGCATACATCCAATCGTTATCACTGCAAATGGACTGGTAGAAAACCACCTCAAAAATGTACTGAATAGCTTGAGAATAGATGAACCTGAAAAAGTAATAGGACTGGCACAGAAGGCTTTAATACTGGGCACGTGTAGAACGGTTTGACGTGTACTAACCAACGAGTAAGATGTTGACAAAGATGGTCCCAAATTGCCCGAAGTCTGCCAACAATAGGTTGTGAAAAAAAAAATAGAAATGCAAAAAGCTGTAATTCTTAATACATGTAGGATAGTTAGGAAATTTATGTCAAGTATATTGTAATCGAGCCTATTTCCTTTGATTGCTGAATCTAGGAAAGGTGAATTATATCCAGCTAACAGCTGAGATAGTGCATAAGTCCACGATAATAAATAATAATAATAACAATTTTTCAAGAAACCACCATATATTGATCAATATAGTTGTTGAACTATTAACATCTGTTATTCTTGAGAATATTAATTTTCGGTGACGGCAACGAGAATTACGAACTCTGGCCCTGGCAGAATGTGCTGAAGCAGTGGTGTTAGATGACCTAGGTTGGACTTATACATAAACCAAAATCTTCCATGTGCAATTCAAATGTCTCCAAAATGATCCCCAATTATGGAGACCTGGGCAAGGACGACAGCGAACAGAAAAATTTCCTCATTGAAATCACGGTTCACTATTGCTAGACACTCTCAAATGCATCTTCGACAGAATAATGAGGTGCAAATTAACACTCAAGTGATACGACAACGTCTCAAAAAATTTGGTATGAGAGCTCGAATCATAGCTTTAACCGTAGCACATCGAACAGCCCGATTGAATTTTACCAGCTCCAAACTAACTGGTTAATAGCTGACTAGATTTTGTTTAGAGATGAGTCCAGATTTAGTCTTTTTCACTGCGATCGACGTTATTTAGTAAACAGTCGTCGAAATAAGAGATATGTCCAGTGCAACTTTTACTCATCTATGGTTTTGGTGGAGGTTAAATGAAGGTGATTGGAGAAACTTCTTAGAACAACCTCATAGATCAGCTCGATCAGCTCATCGTAAATAATGGAATCATGAATACTTAGAGGTACGTTGCAGACATTTCGAAAGAATCATTTGCGGCAAACAAGGGTGGAAATTTTTCGTCTATGTATGATAACGCCAAACATCACAAAGCTGACATCGTTAGTAATTATCTTCAAATGAAATCACTCCAATGAATTGGTCTGAACGAAGTCCAGACCACAATCCCTTTGAACGTGTCTGGGTCATTCTCAATGGAGTATGAAGAAGCTAGCAAAATCATAGAACTACAGTGAATGTAGTTCGGATCAAACTGATTGAAATTTGGAACGAAATGGATCAGCATGCTATAAGGTCATTAATTTTGAATATGAATCGTAGATGTTATGCGGTAATTCTCGTCAGGGGTGAAAATGTTTGGTATCAACTTCGTTCTTTTCCAAGAGTCTTACTTCTTTCATTAGTTGTTTTATTTCCATTTCTATAAGTATCATTTCCATTTCGGTTGTTCTCAAGCATTCCTTAGTGCTGGTGCATTACTGAAAAAATAAGCCTTTAAGATATGTAAACTTCTTCTGAATCAAAGTCCATTTTTAATTGTATGCGTTAATTTAATGACGTAATATTGACCTACTTTCATTTTCAAGCTTTTGAAATAATTCAATTTCATTTTACACAGGATTTCACCCTAAATTCATGGAAGAACGCTTTAGCACATTCAGATATATAAATAGAACTAGAATACAAAAATTGCACTCAAGTTTGAAGGTTAAACGTAATCATTATAAAATAACTCTGAGCTCTGTCAATTATTTCATTGATAATAGTAAGATTTCAATTTCAAGGATTACCGCTGTAATTTCCCAATTCAAATCGATATCCGAATTCCGAATATTTAATAGTAATGTCACATTGAAAATCTGTTTTCGTTTCCCATATCACTGGTCTGGAATCCAGCTAAGAAGATGTAGCCTTATCGGGTCTTTGCAGGCCGCCAACTTGAGCAGTGAATCTTGCCCCTGTCTTATTACGGACCCACGGAGACCGGCCGTAGTTAGTCGTAATACTGTGTTAGTGCGTACTTGGCACGTTATGCCGTATGATTAGACAGATATATTCCGGGGATTTCCTCTCTCGATGTCAGTGAAACACTGTTGAGAAGCTGACATTATATACACCCTCCTTGGTTAATGAGATGCCATCCTGACGTCTATTACAATAATTTTCTTAATACGTTACAATTTACATATGCTGTATTAAGTTCACTTTTGACGTAAGCACTGCTCCTTATTGCTCTATATAGTTTAATTATGAGGTTAATATCTTCCCCTTATTATTGCTGAGAGCTTTCCGGAATTACTCTCATAAACCGCTCAAATTTAATTCTTCTTATATTTCTTATATGAGGTAATCATTGCCTTCCAAAGTACTTTCGTGTGCTTTATAGCACGATTAAGTATGATATTATGTTGGGGATGGCAGTTCTGTGTTAACTACCTCATAGAAACTGTGATGAAGAAAAGAGAATTGGTGAAGTTTAATAGCTTTTGATTGACATCAAGGGCTGTAAGTTATGAACAGAATAAATGCTTATTATTAACGAATAACTTGAGATTCAGATAATAAAATTTTAATACAATTTATAAGTGAAGAATCCATCCGTAATGATTTCTTTTGATCAGTGGGATGGCTTTCCATGCTTTACTGACATTTCTACATATGAAACGCATAAATATAGCTATATTCTGTATTTATTTGTTCGTTTTTTAACTACTGGTATTGAATATTGAGAAAATTACTGTGAACGATAAATCATACAGATTGTGTAAGGGTGTGAGGTGTGACATCTGGCAGTAACGGCCAACCGTTACGTTGGCGTGTTCTGTTTGCGTCTGACGGTCGCTATGTTTTGGGTAGTCGTTTCTTTTTTTCAGAAAAGAAAAGTGCTTCCGAAATGAATACAGAAACCGTGGCTGCAATGCTTTTATTAGAAGATGAAGAAGAAGCTGATATTTTGCAGCTATTGTCCTCTACAAGAAATGAAACCAACGTGTTATATAAATCCTGAACAGACGAAGGATACTATTAACTACTTCTTTTAAAGCCACCTTAATGCTGACGATGAAAAATTTCGGGGTTTCTTCAGACTTAATAGAGACTAGTTTGATTTTGTTTTAAGTCTTATCCAGAACTAGTCGACCCGGCAGAATTCGTAGTGCCTCTATCGATCAATAAAAGACCCAAACTTTTGTATAGAATAAACTCAAAGCGAACAAAATAAATCCGTAATTAATAAGATCCATAATATTTTGAACATGTTTACCAAATTGTAGTTCTGATGAAGAAACATTCGTAATTCCTGGACAATGGTTCTCTTCATTGTTGGATTGGGAGCACAACGCTCATCAACTTCCACATCTGAATTGCACATAAAATAAATTTGTAAAAATTGATGATACACATCTGGTGGTAACAGCGCCCCCAGTAAGTGATAAATTTGTATTTGTATCTGTAATTTTTAGAGATTTATCCAATAATTATTTCCGATATATATTCTAATACAAACTTGAATATTATAAAAAAATATTATGGTATAATACCTTGAAAGTGGGCATGAAATAGTCCTATAATATGTGTAGCTCCAAACGATGTAATCTGAAAACAGCTGTTATATTTGTGAATGTTAGCCAAGAAGTGCTTAGAATCATTTCCAATCCCAGAAAGTCAAAGGCGTAGAGGATCTGGTGGTGGGACCAATTGTAGCAATATTACTTTGCCAGTAGATTCACCATTTATTTCTTCTTCTTCTTGCACGGCGCCTTTATGGGCAGCACTCAGGCTGTTTGGCCAATTGCCCTTGCCGTGTTGTATTATTTTGTTTTGTGTTTTGAAAAAAGTTTTTCATGAAGCTTGCAAGACTGTTGTAGCGACCTGAATGATCCGGTCGCTGAGTGTTTCAGTGCCAAGGTGTTCAGTTTGGTCACCTTATGAGTGGGACATACGAAGAGTATGTGTTCTGTTGTTTCGTCATTTTCTAGGCAACCACGACACCGTGTGGTTTTCGATAGTCTCATGACATGTAGATGTTTGTTGAGTTGATGTCCCGTCAATAGACAAACTACCATCCTAATAGACTTTTTATCGAGGAACAATAGTTCATATACCCTCTTCTTCGGTTGCGGCCCCTTTATGAACCTTACAATATTTACAAGTTATTATCATTCCCCCAATTGTTAACGATTTGTCGGCACAATAATCGATTGCTAGATCATAGTGGAATGCAGCTCGTTCAAGAATCACAGGAGAACTGCGTCTGCGGATTCGCCCAATTTCATTATGTCGTGCTTGCTGTTGTTGTGTTTTATGCTGATGAACTTGTTGCATTCCAAGCCTACCTATTTCATTGTTACTCAAATCACGCTATTCTCTCATAGTAATACGACTATATTCTTGAACTGTCTCTCTTTGGTCATAAGTGCGGTTAGCACGTGAGGTAGCTCTTCGCACATTTGATTGACTGCGACGACCTTAGTCTTCATCTCCTCGGCATCGTAAATTGTAATTAATCCTAGTAATAAAATTTCGCGCCTACTTAGCAGTAAGGTGTCACTTTCACAGAATGTCAACAAAAAAAAGCACATCACTTGGAATGTCACTATTACAAAGGATCACAAAAGTGAAGAAAGTTCTCGCGCACGAAGCGGTAATCTTCACTCACAAAGATAGAAGGATCCACTCATAGATATCGTAATACTCTTTTCCTTGTTCTGAAGTGTGAGAGCATAGATTGACAATCTAATGTCAAATATTATGGTTGCGTTCAGAAATTTAATATGTTACAAAACTTAGGATTTATCAATCTTCAACAACTGAAATCAGCTAAAATTAAGTATCGCGAAATGGACCAAATTGAAAATCAGTACTACTAATGATCTATTACACTTTGTGATTATGCAATTTTGTCGCCTTAGCGATTCACTTTTGTTTAGTTTCGGAACGCGACATTAGATCATCCAACGCGCACTGATGACTAATTTGATAGATATGATTGAATTTGAACTATGTGCAACTGTAATAAATTCCAAATGGACTCTTTAACATTAGGAACACACCTACATTGTTTGGACAAGAGTGAGCGAATATAATTTAATATGAACTTTATTTAATAGCAATAAAGTTCGAATTGACTCTGCATTCTATTTAGATAACGTTTGGGTAGTAAAAAAGGGCTACTCTTATGGTTTTCCCGGATGTTATTCGAATTGTTCTCACCTTTCAAACCTTCCCTAGACCTCCACGCACATTTCAAGACCAAGATGAGATAAATGCATTCAGCCGTTCCCGAGTCTAGCGAGACTAACGAACAGCAATTGATTCTTATATAATTGATCGATGAAGCCTGAACTACGTGATAGTTGATATTCATAATAAATAATGAAATAAAACAAGTTACTATGTTTTAACTATTACTAATTTATTGATGTAAAGAATGACAAAATTTTTACATTGGTTGGACCGGTTTCGGACATACGTCCATTATCAACAAGCTAATGAAAACTGAATACTCATGTACAATACAGGAATTACCATCGATAAAATGCTAGTGGAGGTCACAGTAACTTGAATAATAGTGATTGGTAGGTAATTAAGTCTACCTGGTCGTTAAGGAGCTTAACCCTTTCTACCCTAGATGCCTTGAAAATTTCCATCGATTTAAAGGAATTGAGTTCATAAAATTTATGACAGGAATGAAGAATTTTTAGCTATTGAAGTTCTGGAAAAGGATGACATTCATTCAGACAATGTGCAGCTAAAGCTGAATCATATTTCTGATGTAGGAATGAACGGAAATGTTCTTTGTATCTAGCCTTGAAAGAGCGTCCTGTTTAACCTATATAAAAATAATTGCACTCAGAGCATGTTAATTGGTATACTCCTGAGTTTTCGAATTTATCGGTTTTATCTTATGTGTTGAAAAGCAGGCCTGACAATTTGCTAACTGGTTTGAATGCAATATGAACTTTTTCACTATCAGACAAAACTCTAGCAATCTGTTCTGACGTCTTCCCAAAATATATTAGAGACATACATTTTTCGGGCTTTACGCTCTTGGATTGGGGATATATCATGTTGAATGTGTTGTTGCGTATTTTTCGACTTATTAAACTCTCTATTGCTACTAGCATCTGATTGATGTTTATTCCTGTATTGTACATGAGTATTCAGTTTTCATTAGCTTGTTGTTGATAATAGATGTATGTTCGAAACCGGCCCAACCAATGTAATTTATTAATCTTTACATTAATAAAATAGTGATAGTTAAATTATAGTAACTTGTTTTATTTTATTATTCATTCTCATTTTCTAATGAATTGTGACGTGTTACGAAAAGGGTGCTTACGTGTCAAAAAATTGTTCTTACTTTTTTCTCGATTCGGTAGAGTTGGAACCGCTCTTTCAAAAGGCGCAAACCGGAAAGGGGAGTACAAATTCAGAAAAAAATAATTTTATTATAACGATATCACTTTTTATATTTTGCTTTTTTCAAGGTCTCTCTTTCATTTTTCTTCATTTTTCGAGAACAGCGCCTGGTCTTAGTGAAACCAACATATCTGTTTTTCTCATATTTGTTACCAAACTCCAGAGGTTGTTGCAAATGTACCATTGCCTTTGTAAGGAGAGGTCATATGGGATTATAGCTTGGCATTTCAAAAATTGATAGATTGCAACGGAAGATGAAACAACTCGGTATCTTCAGTATTCGCGAAGCTTTTTGTTTTCACATCGCTTCTATTGATTATAAAGTGATGGAATTGCATGATAACTGCAAGCAGTTTATAAAGGTGCTTCAAAAAGCTATCCATTTCGTACCATATAACGTTGTTAGCCAATAGAGCATTGTGTAACCGCCTGACGAAGAATTTACAACGCACTGCAGTAAATTAAATCATCAAAACAATATCGATCAGGAGAAAATGTCATACGACCTGAGAGAGGAAATTTGATAGTATTCTTTCGTAGAGTCATCTAGCTACTCAATATTACAGACATTATGGTATTATTTTTGTTTTGCCCGATGCAAATGTCACAAAAAACAACGAACGTGCCGATGGATTTGTAGTAAGTCTTCAAGTGATAATGCAGAATGCTCGCAACATAATTTCCTCCTTTCCAATGTCATCTTTTTCATATATTCAAACATATTTCAAACAACAGCTTTATCGCCAGTACTTTCACGCCAAGTTTGATAATACGTTCGTTGATTGTGAGATCTACGGAGATGATTGAGATATTCATTCAGCTTTTGTTCTCGTTCAACATCAGGAACATTTTTAGCTTCGGAAATCGATAACGTGTTTCCTATCAGAACCAATAACTATTAAATGTCCACTTTGAATGCTATACAATGAGCAAACAATGGCGCACTTACAACGGCAGAAATCACAGAGTTCCTCGGCAGGTCTCGTAAGAGTTACATAGGATATGTTCTGGTTCCATAAACGTTGAGACTCGAATTACTTATTTTAAAGTCATCATCTAGTGAATCAGTGTATATTCTATAAATTGAGGACTTCGTCTCACTTGCTCTTGTACACGATTTATTTGCAATCCATGTGGTCGTGTTGTTAAACCATTTGCTTGAAAATTACGTACTAGATGGTCGTACCTTTTTTGCCCACATGCATGAAAGAATGGCAAATTGGCTTTTATGAAACATAAACTGAATCTTGTGCCTTGAGGCCTCTTTATCTACACCTTTCCCATATTTTTATGATTAGCGAGAGTCGATTACATATCTTCCAATTCATCGTTGCATACCATTCCTGTTTCAATTTGACTCAGTATAACTAAGTCGAGTTATTGATAATTTCAAAGTATTATTTCTTACCTTTACTATCGTTTTTCGAGGTATAATTTGTTGGCATTCC
Organism: Cryptolaemus montrouzieri; assembly: GCA_013387265.2. Taxonomy (NCBI): domain Eukaryota; kingdom Metazoa; phylum Arthropoda; class Insecta; order Coleoptera; family Coccinellidae; genus Cryptolaemus; species Cryptolaemus montrouzieri. Next base: position 51,472,993 of record JABFTP020000001.1, on the reverse strand, counting down.
TTTCTACAGTACTCCTTCGAATGGAAATTGTTTATTAGTTCTTCTTCTTCCATGTCAATATAGCGGACAAGTACATCCCAACCAGTTCGTCATCATCACCGCTGTCATTATCGCTAAGGATTCTTCTTCATCGAAGTATAAGTTGCAAACCACACATTTCCAAATTTTTAACTATGCACAAAATTTGTCTCAAATTTTGTATTGCTAATGGAATTTCGAATCGCTGAAAATGCTACATAAGACTTACGGTGAATCGACTTCATCAAAAACACGTGAATATGTGTAATACAAGGCATTAAACATGGCCAAGGTGTGGTTAAGGATTTGCCTCGTTCTGGTCAGCCATCAACATCTTCAACTGAAGTTAACATCGATAGAGTGAAGGAAATGGTAATAGAAAATCGTCATTCAAGATTGAGAGCAACCAACTTTCTGTATCTCACCAATCAATTCGTACCGTTTTAAACGATTGTTTGGGCATGAAACAGGTTGCCATTGGACTAGTTCCAAAAGACCTGACTTTAATTCAAAGATTGAATTGCGTAAAGGTCCCCACAGTCATAAAACGCATTGTAACTGGTGATGAGACATGGATTCATGAGTGTGACATGTCAACCAGTTAACAAGCTTCGAAATGGTGCCTTCCAACTGAACGAAAACCGACAAAACCACGTCAGAGTTGATCTAAAGTCAAGGTAATGTTGACTGTTTTCTTTGATTATCACGGTGTTGTGCACTCGGAACTCTTGCCTGGTCAGACGGCATATAAAGAGTAGTACGTGAGCATTATACGGCGTTTGAGAGAACAAATTATTCGAAAAAGGGTAAATTTGTGGAGTTTGCACCACGATAATGCACCATCTCACAAGGCTGTCATTGTGAATGAATTACTGACCAAAAACTCAACAAAGACCACCGAACAACCACCGTATTCAACAGATATGGCTCTGGCTAAATTTTTTTTTTCTTCCAAAACTAAAATCACCGTTTTGAATCGATAAAAGATATAAAAGACAATTCGCGGCGAGAACTGAAGTCGATTCCGGAAAAAGCGTTTTAGCAATCTTCTGGTGATAGGATTATTCGTTGGCCTCAATATATTATATCGGAAGGGGCTGCTTTAAGAGCGATAAAATAAATTTTGATAAAAAATAAATATTTTGTGTTTAATTGACCAATTCCCGGTACTTTTTTCACAAAATGTTATTATGGATAAAATTCATTCAATGTTGCTCGTGTGAAATTTGAAGAATGGCAATGCACTCTATTAAATACGATCATATTTTGAGCCGAAGCAACAGTGATTTCCTTCAAGGTTCTTTCAACATCAAGAGACAGCCAGGTGATGGGTGAGGGGAGAACAACCAAGACGATGCGGTAGTTGCAACAGTAAGAAACGCGTTCTTTTCGAAAACTTTTTTCCGCACGTGAGAACCCTTTCCTTAGCACTGTTCATATTTATAAACTATCAATGAACAGTAAAATAATGAGAAAATAATCATTGGGGTTGGAGGATATTGTCCCTGATCTTCTACCAGTGGAACTTTAGAGCGAGATGGGTACTTTCCAAGAATCAATGGAAAGGAATAGGGATCCGGGTTGTTATTTTGGGCAGAGGTGGATACCGCTCTTCTGCAGTTGATGAACATAAGGGGAACTAAAGAAGAGCATCAAAATCCAAAAATGATCGATTAGCACAAATGATATCTTTATTAGAGTAGTGGTTTTCTGTAAAACTCCAATGAAGTGATAAATAATCAAGTAATCATTCTAATTCGACTAGTATTCATTGGAATATCTATCGAAAACAATTTATATTTGTAGCAAAAGTGGAAAGCATACCTAATCCTTTAATACCGTTCGTGGGCAATCACATAAATTACTTGAAATCATGTCCTGATTAGGACCACGCATTTCATAACGATCACTTTTCTTATTGTATTCGACACAACCATTAGAGATTCACATTCGAAAAAATATGTAGTATCTAGTGCTTGTGATCAAAATTATACTCCGTATATTCATCTATAATATCATTAATGCTGGTAGGTGATCAATTTAGATACACAACAGATATGGTGTAATGTTCAGATTCGAGAAAGCATTCTGAATAATTCCACAACTCTTTATTGTTGGTGAATTGATGGAATGAACGATAATGTTGGGGTCTATTCAATGTGATGATAGATATCTCTATACTTTTCAGTTTTCCTGCGATGTAAGTATAACATGAAAACTTCGATATTGAATAAAGATATTGTGTCAATATGAAAGGGAATTTTTCCTTTTCTATATCGAAACGCATCGGATGACGGTTTTTAATTGATTTCTTTCATGTCTTTATCGGGAAAAATTTTCGTTTGATGTTATTCCCTCACATGTCTAGTTTGATAATTAAAAGAACATATTTGAAAGTAATTCATCATTATCTACTTCATCGAGAGCCGGTTATATAAATCGATATCAAGTTCTATATCTGTTGACAAGTCAACTTTAGCAATAAGTTAACATTGAATAAATATCAGCTAACATTTGAATTTGGAAGGCTTTTACTTGGTAAAATTCCATTATCAATAATAAAAACAAGTAACGTTTTTGAGGAATTCTACTGAATAATTGTGATTCGTAACGCATTTCGCTACACCGTAGCTTCTTTAGACGAATGAATGTACAGAAATTATGACAACTATATATAGATAGACATGAGAATATAAATACAAATGTACCTAAGTAATTAAAAGCTTATTGAGTTTCTTCTTCTTAAGAGTTTATTGATGACAGGTATATCCAATAAAATTAAGGATAGAGTGCTACCTGTAGAGATTCAATAGAGGTGAAGGGCTTAAATCGACTTGTTCATTAATGAGCCTGCCTGAGTGTATGTGTTTGTTGATTTATAAAGTTTCGCAAGGATATACCTTTCAATATTCATTATCAGTATGTAATATTTCAAACTGTGGGTCGTAATTTCATCACTTCATAATCGATAGATGCGGTATAAAAACAAAAAAATTCGCCGATAGTGAAGATACCGAGTTGTTACATCTTTCGTTGCAGTCTATCAATTTTTGAAATGCCAAAAGCTATAAGCCCATCCGACCTCTATTTACAATGGCAATGGTACAATTGCAACAACCTCTGGAGTTTGATAACAAATATAAGCAAAACAGATACGTTAGTTCCACTACCAGACCAAGCCCTGCTCTAGAGAAATGTACGTGATAAGAAAGAGGAGGAAAAGAAGTCATAGAAGAAAAGAAAGAAGAATGAAAAGGAAGTCGAAAAGGTGATATTGAAAGAAGCAAAATATAGAACATGATGATCATTATAAATCAAAGTTTTTTTGAAATTGTACTTCCCTTTCTGGTTTGCGCCTTCTGAAAGAGCGGTTCAAACTCTACCGAATCAAGAAAAAAGTGAAAAATAACTTTTTGACGCGTAAGCACCCTTTTCGTATCACGTCACTATTTACCAGAAAATGAAAACCAACTTTATCAGATTCTGAAAGTTATTGCAAGTGTCACGTGAAAAAAAGCAATGTTTGAAAATAATAGTGTTCCAAGTTTGAGTGAAATGCCTTGTCAAAGAGAGAAAAATCTCCTAGTTGAAATATCAAGAATGAAAACCATAGCCACCATTATCTCACATAAAATAAATATTCTGATAGAGAAGACATCGAAGAAAGAAAGCTAATTGAGAAAGAAAAGATTGCTCATTCAGATGAGGAATATTCAGGCGAAGAAAATGAAGCGGCAGTTGAAATTGCTTCGATGGCTGTTGATTGCAATACGGCATTGGGTAGGTTATTTGAAAGGGAAAAAATGCTGATAATAGGATCGATTTGGCATGTAACTCCACCAAACGCCACATTTCGCCAAAACATTATGCGAACTCAAAGTGGTCCACAACAATCTTCTGGTTTGTTGTCGGAAAGTGAAACATTTCGCTTGTTTTTTACTGACAAAATGTGTAACATAATAGTGATATAATCAATAAACGCTGAAAATTGCACCGGAAAATCTAAGGTTTGGAAGCATTTAACGTTGCAGGAGGTCAGAGCATATAAAGGAATATTGATAGCAGCTGGTGTATATCACTCCAATAAAGAACACTCCACAGAGCTTTGGAAAGTGGTAGCATTGCCAAAATATCGTGCTACAACAGCCATCAATAGATTATGGGCAATAAGATTTCTTAGATTTGTTAATCAAGCAACCAGGCAACATCGATTAGTGAACGATAAAGCTTGTGCGATACGCGATATTTGGGAGATGACGAACTAGTCTCTTGACTACTTTTTGTCCTACTTGAGGACCGCTATAGGGAAATAATTGTAAATCCTCTCTTTTCAAAAATATAATATATATATATATATATATATATATATATATATATATATATATATATATATATATATATATATATATATTCTTTTGGAATTCTTATGAAGGATCTGTGCGTAATATTACTACGGACAATTTTTTTGCTTCCATGGACCTCGCCGATTATCTTCTTAGTAAAAATCTTACGTTAGTTGGTAATTATAAAATACTATACCAGTACTGAAGGCGGGGTGGATGCAATGGACAAAATGCTTAGTCATTAGAGTACAAAGCGAGCTACTAAACGCTGACCAGTTGCCATGTCTTAGAATATATTAGATAGATAAATAGCTATTATCTTTTAGTGAGGGCTGCCTAGAAGTGCGGCCAAAGCGAAACAATGGTCTATTGTGGCACACTCTGTCCTAAATTTCATCCACGAGCTCCATCCTTCTCGTAAAGGATACGGGTTTTGTAGGTGAGAGCTTAATAAGCTCAGTCAGCTTCAGTTTGCAAGATCCAAGTTCTTCCATCCTAATTCTGTCCCCTGCTGGGCACTCGCACATAACATGTTCCATTGATTCCATATCTTCCTCACATAGCCGACATGAAGGATCCTCAACCAATCCTAATTTATTCAGGTGTTTCCTGAGGCGACAGTGCCCCGTCAATATGGCAGTTAAAACTCTCAGTTCCAACCCAGAGAGTTTGAGCCAGGCCTTGGCTTTTGTAGTGGAAGGTCCACCGAAGGCACTTCGAGCATGTCTGAGTCCTGGGAAGGTCATCCAATGCTCATGTACCCTCAAGTCTAGACATCGGTTATTTTCCATCCTTGTAGTTTCCAGGAGAATTCCGAGCTTAGGCTCTGGTCCTATGAACTCCAGGTTAGTTCCTCGAGCGGCCAATTCTAGTCACTCCTCTTATCACAAGATGAAGAGAGGCAAGGCCCAATATCAGTTCCATGGCCGCACTGGGTGTAGAGCGAAAGGCTCCTGTAATCATCATGCAGGCTGTTCTCTGTAATTTAGAGAGCTTGAGTTGGCATTGCTTTTTAAGACTGCACTCTCTCCAAGAAATGAAGCCGTACGATATATATGATCTAACCACCATCATATAGAACCTGGAGTTGCTTTGGGGCAAGATTCAACTTTTTTCCACAGGTCCTTTGACATGCTCATAGGGAATGTCTAGCTTTGTGTATTTTTATTTCCAGGTACGAATTTCACGTGAGTTTACTATCCAGGGTCATCCCCAGATATGTCGCTTCTTCCACAACCGGAATAAACACCCCGCCCATGGTCGAGTGGGAGGGACGGTGAACAAATATCCTCCTCTTCCTGGTAATCGGTACCATGAGGGTTTTGTAGGGATCTATGCTGAGTTTCTCTCCTTCACACCACCCCTGAATTGCAGACATAGCCTCCTGTAGTCTCTCGGAAACATCACTATCATTTCCGACAGCCAGAATGACAGTGCGCCAATTATTGCCAGAAGGTCATCAAGTAGCAGAGACCACAGCAGAAGATATAGTACTCCTCCCTGTGGGCAGCCCCTGCCTGCCACAAAAGTGACTACTTTTCCTTTCAGTGGAGTGTTGATCACTCTGGCATTTAGCATGTTACTAATCCATTCCGCAATAATATTTGGTACTCATCTAGCTCTAACAGCCCCACACAGTGAGTCAGAGGGGGCCGCATTGAACGCACCTTCAATATCCATGAATGCCACAGCTGCACTCTCTTTGCGGTCCAGAGACTGTGTGATCCTCCCGACTAAGTTGTCAAGTGCCAGATCGGTTGATTTACCTTTTGATAGGCGTATTGATGTTCACTCAGAGCCCTCAGTGATAACACTGAGGTTCTGATGTATCCATCTAACACCTTATCCAGGGGTTTTCAAAACAAAAGACGTAAGACTAATCGGTCTAAACGACTTCGGTTGTGAGTTGGATACCTTAAGGATGTAAACAACCCTGACTCTTCGCCAGCTGGCCGGGGACAACATTCCAGGCAAGACTCGACCGGAAGAGCCTAATGAGGTATGGGAGAAGAACATCCACCCCCTATTGCAATAAGGCAGGTATGATGCAATCCTCTCCAGGAGCTTTGAATGGCTTACATGAGCGAATCGCCCACCTGATTGCTCCAGGCTTGACGATCGTTCTTGCGTTCTTCCAATTGTCCTTTTTTGGCCTTTTCACAAGGCCCTTTGGGGCGACGGTGTCACAACTTTCACTGATATCAAGAAAGCGACAATTTAGGGAGTGTGTTCTCTCAATAATCTCTAGCGTCTCCTTTCTAGAGCCCATGTATCACCTATCCGGACCCTTCACAGATCCGATGGGAAGCGCTGGGCCTCTGGCGAGAACCTTATGCAGCCTTGCACTGACGGGGGTACTTTCCACCTCCCCGCAGAACCTGCGCTAGGACTCCCGTTTTGCCCCCCTCATTTCTTTGTTTTATGACATTAGAGTAGAACGATAATGGTCCCAATTGCCGATATTCTTAGCTCGGTTAAATAGTTTCCGAAGTTCTCTTCTACGACTTTCAAGGGCAGGATTCCACCATGAAGTTGTGCCATTCTCAGGCTTTCTCCTTAGTGGACAGTTAACGTGATACGATGACCCGATCGACTGGGATATCTCCTCAGCCATACGCTCAACGTCTTCACGACTGTTAGTAGATGTGGCGATACCTCTCAAATAAGCAGTAAGGGTGGCCCTTTATCCGTCCCAATCAGTGCTCCTTGGGTTTCTGTATTCAACTACTGGTCTAATCCCAGATTCAATGGTAATTTGAATGTATCTGTGGTCAGATCCCGAGGGTTCACTTGACACACCCCACCTCGAGATTTTATTGCTCAGTGAATTTGAGTAGAACGTAATGTCCAACACCTCAGCGCGTCACGAAGGTTGGTTCATCTCCCCTATTCAAAAGAATGAGGGCTTCTGCCATGAGAAAGTCGAAAAGACTTTCACCTCTCGCATTGATGTTCGTGCTGCCTCACACCGAGTGGTGTGCATTAGCATCACATGCAATAACAAGTTGGAGCTTTTTCCTCCTGCAATGTTTCACCAGGTTGCGAATCATCATCTGCCATGCTCTCTTAGGACACGCACAAGTACAGGGGTAGTGTCTCTGTTACAGAATTCGGTAAGTAAGAAGTTATCGATTCTGTTATTGATAAATATATACGTCATGGGGTTGCCTCCGGCGCAGTGGTACAAAATCTGGCCTGGTAAAGTTCCGAGACCGCAGACTGATCCTCAGTTTGACAGCCATGGTTCCTGAATGAATGCCAAATTAAGCCTAACCTAAGAATGCTGTACGTTAGCGTGAAGGCACCTCATCCGCATCATTATGATGTCGAGGAACGATCAGGCGCCTTACCTGGGGGTGCTTTTTTACCCCCTTTTGTGGCGCAGGCTGACCGCTGGCAGGCTGCCTCCAGCCACTTTTGGGCGTCTTGCCCTGGAAGACCACCAGGAGCCCCCTACTAGTTTTCCTTTGGGGGCTGCAGTCAGATTCCTTCTAGGATTCACAGTACCACCCCTGGTTTTCGTAGTACTAGGCTGCTTTACTGGCTGTCGAAATAGCTCTAGAGTTTCCTCTGCACCACCCACGTCAGTCGTGCCACCCTGTGGCACCTTGGGCACATTTCCCTTCACGACCCGGAAGGTTACCTTCCCGAACCCGAAGAGAGGTTTGCACCCCAACTTTTTTAGACTTTGAAGCTGTTTCAGTTCTAGACAATGCACTTGGTGATCCTAGCAAAATTGAAACTATGAATCCAAATATAGAAGTCACATTTTCACTTCCCAACCCGCCTTTTTGCTTCAACTCATGGACCAAGAAATAATCGAAACCTTTAAGCTCTATTATATTAGAGGAACCTTCAAAATCATATTTGATTATATGGTGATCCCCAAACGAATGTTATTGAATGCTTCTAGAAATTTGACATACAAAAATGGATCTTAAACATAATAGAATCACTGGAAGAACTGAACCCATACACATTGAAATTATGCTGGAAAATCTGTGGCCTGTTGTCGTAGAGGAAAATGACGAAGAATCTGTTCAAATCCAAACATTGCCGAAAGTGCGATTGGTGTAAGACGAGATGGCTTCGAACAGATAGAATCAATTAACATTCAGGAGTTGGTTGTATTGCAAGATGAAGATTTGACTGAAACTGTTTGGGGTAAATGTTGACTTCATAACCTATCGAACACGAAGCTTCAACAAGGAGAGGAAATGTGATATTTAATTTGAATAATCTTACTGAATGTTTAAGAATGGCAAATGAGCTTTGTGATCACTTTATGGAAATGGATCCGTCTACGGAGCGAAGTCTTATTTTTAAAAAGCCATTTGCTTATGCCACTACTGAACAACAGTCTGAATTTTTCCAAAACTACCAAGCAAGAAAAAATTACAAAATTCTTCAAACTATTGTCTAACAGTGAAGATGAAAATTAATATATATATATATATATATATATATATATATATATATATATATATATATATATATATATATATATATATATATATATATATATATATATATATATATATATATATATATATATATATATATATATATATATATATATATATATATATATATATATATATATATATTCATATTCTTTTCTGTATTCGCAGCATATTACCGGGACATATATCCTGCGAATAAAGGGATTATACTGTATTCAGTCCACAAACTATTGTTTGTGAAGTTATTATTCATACATCGAAAATTTGGGATTTTCAGAGACCATTGATTTTATAATGCCAACTGGTTCGAGGTAATTGAGTTTTCTATTCTTTGGGCAATGTGTACAATTTGCAGATTTCAATACTAGCAGGAGAGCAGTGGTTAGCTTATATTTAATCCTATTCATTCTTGATGAATGTTTGATGTTCTATATATCTATCTGATTTTAGAGGAACAACCAGTGTAGAAAATTATGAAATTCTAGACAAGATAACTTATAATCCGTAGATTTGTTCAACTTCTCTACAGGATTTTCGTGAATCCAATTACTGACAACGCTACTTGAATGTACTGAACATGCTAACACAAATTATATATATTCGTTTCCAAGAATTGGATGAGCTTACTGACTGGAAATATACAAATATCACTATCTATCCAGCAGTGTGTGGCTTCAATCCTTTCGTGTTAATAAACCCCTTTTCCTTTCGTCACATATGTAAGCCACAATGTGATTCCCAAATAAAATTCTCAATTTCTTAGCGCAAACTTTACCTTTATTATAAGTTTCTCTATCAAATAAATCAGTACAAATCATTTTCATTCTGAAAATAATCTTTCCGGATTGAATACACCTACTATCATCTCATAATAAGCCATTGAGATAGATGAATTATTTGAGAGTGATGTAGTAAATCCTTCTTAGATTCCAATATCCAATTACGGGATCAAGCAATTCAGATGTGGGTCTAAAATTCGGCGAAGGCACTTTCCGTTCTACAATATATTGATTTCAGATCTTGCGGACATAAACCAGCAATGTGGCGGCCAAATACACCTTCGGGTACACTATAGGTATTTTAATATGATTCCTCCTGACTGCTGCACATTATTGGGAATCTGCACAGATGCTACACAGTTATTCTTGTCTCTCATTCGTCTCTCTTCCTCCTCAACTATAACTTGGCCACCAGTGGCGGATTATACTTTTGAATTATTCGGTCTTCTCAATAAACCTAATATAAAGATGAATAATTCAATTTTATCTCTGAGTTGATGTTTACATTTGATGTTAATGGTCTGCGAGAATTGGTTAGAAAAAAATTCAATTTTTCCCACAACTTTACTGACCATTCTAAAAGAAACGTTTCAAATTCATACTGAGAATGCAGATTCTAGATTAGAAAAGTTAACCGTTATGAGTTCTACATCGCCCTACCTAACTAAATTATGAGCGTTAGAGCTATAAATCTACTTTAGCTACTAAGCGCATAAAGATTCAATGTCATTTATATATTGTTCATGATGCAAACGAAGACAATAGCAATTATCATCCTTAGCAAGCTGCAGAAACTGCAGTTTTCAGGGTATGCTTTTATACACAACCTTCTAGCATACAGGCAATCCTGAATATTCTTCCTCTTCACGTACGAATGAAAGAGAGGGGTTTAACGGTAGCATTCATCAGAAACAAAAAAAAACTTCTTGGTGATCTCAAATAATACCTGAAGTTTTTGCGTTAGATAGCTCCATCTCATTCTTATCACAATTAACAGATAAAATGCTGGCAAACTATGAGCTTCATATACCGTGTTGAGTGGTCATAGAAGACAGCAATACGGCAAAGGGGAAGATCAGTAAGTTGGACCAGAGGTCGTCTATTTGGCACACACGCGCAGCCCAGAGTATTGAGCGTCAGTACCTTTTTCTGCGTCTGCTAGAATTATCACAGACGAAACACTGTAAATTTGTGATGCCAACAAGGTCTACGAAAGAAAAATCGCAAAATAGCAGACTGACAAGATATACTATACAGGGTGTCCGTGAATTTCATTTACAACGTTATACCACAGATTCTTCTGCTCGGAATAAGTCGATTTAGGCCAACTTACCTATGTGAAAAGTTTATTCGTTTAGCCGCTAGAGGTAAACAAATCCAAATATTTTTTTTCTTATTTTTCAAATAATTCGAGAACGACTCGATCGATAGAAGCCATATTTGGTATGCGTAATTGGGTGCATTATTAACGTCTTTTAGTGATCCACTCAATGACCTTAACGTTTTACAAGTGTCCCTAAAACTCCGAGTTTGAGCAAAACTGTTTTAAACATTGAGTAGCTAGGCTAATTATTAAACTTTCTTGTCTCCTGAGAAACGTTGATTTGATGAGCGGTTCAGTCACAAAAACCAGTCAAAAATATCACATTTGACCATGTTGGCTTTGGATTTATTTCTGTGGTCTGGCAGATTGCCATTTTATTAGGCTTGACAACCAATTGGTGATACAACAGTGTTCCTTAAATTCTCAACTAGGTATTTTGCTAATTTTTTTATTACTATTAGGCACGAAGATGTACAGTAACTCTGAAATGGTTGATATGGTTATGGTGTACAGATTTTGTCAAGTCAATGAAAGTGAAAGCGCGAGAGTATATGCTGAAAGATTTCCAGATCGCATAGTACCGAACCACCAAACGTTTGGAAATCTTGAGAGGAGCCTCCGCGCTTCCAGCCCTGGAATTTGGATCGAGGACACGACAACGAACAGTAAGGACAGTAAAATGCGAAAAACAAATTTTGGACAAGGTTGGCGAAAGCCCACAATTAAGCAGGCGGCGTTTAGGTTTGCAGTTGGTCGTTCCTAAAACAATGATTCACGATGTCTTGAAAGAACAATTATTTCATCCTAATCACATTTATCAGAAAGTTCAGGAATTACTTCCCTACGATTCTGAGAATCGCTTAACTTTCTGCCGATCTATCCAAGAGAAGAGAACTCAGGATCTCAACTTCAGTAGGAAAATTCTATCTACTGACGAATGCACTTTTACTAGGTCTGGCATTACTAACCTTCACAATGAATACGTGCTCAGTATCGAAAATCCACATGCTTTCACAAGTACACATCATCAGAATCAATTCAAAGTTAACGTTTGGATTTCAGTAATTAACAATTTCATTATTGGTCCGGTAGTGATTCCAGATAGACTAAACGGAGGAGAGGCATATTTGAATTATTTGCGAGATTTGTTGCTCGATATTCCAGAATTACTGCCTGCAGAGATGTAGGTTATGCACGACGGTGCACCTCCTCACTTCACTTTAGCGGTTCGCGAGTTCTTACATGCACAGTATGCGAATCGTTGGATAGAAAGGGGAGCTGATGCTCCTGCAAGTTGGCCAGCATTATCTCCCGACTTGACACTGTGTGACTTATTTCTTTGGGGTGCTTTAAAATCTAGTGTTTACTCTCCTCTTATTGACACCCGAGAAGAGTTACATATGAGAATTTTAAATGCGGCAACTCCTTCAAAAATTACCCTGAAGTAATGTTAAGGGTCCAATTTAGTTTCTTAAAGGGGATTAACTCCTCTATTCAGCAAAATGGTGGAAGTTGCAGCATTTACTATAGTTGGATGAAATTTTTGGGTGTAACCTTTCAAATCGTTCTGAAGTGATATGTTTTTTCTTATTTAGTTTCCATCTGACCCACCACATCATATTTCTATATAGTCATCGTAAAATACAGAAAATTGAATTTCCTATTTGCTTGATCCGATTTAGCAACCTAGAAAACATAATTTTGGCAACAAGAGGTTGTCAAGCATAATAAAATAACAATCTGCCAGACTACAGAAACAAATCCAAAGCCGACATGGTCAATATGTGATATTTTTGACTTGATAGGTGGTTGAAAAAATGGAATCATGAAATTAAAAACCTGTTTTTTGTGATTGAACCGCTCATCATGTCAAAATTTCTTAGGAGACACAAAGTTCGATAATTAGTCTAGCTACTCAATGTTTGAAACAGTTTTGCTCAAACGCAGACAGTTAAAAAATTATGGTTGATTAAAAACACGTTCAAGTTTTTAGGAACACTTATTAAACGTCAAGGTCATTCAGTGGATCACTAAAGAACTTAAATAACGCACCCGATTACGCATACCGAATATGGTTTTTATCGATCGAGTCGTTCTCGAATTTTTTGAAAGTTAAGAAAAAAATTTCTGGAATTGGCGATCTTTAGCGGCCAAACGAACAAACTTTTCATATAGGTAAGTTGGCCTAAATCGACTTATTTTGAGCTGAAGATTCTGTGGTATAACGTTGTGGAGGTGTCTAATGTTCTTATCTGTCATAGTTATCAAAACTTCTCCTGGGAATATTTGCAATACCTCTTGGGAGTATCCGGCCATGAATTAAAGAAGGTGATTAAACTGTTCAAGAACTGGATAAATCAGCTGTTAGACAGGGTTTTCGGATAAATGAGTCATACTGTAATAGAAGATATAGTAACTCCAAGCCTTTCTGTAAAGATGTATGAAAGTAACCAAATCTTCCAGGCTAATTAGTTGTTTCTGGTCAAATGTTTAATTACTTGTTACTCGGGAACCCGTAGGACAAAATTGATGAAATTTCATCCATTTATTAGACTCGTCTTACTGGATCAACTCACTAAGAGATAACAAAATGTACACCGTACTCAGCCAAAACTTCTTAGTTCTAGAAAACGGATAAAATAGACACCCTGTATATGGATAATCTGAAGTTTTTTCAATTCGGAACTACGATTCATAGCGGCCAAACATGTGTTTTAAAAATCATGGTATCATTTTATACTATAATTGAATAAACAATGATAATATGATGATCGGCAGTTTTTAAGTCATGCCCCCTCCATTCCAAAAGTAAGCGAATTTGCACGCGCCAATTGGTTGCCGTACGACTTCTTTATCTCCTTTTTTGGAATGGTCTCTATCGCGTCGTTCCCCGCACTTTCAATGGTCTCATTCGAATCGTGACGCTTTCTTCTCATAATCAAATGCAGCTTAGAAAACAATAGTAGTCGCACGGAGCCAGATCAGGTGAATAGGATGGATGTTGCAAGGCAATAATGTGATTTTTGATCAAAAATTGAGTTAGTACTCCTGAACGATATGATTGGGGCATTATCGCGCAAAAGAGTTCAAACGACGAATTTTTGACAGAAATCGCTGTATGACGCCCAAATAAAAGTATCCTGTGAATGTCGGGCTGTTTGGAACAAACTGTTTGCTGATAATTCGTTTACAATGGTGGGAACAAATTAGCATATCCTTGACTTTGCAGTTCTCCGAGCGACTTTTTTTTGATTTTCCCTCATCGAACGCTCTCTATTCAGCACTTTGGCGCTTGGTTTCGGGCTCATACTGAAAAAACCACATCTCTCCACCAGTAACAATCATTTTCAAGAAATTTGGGTCCTTTCGTGCACTTTTAATGATGTTTTGAAATTAAATTTTTGGTCGTCGAAAGTTTGTGTGGTACAAACCTCGAATTAACCTTCGTGAGCCCCAACACTGTAGTATACAGTTGTTTGATGGTTTTTCTGATAATCCAGTTTTGGGACGGCCTGACCTTTCGTCATCATCTATCCAATACGAATCGCTTGAACCACTCGTACACTTGCGTACAGGATAGACAATCACAGAAACATATTCAGTTTGTAGCATGTGGTGCGACTAGTACAATATTAAAACAGATAGTTGTACTTTAGATACTTTTGAAATACAGGGTGTTACATAATAGTATGTCACAACATAAGGGGGTTAATCTACGTGCAATTTTAAGATGAAAAGTTCATATAAACATTGGTCTGCGAAAGATTGTTTTTTTCTTCAAAACTCTAGCAGTTTTCAAGATATTCAGCCCAAATTTGAAATGCAAGCTATTTTTTACAGCGTCCATCATTACACGTGCCAAAACTTAACAAGAATCTACAAGGTGTTTTCTTTTCTGGAGCCATGTTTTCTTTTGCCCCTTCAACTTTTTTTGCAGTACGCTACTGATCAGCGTACAATCACATTTTCTCATCTTCATTCAATTTAGAAACTTTTTTCACACGTGTAATGTTTTTGTATGTACAACCGTTCTCGAGCAAAACATTATTAAACGATTATATGCATTCGCTGAATTGAAAGCACTTCTAATTAAAAAACGACTAGTAGGCTTTGATTTTTTCATTTATTTATTTATTTTGACAGTTGCTAAAGTTGAACCAGTCTCTGCTCGAATTGTTCATTAAATTAATGATCAGTTTTAAGATTTTTAGTTTTTGCTGTAAGAAAACATGGCTAATTTTACTAACGCCGAATTGGATGATATCCATTCAGTACGGTCTGGCTGACGGAAACACAACAGAAGCTAGGCGTCTATATCAGGTGCGCTTTCCTAATCGAGTAACACCAGACAGGTGAACATTTTCAAATATCCACAGAAGGTTGTGGGAAAATGGTACTTTTACTGCAAATAATCATTTCAAAGGTGCAACTCAACTATGGGAACTCCAGATAGTGAGGAAGCAGTTTTGAATTGTTTTTATCTGAATCCTCATGAGAGTTCAAGAAAAGTTAGAAATCAGTTGACTATTTCACATGTTCTAGTTTGGACGATTCTTCACGACTTTTTATTGTACCTGTTTCATATTCAACGCGTCCAAACTCTACTTCTTCGAGATTTTCCTTCAAGACTGAATTTCTGCCGATAGTTCTTAGATAAAATTAGAGAAAATGCTCATTTCGATAGTGAAATAATGTTCACAGACGAAGCTTACTTTTCGAGAACTGCTATCACAATAATCATTATTGGGCTGAGAAAACCTACTATCTGATTGGAGAATCTCATCATCAAGAACAATTGTCACTAAATGTCTGGGTCGGAATGATTGGAAATTATTTGATTGGGCCATTTTTTGGCCTAATGGACTAAACGGCTGAGCTTATCGGCAATTTCTTGGGGAGGAGTTGCCTTCATTGCTCGCCTTTATTGGCGAGAAATATAATGTGGTTCATGCATGACGGGACACCAGCACATTTTAGTGGAGAATCTAGGAAATTCTTGAATAATACATTCAACAACCGATGGAAAGATCGGGGTGCGCCAGAGCCATGGCCTCTTAGGTCCCCAGACATAAACAGTTTAGATTTTTTTTTCATAGAGATATCTCAAAAGTTTAGTTTATGTCACTCCAGTGAACACTGTAGAAGAATTGAAAAATCGAAGAATAACCTCTTGTGACACGATAAGAAATACCCCAGAAATATTTAAAAGAGTGAGTGATAATATGCAAAGAAGGACGGAGGCCTATATTCTTGCAGGTAGAGTACACATCCAGCAATTTATTTAGTTTTTAATTGTTCTTTTTTTTAGCTTGATATGGAATAAATGAAAGTTGTGTCTCAGAAGACGAGCTATCAAAATGAAAACACATTTTGGATATACCTATCGAGTATTTTTATTATTATTTTCTTATATAGCGAATAACATACAATTCAAATAATTGAAAATTCAATAATTTTTACTCGAAAACGGTTAGAGAAAAAATTAGAGGTGTCAAAAAGTTTCTACATTGAACTAAGATGACGAAAATTGATTGTATACTGATCAGTGACGTACTGCAAAAAAGTTTGAAAGGGCAAAATGAGACATGGCGTCGGAAAAGAAAACACCTCGTGAATTTCAGTTAAGATCTAGGACGTCGAATGATGGAGGCTGTAAAAATTAACTTGCATTCCAAATTTGGGATGGATATCTGAAAAACTGCAGGAGTTTTGAAGAAAAAACCAATTTTTTCTGGAAATTTCAACACCCTGTAGCTCCGTAAGGAAGCTTTTGCGGACCTATGTTTATGTAAACTTTTTTCTTAAAATTCTACGTAGATGTACCCTCTCAAGTTGTGACATACAATTATGTAACAGCCTGTATAGGGTCTATAGAAGAACTAATGTAATACAGATTTTTTGGTTTTCTTTTCATCTTCATTGTTGTTCTTTATTACACGTGTTCGGCCGCTTTGAATCATAGCTTCGTAGTACAAAAAAATTCAGATTATCCATATACCAGGTGTTTACATTATCTTTTGCCCTAAGATGTGACGTTTGGGCAGAGTACGAACCTGCATTTTGTTTCTCCTCTGTGAGCCTAATAAATGTGTAAAATTTCTTCAATTTCAATCAACGGGTTCTCGAATTATTAATAATGAAATATTCGACTAAAAACAAGTACTCACGCTGTATCTTGAGATCCTGGAAGCTTTGATGAGTTTTAAACACCATTTCTGAAAAGCCTTGAGTTACTTTATAATTGCAGTCTGACCTTTTCGTACGAAAATACCATGTATATCCTAGAAGGTTCTCCCCTTCAACTTGTCTTAATTGCATATCAATTTTGAGTGTTTCTGCAATATAATAAAACTAAAATCAATCTAGAGATAATGGTTTTCTATGACACGAGATATAACTCAATTTCTATCTTTTGAAATCAATAAGCTCAATTTTTCTTATATTGTTATTGATTCAGTACCGTAGTTATTGTATATTTTGAACTGAAAAGCCCTGAGTTACTTTATAATTGCAGTTTGACCTTTTCGTACGGAAATACCATGTAGATCCTAGAAGATTCTCCCTTCAACTTGTCTTAATTGCATATCAATTTGAGTGTTTCTACAATATAATAAAACTAAAATCAATCTAGCGATAATGGTTTTCTATGACACGAGATATAACTCAATTTCTATCTTTTTGAAATCAATAAGCTCCATTTTTCTTATATTGTTATTGATTCAGTACCGTAGTTATTGTATATTTTGAACTTCGTAGCCATTATCGAGAACTTATTTAGGAGTAAAGCCTAAAGCGATGCGATTGGTTATGTCTGAGATGAATTTGATTGCGTTCCTCCTTTGGGACTACATTTGTGTTATTGGTTATTTTGTTTGTTTTAGGTTAGGCTGAAAAATAATTTCCGCATTTAGATGAAAGTCTGTTATAAAATGTAGAAGTTTCATTCATTCTGTAAAATATGAATATTCGCATGCTGTGAACTGATGATGTCAGATGTTAAATCAATTCCTCGAATGGGAAGGCAGTAAGACCTTGTGAAAAAACAAGGGTGACGATAAAATCTATGGCTCAAACATTCGGTAATTTCTATGAACTCTATGTTCAAGAAGATCGTTGAACTGTTCGACCTATCTATAGATAAATTGAGTACTACTGCTGGCCTCCTGGGGGTACTGCCCACTGAGACACCATCTCAGCAAAATGGGCAAATCGTAAATAAGAACCTTTTGAACGATCTATGGGGTGACAAAATTGTTGAGCTCATTCTCGGCAGTTCCATGGCAATTGTTCATAGGAGACATGTATACATCGGCAGCCAAATATTGATGCTGAATGAAGTGAAAGGAAAATATTTCTGGAAGTCTCTGAAAGGACTGAGCCAACCAGAAAACAATCAACGCAGAGTTATGGATCACTCCGGATCTTAATTCGGAAAGGCCGTAGAGTAGAGTAAACGTTTCAATATTATGTAGTTTAGCTAATATATTCAGCTGGTCTTTCACACTTTGAGGATGACCGTGTTTGAAATGCGAAGGTACACCACGTGAATTACCGAAGTTGATACTCTGGCTCCTTTCTGTTCAGTGTAGTACATTATTCAGACAATTCTATTCAGTGTAACACAAATTCAGGCGTGAAGACGTGTTAGCGCGGTGTTTTATACATATATTATGCTATTAATGATATTTGGCCAGACATACTATTAGGTTCTATGTAATTTTTCAAAAGAATCATTTATCGCTATAGCCGGCTCGGAGGCGTAGGGGTATGATGCTCGTCTCCTGCGCAGAGTTACCTGGGTTCAATCCCCACAAAGTCGGTGAGATTTTTCGGATTCTGGGAATCGCTTGAGTATCCGTCTTTCAGAGGAGATGTAAGACCGTCGGTCTTGTCTGACAGAGATGTGTTGGACATTAAAGATCCCTTCCCTCGACACGAGAGAGATTCGGCAAAATTCTCGGGTTAGTGAGGTGACAGAATTCCCTGGCGTGTCATTGGCCGAAAGGTATAAATTGAGCAAGTTAAAGGAATAACAAACAAACAAACAATCATTTATCGTTGAAAATAGTCAATTCGAATGGAAGTATTAGGTAAGATGAGCACAAATGGCACTCATTCAAATTCTGCAAGGTATTTTTCAAGATTAGCCAAAGCTGAAATAATTCATCTGTATATCGCTAAAATTTTAGCCAACTCAAATGCTTTGCTCTCAAAATGTTAACTCGAACTGAAAACAGATCTTCATATAAAATATCCTAATATTGAGGTAAGAAGTAGAAGAAAGGATGATCAAGTGAAATCACGCCATAATACATAATACGGCATACTGAAACAAAATCTTTCCCAGTGAATAAATCGTAATACTACATACCGGGTATTCCGTGAAAATCGTCTCTAGTAGCTACGGACCTACAACTGTTGATTGATTTCAATTAAACAAAAATCGAGTTTCATATTGAATATTATTCTAATAGCCTGAAGCATTTTCCTTGATCTTCTTCTTCCGGAAATACCTGAAGTTGACCATCACTTGAACTTTCGAATGGTAGCCCCTTATTATTATCTTTTATAGTTTTCTTCAAGAAAAGTATCAATGAAAACGCTATATTTTCTGAAAAAAACTCAATGAGCAATCTTTATAGGATTATAATGAATATCATTCGCCATTGTTGAGGAGAAATTGACAGGTTCGGAACCTACTCTCTTATTCTTGTTTTTGTTTCGTTTCTAGTCTTTTTCACGGAGAATGAATGTCGAAGACGAGAATGAAGTGAACACACACATAATACAAGCCTATTTTCAATCTTACAGAAACGGAGCTCGAGTATTTCAACTCTATTGGGAACTATTTCTAGATCGTGATGAACCAGAGCACCTCAAGTTTTCTAGACTTAGAAGAACTTATGCAAATAGGTCCATTCAAAATAACCCTCAAGAGGAAAATTAATAAAGAAAATGAATGGAGTCGAACGTCTTGTTGATTGTAGAAGTGAGCCCAGAAACGTCTTTTCGACAATTTTCAGCAGAAACGGGTACGTGAGTAACGATTGTCTTATGAAAAAAATACTAGCCTTATGTTTTTCAAAAAGTTGAATCTTCTGAAAAAGATGTCAACGCTGCGAGTTTTGGAATTCTTTATTGATAAAATGTATAAAGATCATTATTTTTTCTGTTGGATCTGATGAGTGTACAGCAAAATACACATATCATAATGAACAATAATTTGCGGCCTAGATGTGGTGTGCCATCAATTTGAATCACTTCATAGAACCAATTCTCGTCTGAGGGAACCAGATTCAACACAATAATAATGTAATTCTCATTCGAACATTATTAAATTTCCTCGATAATCTTTCTCCAGGAGAGCGAAGAATAATCTACTTCCATCAAGATATTGCTGTTCCTCACAAGGTAACTTTGAATGTGAACTGGCTGAACAATAATTTTTGTAGTCAATCAATAGGTCCAGTTAGGTGGCTAGCCTATTCCCCTTTTCTGATTTTTTCTCTAGAGTTGCCTACAGATTCGCGTAAACCACCCTCCGCCAGAAAATTTTAACGTGTTGAAAGAATAAGAACCGCCTGTGTAGGGATTCCCCAAGATGCCGTTCTGAATGCAATCAGTGTCATTTGCAGGAGATGCCAATTGTGTATTCAACAGCATGGATGGACTTTTATCAAAAATTTGTTGACAAAAGTTATATTTCCTTATTTCGCTGTTTTCGGTTTATTGAAATAGATGTCTTCCTCTTGTTAAGTTTTTTCAAGAAAATTTACAGCTCTCTGGTTCATCGATCTAGAAAACGTTGCCGATATTTTTCTGTTAGGTTGAGAATAAAATCACATAATGTTTGTATCCTCTTGAATTTCATCTTCCATGATTATTAAATCTTCATAAAAAAGATTTGAAAATTATGATTAGAGATTAGAATCTTGGGTTACTTTTTGAGTCATTTTGTATCGAGAATACAGTATAATATGAATTATCTAAACTGAAATAGAGATCAAAACAGTTTCTAGGACAAAGAGTTTCATCACAAACTCAAACAGTCACCCATTCTACAAATTACATCGATGAATTGTAATGAGTAAAAATAAAATTGGGTTTCCATTCATGACCAAGTGACTCCGGTATTTCCGAAAAGAGCAAAGAAAATATTACAGATTATTAGAATATCATATGAGATTCCTTTCGGTTTTTGTTTCATTGAACTCTATCAATAATAATAAGAGCTTTAGCTTGAGGAGTTTTTCACAGAACACCCGATATACATATTCAATAATAATGAATAAACTGCCAGCTTTGATGAAGCAATTATCTGTTACAAGTCAACATATCGAAATAGACCAGATTTGTAGATAAAGGGAACCAAAGAAATTATATAAGTAGTACAATATCTTGAACCACAAAATACAAATTGAATATAATGGAGAAAATTGTAAGTATATTGCTGAATCAAATGCTAATGTACAAATGTGAAAAATGTGTACAGCTACTTTTTTGCTGTTATTATTACTCTCTCAGGAGTTGTTCCATATACTGTCCATACTGGAACTTCATATAACTTAATACCTTAAAAATTTTAATTTAAACAATTATTTACTCTATTCCCATTTTCAACCTTGAAATTTGAAGAAGATAGCAGGCAATAAAAATGACGTGAGCATTGAAACACATTAAGTTCACTTCCCATAAAATAATAGTCCTATATCTACAAGAAAATAAAATTAAATCCGTCGAGGTTGCCATAATCCAAATCTATGAATACTACACCACTGCTTTATGCGTACATTGTTCCCCCGATACTTTCTTTGTTATTGGGATCGGGATTATGATCGAAACAGTTTGGTTTCAGGAAGGTTGGTTACGACTTTATATTATATGAGACACTGCGGAACAGTTTTTATTACTAAAATTTGAATTAAAATGAAAAAGAACGATACCTAAAAGCTATATCTACATTCATCGGAGTCAGAAGTAGAGATTTTGTTATGAAATAATCCTTGAAATCTCAAGTAAACCTTCCTGAGGAGAAAATTCCGCACCTGCGTACCGAGCATGCCACCAACTGCTACGATGCTCGATCTTCGTGGATCTACTGCTAACATTTCTCCTTGAAATATTGAGGTAATGCTTTTGATACCTCCAGCAGATTACGCAATTAATTCCATATAGTGGTATTCCGGTGGATGGTTAGTTGACGAAAGCTGTCCTATGCAACTGTTGATGCCTCTATAGAAGTCGTTCCCGTACACATCTTGTCATCTTGTTTTTCTTACCGGTTCATCAATCGCAAAATAACACTTCGACTAGTACCGATGGTCTGTGCATTTTTGTCTGTGTTGCACCACCTTCAAGCATCCCAACGGCCCTGTTCATCCCTATAGTTATATTAGGGTAGCTCACTGTTGACAAAATTTACCACATTCTGTCAAGGGTATATGTAATATTTAAAGAAACTGAATATCTTACCGGCATCAGAGAAATACTTCTACGCCAAACTGATAATACCAATACATGTTGCACCTGTAGTAGAATACTGTAATATCTCAAAAGAACGAATATTGGAAAAGTTTTTACTTTTTTTAGGTTGTCTTCTACAATTTTTTTTCTGGACTAAGCAGTACTTCACGCCAACACAGCTGATCGTTTTATATAAGCCACAGGTGTGACTTTAGCTGTATTACTGTTCCCACATTCTTTTTTATGCACGCTTCCCAGGAATAGGCGAACCTGTTACACCACATGAACGGGGGCCTGGGAAGAATTGAGGTGTCTGTTTACTCGCATCTTGAAGAAGGCCAAATTGTAGGATATTGGACGGAAGCCAGTTCAAATTTTTTCAGTTATGGAAAACAGACAGCGGAAAGGGATAGAGATAGTTTCGTTACCAACGATGAAGACATTGCAGTAACAATCTTGGGTTATTTTAATGCCAATCCAAATGCATGTGTATATGCTTCTGTTGCAGATTTGAGGATAGCACATAAATTAATAAAATTTTGTATAGAAATAATTTCCACCCAAAAAAATTCTCACTAATATCCTCGATAAATCTAGAGGACGCGGCAATTAGGATTTTTTTGTGACATCTGGTGATGGTTCACATTCAAGAGAACTCATACTTCTTACAAAATGTCATTTGCACGGATGAGTCAAAATTTTCGAGAGAAGGTATTTTTAATTCACATACCTGGGTCGTCGAAAATCTGCACCATACACACGAGCGACATTTCCAAAAACGTTTTAGCTCTAATGTATTCAGTTTCATGTACAAAAATCACTGTCAAAATTTAATTTATGGAGAAAATTTAAATGGTGTAAAATATTCTGAGATTCGAATCAGATTTATTCAGGAATTCCTGAACAATCTTCAAAGCACGCGATTGATGTTGATACCAATTAGTGCTTCGGCCCTTTGCACACCTCATGTATCGGAAAAATTTACCGGCTTGTATGAAGAAAGATAGATGAGAAGACTCTCTCCATGGAATAAGATAGCAAGATCTCCAGATCTTATCACTTTAGATTTCCATCTATGTGGAGACCTTGAAAACAAAGTTTCAAGCATAGAAATTGAATTCACTCTGCTTCTATGTTCCATTGCCTGAAGTTTCAATTTTCAGAAGGAACTGCAGGTTCCTGATAAAATCTCAAATAAAATGGAAACAAGTTCTTTCATATATAGGGACACCTTATAGCAATCAGTGCTGATTAAAACTACGGTTCAAATAAAAAAACCTAGATACCTTATTTTTACAATTAAGTTTTATTGTTTACAAGTGATTATTGACCACCTTGTATATTCAGTCATATTCAGAAAAATCACTTTTCCCCCCGTTGAAATGGGGTAAAAGTTATGATCTTACACGAATCCAAGCCAATTTTGTCGGGCAAACATGACACTATAATTCTAAAAATTGTGTTGAAAAAATTAATAGGTTAATGGTGGTTGATTTAAGATACAACAAATTTCAAACGAAAGATGCTTGAAAAAATATGTCTTTAAATAAAAGTATACCATGCGATTTAAAATAGACACGTTGTAGTCGATGTCGAGTATAGCCGGAAGTGGTGCCTCTCTGCAGATAATTCCACATTAAAGATCAATATCCATTTAGTCTAATCCCAAAAGTTGAAATTGATGGATGAACTCGTTCCTAGACACTTCTAATAGGCCTTATATAAAGAAAAAACCACTGGATAAAAGAAACAAATTTTTACGTTTTTTGAGCTTATTTCGCTTTTTACGAATCTTCCTAAATTCGCGTTCTAACTATTCGCGAATAACAAATTATTGTGACCGGATTTCTATGTTTGAGGATCTAACCGGTACATCGGTAAATTCATTTGTATTAATAAATAGGAGTTGTAAACTCGCTAAGGGGTTATACCTCCCTAATTTTTTCTTTTTCAATTATTTAATTGGCTTAAATTATTCCTCAACATCCCTAGAATCAAAATCTTTTTTCCAAGAGATGATTCGCGTAATTTGAATCTGATTTTTATTTGAAAAACTGCGTTTATGTTTCGATATTCTAATATTAAAATTTCTATATGCTCTACCAATGTATAATTATCACAGTCATTATAATTCAATCTATAAACACCTGATTTATTGTTTTTATATTTATATTATATATATATTATATATATATATATATATATATATATATATATATATATATATATATATATATATATATATATATATATATATATATATATATATATATATATATATATATATATATATATATAAACTATATATATAGGCAAATATATATATAATAAACTAAATAGGTAAAAACAATAAATCAGGTATTTATTGATTGAATTGTAATGACTGTGATAATTTCTACATTGGTGGAAAATATAGAAATTTTAATATGAGAATATCGGAACATAAACGCAGTTTTTCAAATAGAAAATCAGATTCAAATTACGCGAATCATCTCTAGAAAATAATCATTCTTTCGACCCACAGTTTGAAATTTTGTATACAGATAATAAATATTGAATGGTAGATCTTTTGGAAACTTTAGAAATCAATAAATAAAAACACTCAGGTAGACTGAATGAACAAGTCGATTTAAACCCTTCACCTCTATTGAATCTCTTCGGGGAGAAATCTATTCCTTAATTTTATTGGATATACCTGTCATAAATAACCACTTAAGAAGAAGCAACCCAATAAGCTTTTAATTACTCAAGAACCTTTATATTTATATTCTCATTGATATTTTCTGTACATTCATTCGTCTGAAGAAGCTGCGGTGTAGTGAAACGCGTTACGAATCGCAATTATCAAGTAAAATTCCTTAAAACACAGTACTTGTTTTTATAATTGATAATGGAATTTTACTAAGTAAAAGCCTCCCAAATTCAAATATTTAATTATGAGTGATGAGGTGTATAGTGGTCGCAAAGGCAATAAAACAAATAAAAGAGTACCCATCATACTCGGAGTAAAATTTTTTTTTGTGTCAAACAAACTGGCATTTTTCCCGTTCCACGCCACTTTGCTACGTGTTATAGTGGTGTTTGAAGGGATTACCACCTCGGCGACCTTTGTACTGGGAACTCCGGGTATACTTGGGCGGTCAGTGACCGCAGCAGCACCATCTGTCATTTTAAGAACTCCGGACGTACTCGGACGGTCGAGAGATTCTTTATTATACGTCACGCACATTGTTGATTTTATATGCGTGGAAGATTTATCAACTTTCTTGTTGGCATTTGTGTTTACTTTTTTTCTTGGAGAAGTTATCAATCAAAGTATTTTTATTTACTATCTCGGCTTCGAGAGTGGAAATTTCGAATTTCAACAGCGAGTTATTTTCTACTAAAATAGCATTTTAGATTCCAACTCGTAAATAATTTTCAGAAGAAGTTCCTGCTGAGTGGACTCATTACTGACCATTTTGTTCGTGTTATCCAACATCGGAGATATGTCAGTAGAATCAATATCTGCGGAAGCTATTTCATCGTCACAACATTTCTTCACTTTATTCGCACAACCAGGATGGTATAATTTTCTGCGAATATTACACTTTATACTATTTTTAACAATAGTACGCTTACAACAAGCGCATTCCGGGATAGCGATCTGAATAGTCTCGGCGACACCAACTCTTCTATTCGACGACATCATGAGAAAAAAATACCGTTTTCCAGTAAATCAGCTCGATCAATCCGGGGTTTTATTCCCGGAGTCGGTGGCTGATTACTGTTCCACAATATAAGAGTACAGATGCGATAATTCAACACGACTTTATCGGTTGAACACACGACACACATATAGTGCAGGGATAGCTGACTGAAGGTAAGAAAAATATTATGGATTATTTTTTTATGGTACTCAAGATTTATTGCATTTTGAAAGTTCGAACGCTCTTTTCTCGAAACTATGTTTTCAAAATAGTTGCAAGCATCGAAACAATGTTTACAAAATAGGCCGACAGTAGAACTCGACGAGTTCACATCCAATTGACTCGAAATTTAAACTACAGCTTTAACATTAAATTATCTAGTGAAGTACACACGATTTTTGAGATAGATGCACAGGAAAAAAGTTATAAAAAATTTCAGTCAATTTTTCTCGTTAAAAATCGAAATTTTTCCAAATCAACCGCCATTCAACGAAAAAAATCTAAAAATATTATCATGTGTACTATACTGGAAAAACTCATTTTGATAATGAAGAAATTTTGGTTTGTTCTAGGTGCAGTTGATCATGACTTTTACTGCCGGCCGCAAAAGATCTTTTTGAAATAGTGATTTACAGTTATCAGATAGCCGCCATTTTGTGAAAAAAATTAAAAAAAATTTTTTTCTCATCAATAAGAGTTGCTTAATCCAATGATGTATTATTTTTATACCATTCATCTTTACTGTCTTAAAAAAAAAACATTAAATTAGCCTTGTTTTTAGGGCAACAAGGGAGGTATAACCCCAAGTACGTATGTTTTTGAACGATATCGTCGCAGCAATGGTTCGGCATTTCCTTTGACATAAGCCTCCTTCTCCGCAGTCGGTGTTTTTCAGGTTCTAACCTAACAAAATGTTTAAGTAAAGCGACTGTGTTACTCAATGCATTCATTAGACGTCTTTTAGTCAATGTCACTTTGCGTTTTTCATTGTTTCCTTTTTCCTTTCGTTGCAAAAATTGTGATCGAGTAATATGCCTCTTTCTAATTTATAATGTCGCCTAAAAAATTAATAAAATAATTTCGATACGAAAAACATCACTGATACAGTTCAAAGTGCAAATAGAAATAATTGATCCTTTACGCCTTGGAAGGTCGTTTGCATCAATCTCACGCTCATTCAATGTTAACGAATTCGATAACTGTTCGATCGATTGAAAACCCGAAGATAAAATAGAGTAACCTGTAGCTTCAACTTCGCTGTCAGCAAAAATTGTTTGTAATCCAGCAGTTTCCCTCAACTGAGATAATCGCCTAGCTTCTGTTGTGTTTCCGTCAGCCAGACCGTACATGTAATAGATATCAGCCAATTCGGCGTCAGTAAAATTAGCCACTTTTTCTTACAGGAATGACTTCAAAAGTCTTAAAACTAATCTTCAATTAAATGAACAATTCGTGCAGACACTGGTTCAAGTTTAGCTACTGTCAAAATAAATAAATAAATGAAAAAAAATCAAAGTCTACTAGTCATTTATTCAAGTAGAAGTGCTATCAATTCAGCGAATGCAAACAATCGTTTAATAGTTTTTTGCTCGAGAACGGTTGGAGATACGAAAAAATTACAAGTGTCAAAAAAGTTTCTAAATTAAACGAGGATAACGAAAATTGATTGAACGCTGAACAGTTACGTACTGCAAAAAAGTTTGAAAGGGCAAAAGAGGGCATGGCTCCGGAAAAGAAAATACCATGTAGATGCTAGTTGAAATTTAGGACGTGTCATGATGGGGGCAGTAAAAGGTAGCTTACATTTCAAATTTGTTCTTAATATCTGAAAAACTGCCGGTAGTTTGAAGAAAAAACCTATTTTTTGGAAATTTCAACATCCTGTAGCTCCGTCACAAAGCTTTTGTGGACCTATGTTTATATGAATTTTTTTTTGAATTGCACGTAGATTTATCCCCTCAAGTTGCGACATACTATTATGTAACACTCTGTATAGCGTTTGGAAATTAAAGAGAATTTCATAATATCATTACAGTTTGCATGTCTGCATCGTCTACTGTTATTTCTAAGAAGATTGTACTATTTCCTGTATGAAATCATTTTCTAGTCTATTATGAAGAATATCCGCGTAATCAATTCACCCTGGCTATTATGTAGAGACTGCAACTCTTACCTAGAAAGGTTATCGTCTTTCGTCCATTTTGCTCGTTTCTTCCTGATTAGATTTCACAAAATCCAAAAGCCACAGCTGACGAAGCAACAATTTTATAGTCCCAAACAATATTCATACGATCAGTGGATTTTGACAGCCTTGTGCAACATTGATCAAAAGAAGTAAATGAATAAATTTTTCTTTATCTAAATCAGTATTTCGAGTACGATTAAAGATTATCATCGCTAAAGCCTTATTTCTTGAATCAAATTATCTTTCTCTCCATCGGAGGAATTAAGGCCTCATGCAGTTGATCCCTTCCAAATACCAGCAATTCATTGTTCGTGTATCTAATCGGAATACTCATCTATGCGATAAGTCTGAATAAAATGATATTCCGATAGCCGCTCTCTCAACCGAAAATCGTTCAGTTGTTCCGAATTAGGATTTTAATTTATTTTTACGTAATGTGGATCCGCTTAACCATGTTAATTAAAAAGGGGGAGAATGTGATAAATGACACTTAATCACGGTAGAAATAAAGCGCCATTTGTATAAGCATGGACGCAGCTATTCTGGACGACACATGTTTTGAATATGACGATATTTCCCAATCATATATTAATGAATTTAGAATATAGCTGATTTGATCACTTTGTTACTATATTTTTCAGAAATTCACGCATACAATTTTTATTTTTCTATATGGAATTTCGGATAATTAAAACTTGAATATGTTCTATTCCGAATTTCAAGGGTAGGGCGATGTTTATGAGAGAAACACATTTATACCGATTTTATTGAATATCTTAGCAACTATCCGTCGTCTATGAAATGTGGAATATTTTTTTGTTTATTATAAAATTGCAGCAATTTTAGTATTAAAACTTTTCGTGTAACTAACACATCAAAAACATTCACCACAGTGAAAATTTTCATATTATCATGTTTGATTTGAGGTTTTTGTAAATTACCCGATCCCAATGCATTTCTATCTGATATAACCCCAATGAGTTCAGTGAACCTTTAGTATATGATATTCAATTTAACATTCAGTAAAAGCTAATTATTCGGGCTTCTTACATTCGCGTTTCACTACTCATGAATTAAAACAACGCGACCCAATTCCTATATTCACGGCTAAATATTTCTCTATTCGCAGATCATATCGGTACATGGGTACATACATATGTATCAATAAATCAAACACGGTATCTTTCGTAAACACGTCGCCAAATGGATCGATAAAAAAATGTAAAGGAACTTATTACTATTAATTCTACAGTATGTTTTAAAGGATATCGCTAATGCATTAGTTTGGCTTCTCCTTTGATAAAACCTGCCTTTGCCGCGGTCGGTCTTTTTGAGAATGTAAATAAACAAAATGTTTAGATAGAGCGACCTTATTAGTCAATGCAATAAGTATATTTTTGGATGCCACTTAAAAGACGTTCCGACCTTTGATAAAAGCCGCTTTGCGTTTTTATTGTTTGATTGTTCCATTTGTTACAGATATAGTGAGCGAGTAATCCATCTCCACCGTTGTTTTCCTAATTCCTAAGATCGCCTAAAAAAGCTGAAAAACAAGTTTCGATACGAGAAAAATCAGTGTTTCCACCTAGAGTGAAAATAGAAATTCTTGATTGTTTACGCCTTGGAGAGTTATTTGAATTCATATCACCCTCATTCAATGTTAATGAATCAACTGTACGATCGATAAAAAACCGAACATGAAACGAAGCCGCCTAAAGCTTCAGCTTCACTGTAAGCTAAAATTGTTCGTATTCCTGCAATAGAAAAAGATGGCCGTAGCGTTTTCATTATGGATCGAAGACCCTTACCTCAAAACAATGCTCCTGAATGGTCAAACTATCCGGGAGAATTTAAAGTTATTAAATGATTCGTTTATCACTTGGCAAAAGTTTCACAAATGCACTCCTCACAAAAATTGTTATCGCATCACCCTACTTTTACGCCAATACTATATAAACTTTTTGGTTGGTCATTCAAGAGTCGCTTGGTAACTTCCAGAAGTGTGAAATAAGAAGATATCATTTAAAAGAGAGAGTTCATGATGGAAAATATCAACAATTCTCGAGTTAATGAAAAATAAAAAAATTCCACTATCTTCAAACATTCGCGAATAGACCAATCAACTAACATCGAATGGTAACAAATCATTTTCATAATCGAGTGTTTCCTCCCCGGGCCCTAAATACTGCCAGTTTACGTCTCGGAAGCCCCTCAATTAAATTTTGAGTTCCAAATTTCAGGAAGCAGATATTCTGGTTGTTGGAGTGTTCTACAAGGCATCCTATGTTTCTGAATTTGCCACCTCATGTTGTCCCAAACATGTTCTATGGGATTGAAGTCGGTACTTCTGGCTGGCCATCTTGAAATATCAATTTTGGCATCTTGCAGAAATTCTGTAACTACTCTAGATGCATGAGGCATTATCATGCATATAAATGAAGTTTTCGCCAATCAATGTGCCAAAGGGTACAACATGGGGTTCAAGGATATCTACGATGTATCTGGCCGCTGTCGTTCTTCCATTATTCACTAGGACTAACTTAGTTCGACCATGGAAAGAAATGCCACACCATTACTGAGCCCCCTCCGAAGTTTTCGGTTTGCCGGATATTGCATTGCTGATACCGTTCCCCAGCTCGTCTGTATACAGGCATGCGTCTATCATTTGATACTGGACAGAACCTGGACTTGACGGAAAAGAGAACATTCGACCATTCTTCCCTCGCAACTTGAAGTCTTGGCCGGTAGAAGCCACCCTTGGTCTGATATCGTCTCCTCTCAGCCTGTTCCAAACATTTTGCAATGACATATGCACAATTCTAGAAAGTGCAACTTCATTTCGTAGCATTCTAGCCGTACTTTGCCGAACTCTTAGTGCAGTTAAAGGAAGCCAACGATCATCAACTGGTGTTGTTATTCGATTTCTTCCCTGTTCGGCCCTTCATCCATATTCTCCTGTTTTGTGATACCGATCAATTGCTCTTGAAATAGTGCTTCGGTTAACATTCAACAAGTTAGCCACGTAACGTTGGCTTCGCCCCTCCTCTAGAAGTGTTACAATTCTTACCTCTTCATGATCACTCAAAAAGCGTCCAGGACGATCAGAAGCCATTACAATAAAGTCAAAGATTCGAAAATCAAGAAGATACACAGAAAACTTGCATTAATGTAGCGTGAAAATTGAAGAGAAATTGAATGAATACTGAGAGTCAAATAAACTCATTCTTGTTTCAGATGTGTTTGAGAACATATGGAAATAAATGTTACTACATAGATAAGATTTTCTCTCCTCATATGTCCAAAAACATATGTTGACAAAGAAACTGCGATCGAGCTGCTAAATCGATTGAGGAATTCAGAATACCAGGTGATGCGACATATTTTGTGGTGTGTGTTTATTAAAATTACTCGTTATATATTTCGGGTAGTTAGCCCATTATCAAGAGTATTACAATACTGAACTCAAAATAAGTGATTTCACTTATGTATAACATCATTCACAACAGGAGGTCAATTAAAGTCTAGTTTGTCGTTGAAAACTGGCTGCTTTTTCCTATGAGCGGACGTAATTTCAATAATCTCCAAGATGTCCTTTTTCCTTTATTACCTGGATGCATGAGTTCGATATTCTCGAAATCTATGAAATGATTTTTAGTGATGCACTGGTCCGAAAAACCCGTAGAATTTTATTTTGGAGAACAGATCTTTTATGTTCTTCAACTTCCTTCTCGATGCATCTTCCGGTTTGGCCTATATAGAATGCCTCACATTCACTGCAGTGAAACATATGTTGAGTATTTTTAATAAATATTTGTGAAACCTTTGCCAAGTGATAAAAGTATCATTTATTCACTATGTTTCTCCAAGTGTTAAGCGAGAATTCCATACATATTATTGAAAACTCAAACAACATTAAACTCACAACATTCTTCAGACGGACATTACTGAAATTCAAAATGTGTAACAACCACCTATGGTTTAATAAACTGTGCCTTAAGTAAAAAATTTTTCCCAAGTACATGAAGACCTCTTGCTAACACAAATCGCATAAAGCAGAAACAGCACTAAAATCAACACACATAAAATGGTTAGAACTGGAAATGAGAAAACTCATTCCAGAGTTTCAATTTCATCCTAGAATAAAAAAAGTTTTCAAATATTCTTTTCAATGAAAAAGAGACAGAACTTTCAGAGAAAAGTTTGAAATATTGTCCCAATATAAATAATTAGAACAATTTAAAAATGTTAGCCGTCAACTCTGAGATAGCTCTTAGATGAATAGAAGTTGTAGATGATGAAGCTTATGAAGAAGGAGTCTGTGCTAAATATATAAGACGTTCTAGATTGACCAAAAACAATAAGGAATTAGCAATTGTTAGATCCATACAAACAAAACTTAGAGACCATAATTTAACCGTTTGTAAAGCTGACAAGTTACACTATTACTATTTTAGAAATTGATATGTATATTGAAAAACAGAAAGACTATTTATTCCAAAAAATTTATTGAATTACATGTTGATTCTACTAACAGATGTCAAACCCAAGTTATATCTCCAATTAAAAAGTGTACGAATTTATTGCAAGAAGATGGGTTGAAATTGACTTTTATGAATCCGAAAGCTCCAATTTTAGATTCATTACCCAAAATTTACAGAGTAGATTGTCCCACAAAACCTATTGTTTCATATGTAAGTGTTCCTACTACTAAATTATGTAAATATTTGAACAACATACTTCCAAATTTGACACAACACAATCCAATTTACTCAATACAAAACTATAGAATTAACCAATCACTTGAGATCTCTGAAAATTCCGATAAATGCTAAATTAGTATCCTTTGATATAATAAATCTATATCCGTCTACACCTTGCCGTGATGTCAAAGCCACGAATAACCAACAACTTCAATCCAATAGTACATTAAGCCCCGTTCATATAGAAGAAACAATGTCAGCTGTAAACCTATGTCTCCAAAAAAGTTATTTCAGGTTCAATAATAAAATATATCAACAATTAGATGCTTTACCTATGGGCTCTTCATTGTCTCCGTTATTAAGTGAAATATTTATGACAAATTTAGAAAATAGAATTTTAGTTCCCCAACATCGTAATCAATAATGTCTTTTCATAGAAAATATATGTTGATCCGAGAATAGGACTTTCTTGTGTGGTTATAGAATTTTTGCAATCAACCCTTCCATTCAGCATCCCCAACTTGAAAATCATACAAATAATTCAAGTGGCATATCTTCAGAAAGGTTTTTGAATTCCAGAATGATTAGCGCATTTCATTCAGTTCGGCTCTCCATACAGGATGTCGCTTTCGAAAATTCAATATCGTCATTTGAAATTATCAACTAAAATTAATTCGAAACTGTTAAAAGTATTGGGGTACGATGTGTGAGCATCAATTACGAAGAAATAAAGCTGATTTCTGCATTGAAAATGTTCACATTTTTTTCATTTCCATCTGGCGTGCAGTCATCTGTTATTTCTCATTTTTGCAATGAAATATTATTATTATTCAGATCAGTTCCTCATTATTGTTGTTGTTCGTCAGTTGAAATTAATCTGAAAATGGTTTATTCCACTGAGGAAAGGGTCGAAATTGTATCGACGTATTTTCGAAATAACAGTTGTGCCAAAGAAACGGCAAGGATATTCGATAGGAACCATCCTGAAAGAGAAAGGAGTCAGTCACCAGTACGTTAAATATTTGGTTGACAAATTCCTAGCTACGGGTTCGGTGGCAAACAAAAAACATGAAGTGGCATGTCCTGTCAGAAATGAGGCAACGGAAGTGGCAGTAGTGGGTCATCTACAAATGGAGAATACTACTTCGATCAGAAAACTATCTCGTCTGACTGGTTTATCAGCTACAACTGTCCATAGAATCGTGAAACATCACAAATTTCACCCTACAAGGTAAAATTAGTGCATGAAATAAACGAAGATGATGCAGATCGTCGTTTACAGTTTTGTGAAAATCTAAGTGAAAACCTAAACGCTAATCCAAATTTTCTGAATAACATCTGTTTTTCTGATGAAAGCACCTTTATGCTCAGTGGTGAAGTGAATAGACATAATTGTCGATATTGGGACACACAGAATCCTCATTGGTTTAGAGAGGCCCACACGCAAAGGCCTCAGAAGTTGAACGTTTGGGCAGGAATTTTTGGCAATCATCTAGTTGGGCCTTTCTTTATTGAGGGTAATCTGAATGGAAATGGCTACCTACAGTTGTTAGAGGAACACATACATCCTAGATTGACAGAAATTTTACAGAACGATCCAACTCTTTCTGAGGACGAAATGCGTTTTCAATAAGACGGTGCTCCTCCGCATTATGATGCTCGGGTGCGCCAATATTTAGACGAAAATTTCCCAGGAAGGTGGATTGGTAGAAGAGGACCTGTTGAGTGGCCAGCCAGGTCACCAGATTTAAATCCCTAGATTTTTTTTGTGGGGCCATCTAAAATCTAAAGTTTATGCCACAAGACCAGAAAACCTGGAGGAGCTGCGGATGAGGATTATCACAGAATGCCGACTTTTGACTCCTGAAGTTTTCGCTAATGTGAGAAGAGAGTTCGAAAATCGTCTGTATAACTGTATGGAGGTGGGCGGAGGTCATTTTGAACAATTAGATGATATCTTCTGTATTTTGGACTGGCACAGACAGACAACTCTATAGTTTCTTACAGTTTTTAAATTCATTTCATCAATCGATTCAATTTTCAATGGAAAATGAAAAATCTTTGAACTTCTTGGAGTTGTCGATTAGTAGGGCTCATGACTCACTCGCTTTAAAATATACAGAAAACCAACCTATTCGGACATCCTGATTCATAACAGTAGTTCCCAAACTCAGTATCAAATTGAGTTCTTTTCATTCATTTGTTCAAGTTTTAAAATTAATCGCTTAACAACAGCTATGAACCAAATTTAATTGATACTTTAATAAGACAAAAACAATATAAACTTTCATTGCATAGCATTTATGCGTTGCATACTAAGAAATCTAACAGAAAATTTCTAAATAGATTAAAAATTATATATATATATATATATATATATATATATATATATATATATATATATATATATATATATATATATATATATATATATATATATATATATATATATAATATATATATATATATATATATATATATATATATATATATATATATATATATATATATATATAAATATAAAGAAGCATTTTTCGAATAAACACGAGTTTGAGAATTTTCTATGAAGAAATCATAGTTATCTCTAATAAAACGAAGTTTCATGAAACTCGGATATTATTGCTCCCCATTCGAGAGTATTTCAGATATATAGTCTACAAAGAATTAACTACAGCAGCAGCGAAATCAAAAAAATTCTTATCCCGCAATGAAAAGAAACGGTTCATTTATTTTGCGGCAGAGGAAACAAGCCATTTGTCAAAAATGATATATTTGAATCACGATATCCTTCAATTTATTTGTAGCTCAAATAATGGATAAAACTTGAGCCCGTATCGGTCCGTTCTTTCGCCGAGAAATATCATATTTGTTGCCGGAGATCTGACATTTTGTCATCGAGTGTTTTCGCTTCGCTCGCTGATATAATTTGGCCATTCTAACTTTTCAATGCCACCACAGAAGTTAGATTCCCCTTATTTTCGGTTAAATTCAAAAGGTTCTGAGGAGTTGGTTTTGCCGGTCTCTCATGAAAACGTTCTTTTCTTTGATATAATGACTTATAATTTCATGGCAATTAGATTTGATAAAGAGGATAATATATATCGTTTGGGGGATATATGGATCGAGATTACTTCTGCTCTAAAATGTTTATATTCATGAAATGTTATTTTGGTTTTGCACAATATTAGCCGAATAAAAAGAGAGCTTACCAAGTTTCGAGAAATAGATTACAAACTGGTCATCTCCAATCAATGTTTCAATAAATTATAGATCTTTCTCTAGATCTTCGAAACTGTTTTTGCATTCTACGAAATGTGCATGATTTTTGATATCAGAATCTTGTTTTCTATAATATTTCTTTTCACACAACTGAAGAAAATTTCAATGCCATTTGGGTAATTTTCTAGTAACATATGACGTTCACAGTTTTTCCGCAATAATCTCCATTCTAAGGTATGTGCATGATCTTCGTTATAAACATAACGTTATTCTGCCAACGCTAGCTTGAGAATTTTCAATGTCACCCATCTGAGAAATGAATTATTACCTTGGATGAATCTCGGTTCGCTGTTTAAATTCAGTTATTAAGTTAGGAAAAATTACTGTTAACGATAAATCAAAGTATAATGAACTAATGACATCCTCTCATTCAATTAAATTGAATTAAATTACTCTCATTGATAAATGCAATTATTATTCAACACAAAGCTTTTGGGTAAACTTCGCTCTTCATTTTTTTTTCAAGATCCTTTGGGATACTGATGGGTTGCACCATAATTAGTATCCACATTACAATATTATGAAATGATAGTGAAAATATATAACAATTATCACTTAAAACATACAAAAAAAACAAACTGTATCAGCAGAAGAAACGGTAACTTAAAAATATTAATGATTAATACATATTAAAGAGCAAAGAACAGAATCTATGTCTGTTCGAGAAAATGTGCCTTCAATCTGCCCTTGACTTCGGCTTTCGACATGAAGAAAACATCCACGATGTTAGAAAACTCATTTGAATTTCTGTTTATTCTTGTTAAAGGGAATTCCTCGAGCTCGACTTTCTCTTGAAAAGAATAGTTAATAGTTCAGACTCTCTCAGTTTCCTAGATGGAACGTTTATGCCAATCACGGCGAGCAACTCCTCACTCTGAACAGAATCAGCATAAAAATACTACGTCTGCTACTTTGCATCTATGAGGTAAGAGTGTCTTCTGGCTAGTGGTTACCCGCAAAACTCAAACCAAATCTAGAACAAAGTTGGTAAAGAAATCTATTTTGAATAGATTCAATTCGAGACCTATAAATCCCATACTGGGGGCATCAAACCACACTAGCGAAACTCAGCCTAGTAAACACAAATGCATGGTACAAAACAACTGTCTACGCGTTTGTAAAGTATTTAGTACTCCTCATTATGAATCCTAACATTATTGATGCTGCGGTTGGAATATAATCAATATGGACGTTAAGTATTAATTTGGAATCCAAAAAAATACCCAAATCCTTTGCACGCTGAACGAGCTGAAGAATAACGCCAACAAGGGAGTAGGTGAATTTAATATTCGATTTTTTTCGAGTGAACGTAATAGAGAAACAATTGATTGTATTTAGAAATAGACCGTTTTTTTGACCGAACTGAAAAAAAGATCCAGATCAGATTGAAGGTTCTCACAATCGGTTACAGAATTTATCCGTAGAAAGACTTTTAGGTCATCTGCGAACATTAGAAACCTCGATTACTTAAAACATTCCTTGATCGGGTATATATATAGTAGGAACAGTAGGGGTCCTAAGTGGGACCCTTGGGGTACTCCAGACAAAGAAATATTCTCAGATTCGAGTCACTCGACTAGTACGAATTGGGATCGCTTCCTCAGGAAGGTATCGAACCACCGTCGAAGACTACCCTTCACTCCGATCTCTGCAAGACGCTGTACGTGAATATTATGACTTGTTTTATGAAATGCTTTGCATAGATCAGAGTGAACGGCATCTGTCTGCGCCTGATTGTCCATGACATGTTCGTTTCAACAGAGCTCCCTTTCAAGAAACCATGTTGTTCAGGTATGATGGGATGCTTCACAAATGGAAATAAATAATTGTATATCAATTTGGTAATTAATGATAACTTGGATATTGGTCGGTAATTTTTGAAGTCTGACTTTGAATCGACTTTAAGGAGCGGAACAACAGTTGCATTCTTCCAACTAGTAGGAAACTTACCACTCGCCAAGGACTGGTTGAATAATTAGCACAGACGTACAACAATATTTTCAGCAAACTCTCTAAAAAATACATTGGGAATCAAGTCGGAGCCAGCGCCCTTTCTGAGGTCAATGCCACGTAAAGCCTCACCGATTTCACCTTCTGATAGATGAATCGAGTTTAACACATTACAGTTTTCTGAATCTAACATGTTGTCTATATTGAGGTGAAACTTTTCAGGTTCAAACACACTCTTGAAGTTTTCAGCGAACAATTCACAAATCTGTACACCAGTGCTACCAGTTTCCTCATCCAGCCGCATCTCCTAAAGAAAATTCGCTGAATTGTGTTTTTTCAATGAGAAATTCTTATTACCACGAATCCCGTCCTCAAATAAAGTCACAAATCTTCTGAAATCCGCCTCAATCAGCTATTTCGAACGAATCCTCAGAGAAGAGAAAATGTTATAATCACTCTGCACCTTGAATCGTTTCCATCTTTTGTGTAGTTTGTTTGTCTCTAGAATGACCTTCACCGTATTACGTGAGAAATAATGTGAAAATTTTTTGTTTTTTCGGTAGCGCGGTACGTGCGTATTAATTATGTGTTGAATGATAGCGTAAAATATATCGATATTATGGTCTACTGAATTTCCCACAAAAGTGTAGATCCAGTCAATGACCAACATCTCTCTATTCATAGAATTTTAATCAGCTCTCTCGAAACTTAGCGTATATGAGTTCCGTGCGCTATGTAACCCTCGGAAGAGAGGTAGATCTAATAAAAACTCGATACAAGGATGTTTTCTATCTTCTCTTACTGGTGGATGTTGACACTTCACAATGTGTGAGATTTTAATTTCATTTCACATTATCAAGTCTAATATTCTGTCCTCGTTAGTGATATGATTAAATTGTTTGAGATTCAGGAACTAGCAAGTGTCCAATAAACAAGAGTACGAGTTTTCCACATGGAAGGGTTCAAGCCAGCAAGATTTATCGCTTGAACTTCTCCAAGATGTGCTAGAGCAAGCAAAATTGCCACAATCCGGAGGAAGGTATACGCAGCACACGAACACTTTATAATTATTCATTAGTATGGATATCGATACATCTTCGGTGTCACTCTTAAGATTTGGTAGATGGCAAGGTTTGAACCTTTTACGATCCGCAACGAGCGCACTCCCTCCGTCAGCTCCAACACTCGCGGTAGACTCCCGGTCACGTCTAAACAACCATTAATCACCAACATCCACAACTCCTACATGAAAAACAGAATTATTGAGCCTAGACTCTGTGACATACAAAATATCAGGTTGGTTAACTGTGACATTAGTTTTAAAATTATGTAGCTTTGTTCGAAGGCCTCTGGTGTTCCGATAAAAAACACTCAATGACATATTCAAATGTAGCTTTCTGGAAAATGAAAATTTTGCGGAACGAGGAAGGAATATTTCTTCACTGCAAACACATTTCGAGGAGGTTTCACAATCTGAAAGGACACGACAAAGTCGCACAAAACTCTAGGAATGTACAGAGTGAAAGAAGAGCTTTCAAGTGATGTATTACATGTCATGTGTTGTCATTTAAAGAATTGTTTGTTATCCACGCTGAATTTTTGACAGGTATCATCAAAAAAGCAAATAAATTTTCTCGAAAGGTGGAAAAATGAAAAACAAAATCGACCTATTCAAACGTTTTTGTCTTGAAAACTATATAATCGTTAGGGTTAGTCCATACATTTCTTATAAATTTACTGCATTCTGAAAGGGCACACCAAATTCAACTCTACTGAATCTTTCCAACATTTGGTTGTAGAGTTTAAGTCAGATATCGTTTCACAGATTTGAAATTTCCGAGGAAAGTATATGAAAAGAAATCCCGTGGATTTCTCCTCGAATTTCTGGACCGCTCTGTCGCCACTTAGCTTCTCGTGGGATTGGAAATTGGGATTATTTGACGTCTGCATGTGATTCAGTCTCCTTACCGTAAACTCTTCAATCTGCATAGGAAATCCTGAACTTCATAGATCGTTCGTCGTTCATTGCCTGCTGGAAATTCAGGAAGAGATTAGATGATGCATCCCATCACCTCGAAAACCTCCGCCTTTTTGTGATGAAGATTGAATACATGTAATCTGGATGGATGGGGTGAGTTCAAATTAGACAAAATTTTCCTGTTATGGTTACCTTTTTATATAAATTTAAACGTATTTCATAAAACAATAATGCAATCAAACTCGAAATGTTAAGGAACTCTGTTTACGTAGTACGCTCACCGCAAAGATTTGAGAAATCTGATATAAGTCTGAATCAATTATTTTAGATCTAATCTATGGAAGCACCGATTCAACTAAATTTAGCAAATTTTTTCTAACTAGTTGTTTACTAACCTAACTCTTCAACTTTCATCATCATTTTCAAAAATTACTACTGGCGAAATTATAACATAATAATATGGTTTATTCCTTGAAAATACAAAAAATAACATCTCAAAAAAATAAGTTTGAATAAACAAATAATCGCAGAGACTAATGTCTGTACGCGATGTTAATAACCAAAAAGAAAGCTTAATTCTTCATAACCTTAAATTTTGAATATAACTGAATACCAATTTTTTTCGCTTTCAATTACACTTTCCGGTTCAGTTTTGTCCATGTTTAGGATTAAGGTCTCATATTTGGGATTGAAGTCTATGTTTGGGGTTTGCTGTTATAATTAGGGTTTTTTGTCCATAACCGAGTTTTTTGTTAATTACTGTTTATCTTCATTCAGGTATTTCACTCACTATTTAATAATATTATGTCACTCAACGTCTATTTCGGATTAGTTATTATTCATTTCAAAAACAGCAACTCTTCCAATTTCGAGGATCCACTGCTTCTCACTTTTTTTGAAACTTCTGAAAATTCCTAATTTTTTAATTGCTTCTGGCAGAGTAGCATATTTTCAGGGTGCTAGATAGGTGTAGGTTCTTTGGCCAATTTTTTTCGAGGTACGTGTTATTTCAAACTGCGATGGTTTATCCCTAGTGAGGTATGGGTGGCTTTTCAAAGTAACCAATAGTTTACCCTCGAAGATGCGTGAATGTATTTCTTGAGAAAAAGTTGATAAAGATCTAGTACTCCCGATAAGCTATATATTTCTGAGCTTGAGAGTAGAAGAGGTTTTCCGTGAATAATTTTCAGAATCCATTTTTGAATCGTTTCAACCCTCTTCATGGGCACTCATAAGCTCCGCGCCAGCCAATATACCATATGTTATCTGTGATTGAATGAGTGAAAAGAAAAGGATCTACAGGTAAGGAATAGCCTCTCAGCTTCTCAACTAGAATATTGATATGTTTGTCCCATTTTAGATTTTGATCGATGGTTATACCTAAATATTTGATCTCTTTCGTTTCAGGAATTTATTATATGATATACGATATGAAGGTATCCCAGTTCAGGATCACCAGACCAATGGGACGTAAATGGTATGTATTTAGTCTTACGATTATTTAATGTTAGTTTGTTGAACTCGAAATTCCACGAAATCAATATCGATACAATTTCTGTAGCAGCTATTTATATACGTGAGAAGACGGTTTCAAATGCCTTTGTAAGATATAGAAAAATGCAGAGCACAGGCTTTTTTGTCTAGACGTTTATATACCTTATCCGTCAACTCTATAATGGCATATTTTGTTGATTTGCCTTCTCTAAAACCGTATTGGGTTTTTGAAATTATTTTATCCAAAAATTTTATGATGCGAAATTTTACAATCTTTTCGATAATTTTAGCTAGGTTTGAGATCAAAGATATAGGCCGATAGTTTTCGATGTTACTTTTACTACCAGTTTTGTGGATAGGTTTGATGATACCAATCTTCAATAAATTCGGAAATTTACCTGTTCCGAAGCAGACTTAATCAGGTGTGCTATCGGGTTTGATATTTCATTTATAAATTTTTTGAAGACCTCAGATTTATTTCCGTCATTGCTTACTGCTTTTCTTTCCTTAAGATCTCCTATGATCTTCTTAACTTCCACTTCATTTGTTGGATGAAAAATTGTATCATTCAAAAAACGATCATTCTCCTTGTATTCACAGGCTGTTCAATTTTGTCTGCATATTCGTGGCCAACTCCACTAAATTAGTCGTTGAATGCCTGAGCTATCTCTTCCTTTTCTTCCAGTCCGTTCTTTTTCAACTGCTGAACAGCTGTCTGTGTTTCTTAATTGTTATCGTTGCATATATCATTCACAAAGCTCCAAAGCGCTTTCGAAGAAGAAGTTTGTTTTCGCATATAATTCTGAAGAAGCAATTTTTTAGTTGCTATTATAAGTTTACTCAACCGATTGCTATAGTTGGTATACTCAAATGTAAGTATCTGATTATGAGGATTTTTCAAAGTTTCTTTATACAGTTAATTTTTTCTGTTCACAGATTTGAGAAGCCCAGCAGTCATCCAGTCATTTATACTTTTTGTTTTACAGTTTATTTTTCTTGTGATAGTATTTTTTCAATTGTTATTTTTGTAATGAATTTTTCAGTTAATATATTCATATTTTGAGATTCATACAGTGTGTTCCAACGAAAATTTGACCCCCTATAACTCCGAAATGAGTAACATTAGCGAAAAACACCAAGACACGTCGATTTTTGTTTCGAGGGGAGCATTTTCGAACTAATTCGAAACTTGTCAGATCAACCCCTACCCCAGCAACCCTAATTTCGAAATTCATCATAGGGAATAAGGGTCGAGTGGCACCTTACTGTAAAGGTCTGTCAATTCTCCATTCTGATTTGTCATTTTAGAATTTTAAATTAACATACAGGGTGTCCCAACCGAGGGTAAAGTTGAATTCCTGCAAATCCCAAATACTAAATGAAATCGATTTATTTTGGCATAATGCAAGCGCAGGTTTATGCTCGGTCTAGAAAAA
Source organism: Cryptolaemus montrouzieri (assembly GCA_013387265.2). Lineage (NCBI taxonomy): Eukaryota > Metazoa > Arthropoda > Insecta > Coleoptera > Coccinellidae > Cryptolaemus > Cryptolaemus montrouzieri. The sequence continues at coordinate 51,429,892 of JABFTP020000001.1, read as the reverse complement.
CGACCTACACTTGTGAATTTGGAGTTGGTGCAATCAACCCCCTATTTCCAGCATTCCCAACTCAAAAATCATTCGATCGAAAATAGGTCAAGTGGCACCTCGTTGGAAAGGTATTTCAATTTTCTCTTCGAATTTGGTATTTTCGAAATTCAGAATCAGCATACAGGGTGTCCCGGAGCAGGAACACTGAAAACCCAAATAACTTTTTGAAACTGGTTCATTTCGGTATAATACGAGAACATGTTTATGTTTGATTCGAGAATAAGACTCTCTTGCGTGAATATGGAATTTTTGCAATCAATCTCTTCCATTCAGCATCCCCAACTCAAAAAATCATACAAGTGATTACAGGTTGAGTGGCAAAGTTCCAGAAAGATTTTTCTATTTTCTGAATCACTGAGGCATTGGTTTCAGTTTGGCAATCGAGGTTTTCTGGCGTGAGGATCAGGATGAGGGGATGATGGAGAAACTGATTGGATGCTCATCTAAACAGGAAAACGAGATTTATTGAACTTGTATTCAATTGAAAACAAAAAACTAACTTGATTATTACAACAATTGTTCAAAATGACCTCCGCCCACCTCCATACAGTTATACAGACGATTTTCGAACTCTTTTCTCACATTAGCGAAAACTTCAGGAGTCAAAAGTCGGCATTCTGTGATAATCCTCATCCGCAGCTCCTCCAGGTTTTCTGGTCTTGTGGCATAAACTTTAGATTTTAGATGGCCCCACAAAAGAAAATCTAGGGATTTAAATCTGGTGACCTGGCTGGCCACTCAACAGGTCCTCTTCTACCAATCCACCTTCCTGGGAAATTTTCGTCTAAATATTGGCGCACCCGAGCATCATAATGCGGAGGAGCACCGTCTTGTTGAAAACGCATTTCGTCCTCAGAAAGAGTTGGATCGTTCTGTAAAATTTCTGTCAATCTAGGATGTATGTGTTCCTCTAACAACTGTAGGTAGCCATTTCCATTCAGATTACCCTCAATAAAGAAAGGCCCAACTAGATGATTGCCAAAATTCCTGCCCAAACGTTCAACTTCTGAGGCCTTTGCGTGTGGGCCTCTCTAAACCAATGAGGATTCTGTGTGTCCCAATATCGACAATTATGTCTATTCACTTCACCACTGAGCATAAAGGTGCTTTCATCAGAAAAACAGATGTTATTCAGAAAATTTGGATTAGCGTTTAGGTTTTCACTTAGATTTTCACAAAACTGTAAACGACGTTCTGGATCATCTTCGTTTATTTCATGCACTAATTTTACCTTGTAGGGTGAAATTTGTGATGTTTCACGATTCTATGGACAGTTGTAGCTGATACACCAGTCAGACGAGATAGTTTTCTGATCGAAGTAGTATTCTCCATTTGTAGATGACCCACTACTGCCACTTCCGTTGCCTCATTTCTGACAGGACATGCCACTTCATGTTTTTGTTTGCCACCGAACCCGTAGCTAGGAATTTGTCAACCAAATATTTAACGTACTGGTGACTGACTCCTTTCTCTTTCAGGATGGTTTCTATCGAATATCCTTGCCGTTTCTTTGGCACAACTGTTATTTCGAAAATACGTCGATACAATTTCGATCCTTTCCTCAGTGGAATAAACCATTTTCAGATTAATTTCAACTGACGAACAACAACAATAATGAGGAACTGATCTGAATAATAATAATATTTCATTGCAAAATGAGAAATAACAGATGACTGCACGCCAGATGGAAATGAAAAAATGTGAACATTTTCAATGCAGAAATCAGCTTTATTTCTTCGTAATTGATGCTCAACACATCGTACCCCAATACTTTTAACAGTTTCGAATTAATTTTAGTTGATAATTTCAAATGACGATATTGAATTTTTCGAAAGCGACATCCTGTATGGAGAGCCGAACTGAATGAAATGCTTTAATCATTCTGGAATTCAAAAACCTTTCTGAAGATATGCCACTTGAATTATTTGTATGATTTTCAAGTTGGGGATGCTGAATGGAAGGGGTTGATTGCAAAAATTCTATAACCACACAAGAAAGTCCTATTCTCGGATCAAACATGTTCTCGTATACCGAAATGAACCAGTTTCAAAAGTTATTTGGATTTTCAATGTTCCTGCTTCGGGACACCCTGTATGATGATTCTGAATTTCGAAAATACCAAATTCGAAGAGAAAATTGCAGTACCTTTCCAACGAGGTGCCACTTGACCTATTATCGATCGAATGATTTTTGAGTAGGGATGCTGGAAATAGGGGTTGATTGCACCAACTCCAAATTCACAAGTGTAGGTCGTTTTTCTAGACCGAGCATAAACCTGCGCTTGCATTATGCCAAAATAAATCTATTTCATTTAGTATTTGGGATTTCCAGAATTCAACTTCACCCTTGGTTGGGACACCCTGTATGTTATTTAAAATTCTAAAATGACAAATCAAGGTGGAGAATTGACAGACCTTTTCAGTAAGGTGCCACTCGACCCTTATTCCCTATGATGAATTTCAAAGTTAGGGTTGCTGGGGTAGGGGTTGATCTGAGAAGTTTCGAATTATTTCGAAAAATGCTCCCCTCGAAACAAAAATCGACGTGTCTTGGTGTTTTTCGCTAATGTTACTATTTTCGTAGTTAGAGGGGGGGTCAAATTTTCGTTGGAACACACTGTATAAGCAACGCCAGTCGATCCTACTCAGATCCTTCCTTAACCCAACGTAGTCAATATAACACTTATTTTTTATGATCTTGTTTATTTCGGTGATATCAGTTCTAACAACAAATGCTCTTATTTCATCCATTTTCAACGATCCTTTTAGTTTCACAAAAAAGTGGTCTAAACAAGTTTCACCTGACGGCGGCGTAAACTTATTTATGTGAAACGAAAATCCGGAAGAATTCATTATGTTTAGCAATTCTTCTGAGTACTTGTTGCCTTCCAAAATGTCTATATTGATGTCCCCTGTTATGATGTGGTTATCAGATTTTGCTGTTTTTTCTAGATAGTTAGTTATTGGAGTGGAACGCTCCGGGGCAAGAACTTATAGAACGATAAGTGCACGTTAGTTTATACACATTGAAGTGTTTTATTCAAGGAACAATATTCTACCTTCTGTAGAATGTTTAATATCCCTCCTTGGAGGAACTGGTTTTCCGATCCACCCTTCATAATCACCGTCAACTAGTGTGACTTCTCGAAGCTTTCTGTTAATCTACCCTTTGTTCTTATGGTTTCCCGGTGAAAATGGTGAGTGGTGGGCTCCATGAGATCTACATGTTTTCTCACGCTCTAACGAATTGAAATGAGTAGGTGTCAGTGTGGCCTGATGTTGTGAATGGGTATGCAATACCGACGGGGTCAAATAAGACCGAAATTTCAGTCGATTGCTTCTATTCATGACGTCCGACCATGCTGTACCTCAGCTGATTGTTTATTTTCCCTTTAACCTGCTCTGCTTCTGCCTCTCGGCTAATTATACGCCGGGGAATTCTGTCACCTCATTAACACAGGAATTTCGCCGAATCCCTCTCGTGTCGAGGAAAGGGATCTTTAATGTCCAACACATCCCTGTTAGACAGGACCGACGGCTTTACATCTTCTCGGAAAGATGGACACTCAATCGATTTCCAGAATCCGAAAAATCGCACCGACTTTGTGGGGATTGAACCCAGAGCTGGCTGTACCACTGCTGTGTAGCTAAGGTTGACGGTGATTAAGAAATGTGGATCGGAAATCCAGCTCCTTCAAGGAGGGATAATTTACATTCTACGTAAGGTTGCATAGTGTCCCTTGAACAAAAATTCTTCAATGAGTCTACATCAACTTTTACACCGATCGTAACGAAATTAAACATTACTATTTATATGACTTTGGAATCAATTCATGTAAATTTATGTTTTCAGTAATCTTCGTGCTGCAAATAATTGTTTAGGTTCTGAAGAAGGAAGGAACAACCTTCGAATTTTTCTTCAAATGGCATGTCATGTTACAACTCACTAGAAAAGTCTCTTTAAGACAAATGTGGTGAACTATTTATTTTCAAATTATCTAACCATATCAGATGAATAAGTATTTGAATTAAATAATAATAGACGTACGAAAAGTACGAAATTGGTTCCATTACTTTTTGGCAATATCGTGATCGATCATAAAATTCCATCCACAATCGTCTAATAATGAGAACATTATACATTTTGAAGTTCAAGTGAAATTTCACTCATTTTCTCATTATACTTGGGCTGAACATAGAATCCACACTTCCAGAGAACTAGTTGATCGATGAAATCGATATGGAGACAGTTTAATACTATTCTATGATCCGCCCCTTTCATAATTATTATAATTTCGAAACGTCAAATTGAATTTGGCTTCGACACAAATTATTGCATTGAATACCATCGATGAAGTTTTCACTATGAAGATGGACTGTGATAACGGAAGTGGTGTAAGGAATTTGACCCCACCTGGTGTTAAAGAAGCTGCACTGAATACTTCTTTGAATTAACTACCAGAAGAATCGCGACTACTGTACCAAGACATACAAATTGGATTGGAGAGCCTCAAAGATAATAAAATCGTTCTCAGAATCAGTTAGGTTGGTTTATTTCATGGAATTCTCATCGACGTATAAATCTTGTAAGCTATTGAAAGCTACAACAAAATGCGGGCTTTATTGAAGAGGAAATCAGAAGGATATCTACAAAAATAGACTGGCACATTTTCGGGTGAAAAAATCAAAGAATATTGCATATATACTAGAATTATTATGTTCTTGTATTCTTTTGAGGTTGCTTTGATAACAAGAGTAATGGGAGCTTGCTGTTCAAATGAAATGTATAATATAGAAATCATTGATTTGCAAGATATGGATACGATTTTCTGGTGGAAATACCAGCAACAAAAACAAAGATAAAGCGTAAATTTGCGATCACGGATAATCTATCATATTTGTAAGAAATGCATTAGTACTCGGCCGCCTCATATATCTCATAATTCATTTTTTGTGTTAAAACAAAATGGGAAAGTACAGTTCAAAGAATTTTCCAAAATAGGAAAAGAAATTGCTTTATATTTGACGTTGCCAAACCCAGATAAATGTTATGGACACAGTTTCGCAGATCCACTGCGACTATACTAGTCGATGCAGCTGGAGATATAACGGCCTTGAAACGCCACGGAGGATGGAGGTCAACAACTGCTGAAGGTTACATAGATGACTAGATGAAAAATGAATCAAGGTAATAAGCCCATTCCATACAAATGAATGCTAGTAGCACTTCAAATACTACAAACATTTTCAAGAACTTGTTTCAAACAAGCGCCAATTCCGATGTCCAGTTGTTCACTTTTCACCATCAACATAAATAAATAAAACTTCGTTTGTTATGTAGTTTTAGTTTTTCTAGTAGTTTTTGATTATTACTATTTTTTGATAATCGTGAATAAAGTATAGTATTCTACTCGCATATAATGGCTTTTATTCACTTAAGGTGACTTACGTAAACTTCACCTGCGTGAATAATATAATATTTCTAATTATATGCTCGTTGAATAATATACTTTTCCCCTATTTCATAATATTTCTAGTAATGTCGTCTGTTATACCTTATTTCGTGCTAATCTGAGGTAGCAAAATGAGTACTGAAAAATTACGCTTGGTATTAATAAAATTTCCTCACTATGCTGATGCAGCTATAAAAGACACTTGAATATGTATAAGCCAAATTCCATCATGATCCCATTACGCTTCAAAGCATCTCTGTACGATTCCTTGCTGAAACGCATTTGTAGCATAGTTCTCAAGATTATGAGGAAACTGAGTTTCTCCAAAAGATTATAAGATAGAATAGAAATAAAATTAGTCAAACAAAGTGTCTTTATAATAACTCCTGTAGTAAGGCGTCTCAATAGGTTGAGAGAATACATAACTTCCCTCTCAAGCAGATTATAATCGGAACAAATTACAATCTATCTGGACCCCAAGGAACTTTGTTGAGCTACTGACCTTTGTGATTAGCCGGGGTATGCATCCCAGACTCATTAAGATCATCACCATTCGCAAGCCTGGATGCTATCCTCAATTTACCTCCTCTTGATATTTTTGTTAGGGGTGAGGCTGAAAAAGCGGCATTCAGACAGGAGGTGAGTGGACACTCTAAAGAGAAATGAGGCTCTCTTATTTGATTAACGGTATTGCAATATTGTATTTTGTCCTATTATAGATTTCTTGATATTCAGGTCTGACTAGAGATAGTATACAAGACATCTAACAATAGATCTTTCTTCAGAATTTACTTTTTTTATGTGCGGCAACATGCACAAGAATAAGTGATCATGAAGTTTGTTTTAGAATGAGGATGCTCAAATAGTAACAATTCTAGTATTTAATTCAATACTCAGAGTTAATAGTTAACCCGAACAAGGTCAAATTTCACCGTATACACTTAAGGAAGAGACTGATGCCATAATGCAGTCAATCGTCTATCGAAAAACCTGGAATTAAATGATGAGGCCAAATATCTGGGAGTTATCCTGGGTAAAATACTTACCTGGAATAACCACCTTAATGAAATCATAAATAAGGGTAAATACTCCCTTCTGGCCAGTAAATGAACCTTCGGCAATAAATAGGGACTAAATGCATGAAATGTACACTGGTTATACACTGCGGTGGTGAGACCCATGATTGTACATTTTACTCTTACATGGTGGCCCAAAGTGATGCAGAGGGGGCTTTAGGACAAGCTGAACAAACTTCAAAGACTTGCTAGGATCTGCATCACAGGCTCCTTCAGATCATTACCAATTGCAAGCCTGGATGCTTTCCTGAATTTACCTCTTCCTAATATTTATATTACGGGCGAGCAGAAGATAAGTGGAAATAGGAAAACCGAATACGCGGGGCACTCCAGAATTGAGGAATTTATCGAAAACCCAAGATTGAGTTTGGGGAACTAAGGATCAAGGAGCATGAGACGCTGAGAGACTGAAACAGCTATGCTCTGACAAGCATAAATACATAAATTGGTATACAGACGGATCCAAAATGGGAAAGGAAACTGAAGCTGCAGTGTACTCACAAAACCCGAAATGTCGTCTGACAATTCCATTGGGGGAACAAACAGATATTTTTAAGGCAGAACCCATAACCTGGGTTCGTGAGAATTTCAAAAGACTCTGTGATTAGGCAGATAAGCATTCTTCCGGACAATTAGGTGGCAATGAAAGATCTGGCTGGAAGGAAAACCTGATCAAAACTCTTATGGAAATGTCTGCATTAACTAACTGAGCTGGCGAAACGGAACCAGGCAAACTTTGGTCTGGGTGCCTGTGCACAGCGTGATTGCAGGCAATGAGGAGTCGGATTCTCTTGCCACGGAAGCCGCCAAGACGAGATTTGTTAGCCCGGAACTAACTCTCGGTATACTTAACTCTAAAGTACAGGAGACGATCAATAAGTGGATAGAAAAACTACACGCTGATGAACTAACTTCTACTGGAAAAATCTGACAAAGAGTTCACTAACAAAGGTCACAAACTGAGCAGAGAAAAACTAAGCCCCTTAACGGGCATAATAACTGTACACTGGATTCTGAAAAGACATATATACACAATTGGCATTTATCGTGAAGAACCCATATGTAGACTATGCAACGAAAAGTAAGAAACAGCTTATCGCATTGAGAACGAATGCAAAGTTCCAGTCTGGCAAGGCCGAAATTTTCAGGGTACACCAAAGAGCTAAGCGAAAGGGATCTAATAAATGGGATTCTTAACCTTGTAAAAGAGATAACAATTGGAATCTTGGAATGAGTGTCAACGGACGAGAATAATAAGCCTTAGATCGCTGCAGAGGCAATGGACTTTGAAGACACAAGATACAAAGACAGCACTAAAAAATTGAAGCTCGGCATTTAATGGTTAATCGTAGATTGTATTGCAGTCATCGTGTCTTCTGAAAAAATTCCCAACAGTTTTTTTGATTTTGTGGGAAAACAATCATTGTGAGAAATTTTCCGAAAGTTCCAATAATTTTGGGTTCTAATAGAAGGTTGAAGTATCTACTTGATAAAAGAAAATTCAAAATCGGTAAGTAAATTCGTAAATTATAGAGCGGTCATACTTCAAAAAATCAGTCGATGGGGAGGTATCTTCCAAAACCTCTAAAGAATTTCAACAGATTCGAATATTTTTTTTTATTTCCAATTCAGTACAGAAATGATTTATAAAAAAGAAACTAGAGAAAACCTAAAAACCAGCCCAGAAATCAAAAATTGACATTGTTTACTTTGTATGGGAAATGCTATTTAGCATTACCTTCTATAAACGGTGTTCGTGGTGAACTTTGAATTTGACAACTGCAACATGTGAACCTCGCCTTTCATTTCATGCGGTTGTGTGAGATATATTTTACTCAAAATCGGTTCTTTCTTAAAGAAAGTTAATTGTTGAATTTGAGGAAAGAATTAGATGGGCGAATTTGACATACATTTTGCCTTAATTAACTTGATGGGTCATTCGATTTCAAACAGTTACCTTTCATGATGATCATCAACGAATCACAAGTTATCCGTTGGATGTTTGAGGAAATCAAAATAATATTTCATGCATATAACTATTTTGGGTGTTCCGTGAAATCACTCGATGCTATAGCTCCTTCAGTTGTTCGTAGTTTCAATGAGAAACCAAAACCAAATTGCATCTTCAATAAAATTCTGAACATCCTGAAACATCTTCATTTTCGTGTCACTTTCGCAAATATCGAAAGTTGACCTTCACCTGGACTTTCCAAATGGTAATCCCATATTTTAACTTTTTTTCGATTATTTTCTTAGTTTGAGTACCTTCTGAGAAAGAAGTATCACTTGACTCACTGTATCTTCCGAGAGGAAAACAATTATTCGAAAAATTTTGAAAGAAAACTGTTTTACGAAAACATGAATACAAGCCATATGTTTTTCAAAAAGTTCGAGCTCTTGAAGAATAAGACCGTGTTAGATCCTCGGAGTCTTCGGAATTTGTTTATTGGTAGAATGCATCTAGATTATTGTGAAATATTATTTGTTCAGATGAGTAAATTTTTCACGAAACTCTTTATTACAATCAAACAATTTTAACGTAGATTTGGTTTGAACGTCTGGTAAGCCATTTATTCGAATCGCTTGATATGACTAGTTCTTATTGAAGGAAACTTGAATCAGAACACTTGGAATCCAGGAATGAGTGTCAACGGAGGAAAACAATAAGCCTTAGATTGCTGCAGTGGCAACGGACTCTAAAGAGACAAGATACAAAGACAGCACTAAAATATTCGAGCTCGGCATTTTTCATACTGGTTAATCGTAGATTGTATTGCAGTCAGCGTGTCTTCTGAAAAAATTCCCAACAGTTGTTTTGATTTTGTGGGAAAACAATCATTGCAAGAGATTTCCCGAAAGTTCCAATAATTTTTGGGTTCTGATGGAAGGCTCAAGTATCTACTTAATAAAAGAAAATTCAAAGTCGGTGAGTAAATTCGTAAATTACAGAGCGGTCATACTTCATATAAATCAGTCGATGGGGAGATATCTTCCAAAACCTCTAAAGAGTTTCAACAGATTCGAATATTTTTTTCATTATTTCCACTCCAGTACAGAAATGATTTATAAGAAAGAAACGAGGGAAAACCTAAAACCAGCCCGAAAATCAAAAATTGAAATTGTTTACTTTTTATGGCAAATGCTATTTAGCATTACTTTCTATAAACGGTGTTCGTGGTGAACTTTGAATTTGACAACTGCAACATGTGAACCTCGCCTTTCATTTCATGCGGTTGTGTGAGATATATTTTACTCAAAATCGGTTCTTTCTTAAAGAAAGTTAATTGTTGAATTTGAGGAAAGAATTAGATGGGCGAATTTGACATACATTTTGCCTTAATTAACTTGATGGGTCATTCGATTTCAAACAGTTACCTTTCATGATGATCATCAACGAATCACAAGTTATCCGTTGGATATTTGAGGAAATCAAAATAATATTTCATGCATATAACTATTTTGGGTGTTCCGTGAAATCACTCGATGCTATAGCTCCTTCAGTTGTTCGTAGTTTCAATGAGAAACCAAAACCAAATTGCATCTTCAATAAAATTCTTACATCCTGAAACATCTTCATTTTCGTGTCACTTTCGCAAATATCGAAAGTTGACCTTCACCTGGACTTTTCAAATGGTAATCCCATATTTTAACTTTTTTTCGATTACTTTATTAGTTTAAGTACCTTCTGAGAAAGAAGTATCACTTAAATCACTGTATCTTCCGAGAGGCAAACAATTATTCGAAAAATTTGGAAGAAAACTGTTTTACGAAAACATCAATATAAGCCATATGTTTTTCAAAAAGTTCGAACTCTTGAAGAATAAGACCGTGTTAGATCCTCGGAGTCTTCGGAATTTGTTTATTGGTAGAATGCTACTAGATTATTCTGAGATATTATTTGTTCTGATGAGTAATTGTTTCACAAAACTCTTCATTACAATCAAATAATTTTGGACATTGGATCCAGCAGAATCCGCATAACATAAAGGAAAATAATTTTCAGCGTAGATTTGGTTTGAACGTCTGGTGAGCCATTTATTCGAATCGCTTGATATGACTAGTTCTTATAAAAGAAAACTTGAATCAGAACATTTTCAATGAAATTCCCACTCAAACGTTACAAGATTTATTCAATGATCTTCTTCTGGAAGAACTGAGAAAAATCTATTTTTAAACAATATGGTGCTATTCTTCTCAATGCAGCTTTGAATATCAACTGACAGAACTATAGTTTTGGTGACAATGTATTGGAACAAATGGTCAGCCCGTTCCCTAGATTTTACTCCTCTTGATTTTTGGCTTTGAAATTACCTACAAGATCGAGTTCACCACAGTCCACCCGAAAATTTGGACGTGTTGAAAGTGAGAATAAGAACCGCCTGTCTGGAATTCCTCCAGATGAAACTCGTGCCGCATTCAAGTGATGCCAATTGTGTACTCAATAGCATGGTAAGTTTTTTCAATCATTTTTTAGAAAAATTTTTTGATTTAAGTTTCTTAGATCTCTTCATTTTTCGGTTGGAACATACAGTTTAATCATACCATTGAAGAGTCAATTATCCCACAACCTTCAGTTTGATTAATCTTCCTAAATTCTGAAGTATTGCTTTGAGAATTGGCGCTCCACATACGATAAGATAAGTTATAATAACAGTATAGAGCGATAAATCCCAATCACAATTTCCATATACGAGCATTTACCAATTTAATTCAAACTTCGGTCAAATTCAACATTGCTTTACGGGATATAATGAAGTTAAAAACACATTACATCCGAATTTTATTCGCCGCTGTAGAGAAACATCGAGTGCATGGGATAGATTAGTTTTGTGTGGCATCTCTTGGGAATTGCACACAAATAAACATTCGTATCATTTAAACAATTCTCGCATGAGGTTTGTTGGATAAAGTTCAATTCATACAATTCCTAGGTTTGAATCACAGCGAAACAATGTTATAATGTGGCCAGAAGTTCTCAAAATGAATTACTGAATGATAATAATAGAAATGGTTGAAAATCCGTGCTGTGTGTTAGGATTTGTTTAAAAGGTTTGGTTAGAGTGGAGATTACTTAGAACCTAATGGAATAAGGAGTGTTAGATGGTATTAAGATGTTCTTATTTCATTTTCTCCTTCTGATGAGTATACAGTGCGCTCCAATGAACGGAATCTACCCCAGATAACTAGGATGGTTTGACTCTTATATGGTTTTTCTGAAACAGGTCGAATTTTGATTGAAGGGGGATCTTTTTTTCATACATTCTGCTCTGGTCTATCAATCCCGTACCTATTATAAACTCTTGGAAGCAGGCGATGCCTGTCATGCCACAGCTGTGGCCGATAAAGATGATTAAAAATGTCTGTTCATTCGCTTCTTGTAGAGGACCAAATTGTAAACGGAAGAATCTTTAATTTTCATAGAGCTGTGCTAGTTGGACCGTCCCCTGATGAGAGTTTTCTTCAAGCCTAAATTTTTATTGGAACTGGATTCTTTCCAGGACCAAGCCTTCCCCAGAGCATTCACCATAGAAGTATATGTAAAAAAGAGAAAGATCAGCAACCTGACAACTTTAATCGAGATGTTGTGATCGCCGGATGGTCAATGAGGCGCACTTCTGTCTTATAGATATTATCTAATAGATGTAATGAATGTTACGGATCTCCAGACATGGAAACAGTATTCTAGATAATGTCGCACCTACGCTTTGCAAAAAAGCTGTGATGGCTTGAAGTGCAGCTTAGCCCTGAAAAGAAAACTCAGTCTAGCAGAAGCATATTAGGCAATGGGTGACACATAGTCATGCCAACAACCTTCGGTATTGACTGTGGTGTTCGTTTCTAAGGAATTTTGATGTCCATGATTCGAAGTGGTTCTTCAACAGTGACTTTTTTGAAGAACGTTGTTGAATGGTTTTAGTTAGCGTTAAAGTTCACCAACTTCAACCCGTCCCACTTTGATGTCTACTCCAAGTCTTTTATTCAGTGACTTTCTTCATTGGTATCTTTGTTGTGGTATTTCCTCAGCAGTTATAGGACGGTCACTAGAAAACGAGGACACCAGGGTACAGTTGCTCATATACTCAAATATTCTGTTTTCGGTGGAGTAGAGCAGATCATTAATCTGCAACAGACAGAATGAAGCCTTCGATTACTCCTGCATTAACCTGAAAAGATTTACTCGTTACACCATTAACGATAAATTGAATTGATCTTTTGGAGAGAAAGCTACTAATCCAACCACCAAATTTTTGGAAAAGTCCATATACGATTAGTTCATTCGTCAAGAATGCGTGCCAAACTCTGTTGAAGGCCTTTAAGATATCTAGAATATTGGTTTTCGATACACCATTCTTTTCGGATATTGATGTCCATAAATACGTAACGTAAGCAAGAAGGTCACCATATGATCGTTGTGATGATCATTGTCTTCGTTAGAAATGTTCCTGACACGCACATATTCAGATTTAGTTTCATCAATTGGATTCATCTTCCAGTTTTCAAGAGCTCTGGCTCCCACCACTAATTTTCGAATACGGAAAAAAAGATCGTGTGATATTTTTGTGAAAAGGTGATTCTTTCCTCTATACGACCACTCAATAGTTTTCTTTCTATAATAACGTGACGAATTGAAATCGATAATTGCTTGAAAAAATTCCAAGTCTTATCAATCAGTTCATTTCCGTTTGAGGAATGCGTTTGGTCAATCTATTCGATTGATTCAGAAATTATTTTTTTCTCTCATTTGAGCATTTGTGCATCATTTCCCTGTCCTTGCCTACTACCAGCACGAAAGGTTGAACGTTAGGTAAAAGGTGGTTCAATAAACTAACTTTTTTTCAATTCATCGACGATCGAGTAAACCCTTACATTTCTGGTTAAGACACATCAATTTAATTTCGGAGTGATCTGAAAAGGAAAATAAGGAACGTGTGATATCATTTTCTTAAGGAAAAGCTAGATTTCTTCCCTTTGAATCAATAAATAATAGCAATGTTTCATTTTGATGACATGTGTCGGTTTGTTATCAATTTTCCCATGTTGGAAATTTTTTTACAGATCTGCTTCACTCAGTTACTTTTGATTATTCGCTAGGCTACAGGTGACTTACGTTAGAAGTATTTTCCATAGTTTTGATAACCTGAACGGTGATTTAGTTGAAGATGGTCTACACACTGCAGGAACGCACTGAAATTGTTAGATTATTTTTCAAAAAGAATAGATGTACTATAGCAATTGCAAACAAGCATTTTCTACAGAAATAACACTGGAAGGAATTTTTAGTGCAAATATATTTTTGATTGAACGATATTCACGGAAACTGGATGCGTTAATAATAAAAAACACAATCCCACCGCAGTTGTAAATGACGACGGAATTGTTTTAGTCGCTTCAGGCGAAATTGTTGCGACGGAGAACACTCGATGACCAAAGGAAATACCAGTCTGCACATTGGATGTGAGTAATCTATAAGTGTCTATGTAATTCCAATATGTCAAAAATTGCAAACGTAGAAAACAAAAACAAAACCAAAATGTTTGTGGAGAAACTTATCTTCATTAGTATTAGATTAATTATTATTATCAAGAAAACTACATGATATGTCTACTGAAAACAGGAAAAGAAACAGAAAATTAAAGCTAGGTAGATGTACACATTATGAATAAAGATAAAAACTTAGATTATGAATTTCAACCCATCAACAGCATAACTAAGACCTCGGATCCAGTCTAAAACTCTTCAGCCGAGTGAAAGACCTCTTGCCACAGATCTTTGATCTTCGCTCTGAACATCTATTCAGAGAATTACTTAAAATCTCCAGAAATCTTGTTATATAGACTAACTCCCCAGCAATACCATGAATTTTGTGTCGTGGAATTGCGTACATTGATCTAAATCTTGTGTCGAGAGAACAACAGTCGTTGTTTTGAGGTAAGTTATTTCTGTTTTGATGTATATTTAGGAGACATTCTAGTATGTATACGGAAGGAGAAGTCAATACTTCATGCTTCGCAAAACTGGTCATTCTTGATTTCATATATAACTCTGATCGTCCTCTTCTGCAGAATGAAGAACCTTGATGCCTTTTAGGCCCTATCCGTATAGAAGAATGATTTAAAAATACGTAAAATATGCAGTTCTGATCATTTGGTAAGGGCCATTATGCGTCAGCCTTCCTAGCATCTATAGAATGTTGCAGAGTTTTCTACTAGTGAAGTCTATATGTGCTGCCCAGTTCAGCCTACTATCAGTAATCACTCCCAGGAATTTGATACTTCCTTCCTTGTACGAGAACTTTCGTTCTGTTTGCGCTCATCGTCAGTGAGTTTTCTATAAATAATGCATCCACCACTTTCGAGTTGGATTCTTATTCAACTGGACATTTGATATAGGACTTATTTTCAGCAAATGAAGAGCTCAGGCAGGGTAGGGTGTTGAGTAAATTATATATACAGTTATAGATGTTTTACTGAAAGTAGTCGAGAAACATTAAACAGGATACAGAAGTCTGCAATTGAATAGAATTTCAGAGTATATTCGCTGATGATGTGATGCTATGTATTATAAACAAAACGAAGCTTTAGAATAATCTGCAGGTATGAACAATAGAGTTGCAAAAAGAAAAAGGAATTATTCGAAGAAAATAAAAGTATTGGTTGAGGAAGAGTATTGCAAATAAATATATATGGAAATAGTTGACACGAAGCTGGTACAAGTAGTTATTTAAGTATTTAGCAGTATTATATGATATGAAAGGATATGAGAGGTTACGAAACCCATTTTTGAGAATGAGGAGATAAGTATCAGAACGGAAATAATTGAAACTATAGATCTGTATATATCGATCTTTCTGAAGTATATATTATATATTTCTGGAACTAAAAATTTGGCATATTGTGAATAAATATTTGCGATTTTATATCAGATAAAGAAGAAATTGCAAAAGAAATACACAGATTCTATAGAGAACTTTATACTTCGACTATGCCACGTCATGATAGCATACACAAGAACATCTTAAGCGTAGGATCTGAAGAATTGCCTGAAATAACTTCTTCAGAGATCAGACACGCACTCAAACAGATGAAACAACGAAAGTCTCCAGGGGAGGATCGTATAACATCTGAAATGTTACAAATAGGAGGAAAAGCCCTTGAGCCAGTCTTAAAATTACTTCTTAATAAATGCCTAGTTGAGCACGATTATTGAAAACTATCGAACGATAATTATAAGCTCTTGACGAAGATTATAACTAACATATTAACCAAGAAGATGGACTCATATCAACTAGTTGAACAAGCGGGGTTCAGAAAGGCCTACAGGACCATAGATCACCTTCAAACTGTTAGAACAGTAATAGGAAGAACTGCCGAGTATAATATTCCTATACATCTTGCGTTCATCGACTATCACAAAGCATTTGATATTATTGAAACATGGGCATTTTTCAGTGCTTTGGACGATGCAAGAATCGTTTTGAGATACTCTAAACTGATCAAAAACATCTACAGAAATGCCACTTTTAATAAAAAGATAGACGATGATTTAAGAACAGATGAAATACCTCTAGAAAAAGGTGTTCGGCAGTACGATACCATTTCTCCCAAACTCTTCACACTAGCACTGAAAAACATCTTTAAAGAGCTGAATTGGGAGAAAAAGAGGCTGAATATCGACGGAGTGTACCTGATCCACTTGAAATTGACATTGTTTTTGATTAGCTCCAGCGAAGAAGAATTGAAATTAATGCTGACCGAGCTTAACAATCATTCCAAAGGAACAGGACTCAAAATGAATTTGAACAAAACGAAAATTATGAGTAATAGCAACATCAGAAGCGATATCGACGACGTCATCTTGGAAACACTGGACCATTATAACTATTTAGGCCACACAATAAAAATCGGTAAGGAAAATCAAACTGCCGAAATGAAACGCCGAAAACACCTAGCAAGGGCTGCTTTTAGGAAACTTAGTCTCATTTTAATGCACCGAAATATACCAATTTCTCTTAAGAGAAGAGTATGAAATAGCTACATAATCCCTGTGGCTACGTATGGACTGGAAACCATGTTCATAACGATAAAAGTGGCGGACCAACTAAGAGTTACGCAGAGAGCTATGGGAAGAGCCATGCTATCATTACGGAATGAAGTGCGAAACGATGACATAAGAAACAGAACCAAAATAACAGATATCATGGGACGGGTGGTGAACCTTAAGTGGCAGTGGGTTGGACATGTCACTAGACAGGGTGCAGATGACAAATAACAAACATTCTGGAGACCAAGAACAATGAACAGATATCATGGACCCACGGGTGGCTAGACGCCGTAAGTCATAGCAGAAAAGCAATGGATGAGAACTGCTCGAGACAGAAATGCATGAAAGAAATGAGAAGATTCAACATTGGTGGAATGATTCAAAAGAAGAAAGAAGAATTTGAGTTTTGATTCATATGCCTGAAGCGGGATTGAACAATCTGTTTTTGAATCAATGTTTGAACTCTTTTAATTTTATCTTATGCTAGCTCAATTGGAGAAAGTTAGGATTTTTAATTCTGTTTAAATTGGGATAATAGTAAAGAGTGTTGAATTTTGTATGGTTGATAAGTCAGTATTCATAAAACAATACTAGAAGCTGCGTTACCATAAGGATATGTAAGGCAATATGTTGAAGAGTTCCATATAACATAAAGAACTATTTAGTATAAATATCAGTAAATATAATGAGGCATTCAGTATAGATAGAGTTTGATATGAAAAAGCGTTCAGTATATTTGGTGTTTTGTATATTAGGCGTAAAGTATATTAGGATTCCAGTTTATAAGGCGTTTTTTAATATCAGGCGTTCAATTTATTATGTTCAGATTTAATAAAGCAATCTCAATGGGCTCACTAGTAAATTAATGAAAATATCAGAAGAATGAAGGCAAAGATATTTGCAATTTTCAATTTCAATGTCGTTTATGTAACTTATAAAGAAATGGGAATCAATACTGATCCTTGCGGCACCTCACTATCAGTTTCAAGACTGGAGGAGCTTTCATCGTTCCAATTGACTATTTGAACTCTTCCCTCCAATGAGTATTCAATTAGCTTCAACACTGTTCCTTTGAATCCGGAGAAATATTTCAGTAGCACTGAATGTAGCATTCTATAGAACACTTAACTCAAATCAGAATTGAGCATTTCCATGAATTTATTACTGTCCAAATTGTCAACTATCATTTTATTGCTTCCATCAGAGCATTGGGTGTGTTTCTGCCTTTTCTATATCCATCGTGGTTCCTGTTACTCAATTCTCCCCCTCAATAAAATCCCCTTTTCTTGTCTGTATGACGCTCTCAAAGATCTTTGAAATGTGTGGCTGAAATTGGTTAGTAGTCTCCACAACTTTCTCTGTTGCTGATTAATTTATTTTTCTATTTCCTCCTTTTTATGTATATACAGTGCGCTAAAATAAACACAAAGTACCCTAAATAACTCGGATGGTTTGATTTTTCTATGGATTTTCTGAAACAGATTGAATTTCGATAGGGGACATTTTCTGTTATACATTTTGCTCTTCCCCTATCAATCCCCTACCTATTCCACACTCTTGGGAGGAGGCGATGCCTTTCATAACACAGATGTTGCCGCCCAAGATGGTTTAATGTGTGTTCACTCGCTTCTTGAAAGGGCCAAATTGTAAGTTATAGGAAAGATGTTTGATGCAGGCGAGACCAACAAAACACTAGCCCTCTAGACAAAATAATTTTCATAAAAAGAGGTACGAGTCTGTGCTAGTTGGACCGTCCGCTGATGGAAGTTTACTATAAGCCTATTTTTCTTTTGAATTGAAATCTTTCCGGGACCAAGCCGAGCAATACGTAAAAAAGAGAGCCTCTCTAAGCGAGAGGTTGTGATTGCCGGGAGGGGCATGAGGTGTACTGCTCTCTTCTGGACACTATCCAACAGATGTAATGAGCGCTTGGGTGCGGAGCCCCATACAAGCGAACAGTAGTTCAGACCAGATCGCATCTGTGCCTTACATAAAAGCATTAGCTGTGATAGCGTGAAGCACTGCTTAGCTCTGAAAAGAAAACTGAGTTCAGCAGAAGTCATGCCAGCAAACTCTAGTATGATACCGAGTCAATGCATGTTCGTTACTGAAGAAATTCGATGTTCATGATTAGAGAAGGTTCTTCAGTAGTGACTTTTCTAGAGGACTTTGTTGCTTGTATCTTGTTCGCGTTGAAATTGACCAAGTTCACGTCTGAATTCAGTGACATGCTCTAGCTCTGTTGGTATCTTTGTCGGTGTGACTTCTCAGCACTGACTGGACTAGGCTTTTAGTTTTAGTTTTCGGTAGAGTAGACAGATCATCTATCTGCAGCAAAAAAAGAATTGGCAAGAACATGAAACCCTGGGTTACTCCTGCATAAATCTGAAAAGATTCACTCGTAATACCATCAACCAATATTGAAATTTGTTTGTAGTTTTCACAATTTTGTTTGTATTCTTCTTTTCTTCAATTTTTGAATAAAGTGGTCTTCCTGAAAGCTTTTTTCCACCATATCGATTGGCTTCTGTGATGTATTGAAAGATGAATAAAACCAATTATATATAACTGGATCACTTCATTTACTTATTTAAATACTCTAAAATATACGAGGTGACACTTTTTTCAATATGTTGTTGAGGAGCGTTACTATCAAAATGAGGCGGAAGCGAACTTCCGAATTTCCCACCTCAGATACAGGAGGTGGGGATGCGCATAATTACAATATATCATGATTGAAATATATTACAGATTCGCAATTTTCTCGAGCATATTTTCGAAATTGCTGTCGATATATTGTGTATATCTACCGAAGATTTTGGATTCATTAATGTTTTTGTTTTCACGATTTCATTCTCTGTGCACTCATTAAAAACAAGACTACGCTATGTGATTTCATAGTTTGCAGTTTAACCTTCACACGGTCAGATGATTTTGGTAGTATATTACAGATCTTTCACCCAACATTTACTGAAAAGGGGTTCAGTTTGTTTGTACTCAGTTCAAAGTCAATCTATTCTTTGGTCATCCCTTCATCTTCATTGTAGATTCTTATCATCTTCCATAATACTTTTTGTTTGTTTTTAGTTTCATTTAAATATTCCTCATTCATAATTCTAATTGTCTCATTGCTTTACGATCTGTCTCTTGTAAGACATATAAACATTGAAGAAATCTCTCTCTCCACTTACTCCATGTTATAAAGTTCGTCTAATATTCTCTTCATTTCCCTAATTTTAACTTTCTTCTCTATAACCGGCATTCTTTTGATTACTGCTGCCGGAAAGCAATCATGAAAAGCAGTATAAGAGTCAACAGCGTTATTCGAGTCCAAGAAAATTTCCCAAAAATTGTTTGATAGATCCTATTTCAGTGAGTGAGTATTGTGCTCTTGTATATTGTATATAAATATTTGTGCCTGTAGATCAGACATTTGGAACTGCTGTTGAACTGCTTATTATATTAGCATCATCAATGAATACATTGTCTATACATCTTTCAGTGTTTTGCCTCACACTTCATACTGGAAGAATGCATTAAATTCAATAACGATCTCCAATCTTCATTATCAGTCAGAAAATTTATGTTTAGATTTCCTGTTGTCGTGATAATTCGGTTCTCGAATTGCTCTGATGGATGTTTAAATATCACCGAAACTGTGTTGTTATGTCAACTGCTTAAGTCCTGCTACAAATAAATGGATCACTCTGTATAAAGTTAATAATGAGGTACCTAGATTAGACAATTCTTGAGTGTGATCACGTGGTCCTGGGATCCTTTCATTCTCAATAACTTCCTTGATTTTTAAGACCAGGTCACCGTCTCTAAGATTTCAGATAATTTAAATCGTTTCTACAACCACTCATCAGAACTGTTGGAAGGTTCTTCAAAGGCGTATCAAGAGTTGCTGCGAGAATTGTAAAGCAACCCAGGCAATGAAAGGGCTGAATGTCCAGCTCTAAACCGAAGCAGCGGTTGGATAGGGATTATCATTCAGACGGAGCCCTGAATATTTCAGCATGTCGGAGATTTTTGTTCGTGATAATACATATTTTATGAAAGTTACATCTTTACACCGGCCCGAATCGGGCACGTCGTCTCTGCGGAGGATAGAAGGGCGGGCGGCGATTAGTAATCCGACGTTTTCAATCTTCTTACTTTAGTTGAAGAGTAATTGAGAGAGCTTTCAAGAGATCTTCTCGTGGGGGATATGTTTCTGCGCCTATTTACATCTGAAATTCACTCTGGCAAAATGGTTGATCTTTCAGTGGAGGAGGTTGAGAAAGTTCAGGTGTACAGCTTGTTGCATACCCGAAAAAGAACCTTCACGTATTATGAATGTCTCCTTGCTAAGAGGATACTCAAGAATAGTGTTTTCTAACATGAGAATTATAAACGTTGAGTATTACAGCTATCCAAACTTTCCTCGAAGAAATATAACTTTGATTTATCTCCGTACATTTCGTGTGTACTAAAAAAATTATTTATCTTGTTTGTTTGGGTGGCAATTTTGCCAGATCTCTAGAGACGAAGAATGGAGGAATATAACAGCCATAAATGTTCGAATTTTTAAGATAATACAAGAGAATCAGCAGGCTATATTTAACTGGTGATAGAGGGCACCTGTTGATCGTTGAAATGATATTTACCTTCTTCTGAATAAACAGACTAATTTTTGCAAATGTGCTGGATTTTCCATACCTCATAACTCTAAAACGGCTGAATTGATTCACATGAATATCTTAATGTTTTCTTCAATTTCTTAGGTCTATTCCATGTAATTGAAAAATTACATGGTGAAACTATATCCTGTATATCAATTAATAATATTGATAATCTTTTTATTCTATGGAAATCCATCTTCAACTTAACGTGTATGAAATACGCCATAAAAATAACAATTAAAGTTGAGAAGTGGAAAACTATTGCTATCTAGCGTGGTATTATTATTATTATTATTATTTATTATCGTGGACTTATGCACTAGCTCAGCTAGTAGCTGGATATAATTACCTTTCCCAGATTTAGCAATCAAAGGAATAGGCTCGATTACAATATACTTGACATAAATTTCCTAACTATCCTACATGTGTTAAGAATTACAGCTTTTTGCATTTCTATATAGGTATTCTTATGCAATTCTAATTTCTTAAGGCTATCATGCAAAGTTTTGGGTATTAACCCAGTGGAGGATACGATGACAGGAACAATATCTATTTTCTCGAGGTGCCACATCTGCTTGATCTCAATAGCAAGGTCTGTGTATTTGGACTTTTTCTCCTGGAACTTATTCAGCACGTTGTTATTATTCGGTATGGCGACATCCACCAGCATTGCTGTTTTGGCTCTCTTATCATACACCACTATGTCCGGCCTATTATTCGTCACCATTCTGTCAGTGATAATAGGCCTATCGTAGTATAATCTGATCGAGTTATTTTCCAATACGGGCGCCGGTTGATACTTGTAATATGGCTGGAAAGTATTCAGAAGTCCGTACTTGTGTGCAAATTTCTGATGGATAATGTTGCACACTTGATTATGCCTGTGAAGATAGTCTGTATTGGCCAGTTGTTCACATCCGGACGTAATATGCTGTATAGTCTCCGATCTTATATGGCATTTTCTGCACCTATCTGTTTGTAATGTTCCGTCCTTCATAATAAATTTTTTGTAGTTGTTTGTAGCGATCACTTGGTCTTGGATGGCCATAAGGAATCCCTCTGTTTCCGCGAATAATTCTCCTTTCATCAACCATTTGTTGGAGGCTTCTTTGTCGATGTGTGGTTGATTAATCTCATGGTGATGTCGTCCATGCAATTCCTTTCTTGACCATTGCTCTTGTTTTTCAGTATCTGATAGGAATGGTAGATTCAGCAGGTCATCTCTGGTAGCAAGATTTAGAGGTGTATATCCCTTATCAGCCAACGATACCGCTCTATGTAGGTCAGAAGTGAGAGCTTTTTCTGAGAATAATTCTCTGAGATTTTTATCTGTTCGGTGTGTAAATTGACTACATCTATCAATCCGCGTCCTCCTTCTTTCCGCTTCAAAGTTGTTCGTATCACAGACGTTTTTGGATGATGGTTGTTGTACTTTGTTAGCATCGTTCGGGTCTGCCTTTGAATATCATCCAGTTCTGTCTTAGTCTATCTGATTATTCCAAATGAGTAAAGTAACACTGGAATGGCGTAGGTGTTAATTGCCTTGACTAAATTCCCCGAGTTCAACATCGATTTCAGCACAGACTTCAGACGCTGACTGTATTCTGAACGAATCTTCTCCTTTGATTGTTTTTGGTCTAGCAATCTGGCTTGTTGGTATCCCAGATATTTGTATGTTTCGCCATCTCTCATGCACTGTATAATATCACCGTTTGGAAGTTGTGTTTCACCATCTATGACTTTCCCTCTTTGAATGTTCAGGGTCTTACATTTTTCAATCCCAAATTTCATATGAACATCTGCCGAGAACTCACTGACAGTTTTCAGCAAATCATCCAATTGCTTCTTGTTCGAAGCATATAATTTGATGTCATCCATATACAGCAGGTGGGAGATTGTATGATAATTCCTTTCTGATTTTATCCTAAATCCGTATCCTGTTCTATTGAGCATTGAGGACAATGGATTCATTGCCAAACAGAACCATAGTGGACTCAAAGAGTCCCTTGAAAAATTCCACGACGTATGGGTATCTCGTCGGTTTTAATTGATTTATTGTTCATGTTGACCTGCAGAGACGTGCGCCAGTGTGTCATTGTTATCTTCAAGAACTCTACCAGGGATGGGTGAATTTTGTATATCTGCAATACTTCAACAAGCCAAGAATGGGCGGTACTATCGAATGCCTTCAGATAATCGAGAAAAGCTGAATGAACATTGCGATGCCCTACGTGTGCCTGTTTCATTATCACAGAATCGATGATGAGTTGTTCCTCGCACCCGTGGTGTTTCTTTCTGCATCCTTTCTGCTTATTATTATTTATTATCGTGGACTTATGCACTATCTCAGCTAGTAGCTGGATATAATTTACCTTTCCCAGATTTAGCAATCAAAGGAATAGGCTCGATTACAATATACTTGACATAAATTTCCTAACTATCCTACATGTATTAAGAATTACAGCTTTTTGCATTTCTATATAGGTATTCTTATGCAATTCTAATTTCTTAAGGCTATCATGCAAAGTTTTGGGTATTAAACCAGTCGAGGATACGATGACAGGAACGATATCTATTTTGTCGAGGTGCCACATCTGCTTGATCTCAATAGCAAGGTCTGTGTATTTGGACTTTTCTCCTGGAACTTATTCAGCACGTTGTTATTATTTGGTATGGCGACATCCACCAGCATTGCTGTCTTGGCTCTCTTATCATACACCACTATGTCCGGCCTATTATTCGTCACCATTCTGTCAGTGATAATAGGCCTATCGTAGTATAATCTGATAGAGTCATTTTCCAATACGGGCGCCGGTTGATACTTGTAATATGGCTGGAATGTATTCAGAAGTCCGTACTTGTGTGCAAGTTTCTGATGGATAATGTTGCACACTTGATTATGCCTGTGAAGATAGTCTGTATTGGCCAGTTGTTCGCATCCGGACGTAATATGCTGTATCGTCTCCGATCTTATATGGCATTTTCTGCACCTATCTGTTTGTAATGTTCCGTCCTTCATAATAAATTTTTTGTAGTTGTTTGTAGCGATCACTTGGTCTTGGATGGCCATAAGGAATCCTCTGTTTCCGCGAATAATTCTCCTTTCATCAACCATTTGTTGGAGGCTTCTTTGTCGATGTGTGGTTGATTAATCTCATGGTGATGTCGTCCATGCAATTCCTTTCTTGACCATTGCTCTTGTTTTTCAGTATCTGATAGGAATGGTAGATTCAGCAGGTCATCTCTGGTAGCAAGATTTAGAGGTGTATATCCCTTATCAGCCAACGATACCACTCTATGTAGGTCAGAAGTGAGAGCTTTTGCTGAGAAGAATTCTCTGAGATTTCTTATCTGTTCGGTGTGTAAATTGACAACATCTCTTAATCCGCGTCCTCCTTCTTTCCGCTTCAAAGTTGTTCGTATCACAGACGATTTTGGATGATGATTGTTGTACTTTGTCAGCATCGTTCGGGTCTGCCTTTGAATATCATCTAGCTCCGTCTTAGTCCATCTGATTATTCCAAATGAGTAAAGCAAGACTGGAATGGCGTAGGTGTTAATTGCCTTGACTAGATTCCCCGAGTTCAACATCGATTTCAGCACAGACTTCAGACGCTGACTGTATTCTGAACGAATCTTCTCCTTTGATTGTTTTTGGTCTAACAATCTGGCTTGTTGGTATCCCAGATATTTGTATGTTTCGCCATCTCTCATGCACTGTATAATGTCACCGTTTGGAAGTTGTGTTTCACCATCTATGACTTTCCCTCTTTGAATGTTCAGGGTCTTACATTTTTCAATCCCGAATTTCATATGAACATCTGCCGAGAACTCACTGACAGTTCTCAGCAAATCATCCAATTGCTTCTTGTTCGAAGCATATAATTTGATGTCATCCATATACAGCAGGTGGGAGATTGTATGATAATTCCTTTCTGCTTTTATCCTAAATCCGTATTCAGTTCTATTGAGCATTGAGGACAATGGGTTCATTGCCAAACAGAACCATAGTGGACTCAAAGAGTCTCCTTGAAAAATTCCACGACGTATGGGTATCTCGTCGGTTTTAATTGATTTATTGTTCATGTTGACCTGCAGAGACGTGCGCCAGTGTGTCATTGTTGTCTTCAAGAACTCTACCAGGGCTGGGTGAATTTTGTATACCTGCAATACTTCAACAAGCCAGAATGAGCGGTACTATCGAATGCTTTCAGATAATCGAGAAAAGCTGAATGAACATTGCGATGCCCTACGTGTGCCTGTTTCATTATCACAGAATCGATGATGAGTTGTTCCTTGCACCCGTGGTGTTTCTTTCTGCATCCTTTCTGCTCCTCTGCTAATATATTGTTGTCGTCAAGGTGTTGGTATATTCGATTGGATATGCATGAAGTGAGTATTTTGTAGAGTGTTGGCAGGCAAGTGATTGGCCTATATTGAGACGGATCCTGTGTTCTATCGCTCTTAGGTAACATATATGTTAAGCCTTGCGTTAGGAAAGTGGGTGTTTTCTTTGGATGTTGAAGAATATACGTGAGCTGTTTCGCTAGGGCTCCATGGAGCTGATCAAACTTCTTGTACCAGTAGTTGTGGATATTATCTATACCTGTGGCCTTCAATTGTTGGTCGCTCCAATTACTGTTGTAATTTCTTCCTCCGTTATTCCATCGAAGTCCATATGTCTGATATCGAGGCGTTCTTTTCATTCGTGATCCATTCCGCATCTCTATTGTGTCCTTTGGGGTTCGACCATATTGATGACCAATAGTCGGTCAAGCACTGTGCGTCAGGTACTTCTCTGTTATTGTTGGTCGCAGTTTTGTTATTTCCCTTATGAAAATTGGCAGCGTTTTGGAGGAACCTTTGGTTTTGGTGTTTCCTTTCAGTACACTTGACGTATCTTGAAAGCCTCTTTGCTTTTGCTTGGAGTTTCTGTTTCAAAGTGTCCATATACACGTCGATGTGTTGTTTGTGATCAGGGTGTTTTGTGTTCGTACCAATTTTCCTATAAATTTTGCGTATATGTGATTTCAAGCGCCTTGAGGGTTTTCTGTTTCTCAGAATTCTGTGAGGCGACCGATTTCTGCTCTAATATTATCAATATCTCTCTCCAGTCGTTTTGCCATGGTGGTTTTCGGACACTTTTGGCTCAGCTTGAATCAGAGTTGTGGAGATTTGTTGTTTGTGAAGTCGAAGAACCGCTACTGCTCCACAGTAAATCAAAGTGTGAATCTTCTCCAAGGTGTTCTGGTCGGTATATTCTTCAAACACTGAATTCACGCTTGCTAGGATAATATCGGTGTTCTTGTTCGTCTTGAGTTTGGGCAGTTTAGGTCTTTTAGTTGGGTTACTACCACTGAATTCAGTTATTGCTCTGTTGAGTTCCGATCTTGCTAAATACATATATTCGTCCTGCTGATTCTGCTCAGGAGGGCGTTCCATGTTAATATTCGTTTCCGTGGCTTCGATGTTATCTGTAACACTTTCATTGACTCCAGCAGGTATACCGTTATGAGTATCATTTTCGCTTCTAAGTTCCATTATGACCTCTTCTCGTATGCTTTGCAGCGTTTCTGAAGAAAGTAGCCTGTTTTTAACGATTGTTCTTCTTTGATCCGAAATTCTCTGCTCGGATATGTGCTGTAATTCAGGATATTTTTCTACAAACGCAAGATGTAACGCGTATCTGTATGCTGTCATTTCCGATTCCAAGTTTGTAATCTTGTAATAGGAACGCATAATGAAGGAATTCATCTCTGGGGTCCACTTCATGCGTTTCCTAGGGAGTCCGGCTCTCGTGGTCGTAGGCATAATGGCTTGTGCCACCGTTGAAACATCAAGAGTCGGTTGGGAGGTATTGATTATTATTATTTATTATCGTGGACTTATGCACTATCTCAGCTAGTAGCTGGATATAATTTACCTTTCCCAGATTTAGCAATCAAAGGAATAGGCTCGATTACAATATACTTGACATAAATTTCCTAACTATCCTACATGTATTAAGAATTACAGCTTTTTGCATTTCTATATAGGTATTCTTATGCAATTCTAATTTCTTAAGGCTATCATGCAAAGTTTTGGGTATTAAACCAGTCGAGGATACGATGACAGGAACGATATCTATTTTGTCGAGGTGCCACATCTGCTTGATCTCAATAGCAAGGTCTGTGTATTTGGACTTTTCTCCTGGAACTTATTCAGCACGTTGTTATTATTTGGTATGGCGACATCCACCAGCATTGCTGTCTTGGCTCTCTTATCATACACCACTATTATTATTTATTATCGTGGACTTATGCACTATCTCAGCTAGTAGCTGGATATAATTTACCTTTCCCAGATTTAGCAATCAAAGGAATAGGCTCGATTACAATATACTTGACATAAATTTCCAAACTATCCTACATGTATTAAGAATTACAGCTTTTGCATTTCTATATAGGTATTCTTATGCAATTCTAATTTCTTAAGGCTATCATGCAAAGTTTTGGGTATTAAACCAGTCGAGGATACGATGACAGGAACGATATCTATTTTGTCGAGGTGCCACATCTGCTTGATCTCAATAGCAAGGTCTGTGTATTTGGACTTTTTCTCCTGGAACTTATTCAGCACGTTGTTATTATTTGGTATGGCGACATCCACCAGCATTGCTGTCTTGGCTCTCTTATCATACACCACTATTATTATTTATTATCGTGGACTTATGCACTATCTCAGCTAGTAGCTGGATATAATTTACCTTTCCCAGATTTAGCAATCAAAGGAATAGGCTCGATTACAATATACTTGACATAAATTTCCTAACTATCCTACATGTATTAAGAATTACAGCTTTTTGCATTTCTATATAGGTATTCTTATGCAATTCTAATTTCTTAAGGCTATCATGCAAAGTTTTGGGTATTAAACCAGTCGAGGATACGATGACAGGAACGATATCTATTTTGTCGAGGTGCCACATCTGCTTGATCTCAATAGCAAGGTCTGTGTATTTGGACTTTTCTCCTGGAACTTATTCAGCACGTTGTTATTATTTGGTATGGCGACATCCACCAGCATTGCTGTTTTGGCTCTCTTATCATACACCACTATGTCCGGCCTATTATTCGTCACCATTCTGTCAGTGATAATAGGCCTATCGTAGTATAATCTGATAGAGTCATTTTCCAATACGGGCGCTGGTTGATACTTGTAATATGGCTGGAATGTATTCAGAAGTCCGTACTTGTGTGCAAGTTTCTGATGGATAATGTTGCACACTTGATTATGCCTGTGAAGATAGTCTGTATTGGCCAGTTGTTCGCATCCGGACGTAATATGCTGTATCGTCTCCGATCTTATATGGCATTTTCTGCACCTATCTGTTTGTGATGTTCCGTCCTTCATAATAAATTTTTGTAGTTGTTTGTAGCGATCACTTGGTCTTGGATGGCCATAAGGAATCCTCTGTTTCCGCGAATAATTCTCCTTTCATCAACCATTTGTTGGAGGCTTCTTTGTCGATGTGTGGTTGATTAATCTCATGGGGATGTCGTCCATGCAATTCCTTTCTTGACCATTGCTCTTGTTTTTCAGTATCTGATAGGAATGGTAGATTCAGCAGGTCATCTCTGGTAGCAAGATTTAGAGGTGTATATCCCTTATCAGCCAACGATACCACTCTATGTAGGTCAGAAGTGAGAGCTTTTGCTGAGAAGAATTCTCTGAGATTTCTTATCTGTTCGGTGTGTAAATTGACAACATCTATTAATCCGCGTCCTCCTTCTTTCCGCTTCAAAGTTGTTCGTATCACAGACGATTTTGGATGATGATTGTTGTACTTTGTCAGCATCGTTCGGGTCTGCCTTTGAATATCATCTAGCTCCGTCTTAGTCCATCTGATTATTCCAAATGAGTAAAGCAACACTGGAATGGCGTAGGTGTTAATTGCCTTGACTAGATTCCCCGAGTTCAACATCGATTTCAGCACAGACTTCAGACGCTGACTGTATTCTGAACGAATCTTCTCCTTTGATTGTTTTTGGTCTAACAATCTGGCTTGTTGGTATCCCAGGTATTTGTATGTTTCGCCATCTCTCATGCACTGTATAATGTCACCGTTTGGAAGTTGTGTTTCACCATCTATGACTTTCCCTCTTTGAATGTTCAGGGTCTTACATTTTTCAATCCCGAATTTCATATGAACATCTGCCGAGAACTCACTGACAGTTTTCAGCAAATCATCCAATTGCTTCTTGTTCGAAGCATATAATTTGATGTCATCCATATACAGCAGGTGGGAGATTGTATGATAATTCCTTTCTGCTTTTATCCTAAATCCGTATCCAGTTCTATTGAGCATTGAGGACAATGGGTTCATTGCCAAACAGAACCATAGTGGACTCAAAGAGTCTCCTTGAAAAATTCCACGACGTATGGGTATCTCGTCGGTTTTAATTGATTTATTGTTCATGTTGACCTGCAGAGACGTGCGCCAGTGTGTCATTGTTGTCTTCAAGAACTCTACCAGGGCTGGGTGAATTTTGTATATCTGCAATACTTCAACAAGCCAAGAATGGGCGGTACTATCGAATGCTTTCAGATAATCGAGAAAAGCTGAATGAACATTGCGATGCCCTACGTGTGCCTGTTTCATTATCACAGAATCGATGATGAGTTGTTCCTTGCACCCGTGGTGTTTCTTTCTGCATCCTTTCTGCTCCTCTGCTAATATATTGTTGTCGTCAAGGTGTTGGTATATTCGATTGGATATGCATGAGGTGAGTATTTTGTAGAGTGTTGGCAGGCAAGTGATTGGCCTATATTGAGACGGATCCTGTGTTCTATCGCTCTTAGGTAGCATATATGTTAAGCCTTGCGTTAGGAAAGTGGGTGTTTTCTTGGGATGTTGAAGAACATACGTGAGCTGTTTCGCTAGGGCTCCATGGAGCTTATCAAACTTCTTGTACCAGTAGTTGTGGATATTATCTATACCTGTGGCCTTCCAATTGTTGGTCGCTCCAATTACTGTTGTAATTTCTTCCTCCGTTATTCCATCGAAGTCCATATGTCTGATATCGAGGCGTTCTCTTTCATTCGTGATCCATTCCGCATCTCTATTGTGTTCTTTGGGGTTCGACCATATTGATGACCAATAGTCGGTCAAGCACTGTGCGTCAGGTACTTCTCTGTTATTGTTGGTCGCAGTTTTGTTATTTCCTTATGAAAATTGGCAGCGTTTTGGAGGAACCTTTGGTTTTGGTGTTTCCTTTCAGTACACTTGACGTATCTTGAAAGCCTCTTTGCTTTTGCTTGGAGTTTCTGTTTCAAAGTGTCCATATACACGTCGATGTGTTGTTTGTGATCAGGGTGTTTTGTGTTCGTACCAATTTTTCTATAAATTTTGCGTATATGTGATTTCAAGCGCCTTGAGTGTTTTCTGTTTCTCAGGAATTCTGTGAGGCGACCGATTTCTGCTCTAATATTATCAATATCCTTCTCCAGTCGTTTTTGCCATGGTGGTTTTCTGACGCTTTTTGGCTCAGCTTGAATCAGAGTTGTGGAGATTTGTTGTTTGTGAAGTCGAAGAACCGCTACTGCTCCACAGTAAATCAAAGTGTGAATCTTCTCCAAGGTGTTCTGGTCGGTATATTCTTCAAACATTGAGTTTACACTTGCTAGGATGATATTGGTGTTCTTGTTCGTCTTGAGTTTGGGCAGTTTAGGTCTTTTAGTTGGGTTACTACCACTGAATTCAGTTATTGCTCTGTTGAGTTCTGATCTCGCTAAATACGTATATTCGTTCTGCTGATTCGGCTCAAGAGGGCGTTCCATGTTAATATTCGTTTCCGTGGCTTCGATGTTATCTGTAACACTTTCATTGACTCCAGCAGGTATACCGTTATGAGTATCATTTTCGCTTCTGAGTTCCATTATGACCTCTTCTCGTAAGCTTTGCAGCGTTTCTGAAGAAAGTAGCCTGTTTTTAACGATTGTTCTTCGTTGATCCGAAATTCTCTGCTCGCATATGTGCTGTAATTCAGGATATTTTTCTATGAACGCAAGATGTAACGCGTATCTGTATGCTGTCGTTTCCGATTCCAAGTTTGTAATCTTGTAATAGGAACGCATAATGAAGGTATTCATTTCTGGAGTCCACTTCATGCGTTTCCTAGGGAGTCCGGCTCTCGTGGTCGTAGGCATAATGGCTTGCGCCGCCGTTGAAACATCAAGAGTCGGTTGAGAGGTGTTGATGTTATTTCCCACTCGGTTTTGTGTTGCAGTATCCCTACTCGATATCACGCTGCTTCCGTCGCTAACCGAGGGAGACTGTGACTCACTTTCCGAACAAGACCCTCTTCCTAAATCTTGAACGCGACAAGAGGTTATGGTGGTACAATGTCGATTCACCCGTTTATTCCTTAGATTGTACATCATTGGATAGGTTGCATTTTATACCTACTGCCAGGTTCAGCTTGGGTACCTCGGGTTCGCTAAGCCCGTACTCAGAAACAATGTTCCTGAGCCCCTGAGGGTCTATTATTATTATTATTATTAAGGACGGTATCTTTTGGGTTTTTACAAAAATTATTGATCTCCAAACATTCCGACTGATTCATTTTTTTCTTGAGATATTAGTATCGCTGTCGTAAGTTTTGTGGATTTGATGTGTTCACATAGTGGAGATTTTTTGTCAAAAGATATATGTTCTCTAAATCTGAGTTCTACCTGTCTAACATATACTGGGTGATTCACCAGTGGCGCGGTGCCCTGTAGCTCTTACACTCTCGAAGATTTAATTTTTGTTCGAACGGTATTGTATTTAGAAATGAAATCAGCAATTTATTTAAAAGTAAACAGGGTATCCCAATTTTCTATAAAAACATATTGGGAGGTTTTTTCAGATTGGAAGACCTCTTCCTTGTTGAAGATTCAAGAGCGTCCTAAGCTCTGCTATAATGTCTTTAAGTAATACGTTTTGTATGTTGTTTCGTCACAATATTTTTATTTTCCGTAAATATTCATGAAAATAGGCTCTCACATCATCGCATACTCATTTGGCCAGACAGGATGAATATTTTCCTTTCGTTTTCTTATTGCCAAGGATAGCTTCATTGATGAATTGAAATAAATTATCCTCATTTTATACAGGATTGACACAAAAAATTATTGAATATTGTAATTTTAAAATATCATATATTGATTTTTTCAAATGGAACATCCTGTATTTTATAATTCATGTCAACGCATAAAATATTGTGCCAATTGTGCCATATTTTTGCAGAAATAACCTTATCTTCATTTCGAAATGAAAAATTAACTAAAATAATAAAATCAGAGGTTGCGAAAGAAGAGTTTATCAGTACATTTCATTATATTTGATTAGAGAAATGGAGATATTTCAAGTAAGACGTGTATAAAATACGTAATAGATTGGTTTTTGGTGAGATCATCTACAATATATTAAACTGTTTCAATAAGTGATCGAAATGTTGCCCGTTTCTTTGTAGACACTACTCAATCCTTCTGAGGAAAGACCGTTGAACTCTCGACAACATTTGCGGGTTAACTGACTGAAAGGCGTCGACTATTCTCTGTCTCATGTACAATTGTATTGTAGGAGGAATCTGGTAAACGATTTCCTTAATATAAACCCACAAGAAAAAATCTAGACTTGTTAGGCCCGGAGACCTAACTGGCCATCTACAGGACTACCACGTCCTATCCATTTTGTTGAATACATGATTCAAATGCTCTCTAACCTGATGTGAGTAGTGTGCCGGCGCTCCATCCTGTTGAAACCACAAATATTGTCTTATATGCTCTGGTATATCGGCAAATTACATTGGTAGATGATTTTGCAGAAAATCCAAATACATTTCACTATTGAGTTTCCCGTCGAAAAAGTGCGGCCCAATTACATATTAATCTACTATAGCGGCCCAAACATTCAAGGACCAACGATGCTGGTGATCTATTTGTCTCATGATGTGTCGATTTTCTGTGGCGTAATAATGAAAGTTGTGTCTGTGGAAAGTTGCCTCGTCCGAGAAAAGATCTCTGCTAAACATATTTGGATTTTCCGCTACTTTGTCGCTTGCACAATTGCCAAAATTTATTCGATTTTCATAGTCTTGATTGTTCAGTTCCTGGTGGAGCTGTACATGATATGCATGAAATTTATTCACTTTCAAGATTCTCTGGACGGAGGTTTGACTTATATCTGTTAACAGAGAAATCTCTCTTTGGCTTTTATATGGGTCTTCTGTTACTGTCAACAAAACTGATAACTTGTTGTCTTCAGCTATAGCAGTTTTCGGTTTTTCATGTTTTGTAAGCGATATAACCCGTTTCGATAAATCTCAGTAAAAGTTTCAAAAAAGCATCTTGCATCAGGATGCCTCCTATAAGGAAACATTAGTGCATAAACTTTACTTGCCAACAAAATAAATCTATCACACTCACCCAGAATAAAAATCATATCAACAATTTCCTCTTTGGAGAACTTGGGAGTCAATTGAGAAAATTGGGTTCAAACCTCACTTTAACAATGTTTAATAATGAAACACTGATAGGTTCACCAAGTAAAATGCAGAATATGATATGTTCGGACACATGACAGAAAGCAAAATAAAAAAAAATGTCAACACATACCTCGATTAACGTTCTAATTATCTTGATTTTATCATTCGTTAAAAGCATTATCTTGTTTAGGTTTCTGTGCGAATGATGATGCATGTTGATGAGTTTGATACGGTTTGTTGAATTTTCATCAAACATTTTTACAAATAATCGAATATTTCGAAAATGATCGAAGGTAAAGATAAGGTTACTTCTGCAAAATTTAGCACAATATTTTATGCGTTGACATGAATAATAAAATACAGAGTATTTCATTTGAAAAATCAAGATTGATATTTTAAAGTTACAATATTCAATAATTATTTTGAGTCACTCCTGTATAAAATGAGGATAATCTATTTCAATTCATAAATAGAGCTTTCCTTGGGCAATAAGACAACGGAAGGAAAAAAGTATTCATACTCTCTGGTCAAAGGAGCATGCGATGCTGTGTGAGCCTATTTTCATGAATTTTTACGGAAAAAAAATATTGTGACGAAACTACTCACCTAAAAAACGTATTACTTAAAGACATTATAGTAGAGTTTAGGCCGCTCCTGAATCTTGAACAAACAAGTTGTTTTCCAATCTGAAAAAAACACCCAAGATTTTTTTATAGAAAATTGGGATACCCTGTTCACTGCAAAATAAATTGCTAAAATAGATTCTTACTTTCTGAATACAGTACCGTTCTAACCACAATGAAATCTTCAAGAGTGTACGAGCTACAGAGCAGAGCGTAGCGCCACTGGTGAATCACCAGTATATGCAACCGAAAACAATCAGATATTATACCATCGACCACAACTTGTATTGATCTATTCGAATGAAAACTACTTATCCAACCCCGCAATTTTCGAGAAGCCCATATGCAGCAAGTTTATTCAACAAGGCTGAATGCCAAACCCTGTCGAAGGCTTTAGAGATGTTTAGGGCTATTGCTCTAGATTACCCGTGCTTTTCCATCGTTGATGTACGTACATGAGTGACGTTGGCGAGCAGATCTCCTCTCGATCTTTGGCTGCAAAAATCATACTGACGGTCGTTAATAATTACATGCAACTCATCATTTATGACTTTCTCTATCACTTTGGTCATAATGGAAAGAAGTGCAACACAGTTGTGGGGTAAGGACTTCTTTTCTTCCTTTGGGATCGGTTGAATTCTCGATCTTTTTCAGCTGCTCGGAAAAGTCTGGCTTTCATAAGAAATCTCAAACAGACGGTTAAGAATGGGTGCCAGTTTAGGGGCACACTTTCTCAGGACGATTGGCGGTATTTCGTCTAGACCAACTCCCTTCTTGCAGTTCAGCTGCTCGAGTGCCCGTCTCACAGTGCGGACTCTGAACTCGATTTCTGCCACGAAATAATTCGTAGGTGGAATGTTTGGTGGTATTGCGTTAGATGAAGCTAGCACAGAATTCTTTAAGAATAAGAGAGCAAAGAAATCGGCTTCCTCTTCCGGAGATGATGCTATACTTCCGTCTTCTCTAACAAGAGGCGAAAACGCAGATTTGCAGAAATTGGCACTAACCGTCTTCGGTATAGATCAGAATTGTCTTGTCCCGCTTGCCTGTCCAAGGAGTTTATTAGTTACCCCTTCGTTGAAATTGGCCTTTGCTCTGTAGTTGTCAGTTGCTTACATTCCGTATTCGTACGAAGGTTGTTCTTGTTTCCTCTGTTGGATTCATCTTCCATGACTTGTAAGCTCTGCTCTTGGCTGCAGTGACTCTTTAGCAGTCTTTGTTGAACCATGGCTTTCGTGCTGTTGTTCTTTTCAAGGAATGAGGGATGTAGAGATCCATTCCTGAATGAATGATTTTTGTTACAAATTCAGTGCACACATTGATGTCAGGATCTGAAAGGCAAACATCACTGAATGGGAAGCACGAAAAGAATTCACGCAGCTCTTCCCAATTAGCATGGTTATAGCGCCAAATGCGTCTGGGTGGTTTGGTTTCTTGGTTTAGCTGCAGCACAATGGTTCCAGTAGAATACATAAGGTTGTGGTCTGAGTTGCCTAGTGGTGCTGAGACCTCCACTCTAAAATCATCTGGATCTGAAATCAAAAAGAGATCCAAGGTGTTTGGGAAGTCGGTTGAGTGATCAGGTATTCTTGTCGGTTCGTCGAATAGCTGCGTTAGATAATGGCTGATTGCAAAAGTATCAGTCTTTTCGTTTCATCTGTTCTATTGGAGTGGCGGAGCCAGTTAGAGTTGTGAACGTTGAAGTCACCCAGCACAATGACCTCAGCTGCCGAATGATATGTCTGAATCGAATCCACCTTATAATGATAGCCATCAAATAAAAGGAATATGTTTTTGTTGGTAATATGAATGTTGAAGGGACTCTGTATGAACTTGCAGTGAATATCCACAAGGTGAATCAACAGAAACGTTAAGGGTCAATCCATTCGAACCCTTGCGTGAGCACATATTGCTAATTAATATTATTCTATCATTGGAAACTCTCCTACATTGACGAACCGTGATTAGGAATGAGTTCATTATTATATTAACACATCGTTTCATATCTTGATTATCCTCATCTTTGGTTTCTTTCTGTAGAATAGGAAGAACATTGATACTATGCAGTTGAGTTCAATCGAATTCGAGAAAGAAATACATGTAAACCACTAACCTAACCTGACCTTTTTAGACGAATTCACACTTTTAAAAGCCGCATATCTCTCAGGTTATATTTCATTAACCGTCTGACCTTCCGGGAAGAATTCCGAATGCACAACAACGCGATAATTGAAGAGAATAGTCAACATTACTTTGCTCTTTGGCGTGGTATTTTGGTTTCGGATCAGTTGGATGTCGCCATTCCTAAGCTTATTGACTGGTTTGTATGTCGAACTCGTGAACCTGTCTCCTCGACAGGCACAATGCGTTTTATGAATGTGGGGTCGAAAGTGACTCGTTCCAGCATATCTCCAGCGACCTTTATGCGATTTTAATCATTTAAAATGGTACGAATTGATTTGTGAGACACAGTTCACTGTTAATCTCACTTAAACTTAAATGACAATTTTTAATTACCAGTTTCTTCAATTCATCGATGTTAACCTCAGGTGAAGATGAAATCTTCCACCACATCTCGGCCGCTGTTGAACAGTGCACCACTCATATCCACGTGTTTCTGATGAAGTCGATTCACCGTAAGCCTTCTGTTATACTTTCAGCGATTCGGAACATGAAATTCCATTACCAATAGAAAATTTGGGACAAATTTTTTGTTCGATATTTTATCCATCATAGTCACAAAACACACTTGTGACAACTGACTAAATCATGCAGTGTAAACAAACTAAATGACATATCAACTTTAAACTCCGGGTATTGAAAACACTCGTGCCAACTTAACAACAAGAGAAATTTTGACATTCTTTCAAGCAGATTTTTTAAATAATCCATTAACGGTACTTTTTTAACAGAATGTTTGTCGTAGTATCCCTATGAAATAAATGCGATTTTCGAATAATTAGGTGGAACGAATGATTCTCTGCAACATTAAACGGAGTGAAATTCGCATGACGGGGGATATTTCAATGCTGAAATAAAATTCAGCTGCGAACTACTCATGATAAATCTAATCCCATCATTCTAATGGCATCAACTTGATTATCATACTCAGCATATGCTCACAACTCGAAATTTCTCACTAGGTGTTAGTCGAGCTGAAATTTGTTGAACATGCAACGCTATGATTTATAGTGACAGTTTGAATTAATTTATTCTATATATTCTTAACCTACTGAATATCATTTTGACGTGAAACGTCTTCAAAATCACATTAAAACGCGTACTTGAACAAAAAAATGAGCCGTAATGAAGAGATCTATATCGTTTCATACTGACTAAAGTGCCATCATTTTTCAGATAGCCAAGTTGGTTTTTTGAGCATAAACATGTCTATTCATTGGATTGTCATTTTTTTAAACTCATTTCGTTCAGAAAGGTCTATCACAAATATTTCTAGTGAAATATCTTCTCTTGTTATCAATTCACAGCTTATACGGCTTGAAAAAGGGTGTTGGCTCGATCAAAAACTGGTTGCAGCTATAATCTTAGAATCAAGAAGACAGATTTCATTGACCTTTTCTACTGTTTTCGTTCGAATTACCTTTGTACTCTCTAGTTTCAAGATAATTCACCCAAAACAAATTCAAATATCTTTTTGGTCACCAGGCTCAAGTTTTACTAAATATGGAGAAATGAAATATTTTCGAAAACTGAGAGATAATTAAAATATTACAATGTCATTCATACTTGAAATAACAGACGAAAGGAGTGGGGAGGGAAGGAAATCAGGCTGGTATTCATTGATAAAGTATGGTTAGGAGCTGATGAGATTTCTACAAATTCCAATATATATTATATACAGGGTGCTTCAACGAAAACTAAACAGAGGCTATATCTACCAAGATATTCATTTCTTATCAGAATGCAAAAACAGGTCCATTTTTGTTTTTAGAGGGGCATCTCTTGGGGTAAAAAACTTGCCTTAAATATTGACCCCCTAAGCGGGGGTTGCAATCCTTGAACATTTTGAATAGAGAAGATGGGTCGAGTGATGACTCAAAATAAAGGTGGAATCTTTGTCTACATCGCCTTGGACGAATTTCCATTTTTAATTGAAAACTGTGAAAGATACAGGGTGAGCAATGAAAGATAAGGACGACTATTTCCCTGAGACTAATCAAGTTTCAGTGAAGTAAAATGAAACAGATCCATGCTGTTTTGATCATCCTTGAAAATTTGGAAGAGGAAAGATGGGTCGAATGATACCTCGAAAGAAAGGTATCATCTTCACCTGCATTCCCGTGAAAGAATTTTCATTTTTGATCGAAAACTGTAGAAGATACAGAGTGAGCTACTGAAAAATAGAGGAGACTATCTATCGTCCTGAGCTATACAAGTATTAGTGCAGAAAATGGAACAAATTAATTCCAGATAAAAAGTCTGTCATCTTTGATCTATATGAATCTATTTCAGTTTTTCGCACTAATACTCCAATAGTCTTGGGGCGATAGTCTTTTTTATTTTTAAGTGGCTCAATCTGTATCTTCTACAGTTTTCAATCAAAAATGAAAATTATTTCACGGGAATGCAGAAAAGATAATGCCTTTCTTTCGAGTT
This sequence comes from Cryptolaemus montrouzieri, assembly GCA_013387265.2. Classification (NCBI taxonomy): domain Eukaryota; kingdom Metazoa; phylum Arthropoda; class Insecta; order Coleoptera; family Coccinellidae; genus Cryptolaemus; species Cryptolaemus montrouzieri. Next base: position 51,390,868 of record JABFTP020000001.1, on the reverse strand, counting down.
ATCACTCGACCCATCTACCCCCTTACAAATTTTCAAGGGTTGTGACCCCTGCTCCACGTGTTTAAATTCTAGATGAGGATGGTACTTAATGATGACTGTCATTGATCAGCATGGATCTGTTCCATTTTACCTCACTGAAACTTGAATAGTCTCAGGGAAATAGTCCTCCCTATCTTTCAGTTGCTCACCCTGTATCTTTTACAGTTTCCAATTAAAAATGAAAATTCGTTCAGAGCAATGTAGACAAAGATACCACGTTTCTTTTGAGTCATCATTCGACCCATCTTCTTTATTCAAAATGTTCAAGGATTGCAACCCCCGCTTAGGGGGTTGATATTTCAGGCAAGCATTGTACCCCAAAAGATGTAACCTTTGAATCAAAAAATGACCTGTATTTGCGTTTTGATCAGAAATGAATATCTTGGTAAATATAGCCTCTGTTTATTTTTCGTTGAAGCACTCGGTATATTATAGACCTGATCAAGTTTCTTATCGAAAAATATATATTTTCGAGATATTTTTTTATGGAATTAGTTTGGTAGATTTTATTATCTGGATGAATTGATATGCATATATAATTTTAGATCTGCTTCCATAGTTAGAGATTATTATTATCCTTGTACAACAAACACTATGTCGTCTGAGTACTCTAGTTTATACAAGTATATTGGGTTCAGACAAATCAGCAGTCTGTTGACCAGTGATTCCAAACATGCACTACTTTCCTTGTTCTCGTTTCACTTTCAACGAGGAGCCTTAACCAGAGTTTAAAAATGAGTAAACTACAGGACTCTAGCAGAGTAAAGCTCAGATAAAAAACGTTTATTCAATGATTGTTCGCTTTTACAAATTTATGTTCATTCACTTGTTTTTTTGCCCCTTCGGACTAACCCTCCCGGCTGGCAATGCAATGCCGTGAGGGGGCGAGTGGTGTATCCACTAAACCTCACTCCTCTTTTCATGCTTGTGGTTCAACGCCTCTGGAATCAGGTATTCTACCCATGCTTCAGGGACGTTTCCGTATCCATGCAATTTTCTCTATTCCTCGTTTTCCCTATCCTCTCTGTCCTTCCTCTGCATTATTTTGGTTATGTATTTGTGATGCATATTATATGTGTGCGCATTTTTCACCATCTTCCCTATCATTCTCTCCAGGTTCAGTAAGTAGCATATATCTTGCGTAACCTCCTTCCTCTCATCCTGCCATCGCCTGCATACTTGATAAACAAGTTCAGGGGTGTCTGGGACCTTGCAGTCCCTACATATATCGTCTTTTGTTTTTCTAATTCTCTTTGTAGACGTTCTGAAGGAGACGTGTCCTATCAGGAACTATGTCATGTAATGGTTCGTTTTTGTGTGTTTACAGTTGATCCATTCTTCAAGATTCTTGATGAATTTCTTTGTCCATGTAGCGCTTTTCCATCCTTATCCCATTTCTCCTACTATTTTTCATGGTTCTTTTCTGGTCATCGTTCTGTTGCCACTCAGTTTTCCCCTATGGTGTACAAGAAACACCTTTCCGCCACCATGAGTTTTACTGGTGGGAAACCCGCGATCACTTGCAATGCCTCTGCGGAGACCATGCGATACACTGACGTGACTCTTAGTAGGCATTTTCTCTGCACTGATATCAGCTTTTTCGGTTTTATGGAATTCCGCCATACCGGTGCCGCATATAAGATAATGCTATGGTTTATACCCCTCAGGATTCTCCTTTTATTATTCTGGCCCACCCATGTTTGGCATTATCTTTGACATTGAAGTAATTTTCTCCATTGCCTTCTTTGCTGCGTAATCTATGTGCTTTGAGAAGGTGAGTTTCTTTTGCAGTATTACTCCTAGATATTTTATTCATTATATTGGGTTTACGTATCGTTCATCACTTTGATCTTTAGGTTTCCTGTGTCCCTTGGTCCTTTGCTACTAACAGTTCGGTTTTTGCAGCAGCTACTTGTAGTCCTTTTTCTTCTAGCCACCATTTAGCCCTTCTAAAAGTATCTTCAGTATTATCCCTTATCTCCTCTTTGTTTTTTTCCCCTCGATCACGAAGGACAAATTATCTGCGTGTGCAATTGACGTATTTCACGTTCCATTGGGTGGGTCAAAGTATTGAACCGTGCGGCAACCGCCCTTTCGCGTTTATGTGTGGTGGCATTTCTGAAGTCTATGCATATGATGAAGCACCACTTTCCTCTACTATTTTCTACAGCTTTCTTCACTTCTTTAAGGGTCGTAGTTTTGAATTTCCGATATTATTTCTTTGTCCTTCAGTTCTGAAATCTGCTGAGAATTAGCCATTCAAAAAGTTTCCTTTTGTGTTTATCATGCAAATCGGCCTTTAGCTCGATAGGAGATTTTGGTCTTTTCATTTTTTGGCAGCAGCACGACTTTAGCAACCTTCTATTCTTTTGGGAACGTTTGTCTTACTAAAAGGTTATTGAACATAGGCAGTAATTTTCCGGGATAGATTTCCAAGCGATTTCGAGCGCCCTCACCGTGATTCTGTTCGGTCCCGGTGCTCTCTCGATTTTCATACTTTCTACAGCGGTTCTTAGCTCATCCTTATCGAAAAGCTCAGTTTCATGTGGGCTTCCTGTGCTTCTTCTCATTTTTCTAAGGACCAGGGGGAGAGGCTCTTGCAAGATCTCTCTTCTTTCTGCAGTTGTCACTTTGTATTGGGTTTTCCCTCTCATAAATTCTCTTGTTGCAATACGGTATCTCTCTTTCCATATGTCCTCATCCAGTATTTGCACAAGGTCCTTCCATTTCTCTTTTTCTGCATCTAGAATCTTTTTCTTCTTTTTCTAGTTTTGCAGCATTCCTTTCTAGTGCACTCTATTCCCGAGTTCCACCAATACGGTTGAGTGTCCCTGTTTGGAGAGGATACTTCTTCTGTTGCTCTCTTGTGTACCTTCAGCATCAGTTAGTATGCATTCTTTTGATTTTCTTCATCTTCTCCCAGAGCTGCTCTAAATTTTTCCTTATCAAATTTATATTCCACGTGTTTGAACCCTCTGTTCAAACGTATAGTGTTATCGAAAGTGACTTTCCATCCTTCATTTTCTTTATTGTCCTACACTCCAAAAGTTACGTCTATATGCGTATATATATTTATATATATATATATATATATATATATATATATATATATATATATATATATATATATATATATATATATATATATATATATATATATATATATATATATATATATATATATATATATATATATATATATATATATATATATATATATATATATATATATATATATATATATATATATATATATATATATATATATATATATATATATATATATATATATATATATATATATATATATATATATATATATATATATAGCCATACATTTGAAAGAGGCGCCTCAAATACGCACATAGACGTAACTTTATGGAGTGTAGGACAATAAAGAAAATAAAGGGATGGAAAGTCACTGATAACATTTATACGTTTGAACAGAGGGTTCAAACACGTGGAATATAAATTTGATAAGGAAAAATTTAGAGCAGCTCTGGGAGAAGATGAAGAAAATCAAAAGAATGCATACTAACTGATGCTGAAGGTACACAAGAGAGCAACAGAAGAAGTATCCTCTCCAAACAGGATATATATATATATATATATATATATATATATATATATATATATATATATATATAGCAGAAACTTATATTTCGGCAACATTTTGTACCATCATCAGAAACTGTAAAAAGACACAAACTGTAGATAGATAGACATCAAACTAAAATAAGAATACACTTACAGCTATGCAAAATTCAATAAATTGAGATACCGAAAGGGCATAGATCACACCATACATACTATCATATTTTTGATGGCAATTCACAATTATTTCATTATTTTACAGAACAGAGGAGCACACATCGAAACAGAAAAAGTTCAGATATAACCACACATTTTACTTGAGTTGTCATCTTGACTGAGAGATCGAGAACAGCACCAAATTTGTTCTGCCTGCTCTGACCGTCGAGTATATTGATGGACACCTATTCTTGAATTCGATAATAATGATTGGGATGTTTGTATTCTGTCAAATCCAAGTATGTATGAGTACGTGTTGCTGAATTTTTTTATATCAGTGTCTTTTCATTAATTGAGGGACCCAGTGATTCGTTAATATGGCACATTTCCAAAAACGCTCTGTTCTTGTCTCTTTTGTGGCAGTCCAATATTTTTTTTCTCGTACTTCATAACATGTCCTTTTGAATGCACATGTCTGGCCAGAGCACATTTCTCCGGATGCAACCTGGAGTCACTACGGTGTTGAGTAAGACGTTTATCTAAGTGCTGTATTGTTTGGCCAATGTATGCTGCATTGCAGCTACTACAAGGAATATGGTAAATGACATACTACCGTTTTTTTAAAGGCATGGGATCTTTCAGTTTTGAAAACAGCCATGTATTAGTTTTCAGAATGCTGTAGGTCACCTGAATGTTGTCATCTTTCTAGAAAGTCTTGGAAATTTTGTTAGTGATTGATATGGCTGGGGTTATTCTCATCTGAGAGAGATTAAGGAACATTATTCAGCAAGGCTCTTGTTAGGCAATTCGGATAGCCATTTTTCGACAAAAATTTTTGAGAATCTGTTTTTTGGCTAGGGCCTCATAGATGGATGTGTGACGTCACTTATTCTCTGATTCATAGCAATGACGAAGTTCATTTTAGTTTTTCTTGTGTGATAGGAATGAAAATTTGAGTACTTTCCTGAAATCGAAAGCTTTTGGTACCAGTCAGTTATTTCCTGTCCTGATAAGGCAAACATCGAGAAAAGGCACATGTCTCTCGCTCGACCGTGAATTTGATGGGATTCTTATGCACCCCATTGAACCTTTTATTTATATCATCTATGTTATTTCATGGAACTGCCAATATCAAGTCATCCACATACTAATAGAATGAAGGAAATTACACCTCGGTTTTAGATTTAACAATTTTAATGATTCTTGTCATCACGATGTTGGCTAAAATGGGACTTGATGCGCTACCCATTGGACAGTCATGTTTTTGATTGTAGCAGTTGTTATTGTAAATGAAATTGATGGAATTAAAGAGCAGTGCAACGATAGATAGAAATTCTGACCTTGGTATTTTGTGTTACTCCTGATCCTGTCCCACCTCTTCAAGAATTATCAGTACTTTTTCTAATGTAGTATTGGTGAACAGCGAAACAGCATTCAGGAATATTATTTTATATTCCTCCGGCAACACTATGTCCTGAATAAGTTCCACAAAAGTTCTGGAATCCTCTCCATCTCAATATATTTGCCACGAACGTATTCATATTGGTGGTAGGCGAGTCTACAGTAGAAACAATTGGTCTGCCTGAGAAGTCTTCTTTGTAAACCTTCACCGAAATGTAAAATTTTGTTGGGTTCGCTGTATAGGTATTAAGATATTTTTTCTCTTCTTGTGTGATGTATTTGTTTTTATGGAGTTCTTTTGACTTTTCATTATTTTCTTTCATTATTTTGTTTGTGGGGTTAAAAAGTGAGAATTCATAAGACTTTTTGTCATTTAGGAGTTCCATCACCTTGTCGTTATAGTCCGTCTTGCTTAGGACAACAGTGACATTGCCTTTGACGGAATTGCACACAACCAATTCTGGCTGAGCCGAAAGAAAACGTCTAGCTTCAAGGATCAAAGCGTTTGCCACAAACGCTACATTTTCATTTAACATAATCTTCATTCAAGTACCAGTTTTACAACTTTTAACTTTACATCTCTTTGATTGATCGAAATTTGAACAATTTTAGGCTTCTAAGTCGTGATCTGAGGGATCTGAATGTAACCTAAGGTAATTAATTTAAGTACAATTCATTTTCGTCCTAGTGACGACGGTCTTAGCATACTTAATCTACAAGATTCTTAAGCTAATCCGGGTCTTCTCGAAGCCCCATCTTGGGCCTCTTGTATTTTCTCGGTTCGTCTACCTCGTAGTCTTCTAGGGTGTTCACCAATGGATTTGGGTGATCGTCAACTGCTTGAAAAGCTTTCACCGCTGTCTCTCCGATGAACTCCATCACACTCGGCATCCGCAGATCTCGATGTATCTGGGAGTTTCGCACGTACCATGGGGCGTCCACGGTCATCCTCAATGCCTTGTTTTGCACGACTTGGAGTTTCCGGATATGACATGCCGCTGCTTGTCCGAAGACTGTTGACGCGTAGGTCATCATGGGCCTGATGATGGTCTTGTAGAGCTTCAGCTTGTTCGCTGCGCTCAGGTTGCTCCGCCTGTTCATCAGGGGGAACAGGAAGGTTTGGGCTGCCTTGCTCGTGCAGTCTTCGACATGTTCACGCCATATCAGCCGCCGGTCGAGTGTGACTCCCAGGTATTTGGCCCTGTTAACCCACGAAATAGGTTGTCCTTTCATGGTGATCTGCTCCTCGCAGCTACGTCTTCTTCTGGACAGATAGAGTGCCGAGCTCTTCTCTGGGTTGATGGTGATCAGCCTGTTGGTAAACCATTCCTCCAATTGGTATGCGGCCTCTTGGAGTCTTCTGGTTATCGTGTGTGGGTCTGTCGATCTGGTCATTATGGCCGTGTCGTCCGAGTAGAGGGCTAAGCTCGTGGTTGGGGTCTTCGGGACGTCCGAAGTGTAGATATTAAACAGCAACGGCGCTAGTAGTGATCCTTGTGGTACTCCTGCTTCCATCCTCCTGGTGAAAGAGCGGGTGTCTCCTATTCGTACCACGAAAGGTCTATTTCTCAGGTATGACTGGACCAAGCGCACCAGGGCAGGTGAGAATATTCTTTTCAACACCTTGAAGAGCAGACCTCCATGCCAGGACCTTTGCGCTGTCAAAAAATGTACATATATATATATATATATATATATATATATATATATATATATATATATATATATTATATATATATTATTATATATATTATATCATATATAATTATCGATTTTTTGTTTATGAAAACACAACTCCTGATGTTCGTATGACTTTTACTATTTGTGTTTTGATTTTGTTGTATCTGGGGCTGACTTACTTACGCACCATTAGGCATCAACGTGATGATACAAAGACACACACAGAAAACTTCGCCTTACATAGATAAATTGAACTATAAATATATTGTGCTTATAAGGGCGGAGTTTAACTTGAATTTGCAATGCGTTCTAAGTGTATACAGTTTTCTGATTTTCAGAATAACATAAACATCTAATGATAGGCTTAAATTACATTATAGTTATCTTGAAGTAAGTGCGATTTCATCTTGATGATCGATTATTTCATTTGAAAGATCTTGGATCGATTAGGGAATTCCCGCAGGCAGGGACGGGAATTTCTTCTTCACCTTTTTACAGAGAACACGACGCAGGAGACACCAAGAAGACACCCGAGCTTTTTGATTCGGTCAGTGCAATGTGCGGAGGGCGTATGCAGATTGGAGTTTACTTAATTGTTGTGATATAAGTGAAGATCAATTTGATTATAGAGAAAATTGGATGGAAATAATGAATGAAGACGAAAGATTGCTCAAACGTGCCTCAAACTTCCTTCGGAAACTGTTTGATGTTGTTAGACAGAGCAAAGCTCTATAGCAAGTAATAAGACGAATAAAACATTTATAGGTATGGGGCAGCGTTTGTGGTCTACTACTCCTGGGGTTTCTCTTACGTGGGCATAGATAAGTTGCTGTGTTCCTTAATTTTCTCAAGATATAATTGACGTCATCGTTTCAGTTTAGAAATTGATCGAAGTAATGGCTGAATAGTCGATGCTCTCCCAGAGATCAAGGTTTTCGCCTCAAATGCATAGGCGAACTTCGATCTAGGAAAGTTCTAAAACGTTCGAGTAATTTGGATCATATGTTCTTTCGATTAGCTCATCATATAGATAAAGAAGGTATAATATTAGGAATAGAAATGAACCTTGGGGCAACCCTACTAGAGATGTCAATACAGTGAACTTGGATTGATCTAGTTTACGGAGACTAGGCGTTCCTCAAGTAAGGTATTATCAGTCTGGCGAAATATGAAGTTAGGCCACTAGTTCCCAACTTCCCAGCAAGCTCAGCGTGCTAGACTCGATCAAAAGCCCGAAGGATATCGACGAGTATTGTTAGTTTACAATTTCTGGCATTAATTTCTCTAGGCACTGTGTAGTTTCAATATATTTTGCGTTGAGTAAACTGATCGGATCCATGTTGATTATCAGATATTATTTTGTTATGTTCTAAAAGTATTGTTCGATAACAACATTGATCTGTAATTGTCGGTTAGTTTGAAATCCATATTCTGTTTGGGAATAATAACTGACACCACTCGTTTCCATGCTGAATAAAAAAAAGAGTAAATCGCGAATACTTCAGGTTCATTTAATAAGCCTACAATAGTTATAAGCTTGCGAATGAGTTTTATGGAAATTATTTCATTGGTATTTGAATGAATCTCAAATAACTAAATAAAAGTTGACTTTTATAGACACAGATAAATATAATATTGCAGGGCCCTACATCAGAAAATTGAAGCTTTATATATTTCCCGAACAGAATGCGAATATTGGATCTTGCAAAATCCCCTATTTTCAGTGAAATCTCCTACTCTTGCACTACGGAATTTTTGTTCACGTTTGAAAATTATCAATGTGAAAAAAGCATATTCTCTTGGAAGTTTCTTCAATTCGACACCATTATTTTCCTAGCAGGGATCAGAAGGTTCATTTCAATCTTAGACATAAGCTCGTATTCTCAACCGCATTCATCTTAACCCTCTTGAAGGCTTTGTTGTATGAGAATGATTTCGTCGCTTTTTAAATTGATTTTCTTTTTCCCTTTTTCATGCAAAAGTTTCTTGTTGTCCTAAGATACCTTGAGAAATATGATAAACAAGAAATTTTCCGGAAACTGAATTATTATTATTTGAAACAAAAGTATAAAGCAGTGAAAATTTACTGTTCACTCTATTTAACACAATCCCCAGATCGTTGTTCCAAATTCAGAGACAAAATGGTTACAGGTGAAATATTAATCACTTGAAAAAATGCTCGAACTGGTGTGGTAGTCAACAGCCACAAAAGGAGGAAGCAGTCATCACGCAGAACACACAATGTGAGAATTAGATCACATTTAGAAATAGAACTTTGACATATCGAGTGTTCCGTGAAGAAGGCGCCAAACTATATCTCCTACAAGTTTTGAACCTTAAGATGGATAGAGATTTTACATGAGATCTACAGTATCTGTCTATTTCTATGGACAATTCTTGAACTCTTTTAAGATGTATAGAGGTTGTGGATGAAATCCAAAATCTCTATCCATCTTAAAAAGGTTCAAAACTTGTAATCTAACTATGTCTAGGGTCGTCTTTACGACAATGCAGGGTAAGTGACGAGATTCTCATTATTATTATGTTCATTTGAGTACCTATTCTGATGTGTCTCTTAAAGTGAAATAGCTGTTGCGATGTTCGTTTTTTGTTAAGTTGCTACTATTGACTACTATTTGCTAAAAACTTGGGAGTTGTTTTGATATTTAGAGACACAGATTTCTTACTCATAAAGATTGCACATATACTGCAAAAACTCATTTTCAATATTACACAATTAATAAAGATTAAACCAACGAAAATATACCAAATTTCGCATCACAATCGATCACCGCAAAAATAGGTGGAATTTCTCATGCAACAACTTTGAAAAGAGGTAATATCTGATACAATACCTTTATTTCTGTAATAAATGTAATGAGTAGGCCGTTGGAAGACAACATAATCGTGTATTTCAAATACTACATTCTTGAGTGCACTATTTCGCCTTATTAAGCAATCGAAATACTTATACTTTTCATTATACAGGGTGTTACATAATAGTATGTCACATATTAAGGGGTTAAATTTATGTGCAATTTAAAAAGAAATTCATATAAACATAGGTCCGCGAAAGCTTCTTCTCTAAGTTACAGGGTGTTGAAATTTTCGGAAAAATTGTTTTCTTCTTCGAAACTCCTGCAGTTTTTGAGATATTCAGCCCAAATTTAGAATGCAAGCTATTTCTCACAGCCTCTATCATTACACGTCCTAAATTTCAACCAGAATCTACAAGGTATTTTCTTTCACGGAGCCATGTCTTCTTTTGCCCTTTCAAACTATTTTGCAGTACGCCACTGATCAACATACAATTTAGAAACTTTTTTGACACCTGTAATCTTTTCTTTATCTCCGACCGTTCTCGAGCAAAAAATTATTAAACGATTGTATGCACTCGCTGAATTAAAAGCACTTTTAATTGAAAAAATGACTAGTAGGCTTTGATTTTTTTCATTTATTTATTTATTTTGACAGTTGCTGAAATTGAACCAGTGTCTGCTCGAATTGTTCATTAAATTAACGATTAGTTTTAAGGCTTTTGAAGTTATTGCTGTAAGAAAAAATGGCTAATTTTACTAACGCCGAATTGGCTGATATCCATTACATGTACGGTCAGGCTGACGGTAACACAACAGAAGCTAGACGATTATATCAGGTGCGCTTTCCAAATCGAGCAACACCAGACAAGCGAACATTTTCAAATATCCACAGAAGGTTGAGGGAAACTGGTACTTTTACTGAAAATAATCATTTAAAAGGTGCAACTCAAACTATGAGAACTCCAGATAGTGAGGAAGCAGTTTTGAATTGTATTGATTTGAATCCTCATCTGAGTACTAGAAAAATTGGAAATCAGTTGAATATGTCACATGTTCTAGTTTGGAGAATTCTCCACGACTTTTTAGTGTACCCGTTTCATATTCAACGCGTCCAAACTCTACTTCCCCGAGATTTTCCTTCAAGACTGAATTTCTGCCGATGGTTCTCAGATAAAATTAGAGAAATTGCTCTTTTTGATAGCGAAAAAATGTTCACAGACAAAGCTTACTCTTCAAGAACTGCTATCACAAATTTTCACAATAATCATTTTGTGCTGAGGAAAACCCCCATTTGATTGAAGAATCTCGTCATCAAGAACAATTCTCACTTAATGTCTGGGTCGGAATAATTGGAAATTATTTGATAGGGCCATTTTTTTGTCTAACAGACTAAACGGTCCCGCTATCGGCAATTTCTTTAGGAGGAGTCACCTTTATTGCTCGAGGACATGCCACTTTGGGTGAGAAACATAATGTGGTTTATGCATGATGGGGCACCAGCACATTTCAGTGGAGAAACTAGGAAATTTTTGAATAATACATTCAACAATTGCTGGATAGGTCGTGGTGCGCCAGAACCATGGCCTTCTAGGTCCCCAGACTTAAATAGTTAAAACTTTTTCTTATGGGGACATCTCAAAAGTTTAGGTGATACCACTCCAGTGAACACTGTAGAAGAATTGAGAAATCGAATAATAACCTCTTGTGACACGATAAGAAATACCCCAGGAATATTTCAAATAGTGCGTGATAATATAAGAAGAAGAACAGAGGCCTTATTCTTGCAATTTATTAATTTTTAATTGTCCTTTTTTTAGTTTGATATTGAATGAGTATAAGTTGAGTCTCAAAAGACTACCCATCAAAATCAGAGCAAATTTTGGGCATACCTATCTAGTATTTCTATTATTTTTTTTGATTCAGCGAATAACATACAATTCAAATAATTCGAATTCAATAATTTTTCATTCGAAAATGGTTGAAGATACAAAAAAATCCCAAATGTCAAAAAAGTTTCTAAATTGAACGAAGATGACGAAAATTGATTGTACGCAAAAAAGTTTGAAAGGACAAAAGGAGACATGGCCTCGGAAAGAAAACACCTTTTGAATTTCAAAACTGCAGGAGTTTTGAAGAAAAAACAATGTTTTCCGAAAATTTCAACACCCTGTAGCTCCGCAACGAAGATTTTGCGGACCTATGTTTATATGAACTTTTTTTCTTGAAATTGCACGTAGATATACCCCTTCAAGTTGTGAAATACCATTATGTAACACCCTATATTTATGATTTCATGCGGTAATTTCAATGTTTTAAAGTTTTCTTTTGATAGACAACTAATTATCAACAAATGTTTTTTTGATATATTCGATCAACGAAATTCGTTGTTTTTCTTGTCATACCTGTTCCTCTCATGAAAAATATAATGAAAGAAATAAATTGGGAAATTTCAATTTTTGGTAATAATGCAACGCGAATCACGAAATTTGATCCCGGCAGAATGTGCTGAAGCAGTGGTGTTAGATGACCTAGAATGGACTTATATGAGAGACAAAGGCTAGAGGTATCTCATTCAATTGTTTCCAGAATGATCCGAAGGTATAAGGAGACTGGTGGTCAGGAAAGGGGATCTGGGCAAGAACGACCTCGAGCCACAACGGCGATCCATGACTGTTATTTAAGATTGTCCTTGTTGAGATAACGATTCGCCACTGCTAAGCACCATCAAATGCAGCTTCGATAGAACAGTGGAGTGCGAATTAACACAAAGACGATACGACAACGTCGGATCTCAAAGTCTAGATCTATCCGCAACACGTCGAAGAGCCTAATTGAATTTTGCCAGGAAACATGTCGATTGGTTGGAAGCTGTCTGGGAAGGAGTTTTGTTTACAGATGAGTTGAGATTTCATCTATTTCATTGAAATCGTCGTTTACAAGTGTATAGGGTGTCCCATATTCGGTGTATTTGAATAGCCGTCTTCGTTTCCGAGATTATCGAAATGTTCCACTTTCGGAAAACCCTCGTATCGCAGTTAATCCGAACCTAAGCGCAAATGTAAAATATGTTTCTTGTAGGGCTTTCCATTTTGAATTCATTGGCGTCCACAACTTTTTTTTAGGGGGAATGACTTTTGAGTTTTAAACCAAATTTTATTTTTTTTGAATGGAACATCCTGTATATTCCACCATCATCATATTTTATTCCGTAATCATATATAAGCAGTGCTGGATATTGGTCTCAGGAAAATAACCATGACATCCAACAAAGGGAGCAGCAAGGCAGGTTCGGTTTCAGCGTGGCTTGCTATATTTTGGGTGGTAATCTAAAATTTCGTATTTACAAAGGCGACCTGACAGAAGGACGATATGCAACTCTGATTTAGGATATTTTATGTTAATCAGAATTTGAAAGTTTTGAATTTTGATATTATGAATTATGACTTGAATAAGTACCTTCTCATATTAAATATCTGTAGCATATTGTTAATGATCCGTATGTAGAAATGTTTGACAAAAATAGAGAAACTTCCAATATTTCCAGATCAATCTGTTTCTCCCGTCTATTGAAGCCTTTGTGAACAAGTTGTTTCTAATTCATTTCATCACTTATGGATATTCACTTCGCCGTTATCGAAACACAAATATAATCAGTAGGTATTTGAAACTAATTTGGACTTTCGTTAAAAATTATAATTTCTCGATCCTGTGGAATATCGATCAAATCGATAGTTCATAGCCGCCTTTATCACGAAAAATCAAATTTTAACGATATAATTGCAGACGCTTTCTTATAATAGAATATTGAGTTTTATATTTATTGGTATAGCCGATATTGAATAGAATACGATGATGGTGGAATATACAGAATGTTCTATTCAAAAAAAATACAAGTTTGGGTTATAACTCAAAATTCATTCCCCCTAAAAAATAGTTGTACACGCCAATGAATTCAACATAAGACTAAGACCTACCATAAGCAAATTCTACCTTTGCGCTAAGTTATCGATTGACTGAGATAGGAGGGTTTTCTGAAAATGGAACATTTTGATAATCAGCCTGATCTCGAAAACGAAGTTAGCCGTTTCATTAAAAGTATCTTTCGAAATCATATCTTTCTCTCTTCAATAGTTTAAGTCAGCTATAAACATTCTGTAAACTTTCCGCACTTGGTTATAACGATCTACCTCGGTTTCTTTCGCCAACCTTGACGATTGTACCATGGTTTCGTCTTTCAGTAGTCTGCGGCCGATTACAGCTGCAGAGTCTCATCGTCAGAGATATCAACAAATTAGTAACTTAAACTCTGACTTACAGAGGATATCTGAGAGGGGTCAGTTGAACCTGGTGAGCTTCAACGCGAGCAAGACGCAAGCAACTAAATATTCTAGAAAGGTCCCCGCTGGAGAACCTCCTCTAATAATGCAAGGCCAACAGATTGCATCCAAAGATTCGATGCACCTTCTTAAAATAACGGTCAACTCCAAGTTTTGCTGCCATGAACATGTATCAGCAATAACTAAGTCGGCATCAGCTAAAATTAGTTTTCTTTTCAGAGCCAAGCGATACTTCACGTCATCTCAGCTGTTGCTTCTATATAAGGCACAGATTCGACATGCTTTGGAATATTGTTCTTATGTATGGGGATCTGCGCCCAAACATTCGTTGCGGATGTTGGATAGTTTGCAAAAACGGGCTGTGCGCCTCATCGACCACCCAGAGATTACCCGCGATCTCCAACCACTGGCTCTCAGAAGACATGTTGCTGACGTTTATATGTTTTACTGATACTTCCACGGAAGATGCTTCAAGGAGCTGAAAGACCTTGTTCCTGGAAAAATCATGTTTTGCCGCAACACTAGGCTGGCAAGGAGTTCTCATCATATGGTGGTACATTTAACGACCCCTCGAACCTCTCCTGATAAGAATTTTTTCGTTTACAGGACCGGTGAGCTGTGGAACTCACTTCCGGCCAACAGCTTCCCTACATACTCCAATTTGGCCTCTTCAAGAAACTAGTAAACAGGCACCTCAATTCCTACAAGGCGGTTTGCCTATTCCTGGGAAAAAAATCATAATGAAACCCTGAATACTCAGAAGTACACAGGCATTTTAGAGGAACATGTGATATTTGCAACAAACGTGTGTGAAAAATTACTGTTTATGCATGATAACACCTGACCTCACCAAGCTCATATCGAAACCAATCGAACATGTTTGGGTCATTCTCCATAGAAGAGTAAGAAACCAGCAAAACTGGCCAGCTACAGTGAATGAAGACAGATTGAAATTTGGAATGAAATGATTCAGAATGATATCATGGATGTTAGGAATCGAAGATGTCATGCAGTAATGCTCGCCAGGAGTGGAAATATCATCTAATTTTTCGATTTTGCGCGTTGATATCTAGGAACAGTGTATAAATGAACACTATATCAAAGTTGTTGAACTTGTGTTTCCATAGATACTAACTGACTTAGTTTTATATGAAATCTCACAATTTTTTACGTAGAAAAATGTTCAAAGGGTACCGCCCATTAAGATAGTCGAAATGACATTATTAGATTTTTGTATTCCGTAGGTCTAGATCCAAAAACGAATGAACAACAATATTAGATTTCATTCAGAGTCAACGTTTCACACTCGATAAGGAACTGATGATTCAATAAATAAACAAAACTGTTCCAGAGAAAGCACCATCATTATATGGTTTAGGTTTTCAGTTAGTCTTTTGATCGACTTTGTTCAATTCAGAACACTTATATCGTGTTTTATTTAACACCCACTTCCTATAAATCCAATAGGTTATGGGCCCAGAATAATAAATACGTTGTGTACTGTGTCGGTTAATAAACTTAAGTGATTAGTGATCATGGAAGCAAATAAGTCTCGACGTAATATAGGACAATTTGATGGTGAATGCTACAGCATTTGGAAATTTTGTTTAAGAGCCTTACTTGCGGAAAAAGATGCATTAAAAGTGATAGACGAGGAAGCTCCAGTGGAGCCCGACAGAAAATGGGACAATCTCGAACGGTTAGCCAAAGGAATTATTATAGAATGCCTTAGTGACAAGATAATAGGTGTCGTTACAGAAGAAGCAAAACCCCGTCAAATCATTGAAAAACTAGATTCAATTTATGAAAGAAAAAGCCTAGCAACACAGTTAGCTGTTCGAAAGAAATTATTGAGCTTAAAATTCAAAAGTGATATGCTGTTATCAAAGCATTTTCATATTTTCGATGAATTAATGATTGTGCTTCTGGTTGCTCGTGGAACTTTAACAGAAATATCTAAAATAGCACATCTACTTCTCACCCTGCCATCATCATGCTTTTATGGTGGAAACTACAGCTTTCCAACAAACCACCTCTTCAGAAAAAAGTTTAACTTCTTTATTAGACTCTGGTGCATCGGATCATATGGTGAATCAAAAGAATATTTTCGCATCATGCCGATAATTGGATCAACCAATTCCAATTACCGTAGCAAATGTTGGTGTTTCAAATACAGCAACATTAAAAGAAAACATCAGCGTATGTACTGACCAAGGAGTGACCAGAGTTCTGGAGGACGTTCTGTATGCTTCGGATATCCCGTACAACTTACTTTCTGTACACCGAATTCAACAAGCTGGTATGACAGTAGTTTTTAACGAAAACGGTTCAGTGAGTATCAAGAAGGGAAATAAAACAATAATGAAGGGTAAATCCCAAAATAATTTAATAACTGTGACAGTAAAACTTATTAAACCCTTGAAAATAAAAGCAAATGTGTCTGAAAGGGTGTTAGATAATTATACACTCTGGCACGCCCGATTAGTTCAAATAGGAAAAGAAAAATTTTTACAATTAAAAAACAGTGATTTACTGACTGACAATAGATATTTAAAAACTAGCCAACCTACACATGATATTTGTGAAGCTTGTATTTATGGAAAATAAACACGCCCTCCGATTTCTGATGCAAAAATTGAAACTCACATTAAAAGACCATTATTTATTGTTCATTCCGATGTGTGACCCTATCAGTCCACCTAAAATGGATGTTAAAAATTATTTTGTTACATTTATTGATCAATTCACGCATTATGAAGTTACCTATTCATTAGCGAATAAATCTCAAGTTTTTGAAATGTTTAATGATTTTTGCACAAAAAGTGAAGCACACTTCAATTCAAACTTAACTAAATTCATATTGTCACCATGAGCGAGAATATCTTTCTAACGCATTTAAAGATTATTGTGTTCAAAAGAGTATTAGCTACCATTTGACTGTACCACATACACCGCAACAAAATTCAGTGACGGAACGTATGAACAGGTCAATTACAGAAGAGGCCCGATCAATGATACATGGTGCTAATTTAAATAAAACCTTATGGGCGAAGCTGTTCTGACAGCTACATATTCAATGAATTTGACACCTACTAAATCCCTAAACCAAAATAAAACACCTCTTGAATTGTGGTACGGTAAAAAGCCCAGAATAAATAACTTAAAAATGTTTGGTTCTAGTGCATATTTTCATAACAAAGTCAGAAGAGATAAATTTGATCAGAAATCAAATAAAGGCATAATGGTTGGTTATCAATCAAATGGTTATAAAATACTAGATATTCAAACTAATAAATTTATTGTAAACACGAGACGTCATTTTTGACAAAATAAATATCAAAACATCAAGACCGAAACTTATAGAAGGGGTTGAAACATTAAGACCGAAACATAATGACGGCTTCCAGCCAGAAAACCCAATAAAACCTAGTAAAATGCCTAAAACTACCTTAAAAGTAGTTGAAGACCCCATAGAACTTGTACAGCTAAAAACAAGTAAATCTATTATTAAAATAGATAAACCTGTCACCAAAACAGCTAACGAACACGAGAATAATTGCAGGAGAAGTGAAAGAATTAAAAATCTCTCGCTTATTTCATATAACGAGGAACAATATGCAACAACTATAATATTTACCTTACATGTGCCCTATCACTTATTTGTACAATTCCTCAATCCTATAATAAAATGAAAAGATAAGGAAGATAAAATTCATTGGGAGCAAGCAATAAATAGTGAAATAAACTCTCTTTTACTTAATGAAACATGGTCAGTATGAACAGGCCTTAATAAAAATATTGTCGATTGTAAGTGGATTTATACTATTAAATGCGATGCGTTTGGAAATCCATTGAAATTTGAAGCACGTCTGGTAGCTCGGGGTCTTAGCCAACAATATGTATTCGATTACGATGAAACTTTTGCCCCGGTATCCCATATTACTACATTCAGATTTCTTATTATTTTAGCCAATCAATATAATTTTTTGTTACATCAGTTGGATGTAAAAACAGCTTATTCAAATGGTATTTTGAAAGAAGAAATTTATATGCGTGTGTCAGATGGCGTAAAAGCTGAAAAAGGTCAGGTATGTAAACTCAATGAATCATTTTATGGTTTAAAACAGTAAGCTCGAAGTTGGTTTGAGCGTTTTGATGAAGTGTTGAAAAAGCATAATTTCAAGAACTCTTTAGTCGACCGGTGTTGATATTTTCTAGATAAAGGAAATATTAAACAAAATATTTATGTTGACGACCGTTCAATTGCTACATCACCATGATAAGTTTCAAGAGTTATTCAATGAATCATTTTAAAATGGAAGATTTGCAGGAAATAAAACTTTTTCTAGGTATTACAGTAAATAGACAAAAAGATCAAATCACTTTAGATCAAAGTCTATACTTAAAAACAGTTTTGAAAAAGTTCAATATGACTGATTGCAAAGCTGTCAACACTCCATTACCTAAGAAATTAAATTATGCTGACTTCAACTCAGATAAAGCTATTGATGCCATCTGCAGAAATTTGATAAATTGCTTGATGTATGTAATGTTGTGTACAATACCAGATTTATGCACTGTAACCCCCCTTATTTATTTAGAGGTTATCACTGGCTTGAATTATCCTGCTCAGACGTTTAGATGGGTCGTTAGTTTATATTTTTCAAGTTCTATTTGATGTATGAGTCTCCCTTCCCATTAAATGAAAAACAGGTTAAAATTCAATAAATATATTACACTACAAGTAAAATTTCGGTTTTACAGAGTATTTACAAAATGTTCAATGAAATAAATGATGAGAAAATAAAACAGAGGTCTCAATTGAATGAACTTATCTTTGATTATGATGGAGGTGGTGTCGCTGTTTGTTGGTGTTGTTTTTTTGGTGATTAGAGCGCTGCTTCGTTCAAATTATATGAACATGGACGTTCTATCGAAACTTCTAGATGGACAAGACTGAAATAGAATTTCTTCTCCAGATGTTCGATGAAATAGGAGTTTGTTCTCTTCGTGGAATATCAGCTCTGGATTTATTAATGACCTTCCAGAAAATATTCTTCCAAATAAAAGATATAGTCTTCTTATCCAGACCAAAACCATAACTCGTCGTCCAAACCAAAAACCCTTTTACTTTAAAGGGTTATAACAAAATTTCACTTGAAAAGAAGATACTATTATTTGAAGTTACTCTTTAAACGATCACTAGAAGAAAGAACCGTTGGAAAATTATTCATTCAGTAACTACGTACGCATCGCAGGTGTTAATCTTCCCGCAAGGCGTGGAAGGGTTTATCTCGCAAAACATATAAACAATAAATTCTTTATTACCGTGAAATTTGATCCTCTGGCGGAAATACTCAGAGGCTGTAAAAGTGACATCGGCACGTTACAGCACATCTGTTAATTAATTAAGTAGGTACCAGAATAAAAATAATGAAGAGTTATGGCAATGCCTAAAACGAATTTTACGATACATCAAGGGTTCATCACTTCAATTCAAATTAGTTTATGAAACAAATCCTAATTTCCCCAATTTACTGTTTGGTTTCGTTGATTCCGATTGGGGTAATAATGAAACAGACCGTAAAAGTACAACTGGTTATATCTTCAAATTGTTTGAAAGTTATACACTTTGTTGGAACACTAAACACAAAATTCTGTAGCAGTTTCATCTACTGAAGCCAAGTATATGGCACTTTTTGAAGGTGTTCGAGAAGCCGCTTACCTTAAATCATTATTGAATGATGTAAAAATAATAATCACAAAACCTATTGTCATATTTGAAGTTAATAACAGTTGTATAGCAATAGCTACTAATCCTGTATTTCATGAACGGTCAAAACATATTGGCATAAAATATCATTTCATAAGAGAGCAAACTGAACAGAAGAAAGTAATTTTGGTTACTGTTTTTCAACAGGTAACCAGTTGGCAGACGCTTTCACAAAACCACTTCCGTTTTCCCAATTCGAGCGCCTTCGCTTCCAAATGGGCTTGGAGGAAGTTAATTTTAATAATAGTAATAATTATTGATATATGTGTGTGGTTTGGTTGGGTTTTCGGTGGTTTTCCACAAACGAATGTTGGACCAATTTGTTCACTCCGCTATTATGAGTTAATACAAGCTCGTTCAATATTGTTTATTGAAAAAGAAAAAAATTATTTTTTCAAATTGTTGTAATTTTTGAGTGGGAATATTAGATTGATGTATCCCGTCGGTATAGATCCAAAAACGAATAAACAATAATATTAGCTTTCATTTACAGTCAGAAACTGATGATTGAATAAATAAACAAAACTGTTTCAGAGAAAGCACCGTCATTATATAGTTTAGGTTTTCAGTTAGTCTTTTGATCGATTGTTCAATTCAGATTGAAATATAAAATGGCGCCCCCGCCATTTTTTGTATTAAACTTATATTGTGTTTTATTTAACACACATTTCATATAAATCCAATAGCCCTCAATCGAGAAATCCTTTTTTTCCTTGATAACACCATTCGGTTAATTGAATGAAAAACTTCCATCGTAATTTTAGCCCCTCTGCTCGCTCCCTTCTCCCCCATTATCAGAAAGTAATGAGCACTGTTAATCATCTCACAAAACCCCACAAAAGCCTCAAAAAAATTTTTTCTTGAAAAATGTTTTCCCTGAGCCTTAATGGATGTCTGGGCAGGTCTAGTTTTTACGGCGTTTGGTTTCTATTATTGAAATGTACCGAATTTTTCCGAATATTTCTTCATGGAGTGCCACCACCAACATTATGAAAAACACGTTGTTTTGCTTTTTAGTTTAGAAAATTGAATTTTCCACAAATCTGTACGAGCGTAAAACAATGAGAACAGTTCAATCTTATGATATTACCAACATAATACCCTATTTAAGATTTTTCTCTCGAAAAAATTGTTTAGTGTCGATTTTCAAATATTTTTGTCATTTATCTCACTTTCTAGCTCCTTTCAGTGCTCAAAACAACTTTTCCGCCTCTGAGTTTCCTCTGGAAAGATTAAAAAAATTATAACGATTCATTCATTTTGCCATTTATCTTACTTTTCCGCCAAATCTAACCTGTGAGATACTCTGTTATTCTACTAACATAATTAATATCGGGTTGTGCAAGCCAACTGCGGATAATTCAATTTCAAAAGCATCAGTTATAACGATTCATTCATTTACTGCCATTTATCTTACTTTTCCTAGATAGCGGCAAATCTAACCTGGATTTGTTGAGATTATAATTTACAATACGTGCTGCCGTTGAGATTCATTGACGACCATGGATCCCAGTTACTATTCTACTGAAATTGGCTGGTAAGTAATATTCAATTACTATTTAACGAAAAATTTTTAGGAACCCCATTGAAAAATTCCGACACACTATGGTCTCTTATTTACAACTTCGATGTTATTTTCACATTTTGTCATCAAGTTGACAGAAGTCATTTCTGTTTACATTTCAGATTATCTCGGCATCAACCTCTGGACATCGTAGAGGGCGATGATTTCTATGAAAGTAATACGAAAATATATACTGAACCTCCCAATCAACATGCAGCAGAATCTGAACAAGACAACGATGTTTCAGACCAAGAAGATGGTGATATAAACCACCTACCCATAGGTATTCTGGGTCAAGGATCCGAAATTTCTTTCGAGAACAATGAAGATGACGAAACTCATGAACAACTTTCTGCTAAAACAAGTGAACTTCAACCTCAAGCCACCACACTTTCCCATTCATCGGAGAGTGATGATGAAGAAAATATACTACTTTCTGTTATACAACAGCTTTCCAGGAAGAAGAAAGGTAAAACTGTTCAAAGAAAAAAAAATAAAAATTCATAAGTGGACAGGGTATACACCCAAATATTGTATGAACACCACTTGTGATTCTGTGCCTCCATATCGAGATGCACAGTCGGCCGAATCTCCAGCCGATTTCTTCAAACTTTTTTTCACGGAGGCATTCATGAAAAATATCGTTCATCAGACTAATTTGTATGGGTCCCAAAAAAACATATCTTTAAATTATTCTATGGATGAACTGTATTTGATCTTTGGAACTTTATTGCTCAGTGCATATGCCAAGTACCCCAACATACGCCTGTATTGGAATGCCCTTCAATACTGCGGGACTCGATGAGACTCAACCGTTTTGAGATTCTCTTACGTTATCTTCACTTCAAAGATAACAACGTTTCGACAGACGAACTTGACAAATTGAGACCACTAATTGATGGATTGAATCAAAATTTTCGAGAGCACGGTGGTATAGATGTTGTTTTATCTCTAATTCGATTAGCAGGACTGGAAGAGAATAAGGGTTATAAACTTCATTTCGATAACTACTTTATTGGTATTGATCTAATTTCCCATGTAGCGAACCGTAATATTTGTGCTACTGGTACTGTAAGCCAAAATTTCTTAGAAGGTTTAGAAGAATGTCCTTTTCCGGAGGAGAATGTATGGAATAGAGAAAAAATGGGATCTTTTCAGTTTTTATCGAACGAGAAAATTCTAATGGCTCAATGGAAAGACAACAAAGAGGTAACCATGGCCACCAACTTCGAAGATCAATCTAAGATGACCGCTAGACGTTGGTGCAAAGAAGCCAAATCCAAACAGAATGTTCCCCAACGCAAAGTGACATCAAATTACAATAAATACATGGGAGGGGCTGATAAGATGGATGGATTAGTAGCTGAATATCGATCGAGAATGCGTCAAAGAAAATGGTACTGGCCCATTTTTCAGTATTTGTTCGAGGTGAATGTGGTAAATGGCTGGATTTTGATGAAGAAACTGAGACCTGAATATCCAAACTGTGCAAATCTTCTAATATTCAGACGTCGCATAGCCGGGAGCTTTCTGGAAAAATATGGGACCAGATCAGTCAGAAACTGCTGACAGTTTGTCAACAATAACGATGTTAGATTCGATAATGTGGGACATTTGGTCAAATACTCTGAAAGTGACAGGAAATGTAAAATGTGCCATAAAAATTCGAAATTCATATGTGATGAGTGCAATATTGGCTTACACCCGAAAAACTGTTTTTTCGATTTTCATAAGAAATAATGCCAAAAATATGATGCTTATGTTATCGTATTTAGTTCATTCAAATGTGTTACTATCTTCAATATTTCATTCGTAGAAAAATAAATGCATTTTTGAACCAAAAAGGCTCTTATGCATGTAATCCTTTCAAACGGATCACCTTTATTTTCTGAGAGAGAAAAATTTAAAAATAGCGACAGAACCACGTTTCAATAGTAAAATTATATCCATTTCAAGAAAAATTATAATCAAATCAAAATTTTTTCCACATGCACTAATCGGTTAAAGTTCGAGAGTTCGGCATTGAGTAGTATTCAATTCAAGACATTATGCTTCCATATGTCGAATGCGATATATGTATTACATACCCAATTGAGCCTCAGATCATGGAGTTGGCCACTACTTTTGAGAATATCAACGTTTTTGCACGACTACTTCTTGCCAAGTTTATCTGCGCGTATATGAGCGCACAACCCGTTATTGATTAGTTTGATTAGTGATCTATTTTTGCAATTGTGGTTTCCTTAATAATTAAGTCGCAACGGAAGTACGTATTGTTAATTATAATCTCAACTTCAGAAAGGAGAAATTTGGCGGAAAAATTGAATAAATTGCTAAATTAACTAAGAATCGTTACTAAAAAACTTTTTGAAGTTGAAAAATCTTCACTTGGCTTTTTATGTTTATGGGATAACATAGTATTAAACTATTTTGATTCTTTCCTGCAAGAGCAGTAGCGGGAAAGTTGAATTTTTCGCACTAAAATTTGCTAAGGAAAAAGATTAATGACAGAAATATCTAAAAATCATCATCACTAAAAATTCATTTTCGAGAGAAAAATCTTTGATGGGGCATTGTGTTTGTTAGATATTATAATATCAAACTGTTTTCATTTCATCCCGTACGCACATACATTTGGAAAATTGAATTTTCTGAACTAAAAGGCAAAACAACCTGTTTTTCCATTTTTGGAGGTGGCACACTACGAGTAAAAATTAAAAAAATTTCAGAGAAGTACTTTTCAACAAACCAAACACCATTGAAACTAGATCTGCCCAGACATCCATTCAGCGTAAGGAAAACATTTTCGAAGAAAACATTTTCTTGGTATCCTTGTAGGGTTACAATAGTTACGAAAAAGTTTTTCGTGGTTTGTGAGTTGAATAAGAGTATTCATGAATCTTTTCCGATTTTTTTAGGCGATCAGAATCTGAGGAAAAAATAAATATTTATGAAACACCTCATCTAATGTTGGGGAAGGGGGAAGAGTGGCCAAACCACGATGAAAGCTTTCTTTTGATCAGGATGAGGACATTTCGACTATCTCAACGGGCGGTACTCTTTTTGTGTTTTGAAGGTAAAGACTAATCTAGATTAGTCTTCTATTTTACAGTTTCCTCACAATATATTTTCAGAATCAATGCTAATGAATTCCATTAGTGAATGGAACGGAAAACATTTACACGAGACAACTTCGGCAGTAATATTTTCGTTTCATCTGCATCATAACTATTAGATGTATCACCGCCTAGATACTTCATATCGCACTGGATAATGTAATTTCCAAGTAACCATGTATTATTAAATTAACATCAGAACCACTTACCAGCTCAGAAGTGGAAGCTGAACAGACGAATATATTCGCAGACTGATTCGAAACATCCCTTTTAAGAGTTTTGAATATTTAATACGGAAGAGGAAGATATAAAACGGAGATTTAGTGCTCAGTTTGAGTATAATATCCTGATTCTCCATCGGTTGAAATGCATACTCATATTGAACGGTATAGATATCAGCAAAATATGAAAGCACTTGATTGAAAATATATATCACTTTTGAATTCCTTGAATAATACTGTAATATTTGTTGATTCAGGCCCATCAGAATAAAGGGAAAAGATAGAAGTCATGGTTGTTTACATTCTGTCAAAAAAGTACCAGGGTTTGATTATTTGAAAAATATGCTCAAAACAATTGTCAACATACTTTTGTTGTTAAGTTGGCACAAGTGTTTTCTTCCCTGACCCGGAGTTTGAACGCGATCTGTCATTTTGTCAGATGTGACAAGTATGTTTTGCGATTTTTACAACGGATAAAAATATCATACAAAGAATATGATTCAAATTTTGAGGAAAAATGGTAATTGAAAATCGTCACTTAAGTATGAGAAAGATAGACACTGAACTCTCTTCTTTATATTTAAAAAGACTAAACTGCTAAAAAGCCCAATAGAATGCCTCGGAAGCAGAATTTGTCTACACGGAAACAACCACAGCAACGGAAAAGGAAAATTATTTTGGGTACATGGAATGTTTAAGGATTAACAGAAAAAATAGAAAATGTTTGTCAAGGATTGCAGCAGATGAAAATAGACATAGCCGTTCTATCTGAGACTACAAAAAAGGGAATGTTTCGGATCGCTTAGCGGAGTATATACATCTGTACAGTGAAGTACCTAAGAGCACCAGAGCTTCTAGGGAAATTCAGTTTTGATTCATCGTATGTACGAAAACAAAATTACTAATTGGAAAGCTATGAATGAAAGGATCATGACAGCAAACTCGAATCTTCAAGGACACAAGGTATCCATTATTGGTGTTAACGCTCCAAACGAAGATGCCCCAATTTTAGAGAAAGGTGAATTTTACGACCTTTTGAATAAAACTCAGAAAACAACGGGAACATGTACTCCTTAACGCCAGAGACGAAAGTCGAGATGATAGTGAAGTCGTTGGAAAGTATGGGAAATCACAATTAACAACAACGGCAAAAGATTAGTAGAGATGTACAAACATCAGGAGCTTCAAATACTGAATGAATTCTTTCAGCATAAAGAAATCCATACATTCATATGGCACCAAGGCACAAGAGGATTCAGAACCATCATCGACTACATAATTGCAAGGCAAGATACCAAATTCCACATCCAAGATTCGAGAGTTTACAGAGGAATTGAATATGGTTCAGATCATTACCTTCTCATGGCTAAGATGAACCTCTCTTTTAACATCAATGACAATAACTAACAATTATCAGACAGTACACAACAACAGCAAGTGGAACAAACAAGATATAATATAGGCAGGCTTATCAATGAAAGCACGAAACTCTTATACCTAAACCGGCTCAATCAGAAACTCAACGATAACTATCTTACACAACATACAAGCGTTAGGGTATGAAAATAATATACAAAGAAGGAATGACACGGTTTCATGGGATGCAAAACTTACAGAACAACAAGATAAAAGAACAGACAGCGTACAGAAAATGGTTGAGTACGAAGAATATTGAGGACAGGACAGCATATAAAGAAGAGCTAAATAAATTTAAGAGGATGATACATGAAAATAAAAACGAGACATGGGAAAAAAAATGCAAAGAGATATACTGCTATATAGGAGGAACAAAATCATCAGAAGGATGGAAACTAATCATATCACTCAAAACTAACAACGTTAATAGAGTAATCATGTAACTCATTCAACTGACATGGATGATTATTTTTCGATAGAGCTAAAAGAAAATAGAGTGCAGTACCTTACAAACAATATCACGTACAAGGTCAACACATTGAATTAGACGCCGTCATGATATCAAAAGTAGTTGGTTTAATGAAGAACAAAAGAGCCAGTAGACCAGAAAGCAAACCATCAGAAATCATAAAAAATGACACGCCCAAATTAATCACCCACATAAGAGAACTTTTCAGTAGGCTTGTGAACGGTGACCAATTCATAATATTTGTAAAGAAGCCTGAATAACGGCTATCCATGTAGAAGGCAGCAGGGATATCTGTCTAAACTATAGATAAATCTCAGTAACCAGCACGATGAGCCGCTTATATGGAAAAGTCATCAAGAACCTGATAGAACAAGAGCACGAACCACTAGAGATGGAACAATAATCTGATGTTTGCATTGGTTGATCCTGTATAGATCAGATTTTTACAATAGTTCAACTCAACGAAAAAAAAGTTGCCACCAACGAAGAAGTTCACTTCTTGTTTTCGGATCTTTGAAAAGCTTACGATACAGTGAAACGTATCAGTTCAGAAGCTGTGGAAAGTTCTCAAGAATTTTCCAACAAACAAAACCATTATGAATGCAGTCAAGCTGATGTAGCACCATCAAATTGGGGAGAAACCTGTCGGAGAAATTTGATGCTACCAAAGGAATTCGAGAGGGGTGCTACCTGTCCCCCACGCTGTTCAAGATATATCTTAACCAAGCACTAAAAAAATGGAGGCGAAATGATAACAACAATCTCTACCATCTGCACTTCGCAGATGATCAGGTTGTCATAACCCAACACAAGGAAGATCTGGAATCCGTCGCAATGCGTCTCTTCAAGGAATATGAAGACTGGGGGATGACAGTAAACGAAACTATCACAAAAATGAAATACTTGTGCATTGGAGGAGAATAAGAAGACTTGCAGTTAGAGGATGGAGAAAATATAAGAGCTTGCGATGACTATGTGGCTATGTTTACCTAGGAACCAAGTTGGAAAGAAGCGGACGAACAGAAAGAGAAATAGAGGAGCGGATTGTGCAGGGGACACAAGTATTAGGCAGCCTGAACTCAATTTTGTGGTCTAAGAGCATATCTCGAGAAAAGAAGAGACTCCTCTTCAACTCGGTTTTCAGAAGTATAGTGCTATACGAATGTGAGACTTGCCAAATCAATCATAAATTAGAAAGACGATTTTTGGCAATAGAAATGGACTTCTGACGAAGATCTGCTGGCAAATCCAGACTCAATAGATTCACAAACGATCGAATAAGATAAATTATGCAGATCGATACAACAATTATAGAAGAAATTCAAAGACGGCAACTGGTCTGGTATGGTCATGTCGAAAAAATGGGTAACGACCGAATCCCCAAACGAATGTGTTCCCCAACAGCAAGAAGGGATAGATGAAGACCAAAGACTACATGGATTGGTGGGATAAAGAAAGCCATGTCAGGAAGAAATTTAGGACCAGGAAATTGGCAAGACCGAAGAGGCTGGTACAGACGGATATAGTACATTGAAAGGTATGATCGATGTGCATTGTTTGGTTACGACTTAATGAAACCCTGCAAGATTCAAATCAAGTTGTGAGCTCCCAGCTTGGAGCATGCCAACGGCTCGTAACATCTCTTCTCTAGTCAAATGTCGTCTTTCCATGGTCGAATCACAAAACTAGAATCTTTTATTTGTGCTTACAACAGAAACAAAGTGCCAACTAACTGATTTCAAACACTGAATACATGAAATGATTATAAAGCAGCGTCGCATCTGCTGAATTTTTAGTTTTTTAAAAAAAAAACTGAAATCTGTTGCGGCACTCTACATAATTTGGTGAGAAATTGATGCAGGTGTTGATTTCTTGAAAAAAAAATCATCCATATTGATCGTTCTGGATACGATATATCGATATTCAGAAGTGTTCTCTAGACTTTTTTGAGGTGTTTATGTTTATGCATGGCAAACTGGCATTTAAACTTTAATTCAGTTGTAATATATTTTTCAAAATCAAGATTTTGATACAACAATATCATAGATGTCATTTTATGAAAAACTATAAATGTTTAAACCAGAGATATGATATATTCCTTCTTGGAAATTATGTTTTTAAAGAAATAAATACTATTCGAATATGAATTATTCCTAAATTCGTTAGTGATTCAAATATTCTTTCATGATATTACTCGAATACATCGCAATATAGATTTTTTAGTGAACTGCCTTAAACAATTTTGAATAATTTCGCCTTCATATGTAACTGAAATCAAAGGCAGCATTGACAGATAGGAGTGTTTCAATATCCCAGTCTACTATGTTTTTCATTAGTAGGAATACAAAGAGCTCTGTTACTGCGACTGACAACCACAACTACAGGGTTTGCTGATTACAATCACGGAAATTCTGTACCTTAATAATTTTGTGGTTCGTTCTTGTGACTTTAAATACGTTTCTTGAATTTGATGTGGCTTGGCACTAATTATTATTTCCATTCGAATGTTCACAGCATGAATTCTAATCAAAAATATGGCGTGCATTCGAAGGAGTGATATTTTGAATTCAAACATGAAACGATAATGAAAGAAACACAGTGACATCAATCACAGTGTCTTCATGAATTAGTTACTGAAAATGAAATACGATGCGCTAAGATAATAACGAACAAAATTGAAAATTCAAATTTATTCAGAAGAAGTTTATATATGTGAAAAAATTATTAATCCAGAAATCCAACTGCATTAAGGAATCCATAAGTACAATCGAAATGAAATGGGTACCCATTGAAAATTGAAATAAACTAATGAACAGAGTATGAAAGTCTCCAGAAACCAATTAATGCCGGATAAATCCACCCACAATTCGTTCCGAATTTGGATCAAATTTCGGGAGCCTGATTTTTCTTCGGAACTGGATTCCTTCTGAAATCAAGCGTTTCTCATCTTCAGAGCATTTACTATGGAAGAACCTGTAGGAAAGAGAGAGATCAGCAACTTTGATTGGTCGGAAGGCTGTTGATCACGCGTGATCTCCGGATGGTCGGTGAGGTGCACTGCTCTCTTCTGAACACTATCCCAAAGATGTGATGACTGTTTAGGTGCGGAGCCCCACACGTGTAAACTGTATCACAGACCAGGTCACACTTGTGCTTTGAATAAAATAATGGGCTGTGAAGTACTGCTGAGCCCTGAAAATAGAACTGAGTTTAGAAGAAGCAGATTTGGTAATGACTACCATATGGTCATTACCGCAAACGCAAATATTCTGTTTTCGGTGGAGTGGAGATCATTACTCTGCAAGAGAAATAAAGGTAGCGAGAGTATAGATTTACTGGTTACACCATCAACTATCTTTCGAATCGATATACTGAAGAGAGGAATACTAATTCAACCACGCTATTGCTTTGGAACTCCATATGCGATTCGGTCATTCATCAAAGCTGTGTGCCAAACCCCGTCGAAGACCTTTTAGATATCAAGAGAAATGGCTCTTATAAACACCTCAAAAAAGTCTAGGGAACACTTCTGAATATCGATATATCGTATACAGAACGATCAATATGGATGATTTTTTTTAAGAAATCAACACCTGCATCAATTTCTCACCAAATTATGTAGAGTACCGCAACAGATTTCAGTTTTTTCTTATAAAAAACTAAAAATGCAGCAGATGCGACGCTGCTTTATAATCATTTCATGTATTCAGTGTTTGAAATCAGTTAGTTGGTAGTTTGTTTCTGTTGTAAGCACAAATAAAAGATTCTAGTTTTGTGATTCTACCATGGAAAGAAGACATTTGACTAGAGAAGAGATGTTACGAGCCGTTGGCATGCTCCAAGCTGGGAGCTTTCAACGGGAAGTATCCAGGGTTCTGGGAAGTAGCCCAAGTGTCATAATCCGTTTATGGTCGCGTTTCAATGAAATAGGTAGCGTAGAAGAACGTCATACAGGTCGTTTCAGGATTTCTACAGTCGCCAAAGACTGATTCTTGGTTTTACAAGCCAGAAGACATCGTTCTACCACAGCATTTCAATGAGCTCAAAAGTTATCACGAGTTCTTGATGAACAAATTTCCGACCAAACTGTGAGAAATCGACTGCACGAAGGACAACTCCACTTCAGACGTCCTTTAAGAGTTCCACAACTGACCCATGGAAATCGCGCTGCTCGTTTAGCTCGATGCCAAGAACACGTATACAGGGATCAAGAGAGGTGGGCCACAGTACTCTTCAGTGATGAATCTAGATTCAGTTATTATACCGATTCGGGAAGAATTCAAATATGGAGGGAACCTGGAAAGCAAAACCGTCTCCAGCATGCTCGTGAAGTTGTTAGACAGGGAGGCGGATCAGTGATGTTTTGGGGAGGTATACGCCTTGGTGGAAGAACTGACCTCGTTTTCATACAGAACAACCTCACGGGGAATTCTTACGCAAATGAGATAGTTTTACCTGTAGTAGTACTGCATCTCCAAACAATGGGTCAAAATCCACTCTTCCAACTAGATAATGCCCCTCCTCCTCGTGCAAGAGTTGTCTTGAACGTTCTTTAAGAGAATGATATCGATCTTCTACCGTGGCCATCCTGCTCCCCAGATCTGAATCTCATAAAGCATGTGTGGGACACCCTAAAAAAAAATCTCCTGCGTCAAAACGTCTTCCATCATGAACAGGAGCTTCGATTAGCAGTTCAGGGGGCTTGGAATGGCCAAAATGTAATAGACAATTTAATATTGAGCATGCTGCGACGATACCAAAGTGTCATTAGTATCAGAGGTGGACTTTCTGGGTACTGAAAAATATGAGTGCTACCATATCGTTTCGAAAATATTAGTTCAGGATTTTTTTTTGTGTTTTACCAAATTTCGTCATTTTCTAATTTCAATTTTTTTTTTATAATAGGTGCTTTGGAGAAGTCAAATATTATTTTGTTTTCTTCAGAATACATTTTATACAATATATCCTAACAGAAACCGAAAGATTTCTATAAATTCGAATCATCAAATTCATATTTTAAAGATATTGGTAAGTGTTCCTAGACTTTTTGAGGTGTTTATGCAAGGAGGTCATCAGTTAATCGTTGACTACGGAAAACGTATTGTTGATCACTGATGATACTCGAGATATTGCATGGGCTCATCGTACATCATTCTTTTCATGACTTCCGACAAAATGAGCAACAATGCGATTGGACGATAATTATTAGGAAAGCATTTCTTCTTTTCATTTGAAATCGGTTATTTTCTCGCATCTTTCCAACACTCCGGAAACGTGTAGCTCTTATACAAAATTTAGAAGAGACGATTAAGAACAGATGTTAACTCTAGAGTACATATCTTTGAAAGAGTTGGTGGTATTCCATCAAGACTCACTTATATATTCAATTATCATGCGCACTCTGATTTTTACCTCAGAGACTTTACTGTGAGATGCTTGGTAACACTGCGTTTAATGTATCTATAACAGAATTTGCGAACATTTTTGCAAAGAGATCCGCCTCTGCTTTAGGTGATGATGAGATAGAATCCTCATCTCAAGTCAAAGGTAGGAAGGAAGATTTACAAAATTCGTTGCTGACTACCTCCGTCATAGACCAGAACTGACTAGCTTCACTGGTCGGCTCTAGGAGTCTATTCTTAAGACTTTCATTAAAGTAGGTTTTCGCCTCATCAATTGTTCGGTTACGAATGATTTTGAAAAGCACATATCCAGGTTAAGTTTTATCATTTGGAATATTCTCCAGTTCTTATAACCTCTGTTTCTATCTGTGGCAGCTTTTTGACACTTTTTAGTGATTCAAGGCTCTTGTGCGGATGTTTTTCACATGGAATTGGGAATATACCTACAATAATAACTTATGTGACGGATTGAGTGTTGACATTGATATGAGAATCTGAGATCATTGAAGGGGAAAGACAAGAAAAACTCGCGAAACTTCTCCGAGCTGGCTTGTAATGCCATATCTTCCTGGATGACGTTGGATCTTTACCGCGTGGCGGTACGAAGTTACTTGTAGCACAAACGAATTGTGGTCGGAGTTGCCTGAGGGTGATTAATCGGAGTGAAAGTTATAGTTTTCTATTGATAATGATGAGATTGAGGTCGGGACTTTATGCAGGTCACTTTAATATAACCGATTTTTTTTTATGCGCGCTTCCCAGGAATAGGCGAACCTGTTACACCACAGGAAGAGGCGCCTGGGAAGTATTGAGGTGTCTTTTTACTCATTTCTTGAAGAGGACCAATTTGGAGGATGTTGGGAAGATGTTGGGAAGATGTTGGACGGAAGCTCACCGGCCTTGTTAAAGAAGGAATTCTTATAGAGAGATACAAGGGGTCGTTAAATGTACCGCCATCTGATGAGAACTCACATTGTTTATAGGGGAGGTCTGTAAAATGAAAATCAACAAACCAATTAATGAATTGGAATATAATTCACATTAACGAAACAATTCATTATTGAAGGATATCCCAATGTACACCGTATAAGCAGAGCTTTGCCTAATTTAATAGCCTAAATGACCGTTTATTGGGAAAAACAAAATACATATTTTCAATGAAATGAAACTATGGTATTTAGATTTTCACTATATTAACAAAACTATGACCGGTTTCACCACACTGTGGCTTCATCAAATAGATACAAACGAATGAACAGAGTTATTCCTTACATATTAATCAAATTCCCTACTTAATATTACAATAGGTACAAGTACAAGGGGTATGTTGGAAAACCCATCGGAGTTGCTTACTTTAGGAATTGAAAAGATTAGGTAAAGGAGAAGGATTTAGATCCAATTGACTATTAAGTAACCTACCTGAATACTTTTCTTTGTTAATCTTATTTATTATTTTCATTGTATGAAATTTTGAAATTATCATTAAAGTTATGGTTTTCTTCGAGTAAGTGATTAGAACAATGAGAAACTGATTTATGATAATTAAATATACGTTGTGCGCGGATAATCTAACTTTGAAATTTCTGAATGTTCTACCAATATAAATTTTATTACAATCCCCGCAAGACAGTTTATAAACACCGGATTTATTACCTTTATCAATTTTTAATTTGCAGTTTTTGATATATTGGCCTAAAGAATTATCAGTTCGGAATGCTATATTGAAATTATAATGCGAGAGGAATGATTTTAATTTTAGACTAGGATTACCAATATAAGTTAGGCTGTTGTATATTGTGTTAGAACTTTTATACTTGGAAATAATTCCTGGATTGCTTTTTGCAATTTTTGTGTGAAATCATGTTCTCAATCATACTAGGACTGTAACTATTATTGACTGCTATTTGGTTAATTATATTTTGCTCTTTTTGAAATTATTTTGGGATATTAATGAGTCTATGTACCATACTATTGTGAGCAGCTAATTTATGTAGATATGGATGTGTAGATGAGCTGTGAATAGTAATATCTGTATGCGATGGCTTATGAAAGATAGAAAAATCATGTTTGCCGTTAATTTTAGAGATAGTTAAATCCAGACAGTTAATGCAGTTTTCTATCTCTGGGGTGAATTTAATATTATCGTGAATTTTGTTAATAAATGGTTTGAATGAATCTAATTGTCTGTTTGTGCCAGTGAAACAACAAATGATATCGCCGACATATATAAACCAATAAATAAAGTATTTGAATAACGGATATTCTTGGATAGTTTTTGCAATATTATTCATGAAAATTACTCATGATTAAACCTTTTTACTATTATATAATACCCCATTGAAGTTAAATCAAATTTGTTCTAAACAAATTTTTAAAAGGTGTATGATTTCTGATTAAATTACCGGGTTGACTTTATTAATTTGAAGAGGATTGTTGATGAGATTCACTGTATCACTAGGTGGAACACTAGGGAAGAGATTTACTACATCCCATGACATAAGTATAGCGTTCGGTGGTAGTATCGTGTACTGAATTTTATTTTTTAGGACTGAAGCGTACTGTTGAAAGATGTCTATGAGAGAGCGTGAAAGTTTTTCAGCTGGAGCTTGAAAATATGAAACTACTGGTCTACTGGGATCCCCTGTTTCATGGAGTTTGACGAGGGAGTAAAGTTTTGGTGATTGCGGGTTGTCAATGAAAAGTTTATATCTTTGGTTGGTAGGTAATATAGACTTGGCATACTCTAAAGCGTTTTTTCCTATGGGTTAAAATTTATAAGTTGGATCTCCATCATTTTTTTTATAACTACCTGATTCAATGAAATCTTGGGTTTTCAATACATAATCTGCTTTATTTAAGGCTATGACTGTATGACCTTTGTCTGCTTCGGCGAATATGATATCTTCAGATAAGGACTCATATTTAATGGACTTTAAAGTTGTATTTTCGAATTTCTTAGGTTGAAAACTAGTGAACTCTTTTTGAAGTAGTAACGCTGAAGAGTGTATTAGGTGTTTGGCGTGCGATGAATAATTTAGGTTTCAATTCCTAGTAGGTCGAAATGGAGACGAGCGTTATTTGACTCTAAATTGTGTTTAAAACCTTTTTCTAGAAGTGAAACTTCATCTTCGGAAAAATTAGAATCTGAAAGATTACTGAACCTATCATAAAATGGGTGATCGGAAAATTTGGACTCGATTTCTGAAGTTTCAGGTTTATTACTCAGTAATTTATTTAATTTTCGCAACTGAATTTTATACTTTTTGTGAATTAATGAATGAACTTTGTATCTTGTTACGGAATGTAAAATGTCAAATTTTACTGAATCCTACACCTTTAAGAAATTTGTTTAGAACAAAATTATTTCAACTTCAATGAAGAATTATATAATAGTAAAAAACGTTTAATCGTGGGTAATACTCTGAGCTCTCTACTCGATGAAATTTTCATGAATAATTTTGAAAGAACTATCCAAGAACATCCGTTATTCAAATATTTCATTTATCGGTTTAGATATGTCGATGATATCATTTGTTGTTTCACTGGCACAAACAGACAATTAGAGTCATTCAAAACATTCATTAACAAAATTCACGATAATATCAAATTCACTTTAGAAATAGAAACAGAAAACTCCATTAAGTTTCTAGATTTAACTATTACTTAAATTAACGGCAAACATGATTTCATAAGCCATCGCATACAGATTACAGATTACTATTCACACCTCATCTACACATCCTTATCCACATAAATTAGCTGCTTACAATAGTACGGTACATAGACTCATTAATATCCCAATGTCACAAAATAATTTTATAGAAGGGCTAAACATAATTAAACAAACAGCAGTCAATAACGGTTACAGTCCAAGTATGATTGAAAACATGATTTCACGCAAAAATTGCAAAAGCAATACAGGAATATATTCCAAGTATAAAAAGTTCTAACACAAAATACAACAGCTTAACTTATATAGGTAATCCTAGTCTAAAATTAGAATCATTCCTCTCGCATTATAATTTCAATTTAACATTCCGAACTGATAATTCCGACATATCAAAAACTGCAAATCTAAAATTGATAAAGGTAATAAATCCGGTGTTTATAAACTGTCTCCCAGGAATTGTAATGAAATTTATATTGGTAGAACTTTCAGAAATTTCAAAGTTAGATTATCCGAGCACAAACGTAGTTTTAATTATCATCAATCAGATTCCATTATTCAAATCACTTACTAGAAGAGAACCATGGCTTTAATGATAATTTTAGAATTTTACAAATGAAAATAATAGACAAAAACTCAATCTATGGGAAACTTTAGAGATTAACAAAGAAAAGAAAACAGGTAGGTTACCTAATAGTCTATTAGATCTAAATCCTTCTCCTTTACTTAATCTTTTCAATTCATAAAGTAAGCAACTCCGATGGGTTTTCCAACATACCCTTGTACTTGTACTTATTGTAATATTAATTAGGGAATGAGACTAATATATAAGGAATAACTCTGTTCATTAGTTTGTATATACCTGATGAAGCCACAGTGTGGTGAAACCGGTCATACTTTTGTTAATATAGTGAAAATCTAAATACCATAGTTTTATTTCATTGAAAATATGTATATGGATTTTCATCAAGTAACAACCTCCATAATCAAATTATTTTAACAAAATACGGTTCTAGTTAATATCTTTCGGCAAAACCCATACACAATTTTAAAATGGGTATAAATTTATCCCAAATATGATGGTTCTTTCTAGATATATTGGATATGCGGTCCATCTTCCACTTATATAACGTATATTTAGGAATGAGCTATTGAATTTTTGCGCAGTAAGACGTATTTTAATGCAGTTTAGAACGTTTGATTCATGAGAATCCCTTGAAAATTTGTTAACTAATCTAATTACATTTGTGCATAAGAAAAATGCATTTCAGAATTGGATTTTGAAGAAGACAATTATAGAAAATTTTAAAATCGATAAACAATCGTGAATATAAATCCTAATCTGTTACTCGGGGATTTTGGGGTCGCTGAATACGAATACAACCTGGTGCCTTGTGTTTTAGCATCTTCTTCTACACCTGCAGCATAATGCTAATTTATCATAGAATTGGTCCACACTCGTTACTTGGGGTATTCGAGGTCGCTGAAGACGAATCATGTATTCGGGTGTCTTCAACATCATCCTTTGGAGTATTAATATTCCCCCTCGGGGATTCTCACCTTGTCATGGCGAGGGGGCTTTGTTGATGAACCCAGGAGCTTTGCCGGCCGGTATTTCTAATTGGCAGGGTCAGCCATGCCGGAAAGGTCCTGGGTGAGATTCAACTAAGGTGAGTCCACTCCTCCCGGCTGTCGTATAGTGGCTTAGGGCTTGCACGAGTATAACGATACCAGTTTTGGAGAGGTTTTTAAGAGCCTCACCTAACTGCCATACCACACCTCTCAACAACGATAGGGGGGTCTCGGCTTAAAAGCCTAGACTAAGTGCATGGATAGCACAATAAAAACTCCCCCAAGCCAAGGTTAAACAGCATACGCAGATGGATGCGTGGCTAGTGGGAGGGCTAGTCGCTGTATGCGAACTCCGGATACCAGGCGCCCTCCAGTTCCAATTTAGCTTCACTGTGGTAATGTGGGGCTCTGCCGCAGGTGACCGTTATTTCTCCGCTACTCGTGGGAACAAGATGAGTAATGAAAATGAAAAAAAGAGCAGGTCCTACCCCGAAAAGGACCAAATCCAAAAGGCGATGAAGAACCTATGGAACTGGAACAGGAAAGAATGCCTGACATAGAAACTGAAAACGCTTTACTCGAAAGCAGCTCTGAAGGGGAAAATCCAAAGGCACCCAAATAGAAGCTGAGGATTAAACTCGGTGGAGCTGCTCGTGAGAGCAT
The DNA here is from genome assembly GCA_013387265.2 of Cryptolaemus montrouzieri. Classification (NCBI taxonomy): domain Eukaryota; kingdom Metazoa; phylum Arthropoda; class Insecta; order Coleoptera; family Coccinellidae; genus Cryptolaemus; species Cryptolaemus montrouzieri. The sequence goes on along the minus strand of JABFTP020000001.1, from coordinate 51,352,979 downwards.
GAGATTCCTCATAATGATAGGGATGACGACAGAAGAGGCTAGAATTAAAGCCTCACAGTCAATGAATCCCCAAGATAAGGGAGCGAAAAGAGCTCGCTCTGATGGCAGTACGCCAAAAGGAAGGAAGCAAAAACGCCCCAAAAAGAAAGCATCTGTTTCTAAAAAAAATATGCAGGAGGCTTCGTTTATTCAAGCGGTACCTGGAATAAAGGTAGGAATCCTGCATAAAATTTCGAATGCGTTCAGGTCAACCTGCATCATGCAAAGACTGGTTCAGGCCCCCATTTCAGATTGGCCACAACAAGGCAAATAAAAGTAGGACTTATTCAAGAGCCCTGGATCAATGGGGGAAAAATTAGAGGTCTCCAAACTAATTCATAAGAAAAAGTCTACAATAACAGGTGCGTAAATCCAAGAGTAAAACTAATGCTCAGAAAGAATATAAAATTGGCATCTGTTCCAGAATTCATCACTAGAGATCTGGCAACAGCTTTAGTAGAGGTGCCAATGCTAGGGGGTAAGAAGCACATCATCATGGCCTCAGCATACTTCCCAAAAGAAACATCCTCCCCGCCACTAGAAGAGGCACAAAAACTCGTAAGCTGGTGCCACAAGGAAAACAAACATTTGATCCTGAGCTGCGATGCGAACGCTCACAACACCGTATGGGGCAGTACCGACGTCAATGAAAGAGTTAAATGTCTTTTAGAATACATCTGTTCTAATGATATAAACATTGTAATAGGGGTAATAAACGAACTTTCATAAATACAATATGATAGTTCAATAGGCAAAATACCAGGTACTGGTCGCAACAAATTCTACAGAGATATCAATATGGAAATTTCGAAAACTGAATTCACTGATTCGCAATGTCGATAATTAACAACAAGGGAATTTCGACATGTCACACTGACATTTTTATGATCAAAGAATATTATAAGTATGAACAAAAATTTTGCATCGCCAACGTAATTATTGTTATAAGCGAATGGGAAAACTCTGCAAAAATTGCCTAAGTAATATCCACTAGTACTCCGGAATCGCTTAGAATAGAGTGACGTGAGTGGTATAAAAAAACTTAAAAAATACTGCTGCTCTAATAACGGGTAGCCCCAGGCCCGCCGCTAGCGGTTTGAACGTCGGTGTGCAATTCCTATCGTGCCGCCCTATCTAACTACAAAACCTAGGTGTTTATAAAAATGTGAAAAAAAATGCTGTACAGTGAAAAACTATGTTATATTAGGTTATTTTATACAAGATAGATACACTAATACGACATTAAATGAAAAAATGAAGGCAAGAAAGGTGCAGTTTATACATATTATGTAGGTAGGTATAGGTATTAAGTTATTTTACAGAAACTGCACCTTTCTTGCCTTCATGTTGGCAAAATCAGCTATAATTTTTTCGGTGTCTAGTCTGTTTAGAATCTCATGTTCAATTGAAATTATTGCTAAATTACTTAGTCTTTGCTGGTGCATAGTTGATCTCAAATAGTTTTTTATTATTTTCAACTTTGAAAATGACCTTTCACCAGATGCAACTGAAACCGGCAATGTAAGTAGTATCCCTAGCGCTATTGCTGTATTCGGAAATGTTGACATTAATCCATTAGCAAAAATGTATTGCAATAGGGTTTGTGGATCATTAGACTGGTTTTCAGTTAAATGCAACTTTAAAGCATTGATTTCATTAAACATATCGATACTGTCAATATCTGCGTCACTACTTGAACTATCTTTTAGCTTCACATTCAAATCTTTACAATGTTTCATTAAATCATCTTTGGAGTAACTAAACAAGTTATTATTGGTGAAAAAGCCAAAAACGTCGGTAAAAGTTTCCAACTCATCGAATCTACGATTTAAAGAAGTTAAGGTTTGGTCCAGGATCCTGAAAAAACATCTACCTTGTATTTTGTTTTAGGGTCTAGTAAGACTTCATCACTCTGTTCATACTGAAATTGAGTTGGTTTTCTTCGTGGACGAACGGTATCTATAGGCGGAAAATCTGCATCTACATTAAGTTCCCGAGCCACAGGGTAGCTTCTTCTAACACCCTTTCGAAATGCTCATCTGTGCGATATTCGGTGAATTTATGAATCAATTTATTTAACAAATTTATGCAGATTTGAGTATTTATTGTGGGGTTTTGCATCATTTTGCTAATAGCATTAATTTCGTTTAAAATATCAAACCAAATTACAACTAAGCAAATAAATCTATAATTTTGAATATTCAAAGCAAGCGAATGTTCTTTGTGAGTTGTTGTACAATCCCATTTCGACGAATTGTTATCTGATATTTCAAGTAAAGCGTCAAATATTTTTTCGAGGTGATACCGTAAAGGTTTGACTGCATCGATTCTGCTAGACCATCGCGTGGCACTTAATGCCTTTAGATTTAAATCAGGTAAATGCTTGCAAATTATGGACCACCTTTTGGTAGAAGGAGAAAAAAAACGTAAATTTCTTGAATTAAGTTGAAAAGTTGACCGTGTCGTGCGTTATATTTGCCGCATCGTTAACGACCAAATTGAGACTATGCGCCGAGCATGGAACGTAAAATGCACGATTATTCATTTCCAATATTTTTTGTAATCCATTGTGTTTTCCACGCATATTAGAACCATTGTCATAACCTTGGCCACGTAAGTTTTTAATATCAAGGTTTAATTGCGAAAAAAAATCTAAAACAAAATTTAATAGTTCTTCACCTGTGGAGCTGGTTATCGGACAGATGCCAATAAAACATTCGCATTGTGTAACATTTTTAGTTTCACTGTTCAAAACAACATACCTTAGTATAACTGTAATTTGTTCTGTGTGACTTACATCTGGTGTGCAATCTAATATGATAGAAAAATATTTTGATTCTCTGACTTTGTTCAGGATATAATTTTTATGGTCGTGCCGAGTAAATCAATGATTTCATTCTGAATCTGATCTCCTAAATAGTGAGTCATGCGAGTTGAATCGAATTTCGAGGCTTGAATTCTGTGAATATGTTCCGCATAACTGAATCAAAGGATGCTATCATTTCTATTGCTTTGAGGAAATTACCATTATCATGCTCATATAATATTTTGGATGAGCCCTAAACGCCAGACATTGATGAGATAAAAATTTTATAACAGCTATGATCCTTTCCAAAACATCACACCATTGTTTTTTCAGATTCTAATAGTCTCAGTTGCATTTGATTTACAGTAGTTTTATTTTTTAACATATGATTTAGTTGGACCCAACATTTTAAATTTTCGCTATGGGAAATGCTTGTTTCGTGTCGTTTTAAGGTAGATGACAGATGTTGCCAATCGGAAAAACCGCTTGGAGCTGACAGACTACTTACAGTTTTACTGAATATTTTACAACAAAAACAATAGACTGAATCTTTTGACGTAGAGTAAACAAGCCATTCTCTGTTAATTTTTTCTCCATTAGGAAGATTTCTAGAGTAATAACTGTTTGCAAATTTTCTTCCATCGATATTAGCAGGAAAATTGTGGTTAAACAGCTGCACGGGACCACGGCTAACCAATATATTAACAATATCATTAGTCATACTGGCGGGCCACGAACCGGGATCATCACCACAATCTAAACAGCTACTTGATGACGATAAATTGCTTACAGGTTCTTTAGCACTACTTTCTCTTTTTTTAGTCTCCTTCTGAAGGACTAACATTTTTCTCTTCAGATACCTCCATAACTTCTAGATTTAAAGCTGCGCTTGTTGAAGCTACATCTACGTCAACATTCTCTTGACATTCAGAGTCCCTATTTTCTGGTTTGCTAAAAAATTTCTCAAGAGATCCCGCTCTGTATCTTTTTCTCGTTTTTGCCGTCGAAATTGAGCTCCTGAAATTTTTTTCCTTTTTGCGGTTCCTGGAATTTTTTGAAAAAGTTTAGTATACGGTTGTACAAAAGTAACTTAAATCCCAAAGGGGTCGATCATTCCACCCATTATTGCGAACAACCTTTACTAGGGGTCAACACTGAAATCGCGAAAAAATCAGCTTTTCCATACATTTTGTATGGAATAGTTATTTTTCGCGATTTCACCGTTGACCCTATAGTAAAAGTTGTTCATATCTATGTGTAGAATGACTCCTTTCGGGATTTAAGTTACTTTTTACAACCTGTATAGGTATAATTTTAATATTTTTTTATATATCTTCACTCTTAAGTTGTATAACAGAAAAAATACTCTTTAAATCACAATAATAATCACAATACTACTGCAAAAAAATGGTCATACCTACTGCACACAAATGTAATGGAATAACTAATTTTTTTTCGCGACTTCAGAGTTGACCCCATAGTAAAAGTTGTTCGTATTGATTAGATGGAATGTCCCCTTTCGTTACTTAAGTTACTTTTGTTACACTCTGTATTAATTTTAATACATTTTTTTAATAAATCTTTACTTTAAGTTTTTCAGTAAAATAACCTTTAAATTTTACATGAATACCTGCTGTTTATATGAATGCGCCCATATGTGATTAATTAAACAAAGACACTTACCATAATTATGATTTTTTGCGCCGACGGATAATATAAATAATTTTCTAAATTATTTTTATAGTCACACTTCGCACAAAAATATACAGAATAATATTAATTTTAAGTACCCTGGACCGTTTCCGGATCTCACATTAGGGCTATAACCAAATAATTGAAGTTTGTTTTTCACTCACATCACTTTCGCATTTGTGTAAAATAAATAAAAACAAAGAAATGAGTATATAGTTTTAAGGGGATTTCCCCTGATATCTGTGGGATTTCTCTATTTCGCATAGAGCACGATACGGTTTAACTTTGTTCTCATGAATTTCAATAGATGGCGCTATGTAATGCTACGATATAAAAGAAATATTTGGGCGCCGTTCATCATATTATTTTTATAAGATAATCTTTTTAGTATTGTGAGGTGACAATGTCTGAATTTTAGTCGATGATTGTCTGATTTGCCGCCCCCCTGAATGCGCCGCCCGCGTGCATTGCACGCCTTGCACGCCCGTTTACGGCGGGCCTGGGTAGCCCGCTATGGTTGTCTCAGAAGAAACCCGTCTTTTTGAGGAAAAACTGAAATTTAAAACTTTGACAATTCGTAAGAAATGAGCAATAAAATTTTTAGATACAATCTTTCGTGATAGGAGATGTTGAGATAAGCCAATTATCACTGTTCATGGCCTTCTAGAACGAAAGATGAAAGTTGGAAAAAAAATTATTGTGTTCTGTTCTCCTTTCAAAAATATTTCAAAGAGTTGAGAATGGTTGAGAAAAACAATTGAAATAAGCAAAAAAATACGGGGTGCCATTTGAAAATTTAAAGTTGGTATCGTTTCCGGCAGAACCGGAAACGGAATGTCCAACATATTTAAGTTATCAAATTCAAAATGTTGTAAAAATAGAAAAAAGTTACGAGGGTGGCACTAGTTTCAGTTACACCTGGTATAGAGAAAAATGACCTCCAGTCTCCGTGGTCGATTTTCGATTTAGCCTGGATATTTCTCATATTAAACGATTTCAATTTGTTTGACAATGATAAATGTCAAAATTAATCCATTATTGAATTCACATCTTCTTTCACAAATAATTAGCAAAAAATTTTTTGATTGAAGGTTGTGAACTTTTGAAATTCTACATATTAGAATGCGGCTTTGAAAATGATTATAATTCTGATGCAGTTCAACAAAATTATTATGCTTTTTTTTCTGACAGGAAGCAACTTCGCATGTGGATATTCAAAGAGGTTAAAAAAGGATCTCATAAACACTGGTTCTTTCAAAGCACTGAGAGGAAAAAAGATAATGAAGAAGCCTAGTCAAAGGAAAGTGACATCGTCTAGTCAAAACATGCAAGTGAGTTCCTAGATAAACTAGGGTAATAAGTTGAATATTGAAATATATATATATATATATATATATATATATATATATATATATATATATATATATATATATATATATATATATATATATATATATATATATATATATATATATATATATATATATATATATATATATATATATATATATATATATATATATATATATATATATATATATATATATATATATATATATATATATATATATATATATATATATATATATAGCCCCGACGAGTTGCCCATATATCTGTTCATGCAATCAAACTGATTTCATGAAAAATATAAATCCACCACCCGGTTATTAATACCATTGCCAGACAATGATTATAATCAAAACATATCCTGGAGTAATTATATATTAGGATAACGTTAAAAGTTATGAGAATATATCAATCTACCAGAATATATACATACTATAGCATCATCAGACAATGATATCAATGTACCAACGAGTAGTGTCAGAGGCTTTCTCCCGGAAAAATCCAGTGTACGGACCTTAGTCAAGTAACACTGAATGTTACTCATTAATAGTTTCCTTTGTGTGAAGTGGTGAACGATCGAATAGAATACTGCTCTGAATATAAATATGACAAAATTGTCAGTTAATTATATTACATTTATATAAACAAATAAATAAAATATGAAATGAGATTCTGAGCAGTATAAACTAAAGAGAAAACCTATGACTCTACCTCATTATTATTTTCGGAAAGAAACCTACGAAGAATATTACAAGATTTGATGACTGTTATCTTTTGTAACTGTTCAAACAAATTTTTCTTCAGACCCAAAATCTCAATACTTTTGTGAAGATTTCTAGGAATAACGCCTGTTGTAGAAATAATAATCGGTAGAATAAATATTTTCTTCTTTTCCACATTTTTTAATCTCGTCGCCAAGCATCATATATTTAGAAATTTTTCATTGTATTTATTTTGTATATTATGTGTGTCGGGTATAGCAATATCAATTATATATGTTATTTGATTCTGTTTATATATATATATATATATATATATATATATATATATATATATATATATATATATATATATATATATATATATATATATATATATATATATATATGATTCTTGTGGAAACTTTATTATGATATTATAAATGAGGGTATAGATTCTTTGAAAAAAATTTCCTTAGCTCAATGAATGTTAGGATATTTCAGCATGACTGTGCTCCCCTACACCAGACATGAAATGTCCCAGATCTCTCAAAACAAACTTTCGGTGATAACTGGATGGGATCGAGAGGAGCAGTGATTTAACCACCTCGTTCACTAGATTTAACCGCGTAAGATTTTTTTGCTTGGGCTATGTTAAGAATTTATTTTATAAACAAATCTAAAATGATTTAGAAGAGAAATTACAAAAACTGTTAACCTTCGCTTGTCTATATTGAAATCCAAAATTTATGCAGAAGTGTTTTTGGATATTTCAGTTCTTACATTTTGAATAATAGAGTACTTTTGATTATTGAAGATAGTTTCTTTTGTCTTTTCCGTTAGGAATTATTTTGATATTTTCTTACTCATAAGTACTAAATAACTTTCATCTGTTCTTAATATGAGTAGTATTTATTATTGTGAGCCTAGAATTGAAATATATGGGATGTTTAGTGTATATTTGCGCCAGTATGCTAGATCAGGGGTGGTCAAAAAAATGATCGTCCGTTAGTCGATTGCGATATTTTGACTTAACTATCTTCATTTCAGAAAATGTAGACTCGCACAAGTAAGTCGACCCAAAGATTGCCATGCGTTCACTGCGCTAATCATCTCAATAATAGTTTTTCCTTCACCTTGAAGCTCCAACTTAAAGGTGTTTAAGTGCATTGTGATTTCAGTCGTAAATGCCAAATCAGTCAGCCATTATTCGTTTTTCAACATCAGAGTGTCATCATCTCTTTCGTCCAGAAAAGGTGTTATCTCGGGCTACAATTCTTGAAACATTTCTAGGAATTTTCCGCCAATCAACCATCTGACGTCCGTCTGAAGAACTAAATCAGTGTTTTCAGCTGACTCCCTATCTTCCAACTGCAACTTAAAGAGCCACGGTTGTATGCTACGTGCACGCATGGAACCCACAATTTTTGTTGCAATGCCCATAATTTCCTCCGTGTTTAAAACTTATGAACACAAAACTTTTTGGTGTATAATGCAATGAAATGAAAAAAAAAGAAGGGAAATCATCATTAGCTCGACTCAATGCCACAAATCCGTTTCAGTTTTCAGTCATTGCTGGTGCTCCATCAGTTGTAATGCGCACTAATTTATATTTTGGTAGCTTGTTGATTTTTACAAAATTGAAGAAAATGTCATATATATCTTCGCATTGAGTATTCCCATTCAGATGATTGTCAAGAATTCTTCCTTAGCCAACATGTCATTGAATACCATCCGAATAAAAATACACAGCTGGACAGTGTCTGTTATATCGTTGGATTCGTCGAACTGCAAAAAAAAGTATGTACATTTCACGATATCATGTTTAAGTTTATCTGCCATGTCCTGACTCATGACTTCAATACTCCTTGTGACAGTCGGACGAGATAATTGAAGTTCTCTAATAGCAAACATGATTTCTGTTTCATTTTTAAAACCTGCAAATAAAGTCTCATCCGCTTCAATAAATGCTTCCCTCACAACCAATCCATCTTCGAATGGTTTCTTAAGTTTCGCCAATATATGAGATATTTTAAGTGACGCGATCGTAGCAGTATTTGATTGTTTGGCTGGTCTTGTAAACATGGTTTGTTCTTTTTTCAAACAAGATATCAACTCACGTACTTTTCCTTTTCTTAATTCACTCGGGCGGAAAATCCTTTTCATAGTTTTTATGAACCGTTTTGTGATGCCTGTCTGAGTTACCACGCTTAGGTATTGCAACTGACGCACGACAAATAAGACAAACGTACTTATCCTTCTGCGTACAAAAGAAGAATTCTTGCTCCCAATCGTTATTAAAATGCTACGTTTCAGATTTCTTCGCTGCACTCATTTTGTACTATTAAATAATAAACTTTTTATCGACGTAGTATTGCCTTCAAGTAACAATTCAGAATTACTCCAAGTCCTGCAGGTGCAACATTTATATCGTTGTGAACGAAAGTCTCGAATGTTTCAGTTAAACGCGCCGCCCGAAATTTCTAGAAAAGCAGCACGAATAAAATACGCGGCTTTTCTCTGACAAGTACTCCGCATTCCTTTGATAAAGCCGCGATTTGCCGCTAGCAGAGTGTTATTTTATTACGTAATAAATTTTTGTAGTTTAGTTAAATACATGTTGAAAATTTCTTTTTTCTTGAGATCAACTCAAAAAGCACTCGCGATCGACCGTTTGAGCATCTCTGTGCTAGATGATACCACAGAATATTGGGAGAATCTTCTTTTCTAGAGAAATTTTTATTTTTGAGGAAATTAAGCATATAATATATATTTGGAAAGAGAAGAGAAAAGACTCTTCCTATTTTAACCAAATTCACCTATAGTTTATGTTCAACACAAAACGAGTTCATATTATAATTCGAAAATAATTCAACAGAGAAAATTGTCGAATACGTCCTTGCAGTCTACTTAAAAATGTGTCCCTAGACTGAGAAAATAATTTTCTTCGAACTCTGATAACAACCGAAATATTTGAACGCGCAAATCCCAGAAAATTGAGAAAACCGAATTATTTGAAATCAAAAGAACGTCTGTGTTCACCAATGACTTTTCCTCAAAAATCGGAGATGGGTAAATCATTTTTCTCTATTTACAGTATTTCACATAGTTGCCGAACTAAAACATTTAAAATGAGACATCTTATACATTATGTGTGAGAAAGGTCTTCCCGAGATAATTTTTCACTTTTACGATGACATCATAACCATCATTTTTATTATTCCTCCAGATTTTTCATATGTGCATTATAAAGTGTCGATAATAAATTGATGTTTTATTTGAATTGATTGAAAGGATGTACCTATATTTACACTGAATGTTATTATTCAATTTCTACTGACCGCTTCGAAATTCCAATTAAAATTAATGTGTTCATTCTGAAATCCATCAATGGGAATATAATATAAATTTAATAATTCGTTGGCTAGCAATTGCATTCACTAGATATATTCACAGAAATTGAAGTTCAAACGAAGAGCATCCCTTAAAACACAACCAACGCGCAAGCGTCGCACAATTATATTGGCCATTCTCACGTGGATTTCATTTCAGTCCGTCGCGGACTCTTGAAGCCAAAGTGTCAGAGATAAGGTGCTGAGATCTTTCCGCTAACTGCGATATTTTCGCGGGCATTCGGGATTTAAGTTTAAATTTCTCTCGAAATGCCGAACGGAGGGGATCTTTTTCTCAATGGGGGTGGAAGAGCGCAGAGTATTTATCAGCAGCCGTCGACTGGTGAAAAACATGTACTTTTTTATCCCACTAGTAGCCCAACTTCTTCTGCAACCTCCGAGGAGAAAAAATGCTGGATCCAAGGGTCATCTAGTCAAAACATACAAGTGAGTTCCTTAGATGAACTAGGGTAATCAGTAGAGACCGGACTGTATGCAGCCAAAAATTTGAGAATAATTTGAACATATGCAAGTTATTTCAATTGTATGCACTTTATTAATTTCACATCAAATGAAGAAAAAAAGGCTTTCTTGAACCTTTTAATAATGAAATGATAGGAATACAGGATGAATTGACAAACAAATGAAAGAATATTACGTTTACTTCAAATCTAATTATATATTATCCGAAAATTCATACCTTGCTTCTACTTAATTTCTCATTCCGACTCAAATATTATTTATTATTATATCAATTATTCTTCAGAATTTCCAACAAGGAAATTAGTTCTCCTATTGGAATACATGTTTACATACATTAAAAAGCTTCTTTCTACCTCCACCGATGTTATAGACATTTTTTTTAAATTTGTCATCAACTGTAGAATTTTATTCTACGATTTCACCTCTTAAATTTCGAGTTTCTTCATTTAGAACTACAAAGCTTTCGTTTTCTAGGAGTATTGATATTAATTTCACTTAATTCATTCGGACCGATTTGACCACTAAAATTCAAAAGTTTTAAATTTTTCTAATTTTATACAGATGCAACTAAACTAAGATGTATTTTCTAAGCTTTCCATAGCTGGAGCGATAAAACCCTAGTTACGATTCAAGAAACATAAATGTTGAGGAAGCTACTCGATGCTGAACAATTTTTGAGTTCCAGAATTGTTATTTATTTCGAATATCACTTCTTTTATTGTCGAAAAATTGTCGGAATAATATATTGCCGCTTTGAATCAGGTTCTTCATCTAGTTATTACGGGTTGCGGACCTGAGAGTTTTTCTTTATAAACAATCCTCAGTTGAGCTTTCAAAACAATTTTCACTCTTCTTATCAAATCGTTCACGATAGGAAATTGGTTTCTTATTTCTTCTCTCACTTTATTGAGCCTGTGGACCAAACGTGTTATATGAATGAAGTTGATATAAAAATTTTTCTAATTGTTATCGGCTTTTAACATATGGGCGCCGCGTCTGAAATGAACAACAGTGCTTTATCAAAGATAACAGTCTCAGGCAAAAGAAAATCTGTTAGTTCCCCCTCGTGAAACTTGAAATAGTTAAGCTATTTGTTTTTTAAGCTATTTTGAGCATATTGAAATTAGTGTTCGATGAACTTTCGCTGAGAAATTCTATTGTAAGTTGCGTTATATACCGACCTGAATAATCGGTGGTTTCCGCGGTACAAATGTAAAAATAATTATTTTCAAAATTTTCCTAATTTTCTTCTTAACTACAGTATACCTGGTGTAAACGTCTCATTTTCTAAATCAACTTTCGTCCGGAATATTAAACTTACAATGTTTCTGCAAAAAAGATTCGAAATATTGATTGGCCAACTTATGGAAGACAATCCCGCAGCTAGTAAGGCTCGGCATAGTTCTTCATTGAAAACCTTTTGGGCTGATTTTTTGGAGACAGCTTTTGAGCATTGTTCCGACGATTGTTGTTTTATGTATCCAATCTTTAAATGCGTAATTTTCCTCACTAACGTGTAAGTCAACTTGGAATTTGTTAAGAACGAGATCTGCAAGCAAAATTTCATCGAAAGATATATAATACTTTACCATATTTGAACTATTGGACTTTGGAATAAATAATTCGAAATCGCAAAAAGAAGAAAAAGACCGAAATGGATGAAAACCTATTTTTCTTGAAGGCGACTTTGAAATATATGGAAAATTAATTAAAAATAACTACAAATTTGCTGCACCCAGTACCGAACTGGGAATTTTAGAAATATGTAAAGTGACTTGAATACTCCCCACTCAGACAACCAGAATTTCCAAACTTGGTATATAATCAAGGAAAGAATGACAACAAAGATTTCGAAGTATTGATAGAATTGAGAATGAATAGAGACAACAATCCTTAATTGCATTTCTTTGCCCCGTAAAGGTACCATTATGCTTGTATAGGTATGTACTTGATACAATGGAGAACAGTTCTTGGTCTATACCTAATAACTCCAGGCGTAAAAGGAAAACCCACTGACAATCCCTAATTGCGAATAAAATAACAATAATATGTAGGATATACTGATAATCAGACTTTTATGCAGAATTACTGAAATATATGCACTTTGCATACAATTCGGTCTTTAATAATCAATCCTTTTAGTAGCATCTATCAAAAGTTGAAAGCAATAAGAAATTACCTTCACTTTGAAAGCAATAATTGTCTTATATTGATGCACTTTCTGTACAACGATGATTAGAAAATTATTTCCTTCGATCAATTAGTGCACTGCACAGAGCGAAATATTGGTTCATTACCAATATTTACACTTCCAACATTTACACTTCCAATAGATCCATACACATTAATTGCCATTTAATGGCAATTAATATTAAATAAATTGAGATGATGAAGATCTAATAGCTTGAAATAACAAACGCAATATTAGGATGATATATACAGTATGAAGAAATTTGAACTTACCTAAACAATTTGGTAGTCTTCAAGTTATATAAAAATACTGGAATAGGTCGATTTTCTGGTCCATATATAAAATTCTATTGACATCTTTTGAAAATTTAATCTCGTTTAAATGAAAAGCTTGTATTTTACCCTGTACATTACTAGGTTTATGAATGACTCAGTCGTGTCTTTCTAAATTGCCATCCTTCAATTTTGGAATTTTCCATAAATGTAATGCTAGTAGGGAAATTGCCGGTGGCGCCCATCCTGGCCCAGTGCATAGGTGAAAGTATTTAGAAGGTGCCCATGTCGTCCTCAAACAAACTTCAGATGTGCATTCTGTAGAAAAAGTACCAGAAATTGATTATTTAAAAATTCTGCTTGAAACGATTTTCAAAATTTTTGTTATTGCTAAGTTGGCACAACAGTTTTTCATATTGACGCGGAGTTTGAATGCGATCTATCATTTAGTTTGTTCACAGTGCTCGATTTTCTCAGTTCTCACTAGTGTGTTCTGCAATTTTCACAATGAATGGAAATAACGAAGAAACAATTTGTCTCAAATTTTGTATTGCAAATGGAATTTCGTGTGCTGAATCGCTGAAAATGTTACATAAGGCTTAGGGTGAATCTATTTTATCGAAAGCATATACATTTGAATGGTACAGTGCATTCAATAGCGGTCGAGATGTGGTGGAAGATTCACCTCCCTCTGTTCGGCCATCAACATCTTCAACTGAAGTTAACATTAATAAAGTGAAAGAAATGGTCAATGAAAATCGTTTTTTTAGTTTGAGAGAGATAGGCAATGAATTTTCCGTGTCTCAGTAATCAATTCGTACAATATTAAACGATTTTTTCGGCATGAAACGCGTTGCCCTCGACTAATTCCAAGAGATCTGAAATTTCTTCAAAAATTGAATCGCGTACAGTTCGCTGAAGATATGCTGAAACAAGTAATTTCACTACACTCATAAAACGCATTGTAACTGGTGATGAGACATGGGTTTATGAGTTTGACATAAAAACTAGTCAATACGCTTCAGATTGGCGCCTTCCAACTAAACCGAAGTCGAAAAAAACACGTCAATGTCGATCGAAACTCAAGGTAATGTTGAAATTTTTCTTTGATTATCACGGTGTTGTACACCTGGAATTCTTTCCAGAAGGTCAGACGGGGAAAAAAGAATATTAACTTAGCGTTATGCGGTGTTAGAAAGAGCAAATTCGTCGAGAAAATTTGTGGAAAGAAGGCTCATAGATTTTGTACCACGATATAACACCATTTCACAAGGCTATCATTGTGAATGGAATTCTGACCAAATGCTCAACAAATACCATCGAACAACCACCGTATTCACCTGATATGGCTCCAGGCGATTTTTTTATTTTTAAAAAACTCAAATTACCACTTCGAGGTGACCGTTTTGAGTCGATATATGACATAAAAGAGAATTCGCAGCGAGAACTGAAATCGATTCCGGAAAAAGCGTTTGAAAAATGTTTTGATGATTGTATTATTCGTTGGAGTAAATGTATCATTCCGACCATCTTTGAAGGCGATACAATAAATTTGGATGATACTTTTTTGGCAGAATGTATAATCTGTATATCCATCTTGGCCAATAGCTTCAATTTATTCTGATTATAATATTTTTCCTATTGTAAGTTCAGTAAAAAAATACTTCTAAGAATATTAGTGATATTGGTTAGTGATTATGTTTTCTCTTGAAATTTGAAATGACGGTAGAATACATTATAAAAACATAGTAATGAAATGTTTCGAAACAATTTGAATGTAATTCATCGTGGATAAAGCATCATTATTATAAGCCTCCATTTGTTCCTTTATGAAGGAATGTTTTTTCTAGCTTCGATAATTTTAAGTTTGTGAGAAGGTGAATATTTTTTTTTTTTTCATTCAGTTTAAGTACTAAATTGTATACATCAATTTGTATAAGAGTGTACAGGCAACTTCCTTCAAACAAAATTACAAGAAATATATCGAAAAGAAAGATAGTAATCCAATAAAATGGGATAAAACACAAGGTTTAACTTAATCTACTTTATTTAAAAAATTCGACGACGTTTCGCTGACACAAATCAAGAATGAAAAATAGAATGAAGAGTATGGTATTATAAACATATTTAGAACAAGTTGGATGAATAACAGGAAAATCCTTATTAATGAAACCTACTTAAGAAACCTTGCCTTAAAACTATCAAAAGAGACTGAAGATAAGTTGAGATCTCTACCAATATTCCTCATGAGATCGAAACAACGATTGAGGAAAAGATTTGACATGTAATCATATTTGCACATTCTAGATTCTCAACAAATCGGAACAGTCTACACGACCGTTCAGAACCTTAAAAAACATAAATCCAAAACCCGTCGTCTAGACATCAAGGTATCCAATTTCAGCTGTTCTCGCAGAACATCAATACCAATTGTGGTAATATTAAAATGGGTTCTATATGATAGTGAGTGAAAAATTTCTTTTCTAGACTATTTATATGACAAAAGTAAGGGGGCGACCAAATGCATGAGCCATACTCCAAGTTGGATCTGACCAATGAGCAGTTCTAAATTTTTAATGTTGCAGCGGAAAAACCTGCAGAGTTACGATAAATGAAGCCAAGCATTTGGTACACCTTAGCCGTTATGCAACAAATATGTTCTTTGAAATCGAGCCCAGAGTCAGTGATACTGATATCATGCACCGTAGACTCGCTGTTCAACATTCGATCATTCAATTTGTAATTCGCTATAAGTGGAGAACTCAATCTATGAAAGGTGACCACTCGACACTTCTCCACGTTCAGACCCAAAAAATTCGAATTAGACCACTGGGAGAAGCACTCGATCTGGCCCTGTAAATATGCTTTATCCGAATCATCCCGAATGACCGAATATATCTTCATGTCGTCGGTAAAGAGTAAAAATTTCGTAGTCAGTACGCTACTCACAACATTGATGAACAGATTGAATAGAAGAGGCCCCAAGTGCGAACCTTGGGAAACACCAGACGGCCGTCTGAACTCTTTAGATAGGAACTCCTTATATCCCACCATTTGAGAACGGCCATACAAAAAACTTCTCATCCATGATGAAATAGGTCCTGAAATACACAATGCCCTCAGCTTGACCATCAGAAGGTTGATACTAACTCTGTCGAAGGCCTTTGAAAAATCAGTATAAACTGGATCCATCAGGTAGCCTCGTTCAAAGCAATCTAATATATCCTTGACATACAGAACCAAATTGGTGATCGTCCTTCCTGAATCCATGCTGTTCATTTATTTATATTCCACTACAATTCCAGGACAGAAAGCTGCAAACCAAGCTGTCTAGCATTTTGGCTATCAGAATGAATAGCTACTCCTCTATAGTTCCTAGCATTGGTTTTCTGACCCGATTTAAATATCGGAATGATGAAAATCCGCTTCCAAAATGATGGGAATTGGCCACGACTGAGAGACATATTGAATAAGAAACTAATTGGATCAGAAAAAACACTCATACACTTTTTTAATAGGAAACTGGGTATACCACTACTCAACTTAGGCTTCATGGCAGAGATTACCTCAAATATTTCGCGTGGAGAAAATCTGACACACGATGCATTAATAGTTTTAGCGTACTCAAACTTCTGTGGAACTAATACTTCATCGCTATATACTTCCGAATATGATTACATCTCATTTAAACCTCGAATTGAATACTGAAAATAACATTGACGAATGTGAAGAGCGTAGGGTGTGTACAATACATAAAACTATTAAAATTAGAATGGAACGATTCATGTGCATTCGTTATTTTATTCAAAGCTGCAGATGTATCTGCCCAGATTGATGAAAACCTAGAAGAATTCGTTGAATGATTCTCAATCAAGCAATCCGCTCTAGCCTTTCATCTTGTGGATTGGTCTCGTACATTTTGAATAAAGAAAAATCTTGCACCTCCTCGGGCTCAAGAAATATATGCAAAAAACAATTCCAGAGCCGCTTGTCTTTTTGTCTTTTGTCGTTTTCATCTATATTCGGAAGTCAAACCTAATCTTTCAATTTGGCGGTACCGAAATTCTGTGACATGAGACCCACATCCTTTAATTCTTATATTTGGCTTAACATTTGGCGGACCTAGTGAATATCAATTTCAAAATCAATCACTACTTCTGCTGGGGATAATACAATATTCAATCGTGAACAGAAATTTCTGATTTTTAATGAGCGCAATTCATATGTATTAATTGATTTGACTTTTAACAGACAGAAAACCAGAGGAGTGTAATAATCGTTGAAGAATCCATGGACTGTGAACAGTTATTTGAAAAACTTAGTGCACTATGAAAACATGCTGTCCCTATAAATAAATTTCGAATCGCTCAAAAATTTCAGATTCAGATCACACAAAAATTTAGCAAAGTCTCTGAAACATCATCTATCTAATGCTTCATGAACTTCTTGGATACATTTTGGTAAAGCTGGTAACAGTACGGCGTGCATAAAATTTTCACTCATCATCATTCGCCGCTTAACATGTAATGTCATCTTCAGTTTGGTTCATTTCTTGTCTGATGTTTCTCGACAATTTCTCACATATATTTTGTTCTGCCTTTCTCTTAACGGAGGAGCTCATATTTTGTCACATCTCAAATGTTGTGAGTTCTATGCACACATCAATAGTTGTCAGAATTGATCCATTATTCAATTTACAATGATGTTTGACAAATAATTGACTGTAAAATTCTCGATTGAAAAATGTTCGTGAATTCTCAAAACACCACATGTTAGAATGCCACGTATGATTCTGATGCAGTTTCAGAAGATTATTCTGTTCGTTTTACTGATAGGAGGCAACGTCACAAGTCTAGGTTTCAAAGAATGGAACAGAATCTCATAGAATCACTGATTTCTCAACCCATCGCAGGAACTAATCCTCTTCATACGGAAATTTCAAACCTCCTTCCATGAACGATGTCATTTTTAAAATATACAATTTAAATAAGGAGCTTTTGACAGACGACTCTAATTATACTTTATTACAATCTCTTCGAATGAGTCTGAATAAGTGGGAATCGCAATATGTACATCTGAAAATGTATAAAGAATTCCTTGTCGCAGAAAATTTTACATTGATTTTCTTGGGGGTTTCAGCAGTGCATACAGTTTTTGCCCCAATTACTTTTTTAGCCTGTTTTCCAGATTCGTTTGCTCTGCTGGTCGGAAGTTGCAGCCAGAACTATTGTTTGAAAACTTTGTTCTCAAACCACGTATTCATTCATGAATAATAATGCCTTTTCATTTGAGTAAATGCACATTTCAACCAACAAATATTACATAACATACAAAATGTTTTCAAATTATTAAAAAACCTTTGGCGCATAGGCAACCCCAACATACTAACGAACCAGATTGTCTTTATTCATTATTCAGTTTCCGTGCGAGCGAAGCCGAAAGGTCCCACCATTCGTTTCTCAAGTTCTACTTTAATAAGCGTACGCATATATATATATATATATATATATATATATATATATATATATATATATATATATATATATATATATATATATATATATATATATATATATATATATATATATATATATATATATATATATATATACTAAAAACTATATAGTATAGATAAGAAGGCCATATGCATTTTGATTTGAGAGATGAACATGCGCTCTTCAAATATTGTTAATTGTTGCAGCTAATTTCGAGCAATCTATCTAAACTGAAACTGAAAATCTTATAGGGTATCAATAAGACTGTTATAGAGGAACTTCTTCATTATTATTGACATGCCAGACCATTAAAATATACAGGGTGCTTCAACGAAAACTAAACAGAGGCTTTATCTACTAAGATATTCATTTCGGTTCAGAACGCAAAAACAAGTCAATTTTTGTTTTTAGGGGGACATCTTTTGGGGTACAAAACTTGCCTGAAATATCAACATCCTAAGCGGGGTTGCAATCCTTGAATATTTTGAATAGAGAAGATGGGTCGAGTGATGACTCATAAGAAAGGTGGTATCTTTGTCTACATCGCCTTAAACGAATTTCCAATTTCAATTGAAAACTGTGAAAAATACAGGGTGAGCAACTGAAAGATAGGAAGAATATTTCCCTGAGACTATTCAAATTTCAGTGAAGTAAAATGAAACAGATCCATGCTGATCAATGGCAGTCATCATCAAGTACCATTCTCATCTCGAATTTCAACCTCTAGAGCAGGGGTGACCACCCTTGAAAATTTGGAAGAGGGTAGATGGGTCCAGTGATACCTAGAAAGAAAGGTATTATCTTTGACTGCTTCCCCGTGAACGAATTTTCATTTTTGATCGAAAACTGTAGGAGATACAAAGTGAGCTACTGAAAAAAAGAGGAGACTATCTATCGCCCTGAGCTATTCAAGTATTAGTGCAAAAAAATGGAACAGTTGAAATTTGAGATGTGAATGGGGATTTGGAAGATGACAGCCTTTGATCTGGAATGAATCTGTTCCATTTTTTGCACTAATACTGGAATAGCTCAGGGCGAAAGATAGTCTCCTCTATTTTTCAGTAGCTCACTCTGTATCTTCTACAGTTTTCAATCAAAAATGAAAATTCGTTCACGGGGATTCAGACAAAGATAATACATTTCTTTCGAGTTATCACTCGACCTATCTACCCTCTACCAAATTTTTAAGGGTGGTCACCCCTGTCTAGGGGTTGAAATTCGAGATGAGGATGGTACTTGATGAAGACTGCCATTGATCAGCATGGATCTGTTCCATTTTACTTCACTGAAACTTCAATAGTCTCAGGGGAATAGTCTTCCCTATCTTTCAGTTGCTCACCCTGTATCTTTTACAGTTTTCAATTAAAAATGAAAATTCGTTCAAAGCGATGTAGACAAAGATACCATCTTTCTTTTGAGTCATCACTCGACACATCTTTCCTATTCAAAATGTTCAAGGATTGCAACCCCCGCTTAGGGGGTTGATATTACAGGCAAGTTTTGTATCCCAAAAGATGTCGCCCTTGAAACAAAAATTGACCTGTGTTTGCGTTTTGATCAGAAATGAATATCTTGGTACATATTGCCTCTGTTCAGTTTTCGTTGAAGCACCCTGTATAGAGATCATATTCATATATAGAAGGAAGACTGCTAACTTGATGAAATGCAAGATTATGTTTTTATATTTTTATATTTTAGCAGAAGTAAGTAACATACTTTCTCCTTTTTAACTCGAGATTTCAAGAGTGTGATGTTTATCTTCTTCAGCCCATGCAAACAAAAAAGTCACTCCTAAAATTAATTGAGTGATCGATATCGATATATCTGATATAGCGCCTTTCAGTGATTTCTGAATTTTAGCGATATGATCATCAGGAATTTCTATTAATTGTTCTTTTTCATTAAAACTAGTGAGCTCATTAAGATCGCCTCTTATATCTGAATAACTAATATACTAAATGGCTAATATACAAAAGCACCAAATAAACTGAACGCCTTATACAAGGATATCCACCGGGACCGTCCGTTAAAAAGTTTTTAAGTTCCAATTACAATGTTAAGCTGAAATTTTATACGCGGTCATAACTAGCGATTTCTAATTGGAGTGAAATATTTTCGATGTGATACCATTTCCGGTTATACTGGAAGAGGGTCATCACTTTGTTATTTCAAATGGCAATTAACCTTTTTTATTATACATCTAGAACCGACATTTGAGCAAGACATAAAATACCCAAGTTGTTGGCTTTTATCTGTCAAAACTTTTGACAGATTTGATTATTTTTGAGGAACATTTGAAAAAATTGTAGCTTGTAGATCTTCTGCACTACAGACCCAATTTTTGCTTGGGTGGATAGAAGAAGGATCAAGAAATTGACATTCGCCATGAATTATAAAGGGATTAAACATATCCTTGTTTGAATAATCAGCCATTTTATTATCGATCTGGTGTTTTTCGAAAATTTTCACTTCAAACTACCAACAATTCTTGTTGAAATATCAAATTCGAATGAACGAAGTGACAAGTACATTAATTTTAGGCACCTGTCAGGTGAGCGTAGCCAGTTCAGCTACTTGATTCAAATATTTCAAAGGATTCTCTTTTAGTTCTTGCAAAATCATCAGAATTCAATATATTCCCAAATTATTTCGGAACTATAAGACATGGGTATAGTACATGCTGATACAATTCCATCTGAAATTTGACGCTTCATCTGAAAAAGGCCAAAGTGAAAAAATCATACAAAACAACCCAATGAACATTTGACATGTGTAGACTGCTTAAAAAATTTCTTGATCCTTTTTCTATCCACCCAAGCAAAAATTGTGGGTGTAGTGCAGAAGATCTACGAGCTACAAATTCTTTAAATGTTTCTCAAAAATGAAGTTTATAACAAAAATAATTAAATCAGTTAAAGGTTTTGACAGATAAGTGCCAACAACTTGGGTATTTTATGCATTGCTCAAATGTCGGTTCTAAATGTATAATAAAAAGGTAGATTGCCATTTGAAATAACAAAATGATGACCCACTTTTGGTATAACCGGAAATGGAATCACTTCGAAAATATTTCACTTCAATTGGAAATTGCTAATTATGGCCGCGTATAAAATTTCAGCTTGATATTGTAATTGGAACTCAAAAAGTTTTTAA
Organism: Cryptolaemus montrouzieri; assembly: GCA_013387265.2. NCBI lineage: Eukaryota > Metazoa > Arthropoda > Insecta > Coleoptera > Coccinellidae > Cryptolaemus > Cryptolaemus montrouzieri. Next base: position 51,331,411 of record JABFTP020000001.1, on the reverse strand, counting down.
CGGACGGTCCCGGTGGATATCCTTGTATACTATACGCCTAATATACTAAATCCTAAACATACTGTAGGCCATTTCATATCCAACTCTATACTGAACGCCTCATTATATTCACTGATTTTTATACTCAATATTTCATTATGTTACATGGAACTCTCTCATATATTGCCTCTCACATCCTTAGGGTAACGCAACGCCCAGTATTGTTTTATGGATACGGACTCATCAACCATACAAGTTTCAACACTATTCACAATTCAAAGAGATACATTCAATTTGAAAATCTCAACTTTCTCCAATTGAGCTGGCATAAGATGAAATTAAAAACATTCCAACATTGATTCGAAAAAACAAATTGTTCAATCACCCTTTAGGCATAGAAATTCAATCATCAACAACTCTAATATTAATTCAGAAAGATCGATATATACAGATCTATAGTTTCAAATTTTTAACTTTTACTTAACAGTTCTGATTCGTATCAGATCAGATAAGAATCGAATAAGATTCATGAATTACAATAAACAACGAATATGAGCTTAAAACAGTAAGATGGAAGAATTACTTCTCAAGTATATTAATGAAAAGAAAATGGAAGTTCTTCTCAATCTAAAATTTCTTGAGAGTATCCAAAAGACAAAGGCGAGCAATTAGTAGTAAAATAAATAAAAATAAAAAATATAAATTAGTAATAATAAATGAAGGAACACTACTGAATACATAGAAATTTCACCTTATGTGATTCGCCTGTATAACTAATTTTGTATGAATTCAAATTGACCGAAATTAACACAATTTGCTTACCAGAAAGAACAAATATCTTCGGAATTGAAGTGTTCTTGTGAAAAGCAGAAATGAGACTCAAACATCCATAAATTTGTAAATTACGTTATGGACCTTCATATACAATACAATGTTGTTAAATGTATATCAGTTAATATATAATTTATTTGTTTCTTGTTACTGTTAATTTCCTAGATCCTTAACTGTCGAGTTGATTTCGAGCAGTCAGTTTCTTGTAAACTTGCTCTCATAATTTAATTCTCTATTCTTCAATTTTACTTCTGTTCAATTCATGTTCTGGTGAAACTATATATATATATATATATATATATATATATATATATATATATATATATATATATATATATATATATATATATATATACTGTGAAATGAAAATGAAAGGAACAAATTGTATTAAAACAACTTCAAATTTCCATATTTCGTGATGCGCGTACTCATTTCACATAATTACATAAAATACCTGTAGTACAACTACCTATAACAAAAAATGTCAAATATACAGAGCATTATCCAAGTAGTTGTTGAATTTTATTCAACATTTGATTCACATAAGCAGCAATATGTTTCTTTTGTCTTTCATAAATCTTAGATGGAAAGTTGTGGATGTACAAAATGAAACTTCGTATGCAACTTCTACATATTGGAACATCATGTATCACACTATCAAGGGGAACTTTTAACTTCAAATCAATGAGGAATACCAGTCATTCATTCAACGGCCTTGATAAAATTTCCTGAAAAACAGTAACAGTGTGTAGTGAATAGAAGGAACTTACAATAAATACCTTTTGCACAATTTGAGATGACACAGAAGAATATTTGAGTATTCAGAAGTCAAGCAAGTTCTGATGCCAACTATTGAAACAAAAGTTCCAAAAATAAATTTTGATTGCAGGAATTGTAGCCAAATTTCAAGCCTTCTACTCCATCTCGTTCCTTCGGAGATGTATAACATTACCATGTAACTTTTCTGTTATTACTCAATATTTTCTTTTCTCATTTTCATGATTTTACTATTAAGTGGTTCCACATAATAGGTTAAAAATCATTTTTCATACTATTTCCCAACCTTTCTACAGTGGATCTATTTTATACCTCCTCTTCACAGGTGGATTGTAACCTAAAAATTAGTATTTCCAAAATAATAACTACTAAATTTGTAGTAAAATAACAGATCACCTTTAAACCACTGACAAAATGATCATTCAACTGAAACATAAATAAATCATACTTCTCATGTATTTGTTTCATATTTTCCAAATATATTTGTAGGTTACCTTTCGAAGATACATAACCGCAGAAATTGAAATATTATTTTCTTTGGTTCAAACTTGAACATTGTCAAACACATTGAATATCATCCACTCTTACATTTGGATAATTGTTGAAAAGAAACGTACTCCCTTTTGAATAAACTGAAAGGAAAATTCAATTTGAAATGGCACAGTCTTACTGCCATACAATTTGAAATTGATACAGGCATAGCCTCTGGTGAATAGCTTTCAATATTCATATCATACATGCTCTAAATGACCTAACGAAAACTCAATCGAGTTCTTTTCAGAAAAGATATTATTATACAAAAGAGCTCAATACCTATTTGTAGCAACTCGAAAGAAAACTCATCAATTCGTAAGATAGTTTCAATTGATTCGTTAAAGAATCCTAGCATTTACAGGAATTCTTTTAATGCATGGAGGTTAAAATAACCGTGAATAAAAATATGAAATATGTAAATTCTGAGTACATTTCTCGAGCATGCTGACAAAATTATACACTAATATACAGAAATAAACTTGAAATTACATTCACTCACCTTTTAAATATTGTAAGTCTCATTAACTTCTTTTTATTATGAAATTCGGTTTGAATCACAATATTTGGCTTAAAGTAACCTCGAAATGTTGACATTATAAATTTTGGAATGAGTCATCTCTCCCCAAAACAAAATATTTATAAATGGGCAAAATAAACATCTAACTACTTTCACTTACCTTTAAAAGTTTATTTCAAGTTTCGTTAAACTTTTCATTGAAATAAAATTAGGAATTATTCAATCTAACAGAACGAATATAATGCTGAATGAAATGATGTTTGTACACATGAATATTTCATTCCGTCTCATATTGTCGTTCAGAAGAGAGAGAGCACTATATTCAAGATGTTGGTAGTACCGAAATTATGTTGGTAGTACCGAAATTATGTTGGTGAAAGTAAAAGTAACTAACTATTTCCATCTCATTATTACCGACCGAGCTTGAATAGCAATCTAAGGGACGGTAGGAGAGGTGACTGACCCCGGCCCCGTGTTTCCGATTTTTTCTCGAAAATCAAGTTTTCAGAAATGGTCCCAAATTCGAAAATGAAGTCGTAGAGTATTGATTTCTCTTCGCCGACCCGATCTCGAGATATGTAGGAATCGTTCGACACCAGAACCTTCCTCCCGGTAACCAGGTATAAGTAGGATAGATGAAAGGGAAACCCTTAGTTTTGACAGCCCGACGTTTTAATTTATTTAATTTCTGGTCGTCAGAGATTCTCGCAATGAGGAATATAGGGCGATATTGTGCAAAAGTCCGCCAATAACCCTTCGACTGAAGAAATATCACCGTTTCGATTTTCCGTTCGCTATCGGTGATGTTTCGGCGTAATTTTCTCGAAAAATCCTCAGGGCTCCGTCGTTCAAGCTCGGGGCTCCAAATTTAGCACGGACCTTCCTCAGACACTTACCCCTCGGAAAAAAATATTGGCGGGGGCTTTCGGAAATTGACTTGTCCCAGCTTTTTCCGCTATAATCAGTCTTTTTTGAAATAGAGGGGGTGGCAAATTTTCGTTAGAATACAAACTTTCGTTGTGTTTGTACTTTTTGTGTGAAATAAATTGTTCATAAAGATACTATTTTTAGATAGAGTATTAAAAGAGCTTTCCAAAATATGTCACTCGACCCAGTTTCTTAATGATGAAATATTTATTTTCTTCAGAAGTATGAATTTTTCAAGAAATAAAAATCCTTTGAACAATCTGAGGTTTCATTTGGTATTTTGGTCCGAATTGACACAAAACATCCGAAATTTTTTGAGTTCCATGCTCACAACAATGGAGCCGATTTATAATAAGATCAAAAGAAAATTGCTAGTTTCTCATGATTAAGGAAACATCGAAAATATATTTGACAAGGAAACGAATGAAAGCTATATAAATATTGAAAAGTTGCATGCAAGCTTTACATGCATCCCTGAAATAGCCATACAGGAAAAATTAGAGGGAATGAATCTGGTGAACGAGGAGGTTATCTCACTAGTTCTCTCTTTTGCATCCAGCTATCAGTGAAAAACTGATTCAAAATGTCTGAGATATTTCTTGAATGTTGTTAGAGTTCATCGTCATACTGGAAAAGCTCTCGACTATGTTATCTTAAATGACGTACGCCTAGAAACGGTGATTCATTATCGCGTACCTAACATTAAAACCCAATCGCCCTCGGTGTTGAATATTCACCTTTCGATGAGGATGATGTTCATTATTGCGATTGAATAACCCGTCACCTTCACCTTTAATTGTAACTTCGTCATTATCTTATGAATTGTAATTTTTTTCTCCGAGTTGTTTGAAAGCTTCGAAAACAAACGGAATAATTTTCTCATACCGACTTTGAACGCAGCATTTTTAATTTCACAAATTCACAAATTCACATAATTCAATCGAAAAGTTTTCACATACTTACTTGTGAATCAACAATATGATTTGAACACTTAATTAATTTTGACATTTATCGTTGAATTGGAACCATTTGTGCTTAGAGAAAGCCAGAATGACTAAAACATAAAAGAAGATAGCTGCGATCTATTTCCACCAATGAATTTTCCTCGAAGATCAGAGAGATGGAACGAAGTCCCAATAATGACTTGACCTTTCGGAAGAATATGAACGGATCGTTGTCAAAGATTGCTGTTCTCCGAAGAAATGCTCAATACTTTCTATTACGCAATTTTCAATTTAGCAACAACCGAGTATAATAACTTCTTCTATAGTTGGTTCCAGCTCATGCAAAACTGCATTCATCCTTCGTATCATTTCATTTCTATATGTGCATTTCAAAGGCAACCCTAGCGGCGAAAATAAAGTCTCATCGCGAAAGTCAAAACGAGACGGGACGAAAAATGGAATAAAGAAGAAATCAAGGTATTTCACAAGACTGAGAGTCGTTCAGATCTCCAGAAAAATCGTTGTCACGTACAAGTGGAATCCGCAACAAGCCTTCTACGTGATTAATGCGGGAGTTGTTTCAAAAATAATGTCTCATTAACGTCTCTGCCCCAAGCGCAAAATGGCGATTTATGGCGCGAAACTCACTTTACAAGCCTCTCCATAAATCCCACCAAGTTGCGCCATAGCGATGCTCACAGACTTCCACTTGTCAAGACAACAAAACGTAAATAATCTAATTTTCGGAAATTTCCACAATATTTTATTAAGTTTCTTATTAATTTATGCAAATTTATGTGCATATCCTGAGACGGTGAAGCAGGCGCAGGTTTTAATCACTTTTGGGAGTTTTATTTATGATTTGAATCCTCATTTTCGATAGAAAGTGAAGTAAATGTCAGGTCAAATTAGGCGAGGCCAGATGTGATGGAATTTAAAGAGAATCACGCAATGAATTATTTGAAGGTACTTCAGTCCGCCTTCGTCTTACTTGATAAAAAATACAGTTATGTTGGATAGTTGCATGATATAATTTCTTGATAATTCTAAATTTTTTTCTTGCAGTAGTTGCAGGTTGTGAAGTTTTGTGAACAGATAATCTCAAGTCCTTGAAAGCTTTAAGGGTTGAAAAGAATACCGGCAATTTTCCTTTTTTTCAATTGAACCCGCAGATTTCGTGATTCATAATGATTTACTTCGAAAGAGAAGAGTTTATCGAGTAGCTGCACTGTCACCTGATGTTTACTAATTTGACGTCGCTGATTCTAAATATCACGTCATTCGTTTTCTGATATCTATTTTTAGGAGTTAGAGTTTTATTAAAAAACAATTAATTAACCTAATCGTTTGTTGTGATTGAAAATTATTGATTTAACTAGCTACAATTTGATATGGCATCGTCGAGAGGAGTGAATTGTTCAAATCATTTTTGTTTCATTTGTGTGAAGTACATATTTAAAGAATACCATTTAAAAGTGACTGAGTTCGTAAGCTCAAAAAATTACTTTGGGATCCAATGGAAATGCGTGATAAGCCTTGGGTTTCTCGACTGCTACTTTTGTGAACATGACTGGCATTAACCGAGAAAATTGAACAAAATGGAAATATCCTTCCAGTCGGCACATAGACGAATTCTCAGCCCTAGAACTTCCTATGTACCTGAGCTGATGTTTCACAGCAGAAATTGATTGACATTGATACGAAAACAGCTTTCATAAAGATGTCTGAATTGGTTTCAAAATACTATAATATTACAGAAAACATTATTGTATAAAGTGACTTTAATATCAATTATCTGAGCAACCATGTGCCAAAAAAACTACTAGATGACATTCTGAATCGTTCTCAATTGATATGCTCCAGCAATGAGCCGACACGTATAACCAATTTCTCAAAACAAAAAGTTCTCAATCTTCTATCTCCTTCCCTTCCATCACGTTGGTTATCACACTGAAACCCTCCGTCTATTTCCGCTCATCTCTTAGCATTTCGAAGACCGTTTCCTGGCACTCCCTAACACCACCAAAGATGTCCTTTAGCTTTCCTCTTTCAGTGACCCATTTACTGCAGCTCGACTTCATGTATTGCACGCTATCCAACACGCCACACGTCTTGCACCCATCGTCACCGGTTTGGCGATTCTTTGGTGAAATACTTCAAATGACCCGTGCTCAAACAGGAACTGCGTGAACCAGTGGTCTGAATACCTGTGCTATATATGTGATATCCGGAATAATCCTCCTAATCCACCCTTCTCCCTTATGCGCCTACTATCTTTGCTGCCACCTGTTAAGTATCTTCTTTCTTAATTTCAATTTGAAGCATGGGTGATGCCCACGGGACTCTCGAAAGGTTTTTCCTCTCTTTAGCCATCAGCTATATTGGCAGCTTGCCCGAGATAACCTGGGTCGCATCCGCTGACAGTGTCCGGTAAGCACTATACTGCCACCGGAGGATTGCTGTATTTGCCGAGACAATACGGGTTCGATGTTTCTCGATCCTGAGTGCTCCGTTCCAGATTGGCGCTCCATACAGACCCACACTCTGCGTTACTGCGCCTCATAGCCTCCTATTGAACATCGACGGTCCACTGACATTTGGCATTATCTTGGTCAGCGTCTTCATCTCATCTGCTGCCAACTCGACGTGTTTCCCGAAACATAGACTCTTGTCTAGGACAATCCCTAGGTATTTTACCCCGTTTCTTACTATAAATTCCTGCCTCAACAGTGTTATCCGCGGTTCGCCCGCTGACCTCGGTGCTTTCAATAATCCATTCCTGTCTTTTGAACCGCAATCTCCAGCCCGATTATCAGATCCGCGGCCCTGTTAATCTTGCTTTGGATACCTCCTTACCTTACCTACCTTACCTAACTTAATATACCCAATCTTACCTAACTATGTTGTACAACAAAGCGCTACCCATCTTCTTTTGCTTTATAAATTTCTAAATAAATTAGTTATCTTAAAACAAAATCATATTACCTACAAGAAAAAATTAGATATATTAATTTTTCAAATTCAATATTCCACTAAGAACTCTTTAAAATTTTGAACAAATATTACAATCTGGCACTTGCGCAACTCTGTGACTCCGATCTACGTATCGATCAGTACCGAAGATCACCATTCTATGTTTATTCACATAATTTCAAGAGTGGAAAAATGAACACGTATTAACATTACGTTGTGAATGAAAAAATTATTTTTCGATAATAGATTAATTCATATAATATTAGGAATTAAATATTTTGAAGAATTGCTTCAAACAACCGTAAGTATATCATTTTTATATGCAGATAAATGCTAGTCAAAAGTAACTTCATTCGAAATTAATTTCTCGTTTTTCGAAAACGGTACATTTCCCGACAAAACGAATATCATTTTCGTTTTCAGGAAGTTTGTATACACATATTTTACTATAAAATATTCACTTTCTTGTTCTGCTATCAACAGAATAAAACTAGTGATTTTTATCTAGAGCGATACTCTATATGTATATATATATATATATATATATATATATATATATATATATATATATATATATATAACTTTTGGTTCAAGAAATTCTCTTGCGTTCATGAAAAATTGGCTGAATATTTTTCATTTATAATAAAGAACCCTCAATATATAAAATTCTAACTGCATGTATTACCCAAAAATTTATGCACATTTGGAAAATTATAATATTCTTTCCGAACATCAAAAGGATGTAGAAAAACACCTTGGTACTAAAGAGCAACTTGTAATTGATTCTGTTGCTTTGAATCAAGCTCAAACTAAGAAGAGAAATATTCATACAGCCTTCATTGATTACCAAAAGGCTTTTGACAGTTCTCCCATTCATGGCTTCAAGAAATTTTGGAAATTTATAAAATTGATAAGACACTTCGTCATTTTCTTGAATTCGTAATGAAAATTGGAGAACCAATCTTCATTTAAATATTTCAAAACAATCGTTAAAATCCGAAGTAATTCCAATCAAAAGAGGCATTTTCAAGGTGATTCTTTAAGTGCTCTTTGGTTTTGTCTTTGCCTCAATCCATTATCTCATGAATTAAATGCTACTAGTTTCGGCTTCAAAATAAAGAGTTTATTAACTGAATTCAAATTAAGTCACTTAATTTATTTAGATGATATTAAATTATATGCCGGAACCAGATCTCATTTAAAAAGTCTACTTGAGATTACTTTCAACTATTCAATGATATTCATATGAAATTTGGGCTTCCAAAATGTAAAAATCTTTCTATTGAAAAGGAAAGATCACCTCTAATTATATAAAGATTTCCAATATCGAAATCGAGCCAATGCATCAAGGAGATAAATATAAATATCTTGGATTTTGTCAAGAGAAGACAATTAACCATAGCAGCACTAAAGAAATTATTAGAAGTTCATATTACAAAAGACTAAGAATTATCATCAAGAGTTATTTAACTAGTAAAAACCTTTTCAGAGCTATCAACTCCTATGCTGTTCCTATTCTTACATCTTCTTTTGGAATTATTAAATGGTCTAAAACTGATCTAAATGAATTACAATGTCAAACGAGGAAAATGCTCTGTAAATATCATAAGCATCACCCAAAGTCAGCTGTTCAGAGAGTTACACTACCTAGACATCTTGGAGGTCGTGGATTAATTGATTTGAATAATCTTCATAGTAAACAGATTTTTCATCTACGTTCCCATTTTCATGATAAACAGAGAACGTCTAAATTACATGATATTGTTGTTGCTTCAGATTATAATCTTACACCTCTGAACTTGACAATGCAAAAGGTAGATTTTGATATATTTGATGATAATTCTAAAAGAGAAAGTTGGATGCAGAAGGAATTACACGGAAAGCACCTAAAGAATTGAAAATGATTATATTGATGAAATTGCATCGAATAAATGGTTAGTATCTGGAGAATTGTTTGCTGAAACAGAAGGCTTGGCAATTGCGATCCAGGATCAGGTTGTTTATACAAGGAATTATAGAAAACATATCATCAAACAAAATATAGATGATTCTTGCCGTAGATGTTTCTGTTCTTCAGAAACAGTTTTTCATATATTATCATCTTGCTCAGTCCTTGCTTCAACAGATTATTTAGAAAGACATAATGCCGTCGTTAATATTATTCACTTCAATCTAGGAATTAAACATGACCTAATTCCCAAAAGAAAAAATTTCAAAAATATGAACCTGAGATTATTTGTGAAAATGACAAATATAAACTTTATTTTGATAAAACAATTCTGTGCAACAGAGCTGTAAAACACAATAGACCAGATATCGTTCTTAATGATAAACAGAATCAAATAACATATATAATTGATATTGCTATACCCGACACACATAATATACAAAATAAATACAATGAAAAAATTTCTAAATATATGATGCTTAGCGACGAGATTAAAAAATGTGGAAAATGAAGAAAATATTTATTCTACCGATTATTATTTCTACAACAGGCGTTATTCCTAGAAATCTTCACAAAAGTATTGAGATTTTGGGTCTGAAGAAAATTTGTTTGAACAGTTACAAAAGATAACAGTCATCAAATCTTGTAATATTCTTCGTAGGTTTCTTTCCGAAAATAATAATGAGGTAGAGTCATAGGTTTTCTCTTTAGTTTATACTGCTCAGAATCTCATTTCATATTTTATTTATTTGTTTATATAAATGTAATATAATTAACTGACAATTTTGTCATATTTATATTCAGAGCAGTATTCTATTCGATCGTTCACCACTTCACACAAAGGAAACTATTAATGAGTAACATTCAGTGTTACTTGACTAAGGTCCGTACACTGGATTTTTCCGGGGAGAAAGCCTCTGACACTACTCGTTGGTACATTGATATCATTGTCTGATGATGCTATAGTATGTATATATTCTGGTAGATTGATATATTCTCATAACATTTAACGTTATCCTAATATATAATTACTCCAGGATATGTTTTAATTATAATCATTGCCTGGCAATGGTATTAATTACCGGTGGTGGATTTATATTTTTCATGAAATCAGTTTGATTGCATGAACAGATATATAAGCAACTCGTCGGGTAAAACCCCTATAAGATTTCTACCAAGACATGAAGCATAGAGCAATAGAGAACAGATACTAGGAAAGGTGAAACACTCATAACATATGATGTCGAATATTGCTGGGGAATGATACGGGATTGCCCATGGTATTTTCTTGATGTTAACGCCAATAAAATATTATTTTTCTGTGAAAAGTGTATATTTTGATATCGCCATGTAAGACTTAAGAGCAGGTCTGAAATCCCCGACACAAACATCGTTGTTGAACAAACCATTTCATGTAAGTTGATGTCACTGAGTTCCCAATATACTCACGAATTCAATTAAAATTGCAGTTATTCAGAAGATTGAAAATAAATTTGACATTCCTATTGAATTAAGAAAGAGTTGTCAAAATATTTTGCATTCATTTTAGAGTTTTTCCTATTATTCACTTCAGGACTTCGTAAAAGATTAAATGTCACCTTTCAGTAAATGCTCGCAGATCGTGAAAACAATATAGTGGCTGCCAAAACCCCAAGAACTTGTTGAATGCGAGGACGTGGCACATAAATTCCGATTTTTCGTTCGGCACGCGGAATCGAAAACCTTCTCTATTGTTAACTGCGAAATCCGCAAACAGATTCTGACAAATTCCAGTGTTCAATCGAGGAAACCTCCAGAATAATAGACAGTTTCCTTCGCAACCCAGCCGAACGAGCAAACGCTTTGTTACGAAACGGCAGCCGAACAAAACGCTGGCCTGGGAGGCCAACGTGCAATCCTAAACACGAAATTAGTGAAATGATTTTCCACCTGCTATCCCAAATCTGTGATTGCGAGGTCGTCGCCCAAGCAATTTTCTCATTTTCTTCCTTTTATGTCTCACATCAGATGCTGTTCGACGAGTTAGTTTGAGAATTCGGAAATGCGAATGGAGGAATAGTGACAGAATTCTCATTGATATTCTTGAAATTCGATGATTGGGAAACGTCTAGCTATTCTACAAGGTTTTCTGGAAATTAGTTATTCAATCCTACCGATGTTATAAATCTGAAAGTTTGATGTTTGGATGCTTGTTACATCATCACGCAAAAACGTCCTACGGATTCGGATGAAATTTGCACACTGATTATTTATCACCTTGTTTAAATAACTGGTTGCGTACTTTGAACGAAATAAGTTTAGTAGAACGTCCGACTATATTTTTTCTGAAAGAGTGAGAACAACCCACATTTTTTTATTATAAATCTCGTTGAACAGGTGTCATCAAGGCAAATGTAATCGACTATCTATTTTTGAATTTTTTTACATGTGAATTAAAAAAAATTAGAATTAATGCATTAGTTAATTAATGATAATGATGAAATACTTATTTTGTGGAAATGCAATTAGAAATATGAAAGAGAAAAACCACTTTTGTCGGTTTCGACGTTCATTTGTTAATATACGACCGGCGAATCTTTGGTCATTTTCAAGTGCTGAATACTAACTAAAGTACTAAGAGGATTACGAAATATATTTTCTCATTGAATGTTAAGTAGGGGAGAATAATTGATTTCAACTTGGCTATTAAAAGCAGTATAATATTTGGTTTTCGTGAGTTTATTAATTCCAAACTTTCCAACAGATCCATTCTACTTCCTTTATTGAATTTTTGGAGGACTTTGAGATTGTCTAAAACTATTCTGTGGTTTGTTGATTGAATGTACTTGAATGTTGGGGATTTCTCGTCTGAAAATTTATGTTCTTTGAACCTGTATTGAAAGTTTCTACCTGTTAGACCTACATAGCTGAATGGCATTCGTTACATTCGATTTTATAAATACTAGATTGGTTGAGTTTATCTGTTTTCTGTTTTGCATTGAAAAAGGGATTTGCAAATATTAGGACTGCTTAAGAATGAGGTGGTTATTTGATTCTTGGAAAATAATATTTCATTTCACGGAAAAGTGGACCTACATACTTGCAAAAAGCATATCTATCTTCAGGTTCTTCTTGAATGCCATATAATAATTGTGATGTTCGATTTCATCTAATGATTTTATTTATGAAAATGGTATTTTGCTGTTGATGGCTATTCGTATTCATTTTCGTTTAGAAATCTTGAATTGAGAGGGGAATCGTAGAAGCTCTGGGAACCACAGAATTGTAGGCCGCAAGCTTATGATTAAAATGATTGAGTCCATTGGGACTGTAACGTCTGTGAAGGACTACTTTCTATAAACTTTATAAGTTAGAATAATATTTCTGTTTGTTTCAGTTAAGTCTAGGAAATTTATAAAGTTATTACTTTCAATTTCAACGCTTTATTTAAAATGATTGTTAGTTTTATTGGAGAATTTCAAAAATGTATTTAATTGTCTATTTGAGCCATGAAATCTTACCAACGTACCAAATCCAGAACATATGTTTTTCGACTGAGTCGCTATTCAGTATTGATGTTTCTGTTAAGTTGTCTATGAAAATATCCGACAATAGGGGGCTAAGTGGCGATCCCGTAGGAAGTTTAGCTGCTAGTTGCCGAATCTGTCTTGGTAAAAAAAATTATATTGAGCTCTACTCTTCATATAGTCTATTAGAAGTAGCCAACCAAGATTTTTCAAAAATATTCGAAGTAAAATGGAATGCTCGTACTGTGAGTTTGCTTTGATAATGACTCAGGCATTTATTCCCACTACGTTCAGGAGTCCATATATGATCATCATGGGCCATCTACGGGTATTTCTCGCTATTATATTTCGCTGAAAGTTGATCCACTGTATCAATATCACAATTTGTGCGGTTATCAAATGTGATAATTTTCGGCTTTTTATCATGACCCGTGTCGGCTTAAATCGAATCATCGTGATGAAAGGTTGACAGCAAAATAACCTGTGTATTTTTCTTTGGTTTATCCTCCTGAGACTCAAGATTAAAGTATTTATTCAACATGTATGGTTGTTACTTTTCAATGATAAGTACCATTCATTGATACTGAAACCCACGAAAAAAAACATCCCCCACCCCTATTGATATAAGGGATGGTTTCGTAGGTGATACCTTGGGTTTACTTCAAAACAAGAACATATTCGTATTATTTTTAATTTGAATTCACATCAAAGAATGACAAAAAAAAATTAAGATTGTATGTTAAAAATCTATTGGGAAGTATGATGATCAAGAAAGCAGTTTCTATTAACATTAAAACAACGAAATATTTTACATTCAGAACATTTCACGAATATCAAGTTCCTGAATCCTTTGTTACGACATTTTGATCTGTCATTTTGAGCTTCCTTAGCAAAAACTGGTTAATGTTTTGCTTCTTTCACTCTTTTGGTAGCGTAAGGTAAATGCTCAACGAGTCTGTGTTTTCTAGTTGAAGTGGAAGGTCTTTCGTTTACTGCGGAAACAGGACTATCAGGAATGCTTGGGCTAGCACGAGGGCTTTGGTGTGGATTACTGCGCGACACACGTGGGCTTGATAATAGTGGCTGAGATTGACCAGGACCTGAATAAATTAATTGTTTCGCTGAGTTCAGCTTGAAGTCAAAATACTGGTTTATGTATTTTCTACGGCATCCAGATTTCACGGAATCTAGTCGTTACTGTACCCAACCCACTACTGCTGCACAGTCGAAGAAGTGAAATATTGTCCTAATAGTCCACTTACCGGTTCTTCCTCGCAAAGGATATATGCCAATAATACAATCTAGCAAGTCAATGTCTCCCATAAATTTATTATAGTTTTTTATAGCTACAGGTTGAGGCACTTCGACGTATACCTCCTTCAGTTTACTCCAGCGACGGCAGGTTCCTAATGGTTGAATAGCCGCATCAGTTGATGCAACATAAATAGGTTTGCTATCTTACCGCTTCAGAACGGCAATCTTTCTGTCACGAGGCATCGGTCTTGTACAATGCCCGCGTATTTTTTTATTTGCATTAGGCCGTTGATATTCAGGCACCCGGTTCTTCATTAATGTTCCAGTTGTCTTGATTCCTCTTTCCGATGAATTGTCAAGAAATGAAATAGATGTGAAATAACGGTCTATAAAAATTGAAGAACCTGGGGTAAAGTATCCACAAGTTTGAGCACAAAACGCCCACCGAGATCCAGTTTGTCAGGTGTTGGGTACAAAGCCGATTCAATTGTTGCGCCTTTTCCTTGATATAAGTCAAATCAGGTGAAGAACCATTAAGATTAGCCATAAGAAAACTTTTATATCTTCTGGATTTGGTTCGCTTTCTACGACCTGCTTTTGTTTACACTTACCAGTAAAAGGAATTATTTGTTCATCTATGGCGACTCGCTTATCTGTTTCATTTTCACGGCAGCCTTTTTCTATCGCTGAAACTATGGGACGTATTTTCGAAAATTTGTCGTTTTTTCTGGCATTTTGTCCTTGGTTGAAAATAGCTATTACGAGTCATAGTGTTCGGTATGAAGTATACTTTTGTTTCCAATGCCCAATACATCCTAATTCGTGGCAGACCAAGCACATTCATGGCCATTGAAATTCCAAAGAATTGTCTCAGTTCGTCAGGAGTCGAATTCAATGATTTTTCTGTCCTTAATACTCTGGAAACATTTGTACAATCGGCCATCATTTCAAACAAACCGTTGTCAATATAATGAGCAAAATAATCTGAGTAACTTTTGACAGTTACGTTACGTCCAAATCATCTGCGTCTGGAGTAAAATCGAAGATTTCGGTGTGTTTCCATCGTGAGTTTAGGTCAGATGGTTGAGGAAGTATGCGAAAAGATGATAGGGGTTCGTCGTCCGATTCATTCCATTCCGCCTCATTTGCGAGTGGAGCTCCTTCGCTGGGAACTTCATCTCGGCATGCTTGAAGGTCATTTTAACCATCACTGGTTTCTTCTTCCATATCTGACTCATCCTAATTGATCGCCTGTTCTATGTCTCTATCAGATAGAGGACCTTCAAAATATTCCAAAAATAGTAAGGAATGCCCAAGGTATCACATGATACTAGGAGAAAACTTCGAATTTGTAATAAGTAGTAAGACTTGATTACGAAATGTTAAATTTCAATCAAAACTATAAGATTTCAACAAAATTACACAAAGATTACAACGAAAATTGATATTTACCTTTCCGTGAATTTCTCAGTCAATGAAAACGTTTCAAACTTGCACTGACCATAAACTGTTTAATTTTGACAGCTAGCAAGTAGAGTAACGAGTGGAAAAACAGAAGAAAGTCTCCAACATCTATGAATTAACGTAATTCTTCAGTAATCCGATAAATAGCGCTGTAAAATATTTTTAACGAAAGGTATCACTGCTGATACTGGGGGTCTCAAGAGGATATACGAAACAAGAGTCGTGTCTTCGGTGAAAGCGAACATGCTTGATTTTTCAGGCCTCCTGATGGAATGGAAAATGGTCAATTGATGATTCTCCAGTTAATTGTGAGTAACTTCCACAGAGATAAACCAATTGTCCATGGTAACATTCTATCTAGACTGCGATATGGGAGAGCATAGCCTATCTACAACATCAAAGGATGCATTGCTAACCTGGAATATACCAGCTAGCTGCTTTTCAGCATAAATTTCCATATTTTAAGTGTAAAATGATTGACTGTTTGCTATAGAAAATCCCGAATCGTGCAGACTTATTTGGTATATACATTCGGAATCTGCAGCGTCCTCTGAATGACATGAGCATTTCATCAAATGTTGCATATTTACCTACAGTGTAATGTTTCTGACAATTTTCCACCACATCTTCGAAAAACTCATGGTGCAAAATTCTCCTGATCTTTGTGTTCTTCCCTCGTTCGATTATTGTTCATTCGAAGGCACCGTAATAGAAGCCTAAATCGTCTCAATGCCATTGCAACAGAAAATATGTCTAATCCTATCCCATCATTGGACCAGAATTCATAAACTGAAGTTCTGCCAATTATATAAACCCGCGATGTAGAGTAACCCAAAAAGTGCTTTCAAGTCAGATATGTTTGTGAGTCTTGTATCAAATTTGTGTAAATAGCAGCTGAATATACTCTCGATATAAATATTAGTCTTGCGCATTAACTTTTTTCCATCACAGAATCACCAGAAAAGTTGCCAACGTTCTTTTGAAGATGAAGCGTTTCTAGCGATTACTCCAGGAAGTTTCACGATTAGGTCTGTGCTTCTTGTTCTTACATTTTTGGTGGAACATTATTCATTCCATCTCATTCTAACTTTTGATATGAAGAACAAATGACCAACGTTCTCAAACTTTTGGCAGAACAGTTTTTCGCACAGAAATTTCCTCAACTGATATATCTTATTCGCTCTCAGAATGATGGTCACTGAATTCTTCGATTTCAGCGATCGATATAGAGTCACAATCAGAATCTGATATATTCTCGCGATCACTAGGGGTTTCTTCGTATAATTTCCTCAGTCTCTCTAATTCCTTTTTATAAGGATCGTTCAAATTCAGCATTTTGTTGAGCAACCTATTGAAAATATCGAGGAAAAAAAAACTACCGTAAAAGGGACGAGTTAGATCTGATAGACCGAATCAGACTATTAACCCATTGCCGTCCACCTTACATATGGGGGTACACCAAGAAAAATCACGATATTTTTTGTGTTAGCCAACAAATCAGTAAAAAAGTATTGTTACAGTATAGATGTAAGTACATGTAATTGGTCTATACGGAATTGATTAAGTTCGTACTTTTTAATTGACGAGGGTAGACTGTGATTTCTTTAGTGTTCAACTGGGAATGTGCACGGTAAGATAATTTGTTGGTATTTCTTAGATATCAATCATAATTTATTGCAAAACGTTTCTGAAACAATAGTTCACATACTTTATCATTATTCGTAGTTAAAAACTGAAACAAAGTATTTTGGTTCGTAAAAAATAACGTATTTCGCTACTGTACCTGACCAGGTACAATGGGCAGATGTATAATAATTTCACATATTGTTTTAGAAATAAGAAAATGGCTCACAGACGAAGCTTTTCGCTACAAAACCACTATTTTCAATTAGAGGCAGTTAATTCAATAATGGCTGAAGAGGACGATAATGCATACTAATTTCTGATTGTTCCGACTGACCCTTGTGCGATTACTGACGAAGAGGGGAGTCCAGAAGATGATCTTGTGACACAGGCATTGCCAAGAAATGTTCCTGGAATTGTAGAAATAGTACGACGTAGAAGACTATTCTCGGATGCTGATAGCTGTGACGATGAGCCGCTTTCGACATACGCCTCAATTTCAAAACGCCCTCATATGTCTGAGGCTGCTATTGCAGCCTCAGGTAATCCTATTTGGCGGAAAAGCTTACCAATTTACTCTACTCTACGCATGAGCTGAATAATGCTATTGAAGAACGATGGAGCAATCTGTATAATGATATAAAGGACCGTAGTCCAGTAATACTCTTCAGGAAGCTTTCTGACCAACAAATGTGTAATTCGATAGTAGTGGAAGAGAGTCTTTTGAATGCTAGACAAAACAATAGCCGTTGCTTTCAATTTGACATAGAAAGTTTGAAAGGTTTTTTAGGGATACTTCTGATATCAGGCTATTACCAATCGCCTACAGAACGTGCATATTGGTCTTTGGACAAAGATCTAAGCGTGCCACTCGTTTAAGACTGTATGTCGAGAAACTGCTACATGGAAAAAAAACAAAATATAAATTTTGTTGACAATACATTGATACATTCGTCTAATGACAGGATGTATAAGGTAAGGCCCTTGTTTGATATTTTATAGAAAAACTCCTGTCCAATGGGGAGTATTCCATGAGAATTTATCTATTGACGAATATATGATCAAATACTATAGCCATCTTCCAGCCGCACAGTTCATTATGAGAAAACCAGTGCGCTGGATATCAAAACTGGGCCGGGACTAGCTCTGATGGTTATTGCTTCGCATTTAATATGTATTGTGGAAAGTCAACCGAAGCATCTACTGACCCCTAGGGATCTAGGGTGGCAAAGTCTCTTTTGCAAAAATGACCACACATCCAAAAGAACATATCGTTTACTTCGATAACTTTGTAATGGCAACGTTGTCACCATCACTAAGTTACACGACATAACACAAGATCAGGCAACACCGCTGTACTGCTACGACGAGTAGTGCATAGCGCACGATGCTACGACGCAGATTGCCACAGGCGAAACGGTAGGGTACCGCTTGAAACACGGAAACACACTGGAAGAAATCATCACACAACTAACGACGAAGACAACCGACCAGATGGAAAACCACAAAAACAAGGAAATCAACCAAAAGATGGAACTACAACCGAGGGCAACAGGAAAGAGGACATCCCTAGTACAATGGAAGAGAAAACAACAGGCCAGCATAGATGCTCCACAACATAAAAGAAGGAGGATAACCAACCAGCAGAACCCCAGGACAAACCAAGGAGATGTAAAACAAGCGAGATGAAGAGGAAAAAGGATAGAAATTCAACCCTCGCTAAAATTCAAGTATTTACGCACGAACGGATAGGCATTCGAGGTCTCGAACTGAGAGAACTCGGGTCTAACTCCTAGCTGTACGCACTGATTTCTGCTATTCCTATCCTTGAGTAATTGTACGTATTGAGTTAAATCACAGTCCTAGTCGGTGACCACGTATAGAGTGGCCACATACCTGAGCTGTAAGTACTGAGTTCAGCTATTCCTATCTTTGAGTGGTTCTACTCTGCCTTATTCGGAGATCATGAATTCAGGGACAACACACCTGGCTGTACATATTGAGTACTGTTGTCATCCTAGATTGGGAGGTGGAGTAGCAGTCGATCTCCAGGACGACATATTATTGTAAATAGTGTATATATATGAATATTCAGAATTTATGATTGATAGTGATAATAAATTAAAAGTTAATGAACTCTGTGTTTCCTCCGCTAAGTTACCTGAGCATAAAACTCGTTAAAACTTTTTCACAAGCTATAATTTGTTTAGTGACTTACGAATGGCTGACTATGGAGCATCGGGTACACTTAGAGAAAATATGACGAAAAAATACCCACTTGATACAGTGAAGGAAATAAAAAAGAAACCTCAAGCTGCTTATGACTATCACTATGATAAAACTAATGAAATACTTTTTGTGCGATGGTAGGAAAGCAATGTTTGCACTATTGACACTATTTTTGATAGGGTAGAACCATTTGCTAAAGCTAAACGTTGGTGTTCAGTAAGAAAAGAGTGAGTGGACTTCAATGTGCAGCAAGCACTTCAGAATTACAATAGGGGGATGGGCGGTGTGGATCAAATGGATCATTCCATCAGTCTATATCATGTGGCAATGAAAGGTAAAGAATGGTGGTGGGTAATTTTTACCTATAGATATGGCAATTTCAAATGCATGGCATTTGCATGTCATTGCTAAGAAGAAGAGTTCTGCATTTCTGGATCAGTTGTCATTCAGGCGGAGCATCGCTCGGGCTTATTTGCGACGATCAAAACCCTCCAAAAACCGTGGTTCATCGAGTGTGGCAGTGGATGCAGATCGTTAAAATAATGGCCACACACCTCAAAGGATTACAAATCCATTAAGTTATATTATTTTTCATAACAGCGTACGTTGGAGTTTACGGAAAAATACACTTTTTTTTAATTTTTTCCTTTCTCATTTGGTATTTTCAAGTTTATAATTGAAGCTAAATCATTTGAAATATAATTCGTCTCATTTTGGGCATTAATGGGTTGAATCATTGCTCTCCAGTTCACTGCCACGAAACGACTGTCGTGAGTCGCTAACTCCTTCATTCGAATGTACTGAGACGGGCAGCTTCGTACTCTAATCCGTTCAGAGCCGATCACACGAATGAGCACCGGCTGGGTCTGTGAGACCAAACGTGACCACTGCAGGGATTCACTAATTATTCACTTCACTACCATCAATGGATGTAATAATTCTGAAAAATATTTTCAATGATAGAACTTGAATACTCTCATACTTGAGTTTGAATGTTTATTATTAAACATTCGACTCTTATGTTTTTCATGTATTTTCATTCTATAACTAGGTACGGAATGAATATTTAGTGATTGAATCTAACCATCATCGGTTGCCATGAACTTCATAATAGCGTCAGTGCCAGATGTGAATATCAACATCATAATCATCTTCGAAACAGTTATTGTTTAAATAAGATTACGAGTGAAAAATCTAGTCCATTAGGTATAGAACTTGAAAATATTCCAACTAAAATTACAAATTATGCAAATAATAAAATCGAGAACCTGCTGCCATATGAAAATTTTGATGCACTGTTTAGACATTGGCAACAAGGAAAGATCTAATGAGCGCATCCAGAACTCCTTTTCTGAAAATGTATTACTTGCATTGTTTGGTGTCTTATTGAATAAATAAAAATCAAAATCCTAAATCCTTAAAGCAACATAAATGTGAGAGACGATATAAATTCTAAATTTAAATCTATGTTGAAACTATCTCTGAAAATTGTGAAACTGAGAAATCGGAGATTTTAACTAGAAGAAAAATACTAAGCAACATTTGGAAAGTGCTCTGGATGGAATATATTTAGCTACAAAGGTAAAATAATTATAATTTGAATAACGATAAAATCCAGTTGATATTTGTGGGCCGCCCTTATCATTGTTGTTTTAGGGGCTTGTCGCAATATGAACCTTATAACACTAAATTGCTGACATTGAAGAATTGGGTTCCACAATGCTAATTGCAATTCCTGATAAAAAAAACTAAAAAACCAATACAGTCAAAATCACGTGTGTTTTTCATAATATCGTGAATAAATATAGGGCTCAAAGGGGGTATCCCTCTGATAATTTTTTCATTGATATCCAAAGATGCAAGTTATTGCAATAAACAAACTCGGTAATATGCCTAAGCAAATTGCCTTATTTCTGAATCTTAACAATGCAGAAGAATATACTGGCCACTGTTTCCTCCGAACTTCAGCTACAAGGTTAGTAAATGCAAGTGCGGATATTACAACACTAAAAAGACATGGAGGCTGAAAATCTTCTCAAGTAGCAGAAAGTATCATTCTGCAAACTCGAATAAATATTGCAATTCAGTTAGTTTCGTCAACTAATGTAGCTACTTCGGCAGCAATCGTCTCTTCATTTTCCAGTTCATCATGTTAAAAGATGGTTCAATTTACCCCAAATTAGTCCATTCAGAAAAATATAACTGAAAATATGTCCAATGCGCCAAACTTTTATTGGTCGAATACAATAAATATTAATATTAATAAAATGTAATTACAAATGTGTCAATAAAAATTTGTTTTATTGTTTTCAGATAAAATTTTTTTGTTTTTGATTTATACTTTGCGGTCGGAAGAATCATAAATGGCAACACCTGTAGAGATGGTTTATGGTCAATTATCTGGTTCAATTTGATAGTTGAATTTAAAATTTGATGGAAATATTAATTTCCAGAGTGAATTTTATATTAAGTTGAATTCAATTTATGAAGGCACTAAAAGAATTCAAATGTTCATTCATACCCGTAAAATAATAGATTATGTTACCATACCGGGTGGGGCAACTAAAACGAATAAGACTCAATAACTGCTAAACTATTCGTTTCTGGACAAAAACCAGAAACAGGTCAATTTTTGTCTGAAGGGGGACATCTTTCAATACATGGTGATTTTATTTTACATCAACACCCTAAGCAGGGATGCACAAAATTCAATCATTGGAAAGCTCAATTCTCAACACAAATGTGTATTAATTTTTGAGTTTAGATATATTCGGAAGAAGATACAGGCTGGTTTGTCAAAAGACGAATCATTTTCAGTGTTTCCAAAATCTATCGATTCCGAATGAACATTCACCAAAATACTGTTGTATTTTGGGGAAAAATGTTTTAAGCAGTGGTGCCTCCACTACACCCCCTCAGATGAGGGTGTCAACCCATCAAATCTTCTAACTGATCAGTTGGTCCGAGTTATAGCTCATTGCATAGGTATTTAGAATTATCTGATTACAGTGAACAAATTTTCAAATCCTATGAAATTTCAATGAGGATACAGGGTGGATCATGGAGGAATTCATACACAGTATAAGAGCCTCTTCACAAAGAAGCGATGATCGCTCCATGTCATCGGTTGAATCGCAAAAAATGTTCCCCATCGGTGGACTGATGGAACACAGAGATGTGAAGACAACCACTAGGGTAATGGTCCGCACGCCTCACGACCGCATACGCAACCGATCGTCGTATGTGAAAAGCCTCTAACAGCATGGTATCCAAGGTTGAAATGAAAAGAATTCAAGTAAAGTTCTCGTCACAGAAAAATATTCATCCGAAATCACACAGGTGTAATGCAGATTTCTAAACAACAAATGGGTCAGTTTTTGTTTTTTCCAGATTGCTTGTATGTGATGTATAAAATTCGAATTAGTTTGTTTGTTTATCTAGCAGCTTTTCACACTCACCTGTTGCATCCATGTCAGTATAATGGTATATTCAATAGCTGAAAGAGTAGAAATTATTGAAATTTTTTCAGTAATAATACTTGTGCAAATAGGCAGCTGCTATTTTCAATGAACTCCATGAAGACAAACATGTAAGTGCCAAGTACATTTGGGAGTTGGTGGAAAAATTAAGCGAAACTGGCTCTGTTTAGAATGGGAAAAGAGAGCATGTTCAAAAACCCATACAAAAAGAGGAAATGGAAGTTGCGTTGCCTGAGCACGTAATGATTGATCCCACTCCGAGTACAAGAAAATTGGAAAGTGAAATAGGTGTGAGTCTGAGAACTATTGGACGAGTTTTCAAACAATACAAATTCCATCCGTATAAAATGAAGATGGTCCAGGAATTGAATGAGAATGACTTCGCCCGCAGAGTTGACCTATCAAAAGTATCAGGTATAATAAATAAATTGTGTTTTCAATTTTTCAATTTTCAATTTTTCAGTTTTCAATTTTTCCCTACCCACCAACATAAAGGTAATTCTATGAATAAGCTCTATTATTTGAAAACCAAACAAACGTGTTCTGAATCTCCTTACAAAATCAGCAGACCCCGTAAACACTGTATCGCTCTCTATTAATTCACCCTGTATCTTCATCCCAATGTGAATGCAGCGAAAATTTTGTCTACAATGTTCTAGAAAGTCTAAATCCTTTCTAATGAGTTATTACTCAAACTAACTGATCAATTTGATGATTTTGAGGGGTTGGTACCCACATCTTAGGGGTACCTGTGGGGGTGTAATGAAAGCACCACTGCATACAGATATTTTCCCCAAACTACAACAGTATTTTGGTCATTTGAAATCGACAGATTTTGCAATTACTGAAAACAACTCGTCTTTTGACCAACCAGCCTGTATCTTCTTCCGAATATGTCAAAACTTATAACATTTTTGTGTTGAAAATCAAAACAGCTTTCCAATGAGGTATCACTCGACCTATCTTCCCTATTCAAAAAATTGAGTTCTGTGCACCCCTGCTTAGGGTGTTTATGTAAAATAAAATAACCGTTTGTTAAAAGATGTTCCCTTCAGATAAAAATTGATCTATTTCTGCTTTTTGTCCAGAAACGGATAGTTTAGCAGTAATTGAGTCTTTTCGTTTTAGCTACCCTACCCGGTATATCTTAATCAATAAACGCAGTGTTTCAACTGCGGATGATTATCAATTAATTTCTCAATATTATCCATTAAAATTTCGCCTAACAAAAGACTAAAAGATCACGCATAATTAACCTGTTGTTGCTCATGTAAACTTCATAATTGAAATTAAAATAATTTTGTTTTAGACAAATTTGAACATCATTGTTTCATTTGATCGAAAAATGTATACTGTTTTTCATCGAGTAAGTAACTACTTCATAAATCAAAAATTATTTTATGATTCATTTACTTTTATGGAAAATTGTCGAAAATAATAAATAATCACTATCTTTAAAATAAAATTAAATCAACATTCAAATATGTCTATCCTAATTTATCTTCGTAGATCTCTGCGAAAACACGAAAGGATATTAGCAGATAGATATCTTATTGCAGTTAAAGTGAACAGTATAATATTTACCATACTATACTTTTTCATTCGGCGAACTCATGAAGTTTGAGGAAAAATTGTATATAATATTCATAATATGAGATCAACTCAAAGTTGAGACAGTCAGATTATATACTTTTCCTTGAATCAAAAATTTCGAAGTTCTCGCCTAAGTTATCTTTGTCTTGTCTTGTCGACGTATATAATTCATAACTCATCAAATTCTCTCTAAATTTATTATACCCAGTTGTGTTTTAGCATTGTCCCTCAGGATGTCTGTATTATACCAAACATTCCTCGTATGAAACTTATATAATTTTCTTCAAGGCCCATCAGAACTGTTGTAAGGTTTCCTTATACAAGCGGATTTACATGATTTACGACACCAATTCCGCTCTGCCTTTCCTGTAGAATATAGAGCATTATGAATGTAGCTAACGACAAACCTACTATTCATGCAAGACCGAATATCTCTTGAAACCCAAGTATAACTCTATAAATTCGAACGAATATCGAAATAATCCAAAGCGCCCCGCGCCCTATACAAGATGACGGGAAACTTACGAAGCAGCTCCTAAGAGATGGCGAAGGTGACAGTGGTCTTATGATGACGTAACATTTCTAGTTTATGTATGCATATTAAACCCATATATTTGGATTTTTTTATATCCACAAATTCAAAATCTGCATCAAAATCAATTATATTAGTACACTTTCATTAACAAAAGTAAAAGGACATCAGGTTTAAGTATATGAAATACAGAATACCAGTAACTAGGACTCCACTTTTCTGAGATTTTAGACTATATTCCATCAATGCATTAAAAGCTTTAATTTTCACATATATGAAAAGAACCGTCCTGCCGACCAAGCTGAACATTTTTTATAGATGAGGGTCTTGTTTGGGAACAAGAAATAACCAGAAATTCCCAAGAAACTCGGTAGTTCAAACAGTACTATGAAATATAATCTATCTGTTCTTCATCATAATATTAATAGTCTTCGTAATGAAACTTTACACACAGAAGTCCTAAAATATATATTCTTTTGAAAAGAGAGGATTTACAAAAATTCGAATAATTGTAATTACAATAAATGCTTATAGTTATAATGTTGGTGTGTGTCAGAAAAACACAATCGTAGAAAACAAGCGAATGAATAGAATACCAGCACAAAAACAGACCATTCCCGTTCCTTAATTAGGCATCTAAACTCGCATCATGTCTCCTACGATTGCCCCTAAAGTGTGAAGTCCTAATAAATTCATATAATAAGAAACCTAACCTATTATTTCTCAGAGACATGGTTCCACAAAGGTGAATCTGAATTTGTGAAAATAGATGGGTATCGACTTGTGACGTCCTACGAAAGAATTGTTAAGGGATGTAGGGGTGCCTGTATATACAGTGATTCAGCAATAAACAGTATTACTGAAGAAAAACATATAACAATGTTGATCGTAGTAGGAACCCTTGAGTGTGCTGGTGCAGTGTCAGTGAAAGATATATTGATTATTATTAGTTTATATGCCAGTCAAAAGTATGGCACATTTGAAGATTTTAGCGCAAGACTGGAGGAAATGCTGGTGTATGTGATTGACAAGTATGTAAACTTCAAAGTTATTTTGGCAGGTGACTTTAATTTAGATTTATTCGAAGAAAGAGGTATTATCTCTTCTTTCATTAATTTATGAATATGTATGGTTTTCACCCTACAGTTGAGGTATATAACGTTCTGAAAGAAGATATCTCTGATCATCATGGACAAAAGGTAGATTTCATGCACTTCTTTGTTAATTCAAGTGTCGAAAAAGGGCCATGCGTAATGAATAAAAAGAGTTTTCTCACGAGCTAAATTAGCGCAATTAAATATCGAGCTGGGTATATATATTGGGAAAGCGTTTTCCAATCTGAAGACGTTGATTCGGCATATAATTTATTGACTGAATCTCTAGTTCAAAGAATTAAGCAAGTATGTCCAATTAAATCATTTATCGTGAAACCTAAAACAAATCCATGGATTACGGTAGGCATAAGAATATTATGTAGAGAAAAACGAAAACTATTTTATAAAAAGGAACAAGAAATTGTTTCTGCTGTGGTCTATAAAACCTATTGTTTCATTTTGAAAAAAGTAATCAAACCTAAGATATTACAAAATAAAAGGTTCATAAATAACTCTGAAAATAAAACTAAAGCGTTATGAGTCTTAGTAAAGCAAATAAGTGAAAACCGTAGAAAGACGGAGCCGATCACAGAGACTTTCTCTGATAAATTTCCAAACAGAAACTCCGCTTTGAACAACTTAAATAATCATTTTATCAAGGCTGTTCCTGAGAAGAAGTTACCTAGGGAAAAATTTTAGTTTGTCAAAAGTTGCAGGGATTCAGTTCATCCAACACCTACTTCTCCTGAAGAATTCAAAAAATAATCATTCATTTAGAAGGAAAAAAATCGATGGGGATGATGAAGTACCTGCTTCTGTTCTTAAAACTTCTGCTCATATTCTTTGTTATCCACTCGCACACATTTTGAACATTATGCTCAGTACTGGTAGGTACCCTAAACAACTAAAATTAGCACATGTTATAGCAGGAACTAAAAATAATGAAAACAACTTCAGGCCTATTTCGTTGCTGTCAAACATAGGTAAAATCTTCGAAAGAGTGATTTGTGATTGGCTTGTCGATTTTCTTGATAAGTTTTCAGTGATAACTGAACAACAAAATGGGTTCAGGGAGGGCAAGTCTACTAGTAGAGCCATATGCACTACTCTAACAAAAATAATTAGTATGGTGTGAGGGAGGTTGCCTTGAATCTTATAAAATCTTACCTCACAGACCGAACACAATGTGTGGTAGAAAATGATGATGATGGTTATTTGGTCAAATCGAACTGGACGACGGTCGAAACAGGTGTTCCACAAGGTTCTATCTTGGGACCGCTCATTTACATAATCTATTCAAATGATTTGACAGAGTTGACTGATGAGCATACAGTTTCATATGCTGATGATACAACTTTAGCATTGAGTGAAGAAGATATGTATAGTATGAAAATTAAGATGCTTGAAACCCTAAAAAATCTTGATCATTACTTTTCAATAAATAATCTTGTATTGAATGTAGCAAAAACAAACGTTCTGTTATTCGGAAATAGGGCTGTTGAACGCATGACGAAAAATTATCAAAACACTCTGATTGAATCTGTAGTAAATTCATATTCTAGGAATATGCTTAGATAGGAGACTAGATTGGAAGAAACATATTGATAATCTAGCAAAATCATATCTAGATTTTGTTATGCTTTGCGAATGCTTTGCGAATAGCAAGAAATGTGGGTACGAATGAAGCACTAATGGCATATCATGCTTATGTCCATTCAAGACTGGAATACGGCATAATATTTTGGGGGAACTCCACTTTTGTGAATAGAATATTCAAGTTGCAAAAAAAATGTCTGAGATTCATCTTCGGTCTGATGTATACGGACTCATGTAAACAGATTTTCATTCAAAACAGCATTCTGACTGTTCATGACTGTATATTAACGAGTGTATAGGCTTTGTTATAGAGAATACAGATCTTTTTTTTGTTGAAGGTGCTATGAAACACAATTACAACACAAGGAAAAAAGATGATTCAATAGATGGAAAATATAATTTTACATACTTACAAAGAAATGCAAGATATACAATGATTAAATTATACAATATGTTGCCAATGTCGGCCAAAAATCTTCCTAAAATGAAATTAAAAGTGAAACTGAAAAACTACTTGAAAAGTAAAGCACACTATAATTTAACTGAATTCTATGAAAACAAAGTTGGGTCGTTGTGATTTTTTTTCTGGTGCATTTGATATACCCGCATCGGATTATACAGACTGTGAATTGAGCTCTCTTTGTAAATTTTTTTTACTTACCATTTCAATATTTCTTTCACATTGCTGTATCTAAATTTCTCTTGACATGTTCCACGTCCAGAAATGGGTTTTATTTTATTATTTTGTAACAAAGAATTAATAAAAGAATATCTATCTAATGTTAGTGCTATCTGCCTACGAAAACTTAGCTACTTTCAAGTTTTTTTCTGGTTTCCCATACATATGCCAAGTATTTTGCATCGCTAGTTCTAACATGTATGCTATAAGGAGAACGACATACTGATAACAGCAATAGATGATCAATTTTTGCGAGTAACGTATAATCTTCCTGGAAGTTTCAATTTTTGGTAATAATGCAACGCGAATAGGCACAATAACTGAGATTAGGCCAAGTGAAGAAAAGACAAAGCTTTGTTTGTAAATAGGACAATAATGTTGAACATTCATTTATTTCGGTAATCAGTCAAAGCACTTCATAAAGTCGAGCATTCAGTGAAAAATTATTATTATCGTAGCAGAGTAAATTGGACATAATATACTCAACTATGTCTCTTGATATGGCATTGCAACTTGTTTTTTATATGTATTCGCATATTTCCCAGAACATAGACATGTGTAGTTGGCACACATCCGCATGGCAGTAAAATCTGGAAAAATACTTTCAATTTTGATAAAGAATTATGAGCCAGTTCAGTTTTTTGCATTATACATATTGCTGATCCTGATAAGGATATCAAACACATATTAGTCAAATAAATTAAAGAAAAATTCCGTTAGTGAAAGGTTGGATCTAGGACAACAGAAGATCTTTGGTTGAAATTTTTTTTTCAATGTTAAGTTCTTTCGAAGCAAATTAATCATTAGCGAAATCTTGTGAACTCTATTGTGTACTTAATATTTACTTCAAATCGTAAAAGAATCCTCACTTTCTTCTAAAAGTAGTTAAATTTTATTCAGCATAAAGCCTCGACTCCTTTTTTATGTACAGTAAATTTAGACGAACAGAGAAAAATTATTGAAATACATAGGACCTAGATCATTGAATTATAAATATTTGAGGTTAGAAAAGTAAGATTTAAGTAAAGTAGGAGAAAAAATTACAAAAACAAAAACCGAGAGATGTGCATATTGGGTAAACTCCCACT
Source organism: Cryptolaemus montrouzieri (assembly GCA_013387265.2). NCBI lineage: Eukaryota > Metazoa > Arthropoda > Insecta > Coleoptera > Coccinellidae > Cryptolaemus > Cryptolaemus montrouzieri. Next base: position 51,301,844 of record JABFTP020000001.1, on the reverse strand, counting down.
GTACTTTCTAAACTAAATTTACGTTTTGCTCTATTATTTTAAAAATAAATTGATTGTGGCATTGCTAATGATGTATCCGATAAAATAAAAATGATTATGAAAACGTAGTAATTAAGATAATCATGAAAACGTAGTAACTAATTGAAGAGCCACAATCAAAATATATTTTCAGTTAATTCAAAAGATAGTTCGAATGAATAGATCAATCTACCCAGTTAATTCCAAAACATGAGCTGGCGTGTATTGTTGTCAGCAAAGTTCTGAATCAATTACCTGTTAAATATTCTTAACTACTTGTAACTCGGTACAACAGAAATGCTGCACGGAACGTTGCATTATTGAGGGTTAATTTGAATTTCACATAAACTCGATAATCAATACCATGTTTTGGAATTGACTGAAAACGTTTTCTATATCCTTCACAATTTTTTCATTACTTCAGACCAGAATAAATGAAAAATACAGCATCATTTTCCTTAAAATTTCAATTTTAGTGTACTAATCTCATAAAAAAGCTTGCCACCTAAAAATTTCATATTGTTCAAAAGATTATCTATTCAACAGCTTGAATTTGTTCACATAGAAAAAAACAATCTAAGTAGCACCACTAAAAGAATCATTGTTCTTGGTCATTTTTTATGAGCCACTTCTAGAGCATTTCCTATTATAATCCAACAGAACTCAGCCCATATTTCATGAGTCTATTTTAATTGATCTTGTTCTTTTATATTCAGATCCTACCAAAAACATAAAATGTACAAATATGCAAGTCTCGCAATGAAAACACTCTGCCGTGAAAAGGTGTGAGACATTATGTGAAACCAAGTCGATCATTTCAGTTAATATCCACACATTTGTATTTATATAGAAAAAACATAATGACTTGGCAATCCCATGGCACGATATAATAAAATTGAGCAGCAACCTCATTTTCAGTATTTGGTATTACTGTTGCTTCATCAAATCGAGGATATTATTCTTTGAATATTGTGAATCCTATGTTATTGTGTTTTAGAGCGATTGACAAGTCATTATGTTTTTTCTATATAAACACAAATGTGTGTATATTAACTGAAATGATCGATTTGGTTTCACATGATATCTCACACCTTTTTACGGCAGAGTGTTTTCATTGCGAGACTTGTATTTTTGTACATTTTATGTTTTTGGTGGGATCTAATCTCTTTTTGTAAATAATCATTGGCTACCTGCACGAAGGATGAACATGATCAATAACTTTTCATTTGGTTTTCAAAATTGATGCAAGGTACCAATCTAACGAGAAAAAATTTATTGAAATAAATAACATGAACAAACTTAGCAACACTGTATCTAAGTCAAAGGAGGAGTACATACAGTCAACAGTGATGATAATTTGAAAGATCTTCTTCCTAGCCTAGGTATTCTTCCTTTTTTCAATCTAGGTAGGAAATCATTTTCCTGCGCGTCAGGTACAGATTTCCTCAGAGCCCATTCCCTGTCTTCTTTGGTAGTTTTTATAGTTTGTGATGAAAGAATCCTCAATAAGTCTGGACGGTAAAACTCTCTTAGGCGATTATATTCGACTATCGCAGACTATCTAGCTCTTATAGAAGAGAGGTTTATATTTATCAGGTGTAATCCATCCGGACTCGTCACTCTAGAAAGAGCTACGTATTCTTGGCCACATGTGAACACTGATGACCCGAGGTCCATCAATGCATTAGTCGAATTCAGTCCCTGGCTTTTATGTATAGTGATTGCATATGCGACCTAGAGAGGAAATTGTTCACGATGAATATAAGCCTTGCTTATAATTTCAAATTTAGTTTTTACGGGGCCGAGTTCGTAAAGCTGATTCTTGTTAAAAATTATACCTATCTTTTTGATAATTTCTTTGTTTTCAGGATCAGCTTTTACTCCACACGAAACATCCCCAGAGATATCAATAATTCGATGGCGGGTGGGAATCCCATTTCCTTACAATATTTCAATAATTTCCAGAGTTTTTTCTTCAATAGGTACTTACTATTTCAATATTAAATTAGAAAATTGTTGAACAAGAAGAAAGAACTGGTTAAAAAATTTTTGATAGCATTTGATCTGTGATTTTTTCAATCATAGAATCGTACGATTCAATCTATACGCCACACACCGTGTTGCTAGCACTATTCGATGTAATAAATTTAAATTCTTTAATATATTCATTTTAAACTATGTAGTGGATACAAGATAATATATCCACGACATAGGGCTTTCTTCAATGTTGTATGTTCTCTATATTGTAGATATACAATATAGATATTTCCCCTAAATTAGGAGGCCAAAGTTAGCCGCACAGGCAATGGTGTCTTGTTGCGTATTGTTGGTTGCCTAAAGAATCGTTTCTTAAGGTGCGCGGCGGTTCAACTCTTTCTTCCACAGAGGCCGCCTCAGACGTTCAATAATATTGCCAATATTTTGCGATATTGAAAATATTATTGATCATGTAAGGATGAAATATTGATGATTTACTTCCATATTGATGAATTGATGTCATTATCCTTGACATAAATATCGACAATATTATTGACTGTGTGAGGCGTCCTTTTAGAGTTCGTTTTATGGCAAAGGAATGAGCGAACTTCTGTTTATGATCTGGGTGGCGGAGGAATACACTTTAAATGAGGTTATTCGGTTGACCAGAATTGCGATTAGAATGAAAAGTGCTAAGTTTTATGTAATTTATGTGGAAGTTATGACTCTTCATGTGAACATTAGTGTTCGAAACTTCTGCAAATTCTTCCCAGAGCGATACAAATGATGTCGTATCGTTCGTTTCACGTCAAAAAGGAAATTACGTACCCTTATCGAAGTAGTTTTCCAAGGAAGCACTATATATGTGCGAAGCTCGATTTCAGAAAACAGAGCCTGGATTCTAGAATTTCTGAATTTTTTCTTATTCTATGTGATGAATAATGACTAAATCCAAAATTTGAAGTATGTTTATGCTAGAAGTTCTCAAGCAATGTGATGATCAGTAAGTCAGTTATTACAGAAAGAGGTAAAAATCGAGAAGTTCGACAGTCTGTAGTTTCTATGATATAGGTGATATGAGCAAGAATATTTGTAAAACGTGAAATTTTGGTAGTATCCCTTGAATAATGAAGGCACAGCTAGTCTGCTTCATCCACAACAAAGTTAGAGAAGGTCGAAAATGCTCTGAAACGGTTCCTGAAAAGGATGGTACAGCAATTCGTTTTTTGTGTTTTGTTCGTCTACTTTTCACGATGTTTATGTAATTCTGCTTTTTGCTCGACTAATCTTGGCGGGGGCACGGGCCTTATTGATAACTATCAGAACCACAATATATTTTCAATAAAAGAATGAGAAATCCAAAAATTGGTGAAATATAAATATTTGGGTATTTTTGCAAGAAGAGCATTTTTTGAGCCAGAGAAATAATTTTGGAATATAAATATTTCTCGTGAAAAGAAAAATGCGCTTTTTGAAGAAACAGAAAAACATTCAACATTTAAATTTTTTCATAAATTTTTCAAGTTCAATAAGATAGACCTTCAGCTTCCTATTAAAACACATTTCGATACAGTGAGTGAGATTGGACAATCTTCCTTGTGTTTCATGTTAGTACCAATTAGATGGTGCTCCGGCTTTTTGCACACCTCAGGTATCGGAAGAATTAATCATCTCAGACAGAGTTAAGAAATTGGCCCTCAAGATCTCCGGATCCAACCCCTTTAAATTTTTATCTATGGAGAAACCTAAAGAATGAAGTTTATAGTCGCTGATAAATTCGCAACAGAATCTAGAATTGATACTATTAATGAAGTGCGCTCTCGGATTGAAAAACTATTTAAAAAACAATGATGGACAATTTGAACATTTAATTTTTGGTGCGTTGTTTATGTTCACGGTTATCTTTAAATTTGATTTTTCATAAATGTTAGAAATTTTTCCATGATTTATATCGCCAAAACAACATCCGTATTATTTGAAATGAGCTGACGATACTCATTTCAGTTTTCTGTATTTTATGAATGATAAAATTTGATTTTAATGTTCAAAATTGTTTTCCGCGAATTGGTCATAAATTCGAGTACCTTTCGTTAAATATTCTGCAAGTTTGACTTTCTTGACATTGACCATGAAAGATAAATAAATTCCGAATATCTCCGTTTGAGTTTTCATTTGTTATTTCATTTAACTAATAGAAATATACAGAAACAGAATTAGTGTTATTGCTCCTTTTAAATAATGTCGAAACGTCAAACATTGGTTGAAATTCATAAAACCTTACATAGAACATTGTGAAACATAGAAGCTGGCTTAGTAATTAAATACACAATGTCTTTTTTTTGTTCCACAGCCTAATGAATTAATTTTCTGCAAGAAGTGTAGGTTTTTCTCATAATCGTGAATGAAAAGGAAAAGAGCCATTTTAGGTATAAAGAATTCTAATACCAATTGATATTAATTTAAATACAATTCTAATAAATGATAATGTTGATGAAAATATCATAGCCTAATGGTGGTTTAGTTTAGATAAGACAAATTTTTATAAAAGTTGCTTGAAAAAGGATGTCCTTCAATACAACAAGTTAAAAATTTCACAATGCCACTTGAAACAGCAAAGTTGTAGTCCGGAAATGCTAGCGCTATGAAAACCATTGCCAATTGTTTATCAATATCATTTTACTCTAATCCGAAAATTTGACGTTGATCAATTAACGCGAACACCTTGTATAACTCGTAAAGCAATACTCTGGACGATATATTAATAATCTAATTGATCGATTTTTTAAGGGCCCTCTACTTTATTGGTTAATATTTTCCTGTGGAAGATCTTGATATTGAAACTCTAATCAATTTTACTAATTTTTAGGTTGTGAGGAAGTTAGATACATTCTGTAAATAACGATAATTTCTTGGAAAACTGAGAAAAATTGTGTCAGTTTTATAATTTTTTTATTTCATATTTCATTAACAGACGATTGTCTTTAAAGATATTACCGAGTTAATTGATACTTTTAGCAGTATCACTCGAGATATAGATAATTAAGCACTAAATAAGCCTGCCTGAGTTATAATAGAGCCTATTCAAATATTCAGTAAATAATCAACGCACTGGATATACCTCTATCGAATTAATCTACTCCACAATTTGTCGAACGCTCGTTTCATACTGTTTACACGAGAACACGAGAACATATTATATCGCGTTAGAGTTCAGGTTAGAAAACTGAGCATTCTTCTACGTATTAAAAACTTTGTTCAAGTTGAAAACACGCAATAGTATGATTTATCACGAAAATTGTGATAATATAAATGTAATATTCACAATATTGAAACTGACCAGTAGGTATATAATGTAGAGCAGGGGTGCTCAAACTTGAACTGTTGGCGATCTACCTCAATATTTTTAGACTACTTACGATCGACTCTGAGAGGCTGCAAGTATGTGTTATGCAGGGTTGTCGGTCATATACGGTACACCCTACCTAGGTAGGGTGTACCGTAGCATATACGGATATTAGTTTTCCGCACAATATACATTATTTTAGTCAAGGTTTGGGTTAGGTTTAGTTAGGTTCTTCTCTATAATATCAATGGAAAAACTCATAGTTAATCAAAATTGCGAGTTTATTGGTTGTTACAAAACAAAAGAGCTACATATGGTGTTAAGCTTAACTAACGAGTGACTTTGGATGTTGAAGCGTGGCACTGCATGTCCTCAGCATACTTTTCATAACATGGTACGTAACCACTGAGTGCTAATCGCAAGGATGATGACATATGATCGTCAGTTAGTCGATTGCGATATTTTGACTGGATTATCTTAATTTCAGAAAATGCAGACTCCCACAAGTAAGTTGACCCTAACACTAGAAATTTTTATCAGATGCTGTAGCTTTGAGATGTATATCTGATATAATCTGCACCAAGTCATTTTCGACAGAACATGAGTTCATATTGAACTGACTTGCTATTTCAGTAGCTAATTCCTCAATATTTTTACAATAAAAAGGAAAACTCATAAATGATGCTATATTTGCCAATTTACTGCAATCATAAAAAGGCATTTCGAATTATCCCAAAATATTTGATAATTCAGCCTCATACGTATCATAACTCAACTGAGGAATCCTTGCTTTCAAAGACGGAAAATATTTCAGACCCTTTCTTTTCAGTTGATCTATCATAAGTTGCAATTTACTTTTGAATGCGTTTACAGCGCTTCTGATTCATGTGCCATCTCCATTTAATGAAAGTTGGCGACAACTCTGGCAAAGTCTTCTCGATGTTGTGTAGTGTGAAGTAAATACCGCTGGTACATTCTCGTCCAGTCACGGATGTTCTTCAACCATGAATGTTGTTTCCGTCCAACTCCACGTTTTCCTTCAATTTTCCCTTCAAGTATTAACTTCAGTATATCATACTTAGAATTTCAATATATATGCCCCAAATAAGCAGTTTTTCTTCTCTTTATTGTAGCTATTAGTTCTCTATCTTGTTTCATACGTCGAAGCACCGCCTAATTTGTCACGTGTTCAACCCAGGATATTCTAAACATTCCTCTGAACACCCATATCTCGAAGGCTTCCAGTCTGTTCATTGTGTTTCCTTTTAATGTCCATGCTTCCGTTCCATACAAAAGTACTGAATATACATAGCATTCAACAAATCTGTACCTTAGTTTAAGGTCGAGATCCGAATTTCTTGTAACAGCCGCATTTTTGTGAACGTTGTTCAATTCCTATTCTCACCTCCACATCCGGGTCTACGTCTGCTGTAATCCAGGCACCTAGGTACCTAAATCTCTCTACCTGCTCTATTGATGTTCTAATAATTTTGTATATTGATACGAATATTTAGTGTTTTGCTAATTGTCATTACCTTTGTTTTTTTGGTATTTATGGATAGACCTAGCCGATCCTCCGTGATTCTATTTAATAGCCGTTGCAGACCCTCTGGACTATCTGCCAATATAACAGTATCATTAGTATAGCGGATATTGTTAAGTATTCGTAAATTGATTTTAATACCGTCTGTTTGTCCTTCGAGTGCCTTACTGAAGATGAGCCGAGTATATGTTGAAAGGCACCGATGACAGCACACTACCCTGGCTCACACCCCTCTTAATGAAAATTGGCTTTGATGTTTTGCTCTAATCATCTCAATAATAGTTTTTCCTCTACCTTGAAGCTCCAAGAGAATGGTGTTTAAGTCCATTGTTATGCCAAATCAGTCAGCCATTTTTCGTTTTTCAACATCTGAGTGTCATCGCCTCTTTCGTCTAGAAAAGCTGTTATTTCGTGCAATAATTCTTGAAAACTTTCTAGAATTTTCCACGACTCAATCACCTGACGTTCGTGTGAAGAACTAAATCAGTGAATTCAGCTGACTCCCTATCTTTCAACTACAACTTAAAGAGCCGCCGCTGCAAGCTACGTGCACGGATGGAATTCACAATTTTTGTTGCAATGCCCATAATTTCCTCAGCGTTTAAAACTTTTAAACACAAAGCTTGTTGATGGAATGAAAAAAATGAAGGGAAATCTTCATTAGCTCGACACAATGCCAGAAAATTTTTTTTCTGTTATTGCTGGTTCTCATTCGGTTGTAATTCACACTAATTTATATATTAGTAGCTTGTAGTTTTTTACAAAATTGAAGAAAACGTCATATACATTTTCGCCACGGATCCTCCTCTTCAGAGGAATGATTGTCAGAAAGTCTTCCTTAGCTACCATGTCATTGAATACACAGCTGGGCAGTGTTTGTCATATCGGTGAATTCATCGAACTCTAAAGAAATGTATGTACGTTTCATGATATCATGTTTTAGTTTATCTGCCATGTCCTGACTTATGACTTCAATACGTCTTGTGACAGTCGGACGAGATAACTGAAGTTCTCTAGTAGCAGACATGATTGTTTGATTGTTTGGCTGGTCTTGTGAACATGGTTTTTTCTTTTTTCAAACAAGATATCAAATCACGTACTTTTCGTTTTCTTGATTCACTCTGTGGCGGATATCCTATTCATAATTTTCATGAACCGTTTTATGATGCCTCTCTTAGTTACCACGCTTAGGTATTGAAACTGACGTACGACGAATAAGACAAATGCACTTATCCTTCACCATACAAAAGAAAAATTCTTCCTTCCAATCGTTATTAAAATGATACGTTTAAGATTTCTTCGCTGCACTCATTCTGTACTATTTAATAATAAACTTTGTATCGACGTAGTATTGCCTTCAAGTTACAATTCAGAATGACTCCAATTCCTGCAGGCGCAACATTTATATCCGCGTGAACGAAAGTCTCGAATGTTCTTGTCAAACGTGACACCCGAAATTTCTAGAAAAGCGTTAAGAATAAAAAACGCAGCTTTTCGTTGACAAGTACTGCTCGTTCCTTTGATGAAGCCGCCGTTTGCAGCTAGCAGAGTGTTATTCTATTACGTAATAAGTTCTTGTAGTTTAGTTACCTATTTATTAGAAATTTTTTTCTTCTCGAGATCTGCTCAAAAAGCACTCGCGGTCGACCGTTTGAGCACAGCACCCATGATGTAGGTGGTAAAATTGATAAGTTTCATTTCATCTGTAGTGTCGAATCCTTTGGGAATGCAATAGACTCAGTGGTGTGTAATGATTCTTATGAGGATTGATTCCGGTTCGCGGATCTTTTTCTGGGTGCAGGTGCTTTCATGATTAATATTTTTTCGAAAAATTTAGATTTTTCTGAAGAAACATATGAACATTGCTAGAGGAAATAATAAGTTTATAGTCGAACTGTTCCTTCGAATGAGTTCTGATCAATAAAAGGGAAGGGTTACAGATTTCATCCATTTCCAGAAAAGGTGGATGAATGAAAAATACTGATATAAAACCCTGATTAAACTGACTATTTCTACAGAATCTCAAGTTAATTCTGTTCTAGTTTTCGAAGAAAAAATTAAAAATCATAATTTATGTCTCCACTCAAAGTAGCTATATCTCGAAAAGGAGGCATCTAAGAAAAAAATTTTTGGAGAAATCTTCTTGGTTTTAACTGAGGAATCACCACCTGAAGTAGGTCCGCCGCATACTTAGGAAACATCTTGTTTATCATACTTAACATTATTGATGTACAAATATAGAATTAATCTATAAATGGATAAACTACATATTGATTGTCCCATAGTGTCTAGAAAACAATTTTATCTGCAATTTCGGGAAAAACGTCTAGCCTAATTAATAGATCATGGTCCCATGTATAGGGAGACCCATCTTCGATGTTTCAGTAGAATAACTTTGTGAAATATTGCAAATGGGGAAAAATGATTTCCTCCTGTTTCCTTCCAGATTTTCCAGGAAGTCATTCATTCAGGTTGGAATTTTTCAGTTTTCGAATTATTTTGGATTTCTCGATTATCCGTTTTTTGGTTACTATCGATTTTTTGAGTAGAATGCCGGGACATTTTCAAGAAGTACTTTTGTTGAATGGTTTTCGAATTATAATATAAACTTATCATTTCTTCAATAGAAACCATAGATGAATTTGGATATAATCGGAAGACTATTTCAACTACTTCCGAATATATATAAAATGCCTGACGAATTTCCTCAAGAAATGAGAATTTTTCAGAATTGGAAATTCTTGAACTTTCTTGGTTTCGACAATATGTTGGTGCAAATTTATACAAAACATCCCAAATATTTTGAGTTCTATGCTCACAACAATAAAAGTCAAAAATAACTTATTATTCAATTCACATTCACCAATAAAATAATGAACTTTTTCATTTGAATTTGGGAGGCTTTTACTTGATGAAATTCCATTATCAATAATAAAACAAGTGATATTTTTGAGAATTTTACTGAATAATTGTGATTCGTAACGCGCTTCACTACACCGTAGCTTCTTCAGACGAATGAATGTACAGAAAATAATAATGAGAATATAAATATAAATGCTCTTAAGTATTTAAAATAAAAATATTATATTTATATTCTCATTCTTATTTTCTGTAGTGAAACGCGTTACGAATCATAATTATTAAGTAAAATTCCAAAAAACACATTACTCGTTTTTATTATTGATAATGGAATTTCATTAAGTAAAAGCCTCCCAAATTCAAATGTTAAAGAAAGGTGATACCGGCTCTTTGGCTTTGTGGTATTTCAAAATACCACTAAGATGTGCAGTTCATACTCAGAATATATGGTTCTACTCAATGTGCTTGAAGAACAGATTGACTCCCTATTATAATACGGTTGAGGACATATAACAACAGTGCACCAGCAAGAAGAGCAATCGAGAAAGGTCAACGCATATGGATCAAAGAGGATATGACGATCCAGTACAACAGGAGGGACGTTGCTAACATATATTTGAAGGTAATCCATACGGAATTATTGTTTAGATTGCACCCTGCTGAGTTTGATATTTGAGATTTTGAATCCAGAGACGATGTCAAAATTTTAATTCATAAAAAGTTTCAGCAACAACAGAAAAAGTTAAATTCACTTGAATTCAAAACTCCTCCACCCAAACCTTCAAATGATAAATTTTCAGACCATAAGTTTTTTGACAGATTCACCAATTTAACTGATACCAATTTTACACAACCACAAAAAGATCTATTAGAAAAAGGATTCAAACATAATTTACATCCAAAACATAATAAAACTAATTTTGAACAGTTAGGCATAGACTTCGAAATCATTCTCAAAAACTCCAAGGATAATATTTTAGCCAAATATCAAGCAGCAAAAATCATCGAAGAAGAGTTTTCGAAATTATCTCCTCATTGCAATTCCGATTATAAAATAATGAAAACAATTCGTGAAAATAGTACCAAGAACGATTTAGTTCAGATAACGGTAACACTGTCATCGCGATTAGTAAAACCGATTATATTTCAAATACTGAAGAATTCTTAACAGCCGGAAACTATATAACATCAACTAAGGATCCTACCGCAAAATTTCAGAAAGAGGTTAAAAACATAATTTCGATAGCAAAATCACTAATTACAGACCACGAAAAATATAAATTCATTAACTCCAATCCACAATCCCCCGAATTATATTCGTTGATAAAACTTCATAAACCTAATTACCCTATTAGACCTGTTGTGTCTTATATAACGGCACCTTCTTTCAAACTTTAAAAATTCTTTAACGACTTGCTAATAAAACATTTCAATTTCAAATCTAAATTTTTCATACGATCTAATTGCCAATATCAATGATACCATTATACCACCTAGTTCCAAACTCATTTCTTTCGATGTTAAGAATCTATTTCCCAATATTCCTGCGAAATATACGTACTACTTAGTTGAAGAATTATTAGAAAAGAATCATGTCTATACGATTATTAAATCAGATATTCTTTCATTATTACAAATTTTCTAGATCAAAATTATTTCCATTTCAATAACAAATATTATACTATTGAAGACGGCTTGATTATGGGCAATTCGTTAAGTCCTTTGTTAGCAGAAATATTCATGAATAATGTAGAGAAATTAATTCATAATCATCCACTCAGTAAATATTGTTAATACTGGTATCCCTATATAGACGATATCATTATTTGCTTCACAGGAACAGATAGACAGTTAAAAATTTTCGAAAATCATATAAATTCATTATATCCAAAAATTGGATTCATAGCCGAAATAGAAAGCAATAATTGGATAAATTCTTAGAAGTAACAATTTCGAATGAAAATGGAAAACATGTTTTAGCAATTATAATACATAACTCGTCGTGTTATCCGTATCAACATAAAATGTCAGCATTCAACAGTTTTATTCATAGATTGATTAACATCATCGTTATCACCAGAAAATTTCAACAACGAATTAAATTTGATTAAACAAATAGCCAAAAATAATGGTTACAATCCCAAACTAATAAATAATATTTCAAATAAAAAACAACGTAGAATCGCATTGAATGAAGTTTACCCTGTCGATAAATTGACACAAAAATTCAACACCTTAACTTGCGTTGGCATTACAAGTGAGAAACTGAAATCATTCTTGAGTAGCAATAATTTCACATAGCTTCCCAAACTAATAATAATTTAGGCAAATATATAAAAATAATAAAACCAAATCAGGTAAAAACAATAAATCAGGTGTTTATAAATTGAATTGCAATGACTGTGATTATTTCTACATTGGTAGAACACATAGAAATTTTAATATTAGAATATCGGAACATAAACGCAGTTCTTCAAATAAAAATCAGATTCAAATTACGCGAATCATCTCTTAGAAAATATTCACTCTTTTAACCCACAGTTTGAAATTTTGCATACAGATAATAAATATTGGAAGGTAGATTTTTGGGAAACTTTAGAAATTACCAAATACGAACACTCAGGTAGACTCATCAATGAACAAGTCGATTTAAGCCCTTCACCTCTATTGAATCTCTTCGGGGAGCAATCTATTCCTTAATTTTATTGGATATACCTGTCATAAATAACCACTTTAGAAGAATCAACTCAATAAGCTTTTAATTACTTAATCATTCTTATTGTCTGTACATTCATTAGTCTGAAGAAGCTACGGTGTAGTGAAACGCGTTACGAATCACAATTATTAAGTAAAATTCCAAAAAACACATCACTTGTTTTTATTAATGAACTTTTTGATAGTAAAATGCTTGTTAATTTTGAAAACTCCAAAAATTTGACATGTAAGAATGCTGCGCTCACAATGGGTATAATTCTGTTGCGATTTTAGGAATCTATTACGTTCGTGTTTTTGACAAAGATAACTTCGATCTCCAACGATTGAAACAGAATCTCATAAACACTTGGAAAAGTTACAGCACAAGTTTTGGGAGCTGTTACTTCCGATCCCTAAATTTCATATGGACAACTTGAAGGAGAGAGTGCGACAACAAAACCTTAGATTTTGAGAATCCCCAGAAAAAATAAGTTCCAAACTTATAAGATGAATAACCTAATTTCTACAGCCTATGGATTAAGAGGCTTGATTGTATCAAGAAAACTTTACCTAATGTAGTAATGAAGTGAGGGTGCCAGTGATGCATTATTCAATCGCAATAGTAAACATTACTTTTCCAAAGTCAATCCACATTGAGAAGAAAATGTCCAACGTCAAGGGCGACTCGATTTTAATTTTTGTAAATGAACCACCGTGTTTGGCGCTCATCATAAAATTCTTCGTGAGGAACTTTATTATGATATAATGACCAAAAACGTAGTAGAGGCTTTGATGAATAAAAGAAAAAATCTTCGTTGGGAACATTATGGTGATATATAAAAAATGTAAAAAATAGTGGATTGTTTTTTGGATCAAATACCCTTGGGTTTAAGTTGGTTAGTATATTTCAGTGAGATGGCCACCTCATTAACCTGATTTAAACCCGTTAGATTTCTCTATGGGGCTTCAGTGATCAATATTCACATTCGAATCGCACGCAAAAGTGTTTCTGGACGTTGCAATTCTTGCATTTCAAATATTGAGAATACTTTTGATTATTGAAGATTGGTTTTATTTGCTCTTTGGTTATAATTATTTCTTTAATATTTTCATTCTCATGACTAATAAATAACTTTGGTTTATTCTCATTATAAGTGGGCTATATACATGTGAGCAAAGAATTGAAAACATTTGAGATGATTTGTGCTAATTCACAACAGCATTCTTGATGAAACAACAGAAGCTCCAAAAATTTTCATTTCTTCATTTCAACTTTTAGAAAATTTGTCGAGCTCTAATTTTGGAAAAACAAAATATACTCTTCCTATTTCATCAAAATTTATCTATGGTTTATATTTAAGAGCATAACAGTTTTTTCAAGAAAATGCCCACAGGATGTCGAAATAGTTTTCATTTAATATTGATTGAAAAACAGACAAATCCTGAATAACTTCAAAACAGAAAAAGAAAGTTGCGATCTGTTGTCACTAATGAATTTTCCTTGAAAATCGGGGGTGGCGATGGGATCAATTTTTTATACTACTTGCATTATCTCAATAACTGTCGTATTAAATCAAAAAAACAGCCTGTATAATGCTCTAAATGTCTCAACAGAAAATCTTACCTTTTCTCCAGTAGATCTTAACTGCTTTCCGAATCGAAACCAAAATAAAATTGAAGAAAACGATTGTCCACAAATAAAAGATAATCTTAAACTCATACGGAAGAAAATTTTAAGTGTTAGAAACATGTCGACTTATTTTTCATTTCATATTGATATTTATTATCATTTTTCAAGATATATCGGAGAAACCCTCGAATATTGATGTTTTCTTGCAACTTAATATATCTTGATATTTTCCGTACCTGTTGTCGAAAAGATACCAAAACATTTAATTTTTCTGAAGTTAAAATAAATTCGAAAACTTGTTGAGATACATTAATTTTTTAAAGGAAAGATGTTTACGACAATCATCTGTCACAATCAGATATTCCTCGAGAAACAAATTTTGAATCATTTCTTTTTCAAAGAATTGTACAATCACGGCCAAAAAGAGTTGTGATAGTTTAATAAATTTTAATGTCCGATATTGACTTGACGTATTAGGACCTGTAACGAACAAACCTTCTATTTCGAGCAGACAAACAGAGGCTGAAACTGAAATAATGTTGTTTGCTTGGTGTTCTGAAAAAAAAGCAAGTTTACACTCTACATAATTCGAGTATCAGAGTTTTTGTAGCAAGGGAATTCCATTCTGTATTTTCAATGAAATGAAACTAAAGTTTTATTTCATTGAAAATATGTATATCGATTTCCATCAAGTAACGACCTCCTCAATCAAATTCCATTCTGCATCCCAAGTGATAGGATATTTAATAGCTTTAATGACCATTGTTGAACTGACGTCAATCCCAGCGCCATAATGATGGCAGGATCAAGAAAGATTCTTTATGAAAACTTGGTCGTTTTGAAGAAATCATCCATAATACTTTTATTGATCGAATACTTTCTTGCAGAACGATGGTGCCCCTCCTGTCTTGACTTGTTAAATTTGAATTTTGATGATAATTCGATATACACTAGACATCCAATGATGTTGGCCATCACGTTTCCCTGACTTGAGGCATCTAGACTTTATTTTTGGTGTAATATTCGGAATTTACTCCATAACAACGATTGAAAAGAATTCAAGGAAAGCATTGCTTCTGTTAAAAATATTTATATTTAGAGTGATTGTCGTAGTATTTCTAGACGATGTTATTCATATATTGAAAACAATGTCCACAACTTCTAATACTTGTTACTAAATCGTTCCCCCTCATCCAAGATTTCCGTATGGAGGTTTTTCGTTGTCGCTTGGGAAAAGTTTAATGTATTCGATCTTATTTTTTAGTATGTATTTCCTTCACATGTATGTTTTTGAAATCATTCTGAATGAAATATTGCCAAAGCAACATCCATAAGGTCATATTGATATTACTCAAGTACTCAAAGAAGGGAAATTTCGACTTTCAGCCAAAAGTTTTCATCTGAAATTGCATACGATAGTACGAATCGCAGATTCATGGAGAACTGCGGGGATTGTCAACCCCTAAAACCATAGATAAGTATTAGGTCCGCAACTAAATTCTCGCTATTTTTTTCTATGAAAATACAACTTTATTGTGAAAAATGATTACAAATGAGCCATTGAAAATATTGCCCATCGCTAGCTACAACTTTTTTCCATCTTTCTGGCAGAGCTCAAATACCGTGACGTTAGAAGAGTTCGTCTTTTGAGGTTTTTCACGAATCGAGCCATTTTTCGAGCTTCTCATATGAGCGGAACTGCTGATCAGCCAGACCATGTGCCATCGAATGGAACAATGAATAATCGGATGGTGCAATAACTGGGGGATATTTCGGGTGGTGTAAGACTTCCCATTTGAGGATTTTAACGGGTTTGGCAACGTGAGGCCGAGCGTTGTCATGCTGTAGAATTACTTTTTCGTGTCTCTGATCATATTATGGCAGTTTGTCGCGCGTTCTTAGTCATTAAAAAACACGAATCGTTGAGTACGAAGGCGGTTCAAATATGACCGAGACAAATGCTCTGACATGTTTTTTCATTATCGAAAAAATTTACACTTTCTCCTAGGTATTCAACTTCAATATTCATACATTTGTTTTTCCTTTTCGGAGGCTTGTTGATGCCGGTATCGTGGAATTTCTTGGGCAACTCAGACACACATGTGCACACGAACTGAGTTGAATCTTTAATCTTCAAAGGCATCCTTCAGATGTATTAACCTAGTGGTAGTCGCAGGGTAATAAATGCGAACTGTGAGGGTTGTGCTCCAGTACCCACCACCTCAATTATTGTATTGTATCGAGTTTAACAGGGGCGGTATGAAATAGCGCATTATCCTAGAAATGAATCGCACCTCGTGCTGTAATACCCCTTCGTCTCGAGCGATAAGCGAATTTCACTAGTGTTTTCAAAGGATAAAACTATTATGAATCATTGGTACAGATTCCAGATTCAGCTTCGTGTCCGGTGCTTCACAGCACGAGGAAAACAAGACGCTGAGCATGAAGTCTGACATAACATTTTCCAAAACCAACATGGAGCTGCCATTCCAGTCTATCGTTTCTAGCCGACAGGAATGTACCAGCTCCAAGGACCGCCTGCTTGAGGGTACAAGTTGGTTCACAGACAGCTTCAAAAGTATTGGTATTGGAGTATATGATCGATGTGCTGTCAGGAAACAGTCGATCTAACTTGGCAGACTTACGACTATTTCTCAACCAGAAATATTCGTTATTGACTACTATGCTAACGTTTACTTTGCGGGTGGATTAACTAGTAGGTTGATAAAAATCATCACCGATAGTCAAGCTTCACTGAAGACATCGGACACGTGCACATCACTTATGGTGCAGGAATATCGCTCTACTCTCACCAAACTGGGAGAAGATAATAGGCTCCGTCTGATATGGGTACCCAGACACTCTGGCATTGAGAACAATGAGAAGACGGACTCATTGGCTGCTCGAGGAATATGCATGGGATTCATCGGAGCGGAACCTAGGCTCGGAATTCTCCTGAAGGCTGCAAGGATGATAAATAGCAGTTGGTTTTACCTGAATGTATGAGAGCACTTTCTTAGCCTCTCAGGTCTCAGACACCCCCTATTTGCCGTCACTGAACCTGCAAGAGACAAGGCTTTGCTCAAACTCTGTAGCCTGGACCTGAGAGTTTCAACTACTATATTAACGGGGCACTGTAGCCTCAGAAAACAAATTGAATAAGTTAGGATTAATTGCGGATCCTTCATATTGATTATGTGAAGAAGAGATAGAATCAATGAAACACATTATGTGCGAGTACCCAAATGGGGCTGTCCCCATCGGAGCACTGATTCTATAGTCAGGCTGGAGGAACTAGGATCTAACGAACTGATGTTGATTAAACTTATTAAGCTATCACCCTCAAAGCTTATATGTTTTACAAGGAGAAGGGAGCTTGTGGGTGAAATTTAGGACACAGTGTGCCACAATAAACTACTGAGTCGAAGTGGCCGGGTTGTTAGACAGCCCTCACTCAACGACAATACATTGCCCAACGGCAGTCGGCACATGACATTCACACAAGGTCGTAACAACGACAAAAACTATACCAAACTGTTCGTAAGCATTTAGGTATTAAATACTCCAACCACAACCTTTAAAACATTCATGAGCGCCGTCTACAACGTTTGTCTTCATCATATCTAAACTGCCCTCATGGATGCACCGAAAGATAAAATCGAGACAATTTTGGTATTCTTGAGGAATGGCACTGAATGCAAAGACTGACTACATATGTTATACAGAGATATCCACCGGGACCGTCCGTTAAAAACTTTTTGAGTTCCAATTACTATATCAAGCTGAAATTTTATACGCGACCATAACTAGCGATTTCCAATTGAAGTGGAATATTTTCGAAGTGATACCATTTCCGGTTATACCGGAAGTGGGTCGTCACTTTGATATTTCAAATAGCAATCAACCTTTTTTTATTATACATCTAGAACCGACATTTGAGCAAGGCATGAAATACCCAAAATGTTGGCACTTATCTGTCAAAACTTTTGATAGATTTAATTATTTTTGTTATGAACTCGATTTTTGAGGAACATTTAAAAAAAAATGTAGCTCGTAGATCTTTTGCACTACAGACACAATTTTTGCTTGGGTGGATAGAAGAAGGATCAAGGAATTTTTTAAGCAGTCTACACATGTCAAATGTGTATTGGGTCGTTTTGTATGATTTTTTCAATGTGACCTTTTTCAAACAGCAATAACTCAATTATTTCAATTGGCACGTGCCAATTTTTATATCACCATCAGATGTAGCGTCAAATTTCAGATGGAATTGTATAAGCATGTACTATACTCATCTCCTATAGTTCTGAAATAATTTGGGAATATATTGAATTTTTATGAGTTTGCAAGAACTAACAGAGAATACTTTGAAATATTTGAATCAAGTAGATGAACTGGCTACGCTCACCTGACAGGTGCCTAAAATTAATATACTTGTCACTTCGTTCATTCGAATTTGATACCTCAACAAGAATTGTTGGTAATTAGAAGTGAAAATTTTGAAAAACACCAGATTGATAATAAAAAGACTGATTATTCAAACGAGGATATGTTTAATCTCTTAATCTTTAATTCATGACGAATGTCAAAAAGTGGTGGATAGAACTTGCAGGCAATTCAATAACCAATTTCCAAATTTGGCGCCTATGAGTAAAACAAAATTTCGAAGGATTAGAAGCAATTTTGCAATTTGGAGGAACAAAATACCTAGAAACTAGAAGAAAACCCATTCTCGAGGTCGACGACAATCAAATTAATAGGCTAGCGTATTTTCGTGTCAATCCACATGCGTCCATTAAGTCAGCATCAATGGATATTGGATTGAGTTATACTTCCATTCAAAGGATCCTTAATAAACATAACGTGCACCCGTATTCTTTTATCAGACTACAAAAATTTACACCAACTGACCTTCCCAAGCGGCAAAATTTCTGTGAAAATTTATTAGTTCGGCTTTAAGAAGATGAGACAATTCTGCAAAAAAAGTGGTCTGATGAAGCCAAGCACAATGAAAGTGAACTAACCAACAGGAGAAATCGACATTTTTGGGCCACAGAAAATCCACATTTCATTGGGGTTATTGATTTCCAAAATAAATTCAGCGTGAACGTTTTTGCAATTTTAATAAATGATTTGTTAGCTTGTCACATTTATGAGGGAAATCATAATTGACCAAGATACCTGGAAATTTTGAGAGGAACATCAGCATATTTTTTAGATGGATTACCCCTCAACATTCTGAGGGATTGCTATTACCAAATAGATGGTGCACCAGCTCATAAAACTCGAGCTGTAGATTGGCAGCTAACAGAAATATTCGAGGATAGATGGTGGGGAATTCAAGGACCAAATTTATGGCCTCCGCTTTCTCCGGACCTGACGCCCCTTGATTTCAATTTATGGGGCAAAATCAAGAGTGGAGTGTATGTCATTTCTGTGAGAGGTAAAGAAGAGTTACTAGAGCGCATTCATAATGCTTTTCGTAATATTGATCCTGAGGAAACTAGGAGGGCAACTCATCATGTTCGTATACGAGCTGTCAAGTGTATCGAGCAAAATGGGGCCCATATTGAACATTTATTCAGATCGTAAATTAGTTTTCTCCTATGATGTTTGCTATCATTAATTGTATTAATGTAATTGTATTCGATGATTTGTTTTCGCTTAGTTCCTACAATTTTTATTCATCCGAATTGTAGAAAATTGCTTCTAATGCTTCGAAATTTTATTTTTCTCATAGACGCTAAATTTGGAAATTGGTTATTGAATTGCCTGCAATTTCTACTCACCACTTTTCGACATTCTAAAATGAATTAAAAAAGATTAAATATATTTTCGTTCGAATATCCAGTGGTTCCAAATGTGTTGTATTTTTTGGATATTTTCAATCTGAAATAACGACATTTATTGTTGAAATATCAAATTCGAATGAACGAAGTGACAAGTACATTCATTTTAGGCACCTGTCAGGTGAGCGTAGCCAGTTCAGCTACTTGATTCAAATATTCCAAAGCATTCTCTGTTAGTTCTTGCAAAATCATAAAAATTCAATATATTCCCAAATTATTTCAGAACTATAAGAGATGGGTATAGTACATGCTTATACAATTCCATCTGAAATTTGACGCTACATCTGATGGTGATATAATAATTGGCACGTACCATTTGAAAAAATTGAGTTACTGCTGTTTTGAAAAAGGCCAAATTGAAAAAATCATACAAAACAACGCAATGAACATTTGACATGTATAGACTGCTTAAAAAATTCCTTGATCCTTCATCTATCCACCCAAGCAAAAATTGTGTCTGTAGTGCAAAAGATCTACGAGCTACAATTTTTTTAAATGTTTCTCGAAAATCGAGTTTATAACAAAACTAATCAAATCTGTCAAAAGCTTTGACAGATAAGTGCCAACAACTTGGGTATTTTATGCCTTGCTCAAATGTCAGTTCTAGATGTATAATAAAAAAGATAGATAGCCATTTGAAATAACAAAGTGATACCCCACTTCCGGTATAACCGGAAATGGTATCACTTCGAAAATATTTCACTCCAATTGGAAATCGTTAGTTATGGCCAGGTATAAAATTTCAGCTTGATATTGTAATTGGAATTAAAAAAGTGTTTGACGGACGGTCCCGGTGGATATGCCTGTATATTTATGAAATGGGAAAGAAATACTGCATCCAACTTAAATAAGTTGTAATAATCGCCTATGTTCGAAAAAAAAGTATCTTCTACACCACTAAATTTAACACAAAAAAATACTTCTACAATTCCGAACTCATTTATATGTAACTTTTTTTCTTTAACTATGATATTCCACCTAGCTGCCGCATTGAAACATCGAAATTTTTCCACCCTGTATATTATTACTTT
Organism: Cryptolaemus montrouzieri; assembly: GCA_013387265.2. Lineage (NCBI taxonomy): Eukaryota > Metazoa > Arthropoda > Insecta > Coleoptera > Coccinellidae > Cryptolaemus > Cryptolaemus montrouzieri. Next base: position 51,280,900 of record JABFTP020000001.1, on the reverse strand, counting down.
TGCAAGAATAACTTGATTGAAATTTTTTAATTCTCTGAAATAATCGCGGAGTCAAGTCCCCTCCATATAATATCCATCTCCCTTAATTTACTGGAGAACTCACCACAATACATGTGAGAATGTTAGTCAAGTGCAGACCTACGAAGCAGGAGTGATATTTCTAATGAATCCAAGATGTCGGATGCGACTATTGGACTTTGCCAGGTGCTATGTTCCGTCTGATATATGATTCAGTCGAGACCGCTCTGCCACTGGGATTTCCCTATCAAACCATAAATTAACGTTAACGTTAAGGGGTGACTCTTTCTGGACCCCTGACAAACTCAAAAATATCAATAAATAAGTCCAGTGTGCATGCAGAAAATCCTTTCGTATTTATGGAGGATTTTGCTATGTTATATATTAAAATTGCGAATTTCCAACTAACCATTTTCGATAACAAATATGAAAGTTTCACTTATCACTTGATGAAACATTTTACTAAATAATTGATCAATTGAAGGAAACCCATTAGGCTTAAGTTTCACAAAATATTGAATGAAAATATGTTTGGCCCATATTTCTGGTTTTATGAAATTTTCAAAAGTAAGAGGAAATATAAATATTTCAATGTCATTTATACATGAAAACAGATGAGAGTAGTGGGGACAAACAATAATCAAGTTGATAGTTATTGGTAGATTATAAATGCGAGCTGATGAAATTTCTAGGAATTCCAATAAATCTGATTGCACTTGTAACCGAATATAATATTTGGGTTTTGTGATATCTAGAAAATGATTTTCTTTCGTACACTGTTTAGAAAAAACAATTGTTAATTTATCATGAATTATTGGTTGTTTATGATCGGGAAACGACCATTGTGACCCACATTAAAAGTAGAACATTATTCACAATATAATTTATATACACCGCTTTTTAACTGTATCAAGTCAATATTCACTACTACAAATTACTACGAAGAGTGAATATAGATTTATCTTATTCGTACATATTGTATTGATTCTATTCAGTTTCAATAAAGATCATAATCTAGTTCTTATTTGTGAGACATAATTAAAGCTGTGATAGTTTATTATTAGGTAGGTTAAATCAAGGATCATAATAATTTTGTGTTTAGTTTAATAATTTCAATTAATTTGCGTATAGTGCCGTATCCATTATTTGACATAAATGTTTTTGAAATTCCAATTCATAAGTCTCTTTCTGAAAGAGGAATCGTGAGTAATCTCTGTACGAATATAGGAAACGCGGACTTTTTTATCTCATGCGGATGGGGTGAATTTCTTAAATAGGTAGTAGACGAGTATCAAAAATATATTTCACAATTAATTCACAATATTGTAGAAACGAAAATCATTTCTTAGATTCCAGTCTCCAAAATTTCGCTTTCAGGTAAAAAAAAGAGATCAGAGGTATTGAAAATCATAGAAATTTCATCATAATCTACTTTTAACTTATAACATTGATTTCCGTTTGACCCCACTTTTCTCACCTGTTTCTTAGGTTAGAATGACGCAATATTTTGGTTTCCTCTAAGTTTTTGAAAATCGGATGGAACCCATAACATACGTCTAATATCTTTTTTACGAAGATGATGCAAAATATATTTTATACTTTCCACAATTTTATTTGTACAAACACGACCGGTTTCGACCGTCAGGTCATTTTCAAGTGGTCAACTACAGGAAATGATTGCAGTTGACTCGATTTGTTATTGAATGTTTTGTGGTCTTTATATGTTCACATATTGGAGAATTATTGTCAAAGGATAAATGTTCTTTGAATCTGGTTTTGAAGTTCCCATCTTTATGCCCAACATAAGCTACCGTACACTAATTGCAAGCAATTTTGTAAACTCCTGATTCTTTGAATTTGTCTGTTATTTGTTTAGCACTGAGTAATAATTTCTTCAGGTTCCTACCACTTGAAAAAGAGGTGGTTATTTCAAATTTAGAAAAATAGTTGCTCAAATTAGTAGTTGAAACTAGCGTATGAATTCAAGGAAGTATCTTTTATGAAATATAATAGAATATAATTAATTATGTTATTTGATTTCAATTTTGAAATCTCTCGGTGACAGTGGAATGGAAAAGTCCCTATGGATTATTGAATTATAAACTGCCAATTTGTGATTCAAGTGATCGAATGAGTCCATGGGAATAGTTGAGTCTGTGAAGGTTTCTTTTCTGTAGATGTGATAACTGAAATTGTTTTTGTCAGACCTAAAAAATTTATTGAAATATTAATGTCTAGTTCTGCAATTACCTTAATGTTGGTAGGAAGTTTATTCAGAAATTGCACAAATTTATCAATTTTCCTGCTTGAGTCTGAAAACCTACCAAAATATTATCTACATGTCGATACCACCACACTTTATGTTTTTTGCTAAGTGGCTGTTTAATATTATTCTACTTCTAAGTTATACATGAATATTTCAGCTGAAAGGGGGCTGAAAGGTGATCCTGTGGGAAATCCTGATATTTGTTGGTGAAATTTCGAAAATTCGAAATAATTATTTTTGGTAAATATTTCACTGTCTATCGGGGGGCATTCATGTGTTCGAATATTTGGGTACATGTTCTTTATATCAAATGGAAGTTTTTGTACGAGATCAATAGAGTTCAGAATGGTATGTTTGACACAGAATTATGTGTGATCATTATATTCAGATCTAACAACTTTTCTTATTCACCTGAAGGTGTATTTATATATAATGCTATTGGTCTAGCGAATTATTGGAAATCAATATATTTGTAGAAACGCAAGTGAAATCGCCCTTAATAGGTAGCTAGACATTAATACTTCTCCGCTATTCAATACAAAATATAAACAAGTTCATTTCATATAGTTGCCCACTTGAAAATGGCCTGGTCGAAACTAGTCGTGTTTGTTAAAATGAATTTGTGGAAAGTATAAAATATATTTCACCTCATCTTCTTTGAAGATTAATCTCCATAAAATGTAAATAAATACACACACCACAAAAATTTTCTTTGTGAACATATGTTTTCAGACATATGAGGGAAAAAATTTTATCTATGTAGTAACATTTGTTTCCATATGATCTCAAACACGTCTGAAACAAGAATGAGTTTATTTGACTATTAGTATCTTTCAATTTCTCACCAGTTTTCACGCTAAATTAATGCAAGTTTTCTGTGTTTATTGCTGATTTTCGAATCTTTGAATTTATAGTAATGGTTGCTGAACGTCTTGGACGCTATTTGAGTGATCATGAAGTCGTAGGAATTGTAACACTTCTAGAGAAGGGCGAAGCCAACGTTACGTGGCTAACTTGTTAAATGCTAACCAAAATCACTATTTCAAGAGCAATTAATCGGTACCACGAAACAGGGGAATATGGAAGAAGGGCCAGACAGGGAAGAAATCGGATAACAACACCAGTTGATGATCGTTGGCTTCGTTTAACTGCACTAAGAGTTTGGCACTGTACGACTAGGATGCTATAAAATGAGTAGCACTTTCCAGAAATGTGCATGTTTCATTGCAAACTGTTAGGAACCGGCTCAGAGAAGACGATATCAGACCAAGGGTGGCTTCTACCGGCCCGCGTCTCACAATAGAGTTCGAGTTGCAAGTCTTCAGTTTGCGAGGGAACATGCAAATTGGGGTATTCCAGAATGTTCTCTTTTCCGACGAGTCCAGGTTCTGTCTAGTATCAAATGATTGACGCATGCCTATATACAGACGACCTGGGTATGGAAGAATGACAGCGGCCAGATACATTGCAGATATCCTTGAACCCCATGTTGTACCCTTTGGCTTTTTGATTGGCAAAAACTTCATTTATATGCATAGTATTGCTCGGCCTCATGCAGCTAGCGTAGTTACAGAATTTCTGCAAACTGCCGAAATTGATATTTTAAGATGGCAAGCCCAGAAGTCCCATATGCTTTATTTTCCATATATCTGAGGATTATTTTTTCGAACAAATTTATATATCGGGTGTTCTTGAAAAACGCTCAAAGCTCCTACAATTGTTGATCGATTTCAATGAAACAAAAACCAAATTGCTTCTGGAATGATATTCTAACAACCTGAACTTCCAGAATTACCAGAAGTTGACTCTCATTTGGACTTTTGAAATGGTTATTCTATATTCTCAACTTTTTTTGTTTACTCATTCAATTTTAAGTAATATCTACTAGAAAAGTATCATTTGAAACGTATTTTCTGTGAAAAAATAAATTATCGAAAATTTTTGATGGAGAACACATTTTTAATTCATCAAAAAAATCATAGAATAAGCGACTGTTTGAGTTTGTGATGAAATTTTTCTGTCTTGGGGGAAAAAGTTACCCGAAACGTAACAGAAGATTCTAATGAATCGTAAAGTGAGCTCTGTGGCGGGATACAGTTGAAAATCACAGAGCAACCTTCATAGTACTATAATAGATGTAATTCGCAATTATCGTCTAAAAATTACGACAGATTAAGTACCCACACGTTAATTCTTATTTTTGTTTCGTTTCTGGTGTTTTTCATGGAGAATTTATTTAATTAATTATGGAAGACGAAAACCAAGAAAATATAGACATGATACTTATTGTCAATATCACAGAAAATGTGCTCGAGCGTTTCGGCACTATTGAGATCGTGATGAACCAGAGCGCCGCAGATAATCCAAATAATAAAAATAATTTAAGTGATAATAATTATTGTCATTTTGATTTTTTCATGAACACGGCATTGGAGGAAAAGTATTGTTCTTGATTGTTCCTAAGGAAAATTTTTCCTCTGAATCTAAAAATAGATAATCATATAGGGTGTTATATTTGAAATTCTAATGTTGTGGTCATTTCCGGCTACACCGGAAACACTTTTGAGCAGAAATTATTAACACTGAATTCTTTATGCTTCACAATGTAGGAATACCAAATCGCTTGGTAAATAGCTGAGATAATTAGCCGTTCCGGTAATTTTGCCTTACCCTGTATACATAAAATTAAATGAGCAGGCAGGTTTCATTAATAATTTCACTGTACCTGATTTGTTTTCAACTTTGTGCTTCAGAAAACAGCTCTCAGGTAATTTAGCACTTTCAATTCGATTGTCAATCATATCATATATAAATTGTTTATATTTTATTTTTATTTGTCTTATGAAGGATTAGTGTTGTCGAAAAATGATCATCTTTTGAAATGGATTTGAATCAAGTAATGGTCTCGAGTGTTCAATTTGCATTAAAAAAAAATTATTATTCGTTTTTATTTTGGCGCCCAATTATCAATACATAATATTGAAACTTACTGTTTTGCAGCAAACTGAGTAATATACGAAATCCATACGAAGTTCCTCCTATGGCTTGATCTGAGAATAAACACTACTCATTTTCTGCATTTCAACTATGTCTCGGAGTTCACAGATGCAAAACTACCTCACTTCGAAGTAAACATGTAACTAATGCTTTTTCCATCAAAATTTTTAATATAATGCAGTGATTCATAATTTCGGTTATTTCTATACCTTTACATGAAACATGCAATGAAATAATGAAACTGAATGTACTCAAGTAAATTCAAATCTAACCTATATTCAAATAGGCATAGAAAGATGAACTTCAACAACATCTTTAGGTAAACTGTTTGTGTATCGAGTTATATGGATTTTATGCCAATTGTTTGAAAACAATGCAGAAAAAGTTTATTTTGCATCAAGTATTCATAATATGCAGTGATACAATGCCTCTTTGCCTAACCACATTTATTACTTTGTCAGATTCATGACTAAGCTCCTCTAAACTGATCTTTGCTCGTTCGATTCCCTATTTCACTATGAAATCTGAATTTCTATGATATAACATTCTATAAAATCCCAGCAGCATCTTAAGAGAGATATCGATCCAAAATAACCAATCGCTAGCAGTAGCTATCATGTACTTTTCCTTGGCACCACATTTAATTTGATCTAAGTCTTCTCCTGCAAAATTCCACTCTCCCAACAGTTCCTGATAACTTGAAAAGGTTTTTTTCATTAATTCATCTATATTTTTCAGATTTTCCGTTGGTACTTCGTTTATTCTTTTGGGATTCTTGAGAACCTATTCAAAGTTTACTATAATACTATCTACGTAATTCATATCTCACTTTCAAATATTATCCTCACGATCTTAGAACAGAACGAATTATCGGTTCAGAAATGCAGTTAACTTAACAGAAAAGTTCAATCGTTTATTTATCGAAATTCTGTGATCAGTCATTCATTTTTGCGACAAGCAGTAATTGCTGCCATTACATAAAATATTCAATCAGGTATATAGTCAACAATGTTGACTTTTCCAATTAGATTTGCTGTTATGTCCATTGGCCAGGTCACCGCAATGGGAAGCCTCTAGAGAGTACGTGACCAGACCTGTACATCAATGTCGGTCTGTGGCACTGCTAACCGACCAGCCATGTGTTATTAAACCGTCTCTGAATTGTCAGCTGAGCTACCATGAGAATTTGTAATTTGTGAATGTTCGTTCATTCTATGAGGAACCAATTATATGGTGCCCGAATGGTTTCCACTTAGAGATATTGTATTCACTGAAGACCAGAAAATTTTATAAGCTTGGCCATCCATTTACAAAAATAACGAAAAATATTTTCATACAATTTTCATAAATATTATAAGAAGTGAATTTTTTTTATCAAAATCTGGAGGTTCGATGGTTCACCTTTGAAAATTCCATTTCTATTTTCATTCTTGCTATTCTAAATATTGCAGTTGAGCTCCTATTGAGAAAATGCGAACATGACGATCAGTGGCAATAATAAATAAATGATTTATTCATTATTGTTCGCATTTTCTCTTGAAACTGTCATACTTCTTCAGATCCTGACAGATGATGACACGCTGTGATGTAAATCGCTGACCAAACTTTTTCAGTAACATAACAAGAGTTACGAGAAAGCGTAGAATAGCGGTCACCTAACCGTCTCTCATTATAAGACCGTATTAGAAGAATCTTTTAAGAAACCACAAAATACTATGAAAAATTAGTACAAAAATTAAAACAACGTTAGACAACATGAAGGAAAAGAAACTGAGGGAACTAAAAGAAGAAGAGAGACGCCAGAAGAAAAGAAAAAACTAAAGTAGACAAACAAACTGAAATTACTCTTGTTGTGGAGAAATCTCAGAAGATGAAGACACGATCTACTAGTATTGCATAGTTTTATACACAATTTATACACAAATCTAGTGAGGCGTGTTGTTAGCATTTATAAAAAATAGGCACATTTAGCATGTACAGTAACGACGATGAGTGTATTCATTTATGTGCTCTTGGTCCATTTCCAGTTCTATCCCAGCGGGTGAGGCAGAATGGGAAATTTCTTCCTTGTTTCTTACTATATTTTTCGTAGTTATTGTTGATTTGGAGTCCACTTTTGTTTCTATGTTGATAAAGGAGTAAATAAAGCTATAAGTCCAAAGATTGTATTGTCCCATTTTAACGCAAACAATTCATTACCAAAGGTTAGGAATCTTGTTGCCCTCGGGTTCCCCTACATTCAAAAAAATGATGTGCCTTGAATATTACACGGTAAAACCAATTACATAACTAAATAGGAGAAAAATCCAATTAGGATTGCTTCTTTTGCTTTCTGTTTATTGAGTTTCAATCTTCTCATATTCTCACAGTGTCAATGAATTTTTTTCAATATGTAAAGTCTCAAAATTAACAGCAAAAGTATGGTTTTCTTTTAGTAGATGTTTTGCACAGTTAGAATCTAGTTTTGTTTGTCAAAACTACGTTTATGGTCAGATATCTAATGTTGAAATTTTCAAAAGTTTTATCTATATAAATTCTATCACAACTTCCTCAAGATAAATTTTAAATACCTAATTTGTTTTCCTATGAATTTTAGGTTTTCAGTATTTAAAAGAACAATCTAGAGAATTCTGAAAGCTATATTCAAATAACGAGATGAAAATAATGACCTAAAATTCACACTAAGTTTGCCAATATGAGTTAATATTTCGATAAGTCTCTTTAAGAACTGGAATAAATGCCTCATGGATTGCATGTTGAAACCTTCCTATTGAAAACTGAAAAAAAAATCACAAAAGAGGCAAATCAGATGTTACAAATTTTAGTATATCAGGTGTTTCATTTCGTTTGCCGCAGACGATTCGGCTAAGAAAATAGAAAATGTACATTCTTCAGTCAACAATATAAATGTCAAAAAATTTTCATTCTATCGTAATATTTTGTAGACATTCACAGAACCAAATTCGTTTACTATAATCCACCTTAACTAATTCTAGGTGTAGTTGAATAGGGTACAAATGATACTCACTTTTCTTTTCAAGATTTTTGACAAATTGTTTATATCTAATTCAGTGTTTGATTCCGTAAACTTTTAAAATTGCGATTTTCTTCCAATGACAGAAAAAGTTCTGATCTTCTATGAAAATTGTTTTCGTTAGTATTATTTTCTTGTAAACAACACTTTCGTTCCACTTAAGTCGTTGTTTTCAACATTCGAAGCACTTCACTGGTCGATGTTTTCTGTTTGGATAATTTTCCACATAATTCAGAACGCCAACAAAGAGTTCCCGTGACTATATCCTCTAGCATGAAACATATTAACCAATTCTTCAGTAATATGATTCTAAATGTTTGACAAGAAAAAAATCAATTTTGGAAAACAAAACTATGAAAATTTCTGAAAATAAATCGAAAAAACTCAAAATAAACAATAAATTTTCAAAATCAAACAAAAATACCTAAAATAAACGAAAATTAACTTAATAATGAAAAATGTATGAAATGAACGATGAATAACTTCGAAAATGAAAAATCATGAAATAATCGCACTTCGAATGCTACAGTGATCACATCGAATTAGCATAATATTGATTTTGATGATATTTTATGTACATTTGTGGACTCATTGACAATACTATAAGAAGTACAATGCAAAATTATTAATATAGAGGTTTCGTTAATCACTAGGTGAAACATTGAAGAAAAAACAATAGGATTAAGTTTCAAAGAAAAATAATGACATATGTTTCGAGTTTTATTCAATTTTCAAAACCAAGAGGAATTTTGAGAGGTGTAATAAATCGATGATAATATTGATTTAATTTGTTTTTAGATATTGACTTGTGTCTGATGTTATTGTCGTATCCGTTATTTGACGCTAATGTTACCAAAATTCAAACTTCTTTTTCGAACGCGACAATTTGATTTTATGAGAATGCAAACTATAGATTGAGGTATCAGTGAACGTTAGTTTTCGAAAAATGTCGAATTTCTGTTGAAGTGTGAATCAGATCGTATTGCAAATGAATTAAAGAAGAACTCAAAATTATTATCAACGACCAATTACTTACAAATGTAATATTGACCTCTCAAATCAGATTAGAAGCGAATCTGTTATTTGAGGCTTTTTCGAAGTTATTTCAAATTCAATAATTTACCAACAACTTGATGGCCTTCCAACAGTTTCTCCTCTTTTGAACAAAATCTTCATAACCGTTCTCGGAAATAATGTTTTCTCTTCATGTAATATTTTAATTGAAACGTTCTTCACTGAAGAAGATATGTTGATGATATGTTCAATATTCAGATAATTAAGTCTCTTGTTAAAATTCTTGAATTCATTCCACGATACAATGGAAATTGAAAATATGCAAAAAAACTTTAAACTCTTAGATAATCAAATTATACGAACCAATAATCATCTTGAATTTGACATTTATCGAAAACCAATTGATACCTTAATTAAAGATAGTAGTTCCCATTTGCATTAGTCAATATATTCCCGTTTCATACATTTGAGGGATACTTGAGGTTTCCTTCTCACGAAAAAACTTTGAAAAGGAAGTTAGAATATTGGAAACATTAACATCCAATAATGGATATGACAATAACATCATAAACAACAAAATACCACAGCAAGAATTATATCAAACAAATAAGTACTAAATTATACCATATATTATAAATCAATAAAATCAACACAGTATGTACGAATAAGAAAAATCTATGTTTACTCTTGGTCAATTACAGAGACCGATTTGATACAGGTGATAAAAGTTGTGTATATAAATTATGTTGTAATGGTTGTCCTGCTTTTTATATAGGTCAAACAAGTTGTTTCATCAGTATTGAAGTGGATGAGCATTAAAATCAATAATTCATAATATATTCGCAACTGATTTTTCTGAACATTATATAAACGAATCATCATTTCATAGATTTCATTGAAACTCGAATTTTACATTATGGTAACAGAAACTAGCGACTAGATTCATTAGAAAAATGTAACCAAAAGCAACGACCAGCTCGATTTCCGTTTGTGCCCACTTCTCTCATCTGTTTCTTAAGTATGAATGACATTATAATAATTCAATTGCCTCATAGTTTTTGAAAATGGGTTAGAACATATAACATATTTTTAGTCATTATATGTTTTGCAGCTCAACCGTTTGTTTTTTCTTCAAATGTTTGAATAATTTGCATTATCTTTTTTTTTCTGTATCTGTTGAGAATATATATAAAGGAAAACGGAAACACTTCAATAAGTAATGGAATTATCATTTCTTTGTAGACATTCTATTCAAGTTGGTCTATTTGAATTATCACAATGGATGATATGATGCACAGAATTCGTGAAATACTCCATTATATTACTTCGGAGTATAACGTGAAGAGGAATTTTGTGCTTTGAACTGAAACGTGCATCTGAGAAGAAGCTAGACACTTTCGAACATTTTTCTAAGCGTATGTAAGTTACCCATTTTCCAGATATGGGTCATAGTTAGATATTGTCTTAGAATTTCAGTGCAAAATTTGATAAGATTATGTGAAAATTCCGAAATGAAATATAATATTATTTAAACGCTCGATCTATTGAAAATAGGTATATCTAATACATTTCAATTGAAAAAATCTCTGAAAAATTACTACTTGCGAGATTATCGCAATGTGTTGAAGAATTTTCATTCAAGGAACAACATTCAACCTTGTCGACCTAGTGTGACTGCTTGAAAATTTCCTGTTATCTACTCTTTGTTATCACGGTTTCAGGTGGCAATGGTGGAGTGGCTTCTATCTCGGTAGGGTCCACTAACATTTACATGTTTACTAGCGCTCCAAGGAATTAAGATGAGTAGATGGCAGTGCAGCCTGATGTTGTGAATGGGTATGCAATGCTGACGAGGTCAAATGAGACCGAAACTGAAATCCATTGCTCCTATTTATGACATCTGATCGTGCATTACCACTGCTGTGTGGCCCCAGTTGACGGTGAAAATGAAGATCGGAGAACCAGCTCCTTCAAGAAAGGATATTTAACATTCTACGGAAGGTTGAATATTGTTTCTTGAATGAAAATTCTCCGACATTTCATAGATATTAGAATGGTCAATCATTTTCAGTTACTAAATACTTTGAAATGAAGAGGATGATATGGTTTGAACCAAAACAAAATTTGATACCATCATGGAGCACCCTGTATGGTCATATCAAAAATTCTTTTTCATGAATATTTAGGCTTATGAAAATGATTTGGAACTAAAATTGAGAAGATTCCAATAGTTATAGAAGATGTTCGAAAAAAAGTCATATTTTCATTTAAGGCATATGATTGTCTGAAAAAATTAACCGAATTTAGGGTGAACACTTTCGAAAATGATGATAACTATTGGAGTCTCATTAACCCAGCAGAGGATATATGATTAAAAAATTCATAACAGATCTCATATCAAATTGAATGACATTGGACAAAAGTAAAAATATCAAAGTTTCAATCACTTATCCATTAAGGGGGTTCCCAAAAATATTTTGACCAAGAAATCGAATTTTCGGAGTCAATATATTATCAATCTACACTATAGTAGGCATGAACCTCCAAATTTTATGTTGAGAAATATTCTAAGTGAGTAAAAATGGTTCCCAAGTCACGGACCTCCACTTCAAAATCCTCCCGGCGCGTAGGCTGGGCCGCCTTCATCCACTTTGAACTCTTCCTCCAGCTTTCTTCTGGTTTTAGATCTTTTCAGCCATGTTTCTCTCATTATATTTTGTGTGGTTTGTTCAGCATGTCCAAACTGTCGATTTTCTGAAGGGTATCTAGGCAATGTTTGCCCGGATCAATTTCAAGCGATTGCAAATGCTCAGCGTGGGATAAGTTTCTGTTGTTAAAAAGAAGCACAGCTTGGTGTGCTCCTTATCTAAGCGTGTGCATTCGCACAAAAAGTCTTTTCGGTAGCACCTTCCACAGAATATTATTGAAGCTCTCATTGACGTTCTGCGTATTTCTATGGAAGCATTTGGATAGGAGATCTGGTTGGAAAGACTTTGATGAATGGGTTTTATTCCGAACGTGATGGTGGTGGGGAGATGAAAATGTTTTGTGGTCATACTGTTGTTTTTCGGCTTCGGCCTTCCTGTACTTGTACCTGGGGTCCTGACCTGTTGGACGAAAGCCATGATTGGGAGCTTCATTGTTCGACTTCGAATGAAAAAATGTTGCCCAAACCGCCTCCTTCATTTTACTCTGATTAGTATTTGCCGTTCTTTGAATAACAAGGCCATAAAACGTCTGAATTTTATTTATAGCTAAATCGGTCAATCGGACCTTACCTCCAAAAAGGTTTACCATCAGGAAGGTTCGTTTTCTATGTTTTGACTTCAATTTTCTTAGCCGTGCTCCCATCCGTCTTTTCACGTGACCCACACATTCAAGGTTGGATAACTCTACTGCTGCGCCAAAGGGCTTTTCATTAGCCTCTGTTTGAAAGGCTGCAGAGTCACCTAGGCAATACACGTACCGAATATTATAGAGCTCTTGACATCGACCATAAATTCGTCAGCCGCCTTCCACCTCCATCCCACCACTTGAGCCACTGTAGTTGGCAATACATGTTTCCTCATGCTGGTTAATATCTTTGCTTCTACAGGAGCAGAATTTTGACATAACCTCGATCTCTATGATCTTGCTCGATTCCCCTGTTATTGCGATCATAACACCATTTAGCGACATATGACCTCTGCGCTACCAGGAGCCATCACAATCATTGATTCCTCAACGGCTTGCATCATTTCTTTCTTTCACGCTTTTTCTAGTTCGAAGCCGATTATATTTTAATAAGGCTTGAAGTCTGACGGGCATGATAAGTTCATAATCTCACAAAATAACTATGCAGACGTAGCACCCAATCTCATGTTTCGGAACGCATACACCATTCTGAAATTTAGATCGTAGAATTTGAGAGCCTTACCTTCTCAATTGGTAGTGTCAATTTTCTTGGCGTTTGAATAATAGTGTCGAGGAACGCAGCTATCACAAACAAGTACAAATTCATTTTTCACGGACAAATCATTTCCACCACAACCTTTACATCTCTCGTGGGTGAGATAAATTTCCCACAGATCACTTACGTCAATCAATCAATTTGATCTTCAGGAGCCAACGCGCCCGAGTCGGATTGTCCAGCTTTCTGGAGGGGGCTGATCATCAACTTCCACGGGCTTTCAATGGTTTGAAACAATTCTACGGCATTCGATTTGGCCTTACTGATTTGTTTTATAAAAAAAAAACCGCACAATTCACAACACGGCTACAACAGCAAACGACTCAACTCAACTCACAAGCACAACAAACTTTTCTTTTTTTTTGTCTTCTTTATTACAAACATGATGACAACATCGAGTTGTTTACTATTCAAAGATAGGAACACATTCATGAAGGACACAGAACTATATGGAATAATTTCTGGACCGAGATCATGCATGTTCGTGTCCTTTTGCTTGAAAACAAATGAGCGAATGATACTCAATTTTCGATGACATATTTCTGTCATTGTTTTGAAGCTTTTCACTCGATGAAATTCAAATCAGATAACTAGGTAACAGAGCAATTTTCAAAGTTGCAAGAAAATGATGGCCAAAACGTCGGAGTTCGATTATCGCACAGGTGATAACCGTTATTATTATCAAAATTTCATCCGTACAGTCAACAGTAAACAGTGTGAAGCGTTTATGCCCAAAATCGGTTCAACAGATCTGGTGATAATGGGACGCAAAGTCAGGTATTTTTACTATGTGTTCTCAGATTTTGGGAACCCCCTTAACAAACAAAAAAGATAACTACTAATTACTTTCACAAAATGAAATATATTTCTACTTTTTGCTATTGGAAAATTTTTTCAACAATTTTCACCTAGACTATTCTGTAAATTTTTATAGGGCAAAAATTACAGCGACTACGAACTGTAGCTTTGTTTTTTAGGTGGATCTTCATACTGATTAACAGTTAAGTTTTTAATTTGTTCGCGAGAAAAAAAACGCGTGATTCTGAAATAACTTTTTTGAGAAAACATTCGCTACTTAACTAATGCTAGTACCAAATTTTTCAAATAATTTGCCATTTTGTCCATTATACATACTTCCACATTATACCCACAAACAACTTGTGAATTAATATCTGCTGTATTCAAAAGACAAAACAAAACTATAAGAGGCCTTCGTCTGCTGTTTCGAGCAACATTTTCGTCACATCGACTCCTGTCGATGTCCTGTTGAATTATAAAAATTTATAATCTCGGGAAGCTTCTTGTCGCCTGTATGGTCGATGGAATTGTCATGATGAAGTGATGAAAGCAGACGTTTTTGATCATTTCAGCAATGTACGACGAAATGGTTATGGCTTTTGCAAACCAAAGAGGCTTGATTTTTGGGGACGGCCTTTAGTTGAAAGCGCAGCTCAGGTAGAGTTTACTTTTTATTTTTTCGGAGGGTGCCATTTATGGAACGTGACATTTCGATTGGTTCCTAAATTGATTCAATCATTCGAAGACCTATGTCTTTCTTATTTTTATTATTATTAATTCACCATTCACTTAGTATCACAATAGAAATTTACCAACCAACAAGAAAAACAATTCAGTTAGACGGAGGTGAAATCAGCCCATAAAGCTTACATGGGGGAGACAAGGTAATCTGAGTAGGTTGATTGATAAAATTTGACATTACATTTACAATAACAAATCAGTAAGATCATTACATCACATTATTCGTAATACTATTTTATGAATATTTTAAAGGAGACTATCAGAGAATTTTTCCAAACTGTAGAAACATTTCTTTCAATTCTGTTTTGAGGTTGTTGTGCAATCCATGTTTATCCATCCGCTTGTATCTTTGTGGAATTTTATTGTACACTTTGATGGCTTTGAGAATGAGGTTGTTCGCTCCTCCCCTAGAATATTCATGATACAGGTTGTTTCTTTGGAAGTCGTCCCAATGATTAAACACAAAAACTATACAAGCTGCTTTGAATAGAGATGGCAGTGTGAGTATACCATCTTGCGGGAAAAGGTTCAGCGGGTATGGGTTCGTTTGTCTCTCCAAAGAATTCTGAGTGCCTGCTTCTGTTTGACGAAGACTCTCTCCGATTCTGGTCATTCACTCAGATAATCAAGCCATACAAAATTAGACTGTGGAAATGGCCTTAGTATTCAGTTTTGGCAGCCTCGTGCCATGCGGTTTTTTTTTCCTACGAATAACAAAAAGCATATGTGCCAGCTTTTCTAAGAGAATGTTCATGTTTTGGGATAATCTGTTTCTAATCTTATCCCTAGCAATTTGAGGTGAGCTGCAGACGTTTTCTCTCGAACAACAAAGTCTGGGTGTTTTACTGGTTCATTCTGAGTTTGTTTGAATCAAACCAGTTTTTTGCTTGGTCTAGAGAAATCTGGCAGGTTTTTACTTGGTCTAGTAAAATCTGGCATTTTTTCAAGTTCATTTTTGTCAGATCTCATATTAAGGAAATTGGTATCATCGGCAAATAATATTGTGCACCTTGAGTCAACGTTCGAGGTTAGGTCATTTATGTAGACTAAAAATAGCAGAGGCCCTAGCACCGAGCATGAGGATGAGGATGACAAATGATAACCATCCAAAGCATTTTCCTTGAAAGCACATCTGCTGGTATCTTGTTTCTATATAGATTCTTATTAGGTCTTAGGTCACACCCCTTATTCCATAGAATTGTAGTTTCAGTAATAATATGTGATGATAGATGCTATCGTACGCCTTCCTATGGTCGCATGCAAATGTTTTCTGGAATCGAATGCATCTGCTACGTCATTTAGTAGTGCCGATATTGCTGATCCTACCAGAAAAAGTTATATCGGTAGAAGAACTGTATCCATTAATTCTTTATTGATGTTTCCATCATTTTTAAAAAGCGGGTAGAACTGAAATCCGACAGTAAATGCTGGCTAAAACTCAGAGGATTATCAATATCTGGTATTATATTTTTCAAGAGGTAGCTTGACATACTATAAATATCTCTGGTTTTTTGTGATTTTCATCACTTCTGTAGGTGTGATCTCTTTGATGAAAATTGAGTTTTTCATATATTTGTTTGCTCTATTGAGCAGCGTTGAAGGATTTATACTATTTTTTGGCAGCTATTTGCTGTCGTTGACCCCACTTTGGTGAAATAATGAATCATTACGTCTGGTGTTAGTTCCAAGTGTTGATTTCGACTATGTACTTTGGTTTCCTGGTTGGTGGCTTTCCAAATTGCTTAATTTTCGTTGGGAGCACTATTTATTTAATTTGAATTAATACACGTATTTGTTTTCATGGTATTCTGTCAATAGGTTTCTTTAGTGCGGTTATACATATCTCTATAATTCTCTCCTACTTATTTTATCATATCGTAAATATTTCAGTTTTTTACCCAGGGAATCTTTTTTGTTTGTAAAAACTTTTTCAGGACAAGTTTTGTCGAAACTAAGTGTGAGCTTGTCCCAGAATTCATCAAGGAACTCCTTTGCTGTAAAATCAGAATGAATCTCCTATTCTTTCAACCCTTCACTCGAAAGACAGATGGTTTTTTTTTCATTTATGATTCTACATTTGATTTTATCGTCAGTAGTGGGGTTTTCTTCCTGGCCAAGTTTCTTGGCATTTGTGATCAGACAAGTGTGCTTCAAATGTTGTTTTCATATTCAACGAAGATGAAATAAAATATATTTTATACTTTCCAGATCTGATAGAATTTGGTCATCAATAAACAATGACCAGCAACTAAAAGAAGTTTCAGAATCGCGTGCACTTCGCATGACTCTAGGCAAATGCGATTTAATATTTCCAGCCATTGTTCGGATTTTAGTATTGAAAAAAATTTTCAAACATGTTGTGCCATCCTTTCCCTTGAAATATGTACCTCTAATTTCATCAATTCTTAGGTTCACGTTAGCACCGCTCATTTCATGCTGTTCTTCCTGGCTACATATCTGCGCACCATCGTCATCGTAAACTTCTTTTTCTTCATCTACTAGTGCTTTGGTACCTATTCAGACTTGGGCTTCAGCCTTATCAATATTGTCTGTCTCGGAATCGCTTTCGCTTCCAATAAGACTTAATTGCTCTTCTTCTTGTTTATTTCATCAATTCCAAAATTGCAACAAACGTTTTTGTTCGTTTTCGTAGGAGTATGAAGCTATATTTCTCAAAAAAAAAGTTATTTGTACAAATTTAAATATTAAACACTCCATACAAAAAAAATATATTACCGGAAAAGTGTAGATAAAATGGTTACATAAACAGACAGGTAGGGTTCGTTAGACGCCAAATGGTTAAAATTCATGTGCACTCGCCAAAAACTAGCATAATAAGTAAATTACCAAACGCATTGTCAAGCGGGGTGTCTAATCCGAAGCTTCTAGAAAGCTAAGCTGCGCAAACGTGGAACAAGGCAACAGTGGTATTAAGTATTTGCGTGGGGTCTGTTAGACCCCACCTATCATTCAATGCCGGATTAAAAACATTACATTGGCATAAATCTTTGTAATGGAACACCCTGTTCATTTGATAATGACTTTAGGACATGCAGCAAACTGGTTTATAATTTTTTTCCATATAAATCTTCAATATATTCAACAGAAATTAAACTATGAACCGATCAAACCTTATACCACCTGGTATACAAAGAAATTCTGGTCCAACAAACAATAAATTAAGATATTGAAGCTTGATGCTTTTATAGTAGATGAACAGAAGAGGAAGAATAATTCCAACTGATTATTCTTTAAACATCTTTTAAAAGTTAAGTCGCTCAATAATTAAAATATTTTCATTTCAATATAAGATTATTCTACACAACATGGAAGATGCATTAAAATTCCAGATATCAATATTTCAGTAATAGAGCTGAAGTCGATTCAATAATTAACAATAATCGAGATACTTTCTTAACTCGTCTCCTAATGAACGAACAAGGAAATTTCAAAGAAAATCTCGATCACGTCGTCTTTCAATTAAATTATATGAGAATTTGTTTGGAGAATTTTTGAGACGATTCTCAATTAAATCCGCTGTAGTCCAGCGAAATCCTGGAGCATTGTTAAATATTCTAATCATTCTCAGAAGTTTACTCACTATTTTTAAAATGATTGTTCGTTGCTAATTTGGACTCTTCTTTTTATCTTCCATTCAATTATTCGGATGACTCTATCGTGTCTTATGGCCTCCAGCTATTCAGAGTTGAATCAGGTCGTTAAGGCACGATCTTTTTCAATCCTCATAATTAAAATGTAAAAAGTAAAAAAAAAATTGGAATAAGCATTTCGAATTTTCCAGGATTTCATATTCTACGATTAGGTAAAACTTTTTCTTTTTACTATTGGAAATAATGAGAATTTCAACATAGAGTAATTTTCTATAAGCTAGAAGTTCCAGCCAACATTTTAATTTTCAATACAAACTGTTACCCCTGGATTGGTTATTGGTGTATTAAATAATAATTTTTATTTTTAATTCCCAAAACTTTCGAATGATTTATTTCAAAATTTTCTCAGACACGTTTAACCTCTCTTTCAACTTTCAGGAATTAAATTTTCGAAAATCCTTTCTTAAGGAAATCTAACCTATCTACTTTGGACTTATGTCTCTTTGTGCTTTCTAATTTTTCGTCGCTGATTCTAAATACTAGGTCTGCTAAATATTCCGTAGGCTGATAAACAGATGGCGTTACTAGGTATAAATCCACATAATTATCAGTTGGTACTAATCTTTACTACACACAAGTAAAACGTTTTCAGCTGTCCGACCGTTTGTTCGCGAGATATAGCATTGAAAGTGAATCAAGTTTTGTCATTGTTGGAAAAAATGTATGAAAGAAAATTCCGTGTGTTGACTAAACATTGCATTTTGATGAAAAAATACAGTTGAAGCCAAACAATCGTAAACATTACTAACGGACTTTGCGCCAGTAAAATAAACGGTGGAAAAGTGGTTTGCAAAGGTGATATGAGCATCCAAGACAAAATACACAAATGGTTTTGAATAATTGAAGAATGAAACTGATCGAGATAGCTCAGATCCTGAACTCATGGAACCTCATGGAACGTGTTGGTTTCATTTTAAAAGAACGTTTGGACATTCGAAAGCTGTGTGCGAAATAGGTGCCGCGAGTCGTTGATTCTCAGCACTGATTGAAATTAATTAACCTTAATAAAGCCCCGTTTCTTCGTCGATATATCGCAATGGATGAAACATGGATTCATTACTACACTCCAGAAAGCAATCGACAGTCAGCCGAGTGAATTGAACGAGGTGAACTGCATCCAAAACGTACAAGAACGCAGCAGTCAGCTAGCAAGGTTACAGCATCAGTTTCTGGGATGCGCAGGGGTATTATATTCATCGATTACCTTGAAAAGGGCCAGATGATAAACAGCGACTACTACATTGAGTTATTGGATCAATTGAAGGAGCAAATCATGAAGAAGCGGCCCCATTTTGATAGAAAAAAAAGTGCTATTTCATCAGGAAGATGCAACTCGTTACAAGTTAATGAAAACAATGGGAAAATAGTACGACTTAGGCTTCGAAATACTTCTTCATCCACCCTATTCAGTAAGTCTCGCCCCCAGCGACGTTTTCTGTTTTTAGACGTGTAAAGAATGCTCGCTGGAAAAAAATTCAGAACTGATGTGGAGGTAACCACTGGAACTGAAGCCTATTTCGAAGTTGAAGAGAAAGAAAGATGAGTATAAAAATTCTCAGAAATCTTGTTGTCAATCTCATCAAAGCTACTAAAAGTAATTATTACAGATCACATTTTGAGGAACAAATCAAATCCGCTGATAGCTATTTGACATTTCATTGCAGAATGTATTATTCATCTTACTTCCTCCCGTTTGCTATTTTTTTGTTCTTCGCGCATCTTACAAGAATCTCAACCGCACAGATATTCTTGTCGACTTGTACATGGGTTAAATACACCCGTTCACAACGGCTGTGTTCCGTTTCGTAGCCACAACGACGCCGGATCAAAGAAATTCCTTCCCACATTATTATTGCACCTCCACCAAAACCATAGTTAGCGAAAAAGTTGCACTGAGCGTATATCTCATTTCGACGTCTGTACACTAGAGAATGTCAATCGTAATGAAAAAGACAAAATCTCGACTCATCTATAAACAAAACTTTCTTTCAGTCAGTTTATAAGCAATTAACATGTTCCCTGGCAAAATTCAATTGGGCTCTTCGATGTGATGTGGTTAGAGCTGGGCCTCGACCTGCGACAGCAGGCCTCTAACTGAATCCCCGAGACGTTTTCGTATCGTTTTAATGCTAACTCATACTCCACTGTTCTGTCAAAGCTGCATTTGAAGCTGATAAGCAGTAGCGAACCGTTGTCTCAAAACGGAAAATTTTTGAATATCGGCGATGCATCGTTAATGTTGCTCGAAGTCGTTCTAGCTAGCTAGTCTCGTTCCATAACCATCAGTCCTCCTGTTCCTACAAACCATTCTGGAAGCGAAAGAATGGGGCAGCCTAAGCTTCTGGCCTATTCTCTTATAAGTTCTACATACGTCATCTAACACCACTGGTTGAGGATTTATTAATTAAAATTTTTTCGAGAAAAAAAACTTTATCATCAAAAATAGATGAATAACTAGTGTTATCAATGTACCACAAAAATTCTCGCATCACCTGGTATTCTGAATTCCACAATCGATTAAGCAGCTCGATCGCAGTTTCTTTGTCAACATATGTTTTTGGACATATGAGGGGAAAAAATCTCATCTATGTAGTAACATTTGTTATCATATGATCTCAAATACTTCTGAAATAAGAATGGGTTTATTTGACTGTCAGTATTCATTCAATTTCTCTTCAATTTTCACTCTAAATTGATGCAAGTTTTCTGTGTTTCTTGTTGATTTTGGAAGCTTTGAATTTATTTTAATGGCTGCTGAACGTCCTGGATACTATTTGAGTGATCATGAAGTGGCGAGAGTTGTAACATTTCTAGAGGAGGGGTGAAGCCAACGTTACGTGGCTAACTCGTTGAATGTAAACCAAAACACTATTTCAAGAGCAATTAATTTGTAGCAAGAAACAGGGAACTATGGAAGAAGGTCCGGACAAGAAAGAAATCGGATAACAACACCAGTTGTAGAATGCTACAAAATGAACTCACACTTTCCAGAAATGTGCATATTTCATTGCAAAGTGTGAGGAACAGGCTCAGAGAAGACCATATTAGACCAAGGGTGGCTTCTACCGGCCCGCGTCTAACCAGAGAGCATCGAGTTGCAAGATTTCAGTTTGAGAGGGAACATTCAAATTGGGTAATCCAGAATGGTCGAATGTTCTCTTTTCCGACGAGTCCAGGTTCTGTCTAGTATCAAATGATAGACGCATGTCTGTATACAGACGACCTGGGGAACCGTATCAGCAATGCAATATTCGGCAAACCGAAAACTTCGGAGGGGGCTCAGTAATTGTGTGGGGAGGCATTTCTTTCCATGGTCGAACTGAGTTAGTCCTAGTGAATAATAGAAGAAAGGGAGCGACCAGATACATCGCAGATATCCTTGAACCCCATTATTGTTTGGCCCATTGATTGGCGAAAACTTCATTCATATGCATGATAATGCTCGGTCTCATGCAGCTAGAGTAGTTACAGGATTTCTGCAAAATGCCGAAATTGATATTTTAAGATGGCCAGCCAGAAGTCTCGACTTGAATCCCATAGAACATGTTTGGGACAACGTGGGGTGGCAAATTAAGCAACGTAGGATGCTTTGTAGAACACTCCGCCAACTAGAAAATCTGCTTCCTGAAATTTGGAACTCAGTGACTCAAGAGAACATCCAAAATTTGTTTTAGGGGCTTCCGAGACGTATACTGGCAGTAACTAGGGCACAGGGAGGAAACACTCGATTTTGAAAATGCTAGTTGATTGGTCTCATCGCGAATGTTTGAAGATGGTAGAATTTTTTAATTTTTCATTAACTCGAAAATTGTTGATATTTTCCATCATAAACTCATCTCTTTTGAATGATATTTTCTTATTCTACTCTTCTGAAAGTTGCCAAGCGACTCTTGAATCACCAACCTGAAAGTTATAATAGTATTGTCGTAAAAGTGGGGTGTTACGAAAATTTTTGTGGGGAGTGTATTATGATTTTTTACAAAATTTTGAGAGGAACATGCGCCAAGAAAATACATCGAATTTTGTAGACAAATGTCCAGACATATCCAAAAGAGCATGTGGTAGCATAACAGAAAAGAAATTTGAAATATTGAAATTTTGTGTTGATTTCTTGGCGCTGTGTATTTAAAATGAAACGATTCAGCATATTGCATTATATATTCATGAATCACTGTAACCGTATATTCAGGGCGATTCTATATTACTTAAGCAAACTTTTATGAATTTTGGCTTATATTTCCTGAAGACTCCAACGTTACCGTCAATACTATAATCAACAAGAAGAAAGTTATGAACCGATTGTGCACTAAATTCCAGGATATGTTGTGATTTTAATGATTAGTTTGCACTGCTATCGACTACCGTGTGGTGGATTTATATTTTCTCTGTGTCACTTTCATTATTTGAACAAATGTATGGGTTATTCATCAGGTTAAGTTCGCTTTATACATATATAAAATAAAAATATATAAAAATAAACTATTTGGTTTTCAGAGAGGCTTTCAGCGTAATGAAAGAGGAAATATTTTTAATTTCCATAGTTTCAATTATAATCAGTTATATTTCAGTCCCCTCAGACATGAAAGACGCTTCATGCAGCTTTGTTGAAACTATAATAGAGATGTAAATTACGGCATACGACTATTGTGTCCGCTTATTCACTCGTCATCGAGAAAGACCAAACGTTGGCGCATTATATACTGCACCTCGTGATAAATATCCCGATGCTTGATTCTGTCTCATTATTACGACATCCCAAGAGAATATTATTACCACATCGCATTGTTTCCCCCTCTGTGTTATTTCGAAATTAATTTGGAAATAGACTCTCTGGACCTAGTTATTTTACGTGAAGCACTACCGGCCGCAATTCATGTAATTTTGATTTATGAATTTGAAGAAAACAATGATAATGTAAGTGAGTGTTGATATACAAGATATACGTGCTAAAGGGCTAATGTTCTCGAGAACGGGTTTATCGATTTAATTCGAATTTTGGCATTACAGTAAACGGGTACTGATCTTAAACTCGCAATTGTTTTCAGAGTGGTACTAATTCCAGTTATACCGGACATCAAGCTAATACTATGTTATTTCAAATGGCATGGTGTACTCCTTAATTTTTTTACTAAACGGCATCTTTTATCAAACATCTTCTGTTAAGATTTGTCCTATCTGAAATAATAACCCTTGAGATGTTTCATCATATTTTTCGAAATTATAGTGTCATCATCTTTGCCCAGAGAAAATGGCTCAGATTTGATTTTTTTCTTAATTTAACGAGAATCGTGTTATTTTTTAGAGCAACGCCCTTTCCGATGCTATTTCTTATACAAGGTGCTCCAAAATCACTTGTCAAATCACTACAACTAAATTGTTGAAAGAACGTTTTTTTCGAATACGAATATTTTCTTTATTCTTACTTCATTAGAACCGTATTAGTTGTATTAGATTTTCCCTTGCCTAAAATAGCTCATTTTCATTCCATTCGCGATTAAACAAAAACAGTGTTTTAATTTCGATGCTCTTTTTTATGTTTCGAAATGTTACATGCAAGGTTTTTGGAATTTCGACCTTTGACGTTTGGAAATTATTAAATAATAGCAATAACACTTTATTTATTTTTTTTTGTTCGATAAAATGTCCAGCAAATATTCAAACGAGGTTATTGTGAATTTATTCACCACTCATGGACAATGTCAACAAATAATGATTGAAACTTGCAGAACATCAGCGAAAAGTACCCGAATTCACGACCAATTTACAAAAAACAATGCAGAAAAGTACGGTCGAATTCTGTCACTTATGTATTATAAAACAGACAGCAGAAAGGGGTTTCAGTTAGTTTCGTTACCAACGTTGAATAAATGGCAGTTACCGTCTTAGTTTATTTTTTGCCAATTCGTATGCGTCCGTACTTGCTAAACAGTCAAATGCAAAAAACAACTATTGATTAAGTGCGCTCGCGGATTGAAACATGTTTCGAAAACAGTGATGGACGATTTGAACATTGAAACAGAAAAATCCAATCAAATAAATTCAACAGTAACCTCAGTAAAGAATATTACCTCCTCGTGAATTGGATTTGAAATTCATGTTGGCCTTGTATAATGACTCTTTGTAATGCATTGTATGCTTTCTCAATAAGGTTCAGGACAGGCAATTGAAAACTAAAACATTGATTCCATGCAGATCAAAGAAGTTTTTGCGCAGTTGCAGTTAGTGGGTCATCAGGCATGAATGAAAAGGTTTATCTAATTGCCGCAGCACATGGTAGCATAGAGGATTCAATAATCTAGCCAGATACCGTGATTGAGAAACATCTCATTTGGCATTTTCAATGCGTAGTCGTGGTAGGTAACTGAGGATTTTCGATGTTGTTCACGGTATTTAAGCCTCGTCGTTGCCTAAGATTGTATCGGCGTTCTGGATTGGGTGGTGTTGGCCCCGCCTCCTCAGGGTTGTGAGTAGAGTTATTGTTTCGATGTTCGGCGTTGTTTGTTGCGTTATGTGTGGTGTCTTTTTTGAGAAGGGACTTCCAAGTGGTTGGAAGATTGAGGGCATCGTCTCTCTTATTGAGGATTCCCATTTTCTCTATTTCTATTGCTTCCCGTATTGTTCTGGTTTTGAAGTGGTTTATGTTGGCGATTTGTTTGCAGCTATCAAAGTCTATTTTATGGCCTGTATTTATGTGGTGTTGAAAAAGAGCAGATGTCATTTGTTTATTTTTGATGGATAATTTGTGTTCGTTCAGTCTCGCAGACATTTTTCGGTTGGTCTGTCCTACGTATTTTGCTCGACATGTTCCACAGGAAATGCTGTAAACGCCCTGGTTTTCTAATTTGACTTTGTCCTTAGGGTTTCTCAGCGAGGCGCCGAGAGTTATATGAGTTATATGACAAATCAACCACATACACACCTCATATGACTATCGGCGCCTTGCTGAGAAACCCTAAGGGCAAAGTGCTCGCCCCCGTTAAGGAATTGCAGTAACTAGTATGAATAAATCAGAAAATTTGTTTCCTCGAATCAGAAAAAGAAGAGTATAAGTGATTCTCCATATTTATATTATAAAACTGGAATATATATATATATATATATATATATATATATATATATATATATATATATATATATATATATATATATATATATATATATATATATATATATATAGAATTGTGGCTCTTGGGGGCTGATTTGGGAACTAGTTCTTGTCAGGAAGGATTATTCATTGATCTACGGATTTTATATAATAATATATATATATATATATATATATATATATATATATATATATATATATATATATATATATATATATATATATATATATATATGTCGGTGCGACTTTTCGAACCTGGCAATCGCTTGAGTATCCATCTTTCAGAGGGGATGTAAAGCCGTCGGTCCTCTCTAACAGAGATTAGTTGGAGATTAATGATCCTTTTCCTCGGTACGAGAGGGGTTCAGCAAAATTCCCGGGTAAGTGAGGTGACAGAATTCCCCGCCGGAATGCGGAAATAGAGCACGCAGAGTGATGGAAAATTGAGTAAAACCAATTACAAAGGGAATAAATGCCGACCCCAATATTACCGTCCAATCGCATTTGCGCCTTCTATGTCGAAAGTCAAGGAGGGAGTGATAAACAATGAGCTCATAAAATATCTTGAGTTGCAGGGTATCATCAGTGATTTACAATACGGTTTCCGTAGACAACGATCAACTGGTGTACTCTTTGCATACGTTATGAATTTTTGGACACCAATAGCCGAAAAGCATGGCGAATCAAGAACCATTGCTCTTGACATCTCAAAAGCTTTCGACAGGGTTTGACACGTAGACTTGATAAATGAACTAATCAGCATATAGATTCAGGTGGTTGTTGATGGAGCAACGAAAGAATCTTTTCTGGTTAAAGCAGGAGTACCCCAGGGCACCATCTTCTCTCCTACTCTGTGTATGTTGCAGATCATTATCTACTCCACTCCATCGACAACAAAATTTCTGGGTTTGCGGAAGATGATACCCTGGTGTCCTCATTTTCTAGTCAGCGTCCTATAACTGCTTGGACGTTACACCGACAAAGGTACCAATAGAGCATGTCATTGAATTCAGACTTGGAGAAGATAACACAGTGGGGCCGGTTGAACTCGGTTAATTTTAACGCGAACAAGACGCTATCAACAACGTTCTCCCGAACAGTCACTGCTGAAGAAAGTCCTTTTATCGTACAAGAACATCGAATTTCCTCCGAAACGAATATTCACCTACTCGGCATCACATTCAACGCCAGAGTTTTCTGGCGAGGTCATATATCAGCCATTGTCAAATCTGCTAAACTCAGTTTTCTTTTCACGCCATCTCAGCTGATGATTTTGTATAAATCACAGGTGCGACCTGGTTTGGAATAATGTTCCCATGTGTGGGTCTCCGCACCCAAACATTCTTTAGATTCATGGAATAGTGTCCAGAAGGGAGCAGTACGCCTCATTGATCATCCGGAGATCACGAGTGATGTCAAACCTCTCGCTCAAAAGTGGCAGGTTGCTGATCTTCTTCTTTTTTACAGATTATTTTATAGTAAATGCTCTGAAGAACTGAAAACCTTGATCGTTGAAAGAATCCTCTTCTGAAGTAAAATTATGCCCGTCAAAACTCTCTTCAGCGGACGGTCCAACTAGCAACGCCACGTACCTTTTATTTTGGGCTAGGGCTGTGGAACTTGCTTTCATCGAACATCTTTCCATTAACTTACAATTCAGCCCTCTTCAAGAAGCGAGTGAACACTCAGATTATATCATCTTGGGCTGCCACGGCTGTGGCATGAGGGGCATTGCCTCTTCCCAAGAGTGTAGAATCATAAAAGAATAATGAACTTCTATTCAATGATTTTTTGGCTAACTAAATGAAAATCTATCACATCAATTCACTCTCCTCAGAAATGGAATTGACATTAATTAATACGATACTTGTCTTCAGGAGTGAATATTGAATTCATGCATCCTGTTTCCAACAGTTTTGCTCGAAATATTCCGGTAAAGCGTTTAATCCAGCTGATAACGCAATTCTCTTCACGTTAAAGAATTTGTTAACAAAGAGATCTTGTTCAACTGTTGTAATACAATGTCTACCTCCATGTTTCCTTACTCCTTGTTTCTCTATACCGAGGCATTATTCGCGAAATCACGCTTCGACTAGTGCTTGCTCTTTGTACAACTTCTGTCTGTGTTGCCCTACCCTTAAGAATCCTAACTGCTCAGTTAATTTCATTATTACTTAGATGATGCATCTCCATAGATTCATAAGGTTACCTCAATTTGATGAAAACAAAGTTATGTTTCGAGTGTATGAGAAGAAAATTTCAAATCGATATTGAACAACTCCATTCACGCTAAATCGCAGAAAAAATAGTGTAAATATGCAAACATATGAATTAATATGTGATTGAATAAGGCGCTAATTAATAAAGAAAATTTGGTTTCATTTCATGTAATGATTTGAAATGAAAAAGAATTTTCATAATATCCTTTTTTTTTGAGCGTATTTTGTATATTCTGTTATGAAAAAATCAGCATTGATTTGCTTGGTTCCTATCATGGTATTATAGATTGCACCCGATATAATACTGACAGTCCTCTACGTTCGAATATCGGCGAAGAAAGCGAGAGAAGAAACTGATCAAACACAGAAACCGTTATAACACCCCACTAGAGCACAGATTATGATGTTCACATGAGTGGTTGGAGTCGATAGTGAATTGGGTCGAAGTCTCCCGCCATCAGAATAATGAAAATCGGGAGATATGCCAGTGATCCGATAATTAGCCAACAAACCTCGAAAGCTCCCAACGAAATTACTTACTCTACTTAACCGCGTAATCTCGGGCGCTTAGGCACAGAGAAAACGCGTCGCGGAGCGGCTCGCCTCGCTCCACGAATAATAGTTAACCAAAGGATAGCGTCGCGATAACTTTTAAAGAGGATTTACAACGAGCTTACTCGAAAATGACTCAGATTCGGGACTGTCATAATAGATCTTGGGGCGATTCGACCAGATTTCATCCCGCTCCGACTCTTTATTTGCTAGAAATTATGTCGTTTATTTTTATAACGGTGATACTTTTTATTTCTTCGTTATTATGAAATACGTTGGAGCTCTCCTACCCTATTATTCTTCTAAATTTCGTGGAACTTGGTAGTGATGAATTTAAAATTAGTTTTGCGAGGGTAATTTATGTGTTTATGTCTCAAGATGTTACCATGAGATCAACATAAAAGTTATGTATATCATTTCTTTCAACGAAGAATTAAGGCAATCTGCTAAAGTTACATCATTAAATAATATTGATGAAAATGAAATATTGTTCGTTTCTAAGGACATGACTCTAGAGATGCTCCGCTTGATTTTGAAACACGGATTTTATGGAAAAAAAACTAGGAAAAGCTTACTGGGAAATTCGTGAAAAACAGAAAGTAGGAATACAGCTTAGGTTGAAGATTATAACTCAGAAAATTACAAACAAAAGTAATAAATTTTTGATACATTCCGCATGCCCATTCTGATAATACTTACGATATATTTGCTGGTTCATTCTTTCTTTTGCTCGGCATGTATTTCTATGAATATGAAAATTGAATACTAATGGCTGTGACTTGATGCAAATCTGTTTCAAATGATAAATAAAATGAAATTTCTCACATTTATTTACGTTATTCGTCATGCGTTTCGACGGCGCCTTTATCAGACAGATACAATATGAAAACTACACTAAGGTAAAACAATTTGTTTAAGATCTACAATGTTGGAATAAAAGGAGTGAATTCTTTTAAGGCTATTTACAGAATAATTCAATAATATATTGAAAAACTAATATCTCTTAGTTTTTAAGAGATATTAGTTTTTTTTATTTTAAGTGATTCCCAAAAATTAATATCGAGTATCAATTCTTTTTATCAATGATGAAACTATGATAATGTCCATTGACTCAATACTTAAATTTCTGTAGGTTCTATCAATCTTCATCCTACTACGACCACCGCATTTAAGTTTGTATACACCAGATTTCTTTTTTTTATGTATTGTACTTTTATTATCTTTAATGTGTTTGGATGAGTTAATATTGGTTCAGAATGAGATGTATGACTGGAACGTTTACATTAACTGTTTTAAATCATGGCTAACTATCCCAACGTACGTGAGTCTACTGTATCTGTGTTGATCTTTAGATTTTGGATACAACAATTCTATTACTTTGAGTTTCAGAATATGTTAAAACCATTATTGAGAGCTATTTGTTCGACAATACAAAGCTCCTTGTCGAAATTATGTAAAGATAAAGAAATATTTAGAAATCTGTGAATCATGCTGTGGAAAGCTGACGATACATTTAATTAAAGAAAATCATACTTTCAACCAAACTTTTAAAATCTTATATTTCTTTGGGAATCTCTTTATATCCATAGATATAAACTCCCAAATATATTATCGAATAGTAGATTTTGAAAAAACTTCCCTTCACTTAATTTGTGTCCGGTTGAGTCGTTTATATAATAGATGTGTGAATTGTCTCAATCGGTTTTAATCACTTTTTCCAATGTTGTAGATCATATATAATGTGTTGTAACTTATTTAAGAGTGACTCAAATTTCTTCAATTTATCTATGCATTTGCAAGATTATTCTTTAACATTGCCTTTTTTCACTTGCAATATCTTTCAAAATCTAATTGATTGTTTTCATTTTTGTTATATTTATAAATTACAAATGAACAATACAGTAATGAAAAAAAAATGATAGGGGTTCGGGAGATTATCCATTACCTTTTACCTGTGGAACTCTAGTGGGTATTTTCCTAGAGTCATTGAAAAGGGTTACCGGTCGACATGGTCATTTTGGGGCTGAGATGAGTGCAACCCTGAACAAATACCATATTGAAGTTATTTTATTTTGTAGCTCCAAAAAAGAGATTTCTTTAAAACAATTAACTTTTAGGAACCTTCTACAGTGTGTTCCAACGAAAATTTGACCCCCTATAACTCCGAAATGAGTAACATTAGCGAAAAACACCAAGACACGTCGATTTTTTTTGTTTCGAGGGAGCATTTTCGAAATAATTCGAAACTTGTCAGATCAACCCCCTATCCCCAGCAACCCTAATTTCGAAATTCATCATAGGGAATAAGGGTCGAGTGGCACCTTACTGTAAAGGTCTGTCAATTCTCCATTCTGATTTGTCTTTTTAGAATTTTAAATTAACATACAGGGTGTCCCAACCGAGGGTAAAGTTGAATTCCTGCAAATCCCAAATACTAAATGAAATCGATTTATTTTGGCATAATGCAAGCGCAGGTTTATGCTCGGTCTAGAAAAACGACCTACACTTGAGAATTTGGAGTTGGTGCAATCAACCCCTATTTCCAGCATCGCCAACTCAAAATCATTCGATCGAGTGGCACCTCGTTGGAAAGGTATTTCAATTTTCTCTTCGAATTTGGTATTTTCGAAATTCAGAATCAGCATACAGGGTGTCCCGGAGCAGGAACACTGAAAACCCAAATAACTTTTGAAATTGGTTCATTTCGGTATAATACGAGAACATGTTTATGTTTGATTCGAGAATAAGACTTTCTTGCGTGAATATGGAATTTTGCAATCAATCTCTTCCATTCAGCATCCCCAACTCAAAAATCATACGAGTGATTACAGGTTGAGTGGCAAAGTTCCAGAAAGATTTTTCTATTTTCTGAATCACTGAGGCATTGGTTTCAGTTTGGCAATCGAGGTTTTCTGGCGTGAGGATCAGGATGAGGGATGATAGAGAAACTGATTGATGCTCATCTAAACAGGAAAACGAGATTTATTGAACTTGTATTCAATTGAAAACAAAAACTCACTTGATTATTACAACAATTGTTCAAAATGACCTTCGCCCACCTCCATACAGTTATACAGACGATTTTCGAACTCTCTTCTCACATTAGCGAAAACTTCAGGAGTCAAAAGTCGGCATTCTGTGATAATCCTCATCCGCAGCTCCTCCAGGTTTTCTGGTCTTGTGGCATAAACTTTAGATTTTAGATGGCCCCAAAAAATCTAGGGATTTAAATCTGGTGACCTGGCTGGCCACTCAACAGGTCCTCTTCTACCAATCCACCTTCCAGGAAATTTTCGTCTAAATATTGGCGCACCCGAGCATCATAATGCGGAGGAGCACCGTCTTGTTGAAAACGCATTTCGTCCTCAGAAAGACTTGGATCGTTCTGTAAAATTTCTGTCAATCTAGGATGTATGTGTTCCTCTAACAACTGTAGGTAGCCATTTCCATTCAGATTACCCTCAATAAAGAAAGGCCCAACTAGATGATTGCCAAAAATTCCTGCCCAAACGTTCAACTTCTGAGGCCTTTGCGTGTGGGCCTCTAAACCAATGAGGATTCTGTGTGTCCCAATATCGACAATTATGTCTATTCACTTCACCACTGAGCATAAAGGTGCTTTCATCAGAAAAACAGATGTTATTCAGAAAATTTGGATTAGCGTTTAGGTTTTCACTTAGATTTTCACAAAACTGTAAACGACGATCTGGATCATCTTCGTTTATTTCATGCACTAATTTTACCTTGTAAGGGTGAAATTTGTGATGTTTCACGATTCTATGGACAGTTGTAGTTGATACACCAGTCAGACGAGAAAGTTTTCTGATCGAAGTAGTATTCTTCATTTGTTGATGACCCACTACTGCCACTTCCGTTGCCTCATTTCTGACAGGACATGCCACTTCATGTTTTTGTTTGCCACCGAACCCGTAGCTAGGAATTTGTCAACCAAATATTTAACGTACTGGTGACTGACTCCTTTCTCTTTCAGGATGGTTCCTATCGAATATCCTTGCCGTTTCTTTGACACAACTGTCATTTCGAAAATATGTCGATACAATTTCGACCCTTTCCACAGTGGAATAAACCATTTTCAGATCAATTTCAACTGACGAACAACAACAATAATGAGGAACTGATCTGAATAATAATAATATTTCATTGCAAAATGAGAAATAACAGATGACTGCACGCCTGATGGAAATGAAAAAATGTGAACATTTCAATGCAGAAATCAGCTTTATTTCTTCGTAATTGATGCTCAACACATCGTATCCCAATACTTTTAACAGTTTCGAATTAATTTTAGTTGATAATTTCAAATGACGATATTGAATTTTTCGAAAGCGACATCCTGTATGGAGAACCGAACTGAATGAAATGCTTTAATCATTCTGGAATTCAAAAACCTTTCTGAAGATATGCCACTTGAATTATTTGTATGATTTTCAAGTTGGGGATGCTGAATGGAAGGGGTTGATTGCAAAAATTCTATAACCACACAAGAAAGTCCTATTCTCGGATCAAACATGTTCTCGTATACCGAAATGAACCAGTTTCAAAAGTTATTTGGATTTTCAATGTTCCTGCTTCAGGACACCCTGTATGATGATTCTGAATTTCGAAAATACCAAATTCGAAGAGAAATTGTAGTACCTTTCCAACGAGGTGCCACTTGACCTATTATCGATCGAATGATTTTTGAGTTGGGGATGCTGGAAATAGGAGGTTGATTGCACCAACTCCAAATTCACAAGTGTAGGTCGTTTTTCTAGACCGAGCATAAACCTGCGCTTGCATTATGCCAAAATAAATCTATTTCATTTAGTATTTGGGATTTTCAGGAATTCAACTTCACCTTGGTTGGGACACCCTGTATGTTAATTTAAAATTCTAAAATAACAAATCAAGGTGGAGAATTGAGAGACCCTTTCTGTAAGGTGCCACTCGACCCTTATTCCTATGATGAATTTCAAAGTTAGGGTTGCTGGGGGTAGGGGTTGATCTGAGAAGTTTCGAATTATTTCGAAAAATGCTCATTGGTTTAGAGAGGCCCACACGCAAAGGCCTCAGAAGTTGAACGTTTGGGCAGGAATTTTGGCAATCATCTAGTTGGGCCTTTCTTTATTGAGGGTAATCTGAATGGAAATGGCTACCTACAGTTGTTAGAGGAACACATACATCCTAGATTGACAGAAATTTTACAGAACGATCCAACTCTTTCTGAGGACGAAATGCGTTTTCAACAAGACGGTGCTCCTCCGCATTATGATGCTCGGGTGCGCCAATATTTAGACGAAAATTTCCTGGAAGGTGGATTGGTAGAAGAGGACCTGTTGAGTGGCCAGCCAGGTCACCAGATTTAAATCCCTAGATTTTTTGTGGGGCCATCTAAAATCTAAAGTTTATGCCACAAGACCAGAAAACCTGGAGGAGCTGCGGATGAGGATTATCACAGAATGCCGACTTTTGACTCCTGAAGTTTTCGCTAATGTGAGAAGAGAGTTCGAAAATCGTCTGTATAACTGTATGGAGGTGGGCGAAGGTCATTTTGAACAATTGTTGTAATAATCAAGTGAGTTTTTGTTTTCAATTGAATACAAGTTCAATAAATCTCGTTTTCCTGTTTAGATGAGCATCCAATCAGTTTCTCTATCATCCCTCATCCTGATCCTCACGCCAGAAAACCTCGATTGCCAAACTGAAACCAATGCCTCAGTGATTCAGAAAATAGAAAAATCTTTCTGGAACTTTGCCACTCAACCTGTAATCACTCGTATGATTTTTGAGTTGGGGATGCTGAATGGAAGAGATTGATTGCAAAATTCCATATTCACGCAAGAAAGTCTTATTCTCGAATCAAACATAAACATGTTCTCGTATTATACCGAAATGAACCAATTTCAAAAAGTTATTTGGGTTTTCAGTGTTCCTGCTCTGGGACACCCTGTATGCTGATTCTGAATTTCGAAAATACCAAATTCGAAGAGAAAATTGAAATACCTTTCCAACGAGGTGCCACTTGACCTATTTTCGATCGAATGATTTTTGAGTTGGCGATGCTGGAAATAGGGGTTGATTGCACCAACTCCAAATTCACAAGTGTAGGTCGTTTTTCTAGACCGAGCATAAACCTGCGCTTGCATTATGCCAAAATAAATCGATTTCATTTAGTATTTGGGATTTGCAGGAATTCAACTTTACCCTCGGTTGGGACACCCTGTATGTTAATTTAAAATTCTAAAATGACAAATCAGAATGGAGAATTGACAGACCTTTACAGTAAGGTGCCACTCGACCCTTATTCCTATGATGAATTTCGAAATTAGGGTTGCTGGGGATAGGGGTTGATCTGACAAGTTTCGAATTATTTCGAAAAATGCTCCCCTCGAAACAAAATCGACGTGTCTTGGTGTTTTCGCTAATGTTACTCATTTCGGAGTTATAGGGGGTCAAATTTTCGTTGGAACACACTGTATACTAGATTCTATTAGTCTCAGATAACTGAATTTTGAATTTTTACAAGTAGCACACTTTCAAAAAGGTAGTCCAAAACTTTTTCTGTTTTCTGTTAGCGGCACAAAACGAGAGCCATGCGATAATTTATGAAACAGTCAAATGAGCAGGGTTTTTGAAACTCAGATGGTAGAAGATTTAAACGATTTAGCTGGATGTACATCGATATGTGGGCGATATCGATTGGCAGTATATAGGGTGTAAATGAATAAAAGTGCGAAAGATTTCAGAAGGTGATTCTTCAAGCCATTTTATGACGAAAAGTTTCCATCAACATATGTCTGCAAATGCTTCGTTACCGAAATACAGGGTTTCAAAATCTTCAGTTTTTTCTTGGGATTACTACAGTTTTTCAGATACTCAGTTCAAATTCAGTACATTGGTATCTTTTAGAAATCTACATGACCAAATCACAGAAACAATTATGAAAATCTACAGGGTGGTACTTTTTCAGAGATCACGTGTCTTTCTATCCCTAGAATATTTTCAATTACGCCTCGAACCATTTTTTTTTTCATGAATTTTCAATTAATTTTTTATCCTTTTATTTCCAGAATTTTTTCCATATCTGCCACAGTTTTTTGTAAAAATTGATCAATTTCATGTCACTGATTCATTTCACTAGTAGACGGCTGTCATGTTGATTTATTTTTAAAATCTCCGAACTTTTTATTATTATTTCATTTTCGTTGTCATTAAGCTGATAGGCAGTGACTATTTTGAATTTTTATTAACCCTCCGATACTCGCTCCTGTGATAACACAGTTAGGCGCGTTAGCTACAGGTGTAGCCCTTACTTAAACCTGAATTACATAACAAGAAAACAATATTAATTACTTTCAATTATAAAGCAATTTAATGTATACTATTGTCATGCAATTATTACAATTAACAAACCAAATTCATTTTTATGAATTATGAAGTGAAAGGCATTTTTTTTTCAATAAATACACATTATTATGTCGGTTGGTATTAAAATGGCTCGGGGGTATTCTTCTGGCAAATTCAAGTGTTCCTTTGCTAGTGGTTTCAAACTTGTTGGTATATTTATAATTTGGGTACGTTTTTCTATCTGTGGTTTTACTTATTACTATCCAATTTTTTCCAGATAGTCGCTTGTTGTTATTGAAAATTACATGGACATTTATTACTGACAGTTCATAGAAAACGACCATGGGCCAACGATAAGTAGTTCTGGCGACGCTATATGTTTTGATTTTTTGGTCAACTGAAACAACACCAATTTTCTTTTTATT
Organism: Cryptolaemus montrouzieri; assembly: GCA_013387265.2. Lineage (NCBI taxonomy): Eukaryota > Metazoa > Arthropoda > Insecta > Coleoptera > Coccinellidae > Cryptolaemus > Cryptolaemus montrouzieri. The sequence continues at coordinate 51,244,764 of JABFTP020000001.1, read as the reverse complement.
ATAAAACGTGATTATGTCTGGTTCTTTCTCGAATCCACTTTCCTCATCAATGGCATTATCATGATACATTGTTGAGATTATTGCTGACGAGTTTTCTTTGGTAGAAATTCTTTTGGTATTTCTGTTCTGTTCTTCCGAACTGTGCCAACATATGTTAAATTTTTTTGAGTAACTTAGTAGCAACCGAATAACTGGAAAACCAATTATCTCCAGTGATGTTTCTTTTTATATTTTCCACAGGTATTACCATCCTAAGGACAATATTCACTAATATTACTCAAAATGTATGGACCTGCAGGCTGAGAACCAAATTGGATGTCTTTGCATCCACCAAATTGAAAGTCATTGCATCCACCAAAGGGAATATCTTTAATCCATACTTGGCTGGTCTGCTAAATGAGCAACGACATCGGAATGCCAGGAGTTGCTCATCACCTTTTAGGAATTCTCTGGCTATGAAATTATTTTGGAAAGTAGCTAAAAACATTTTAAATACAGCTCCTATTGGTGCCAACCTGTCAATGGCCTTCTTTAGATCTCTGTCACGAACATCATCAAACCGAAGGCAACGAAAGAGGATTCGGAATCTTTTCCCATTCATTTGAAGATAGCAAGACTCTATCCTCTGTGAATATTGTTGCTAGAACTTCTCCGTGCCCGAATCACGTAGAGAATACCTACGAAATCTTTGATTTTGAATTCATCCGTATCGCGTATATCTCGCTCCTGCTGAAAATTTTCTTGAATTTGGAAAACATGAATATTGGTACAAACCGTGATGGTTCTTACAATTTCATCAATTATCATAAGGTTTGTACACTCTATTTGGAACTTTTCATACTAAGCCCCATTTTTAGGCCCAGGTAGCAATTTTATTATATGTTGGGCACGAGTCGAACATTAGATATAGGTCTTTCCATTTTCCATTTGATGTCATGCTGTTTGGACAGAAAATATTTATCAGTTACTAATGCACTTTCGTCTTCTTCACTTGTCTAGTCTGCATCTTGTTCAGAGACTGAGTCGTGATCACTTTCGTGAGCAATATCTTCTTCTAACTCTTGTTGATCTTCCATAAATCCTTCTCAGACTCCTCCCAGATGAAACTTCTCGAATAAGTGGATCACTGGTGCGTTGCACAAACCTGCTTTGGCGGAGAGAAAAGCCAGCATAAAAAATAAAGAAAATAATATCTAAAAAAACAGAATGATAAGCAGAAAATGTTAATTCACTTAATTGTATCACCGTTGGGCTCGTTGACTACACCCCTAACACCCTGGGATTTACAGAGCTGCTGTAAGCAGAATCAAGGTCACTTGCACACTAACTATTTGACAAACCCTACCTAGGAAGGTTCTATCCCGCTAAAATATTACACGCATGCGCCTCCTACAGACATGTGAACATTGTCATGGTTACACCCGTAGCCACGCGCCTAACGGAGGGTTAACATGGTTTATTCAAACGCAGAAATGGTCGACAAGTAATTATCCACATCGAAGGTTCATTCCTTGCAGAATATACTGAATTGATTCCAAATCTAGCTGTGCGTTTTTCTTGTATTTTTGGGTATAGAACTATTTATTTCTGCTTCACTGGCCCTTCCAAAACGAGACATTTGAGTTTATATCGGCAGAAACTTTACAACAGGTACTAAAATGGCTGTTCTTGATAGTTTTAAAACCGTGCTATTTGTTGTGAATGTTGAGTTGCTATGGAAACGCGAGGATTCTCTATGGGCAAATTTATCCACTAATACCCTACCTTCCTTCCTATGTCTATGCAATTTATCCGATATCAAACTTGAATTTCTGTGTTCTTCAACGTGCATTTTGACACATGAGTGGAATTGTCAAGTAAAATTGGGATATTTCATGGACGAAACCAGCTAGATTTATGTCTTAGGTGTTTCTGTAATTGGAATAACAAGTGTTATGGAACCAGTTATCAATATAAAGTGTGTTCCATATCAAATAACAAAGTTGATATGCACTTCCGGTAAAACTGGAAGTGCCGTTGAGGTGAAAATATTTCAAAAATCGAGCTTTAGATCAGCTGAATCAACTACTACAACTAATGCTAACAGAACGATAGCATTATTCCAAAAACGTCTAATAAGCCTCTCAACTTAGATTATTCTGTATAAAAAATTTTTCTTAAGGCACACCCATCCTATTTTCTCAAGAAGGTATATTTTCATTCATTATTCTCACATCTGTTATTTAATCAAGAAGTAATCAGTTACAAAATCTCGTGAAATATAGGTATATCAGGAAATTAATTCAAAAGATTTCACCCATCTAAAAATCATCCACGCAAATTTTTCACTCCAGAAATTCGTTCGATTCGAAAGGAAACATCTGAGCATAAAAATTTCACGTAACGTATATCTAGCTTCATGGAAAAGATAGTGAACTTCAGCTATGGAATCGAGGCCTCTTCCTAAAAAGCGAAAGGAGATCGAAATTATGTAAAACGATTCGACACCGGTGAAGGAAACGGTAAATCGGTCCGTTCCGGTGCAGACGGCATCATCAAACAATTACAACTATCAAATGTGTAATTCATGCCGGCCGCACGTACCCGATTTATGGAGGCGGCCGATTTGGTTGGAAGGATACCGATCACCACCCCCGCTGTGCTGGTTCCGGAACTCAAAAGCAGAGGCGGATTCAAGAGTCTTCTACTTGAATTAGTGTCGGAAAGAAACGAGAGAGGAGAAATAGGAGGAACAGCATTCCTCTTTTCACTGCAAAGTTTGCCTGCCTCAACCTTACATTTGTTGGAATACATTTGATGCATCGAATTCAAACTGATTCTTGTTCTCTGATTTGATTTCATACTACCTTACTCCTATAAATTACTATAATTCTATATTTTGTCGAATTATCAGACAGCATTAATTTTTTCATGTGTTTTTCTTCCTTCGAGAAGAAATTGTTCTTCTTCTCCAATGAAAGAATTGATTGAAATAAAAAAAGAAAATTAATTCTGAAGAAGCATCTGATCAAAACAACCCTTCTCCGAACAATCACGAAAACGACATTCTAACTTAGAGTCTGCGAGCTCCGAAATTGACCATGTCAATCATCCTTAAAGTTCAATAACGATCATCAGTATTTAACCACTAGTAATGTAAAAAACAACATTCCAAGATTGCTTTCCAGCAATCCTCGAATTTCGTACGTGTTATCTTTTGTTAGCGAAACAAAACAGTTCAATAAAAGAAAAGATATATAAGATAACCATTTAAGAACTGAACTGATCTATTGTATCCAAAACTGCCAGGTAGAAAGGGAGATACTATAGACGGCGATAAAATTAGTTGGAAAATTAGGTTTCATACATTTGTATATCCCCAATCATTTGGTCTATCTTGATAACTAGGTACTTAGTTGAAAATCATTTACTCGCTATTTATTTAACAGAACCTAAAATCAAATTCCATATCATATTTATTAGTAACGAAATAAATGTTTATAGATTTTACGACGTGGTTACCTGCATGAGAATTAAAAAAAATTAAAACATTAAGATGAATAACTTCCTGAAAATAATAAAACTGGTAATGTATTCAGTTATGAAACTAAACATATAACAATGATATATTTGTCAATTTTGGTGATTGAAAATAATTAAAAATATTTAATGTTCCTCATATATATATATATATATATATATATATATATATATATATATATATATATATATATATATATATATATATAGTGATTAATTTGCAGAACGAAAGTTAATCATGGCCATCATCGGTGTCCTCATCATCACAGTGTTCATAGCAGTTATCTTCACCGAAATGAAAATTTATAGGAACCACATACATTATCTTCATTCGCGACATGTTCTCTATCTTAATTTTGTTCTTTAATTTTTTCAACTTCTTTATATATTGAATTGGCAAGTTACACATTGCGAATCAGCAACTATTTGAATTGCAAAATTCTTATAATTTGAAAGTGATATCTTCTATTGGGTTTAATTCAGATGATACGGGAGTAAGCGGAGAACCGAATGCCCATGAGCAACCAGTAGGGTTTATGCTCCTGAATTATTTTATATAATTCTAGTTAGGTGGCTTGTTGTTCAGAAAATATACATTTTTGAATCAACCATTGCTGCACTTCGGCCTTTTTATTCGAAAACACAATAGTGTGGTATGAAGCGTTATCCATTACAACCACAGAATCGATTGGTATTTTGATATTAATTTATCTTCTATCCACTAAAAATAAATTTTCATGTTTCATATTATCATGATAGTCCCTTGATTTTGCTCCAGATTTGAATATTAAAAGTGAATCTGGAACGAATCCCTGCTCACTGATAGCGTGAGTTATAACCAACCGAGGACTTTTCCAATTTTTTTAAGTAATCCATGAACAGAATTGTCTAACCACTGATGAAATGTAGTGTAGTTGGAATTAATATATGTTTCAGCAATATAAATAATTGGCCGATTTTCTTTTTTATATATACTGATCTTCTTTGAATAATCCATTCGTTTTGTCTTCATATCCAGTGATTCAACTAAAATTTTTCTCCACGAAGGAAGAACACAGGTATGCTCAAAGAGTTGCAAAATGAATTCAAAAATACTACATATGAAGTTGAAATATTTTCAATGTTTTCAAATGTTTATGCAAACAGTCTCGAATGAAACACAGTGTACATCAGAAAGGTATTGTTGTGAAATCAATGATCAGTTCTGAATTAAACTCAAGATGTCAAGTTAATCGGACAGATCAGCAGTCAAACAGAGATGGCGGATATAAAGCGATAATGGTGTGTTAAGATTATTTCAGTAAGTTTGTCCTACGACCTTTGAAAACTAAGAGGGCTGAAGAAGAAGCATATCACCATCTTACAATATTTTTAGCATAGGATGCTTCAGCAATATTGCAATCAGATAATTGTAGGAAAGTCAGTAATCAATTTTTATTCGAAATATGCGCTATGTTGACATAGTTCATGGAAAGCCTCGTCACAGTCAAACACAAGGCTCAGTTGAGAGGGTCAATCAGGATATACAAAATATGCTCACTGGGATGAATGATAAGGATGCAAATAAATGGTCAGAACGTTTAACCCTTATTCAATTTGTCAAGATTACTACATACCACCGAGGAGTACTCCAAAGTCCTTATCAAGTCATGTTTGGCATTACAGCGGGAAGAGGCATAGCATGGGTTTTTGCCTAGCGAAGAAAAAAGAAAATATCGGAACCCAAGAACAACGAGAAGAAATTGCCAATACTTTTGAAATCGAAGAACATCTTGAAGAAATTGGTAATATTTCTGAAAAGAATTTGAGCTATGGTCAAACCGAAAATCACATTCAAAAAAACTATTGAAGAGGACTTGGAATCTGCAATCACAAAAACAATTTCCTCTTGCTCAAATTTGTGATTCTGTACGAATAAAAGTCCCTCATGTCAACCGTGGTCGTACAGATAATCGAAATGTGTTAGCGGTTGTTGTTGGAATAAAAGACCCCGACTTCTATAAACTTGCAAATGAAAATGGTACCCTAAAAGAGCTTCACACACGTAATCACTTTGTAATTTGTAAAGAAAAGTTACTTTCCATAGATAACATTCATTTTGAAGAAATTTCACTGACAGAGGCAGCTGCAATTAAGTAAGTTAAATTCTATTATTCCCTTTCCCACTTTGAATGAACTGTGTGTTTTAAGTTCTTAGTCGATTTTCTCAGAAAGCGAGGCGAAAAACTTATCGCGACTGAATTACGGACAAAAATATATTAATCTCGAACATGTTCAACATTCACCATTATTATTAGTAGTAGCAAATATTTCGGACATACACCAATCGACTATGTGTTTGATGACATTAACTCGTCAAAGTCGACATTCTACAGATTTCAGTGCTTCATCGTAACGTTAATTTAATTATACTATACCGTGTGTCAGCTCTGAAACTCTACATATATCGAAAAGGTGTGAAGGAAAGATAGGTAGATACTTTTGAATACACAGGGTTTTCTTGTTCAGAGATCTATATCAAAGTTATAAGTTATAATGTTATAATATATATATATATATATATATATATATATATATATATATATATATATATATATATATATATATATATATATATATATATATATATATATATATATATCAAACTGATTTATGAAAAATATAAATCCCCGACGAGTTGCCCATATATCTGTTCATGCAATCAAACTGATTTCATGAAAAATATAAATCCACCACCCGGTAATTAATACCATTGCCAGGCAATGATTATAATCAAAACATATCCTGGAGTAATTATATATTAGTCAAGTATCACTGAATGTTACTCATTAATAGTTTCCTTTGTGTGAAGTGGTGAACGAATAGAATACTGCTCTGAATATAAATATGACAAAATTGTCAGTTAATTATATTACATTTATATAAACAAATAAATAAAATATGAAATAAGATTCTGAGCAGTATAAACTAGAGAGAAAACCTATGACTCTACCTCATTATTATTTTATATATATATATATATATATATATATATATATATATATATATATATATATATATTTAGGGGTTTTACCCCGACGAGTTGCCCATATATCTGTTCATGCAATCAAACTGATTTCATGAAAAATATAAATCCAACACCCGGTAATTAATACCATTGCCAGGCAATGATTATAATCAAAACATATCCTGGAGTAATTATATATTAGGATAACGTTAAATGTTATGAGAATATATCAATCTACCAGAATATATACATACTATAGCATCATCAGACAATGATATCAATGTACCAACGAGTAGTTGGAACAGAGCTTTGTAAAAATCAAATCGGATGAAAAGAAAAATTATACAGGTTGTCCATTTTTCATTGTCAAAATGTGAAGTTATTCATATCACAATTTTCCTATTCAAAATGGCGCATACTGTATCGAGTGGCTGAATATTAATAAGAACTTCAGTATCTACCGAGTTGTGTGTGGGATCCCTTTATTATCTATATCCAATGGTTCAAAGGAATTGAAAGGTTTTTCTGATTTAATTGCTTCAAACATTCATCTTATTCTTGAAAACACCATTTAAGCTGATAAATAAAATTTCTCCGAACTTTGCCGATAGCTTCGGTAATTATTCGAATAATGTTTCATGAATTTTTCGTTTGTTTTTCGTTCTCGTCAATTGTGGCAGGAACAGTTCTTATTCTACGATTTCACCGTTAATTACAGTTTTCAATAGTGTGTTTCTTTTCATGTGATTTCATGAACTTATGGAGTCTATATGCCTACTTCAAATATGAATATCTATTATGCCTATATAACGCTTTCTATTATTCCTTCAAAGTATATCCTCAGAAACCACAATATTTCCTGGCAAGTCTCTCAGGAAATTGTGGTCCGTTTACTAAATTTTGAACCCTCTGTCGCCAGAAATGGAGAGAGACAGATCATATATGCTTGAATCTTATATATTTCTAGCTTTAATCTGATTGATTTACTATCACAACAGTTGTGTTGCTACCTTTAGTTTTCGAATACCTGTTTACCATATGTAGAAAGAATATAGTAAAAAACTATGATAGTATCTTGATCATTGATTATCCAATGTTCACATTCAATGTACTGTATGTGAATTTCTTATTCTCGCCTACAAGTAATCGTCATTTTTCTCAACATCAGGAATTAGTGAATATATTGTATGCAATTGGAAATAGCTATAAAAATTGTTTGTTGGCTTTTTTCCGTATGCGGCCATATATCCAGAAAGGAGGCATCTTCGAAAAGAATGAAAATGTGAAGGAGAATGGAGGCGTTAATTATGAAAAAACGGTTGTAAATGAAGGAAATAAACTGCGAATTTGCCTGGCTATGGTGGAAAATCTGAAAATAAGTGTACGGGAAGATAGTACAGACTTACATGTAAACAAATCTTCCCTATCTGAGACTTGAAAATGAATAAGTATCATCCAAGCCACAATCAACTTCAGGAAGAACAAGCAAAGCAAGATTTCGAAAAAAGAATACGGTTTTGTGAATGCTTGCAGACCTGATTAGCAGAAAATGAAAATTTCCCAAATTCATCTTATTCGTTCATAAATGCACTTTTTATAAAAATAGATTTGTGAATAGACACAATTTTCATTCTTACAGTCAAGAAAAACCGCACATCAACCGAATGAACAATTTTCACCAGCCTTAATGATTGGAGAGGTATTGTGGAAAAATTATGTAGTTGGAGCATATTTTTTTTTTTAGAGCAAAAACCGCATTGTCTATTATACTTCATCTTGTTCTTCGTAACACTCAACGGAAAGTAATTCTTCTCATTTGGTAATTCATAAGTAACGCATCAGAAATTACCTGCAGCCCTTCCCAGGAGACCTTTTTTTACGCCTTAACTTCACAAGAAGCTGGAAGTGTCACTGTTTGCTCTTGGAAATCTTTTTTAGCACAATAAGAGCACACTTTGATAGAGCAAATTAATTATTTGATTTGGATGATGTGTCCTATCTATTACACTTATGGAACTATTTTATAAACATTAATGAACATTAGCATGTTACAATTACAAAGCTTCCAATTTTACTGAAGAAATTTAAAGAATTTGATGTAATATATAAGATTTTTCAAACTATAAATAATACAATTGCTTTATATAAGGGATAGCATTTTTGTTTCCTTTAAAAACATAAAGGTGAAGGTTTTTATTCAGCTATATTTCCAAGATGTTTTAGATCATATGCTATGGCACATCTAACCTATCCTGAAGAACAGAATCGATAAATACAGCGGAAAATTTTTCTGGTGTAATATATAAGTATTAAACAAAATTTTCAATCACCACAAAGATATTCATTACTTTTAAGTATTGTTAAAAAATCACTCAGTCATATCAATTTCGTTTAAACATTGTATTTCAAGTAAAATGTCTGAGTGTTTGGTAAAATATGAAATGTTTGAAGTGAAGAGAGGGAAAACAAACATATTACACAATATTAATATCTTTTTGGTGATTTCGAGATACCAGCTCTTTAAGAATCTTTTATGAAACACTTGAGTTGAAATGCGAATCAGAAAGCCTTGGTTTCTCAGAGATCATTCTCCAATTCGAAGATGCAACACACTTCATCTTTATGAAGGTGATAGATTTAGGAAAATTTTCTCAACTACTTTCATCAATGTGTTTGAATTTCGAATTTGATGACATTTTCTGAATGAAAACTTGTACTTATATATGCGTCATAATGCATCCCCTCAAACTGCAACTGCTGCGACAGATTCCTTAAGTCTATATAGAATCAAAGTTTCGCCTTAGCCTGGTTAATCGCCTGAGCTGAATCCGATCGAATATGTTTAAGATACATTGCAAAGGGACATTATAAAGCTCAATATCTTTTTCATTGTTGACAGCGATTGTTCGATGTTGTCCAAACTAGCTTCGCTCACTAACCCCCAAGAAGCTATCAGTTACTTAATTTTGAGCTTGCCACGTGATTATAGGGCTGCAGTCAATTCACGACAAGGTTATATTCTTGCTGTTTGATGTTTCAGTATGATTTCGAAAAACATTGATAAAATTTGAATTTTCAATTCATTTTGGTTCTCAATACTATTACTTGGATAACGATCCAAGAAACGCTGAATATCTCCACATTTTTGCCATGTGTGTAGACTGTGTGTACCATGTACGCTATTAACCTTAAGATTTATAAAGATAAATGAATTACTATGGCAGGACAGGCTCGAACTACAATTGTACTACTTATAAATTATAGTAAAATGTTAAGCATGAAATCATTCTACTTACTTGAGTATCTGTCTATATTGATTTTCTCGGTTGAACGATATGGAAGTTGTTACATGAATTACTCGACAACATCACTTTATGCAATGGTTACTGACTACGTACGCTATAGATTTCTTATTTTCCTGAATGCGGTTCTGTAGTCGTAATCGGATTTCTCCTTTTTCAGCTTAGACATCCCTGTTGGGTTCGTGAAACAAGAAATCTATCTCGCCAATGAATTGCTAATATTCCCTATAATTTCACTTATGTTTTCGAGGCTGTTATTGCAGATTGTCGTGGATCAATTTAGTAATGGACAAGCATGACGATTTTTCACATTTTCCTTGAACTTAGAATTGCGATTTATTCGAATTTCGTATTCAGTAGATTTCATCAAGCTACAGAATAACAAAGCAGATTACTGGTGGGATCGGGGGATGATTGCTGAGAAATGAGGAAGTTAGATATGTGATTTTCTGTGTTTCACCGATGTAGATACCTCAAAAATTCCAGGAAAGAGCGAAATATTATCAGATGAATGAAAATTTTTTTCTTGTCACTGATAAGTATTAAAAACGACGTTTTTGAAGTATAATGAAGTTTATTATTTTCAAAAGTCCAATTAGGAAGAAAAACCCCTTCTCTTCAGGGCCTACAGGCAAAAGAATATTTCGTTTTCTTGTCTGGGGAATCAGTTTAGCAAAACCGTATGGACTTTTATAAACTATTTAACTTTCGTGGTCTGAAAAAGATAAGAAAATACTTTTAAAACAGATGCTTTTCATATCAATATTTCAAGGATAATATGAAATAGGTTACTATCTTGGTTATTACCGGAAACATGGCGATTTGAACATTTTAGCCCCTCCGTTTCGATTCGGTAGTTTAGAGTTGTATGAAAAAACTTTTCAAATGAAAATTTTTGACAATAACAAGCTAAAGGATAATGTGAAACCGCATAAGTTTATCTTTATGATTACCAGAGATATGGTGATTTGAAAATTTTAACCATACTTTACTCTGTTCGGAAGTTAAGCATCGGATCAAAATACTTATTGAACGAATGTCCTTGATAACAATAAAGCTAAGGATAATAAGATAATAACCTAACCTCGTTCCTGATTCGCTAGATGAGGATTGTATCAAAAGAAGTTTTCAAACGAAAGTTTCTGATATATACAAAGACGTCGGAAAATAATACTGATCTTTTTAATCTTAAAAACTAAAAGCGAAAGAATAATGAAAATTTTGCGGGAGTATCACTAATATAAAAATTCACGATCTGCATATTTTTCTTGTTTTTAAAAATGGGTGGAGGGGTTCAAGTGGACTACAGCTATTATTCTTGTTGATGAAATTTGGAGAAAAACTTTCTCAACGACTTGAGAATAAATAAATTTCGATAACTTTTTTACTTCTTGTATTCTTTTCATAAGCTAACCGATTTCAAACTGAAAAATTATGAAATTGGGAAGTTTCTTCACGAGATCTAGTTGGTAGCTTTCAAACACAGTCCTACTTTGACCTGAACGTGCGTAATGGACGACAAGTGACTAGATGGCGTATGATTGAAAATACTACGAAGCAGATCACAGAATGAAGATCGTAAGATGTACCGAGAAGACAATTAAAGAATATGAAAGAACATTATTGAAATCAAAAATTGCATTGGTTTTTCTGTATAGATAAAACTCATTTCATAGATTTCAAAGCAATTGAACTTTTATACCCAGGTAATGAAGGAAAGAAATTGGACATTTAGAGATGATGGAAATCACAGGAAAAAGCAACCAATTTGAAATGAGTAAACAGATTACAATTTATCTCTTGTTTATATTTGAGTAAAACCCTCATTTTGTATTTCAGTATTGTATTATTCTTCATAATGGGCTAAAAACCTGAAGCATATGACGAGTATTTTAATATATTTTCGTGAAACCTTTGCTAAGTGTTTCAATTAATATTTTTTTAAGGAGTTAAAATTGTAAAATGAAAATACTTGTGGATGATTTCATGGTTTATATTGTTGGTAATGATCTCGAATGAATGTTATCACTATTGAATGAAGATCTTTCTTTATATTAATAGTTTAGCTTTAAAAGTCAGTAAATCTATGTTTACTGTTTTGGTAAACTAAATATAAAAAGAGAATTTATTCCTCAAATGAATGACGACCGTCTAAAATGTCGAGAAAAGTATTTTAATATCAAAAATTAGAATATATGTCAATCTCTATAAAACTAATATTGCATAGGACCATGTTCTCCATTGATCAATTATGTTATTTGAGAATAAATAAATCAGGAACGATTGCAAAAATTACTGGAAAAATAGCCCCAGAGCACCATTCTTGGTGCTGAGAAGCGATATGCGATGAGCTCCTAATAAGGACAAAATTGCAGTCTGCCACTTCGTTTCTCGGTATCCTTATTATTCATTGATCTATTCAATTTTTAATGATTCTTGCTGTCTCAAGTTTACATATGTAGACTCCTCGCAAAGTTAATCGCGGAAAATATTTGTCTCATCATATGATACAGTATTTTTAAATTAATCTGATTTTCTCTTGGAGTCGCTTTGGTTCCAGGAGAGGCCATAGCACCACTAATGTTATCATTGAGCTTATAAATAATACCTTAGATTGTTTTGAATTGGAATTATACTCACTGTCGTTGTTTCTCGATTTGTCTAAGTCCTTCGACTGCGTGTCTCATTCAGCTCTGATACAGGAACTACGTTGGTATAAATTTGAAGATAGCAGTGTGATACTTATCTCTTCTTTTCTAACATATAGATATCAAACAGTCTGTGTTGATGATATCTGATCGGGTAAGAGGAACTATGAGTCGGAGTACCACAGGGCTCAGTTGGGGGTCTGCTATTCTTTCTTATTTTCATTATTGACTTTCCTGATTACCTGAGTGGCTGCCTCAAAACGCTGTTTGCTGATGGCACAACTGTCTCCATACCGTGTTATGATCTGGCTCATGCGGAGGAGCCGTTTGAGAGCACAGAGGCGGGGGCCTTGGAAAACATAAGAGTAATTTTTTGGTAAGAGACCTCTCGCCTCAACCACTACTCGATTGCTGCCATATTCTTGGGAAAATTGTACAGTTCATCGAATATATATATATATATATATATATATATATATATATATATATATATATATATATATATATATATATATATATTAACTTGAGACAAAAAGAACTATTCAAAATCCGTAGATCTATGAATAATTCTTCTAAACAAGAGCTTGTTCCCAAATCTGCCCACCATGCACGCAGCCCCAAGAGCCACAATAGTGCAACTAAGCAGGATGCCGAGAAACGAGGCGGCAGACTACAGTTTCGTCCCTATTAGGAGCTCATCAGTGTCGCATATCGCTTCTCAGCAACCTAACAAGCTACATCAGGGTATATATATATATATATATATATATATATATATATATATATATATATATATATATATATATATATATATTTTTGAATTACATTAGTGAACATGCATAATGCATAAAAGCAGCTGATCATATATTCTCCATATTAAGAGTAAGTTATATGTTCTTCAGTAATTGCAATAAAATATTGGGTTACTCTGTGGGGAAAAACTGTATAAATAAATAACTCAGCTGAATAACGTTCATTACTATTCATTAGTATTGTTTTAGTAATGTGCAAATTCATGAGACCACCGGATTCCATTTGAAGTTCGAAAATTGGAGAGAATTTTCACAATCATATTTTCACCATGTATTTATGAAAGATTATTTCACAATCTTAAAGTGGAAAATTAATCAATTCAAAATAGAGAAGATTGAATCATCTTCTTAAAATTGTATATAATGGATATCCGCCCTACAATGAATACTACAGAAGAAACTTATTGAAACTTTTGAATCCATGCTAATGAGTAGAATTATTGATTTATACACCAATATTGAGACAAAAAATGTTCCAACTTAGAACATGTTAATTTTCTATACATATCTGCAACGAAAAAATAGAACAAAGATAATATTCACACTGCAGGAAGGCACGTTCGTTTGACAACAAAACGTGTTTTTATTCTACCAGTGTTGATCTCGAGCTTCAAACTTTGCTCATCTGTTGAGCGTACACAGAATGGTGTCTATTTTTCACATCGTCATATCCCCATTCTCCGGGATGAAAATGAACAAATACGTAAAATTCATCCACGATGAAATCAGTTACTGTCTTCTGGGAAATAAAAGTGCAAACAAATCTGCAACACGTAGACTAAGAGTGGGATTGTACGATTGCCAGGTTGTGGATTATACCAAAAGTTAATTTGATTCCACGTAATTTACAAATTTAATCTCGTTTTTGACCCTTACGTTGCTCTGAATTAGCGGTTGAAAGCCTGGGTGAAATTCAAGATGAATTTATCATCTTTTTCAACCTAGAAATTGATATATATGTATAATCTCATTACTTATTATTAGTAAACACTTAACATTTCTATTGGAAGAGTTCAAAGCTGCTTTAAAGATAGAATTTATTTGTTTATTCGAATGAAAGTAGTAAGAAATACATATCAAAAAGAATTTATTGCTTACTGTGGAATTTGATGAGAGACAAAAAAGAAATTGTGAAGAATCGCCATAAGTAAAGTGTAAGCTCAGAAAAATACTGAGAAACCGCTAAACCATACGTAAGATTTTTCATGAATCAAGAGGGCAGGGGGAAAATCTGACGAGAAACCATGTCTCATCCGTTTTCTATTGTGTTGTGAACAGAAAGTGGAATCAGAATGATTGTAATAGCAAAAACTTGAAAATAAATTCAAGATTATCATTTCAGTAACATGGAATGGATGATTTAACCCAAAGAAGAAGAGAATCTGATACCATTAGTATATATCGAAAACCATCTGGAAATCAAGATATAGGACAGTCTTAAGACACCATACAAGCAATTCAGACTCTCTACAGAATTATTTTATATAAAATTGTGTCAAACGATTTAAGGTACAACTAATCTTTCTTCTGACCAATATCAAATACTATCTGAACAACATCTTGTAGAAACTCTCAAAACCAAGCGATAAAATCAGTTTTCGTGATTTCAATCCCAAACCAGATGGATTGAAAAGAGTTCTGGAAGAGTTATGCTTATCCCAAAATTGTATTGCTGAGGACTTATGATTCTCATGGTATCATTCAATTGAGAATCAATTTTATACACATGAGCCCTATTTAGCCAGACAGAACGAGAATAATCAGCTGTAGAAAAGACTAGAGCAAGAGCATCCATTGTGTATGGACATTGGCACCCTAAGTGGACCCCAGTTAATTTTTGTAAAATACCATTCCTTGTTTTGTCTCAGTTTATTGATGTGTGACATAAGGATGCTTGGAATAGAAATTATGCTCCAGTGGATAAATAATGATAAATACCCTTAAAACGTGAGGCTGCAGAGTTCAATGGTGTGTTCTCCAAATTCTCCAAGCATTCGGAAAAAAAGTCTTTACCATGGCAATTTTCTTGATTGGTTGCTCTAGGTGACGTTTTTGTAGATTCTAGTTTTTGCCATTTTGAAACCAGCTCAGAAAATTCGAATAGTTATCGTCCTATAAGTCTTTATTCGAAATATTAGATAGAGATCCATATCAAACATTAAAACCTCTCCTTGATGATGTTCTGTCTCATTTGCAGGGAAATATCAGAAAAACTAATTAATGTGGTCAAGCTCTGATCCTAACAAAAGTCATTAAGTTAAGGTTTTATATAAAATTTGAAACAAATGTCATATTTTGTGACCTTTCTGCAGTATATGCTCAGTGAGATGTTTAAAGTTAACCGCCCCTGTGGCTGCACGGTTAGTGAGCAAGTATGTAGGCATATGCTTGCCGAGGTGCCTGGTTCGAATCCAGGTTCAGGTTTGGATGTTGTCCTTGAATAAAAAAGTGATACTTGGAAGGAGTCGCCTAAGGGAGGCATAAATTTCCGCAGACCATATAACTTGTAATCCTTGTGGTGGCAGTTTTAATTGCACGGTCTAGGAGGCTGGTTCGGAATCCACTATAAGCTGTAGGTCCACTGTGTAAATGGGCTAAGTTCCCAAGCACATTGTTAAAAGATGAACCAAACAACAATGTTTAAGGTTATTCACTACGTTAAGATTATTGAGCTGATGTGTTGCCCGACTAAAGAACAAAAAATCAGGAGTTTATAAAATCGTTTTCAATTAGTGTACGGTAGCTTATGTTGGGTACACTGGTTGGAATTTCGAAACCAGATTTAAAGAACACTTATCATCTGATAATAACTCTCTCATTCGTGAACATATTAAATCCGAATAACATTCAATATCATTACATATTATCAAAGTTCTTCATAATTGCGACAAAGGAAAGAAAATTAATCTATTTGAATGTTTGAAAATCAATAAACTTCATGAAAGCCCAAGTAAAATAACTCTTAATAGCCAACCAGACTTTAATACCACTTCACTGAATTTGTAATTAAGATAGTATCTCGATTAGTAGGTGCGTTTCCTGTAGTGGACCACTTGAAAAATAGTGCAAAGTGCAAAATATATTTCACATCATCTTCGTTGAAAATGAGTTTTCATAAAATGAATAGATCATTAATATTGCTCATGAGAAAAGTAGTCGTTTCCATAGTTTCAATAATGGTCTTCCTTAGGGATCTGTTCTTGCTCTACTATTATATGACTTTTATATCACTGGTATTTCTTCAGCTTCGCCTAATAAGTTTTTTCGTCGCGATACTTCCGAAACCACAGTCTTTGGTAGAGTCATAAATACATATAATACATATATATATATATATATATATATATATATATATATATATATATATATATATATATATATATATATATATATATATATATATATATATATATATATATATCTCTTATATGGGAGTAAATTTTTTTTGAAAATCGGAATGCATACCCTCTAACTTTTTACATCTACCCAGACCTACTAACCTAAATACAAAATTTTAACCTGTGCCGATAGAGTTTCAAAGTGTCAAGAATTTGCAGTCTTTAACTCAATATGGTATTATGGAACTAAATCAACTAATATTACTTCTTTTAAGTGTATAATTGAAAACAAAGTTATTTTAGATGTTTATTTATTTAAAGAAGATGAAGTCACAAACATGAGGTCACAAAATTGTAAATAATTAACCCTGATATTTTCTCTTGAGAGTGCCTTTTTTACAGTCTGGATATATATTTCTGTGTTCTTGCAAGCAGCGTAGCAATAGTTTGACAGCTCTTTCAGCTGTATAATCAACTGCTCTCAAAGATTGAACCTTTTTTTTACCTCTAAATAGGCAACATCGAGAAATTGGTTTCTGAAGGAAGTTTTTATCGATTCTTAATGGTGAAAACAAACTAGTGCTCTTGATTGATACAAAATCGCTTAATGATTTTTCTGAAACAACAAATAAGCAGAATTAATTATTCGTTATGTAAAAAATATTAAATAAAACAATTCAATTCACTTAAGCATTTTCACTTATGATACAAATGATGAGACATATCTTCTTTTGACGGAATGTATCTCTTCCCAGAATCAGACAATTGCCAGCAATTCTTGTACTATCGTTTTACTGAAATGTTGTTTGATTAAGTCGGTGTTTGTTTGTTAGTTTTTCCTTTAACGTGCTCTATTTCTGCCCTTCGGCTGATAATACGCCGGTTTAACTGAAATGTTGTTTGATTAAGTCGGTGTTTGTTTGTTAATTCTGTCACCTCACTAACCCGAGAATTTTTCTGAACCCTCTCGTGTCGAGGAAAGGGATCTTTAATGTCCAACACATATCCGTTAAACAACTGACAGCTTTACATCTCCTACAAAAGATGGACACTCAAGCGATTCCTAGAATCCGAAAAATCGCACCGACCTTGTGGGGATTGAACCCAGGTAACTCTGCGCAGGAGACGAGCATCATATCCCCCACACCACCGTGCCGGCTTAGTCGGTGTTAATTTCAATAGCAGAAGAATCAATGTTTTTCCAGTTGTCTCTAAACTTTTTGCTGCTCGTGATTTGATGGATTTTTGTTTCAAATACAGATTTCAAAACCAGTTCGTAAACCCGATGGCGGTAAGCAAAGAGTAGTAATTCCTTGTCTAGTTTTTGTTCGAGAAGAACACACGCTCCATTCAGTTGTCCGGTATTAGAAGCAGTTGTGTCACAGCACATTATTTGGACTTTGTCATCGAGGTTCCAGTCGTAAAGCGCGTTTGACACTGCTCGAGCTTGCTCTCGACCGGAAGAACTCTTCAACTTTGATACCGCCAGAAGTTGTTCTCTTTCTCAAAATGAAATAAGGATTGGCAGTCGTCCTTCTTTCGAAATTCTCACGTCTGGTCCAGGTGATAGCTTTCCATCCCAGTGAACTGTCACTGTCTGTCCGCTCTTTCTTTTCTACTCTGTGTGCGAATAAGTTAAATAGATGATTTCTTTATGGGAAAATCATCACAGCTTAAACCTAGCGCTTCTATCACTGCCTGAAGTATATAGACAGAATCCCTTACACTTAACTGACATCTGTCTGAAGCTGCAACTAACTTGGGCGTGATAAAGTCCTTTCTTCCTCTTTTTTGAGTAGTTGAAGAGCTTAACGTTTTTGTTGAAGGCAAAGGTTCCTCAAGGCTCTCGTCAGAGCTGGAAGGTTGATCGCAATGTTCTTGAGTATGAACAAAACTTTGAGTAGTATGAGATGACAATAAACTATCTGAACGCATTCGTTCTTGTCTTGTTTTCTCTTCTTTCAACATTCTCTGTCTTGATCTTCCTTCTTTTTCAGCCAACTTTTTATCTACACCTGCTAAATATCCTGGGCACCTTGGTTCTCTTTGCTTTTGTAAAAATATTTTATCTTCCTCTATCTTCTTCAGTTGCAAAGCATTAGCGTGTGCTTCATCGAACAAGTTACCTAAACTGTTTTGAAAGTCCTCCTCACGGCGGTTGAAATTCGAGATGAGGATGGTACTTGATGAAAACTGCCATTGATCACCATGGATCTGTTCAATTTACAATCTTCAAACTTTGTCTGAACTATTCGACAGCTGTCGTTGTTTCAAAGATATACGCAAAAAACGCAAATTTGTGACCTTTGACCTCGAATAAAAAATTTTGAAACTAAGGCCATATTTCACACACTGTTTAAAATCTACTTTCCAATTGCATATTTCGACCTGTCCATTTTCGTTTATAATATTAGAGCATTTCACAAATAAAAACGTTAAAAAACTAAAAAAAGTCGATGATTGCTTACTGCAAAGTACCGTTTTCTGGCACAAGATTTTCATCTTTGCTTCTAAGTTTTTTTCGCAGACGTGCTAGTGAAAGATTCATTATGTTCCTCAGATTATTTAGGATTGAATGATTGTTTTCTCCTTCTTCGTCTATCTTTTCTTCGACCACTAGTTATTCGATCAGATCTCGTCACTTTACTCATGATGATTAAAAATTTGTTAACACTTTTAATTTCACAGAAACAAAAATTCACAAACACTTATAACCTCAAAGAAACCTCGTGGATCAGGAGGCAATCAAGAACTGAAATATACAATAAGCAAACGAGAAGGACAATCAATAGACAGCTGCTTCCGTATACCCGCTACACCGACGTGGCCTAATGGTCGGGACTTCCGAAGGGAGCTCTTGAATTTTACTCGGATCGATTTAAAATTTTGAGATAATATTTTAAACTATTTAATAAGACAAAAAAAATCGAGTTTTTGAGATTTTCAAACCCTCCTAACAACTTATTCTGCATCTGCCTTCATTGTTCTTTTGAACAATGAATGATATAAAAAAAAATGTCCTCTATCACAGGGTACTTCACTGAAGGGTGCAGCCCATACACCAAAATACATGGCCAATAAAGAATCATTAAAATACTTGATTTTTTAGCTTCATATATATTATCCCGATGAAAAGTTGTACTTAATAAAATCGAAAATCTTCGCCGGGTCAACTAGTTATAAATAAATAAGCATACGAGAACAAGCTTACGAAATTTGACATATCTGAGGTATTATCTAACATTAAAAAATATTAACTTCCCCTACAACTTACATCATATGCGAAAAGCAAACTGCTGATATAATAGACAGCTGACTTATTATAGTGACAATCTCGGTAATTTGACTAGCTTATGCACGTCTACCAACTATAAAAGACGGGGAAATTAGCATCAGTAGACACATTTCTGATTTATGTTCGCATTCGGCAGACTCAGCAATCTCAAATTATACTACGCTAATTTTCGTGTCTCGCTGTGTGCATACTATACAGGGTACATAGATTACTTCATATATATATACCTTCAAGAATATAGGATACGACGTATCGTACTTGATATATAAATTTGATACTCAGTGCTTGCAGTTAAGGTTGATTCGGCAATAAAGATTGATATTGGTATTACAGAATCTGAATAGACAAAATGCTTCAAAGGTAGAAGGCACTCATATTATTAGGGAGAGTTCCCAGCCTTCTGTATTTTGAAGATCAACTGGATTTCTTGACCGAATAGTTGGTTGATTTTTCACGTATTTTCTGTTTGTATCTAAATTACATCATATCGTGATACTAGCACTCAATTAGATTAAAACGTTCATTATTTTCATTAAATTAGATTAAAGATTAATAAAAATCTAATAAATAAATTTAGTGATGCCACCTTTTGCTGTAATGAGAACTCTTATACGTCAGGTCATGCTCTCTATACAAGCCTTCGTGAAGCTTGGAGTTGGGACGCCTTTTCCTTATGAGAGTTTCAATCAACTGGCGCATGATAGTTATCAATCTCTTTCCAGTAATCCTATTAGTGAGCAACAAGTTTTCTGTGGGGCTCATGCTTAGTTAATTCCATAGCGAAGGAGAAATAGCAACATTTTTATCAGTCAGAAATACAAATACACTCTAGACTTTGTGGCACGATGTCAAATCATGAATGAAAATGAAATCATTGGTATCAGGGACCGAGTCTCTGGGCTGAAGTAGCAGCTGAGTCTCTAATAATGGCTTTTTTTGATCCTGTTTCGTCTTCCCTCTTAGACTTGGTAAAATTGTACTGTGCCTTTGTCTGAGTAAACAGATATATTATAAAAATTATCAGATGTTTAGACATATTGAAGAATTTTATTCAAGGAACAATATTCAACCTTCTTTGGAAATTTAAAAATCCTTCACTGAAAGAGCTGGTTTTCTGATCCACCCCATAATTATCGTCAACCAAGGCAACATAGCAGTGGAACAGCTCGATCAGATGTCATGAATAGGAGCAATAGACTTATTTGACCTTGTTAGTATTGCATATCCATTCAAAACATCAGGCCAGACTGTCAACTCAATCTGTTGAAGCGCTACAAAACATGTTTATGTTATTGCGTCCTCCAAAGAACTGACACAAAGGCTACTCACCATCGCCACTGGGAAACCATGAAAACAAAGGCTAGATAAACAGAAAACCTCAAGAAGCCACACGAGATCGACAATTTAGCGCAACGCTACGCACTGTGTCTGCAAGAAAGCGATTTGTCGAAAGACTAACGCTGCTTATTCATGTCTGGATGTCAACCCGCTAAACTCCACATCTCATCAATGATAATCTGCTAAATTATTGCTATATGTGTAGACATATTGAAGAATTGTGTTCAGGGAACAGAATTAAACCTTCCGTGGAAAGTTAAATATTCTTTCCTGAAGAAACTGGTTGATGGATCAGAAAACCAGCTCCTTCAGGGAAGGATATTTAACTTTCCACGGAAGATTGAATATTGTTTCTTGAATAAAATTCTTCAATATGTCCACACATACAGCGATAATTTCGCAGATTATCATTGATGAGGTATCAGATGTTTGAATCATTTCCAGGAAGCATTCTGCACTAAAATTATTTCCCAGGGGGTCGCCTGAGGAATAATCTTTTCACGATCTGCCTATTTCAATCCACTGCTGGATGTAGGCTTTTCCCATATTGAACCATTTCTTTCTGCTAATAGCTTCTCTCATCCAAAGAAGACCCGCTGATTTTTTAATATCGTCTCTCCACCTTGTGTTTGGCCTGCCGATACTCTTATGCCCCACTCTTGGCCTCCATTCCATGAGCCTCTTGGTCCACCGATTGTCATTTCTTCGAGCTACGTGACCTGCCCATGACCACTTTAGTTGAGCTGCCCTCTCCATGACATCTGTCAGCTTGGTTTGTTCTCTTATCCAAGTATTTCTTATGCGATCTGATAGTTTAATATTTAATATTATTCTCTCGTGGACTCTTTGGGTTTTCGTCAATTTTTGGGCCAACTTCTTAGTAAGACACCATGTTTCGGCTCCATATGTAAGCACAGGAAGAATGAATTGGTTGTAGAGGTTTTTCTTGAGGTTGTGGGGTATGTCTGATGTCAGGACATGTTTTAATTTGCCAAATGCCGCCCACGAAAGGGACACTCTTCGTGTAATCTCGTCAGTCATGTTGTCTTTTTTAGTAGTTAGTTTTTGTCCCAGGTATATGTAGTTTTCGACATTCTCTAGTTGTTGACCTTCTACGTGGATTACGGGGTTATTGTTTGTGTTAGTCATTATCTTCGTCTTGCTGATGTTCATTTAAAGGCCAACATTTTTTGAATGGTTGTTCAAGTCTAGGATCATATCTTATAACTCTTGGACGTTACTACTTATTAGTACAATATCGTCGGCAGAGCGTAGATGATGTAGAAGCTCGCCATCAATGTCGATTCCTTTCTTTTGCCAAATCATTTCTCTAAAGATTTCAATAATCTTTAGAGAAATCTTTTATCAATCAAAATTTGTTTTGTTGACTCGTCAGAAAAACACACTTGTGCAGAAGAAAATCGATTAAGATTCATCACGCTATTCAAAAAATTATATTTACACGATCCAAATCTGCAAGTCATAGTCGGTGTTGTCTAACCTATACTGAAAGTGAGCAAATTCGAGGTTATCACGTCGAACCATTGACGACATTATGAACCACTGTTATTGAGAAACGTTGCTTACCTTTCGACTTTTTAGGCAATAAAAAAGGCAAACTAACAAAATGACGCGTGTTTCAAGTGTTGCCACTTATCTTAACAAAAACAATAGTAGTAGCGATATCAAACAATACAAGATTATTAAAGTAAAATCAGCTTTTTAGCAGAATTTAATTTAGTAGTTGATTTCAGTACTTCATCAACACAATAATACAAAATGACAAAAAGAAATGAAAAAGTACAAATACAAATACGCTTGTCAGCATGACATATGACATAATTGAATTAAACTATGTACATATTGTCCATTATGGAAGGCAATTGGGTTAATTCTTGACATGTGACATATGACAATTTCGGTTTTTTATCAGGCGCAAGAACAAGTAATCGGAAGATTTGCTGACACGTGATCAAACCACGTAGAACTAACCATGAGTAAAATATAAATTGATTCACAATGTTCCCTAGCCTAATTGCAACACAGCTTCATTTATAATAATACACAAACAAAGAATATGATACCTAAAACCTAAAAAAAATATTTTCTGATAGCTTAAACCTCTACTAAAATAAAGTAATACTTGTTTACTATTGATAAAATGAACCATTTTCGACAAAAAAAATAAACGAAAAAGTGTTTCACTTTTAATAAACGGTTAAAAGCAAAAATCGAGTCAGTAACCTTAAGACCTAATTCAAAACAATTAATCAACAACTTCATAAATAGGTTCAACATGGGCTCCGATAACTCCAATACTCTCGCGGGCACTACGGATAGAGGACTGCTGTACCCGCCACCATAACCCCGCATTGTTTCTTAGCTCATCACAATGAAACGTTATTCTCCGTAGAAGCTCCTCCACATTATTGACCGGCGTGGAATATACCAAGGTTTTGAGGTGTCCCCATAGGTAAAAATCAATCGGAGTCAGGTCGGGAGATCTAGGAGGCCAGGCAATAGCTCCACCCATATTGTGTAAGTTTGTAATATAATTTTTTGTAGAACCTGCTTCATATGTGGAGAGAATAGTGCTAGTGAAATTTTTATTATTTCGTTACTGATCCACTAGTCAATTTGAGCACTGCCTTCTACGAGGAAAGTCTTCAGGAATCAGCTGGTGCGTTTTTTGCAAATAATACGTGCATAAGAGCTGATCTCGAAGAACTTCATGTACTATTGTTTTCGACGTATTAAATTGTGCGGATGGTCATCTACAACATTCAAAATGTTTTCCTCCAATAACACTGTACGTCATGTTCTTTTCACACCAGCATCAGTACTTTTTTCTCAAACTTCCTAAAGTTATGAACAAAGTCAATAATGTGTCAATATTGCCTTATTAACTAAAATAATCCACCTTTCCTCTTTAGACATTGGTCGACTCGTTGAAATGTCGTCTGATTGGGTTAGAAAGTACGATTAGGTTAGATTTCAAGCTTCTAAAGCATTGCAAGAGGCAATACCATACATAGATGCATATCTGTATAATTAATAAAAATGTATTTCATATTTCGAATAAGTTCACAATAAAATTTACCACGAAATCCGAATATCAGTAAATTAATAGGTATTGATTAATATCAATCAATGTATCAGCGATGCGACATTATGATAATTTCCAAAATGCACTGACTTGATTTTTGTATTCAATAGTTTATTGAAAGTGAAACATTTTTTCGTTTATTTTTCTTCTCGAATGGTTCATTTTATCTATAGTAAACAAGTATTACTAATTTTTAGTTGAGGTTAAAGCTATCAGAAAACATTTTTATTAGGTCTTTATCATACAGGGTGTTAAAAGAAAAAGCGTTACAGTGTTACACTTAGTCCGCCCCTGGTAAACCAAAGGAGCTAAAATTATTGCAAGGGCACTGTTTTTAAGGGGTCCTCACTACTGGACATCATTCTTAATTTTCATTTAATCACGTAAAGTACTTTAAAAACTATTCAAGAAAAACCGATTTCCAGGGGCGTTCTTTGGATGCTCATATTTCCGTAGGGAGGGTCTATGGCAAAAAAAAAATTTAGAAACTTGTCACGTGCTTTCTTCATGTTCTATCTGAATCCGAGAGATTTCCCACATTTTCCTGGACACCCTGTATATTGAAGCATTGCTTAACGCATGAAACATAATGACTGAATGATTAAGCAAATCAAAGTTTTCCCCAAAATATATTACAATACTCGATATTTGTTTCAGATTATCAGCCCATTATCAGCAGTAATACAATACTGTGAAACAAAATGAGTGGTTTTACTACCTAACTAACATCATTCACAACCGGAAATAAACCAAAATCTGTTTTCACATCACAAATTAGCTAATTGTTCCTACGAGCGGATGTGATTTCCATCATCTGTAAAAGATCCATCTTCCTCCGTTTATTAACTGGGTGTACAAGTTCAATTCTTTCGAAATCAAGAAAATCATTCTTATTTATACAATGTCATAAAAACCAGTAGAATTTTTGTTTTGAATAATGGATCTGATATGATCTTTAAATCTCCTCTCGATCCATGTTCCGGTTTGGCATATATAAAAAGTCTCGCATTCACTGCAATGTATTTTATATACTCCTCCGTTATCCAATAATTTCATTATATCTTTATTATTATCTAACAATAAACTCTAGTTGTTTCCATTAGGACTGATGGTGTTTTCTCATTTTATATAGTATACTATTTTATTTAATGAAAATGCGAAATGCACTCCTTAACCTGTGTAATTGATCTTTGAGATTAATTACTGAAATACAAACTGTTTTGAGTAGTTTTTTGAATTTGGGAGGCTTTTACTTGGTAAAATTCCATTATCAATAATAAAAACAAGTACTGTGTTTTAAGGAATTTTACTTAATAATTGCAATTCGTAACGCGTTTCACTACACCGTAGCTTCTTCAGACGAATGATTATGCAGAATAATGTAAATGAGAATATAACTATAAATGTTCTTGAGTAATTAAAAGCTTATTGGTCACCTCCTCCTAAGTGGTTATTTATGACAGGTATATCCAATAAAATTAAGGAATAGATTGCTCCCCGAAAAGATTCAATAGAGGTGAAGGGCTTAAATCGACTTGTTCATTGATGAGTCTACCTGAGTGTTTGTATTTATTTATTTCTAAAGTTTCCCAAAGATCTACCTTCCAATATTTATTATCTGTATGCAAAATTTCAAACTGTGGGTCGAAAGAATGATTATTTTCTAAGAGATGATTCGCGTAATTTGAATCTGATTTTTATTTGAAAACTGCGTTTATGTTCCGATATTCTAATATTAAAATTTCTATGTGTTCTACCAATGTAGAAATTATCACAGTCATTGCAATTCAATCTATAAACACCTGATTTATTGTTTTTAACTGGTTTGGTTTTATTATTTTTATATATTTGCCTAAATTATTATTAGTTTGGAAAGCTATGTTGAAATTATTGCTACTTAAGAATGATTTCAGTTTCTCACTTGTAATGCCAACGTAGGTTAAGGTGTTGAATTTTTGTTTCAATTTATCGACAGGGTAAACTTCATTCAATGCGAATCTACTTTGTTTTTATTTAAAATATTATTTATTAGTTTGGGATTGTAACCATTATTTTTGGCTATTTGTTTAATCAAATTTAGTTCTTTGTTGAAATTTTCTGGTGATAGCGGGATGTTAATCAATCTATGAATAAAACTATTGAATGCTGACATTTTATGTTGATATGGATGACACGACGAGTTATGTATTATAATATCTGTATGTGACGGCTTATGGTAAATTGCGAAAACATGTTTTCCATTTTCATTCGAAATTGTTACGTCTAAGAAATTTATCGAATTATTGCTTTCTATTTCGGTTGTGAATGCAATTTTGGATGTAATGAATTTATATGATTTTCGAAAATTTTTAACTGTCTATCTGTTCCTGTGAAGCAAATAATGATATCGTCTACATAGCGATACCAGTATAAACAATATTTACTGAGTGGATGATTATGAATTACTTTTTCTAAGTTATTCATGAAAATTTCTGCTAACAAAGGACTCAACGGATTGCCCATAATCAAGCCGTCTTCAATAGTATAATATTTGTAATTGAAATGGAAATAATTTTGATCTAAACAAATTTTAATAATGAAAGAATATCTGATTTTTGATATTTTAGACTCTGAATCCAGATACGATGCCAAAATTTTAATTCATAAAAGTTTCAGCAACAACAGAAAAAGTTGAATTCACTTAAATTCAAAATTTCTCCACCCAAACCTTCAACTGATAAATTTTCAGACCATAAATTTTTGAAAGATTCACTAATTTAACTGATACCGATTTTACACAACCACAAAAGATCTATTAGAAAAGGATTCAAACATAATTTACATCCAAAACATAATAAAACTAATTTTGAACAGTTAGGCATAGACTCCGAAATTATTCTCAAAAACTCCAATGATAATATTTTAGCCAAACATCAAACAGCAAAAATCATCAAAGAAGACTTTTCGAAATTATCACCTCATTGCAATTCCGATTATAAGATAATAAGAACAATTCGTGAAAATAGTACCAAGAACGATTTAGTATTCACTAAAGCAGATAAAGGTAACACCGTCATTGCGATTAGTAAAACCGATTATATTTCTAAAACTGAAGAATTCTTAACAGCCGGAAACTATATAACATCAACTAAGGATCCTACCGCAAAATTTCAGAAAGTTGTTAAAAACATAATTTCGACAGCAAAATCATTAATTACAGACCAAGAAAATATAAATTCATTAACTCCAATCCACAATCCCCGAATTATATTCGTTGATAAAACTTCATAAACCTAATTACCCTATTAGACCTGTTGTTTCTTATGTAACGGCACCTTCGTTCAAACTTTCAAAATTCCTCAACGACTTGCTAATAAAACATTGCAATTTTAAATCTGAATTTTCGGTCAAAAATTCATACGAACTTATTGCCAATATCAAAGATACCACTATACCACCTAATTCCAAACTTATTTCTTTCGATGTTAAGAATCTATTTCCCAACATTCCTCCAAAAGATACGTATTACTTAGTTGAAGAATTATTAGAAAGGAATCATGTCAATACTATCATTAAATCAGATATTCTTTCATTATTAAAAATTTGTTTAGATCAAAATAATTTCCATTTCAATTACAAATATTATACTATTGAAGACGGCTTGATTATGGGCAATCCGTTGAGTCCTTTGTTAGCAGAAATTTTCATGAATAACTTAGAAAAGTAATTCATAATCATCCACTCAGTAAATATTGTTTATACTGGTATCGCTATGTAGACGATATCATTATTTGCTTCACAGGAACAGATAGACAGTTGAAAATTTTCGAAAATCATATAAATTCATTACATCCAAAATTGCATTCACAACCGAAATAGAAAGCAATAATTCGATAAATTTCTTAGACGTAACAATTTCGAATGAAAATGGAAAACATGTTTTCGCAATTTACCATAAGCCGTCACATACAGATATTATAATACATAACTCGTCGTGTCATCCATATCAACATAAAATGTCAGCATTCAATAGTTTTATTCATAGATTGATTAACATCCCGCTATCACCAGAAAATTTCAACAAAGAACTAAATTTGATTAAACAAATAGCCAAAAATAATGGTTACAATCCCAAACTAATAAATAATATTTTAAATAAAAAACAAAGTAGATTCGCATTGAATGAAGTTTACCCTGTCGATAAATTGAAACAAAATTCAACACCTTACCTACGTTGGCATTACAAGTGAGAAACTGAAATCATTCTTAAGTAGCAATAATTTCAACATAGCTTATCAAACTAATAATAATTTAGGCAAATATATAAAAATAATAAAACCAAACCAGTTAAAAACAATAAATCAGGTGTTTATAGATTGAATTGCAATGACTGTGATAATTTCTACATTGGTAGAACACATAGAAATTTTAATATTAGAATATCGGAACATAAACGCAGTTTTTCAAATAAAAATCAGATTCAAATTACGCGAATCATCTCTTAGAAAATAATCATTCTTTCGACCCACAGTTTGAAATTTTGCATACAGATAATAAATATTGGAAGGTAGATCTTTGGGAAACTTTAGAAATAAATAAATACAAACACTCAGGTAGACTCATCAATGAACAAGTCGATTTAAGCCCTTCACCTCTATTGAATCTTTTCGGGAGCAATCTATTCCTTAATTTTATTGGATATACCTGTCATAAATAACCACTTAGGAGGAGGTGACCAATAAGCTTTTAATTACTCAAGAACATTTATAGTTATATTCTCATTTACATTATTCTGCATAATCATTCGTCTGAAGAAGCTACGGTGTAGTGAAACGCGTTACGAATTGCAATTATTAAGTAAAATTCCTTAAAACACAGTACTTGTTTTTTATTATTGTTTTGAGTAGCTTGATACCTTTTCCTTGGTTTGCACAAAATAAGTTTCACATGTCAAATGTTTTTCATTACTAACACTTTTCTATATTTTCAAAATCTGAAATACGTGATAATCCGAATATCGTAGATATGTCTTGCCGATTCAAAATCTTTATTTAAATAGGTTCTTTAATTGGGGGTAGAGTTTATCGAATCTACGGGATGAATACTAAATGTTTGCAGTTACATCACGAAAAATCATGAACATTCTACATGAAAAAATGTTTCTTATTTCATTTGAGTTTTTGTTAGTCTTCCAATTTTTTAATAGTTATTTAGCTATTTGTAACGGAAACAAATCTAACGAATCAAGAACGATGAAACAAATCCAACTTTGTATTATATACATAGATGAGCACGGCCTGTAATAATGTAGTTACGAAATTATTGGTTGCTATTACATTGTAGTATTTTGGTACTAATTTATGTCACACGCTGTTTGGATGAAGAAAAGATGCTGAGAAAGCTTGAGGCGGAAATACTACTATATCACAATTGCAATGGAAATCAGTCAGAGGTTTATTGACATCTCTAGAGTCATTGCTGTTGAAGTGTATTAGGAGGGCGTTTTGGGTGGCCAAGGATTACGAATACATCCCTCATTTAGCCAGGCTGTTCTTTACACTTGTAACCACTAGATCACCCATCAGCTATGTACAGCCGTTTGAGCAGACGAAAAACCGAGGTCCCGAAATTTTCAACCATAAAGTTTCATAAAAAGATCATCGTTTGACGATTTTTTTTCTTCATCCGCAGAATATTTTTGTTTTTCCTTAAAAAATAAATAAATTCGAAAATACACAAATATTAAAATGGATGTGGAACACATGCGTCTGTTGAATCATTCCGAATATGTGTATGTATGCATAGTTACTAGTTACTTCCTATAAATTTATAGCTGTTAGAAAACTCTATCGATACATTTTCCATTTTATATCAATCGGTGCATCAATTTCTCAAAAAACTATCGGAAATAAACGGTTTTCGTTTTCAAACCAAAGAAGTAGGTTTTTCGGAACGAAGAGAACTCGAAAATATTCTCTATATATCAGTTTTTCAATTTTTTGAATTGTGGAGGCCGTAACTTGATGTAGATCCATGATATAAATGAGATAAAAAACACAAGGTTTTACTTTAATCTACACTTTTTTTGAAAAAATTCGACGACGTTTCGCTGACACAACAGCTTTATCAAGAATGACAAACAGAATGAAGAGTATGGTATTATAAACAAATCGTAGAACAAGTCGTATGAATAACAGGAAAATCCACACCGAGCCATTGTACAGTTAGTATGAAAGGTAATAAAAACTAATTAAACAAGTTAAGTAGGGGTGAATAATTCACATCTACCTGCTCATTCAAAAGCTTGTCCGAATGTTTGTATCTATTCATTTCTAATGCTTCTAGGAGATTTAATTTTAAACTTTTGATTTTATATGTAATATGTGAAAGTTTTATTGAATGAATGGTTTCCTTTTATTAAGTGGTTTGAATAATTTGAATCAGATTTATTTTCATCGAAGCTACGTTTATGTTCAGATGTTCTTATGCCAAAACTCCTATAGGTCCTACCGATATAAATTTTATCACAAGAACCGCAATTGAGTTTATAGATTCCTGATTTACTTGATTTTTCAACACGAGATTTATTATTTTTAATATGTTTACCTAAGTCATTAGAAGTTTTGAAAGTTATATTAAGATTTTGTTCGACGAGAAAGGATTCAATATGAAAATGGTTTGATCATGGAAAATCCTTTGAGTCCAATTTTAGCAGAGATTTTTATGAATAATATTGAACAGAAAATTCATACACATCCACTCATTTCCAAATTTCTTTATTGGTATAGATATGTTGACGACATCTTAGTATGTTTCATTGGAACTACTCGTCAATTAGACTTATTTCTTAATTTCATTAATTCCATCCATTTGAACATTAAATTCTCGATAGAAATTGAACAGAACGATTCCATTAATTTTTGGACTTGAAAATCACAAAACGAAATAATAATCATGTTTTTGGGTCTTTCGTAAACCAACACATACTGATACAATTAAACATAACTACTCATTACATCCAATTCAACAAAAGTTGCAGCTTTAAACAGCATGGTACATTGGTTACTCAATTTACCTTTATCAATAGAAGATTATAATTAAGAGTTAAACATCATCAAACAGATAGCCATTAATAATTCATATAATCCGGATATGATAGATCTAATCATTCGTAAAAACTGTATCAGAAAGCAATAAATGAAGTATATCCAATTCATAAAGACTATAAAATATTCAACAGTTTGAAATTCTGCGGTTCTGCAAGTACGAATATTAAATACTTTCTCGTCAAACAAAATCTCAATATAACTTTCAAAACTTCTAATGACTTAGGAAAACATATTAAAAAAATAAATCTCGTGTTGAAAAATCGAGTAAATCAGGAATCTATAAACTCAATTGCGGTTCTTGTGATAAAATTTATATTGGTAGGACCTATAGGAGTTTTGGCATAAGAACATCTGAACATAAACGTAGCTTCGATAAAAATAAATCTGATTCAAATTATTCAAACCACCTAATAAAAGAAAACCATTCATTCAATAAAAACTTTAACATATTACATATAAAATCAAAAGTTTAAAATTAGATCTCCTAGAAGCATTAGAAATAAATAGATACAAACATTCGGAGAAGACTTTGAATGAGCAGGTAGATGTGAATTATTCACCCCTGCTTAACTTGTTTAATTAGTTTTTAATTACCTGCCATACAAACTGTACAATGGCTCGGTGTGGGTTTTTCCTGTTATTCATCCAACTTGTTATACGATTTGTTTATAATACCATACTCTTCATTCTGTTGGTCATTCTTGATAAAGCTGCTGTGTCAGCGAAACGCCGTCGAATTTTTTCAAATAAAGTGTAGATTAAAGTTAAACCTTGTGTTTTTTATCTCATTTTTCAATTTTATTAATTTCGAGTGTCAAAATATTCAATTTAATTTTCTTTAAATAATTGTTATTCAACTTGCTTTTCTCATTAATTCGTCTCAAATTAGTGTAGGAATGCCAGCAATTCATTGAAGTAACAACCAACATCCATTATCGAGAAAGAAAAGTCAAAAGAAATATCAAAGTAAAGCGAATTGATCATCTCAAATTAATTTTCAGTCGCTCAAATTTAATAAAATTGATTCAGTTTTTTTACCATGGTAGTACAATTCTCTGAGAAAAATATGATTTTGTATTTGTTTTCCGAGACTAGTCAGGATATAACTGTTGATTTTCGAAATCATCTATTTTTCGGAAAATTGATATATAGGGTATAGAGTAGATTAACCTTCTCCTGGTGGGTTTTGTTTGCTAAATGAGGATTATTCGTCGAATTACTTTTTTCCTAGAGCCCCGAAATATAGTTACTTAATAGGGGAACATAAATTGATGTTTTCAATTTTTTTTCACGAAAGAAAAGAGCGAGCTGCTTCAAATTCAAGTAACGATGATTTCTACTAAAAGTATTAGTAGTATTAGTATTAATAAATGCTCGACGCGTTTCGATACACAGTATCTTTGTCAAGAGCAAATAGATACTACAAAAATATCTTACTAACATATACTTATTAGACTAAAGAGGCAATCCATTCAGAGTTATCTGTATTTGAACTAGAGTAAGAAAACAAGTTCAATAAGGGTGAGTTATATATGTCTAACTGATAATTAAGAATTTCTGGTGAAGAAGAGGAAGAAATTTCAATGTTAGAATTTCAGAACATAAATGTAGTTTCATCAATGGGAAAATCGATTCGAATTATTCAAATCATCTACGGTCAAATAGTAATTTTTCAATTCAGATTTTAAAATACTACATTCTGAGAATGAAGGTATAAAACTTAACGTTCTGGAAGTACTTGAGATCAATAGATTTAGGTTTTCACCAGAAATTCTTAAGATATATATATATATATATATATATATATATATATATATATATATATATATATATATATATATCTCTTGTTCTCTTGAAACGAGAGGGTTTACAAAATTTGAATAATTGTATTCACAATAAATGCTTATATCTATAATACTATATTGTATATGATTCAATAAACGAGTGGAAAAACCTGAGGAAAAAACTCGTTTTCCTGTCGCTATTGCACTAGCAATAGCTTGTTTGTTTATGTTGTGTTAGTGTCGTGTGTACAAAAAGAGTACCGAAGATTTTTCTGATTAGCCGCTTCATTCTCTCTTGCATTCCATGATTTCCAAACGAAGGCAAGGGTGAGAAAAAGGGGGTTTGGGACAGGAATCTGTAACAATGGAAAAAGAAAACCAGCAGAAAAATATTTCAACAATCATACTTCTTATATGTCTAGACAAATCTGAGAAAAGATTTCACATAGCAATCAAGATCATGAAAAGGACTAAGCAGATAATAAAAAAAATACATAACCTGCGATATTTCCTCAAATTCCATCTCTGTTTGACCTAGAGGGCCCCGATGGCCAGGTTCAGTCTTCCAACTGATGCCGATTACGATCTATAGATGTTTTAGAATCATTATGGACCCAATAATCTGGGTAGACATCAGTTAGATATAAATAACTCGCCCTTATTGAACTTGTTTCCTAAACGCTAGTTCAAATACCGATAACTCTGAGTGGATTGCTTCTTAGTCTATATAAGTATATGTTAGTAAGTTATTTTTGTAGTATCCATTCGCTCTTGACAAAGATACTGTGTGTCGAAACGCGTCGAGCATTATTAATATATTTTAGTAGAAAACATCGTTTACTTGAATTTAAAAATGAATTTCTATGATGCAAAACCCTCGTCAATTGATCTTTAAATTCTGGCTGAATCTTCAGTTTAATAAATGCTTTCGTATCATTGTTTCCAAATACATTCTCTTTTTCTAAAATGAGTGGAACTGGCTATCTTCCTGATTTTTTCATTAAAAAATTTTGTAGAGAATATAATTCGACGATAAAATCTTTATTTAATAAACCATTTTGTCCATTGAGTTTTCCTTTATCAATGCATCTTTCTTCGGGAAACACATATATTCTGTAAGCACCTGCAATAGGCATTTCAAGAAACTTGGAATCAGAAAAATTCAAGTAGGCTGCAGTCATTTATTTCTATTGTCAAGTATTGTTACTTTTCCTGGTCTTTGATAACTTCGGTAACCTTCAAAAAGTCACCAGATATCAAACTACTAAGGGATTTTTGGATGAAAACTGGCTCGGCTCAAAGAAGTTATATTTTCAACATGACGACCCGATCCCGCACTTGACAAGAAATGTCTCAGAACTTTTCAACCATTCTTTTGGTGAGACGATTCAACCCTGCTAGTTTTTCCTCTGGAGCTATGTCAATGATATATTATCTATAAAATCCATAATGATATAGGAGAGTTAAAAAAATCCTTAGAAATTGTTTAGTTTCAGTGACCAATTCAAATTCAAAACGCATGCTGAAATACTTCTGGACATTGCGATTCATGCATTTTGAAAAGTGAAAATATTTTCGACCATTTGAAATAGCTTTTATGTTTTTCCATCTCTCAATATTTCATTTTTGATTCATTTCCTTACTCATCACAACCAACTAATTTTCGTTCATTGTTGTTGATATTGAATTGAAAACATTTTGGGATGTTCCTGGTGAATTTGTACCAGCAAACTACACGAAACCACAAGACATTAAAATAATTTTCATTTCTAGAAAAATCCACTTTTTTTAGGAAATCTGTCAGGCATGTAATATATATTTGCATAGAGAAGAAAATACTTTTCCTATATAATATAATTTCACCTATAGTTTACAAATGAAGGGCGTAGGAGAAGACGACGCAAGGGCAATCCACGGGCAAAAATGATATTATAGTGGCCATCTAGTTAGAACATCTACAATCGTACCTTTTCGTTCTGGGGAAAAGAGCGATAAGTGCAGAGAAAATATAGAATGAAGATTTCGCGTACCGGGGAAGAACAGGCAATGTCAGTCCTGGTCATGAAAAGAAGGCACAATGTCAAATTCCGTTCCCTCCAATTTCTTATGCTTATCGTGTTTTCTTGTGTTATTGAAGTGAATCGCATTTATTAAGATAACTAATTATTTTGAATAACTATGCTATACGATGGAAGGTTTCGATGTATATAGTAAGAAAACGAGCCGTGATGAGGGAGAAAATGTGGAATATTCAACAAAAAAATGTACTGGCTGTATGACCGAAGTGCTTAGAAAGATCAGTGGGCATACCACTGGAGCAGACTGTAAGAATGGACGAATCCGTTATTTTGATGTAGTTCCTCTGAAAGCTAGACTGTCTATAATCCGCCAGTTCGAATCAGAACAAAATGTATACCTTTGTAGTTCAATATCCGTACTACCTATCAAACAACGCTGGTCTTGCCAAGACGTATTGACTAACCCTAAGAAACTGCATAATTCTACTTGTTCATACCGGGTGCGATTCAAAAGAGACAACGCAGTGGCAGAGGTTTCAGTATGTTCTAAAGCTCTTCTGTTACTTCATGGGATAGGGAGGAAGAAGTGGGAGATTCTCCAACGATCAAAGAAGTTGACTGGAGCAGCGCCGAAAAGTTTAAAGGGGAAGCATATAAATCACCAACAAAACTGTCTCAAGAGACAAGGGGTGCTGTAATTGAGCTTATTTCTTTATTTAAAGGGAGAGCATCGCATCATAGTTTGAAGGATTCCTATAAATTATACTTATCTAAATACCCGAACATGAAAAAAGATCAATTATATCTACAAAAAAATCCTGTGTCATATAATAGTTACAGATCAATGTTCGAAACAGATTTCAACATTTTTCTTTCTATAAACAGTTTCAGTTGAAAACTGAAACTTTTTATAGAAAGACAACTCAAGATGCAATACAAATATGACATTAATTCAGAAGCTGACTGCATGGACCACCGAAAAAAATTATCTGTTTCCAATATAAGTAGTAATGACGTGTATTACAAAAGACAGCTGTATGTGTATACTTTCAATGTTTACGTCCTCGCCTCCAACGAAAGTGTTTTCTATACAATCCCCTCAGTCAGTTGGCGGAAAAGAAGCAGATCAATGTTATACCATTTCATCCATAATTATGTGGATCATAAAGTTGTTCAAATTTAGAGAAGATTGAAAACTGTTCATATTGTTTTTCCAATGAAAGGGCACATGTACATGGAAACTGACAAAAATATGGAAATAATCAACCTAAAGGTGAGAGTGGAAATGCCAATCGAATGGGCTGAAGTTTTTCGACACTCGCGAAAAAACCCTTTCGTTACGAAGTGGTTGAGGGTAATCAAGAGTTGTTCAGCGATTGGACGTAATATTTCGAACCAAAGTTTGTGAAGAAAACCAAACCCGTTCCATTAAAGTTCTGAACGTTGATCAACAGAAACTCTTCCTCATTTTTCTCCGTTTCACTTACTACAGGGCCCACTTTTCTGATAGGGTCAGTCCTAAATAAGAAGGGACACCAGTGACTTCAATGACTGACAGGCCTCCACATCCTTCCTACAACAATTTTATACCCATTTGGAAGGAAACATATGAGGATATAGATGATTTGAGTAAATTTTGTTGGAATGAGATTCAAAAATATTTTGAGTAGTTTACTTTTAAAGTGAGA
Source organism: Cryptolaemus montrouzieri (assembly GCA_013387265.2). Lineage (NCBI taxonomy): Eukaryota > Metazoa > Arthropoda > Insecta > Coleoptera > Coccinellidae > Cryptolaemus > Cryptolaemus montrouzieri. Next base: position 51,207,821 of record JABFTP020000001.1, on the reverse strand, counting down.
CCCTCATTTTTTCCTATGTTTTTGTGTGCAAGTATTCATTACTCCCTTTCTTATAGCTCAACTTTCAAATAAGCAATGTTTTCAGAAGAACTGTATTGACATTCCCCTTTCATTCTCACAACAAAATAACTTTGAATTCATTTTATAATATTGTGCAGCTTTTACCTGGAAAATCAGATTTCTGAATTGTGTGCATAAAGTTAGATAGTTAAACATTATTTTGTGATGATTCAGAGGTCTTACAATAGTACTAACCCTTTTTATAGACAAATTCGATAAGAAAATGAGATTTCTGAAAAATTTGCTTAAATGTGCGCCTGCGTCCTCTGTGCCCTTCAAGTAGATATTATACTTCGAAAACTATTCAACAAAAAGTGATTTGTTTTATACGTTCCTGCATTCTACTCAAAATAGTTCCCTGAATGTTGAGATGGTTCTCACCTAACTTTGATAGCAACCGATATATTGGTGTATGCCAAAATTCCGGAAAGTCAAGAAATCCGGAATAACTCAAAAAAAAAACCAGCAATCAGTTTTCACCAATAAATTTTCCTTAAAATTGGAGGTCGGTGATTTCTCTATTTGAATATTTCGCACAGCTGACGGACATACAATATAGAAAATGTGACACCCTATATAGCATTTTCTGCCTTGCATCTTGCAATATCATTCGTTTCTTGGCATCAATAGATCACGCAGAAATAGTCGACAAGTCAGCTAACTGCATGGACCACCGAAAAAATTATCTGTTTCCAATATAAGTAGTAATGACGTGTATTACAAAAGACAGCTCTATGTGTATACTTTCAATGTTCACGTCCTCGCCTCCAACAAAAGTGTTTGCTATACAATCCCCTCCGTCTGTTGGGGAAAAGAAGCAGATCCATGTTACACCATTTCATCCATAATTATGTGGATCATAAAGTTGTTCATATTTAGAAAAGATTGAAAACTGTTCATATAGTTTTTCCAATGAAAGGGCACTGGTACATGGAAACTGACAAAAATATGGAAATAATCAACCTAAAGGTGAGAGTGGAAATGCCAACCGAATGGGCTGAAGTTTTTCGAAACTAGCGAAAAACCCTTTCCTTACGAAGTGGACGAGGGTAATCAAGAGTTGTTCAGCGGTTGGACGTAATATTTCGAACCAAAATTTGTGAAAAACCAAATCCGTCCCATTAAAGTTCTGAAGGTTGATCAAGAGAAACTCTTCCTCATTTTTCTCCGTTTCACTTACTACAGGGCCCACTTTTCTGATAGGTTCAGTCCTAAATAAGAAGGACACCAGTGACTTCAATGACTGACAGGCCTCCACATCCTTCCTATAACGATTTTATACCCATTTGGAAGGAAACATATGAAGATATAAATGCTTTGAGTAAATTTTGTTGAATGAGGTTCAAAAATATTTTGAGTAGTTTACTTTTAAAGTGAGACCCTCATTTCTTCCTATGTTTTTGTGTGCAAGTATTCATTACTCCCTTTCTTATAGCTCAACTTTCAAATAAGCAATGTTTTCAGAAGAACTGTATTGACATTCCCCTTTCATTCTCACAACAAAATAACTTTGAATACATTTTATAATATTGTGCAGCTTTTACCTGGAAAATCAGATTTCTGAATTGTGTGCATAAAGTTAGATAGTTAAACATTATTTTGTGATGATTCAGAGGTCTTACAATAGTACTAACCCTTTTTATAGGCAAATTCGATAAGAAAATGAGATTTCTGAAAAATTTGCTTGAATGTGCGCCTGCGTCCTCTGTGCCCTTCGAGTAGATATTATACTTCGAAAACTATTCAACAAAATGTAATTTGTTTTATACGTTCCTGCATTCTACTAAAAATAGTTCCCCTGATTGTCGAGATGGTTCTCACCTAACTTTGATAGCAACCGATATATTGGTGTATGCCAAAATCCCGGAAAGTCAAGAAATCCGGAATAACTCCAAAAAAAAAAGAAACCAGCAATCAGTTTTCACCAATAAATTTTCCTTAAAATTGGAGGTCGGTGATTTCTCTATTTGAATATTTCGCACAGCTGACGGACATAAAATATAGAAAATGTGACACCCTATATAGCATTTTCTGTCTTGCATCTTGCAATATCATTCGTTTCTTGGCATCAATAGATCACGCAGAAGTAGTCGACAAGTCAGCGCCTTATTTCATGGTCCGTTAAATCTTTTTGGTGGTGCTATTATTTCTTGAGGAGGTTTTCAAACATGTGGACCACAAACACTCCTAATTCCAAGCATCCCCAATTTTTTATGCTCAGTTTATTCATTGATACATAGAGTAACAATCGATTCTATTAATCAATTGATATTCGTTCTTAAAACTCATTGTCTTGCATCGCATGTAAAGAATATTATATTTCCCAAGCCATTCTGAATGAAATAAACGAATGGATTGAATAAAATTTCAAACAAATATTTAATATTTCATTCTTATGCCTATAAATTCTATTGGTAAGGCAGGATCAATCTATTTCCGAGAATACACATTTTTTCCAAGCCATGTTCCTGAGGAAATATATCAGATATACGAGAATTTAGGATACGCCACAATTTTATTAAGTGAGGCCAAGGTGTCGGTGGCAACTTTCTTGTGTAAACTTGTATTAGAACAACTGTCGGGAAAGCCACTTCCGGAGTGAACAGTTATCCCACATGGCAGACAGGGGAAATTCGTTTACGCTACTTCTTTCGGTTCGGTCTAATTTAGCTCCGAAGAGAGTAGAGGAGCTAAATGAAGTTTAATGTAATTCGACCAAGTTTCCACTATTCACAACAGGTGCTCTTGTTGTTATGCTCAAACACCCCGACCCATAATGAAACAATCTACATTATATACTCCTCTCTTGTTCTTAAAAGAGCGCCTCGAGCACCTCGTTTGAGTCGTGCCAACTTCACAAAAACTGGAGAAAGTTTGAGTTATACAAGATGAGTTTATAAGCAAGTTGGTTTGTAGTGATCGCATATCATGAAGCAATATAAGATGAGTTGAAAACTTCCCTTGTCAATGTGTCGGAGAGAATTGGTTGAGATATTTTACAGTTTAGGTAAGTGGATAACTGCGAACAAAGAGCTTTATGAAAATATATGAAAGAGCCTTTAAACTTTTCGATTCTTAAGATGTATCAAAATTTAGGGTCTTGAAGCAATACACAGTGATATAATATTATACTTTCTCCAATGCGTCACTGAGAGCCATAGAATCTGAGCGTATTGAATGAATCAAGGTTGTGTTATTAGCTACTTGACAAATTGATCACACCAAAAACATAAAATGTACAAAAATGCAAGTCTCGCAATGAAAACACTCTGCCGTAAAAAGGTGTGAGATTTCATGTGAAACCAAGTCGATCATTTCAGTTAATATCCACACATTTGTATTTATATAGAAAAAAACATGACTTTTGGCTACCTTCACGAAGGATGAACATGATCAATACTTTTTTTTATGGTTTTCAAAATTGATGCATGTTACCAATCTAATGAGAAAATATTAATCGAGAAACACAACAGAACAGAGATTAAGCAGATAATTTTCTATTTCAAAAGAACTGAAAAATGGTTGAAAAATGTTTGACAGCATTTGATATGTGATTTTCCAATCATTGTACGATTTAATCTATGCTATTTTGAATTAAAGAAAGAAAACTAAAGTATTTAGGTTTTCACTATATTAACAAAACTATGACCGGTTTCACCACACTGTGGTGATAGATACAAACTAATGAACAGAGTTATTCCTTATATATTAGTCTTATTTCCTACTTAATATTACAATAGGTACAAGAGGTACGTTGAAAAACCCATCGGAGTTGCTTACTTTATGAATTGAAAAGATTTTGTAAAAGAGAAGGATTTAGATCTAATTGACTATTAAGTAACCTACCTGAATTCTTTTCTCTGTTGATCTCTAAAATTTCCAATAGATTGAGTTTTTGTCTGTTATTTTCATTGTGTAAAATTTTGAAATTATCATTAAAGTTATGGTTTTCTTCGAGTAAGTGATTAGAATAATGGAAATCTGATTTGTGATAATTAAAACTACGTTTGTGCTCGGATAATCTAACTTTGAAATTTCTGAAAGTTCTACCAATATAAATTTTATTGCAATTCCCGCAAGACAGTTTATAAACACCGAATTTATTACTTTTATCAATTTTAGATTTGCAGTTTTTGATATGTCGGCCTAAAGAATTATCAGTTCGGAATGCTATATTGAAATTATAATGCGAGAGGAATGATTTTAATTTTAGACTAGGATTATCAATATAAGTTAAGCTGTTGTATTTTGTGTTAGAACTTTTTATACTTGGAAATACTTCCTGGATTGCTATTTGTTCAAAGGTAATCCATTTGAAGTTGCTTCATAGATTGCATTTAGTAGAATTTGACATTTTAGATTCCGGAACAAGATTCAAAGTTCATTCATTAATTCACAAAAAGTATAAAATGCAGTTGCGAAAATTAAATAAATTATGGAGTAATAAACCTGGAACTTCAAAAATCAACTCCAAACTTTCCGATTACCAATTTTATGATAGGTTCAGTAATCTTTCACATGCTAATTTTTCCGAAGATGAAGTTTCACTTCTAGAAAAGGGTTTTAAACACAATTTAGAGTCAAATAATGCTCGTCTCCATTTCGATCTGCTAGGAATCGAAACCGAAATAGCCCTAAATTATTCACCACAAGCCAAACACCTAAAACACTCTTCAGCGTTACTACTTCAAAAAGACTTCAATAGTTTTCAACCTAAGAAATTCGAAAATGCAACTTTAAAGTCCATTAAATCTAAGTCCGCATCTGAAGATATCATAATCACCAAAGCAGACAAAGGTCATACAGTCATAGCCTTGAATAGAGTAGATGATTTATTGAAAACCCAAAATTTTTTTGAATCCGGTTGTTATGAAGAAATCGATAAAGATCCAACTAATAAATTTCAATCCATAGTAAAAAACGCTTTAGAGTATGCCAAGTATATAATACCCACCAACCAAAAATATAAACTTTTCATTGGCAACCCGCAATCACCAAAACTTTACTCCCTCGTCAAACTCCATAAAACAGGGTATCCCATTAGACCAGTAGTTTCATATTTTCAAGCTCCAGCTGCAAAACTTTCACGCTTTCTTTTAGACATCATTCAACAGTAAGCTAATTTTGAACCTAAATTCTCAATAAAAAACTCTTCAGTCCAAATAAATAAAATTCAACACACGATACTACCACCGAACGCTATACTTATGTCATGAGATGTAGTAAAACTCTTCCCTAGTGTTCCACCTAGTGATACAGTGAAACTCGTCAAGAACGCCCTTCAAATTAATAAAGTCAATCCGATAATTCAATCAGAAATCTTTCTCCTTTTAGAAATTTGTTTAGAACAAAATTATTTTTAATTTCAATGGAGTATTATATAATAGTAAAAAAGGTTTAATCATGGGTAATCCTCTGAGCCCTCTGCTCGCTGAAAATTTCATGGATAATATTGAAAAAACTATCCAAGAACATCCGTTATTCAAACACTTTATTTATTGGTTTAGATATGTCGACGATATCATTTGTTGTTTCACTGGCACAAACAGACAATCATTCAAAACATTCAGTAACAAAATTCACGATAATATTAAATTCATGTTAGAGATAGAAACAGAAAACTCCATTAACTTTCTGGATTTAACTATTACTAAAATTAACGGCAAACCTGATTTTTCTAGTTTTCATAAGCCATCGCATACAGATATTAATATTCACAGCTCATTTACACATCCTTATCCACATAAATTAGCAGCGTACAATAGTATGGTACATAGACTCATTAATATCCCAATGTCACAAAATAATTTCATAAAAGAGATAAATATAATGAAACAAATAGCAGTCAAAATCGGTTACAGTCCAACTATGATTGAGAACATGATTTCACGCAAAAAATTTCAAAGGCAATCCAGGAAGTATTTCCAAGTATAAAAAGTTCTAACACAAAATACAACAGCTTAACTTATATTGGTAATCCTTGTCTAAATTTAAAATCATTCCTCTCGCATTATAATTTCAATATAGCATTCCGAACTGATAATTCTTTAGGCCGACATATCCAAAACTGCAAATCTAAAATTGATAAAAGTTATAAATCCGGTGTTTATAGACTGTCTTGCGGGGATTGTAATAAAATTTATATTGGTAGAACTTTTAGAAATTTCAAAGTTAGATTATCCGAGCACAAACGTAATTTTAATTATCATACATCAGATTCCCATTATTCTAATCACTTGCTCGAAGAAAACCATAACTTTAATGATAATCTCAAAATTTCACACAATGAAAATAACAGAGAAAAACTCAATCTATTGGAAATTTTAGAGATCAACAAAGAAAAAATTCAGGTAGGTTTCTTAATAATCAATTAGATCTAAATCATTCTCCTTTACTCACTCTTTTCAATTCATAAAGTCAGCAACTCCGATGGGTTTTCCAACATACCTCTTGTACCTATTGTAATATTAAGTAGGAGTGAGCAAAATTACTTTGACTGAAATTTTGGACTTTTCATCACTCTGCCAAGCTATGCTAAGCTCCAAATTCTATCACGGTGAGATTTTTTGGAACAGGATAATTTCAACAAGTACTTGCACTTGAAATAGGTGTTCACAAATCTTTAGCATGTTTCATAACCGCCAATGCATGCTACCAATTGGCGGCTAAAGAGCTAAGGAACGAGAAGGAAAAACATCTACTAATTGAAGCCCGATTTTATACTATTCGTGCATTTCCCAAAGTATTAGCTGCTGTCGATTGTACCCATATTAAAATATGCTTTCCTGGAGGAGATAATGGGGGACACTTCAGAAATAGAAAAAGTTGTTTTTCTATTAATGTGCAAATGATCTGCGATGCTGATTTCAAAAAAAAATATTATTGCCCGATCGCCAGGATCTGTTCACGATAGTACGTACCGTTTTCGATGCTCTACTATTATGTGCTGCTTCAACTGCTGGTACTACGGCACTGATTATTTATTAACGCTCTGCCTGCTTACAGCAGTTTCTGCAGATAGAACGTACCAAATAGATCAATGAGGAATGCAATTCGACGTTGTTTTCATATATCACAGGGTGTTACATAATAGTAAGTCACAACTTGAGCGGGTGAATCGGCGTGCAATTTTAAGAAAAAAAGTTCATATAAACATAGGTCCGCAAAAGCTTCGTTACGGAGCTGAAAGGTGCTGAAATTTCCGGAAAAATTGTTTTTTTCTTCAAAACTCCTGCAGTTTTTGAGATATACAGCCCATCTCCGTTCAATTTAGATACTTTTTTGACACTTGTAATTTTTTCGTATCTCCAACCATTCTGGAGCAAAAAATTATTAAACGATTGTATGCATTCGCTGAATTGAAAGCACTTCTAATTGAAAAAATGACTAGTAGGCTTTGATTTCTTTTATTTATTCATTTTGATAGTTGCTAAATTTGAACCAGGGTCTGCTCAAATTGTTTATTGAATTAAAGATTAGTTTTATGACTTTTGAAGTTATTGCTGTAAGAAAAAATGGCTAATTTTACTAACGCCGAATTGACTGATCTGCATACATGTACGATCTGGCTGACGGAAACACAACAGAAGTTAGACGATTATATCAGGTGCACTTTCCGAACCGAGTTACACCAGACAAGCGAACATTTTCAAATATTCACAGGAGGTTGAGGGAAACTGGTACTTAATAATCATTCAAAAGGTGCAACTCAAACTATGAGAACTTCAGATATTGAGGAAGCAGTTTTGATTTGAATCCTCATGTGAATACAAGAAAAATTGGAAATCAGTTGAATATTTCACATGTTCTAGTTTGGAGGATTTTCCACGACTTTTTATTGTACCCGTTTCATATTCAACGCGTCCAAACTCTATTTCCTCGAGATTTTCCTTCAAAACTGAATTTCTGCCGATGGTTCTCAAATAAAATTAGGCAAAATTCTCGTTTTGATAGTGAAATAATGCTCACAGACGAAGCTAACTTTTCGAGAACTGCTATCACAGATTTTCATAATAATCATTCATTGGGCTGAGGAAAACCCCCATTTGACTAGAGAATATCATCAACAACAACTCGCAGTGAATGTCTGGGTCGGAATAATTGGAAACTATTTGATTGGGCCATTTTTTTTGCCTATTGCCCAAAAGACTGAACGGGGCCGCTTATCGGCAATTTCTTGAGGAGGAGTTACCTTTATTTCTCGAGGATACGCCACTTTTGGTGAGAAATATAATGGGGTTCATGCATGACGGGGCACTAGTACATTTTAGTGGAGAAGCTAGGGAATTCTTGGATAATACATTCAATAACCGATGTATAGGTCGGGGTGGGCCGGAAGCATGGCCTTATGGGTCCCCAGACTTAAATAGTTTAGACTTTTTCTTATAGGGATATCTCAAGTTTAGTTCATACAACTCCAGTTAACACTGTAGAAAAATCGAGAAATCGAATAATAACCTCTCATGACACGATAAGAAATACCCCAGGAATATTTCAAAGAGTGCGTGATAATATGCGAAGAAGGACAGAGGTCTGTATTCTTGCAGGTCGAAGACACCTCCAGCAATTTATTTAGTTTTTAATTGTTCCTTTCTTTTAGTTTGGTATTGAATAAGTATAAGTTCAGTCTTGAAAGACGAGCTATCAAAATAAAAGCAAATTTTGGGCATATCTATCGAGTATTTCTATTATTTTTTTTTATTGAGCGAATAACATTCAATTCAAATTCAATAATTTTTCACTCAAAAACGGTTGGAGATACAAAAAAATTACAAGTGTGGAAAAAGTAAATTGAACGAAAATGACAAAAATTGATTTTACGCTGATTAGTGGCGTACTGCAAAAAAGTTCGAAAGGGCATAAGGAAAAGCAAACTCCTTGTGCATTTCAGTTGAAGTCTAGAACGTGTAATGATGGAGGCTATGAGAAATAGTTTGCATTCCACATTTGGACTAAATATCTCAAAAACTGCTGGAGTTTTGAAGAAAAACCAATTTTATTTGAAAATTTCAACACGGTGTTGCTCAGTAACATATATATATATATATATATATATATATATATATATATATATATATATATATATATATATATATATATATATATATATATATATATATATATATATATATATATATATATATATATATATATATATATATATATATATATATATATATATATATATATATATAGTAATTATATATTAGGATAACGTTAAATGTTATGAGAATATATCAATCTACCAGAATATATACATACTATAGCATCATCAGACAATGATATCAATGTACCAACGAGTAGTGTCAGAGGCTTTCTCCCGGAAAAATCCAGTGTACGGACCTTAGTCAAGTAACACTGAATGTTACTCATCAATAGTTTCTTTTGTGTGAAGTGGTGAACGATCGAATAGAATACTGCTCTGAATATAAATATGACAAAATTGTCATTATAAGTGTAGCGGCTCATTCAGCAGATCTCAACCGAATCGAAGATATGAATTTTTCAACAGGAATTTTGCGATTTTTGGTTGTCTCTTAGAAGGCATCAGAGAAATACTGAAGATCATACAATGTCGATTAGTTGTAGCTGGATGTGAGTAAAAGGCTCATTCTGAAGAATTCAATGCATTTGAATGTTTCACGGTATAGAGGGTGTTTTCGAAGCTTGTGGCAAATCGTAGTACATTCAAAGGTACGAAAGTCCGTTTTTCAAATAGAAGTACTTTTTTCTGCACGAACCATTCAACTTGTAATATTTATAGGAATCGCTGGTGGTTTCCCTATACCTAAACTACATCGTTTCCGATATATTCTCCATTTTATCCCAAAATTACGATTTTTCGCTCGAAGACCCTGAAATTCGCAGATTATATGATCGGAAATCTTTCAAATATGGAAGTTCGGATCTCTCAATACGAGACCCACCTCAAAAGAAAATTTTTCAAATTGCATGCATTCTACTTTAGAAAATCGAGACCTTTCATTTAAAATCCAACTTGCATTGGAATTATGTTGCCTTGGCACTGCCCAAATTGAAGACCAATAATCAGTTAAAATATCAATTTTAGAACTCCATTTCCAGAAATATTTTCATTTGAACCTGAAATAAATTTGTAAAAAATGTTTTTCATTATTTTTGAATAGTTTGTTTTGAATTTTCTATCTGAATTTATTTTATATTCACGTAGTCTAATAGAGTATACTGAAAGTTTTTGTTTTAAAGTATCGATGTATTCTATCAATTGTCCATTACTTATCTCATTATTTTTATGGGTTTTATTTTTGAGGAATATTTTTCCAATATGTGCCATAAGTTTTTTGATCGATTACCTCTGGAATATTGAGTCAATCTTCCTAAATCACATCTGATAGAAGAAATTTTACCTTCTAACCTTTTTTGCCATGAAGGTTTTTTCTTGATATTATAATTAGATCCAAAATTTTCTAATTTGTATCCAGAATGTTTAACTACTGTAATAGCGGCACAATATATTATCAGATGAAGTGTACAGATATTCATTACTTTAACAAGTTGCTTTGGAAGAATATTCTCATTAAGCACGTTTATACAATCGAAAATTTTCTTTGAATAATGAATTTTAGGAAGTTTAGGTCTTAAAGTTGGGTCAATATTTTCAAATAAATTCATTTGATTGAGAAATAAATTTTCTATATCTTTGTTATCATTATTTTTAGATGAATTTTCTGATTTATTTTCGATGCTTTTCATGAATGGGACTAGGTTTTCATCTGAAACTACAAAATTTAAATGTTCTTCTTGTTGAACGTTGTTTTTAATTGATTTTAATTCTGATTCAGATATAAAGTTTCTATGTTCAATATACCGTCTTTGATTCGCAATGCTTTGTTCTGAAATACAGCAATTGGGGAATTTTTCTTTGAACATATTATATAGTTTAGACATATACCCTTTTTTATTTGTTCCATTATTTGTTATTTTGTAATAACAAAACATAATGAATTTATTCATTTCATACGTCCATTTCATGCGTTTTATTTTTTATTAATTTTGTGAAGATCTGAATTAGGTGATGAAGTTATGATAAGATTAGAGGAACAAGGTGATTCTACATGATTTTGAAAACAGTCATCAAAACTTTTGTTGTTTGAAGAATAGACAGAAAAAATAGAAATGTCAGAACCCTTAGATTTACTTCGTGTTTGATATGAATGTATAGTTTTTAAAATATTATTCCTACCTTCATTTAAGTTGTTTACCTTATCATCATATTCATGATTAACGGCCCAGAAATAATTTTCTTTGCAACGTTACCTGAATCAGATGATATGAAAGTTTGAGAATCTGATGGTCCTGCATCTAAACGATCTTGAGTGCAGATTTTGAAGTTCTTCTCCAAGAAATATCTATTATTTGAATCGCAAGGATATTTTTTGGATTATATTCATCATCAGATTCATATTCATATGAAGTATTCATTTTTTGAATTCGAAAATTTGACAGTTGTCAATAATATATTTCATAAAACGTTTTCCTGAAAAATGAATCAATAAAGGTAGGAAATTTTATGTGTACTTACTTTTAATAACTTAAAAAATACTTATCTGAGAAATATAACTAATTTAAATATCTAAAACTTTTCAAAATTCAAAATTTTAGCAGTGATGTTCATTTATGGAATAATTAATATAATATTATATATATATATATATATATATATATATATATATATATATATATATATATATATATATATATATCTAGCCCATTATAAGTGTAGCGGCTCATTCAGCAGATCTCAACCGAAAGGAAGATATGAATTTTCAACAGGAATTTTGCGATTTTTGGTTGTCTCTTAGAAGGCATCAGAGAAATACTGAAGATCATACAATGTCGATTAGTTCTAGCTGGATGTGAGTAAAAAGGCTCATTCTGAAGAATTCAATGCATTTGAATGCTTCACGGTATAGAGGGTGTTTTCGAAGCTTGTGGCAAATCGTAGTACATTCAAAGGTACGAAAGTCCGTTTTTTCAAATAGAAGTACTTTTTTCTGCACGAACCATTCAACTTGTAATATTTATAGGAATCGCTGGTGGTTTCCCTATACCTAAACTACATCGTTTCCGATATATTCTCCATTTTATCCCAAAAATTACGATTTTTCGCTCGAAGACCCTGAAATTCGCAGATTATATGATCGGAAATCTTTCAAATATGGAAGTTCGATCTCTCAATACGAGACCCACCTCAAAATCTTCATCAAAGTAATTCTGGTCAGAATTTCAAGAGAAAAATGGCGAAATCAGTTACTATTGAAGTGGATTGCATCTGATTTCTCGTTTTTCTTCTTTTCTAGTAGCTATTTTCGATTACATCAGTTAGTTGTCAGGAAAATCATCTTCGAATTGTTATTGATTTTAGATCTAGACGTTTTGAAATTCTCAAATTGTCCTGAAACAGGATAGTTCAAATATTATTTCACAAGTTAAAACTCTGATATTTTTCAGCATAATTGAAGGAATACGTCATGGTTCTTTCGGTTGGCAATATTTTGAAGAGTACCTACATCTAACCATAAAAAAATCGACATGCTTCATTCAGCGAGGTATTTCTGGTAATTCGAAGATGACTTTCCTGACGAGTAACTGATTAACTTTCACATGTAATGTATCTTACATACAACGAATAGGATGAAATGAGAACAAAAGGATAATTATAAGAATTTCCATCAGGATATTGAAATGAACAAACGATAAAAATAAAATTAACGTTTCTGAACGCAAAACTTGATATTAGGTGGAACGATTGTGATGATATTTTTTCGTAATAGTGAAAAAATGACGAAAAAGTATTTCTGGTAAAACTGAAATAAAGTTTATTCTCTTCTCCGATCGTTTTCATTGTGGAAACAAATTGAAATCAAATTGGGACATTAATAAAAGAAGTCCAAAAATTCAGACGAAAAAATTCATTATTTTTGTAATTACTTTCAGTTAAAGCTAGGATAGGATTGAAATATTTGATCTAATCTGATTTCGTTTTGATGGTTATATTGTTTGGAGGGAATGCAATTAGAATAATTTGAACGAAAATTCTGGAAATTGGGGCAAATTACAAAATCATAATTTTGTATGCACTTTCGTTAATATCGTTCAAATTAGATAAATTCTTCTTTTTAATTCTTCATTATAATTCCCGAAAAGATTTTAGACACGAAGAAAACTCAAGAACTGCCGAAATCATCAATTTTGTAAGCATACTCGATTATTATTGACAATGAAAATATTTGGTTGATTGTTTTTCGTTGAGTTCGTTATGGGTCTTGGAAAAATTTTTCAGGAATGGAAAAAAATTGGAGTAGTAACAAAGAAAAAGTGAATAATTCACTTTATTGGAGCATTCGAGATAGGTTACGTGGAAAATCCAGCCTTTCTGGTAATTTCCAGGTGTCTCCCTACTCGTACTAGGGATAGAAAATGAGCTTGGAGGTCCAGTCTCATTGGATAAACATGTCACGTCCCGCTTTATGTCCGTCCTGGACACGGATGCACTAATTGTGTTTATACCTGGGCTTTAAATATTCTAGAGTTACGTGGTTGTTGTAGCGAGTATTGTTGAAGAAGAGCCTCTCAATTGATGAATCTTTCATTAATTAGAATACACAGGGTTTTACTCAGATAATTTTGTATGGCGAACGAGAGCTGCATTTCTCGATATCATAAATTTATCGTCTTTTAGCTTGCTATTAATGGATGCAGTTTTTTAGACAACTACATATTGACATTTTATTCAGCTCATTTCGTTAATATATTATATCCCACCAGGAGTTTTCAGTTGAAATATAACGGGAAAGGATTGAATAAGCTTAATGAACCACTTACAATAAATTAAAAGATTGCTACAACTAGATACATCATTCTTGCAGTTATCCAAGTTAAATGGCACAATACTTAACCTGACCTTACTAAACTTTTACAGGAATATTCCTGAATGAAACATGTACGTTCTGAAGCTTTGTTTAAAGAATCTTGAAATATGTTAATTTTTTGGATCTTTTTCACCTGAAATACAGAGCCATTAACCAGTATTAGATGACAAGGACGAAAAAATTTCTATACAGGTATTTTTGGCTGTATTTCCAAATACCTCAGTACGACAAACAAAGGTAAATTTACACATTTCGGAATCATAAAAGCTCGAAATTCTGAAAAATCATTAGATCCTTCAATATTTTATAATCCTTGTTAAGAATCTACTACCAATAATGACTTTCTGCGTACAAATTCTATTAATTTTAATAGAAACAACAATTTCAGGATGATTGAACTTGACATGCACATTGTGCAATTAAAAGCATCCGAATACATGTATTGGAGAAGGGCTATGTTTGTATTGACTATGACACTCACCATGTGTTTGAGCATGTAAGCATCAAGAGGTGCTTCAAGTGAGGCGGATTCAATAATGTGGCTAAGCAATGTCAGGGAAAACAAGTATGTATGAAATGTGGGAGTGAAAACACACACCGGTGGAATGTGAAGGTGATATTAAGATGTGCCACAACTGTATAAGCTATAACCAAAAGTTTGGATTAAGCCTTAAAACAGATCACCACACCTTTGATCGACAATGTGAGTTGGAGGTGCGCAGAGTAGAAAATGAAAAAAAAACAGATTCAGGGTAATTTTTAACAACTACCTCCGCTGAAAGTGGACCACAATGAGAGATTGCACATGCTAACATCAGATCATTGATTCCTTCTTATCCTGATATTGTGGATTTAATAATGCACGAAAAGTTTCATGTTTTTGCGATTACTGAAACCTGGCTGTCACCAGATCACCCGGACATGTTAATAAGTATTCCTGGATATCAACTCTTTCGAATGGATAGGGGCTCAAGAGGAGGAGGTGTGTGTATATTTGATGAATAACATTAAATGTAAATTGTTGAATTTGCCTGCTGATACTGATGACGATGGATCTGTGGAGTGGGTCTGGTTTGAAATGGTGTATAGCAGATACCGACTTCTGGTGGGTGCCTTATACAAACCACCATCAGTAGGTTATAGAAAACTCAGCTCTGTTGAAGATGCATTATCTGGCCTGTGTGCCTCTTATGACTTAACTATTCTCATTGGGGATCTGAATATTGACATGTCTGTACAAACACCAGGTTGGACTGATCTTAACTCAATTTTGCACACTTTTAACCTGAACCACATTATTGACGAACCTACAAAAATAACAGAAAGTAGTAGTGCTCTGCTTGGTGTGATGTGTGTAGATAGGGGAATTGGCTTTGCAGAATCAGGAAATAGTTATATGCTCGATTTGTCTGACCACCGTATGATATTCGCAACCCTTGAACTAAATGCACCCAATTTCACTGCTGGATAAATTACATGTCGAGATTTTAGTAATTTTGACAAATTTTTATTTGATGATGACATGCAGCAAATAGACTTTAAAAATTGTCTGCAGCCTGAGACCTGAGATGATAGGGTGAGGTCATTTAATGAGGTACTAATTTCTACATTCGATAAGCATGCTCCTATAAAAACTGTCAAGATCAGGCGTAATTATAAACCTTATATCACAAACACCATCAAACAAATAAGTAGGCCGAAGAGAAAAGCTTTTAGTAGATACAAAAAAACCATGAGTAACGTACATAGAACATAATATCTTATATCTAAATTGCAATCAAAAGTAACAAAAAAGCCTCTATGTTATTCGAAATTGAAAACGCTAGTAAAGACTCTCAAAAGTTATGGAACACAATGAAAAGGTTTAATGTTCACTCCAGACCAACTAATGAGATTCCTTCGCACTTGAAAGACGTCAACGAAATGAGAGATTACGTCAGTTATGCTGGACACAAAATGGCTGCGGTAGATGGGGACACAGTTGAATTTTTCCAATGTGATAAAATAGAGCGCTTGAGGGGGCAAAGCTTGACGTTCAGGAAAGTATCTGAGGAGGAATAATGAATGCACTTGGACAAATAAAATCTAAATGCATGGGTATTGACGGCATAAGTTATATCATGATCTCATTAAGTAACACTCTCATTGCACCAGTTCTGGCAGAGCTCTATAACGAATGTCTGAAGAGCGGAGTTTTTCCCACTATCTGGAAGACTTCGATTGTCAAACCCCTACCAAAGTCGACAGATGTTAAAGAATTCTCTGACTTGAGACCTATATGCCTTCTACCAATCGTGGCGAAGATGCTTGAGTTGCTGGTGTGCGACATGATCAGGGATTTCATGTCAGAGTGGAGAATTTTACCAAAGGTCCAATCTGGTTTTCAGGCGGGATACAGTAAGGGAAAAGCTCTTTGTAAGGTAACTTCTGATATTAATCTGCACATAGATAGATCTATGGCCTCTGCTCTGTTTCTTCTTGATTACAGTAAGGCATTCGACATGATTAATCATCGGCTGCTCACAGCAAAGATGAGTTACTGCGGTTTTTCTGGGGAAGTATGCCGATGGTTTACAAGTTATCTTTGCTCTAGAACACAAATAATAAAGCTAGACGGACAGACGTCGGATCCTATGATGCCTGGATGTGGAGTGCCTCAGGGCAGTGTACTTGGGCCGCTGCTTTTCATCCTGTATACTTTTGATCTTCCTGAGCAGGTGAACCACTGCTCAATTCATTTATACGTAGATGATGCCCAACTTTTCATTGGTTTTTTTACCAGAAGATGCAGATGATGCTATGCAGAGAGCAAATGATGATCTGAGTAGTGTGGCTGGGTGGTCTGCTAAGAGTGGACTTGTACTCAATTCTGACAAGAGTGCTTACATGATTATAGGGTCAAGAGATGCTCGTCAGAAATTTGAAATGCACAACTCTATCGCTCCTAATATAAAAGGCTCTTTGGTACTACGTGTTGAACAGGCTAAAAATCTTGGAATCATTTTTAACACTAATCTTAGTTTTGAATCCCATGTCGAAGCTAAATTACGATCGTATTACATCAAATTGAAAAGCCTTTACTCATTTAAATAAGTATTGCCAGTAAAATTAAAGCTGATTTTGATTGAATCAGTTGTTCTTCCTCAGTTGAATTATTGCAGTGTGGTCTATTATACTTAATTGAACCTTGACATTAGGAGAAAAATCCAACTGGCGCAGAATGCTAGTAAAACGTTTTGCTTTCTGTGTTCGTATGTTCTATCATGTAACCCCAGTCTATAGGAAGCATAGCATAATAAAATATGAGAGAAGGGCTGAACTTCATCTTGGTCTACTTGTTCAGAAAATTAGGAAATCGTAGTGCCCAGAATATCTTTCTGATATGATGATTATCAGACGGGAAGTGCATGGGTTAAACCTTAGAGGTTCTATTTTTCAACCAAGATTCCACACCTCTGTATTCTAAAGTACTTTCTCGTATCTGTGTGTCAAGATACTTAATGATCCGCACTTCCTTGAACTGGCAAGTTTTTCAACAAAAACCTTAAAATACAAAGAATATCTCCTCATCCTCCAGTCTAGTGAATGACAGAAGTCGCCCTGAGGTCTCAATGTGTTTTTTGATGATTTATGTATGACTCAAATAATTTACTATGTTTGTTCAATCTTGTATTACAGTGATGTTTTTATTTTTGGTAATATGGAAGAACGCTTTCAGCGAATATTACCCTTTAAGTAATAATCTTTGTTTGTAATTTTATTTTATTACACAATGAACATTTTTCTATTCTATTCTATTCTATTCTATTCTAATATATTTTTGTATTTTCATGTAGGAATAAATTTAAACTGAATGGTACCTTTTTTTCACAAAATGTTGTAGTAGATGTGGTACGTACGAAGAGAGTGGATCTCGTTTTACAAAGATTGTTTGATGATAGGTGATTTCGACATGAAGGACCTCATGTTTGGCATTTTATTTCGTCTGATTTGACACCTATGGATTATTTCAGTCGCTCGTAAATCAAAATTATTGTGTTTGACAATTTAATTACGACAATGGAAAGTTGAATTATTGCAGTGTGGTCTATTATACTTAATTGAACCTTGACATTAGGAGAAAATCCAACTGGCGCAGAATGCTAGTAAACGTTCTGCTTTCTGTGTTCGTATGTTCTATCATGTAACCCCAGTCTATAGGAAGCATAGCATAATAAAATATGAGAGAAGGGCTGAACTTCATCTTGGTCTACTTGTTCAGAAAATTAGGAAATCGAAGTGCCCAGAATATCTTTCTGATATGATGATTATCAGACGGGAAGTGCATGGGTTAAACCTTAGAGGTTCTATTTTTCAACCAAGATTCCACACCTCTGTATTCTAAAGTACTTTCTCGTATCTGTGTGTCAAGATACTTAATAATCCGCACTTCCTTAAACTGGCAAGTTTTTCAACAAAAACCTTAAAATACAAAGAATATCTCCTCACCCTCCAGTCTAGTGAATGACAGAAGTCGCCCTGAGGTCTCAATGTGTTTTTGATGATTTATGTATGACTCAAATAATTTACTATGTTTGTTCAATCTTGTATTAAAGTGATGTTTTTATTTTTGGTAATATGGAAGAACGCTTTCAGCGAATATTACCCTTTAAGTAATAATCTTTGTTTGTAATTTTATTTTATTACACAATGAACATTTTTCTATTCTATTCTATTCTAATATATTTTTGTATTTTTATGTAGGAATAAATTTAAACTGAATGGTACCTCTTTTTTTTCACAAAATGTTGTAGTAGATGTGGTACGTACGAAGAGAGTGGATCTCGTTTTGCAAAGATTGTTTGATGATAGGTGATTTCGACATGAAGGACCTCATGTTTGGCATTTTATTTCGTCTGATTTGACACCTATGGATTATTTCAGTCGCTCGTAAATCAAAATTATTGTGTTTGACAATTTAATTACGACAATGGAAGATTTGAAAAATCAGAATACCAGATGCGTTTCAATCATTTTTATTGGAACGGGTTTTTGAGGCAAACCACGAGGGGTTTTTAAGAAGAATTCAAAAACCTCTATTGTAACAAACATAATTTTGAGTACTGGTTGAAGTAATTCGAATTCATATGAAGTTTCTCACTTTAACAAGAATAAATTATTATTATTTTGTTGAAATAACCATCTATATTTTGACGAATAACAATGAAAAATCATGTTACTTTTAGAGAAAAATTTCTACTCATTCTGAATTCTTCAGAATATCCCTCTCAACATGTCATAATTTCTGTCACTACTTCTACGAATAAAAACAACATTTACGATAATTTGGAAATATTAAGAATTATTCTTTCTGAATCAGCAAGACCGAATTGGTCAACGGAGTTCGCCGATTTTGGGTTTCTCTTTCCTTATTCCACTTTAAGAAAGTCGAATTGTTCTAGTGCTCATTTGGCGAAGCTCATTTTTGAATCATCTGGTATTTTTAATGCTGACTCCATTTATGGAAACCTCCAAAGCAAAGAGAAAAACTTTCACAAATTTATAAAAATAGAGAACATACTTTTCTCATAAGCTAGGAAAATGTAACAGGGGAACCATACTATTTTTCGTATGATTCAATAAACGAGTGAAAAAACCTGAGGAAAAAACTCGTTTCCCTGTCGCTATTGCACTAATAATAGCTTGTCTGTTTATGTTGTGTTAGTGTAGTGTGTACATAAAGAGTACAGTACCAAAGATTTTTCTGCTTAGTAGCTTCAATTCTCATCTTGCACTCCATGATTTCCAGACCAAGATAAAGGTGAAAGGAAGGTGATTAGGGACATGAATCATAATAAGTATTATGAACTAGCATCAACATTTACGAACAATTGATTCTAAATTAATTCCCATCTACGAATTATGAGATTAAAAATTATAAATATCAATGAAATAACAAAAATTCCTTTAACAGATAAGTATTAACCTAATGCAACGAAGATTTCCATTATTCGTTTTAATTTCTTTGAATTGTAATAGGAATTCATACAAGACACGTCAAAAACATTCATCGTGCTACGCTATAGGCTTGAGAAATCGGTAAGCAATTCTCCTAATGCAAATTCATATAATGAATTACCATCTGAGTGGAAAACCTATAATACCAAATATTGAAGACAAATGTATCACTGGAAAATTTTATCTTTTCTTTTTTATATGACAATAATTGTTCAATATGTGAACATATAAAACCAACTAAACATTCAATAACATTTGATAATATCAAAATCTTCAAAATTGCGATAAAGGAAGAAAATAAATCTTTTGCAATACGTCGAAATCAATAAACTTTGTAGTTTTTGTAAAAACTCAAGTGAAGTCAGCCTTATGGACCAGATAGACATTATAACCTCTCCACTACTTAATATCAAATTAGGTTAGTTACTGGATCTATATGAGAAAGTTCATCTTCTATAGTTGACCACTTGAAAATGACCTGACGTTGGAAAACTAAAATTGTGGGGAATATTTATTTATTTATTTTAACCGGAGCCTCAACAAGAATTCCCAATAACAGGGGCCCTCTTCAAAAAGATAATTCAAAATAATAAACATAATCGAGTTTCACTTATAATATGAAAATAAAAGAAAACCTATTAGGTATATGACATGAAGCAAAAAGGATTATCACTAGCGATGGAATAAATATAAAAATATCTTCTTCTTGAAACAAGACAAACTGACGTTGAACAAATCAATATCACCCAAGTTCCAGTTATACAGTTTCATAATTCTTAGAAAGACGGAGCTATAATAGAGAAGAATTCGGGCCTTAGGAACGTAGAAGAGTGCCGTTGGACGGTTCGGATATTTAGACACATAAAATGTTAAATAATGTATCAAGGGAAAGTTGTGTTTGTTGTTCAAAATTCTATAAAGAAAGATACCATCGAAGAGCACCCTTGGCCGCTCCAAGATAAGTATATTAAGCTTTCGTGTTACAGTGACATAATCAATATTCAATAGATCTTGATTAAACCTATAATTTAAAATTTTCAGAAATTTACGCTGCACTCTCTCAATTCTATCAATATGGACATGGTAGGAGGGAAACCGAATAGGAGTAGCATATTCTAGGTGACTTCGAACCAAGGTGAAATATAGGACTTTTAAGGATACAATATTTGTGAAGTTTTTGGTAATGATAAGAATTAAACCAAGCATTTTAAAGGCTTTAGAGACAATATGATCGGTATAATATATAAATAATAGCTTTTCATCATAGATAACACCTAAATCTCGAACACGGTCTACCCTAGGTATAACATGCTCTCCTAAAAAGAAAGAAATTTCTATTGTTCCTGTTTTTTTCATGAAAGTAATATGCTCAGATTCACTGACATTAAGTTAGTAGTGACGTAACGTACAGAAAGGAAATAGGCGATTCAAATCACTCTGAAACATTTGTTGGTCAGTAGTATTGCAAATTTTGTTATAGACTTTCAAATCATCAGAAAATAAATTCATGATGGGTATAGCGAAAGCATTCATGAATATCATTCAAACGCAAGGCAAATAAGAGGTGTCCCAGATGTGTCCCCTGCGGGACTCCAGAAGTTACCCGAAAAGTTCCTGAACATACTCCATGTACTACCACGTATTGTAACCCTTTACTCAAGTAAGACTCTATCCATCTGAGCAGAGAACCACATATTCCAAAATCGGATAAAACTGATGTTAATGTTTTATGGTGAATCTTATCAAAAGCTTTGGCCATATCCATATAAACTGTATCCACTTGTATACCTTCATCAAGAGCTTTCGACAAAATATCAGTATATGGTGCCAAATTTGTGAGCACATTGCTTTAATAAAACCGAATATAAAATATATTTAACTTCATCTTCGTCGTCGCCGTTCTCGTGAAAATTGTAGTGAGCACAAAATATATTTATCTTCGTTCATTGCTATCCAGCTATGGTTTATATTCAAGAAAACACAAGTTTATATTATAATTCGAAAACTATTTAGCAAAACTAATACAGTACACGTAACGATGAGTAGAGGGGAGCTGCTGAGATCATTTGACTCAAGAGGATTTACCATTTAGTTCACGATGACTATCTGGACAAGAGAGCACCATGCGTTCGCAGTTGAGGAGTATTTAAAATCGGGCTAGTCTGTGATTGTCGTGCAGCGGCGCGTAACGCTTCAGTTCCGAAACGTGACACAATCATCTAACGAGTACAGAATTTCAGAGCGACTGCATCAGTAATGAATCCGAAACCTCGTCGGTCGTCTCCGAAGTGTAAGGACACTAGCTTCCTTGAAAAAAGTAAGACAAGCTGTAATTCAAGACCCAGGGCGCTCCGAAGACGAGCTGCAATACTAAAATGAGTAGTCGAACTGTTCGCAGAATTTTACACCAAGACCTATACTTTCACCCCTATAAGCTCATGGTTGTCCAGCACCTGAATAAAGGAGATTTTGCACAACGCTAGCAGTTTGCTAAGAAAATTCAAATAATTATCGCTGATGAAAATGAACCAATGATAATGATGAGTGACGAGATTCATTTTTCTTTGAACGGTTTGGTTAATAAACAGAACTGCCGATATTGGGCAGCAGAAAACTCCCGCGAAATGCATCAATACTCACTTTACGGTGAGAAAATTACCGTTTGGTGCGATGTGAGCCGCCTTGAGGTTATTGGATCGAATTTTTCGAAGATGAGAGAAGGGCATCCGTAAATGTAAACTCTGAGCGATATGTTTTCATGCTGGAGAATTTTTTCATCCCAAAATTGTGACGACAAAGAATGAACAGAAGAATTGTTTGGTTCCAACAGGATGGTGCCACGGCAAACACAGCCACAGCCTCAATGGAGGTAGTTCGTCGCATTATTCCTGGTCATGTATTCTCTCGTTTTGGTGATGTGCCGTTGGCCCCCTTGTCCCCCAGATAACACTTCTTGTGATTATATATTGTGGGGAAACCTAAAGGCTAAGATCTACGTCGAAAAGAAACAGAAATCTGCAAGAGTTGTAAGAAGTCATCATAAGAGAAGTTAGGGCAATCGACTGCGATTGGTTAGAGCTGGTGAAGAAAAACTTTGAGAATCGACTACAGCAATGCATTGCGGAACACGGATGTCATCTACCTAATGTCATTTTCCGAACATGATTCTTTTCACTTTTTCTACACTAAATGGTAACATTTAAGATTTCATTTTACGTAATTAAAAATGAGTTTTCCTCGAAAATGGAAGCCTTAAAGGTAGAGTCATTTTGCTCTATTTACAGTATTTCACATAGCTGCCGTACTGAAGAATCGAAAATAGGACACTCTGAACATGCCTGACGGTGCAGTTGTATGTTTCTGATATCTCGTCAACTTTTGAATGATAGTTTTTTTCTAGTCGTCGGATAGGGCGATTAAGACTCCAACTATGGCCAACCAGATCTCTCTACCTTGACCTCTCAGATTCTTTTATTTGGAGTCATTCGTAATGTATCACAAGCCATTAGATGATAGTAATGAACTTATGTTATGCACTCAATAAACTGGAACTTGTAGTAATTGACCAGGCGACTGGCATTTTGGCAATTACTGAAAAATGGATGACCTAAGAGGAACTGAATGCTTCTCATATTGGCAGTTTCAGGCATGACACAAGTTTTTTCAGGGAAAAAGGTAAGCAAGGAAGAAGTGTGGTGTTCTGTCGAGCATCTTTAAATTGTATAGAAAGGCACGATTTTAAATTGTTGAGTGTATCAAATGTCTTTGAATGTTGTCCACCCCAATGTGATGTAAGTATTTTCCTTGAAAAGTTAGGCATTATTTTAGGGAGAAGGCAAAAGTTATAATAACTAGGAATTTCAATATCAATACTCTGTTAAACTCTAATCAACGAAGTGATTTTCTATCTGTCCTTGGTATGTATGATGTACGTCTAATCATTGATCAGCCTACTCGTCAAATCTCTGTAACTTGCCTGGACAATATAATTACGAATCTCAAGGGTAACTCTGAAGTAATCGAGTATCACATATCTGATCAGTCCGCCTTAAAATTCAAATTGCAAGAAGTTGTCGAAAGCAAAAGAGATAACAATAAAATTTGGACTAGGCTGATTAATGACATCACCTTAAGTAATCTTGCTCGTGATTTATCAGAATGCCAGTGGGAGGATGTATTTTCCTGCTCTCCAAGTGAGGTATATCAGATGTGGAATTTTTTCTTTGTAAGGTTCAAGGAACTTTTTGATATACACTGCCCCTGTCAACAATTATGCATCAGGAAAAATTAAAACACTTTCCATGTATCTTCAATAGTCATGGCTTTGAATCAAAAATTAAATTGACTATTTGTGATGTCCAACACTAGACCTGAAATGAAACCTTTATACTCATCTATCAAGGCTAAATATGATATGGCTATTGCTGTGGAAAAAAAAGCTCACTATAGCAGAGAAATTTCAATTGCACCAAATAAGACCAAAGCTATCTGGAAAGTTATAAACAGACTTAATAACAATACTCGTGCCTCAAATGAGTTACCTTCCTGTGAAATTGACGATCCTAAAATGGTAGCTAATCGCTTCAATAAATTCTTTGCTAACATTACACCCTCGATACAAAATTTTTCAAATAGTACACATAATAACAGTGAAAAGGATGTACCTTAAAAATTCTTTCTATGTACTAGATGTTGAAGAGGAAGAAATAGTACATGCAGTAAAGTCATTAAAAAATAAAAAGTTTACAGGTTTCGATGAGATCCAAATAAAAGTAGTTGAAAAAACTATTTCCATGATTGCTTCACCCTTGGCCCATATCATGAATTGCGCATTCAAGGAAGGATTTTTTCCTGATGACCTCAAATTGGCGGTGGTCAAGCCATTGTATAAAGAAAGGGATATTTATGATTTGGGAAACTATCGCCCTATAAGTTTGTTAATATCATTCTCAAAACTATTCGAGAAGATTCTCGCCAGGCGAATTCTACAGTTCCTAAAAAAGTTTAACATTTTAACTTAAATTCAGCATGGCTTCATGAAAGATGAAAACACCGATACAGGAATTCTTGAATTAACCCAAGACATTGTTTTAGCATAAGAGGAGGGTGAATACCCTGTGGGATTTTTTTTTGGTTCAAAGAAGGCTTTTGATTATGTGGTTCATAAATTGTTGTTGGTTAAACTAGAGAGGTGTGGCATCAACAAAAACTGATTGAGAGAAGTAAGAAGTAGTTTGAGTAATAGGAAACAGAAAGTAACGATAAATGTAGATGGTACTTCCTACACATCTGAGGAAGAGCTAGTCACTGTGGGAGTCCCTTAAGGTAGCATTTTAGGTCCGCTTCTTTTTGTGATTTATGTAAATGATTTTCCTGCTATAATTGAGGGAGAATTTCAGAGAATGGTTATGCTTGCAGAAGACACTAACATCTTGGTAACAGCTTCAAATTTAAATTCCTCGATAAACAAATCAGCTTCTACACTATTGAATGCTGACAGATAGTGAAAATGGCTTAATTTTGGACACAGCTAAGACGGAATGTGTATTTGCTGGAGATAGAGGATGGTCTTTTTGTAGAGTCATTGCCTTTGGAGGGTGGGGGCTGGTATGTTCAGGTTAAGCAGAGCAGTGCCTCGAAAGGGTCAATCATATCGAACAGCTTAGAAAAAATCTAAACTCAGTCATTTTTCCCTTAGAGTCTCAAAACATCAAGTTCATTCAGAAGTTCTAAAAATAATTTATTATGCCTATTTCAAGTCTCGCAGCAGTACTCGCGTTGATGATATTTTTGTTGCACAGAAATGTGCTATTAGAATCATTTTGGGATTGAAATTCAGGCATCTTTAAGGGAAACATTGTACCAACAGTATATGGCATGTATATTTACAAACCACTCCTGTTTATCCTTGAGCTTCCTCAGTATTTTCAGAGCTGCAGAAACACTAATTCAACTCGCAAAACTAGTCCATATTTCTATCCAATTCATTCTACATCATTAACAGAGAAAATGTTGAGCTATAAGCTATAAAAATGTTCAACACCATTCCAAAAATGCTGCAAAATATTGGTAACTCCCGACTTTTCAAGAAGAGTATATACAATTTTATAAAAGAATGTGAACCCTATAGTATTAAGGAGTTTGAATATTTCTGCCATAAAAGCAGATGATAGATTACATTCATTTTGTTAGGTTCCTTTCATTTTTAATCTGACGATTTTCCTTCCATTGTAACTTGTTCTTGTGATATGGTTGTAACTTTGATTTTGTAGCTGTGATAAATTGTAACTTGATCCTTTGATATAGTTGTAATGATTTCGAAAATAAATTCTATTCTGTTCTAACACCTTTTTTGTCTCCACTTCGAACCACCCTATTTCTAAGGAAAATTCCTGAAGAGAAAAAAGTTTTTTGACAAAACTTTTATATTTAAACTGAGGAATCACTACCTGAACTAGGTCCGAGACATCCCGTGTGTAGTCTAAATATTTGCTAGGGTACAGATATAGGAACTAAAGGCAATGGAAAACTTTTCTGCGACAACAAATTTTTGATTGTTTCGATTTAGTGTGAAGTTCATGAAACTAAGTCACGCTCGAAATATCTCAGTCTTCCCTGTTTCCGAAATATTGGCTTCTGCGAGAATGAAACGAATAAAAAATTCATGCACTCCTACTTTCCGCCTCACGTAATATCGGTGTAACATCAGAGCATCAATAATTCCCGAAGAGGTGATTCGAATTAACTAATGGAATTCAATTAAGTATTCTGTAAGGTGCGCAATGTTCACTAGGACTGGAATTTAGTTCTATATTCGTTTTCATCTCGAAACTAGGACTGAAACTTTTGAAAATGAGAGAAATTACGCTGAGAAATTTGATTCTCAGCGTGCTCTAGATTTTATTCAGTAATGAAAAACCATAGGAAAGAAAGCTTTTCAATCTTGCGGATGAGGTTCTAAATATTATAGTAGTCCATTGAAATGTTACAATTTAGGGGCCAAGTATTGTATTTTTTAGAGGACGCACTTTTATTGTTGGGACATGTGGGGAGGTCAAAAAAAGCTTAACTTCAAGTTTGTGGGGTTGCAGACCTTGTCCCCCGGCCGCCATCTTGAAAAAGGGGTGCAAATATATTTTCCGCGATACCTCGGAAACTATACATCTCCTCAAAAAAAAATATAAGTCATAATTTGTAGCAAATCGCTTTATTTACAAATAAGTTTGAATCACTTTTTGCCGTTAATGAAAAAATTCCAAAAGTTATAAGCAAAAAGTGGAAAAATTCTTATAAAATTTTCTATTTTGAACAATAACTTTTTATTTTTTCATTTTATCGAAGAATTATCCCAGACCAATCTTGTAGATGGTTTTTTAAGGAACGTTCTCACATATTTCATTTATTTTTAATGATGTTATAGCGCTCCAAAGAAATCACTTCGTTTGATCATTTTTTTGTAATCCCTATACACTAATAACTTTCTTTCACATCGATACCTACAACTCAACTTATTCATTTATTACTCTTTTCCCCGCCACCTATGAGGTAGAGTTTTTTGGCGCGTTTTTTTAACGTAGTATCCTCAGTAATCTTACTCCACAAAACCTTGATCGTATTGTAATCCTCCACATAATTATATTTATGATTGGTTAACAGCTGCCCTACTCTATTTTTATGGTCCAGGCTGTGGCTCGTTACTATCTTTTAATAGGAAATCGAAGGTTCTACCTTTTAGTGCTATGACAAGCACTATTGAAGTTGAGAAATCTCCTGTCGTCATCAATCCCTTACTTTTATTTCAACCTATGTGTAATTCAAGAGTTGTTGGCGATGTTAAACAATATCTGGCCTACGAATTAGAACCTTTTCCATTATCACTATTCGCTGATGATGGCATGGGAAAAGATACCAAGTCGTCTTTATTTAATGCTTTTACACCACTAGACCAATCCTTCGAAAACATGCACAGAAGTTATTTTGTTATCGATGGTGGTTTTCTATTACATAAAGTGGTTTGGGATAAAATTTCGTCACTAAACAACATTATTGAAAAGTATGTTAAGTATGTGCAAGAACATTATACTATATAATATTTGATGGTTACTCCGTAGATCCAGATATTGCTGAAACGAAGTCTTGGAAACGTCTGCGTCGAACGAAGAAACATCATTCTGCAGAAATTAAGTTTGATAAGAGTATCGTACCAGCAATATCTCAAGGAAAATTTCTTGGAAATGGAAAGAACAAATCAAACTTTATATATTTAATTAAAATTGCTCTCACAAAAGTAGTTTTTCTCATCGATCAAGCTGAATCAGATGCAGATTCAATCATCGTCTCTGCTGCGCTTAGTGCATCCCAATCTCTTGATTATGTCATTATTGTGACCGAGAACATCCACATTCTTGTATTGCTCACGGCATTAGGAACAAGACAGGCAAACATTTTCTTTTAAAAGATATCTTATCACAAAGATTCTTGTTGATAAGAAATGAATCACATAGTGTCAACTTTCGTAGCAGTAAACTCTATACAATACCCTATCATTGAACTGTGAAATTTGAGAAATGTTTTGCCTACCTAGCAGTGCTGTTTTTGACTGAGTACCAAAGTTTTTATCGTGCAGATGTTTCCAGAGACAGTTTACTCTCTCAAGAAATTTCAATTAGAGACACAATCAAGTGAGAGTCTTATACAGGGATATCCACCAAAACCGTCCGTTAAAAATTTTTGAGTTCCAATTACAATATCAAGCTGAAATTTCATACGCGGCCATAACTAGCGATTTACAATTAAAGTGAAATATTTTCGAAGTGATACCATTTCCGGTTATATCAGAAGTGGATCATCATTTTGTTATTTCAAATGGCAATCTACCTTTTTTATTATACATCTCCAACCGACATTTGAGCAAGGCATAAAATACCCAAGTTGTTGGCACTTATCTATCAAAACTTTTGAAAGATTTAATTATTTTTGTTATAAACTCGATTTTTGAGGAACATTTAAAAAAATTGTAGCTCGTAGATCTTTTGCACTACAGACACAATTTTTGCTAGGGTGGATAGAAGAAGGATGAAGGAATTTTTTGAGCAGTCTACACATGTGAAATGTTCATAGCGTTGTTTTGTATTATTTTTTCAATTTGGCCTTTTTCAAACAGCAATAACTCATTTTTTTCAAATGGCAAGTGCCAATTTTTATATCGCCATCAGATGAAGCGTCGAATTTCAGATGGAATTGTATCAGCAAGTACTATACCCATTTCTTATAGTTCCGAAATAATTTGGGACTATATTGAATTTTGATGATTTTGCAAGAACTAACAGAAAATGCGTTGAAATATTTGATTCAAGTAGATCTACTGGCTACGCTCACCTGACAGGTGCCTAAAATTAATGTACTTGTCACTTCGTTAATTCGAAATTGATATTTCTACAAGAATTGTTGGTAATTTGAAGTGAAAATTTTGAAAAACACCAGATTGATAATAAAATGGCTGATTATTCAAACGAGGATATGTTTAATTTTTTTTTTAATTCATGGCGAATTTCAAAAAGTGGTGGATAGAACTTGCAGTAAATTCAATAACCTATTTCCAAATTTGGCGCCTATGAGTAAAACAAAATTTCGAAGGATTAGAATCATTTTTCTGCAATTTGGAGGAACAGAATACATAGAAACTAGAAGAAAACCAATTCTCGAGGACGACTACAATCTAATTAATACGCTAGCGTATTTTCGTGCCAATCCACATGCGTCCATTAAGTCAGCATCAATGGATATTTGATTGAGTTATACTTCCATTCAAAGGATCCTTAAGAAACATAACATGCACTCGTATTCTTTTATCAGACTACAAAAATTGAAACCAACTAACCTTCCCAAGCGGCTAAATTTCTGTGAAAATTTATTAATTTGGCTTCAAGAAGATGAGACAATTCTGCAAAAAATTATATGGTCTGATGAAGCCAAGTTCAATGAAAGTGGAATAACCTACAGGAGAAATCGACATTTTAGGGCCACAGAAAATCCACATTTCATTGGGGTTATTGATTTCCAAAATGAATTCAGCGTGAACGTTTCTGCAATTTTAATGAATGATTTGTTGGCTCATCACATTTATGAGGAAAATCTTTATGGACAAAGATACCAGGAAATTTTGAGAGGAACAATAGCAAATTTTTCAGATGGATTGCCCCTTAACATTCTGAGGGATTGCTATTACCAAATGGTGGGTGAACCAGCACATAAAACACGAGCTGTAGATCGACAGCTAACAGAAATATTCGAGGATAGATGGAGGAGTATTCAAGGACCAAATTTATGGCCGTCACGTTCTCCTGACCTGACAACCCTAGATTTTTTTCATGGAGCAAAATCAAGAGTGTAGTGTATCTTAATCCTGTTACTAGAGCGCATTCATAATGCTTTTCGTATTATTGATCCTGAGGAAACTAGGAAACATCATGTTCGTAGACGAGCTGTCAAGTGTATCAAGCAAAATGGGGCCTATATTGAACTTTTATTCAGATCTAAAATTAGTTTTCCCTTATGATGTTTGCTATCATTTATTCGTATTAATGTAATTATCTTCGATGATTGGTATTCGCTTATTTCCTACAATTTTATACATCCGAATTGTTGAAAATTGCTTCTAATTCTTCGAAATTTCATTTTACTCATAGACGGTAAATTTGGAAATTGGTTATTGAATTGCCTGCAATTTCTACCCACTACTTTTGACATTCTAAAATCAATTGAAAAAAGATTAAATATATATTCGTTTGAATAACCAGTGGTTTTATTCCAAATGTGTTGTATTTTTTGGATATTTTCAATCTGAACTAACCTAACGACAGTTCTTGTTGAAATATAAAATTCGAATGAACGAAGTGACAAGTACGTTAATTTTAGGCACCTGTCAGGTGAGCGTAGCCAGTTCAGCTACTTGATTCAAATATTTCAACGCATTCTCTGTTAGTTCTTACAAAATCATCAAAATTCAATATATTTCCAAATTATTTCGAAACTATAAGAGATGGGTATAGTACATGCTTATACAATTCCATCTGAAATTTGACGCTTCATCTGATGGCGATATGAAAATTGGCGCGTGCCATTTGAAAAAATTGAGTTATTGCTGTTTGAAAAAAGCCAAATTGAAAAAATCATACAAATCAACGCAATAAACATTAGACATGTGTAGACTGCTTAAAAAATTTCTTGATCCTTCTTCTATCCACCCAAGCAAAATTGTGTCTGTAGTGCAGAAGATCTACGAGCTACAATTTTTGAAATGTTCCTCAAAAATCGAGTTTATAACAAAATAATTAAATCTGTCAAAATGTTTATATATATATATATATATATATATATATATATATATATATATATATATATATATATATATATATATATATATATATATATATATATATATATATATATATATATATATATATATATATATATATATATATATATATATATATATAAATAATATATATAATTGATATTGCTACACCTGACACACATAATATACAAAATAAATACAATGAAAAAATTTCTAAATATATGATGCTTATGACGAGATTAAAAAATGTGGAAAATGAAGAAAATATTTATTCTACCGATTATTATTTCTACAACAGGCGTTATTCCTAGAAATCTTCACAAAAGTATTGAGATTTTGGGTCTGAAGAAAATTTGTTTGAACAGTTACAAAAGATAATGTGAGTTTCATCATCATTTACATATATATATATATATATATATATATATATATATATATATATATATATATATATATATATATATATATATATATATATATATATATATATATATATATATATATATATATATATATATATATATAGAGGTGTCAACTTTGTTGGAATAATTTTTCCAGCCCGAGTTTCTCTTCTTTTCTTGCCATAGAGGAAACTTCTTCCATTTTCGAAGTAAAAAGAATTTTCGAGATATTTGCCTCAAACTGGAATCAAAGGTTTCAGTTTCTACACAAATATTGTTGTGCAATGAACAGAATCAAAAATCGGAATGTTTCAAACCCAGAGTTGCCTTGCATGACATCACATACCCTTATCACTAGTTGAAACATCATTCATAACTAAGAAACAGATGAGAGAAGTGTGGCAACAAACGAAAATCGAGCTGGTCGTTGATAAGTTGTACATGTTTGCAAGCCGATGAAATTTCTACAAATTCTAATAAAAATAATTTCTTGCTTTCATTACCTGAATGCGAAATTTGGATTTTTGTTAAATCTAGGAAATGATTTTCGTTTGTTCGACGTTTTGAAAAACCAGTTATAAATTTATTATGCTTTATTGATGTTTTATGCTCCTCTACTCTAATATTGATGGAACGACCGTTCTGATCGATACAAAGAGCAGGACAATCATTACAATATAATTTATATACACCGCTATTCTCAAGTCGATCTTTCTTATTGACCAAGATTAAATATGGATTTTCCTTATTCGTGCATATCGTATCAATTTCAATCTCTTTTAATATATTTCTTTATTCAGTACTTATTTGTAGGACATAGTTACTACTAAACCAATTGATAGTTGAGAAACATGATAAATTATTATTATCCTCGATTAACTCTTCCTGCAGGTTTATGAAACGATAAAATACCACCAAAATCGACATGATGCAATGGAAGAAAATGGAGTGTATAAATCATATTTTAATGATTTTCCTGCTTTTCATATTGGTCGAAATGGTCCTTCCATGATTATCAAAATAGATGAGTATAAAAATCACTTTTAGATTTTTCAAAATTCTAGATTCTAATTTACTAAAGATGATGCCTCTATTAATTCATTCTCACAATCGGAGTCCTTTGTTATAGTAGTATTCAGTTATTTTCTTAATTTTGAGAGACCTTTTAACGATATTACTTTCTTTAGTAACGATAATAATAATAATATGAAGGCCTTTATTGAAATCCTTACATAAACAAACTATAAAAGTATAAAATACAAAATCAATCAGTTCAGTTTGGTGACAAGTTCTTCCACTCAAACCCTGATTACAAAAAACTAACTGAGCATTATTGATATACAGTTCGAAAAACAACAACGTTTAATATACTTTAGGTGAAACCTTCTAGACTAAAAGTTGAAAATAATAATGAAATTCTATCTTTTCTCCAGGTACAATAGCAAAAAGATGACTCAGTCGGAAATATGAAATATTATTATTCGGGTGATATCAAACCTACTGGACAAAACTAAACCTTGGCTCATCTCAACATGCACATTGCTTGTTGAAAAGCTACTTCCATACACACCTTTTGAAAGAAAAAATAGATATTCGAATGAAGGTTTGGAAAATTCATTGAAATATTTGTAAATTTTGTAAGTGAAAGATCTTTCGAAAATAACCAGTCTCCGAGGAGGAGGAGAAACAAGTCTTTTGTTCCTAGTATTCAAGTTGTGAACGTCAGATCGAAATGTTATTTTTCTAAATAAATATGGGGGTTTCTTCGTTGAAATTATTCTATGATATCACTGCAGCCAACTTGAATCTACTCTCCATATTCAGCCATTTAGCATCCACCAGTTTGTGGCTTATTCTATCGAATTTCCTTATTCCATGTATAAAACCTAAACATGAGTTCTGAATTTTTTGTACTTTATATAACGTAGCTTTATCTAAACATGGAAAACAAACCTGGGAACCATAATTAAATTTGGATAGTACTAGCTAGCTACTAGTATTACACATAATCAATTTCAACTGTTGAGGTATTGAACTATGGGGTAGAGCAACTGAAGTCCATAGATTGATTGTTGAACGCAATTCGCAATGTGAAGTCGAAATCTAAATGAGTTGTCCATCACAAGACCCAAGTTACGTACACTATCAACAATGGGAATATTCCCATCACCCACTGAAAAGTGGACAGTTTGTCTGATTTCGTTACAAATATTTTAATTGCCAAAGAATATAGCCTGTGATCTACTTGAATTGATGGTTAATTGGTCGCTATTGAGGCATTATAGATATTTTTAAGATCTTCTTTAATCCTAGCTACACCTTCCACAATTGCCTCCGCATGAAAACTATAATAAAGTTGGGTATCATCAGCATACAACTGGCTGCTACATTATTTTGAATAATTTTCTAAATTGTGTGTATATAATACGAATAAGAGGAGCCCTAAAATGGACCCTTGCGGAACACCGACTGGAATGACAAGTGGGCTAGAAACCTCATCTCCTATTTTAAGTTGTTGCGTTCTATTAGTAAATAGTAACATATTGCAATATAGCTATCAGAACGTCATGAAATATAGAATCGAATGCTTTTGTGTAATCTAATAAAATAAGTACTGTAATGAAACCATAATCTGTAGTAGTCAAAATATCATCATTTATTTTGAGGAGAGTTGTAGTGCAACTGTACCCAGCTCGAAAACCTGATTGTTTTTCAGGAATAATGTTAGATGCTTCCAGATGTTCCCTCATTTGCTGATCAAGTACTTTTTCAAAGATTTTCGACATTGTTGGTAAAATGCTTATTGGACGCAATTCTTTATATTCCTTCATTGAGGTGGTGTTAGGTATAGGTAGAAAAAGTGCCTTTTTCCGAGCATCAGGAGAATAATTTTCATGAATGCAGCTATTGATAATATGAAACAAATATTTCAAAATGAACGAACACAGTTTCAGAATTCGAATATTTATGTTGTCGACACCAGTTGCATTTGTACCTATTTCATTGATATATTTCTTGATAGTAGCTAATTTATCTGGTATTTCTAATTTACTTTTTGTCCGGACTTTCAAATATTTAAGTTGTCTCCAAAATTGACCCAATTTTTCACATCGAAAAGCGTTTGAGAAAAATACCTGCTTTTCCCCTCCGAACTGTATCATAAGTTAAACTTCGGAGAACTTTATATGAGTTCCAGTCTTCTTTTGCTTTGGTCATCCTGTACTTACTTTTCATCTTATTCCAATTTTTAATTAATTGCATAATCTCAGGAGTTAACCATGGGGCAGGAGTCTTTGAAATACGCCGAGACACAAATGGTGCTTCATCGTCGAACAATTTCACCAATGCAATATTCAAAAAATCTACTTCATCATTTATATTACTGATTTTGAAAATATTGTCTAGAGAAGAATTTTCCAATTTCTTTTGCAGAGATTCAGGTGAGATATTCTTGAAGTCCCTATACCTAGGAATCTGTGAAAGAGCTCTATCAAATTGAAATTCAGTGAGATCATGGTCACTGTAATAACAGTCGGGAACATCAACAAATTGAACAATATCTGGAGTATTTGTTATAACATGATCTATAAGTACTTTTTTTCTAGATGGTTTATTTACTATTTGTCTCAGACCGAAAGTGTTTAATTGAGAAAGAAACAGATTCAGGGGTATCCAACCTCAAAAGTTCGACATTCATGTCATCGATAATAATTAATTTTTCAGTAATCGGCAAAGAAGAGATAACTGAATCCTCAAAGTCATCCAAAAGTATTTGTAAATCAATCTTATCTTCAATTTTTGGGGGTTTATAAATAACACAGATTAAAATTATCTCGTTTCCAACATTCATCATTATAGTAGTATTTTCAAGTTTAAGATCTATTTCAATCGATTGAAATTTCAAGTTGTTTTTTATATAAATGCCACTTCCGCCTCCCCTCGCCGCCCGATCATTTCGAATGAAGGTATAACGCTCGATATGAACTGAATCACTGGGATCTCTATTGAGCTCCAACAACATCAATATCATGTTTCTTGAAATCATCTCTGAATTCACTTATGTTATTTATTATATACTTATAACAAAAGAAAGAAATATACGACCTAGATTATTCACCATTACCCATAGCAGAAACGAGTAATCGTTCTAAGTGCAAACAATATAGCCTGTATCAATTAAATTGAAATTAAAGACAGAGATATGAAAGAAAAAAGAAAGAAAATATGTGAAAATTTCAAGTACCGAATCAATCCAATAATATTATCTGTCCCCAAATTTTAAGTAAATGTTCCTCTAACTCGCTTCAATCATCCAATTCTCCTTTACACTTGATTAATTTTTTAGAGTCGCCGTTTCGTGCATAAATTTTTCCAAGTTGTGTCCAAACATTTTTGACCCCATATTTTTGTTTGCAACCATTTAATAATTCATAATTCATTTTCGTTAAATCCTCTGAGATCATAATGCGGGTGCCTTTCAATTTACTTCGATTTCTCAAAACAAGATCACGACCGCTAACAGTTGCAAATGTTACCTAAATAGGTCCAGATAATTTCACTCCCTTCTAAGGTCTCGATATCGATCTGCAGATATTCGATAGCATTCTTCTATCCGAATATCGGATGAATTTTCAGTTGATCATTAAATAACTTAGAAATAGTTTCATTCAGATTTTCATCCTTTTTTTCTTCCATTCCAATAACGGGAATATGTTTTGACCTTTGTTTTTGATCCAGATCGTTAACTTTTTGTTTAAGAATTGCATTTTCCTCGTCTAGTATCGAAGTCTTGGATTGAAGATCAGCTGTTTTCTCAGATAATAAACAAATTTAACATTCAATCACTCGATAAAAAGATCTGCAACACATTGTGCAAGGAAGGACAAAACATTCTTATCATCATTATCATCTGATAATATCTTTGACATCGCCGGCTCGATGACGTATGGGATATGATGCTCGTCTCCTGCGCAGAGTTACCTGGGTTCAATCCCCACAAAGTCGGTGCGATTTTTCGGATTCTAGGAATCGCTTGAGGATCCATCTTTCGGAGGAGATGTAAAGCCGTCGGTCCTGTCTAACAGAGATGTGTTGGACATTAAAGATCCCTTCCCTCTACTTAAGAGGGGTTCGGCAAAATTCCCGGGTTAGTGAGGTGACAGCATTCCCCGGCGTGTCATTGGCCAAAAGACGGAAATAGAGCAAGTTAAAGGAATAACAAACAAAAATCTTTGACATCGGCCTGTTGTTGCGATGTTAGCACTATTTTTGTTACAAATACTTGATATTTATAAATTCAAATAACTTACTGCAAGAACTTCAAGGTATTAATCCATAAACCACAACTTGTTGTCTGTTTGGTGCACTACAAAACGGTATTACACTAATAAATTTCTGTGGGTATAATCTCTTGAAAATTTCTCATTTAACATTATTACCTTATGCGCTCCCTCGTTTCTCCAATTTTCTTTTTTCAATTCTGATTTTAAGAATAGGCTAATGTTTATATGACAACTATAATTAAATTTACATATTCAAGATTCAATTTAGTCCAAGTATCTCCAAGCAAATAGCATCAGCACCACACTGTAGCATAGTATTCTGTTATTTACAACGCTGGATCATGAGTAATACTAATATTCAATTTATCTGAGGAAAACTTGTGAATTTCAATTTATATTTATATTTATTTTTTTTATTTATATCATTTGAAATCTCACTTTAATATGAGTAGAATCTCTTGAAAAGTTTATTCAAGTAATTCAAAGCTCCCTCAGTATATAAATAAATGAGAATATAATAATTTATGATCAATATCTTGACTCAGGGATGTATAAATAGCTGTAATAATCACTTCAATATCATAAGCGGTATTAAACAACTGAACAAATATATCCGACTGAAAATCGCCTAATATTAAATTTAATATGATGTAGGTAATCATTCATATTATATTTTACTTTAAATGACGACGCTATCTTCAAAAATTTCGACCACTTGCACAAACATTTCAATGTGTGATAATCAATGGAATTTCGACACAGAGCTTACTTCACGATCCATTAGAATCTTCTATTGCATTTTGAGTCTTGACTTACTCAATATACAAAATTATGTGAGTTATTCGAACTGAAGTAATTATCAAAACACTTTCTAGGAAAGAAAAATTTTATTACAAACTCAAAATCTCGCTCATCATACGCATTTCATCGAGGAATTGGAAATGTGACTTCCCTTCCGAAATTTTTAGATACTTCTCTTATTCTTTCTCAGAAAATATAGAGTCTTATGTGATCATTTTTTCACAGAAGGTAAGTTAGGTTGGATTACTATTACCATTAGAAAAATATAATTGGATGTTACCTTCCGGTATTTTCGAAAGTGACACACCAATGAAAATGTTTTACGCTAAATATCATTCAATATGCAATACGGCTTTTGTACCATTGAAATCGAGTAACAATTGTAGGAGCTAAAGAATGGGTGTTTTTCAAGGAACACCCTATATAAAATTTTTCTTTGCAGTGATCATGATTTTTTGCACAATATTAAATTTCCATTCTCAGGTAGAGAACTGTTTTTCCTGTAAAATTCTTTTCATTGAATATGACACAAGATAAATAATTTTATTGGTAATGTAGATTTCATCTCTTCTTCTCCCAAATCTTATTTCAACCGATAACTACACAATTCAACATTTGATCTACACAGGTGCACAGAGCACCGACTGGCCCTTGTAGGTTTCTTGGGTTGCTGACAACGGTAGGGTCGGTTCACTTCCAGCATATCAGGTCCAAGATCATTTGAAGGTCGAGTAGACAAATAATCATGGAAAAATTTCTCATTTCGAGGTCATTCGAGGGTCAAGTTATGAAATAGGCGTGATAAAATTCATGGATACGTAACGGTAATGGGCTACTAAGATTAATTGTGTATACTAACTCAGATTGTTTTGCCTTGTGTTTCTTGGCGTCACAGATGGATATTTCACCTACTTCCTTCAGCTGCCTCCAGGGTAGTAAAATTCCTCATGGTCATTACCGTTATTGGCATTTCTGCATCTAACGCAGCCGGGTTTTCAATTTCCAGGAGCCAAGGACAGCTTCTCTACGGAAATTTTTGTTGCCTACCGATGATGCACTTTGGATCTCGTAACAGCAGTGTTGGTCCATTCTTCTCCTCTGATGTGGGATATTTCGGTGGGCGCCAGTTGTAAAAGGGTGATTGAAGCTAACAAAAAGCGGTGTGGTATGCGATCTCGCCACTCCGGAATGAAAAAAATAGTTTTCTAATCTAAAGCTAAACTAATCAAAAATATTCGAGACTTTTCCGGGGTCTGTATTTAAATGATTTCCACATGACCTTGAATAACCTCTAGGAGAGGTATTAGGTCAAACAAACTGAGGATTCAAGTTTGGACCCATGAATTTTTTCAGATTTTTTTCACAATTATTTCTTTACTTGATCTTCGAATGACATTGAAATGACCTTGAATGATTTCTAGGAGAGGTGGTAGGTTCAAAAAAACTATGGATTCGGGTTAGGGGATCTCAAAAACTTACTCATGAATTTCTTCAGTTTTTTTCCTTGGTTATTTCTCTACTTGACTTTCTAGTAATCTTTGACCTAATATACTGGAGCTGAACCGACTCACTCACTAGTTGGCGTTTATTGAATTTGTGTAGATTATTTGACCTGTGTTATTCGCATGGAATAAATTCGCACAATTCTGAATTGAAGTAAACACCTCAAAAATGTCTAGGGAACACTTACCAATATCTTTAGAATATGAATTTGATGATTCGAATCTATAGAAATATTTCGGTTTGTGTTAGGATGTATTGTATATAATGTATTCTCAAGAAAACAAAATAATATTTGACTTCTTCAAAGCACCTATTATAAAAAGAAATTTGAAATTTGAAAATGACGAAATTTGGTAAAACACAAAAAAAAATCCTGAACTAATATTTTCGAAACGATATGGAAGCACTTATATTTTTCAGTACCCAGAAGGTCCACCTCTGTTATTAATGACACTTCGCCATCGTCGCGGCATGCTTTATATTAAATTGTCTATTACATTTTGGCCTAAGTCATTCCAAGCCCCCTGAACTGCTAATCGAAGCTCCTGTTCATGATGGAAGACGTTTTGACGCAGGAGATTTATTTTTAGGGTGTCCCACACATGCTCGATGGAATTCAGATCTGGTGAGCAGGATGGCCACGGTAGAAGATCGATATCATTCTCTTCAAGAACGTTCAAGACAACTCTTGCACGATGAGGAGGGGCATTATCTTGTTGGAAGAGTGGATTTTGACCCATTGTTTGGAGATACGGTACCACTATAGGTAAAACTATCTCATTTGCGTAAGAATTTCCCGTGAGGTTATTCTGTATGAAAACGAGGTCATTTCTTCCACCAAGGCGTATACCTCCCCAAAACATCACTGATCCGCCTCCCTGTCTAACTACTTCTCGAGCATGCTGGAGACGGTTTTGCTTTCCAGGTTCCCTCCATATTTGAATTCTTCCCGAATCGGGATAATAACTAAATCTAGATTCATCACTGAAGAGAACTGTGGCCCACCTCTCTTGATCCCTGTTTACCTGTTCTTGGCACCGAGCTAAACGAGCAGCGCGATTTCCATGGGTCAGTTGTGGAACTCTTAAAGGACGTCTGAAGTGGAGTTGTCCTTCGTGCAGTCGATTTCACACAGTCAGAAATTTGTACATTATGAACTCGTGATAGCTCTTGAGCTAATTGAGATGCTGTGGTAGTACGATTTCTTCTGGATACGATATATCGATATTCAGAAGTGTTCCCTAGACTTTTTGAGGTGTTTATATAAAATCAGCTTGAAATAATTGAATTAGCGAAGGAGCCACTTGAATCTAGTAAAATATCATCGAATATAATTCTTTTATTATGAGATCATGATAGATGAAATAAGATTACAGTTTTCCTTTTGTTTCCTTCTACTGATTTATCACTTCTAAGGAAACTTTCAGAATATATGGACGAAGTATTCCACTCCTCGAAACTCAGGAGAAAACGCATTTTTATTCGAACAAATGTTTCGTTTATCTTCCTGGAAAACTTCCACGATATACATATTAAATATGAATCCCAAAGGAAGTCATCGTATGTCCATAAATTCTTTTGTTTACAATTTTCGATAAGGAGAAGGTATGCAAAGTATTGAAAAGGAAGAGCAAGAAATATCTCGATAGTCTACAACGGTAGGCTGTTCATATTGTTTGATACAAGCTTCCTCGAATTGTTTTCATGAATCTGGAGTAGAATGGAGATCTATTTTTATTTATATTGCAGAATTTTGAAGAGCTTATTAACATTTGACTACAATTTCGTATGTTTTTTTTCATACGAAAGTTTCCTTCCTCCCATCAAATTTTAGGAATCAAGAATCAGTTATATTAACTGTAAGCGGACATTCCGCACAAGGTTCGATTACATCTGTTTCAATTTCATTATTTCAATTTTCTTTTTTAGTAGCCAACTAATTATTCACACATGTATTTTTTCGAATATGTCTGGATATATGCCACTAAAATTCTAATTTTTTTCTTCGGCACATGTTCTTTTCAATGGAAAAAATGAAGGAAATACATTGAGAATTCCCAGACAACTACCACACATTGATAACAGCAGTTGTTTACCAATTTTTGCGACTAACGCTGGTCATGTTGAAAATTTTAATTTTTGGCAATAATGCAACGCGAATCACGAAAATTCACCTTGGCAGAATGTGCTGAGGCAGTAGTGTTAGATGACAGGATAGGCCACAGACTTGAGTTGTCCTTTTCAACTGATTCCAGAATGATTTGCAGGTACAAAAAACTGGTAGTTATGAAAGAAGACCTGGGCACGGACGTTCTCGAGTAACAATGGCAATCAGTGACCATTATTTGAAAATTTTCTCGTTAAGACAACGGTTCGCTGCTGAAATGCTGGTTCGACAGAACATTGGATTGCAACTTAGTACTGAAACTATTCGACAACTTCTCAGGGAAATTGGTTTGAAGCCCCATGTCATTTGAATCGGACTAACAGAGTGTTTCATTTACAGATGAGTCAAGAATCAGTTTTTTTCATTACTATCGTTGTTCTGTAGTGCACAGACGTCCAATGACAGATTTACCATAATCTTCAGAGATACGTTACAAATATTTGAGAAGAACATGTTGTACCATTTGCGTTCATGCATGATAACTGAATGAAGGTTCAGAACAAACTGATCGAAATTTTGATCGAAATGGATCAGAAAGCTATAAAATCATTGATTCTGAGTAAGAATCGCAGATATCATGCAGTAATTCTAAGTTGATTTCATGACACAGTGAATATTATAATACCAGAAGTTAAAGTATACAAATAGAAAACGAATTAAATTTTTTACCATTTTAGGAATCCTACGATTTAATGTTTAAGTATAATTGCCGCATTCCGAAAGATTTCTAAAATTTTTTCCAGTTTTTTCAATAAAATCGAAATTGAAGTTTAACGATCTGAATGAAATATGTTTTCTCTATCGTAAGTTGAGATTTTTTAGGATGCCAAAATGAAAAACGGAACCCTTGTAAGATAATTTTGTTGTCCGTCTGTCTATCGAGATTTTCCTCGCGAACGGTGTAGATATAGAGCTGAAAATGAAACCGAATATGAAGGTCTCTAATGATAGTGAAATCAAATTTCAACGCAATGAAATTGGGTCTTTTTGCGGCATACTTTTACCCTCCTAGGGTTATCATAACGACAATTTGAGGAAATTTTTGTTGTTCAAATAGAAAGTAAATCATGATTGATTTTTTTAATATCAAGAACAGAAAATATGAGTCGAATAGAACCGAAAAGATAAAAATGAAATTACGACCATCTGCAACTTGAGGATGTCTAGAAACGCGAAGCATGTACAAGAAGAAATTCTTCATGTATTCATTTTTGTACTACTGTGCTACGGGGATGGATCACACACACGAAGAATAAACGTCGACGGTTTACACAAACAAAAGTGAGATTCAATAAAACACGTGGTTCGTTGGTAGGCAACGGCGATTTGGCAATATGGCGGACGGCAGGGGTTGTCTGTAGAATCGCCTTTTGGTAATGCGTGCTGCAGACGATCTACGGAGACGATGTGACTTCGATGGGGTCGGCGAAAGAAGAGACCCCCGAGTCTCAGTAATGCACAGATATTTAAACTCTCGGGCCAGGTAGGCCGAGAGTTTGTTCTGTGCTCAGGTTTGTCGGAGGTACCTATAGAGGTATGTGGTTAGAAAGCATAATGAACACAGCAACAGCTTAGTCGGTGAGGCGTAGAGCGATCTACGGTTAGAAAGCATAGTGCAAACGGTAATAACAGCTGTACGAAATATTGTGAATGAAGGAGAATGATTCCTTCCTCTCGCAGTGTTCTTTTTCCGTGAGAAGTTCATTACCGCTAGCTTTTTTCGTTTTCGAGTTATTTGGAAATTTTGAAGGTTTTTGAAGTGAAGTGCCAATATCTCTTGTTCTTGTACAAATGGTTTTTGCAAAATGTGCAAATGGTATTGGTATTCTACAGAAGCTTTTCCTCTAATTTTATCTAGAAACTCTAGGTGCATTCACAGATTTTATGATTGAAATAGCTCAAGTATGTTCTATGCTCTCACTATGACAAAAATGAATTCTTTTGAAGGGAATTCAGATAAATTATTTTTAATTTTTTCATGGAGTCCCAAGAAAATTAAAATATGAAGCTTTTGATGGATAAGATGCAACAGTTGGTGTAATAGGTTAATACGATTTGAAGTAGCTTACAACGTTCAAGAATAGGAATTGCGC
Source organism: Cryptolaemus montrouzieri (assembly GCA_013387265.2). Lineage (NCBI taxonomy): Eukaryota > Metazoa > Arthropoda > Insecta > Coleoptera > Coccinellidae > Cryptolaemus > Cryptolaemus montrouzieri. The sequence continues at coordinate 51,164,251 of JABFTP020000001.1, read as the reverse complement.
GATATAATAGTGTTCTCTTCGAGCGGAAATCTATAGACAGTTTAAATTTCGAGTGTGATTAGGCGGAGGAAGATATGTCACTTAGTCTAGGACTGCTCTGCATCTCCATATCCCAATGGTTTCTAACAGACTCAGATGACCTCATGTTCCTTTCTTGGTTTACTTGAATTCTTAGAGTATCAATTGGAAAATCAGATTATTGTCTTTCCACTACTAGTCTAGGCAATAAAGCACAAAAATAGGCCTTACTATCGATTTTTTGTTAGTAAGACGAATTTCAATACAGTTTGGTGAGAATCTCTAGAAACTTTGTGATAAGATTAGAAATCATGGAGTATTCCCAAATTGCATTTGTGCATAAGAGGCATACATTCAAAATTTCATTTCGAAATAGACAATTCTAAAAATTTCATAATCGATAAATTATGTTGAAAATTGAGCCAAATATGTTACTTGGAGTTTTCGAGGTTGCTGCACACAGACATCGAAACGACTCTTGTCTCCGATGAAACTCGTGCCCCAAACGAGTGGCTCCTTTGTTGCATCCTGGAATTATACGGTAATTTTTTCAGAATGAAAAGTGAAATTTTATTATAATTATTCATTTAGTACACAGAAAATGTATTTTAATAAATTGATAGGGATTTATAATTAATAATTTTGTTATCTCAATTTTTTTGTCTTCTTCTCTTGTGGTATTTGTTTCCACTCTCGAGGTTGATTATGTATGTATGTACCAGATAACACCTTACATTAAATACTAGATAGTAAATACATTTTACCTGAATTGTTAAAAAATGCAAAATTAAATTTATGTGAACTCCAAAGTGAGTATTATTTTAGTTACTGAATAAAGTAATCAAATATTGATATCATTCAAATGAATAGTACTTAAGCAGTTATGAAATAACTGAAAAAATATATAAGATTAATTATAAGATCAAATGCATATTAGTTCATCTATACAAACATGACTATTTATCTGAATTCTTGATGAAACACTCACTAAAATTTATATACGCATTCATATAAATGAATTATACTAATAATTTTTTCGGCAATATATTATCACTTTTTCAATTTTTTCATAATGAATAAGCTGAAGAATGCAATAATCAAATAAGAAAATGAAACGTGTACAGTGTTGCTTATAACGTAACCCCTATACGGGTGTATAAAAACGTGTGAGAAAGAAAGGCAACTGAAGTTAGTAAAGAATTATGCCAATTATGCCAACAGAATTTTTAACGCCTAATTACTCTTTTGTTGGAGGTTTCTTAACCAAGATATTCTTCTTTGGTTTGGACCTCTTCTTTCTCGATTTTATCCTGCAATATCAACTGGAGAATGGGATATTTTTCATTTCTCAGGAGATGTCCAAAATAGGTCGTTCTTCTGAATTTTCTAGTTTGGAAGATTCCTAATTCTTTATTCATTCTATCCAGGACATTATCCTTCGTTACGTAGTATATCCATGATATGTGTAACATGCGTCTATAACACCATATCTCAGAAGTAGAAAGTTTCCTGCCAGACGCCTCACTAAGAGTCCAAGCCTCGAACATCATACAAAAATGTTGAGAAGACGTAACATTTGAGGACTCTCATTATCAGTTGCATACTCGAGGTCATGTTGCAAAGAACAATCCTCATACGATTAAAGTGGTAAGAAAAATGATATAAGTAATTACCGACCTGTCTCTATTCTAAGTTATTTCGGTAAAATTTTTGAAGCAATAGTAACTGATAAACTTTTTCATTCATTCTGTTCTAAGTTGATTAAATCTCAACATGGGTTTTTCAAGGGTAGGTCGGTGTTAACTAATTTAACTCCTTACGTTCATTTCATAAGTACTAATTTCGATGATGGTGTGCAAGTTGATGCTGTCTACACAGACATGTCTAAGGCCTTGGATAAGGTACATCATGCAACTTTGTTGTGGGTTCTAGAGGATTTTGGTGTGGTGGGGTTCTCACTGAAATGCATAGAGTCGTATCTGTCGGATAGACTGCAGTATGTTGCACTCAATGGCACTCATTCCGGTTTCGTTCGTGTCACCTCTGGTATTCCTCAAGGGTCACATCTGGGTCCCCTTTTATTTTAAATTTATATTAATAATATTTCGGAATGTTTTCTTCATACAAAACATGATTTATATGCCGAAGATCTTAGAGTGTACAGTTCTATTCGGTCCTATGATGATATTTTGTGATCTTGACAGACTTTTCTTTTTTTGTCGAAATAGTTATTTTCAATTAAGTATTGATAAGTGTAAGCGTATAAGGTTTACAAAGAATGTCAATGTCTTCGATGCTATTTTTTCTGTTGATGGGCTTGTAATTGGGAGGGTAAACCAAATGAAGGATCTTGGTATATACCTTGATTCTAAGTTGTCCTTTGAGTATCATATTGTTCATATAGTTCCTAAGACTTTCAAAATGTTGGGTTTTGTTTTGAGAATTACTAAAAGTTTCAGTGATCCAAGGTCTTCAAAAATGCTATATTTCTCGTTGGTGAGGAATAATTTGGAATATGCTGAACCTGTTTGGTTCCCTCACTATTACAAGTATATTGACGAAATTGAACGAGTCCAGAGGAAGTTTGTCGAAAGTTTCAACTTTAGATTTTTCAGTCCTAACCATAATTATCAATTAAGTTTGCGTCATCACAAAATGTTATGCCTGGAGCAGAGGAGAGTCCTTTTCGACACTGTTTTTCTTTATCGAATCTTAAATCATACTTTTAGTTTTCCGCTTGTTAATTATCTCACTTTCAATGTTCCCGTGTATCCTAGTCGTCGAAATGCACTCTTCTATGTTCCGAAGGCCCGTACTAGTTTATTTTTTCATTCTGTTTTCTGGCGAATTATGCGTTTGTAGAATTGGCATATTACCAGTATAGATATTTCTCATGAACCTCTTTCTTCTTTCAAAAAAATGTTATTGCATATCTCATCAGATCTGAATCATGCTTATTGTAGTAGATTTCAGTTTTCATGATGTTTTACTTGATTCTGTAGTCTTTTTCTTCTGAATTTTTATGAAAGTTATAATTTTCATTTAGTATGACAGTTTCACTTCTGTTTATTTTTCTGTTATCATTTTTTGTGAACCCCGGTAATTATGTCTATCCTGTAGGAGTTCCTATGTTTTGTAACAATAAATTAATGAATAAATAAAAATAAAAGGCACTCTTGGCTTTTTCTACGCCAATCCTTATTTCCTGAGGATGATCTCATCCTTTGTTAAGATTGCATCCCAAGTAGGACAGTTTTTCGTCTTGTTGTAATACCCACCCATTATCATTTAATTCTGTATACGCAGCTTCCCTTTTGCTCACAACTAGGATCTGAGTTTTGTTAGAGTTCAATTCCATCCAAAAGCGAGCTCTCACCACTACTACATGACTCATTAGGTTTTGAAGACCATCCGCGCTATCTGCAATGAGAACGGTGTCGTCTGCGTACCTAAGATTGTTGATTATTCCGCCGTTGATGATTACACCGTCTCCTTCCTCATGTGAAGCTTCCTGAAACACCATTTCGGAGTATAGGTTAAAGAGCATTGGTGAAAGAATATAACCTTGCCTTACTCCTTTTTTCACACAGAATTCAGCAGATTCTTCCCGTTCAACGCGAACACTTGCTCTTTGGTTCGCGTAAAGATTTCTGTTGAAGCGTAGATCCTTATCATCAATGTCAGATGTTTTAAGTGTTCCAAGAAGTACCTGATGGAGTATTATGTCAAACGCGGTTTTATTGTCAATGAAGCACATGTATACATCACAGTTAATGTCTCGTGCTCTCTAATGAGAACCTGGATGGCGAACAGTGCGTTTCTAGTACCAATCTCAAATTGCGTTTCTGATATGGTCGCATCTAGCTTTGTATAGATTTGTATCTGAATGAGATTCAGAAATACTTTCAGGGCGTGACTCATCAGGCTGATGATCCAGTGTTCCTCACATTTCGTTGCGTTCTTCTTCTTGGGGATTGGTATTAAATTCGACAGAAGTCATTCTTTCGGAATTTTTCCAGATTCGTATAATTGATTGAATGAACGGGTTAACAGTGTTACCTGTTCAGGGTCCAAGAGTTTTAAGCTCTCACCGTATACACCATCAGAACCGGGAGATTATTCTATATCTTTATAGCCTCCTGAACTTCATCTTTTATTATCTCTGGTTCACTTGCTCCCTGTGAAACCTCTTCCATCGTTTGTCCGCTACCAAAAAATTCTTCAAGGTGTTCTCTTCATTTATCCACTTTCCTTTTTATCGCATATGAAATTGTTCTAAAAATCAATTGACGTGGCTTTCACATGATAGAAATCCATTTTCAAATATAATTAAACAAAGATTTCCGCTAAAATATATTAGAGAATGCTCGAAGCGTTTCGATACACAGTATCTTTGTCAAGAGTGAATAAATACTACAAAATTATCTTAACAACGTACTTATATAGAATAAAGAGGCAATCCATTCAGAGTTATATGTATTTGTGCTAGTGTTTTGGAAAAAAGTTCAAAAGGGTGAATTATTTATGCCTATTCTTCCTTTTCTACCTATATAAAACAATTGCAATCTGTACATTTTAATCTATAAACACCTGATTTATTCTCGTTAATAATTGGAGACTTTTCATTTCTGATACGTGAACCTAAATTTGTTGATATTTCGAACGCTATATTCAAATCTGAATTTTTAAGAAGGGATTTCACATTATTGCTAATATTGCCTATATATGTTAAACTATTGAATTTCTTGTCTTGATGTTCGCCGATTGAATAAATATGTTGTAAAGCTAATTTTTGTTTTTTCTTATATAATATGTTGATAACTAAATTTTCATCATAACCATTATTTATTGTGATCTGTTTTATCAAATTCAATTCTTAGAGATAATTTTCACTGGGCATTGGTGTGCTTATGGGTATATGTATATAACTATTAAATGCTGCAACTTTGTGTTGGTAAGGATGTGCCGATGTATGATAAATTGTGATATCTGTACGAGAAGATCTAAGTTAAATTGAAAACAGGTGTTTATTATTTGATCTTGGTATTGTTAAGTCTAGAAAGTTCATCGAGTTGTTCGGTTCTATTTCAGAAGTGAATTCTTTATTTGGGTGCAGGTTATTGATGAAATTTTCGAATACGATATTATCAAAAATTTGTTAACACAAAATAGAACGAACCCACGAATTAAATATGACATAATGGCTTTATTAGATGTTTGCATGTCTCAAACTTATTTTTTATTTAACTACTCTTTTTATAAAAGTGATCAGAGACTTGTAATGGGAAACCCCTTAAGCCCTCTTTTAGCAGAAATCTTCATGGATAATATAGAAAAAACTATTCATAAACACCCGTTTAGCAAACATTTCCTATATTGGTATCTATATGTCGATGACGTTATTGTGTGTTCCACATGAACAAACAGACAGTTCACTGCATTCGAAAATTTCATCAACTACCTACACCCAAATATAAAATTCACTTCTGAAATAGAACAGAACAATTCGATCGATTTCCTAGACTTAACAGTAACAAGATCAAATAATAAACACCTGTTTTAAATTTATCATAAACCTTCTCATACAGATATCACAATTTATTATACATCGGCACATTGTTACCAACACAAATTTGCAGCATTTAATAGTTATATACATAGACTTTTAAGCACACCAATGTCTAGTGAAAATTATCTCAAAGAATTGGATGTGATAAAACAGATCGCAATGAATAATGGATATGATGCAAATTTAGTTAGCAACATATTATACAAGAAAAAACAAAAATTAGCTTTACAAATATTTATCCAATCGATGAACATCAAGACAAAAATTCATTAATTTAACATATATAGGCAATATTAGCAACAATGTGAAATCCTTCTTAAAAATTCAAATTTGAATATAGCGTTCGAAACATCAACAAACTTAGGTTCATTTATCAAAAATAATAAGTCTCCAATTAATAAAGAAAATAAATAATAATTTATAGATTGGAATGTACAGATTTCAATTGTTTTTACATAGGTAGAACAGAAAGAAATTTCAATGTTAAAATCTCAGAACATAAACGCAGTTTCATCAATGGAAAAACCGATTCGAATTATTCTAATCATCTTAGGGAAAATAGTCATTCTTCCAATTCGGAATTTGAAATCCAACAGTCTGAGAATAGAGGTGTAAAACTCAACTTTCTGGTAGTACTTGAGATTAACAGATTTAGGTATTCCCCGGAAATTCTTAATGACCAGAGAGACATAAATAACTCACCCTTGTTGAACTTGTTTCCTAAACACAAGCTCAAATACAGATAACTCTGAATGGATTGCCTCGTCAGTATATAGGTATACGTTTGTTAAGATAATTTTGTAGTATTTTTTCGCTCTTGACAAAGGTACTGTGTATCGAAACGCTTAGAGCATTTATGAATATATTTTGGTGAAAATCTTTGTTTAATTATATTTGAAATTGATCTTTGAGTGTGCTGATATGGCGTGACTGCCATTTCTCAGTGTTTCTTTGATTTTTTTTATGTAGGTATCTGCTTGATTTGTAGCTTCTCTACTTCATGATACTTTTACTCCATCCGTGTTTCTGTTGCCTTTTCGTTATTCAGATGTATCTATTTGTGAATCTCCTTGTATTTCTCGGGCTCAACATTCTTGCATGTTCGTCTTTCTTCCATGAGATCCAAAAGTTCGTTGGTCATCTTTTCTTTTCTCTTCTCTTTGTCCATTTTGAGCTCTCTCCTTGTAGCATCAGTTAATGCATGTTTAATTTGGATCCACGTTTGCTCAATGTCAATTCCAGATAGTACTTTTGATGAAATGTTTTTCAATCCGTCTTTCAGTTCTTGTTTAAATTTGTCCCGTATATCCTGACTCTTCAGTTTGTGTACGTCGATATGTATTCTCTTATTTTTTACTTATAACTTCGCTATGCACAAATACAATTTGGGATTTCTTCATGATTAGATTAGTTCACAAAGTTTCTAGATATACTCACGAATCCAACTCACCAAACTGCAAAAAATCGATAGTTCATTCCATAAACCTCGACTATACTAATCAACGACATAGCGAGAATAGGGAAACGTAAACATAAAAATTCTGATTCTACTTTCTTTTCAATATATTAACAGAATACGGGTTACTTATGCATTAGCAACAGACGGCACATTTGTCTCAGTCTTCCCTCCTGTTCTCCTGAACCTTACAGAAGATCGCATATGGGTAATTTTAACAATGTAGAAGCAACAACAGTAACATTAGTCAACCTGTGTTCTTCGAAATCTTCAAACTTTGTTCATATACTCATTTTTCATATTATCATGAAGCCTATTTTGAGACGAAATGAACATAAAAATTCATAAATTCATTCGCGATAAATTAGATATGCTCTTCTGGGAAATATAAATACAAACAAATCCGCAACACATGAGGATCAAAATGGAAATGTAAATTACCAGCTTGTGAATTACACAAAAGTTGATTCAATTCTCATGTATTCTACAGATTGAATCTGACTCACAGCTTGAAGTGAATTAGTTGAAGCACCCATATATATATATATATATATATATATATATATATATATATATATATATCTATTTCAACATGCATGCCCTAAGAAACTAATTTTAAACCTGTAAATAGAAATGAAATATATATATATATATATATATATATATATATATATATATATATATATATATATATATATATATATATAAAATATATATATATACATATCGTAGGTATTGTATATTATATCTTAGTATTTTTCATTCATACACTTTCTCTAGGAATGGGTGGAATCCTCAATCACTACTCATTCTTTTAAGAGAATTTTGTTTTCATTTTCCTGCGCTTACACTTTAGGATCGAGAGTGGACGGTGGTTTAGTATATTATGAGTGTTATCAATTTTACATACTCGTACGTCGATAATAAAAGTTGACATGACAATATGAATCTAGCCTTCCAAGATTCTTAGATTACTTAACTCTCTTTCATTCTAATGAATAAATAATGCCCTATACATTTATAATGAATAAATAATGCTTATAAATGTATAGGGTGTCCCATAATAATAGGGTTAGTGTTATATCTAGGTTATAGGTAAAAAAAGGGAGTAACGGTTTTCACGAATTCTTGCTACTTTTCGTAGAAACCAAAGCTGACACAAACGAATTGGGCCTGCCTATAAAATTTTCTGTAAAACAGGGTGATTTTGAAAATTTGTCATTTGCTGAGAAGAACTGTACTTCAGTTATGGCGAAATATATTGACGAAGTTGAAACTTCTATCATAGATATGTTTGCGTAGGATCTAATGGCGTACTGTTTTTCACGAGTTACAAATTTCAACGTATTGACTTAACTTGCCTGTTTTCAAACGGATCATTCTGTATTTTTCTTTTTAATTTTCCAGTCACAGGAGCTATCAAGAACGTAACTACATCCAAATTGGAAAGGAAAGCAATTGAGCGTATGAGTGTGATAGCGTAAACTATCATGTATCCGATTCTGTCACTAACGAAATTCGAATATTGTTTTGTTACCGGTGTTATTGTCTACAAAATAATCGCGCACGTATTGTGCCTCGTTGTTTATATATTCATACAATAACTGACAATCGAATTGGACTATAGTTTCTATGCAAAATTAATAAACATTTTTCAATATTTTGTTTTATTCATTGATATTACGGAACTGACACTATGATATTAGGGACAATGTAGAACTGATACTATACAGGGTGTAACAATCGTATGTCACAACTTAAGGGGTTGAATCTTCTTGTAATTTAAAAAAAAGAGTTTACATAAATATACGCTCGCAAAAACTTCGTTACGGAGCTACAGTGTGTTAAAATTTCCGGAAAAAAACTAATTTTTTCTCCAAAACTCCTGCAGTTTTCGAGATATTCTTTCCAAATTTGGAATGCAAGCTATCTTTTACAGTCTCCATTATTACACGTCCTACATTTCAACTAGGATCTACAAGGTGCTTTCTTTTCCGGATCCATGTCTTATTTTGCCCTTTCAAACTTTTTTGCAGTACGCCACTGATAAGCGTACAATCAACTTTCGTCATCGTCCTTTAATTTTGAAACGTTTTTGACACCAGTAATTTTTTCGTATCTCCAACCGTTTTCGAGTGAAAAATTATTGAATTTCAATCATTTGAATGAAATGTTATTCGCTAAATAAAAAAATAACGGAAATACTCGATAGGTATGCCCAAAATTTGTTCTTATTTTGCGACCTCGTCCTCTGAGATTTAACTTATACTTATTCAATATAAAACTAAAAGAAAGAACAATTAAAAACTAAATAAATTGCTGGAAGTGTCCTCCACCTGCGAAAATACAGGCCTCTGTCCTTCTTCCCATATTATCACGCACTCTTTGAAGTATTCCGGGGGTATTTCTTATCGTGTCAAAAGAGGTTATTATTCGATTTCCCAATTCTTCTACAGTGTTCACTGTGTCACTGAACTTTTGAGATATCATCATAAGAAAAAGTCTTAAATATTTAAATCTGGGGACCTAGGAGCCCATGGTTCTGACCCATCCTGACCTATCCATCGGTTTTTGAATGATATTATGTTATGTTATTCGAGAATTCCCTAGTTTCTCCTGATATTTGCTGGTGCCCCGTCATGCATGAACCACATTATGTTTCTCACCAAAAGTGGTACATCCACGGGCAATAAAGGTAACTCCTCTTCCAGAAATTGCCGATAAGCGGGACCTCTTAGTCTTTTAGGCAAAATAAATGGCCCAATCAAATAATTTCCAATTATTCCGGCCATCCATTTTGTTCTTGATGATGAGATTTTTCAATAAAATGGGGGTTTTCCTCAGACCAATAATGATGAAATTAAATTTGTAGTAGCAGTTCTCGAAAAGTTAGCTTCATCTGTGGACATTATTTCACTGTCAAAATGAGCATTTTTTCTAATTTTATCTAAGAACCATCGGCAGAAATTCAGTCTTAAGAGAAAATCTCGAGGAAGTAGAGTTTGGACGCGTTGAATATGAAACGGGTATAATAAAAAGTCGTTGAGAATCCTACAAACTAGAACATGTGAAATATTCAACCGATTTCCAATTTTTTTTGTACTCACATGATGATTCCAATCAATACAATTTAAAACTGCTTCCTCAATATCTGGAGTTCGTATAGTTTGGATTGCACCTTTTAAATGATTTTTTACAGTGAAAGTACAGTTTATACCACTCCAGTGAACACTGTAGAAGAATTGAGAAATCGAATAATAACCTCTTGTGACACGATAAGAAATACGCCAGGAATATTTCAAAGAGTGCGTGATAATATGCGAAGAAGGACAGAGGCCTGTATTCTTGCAGGACGCTTCCAGTAATTGATTTAGTTTTTATTTGTTCTTTTTTTCAGTTTGATATTGCATAAGTATTAGTTGAGACGAGGTTTCAAAATAAATCAAATTTTGGGCATACCTATCAAGTATTTCTATTGTAATTTTTTTATGTAGCGAATAACATACAATTCATTCAAATAATTCAAATTCAATAATTTTTCACTTGAAAACGGTTGGAAATACGAAAATATTACAAGGGTCAAAATCCGTCCAAATTGAACGATGATGACGAAAATTGATTGTACGCTGATCAGTGGCGTACTGCAAAAAAGTTTGAAAGGGCAAAAGGAGACATGGCTTCGGAAAAAGAAACACCTTGTGAATTTCAGTTAAAACCTAGGACGTATAATGATTGAGGCTGTGGAAAAAAGCTCACATTCCAAATTTGGGACGAATATGTTAAAAACTGCAGGAGTTTTGAAGAAAAATCCAATTTTATCCGGAAATGTTAACACCCTGTAGCTCCTAAATGAAGCTTTTGCGGACCTATGTTAAATAAACTTTTTCTCTTAAAATTGCACGTAGATTTATCCCCTCAAGTTGTGACATACTATTATGTAACACCATGTAGCTTGAGTTCTAGGTTTCAGAATTCGTCTTTGTGCCTATTGCATGAAAGGGAATTCCCATTTGGATCATTTTTTTCTTTGAATAATGCCAGTTATGTTCCCAAACAAAATATCAGTCATCATGGTGGGTAACAGGTTCTTTCGGTATCATAGCAGTTTCATAACAGAAAGTTTTTCTGTTACGTATTTCCAGAGGATATCCAAAGTAATTTTTGTTAGCTTCAGTTCTTGAAGTCTCTCCCATTCAAACGGTCTTCTTTACATATATATTCTTCGTAAATGAAACAAAAATGATTTGAGTTATTCACACCAACTCTTTTTGACGATGCCATTTCAAATTATATCAAGTTGAACCAATATTTTTTAGTTAATAGAGCAGTATTTCGATAAGTAAGTGTTTTAATAAAAAAAACTCGACAAAAGCTGTTAGAGAACAAAATAGGTTATATATAGAATCAGCGACGTCAAAGAAGTAAACATCGAGTGATATAAGTCAATCGTGAGATGAAAAGTGCAATTTTATTTTCCAGTATAATTGTTTAAATTCCAAGTTTATGTCAAGTCAGAATAAAATAGTAGAAAAAACCAGAGTTAAAATGTTTCGACACATTTCCCCAACCCTATATATAATCCTGATAAACTATGTTGGATTAGTAAAAAATATATTCTCATTTCATAATAATTTTATCCGGTATCAATACCTTTCCATTACTTGAATTTGAAGAGAACATAAAATGGATTCGATAAACGTTGGTAGGTAATTCAGTTTACGATTCCAGCCAGCTCAATTACCCCCAATCATCGAGTAATTAGCCGCGAGGACACGAGTGGTTTGCCTCGGGCACTGTGGTCGCGAGTTAACCCAATAACAAACCTGCTGTAATGAGATAGAAGCACTTGACGGCCTTCTGTGCGGTTAAAGAGCGACCCTTACAGCTTGCTTGGCGACGGCGAAGCTTGACAGGGATCATGCATAGATAGAATGGATATCAGAACGGACTAGTACATCTTGGTATTATAATCGTATGAAATGTTGGAATTGCTAGTAACGATAATTTTCCAATATTTTCTAATCAGTTTTTCAGTAGAAAAGTACGCAGAAAAAAGGTGGAGAGATCACTCTTTTATCTGCATGTATGTCGGTTATCATCATTTTTCTCGGGAGAGCGTGAATATATCATACTCTTTTCTGCGATCCCATAGAGCAGACAAGAATTCAAACTTCTAAGATATAAGTTTCTTCGTTGACGGAGTTGATTTTTCGCCACATCAGTATCGGAGAGCTAATTAAAGAATCCCGCGTCGAATAACTTACTTAGTCGTGTTCAGTATGTGTGTTAATTTTCTTCATATCTTAACGCATTTTAACATGCGAATATTGTAGCCTTATGTGTGAATACATTGAAGACTTTTATCCAGAAAACAGTATTCACCCTTATCTAAATGTTGAATATCCTTCCCGTAGGAACTGGTTTTCCGATCAAACTTCATAATTATATAGCGATAAACTTCGTATGTTATCATTATTGAGATATGATGTACTCTTAGTTGATAGTCGGACAAGTACTGGAAGCGTTAGCTCTTCGACAGACGGCATCTTACAAACTCAGTGTATAGCGTTGCGGTATATAGTCGAACTAGTATCGCTTCTAGCAGTTTTTTGTTTGATCTGCCCTTTGTTTTCATCGTTTTCCAGTTATGTTAATATATAATCAAAACATTATTATTTATTTTATCATTATTTATATATATATATATATATATATATATATATATATATATATATATATATATATATATATATATATATATATATATATATATTTTGAATAGTACCTCAAGGATTTTGGAAATTTCGGAGGATTGTGAGGATTGTTAGAATTGATTTTGAGATATTTCAATTAGAAAGATAAATAAATTGAGGTTTCTTTTAAGAAAGAAACAAATAAAAAAGAATAAAAGCATATAGTAAAAAATTGAAGATTGTTTTCTCACGGAATAGGTATTTTCTCTCGAACTCAGTAGCTTGTGTTACCTCCTCTTGCCCTGATACAAGCCTGAATCCGTCTAGACATACTTTGGATTAGGTTTTTGACTTCGTCTGGGGTGATATTATCCCATAAATATTTAATAGGATTTAGGTCTGGAGAGCAAGCTGGCCAGTCCAAAATAGCGATTCCCTCTGTTTCAAGATAATGTCGCGCGAGGTTGCTGGTATGCGAAGGAGCATTATCTTGCACAAAAGTGAAATTTTCATCGTTGGCATCTCGCCAGACTCCAGTACTAGGTCCACGTAATTTCTAGCTGTTACACTCGCAGAAAACGAAATCTAATCTCGCTGCTCTAGCTTTTCTTCCATGACCCCTTAAAACCAGAACTCGCCGTTCATCTGATCGAGCACGAAATCTGGTCTCATCCAAAAGAGGAACATTTCACCAATTCTCAATATTTCAATTTCGATGCTCGATACACCAATTAAGTCTATTAATTTTTGTTGTCTGGTTAGCTCTGGAACTGTTGAGGGCCTTATGCTGTATAAACCCTTTGAACGAAGTATCGTTTCGACTAATACACACTGATGCCTGTTGCTTCTAGAAAGTATGGGGCGCGACGTACTAGGGTCTCTTCTTGCAATTTGGCACAAAAAGCGGTCTTGTTTTTCAGAAGGGATCTTACAACGACTTCTTCTAGGCCTATTTTGCAGAGATTATAGATCCACGTATCGGGCGTAGGTTTTTGAAATCACCTCCTGAGCCATTTGTCACTGTTCATGGCCTTCTAGAACGAAAGATGAAAATTGCATAAAAAAGATTATGTTTTGTGTTTCTTTCATTGCTTTTCATCGAAACTTTGTATCGTTCCTATATATATATATATATATATATATATATATATATATATATATATATATATATATATATATATATATATATATATATATATATATATATATATATATATATATATATATATATATATATATATAGGATATATATATATTTAACTTTAATGAACTTTATGAAAATATGTCGATCTACAAAAACTAAGGCATTATCTGCCAATGACATGAATGTACCAACGAGTAGTGGCAGAAGCTTCCTCCCCAAAAAAATCAAGTGTACGGAACACCGAAATTTGTAAGGAGAAATCGAGATTTAGAAATACTGACTGGCCAAATAAATAATTTGTAATTTTTCAGCTTCTGCATTTTTATGATTTCGTTAGCTAGTTTTAAGTATTTAGAATTTCTTCCATTTATTATCATTTATATCATTATCATTTGTCACTAACTTTGTGTGTGTATAAGGATATGCAGTCTTGTTGAGTGTATCATTAATTTCAGACCTGATGTAAAGTACTGCTATGTTGCAAAAAATTGTTTTATCGAGATAGAGTTTTCATTTATCATTATGACAAACTATAGCAGGTTCATAGTCTCAAAATTTCGTTCTCAAGAACGAAGTCACATATTTTATAACAAATTGAAGTGAATCATGAGAAAATCATATATACGAAAAATTATAACTTACTTTTTCCTATTCAAACATTTATATATTCATTCCTGAAACGATTGAATAATATATTCAGAATATTTCGCTTTCAGGATTATTTCCTTTGCTGCTTAACTCTACCCATGCTGTGAGCAAATGATAAAACCTATCTGTTAATCTTCGACGGGTTACTGTAACGACGCCGACGCCGACCCCAAACTCTCTGAGTGTTTCTGCTCTCCTATTACATTTTCATAGCAGACCATCTGAAATGCTTCTGAATTTCTGAAATTATTCAAGCCCAATTATCGTCCCTTCATTAAGAAGCCGTACAAGGTGTGATCAAAAAATACTGCAGTCTATTTGTCATATTTATGACTTCCGACCGGACCGTACCTTTGCTGTATGACCCTGATTGACGATGATTATGAAGGTAAAACTAGCTCCTTCAGGGAGGAATATTCAATATTCTATAAAAGTAGAGGAGTACTCCATGGATCCATTCTATCGCCAGCCTTGTTTATGTTGCAGATAAACGATCTTGTATCATCTACAGAGAACAAGATCTTCTGTTTTGCAGACGATTGTAGCCTAATTTTGTCTTTCATTAGTTTTCGGTCATTACAGATGCAGAATCTCAGCGTCAGAGATGTCAACATATTGATACCTTAAACTCTGACTTACAGAGGATATCTGAATGGGGTCAGTTGAACCTGGTGAGCTTCAATGCGAGTGAGACGCAAGCAACTACGTTCTCTAGGAAAGTCCCTGCTAGAGAACCTTCTCTAACGATGCATGGCCAACAAATTGCATCTAAAGACTCGATGCACATTCTCGGAATAACAAATAATTCCTGGTTTTGCTGGCATGAACATGTATCAGAAATATCTGAGTCTGCATCAACTAAAATTTATTTTCTTCTCAGAACCAAGCGTTACTTTACGTCATCTCAGCTATTACTTCTATTTAAGGCGCAGATTCGACCTGCTTTAGAATATTGTTCCTATGTACGGGGATCTGCGCCGAAACATTCGTGGCAGATGTTGGATAGTGTGCAAAAACGGGCTGTGTGCCTCATCGGAGATCACCTAGGATCTGCAACCGCTTTGCTCTCAGAAAACAAGTTCCTGACCTCTCTCTGTTTTACAAATACTTCCACGGAAGATGATCCAAGGAGCTGAAAGACCTTGTTCCGGGAAAACTCATTTTCTGCCGCAACACTAGGCCGGCAAGGAGTTCTCATCATATGACGGTACATTTAATGATCCCTCTAACCTCTCCCTATAAGAATTCCTTCATTTACAGGGCCGGTGAGCTGTGGAACTCGCTTCCGTCTAACATCTTGCCAACATCCTACAATGTGGCCCTCTTCAAGAAGCGAGTAAACAGACACCTCCATTCTCTTCTTTCCTGAGAAGCGCCTCGCATAAAAAAAAGAAGGTTGAATATTGTTCCTGAATGAAAATCTTCAATATGTTCACACAATTAGCCATAAATTTAGCATGCTATCATCCTTAATCAGATATATGATATGATAGATATGAAGTATAGGGAGCGTTACCTTTTCCACAGATCGCATCTTGTGTGTAGCATTGCGGGAGATAGTCGCACAAGTATGGCTTCTTGAAGTTTTTGTTTGATCTGCCTTTTTTTTCATCACTTTTCGGTAGCTCTTGCACTAGCCTCTATGTCGATTTGTTGGAGGGTTAGGTTAGATGGATTCAGATGGCAGTCTGGTCTAGGGTTTTAAATGGTTGTGCAAGACTGAGCAGGTGAAAGGTGACCGATGCTACAGTATATTTCTCCTATTCATCATATCGGACTGGACGGACTGTACCAGTGCTGTGTGGCCCTGTTTGCCGATAATTATAAGGGGTGGATCGGCAAGCCAGCTCCTGCAGGGACGGGATAATTTAACATTCAACGGAAGTTTGAATATTGTTCCCTAAAAGTCTTTAATGTGTTTGCAGTAAGATACCATTTCAACTGAGGAAGTCGTTACTTATTCAAAATTTATTTTCATTATTTAAATTATCCAAAAAGTACTATGTCAATTTTCCAGTTTATTCACAAATTTACGTGTTTCATCACTCTATGGCTTCATTAGATGTGCCTGTTTTTATGAAGCCTGAATGTCGGCAAACTCGTAGTTAGTTTTCAAATAACGTAAGGTGTAAAGCTTTATTTTATTGAATTTGAAAGAAGTAAAATATTGTTATCGATATCTATGAGATTGATAAATTAATTATGTTTTTTATTTCAGGTGAGTTCAGTGTTTAAGAGCAATTGCTTGTTTATTCCATAATCGGTAAGTTAATAGCTTTAATATTGGTGACTATGGGAAAAAGATGTGTCCTAAAAATTAACAATCGAGTATGAAATAAAACTTCCTGGATGGAGTTGATTGGTAAAGTAGAAGTTGCTGCACTTCGACCCAAATTTTTGTGGTTGATGATGCATATATCACTTTTTTATCATTTTTGTATTCACCAAAAATTTCCTCAAGATATAAATGTAGCAAGGTATGCAAGTTGACAACATCTACCATTTTATGGATGATAGTCTTCGTCCTTCAACATTATTATCCGATAATCTGATTATAAACTCTACATATGTAAACTTTGTCTCTTTAATTATAAACTCTATATAACAATTATTAAGTATATAACTTTATTCTAATAAAATATCTTAATGGCGGAAGGAATGATTCCTTCACTCAATGGTTTTTCGAGAATTACTTCTGTTCAATCTTATCGATTTGGTTATCTTTTATTTCAAAACCTTTATTCAATAATCTGAATTAGATTCTTATGGAAAAAGCATTGAAAAATCAAATAAGAGAGTTAAAAATTCGAAAAATAATGGAATTCAATACCTCAAGATCATAACTCACAATTCGAATTATCTAAGTTCCCAATTATTTGTTTGTCTTGTACGTGATGGTAGTTTTTACATAAAAGAAATCCATAAAATTACAGTCGAAAAAATTCGACGAACTGCCTTATTTATGATTTCGAATCCACTTTCGATTATTACTTGAAATTTAAAGGATTTATTTCCTGATTCTATTTCTGTTTTTTTCGTTTTGGTCTCGTGAAAACTCGAGATAACCACAAGGTCCAAGCATTCTGGCAAGCTTTATGCTCTTCTATCAATAACGGTTTCATCACCAAGAATTCCATATCGTCGAAACTGAGAACGGGTGAGTTTCTTCCAAAAATCAAGCGTGTCCATTATCTCGCACCAATCAGATGTTAGGATTCGAAACATAATGCTCTGACTAATGTTAACACTCATCCACATATTTCAATGAGGAAAGTGTGTGATTCAGTAAGTCGAGGGGACAAGAATAATAAATTCGTACAAATAAAAGTCTTTTAAAATTCATATCTAGCAAAAAGTGACAGACATGCATTGGTTCTATAATCGTCATTCTGTTCTTCAGAAAACCTCCAATTTGTTTCGGTAATTTAAATAAACTATTTGTGGCGTAAATGTGCTGTCTGCTTTATTCAACGGTTAAATTATCGAAACTCCCTTTTTCTGATGAAAACTTAACTAGATTACGCTACCTTCAGCTTTTAGAAAATGATCTTAAGTTAGTGGAAATACAACTACCGCTGAATGTCAAACACTGTCGTAGTGGTACTATATAGCCCTTCCGTACAACGATACAGAATTTCTGGATCGTAGATTTAGAAATAAATCGATTGGTAACACTATCTACTCAGATGGTCAGTACGATCAACCGACCTTACACTGCTAGATTTTTTTCTGGGAAAATATTGAAGGCGCGGTTTATGCTTCACCTTCAACAAGATGAAGAACGCATGAAAACATTATAGAAAATATATTCACAAAGATACTTTATCACTTGTGCAAATGTAAATGGTGAGCACACCCACAGTTCGGTAATGTGGGTCATCAAAATACAGAACGATCTTTTGTTATCTTGTGGAAGAAGAGTACTGGTGAGTGATATTTTGATTCTTGATCAATTGATGATGGAAACATAAACTCTATTAGAATGTATGAAAATGATCTGTTAGAGCATTTTTCATGAAAGCTAGGTCTGTTTTACAATAATCCATATTTTTTTCCATACTAAATTTATTTACATAATGTATAAATAGTATAGTTGGGTTCATAAAACCCAATGATTAAAACCATTTTCAGCATAGATGAAATTCAAAAGTTTTCATTCAGTACCTGTATTCCCCGTAAGTTTATCAAAAAGAGTCATAACTGAACCGGTCAATTTGGGCTAGCGGCTTTTGAATTGACGCATAGCCTATTACCCAGATTAGATACGAACGTTCACTCAGTAATTTCGTTAAGCCAGGTGTTAGCATGATTTATACTTTGATAAACTGCCCGATATTTTCATATAATTATACTAATTGAAGCACATAATTGTGCCAGTTAATCTTTTACCCCGTACCTCGCAGCAGAGGTGGATTCAATATTTTCGTTGTACTATGATTAAAGGACTATACGATCAGAAACCGAAATAAATTAATTATGCAAACAGTGTCTTCATTTTAGGAATCTATTATCAATTAAAAGTATTTAATTTCCTATACATAGATGAGCGTTCTTCTTCACAGGCTAGGCGCCTTGTCATTCTCCTTCTTCCTGTGTCGTTAGCTCGTTTTCGGGGAGAAAAATGATTTATATGGGACGACACTCGTTTTTTGAACAATTGAAGTGGATACTCCGTAATTCAAAGGAGACAGTGAAACTGTTTTCATAATTTATTTCAACAACTGGGAAATCTTTTATTTTTAATTTTCATTTTGAATGTACGAAGTTTTCATTTTATTTTGTGGAAATTGGAACACTCGTGTGAAACTTGAGTATTTCAGCGCATTCCTATATCAGAAAAGAGTGTGTTATAAGAAATTACATATGACTATGATGAAATAAAAGAAAGCTGATGGATGATGATCCATCATTAAACAAAAATTGAAGCAACAAACAAAAAACCCTCTTTTTAACTAATGGACTAAAGTAAGTGTTGAAAATTACCACCATTCGTTTCCACACATAGTGTTAGAAGGTGATTCAATGAAACCAACACCGGATTGAAAATGCTTGGAATATTTCTTACTTTCTCACATCCATCTTAAATATGTGAATGCGATTTTCTGTACGGCAGCAACAGGTTGTGAGTATACTAGGGTTTTCAACTGTCCCTAAACGAAGTAGTCTTGATGATTCAGATCGAGGGATCGTGAAGGCTAAGCTATAGGAGAACCAATACATCTATTGGGATAAGCAATCACGGTATGCTAGAGAATTCAATCTGTCAGGTAGAATTACTGGCCATAGCAATCTTCCATCATACCAGTCGGTCGAAACATTGATAAAAAACTTTTTTGGCTATGCTCAATTGTCTCAAGGGAATTTTCTTCAGCCCACATCTTATAGTTGTGGAAATTCATTACATCCTCTCGCATATACCATGCTCTATCTATAAACAAAATATTTTTGTGGTAGACATAGGCAAAATTCGAGCTTTCTGGGTAGATGTTCAGCTTTGGGGGCTTGAATTCTCTGATATGGGAGTGCCAGAATAGTTGTATGTGAAAAACTCTACAAACAGTAGAATGTGATACGCCAACTTAAAAAGATAGGTTTCGAGCGTTGATTCTCTGTTTATTTATTTATTTATTTATATGCGCACATATGTTCTACATTGTGCACTTTGTAATATACGGTACAACCTATTTGAAAACTTAAGACAAACAGAACTTAGTAAAAGTTTATAACAAAAACAACTTATCCACATTAAAATTATAAAGATGGAATATTGAGTAATATGATTTGAAATTGACCTACACATAACATGAAATCCTGGACTGCACTCAAGAATACCACTTACACCATCAAAATGAGTATTACAACTCAAAGAAAAAGAAGAAAGCAATTAACATAATTCAATAAACGAGACACTAATCCCTTAAATGACTGACTTGGGGTAGCAAAACACTCTACTTTGGAGCAAACATTATTTGCGAGAAGTATTACCCGATTTAGAAAAAAGGGAACTCGGTAATTCGTACGAGCAGTTACTGGATAAAATACCAAGGCATTTCGAGAATTCAGCCTAGGTACTGAGATATTTATGTGACTAGGTAACTCTGGACTATTCACTTCGTTGTTCAAAATTTTGAATAAAAATATAATATCCGCACATGAACGCCTTGTGCGAAGACAAGGAAGAGCCAAAAGACCTCTCATAAACAGGTAGACAATCTCGTTCCCAGGAATATGCATCTTAGAGGCAACAGGTCTCTTAGATTTATTCTGTACACTCTCAAGACAGTTAATATAAAAGTTATATGTAGGGCACCAAACCACAGAAGCATAATCCAGGATACTCCTGACTAGGGTACAGTAAACAAGTCTGAAGATGTTTATAGAGAACGATGAGCAATTCCTCTGTACGACTCAAAGCATTATAACAGCCCTCTTCCCAATATCCCAGATGTGATCGGGAAACAATAACTGGGAATCAAGCTTTACTCCCAAATCGTTAACAATACTTACTCCTTGCAAGCGATGTTCAGACAGACTATAGTTGAATATGTCAGAATCCCCCTCAGGAGAAAGGTATAGTATAGCATTTCTCCAAATTGAGTTCCAACCCATTGATTGAACACCAGTCACTGAGCCTGTCCAAATCAGACTGAAAACTAATAGCGTCGATTAGACAAGAGATTGATCTGAAGACTTTCAGATCGTCTGCGAAAAGAAGAAATTCACTGAGATGAAAAACGTCAGATATGTCGTTAATGAACAGAAGAAAAAGTAAAGGGCCCAAGTGCGAGTCCTGTGGAACACCAGATGGTATGTAACATGATGATGGCAAACAATCATTAAACGCGCGATAATATCTATTACGCAGAAAGCTTTCCAACCATTAATGCAAGTTTCCTCTAATACTCATAGCGTAGAGCTTGGTCAACAGCAAGTTTATGTTAACTCGGTCGAAAGCCTTGCCAGAATCTGTGTACACCTCATCAACACTGCACCGGCTATCTAAGAAATTTGTAATCTCGTCTAGGAAAAGTAGAAGATTCGGAACCGTTGACTTGTTTTTCGAAAAACCATGCTACTTCTGTATGTACATGCTGTCAAAAACACTGATACCAGCTTATCAAGCAACTTGGGAATAACGAAAGGAATATTGATACCTTAAAGAAAACGAACCTGAACACACAGATGAGTTGAAGATATCAGCTAAGGGTCTCGATAACGAATACACGCAGTTCCTCAACAGAATAGATGGAATACCATCAGAGCCACAAGAAGTACTAGGCTTTAAGCTGTTAATACCATCAAATATTTCAGCAGATGAGAACGACACGGTCGTGAGATCCAATTATTATGGACTACATCCCGAACAAATTCTTCATATGTCCTGAAAAGGCGATCTGGTCCGGAATTTTTCTTTTCTAGTTGAAATCGTCCAATTTCACGTAACGAACGGTCAATGGACACGAAAAAAATTTTTTAACGAATATTACTGTTTGGAAAACTGCCAGATATCAGCCAATTCTTGAAAGGTGTATTCCATTCTAACTTTTCCAAGTACCTAAAAATTAACTTCTATTATGACAAGTCTTCTGTATGTTAGTATAAATACTAGCAAGTTTTGGTTTCACTTAAGGTTACCCATAAAATGATTGCCCAAAAAGTGATATTCAAACTCAGAATGACATAAAAACTTCTTCAAAATACTATTTGAGTGAGTACCTCGTTCGCATAAAAGATTATCCATGATTCTCTTATGTAATTCATTTATTTACTGAAACTACTGCGATTTCGAGATATTATTTGAAATATCTTCGCAGTAAATATTCTTAAAAAGACCAGTGGTGCACTACACTATGATTTTAATGGGGGTCAAAGATAGCATTTCCCTGTGAAAATATCACCCGGTATATTGTCGCAACTACTGGGAACATCTAATGCATTCTAATGCATTGATGAGTGAAAAGTTCCTTTCTTGAAAATTGGAGCTAGATCCCTTGAAAACAACGAGAATTTCCAAAAGAAACGTGACGAAGAAATCTGAACTTCAACACTCTAGAACGGAGAACTTTTGGATATATGTTTATGGGCATTCCCTTCATTTTTTTTTGGTGAGGAATCTCCCTTAAAAAAATAATGATTGTATATCTGAAACACCCTGTACATGTACATTCAGAGTGGGTTAGACAAATAAAAATGCCTCACATTCAATATGAAGGTACAGCAGTCGAAATACAAATTATTTCATTAATTTCAGTAAAAAAGAGAAAAATAACGTGTGGGCAAATGCGTTTTAAATGATTACCACGGTAGATTTTAAGAAAAGCAGAAAGAACCTTCTTTCGGCCTTTTTCAAAGAAGGATAGGTTAAAGTAGTAACAAGGGCTGACATCCCTCCGAGTGTGACCCGGAGTCTACATGTTTGAATAAGGCATACCTGAGTTTGAACTTGATAAGTCTGAGCGGTGGCGAAAATCGAACAATGCTAATAAAAATGATGGAAAAACCCTTCTTATGAAATAATACGTCTTCAAAATGAAATTCGCTGTATCAGTAGCAGTGTTTGATTCATTCATTGTAATTCGCCTACTAACGAAATTTGAATGTGAAATAGTTGCCTACAATTCTTTTTTTTTGCGTTAAAATAGAGAACTTTTAAAATCTCCGAGTATGTTCTTTTTGGTAGACGGCAGCTCCAATAGAAACCCAAACACTTGTTGCATCCGCTAAAAGTTCTCGCGAAAGAATCCTTTTAGGTCGTTTTCCAGGCGGTGAATACTTTAATCACTCTTGCGAACATTTGTAATTGAGTGCTTTCTTCAAAAGAAACTGAATAAAGATGAAGAAAAAACTGATGATAATAATTGAAGTGTAATCTATAATTAACGCACAAATTCCAATTTGAATTCAGAGAAAGTTTAAATATGTTGAAGAAGTGTGTTCAGTGATCCTCCAGTACTAAGTAATGCTTTAGAACAATGAAAATGAAAATGGTACTCGAAGTAATTGAAATGAAAATAATCATGACAAATGTAACATTTTTGGAAAAGATTAAAATTCCCAAAAACCTGTCAATACCGAATATTTTCATTTAAAACGAGAATTACTACATGTCATCTACAATTCATTCTCAAAATCAATGACTTTATAGCATTCTTATCCATTTCTATTTAGATTTCGATCAGTCTGTTCAAACCTCATTCGCTGGCTGGTTTAGCTAATTTCTTAATCTTCCATTCAGAATCTCCCAGACATGTTCGATAAGGTTGAGGTCTGGACTTCTTGCAGACCACCCATTTGAAATGATCTCGTGATCTTGAAAAATAGTTCCTATCTATATGAGCTTGGTGAGGTCTGGCGATATCATGTACAAACAAGTTTTCACTAATGTTTGCCGCAAATGGTTCTTCTAAAATGTTTGCAATGTACCTCTGAGCATTCAAGGTTTATTATTAATGATGACCAGATCAGTGTGAGTGTTCAAAATTCCTGCTCACACCATTATCGAACCTCCCCCAAAATGATGGGAAGGTGAACAGTTGCACTGGCATATCTCTCGTCCCCACGTCTGCTCACTAGATAACGTTAATCGCTTCGAAAACACAAAATCTGTGAACAGGACTCTCTTTCAGTCAGCTTGCGTTGAGATCTAGACCTCAACCTGCAACACCAGGCCTCAACTCGAATTCCCTAAGACGTTGTATTATCTTATGTAGATGTAGCTAAATTTGAAGGTGCCTAGCAATAGCGAACCGTTTTTTCAACTAGGAAATTCTTGAATACCGGTAATGGATCGCTGTTGTTGCTCGCGGTCACCCTTGGTCAAATCTCCTTTCATGATTACCAGTTTCCCTATACTTATATTGAAATTTTGCATTAATTTCTCAGCCCCTGTATGATGAATGACATATACACTCACCAAAAGAAGTCCCTCTTATTCAGAATTAGTTTCACTAAACATATATAAGGATCGCATAGCAATAATTTGATGAACAACTGTCGATTGCAACTCATTGTAATACAATAAGTTTACATCCTCACATAGATAAGTTTTGGCAATGATTATACTTTAGATCTATGCAATTTTATAACGCTCACGCTCTATATATTTTCATAACCAAACGAACTTGTTGAATGTTATCTTGACAGAAAATCTCTAACCTAGTTTCTGAATATCAAATGAGTAAGAATAATTAAGGGAGAAGACGTGAAAAACTGATCGAGTTACCTGGGTTCAAACCCCACAAAGTCCATCTGTCGGAGGATATGAAAAGCTGTCGGTCCTGTCTAACAGAGATGTGTTGGACATTAAAGAGTCATTGGCCGAAAGGCGGAAATAGAGTATGTTGAACGAATAACAAACAAACAAAGTGTTCGATATCGTAAGTAACTGTCATTCATATTTTCTGGGAAGAAACAATAACAATAGAGGAACAAAGAATTAGATGATTGATTTTGACGGAAAATCAATGTAAAAGGTATTTTTTCTTGACAGGAAAGTATACGGGAAAATGCGATGTAATTCCAATTTCAACCATGCTAAACTGAAAAAATCAATCTCAATCAATCTCAATTCTTTTAATGGTTTTGAAGACGTTATGTTTATCTTTTCGTTTGGCTTTTAGCTCTGCCGACCAGAATTGATATCTTGTTCATTATACTACTTTAATTGTTTTCTACTCGATTTAGCTACCTTACAAAATTCATTATCTCCCTGCAACTTATTCCGTTGCCAAGATGAACATGTCTCTCATGAGCTATTGGCATGCAACTGGAGAAAATATGCTTATCGGTTTAGTCGCCCTTCTTGCAAACAAATGGTACTAAATCCGTCTCTAGATATATCGGGAAATTGAATAGTTTTATTTGGCCAGTAGTCTACAAATTTTTCACTTCCAGGCTTCAGCCCTGGAGGTTTTCTCTAGCGTTGATGAGCTATAGGGGAATTTCTAGCAGCTAATTCAGCCCGATCGGTCTTTATTCTAGGTATGTATGATTTTAATTCGAGTTATTGTTTATAAACCTGATAAAAGGGCTTTCATACAGAATTGCTTTTATGGTTACAACAATAGTAGCAGTTGGCTCAACCATTTCATATTACGCAAGTTTATCGTTTATGGTTGTTTACATAATTCCTTAATATTCTACATAGTATCTTAAAAATCTAACACTTTTCCTAGTGTCCAAGCACAGGACTGAGCGTAACTCTACTACAGGATCTGGTGTCTCCAATGAGGCTCTCAAATCAGACTTTTGCTTATTAGTCCTATCATTAGTGTAAGATAAGAGATGATCCCTTATGTAGAGCTCCGAATTAACACAGGAAAGCTGAATGAAACTAGTGGTTGCCCAGCATTCTGAGTTTTCGACTAATCCCTACTACCCAACACACACCGGTGTATAGGACTAAGATCATTTGTGACGCCAACGTTGAAGCGTAGGCTCTAGCTGCTGAGCTCACTACCACTCACAAAACTTACACTCAAGTGATTTATTTTCAGTTCGTAGGATTCGCTGATAAGCCAGGCCTGTTTTTCATTCACTATGCCAGGGATACCGGCCAATAGTGTTATTATATTTAATATGGTCTCGTGACGATTTTATAACCCTCCAATATTCCTGTAGAGATTTTATCAACTCCTTTGTTAGTGTTTACGTTCTTTTCCTTTCAGTTCATATTGGTTTCGTTTGAATATTCAATTATTTTTTAATTCAAAGGAAATTACGCTTAAGTGTTTGGTGGAAACTTGAATGTATAAGAAATAAAAGAAATTAAAATAATTTTCTACTCTTTACAGGCATTGCTAAATCCCGCTTTCTTAAAACGTATCCAATATTGCGTTGCACGATACGCAATATACGAAGCGTTTCATGAAAAATATTATATTGAATCGTTGCGGAAATGCAAATACATAATATGTACAGGGGTATCCACCGGTACCGTCCGTTAAAAACTTTTTAAGTTCCAATTACAATATCAAGCTGAAATTTTATACGCGGCCATAACTAGCGATTTCCAATTGAAGTGAAATATTTTCGAATTGATACCATTTCCGGTTATACCGGAAGTGGGTCATCACTTTGTTATTTCAAATGGCAATCTTCCTTTTTTATTATACATTAGAACTGACGTTTGAGCAAGGCATAAAATACCCAAGTTGTTGGCACTTATCTGTCAAAACTTTTGACAGATTAAATTATTTTTGTTATAAACTCGATTTTTGAGGAACATTTAAAAAAATGGTAGCTCGTAGATCTTTTGCACTACAGACACAATTTTTTTTTGGGTGGATAGAAGAAGGATCAAGGCATTTTTTAAGCGATCTACACATGTCAAATGTTCATTGCGTTGTTTTGTATGATTTCTTCAATTTGGCCTTTTTCAAACAGCAGTTACTCAATTTTTTCAAATGGCACGTGCCAATTTTTATATCGCCATCAGATGAAGCGTCGAATTTCAGATGGAATTGTTTAAGCATGTACCATACCAATCTCTTATAGTTCCGAAATAATTTGGGAATATATTGAATTTTGATGATTTTGCAAGAACTAACAGAGAATGCTTTGAAATATTTGGATCAAGTAGCTGAACTGTCTACGCTCACCTGACAGATGCCTAAAATTAATGTACTTGTCACTTCGTTCATTCGAATTTGATATTTCAACAAGAATTGTCGTTATTTCAGATTGAAAATATCCAAAAATACAACACATTTGAAATGAAACCACTGGTTATTCGAACGAAAATATATTTAATCTTTTTTAATTCATTTTAGAATGTCAAAAAGTAGTGGGTAGAAACTTCAGGCAATTTAATAATCAATTTCCAAATTTACGGTATATGAGTAAAATAAAATTTCGAAGCATTAGAAGCAATTTTCTACAATTCGGATGAATGAAAATTGTAGGAACTAAGCGAAAACCAATCATCGAAGATAAATACAATAATACGAATAAATGATAGCAAACATCATAGAGGAAAACTAATTTACGATTGAATAAATGTTCAATATGGCTCCATTTTGCTCGATACACTTGACAGCTCGTATATGAACATGACAAGTTGCCCTCCTAGCTTCCTCAGGATCAATATTACGAAAAGCATTATGAATGCGCTCTAGTAACTTTTCTTTACTTCTTACAGGAATAAGATACACTTCAGTCTTGATTTTGCCCCATAAATAAAAATCAAGGGGCGTCAGGTACGGAGAACGCGAAGGCCATAAATTTGGTCCTTGATTACCCCACCATCTATCCTCGAACATTTCTGTTAGCTGCCAATCTACAGCTCGTGTTTTATGTGCTGGTGCACCATCCATTTGGTAATAGCAATCCCTCAGAATGTCAAGAGGTAATCCATCTTAAAAATTTGCTTATGTTCCTCTCAAAATTTCCAGGTATCTTTGTCCATTAAGATTTTCCTCATAAATGTGATAAGCCAACAAATCATTCATTAAAATTGCACAAACGTTCACGCTGAATTCATCTTGCAAATCAATATCCTCATTGAAATGTGGATTTTCTGTGGCCCAAAACTGTCGATTTCTCCTGTTGGTTATTCCACTTTCATTAAACTTGGCTTCATCAGACCATATAGTTTTTTGCAGAAATATCTCATCTTTTTGAAGCCAAATTAATAAATTTTCACAGAAATTTAGCCGCTTGGGAAGGTTAGTTGGTTTCAATTTTTGTAGTCTGATAAATGAATACGAGTGCATGTTATGTTTCTTAAGGATCCTTTGAATGGAAGTATAACTCAATCCAATATCCATTGATGCTGACTTAATGGACGCATGTGGATTGGCACGAAAATACGCTAGCGTATTAATTCTATTGTCGTCTTCCTCGAGAATTGGTTTTCTTCTAGTTTCTATGAATTTTATTCCTCCAAATTGCAGAAAATTTCCTCTAATCCTTCGAAATTTTGTTTTACTCATAGGCGCCAAATTTGGAAACTGGTTATTGAACTGCCTGCAAGATCTATCAACCACTTTTTGACAATCGCCATGAATTAAAAAGAGATTAAACATATCCTCGTTTGAATAATCAGCCATTTTATTATCAATCTGATGTTTTTCAAAAATTTTCACTTTAAGTTACCAACAATTCTTGTTGAAATATCAAATTGAAATGAACAAAGTGACAAGTACATTAATTTTAGGCACCTGTCAGGTGAGCGTAGCCAGTTCAGCTACTTGATTCAAATATTTCGAAGCATTCTCTGTTAGTTCTTGCAAAATCATCAAAATTCAATATATTCCCAAATTATTTCGGAACTATAAGAGATGGGTATAGTACATGCTGATACAATTTCATCTGAAATTTGACGCTTCATCTGATTCCGATAAAAAAATTGAGTTATTACTGTTTTGAAAAAGGGCAAATTGAAAAAATCATACGAAACAACGCAATAAACATTGGACAAGTGTAGACTGCTCAAAAAATTCCTTGATCCTTCTTCTATCCACCCAAGCAAAAATTGTGTCTGTAGTGCAAAAGATCAACGAGCTACAAATTTCTTAAATGTACCTCAAAAATCGAGTTTATAACAAAAATAATTAAATCTGTCAAAAGTTTTGACAGATAAGTGCCAACAACTTGGGTATTTTATTCCTTGCTCAAATGTCGGTTCTAGATGTATAATAGAAAAGGTAGATTGCTATTTGAAATAACAAAGTGATGACCCACTTCCGGTATAACCGGAGATGGTATCACTTCGAAAATATTTCGCTTCAATTGGAAGTCGCTAGTTATGGCCGCGTATAAAATTTCAGCTTGATATTGTAATTGGAACTCAAAAAGTTTTTAACGGACGGTCCCGGTGAATATCCCTGTATATTCACCTAAATATCTTGGATTTGTACAAATATAATCAACCATAACAGGAATATTAGAAATGATATAGGTAATGTAGAAAACAATATTTGAATCATCCAACAGGTTGTTCCCGCTGAAAGGCACATCAAAACTATATGGGAAACTGGTTTATCGATCAATTTCAAATGTGGACATTAGAGTAAATGGATACTGATCTACAATTCGCAAATATTTGCACAGCTGTACCACTTCCCGTTATATCGGACATCGAATACTACTTTTCTATTTCAAATGACTTTTTGAGAGGGCATCCTCTTTCAAGGATATTTTGTTAATATTTCTATCTAAATCTAACCACAATTGAGATATGATTTTCTTATCAAAATTTTCGGAATCATTGTGCCATATTTTTGTCATAAAAAGATTTGGGATAAGATAATCAGATTTAAGTAAAATTTTAACTTTTTTCAGTTTAACAAGAAAGCTGTATTTTTCAGAGCAATATACTCTTCAATGTTTTTTTTATGTACAGGGTGCCCAAAAATCATTTGTCAACTCAATAAAATCGTTTTTTTTCTAATACGAGTACCAATTCTTTTCACATTATAAGAACCATATTTTGAATTAGTATTGATAGGTATCAGGTGTCCCCACACCTGAAATGGCTGGTTTTCGTCTTCATTGCGAATTTATCAAAAACCTGCAGTTCTTTCGGAACAATAATTTATTAAGCTCTGGGACATAAAAATAGACAAGGTGGATAAGTTTCAGATGGCAGTTTCCATATCGTAAATATTCCATCTAAGGTTGTATGAATTTCGGCCTCAGTTTGACGTTTCGAAATTATCTAAAGATAGCAATGACCCTAAATATAGTGTTATTTAATTGGCAAATAAATATTCTAACGTGGATATTATGAATGTATTCATCATTCATGGTCAGTATTTAAAATGATAAATCAAGTTATACAACATTTTAAGAAACTACTTCAATTTACGACCGATTTGCAGAAAACAATTTAGAAAATTACAATGGAATATTGTCACTTATGGAAAACAGACAGTGAGAAGGAGTAGAGTTAGTTTAATTACCAATGATGAAGATATTACAGTAATCTTCTATTAGTGTTAACTCAGCCACACTATTGAAGTGAGTGAATAGTGCGCGCTGCATTGCCAAATCTTAAATATTTCTCCTTTTTCAGGAATGATTTTAGAATACTTAGCGACGCCTAGAGTGGCGAGGGTGGCATGTATAAATTATTTTCGAGGTGACTAGTTAAGTACATATCAAATGATTCGATTAGTCGATGAAGGAATGATGGACAAATTGCTTGCAAATATCATCAAAATTACAGCATGTACCAGCATGAGTTTTGGCAAAGAAATAGAACATAAATCTTACAGGATATGAACAGAAAACTATCTGAATATTCATAGAACAAATTGAACTGTTTTATTGAAACTACGTCGTGTACCACAATGATCACTGGCATAGAAATAGAACATATACAGAGTTCCAATCGAGGCTTCAGAAAGGGTTGCAAACTGTACAGGTTAGGTTAGGTTAGGTTACCGTTTCATTCAACCTACGTGGAGTACCACCTTAGGTCTAAAAATAGAGCACATACAGAGAGTTCCAATCGATATTTCAGAAAGAGTTGACAAACCGTACAACACGGTACAACAGCGGAAAACTATCTTAACCTTCATAGTACAAAATGAACTATTTCAGTCCAACTCCGGCGAGTACCACCAGGCCTTGAAATAGATAACATATAGAGAGTTCCAATAGAACTAAATGAACTATTTCATTCAAAGTACGGTGAGTACCAGTGAGCTCAGGCCTAGAAATAAAACACTTAATGAGTGATCAAATCGATGCTTCAAATTAGTTGGTTGTTCACATAATTTCTTAATATTCTACATAGAATCTTAGAAATCTAACACTTTTCCTAGTGTCCTAGCACAGGACTGAGCGTAACTCTGCTACAGAAACTGCTGTTTCAAATGAGGCTCTCAAATCAGACTTTTGCTTATTAGTCTTATCATTAGTGTAAGATAAGAGATGTTCGCCTATTGTAGAGCTCCGAATCAACACAGGAAAGCTGAATGAAACTAGTGGTTGCCCAGCATTCAAAGTTTTCGAATTATCCTTAATACCCAACACACACGGGTATATAGGACTAAGATCATTTGTGACGCCCACGTTAGAACGTAGGCTCTAGCTGCTGAGCTCACTACCACTCAAAAAACTTACACTCAAGTGATTTATTTTTTGTTCGTAGGAATCTCTGATAAGCCAGGCCTGTTTTTCATTTACTATGCCAGGATACCGGCCATATCTTCATAAAGAGTTCATTTCCATTCAGTGACTTCTGCCAAATAGTATGCAGAATCAATATAACGGATCACAATCCTACTTTCCTTGGTATTAGATGTCCTGATGCATTAGCGCCACAGGTGCCTACAAACAATAAAAAGTTCAAAAACATAATTGATTTCGGAAAATTGAAAGGATGTCTGAAGGAGGAGAAATGGAGCTTTGTATACTGTGTTACTGATACGAAAGAGATTTCAAAGGTATTCGCCAAAACTGTAATTGGCTATGTGGAAGCTTGTACTGCAAGAATAAAACTACCAAAAAAAAGATAAAGCGAAAAGAGTGGGTGACAGATGGTTTATTGAAGTCCATCAATCATAAAAATGAGATGTACAGGAAAGTCCTTCTGAATCCAGGTGATATTGAAATAAATAATTCATATAGGGAATACAGGAATAGACTCAACAATTTAATGAAATTAACTAAAATAACTATTTCAAATCTCAAATAAATAAGAATAAAAGTAGCTCTAAGCTTTTGTGGGAGACTGTGAACAAAATAAGGGGTAAAAATCTAAAGACGACGAAAATTGATCGCATACGGGGAGAAAATGACAGTTACCTAACAAACAAAGAAGATATTGCAAATTATTTCAATAAATATTTTACCGAGATTGGAACCAGGATGGCGTCAGAAATACGCAAACCGTCAAGAAAAATTTACGAGCCTCATCGAACTTCCAATTCTTTTGGATTTGTCGAGACTTCTCCTGAAGAAGTGCAATGTGTTATTAGAGGATTGAAATCTGGTAAGTCACCAGGTTATGACGGTATAAGTGCGGAAACTCTTAAGAAAGTGTCTGAATTGATTTCTCATCCTCTGGCATTTATTTTAAATAAGTGTATTAACGAAGGTGATTTTCCTTCGATTTTCAAGATTGCTATTGTTAGACCTATTTTGAAAGGAGGTGATGGGACGCTCCCATGTCATTTCAGGCCACTTTCGGTTATCTCAATGTTCGGAAAGATTTTTGAAAGAGTTCTCAAGGAACGAATTAATAGTTTTTTGGAAAAATTTAAGGTACTTTCATCTAGACAATTCGGTTTCAGAATTGAAAAATCGACCGAGGATGCAATGGCACTCCTATTATCGAAAATTTATGAGGCAATGGATGGAGGCGTCCCAGTCTTATGTATATTTGTTGACCTATCGAAGGCTTTTGACACCGTCTGTCATTGTGATTTGCTTAAAACACTAGAAAATATTGATTTAGAGGTAACTCTCATAAGTTAATGAGAAATTATTTGAGTAAAAGAGAGCAAGTTGTAGAGATAGACGGTGTCAGAAGCTCTGAGACAATAGTTCAATGTGGAGTCCCTCAGGGACAGTTTTAGGACCAATATTGTTTTGTATTTTTGTTAATGACCTCTTTGCCTTGAATACTTCTGGGAAATAATATCTTTTGCTGATGATACAGCTATCCTTTACCAAGATATTTCTTGGAAATCTCTCAAGGAGAAGTGTGAAGTTGATTTTGAATTGATCTTGAGTTTTCTGAGGAGAAGGGTCTTACTTATAATCCTGAAAAGACTGTATATGTACCTTTTGCGAGTTATATAACCTCATTGCCAGATTACAATCATTTAAATATTCAAGTGGAGAATGATATTATTCAAATAAGACAGACAAGATCAGTCAAGTACCTCGGGGTGGTGTTGGATTCTCATCTTCGATGGGACTCTCACGTATTGTTAGTGTCAAGGAAAGTACGAGGTCTCTTACCTTTGTTCAAATACTGTAGGGAATTCTGTGATGTGACTCAATTGAAGGTCCTCTACTCGGCATTGGTTCGGTCTTTGTTGGTTTATGGGATCCTTGTATGGGGTGGTGTAGATACTTGCTACCTAAAGAAATTAGAAGTATTACATAAAAGAGTCATTAAATGTATATTGGGAAGAAATATTACTTACCCCTCAGACGAATTATTTCATGAAGCTGAGCTACTGGATTTGAGGCAGCTTTTTTTAGTAGAATGCTTGTGTATTTTGTAAGCAATAAAAGTGAGGATCATTTAATTTCTCATGGTTTTCGGACCCGATATGCAACAGGAAGTTATTTGCTTCCTAGAATGGCTAAAACAGTGGGTCAGAGATGTTTCACATTTCTGGCGCCCAGAGCTTTTAATATGATAGCTTTAAAGTTAAGAAATTTAGTCTCTATAAATTTGTTCAAGAAAAAAGTTAAAAAGTGGCTACTATCGAATCCATGCTCATTGATGTTATCTATGGTCGACATTAAAAATGCTCCAATCAGATAGATCAATCAAAACCAACCGCCTACAAAAAAAAAAAAATTTTTGTTTTCACTGGGAATGGTTATTTTTCTTTTTTCGTGTTCTGTATTGGTCGAATTTTTCTTTTGTATTTCTCTTACTAAGGCTTCTTTGTTAAATACTTACCGCATATAAAACCATGCACAAGGGCTACCTTCAATGGTTTTCTATTGCTTAATTAGGTATAAAGAATAATATTAAGTTCAATTTTACGTCTTTGTTTCATTGTATTAGTTGTTCCATATTCTATGTAAACATACTAGAATATTATAGATACGTATGCTGTAGAGTGATTGAAATAAAGAAATTATTATTATTATAATAGTGTTATTATATTTAATAGGGTCTCGTGACGATTTTATAACCCTCCAATACTCCAATAATCCAATAACCTTACAGGATATGAACAGAAAACTATCTGAATATTCATAGAACAAATTGAACTATTTTATTCAATATACGGCGTGTACCACAATGAGCACTGTTATAGAAATATAACATATACAGAGAGTTCCAATCGAGGCTTCGGATAAGGTTGCAAACTGTACAGGTGTAGAAAATCATCATTCATAGAACAAAATGCACTATTTCATTTAACCTACGCGGAGTACCACCATGAGCTTAGGTCTAGAAATAGAGCACATACAGAGAGTTCCAATCGATATTTCAAAAAGAGTTGAGAAACCGTGCAACACGGTACAATAGGGGAAAACTATTTTAACCTTCATCAAACAAAATGAACTATTTCAGTCCAACTCCGGCGAGCACCCCCAGGCCTTGAAAAAGATAACATATAGAAAGTTCCAATAGAACTAAATGAACTATTTCATTCAAACTACGGTGAGTACCACCATGGGCTCAGGCCTAGAAATAAAACATATAATGAGTGATCAAATCGATGCTTCAAATTAGTTTGACAAACCGAACAGGACCGCACAACTATCTGAACATTCATAAAACAAAATTAACTATTTCATTCAAACTACGGCGGGCGTTACCTTGAGCTCAGGCTTTGTTCCAATCGATGCTTCAAATAAGGCCTACGCTCATGGTGGTACTAGCTGCAGTTTGATTGAAATGGTTCAGTTTGATATATGAATGATCAGGAAGTTTTCCGCACTTTTACGGTCCTGAACGGTATGTCAACCTTATCTGAAGCATCAATTGAAACTCTGTTTAAGTTCTATTTCTAGGCCTGAGCTTAAGGTGGTACTCACTGTATCTCGAATGAAATTGTTCATTTAGTTCTATGAATGTTTAGATGGTATTCCGATTTTGTACGGACATGTACGGTTTGTCAATCTATTTTGAAGCATCGGTTCGATCACTCATATATTCTGTTTCAAAACCTGCGCATATGGTAATAGTTTGAATTAAATAGTGTATTTTGTTCAATAAATCATCAGATAGTTTTCCGCTCTTTTACGCTCCTATACGATTTGTCAACTCTTTTCAAAATATGGTTTGGAACTCTGTATATATTCTCTTACCAGGCCTAAGCTCACGGTGGTGCTCGCCGTACTTTGAATGAAACAGAGCATATTATTCTATGAATGTTCTGACGGTTTGTCGCTCATGTAGGGTCCTGCACGGTTCATGTTCTATTTCATTGCTAAACTCATGGTGGTACATGCTGTCATTTGAATGATATAGAGAAATTTTCCCATCGAATCATTTGATATGTACTAAACTAGTTACCTCGCAAATTATTTATACATGCCACCCTTGCATGAATGACTAATTATCCACAGTCTAGTCATCGCTAAGTAGGAATACTTTAGATTTGGCAACGTAGCGCGTAGTATTCACTCCACCCCACATTCAACATTTACCATGTCAGGATCTATGGATGGAAAAGTGTGACTAAATTCGCACTAATTTACCGTTTGAGTTATTGCTATATCAATCCGTATGCGCCTGTACGTGCTCCTGTTAATCATTCAGTGGTCGCACTCATTTTGTAACACCATTGGTCTCACACGGTCCAGATTTCCGGGTTTCGTATAATCCACTGTTTATGTTATGTTTATGGGAAAAAACAAAACTGATGAACAAAAAGTTTATTCTTTTTATATTCAATTCAAACTTACATGAAAAAAATTAATACATTATGCAATTGTTGTGAAGACTGAACGAAAATGTTAAAATAGCGTTCTGGAAATAATGTTTGCACATCATACAATGCTCAGATATAAATGGGAATTGATTGCATTTGTTACATGTATACTTCATTTTCCTATTTCACTTTACCGCGAAAAAACACCGTCCCGCTCTCACCTACTTATCTGGTACCTCTTCTGGTTCTGGCTGGCTGATTTCCTTGCAATCTGACACTTATTGAAAGTGGTATATATTTTAAGGCAGCTCGTACTTGAATGATGATCTAAAATCAATTCTTGACTGTGTGCTTCTGAAAATTCACTTCTGCTCAATGAAGTTGGAGCATAAGCATTGATTGCAGCCATATTCATAAGACTATAGAAAACCACCATGAACCATCTTGTAATACAGCGCAGTTGTATTTAGCACTGAGTCTATCAACAGTATCTACCTCTCCTTTAGTTTTGTTGTAAGGAATTATTATTTGCGGTTTACCTGTTTCTTGATCTATCACGTTATCTTTGTGCATAGTTGATAGAAGAACAACATTTCTATTTTTCTTGGGAATGAAAAATACCAGGTTACAATCTTTCTCAAATCCGAACATAGAAGAGTTTATCGGTCTTCATACCCCACAAATTCAGAAGGCAGTTCCCACTTGATTTTTTTCCTATGGTTCCGAGAAGAGGGAGCCTTTTTTCCCAATGGTTAATTATCGAATATTATGTTTCTACGTATGTTATATTTAGGGTGCGCCAGAGAAACCAGACGTTTTTTTCCGTTATAACTTTCGCAATTTCAGAGCTAAAGCATTCGTTTTTGCTTCTTTGGAAAGCCAAAGGACTAGGTTTTTCAGAGATTGTATCGAAATTTCAGTTTCGGTCAAATCCAATATGGCTGACTCTTTCGAATATGAGCAATGTTTCAAGATCGCTGGAACGTTTGTTTTCACTAAAAAATTCGATTCAGTGGGTAACTGAGTCAAAAATATTCCAATAATTGGTAAAAAAGTAGCGTGAAGAATTTTTGTCATTCTGATCTTCAGCTGAAATCGAAGTATTTTTTTCACCTCAAGGCGTAGGCACTCATAAAGTTGTTGTGTTTTTCACGGATGTTCTAAGAAGGAAAATAACCATAATTTACGAAAACCAACCTAAAATTTTATTTCCGTTTGAATTCAAAATGGCTAAATTCCTCAAATATCAACAATTTTCCCCGCGCATTACTTTTTTTTTGCGGTCGTAATGAATCCACTGCGTAATTCAATCACTAGATTGAACCTTTCCCACTATTTTGAAGGGTCGAACTCGTATATTGATTCAGAATTTTGCCAGTTCTTCTCACAGAGGATTTTGAGATTTGGCATCTCTGAGACATTTGGGAAGCAGTCAAGCTGGATCGTGGACTACTGATAGGGCTTACTGCTGATGCAGAAAGTCGCTGAATGTTATCCTGAAATTGTCAACTGAGTGTAATACAAAAACGTAGAGTTGGTGCTTGAAACAGATTATGAAAAAGGTGAGTACCTATGTTCTAACAGTTTTAGCTGCACCAGTACCTGGTCTTCTTCCTAATGACCCTGTTGTCCGAAATTTTTCCTCAAGATCATAGTTCATACTTCTTTTGTAAATATTGGCTACAAATTCGCGTAATATTTGCCTAGCAATAAACATTCAATGAAACGCTTATCATGATTTGTTAAAACCATTGTTAACAATTTCAAACGTCAAAAACAAGCAACACCAAGATAAAAATCGAGTTCAAACAAGATGTCGTCTGAAACTCGATGACATTTCATTATTTTTTGTTCATCATAGAGTCAATGCATGCAGTCTATAGTCAGAGGTTTCACAACGGGAGGTGCATATGATGGTGGAAAAGAGAAAAATTATTGACGAGAATTGGCACAATTCTGAATCAATATTCGAGTTCGACCCTTCAAAATGGTGGGAAAGGTTTAATATAGTGATTGAAGTACGCAGTTGATTTATTTCACCGCAAGAAATTTTTCAATGCGCGGGGAAAATTGGTAATATTTGAGGAAGTCGGCCATTTTGAATTCGAACGGAAATCAAATTCTAGGTTTTTTTCAGTAAAATATGGTTCTTTGTCTTCTTAGAACATCCATGAAAAACACAACAACTTCATGAGTGCCAACGCCTTGAGGTGAAAAAAATATTTCGATTTCAGCTGAAAATCAGGATTACAAAAATTCTTCACGCTACTTTTCTACCAATTATTAGAATATTTTTAAGACCGATATGTCAAATTGTTAAGAAAAAACTGAATTATCGACTGAATGTCCCATTCGAATTCTTTAGTTAAAAAAAACGTTCCAGCGATCTTGAAATATTGCTCATTTTCGAATGAATTAGCCATATTGTATTTCACTGGAAGTGAAATTTCGATACCTTTCTGAAAAACCTAGTCCTTTGCCTTTCCAATAGAGTAAGAACGAATGATCTAGCTCTAAAATTGCAAAAGTTATAACGGAAAAAAACGTCCGGTTTTCTCTGGCGCACCCTATATATGTTGACAAAGTCGTTCAATAAACATCTATTACCAAATTTTCTTTTTGATATAGGCCTTCTGGTTGTGCTCCAACAGATGTTTTTATGTTGCTAGTATAAAATATCATAAAATCACAGAGTTTTTATGCCATGTTTAGTTGACTGGCTAGGTATATATTGTATGAAGCCATCTTCCTAGGATGGCTTTTAATTTCTCATAGACAGTGATTGGTTCTGAGTGGGAGTAGTATTTTTTTCAATTTATCAACAAAAATTTGATGAGAGCCAGCTTATGCTCTCAAGCTCTATGCTCCAACGGTCTTCACGAGTTTCGAAATCATCGAATGATATATTTCTTAGGAAAAATCTGAAACTTTGTTGCTTGAGTGGCAGGCGATATGCTTTAATGCCATCACCATTTGTTTTCCAGAAATCTCTGCAGTTCAGTTGGTTTGAATGGCTTATGCCTGCCAAGTAAAACAGTCCTAGAAGAGCCTTAATTTCCACTATATCTATTTGATGTGCATCTCTCTCCCTTGCATGGATTTCAGAACCGGCTTGATTCTGCTAGTCCCTTCATACCTGAAAATTGTTTATTTACATTTTCTTTCCCAGTTTTCACTTTTTTTGTTGGAGCATGTTTCATCCATGTACTTATTTTGTCCTTCTCAATAAAAAAAACAGAACTTGCTCATCATTTTCTTGCTCTTCCCCACTATTTCCTGTCTCACAGACTACTTCAGATTATCCATATTTGTCGAACTCTCAGTATCACTTGGTTCTTGTTCCTCTTTTTTATCTGGGTCGTCGGTATATTCTTCATCATCAGTATCCCTATCTGTGGCGGTATTTTCAAGATCATCCCCTTACCGTTGCAGACGAGATTGCACTTCTTCATAACTCATTCTGTGTAAAATATTTGAAGGTTATATCCACATTTGTTTGGGAATTCCTGAACAGTTTCCTGTTAAATGAAAGTGTTGCATATTGGTATGAATTAGATGTTTCTCCGGCCCATTGCACACCTCAGGTATCCGAAGAATTAAACATTTTATCTCACTACCAGTTACAGAACGTTTTATGAATGTACGCTCGGAATTTACTCGTGCTAGCTTATCTTCAGCCTACATTATGCGAATCAGTTTTAAAGTAAAATAAGGTCTTTTGGAACTAGTCGAGCGGCAACGTGTTTCATGCCCAAACAATCGTTTGAAATGGTACGAATAGATTCGTTTGACACATAAATTTCGTTGCCTCTCTCAAACTCAAATGACGATTTTCAATTACCATTTACTTCATTTATCGATGTTAACTTCAGTAGAGGATGTTGATGCCCGACCAAACAATCGTTTGAAATGGTAGGAATAGATTCGAGGCAAATCTTCCACCATATCTCGACCGCTGTTGAATGCACTATACCACTCATAAGCACGTGTTTGTGATAAATTGGATTCGCTGTAAGCCTTCTGTAATATTTTTAGCAATTAGGTACAAGAAATTCCAATTGCAATACAAAATTTGAGAGAATTTCTTTGTTCGATATTTTTATCCATTGTGAAAATCCCAGAACACACTTGTGAGAAGTGAAAAAATCGAGCACTGTAATCAAACTAAATGACAGATCGCTTTCAAACTCCGCGTCAGTTGTGTGCCAACTTAGCAACTACAAAAATTTTCACAATCGTTTTACCATTCACTTCATGGCATTCTTCGACAGAATGTATATTTCTGGTATTACTGTATATTGAGTTCTTCTGAGAAGGTTTGGTACATTCATTCTATTTATTGATGGTGTTACAATTTATAGGTTTTCTGTTTCAGCAACAATTCCACAGAAGCAAACGATTTATTGAAAACGATAACATTTTTTCATATCTGATTTTATTTAAGATGCAAATTTTTCTATTTTCCGTATCTCATTTATTTTCAATGAAATCAGAATGAAACCTTAACTTGTTCCAAAAATTCAATGCTGCAGGATTATTTTCTGCAGCAACAACAATTTGATGTACCAATTAAGAATGTTTAATATTAAGATTGTTGGTATCAATTAGACTTTTACCTCCCAGATGTCTAAATTACGTGGCAACCAACAATAGCATCAAAGAGCTTCACATCGAAATTTCGGTTTACATGTTTGAATCAAAGCGAGACCAACGCGAGGGGACTCGAGTTGGATTTATTGTATCATAAAATTATAACCAAATTGTACCACAATACTACTTCCTCCTGTTTTAGTATCCCATTGCGAGTTTTGTCATAAACACGTTTTCACTTCTTGTTCAGAATGGTTCTAATTTATATATTAACGAACCCAACTAGAATACAAAGACTAGGCAGTTCGAGACAAAGAGAATACAAACAAAATAATTCTACTGAATGTAGCCCTCTGGTGCTTGTTTTATGTATTTCACACACTTTTTCTCTTTTGATGTGTTGAAAAGTACTTAAAATTTTGGGAGAATATAACGCATGAAGTGTTTTTCATTATAAAAATTCAAATTTTATCTAATCCAATGATTTCAACGATATTTAGCCCAGCATTCAATTTGAGTATATAATCTTTTCAGAGCCCCTATTTGCATTTTAGAAATCATCGATCACAACGATTGAATTCAAACGTGAAATATTAAAAATTATATAGGGTGTAAATTTGTGCGAAACAATTGGAGGAGTGATTCATCAAACCAACATTCAACATATGTCTCCAAAGGCTTCATCATCGATTTACAGGATGTTGAAATCTTAAAATTTTTTAAAGTGTTTTGTATCTGTGTTCTACTGTTTTTGAGATATTCAGTTGAAATGTTGAATATGGGTGCCTATTATCAAACTACTGAAGTGATTGAAAATCTATAGGACGATATTTCATCTGAGGTTACGTGTTCTCTTTGATTCGAAACTTTTTCTAAGTACGTCCCTAATAATTAAAAAGATGACAATGATTTTTCATCGAAAAGGATCACCTCTTTCGTTTCTTTATTTTTGTCGTATTGCTACCGTTCTTATGTAAAAAATTAACTGAATAATTAATAAATATTAAGAGTACAATGGAGTTATGTTCTCTTTAAGAAAAAATCTTGATTATTTTAATCAGTTTCAAAATCCTAGAAATTAAAGTAAGCGCCCAAAATGCTCACCCTCAGACATTACACAGAAGACTTCGGCGCATTACTTGACTTATCCGGTTGAAAATCTCTGAAGAATTTTGAATAATTTCACAAGAAACAATAATGGAGCCTCAGAAATGAGTCATAAATTAAACTTTCTAAATATCCTCTGAGAAGCAAAATTCAATGGATTTAAAAGTGGTGAACGACCTGGCTAAAATTGATTTCCCCACGATCTATCCACCGATCTGGATATACTAGGGTAGTTAACTTCAGATCAGAAATCTTTACAAAAAAAAAGGATGCCTTTTCATTAAAAACAAATTAAAAAGTACAACATGCCATTTTAAAAAGCAAAATTGTAATCGATGTTCGATATTAACGGAAATGCTACTGCTTTGAAAACAATTGTAAATTGTAGATCAGTATGCATTCACTCTAATCCCAAATCTTGAAATTGGTCGAGAGTCCAGACAGTTCTAATGGGCCCTTTTGAGCGTACACCTTCGTAGATTACCGATTAAGGGCAATCTTTTCACAGGATTTTCTCACCTCATTTTATCACATCTTAGGATTGTCGGCGGAAAATTCACGTAGCTAAGGCCTTTCTAGATCCGCGCGTGCTGTTGTTCTAGAATAAAATATTTTGAACGTGCTTGCAGAAGAATCTACTACCATCACTCGAAGGTTACCGATCAATTCAATTCATGTTATAATATGGAACAAATACTTCAGATTTTCCTCAGAACATAGCCAGAAAGAAAATTCTTTCGAATTGATTTCTGAACCAACATAAACAAAATAATGTTTTTGTTAGTACTCTTTTACTATGAATTAGGCTATCAGAGGAATGGCGCTACAAATTAACATAACTTTCACACTTGTGCCGATGAAAAACCTCATGACTTCATTCAAACTCAACACCAGCAACAGTATCAGGTCAACAACTTGACCAGATATGTACGTCAAATTTTCACCTCGTCTAAATAGCGATGAATTTTTCCTAAATAATTTGCCAGAACATTTACTCATCTGTCCCAGAAGTAAGGTGACTCTATTGCATCGCCTTCAAAATAATCCCCTATAGATACAATGAACTTATGCGAACGGATTTCCAATCTTCAAAACAGTTCTTTTGATACGATTTCCGAGATGGCCTTCAGCTCTCTCTTCGATGTGGCTTTTACCTCTATTGACACAAAACGTTGTCCCCTGAGCGGTCTTTTGAGTTTGCTGAATAACCAGTCACACGGTGCCAAATCATGTGAACACGGCGGTTGTGGAACGATATGAGTTGAGTTTTTGGCGGAATGGTCAAAAAGAATCAATGCAGTATGAGACGATGCATTATGGTGGTGCGTTAACCAAGAATTGTCTCGTCACAAAGCGAAAAGCTTCACACAAACGTCGCATAACGCTCAAATAATATTCTTTGTTGACAGTTTGATCCGACGGAAGAAATTCTAAATGCACAACACCGTGATAGTCGGAGGAAGCAATCAATTTGACCATGAGTTTTGGCTCCGGTAATTTTGGTCGTGCCTCACCTTTAACACGATATTCACTTGATTGATCGGTTGTTTCTGGATCGTAAGCATAAAACTCTGTCTCATTTTCTATAATAATGCGTTTTATTATCTCCTGATAGCAAGAAAGCATTGTTTCACATACTTCAACGCGACGATGTTATTCCAGAAAATTCAGTGTTTTTGGCACCAATCGAAATCTGACACGTCTGAGGCT
Source organism: Cryptolaemus montrouzieri (assembly GCA_013387265.2). Taxonomy (NCBI): domain Eukaryota; kingdom Metazoa; phylum Arthropoda; class Insecta; order Coleoptera; family Coccinellidae; genus Cryptolaemus; species Cryptolaemus montrouzieri. The sequence continues at coordinate 51,120,795 of JABFTP020000001.1, read as the reverse complement.
CATAAAATCCTTCGAAAAGGTATTGACAGATCCTTTCGAAATGCCAACTAATTATAACAATGAATGAATGTATATTTATCAGCTTCTGCTACTACAGTACAATAACAAATAATTATGTAGTGCACAAAAAATTGATACAAATGTATATCCCATCATAACCTATACCACCCTACCAACTAATCAACTGAATAGATCTCTCTAAGTCTTGACTGGCTCAACAGGAATTGATTAATATATCCGGCCAATCTATTGTCATGGAACCGTTGCTGGTGAGTTCGAATGACAGCGTGAGGTTTTTCATAGAGGCAAAAATGTGAATTATATTAAATAGTCAATTGATTCCGCCTTTACTACATGATAGTTGATCATGATGACAATGAGAAATTGAACTATGTATTGAACTATCACAAGATATTTATAGAAAATCAGGATTGCAATTTCAGTCTCTCGACCATCTTCAGCTGACAACAAGTATTGAATTACCAAAAACATATTAAAAAATCACAGATACCGTAACAAATGCGAAACAATGATTTAGCTTTTACCAAGAGACAAATATATATATATATATATATATATATATATATATATATATATATATATATATATATATATATATATATATATATATATATATATATATATATATATATATATATATATATATATATATATATATATATATATATATATATATATATATATATATATATATATATATATATATATATATATATATATATATATATATATATATATATATATATATATATATATATATATTTTTCAGGAGAAAGCCTCTGACACTACTCGTTGATACAGTGATATCATTGTCTGATGATGCTATAGTATGTATATATTCTGGTAGATTGATATATTCTCATAACACGGGTGGTGGATTTATATTTTCACTATGTATTGAACTATCACAAGATATTTATAGAAAATCAGGTTTGCAATTTCAGTCTCTCGACCATCTTCAGCTGACAACAAGTATTGAATTACCAAAAACATATTAAAAATCACAGATATCGTAACAAATGAGAAACAATGATTTAGCTTTTACCAAGGAGACAAATATATATATATATATATATATATATATATATATATATATATATATATATATATATATATATATATATATATATATATATATATATATTTCCAGGAGAAAGCCTCTGACACTACTCGTTGGTACAGTGATATCATTGTCTGATGATCCTATAGTATGTATATATTCTGGTAGATTGATATATTCTCATAACACGGGTGGTGGATTTATATTTTTCATGAAATCAGTTTGATTGCATGAACAGATATATGGGCAACTCTTCGGGTAAAACCCTATATATATATATATATATATATATATATATATATATATATATATATATATATATATATATATATATATATATATATATATATATATTCATTATATTCAGATATCCGTAGATCGATGAATAATCCTTCCGGACAAGAGCTAGTTCCCAAGTCTGCACGCAATGCACGCAGCCCCAAGAGCTACAATAGCAATAGTGCAACTAAGCAGGATGCCGAGAAACGAAGAGACAGACTGCAGTTTCGTCCTTATTAGAAGCTCATCAGCTCATCATTTCTCAGCATCCTAACAAGCTACATCGGGGTACCCTATCGATTCGAGAAAGGATGCATGTCGTACATACGTACGAGAGTCATCCTCTATAGACTGAGACGGTGAACCCGCTACCGGACTTCGAGAAAGATACGAACAATAATAAACAGATTTGAGAACGTTAGAAATTCCAACACTTGGAAACATGTTTCGCCGGTCCGTGGATCACATCAACGGTACAAAACGGGTGAAATAATCCCTTTGGAATGGTGCTCTGGGCCTCTGTTTCCGAAATGAACCTCCCGTCGGTAAATATTTGGTGAGACAAATATCTTCCGCGACAAACTTCGCGAGAAGTCTACATATGTAAACTTGAGACAAAAAGAATTATTCAGAAATCCGTAGATCAATGAATAATCCTTCCTGACAAGAGCTAGTTCCCAAATCTACCGACGGGAGGTTTTATCTTGGAAACAGGGGTCCAGAGCACCATTTCAACAGGATTATTTCGCTCGTTTTGTACCGTTGATGAGATTCACAGACCGGCAGAAGATGTTTCCAAGTGTTGGAATTTCTAACGTTCTCAAATCTGTTTGTTATTGTTCGTAGCTTCCTCAAAATCCGGTAGCGGGTTCACCGTCTTGGCCCATAGAGGGCGACTCTCGTACGTATGTACGAAATGCGTCCTTACTGGAATCGATAGGGTACCCCGGTGTAGCTTGTTAGGATGCTGAGAAGCGATATGTGATACTGATGAGCTCCTAATAAGGACGAAACTGCAGTCTACTGCTTCGTTTCTCGGCATCCTGCTTAGTTGCACTATTGTGGTTCTTGGGGCTGCGTGCATGGCAGGCAGATTTGGGAGCTAGCTCTTGTCAGGAAGGATTATTCATTGATCTACGGATTTCTGAATAATTCTTTTTGTCTCAAGTTTACATATGTAAACTCCTCCCGAAGTTCGTCGCGGAAGATGTTTGTCTCACCATATATATATATGTTTATCGAAAATCTCTGATTTTCTTCAAAAGAGAACATAAGGCGGGTACCCAAAGATAGAAGCATGGATAACCAAAAAAACATTGGGAACAGCTATTTAAAAAATTTCATCAGTGTTGGGAGTAGATTCTTCTGCAATCACTTCTTGAATGTATTCTTTTAGAATAACAGCACTCGCGGGTCTAGAAAGCTCTAAGGTGAAGTTTTCGTGGATGCTTCATGCTCCTTTAATGTAATAAAATGAGGTGCTAAGATCCTGTAAAACTGGTTCTTTCAATCGGCCATCTCCAAGGTATCCGCGCTGTATCTGGGGAACGAGTTTATCAATCAACTTTAAATTTTGGAATTTTTGGAATAGAAACTAATCTACAATTTACAATTGTTTTCAGAGCTGCACCACGACCGGTTTTACCAAACAACGACTACATCATGGTGTACTTTTTGTTTCTTCTTTGGCAGGACATTCTTTCAATGCAATTAAATTATCAAAAAAAACGTGTTTTGAATACAAGTATCTATTTTTTACTTCAGTATAAGCGTATTTTAAATTAGTATTTATTACTATTTGTTTCCCTACACCTTAAATGGCTCGTTTTCATTCTTTTCGTGATATTTTTAAATACCAGCAGTTTCTTCAGGAAATTTTATCATTAGGTCGTGGAACATAGAGCGGATCGAATTCTGATGCCAATTTTTATGTTTCACAATGTTCAATGTAAGGTCCTATGAATTTGGACGTTTGGAAATTCCTTCAAAATAACAAATATATATCAAATAGAATTGGAAATTAATACTCAAACGAGGATATCATGAATTCATTCATTATACATGGCCAGTGTCAACTATTAATAAGTCAAACTTGCAGAACATTCAACGAAAATAATCAGGAAAGATGTATAAAAGAGAATGCCCTTTAATGAAAGAAATTAGTAAGTATAGCATGCTATTTAAAATAGCAAGATTGTAGTCGATGTCCTTCACGACCGGAAGTATTACCAATCTCGAAATAATTGCGAATTGTAGATCAGTTTTCATTCACCCTAATATCTTCATTTGAAATTGATCGGTAAACCCGTTCCCTGGATACCTGGCCATTTAGCGCGGACACCGTGTGTATTCTCGAAAGTATGCTGATTAGGTATTCTTTTAATTAGATCGCTTCGAATAAAGTCATCTAGCAAGGGGACATTACCAGGAGTATACAATCTTTGCTCTCTTAAAAATTCACACGAATCTAGAGTTTTATCTTTCGCCCAAAGATTTTGTCTATGATTGCCTGTTCATAGTACCTTACGCTTTCTGAAATCCCTATAAGAAAACCGTTTTGTGTAAGAAAGCTAAGGGAGTGTAAAAATGTAATCATGTTTGTAAACCTCTTCAAAGTTAGGGGAAATATGTTTTGGGGGAATTTTAACTCTAGCGCATATGGATCGCATATGAAAAATGCTTCAAAGTTTCATCGAAACCCGTTGAACAGATCATTTGGAAATCTTTTCTTCTTCACCTTAGAAGGTTAATATTTCACCTGAGGTCATGAGAAGAAATGTTTTATGAAGTTATGGCATTAATTTGACGAGTTCTATCAGATTCTGGAATATTGCTGTCCTATTCTGGTACATCCTATAGATTTATATAAAATACTTAGATTACTTTCCACATTAACGCTTGTCTCAATGAAAATATTCAAATACGAACACGTAGTTATTAACCGATATGATTTTCGCTCGATACTCCATTCCGTGTTATAGACATATTCGCTGCCCAAGGGTGAAACTTATGCAAGATCCCTCCATTGTTCATACCGCGAAGATGTTCACGAGAAGTGTTGATTGACGAGCAGTTATCCTGCGTGCTACAGTTTTAATGCGCAGATATTCCTACCGTAATTCAATCCAGGCATCCAAATAGGGCAAGTTCCAAAGTTTCAGTATCGGAATAGCATTTCCGGTACAAATCAGGCTCTGAGAGATCTTGTATGTTCAGGTATTTATCAACTCGATGAACAACCACGAAACCGATCTGAGTTAATTTTGTTAAGCGCCGAAAGTTTGCGAATCTCTAACGGATTTGAAAATATATTCATGATCTCAGTTTCAGTGTTCCAAAATTATTTACAAAAATTGTACTTGGAGGAATGAAATCAATTGTATATTCGCTCGATCTTTCTGACACTTATGTATTGAACAATAGATTCAGGATATGCAAAAATTAGCATTGAAGTTTTTATGATATACTGGGTGATTCACCAGTGGCGCGGTGCTCTGTAGCTCGTACACTCTTGAAGATTTCATTTTTGTTCTAACGGTATTGTATTAAGAAAGTAAAAATCTACTTCAGCAATTTATCTTGAAGTAAACAGTGTCCCAATTCTCTATAAAAAAATCTTGGTAGGTTTTTTCAGATTGGAAGACCACTGTTTTGTTGAAGATTCAATAGCGTCCTAAACTCTGCTATAATGTCTTGAAGTAATAAGTTTTTTAGGTGAGTAGTTTCGTCACAATATTTTTTCCCGTGAAAATTCATGAAAATAGGCTCTCACGTCTACGCATGTTCCTTCGGCCAGAGAGGATGAATACTTTTTTCCTTTCGTTTTCTTGTTGCCCAAGGATGGCTTTATTGATGAATTGAAATAGATTACCCTCATTCCATACAGGAGTAACTCAAAAAAATTATTGAATATTTTAGTTTCAAAAACATCGTATCTTGATTTCTCATATGAAACACCCTGTATTTTATTATTCATGTCAACGCAAAAATTATTGTGCCATATTTTTGCGGAAGTAATCTTATCTTTATCTTCGACCATTTTCGAAATAGAAAAAATAAACTGAAATAATAAAATCAGAGGTTGCGAAAGAACAGTTTATTAGTACATATCATTATACTTGATCAGAGAAACGGAGATATTTTTAGGTAGTTGTGTATTAAATAAGTAATAGATTGGTTTTTGGTGACATGATCTACAAGGTGTTGAACTATTTCAATAAGTGTTCGAAATGTTGCCCGTTTCTTTGTAGACATAACTCAATCCTTCTGAGAAAAGACCGTTGAACTCTCGACATCATTTGCGGACTAACTGACTGAAAGGCGTCGACTATTCTCTGTCTCATATCCAACTGTGTTGTAGAAGGAATCTGGTAAATGATGCCCTTAATATAACCTCACAAGAAAAAATCTAGACTTGTAAGGTCCGGAGACCTTGCTGGCCATTTAACTGGACCACCACGTCCTATCCATTTGTTTGGAAATACATGATTCAAATGCTCCCTAACCTGATGTGAATAATGTACCGGTGATCCACCCTGTAGAAACCACAAATCTTGTCTTATATGCTCTGGTACAACAGCAAGTAACATTGGTAGGTGATTCTGCAGAAAATCTAATTACATTTCACTATTGAGGTTCCCGTCGAAAAAGTGCGGCCCAATTAGATATCCATCTATTATAGCGGCCCATACATTCAGGGATCAACGATGCTGGTGATCTATTTGTCTCATGAGGTGTGGATTTTCCGTGGCGTAATAATAATAGTTGTGCCTGTTAACAAGCCCATTCCTGTGGAAAGTTGCCTCGTCCGAGAAAAGAACTCTGCTAAACATATTTGAATTTTCCGCTACTTTGTCACTTGCCTAATTGAAAAAATTGATTCGATTTTCTTAGTCTTGATTGCTCAGTTACTGGTGCAGCTGTACATGATATGCATGAAATTTATTCACTTTCGAGATTCTCTGGACGGAAGTTTGACTTATATCTGTTAACTGAGAAATCTCTCTTTGGCTTTTATATGGGTCTGTCACTGTCAACAAAACTGATAACTGGTCGTTTTCAGCTGTAGCAGTTTTTGGTTTTTCATGTTTTTTGTAAGCGATATTACCCGTTTCGATAAATCATCTTGCATCAGGATGCATCTTATCAGGAAACCTTTGTGCATAAACTCTACTTGCCAACAAAGAATTTCTATCACACTCACCCAGAATAAAAATCATATGAACCATTTCTTCTTTGGAGAATTTCATGGCAGTCAATTGTGAGAAAATTGGGTTCCAACTTCACTTTAACAATATTTAATAACGAAACACTAATAAGTTCACCATGTAAAATGCAGAAGATAATATGTCCGGACACCTGACAGAAGGCACAAATAAAATAAAACCTCGATTTACGTTTTAATCATCCTGATGCATGTTGATGGGTTTCATACGGTTTGTAGAATTTTCATCAAAAACTTTTACAAAAAATCGAAATTTTCGAAAATATTCGAAGATAAAGATACGGTTATTTCTGCAAAAATATAGCACAATATTTTATGCGTTGACATGAATAATAAAATACAGGGTGTTTCATTCGAAAATATCGAGATATGATATTATTAAAATTACAATATTCAATAATTTTTTTGAGTCACTCCTGTATAAAATGAATATAATCGATTTCAATTCATCAGTAAAGCTATCATTGGCCATTACAAAACGAAAGGAAAAAAGTATTCATCCTCTCTGGCGGAAGAAGCATGCGATGATGTGAGAGCCTATTTTCATGAATTTTTACGGAAAAAAAAATTGTGACGAAACTACCCAACAAAAAAACTCATTACTTGAAGACATTATAGCAGAGTTTAGGCTGCTCCTGAATCTTGAACAAAATAGTGGTCTTCCTAGTTGAAAAAACCACCCACGATATTTTTATAGAAAATTGGAGTACCCTGTTTACTGCAAAATAAATTACTGAAGTTGATTCTTACTTTCTAAATAGAATACCGTTCGAACAAAAATAAAATCTTCAAAAACGTACGAGCTACAGAGCACAGCGCCACTTTTGAATCACCCAGTATACTTTTTCGATATATTCAGTAGGACCAAAGTGACTGAAAACTTGCTTTTACCATACATATATACAGTGTAGAATAAAAAAGACATCAATAGTATAATAAATACTAATTTATTTGCTCTTTTGACACTATAAAAATATGACGTCATCCATATGTCTCTTCATATTTCACGAATCTGTCTATATATCTCTAAAATTATAAAAAATAGATTCAAGGGAAGCATATGTTACTACAATTACTATAATCAATTAAATATTTAATATACTGCGCCAAGAAATTATCGAACAAAATCGAAAATTCAAATTTATTCCGAAGAAGTTGAGATATTTGGAGGATTATTTTCGAGAAGTTCACTTGCACTTAGGAATGCTTGAAAAACAAAACTATTACTAAAAATGGTGGAACTTTTGAAAAAAATGGTTTAAACTGGATATTTAAACATCTGAAGTACTACATGATATCTTCAATTTATGTTCATACATAAAATCAATGACCTTATGACATTCTGATCCATTTCGTTCCAATTTCGATGATCCTGCTCCAAGCTGGCTGGTTTTTCTGTCTTCTGAATTTTCTGTTGCGAATGTCCCAGACATGGGATTGAAGTCTGGATTTTGTGCTGGCAACTTAATTGAAGTGATTTACCTACAAAATTAAGTAAATCCTAACGACATCAGCCTGCATCTATATTTCATCTCCGGTGTTGCTCTACGTAGTCTGACTCATAGCATCATTCGAATAGGACCCCATCGGATTTAAAAACGCGCGGCCAACGTCTTTTCAGTTGTTAAAAAAGTAACTATTCTTGACACCTTCATCAAATCGTAGATCGACTTTATTTCAATCGTTTGTTTGTGGTCAAATTGGCACTGTGAATTTTGAATATAGCCAAAAGCTGCAAGCTGATGTTGATACGAAACCTCAGGTTTTTCACTACACGAGTTTCGATAAATATGCTGTTATGTTATTATGATGAAGTAGCCCACCACCGTTTACGCAATCTCCCCAAAACTTCGACATAATTTCTTTTTGATTATCTCTGTTGGACCTTCCATTAAAGATTGATGTGTGGTTCCGCAATTATAATCATAATCTCACGAATGACCGCCACTTCAAACTATTTAAGCAGCTTTTCATCACTACAATAGTTTATCTGTTCGTCCTCCTGCAATCCTGGAATAAATTGGAACACACGCGAACCTTCTGCAAAATTTTCATTTCATAACCTCCAGACACTACTCTTCTATAAACTGAGTTCTAATCATAATTATCGACGATCTTCCTTGATTCTTTATATTCGATGTTATTATCTGTTTTGCGTAGTGGGCCACCCAGAGCATGGGTCGTTATGAACAGATGTGCGATCATTTTTAATTTGTTCATACCACTGTTACAGTTCGAGTTCGAACCAAATTTTACAGAAAAATCGCTTTTTGCGTCAATCATCTAGATTAAAAATATGACAAATGCGAAAATGGCACTTTAACGTATGTTGGTAAAACTGCCTACCTGATATTCCACGATTAAACATAGTTGAGGAAGACATATGCAGAAAAATGTTACACACTAGCTAGACAATATTGGTGGCATCAGATCGCAGGAACGAAGTATCTAATTCAGCACTCCTGTTTCAATAAAAACATCCCACACTAAAGTATAGGCCTACTAATATTAAAAATGGTGTAGGTACAAAGCTCTCTTATAATGCCATAGTTTTACTAAAGTCGTTCGTGAAATGGAAACCTTGTTTATACCTACAGAGCCCCTTTTATTTGACGGTAAGATATCAGACAATTGGAAATGAATTTTGTTGAGGTTCTTGAATTGCACAAAAAAGTTGCAGTGCGGATATTTTTCGCTTCAACGTATGTATACTAGAAAACGTCAATCGCAATGAAAAGACAATTTCCCTGGCAAAATTCAATCGTGCTCTTCGATGTGCTGCGGTTAGAGCTGAGTCTCGTGCTGCGAGACGAAGCCTGAAACCAAAATCAATGAGACGTTGTCAAATAGTCTCAGTACTAGTTTGTACTCCATTATTCTGTCGAAGCTGCATTTGAAGATGCCTAGCAGTAGGGAACCGTTGTCTCAAAGACGAAATTCTCGAATAACGATCATGGATGGACGTTGTATTTCGTCCTTGCCCAGATCTCTTTAATGAACCTGCGGATCTTTCTTGAAAGAGTTGAGTTTTGTTTGAGGCGTTTTGTCTTCCAACTATTGTTCAATCAATACACGAAATTCTTCTTCGTCCTTTTCTTGAAATTCACTCGAATTCCTCGATTCAAAAGAATGCCAAACAAAAATGAATCAACTGATCTTTCTGAAACTTGGTGTGTGCTCTTCCAAAAGATGCTATTACCTAAGAATAACCTCGATATGTTTCTGTAGTTCGAACAGATCTTTCAAACGATCCTCGTAGTGCCAAACCCATAATATAAAATTGAAGAAAACTTTAGAAATTGTTAAGCTTCAGTGACCAATATTCAAATTCAAGTCATGCAGCATTATTTGTTGACGTTCAAAATTTTGAGTTTTGAATAATGGAAATGCTTTTGAGTGTTCAAGATTTTTTTAATTCTGTACATTTTTCGAGCATGCTTTGCAAAATAAACTTTCTCCATCCATGCTTATCTCTGGAAAAGGTCCGATCCATTTCGCGTTCAACTTCCGGCACTTTCAAACTGTCTTGACACTACTTGATTCGAAATACTTGTTGTGAAAATAATAAGATCAAGTAATGTGTTTTTTGGAATTTTGCTTCATAATTGTGATTCTTAACGCGTTTCACTACACCATGGCTTCTTCAGACGAATGAATGTACAGAAAATAAGAATGAGAATATAAATATAAATATTCTTTTGTAATTAAAAGCTTATTGGGTTGATTCTTCTTAAGTGGTTATTTATGACAGGTATATCCAATAAAATTGAGGAAGAGATTGCTTCCTGAAAAGATTCAATAGAGGTAAAGGGCTTAAATCGACTTGTTCATTGATGAGTCTACCTGAGTGTCTGTATTTGTTGATTTCTAAAGTTTCCCAAAGATCAACCTTCCAATATTTATTATCTGTATGCAAAATTTCAAACCGTGGGTCGAAAGAGTGATTATTTTCTAGGAGATGATTCGCGTAATTTGAATCTGATTTTTATTTAAAAACAGCCTTTGTGTTCCGATATTCTAATATTAAAATTTCTATGTGTTCTACCAATGTGAAAATTATCACAGTCATTGCAATTCAATCTATTAACACCTTTTATTGTTTTTACCTGATTTGGTTTTATTATATTAACTATTAAATTAAACTATTATTAGTTTGGAAAGCTATGTTGAAATTATTGCTACTCAAGAATGATTTCAGTTTCTCACTTGTAATGCCAACGTAGGTTAAGGTGTTGAGTTTTTTTCAATTTATCGACAGGAAAACTTCATTCAATGCGATTCTACTTTGTTTTTTATTTAAAATATTATTCATTAATTTGGGATTGTAACCATCATTTTTGGCTATTTGTTCAATCAAATTTAATTCTTCGTTGAAATTTTCTGCTGATAACGGGATGTTAATAAATTTATGAATAAAGCTATTGAATGCTGATATTTTATGTTGATACGGATGACACGACGAGTTATGTATTATAATATCTGTATGTGACGGTTTATGGTAAATTTCAAAAATATGTTTTCCATTTTCAAATCAATTTATATGATTTTCGAAAATTTTATCTGTTCCTGTGGAGCAAATAACGATATCGTCTACATAGCGATACCAGTATAAATAATATTTAAAGAGTGGATGATTATGAATTAATTTCTCTAAATCATTCATGAATATTTCTGATAACAAAGGACTCAACGGATTGCCCAGAATCAAGCCGTCTTCAATAGTATAATATTTGTTATTGAAATGAAATAATTTGGATCTAAACAAATTTGTTATAATGAAAGAATATCTGATGTAATGATCGTATTGACATGATTCTTTTCTAATTATTCTTTAACTAAGTAGTACGTATCTTTCGGTGGAATGTTAGGAAATAGATTCTTAACATCGAAAGAAATGAGTTTGGAATTAGGTGGTATAATGGTATCTTTTATATCAGCAATTAGTTCGTATGAATTTTTGACCGAAAACTTAGATTTAAAATTGCAATATTTTATTAGCAAGTCGTTAAGGAATTTTGAAAGTTTGGAAGAAGGTGCCGTTACATAAGAAACAACAGGTCTCATAGGGTAATTAGATTTATGAAGTTTTATCAACGAATATAATTCGGGGTATTGTGGATTGGAGTTAATGAATTTATATTTTTCGTGGTCTGTATTTAAAGATTTTGCTGTCGAAATTAAGTTTTTAACCTCTTTTTGAAAGTTTGCGGTAGGATCCTTAGTTGATGTTATATAGTTTCCGGCTGTTGAGAATTATTCAGTTTTTGAAATATAATCGGTTTTACTAATCGCCTTCATACCTTTATCTGCTTTAGTGAATACTAAATCGTTCGTACTATTTTCATTGTTTTTATTATTTTATAATCGGAATTTCAATGAGGTGATAATTTCGAAAAGTCTTGTTTTATAATTTTTGCTGTTTGATGTTTGGCTGAAATATTATCTTTGGAGTTTTTGAGAATGATTTCGGAGTCTATGCCTAACTGTTCAGAATTAGTTTTAGTATGATTTGGATGTAAATTATGTTTGAATCGTTTTTCTAATAGATCTTTTTGTGGTTGTGTAAAATCGGTATCAGTTGAATTATTGAAACTGTCAAAAAATTTATGGTCTGAAAATTTATCAGTTGAAGGTTTGGGTGGAGAAGTTTAGAGTTGAAGTGAATTTAACTTTTTCTGTTGTTGTTGAAACTTTTTTGAATTAAAATGTTGACATCGTATCTGGATTCAGAGTCTAAAATATCAAATTCAACAGGATGCAATCTAGACAATAATTCCGTATGGATTACCTTCAAATATATATTGACAACGTCCCTCCTGTTGTACTGTCCCAAATTCAAATGTTGTGAAAATCAGAAAAGAGCTCAAATATGCCGCTCATCTATTACCACCTGTCAAGTAATTTTAATTGAAGAAAAAGGTAAACTCTAGTTTACCAATCATTCCTATTTATGATACAAATGTCCTAAAAGGTTTTCTCGCCGTTTAGATCTTCAGAAGATTGGGTAATGGATAATGTATGAATCTGGATTTCAATTGTTTGATTCTCAACCCTTTTAAAGTACATGATGCATGAAATCTAGGTAAATGACGTAAATATGTAACAATACCGTGGTCTTTGTTCAAATTTTGTAAAATATGTAAAAGTATGCTATTTACATATAATCCGCCCTTTCCTAATGATTATTCATCAATGTGACTATTACTCAAAAATAGTCCATTTATACAGTATGAACTCTAAAGTCCACGTTCGCCTACTCTAAATTAATGAAAACTTTCACTTCTTTCCATCAATAGTGAAACTTTTGAATATTTATCAAATATCCTGTTGAAATATTTACATAAGCTATTTCTACCATCACAAAGTAGGTACAGTCCTTTTACTCGAATGAGTTTCCCAACCACTGTTATGTTTTCTTCTTATGACATTGAATAAATTGGGAGCAATTTCTCAGTGCTTCCATGCAGAAATTGAAAGCGAAATACCCGAATATCCGCTTATAAATCTAGTTGAGCCCCAGAAATGAAATGCGAAAGGACACGAAATGAATTCAAGGCGTATAACCTCACTTTTCTCCGCTAAATCTCGAAGTTGATGATGCATGATTTTACAACGTCTCCGGGACGCGAAATTAAGGCCCTAAAATCTTAAAATAGAAATGTATTCAAAACGACTTGATATAAACTAAGAAGAAAAGCCCTAAATCCATCACCTGTCACAGACGTCATATTTCAAATTGTCAAATATGCGTGTGTCCTGCTAGAAACGCGGAAGATTCCATTTGTTCCGCTTGTCGCATAGGGATGATAAAGTGAGCGTTGCATTTCTCTGTTTCCTTTTCGGCTCCACACGATGCCGCTCCGCGTCTTTTTGAGAGTCTGTATTCACAGTAGAGATTATTTCAGTGCCAGGACTAGATTGAAATTATGAAGTTGATTCAAGAGATATCGTTTGAGGAAGATTTTGAATAAATATAGTTTATTCGATTAGATCTTTGTGTGCTTTTTTATAGTTTCCTTCCAATTCAATACTCATGCCTGCAAAAAGGAATTGGTTTGAAGTTTTATATCGTATCGTTGTTGATCGTATTAAAATCATATATTCTTGGAGTATCATATTCGTAAGTACAATTTCAGGGAAACTTCGATATTTTTTTTTATTGTCAACTCTTGGGAGGAGACCGTGTCGTTCGTACCACTTAAGATAATTTAATGTGTGTGTTCACTCGCATCTTTAAGAGGACGAAATTGAAAGCTTTCGGAAGAATATGTTAGATGAATGCAAGTTTCACAGTAAACTAGCACTGTGAACAAATGAATTTCTGTATAGAGAGGTAAGTATCGAGAAGAACATCTGTGCTGGTAAAATAGCCTCTCCCCTCGTTGCGCGTTAACTTTGTAAGTCACCTGGCCAAGAGCTCAGTTCTCAATGAACCTTTGAAGCTTCAAGACGAGCTGAGTGAACACGACCGAATCGTGCAAATTTCTTTTCAAAACTTCTAAGTTTCGATGAGGATGGAGTTCGTTTCCAATTCGAAAAGAAAAAAATTGAGTGGACAATCCAGGGAAATAATTGCGAATGTCATTCATTTCATGAAACGATAAGGTATGCAGAATAAACATGTAATTTCTTGAAAAAAGTTCAAGAACGTGTAGCTGTCGCAACAGGAGTTGATTTGCTCACTGTGCAAAAATGTCGAGCGAATAGAAGAAGGTTGAAGATGGCGAAAAAACAGTTTTCAACTTCCGATAAGAAGAGAAGAAAATCAGCGAAGAAAACAGAACTCGATGATTTCGATAGAGCAATTCCTACATCGTCGATAAAATCGTACCCACATTGAAGCGAATCCATCAAAAGTTCGTCGATGAGAATGAATATGCAGGATCACGAGAGAGATTACGAAAAGTTCTGAGAGGAATAGGGTTCCGTTGAATTAAGAAGAAAATGAATAGAAAGCTACTCATGGAAAAACCTGAAATACTGCAACTACGTTTGAATTATTCAAGAAGCATCAAACGATACCGTCAAGAAAAGGGACCAATAATTTACATGGACGAAACATATATTCATTCCTCCCATTCACACTAGAAGGCTTAGAGTGAGGAGAAAAAAGCTTGTTTCAAAAGGACCAAGACTGATAATTTTGAACGCCGGTAGTGAATGTGGATTCGTACGAAACGAATACCTGACCTTTAAGTCCTATTGTAATACAGGTGATTATCACGATGATATAAGTTTCGCCAACTACGAAAAATGCTCAAAACTCATTCCAAATTTTCCACCAAAATGTCTGTGTGTGATCGATAACGCCTCATATCACAATGTACAAACAGAACTGACTTAAGACCGATTAAAAAAGTTTGGGTAGCGATGAAAGCTTATATAGCTGACAGGAATGCTGATTTCTCAATGAAAAATATGGAAAACTATGTAGTGAGTTTTTGTCTTTGTTTTCTCCAGATCAGTGGGAATCATTATGCGACAACACGCAGAAAATTGAACAATCTTTTATGGAGTAAGAACCTTTGCTGGATGACGTTATCGACAACTCAATAATTACTTTGCAAGCTGACGATAGTGACACCAACAGCGAGTCTTCTAGTTCTGATGAAGAACTATCTGACATAGAAAATTTTTAACATTTCGTTATTTGACTCATTTTGTGTGTCATATTTGAATTGTTTTCACCATTTCCAATGAATTTGTATTATTAAACTGACAACCAGCTAAATCCGAATTCTTCGTACTCACGATAGCGCAATACGAATGTACTTTTTAAAATTTCCTTTTTTTGTTATGTTGTTAATCCCATATAAACCCATCGAGGTATCACAAAGATACTAGGTACTTAAGAAAAACATAATTACTAATACTTTGCCTCAGATCCCCATTCAATTACCATATTTCATCCTACTGTACAGATTTCAGGTATTCTTGAAAATTTGAATTATAGGAAGAAAAAAGTAGTACCTATTATGAAGGTTCAGTTAGATAAACCCATGCCTCGAAAAATTCCTGTAGTCTAACTGGTGATGAGTCTGTGACTCACTTCTATGTAAAAGAAATTATAATGATCGAATACTTTGAAATGCCATATGCCTAAAGGGGATAATTTTCTCAAAAAACCCTTACGCCTACCCTGATAGCTACATTTCATGGCAGAACGTAATATTCATCTTACTTCGCTTGCTATCTCTTTTGTTCTTAGCGCATCTTACAAGAATCTCAACCGCACAGATATTCTTCTCAACTTGTACGTGGCGTAGCTGGTTGGACCGTTTGCTGATCAGAGTTGTTCGCGAGCCTGGTTTTTCTTAGAAACTGGATTATTTCTGGATCCAAGCCTTTCAGTTCTTCAGAGAATTTAACATGGAACTACCTATAGAAAAGAGAAAGCTCAACAACCTGCCGCCTTTAGGCGAGAGGCTGCAGTGACATGCATGTTGGTATCCTTGTCGGTGTGACCCCTCAGCACTTGTAGGACGCTGTCTAGAAATGAGAACACCAGGAAACAGTCTTCCTCGAACCCAAATATTCTGTTCTCGGTGGAGTGGATCAGACCATTAATCTGTAACAGAAAAAGAGTTAGCTATAGTATGGAGCCCTGCGGTACTCCTGCATTAACCGGAAAAGATTCACTCGTTACACCATCAACTACCTCCCGAATAGATCTACTGAAGAAAAAGCTACTAACCCAACCACGCAATTTTTCGGTAAGTCCCTATGCAGTCGATTCAGAATACTTGCTAACTCTGAAGCACATTTCTTCAAAACTGTTGGTGGTATCCCACCAAGATCCACTGCTTTCTTACAGTTCAGCTGTTAAAGAACACTCCTCTCCGTACGCCTGCTGAACTTTGCTTCAAGCATTTTCGATTGGGTTGGATATGGAATGCTTGGTGGCACTTCATTTGATGTATTAAAAACAAAATTTTGCGAGAACATTTTTGATTTAGGTGATGACGCGATAGAACCGTCATCTCTAATCAAAGGTTGGAAGAATGACTTACAAAAGTTGTTGCTGACGAATTCCACTGGTTTACACCAAAGGTTCCGGAAACACACATATTCTGCTTTAGTTCTATCTGTTGAATTTGTCTTTCAGTTATTGTAAGCTCTGTTTTTACTATGGCATTTTGACAGTTTTAAGTTAACCAAGGCTCTTGTGCGGATGTGTTTCTCGTGGAGTTTGGAATGTAGAGGTCCATGCCTGCAAGAATATTTTCAGTGTCATATTCAGTGCGGACATTGAGGACAAATTTGAGAAAAAGATTTCATTGAAGGGAAAGGACGAGAAAAACTCGCGCAGCCCCTCACAGCTGGCTCAATTGTAATGCCATATTTTTCTGTAAGGCTTTGGATTCCTATTGCTTGGCTTTACGAGGTTACCAATAGCAGAAACAAGATTATGGTCGGAGTTACCTAAGGGTACTGAGAACTATAACCGGAAATCATCTGGATGTAGAGCAATAATGAGATTGGGAGTAGTAGCGAAATCGGTTATATTGTCAGGAATTCTTGTCGGTTCATCAAAAAGTTGAGTCGAGTTCCTGTATCGTCGGTGCCATTTGTGTGTTGGAGTAGTGGAGCTAGTTAATGTTGTGGACGTTAAAATTTCCCATTATATCATCCCAGCTGACGGATGCTGTGTTTGCATTGTGTCTATCTTGTCACATAAATACTGAAACAAGCTAGGATCTTTTAGACGATCGATACACCATGGCTACTCAGTTCTATGTGTTCAGACACAACGACAATCGTTTTGAGCATACCTTTTAAATAATCAATTGCTAGTATTTTTTGACAGCATGGATATGATTAATGAATAAATTCATCAATAAATAATCAAGAAAGACTCTACGAAGAGAAAATTTCTTTCGTGATTCTTTGATTCACAAGACAAGAGTTCATGTGTTATTCAACAATTGTCCTATTTTCTCTGGAATGTTGAAATACACCATAACTTTAAAATTTTCCAAATCAGTATTTAATACCTTAAAATAATTATTCAATCAGAGGTGCCCGATTTCGACACTGCGCGAGCAATTAAAACTTGGGAGTTGGAGTTTTTCACTGGAAATTTACTCCTCTTTGAGAATCTTCTTCTTCAAATTCTTGAATGTTGAAAGGTTCTGAGAAATCTGCGAGAAATTTTATACCATCATTTCATCATTAATTTTTATAACTTCTGGAATATTTTTTCCGCTAATATATATTTCCGGTACATCATTCTTGACATAATTTTAGGAGTAGTATCACTATTTCTCTCCTCTTCCTATCTATTCCACTAGACTATCAAACGTAGTTGAAATGATTGAATTAGACGTAAACGTTCGAAAGATATGACGATTTCGTATTTGAATGTTTCCAGAAATCAGTCTGTACCTTCGTCACAAACGGCGATACGTAACTTCGAAAATCATCTTCGGACTCAGGAAAATGTCCTCTATATCCATTTGAACCATGTCCGTTTGATTATTGTGCAACAATGAATGTGATGCTCGAATTTGTTCCACTAAATGATTTTGTAGCTAAAGTACAAACGAGGAAAAATAACCAACCGCCCTGACAGTATTTGCTCCACCCCCACCTACAGGAGGAGAGAGTGGGAAATGGGGGTAATTCGCAGTAATGGGACTACCCTTTCAAACGTTATGGGCTTGCAATCTGCATACATATAGCAGAGGTTCCAGTCGCCATCATCTTGATCTTCACTTAGCGGAAGAATCGTGGCAGTTACATCAAATTGCGACTTGTCACTAATGAGCTTCCCAGTTCCGAGTTTTTCCTCCCCTCTAATTTTGTATTAACTTCGAGATCGCGGTGGAAACTTGGAAAAAGTTCGCATAAAGCTCAAGTCAATGTGTTTTCAGAATTCGCTCAAGCAGTTGGAATTCCAGAAGATACGCATTCAAATTTAGTTGCAGTTGTGGCAACTCAATGTGCAGCAAGATAGAATCCATGCGATCGCACAATATCACCAATTTATGTTAAGAAGGTTTCCGAGTTCGAAATCGTATAGTACTGCAACATTTTTATATTCATTAAGGCATTCATTAGTTCAGATTCAGTGAGTTAATCATGAATAATGATTATATGAAGAAGAGAAGTAACAACCTGCGTTGAAAGTAGAAATTGAAATTAAATAACATCACAAACTTTTCAGCACATCCACCGTACTTCGAGATTCGAATAAATTTTTCAAATGTTGGAAACATACAGTATTTCATTACATGAACAAATATACAGGGTGTTCCATCGAAAACTCAGATGACGGCAGTGTCAGCGGAAAACGCTGAAACAGGACGGTTTTTGTTCATACCAACTTTGAGTATGTCAAATCAAACCCCCTCCTCCACCTACCTGTAGGTAATCATAGGGGATATGGAACGAGGGCACATCGTTAAAAAGATCTTTCGATTATTTGAATTTGGGAGGCTTTTACCTGATAAAATTCCATTGTCAAGAATAAAAAAAAGTAACGTGTTTTTTGAATTTTACTTAATAATTATGATTCGTAACGCGTTTCACTACACCGTAGCTTCTTCAGACGACTGAATGTACAGAAAATAATAATGAGAATATAAATATAAATGTTCTTAAGTAATTGAAAGCTTATTGGGTTGATTCTTCTTAAGTGGTTATTTATGACAGGTATATCCAATCAAATTAATGAATAGAGTGCTCCCCGAAGAGATTCAATAGAGGTGAAGGGCATAAATCGACTTGTTCATTGATGAGTCTACCTGAGTGTTTGTATTTGTTGATTTCTAAGGTTTCCCAAAGATCTACCTTCCAATATTATTATATGCAAAATTTCAAACTGTGGGTCGAAAGAGTGACTATTTCCTAAGAGATGATTCGCGTAATTTGAATCTGATTTTTGTTTGAAAAACTGCGTTTATGTTCCGATATTCTAATATTAAAATTTCTATGTGTTCTACCAATGTAGAAACTATCACAGTCATTGCAATTCAATCTATAAACACCTGATTTATGATTTTTACCTAATTTGGTTTTATTATTTTTATATATTTACCTAAATTATTACTAGTTTGGAAAGCTTTGTTGAAATTATTGCTACTCAGGAATGATTTCAGTTTCTCACTTGTAATGCCAACGTAGGTTAAGGTGTTGAATTTTTGTTTCAATTTATCGACAGGGTAAACTTCATTCAATGCGATTCTACTTTGTTTTTTATTTAAAATATTATTTATTAGTTTGGGATTGTAACCATTATTTTTGGCTATTTTTTAATCAAATTTAATTCTTTGTTAAAATTGTCTGGTGATAACGGGATGATAATCAATCTACGAATAAAACTATTTAATGCTTGCATTTTATGTTGATACGGATGACACTTTGAGTTATGTATTATAAAATCTGCATGTGACGGCTTATGGTAAATTGCGTAACAGCCGGAAACTATATAATATCAACTAAGGATCCTACCGAAAAATTTCAGAAAGTGGTTAGAAACATAATTTCGAGAGCAAAATCATTAATTACGAACCACGAAAAATATAAATTCATTAACTCCAATCCACAATTCCCCCGAATTATATTCGTTGATAAAGCTTCATAAACCTAATTACCCTATTAGACCTGTTGTTTCTTATGTAACGGCACCTTCTTTCAAACTTTCAAAATTCCTTATCGACTTGCTAATAAAACATTGCAATTTTAAATCTAGATTTTCGCTCAAAAATTCATACGAACTAATTGCCAATATCAAAGATACCATTATACCACCTAATTCCAAACTCATTTCTTTCGATGTGAAGAACCTATTTCCCAACATTCCTCCGAAAGATACGTACTGCTACCGGGATGGGGTCACACACACGATGGAAACACTGATGGTTAACACAAACACTTTTTATAAACGTAAATTTAAAATTAAATAAAAAAACACGTGGTTCGTTGGTAAACAACGGCGGTTTGGCAATATGGTCGGTGGGGTGGGTTTGGAAAAACCGGCTCGTGGCAACGCGTGCTGCAGCCGGTGTTCTGAGACAAAGTGTATTCTTAGAGGTCGTCGAAGAGAAAGTGAGAGAGTCTCCGAAATGCACGGATATTTAAACCCTCGGTTCAGGTAGGCCCAGAGTACGTTCTGTGCCTCGCCTGGTCGATGGGCCTACTTGGCGGTCTGTGATTAAGAAAGCGTGGTTATCACGGTAACACGCTTATTCGGAGGGGCCTAGAGCGATCTATGGTGAGATACCGGAGTGAATACGGTAACACAGCCCCCCTCTGAAGATCGCGGTTAGGCGCCTCCATATTGCCATACCGGGTAATAAAACCATGTTGTGTCTTTATTAAAGACATGTGCATACGTGCACATCATACCATTGAAAATCAAAAAAACAAAAAAAAATTTTTTTTATCAAGTAATCCTACTTAAATCTAATACGACTCTGTGTGCAGTGCGTCTGTGGCCGTCTTACTATCTTACGCGCCATTTGGCATCAACGCGATGATGACAAGGGAAACCACAGAAAACCTTGTCTCGCGTAAGCGAGTCGTATGGTCTAGCTACTTACAATACATAATATCAATACATAAGAGCGTGGTGCAAAGCTCTGTTTAATATATTTAAATCTAAAATATGTACAATAACAGTTCTGGGGGAGGGGGTTGAAACGCATCAACTTCGTATCTTTATTCATCAGTTACAAGAACTAAAGAGATTAAAAGGTTACCTGAAAAGGAAAAGGACAGTGATGAAAGAAAAGCAAAAAAAAATAGAAAAAACCTGAGACACTTGATGAGTTTTTCATGCGTTGAAGAGCTGCGACTGCAGGTAGGTTTCCAGATTCACTAGTGCACTGGTCGTTTAACAACAACACTTGATGAGTTTTTCATGCGTTGAAGAGCTGCGACTGCAGGTAGGTTTCCAGATTCACTAGTGCACTGGTCGTTTAACAACACTACACTCGCACACTCGTCTTTGGGCGCCACTTGGTGTTGTCTTCGGTCCAAGAACCGGATGCTTCATTCACAGCTGCTGCGGTGGTGGATTAATTCTGCGGTAGATGAATTGAACGAATACTATCCACGTACGTCGTTGCTATTGTCTATTGTTCGCGTTGGTCCTACCTACGTGCGTCGGATTCACCTCGTGTGCGGAAGTAGCGGAATTCTTCACTTGGATTCTCGTATTAATATTTATCGGCTAACTCAGTCGGGATGGGTTCTCTTTCTCAACGGAGAAAACAATGCCCTAATGCACACGTTGGGCTCCACTTGCTACCGGGATGGGGTCACACACACGATGGAAACACTGATGGTTAACACAAACACTTTTTATAAACGTAAATTTAAAATTAAATAAAAACACGTGGTTCGTTGGTAAACAACGGCGGTTTGGCAATATGGTCGGTGGGGTGGGTTTGGAAAAACCGGCTCGTGGCAACGCGTGCTGCAGCCGGTGTTCTGAGACAAAGTGTATTCTTAGAGGTCGTCGAAGAGAAAGTGAGAGAGTCTCCGAAATGCACGGATATTTAAACCCTCGGTTCAGGTAGGCCCAGAGTACGTTCTGTGCCTCGCCTGGTCGATGGGCCTACTTGGCGGTCTGTGATTAAGAAAGCGTGGTTATCACGGTAACACGCTTATTCGGAGGGGCCTAGAGCGATCTATGGTGAGATACCGGAGTGAATACGGTAACAGTACTACTTAGTTGAAGAATTATTAGAAAGAATCATGTCAATACTATCATTAAATCAGATATTCTTTCATTATTACAAATTTGTTTAGATGAAAATTATTTCCATTTCAATAACAAATATTATACTATTGAAGACGGCTTGATTATGGGCAATCCGTTAAGTCTTTTGTTAGCAGAAATATTCATGAATAATTTAGAGAAATTAATTCATAATCATCCACTCAGTAAATATTGTTTATACTGGTATTGCTAAGTAAACGATATCATTATTTGCTTCACAGGAACAGATAGAGAGTTAAAAATTTTCGAAAATCATATAAATTCATTATATCCAAGAATTGGATTCACAACCGAAATACAAAGCAAGAATTCGATAAATTTCTTAGGCGTAACAATTTCGAATGAAAATGGAAAACATGTTTTGGCAATTTACCATAAGCCGTCACATACAGATATTAAAATACATAACTCGTCGTGTCATCCGTATCAACATAAAATATCATTCAATAGTTTTATTCATAGATTGATTAACATCCCGTTATCACCAGAAAATTTCAACAAAGAATTGAATTTGATTAAACAAATAGCCAAAAATAATGGTTACAATCTCAAACTAATAAAAAATATTTTAAACTAAAACAAAGGAGAATCGCATTGAATGAAGTTCACCCTGTCGATAAATTGAAACAAAAATTCAATACCTTAACCTACGTTGGCATTTCAAGTGAGAAACTGAAATCATTCCTGAGTAGCAATATTTTCAACATAGCTTTCCAAACTAATAATAATTTAGGTAAGTATATAAAAATAACAAAACCAAATCAGGTAAAAACAATAAATCAGATGTTTATAGATTGAATTGCAATGACTGTGACAATTTCTACATTGGTAGAACACATGGAAATTTTAATATTAGAATATCGGAACATAAACGCAGTTTTTCAAATAAAAAATCAGATTCAAATTACGCGAGCATCTCTCAGAAAATAATCACTCTTTCGTCCCACAGTTTGAAATTTTGCATACAGATAATAAATATTGGAAGGTTATTCTTTGGGAAACTTTAGAAATCAACAAATACAAACACTCAGGTAGACTCATTAATGAACAAGTCGATTTAAGCCCTTCACCTCTATTGAATCTCTTCGGGGAGCAATCTATTCCTAAATTTCATTGGATATACCTGTCATAAATAACCACTTAAGAAGAATCAACCCAATAAGCTTTCAATTAATTAAGAACATTTATATTTATATTCTCATTCTTATTTTCTGTACATTCATTCATCTGAAGAAGCTACGGTGCAGTGAAACGCGTTACGAATCATAATTATCAAGTAACATTCCAAAAACACATTACTTGTTTTTATTATCTTTCGATTACCTATACAGGGTGGCTAACCACATTCGGGACGTATTTTTAGGCATATCTTACAGCAGATTTTGATTTTTTTTGCGCAGTTATATGTAGTGCTATAGTGACTACAAACCGAAAATATTTTATATTATACAGGATGTTCCATAATAAAGGTACACCCCAAAGTTAGGTTTTTTCATATGAGATACTCTATATTTTGTTTCATTTTTGATTTTGAAGAAAATTGATGGTGAGTTTGTTCGAAATTCCCTTTACCTATCTCAAATAGTTTCCGCAATATCGGAGATTTCCTGATATTTGAGGATTTTCAAAAAAGAAATTGTGCACTCACTATTGATTTCAAAGCTTCAGATGTACAACTATCATGATAGTAATTGTTGTTGCTTGAACGTATGACACATTTTGTTAATCTATTTTACACAGGGTATTCGAAAACGATTTTTGAAACTGGGACTCATTCGAATCTCATTTGACTGTTTTTTTCGAATGGCATAGCCCATATATAAAGCGTCGAGTAAGTGGTATATTTTAATACATTTCGAATGGTATTTCCCTATACCTTTTTTCAACGGTTTCGAAGATATTCGAAAGTTCAGCCAATTTTCACCAAATTTCAAGAAACATTACAATTTTCCATTCCAATTGAATCAAAACTATCTGAGCCAATTGTTTCCTTAGAGGAAAAAACCGGATTCGATGAAATTATTCCTGTATATATATATATATATATATATATTCTTTTGAAAAGAGAAGATTTACAAAAATTTGAATAATTTTATTTACAATGAGTGCTTATATCTATAATTTTGGTGTGTGTCAGAAAAAACACAAGTGTGAGCTCAGGAAATGTAACAGCGGAACCATACTATCTTGTATATGTTTCAATAAACGAGTGAAAAAACCTGAGGAAAAAAACTCGTTTCCCTGTCGCTATTGCACTAGCAATAGCTTGTCTGTTTGTGATGTGTTAGTGTCGTGTGTACATAAAGAGTACCAAAGATTTTTCTGCTTAGCCGCTTCATTCTCTCTTGCATTCCATGATTTCCAAAAACAAGGGTGAAAGGAAAGGGGGTTGAGACAGGAATCTGTAACAATGGAAAAAGAAAACCAGCAGAAAAATATTTCAACAATCAAGCTTCTTATATTTCTAAACAAATCTAAGAAAAGATTTTACATAGCAAGCAAGGTCATGAAAGGGACTAAGGAGATATTTTCGCAAATTCCATCTCTGTTTGACCGAGAGAGCCCCGATGGCCAGGTTCAGTCTTCCAAGTAATGCCGATTATGATCTCTACATGTTTTAGAATCATTATGGACCCAATAATCTGGGTTGACATCGCCCATATATTTTCTTCGTGGAACTTGTTTAATATAAAGAAAAATTTGTGAAAAAATTTTGACAGTCGTTCGAAAAATATGATGTCGTCCTATGTTTAATTGTCATGAATCGTAACCTTCCAACAACTATTGGGTAAAAAAAATTAACAAAAAATTCCAGTTCATATATCACATTAATTCATACTTTAAACCTAATATTACAAACGAAACATTTGCATGATAAAGATATAAGATATAAGCACTTTCCATATTATCTTTTACATAAGAAGTTCAAACTGGCCTCCATGAAAATTGTGCCGAATCCGACATCCATAAACAGAACTCAAGTCGACGGTCAAAATCCCTTTCCTATAGCTCCTGATGCACCTGAATATGATACGGATGAAATCCGTGTTCTTTCAAGATTCTGGATAGACTTCCTCTACTAATTCCCGTTCCATCGGCAATCTTCCGCTGACCAGTGGTTGGATTTTCAATGAAGGTCGCTAGAACTGTCATTTTGTTTTCTCCATCTTCTGTGACCCGCTTTTGTCTGTTAGTTTTTGGATAAGCTACGTTGCAGGTTTGCCGAAATGTTTGTAGTAGTTTTTGTATTGAAATTCTTTCTGGATTCGGGTATCTTTCTAAGTAAACTCTTGACGCTGAAATACAGTTTTGTTGGCACTTGCCGATGACAAAAATCATATCAATTCGTTCTTGCGTTGGATATGTCCTCATTGTGAAATGTATATTAAATAGCAAAATTGCTTAAAATTGGAATTATCCTATCGATAGTAAAACAAAGATGAAATTGTGACCACCATGCACTGAAACGTACTTCAAACTCCTTCTGTTCAAGACTGACATATTTTTTCCTTATTTTATTAATAGGTGTCAACTACGACCTTTTCCAGAAATTTGTAGATACCAAGTATATTAAGCCCCTTATATCAAACAGCAACATTAGAATGATTAGTATTACGTAGCTACCAACTGAGTATAACGAATGCGATAAAGAGATCTCGATTGTCTAATTACCTTAATGCGATTTGCCGGTATTGAGCATCATCCCTTCATTGAAATTAAGTCGATAATGGAATTTGTTTCGCTGAATGTGATGAAATGAATGAATATTATGCTTATACTGAGAACAAACCAGTGTAACTGTAAAGCTATAAATTGGAGTGCAAAATTGGAATATTTCTTGAAATTCGATGAAAATTAGTTAAACTTTCTTATATCTTCGAAACCCTTGAAAATAGGTTTAGGAAAAATAGGTATTTAAATATATTACTCATTCTACTTTTCAGATATAGGGCATGCTATTTGAAAAAGAACAGTGAAATGAGATTTGAATGAGCCCCAACTTCAAAAGTTGTTTTCGAACATCCTGTATAATATAGATCAACAAAATTTGTCACGAGTTCAAGCAACAACTAATACTATCACAATGGTTGTACATCTGAAGCTTTGAAATCAATATTGCGGGCTTAACATTCTTTTTTAAAAATCCTCAAATTTCGAAAGTGTAAAATATTTCGGAAACTATTAAAGATAGGTCTGAGGAATTTCGAACAATCTCACCTCTGTTTCTCCTCATAAAGCAAAAAATGAAACAAAATATAGGCTGTCAATTTAAAAAATCATAATTGGTATGTAATTTTATTATGGAACACCCTGTATAATATAAAATATTTTCAGTTTGTATTCACTACAGCACTATATTTTAGTGCTCAAAAAAACTTTCACCTGGTATGTATCCATATCATGTGACATCTCGATGGAAAACTTTCTGTTAGAAGTCTATATAAGGGGTTCAAACCGAGTAATTTATTCCCTTATTTAACTAGGTACATCGAGTAGTTTAATTCAAATTCAAAGATTGTATTTGATGCAGAAAGAAAAAGGAGTAAACATTATTAAAGAAACCCCTCCTACCTTACAATGGTATAAACGGTTCTTACATATCCTTCCTATGTTCTCAAAGGCATTAGCTGTTAATAGTAGGGTTATAATTCTCCTCCGCAGTTCGTCCCTGGCAGCTAGCGTATATTTTCGATTTCAAATGACCACATACGAAAAATTTGGGAGTATTTAAATCTATTGAATTTGCTGGCCATTCGTACCGATCCAGTTCCCTAAAAAATTGTCATGTAAATAATCGTTTCCAAAATTTCGAATTATGGGATAAATTAATTCTTTTAGCAGTTGTAGATAACTATAATCATTGCGATAGTCCTCAATAACAATTGGCAGTATATATTCTTTTATCTTATAAAAGAATTGTTGCTACATGACTGGAATATGAAACAAACGTTGCAATCATCTTTTTGGAGACATTTCGACCTCAGATGACTTTCGTTAGGTTTTCTATCTCTTGGAACAACCAAAGTGAAGATTGGTGTTATTTTCTGGCTCGTATGAATGAACTCAAGATTCATCACCACTGACATTGATGTAAAAGCTTTTAGAGTTTCCAAAGTTGAAACGGTACAGTTTTTGAAATCAGTTCACCCTTACAGCTTCCTGTTTTTCTTTCCGTCAACAGATTTTCGTGTAAAATTCTTTGTATTGAGGTCTTTGAAATCCACAATGATGCCTCAATCTCTCGGTATGTTGTACGCCGATATTCCTGAATAATCTTACATTCAGCATCCACATTTTCTTGAGTGACCAGCTGCCCCTGGATCGTCACTAAGCCTAACCCTTTTGCGTTTAGACTCTCTATATCGACGAAAAACTGTTGAGTGGTGTGATGCTTCAATGCCGAAAACAGAAACCAAACATTATTGTTAAAATAATTGTCTTGAAAATTATTTCTTGAAAATGCTCACAGATTGAATCCATTTTCCAACTAACTTGTAATCTTTCAGTTTGTTGTGGCTCTAGTTATGTACGAGCATGCAAAACGTACGAGAAAAACATTCCTCGTATTTATCTGTACGAGTGTGGATTCTATGTTTCCCGGTACCGGCAATTGTCTGTCAAAGCTATTGTATATTATATACTCAATCAAGCCATAGGTACGCTGTTCGAGAAAGTATGCTGGAAGCATTGAAGCATTCGGGATCCCCCTTAGCATACTTAAAACTAAGCGGATTTCACGTAAGCAGTTTGGTCAGCAACTGAATACGATTTTTGTTTCTTAACAGCTCAGAACTATCAACTATGCACAATATCATTCTGTTCACTTGCTAGTCTTCAAGATGTTTGGAAGAAGACCCCAATTTCGGCGAAAAATCATCCTTAATGGCCAGATGACGATGAATGGCTATATTAATAAGCAATATTGCCTTGAGTATAATTGCTTCCTCCAAAAAATTACAGTTTGAAGAGAATTTTGCGCCAACACGTTATTGTTCCGCAGTTTTCAAAATTCGCTGGTGTGACCAGTCCCGTAATCGTCGAGCGGTACAAATTAATGACAACTAATTTCATTTGACCCATCTTCTCCCACTATGCCGTCACTTTTGAATGGTACCATACAGGTGAGTACGTGAATTAATGGAATTTTTCAGGTACCAATGAGGAATTACGACTAATTATTCATGTACGGCTTTCTTATAGTTTGATAGATGATTGAAAATAAATATCGAAAAATCTAGTGCCGTAGAAAAATGGTGGTACCGGAAGACAGTGGAAATTTTTAATTATCCGATAATTGCGAAGAAGCAATATAGGTTATTTATAACTGTACGGCATTTGTGTAGTTCATTTTGATTAGATATACAGATGCTTTACCCATGAACGCCGTGTACATTTCAAGTGTAGGGGTCACAACCCTTTTCCTACACCCATGTGATTTAAGATCATTGTAAAAGGTACGGCATCTTATTCAAAATATCATTTAACACGAACAATAATATTTAATAATTATGCCGTTCAAAAATTATCACTCATATTTGTGTAAATAAATAGTCATCCAACTTTTAGGATTTACCGAGTTATTACTGCCGTAAGATCTGCACCGACTTCCGGTACCACCATTTTTGTACGGCACTAGATTTTTCGATATTCATTTTCAATCATCTATCAAACTATAAGAAAGCCGTACATAAGTAATTAGTCGTAATTCTCCATTGGTACCTGAAAAATTCCATTTGCACACGTACTCACCTGTATGGTACCACTCAAAAGTGACGGCATAGTGCTGATAGTCGATCATAGATAGGATTTTAACTAACATTGTTAATCACATTGTGGATTCTAGAGTCCTCAACACAAGTTGGTGCACTGTTCAGTAAATTTCACATGTCCTTATTAATATTAATCCCAACGGCATTGATGACGGCCTTTAGAAGTCTCCTTAGCCTCATACCGTATAAGTGACTAAGTTCAATTACTAAATATTATTTTGCATTGTTTTGGGTCTATTCTATAGGCATGCTCCTTTCAGGACGGTGGAAGTTTGTGCGAATTATACTCTCTGCATAACGAAGGACCTTCGATATATGATAAAATTGACGAAGCTATGAGTAAGTTTAGAAAAGAATAAATGACCTATTGAACTAATAGTAACTAATGCTACTTGCACTGAGAAGGCTGGGTATTTGGAACATCACTCAGTGAAGCAAAATACTGCCTTACAGTTAAGAACTTGAGTATCAAGATTATGGTACCAAAAAAATTCATGACTCTCTCAAGAATTATTGTGAAGTTAAGTCCTATTCCTCATGTATTTGGACATCCGAATGCTTGTGCAACTGCATCGGAATTTTAAAGGAAACATAAACACAATCCGCATTTGAAATCTCGTCTTCGTATGGCAATGGTTTGTAACATTTCACAGTTGATCATGGAACTCAAATCGAATGCTTTAGCATCGAATGAGGTGTCTGCTGAAATGTTAGGATTGTGTTGTGCTTTGATGGCTCCTAATATGACTCAAATAATGAATTTTTGTTCGAATACCTGATTCTTTTCTGAATGCTGATAATTGTTCCTGGTGAGATTAGATTTACTGGTGAGGCCTCTGCCCAAGGTGAATAATCACACAACTACGATATGACCTGCATCCCATTAGTGTTCTTCTCTCAATGCCCAAAGTTCTGCACAACCTCATTGTGGTCTAGATGAATAATATTTTCTCAGAAAACAAAATTATATCGCCGATGTTGCCTGAATTCCGTAGTGGGCACAGCACGGTAACCTTGCGACTGGTTGATGATCTTAGCACTGTCGATTGTAGTATGATCACATCACTTGTTCTGCTAGATTTTGCTACAGCTATCGACGATTTGATCGCCATTTACTGTGTTCGAAATTGAAATATTTTGGTTTCGACTGTAACTGAGTAATATTTGGACAAGCATTCTCAGGTAGAACTTATTGTCGATGAACGTGCGCTGAGCCTGTAGATTTTCTTCTTCGCATTGCAGGCATTTTTCCGGGAATTGATTCGCATAAGGTTTAGCAGACGATACCGAATGATTTCAGATTTGACGCTGTACATGCCCTCGTTGCAACAAAAATTGTCAACGCAGATTTCACGTGAAATTTTGAGTTCTTCGAAGTAACAGGTTTCAATTCAAATACTATAGTTGTGATCTCATAATCTTTGGTGCGAAATCCAGTAGCTTATTAACTCAGAATTTGTTGTTGATAAGGGGATTTGATAATTGTGAAGAACCTCTGTGTAATTTTTGCCTGTTTTTTCGTTTTCAAGCTTATTGTTTCCAGAGCTTGAAGGTATTACATATGAATCAAATTAAGAAAAACCTAATTGAGGCATTAGTGCTACCAATTCAAATTACACCTACGCTGTCGTATTCCTTTGCTTGGACAAGCTTACGCAAAATAGACTGAAGCGTGTCCAGAATGATTGCTATCCATTTGTCTGCTGTCTGCGTAATTATTCTACCAGAACTCAAAAATTGGAATGGCTGCGAATTCATCACTTATTTGAATTTCAAGTTACCACATTAGTACACCGCACATTAGGGCGAACCTAGGTTCCTTCGCTAGAAATTAATATTTAAACCTGATAAATTTTCTCACACCTACCTAAATTTCATATAGCTCATCTTCAGGAGATTCATCACATATAACTATGTGAAGATTTGAACTCACGTTTCAAATAGTTTGCGTACTCTTCATACGTAAATGATTGTATTAATCTTTGCTCTTCTTAGGATGCTCTCTGTAATCCATTTTGTCTCTTTCTCTTATTTTCTCCCCTTTTTTCCTTGTTCAACTTAAATTTTTTATGAATTTTATTGAAAACAATTGTATTTTATTGTTCTATTTTCACTTCAATCGAGAATTATGTTAGATATTAATATAGGTTAAATAGCAATAGATTTGCTCGACTTCGCGTTGACCGTTATTCTATGAGATAGATTTCTCTCTAATAACAAGCTTCATCAATATTATGTGGGCATTTAATTTGAGCATTTAATTGTTTCTCTAGAATCTCTAGCATCAAATCGGCCATCGTGAAATCGAGCTCTGATAGACAAATTGAAGAGTTTTCATTCAAGGAACAATATTCAACCTTCAGTTGAATGTTAAATATCCTTCCCTGAAGGAGCTGGTTTTCCAATCCACCCTTCATAATCACCGTCAACCAGGGCTACACAGCAGTGGTACAGCTCGATCGGATGTCATGACTTGAAGCAATAGACTGCAGTTTCTGTATCATTTGACCTCGTCAGTATTGCATAGCCATTCACAACATCAGGCCAGACCGCAACCTACTCCGACCGAGCTGTGCCCCTACTGTGTGTCCCTGGTTGACGGTGATTATGAAGGGTGGATCGGAAAACCAGCTCCTTCAGGGAAGGATATTTAACATTCTACGGAAGGTTGAATGCTGTTCCTTGAATGAAAATTCTTTAATGTGTCTACACATATAACGATAATTTCGCAAGTTGTATTTTATGAGATTGAACTCTGATAGACTTTTTTTGAAGCAGGTTCATGTCAATAAGCTTCAAATGATCGATAGCCTCAGTGTCATATGCTTACTTCTGATTGGTACCAGGTGAAGAATATGTTTTATTTTCTTGAGAGTATCCAAAAGACAAAAGCGACAAATTAGCAATCAAATAAAGGAACACTACTGAAAACATGAAAATTTCACCTTATGTGATTGCCGTATACATAACTGCTTTGCATAAATTCGAATTGACCAAAATTCACACTATTTGCATACCAGAAAGGTCAAACATCTTTTTAATTGAAGTGCTCTCAGAAATGAGATTGAAACATTCACAAATTTGTAAATTTCATTATGGACCCTTATATACGATACAATGATGTTAACTATATATCAGTTTCAGTAAAACTGTTTCTTGTAACTGTTAATTTCCTTGATCCTTAACTGTCGAGTTGGCAGTTAGTTTCGAGAATGTCAGCTGTAAACTTGCTCTCATAATTGAAATTTCTATTCTTCAATTTCACTTCTCTTCAATTCATTTTCTCATGAAACTTTATGATATACTGTGAAATGAAAATGAAAGAAAGAAATTGCATTAAGACAACTTCATATTTTCATATTACGTAATGAACGTACTCATTTTACACAATTATATAAAGTACCTATAGTACAACTACCTATAACAAAAATTGTCAAATTGCATAGCATTCTCCAAGTAGTAGTTGAATTTTTTCCAAAGTTTGATTCACAGAAGCAGCAGCATGTTTCCTGTGACTTTCATAAATCTTGGATTCAAAGTTGTGGTTGTACAGAATGAAACGTCGTTTACAACTTCTAGATATTTGAACATCGTGTTTACCACTATCAGACACCTATAACATAGAAATTTTCAACTTGAAATCAATGAATAATACCTGTCATTCATTCAACAATCTTGATAAAATTTCCTGAGAAACAATAACTATGAATAGAAGGAACTCACAATGATTACCTTTTGTGCAAATTTGAGATCTTATTTTTTTTGGTTCAAACACATTGAACCTATTTTCTTTTCACATTTGGATAATTGTAGAATAGAAACGTACTTCCTCTTGAATAAACTGAAACGATAGACAAATTGAAGAATTTTCATTCAAGGAACAATATTCAACCTTCAGTAGAATGTTAAATATCCTTCCCTGAAGGAGCTGGTTTTCCAACCCACCCTTCATAATCACCGTCAAATAGGGTTACACAGCAGTGGTACATCCTCCTTCATGAGAGGATATTTAACATTCTACGGAAGGTTGAATATTGTTCCTTGAATGAAAATTCTTCAATGTGTCTACACATAAAACGATAATTTCGCAAGTTGTAAATAATGAGATTGAACTCTGATAGACTTTTTCTGAAGCAGGTTCATGTCAATGAGCTTCAAATGACCGATAGCCTCAGTGTCGTATGCTTACTTCTGATTGGTACCAGGTGAAGAATATGTTTTATTTTCGATGGCAACTTATCCGTTTTTCATTATGCTGTTACATGAAAAAATTCTTTATTTTTCGTCTATTGGAGAACCACTCTCTATCAATGCTCACTGCATAATTGGACCCGATAAATGGCGTTGCGATCGATCAGGAAATTTTATCCTTTTCTTGTTAATTTACTTCGAATTGTTCAAAAATATTTTCATATTATAAAATATAAATAGTGAAGTTCGTATTAACGTCAACAACAATACTACTTCCTAAAAACAGTTATGATTAGAACAAATTTGTTTGAAATTATCTTGAGCTGAATAATTAATTCAAAGGGCCTAGGTATATCTGGAAACTCCATTCAGATTTGAATCCTAGCATCCCAGGACGTGACACTCACAATGTATCACAAAGTTGGCGGCTAGTTTATAGCCTGCCACATTACCCGACATGTGCGAAATAAACCGCCTCCGGCCCCACTAGCGGCGCATACATCACAACAAGTCAGAGCATTTAGATTAAGTTTTCCGATTCGGAGGGCCGGAGCGCAGCTTTCAAATCAGCTTGATTGATTCCGCGCCGCGCCACGCGTTATACATGTTTAGCGAAAAGTATTTTTTACTACGTTCGCAATAATCGAGGTTAGGTGGCGCGATTGACGATCAGGGGTGGAATTATAACACGGTGGATCATCCCCAATCGGGAATCGCACGCAATGTCAAGAAGTACTCAGTTTATTCTTAACAGATTAATAATGCGTGCTATCTTTGTGTGATGTATTTACTCGAATTCGTTGAATATTTAATGACAACAGTAATAATCATTTGGATGAAGATCCCATAATAATTTGTATTCTATCGGCTGTTCAGTATATGAATAGATGAAACGGAATGAAAAGTAATTGTCCACCTATTTGATACTACTTTGATACTAAATTAAATAAATGTTCAGTTCATTCATTTGGGAACTCAGTAAAGATAGCTTTATTATAAATAAAACTCTTTTTCTGGATTCCACAGTGTTCATTTTCAATTAATGCGACGGTATTTTCAAGTATCTAGAGCCATCAATTATGAGAGAGAATGTGTATAAGTATTTGAAATGTTGATTTGAAGGGAGTGATTTAATTCCAGTTTATAAATGAGATAAAAACACAAGGTTTAACTTCAATCTACACTTTATTTGAAAAAATTCGACGACGTTTCGCTGACACAGCAGCTTTGTCAAGAATGAAAAATAGAATGAAGAGTATGGTATTATAAACAAATCGTAGAACAAGTTGGATGAATAACAGGAAAATCCACACCGAGCCATTGTACAGTTAGTATGAAAGATTAGGTTAGATTAATTTAATTTAATTTTAATTTGATTCAAATTATTCAAACCACCTAATAAAAGAAAACCATTCATTCAATAAAAACTTTGACATATTACATATAAAATCAAAAAGTTCAAAATTAGATCTCCTAGAAGCATTAGAAATAAATAGATACAAACATTCGGACAAGCTTTTGAATAAACAGGTAGATTTGAATTACTCACCCTACTTAACTTGTTTAATTAGTTTTTATTACCTTTCATACTAACTGTACAATGGCTCGGTGTGGATTTTCCTGTTATTCATCCAACTTGTTCTACGATTTGTTTATAATACCATACTCTTCATTCTATTTTTCATTCTTGATAAAGCTGCTGTGTCAGCGAAACGTCGTCGAATTTTTTCAAATAAAGTGTAGATTAAAGTTAAACCTTGTGTTTTTATCTCATTTATATCATGGATCTACATCAAGTAACGGCCTCCACCATTCAAATAATTCCAGTTTACTATTATAGTATTGTAAACAGAATTTTTAATGGACAGACTTTACACCCATCTTAAAGAAAACAATGATGATGGAATAAAAATAAAAACTGGAATCTTCTAGGGAGACTCCTTATCCCCTTCACTTTTTTGAATGGCTTTATTTCCACTTAGTTCAATCTTGAACGACACTTTTACAGGATAAAAATGTAGGAATGAAAACCAGAAAATAAATCACCTAATATATATAGATATATAGATTAAAAATGATAGCTCAAAATGACGACAAACTAAATGAAAATTGAAAGGAATAAAACAATGTACAAATATGTTCAGAAACAAGCATCAAATCTCAGATGAAATAACGTATATAAGTACCTTTACATTGATGAAAATGAGAAAATCCAGCACAACAATGAAAATCCCATTACAAAAAGAATAATACAGATGAGTGATAGCAACTCTTAAGACCTATCCCAACGCAAAAAACAAAATATTCGCTCTAACATCTCCAACTGCCATCTAGTACAGCATGGGCATCATCAAATGGCCACAAGCAGAAATTTCGCCTACAAACTTAAAAACTACTAATCATGCATGCTGTACTACACTCTATAACCTAACCGTCTATATGTACCTAGGAATTAAAAAGAAAGAGGATTTTAGACTAAGGAAAATGTCTATACCATCACAATTGAAGGACTTCAACGATATCTGCAACTTAAAATGAATGATAAATACATTGGTAGGGTGTACAAACAGAACGCGAAAAATGTAGAAGACAGAAACACCAATGAAAGCCCAGCCACCAACTGACAAGAATCTGAAGCAAAGAGAGTAAAAATAATGAAAGAAAAGTTGAAATCAAATGAATGAACAAACGAAAACAGACGTAAGAAATAAATGCACAGACAGAAAGTAAAATGTTCGAAAAGACTTCATAAGCACCAGTGAAACGTAGAAATAGCAAAGTCATTCTAACCTTAACACAGGGACAGAAGCTTTAATAACAGCATGCCAAGAACAAGCCGTAAATTTTAAATTGATTTGAATCAAAATAAACCGCATTAGGCAACAAACAAGGTGTGGTTTCATCAGAATAATACACTGGTGTACACGTCTGTAGTCACCAAAGGCAAAATCCATAAATTGGTCACCGTACTGCTTCCCTATCAACCATATTCTCCCAATTTAGCCCGCTTCGAATATTTGCTATTTTCAAACCTAAATGCTTGAGTGGTAATAGATTCGAGACGACTGAAATAAATACCTAGTTTTGAGGGCCTTGATGAAATATCATTTGAAAGGATTGAAAAATTGGAGAAACAGTAGACTAAACGTATTGAGTTGAAAGAAAATTATGATGTCAAATACAACGTTTTTTGCCTAAAATAATATTTTTCATTCAAAAAGTCAGAAACTTATCAGAATGCCCCCGTATATAAAATATGAACATTGCACAATCGAATGAAAAAAGTTTATTCTGAAGTGAAAAGCTCATGCTTATTAGACTGCTCTCGTAAAAGTTTAAGGGTTCTTAGAAAAACGAGAATGACTTTATATTCTAACTGTATATTAGACCAATAGAAAAAGACATCATCGGTTCATCAAATTTGAGGTGGAAATCGCTTGCATACGCGAAGTTTCTAAGTGTCAAAGTTGGAACATTTGAGCGAATCCCTTATCTCGAAACTTCTTCGAAGCTGCCATGAAATAAGTTCACGGGTCAATCTAATTGAAAAATTTAATAATTTCAAAATGTGAGAATAGCTCATTCCGTTTATCAAATATTTAAACTTTGAAAATAAGATAAACAGACGTCGCTAGAAAAGATGAAAAGTTGAAAGATGGTGAGATGATGACATTAAGGCGATTGCCATTCCATCTTACTGGATTTTCCGAAACGTCTGCGTAACAATTTCAATTTTAAACTTAATCCTTTCTGAAT
This sequence comes from Cryptolaemus montrouzieri, assembly GCA_013387265.2. NCBI lineage: Eukaryota > Metazoa > Arthropoda > Insecta > Coleoptera > Coccinellidae > Cryptolaemus > Cryptolaemus montrouzieri. Next base: position 51,083,767 of record JABFTP020000001.1, on the reverse strand, counting down.
GTCGCCTCTTTCCGGCGAAAATTGAATGGTCCTATATTAATAGAAAATGTTGGTTTTCTTTTAAGTAAATTGAGTTCGCTTTACGCCAAATTGGAATTTATTTACTTTTCAGCCGCATCACGTTCATGCTTGATGAAAGTAATGAAAAGTTAGTTTTTCGAAGTGATCAAGAGGAAAATATCACGAATACACCAGCTTGAAATATAGAATTTCAATCAAACTACTTTATGGAAGTAAGTCTTCTTTCAAAATTAGTTTAATTCAGGATTATTAAAATATTTTGAAATAATTTGATTGGTTTTAATAGCCTCCAGAAGAATATTTTCCTGTAGATTAATACGCTTACACTCGTGTCGTGATTCGCCGTGAATCGCGACAGTAGATGGTTCTTTGTTTATGAGTTCGCACTTCGCAGCGTTACCCGATTACAGGCGGCTTCTGTCCCTTGCGCGAACAATTTGTTCGCGCGGACGAAAGCATTAAAATTGTGAGTGTAGCTAGCAGTAATTTCTCCTTAATTAAAGCAGCAGAACTACAATACTTGTTGCGAGATCGATAAGAAAAGTGCTGACAAAATGTTAGTTTCAAGTCCACGTAGTACTCAATCTATTTCCCACTTTTACTATCCTGAAAATTTCATCAACTCTTTTCGATATTTGCGGCGTTTTCATGTCTACGTCAGAAAACCGTAGGAACGACGTTCTTCTATGGCGACTAATCAGCTGTAATTACTTAGTGCCGCTGATTGACAAATATACCTCGTCCGTACTGTGTCATCATACTTTACGTAACCAGTATACATTTTTTGTTAGGATATCTGATTATTCATTGTACTCTATCTATCTTGTAAGAACTTGTAAGAGTGTATTTATCTACTAAGTATGATGATATTCCAAAAGATATAAATAATTTTTATGAATATCCATTATCGAAAAACAGAATTGATGGTCGAATCCGTTTCAAATCTTGGGCATTAATAAGATAGGTGAAGATATATATATATATATATATATATATATATATATATATATATATATATATATATATATATATATATATATATATTTATTTATTTATTCAGAATACCAATTTCCTTGTGATGGTGAAAATACTGTCTATTAAGTCTAAGAAGTTTTCCTTGCCAACTTTTCAGAAGTGTTTTGAATGCAACAATTAAGGGAATATGTTTTTCGAAATGAAGAATTCATATGTCAAGGATACTAGAAGCTGCATTTGATTAATGAAATCCAGTTAACTTTGTTGGAGGAAACTATCATCTCCAAGAACAATGGAACTCTACATATTGGCAGAATATTGCGACACAACGGCGAAGTAGTCAAGAATTGGTTTGTACATTCAAGAACTATAAATGCTATATTATTTTGTGTATTTAAGCTCGCACTTAGAGGACGCTATGAAACAAAAGAATCTGATATTTCAGAATCTAATCAATTACCCAGCTTCATTTACGATATATTGCGTAAGAAGTTCAAAAAGTGGCATATTGCACAACAAATAAGGGAGACCGAGGCTTGTTGCCGCAACACTAGTTTCAGTGAAGTTAGGAAACTTGGCGACATTCTAACACCTCTTACGTGTCTGTTAGAGATGTATAGCAAAGTCATAAATCCCACCATGCGAAAGCGTTTGGACGCAGTAGGATGAAAAGTGTGTTCAAGGTAAGAAAATAAATTATAACATTCTCGGTTTTTGTCTCATGTTTTTCTTTGAATCTAGATTTTTCCGGAAAGCCATTCAGTTCTTCAGAGCATTTACTGTGGAAGTATCTAGAAAAAAAAGAAAGATTAGCAACCTGCCACCTTTGACCGAGAAGTTTGAGATAATGCGTGATCTCCTGATGGTCGATGAGGCGCACTGCTCTCTTCTGGGCACTATTCAATAGATGTAATGAATGTTTGGGTGTGGAACCCCTCATGGAAATAGTTTTTCAGACTAGGTCATACCTGTGCTTTGTATAAAATTATCAGCAGCGATGGTTTGAAGTGCTGTTTAACCCTTAAAAGAAAACTGAGTTTAATCAAAGCAGATTTCGAACTGACACATGGTCATCCCAGCAAACTCCAGTGTTAACTGTGATGCCGAGTAGATGCATGTTCGTTACTGAGAAAATTCGATGTCCTTTCATGATTAGAGGAGGGGTGATTTTTTTGGAGAACGTTGGTCATGACAAGAGGGAGAAGAGTGAGGTATCAGTTCTTTCTGGCATTCGACAGTCTGGAACTAAGACAACGAGATATGAGTTCAAACATAATAATACCTTGAACCAACATGAAGCTGCGATCTTAGATTATCTACTTTATCAGATAGGTTGGATTTCAGATAGGTTAGATTTACCACCTAGGACTTGAGGATCCCTGTGAGTTCACAAACAGCTCGAAAACTACACAAGTGGTAAAAACTGGTATATACCCTTGGAGAAGTGCCAAATAGAATTCTATCTACCTCGACAGCCTTGTGACTGTTTTCTAAGTAAAGATATTCGCCACTGTGGTAATCTTCAACTAGCGAAATTAATAAAAACTAGTGAGTCGATTAAGATGGCTTCTTCATAAATTTCCGCCCGATCGCCCGATTCCGAAGAAATCTCGCCGTTTCGACTTTAAGTTCGCTCTCGGCGACGTTTCGGCGAAAATTTTCGAAAATTTCTCAGGGCTCCGTTGTTCGAGCTAGGGGCTCCAAATTTAGCACGGACCTTCCTCAGACCCTTTGCCTCCGGAAAAAAAAATATTCGCCGAGTCGCTTCTTCTGCGCCCGGTTCAAACTACCGTTATCCCTCGGATTATTCCCAAAAAAGGCCTTACAACTTTTATAATATAGATAATTGTCCATTGCCAATCTGCACTAAAGGCCATTTGGCCACTGCGCCCCATTTATGATGCGGAAATGACCGAATTTGAAACTTCGTCTTTGGCTGATTTGGGGCCAAGCCAACTCGGATGTAAACAGCAATTGAAATGCAGATTTATTGGCAGCCCTAGAGGTTCCGTTGAGACTCACTGGACCAAAGCCTGGATTCGAGATCCTCTAGAGTCTGCAATTGTGTAGGATAACCGATGAATGGATCTGAATTAAGGAGACTTCTTTCTGAGACTTGCATAACTAAGACACTGTCGGCTTGTCTTCAATGAGAGCCGAGATTTGACTCAAACTCTCACAACTAGATCTGAGGGTTTTGACTGCGATTTGAATGGGTGTTGCCGCTCCAACAGTAACCTAAAAAAGCAACGATTGATAGAGAATCCCTCATGCAGTCTAGGCAAGGATGATGACGTATCAATATAACACGTCATTAAGTGTTTTAGAAGGATGGAACTTGTGACTGAAATCTAATGTTAAGCGTGCCACAATAGGCCCCTAGATCGCAGATACGGGACTGCTACTTAACTCACACTCCAAAAGATAACTGTCTAAGAATGGTAGCATGTGTCCACACTGGCTTTATGTCTGTAGGTATCAATAGAATTTGTTCAGTTTATTTCACATGTGAATGAAACAGTGATTTCAAGTATGCTTCAAAGAAGTATATACGTCATATATTTAGTTGCTAAATCAATAAAAATCGTCACAGATAGTCTAGCTGCACTGAAACACTGCAATGCTGCAATTCTTGGACTGGTTCTCGAGTTTCATTGGGTAATATATTTTTTATTTTGATTGTACATTAATTCCTTTATTATTTGAATCAAAGTTTGAATATCGGATAATCATCAATAGCAGAAACATATGACTTATTTGTAGGTTGGTGCCAAATTCTCTCTTCATTTTGATCGTTTCATCAGTGGAATTAAAGCGTTTTAATTGTTGAAAACTCCCTAAATTATACAATTATATAAGTAGTTCGGGTAAGTGGGAGTGATTTACCCATGTGACAGTGCTAAGTTAGCCAATATAACACTTTCTATTCAATGACTGAACACGGTGTCTTAGTCCTGATGATATTTATCCAAGCCCACCTGATTAATCCTCATAAAACTGTCATACACTTGAATACATTGTTGTGTTCGGAAACTCTTTCTTATACCTTATGCGTGAATTTTCGGAAACACAAAAGGCATACCTGGGGACTCTAATTTAGGGTTTTAGTTAATCTTTTAATGGCAGAATTAATGCTTCAGAGTTGGGTTTGAAAGAACAACTTGTTACAATTACAACGGAGACTGAGGAGGACCTCAAAAAATAGGAGGAACGATTGGAGGAATTGAACAGTCAGAATCAGAAATTACGCCAAGAATTAGCAATTCTTAACAAAAAGCAGAAAAAAAAAATACCTTATTTTCCGTCTAGATGATGCGTATATGCTAGGGAAGAAGGATAAGAGTCCAACTCTCGTAGAGTTGATTTCATTTAACAAGAAAAATGAAATATTGAAAAGGGCTGATACACTGAAAGGTACAGGAATTTATATAACTCATGATATCTCACCTGAACAGAGAATCAGTCATTACTAATCGAGTACATGAAAGAAGCTAGGAACAAGGGTCAAACAGCACGAATTAGAGGTGATAACTTAATTGTGGATGGAAAAGCGTTTACAATAAATCAACTTCGGACACCTAACTGTTCAGTGGATTCAGATGTGGTACCCCAAGTAACAAAAAATATTCTGCCTAATCTGCAGGAATCTCAACGACCTAAGACCCGATCCGCCTTGAGAAAAACTATCTCGAATGTTTAAATACAGTCATGAATTATATCAATGAACTCGGAAACGTAAATTTCAATACTATAGTCTTTAAGGATGGCGTGGACTGTGACCAGGTACTGGCACCGAGGGACGGCTATAAATCATTTTCCATTTTTCACAACAATATTCGAAGTTTGGTGAAAAATATGGAGGAATTGAAAATTACTCTCGACACTCTGGTGACTGAATTTGATTTAATCATCTTAACAGAAACTTTTCAACTGGAAGATCCTCATCTCTTCAAAATACCAGGATATAATATAATTTATAATGAAGGAGAAATTAATAAAAATGATGTTATAGTTGTATTCTTGAAAAACACTTTGAATTTTAAATATAATGATACTTTATCCTGTCAAATATTATCGCTGTATAGGTCACCTTCTTTAGTAATCTCAAACTTTACTGCGAGCTTGAAACAGTTTCTAGTTGATTGTAGAGGTAGATATGTTGTCTCGATATTTATTGTTGACATAATTATCGATATTCTCGATGAGCATGATAGATTGGTACAGGAATATTCTATGTGTGAAGAAGGTTTCTCGTCAGCCATTAATGTCTATACTAGGGCGCAGGGTTCCTCAAAGACATGCCTAGACCAAATTTTTGTGAAAAGTGAGCTTCCGTTCGATTCTTTTGTGCCGGTAGCGTGGCGTGTTAATATTACGGACCATAATCCTGTACTCCTTGGAATCATGTACCCTGAAAGAGTTAATAATATTAATTCAAACATAAATGAAACTAAATACAAGACAGTTCTTATTTACGGTTCTTTGAAGGCGAAGTTGGAAATTCAACAGTGGGATGATATATATATATATATATATATATATATATATATATATATATATATATATATATATATATATATATATATATATATATATACCAGTGATTTGGAACTATCCTCAGAAAAATTCGTCAGTAAACTCAAACTGCATATCAGCTCATGCACTAAAAAAATCAAACTCGAGAAATTGGAGCTGAAGAGGAAACCGTGGGTTACCAACGGAATTTTAAAATCTATAATGTACAAAAACACCTTATACAGAGAGACAATAGCAAAGCCGTCAGACCTATATTTGAAAGCTGAATATAAGAAATACCGCAACTATCTCCATGAGTTGATTAAATCCACGAAGAATGCATATATAAGATCAAAAATTGTTGAAAACAGCAATAACGCTAAATGCCTCTGGAACTGCGTTAGGGAGCTACGTGAAGATACGTCTTATAAAATAATTGAATAACTCAAATTGGAGAACGGTAGTACTACAGCAAAGCGGAAGGAAATTGTGGAGCAGTTTATCTCCTACTTCTCGGAAATTGGTAAAAACTTGACGGACAAGATAAAAACACCTAGTTCGCGAGTTGTAGTGTCAAGAAGAAATGTGAATGTATGGTGTCGATGGATTGAGAACAGAGACAATCAAAATTATTAGTGAGTTTATATTGAAACCGTTGGTTTATATTATTAATAGGTCTATGAGTGTGGGTAGATTCCCTTCTATTTTCAAAACAGCAATCATCAAACATATTTATAAATCAGGAGATCTGGAGTCTGCCATCCAATTTTAGGCTAATATCAATTATTTCAATATGAGGGAAAATATTTGAGAGACTTCTAAAGAGTCATATTGAATCATTTTTAAACAAGTATGAGCTTCTATCAGAGACACAATTTAGTTTTCAAATAGTAAAATCTACCAATAATGCCTTAGAAAATCTTATGAACAAGATATTCCAGGCAATAGATGAGGGCGTACCAGCTATATGCATTTTTGTTGATTTATCGAAGGCCTTCGGTACCGTGCCTCACGATGCATTATTGAAATCCCTTTCTAATATAGGTTTCAGGGGCGTGTCTTATGATGTCAGACTATCTTTCAAACCGGGAACAGTTTGTGGAAATTTCAGGTTGCTTAAGCTCTGGTGGAAAGCTACTTCATGGTGTCCCCCAGGGTAAAGTGTTTGGTCCAATATTATTCTGTATTTATATCAATGATATGTTCTACTTACCTATAACCGGTGACGTTCCTCCTTTTCAGATGATGGTGCTATCTTGTATACAGCATCTTCGTGGTTGACACTGAAAAGTAGAATACGAAAGGATTTTTGTATTCTATTTGAACTTTTATATATCTAGATTATTGACTTTTAATGCTTCCAAAACATCTTTTATGCCAAACATCTCAAAACAAAAAGTTACTATATGCGAGATTTCGCAATATGTAGACAAATCGAAGAAAATTATTATTCAAGGGACAATAACCAACCTTCCGTAGAATGTTGAATATCCTCCCTATTCGTGACATTTGACCACTTCTCTGTGGCCCCGGTTAATGTTGATTATGAAGAGTAGATCGGAAAACTAGCTCCTTCAAGGGAGGATATTTAACATTCTGTGGAAGGTTGAATATTGTCCTTGAATAATGATTTTCTTCGATCTTTTATGCCCTTTTGGCCTACGAAATGGATGGCAGATTACGATTACGGATTACTTTGAAATTCAGTTTGACTAACCATGAAGTTGCTATTGAAAAATCTATGCAGGCTAAATATTTTATTAAATATTTAAAAAAAATAAGACGACTCGTACAGCTATTTAGAATATGCAAAGGCTTTTGTGATCTGTCCCAGCTCAGATCTTATTGTTATTCATTGGTACAGTCCATCTTGTCCTATAAGATTTTGGTTTGGGGAGGTGTGGATAAAGTGCTCCTGAAGAAATTGGAGGTAATCCAAAAACGATTCATAAAAATTATATATAGTAAAAGTTATACTTACCCTTCTGAGGATCTTTATGCTGAGACAAAGCTGTTGGATATGAGGCAATTATATTGTTTCAATATGCTATGCCATTTTTTCAAATATAGAAGCTCTCTGAATCTTATTGCCCATAGTCACGAAACAAGATATTCTGGCCTAAGACATCGAGTACCATGAGCGCTGAAATCGGTTGGTCAAAGATTTTTACAGTTCTTGGATTCCCGAACGTTTAATACATTGCCTAGAGAACTGCGGCAGGTTAACACTGGATGCTGCAACCTAGAACCTACTTCTCTGATGTGGTGGAAATGAGAAATGTTCGCGTTTATTTTGCCACCTTGTAGTTGTTAATAGCTTTTATATTGTTTAATTTTTATGTTTTCTAACCCCATGTACAAGGATTTCCTTCTATGGGCTGTGAAACTGAAATTGATTAAGGTAATTCAGGTATAGTTTCTAAGCCTGTTTTAGCACTTTATTTTGATTATAAAATTGTTTTTGAGCCGGATACCACGGCATATTGTAAAGCCATGTAGATCGATTCATCAAATAAAGTTATATATATATATATATATATATATATATATATATATATATATATATATATATATATATATATATATATATATATATATATATATATATATATATATATATATATATATATATATATATATATATATATATATATATATATATAGATTTTTCATCTACGTTCCCATTTACATGATAAACAGAGAACGTTTAAATTACGTGATATTGTTGTTGCTTCAGATTACAATCTTACACCTCTGAACTTGACAATGCAAAAGGTAGATTTTGATATGTTTGATGATAATTCTAAAGAGAAAGTTGGATGCAGAAGGAATTACACGGAAAGCACCCCAAAGAATTGAAAAATGATTATATTGATGAAATCGCATCGAATAAATGGTTAGTATCTGGAGAATTGTTTGCTGAAACAGAAGCCTTGGCAATTGCGATTCAGGATCAGGTTGTTTTCACGAGGAATTATAGAAAACACATCATCAAACAAAATATAGATGATTCTTGCCGTAGATGTTTCTGTTCTTCAGAAACAGTTTTTCACATATTATCATCTTGCTCACTCCTTGCTTCAACAGATTATTCAGAAAGACATAATGCCGTCGCTAATATTATTCATTTTAATCTAGGAATTAAACATGACCTAATTCCCAAAAAAAAAAATTTCAAAAATATGAACCTGAGATTATTTGTGAAAATGACAAATATAAACTTTATTTTGATAAAACAATTCTTTGCAACAGAGCTGTAAAACACAATAGACCAGATATCATTCTTAATGATAAACAGAATCAAATAACATATATAATTGATATTGCTATACCCGACACACATAATATACAAAATAAATACAATGAAAAATTTCTAAATATATAATGCTTGGCGACGAGATTAAAAAATGTGGAAAATGAAGAAAATATTTATTCTACCGATTATTATTTCCACAACAGGTGTTATTCCTAGAAATCTTCACAAAAGTATTGAGATTTTGGGTCTGAAGAAAAATTAGTTTGAACAGTTACAAAAGATAACAGTCAACAAATCTTGTAATATTCTTCGTAGGTTTCTTTCCGAAAAAAATAATGAGGTAGAGTCATAGGTTTTCTCTTTCGTTTATACTGCTCAGAATCTCATCTCATATTTTATTTATTTGTTTATATAAATGTAATATAATTAACTGACAATTTTGTCATATTTATATTCAGAGCAGTATTCTATTCGATGGTTCACCACTTCACACAAAGGAAACTATTAACGAGTAACATTCAGTGTTGCTTGACTAAGGTCCGTACACTAAATTTTTCCGGGGAGAAAGCCTCTGACAGTACTCGTTGGTAGATTAATATCATTGTCTGATGATGCTATAGTATGTATATATTCTGGTAGATTGATATATTCTCATAACATTTAACGTTATCCTAATATATAATTATTCCAGGATATGTTTTGATTATAATCATTGCCTGGCAATGGTATTAATTACCGGGTGGTGGATTTATATTTTTTCATGAAATCAGTTTGATTGCATGAACATATATATGGGCAACTCGTCGGGGTAAAACCCCCTATATTTGAATTGATATCATTTGATATTACATTTTACTAATATGAACAGCTACTGCAGCCCTAGCTTTCTAAGATCACAATCTTCCACTGGCAGAGAGCATATTATTGACGTAATAAATATAAAAAAAATATAAATTTTCTATTTACTTACAATGTTTTGGCTCAACATAGATAATCATGATATTTCTTCTAGCATATCAATCGATTCTCCGGTGAATTTTCAATATAATATGTGTTTTAAATTACTAATAATGAATGGAAATCAGGTCAGTGAATCGCACCCTAAAAAAGGAATATCTTCCTAAATAGCACACATGTTTTAATATTCATGGAATATACTAAGTTTCGACCTTTCAATGTTTACTTTGTTAATTCGAGGCCAATTAGAACAAAGAGAGAATTCTATGAGTAAGATCAACCTGCGATCCTGAGAAGTTCAAGCATATGAGTGTCGGTGAAACACGCTCTTCAGAGAATTTACATTGACATATGTTGAGCGTTACCTTTGTCAAAATATCCAAGTTTCTCAGAAGTTTCGTTACCAGTAGGATAACATGAGTACGAAGTGGTGAAACATTCGGAAAGATGCAACTTAACTTGTTAACTTTCAAGACTTGTTCTAACAAATACGACCGGTTTCGGTAATCATCATAACTGCGTATGTACTACGTACAGTTGAGTATAATGTGTCAGATATTTAGTAGTGGGGATGAATTATTGTTTAGTTGGTTAATGATGGTGGTACAGTGTGGGTAAACATTCCAACAGGTTCATTTTTCTCCCTTCGTGCATTCATGTAGGATTTGGAGCTTATCATCTTATCTTATAAGGTTTGTTGATTCAATGGATTCAAGGGTTGGACACTTATTATCAGATGATATGTTCTTTGAATCTTCATTCAAAATTTCTACCTGTCTATTCGACATAGGTTATTGAGCACTCATAACACACAATGTTATGGACATATTTCGACGTATATATATTTGAAGCTTCAACGAACAATCCCCTGAAAAGGGGCTTTTCAACCCTTCAAAATAAAATGAAGCGAAGGAGTTGAGTGATATCTCAATTGAAAGTTCTTCGAAGCGTCTTAAATATGGTGTATGGGAAAGTAATTTTGACGATTTTTTCGCAACAAATCATTTTCGATTTCTAACGAACCAATTTTCAAATTTTTTCTTTCCCCAAGATTATAGAAAAAGGAAGACAAATCAATTTTTATTGAACGCCTGCGAGCATTAACCTGGGAATACTTCTCCCTTGGGGTTTACGATAAGGAAAGTACATTTTATTTTAATGTCTTTTGAAAGCCCTTTTTACCGACTTCAATAATCTTGAAGAGATTTTAATATTGAATCATGATTTCAAACCAAATGGTCGAATAATCATCCATTTGCTTCCATACAATAATAAAATCTTGACTGAAAACTGCCTCTAACATGGTACAGCATATTTAGAATTATTTGACGACAGTCAAGTACAATTTGCTGGAGTATATCCTCAGAATTATGTGGCTGAGTCTCAAAAATTTTGGACTTAGGACATCCCCACAAGGAAAAGTCTAGAAGGTACAAATCAGAAGATCATGCAGGCCAGAAGGGGACCTAGTGGTTATACCATCGCAAAACCGCTTGAAATTAAAGATAATTACTATATTCATAACTCCAACGGAATTATGAATTCGCAATGTATCAAAGAGTTAGATATTTAGTATATTACGAAATATATTGAAAATTGGTTTGCTGAACGAATCCTGGACAGACTATCTTTAAATATTTTCTGAAAACTGATTCTCAATTAAATATTGTAACATCAAGATAATAGGAAAATTTTCACCCTGGCCTAAATTAGCAAACGTATGGAACGTACTCCTGTTGGGTTGCCAATTATTTTCCCAGGCAAACTACTCGGTTGTCAAGTATAAACAGGTATGTCGATGCCAGTTATTTTCACTTGATTGGCTAATAGAAAAAGTTTATATCAATATAAGCCCTGTTTATTGCGAACATGTTGATATAGGGTTGTATGCAAAAAACTTGGCCCTAATAGGGTTTGCGAATTTAAAAGATTTCAATTTTATCGCGAGTGGAAATACATGAAAATCAAATATATTAATTATAATACGGAAAAACCTGTATATACGAAATTAATTTGAAAGTGTGACCGTGAGAGAATTGCATAATATCGCAAAAGTTAAATATTCAAAAATATATATATATATATATATATATATATATATATATATATATATATATATATATATATATATATATATATATATATATATATATATATATATATATATATATCATAGAAACGTTTTGTAACTCAAAATATAAAGGCGTAAATAATGAAAATATCAAAACTTACTTTGAAATTTTTTTCTTCCTGGAATGAATCAATGAAAAATAAAGTAGGCAGCCGGAAATTCAAATTAAAAAAATAAAAATAAAACCTAGACCCAATATCTTGTATTACGTTTGAAAATTTTATTACATAACAGCATATACAAAAATTGTACTAATGACGAATTCATTCTAATAAATATTTTCTGTTTGAAATCTGTTTCATAAGAAGTATAATATTGACTCTCGAATTCATCTCATTCATTATTGGTTTCCATTACCACTCGCGTTAAAATTGAAATCTTTAAAATTCGCAAAACCCCTATTAGGGCCAAGTTTTTGCAGACAAACTATATTAACTTATTCGCAATAAAACAGCGCTTGTATTGATGTAAATTTTTTCCATTATCCTATCAAGTGAAGATAACTGGCATCGACATAGCTGTTTATACCTGACAACCGAGTAGTTTGTCCAAGTCTAATCCAACGACAGCACATTCTATACGTTTGTTACTTTAAGTCAGGATAAAAATTTATTCATTATCTTGATGTTAAAACGTTTAATTAAAAGTCATTCCTTAAAATATAATTAAAAATAGTCTGTCGAGGATTTGTTTAGCGAACCCATTTTTGATAAATTTTTCTAATATACCAAATTTGTGATAAAGTATGTTTCATTCCTTTATTAGTTCGGTGAAGGTCGATGTAGGTTCGGATCTTAGACTAGATATACATTTTCATAACTTTTCTGAAGATTCACATGAAATTACTCTATCATTAGAGTATCTTGAAAAATAAATTGAAACTATAGCTCACCACAACGGTTTTGATCGTGGCTACATTGAGAAAATAGTGAAACGAAAACAATAACATATAGCTATTAGCCAATTATATTCAATTATAAGTACCAACAAATCCGAAAGATTCGTCTGTTCAACATATTTTGTTGTCATTCAGACCTACAAATAAATTGTATAATTGTAATCCTATGAAGAATTTAAGGTCCACTATTATTGTTTGTTCATTGATGATCTGAAGGAAGTTTTTCGCGTTTGAAAATTTTTGGTCTAAGACGATTGTAAGATTTTTAAGTGTGTTCGTACAAACGAGGATCAGTTTATTTTCCATGAGAATTGAAATTTTTTAGTAGATCGTGAATACGAATGGATTTAGTCTAAATATTTCCAAATGCAAACATGTTGAGTTTTCAAGGTAATTACGGCCTCTTAGTTTTACGTATATAATCGACGGTGTTTCATTGGAAACGGATGGTTCCATTAACAGTTTGGGAGTTTATGTAGACTCAAAGTTATTTTTACTCTGCAAATTGATTCGATAGTTACTCGCGCGCACCAATTGCTTGGCTTCATATCCAGATCAACTAGATTTTAGGCTTCTATAGTTCATCTCAGCACAGAATATTGTTGTTCTGTATGGTCACCTTTTTTTGCCACTCGCGTAATTAGGATAGCGAGGATACCGAGAAAATTTGTCAAACTATTGTGTGTAATTACTTTTGACGCCAATATTTGTGAGCATTACCTAGACAATTCCTCCCTGTCTCATCTTCTTTCTCGTAAATCTTATTTTGATGTCCTATTTACCTCCAAGGTGATAAACTCTCACAAAAATAGCTCAGAGTCGTTTTTTTCTTTGTTTCCCTCAACGAACTGTTAGTAATACCATTTTAACGCCCAACTATGGTCGTCAATCACCTCTATTGAGAATGCGTGGCAAAAGAAATGCTGTCACGATGTTGATCTCTTCACAAGCAGCATCCCACCTTTCAGAACCACCCTAAAAAGTACCGTTTTAGATGTGTATTGTTGGTTGAATTGATTATAATAATGTATTACTGTTTTGGTGATTCATACGCTTTCGAATGATGATTTTACTGTAGAGTGTGTGATTACTTCTCCACGGTAACTATATGCATATTTTAAAGGCCTTCGTGAATAAATTATTACTCTGAACAACAAAATTGCACTTTTCGTCTGAAGACTGACTCGTGTATCTTGATGTTCACTAATTTAACGTCGCTAATTTTTAATATACATTTAATTGCCCTAATAAATTGCTGCTAATTAGAAAAACATGGATTCAACTTGCTATAGTTTGTGTGAATGATTTAAATTATTTTTGTTTCATTTGCTGAGAGTATATATTCAAAGAGTAATGTTCAAATTTGAGAGTTCATAAGTGATGCTTACAAAAATTACTTTGAGCAATCGCTGGAAATGCATCATAGTCCTTGGGTTCCTCAAATGGTTTGTAAGGTGTGCGTTGAGTTTCTACATTTATGGACGAATGGGAAAAAAACTTTTCGGTACAAAACTGCTACGATCTGAAAAGAACCCGTAAACCCCTATGATGACTGCTATTTTTGTTTGGTGAAGAAATCTAGGCACAATGGGAATATCCCTTCATTAAATCGGCACATAGTCGACTTCTTAGCCCTAGTACTTCTCCTGTACCTCAAGCTGAAGTTTCACAGCAGAAGTTGAGACAAAACTGAAACTAGTGATAATGGCTTCGATACCAATCAAGATTAAAATTTTCAACAAAAATTGCAAACGCCAAAACGCGACTATCTTTCAGTGCACACCACACATTGAAACCATATATTCCTTCATGCAGCATATCAATAGGGCGTTGAGGATTCACATCAGAACGCAAATGTTCATTAAAGCGATTAAATATTCCATCGCTAGTGATGCGGACTTTATATGTCCATACGAGGAGGATCCCCTGGCTGAAAAAAATTAGGAGACTCGCTGCTTGTATTTGTCTACACGAAATAGATAGTTTGGCCGTTACAGCATCTATTACTTCGATCGTTGCTTCCACTCTATCACTTACATGATATTTTTTATTTCTTGATTTTCTAAATGAGCCACTGTTGATAAGATTCTCTTTCATTCTTCGAAAAATAGATTTGTTTGGCTGGTGCCTTTCAGGATACCGATTGAAATATGATTCGGTCATTGCTGCTGAATCATACCCACTAAGATTATAATATTCCATCATATCTTTTCACAGTTATAATTTCTATTTTACATCTTGAAACAACCAAAGTCTCAGATGAACAAATTCTTAAATGTAATAGTTGGAACATAAAACTAACAAGCAGCTATTTCGATATTCAATAAACATTAATACCTATGCTGAAACTGGAATCGTAAGTGTCAAACTCTAAGACCACGTTTGATAACTATGGTCTAAATCGAATCAAACCATAGAAACCATGATCCTAGATAGGATCTTCAAAATCCATTGTATTCGGTCATAGAACAATATGAATCGTTGATGAGGATACGTTTAATGAATGGTTTGTGGCAATTTCAGGTTTTTCTCTGGAAAAAGGTATTGAATGCAATAATTGACTACAATTGTTTTATATTTTTGAAGAGGAAAAAAATAACTGCATCTAATAGAGGTAAAGTTTTCTGCGGTTGGAGTTAAAAAAAAGCATGTTTGCATTATAACTCGAAAACAGCTGAGCTGAAAAAAAATGTTTACACAGCACTGTATTTTATTCAAATTCGAAAATTTTGATAAGTCCTGAACGGAAAGACATATCAGCAAAATTTTGGCTCAACTAAACTAGTCGCTGATAATAAGATCGAGAGAGATCCAATCAAGATGGTTTTAACGACCTAATCAGAGATCTGTCAACGTCTGCTTCAGAAATCCTGGCTTCTTGGCTGAAAGAAAGAAACTTTGTAACAAAAAACTAAAACTTTCTAATAATACCACAACAGAGAATAGAATTTTCTAAAATGTTTTGATGATGTAGCGTGCCAAATAGCCACTACAGCTTAATTTTATCACCTTTAAGTTCACACTGTGCAATCCTCCCTTCCCCTGCTGGCATTCCACATCCGACAAATTCCTATGCGTGATAAGTCACTTCCCTACGGCCTCATTTTCATCTGCATCTGCAAAGTAATGAGTCTTACCCATTGTTTATAATTTGAAACATTTGTTTAGTGAAGTGTTGCCTTGCCCTGTAGAAAAGGGTTTTTGGACATTGGCCAAGTTCTTCTATAACCCAATATCATTTCTTCGAAAGGGCCAATTCTTTCAATATGCACCACTATTCCTGAGAAAGGACTGAGAAACACTCCATAGCATATTTCTCTGGACGTCCAGTCAACTGAGGAAAGCAGCGCTGTCACCATACAATCATGTCATAGGATGTTATTTTGATTCTTCATAAATTCTGTTTTTGAAGTCGAGATTTCTCTTTAAATAAACTCATCAAACTCAACTGTGTTGACTTGTTTGAAAGGGATCCCCTTTCACTGTGAACTTAAAGAAAGATAAATCCACTACCCATCTGAAAGACTGAGCAGTGTAAATCAGAACAAGTGATTACCTAATAAACAAGAGGTCTTTGACTTCAATTGACAACCTCTGAAACATTTAGCTTTACAAGATGATTTTGTATTTTTTAATGATGCAGTTGGTTTAATGGCTGCAATGGGATTATGAAATTACGTTTGTAATGAATGACGATTGTTCATAGATTCGTCAGAAAATGTCTGAAATGTTTTCTTTCACACAACGGGAATGAGGTAGAATCGTTGCCGATTGCACATTCGACTAAGGTAAAAGAAGAATATACATATATTGCTTTGGTTTTGGACAATATTTAGAACAGAATAACTGGCTCATATGTGTTGATGCAAAAATGGTCAACTTTCTTTTAGGCTACGAAGTGGTTACATAAGAGGATTGGCCTACTCGGGAAGCGCTAAGTTCAGGACAATAAAGCGTGATAAATACACTTTCAGTAGCAAGGAATCACATAATATAGCCTCTGTTACATCAAAAATTAGGGCCCATGAAACGATTTGTTGAAGCCCTTAGCAAAATTGTAGATTGTTTCATTTTTTCGTCCTAAAAGTTCCCAAAACTAACAACATGAGAACAGAAAAGATAAAACAAGCATCTTCGATGGGCACCATTTTAGGTGATTAATCATCAATGAAACACTCAAGTTTCACGGGAACTATAACAGACATTGATAAATATATATTGAGTTTGTTTGGCTTCTTCAGAATTTTTTGGGAAATGAGAAAAGTTCTGACTATTCTGAACACGTCGAACAACTAATGTGTCACATTCAAATGCTTGGATGTAACATGAGCATCGAGTTCTTCACAACCACCAGCCACCAACTACTATTTTCTCGCTAATCTTGGAGATATAAATGAAGAACAGAGCGATTCCGTTAGGACCTTCGGACTATGGTAAACGCTATCAAGAATATTGGAACGCAAATATGATATTTGAAAATTATTGGAGTATTCAGAGGAGCTCACTGACTACATTATTTGAAAAAAACTTTTTGAATTAACAATAGTAAAATTAATTCAATTATAAAGAAGTTGTGTTTTATTGTTACATGAGACATGTTACATATTTTCTTAACTAGAGCTGATACAGAACTTTTAATCGCGGATTTGTCGTCATTAAGAATTGGGCTTGTATAATGTGTCATAACTCGAACACTATTGCGTTCAAATAAAGCAGGAATAATAAATTGTTCATGTATCAGACAGTTCGTTCCTCAAAAATTAGTTAAAATTAACACCAAACTCCATTGGTTAAAATAAACAAAATTCAGCATAAGCTACCCATTTTTTCTCTAGTATTTATAAATTTAATATCCTACACATTACTACAAAGGGTAGAGAACTCAATTATCTAGAATAAGTTAAAATTTAGTTACAACTTTCAAATAATTTGATTCATTATTCATCATTCAACTAGAAACATATTAAAAAATTCCGTTTGCGTTTTAATAATGCTTAACTACCAAATAGTTTCAGCTTAATGCATTCAGTGCCTTTCAAAACTCATTTTTACAAAAAAAAAGATTAACGATATGCATAAAAAAGTTAAGTTATTCAAACGAAGAATTTTCAGTCAGAAAATGTAACAGTTAGAACAGTATCACCCGCATGGAATTTTAAAGAAAATTTGTTCACTGGTATGTTTGAAAAAGTTCACATAACATGCAAATAGACGTAAATTCAAGGTATACCCTTAACTGTCTTGAAACAGATTACAATGAATAGCCTTCTGAGTCAGGTATGTAGATTACCTTAACTTTCTCGACTGGATATCGGACATTAGTCCACTCAGTCACTCTCCTTTTGCAGTGACGTCGCATCACAAAACCAGCAAGCCAGTTTTACGGAACTGGAATGTTTCCGCAGAGTTCGCGATTCGATTATCTCCCCTGAGCGCTGTAATACAGTGAGACATGAGCTAGAACCATTGTCTTTATTCATTTGCATCTCGGGCCTCACGTTATATACGAAGTACGTAAATGCAAGGATCTAAAATGTGCGGATCCATCCGAGCGTGGCGTATAAGTGTATGGAGCATATATTATACGTGTATATGAGAGCTTTGTGTTGATAAATTCTGTTAGCTTTATGGCGGATGAAAGGATTTGTCCTCTCCTGGGACTCTATATAAAATAATGCCTGCGAATTAGGAACTAATCAATCCCTCGCGTTTACATTGAAAACATGAATTGTGTGTTTTCTGAAGCGAGTAGAAATTGGAAGGAGTCGAATCGGAATGCTGTATTCCCGATTTATTTATGTGGGTTTCTCGAGAAAGAAAATATTAAATTTCATCATAATTCCAAGAAATATGAAATAGCTTAATGAATATTTATTATGTAATTTTTTTCTACTGGTGAGATAGTCAACAAGAAGTATTACCTAGTTTTAATCATGTTGCGTGCCAAAAAGACCGAGAACAATCTGCAAAAATCTTGACAGGAAACAGAAAATATGGTTATATAGAATAGAAATTCTCTGACTGATATCTTTTCCTGTTTCGTTAGATATCTGATATTCTTGTTAACCGAAAAGAATCGTGAAATTTAAATGAATGGATTCTCCGAAATAAATAAACAATCTCGTAAAGAGGAATGTCGTATCATATGTCTGTAAGTGCTAAAAAGGTCCATCGACTCATTTTCTGTTTTAGATGGATCAGAGCATTTATTCTCGAGATATGTCGGAAAAAATCATTGAAAAAAACAAACTTTTCGTTACTTCACAATTCACTACTAACTGCCAGTGTCCTTGCGTAATCCAAAATGATCGATTTCGAAATTATGAAATTTCTAGTCAAATTAATTTTTGGAAAAGAGACGTTCTCGAAATGAGCTATTACATCTTCACAGACAATCCTATCGAAAGAAATTTGGACTCATTTTTTCCTAGATTTTATTACCATAACTTTGGAGGAACTATAAAAATTTTTATATATTTTAAAAGGCCGCAAGTGAATTTCGTTTGTTCATGTTTTCCTTAAATTTCTTCATTTCTCGATAATTACTGTTTCGGTAATCAATTGCTAGTATTCTTTCATAAATTTGAGAATTACACACAACCAAATTTATGTGGAATCACCCGATATTTTGAATATTACCTCAGAGATTTTGGAAATTTCGAAGGATTGTTAGAACTGATACTTTTTGAGATATTTCAATTGAAAAAAGAAATGAATTAAGGTTTATTTCAAGAAAGAAATAAATAAAGGAGAATAAGAGACTTTTCCCGCATGTAGTAAAAAAATTGAAAATTGTTTTCTAGCGGAGTAGGTGTTTTTTCTCAACTTCTTAGCTTGTAATACCTCCTCTTGCCCTGATACAAGCCTGAATCCGTCTAGGCATGCTTTGGATTAGGTTTTTGACCTCCTCTGGGGTGATGTTCTGTCACTCTTCTGTAGGGGTCTGGATGTGCTGTTATTAAGTTTTTGGATTATCATGGCGCGATCTAATTTTCCTTCTGAAATTAACCCATAAATGTTCAATATGATTTAGGTCTGAAGAACAAGCTGGTCAGTCCGAAATAGCGATTTCTCTGTTTCCATATAATGTCTCACTAGATCACTGGTATGCGGAGGAGCATTATTTTGCATAGAAGTTAAATTCTCACCGTGGGCACCTCGCTAGAGTCTCATTATGGGCTCCAGCAATAGGTCCGCGTGATTTGTAGCCGTTACACTCACAGGAAACGAAATAAAATCTGTTTTTCCTCCCAGCATAATGCCACCCTGAAACATCACACTGTCCCCTTGTTATTTCGGAATTTGTCTTGCTTGGAGTCTAGCTTGTCTTCCACGACTCATCCGAAATAAGAATATTTCGCCAATTCTGAATATTTCAATTTTGGTGCTCGATAAACCAATTAATTTTCTTAATTTTTCGTTGCCTGGTTAGCTCTGGAATTCTTAAGGCCTTCTGCTGTATGAACTCCATGAACGAGGTCTTTGACGTATCGTTTCGACTGGTACACTGATGCCTGTTGCTTCCAGAAATTGCCTTTATAGTATTGGGTGCGACGCACTAGAGTCTCTTCTTGCAATTTGGCACAAAAAGCGGTCTTGTTCTTCAGAAGTGATCTTCCTACGACTTCTTCTAGGCCTATTTGTCAGAGATTGTAGCTTCACGTATCGGGCGTAGGTTTTTGAAATAACCCCCTGTAATAACCCCACTGTGGCCGCTTTATCCCTCTGTGTCACCCCTTCTTCAACGAGAGCAATTATTCGACCCCTCTGCATATCGGACAATCCAACGTAACGCATATTCAATTATGATTATAGGCCCTTTTAAATTTTGAAATTCACACTTCCAAATCTCAATGACGACTGAGTACAATATTCCGAACATGTGGTGATAAAGCAACATTTCTTATCATACTGTCCAGTTTTTTTACAACAAATAATTTCATCCTTCACAAGTAGTCAAAGATCCATGTTTAAAAACAATCAATAATGTGTAATACCGAGTGATTCCATAAAAATCTGGTTGTGTGTATACGATTGTAATTTTTTTTTCAATTTTGTGTTTCAACGCTGGCAATTGCTTTGGAGTAGTCATTATCGAGAAATGGAAATTGAAAGATATATTGAAAAAAAAATCCGAAATCAATTTCTTTCTTGCAATCAATCTCAGACACTTTTAATTGATAACATTTTTAAAATTCTCCTTTTCGATGAGAGTACAGGCTGTCTGATTTCTAAAGTTTTATTACAGCAACTATGAGAAATAATTCATATAGGGAGAAATTACTTGCCAAATCTCCTTCCTCAATTTCAAGGTAAATTCAATGATGAAAACAGATTACAGCTATCTTCTTTTGTTCTCATGTTTTTCCGGATTTCTTGATTTTCCAGGATTTCGGCATATGCCAGTATCTCCTTTGGTATCAAAGTTATTCGAAAACTATTTTGACATGCTGGAAGCACTTTTTGAATAGAATGCTCTGACGAATTTAAATTTTCTTCAGTTAAATAGTTTTCGAATTTAATAATAACTTGTGGTTCTTAAACATAAACCATAGGTGAATTTGGATTTAATAGGAAGAGTAATTTTTCTCCTTCAAAATATATATACCACGTTTAGCAAATTTTTGAGAATGTAGTTGTCCAGAAATTGAAATTTTCTGATCATTCTGTGATTTCATCTAGTATGCTGGTGCAAATTTACACAAAACATCCCAAATATTTTCTATTCTATGCTCACTACAACAAATGTCTAAATGAATACAAAATTCGATTCACATTGTAGATTCACCAACAACATGTTGAGACTTTTTTAATTGAAAAATATTCGTGGATTTTCAAAACTTTGAAAAATGTTAGAACGCTACGTTAGGAATGGATATGATTTTGATGCAATTTCAGAAAATTTTTCTATTCGTTTTCCAGACAGAAGGCTACCTTACAACTCTATATTCCATAGATTAAAACAGAATCTCACAAACACTAGTTCTTTCAAAGCACAGATAGAAAAAAACTACAAGGGACAAGGTATTGAAGAAGTTACAGTGGAATTTTTTAGATACGTTTCTGCAAATCTAACCTTCAATTTCATGTGGGCAACTCGAAGCAGAGAGTGTGATACCAAAATCTAAGGTTTCGCAAAACCTGAGGAAAACTTAGTTCGAACCCTTTAAGATGAGGAAATCTCAGTTTCTACTATCGGGGGTTGTGAGTGATGACTACAATTTTTCCGGTGGTATCAGGAAAAAACAAGAGAAAATCCCAGTTCCACCACTGTACTATCTGGGTTTATGAAGTGAGGGTGATTATTAACGGATTATTCAATCGCAATAATGAACACTTCTAGTCCGATATCCATCCCCATGAGGAAATGAATGTTCAATACCAAGGGCGATTCGATTTTGATGTTTGTTTTGTGTAAATTAACAGCATACTGGATAAAACCACAGAATGAATTTCATTTCTAGAAAAATTCAGTTTTAACGAAATTCTCAGGTATGTTATATATACTAGGAAAAGGAAAAAACACTCTTTCTATTTTATCTAAATAAACCTTTTTAAATTTTATTTATTTATTTATTATTTATATGGAATTATAGAGGTTACGTTCGTGAGTCACGAATAAAATATATTAAAAATTCAATTCAATTGAAGTTTTTGACCATATTGATCAAATATTATGTAATGGTTCTGTTTCTAATTTTATCTAAAATTGGAGATCAGAGTCCCTTAATCTCAGTGTGTGAGATCTAGAACCTAGGTCCTAGATATAGTCTTAGGAATAATACTCATCACTTCAATCAACTAGCTTTATTCCAAGATAAATATCAAACTCACAGTATCTGATTAATAATTTACTAACTCTAATCAAGGTGAATAATACAGAAAATAACTTGATTAAAAAGATTAACCACTAACAATAAAAGGAGTCTCAGATGAGATGAATTCAAATTACATAGTACAAATTATCAATTTAAAATAATCTGAGCTTTTCAACAAAGCGAAACTCAATGATAGAGCTCTGTCAACATTTCAAAAAAATAGAAAAGAAGAATTTGATGATTAAGAGAAACACTTAGCTTTTTAGGAATGAGATTAATTCCCACGATGATTCGATTTGGTGTTTTACATCAGTTTTCTGGTATTCCTGTATCTTACAGCTTACAGGTTACTTGTTTGGCTGAATATCGTTCGCACCGTGACTGCCCTAGGTGGCAAGACTATTTCCCTAAAGACGTGGTTACCCCAGACGTAAGATAACAAGGTTTGGCATAAAGATGAAAACTCAAATATCTTGACGGTGAAAAAAAAATCTATAACAATACCATATCTCTCGAATATATATTTTTAAAATGAGCAGAATGAATTTGACTTACCCTTGGAATAGCAGATATCGATCTAGGTTAATTTACGAAAGAAAATTCGAAATATCTCCACTCGCTAATTGAATTGGTTGTCGAGGACATCCGGCAAAATTACCGACTACTTATAACTCCTCAGACGATTGGAATTTATCCAGAAAATCAAAGAATACTTAATTTCTATTACTGAAAATTTTTCACTTCAATCGCTACAACACAGTTCCAATAAAATAACAAATGATTCCGAAGATTTCTAAATGAAAAAGAGAGAAACTGATAAATTCCGAACTTATATAGACTCGGTTCTAAAAAAAACTATCGATATTCAAAAGAAAATTAATAAAAAGCGAAAATAATCTCTCCACAACAATAAAGTGGAAACTAAACATAGAATGAGTTACTGATTTCCGTTCTCCCACAGAAATGAGAAAACGATCTTGTTTCAAGTACTGACTTCACAATTAACCGGCGAACACCCAGATCAATAGCAGCGACATCTTACGGATATAACTATAATTTTCATTGGGTATCATTAACTGTAGATTCCTGTTTTGAATTTTAAACTGTTTGAATATTAAACTTGATGAAATGAGATTGAATTATTAAAAAATTATGAAAACTGAGTTTAAAAGATATATATGATTAATTAGAGAAATCGGACTGTTACAATTATCATCAGGCTTAAGCAATTAAGAATTTTGTAATTTTTTTTTGCTTGGCAGTTTTCAAAAGCTTCGATCAATTCAGACTGATACTCGGCAGTGGTATTAACAATTTGAATCTTGAAAATTAGACTTCGTTCCATAGATGAATCATTATCCATAGAGAAATCACAAAGCTCATTTGCGATTCTTAAATCTCCACTAAGGTTTTTCGAATTAAATTTCACGTTTTCAATGCTTGTTGAAGCCTCGTCTTCAACAGACTGTGAATTTAACATTTCCTCTAAGTTGGTTTCAGTCAAATCGTCATCTTCATCTTGGGATTCGATCAAGTCCTGAATGTCACTTGATTCTATCTGTTTGAACCCATCGCTTCTCACTCCATTCGCAAATTTGACAATGTTTTCATTTGAAGTTTGAATTTGCGTAGATTTTTCGCAGTCAGAACAGGCCACAGTGTTTTCACTGATTCTTTTATGTTTAAGGTACATTTTGCTATGTCACATTGCTTCCAGCATTCCATAACATACATATCAGGATTACATTCCATATTCTCCTAGATTATTTCTTGGTCCATAGGTTGAAGCAAAGACGTCGTGTTGGGAGGTAAAAATGTCACTTTTATATACGGATGCGTAGTTTCAAGTTCACGAAGATAACCTGATGCATTGTCCAAAAGTAGAACAGCTTTCAAGTCTAAATTCCTTTTGTTTAAATAGATTTTAAACTTCTAAAAAAGCAGTTCCGGAACTAGTCATAAGAAATAGCGCTTGTAACCCATGCTTTCTTATAAACAAGCTAAAACACTGGCAGGTTGATCTTGTTTTGATTTTTCAAAGAACGAGGATTTAATGATGAATAAAGTATCAGTTGTTCAACGACACAATCTTTGGATGCATTAGAATATAGCAGCAGGATAATTCTATCCTTTGCTGAATTAACTCCAGGGCAGACTTTTCGCTATTGGTAATGAATGTTTTGTTCGGCTTTCTCTTCTAGAACAGTGCAGTTTCGTCTGTATTGAATACTAGCTAAGTTTGCTGATCCTTCTGGATATCTTTCTGCTGCAGCAGTGTCAGCAGATTCAGCTTTCCTAACGATTTCAATGCTATGCAATGATTTTCAAACCTTGAATTCATTTAACCACCCTCCGAATTTGAAATCCTACATTACTATCACTAAATTCTTATGTGCCTAAAAGCGCTTTGCCGTATCCCGGAAAATTGAATCACTCAAGAGCACTATTTTTTGGTTGCGTTCTCTGATCCATAATGACAACGCCACTTTCATTTTTTCTATTGCTGGATCACGAACAATTTTCTCTGGCAGTGAAATTGAAGCTACAAATGACCTTATTTTATTTTCGGATTCTTTTATCGATTGTACAGTTGATTCTTCAACATTGAATGAGCGCGATATAGATGCAAACGGGTCTCCAAGGCGTAATCAATTAGCAATTCATTACTTCATTTGACGATGCGTATACAACGGATACCGAATGCTATTTATTAGTACATATATACAATGTGACAAAAAGTGTATCCGAAAATTTGAAATGAAACGCAAAAATCTTTATCTTTCTCAATATTTATTGAATCTCCTTCTAAATATGCTCCATTTGAAGCGATACCCATGTGCCAATTTTTTTCCATTCCTCAAAACATTTTTTATAGGCGCTTTCAGGGATGGCCTTCAGCAGCTTCTGCGAATTTTCTCTTATGACGTCTATGGAATCAAGTCTGGCTCTCCGGAGCGGAATTTCAGTCTAGAGAAAAGAAAAAAATCACACGGGGCTAGATCAGGTGAATAAGGTGGCTGTTTGATGGTATTTATCTAGTGTATGGTCTCGAAGTCGTTGATAACCGTGGCTCGATGAGATGATGCGTTATCGTCATGCAAAATCCACGAATTGTTTTATCACAAATCCGACCGTTCACGGCGAGTATTTTCAGGCAAACGTCTCAAAACGGTTAATAGAAGTCCTTTCTGACTGTTCGACCTTGCGGAACGAATTTATGATGGACCACACCACCAAAATAGAAGAATACAATCAACTTCGTCTTGATTTTGGCGAGGTTTTTAGGTTTTGGTTTAATTTTTCTCACCAATTCTGATGATTGTGGGCTTGTTAGTGTGTCGTATTCATAGACCCATGTTTCGTGACTGGTTATAATCTATTTCATGAACGTAGGATCAGAATTCGCACGATCCAGCATGTGTGCAACTACCTGCATCCGGTACTGTTTTTGAAGAAACTTCAGCTCTATCGGAACGACGCGTCGAATGCCCAATTGGTTCACCAAAATCAAACGAGCGGTTTCACGAGAGATGTTGAGACACAAGCTATCTCTCTAACACTGGCATGACGATTTTCGTGCACCATTTCCTTGAATTTTTGAACTTATTGGCGGTTGAAGAGGTCGAAAGTCGTCCGGGAAGAGGCGAATCGTCGACGATCTGCCGACCGTCTTTGAGGGTTTATGGAGTCTCTATAATTATTTACAACGATTCAGCACTTCCAATTCCGTTCAAAACACAGAATTTGAGGCAAACTCTTTGTTCAATATTTTTTTCCATTGTAAAATTCGCACAGTACCATTGATGTCGACTGGTTTCAACAGCTATCGCAAACAAACTAGTAGAGAGTTTGCGCTTATGTTTGAAATAGTAGTTAAGGACAGTCCTACCAACATACAGAAACTTAAAAACACTCAACGCGGGCAATTTCAATGAGAATTTCCGGATACGTTCTTGTCACAGTATATGTACCGATGTACTGATAAGATTCACGAATGAAGAAATCTTCAACCGCGAATATAGAAATCAGGTCCCATTTTTTATATTCGGGAATATTGAAAACGCAAATGTAGGAAACCCGAATAAGAAACTTTTATTGCATCTCGCGTTTCAACTAATTTAATTTTAAACAAAAAACTAGTTTTAGTTCCCCTGGGATCTATTTACAGTACATTACAAGTTACCAAACTTTAATTCCTAAGAAATGTAGTAAATAAAAAGAAAGAAGTCGTTATTAAACAATTTTCCAGATATATTTTCGATAGTTATTAGATTGTTTGTAGAAGCTTCAGTTTCTAGTTATAAGCTATAAATTCTTCTTCAATTCCACGAATTTTTCAGGTTATGAAGGGCAAAGAAAACAAAGTTATCTCTCTTAGAATCTTTTATCCTACCATAATCTTTATTTTCAAGAATTGTCTTGATTTCTGGGATACCCTCAGACCTATTGATAGGACCAGAAGCGACGACACAAAAGCATGTATGTTTTCAATTTTTTTAACCAAACACTGCGTAAATGCTTTTGATTAGACACCTTATTCATCGAGAAGGCTTCGTGCACCTTCTTTTCTTTTCTCTTGACTTAAATTATCACTTCGTAAGAAAATTTGTCATGCTAGCCATAAAATAAAATCTGATGAATGTGTTAAATATTATCCTTCTTTGGGTCAACCAAAAATGCATGCAATTTTCAAACAATTAACACTAATCTTATTGTGTATATTTCCGGTACTTTACTGTTATGTGAATGCAATAAATGTTACTTCCAATTGAAGCCCTGTGCCGTGTTGTTATTCGATATTCTGTTTGAAAATAAGTGAATGTATTTTCACTTAGAAAGGTTGTAAGAATTCATCAGGAAACCCAAGTAGTCCTGTCCATCTCTAAGCAAACCCACAGCGCCTCGGCCATCCCAGAATACATTTGTTAGAACTGAAGTATCTAGAGAAAACTTCCCGGTACGTGTCGAACGAGGCAGGAATTTCAACAAGGGTTTCTAGGATCCCTCATTGAAGCAATTGTTTTGTTCGAGGTAAAGAATTCTATAACTTCAGGGATATATAATGCTCATACCGACAATAGCTAAGGGTTATGTAACAACCCTTTCATTTTCCATATTTATCCTTTGCTAAAAGCAAAAGACCAACTCACTGATTCATCACGAAATCTCAGAAAGTCTGAATGCTTAAAACTGGAAATTCAATCGCACAAATATATGAAATTAGCAAAATAACAACCTAACACAAAAATGGTACACTATATTGACTTGAAGAAGGTCAAAGTTTTACTGAGACATGCCGTTTTGAGATAAAAAAAAGTGTATCTATGACGTTGAAAGTTTCCTATCTCGTGAAATTTTAGAGATGAAAACGTACAACCAAATCAAGATTTTAGATAACTCTTGAGGGCAAATCCAAATTTTTTTCGAATTTTCGTTCAGGTACAAGAGGTTTTTAAATGATTTAAAATATTATTATGTAATCATTGAATGAGCTCTCGCTGTTTTTCAGGGAAAATGAACACTTTGTTCACAGTTATTTTATGGAAAATAGTTCAAAGTATTGACTTCCTTCCACCTTTTTGGAAATACTATTCAGCTAGGTCATATGCTATTGAAGTAAATATGTGGTAATCGAAAGCGACTATGTCTGGTGAATACGGTGGGTAAAGTAAGAATTCCCATGGAAGAGTTTCCAGGTAGGATTTCACCGGTTTAGCATCTTGTCGCCGATGGTTGTCGTACAACAAAAACACATTCTCGCGCCTCTGCTCACGAAGCGTCCGTTTTTCTTTCAGGAGCGATATCAATTTGCTGTAAAAGTCTCCTTCGGTTTGAGAAGCTCATAATAAATAACACCTTGATGATCTCACCAAATAAAAAGGAAGCTTTAAACCATCAATATTTGGCTTTGCGCTCGATGTGGAGGCTCGGCCGGGTTAACCATATGATATTTCGCGCTTAAGATTATCATACTATATCCACTTTCCATCAAAAGTCAGAATATGATGCTGAAAACCTTTTCTTTTTTTTGTTGAAGCAAGAGTTAACAGCCGGACATGTATTTGAGCGTTAGCTTTTCGATAGATCGCATCTTGCAGTCACAGTGTGTAACGTTGCGGTAGATAGTCGAATGAAGCTTTTCGCTTAATCGTCACTTTGTTTTCATCAATTGCCAGAGGCACTGGTAGTAGCCTCGATGTCAGTTTGTTGGAGGGCGCCAACTATATATACACATATATTGAGTTGATGCGCGCGCCCAACGCATTTTATGAGTGTGCAGTACTGACGAGGTGAAACGATAGCGAAACAGCAGTCTTTTCCTATTCATCACATCTGACCAGACTGTACCACCATTGTGTGGCACTGATTGACGATGATTATAAGAGTGGATAGGAAATCCTGATCCTTTGAGGAAGGATATTTAACATTCTGCGGAAGGAATAGTATTGTTCTCTGAGAAAATGTCTTCACTAGTTTCTTCGTTAGGTTAGATTAGGTTAAAGCCGTCCGCTGTCCCTTGGCTTCAACTTGTAAAGAACCCAAGGTTTCGAAACGGTAGTGTCATCTATTTCTAATGATTCTGCTACTGCAGATAGCGTCTGCCACCGGTCCTGAATCAGTTATTTATCTAATTCTTTGTCCTAAAACTTTGTGCGCCTGAGCGTTCCTCACCTCCAAGACCAAAATCATAGTTTTTGAATCGTCGAAACTTTTTCTCTTCTCCATTCCCGGGGTATGGCTGCTCGAAGAGAATACCTATGGAAAAACGTAAACTTTAACTTTCTTTTCGCAAGCGAAAACATCCAGCGGATTGAAATTCTACAGATGAAATCTTCTGATTAACAAGGGCCTCTCTCTCAGTATTTTAGCATTCATCCACCTCTTCTGGTAATGGGTGAAATACAATGAATTGATGTTTCGTATAATCATTTCAATGAATTTCAATGAAGTTTTCGGTATAGACAAGTAGGTGAATATCATGTCACCTCTGATCTGCTGGTTTGAGAACGTAGGAATTTCAAACATGGATAGCCTAGCAGGGTAATCAGGACGATGCCAACCTGAAGGGATCCTTGTTTTCCACCGTTGCACCGACTCCAAAATGGCTTCGTCGTTCCCAAGGGATGTCCACAAGGCTGTTCCAGCGTGCTCCATCATTGGACGAACTTAAGTTTGATATAGCAGTCTGGCTGTCTTCACATCACATCCACCAAAACTATTCTGCAATATATATGTGAATCTTCGGGCTTTTGAGGTGACAATTGCAACATGCTCTATCCAGCTAAGGTTATTTGTGACTGTTCCTCCTAGGTCGACATGACCTGAAACAGTCAGAGTGTGGCCCTCAATGGTGTAGGTGATATTTGGATTAGTCCTACCTATGTGTAGAATGACATACTTCTCCAAATTTAGTGGAAGTAACCATTCACGTGACCATTGTTCTATTTTAGACAAGTCCTTCTGTAGAGTGCGTGGAAAATATTGTCCTACATTCTGTCAAAAATTCAATTCAATCATTCACGCCAACGAATAGACCAATTTTCACATTTTTCAAATGCTTTTTCCGAAATCGACTTGATAACCTTGTTAGATGATATATTTTCGTGGTGCAAAATCCATCAGTTTTCTTTCTACAAATTTGGCCTTTTTCGACGAATTTGGTATCAAACGCCGCATATTTCTTTGACGTGATTTTCTCCGTTTCAGTTCACACACTTGTCAGAACTGGAAAAATCTAGCACTATAAACCAACTAAATGATAAATAACGTTCAAACCCCGCTTCAATATAGAAAACAGTTGTGCCAACTTAGCAACAACAAAAATTTTGACAATCGTTTCAATAAAATTTTTTGAATAACCAATTCCTCGTACTTTTCTGACATCGGTTGATATCGAACACAGTTTTCCCATATATAAATTTATGTACTTTGACAGAAGGCATAATTTTTAAATACAAATTGAGATTTTCATACATTTCATGTTTTATTATTTCAAGTCCTTGTTTATATTTCGATATTTGGATGTATTACAAATTCTAGTGAAGTGTAAACAATAAAATTTTCTCTTTACAAGCTTTTATTCAACTTACAATATATGTATGTTTGTATGTTCGGGTGAAATTTTACAACTCAATTTTGAGGTACTTGCCCTCAACCGATTTAGCTGAAATTTTGATACACGTTTAGTTTGGATGACAATGCATAATTAACTGTGTGACGTCATTCTAAATACAACATGGCGGCATACCCAAGATGGCGGACCAATTATTTTCAATGCACTCCTACAATATGGGTATCAAATAACAGGGCTTGCCAAGAATAACCAGAAAAATAATGTGACGTCACTCTTAATCCAATATGGTGGAACACCCAAAATGGGGATAATTTTCTTTTATTATTTTCTACAATATGGGTATCAAATGAAATTGCTTGCCAAGAATAACTAGTAAAAATTTAAGTAAAAAATTCTTTGAAAATATGCTTTTATCTTAATGCACTAAAAGAAAAAATAAACTTTTATACTAAAACTTTTACTGGTAACTTATAACGTCATTTCAAATTTAACACATTTGACACAATTTACATGTTATAATATAAAAGCATGTCGCTAGATATCAGTAGCCGTATTTACTTGCTGCTATTCAAATGTTAAAACTGAGAAAGTAAATACTTATATCTCGCGACAAGCTTTTATATTATAACATATAAATGTGTTAAATTTGAAATGAATTTATAAAGTAAACAGTAAAAGTTTTAGTGTAAAAGTTTATTTTTCTTTTTAGCGCATTTAAATAAAAGCTTGTTTTTAAAAATTTTCTTTACTTTAATTTTTCAATTTCGTTCATATTCTATTTATTCTTGCTGTGTATAATTTTGAATATTCTAATGCATATATTAGAAACTTTTGTGATTTTCTCATGCTCATTTTTGGGATAAAATGTTTGACTGCTTATGTGCAGCAACCTTCAATTCAGTCTTCATTTCCCAGAAAATGGTTTTCCGTAAATTGAATTCCAATTTTCTGTGCGGTCGCTGTATATTCAACAAAAGAATCTTGTATTGGCAACAAGGGTCTAGACAAAATCTGTTGAAATTAATTTTTCTCGTCTTCTAAATCCTCTTTCACAAATGATTCTCTTACTGAACATGATATGCAGAAAATTTCATATAATTCAATCAAGAAAATGCTAACGTCATTGTTTATGAAGATAATGAATTTAACACAGAGAGTGACCCTACTTTTCCGCAAACGTCATGTCCATTCCTTTTTTGTTTCAATTTTTTTGCGATACCTTAAACTTCCTTGAGCCGTGATGTTCTCCTAATAGGATAAAGGCACTAACGGCTGAATACGGTATGTTGTTTCCCAATCTTGTTTATTTCATCCCGGATCTTTGCCACTCTCACCTTTTTTATCTGCAAAGCTTCGTACAGAGATACGTGTATGTGCGGAGAATTTGATAAGCCCTAGGGTTCGTAGAAATATTGATGAGCTTTCGCTGAAAAAAGTTATTGGCTACATGTTATGTAAAAAGAGGATCAAAAAAAATCATTCGTCTTTCTAGAAATTCCATAACTGGCTAGTTTGTCTTCTCCACACAATACAAATATTTAATCTTCATAAGGAGCGCGCGAATTTCACAGACGACGTTTTTAACAAGGTTCGTTTTTTATTCTTTCGACTTTTGCATCCATATGAAATTTAACGTTTTCAAGATTTTCCTAACTATATATAAATATCGCAGTTTTAGTCCATGAAGTAAAAATTTTTTCTTTGGCGGTACAGGAAAGTATATTCTGTATGTAGATTAGAATGAAAAATTTCGATACGAGTGGAAAACCACAACCACAAGTATAGAATTTTCCCATTTTCACCGAGTAATAATCTATTTTCTCCACGACCGCAAGATATAAATCAAACACAAATGAATTAGATCTGAAAAACAATAAAACGAATTATTTATTGAGACATTTGAAGCTACATTTTTCTAATATTAATATTTATAGCAGGTGTGTTCAAACTTGAACTGCTGGCGATCTACCTCAATATTTTTAGACTACTAACGATCGACTCTGAGAGGCTTAAAGTATGTGTGATGCAGGGTTGTCACACATACACGATCTACACCCTACCTACCTAGCTCGACATATTGTGTTTCGCCAATATATGAGATATTTTAAATGACGCGATCGTAGCAGCTTTTGATTGTTTGGCTGGTCTTGTGGACGTGGTTTGTATTTTAAATGACGCGATCGTAGTAGCTTTTTGAACAAGATAACAAACCACGTACTTTCAATTTTCTCAATACACTCCATGGCGGAAAATCATTTTCATAGTTTTTATCACGACAAATAAGACAAATGCACTTATCCTTCACCATACAAAAGGAAAATTCTTTCTCCCAATCGTTATTAAAATGATCTTTTTCGATTTCTTCGCTGCACTCATTTTGTACTATTTAATAATAAACTTTGTATCGACATAGTGTTGCCTTCAGGTTACAATTCAGAATGACTCCAATTCCTGCAGGCGCAACATTTATATCAGCGAGAACGAAAGTCTCGTATGTTCCCGTCAAACGCCGCCCGAAATTTGTAGAAAAGCCGCAAGAATAAAAAACGCGGCCTCTCTTCGTCAAGTACCCAAGTTCCTTTGATAAAGCCGCCTTTTGTCGCTAGCAGAGTGTTATTTTATGACGTAATAAATTTTTGTAGTTTAGTTACCTACTTATTAAAAATTTTTTTCTTCTCGAGATATACTCAAAAAGCACTCTCGATCAACTGGTCGATCGCGATCGATGGTTAGAGCATCCCTGATGTAAAGCATTCGAACAATTATTGAAATTAAAAATAGGAGCACACATTCTCAGTTTTTTTCAAAACGAACTGATTATTTGTGGTAGAATTGGAAGACGAAGGGAAGGTTGCTGCCGAAATTATGTCCATTAATTGACGAAACTAATTAATTTGCAATATTTAGTCGAATTGACAGAGAAATTTCTATGTATCCTTCTGTAACTTGAGAAAATTTCCATCCTTCATGTCTTCTTAGTGTTGTACTATTTACGCCTGCTAAACTAACGTTTTCGCTGAAGTACAGTCTAAACAGTGGCCAGTAAATTCTTCTGGATTGTTTGGATTAAGAAATGTGGCAGTTTGTTTAGGCATATTAACCCAAAGTACTGGCCGTGTACATTCATTCTTTTTTAATTAGTGAAAAAACTGTCAGAAGGATAATTACAAGGTCTCATAGCCCAATAGTTCATTACGATATTATAGAAATCACCCGTGATTATAAACTGTCTTGGTTTTCTAGTTTTTGTATTAAGAATTGCAACTAGAAAGGTGGAACCCAAATCTTTGATGACTGAAATTTTAATTTCATTAAGTTTATTCTTGCGACAAGCTCCTAAAACACCAATGACAAGCACGACCTACAAATATAATCTGAATTTGACTGAAATTCTTATTTATTATTTCTATAATTTATTTATATATTATATAATTTTCCTACCTTTGTAGCTGAATATATCACATCCAGAGCACTTTCTAAATATTGTTCAATATTTTCTTCCATAAAATCTTCGATTTCCTAGCTATATAATTTTAGAAGATCGTTTCAACAAAGATTTCAATTTTTATATTTTGAAGTATCGATATCGTGTCTCCCATTTATTGTTGCATCCATAGAGTTGAGGATTTCCATCTTTCATTGAATCACCAAAATATCCATATAGAACATTTTCAGAAAAGAATTTTTTTCTTTTCTTGTTGCCAATCCTGAACAGTGCATAAAAGTTTTCGTACTCATATTTTGGTTTTTGCGGCAGCAGGTTCTCGATTATATAATTTGCATAATTTGTAACTTCAAGTGGAATAGTTGCAAGTATATATATATATATATATATATATATATATATATATATATATATATATATATATATATATATATATATATATATATATATATATATATATATATATATATATATATATATATATATATATATATATA
This sequence comes from Cryptolaemus montrouzieri, assembly GCA_013387265.2. Taxonomy (NCBI): domain Eukaryota; kingdom Metazoa; phylum Arthropoda; class Insecta; order Coleoptera; family Coccinellidae; genus Cryptolaemus; species Cryptolaemus montrouzieri. The sequence goes on along the minus strand of JABFTP020000001.1, from coordinate 51,049,180 downwards.
TATATATATATATATATATATATATATATATATATATATATATATATATATATATATATATATATATATATATATATATATATATATGCGTATAACTACGATTTTCAATCATGTATATATATATATATATATATATATATATATATATATATATATATATATATATATATATATATATATATATATATATATTATATAATATATATATATATATATATATATATATATATATATATATATATATATATATATATATATATATATATATACGATATATATATATAAATATATATATATATATATATGTGAACGATTTTTCAATCATTATCTTATTTAAATGATAACTTTTCCGACGATAATTAGTAAATTTGTGAACGAAATCAAGTCATATTTTCAAACACTACTACCGCATACAAACCGCATACTTAGTTTTCTTCAATCACCCTCAGTTTTCATAAAACATCAGCTTACTCGATCACGCAAATTTTGCTAACCGACGTGTGTTTCCGAATAAATAAACGAAAAAATATTGAAAATGAAACAGTTTTCTTAGGGTAGTGTTATATATCATACTAAGGTGCCGAGAGTATAGTTTGACTACATTAGTTAAATACTGTTATTTCAATTGTTTTGGTTTTCAGGCGCGAAATTGGCACAAAATTGGACGCCTAGTGTTTGCTGTGCACAGTGTGTCACTTAATTAACATCATGGCCTGAAGGATCTCGTCATATGCCGTTCGCAGTTCCAATGATGTGGGCCGAACCGAAAGACCATGTATCAGATAGTTATTTCTGCCAAACTTCTATAAAAGGTATTAATCACAAATCTAGGCATTCTGTGAACTATCCAAATCTACAATCTGCTCAAAGACCTATCCCACACAGTGATGATTTACATGTTACTCTGCCTCCAATAAACATGGATGACGTGACCGAGGAAAATGTATCCGAGAGTTCAAATTCCGATCCGACTTTTGAGCCCAGTACTTCAAACAGAGATTCTCATTTTATAACTCAAAACGATCTCAATGACTTGATACGTGATTTGGATCTCATTAAAAGACAGGCAGAACTGTTGGCGTCCCGACTTCATGACTGGAATTCACTGGAAAAAAATACCAGAATATCCGTATACAGAACTCGACATACGCACTTCTCAAGTTTTTATTCTCAATATGGCAATAAAGTGTTTTGCAGTGACATTCTCTCCTTGATGACGGAGTTGACGTCTGAATATACAACATCTGACTGGCGGTTGTTTATAGTTTCCTCAAAGGTTAGTTCAAAAGCTGCAATGTTACATAATGGTAATAAATATCCTTCGGTACCGGTTGCTCATGCTACTGAAATGAAAGAATCATATGAAAATATTAAATCACTGCTAGAACATATAAAATAGAACCAATATTCCTGGAAAATATTTGGAGATTTGAAAGTAATTGCTATTTTGCTAGGTCTACAGCTTAGATATAGGAAGCTTCGTTGTTTCCTCTGTGAGTAGGATAGTCGAGACAAAAAAAATCATTATGTCAAAAAGGAGTGCCCTGAGCGAGACGCTCTTATGCCAGGTCAACGAAATGATCTTCACACTCCTTTAATAAATCCTGAGAATATATTTCTACCTCCGTAGCACCTGACTAATTGAAAATTCTTTCAAAGCTATGGATAAAAATGGAAATGGTTTTTGTTACTTGAAACGAAAATTCCCAAAAATCAGTGAGGCCACAAATAAGAGACTTACTGGCTGATGAAGAGTTTGAACAAAAACTCAATTTGATCGAAAAATCCGCATGGACATGTTTCCGAAATATTGTTCGAACTACACATTGAATGAACTCTATTCTTTAAGTTTTCAGAATTGAAAATTATCGATTTTTTCTTTCTGGCTACATTACTCATATCCTTCTGCTACACAGATTTCTGCAATGAGCAAATACTTAATTTACTTTTCATTCATGGACATGAGAGACGGAATGTGTGTAGAACGTGTAGGAGATTTAATGAATTATATCCAAATATGCCGTCTACGACAGCTAAAAACTTCAGAAGATACGTTACAAATTTTCTTTCGATTGGAACGGTCCAGAACAAGACATCGTTTTCATTGCCTGTAGTCATGGATGAAGACAATGAAATTGCCGTTTTAGTTCTTTTTTCTGTTAATCAACGTGCATCATTAGCAATAGCAGAGCATGATCTGAATTTACCTCATAGTGGTATCACTGAATTCCGAGAAAACATAAACTGTACCCATATCAATTTTCATTGGTCCAAACTTTACAAGCTGGTGATCCACAGCTTCGAATAGAACTGTGTGAGATCTTTCGTCTCAGAACACAAGAGGATCCCGATTTCCTCAAGAAGATTATCTGGACGGATGAGGCCAAATTTTCTAATGGGGGTTTTTAACCGGATTAACTAACACTTTTGGGCCAACCAAAATCCTCATATTACGAGGGAAAGAAATACTCAAAATAAATTCAGTTTTAATGTGTTTGCACTTTTGAAGGAGAGCAGGTTTTCGTATTTTGTGCATGATGAAAACTTGAATTGCGAACTTAATATGGAGATTGTGGGAACAGTCGAAACGGACTTCTTTGACACTTTATCAGTAGCTGAATCAAGGCGTTGTTGGTACCAACTCGATGGAGCGTCAGCTCATTGCACAAATGAAAATAATCGAATTCTAACTGATATATTTGAAGATAGATGGATTGGAATGAACGGTCTTTGTGGCCTCTGAGGTCACCTGACCTAACGCCTGTGGATTTTTATCTCTGGGAAACGCTGAAAGATTTTATTTTGAACCTGTGACTTCAAGATATGATTTGCTTAATAATCTGTAAAATTCTTTCATTCAGTTGGATGTGGAGGAACTGAGGCGAGCTACATCACAGGGTATTATGCGTCGAGTAGAACTATGTGTAGATGTGAATGATCATCACTCTAAACAATTATTATTGAATTTAGAAAAATAGAGTTTAATTCGTTTTGATATTTTTAATTTTGCTTTGGAAATTAGACAAAAACTGTAGTTTCGCAATTTTTTCGCTTAATTTATCAATTATCCAATGACTAAAGGACAGTTCATTTCAATTTTTAAATGCTCTGGGAACTATCTATGCACGTGCAGGTGCCTTTGCCAACTTCAGGTAGGTAAAATTCGTTTTTTCGCCATAACTTGAAAACTTGAAATCTCAAGTACAGGGTATGTATAGGAAACTTCATTTAGTTGTTTACGTCAAAATCTGATGAATTGAAAAAATATGGGTTACAATTTGAGAAAACGTAGTTTTCAATGTTTCTTCGTTTCGAAATGTGAGGCAAAAAAAAGAGCACTCTGTATACTGAGATTCAGTCGGATATGAGTTATGTCCCGCATGGTTTTTGTTTGCAAAATAACTTTTATTATTTTGGTAGCTTACGCCGTTCTCGGTGATATATCAATTTTTTCATAAAGCAAATAGCCGATTATTTTTTTCAAGTTAAACTAGGATATTACTTGAACGAAACAAGCTAGACTTATATTTTACGTATTTTTGTAATTGGAATAACAAGTATTATCGAACCTGTTATAAATATACAAGGTATTTCATATTAAATAACAAAGTACGTATGCACTTCCGGTTATACCGGAAGTGCCATCGAGGTAAAAATATTTCGAAAAAAGTGCTTCGGACCAGTTCAATTAACTACCAGAATTTTGTAACGATAGCATTATTATTTCTCCGTGAACATCTGATTGGCCACTCAACTTGGGATACCCTGTATAATATTTATGAAATATTATTTGATACCAATCCAGAAACACCAAAATTGAAATTTTTTCTCGAAGTTCCTCGAATATTTATCCCCATTAAGAATTCATATCAAGAGCCGCTTTCAAATTTCATTTATTATGAAGAAATAAAAATGCAATGAGAACAGTTATTCTAATGGGGTTGAAAAATTTGAAGAGCGATCCTCAAAGTTAATACAAAATTTGTTGTCAAAAGGAAAGATGAGCATATTCATTGAATTGAAAGAATGACAGTGTGATAAATTATTGAAGGACTACATGGATTATACCATAATGTCAAAGTAAGGCAAAATACTATGAGGAGAAAACACAGCACATAGAACGAATAAATGTTCAATACACCAAGCCTCCAGCGGTTAACCCTGAAGTGTAAGTTCAGGAAAATGAGACGGATTCTGAGGAAAATCCTGTCGACCCTGTCGCTAATACATCAGTAAAAGCTAGTCTATCAATGAGCAATGATCCAGAAGTATATTCGGAAATATTGTGTTAATGCTTCATTCTTCGTGCTCACTCGATTTTTTATTGATACAGCAGCGGCAGCAACCTAAAAAATGAGAGCGAAAAATAGCAGAAAAATATGGTGCAAGTATAAAATTTCCCTTTGTAGCAACTGAATATAATTGAAAGAAAAATATAAAAAGTAAGATCACACTTTTCTTCTTCCTATGCTGCTATCAGTGTTATAAAGAAATACCTACAGAAAAATCTCATCAACCATGATTATCACAAATTCTCGAGATGTAAGATACCTCTTGAATTTTGTACACTGACGCAACGTGGTTTGAATTACGGTAATCCTCAGACAAACGAAACAATTGTCAATGTCGATCTTAACTTCGTGTTATTCTCTGCTGTCATTTTAACCATCTACAATAAGAGGCTGCGATTTCATCGAAAATTCCCAACGCCATTGAAGTGAAAATTTACCAAAAGACTTATTCTAATTCCCAAATATTCCACTGACATTCATTTCGTGTTAAATTCGCGAGTTCCTGGCGTATCGCCGACCGAGTTGAGTCGGACCAAAGACGACAGGTTATTAGTTAGAAGATTAAGAGATAGCTCAAGCGTATATAACTCAATCTGTCGAACCTTTTTTGTAGCAGTTATTAAGATAGTAAACCCATAAGTCGGTGAACGTAAAGAAGAAATAATAGCCGGATTGGATGGTTGAACTTCCTAGCGATAACGTGATTAAAGATATGGCGGACGAAGCGGGTTTATTAACTCGCTCTCTGGAAAAATACACAACTTCCATCTACAAATACTCATTCATTTCTCTGATTTCGGATCACGTGAGCGGTCGGCTCCACCTTTTTCCCTTTATGTTGTTATTATCTTCAAGATTGGTTTCTTTTCAGAAAATTGATATCGATTTTCAAGGGAATTGATTAAGGGTTGGTTATACAAAGGCGCGCCTATTTTTTGTGAGACAACAAAATACTATTGCTGAAAATATAAAGGTACCAACATACATTTCGATCTAAAAGCTAAAATCAATAAACAATTTGGAATTAATTGTTTTAATTATTGTACGAAAAAACAAATAAATTATCCCCATAGTCAAGAAAAGCTTCAGGAAGAACATATTCTCAGTTAATTTGCCCTCAATGGTTGGGAAGAATCTATTCTTTACGTTTCGATCTATCAAAGATTAGAGAAAAAACTTCGAAAATCTCAACACGCTCATATTATAATCAAATCGAAGTTTTCACTAAAGCACGGAGATCTTGCTTTCATTTATTCAGGTTATCCCACTAATAGCACTTTAGACCAATCAGGACGAGAGTTCTTCGAGCGCGCCAGTGGTAGTGATAGTTTTAGGTATAAAGTAGGTAGATATGTACTGCCATAAACACCTCAACAAAATCTAGGGAATACTTACCAATATCTTTAAAATATGAATTTGATGATTCGAATTTATAGAAATTTATAGTAATCTTTCGGTTTTTGTTAGGATGTATATAATGTATTCTCAAGAAACAAAATAATATTTGACTTCTCCAAAGCACCTATTATAAAATAAAATTTGAAATGTGAAAATGACGCAAGTTGGTAAAACACAAAAAAAATCCTGAACAAATATTTTCGAAACGATATGGAAGCACTTATATTTTTCAGTACCCAGAAGGTCTACCTGTGTTATTAATGACACTTTGCCGTCGTCGCGGCATGCTCAATATTAAACTGTGTATTACATTTTCATTTCAAGCCCCCTGATCTGCTAATCGAAGCTGTTCATGATGGAAGACGTTCTGACGCAGGAGATTTCTTTTTAGGGTGTCCCACACATGCTCGATGGGATTCAGATCTGGGGAGCAGGATGGCCACGGTAGAAGATCGATATCATTCTCTTCAAGAACGTTCAAGACAACTCTTGCACGATGAGGAGGGGCATTATCTTGTTGGAAGAGTGGATTTTGACCCATTGTTTGAAGATACGGTACCACTACAGGTAAAACTATCTCATTTGCGTAAGAATTTCCCGTGAGGTTGTTCTGTATGAAAACGAGGTCAGTTCTTCCACCAAAACATCACTGATCCGCCTCCCTGTCTAACAACTTCTCGAGCATGCTGGAGACGGTTTTGCTTTCCAGGTTCCCTCCATATTCGAATTCTTATCGAATCGGGATAATAACTAATTCAAAATTCATCACTGAAAAGAACTATGGCCCACCTCTCTTGATCCCAGTTTACGTGTTCTTGGCACCCAGCTAAACGAACAGCGCGATGTCCATGGGTCAGTTGTGGAACTCTTAAAGGACGTCTGGAGTGGAGTTGACCTTCGTGCAGTCGATTTCTCACAGTTTGGTCGGAAATTTGTACATTATGAACTCGTAATAGCTCTTGAGCTAATTGAGATGCTGTGGTAGTACGATCTCTTCTGGCTTGCAGAACCAAAGATCGGTCTTGGGCGACTGTAATAATCCTGAAACGACCAGTATGGCGTTCTTCTACACTACCTGTTTCATTGAAACGCGACCATAAACGGTTTATGATACTTGGGCTACTTCCCAGAACCCTGGATACTTCCCTTTGTGAGCTCCTAGCTTGAAGCATGCCAACGGCTCATAACATCTCTTCTCTAGTCAAATGTCGTCTTTCCATGGTCGAATCACAAAACTTGAATCATTTATTTGTGCTTACAACAGAAACAACAACATATTGATCGTTTTGGATACGATATATCGATATTTAGAAGTGTTCCCTAGACTTTTTTGAGGTGTTTATTCTTTGTAATACCATCTCTTGATCATGCTAATCAGTATGCGACTCGCTTTCGCGAGATAAGTAATGTAGTTTTAATGAAATAGTTTCAAAGTGTTCTATTGTAAGAAAAGGCTATTTTTATTCTATCAATATACGAAATTCATTTGCATAAGCAGTTCCTGCGAAGCTTTTTCAATCTAATGAGACTTTATACAATTATAACATCAATTGTTTTGATCTCAATGATTATGTTGAAGCCATCACATGGTGTCATTACTAAGAGCATACCATAAACTGAACATTTTATCAGTGATACTTTTATTCATCTGTCAAAAACAAATGCATTTAAATATAAATATGTCATCATTTTATTGCATAATCTGCTAGTAGGTATGTTTACGAATAGATGAACTGCCTGTTCAATTTTAGAAAGGATTTATTTTTTGACAGTAATAGTCGAATGAAAGTTGACGTTTCTTTTCAAGAATGAATCCTTTCGGTAGTGCTACTGAAGAAAATATCAAATTCATCCACATCTAACGGCCACTGAAACTTTGAGAGAGTGCTTTTCGTATACGGTCTTATTCAGTAATTCTATGTTATTTGCTTCAAATCTATTAAATTCTTCATATATCTCACTGTAATACCTCTTCATTATATCGAATAATGCTAGACCATGTACCATAAGTATCTAACAGATCATTGATAAGTGCAGTGAAATTCTAAATATTGTGAAGCTACATCTCAAAAATTATAAAACTTCAGTTGTACATGAATTCGAAGCATATATTACTGCAATGACTATAATTAATCAATTAAGCAATATATTGGGCCACGATATTAACACACAAAAGAAAATAATTTCATTCAAGAGAAGATGCAATTGAAATGAAACTGTAATAAAAATGTAAAACTTCTGAAAAAATCGAAATCACCAGAAACTGGAAAGAACCAAGTATTTTCACTCCTGAATTACTGCATTATCTACGATTTGCTCAAAATCAATGACCTCATAGGATTCTTATCCATTTCGTTCCTAATTTCGATCTGTCTGTTCCGAAACTTATTCACAACTACAAGCCGGTTTTGTTGGCCTCTTAATCTTCTACTGAGAATATCTCAGACATGTTCGATGGGATTGAGGTCTGTGATCTTGAAGGTAGTTCCTAGCGATATGAACTAAATGTTTTGACCCATGTTTGCCGCAAATGATACATCATGTTCTCCTCAAATGTCGGTTACCTCTGAGCATCCAAGGTTCCATTATTTAATGAGCAGATCAGTGCGAACGTTCAGTACGCAGGAAGAAAGTTTCACTGGGGATTTCTCACTGCGTCTAAAATCGATTGCAATGAAAACGTAAGTCAAAACTTCCGCGAATGAGCTTTTAACGATTCAATCGGGCTGATGGGCGGTCAGAGCTGGGCCTCGAGTTCTGATACGAGGCCTCAAGCCAAATTCGCTCAGACGTTGTCGTATGGTTTCAGTGCTAATTTTCACTAAACTGTTTTGTCGAAGCTGCTGCAAACCATTGTTACTTCGAATGAATTCTTAACTAATAGTCATAGATCGTCGTTATTGCACGAGGTCGTTCTTTCCGAGGTCTCCTTTCTTTACTACCTGTACCTACGAATCATTCTTCAAATAATTTAATGGGATACCTCAAGCCAATGGTCTTTTCTTAATAAGTCCAATCAAGGTTATCCTACACCATTAATTGAGCACATTCTGAGGGGATCAAATTTTATGATTCCCGTTGCATTCTTCTTCTCTTCTCCTCTTCAGCCATCTGTTATCTAACTCTGGACATAGGCCTTCCCCAGTTCTCTCCAATGATATCTGTTCTGTGCTACTGATACAAGTTGAGCCCTCCAATGCGTTTCAGGTAATCTCCCCATCTCATTGGAGGGCGACCTCTTCCTCCTCTGCCCAAATATGGTCTCCATTTTTGTATTTCGGCATTCCATCTGCCATCGCCTGGTCTTGCATTATGACCCGCGAAGCCGCATTTCAGTCTGGCAATTTCTTCTCTGACATCGCGAACTTTCGTGACTTCCTTATCCATGTGTTTGTTTTCGTGTCTGTTAGTCTTATTCCAAGCATCCTGCGTTCCATTGCTCTTCGTGTTTTGTACATTTCGGTCATAATGGCTCTAGTTAGTGTCTATGTTTGGCAGCCGTTAGTGATTACAGGAAAAATACACTGATTGTAGATTTTAGCTCTAAGGTATTGCGGTATCCTACGACTTTGAAATACCCATTTTAATTTTCCAAATCCAGCACAAGCAAGCCGAACTCTTCTCGCAATTTCTGCTGTTTGATTCTCTATTAAGTTTGAGTATTTGACCTAGGTAAACATATTCATCCACCATTTCCAGAGAGTGTACGCCAACTGTTATCCTTCTGTTATCTTCTGGTTAGTCATGGTTTTCGTCTTCTGCAAGTTAATTCTCAAACAAATTTTTTGCAATGCTTCAGCTAATTTTGTAGTAATTTCTTGCAACTCTTCGAGAGTGGTGAAAATCAGGACAATATCATATGCGTATCTAAGATGATTCAGTGTTTTTCCGTTTATTCCCTTTCCTCAATGATTCAAATACATCTTCTATTGCTAAGGTGAATAACTTGGGCCATATGACGTCTCCCTGTTTTACACCTCTTTGGATTTTTATAGGTTTGGTCTCGTGTTCTAGTTTTACTATGATTAAGGATTGTTGATAGATGTTGTGGATCAGTTGTCTATACCTGGAATCAATTATGCTGTTGTTCTTAGCTTGTTCTGCGGCCCAATCTCAGTCATATCGAACGCCCGTGAGGTGTTGCCAATCCCCCATCGAACGCCTCCCCAGGTGGCGGATAAAGGAAAGCCCACCAGATATGAGTGGTACTGGGGAAATCAAATACTCGGTGCGGACCAAAATTGGCAAAGTCGTAGGGCAGCAGCTGTGGCTTCACTCAGTCAGGGCGCGTGGAGTAGTTGTAATTTCAATGTAGGGCTGACTACAGACGACACTTATGGGTGCTAGTCAAATGATGACTAATACGGGCATGATGACACCCTGAATTTGCCAAGACGCCTAGCAAGCGTGGCAACTCATCGCAAAAACCCTCCATCGTATCAACAACGATGATAATGATGATCTTGCGTTGCATTAATACAGAAAATTAAAATTTTTAGGAATAACAAAAGTTACTCGCAAAACTTGATCAACAAGTGATGTTATCAATATATGGTGGTTTCTTGAAAAATCTCAATTTATTTCTCATAAGAGAATCATATGCGCCAATACAAACATCGAATTTTCTCAAAAATGTGTAGCTACAAGAAATATACGTCGGTGTGCTAATCCTCTAAATATTTCATGCTACGACGAAACGAATTGAGGTTGAACAACGATCATATCAATCAGTTTGCACTCTTCTCAAACACTAGAGTTGAAAGTTTCATTTCACCAACGAAATAGTATCCATAAGGTTGTTGTTTCAAGAAAATGGGAAGAATGCAAAGAATCACTTCGAGTACTTACTGTGGGGAATTTAAGGACGGTTTTTGTTTATACGATTTTCCCTTCGAAAAGACTTTTCCTTGTCATTCCTATTTCAAATATTATTCTGTTATATTCAGAAATGTTATTCCTGAGTTCGACTTAACTTTGGTTCAGTTTTTCTTATAGTTATCTACAGATTCATAATGATATATATAATATAATTTTCTCTCGCTCTAAGATTATTCTCATGCAATGTCCTGTGCACTGCTTGATTGGTAATTATCGTCCTTATTGCAGCTCTTATAACAGTATTCTAAGCTGCATTAACAACAGGGTTTCCCTATTCGTGAAACGAAAAATCAAGTTGAGCAACACTAGTTGTACGACCTCCACCATGACGAAAATTCACTTTTTCCGATAAATTCTTTTTTTAAATTACTACTTGAACAACATATCTCAGTATTCGATAAATACATAGAGTTTATCGCTATATGTGTAAACACATTGAAGACCTTTATTCAGGAGGTAATGTCCAACCTTGAATATTGCTCCACGAGTAAATCATCATTGTGTCCACACAATTAGCGATAAAATTCACGTTTCCATCAGATATTGAGATATGATGAAAATCTGGTTCAACAGCCAATCAGGTACTGGAGCGTTAGCTGATTCTGACCACTGCAAGAAGCAGGCGCAGTACGTAATGTTGCAGTGAATGGTCGAACTAGTCTGGCTTCCTGAAGTTTCCTTAATTTGGAATACTCTTTGTCTTCATCGTTTCCCGGTGGCTCCGGTAGTCTTCTGGGTCGAATCGTTGGAGAGCACCGCAAGTATATGTACACATATACATATACTTGAAATGTTATACGAGTAGGTGGCCGTTTGGCTTGATCTTGTGAATGGGCATGCAAAACTGATTAGGACCAACGAGACCGAAACTGCAGTCTTTTGCTACTACTCATGACATCAGACTAGATTGTACCACTACTATTAGTACTACTACAATTTGGTCCTAGTTGACGATGTTTATGAAGAGTGGATCGGAAAACCCGCTCCTGCAGGGAAGAATATTTAACATTCTACGAAAGGATGGATATGGCTTCCTGAATGAAGGTCTTAAATATTTCAACAACACTAAAGCTCACTCACAATAATCGAGAAAGTTATTTCACACTTGTGTGTATGGAAATCCGTTTTTCAACTGTCTCCGCCCAACCGAGGCATTTTGTTAATTTTTATATGATATATGAGATATGAAAATAGACCTGATGCCATGTTTCTTGTGAACATGCGGTTAAATTGAATACTGAATGTCAGGAAAACCCTTCGTTAATCGCTGTTAATGATCAAAAGAGTCACGTTTTTCATTTGCTTCCTGAAACACATTCATTCCTCAATGAAACACAAAATATTAATTTTTTATCCTAATTAATGTAGTCACCTTCAAAGCAGGCACCTTTCGACATAAAACACTTACGCTAACGAATAGTCCAATCATCAGAACATTTTTCGAACGCTTTTTCCGGAATCGACTTCAGTTCTCGCCACGAATTCTCTTTTATGTCTTCTAACGATTCACAACGGGTATCTCGAAGTGGTAATTTGAGTTTTGGAAAAAGGAAAAAGCCGGCTGGAGCCATATCAGATGAATACAGTGGTTGTTCGATGATATTTATTGAGTTTTTGGTCAGAAATTCATTCAATGATAGCCTTGTGAGATGGTGCATTATAGTGGTGCAAAATCCAAGATTTTTCCTTCCACAAATATGGCCATTACGTGATTCAATTTTTGAAGAAGGTTCTGGTTCTTTGGAACTAGTCGAGCGGTAACGCGTTTCATGGACAAACGATCGTTTGAAATAGTACAAATTAATTCGTAAGACACTGAAAGTTTATTTGATAATATGTATGGAATTCTCGCTTAACACTTGGTGAAACAAAATGAATAATTGAATCGTTTATCACTTAGCAATGGTTTCACGAATATTTATTAAAGAGTACTCGACATATGTTTCGGATTGTTAGCCCATCATCAAGAGTAATACAATACTAAATTCAAAATGAGTGATTTTATACGCGGCCATAACTAGCGATTTCAATGGAAGTGAAATATTTTCGAAGTGATACCATTTCCGGTTATACCGGAAGTGGGTCATCATAGTTATTTCAAATGGCAATCTACCTTTTTATTATACATCTAGAACCGACATTTGAGCAAGGCATAAAATACTCAAGCTGTTGGCACTTATCTGTCAAAACTTTTGACAAATTTAAATATTTTTGTTATAAACTCGATTTTTGAGGAACATTTAAAAAAATTGTAGCTCGTGGATCTTCTGCACTACAAACACAATTTTTGCTTAGGTGGAGAGAAGAAGGATTTAGGGATTTTTTAAGCAGTCTACACATGTCAAATGTGTATTGCGTTATTTTGTATGATTTTTCAATTTGGCCTTTTTCAAACAGCAGTAATTCAATTTTTCAAATGGCACGTGCCAATTTTTATATCGCCATCAGATAAAGCGTCAAATTTCAGATGGAATTGTATCAGCTTGTACTATACTCATCTCTTATAGTTCCGAAATAATTTGGGAATATATTGAATTTTGATGATTTTGCAACAACTAACAGAGAATGCTTTGAAATATTTGAATCAAGTAGCTGAACTGGCTACGCTCACCTGACAGGTGCCTAAAATTAATGTACTTGTCACTCCGTTCATTCGAATTCGATATGTCAACAAGAATTGTTGGGAATTTGAAGTGAAAATTTTGAAAAACACCAGATTGATAATAAAATGGCTGATTATTCAAACGAGGATATGTTTAATCCTTTTAATTCATGGCCAATGTCAAACAGTGGTGGATAGAACTTGCAGGCAATTCAATAACCAATTTCCAAATTTGGCGCCTATGAGAAAAACAAAATTTCGAAGGATTAGAAGCAATTTTTCTGCAATTTAGAGGAACAAAATACATAGAAACTGGAAGAAAACCTATTCTCGAGGACGACGACAATCAAATTAATACGCTAGCGTATTTTCGTGCCAATCCACATGCGTCCATTAAGTCAGCATCAATGGATATTGGATTGAGTTTTACTTCCATTCAAAGGACCCTTAAGACACATAACATGCACCCGTATTCTTTTATCAGACTACGAAATTTGAAACCAACTGACCTTCCCAAGCGGCTAAATTTGTGTGAAAATTTATCCATTCGATTTCAAGAAGATGAGACAATTCTGCAAAAATTATATGGTCAGATGAAACCAAGTTCAATGAAAGTGGAATAACCAACAGGAGAAATCGACATTCTTGGGCCGCAGAAAATCCACATGTCATTGAGGTTATTGATTTCCAAAATAAATTCAGCGTGAACGTTTTGCAATTTTAATGAATGATTTGTTGGCTTCACATTTATGAGGAAAATCTTAATGGACAAAGATACCTGGAAATTTTGAAAGGAACATCAGCAAATTTTTTAGATGGATGACTCCTTAACATTCTGAGGGATTGCTATTACCAAGTGGATGGTGCAACAGCTCTTCAAACACGAGCTGTAGATCAGCAGCTAACAAAAATTTTCGAGGATAGATGGTGGGGTAATCAAGGACCAAATTTATGGCCTCCGCGTTCTCCGGACCTGACGCCCCTTGATTTTTATTTATGAGGCAAAATCAAGAGTGAAGTGTATCTTATTCCTGTAAGAAGTAAAGGAGAGTTACTAGAGCGCATTCATAATGATTTTCGTAATATTGATCCTGAGGAAACTAGGAGGGCAACTTATCATATTCGTATACGAGCTGTCAAGTGTATCGAGCGAAATGGGGCCCATATTGAACATTTATTTAGATCGTGAATTAGTTTTCTCCTATGATGTTTGCTATCATTTATTCGTATTAATGTAATTATCTTCGATGATTGGTTTCGCTTAGTTCCTACAATTTTATTCATCCGAATTGTGAAAATTGCTCCTAATGCTTCGAAATTTTATTTTTCTCATAGGCTTTAAATTTGGAAATTGGTTTTGTATTGCCTGCAATTTCTACCCACTAATTTTTGACATTCTAAAATGAATTCAAAAAAGATTAAATATATTTTCGTTTGAATAACCAGTGGTTTTATTCCAAATAAGTTGTATTTTTTGGGTATTTTCAATCTGAAATAACGACAATTCTTGATGAAATATCAAATTCGAATGAACGAAGTGACAAGTACATTAATTTTAGGCACCTGTCATGTGAGCGTAGCCAGTTCAGCTACTTGATTCAAATATTTCAAAGCATTCTCTGTTAGTTCTTGCAAAATCATCAAAATTCAATATATTCCTAAATTATTTCGGGACTATAAGAGATGGGTATAGTACATGCTTATACAATTCCATCTGAAATTTGACGCTTCATCTAATAGTGATATAAAATTGGCACATGCAACTTGAAAAAATTGATTTATTGCTGTTTGAAAGAGGCCAAATTGAAAAAATCATACAAAACAACGCAATACACATTTGACATGTGTAGACTGCTTAAAAATCCTTTATCCTTCTTCTCTCCACCTAAGCAAAAATTGTGTTTGTAGTGCAAAAGATCTACGAGCTACAATTTTTCAAATGTTCCTCAAAAATCGAGTTTATAATAAAAATATTTAAATTTGTCAAAAGTTTTGACTGATAAGTGCCAACAGCTTGAGTATTTTATGCCTTGCTCAAATGTCGGTTCTAGATGTATAATAAAAAGGTAAATTGCCATTTGAAATAACAAAGTGATGACGCACTTTCGGTATAACCGGAAATGGTATAACTTTGAAAATATATCAATCAATTGGAAATCGCTACTTATGGCCGCGTATAAAATGTTAGCTTGATATTGTAATTGGAACTTATAAAGTTTTTACGGACGGTCCCGGTGGATATCCCTGTATACTCCACTTTTATCCAATAATTTTGTTTTATCTTTATTGTTAACCAATAATGAACCGAAATTCTTTTTATTAGTGCTGATGATGTTAATGTTATTTCTGTGTAATCTGCTACATATTTTGTTGCTTATATTAGGAATATAATTAATTGAAAATTTTCTGTTAAATTTCTCAATATGCAATGGATAAATGCTCTGCAATTAAAGTTTCTGTCGTTTTTTCTTATTAAGGTATCAATTAATTTTGGTTCATAGCCGTTGTTCATACCGAATAATTTTGAAACTTGAACTTCATTCTCAAAATCGACAGCTGACAAAGGAATAGAAAGCAAGCTGTGCACAAATGAATGGAACGCACACAATTTGACATTCTGGGATTGGGAACTACTGTTATGAATCAGGTTATCCGAATAGGTTGGTTTTCTGTATATTTGAAAGGCTAGTTAGTCATGAGACCCACTAATCGACAAGTTCAAGAAGTTCAAAGATTTTTCGTTATTTTCATTTTCCATTGTAGATTGAATCGATTGATGAAAAGAATTTGAAAACTGTAAGAAACAATTGAGTTGTCTGTTTGTGCCAATCCAAATACAGAAGATATCATCTACATATCTTTTCCATAAAAATACATTATTGATTACGATGTTGGGGAACTAAAAATTCTATTTTCTGAATTTGTCATGAATATTTCACTTAATAACGGAGACAATGGAGAACCCATAGGTAAACCAACTGATTGTTGATTCATTTTATTATTGAACCTGAAATAACTTTGTTAGAGACATAGGTTTACAGCTGACATCGTTTCTTCTATATGAGTGGGGCTTAATGTAATATTGGATTGAAGTTGTTGATTAATTGTGGCTTTGACATCGCGGCAGGGTGTAGACAGATATAAATCATATCAGAGGACACTAATTCGGCATTTATCGGAATTTTTAGAGATCTCAAGTGATTGGTTAATTCTATAGAGTTTTGTATTGAGTAAATTGGATTGAGTTGTATCAAATTTGTGAGTATGTTGTTCAAATATTTACATAATTCAGTAGCTGGAGCACTTACATATGAAACAATAGGTCTCATGGAAGAATCTACCTTGTGAATTTTGGGTGATGAATATAAAATTGGAGCTTTTGGATTCATAACAGTCAATTTCAACCCATCTTTTTGCTATAAATTCGTACACTTTCTAATTAGAGATATGACTTTAAAATTCGTTAGTAGGATCAACATGTAATTGTATAAATTTTTCTGAATGAATAGTCTTTCTGTTTTTTCAATGTAAATATCAGTTTCTAAAATCATAATAGTGTTACCCTTGTCAGCTTTACAAAGGGTTAAATTATGGTCTTTAAGTTTTGTTTGTATGGATCTAACAATTGTTCTCCATGAGCTTTCTCATCTACAACTTCTATTGGGCTAAGAGCTATTTCAGAGTTAACGACTAACATTTTTAAATCGATCCAATATATTAGGACAATATTTCAAACCTTTCTCTAAAAGTTCTGTTTCTTTTTCATTGAAAAGAATATTTGAAAAATTTTCTATTCTAGGGTGAAAATGATATTCTGGAGTGGGTTCACTATTCGTCAGCAATGAAGACCTACTGTTTTTGATGAGGTGTTTCAACTTATTCTGTTGTTTCTTGTATTTTTCATGGCACAGGCGCTTGATTTCTTCTCTAATATGCTGATCGAAAAGGTCAAATGCTACGGGATGTAAGTGGAAAGCCAATTCAGTATGTATTATTTTAAGATGAGCAGCCAAGTTGTCTCTCCTAGTGTGAAATATTTTTCATTTCTATTTTATGTGTACTGATTTTACTCCTGTTTGTGCTTCATGCGATTCGTGTTTGCAAGAGATCTTCATGTACTTGGGAAAAACTTTATACTTTAGGCACTATTTATTAAACCATAGGTGATTGTTACACATTTTGAATTTCAGTAATGTCCATCTGAAGAATGTTGCGAGTTTAATGTTGCTTGCATTTTTGATAATATGTATGGAATTCTCGCTTAATACTTGGTGAAACATAATGAATAAATGAATCGTTTATCACTTGGCAAAGGTTTCACAAATATTTATTAAGAAATGGTTGAGATAGAATAGAAAGTTTATTGCCTATCTCTTTCAAACATAAATGACGATTTTCAATTACCATTTTCTTCACTTTATCGATGTTAACTTCAGTTGAAGACGTTGATGGCCACCAGGGCGAGGCAATTCTTCCACCACATCTCGGCCGCTGTTGAATGCACTGTACCACTCATATGCAAGTTTTTTTGATGAAGTCTATTCAACGTAAGCCTTCTGTAATATTTTCAGCGATTCGGTCAAAGAAATTCCATTTGCAATACAAAATTTGAGACAAATTCTTTGTTCGACAGTTTTATTCAGATTAATAATTCCAAATTTGTGAGAACTGACAAAATCGAGTACTGTCAACCAACTAAATGACAGATCGCGTTCAAACTCCTTGTCAGTATAGAACACAGTTATGCCAACTTAGAACAATTATTTTGAGCAAATTTTTTGAATAATTAATTCTCCGTAGTTTTTTGGTAAAAAGTATATTTCCGCTTGACACCCTGTAAATAGGATCTGTTTGATAAAGTTGCGTATATTGATTGCTAAAAAAATCCTATCGATGGATCGAGTACCTACAATATTTTGAAATTCTGAATTTTGCGATATTTTCACCGAGTGCATGTCAATTTGTTTCCTGTCTAATTGCGCAGAGTAAAATATTTGCATTTTCTGTAGATATTAATTAAGTTTCGTTTTCCATTGTGTTTTTCCCGTCGAAATGGTTTGACTTGAACGGGTATAAAAATCGAAAAAAGGGTCCTTTTGAAGTTGACGTGTCCGAACAAATTTTTATTCATTCATTTATAGGACAAATAATCTGGGTTGACAGTTTTGGATGTGCTACCTGTATAATTCTATCAGGATTAACTCATACTAATACTTGATATTTTCCTACAAATCCTACTGATTCAATAAGTAGGTATAATATTCAGAAATTCCATTCTTCAATCAAAGCACGTTCCAATGTGACAGATGGGTTATAGGTCAGAGTCCCAATGAGCACATACCTGGACATCTGTTTGTTCCGATTCATCCGGCAGCCGTGTCAAATCGGTGCTTGCCATCCCATTTTGTAGGTCTCTCATCAATCATACTCTGTTTATATAGTCGAAACAATGTGAGGGCTGACGCGGTTAATTACTATCTGAATCTGTTAATTATATATCTTGATGGCTATTACACGTGTTAAATCGTAAATTAAATGCTTTCTATATGACTTCACGTGTCAATGGAATGATACTTGATTATTATCCGCATATCAAATTTGGGAATATTAGATTTTGGTTGATTTACAGTGTTTAACAATATTCATCTAGATGTATAGAATATATGTAGACTGATTTTGCAATGTAATTATTCGGAAAAAATATATAGCATTTTTACTGCGCCAAGATATTAACCCGCAATTTCAATATTTCAAATTTTTTTTTAGTCTCCAACTATTTACACGTGTTTTTTTCGGATGTTGGCGCACATGTTTCTCTCATGAGATATAAAATCAAAGAAGAATATTGAGAGTTGGCAAAAAACCACCACATATTGATAATGGCAGTTGTTGATCAATTTTTTAGAGTAAGGTTTGTTCATCTTGAAAATTTTAATTATCGGTAATAATCATAGGCATAGCCAGACTTCAGGTAAGGATGGCTTAAAAACTTCAAGAGGAAGACGATCAGTTTTTTATTCTTTATCATTTCCCTGTGCATGGATATTAAATCTAATCCGTTGAGTCGGTTGGAGCGCATTGTGGACCTTAGCCATGTTTTTATCCGGCGCATGGTGCTCAATGTTAGGTTAGATTGTAGTCGTTGTACGAGGCAGCGCAAGGTACATCAGTATAGGCTGGCGCAGCAAGGAAAAATGCTTTATACTGTAATGCAGTCACAAAGTCGACTTCGACAACTCATCTCCCAGCCAACTCCAGTTTACTGTGAACTGTCTTGATTTCATAAAATTTCCCCACTTCTATATCTGCGCATCGGATGTTGTTACTTCTCGTATTATTTTGGGAATGGAGCATCTCGAAAGCGAATGGCAACTGTTCATCATCATCATCAAACAGCCTTCATCGTCCACTGCTGGACATAGGCCTCTCCCAATATTTTCCATCCTTCTCGATCTTGTGCGCTCTGGAGCCAGTTAGTTGTGATGCGCTTTATATCGTCTATCCTCTATTTCTGAACGCTTCTTGCCTAGGGCGCCATTCCATGATTTTCTTCGTCCATTTTGCGTTGGACATCCTGGCCATATGTCTAGCCCAGTTCCATTTGAGGTGAGTTTTCGTCTAACTGCATCTGTTACTCCTGTTCTTCGGCGTATTTCCTCATTAGGTATCCTGTCTCTCAACGTGACTCCCAATAAGGAACGTTCCATAGCTCGCTGAGCCTTTTTTGTGAGTGTCAAAGTCTCGCCGCCGTACGTCAGTACCGGCAGAACACACTGATCAAACACTTTTCGTTTCAAGCATACGGGGATATCAGATTTGAAAATATGTTTAAGTTTTCCAAAAGCAACCCATGTCAATCCAACTTTTCTTTCAATCTCGCAGGTTTGATTATCTCGGCCTATTCTCACTTCATGACCCAGATATTTGTAGGATGTGACTTGCGGAATCTGATTTTTTTCCACCAAAATATTTTGGCTGGTAACCAGGCTTGTCATGAAGTTCTTTGAGCTGTATTTCTGCCTTATCTAAGCTGTCTGAAATCAACAAGATCTCTGCATTAATATTTATGCCTGTGCCATCCAATTTGGTGTCCTCTCACATTTTTCAGGGAGTGTGATAAAAAGCTTCGGCGCGATTGTATTGCCTTGTCGGACATCACTCCCCACACGAACTTGTCCGTTTCGTCATGTATTCTGACACTAGCTGTTGCATTCTCATAGATGTGTTGTATCACGGCGAAATATCTATAGTTTATACCACAATCAGCAAAAGCTTTGAGCATTTCGGTGTGTTTGATGGAGTCGAATGCTTTTTGGTTATCAACAAAAACCAGTAGGAGTGGCCTATTTTATTCAACCGATTTCTCAATTAGTGTTTTAGCTACCATCAAGTGATCGTTAGTGCCATACCCGGATCTAAAACCAGCCTGCTCCAACTGTTGCTGTTCAGAAAATCGTTCTGAAAGTGACTGTTACAACGAGTCTATGTACGAAATGGAGACGGCCACTCTGGAGTAGTCTGTTTTTGATGTTGTGGGTGGGTTGGCCCGAAAGGTTTGTTAGCGACTATTCTCGGTTGAATTATCTCGACCTTGATCTCTTTAGCAAGTTGATGCACTCCATTCGTCTTCGCTGTATCATTCGCCTAGTGTCAGTGGTTACGAATCAGGTCCATAACTATCTGTATTTGATCTCTGATCTAGAGTATGCCTATGGCTTTCCCTACAATTAACAATCGGCTGCGAATGAGATGAATACTTTGAAATATGGCAAAAGCAGTACATGAAAGTACTCCTAGTCGCTGGTGCATGCAACAAGCTGCGTTCCCCTCCGCTGAAATCGCCAGCAGTCCCTTGATGATCAGCACGAAGTTTTCCTTGAAAAACCAAATGCTTTTATATTTCTGTGAACATCGTCTTTCACATAGAAGAGGCAGAAAAGGAGCATGCACCCTTTTTAGAGGTGAATCTCGAAACGATTGTATAATGTTCTTGATGGTTTTCATTGTATTTCTTACTTCAGGAGCATTGTTAAGGTGATTAACAGGTTGAGCTTGGGATAAGAACAGTGAAAAAACAAAGCTCTCAGAAAAAGTTCTAGTAGACGTTTCTGTACCCCATTTTTATTCCCTGACATTGTCGAGCTGCCATCGTAGGACTGGCCTACGCATTTCTGATGATCAACTTCAAGACTTTAAAAACAGCTCAATTGCTGAAGCAATTGTCAACGCGTACATTTCTTTACTTCGAGGAACCCCAAGAATTCCTCTCCAATTCGGTTACTGGTTTCGTCAAAGAATCTGATACCAATTGATAACTATTTTTTCCCGGATATATCATAGTTCTCATCTGCTAGAATACTATAAGCACATCCCCTTTTGAGATCTTCCGAAATCATCTATCGTGCAAGTTCGACGCATGTTTTCTTTGCTTCACTTTGAATATGTGGCGATAAATACGATGCATTTTCAACACATTCTTCCAGATGCATTTTCAATGGGGCGTCCCCAGAATTGATTCTCAGCTGGATCAAATCTCGGAGAATACCCTCGTCCAAGTATTATCCTCTCAGGGGTGAGTTATGAGTTGCACAGAATGGTATTGCATTTTGTATATTTTCTGCAGAAATCTGCTTATGGGCTAATTCGAAATGATCAATTACTGCATGATTTTCCAAGAAGATATGAGCAGATTTATTCATGATATTTTTTTTTGATTCAGGAAAGGCCTAACTATGAAGAGCCCCTTACCCCTCGCACTGTAGGGGTGAAAATAGCACGCAGTATGTGCACAGAATTCCTTCAACTTTCTCAGAATATTTCATTCACGGCTAATAGTTTTTTAGCCACTCGTGATAAAATTTTCGCTTAAGGTCTTTTGCATCTTCCTTGAAGTCATAACTTTCGGGCGGTTTCCAGCAGTGTCTGAGCATTTCCTCCTTTTCTTCCGGCCTAATTGAGCTACTTTGACCCAGCCAGTTCCCTATCTCGTTTTTGCCACCAAACCTAGTTCATTTGATGTATCTGACTCCTTCCCAGATTCCTCCTCGCTAGTTCTGCTTTTGTTGACTTTGACGTTCACAGTTAAAGAGCCTTTCAAACCTTCAAGAGGGTTGGCAGTGCTACGAAGAGAAGGCTCTGCAGTTGCATTCTCATTTTTTAATCACTCATTGGCTTCATTCAACTGCTGTTGTTATACTCGTGATTCGCTTGATCTAGCAAATATTGTTGATTTTCCTAAATAATAATAATGAGTATTCAGAATATAATTTTCAACGGGATAGAAAAAAGAAACTTGGCATGTGAAAGTACGGATACTTAACAAAATAGCTCCTAATGTCCATTTCACAGATTTTTTTCAATCTTTCACTTTTCATAGTTTCCTTGAAAGCAGAACTGTATGGAGTATTGGTATTGCTTGCAATAAAAAGTGAACACACACACACATATGTGAGTAACAACACTTTTAATATAAACTCAACTATAACACTCGGTAAAAACGCACTCACGAACTAACAACACAGTTATTTGTCAAAATAAAACTGAACTGCACGGGTATCAATAGTCCGGTAGAATATTCTAGACAGAAACGCATCTCGAAAGTTCAAGTTGATGCCAGCTGTCTATTGTGTGCACACGCACTTCCAAGATAAACTGTATTGTTCACCTGGGGCTAGGCATTATTTACGACGGCTGTGGTGAATGGTTTTTGATTTTTATCAAATTTCAGGATTATTCTAGGAAGATCTTAACAAGAAATCGGAAATAGTTCAATCATTTTCTGTTTCAATAATCACTAATTAGTCATGCAATTGCTCACTGTTCAATATCAAATATCTTCCAAACAATATAATAGAGCATGCTAATGATGCAATGTGAATCACAAAATTTGACGCCAGTAGAATGTGTTAAAGCAGTGGTGGTAGATCCCTAGGTTGGACTTATACAAGAATAAGCCAAATGCTTGAATAATAATAAAAACAAATGTGTTGAGCTTCGTAACCCATTCTTCTTCAGACGAATGATTCGTCTGAAGAAGCTCAGAAGCAATACTGTAAGATAATGGAATTTTACCAAGTAAAGCCTCCCAAATTCAAATACCAAATGCTTGAGCTGTCCCATTCAACTGATCATCAGAAGTACTGTAAGGAGACCTGAGCAAGGACTAGAGAAGCAATGAATAACATGTCCGATATTCAAGAATTTCTCGGTTGAGACAACGGTTCGCTATAGAAGAGCATATTAGTACTGAAACGATACGACATCTCAGACAATTTGGTTTGAAGCCTCGTGTCGCAGCTTGAGGCCCTGCTCCAACCGCAGCTCATCGAAGAGCCCGATTTAATTTTGCCAGGGAATATATCAATTGATTGAAAGCTGACTAAAAGAGAGTTTCATTAACAGATAAGTCAAAATTTTGATTTTTCATTAAAATCGACGTTCTTTATTGTATAGATGTCGAAATGAGAGATATACCCAGTGCAATTTTAACCTATCTATGGTTTCGGTGGAAGTTCAATAATGAAACCTTGAAAACTCAGAGATACGTTACAGGCATATAAGAAGAGTATATCGTACCATTTACGGCAAACATGGATAAAAACATATTGTTTCTGCATGATAATGCCTAAGGTTATATCGATAAGCATTACTTTAAAATCACGAAATCTCTTCAATGAAGCAGCCTGCACGAAGTCTAGATCTTTATCCTATCGAGCATGTCGGGTATATTCTTAATAGAAGATTAATAGCAAGCAAAACTAGCCAGCTACTGTGAATGCGGTTAGTAGCAGAGTGATCGAAATCTGGAACGAAATGTTATAAGGTCCATGATTTTGTAATGCAATAATTTTACCAGAGGTGGAAATATTCATTATTAACTGATTTTTGGGCACCGTTTTTTCCAAAAAGTTTTACATTGTTTATTTTTATTTCAATTTCAATGAGTACAATTTTTATTTCGATTGTCCGTAATTATTTGAAAAAACCATATCGTTCCAATAGAATGCTAATCACTATACATTTCATTGCAATAACGATTCCTGATTATAATCAGCAAATATTCTCCATCGCTTCAATATTTTATTATGGAGTAGGAGAACAAAATAACACGGCTTCGGCAGTAATAGGGGTTAGACAGCTATTGCAATTCAAATCTTAAGGTGCATTTGTACTCCTCCCGTGAACTTAGAGTATGTCATTAATGAATCTGATGATGAATTCACTGAATTATGTTCTGTTACCGTGTCCACTACGGTATCTCACCATAGATCGCTCTAGGCCCCTCCGAATAAGCGTGTTACCGTGTTAACCACGCTTCCTTAATGACAGGTCGCCTAGTAGGCCCTTCGACCAGGCTAGGCACAGAGCGTACTCTGGGCCTACATGGACCGAGGGTTTAATTATCCGTGCATTTTTCGGAGACTCCCGGCTCTTTCTCTTCAACGACCTCTTCGAATTCACACTGTCTCAGTAAACTGGCTGCAGCACGCGTTGCCACGAGCCGGCTTTCCGTACCCACGCCATATTGCCAAACCGCCGTTGTTTACCAACGAACCACGTTTTTTTATTTCAATTTAATTCAACGTTTATAAAGAGTGTTTGTGTTAACCATCAGTGTTTCCATCGTGTGTGTGACCCCATCCCGGCAGCAGTTCATATTCTTTGGTTCGTTTAAGAAAGGGTCCTAGAGCTCGTGCCCAGTTCTTAGACAGCACAGTACAGGATGACCAACTTTCGATGTCCAATTCGTTTTCCGTGATTTTCTCTTCCCAAATATAGATAACATGCCTGACAAATTTCCTCAAAATATTCTGTTGTTTCATATAGTATGATGGTGCAAATTTTCACAAAACATCACAAATTTTTTCAACTCTATGCTTACTTGGATTTTTGATTGATCTTAGCATTTTTGGAGAACCAGTTCTGAAACATAATTCAGTTGTCTTTTGAAAGAGCCCACTTTTGTTTTGGTTCAATTGAAGTTTTGAGGATACCTAGTTCTAAGCATGGAATTCCTTCAACATTTGGAGTCAGAAAACTAGAAGAGGAGCATTTATTCCTCATGAGGAATCGAACATCGTAGATAAAATCAACATCAGCATAACAACTTACAGCGGAAGGACTCATATTTTTACAGATGAGTTCAACTTATGTCTGGTTCTTGCCCACACTTTCTTAGTCTACATTATTTCATGAAATTATCACATCACTTAAATTGTACCGAATTGTTCGAGGTATTGATTTTTTTCCTGTTTTTCAGGCATGATATATTTTGAGGATAAAATGATGATATGGGGAATAAGATGAATAATCCCACGACAAAATACAAACCATACCGAATCCTATTTATTAATACACATGTATGTACCGATTAGATCCGCGAATAAAGAAGCCTTTAGCCGCGAATATAGGAAATGGGTCGCATTTTTTTATTCCCTAATAGTGAAAAGGTGGACGTAGGAAGCGCCAATAAAGAGCATTTACTGTACTAACAAAAATATTCTGCTTGATGGACACTTAAGTTTATAAAGCGATCTTCGAAAACCGACTACTGCTTTTACTGTAATGTCCAAGTCGTCTCGTATGATCATTCATTTCTTGGAATCCCTGTATCATGAGTAAAATAGTTATACCAGCAGCGTCAAATCATTGCCTTATTTCACGAAAGCTCAGACCTTCTTAAAGTAACTTCCTTGCTTGGACATACTCACTTGGTGTCTTATTGAGATCGAGTACTCAGTGTCTTAAATAAGACCGAAAACAGTGTAACATTGAAGAAATACATTTTCCGACGAGAACGTAAATACCATCCAAGAGGTTTTTACCGCTATCCTAAAGAATGGATCGACGAAATCTGAAACATCTTTTATATTTTAGACAATCCAAATCGCTGTATCAAGTGCTGAAAATTATTAAAAAAAGCACCTCGTATATTTACTGAAGGGTGTGATGCAATCTATAAATGTTTATCGATCGATTTGAAAAATAGGTGAAATGCAAATGAACGTTTACCATTTTCTTCAAAATTCGATCGATAAGCATCTGCATTGAAGAATGATTAACTCTGACGACCCGGCATTCAGTTCGTACAAATTTTCAATTCCAATGGCATCTGACTCTACGGAGTTGGAAACGAATATTAAGTCTTGAGAATTCATCCATCAAGAAGAGCATATTGACGAGACTTCACCATGCTGTTTTCCCAATGAAGTTGATTCAGAATGCTATCAATATTATATTTCCTGACATGAAAACTTCATCGGTCTATCATCCGTAAATCAGTTAGTATGGAATATACAATGTTGGATAAAAATATGAACCACACTCTCAATGATTTTTCAATTTTTCCTGAACGAAGTTGATTACCAAATTGAAAATTGCGTATACGATAATTTGATTTATTTTCTTCTAGAATGATTTGTTGTTTTGAAAGGCACAGGACCGATATATTCACATAATTTTGCTACTTTTTCTTTCCATACTAAACCTCTCAGCCAATGCACGTTCGATGTTTGCATCTATACAACTACACTTTCTTAAGTTTTTTTCATTCTCAACTCTTGGGAGTAGGATAGGAGATTTCTATCTAACTTAACCTAAGATTACTCAATAATTACGTTCACTCGCTTCTTGAAGAGGGCCATATTGTAAGTTATTAGAAAGATGTTTGATGAATTTCACAGCACACTAGCTCTGTAAACAAAAAAGTTTTTATAGAGAGACGTACTTGGCGTAACCAGTCCGCTGATGAGAATTTTCCGCAAGCAAGTTCTTCAGAATATTTCTGATAGAAGTTTTAATAAAAAGGAGAAAGATCAGCAACCAGCCGCCTTTGATCAAAAGGATGGAGATCACACGTGATCTCCGTACTGCTCTCTTCAAGACACTATCCAATACATGGGAACAGTATTCCAGATCAGATTGCATCTGTGCTTAATATAAAAATATCAGCTGTGATGGCATGAAGTACTGCATAGCCCTGAAAAGAAAATTGTGTTTAGCATAGATGTGTTTAGCAGAAGTAGATTTGACAATGGCTGATACATGGTCATGAAAGCAAACTTCGATGTTTTTTCAACACCACATAAATACAAGTATAGACTTTGAGTAGATATGAGATATGAGAAAAAGTAGATGCCCTCAACCTTCCAACTACTTGAGTAGATGCATGTTGGTTTCTGTGAGAATTTAATGTCCTTGCATGATTGAAGCATGTTCTCCAGCAGTGACTATTCTAGAGACCGTTATTTATTGTGTCTCGCTCTCGTTAAAATTGACCAAATTCCAATAGGTGTATCTCCTCAGCAGTCATAGGACGTTTATTAGAAAGACAGATCGCTTTCTTCCATACACAGTGTGTATCGTTGCGGTGAATAGTCGAACCACTGTAGCTTCTTGAAGTGTTGATGGCGAGTGGCCTCTGTGTCGGTTCGTTGAAACCTCCAATACATTGACATGTCTTGATGCGCTCCAAGGGATTGAGATGAAAAGGTGACATTCTCTCCTGGTGTTGTGAATAGTTGTGCAAAACTGACGAGGTCAAATGAGACCAAAACTGCAGTCTAATGCTTATATTCATGACAACCGACCGAACTGTGCCCCTGCTGGGTGGCCCTGGTTCACGATGATTATGAAGGGTTGATCAGAAAAACAACTTCTCCAGGGAAAGATAATTATCATTCTACGGAAGGTTGAATATTGTTCCTTGACAATTGAAATGTCGTCCACGAACCCAAATATTCTGCTTAGGTTGAAGTGAAAATATCTTTGCAGATCATTAATCGAAATTTTCCTTTGGAAGATGTATCTTACTCAGTCAAGGAATTCTAATCAGATTTTTTTTCAATCATTATTGTCGTTGAGTGCGATTGCCTGGTATTTTTCTGCTTTCATGGTACTGTGATGTGTTCTGCTGCATTTTTTCGATCATGTCATAACAGTACATATGTTTTGATTTCAATATTCTTTCTGCTCACTGTTTTATTAAGATCTTTAACGAATCTTGTAAAACTTCGAAGCTAAAAATAATTATTTCCTCGCCTTCTTCCAGGAACGTATTAACTCATCAAGTTTAGATCGATAATCTGGTCTATGTCATAATTGACCATTTAGATATTTCCGACTTTAGAGCTATTAAAGGATTCATACGATGAAATTAACTTCAAATTATGCGGGATCAAAAGTCCAGACCACAGTGCTGTCACTCTAAAGATTATCCTTAGGGGACTTACAAACTTTGATCTCAACAGCGGACGAAGTTCTGGAAATGATGACAACACTAACAAATACTCCAGAATTTTTAGTCAGTGGGACTTGAATATAAATTTTTAGCGGACAGGCATTGATAAAATTTTTTCAAAATGTATCTTGGAAAATAGAATGACAATAACAAAGAGTTTTCAACAAGGGATTACCTTGTGCTGAAGAGATTCACTCACAAAGTTACACCATCAACTTCCATCTGAATCGATCTACAGAAATCATTACGACAAAATATCAAACAATATTCAAACCATTTGGCTGCTAATCTAACACGCAATTTTGAAACTTGTTCTCAAGTTGACTGAAAGACCATAGCGATTAGTTTATCCATCAAATCAACCTTGGTTTTAGGGCTTCATTCTTGGTTTGGCTGCAATCTACTGAAAATAAATCACGCACAAACGGAACCTCATAATGGGAACTAATGTCGCAATCTTTCCTCGAGGAATATAAGCCTGCTTCACGGGATGTTTTCATCAAATAAAAATGGGTAATTGAAGTGCTGCGTGGGTTAAGGAAAAGAGACAGTTGTAAAAACAAATATACTCACCATTCCGGAGTGATACATCCTTTAATGTATGAAATTTATTCATAAAAATCGGAATAAATTCGAAACAAACGGCGAATCTCATAAAATTAACACAACTGATCGAAGTTACCTTCAAATCACACTTCTCAAAAGACAAATGATAACAAAATATTAGTTTCCAGAAAGGAAATACTATAAAAGAAAATTACAACGCATCACTGTTAGGCCAATTAAACGAAGAAATTGAAACAAAGCGGCCACATGTTGTTTCTCTACAATCATATCTAATCCAAATAGTACGGCGAAGGTCCTATATAGTTGATATGAAGTCTAGAATAGGAGCATTGCGTAGTTCGAAGATAGCGAGCCAAAGCACACCAAAAATGCATCATACCGAAATTTTGCTTGTATCATTCTGAACGACATGTGAATATTTGGAAAAAATTGAATCAGCGTTACATAGGGCTATGTTGAGAGCCAGTAGCAAGCTTTTGGAGACTCCCCTTGTATTTGGGATGGGATAGATTCAAATCGTTTAGACTTGGTTGTTCTGAAAAATTCAATAATGAATGCTGTACGATGTCGGTATATGGTTTTCTGGGATGCAAGCAGAATTATCTTCATTTATTCTGTTCGAAAAGAAAGAATCAGAAATAAAGAATACTACGTATCACTGTAAAACCAACGAAACGATATAAGTCATCTCCGAAACAAAGGCGTATTTGGAAGCATCAAGAATAGATTATGTTGTAAAATAAAGGATGCCTTGTGGAGAAAAGTGAGTTTCCCTTTCATTTTTCCTAACATATTAATTCACCCTCGTAAAGGTTATCCACCGCTCAAGCATACTCTTGCATTCTTGTTATTATAATCAACTTTCAAACTCGAAAAACAGCTACCCCATGTGTGGCCAAAGCACTTTTATAAAAAAATATGAATGTATCATTTTTATCTATATTTCAAATGATATTTCTTCACATAATTATGAATATGAATAACAATATCATAAGTCGGAAAAACACATCCACTTTTAGTATTAAGTGGCCCCTTTTATTTTCATGATAATAGAAGAAACACGATCCATTAACATCTAAGCATATCCTTGAGATTCTTACAATAGTTTATTATAACTATTATTGCATTGATAAACTCAGCATGTGTAAAACACCGGTAACATTGAAGAAAAGAGCAATAAAAGTCATTCCGTAGGTTATCTTTCTGTAATTTCCCCATTCCAACTCGGCACATAAAGCTAATACACTACACATTCAGAAGGAACTTGCCAGTGGAGAAAGCTATAATGGTAATAATAAGGGAGAAGGATAAAAACCTCAGTTTTTCCTGTAGAAATTCCCATTCTCGGATAAGTACCTTAATCTGTTCTAAATATGTTAATATTCAAAACGTGAGCTGATTATGTTTGACTTTAATTTCTCGTAGGATCGAGAAAAGTTTTAATCTAGAGTTTACTTGCTTATAACTTCACCGTAGAAATTCTACTTTGTGCTTTGTTCGAGTATTCAAACTGCAAACAATATCAGTTATGACTACTATGGACAGACGTGAGATTTGGAGGGCTTGTAGGATTCGGAATAAACACATCAAAAAAGTTTTGAGAACACCTAAAGCAGTGAATGGAAGGAATTCTAGGTTAAATGTTTCGGTTTGATAGAAATCTTCAGCTTTTCACTAATAAGTATTGAAAACACAGTGTTTGAATGACAACATAATTTATTTAATTTCTTCAAAAGACTAATTGTGGAGAAAAAATAAAAATTCATACATGCATACTTCTTGTGAAAAATTAATTTTATAATATATCGAAACATTTGCATTTTTCCATTAAGCATATTCACCTCTGTTATGGCAATGTCCTAGTATACTCAAGATTTTATGGATGTCATTTTGGGGTAACTCATTTCAAGTTGCTTGAACTGCCAAGCGAAGCTCTTATTCATGTTGAAAAACCTTTTGCCCCTGAAGATTTCTTTTCAAACTGTTCCACATGAGCTAGATGGTATTCAAGCCTGGAAAGCAGAATAGTCAGAGAAAAGCAAATTTTCTATAAATGAGAGAAAATTTAATTTTTGATTATTTACTAAACCTATATCGACTTTTGACAACACTGCACCTTCATCGGACAAAAACAAAAGGAAAACTGAACTAAGATACAATTAGCTACATACAAAGTATTAAAAGTGGGTAAAATTACCTTAGGCAAATTCACACAACTATTATTCAAATTACTCAGCCGGAAACAAATGAAGTAAAGGAGATTTATTGTTAAAATCGACCTGTTCATTCAATAATATGTTAGAAAGTTCGTATATTTCGTTTCGACGGATTTCCAAAAATTAAGATAAATTTCTTTATTATATCCTTTGGGACAATGAATGTAACATGTTTCATGAGGTTTTCCCTGAATTTATCGACTATACTCTTTATGAGGTTGCCTCTCAGGAAAACGTTTCAAATAAGCAGCTTCTATAGCATCCACATAATAATTATTTTGAATGAAAAATTCAATAATATTGAACTTTTCAAAAGATCGTACGTCATGGTCGCTTCGTTATTACAAACGATAGAAAACATTGAATAATTTATCTGGATTGCCATTATTAGAACTAATTCTCTAACTGTCATAATGAGAGCACAGAAGATACTTATGCTCTTCACTCTTTCCGTGTAAATTCAGTGAATAACATAGGGTTTCTAGATAAAATTAGGGAAAAGTTACACAATTTTCAGTTTTTGAAGCACGTTCTGAATGGAAGAATTGTGTGCACATGTAATATATTTTTGAAAAGAAGAAAACTCTATTCATTGAAATCGAAGTTACCTATGGTTCACATTATAAATAGAAAACCGTTGAACACAAAATGGAAGTAGTTATATTCTGCGTGAAAAATTGCCTATAGAATATCGGTATCATTTATAATCATCAAAATCAACCGAGACATTGGCATTTTAATGATTTCGAATATTTTCAACATTCCTCGGGAAATAAAGAAGCTAGCTTGAATCGGTTCGCGGCAATGAATTTCTTATTGGAAAAGAACGCTGGGACGGTTGTCATTTTCCTCTGTTCACAATTTTTCAAATAGCTGTAGTAGTTGAACGTCGAAATATGTCTAACCAGTATATCATTCGACAAATACCGCCTACACCACTCTTTTTCCTTTATTTATTTCACTTCAATTATTTTTGATGTGTTTGTATAGATTAATGTTGGTTCGGAATAAGATGTGTAATTGGAACTTTTCATAATTTTTAGGTTCACTCTAATACAATCCAATCTATTCCTATAATTTATTGTTGTTAGGTATTAGATACTTCATAACACCTTATGGTGAAATGATAATAATAATGAGATTATTAATAATAACTTTTGTTCCTTGAGAATATAAACATATAATAAAAAACGTCAAATATGAAACAATGTTACAAAAAAATCATTTATTCACTTATGAATACATGGTATTTTAATTACAATAAAAGTGATTAATCAATGCTGTATTATCTATGAAATAATCATTTAATTTCTTCTTGAAAATATGAAAGGATCCTGAGGATTTTATTTCATCTCTCAGTTTATTAAAAAGCTTGACACGACACATAATTGATTGTCTACTTATTCTAGATTTAAATGTTGGTAGAACAAGTTCGTGCTGATTCCTTGTATTGTATTCTTGATATAAGAGCGCATAATTTTTTCTTGATTTTTAATATCGTCTTTGTCATTTCAACAATACATAAAATTGGTAGGTTGAGAAATTTTGATAATTTGTAAACTTCAATCCACAAAGTAATCCGTGAGGCTCGAATCTTGACTTGCCCCAGTCGATTCTTCCCGAAACACGACTCCATATCTAAGTATTGATGCCACTTGTGAATGGTATACTGACTTGAGCTGCTCTTCTAAGATTACTAATCAGGAAACATACCCAATTGACTCTGACGGAACCATTGACACAGTGATCTCTCCAGTGCAGGTTCTTATCAATATGCAGACCAAGGAAGGAACTTGGTAGAATTAGTCCTAACCAATAGATAGCAACAACAAAATTGCACTTTTCATCTGATGAATAACTGATGTCACTTAATATTTACTAATTTGACGTTCTAACAACACTTAATTACCGTAATAATCTGATATTAAATAAATATTGATTTTACTTTCTATATTTCAATATGGCATCCTCGAAAGAGTTGGTGTGAATGATTCAAATCATTCCTAAAACTGAAAGGAACTCAGTAACAAAAGGAAATAAAGTTTCTTATTACAGCACCAAAGAACATAATTTCCAGAAATATTTTGATGAAGATGATGATAATGCCTGCAATAGGGTTACGAAATCACGTTTGTAAAGAATGGCGTTTGTTCATAGATACGTCAAACGGAGTCTAAAATGTATTCCTACACAACGGAAATAAATACGGGTCGTGGCCGATTGCACATTCTACTGAAGTGGAAAAAGATTATACATTTATTGCTTTGGTTTCGGACAAAATTCAATAAACTGAAAACAACTGTCTCATATGTGTTCATTGAGAAATGATAAAGTTTTTGTTAGGCCAACAAGGTGATAACACAAAGTATCCCTGTTTTCTCTGCTGATGACCTAAAAATCAACACTGGGTTAAAACGATTGGCCGGGAAGCGCTGATTCCAGGACAACAAAACGTGATAGATCCACATTTAATATCATGGAATCGCATAATTTTGCCTCCGTTCCATCTAAATTTAGGGCTCAAGCAACAACTTGTTAAAGCTCTTCTCGTGAAAGACCATGACCGCTGATTTGGGAGCATTGATGTGCAGTCTGTTGTTGCAGAACCATTGATAAAAAAGATCATTGCACGCACTCCACTTCCATATTAGATCAATTAAAAATAATGAAACATTCTATTAAGATAAACCGATTTTAGATCTGAACAATGATATTGAATCACATATTTGAATGACAATTATTTTAGGTATTTTATACTGTTTGTCAGAACAGAAAATTTTAACTAGTTATATAGTTATATCACCAGTCTCTCATGGTAAATGACCACGAATCTTTACTTCCTTCATTTATGTAGACTTCCTTTTTTTTTTATTCAAGTAAATTTTGACAGAAGCCCCAAAATCACGATTTATATCCACTTTAAATGAGTTATTTCAAATTTATAATGTTGTAAATTAGTCTTCACTTATATGAATAATTATTTAATTTAATACATCACCATAATTACATGCATTTGGGACAATGATCTGCAATTACTCTAAACAAATGAATCAATAAATAGATATTTATTCTTTTCTAGTAATTTGTTTCGAACAGAACATAGTAACATATCAATTTGAGCTAGGTATATCCTTTATTTTGTTGAAAATTTAATGAATATTCATAAACATAAGTTGACTTCATTAATTGATATTATAAAATCTGATTCAACTTTTGTTCACTTATAAGACGGTAAGTGTTTACTGTGATGAATATTATGATAGTGTAAGGATTTTGCATATTATGATATTTCGTTATAACTATTATAACTATTATCAAGTGCTATAACGATATGCAAGCAAATAACTACAACTTCTCACATATAGGGTCAATATCTGCTTAGTTGTTACTGAAATGGTTTGTGTTTTTTAAATAATGCAATATATTTTCAAATATTATTTTTGTCCTACAGTATCACTTATAAAAACTATCTTAAAAGTAAATGATTAAGTTGCTGAAAATAAAAACTATCATAGTATTGCTAATTAGTTTCTATTATGAATGATAATAAGAAAATTCCTCTTTGCGTTTTATTCTAGTGGAGACGTAAGTATCCCTCAATCAATCAATAAGATATAATTTGATTCTTCATTGATGGCTTTGCTAATTTTATATCATGAGTCCAGTTTTCCAGTTTTTGACTTCACAGTATTACACTCAACTTTCTAGATCTACTCCAGAAATTCAATTAAACGTTGTTGATTAGGTAATAGGTAGTGAATAAATTTCACCATTATATCATCTTCTATAAGGAGGATTCGAAATTCACAATAAATATAGGAGGCTAACATTACATGATTATTATTGCACCAAAATAATTTCAAAGAGAATCATGTTTTCTCAAAAACCATCCATTTTGTTTTGTTAAGAATTTATTGTAATCATTTCTTTTCACACAAGTTCTAACTTGTTCTAACTTATAGAAATCTAACCTAGATTGTTACGTATTATTGATGATTAAGATAATTATGTCTAAAACAAATATCTTCATCCACTCCTTTTTTGGGTACTTTTACATCAAATGGAATTTTGTTACTCATTATTGATGATCACGATAATTATGTTTGATATAAATAACTTGAACAGCTCCATCGGCTTCTTTGTGGGTATTTTTCCATCAAATTGGAATCTTGCCTGGCACTTTTCTCAGACTTCTTAGGTATAAATGATTTTGTAATATTTTAATTTTCTTTTAGTAATTGAAAATTGTGAAACTCAACCTAAAGCTCATTCTTCAATTGTTTAATTATTTAGTAAAACTGTTTCACCGAGTGATAAATGATGCTTTAATATCTTTTATCACATACTCACATTTCCCAAGAAATTGTCTACACCCTATTTCATTATGATATTAAATTGGCGTACCATATGTTCCGGTATAAAAGTTCATCAAATATTCAAATGTTTGAGCTACTTAAATTGAAAAAATAATAAAAATAATAATTAGTTACATGATGCAGCATGTGGACGTCGGAAATATCAGGAGAAGAAGTCGATAAATACTCTGTCATTGTCTACAAGGGTGAGTTTGACGAGGATTATATAGTCAAATGAGATTGTGGAATATGCATGAAAGCCTCAACGGGTTAGCTAAATACACCTGTAGTTTCATGGTTTCTGACACCTCGGCAACTGTCTCCTCTAACGCGGTAACCGTCATCTTATTAGATTAGCAATGAATTTGCAATGTCCCATTAAACTTCACCCCTTAGTATCAAACTTGGAGTATGTTATGATATCGTGTAATCCTATTAATTTGGATGAAACTCCGGATGAATTTGGATATGCAGGTAGGGTCCAATTTGTGTAACGAGGATACGATTATACATTCCAAGCATACATCCATAAGATTTAATAATGTACAAGTTTAATGAATGCTGAAATATTTGTGTTGGATTGGTATAAAATTATTCAATATTGATTTATATTTTTCCTTTCTTACTATCATAAGTATTCCTTTCTTTCAATTAGTTAGCAATTCTCGTTTCATTTCATTTCATGCAGACATTGATAAAAGCGATACTCTGAGCATTATGCAGGGTGTTTTCTAAGCAGGCGAATGTACTTTTTGACCCCCTCATTTCGAGACACGGCTGCTCAAAGTGGATACATGAAAATATACAACGCGTTTTATCTTCTCTATCAAAACATTTTTGGGAAATATAAGTCGTTCATGAGAGAATAATTTTCTTAAGTCCTCGTCTGGATCGAAAACTTTTTGGCTGCTGTTTTTCTCCGGTAAAGGCATATTCAAAAAAAATTAAAAATTAAACCAAGTTTCAAGAAACTCGTATTAGGAAAAATTCAAGAAAGCAGTTAACGTTCAACTATTCTAATATTTTCTGATTCACACACAGTGAATTATTTATTTTGATGAGAGTAACACTTTCTCTGATTTGGCTGTAGGAAAATGAAAAATAGTAATATTTTATGTGGACTACAGTAGCAGCGTACGCATTTCAAGTACTGTTTTTTTTTTTTTTTTATGCGCGCTTTTGATTACTCGCTTCTTGAAGAGGGCCAAATTGTAAGATGTTGGACGGAAGAGAGTTTCACAACTCACCGGCCCTGTAAACGTACGAATTCTTATAGAGAGGTTCGAGGGGTCGTTAAATGTACCGCCATATGATAAGAACTCTTAGCCAGCCTAGTGTTGCGGCAGAATATGAGTTTTTCCGGAACAAGATCTTTCAGCTCCTTGGAGTATCTTGTGGAATATCTGTAAAACAAAGAAAGGTCAGCAACTTGTCTTCTGAGAACGGTTGGAGATCGCGGGTGATCTTTGGGTGGTTCATGAGGCTCACAACCCGGTTTTGCACACTATCCAACATTCGCCAGATCTACTAGCAGCTATAGAAACTGAAAACGAAAAATACACAGCTCACAGCATTATCTTCATGAAAGGTGAAGTACTAGCAGAGTTTGCTTTTTAAATGTTGGCAACATTTTTAGGTACATGTGACACAACATTTTCAATCTAGAAGAAACGGTCTGTTCATCAACAGAATTCTGGGTAAGGAGTAGACAGGCTGAACAATTTTTAAGCTCTGAAAGAAACAATGAATATTCACTCAAAAAAGGAAATTACCGATACTATTTAACAAGAAACTAACACTACAAAACAAGTGAAATATTAGATAATAGTATATTGGCAAACACTATTTTTGATGGCAATCTTAATGGCAAAATTTACCTACGTCTTATATATGAGAATACAGTGGAAGGATAGTTAGATGAGATGCCTTTAGGGCAGATTTCTTCCTCCGCGGGCATTTTGAAAATTTATTGTAAAAGCAAAAACGAGTAACATAGATCAAGTAAAAGAGAACTTTAGTATTTGTTTGTTGAATGTGAGTGACATTCATATAGGAAAAACATGAGGAAATATTGACAGGCATTGCAACTCCTGCATTTCAAATGATGGAAATGCTTTCGAATTCAAGATATTATTTGTTGACTGATTCAATTTATCGTGAATATAGTTATCAGTTTTTGCCAAAATATATTTTCTTCCGAATCCAAAATTAAATTTTTCTACAACAAACTATGTTCTAAAAAGTAAACATAGAATTGAATAAATGGGATCTCGACGCACACAGACGAACCTCTTCTATCATAGAAATGTGAATATGTACTATGTTCCACGGGGATAGAATCGTTGAATATTTATTCGAGAAAGGCATTAATTGATGGAATTGATTGAGCATGTAATATCTATTTGGCAAGAAAAATATAATCCTTTCTATTGATACCAAAGGTATTCAGAAAAGAGCCTGTAGATAGTGAAAATATTTTTTGCCTAACTTCAATAGAAATCCTGAATTTCGGAATAACTCAAAATTTGAGAAACATAGCTGAAATCAGTTTCCAATAATGAGTATTTTTCGAAAATCGAGCTCGAGAGAGGGATATCATTTTTCTGTAGCTGCAATATCTGACAAAGCTGCCATATTAAAACTTTAGTCCACTCTATACAAGTATTGTGCAAATTCTTATGACCACCAAAACACAAAATATATAATTGAGTAATTCAGTAATGAAATTTTCCATTTTATTTCCTGATACTTTTCTAATTCACGCCAGACCTGTGCATCGACCTCTGGGCATTTATAACTTGATTATTCTCATATATTTCATCGCCTACTCTATTTGTTATTCATTCATATATTCGCGAAATGCGCAATATTTTTGCATATAGATATGTTATGATTGTCATTATATTTATGACTTCTGCAAATACTATCTATTTTAAAATGATTGGTGGTCATTTCATTACCAATATAATTACGAATCTGGCAATGGTATCAGTAAAATGCTTCATTTTAGAAATTTAAAATATCTTTTTCCATTACAGTATAAACAAAATAAAATTGTAGAGCATAATCCAGAATTGCTATTTTTTGATGATCTTGATAAAAGATGAAAGCTTACTATCATTCATTTAAACATCAGCTAACATTCTTAACTTTTACTTCCTATTCCTAACTTACTATGAGAAGTGGAAGCACTGCTCTGAATACTTCCGCATCCTTCAATACACGATAACCTTAAATTAACACTCCAGTTTTCAATTGAGACTATCAGAGTTTTACTACTTTAAGTCAACTTTTAACAATATTTTTCTTCATATTATCATGGTTTCTATAATGAATTTGTTACGAGTGACACATAGTGGACAAAAATGAACTCAAAATTGTAACGTGCACTAGTACACTTTACATATTCTCTCTATTGTACCTCAATTCCTACCTTTCACTTTCTCACTCGCATCAAACTATACCGTGATCTCATCCTCGATTCCATTGTTTTTTCCCTTTCCCATAATTTTCCTAGTATTCTATATTCCGGTATCTCTTCCAATTTCCTATGATTCTGTCAATTGAAATAATTCATTTTATGTCGATATAACCTCACGAAGACGATTTGAGATTCAATTTTGTAATTTTGTGAAAGTTAAGAGTTAAAAGGGGTCCTGAAGAAATATCTACAGTCAATGAAAAAGTGACTAATTTTTAATTATTTTAAAGTTTGAAAAGTGGATTGCTAGATTACCCTTTAACAATTCGGATTCTAAGTTAGACCTCCAAACGCATAGAAGTAGTAACAACGTCAACAATCCATTTAGCAACCAGATCCAGTTAATTGCAATTTTGTTAGAGGGTTTCTAAGGAAAATAACTTCGTCCTTGCTTCACCCCTTGAAGATTGTTAGATAAGTGTTTTTCTCTTCGTGTATGTTAATTGAAGGTACCTTGTATTCATATATTATTTAAACATAATTGTCATTTGAATTAAAATTTTCTTAACGGAAGATTCATAAACATGTGCTCCTCAATACTTCAGGATACTTATACCTCTACCGAGTAGCTGGAGCATTCTTTGACAATATCAGTAAAGTTAGAAAATCAAGAGAGGTTTCAGAATGAAAAAGGTTCTCATAAGGAATGTAGCTGCTTTGATTGATTATAAAGATAAGTTGGTCGAAAAGTTAATTAGTAGACACAGACATAAAAAAATTGTCGTTTGCGACTCTCCTCCCACCTGATGAACAAAATGAAATATTCGTTTCTTTATCTTATTCGCGATATACCAAAGAATTAGAAAAATATTCAAGAATATAACATAAAATTTGCCTACAAATCAAATTCAACCTAAAAAAGCTTACTCTAACCTAACCCTAAAGATAAAACTAATGCTTGGTTAAGAGTGGCATATATGAAAAGAGTTATGGAGATTGCGCAAATAAGTATGTCGGACAAACAAAAGCAACAATTAAAACCTGATTGAAAGAATATAATGCACATTTATCGTTGGAATTATCCATATAATGAAATGCAACCATTCACTAAATAAGGACAACTGATCGATTCCTTTCAGTGTACTCTACAATTTGTTAGATTAGATACGCCGACTAATAGCGTGTTGAACAAATCAGGACAATAGTTCATCAAAAGCATCTAGTAGCAGGAATAGATTAAGTATAAATATAGAACCATGTAGAATTAGATTGGTGTACTTTCCTGATTTTGGTGAAATGGTGTGTAATGTTTTTAGTGTTAGATAATACATAATTGAACTCAGGAAGGAATGGGCAATTATGTGTCACAAGAGGGGTGTCTCCATGGAAGTTTTCTTGGTTAGAAAGTGGAAGTTGTGAAGATAAGTTGTCACACATTTACAATTCATGAAGTGGCAAGCGAAAAATTAAAGCTTGAGTGTTTTTTTTTCTATTATTCTACACTGCCATAATTTTTGGGAGCTGGACAGTTTTTAAAATATCACTCTGTTTATGAACATATAAAGTTTTATTTTCGAAATATCGCACTAGAGAAATAAGCGTAATTCAGATTTTATTCACCAGTTATTTTTGTAAAATCATAAAAGTTTCTATTCTCTTTATAGAAAGTACAGGGTGTTTAAGGTATGCAGTCATTAATATGTACAGGAGATTGCTCATCAAAAAGCATGAAAAAAATGCTCATATGTCCAAAAGTCCTCCTAATTCAAAACACAATATGTTGAAGTTCAGATTTTTTTTTACGTTTTTGTTGGTAACTACAAAGATGTGCTGAAAATAGCAAATTTTATAGAGATATTCTATTCAGAGACAAAGCCGAAGGGGTTTCCACAACGATAACGTGTGGGCTGAAGAAAATCCTCATGAGACAATTAAGCGGAGCTACTAAGAAAGGTGTTCCATCACAGTAATTCTACCTAACAGATGATGTGCCTTGTGCGAATATAAGAAGGATGTGGTTTATGCATGATGATGGTCTCCCGCATTTCATACTAACAATCAAGCATATTTCGATAAATGGATTAGAAGAAGCGGTGCTGATGCTTGGCCTCCACGAAATTTCGATCTGAATCCTCTAGACTACTTCGTCGGGAGGCATCTGAGAAGCTTAGTATACTCACAACTTGTAGCTACCATACAGAAATTTAAGCACACGTTTTCTATGGATGTGAGGAAATAAAAATATGACAG
This sequence comes from Cryptolaemus montrouzieri, assembly GCA_013387265.2. Lineage (NCBI taxonomy): Eukaryota > Metazoa > Arthropoda > Insecta > Coleoptera > Coccinellidae > Cryptolaemus > Cryptolaemus montrouzieri. The sequence goes on along the minus strand of JABFTP020000001.1, from coordinate 51,007,963 downwards.
GCATTTCCGATCGGTCTTCAATGAATTGCTGCCTAATACGATGTGTTCAAATGAATGGATGAAATTTCGTACACTTACTTCAGTTCATTTGTTTGAAAAATAAGGTTGTCTCGTTTGTTGTTTCTATTTTCATATTCATCCATCAACTTTTTTCTTTTTGGTCATTTGGATGCGGTAAAATACTCTTTTCACCCCAAAGTTTTAGTTTCCATTACATAAAATGAACACTCTGTATATTCAAACTCAGAATGAGGTGAAAACTATCTAAAAAGGCTGTTTTACCAGTTTTTGTAAGATATTATGAAAACAGTTTACTTCCAACCTTTGAATTATGGATTATCGAAATTTAGAAAACGCGTTCGTTCTTATGTAAATCATTTTTTACTCGAAAACGGTTGCGCTTTCAAAAGAATTTCAGGAGATAAAACAATTTAAAATTGGAAGATCTCTTCAACAAATTTTTCTGATAAGACAATTACACTAGGATTTTGATGTGGGCAAAGGTAGAATAAAAAAAAATTTAATCATGTATACCGGGTATCCACGCAAGATGGGACATTAAAAGTATATGGAGAACGGAATAACCGATTGGAGATTTTTTTTTGTTGCCTTGAATGTTATTCGAACTAAGTTTCGACAATATTTTCAATGCGGTTATATCGGAAGTTGACACCAACTTTGTTATTTCAGATGGAATAATGTACTTTTCTATTTTTTATTCTAGAAAATCATATTCTTAACACTTTTTCCTCATATTATTGCCATTTGAAATCTGCCGAAGGGAAGATATGAATTTTTTAATTGGAATTTTGCGATTTTTTATTGTGTCTTATAATTCATCATAAAAATACTAAAGATCATTCAATATCGATTATTTCTAGCTAGTTGTAAGTGAAGAGGCTCATTTAGCAGAACTCAATGCATTTGGAGGCTTCACGGTATACAGGGTGTTTCTAAAGTATGTGGCAAATCGTAGTACTTTCAAATGTACAAAAGTCCGTTTTTTCAAATTAGAGTACCTATTCTGTAACGTTCTAAAATCACGTCACAACAATTTGAATTAAAACACCGGATTCCAGTCAACCCTCCATCTGTGTCACGCCACTGGCAAAAGTCTGATGCGCATAATCAGGCTATCGGATGGTATGCTTACCGGCTTCTGAATCTTCCCCAGATTTTCTTTCTGCCGCAGACCTTCAAGCTAATTAGTTCTTGAAAATCCTCTATAATTGTGTTTGAAATAATTAAATTATATTAAAATTCTCTAGTGAAAATTAGAGATATATCTTTACCTTGAATACTGTGTAGTGACCTATATTAATAATATAGGGTTAGTTGACAGTTCATCTAGCAAAATGCCGCACTTTACCTTGAAAATCTGATTTTTAAATTTTCCTCGCATCATTTTTCCTATTAACTGCTTGAATGCCTCATAGTAGCTATTAAAAATTCAAATTCTGCTCTAGAGAATTTGTCTTTTTCTCACGATGGATTTCATCATCGTATTCATTTAGTTCCTACAAATTTTTTTATAATGACCTTGATAGATTTCTCATCAATAATTTCGATCAAAATAATTTTCTGAGTAGAAAACGAGAAAAGTAACTCAAACTCCAATATTCTATTTTTATTTTCTTCATTTCCAAGTAATTTTCGTGAAATTATCATGTAAATCATGAAATTCTTTCAATCTTTCAGAATGGTTGCCAAACATCTGTAATTTTTTGTGAATAGTTTTTGTAGATGCTTCCTCGGTTTTCACGTTAGAGCATAGAATATCTTAGTGATATATGTCTAATTCGTGAAATTCAGTCCTAGGTAGAGACTCCTAGGTGGAGACTCGTAGATAGAGATTCTTAGGTAGAGAGTTCTAGGTGGAGACTCGTAGATAGAGATTCCTAGGTAGAGAGTCCTAGGTGGATACTCGTAAAAAGAGATTCCTAGGTGGGGAGTCGTAGGTGGAGCTCAGAGGTTGAGATGATATAACTACTATCTGGAGTCCAGAAGCTCACATGAATTCGAAGCTGAAATAGAGGTATTCCCCCATATGCAGCAGTAAAAACAAGAACGTTTTGGAATTTGAACTCCCTAAGTGTTTGGGGACTATAACATAAACGACCTCTATCATTTATTTCACTAATATAAGTCTTATTGACTGTATGTATATATATTTATATATATATATATATATATATATATATATATATATATATATATATATATATATATATATTATATATAGAAGCATTTGTGACATTGTACCATAATTGTAATATGTAATTGAATATCTAAGTAGAACTTCATTGACTTATCTTCCAAAATTTCAGTGACAATTATTGAATAAGAGTCTCATTGTTCAGTTTTCTCTGGGCTTAACCAGTAAAAGTTAATATTGTTACAATTTTTGCACGCACCATTGAACTCGAAATATTAATAGGCATCCATCTATTATAGGTTTTCCTATAACTAGAATGAATCGTTTCCGAGTTATTCTCGATTTTATCCCAAAAATTACGATTTTTCGCGCGAGGACCCTGAAATTCGCAGACTATATGACCAGAAATCTTTCAAATAATGCATTTCGATCTTTCAATACGAGACCCATCTCAAAATCTTCATCAAAGTAATTATGGTCAGAATTCTGAGAGAAAAAGTGCGAAATCACTATTGAAGTGGATTGAATCCGAGTTCTCGTTTCTAGTAGGTATTTCTGTTTACTTCAGTTACTTGTCATGAACGTCATCTTCGAATTACCAGAAATACCTCGTTGAATGATGCATGTGGATTTTTTTAATGGTTAGGTGTAGGTTATTTTAAATAACAAAGAAGATGTTAACTTCCAGTATAACCGGATGTGCCACAGCATTGAAAATATTTTCGAAATAACATTCAAGACAACAACAAAAAATTTCTACCTTTTGTCATTCCTTTTTCCATATACTTTTAATGTCCCATCTCTCGTGGTCATCCGGTATTTTCGGAACTGCAAAACACATCTTATGAATTGAAGAGTAAAACAACTCCTTCAAATTAGAGCTAGATCCCTTTAAAACTACAAGAGTTACCAACAGAAACGTGAAAAAATCTGATCTTCAACAGCCTCTATTTCGAGAACGAAAGAGTTTTGGACATATGGAAATTTCTATCATGCTTTTTCATGACAAATTTTCTGTAGAAATCAATGACTGCATACCTGAAACGCTATGTATATTGAAAACAGCGTGAATAGCTTATACGTTGAAAATATTTCAGTAACTTTTTATTTTCCAATATGACAATTCACTAGCAGCTCGCTTCTCCTTTATTTGCTATATCTCTCTACAAGTATTGGAAAATAGATTCTCTACAAATATGTGCACCAGGGTGAGGTGTTTGTTTGGATGAAATGAAGTGTCAAGCAATTTCTTACAGATTGTTTACAATAACGCATGTCTTTCGTGCTAATGGCATATCAATAAAGAGCGTTCATGGTATCATATCTTTCCGAGAATATCGATAAATGGATATGGATATAGATATGGAAAACATTTGCTTAAAACTAAATATGTAAAACTAGTGGCGCTAAAACTATCAAGTAATTGTGTCAGCATCTATAATAGATGAAATCAATATAGATAAATAGCTTCTTTTCAAAGTATTCTATCACATTAGCAAATTTTTGTTCTCCCATGAAAGAAATTATCTCTTTCTCAATTTTGTCATATGTGTAGAGAGTGTTAACGAAATGAACCAAATAATTGGGATGCTTGCGGGTGGGTCAACACAGACACAAAAGATAAGCACAAATGAAAGCGATAATTTTCAATTGAAGGCCTAGTATAAAGAAATAGATGGTGTAAGAAAGAGACATTTTTTTTTCTCAACTCCTGCAAGGAGACGGTTTCTGTCATTTCACAACTGTAGCCGCCCAAGAAAATTTAATGTGGGAGTTCACTCACTCCTTGAAAGGGGCCAAATTGTAACTTCTCCGAATGGTGTTCGATTGAAGCAAGTTCCACTGTTAGTCCGGTAAACAAAAGAATTTTTCTATAGGTAGGTGGCGTTGCAAGTTGGCTCGATCACTGGTGAAAGTTCTTCAGAGCATTTGCCATGAAACTATTGGTGAAAATTAAAAGATCAGCAACCTGCCTCCTTTGATCGAGAAGCTGGGGATCAAGCTTAATCTCTTGGTGGTCTGTATTAATACTTTGTAAAAAGTGATGAATAACTTCATCGATCCCCTTCTGCGTCATGAAACTTCGGGCACGTGAATGTTTTCATCGGTGAAAGAACAACCAGACATCACACATGGCCATATCAGGCAAATATGGGGAACGTGGAATGACTTTCATCTTACGTTAACGTGAAATTCAACTGTTTGCTGTGCCGTGTATGACAATTCATTATCATGATTCAAGTCCTTCGTGTAAAAATTTAATAGTTTACTGGTTGGGTGTCATTTTCAAGCTTAATTGCTTCTAATAATCCCTTGAATCTTTTAGTGAGATCATAGTTTTTTCGAAATGGTCGGAGTTGGTTGGAGTATCATCTTCGTGAATCCACATGACTCTGCTAGTGGTTTGGAACATCGAAATATATAATGTATATTTCATCATCTGCTACGATTTCAGATATGATATAATGAGCACAACCATTCGGCATTTCTCGTGAGATTCTTTCTCGCTCTGCTTTTTGGAAATTCCTAAGCGATGGGATATTCAACGACTAACAATTTTCTCCATACGGAGATGCTCATTCAAAATTGGATGGACTATTGCGGATCCAGAGGTTGTCTTAATCACTTGATAGCTGCATCTTGTATCTTCGTCAATGTTGTTCGCCGTCACTGTCAAAACGGGCCTACCAACACCTATTGCATCACAAAGCGATATCCTTCCTCTTTTGAATTCACTAACAACTGAAACACATTTTCCCGTAATAGTCTTTTATCACCACATGCGCGCTGCAACCGTTTTTTTAGTTGAACCAACTTTGTTACCGTAGTAGATCATGACGCGCACATGTTCTCGTGACAAATCCACGTTCAGTCTGTGAAAACAGCGACTCAATTGAAGTCAGAGCTTCACAAATGAAGATTGAGGGTTATCTACAATGCCATGTTGCCAGCTCTCATTCCTGTAGTTTCGTAGTACCTCAAAATATACTGCGCAGCCATAGTATACTAATAATTGGGTGTATCTTGACCACTGTTTCAAGTGAGACCACTTCCTAAATAATAAAAAAAATCAAATTTTACGATAAAATTTAGAGAGAGATTGTATAACTCAGTTCAGTTTTCCCGACATAGTACACGTCCAAACTCAGTGAGCGTCAAAATACATATTAAAGAAATTATTAAATATTATAGGTGTCAATCATTTAATTCTCCGATATATTCCAAACTCAAAGCTCTCTGACAGTCGATACTACCGAGGTGCACAACTGTCTGAATCGTCCATATGTGCTCCTATCGGTATCGCAAAAATTGTTCTTGTTTGATTGTTTAAACTCATGATATCATGATATTCGATTAATTCATTTGGCAAATTTTTACTTAGGAATGCAATGTATGCATCTCCATACAAATCACAATTCCATATTCATAATTTTCCTCATCTTGGAAAAAATTTGATTATTATTATCCCTCGTTAATGAGAACTTTTGCAAAAAATTCTTCGCAAATAATCATTTTTCTTTATTAAGTAACAACAAATTAATGGTTTTCAGATTTTTCCTTTACTTATGCTTTCAAACATTGCTTCTTACACACTTTTATGATTTTCGGGCAACAAAAGTAATTAAATAATTCAATTGACACTTTGAGGACTTTCGTGCAGGAAACTATATTCAACTTTCCATATATATATATATATATATATATATATATATATATATATATATATATATATATATATATATATATATATATATATATATATATATATATATATATATATATATATATATATATATATATATATATATATATATATATATATATATATATATATATATATATATATATCGAACGAAAACTAAACAGAGGCTATATCTACCAAGATAAAAAACAGGTCATTTTTTTTTCAAGGGGGGCATCTTTTGGGGTACTAAACAACTTTCCTGAAATATCAACCCCCTGAGCGGGGGTTGCAATCCTTGAAAATTTGGAATAGGGAAGATGGGTCGAGTGATGACTCAAAAGAAAGGTGGTATCTTTGTCTACATTGCCTTGAACAAATTTCCATTTTTAATTGAAAACTGTAAAAGATACAGGTTGATCAACTGAAAGATAGGGAAGACTATTTCCCTGAGACTATTCGAGTTTCAGTGAGGAAGAATGGAACAGATCCATGCTGATCAATGGCAATCATCATAAAGTACCATCCTCATCTCGAATTTCAATCCCTAGAGTAGGGGTGACAATCCTTGAAAATTTGGAAGAGGGTAGATGGGTCGAGTGATACCTCGAAAGAAAGGTATTATCTTTGTCTGTATCCCCGTGAACGAATTTTCATTTTTGATTGAAAACTGTAGAAGATACAGATCGAGCTACTGAAAAATAGAGGAGACTATCTATCGCCCTGAGGTATCACTGGATCGAAATATTACCCCTGCTCTAGGGATTGAAATTCGAGATGGGGGTGATTTCGGAAGATGACAGCTTTTGATCTAAAATGAATCTATTCCAGTTATTCGCACTATTACTCCATTAGTCTTGGGGCGGTAGTCTTCTCTATTTTTCAGTGGCTCACTCTGTATCTTCTACAGTTTTCAATCAAAAATGATAATTCTTTCACGGAAATGCAGATAAATATAATACCTTTCTTTCGAATAATCACTCGACCCATCTCCCCTCTTCCAAATTTTCAAGGGTTGTCACCCCGGCTCCAGGGGTTGAAATTGGAGATGACGATGGTACTTGATGATGACTGCCATTGATCAGCATGGATCTGTTCCATTTTACCTCACTGAAACTTGAATAGTCTCATGAAATAGTCTTCCCTATCTTTCAGTTGCTCATCCTGTATCTTTTACAGTTTTTAATTAAAAATAGAAATTCGTTCAAGGCAATGTAGACAAAGATACCACCTTTCTTTTGAGTCATCACTCGACCCATCTTCCCTATTCCAAATTTTCAAGGATTGCAACCCCCGCTCAGGGGTTGATATTTCAGGAAAGTTGTTTAGTACCCCAAAAGATGTCCCCTTGAAAAAGTTTTCGTTGAAGCACCCTATATATATATATATATATATATATATATATATATATATATATATATATATATATATATATATATATATATATATATATATATATATATATATATATATATGGCTACTCTCACCATGACAAACGGGAAACGATGAAAACAAAGGACAGATCAAACAGACAAGTTCAAGAAGCCATACTAGTTCGACCATCTATCTCAACGCCAGAAGCGTTTTGTCAAAAAACTAACGCTCCTTGAACTAATCTGTCTGTCACGTTAGAAATCATCCCCTAGTCATCATGGTAACCTTTGGCTGAATTTTTAATTTCAAAGAAAAAATAGCACTCTACATCATCAGTTAACCTATGATGAACGAATAGATTACTAGGAATTGGATACATTTTGGGTGAAAGAAGGAATTTTATAGCAACACTTCACCGCAAGCAGTTAAAATATTGAAAGACGCTTCAGACGTTCAGAAAACATAGCAGTATCTATGGAATTCCTCAGCATGTACCATTTTGTTTTGCATCGTAGTACAAATCCTTCCAAGTTGTTTTTTATACATCGCCGCTAATTTCGCCGTTCAAACCTTAATCGAGGATGACGCGACACATCACGTAATTTTCAAATTGAAACATTAACTCAGATAAAACTCGGAGAAGTTGGAAAAACTTCTTCTACGTGCTCAGAAATTCTCATTAATTACTTTCGGAGAATATCGCGAGAATTTGATAAAATGTTCACCGAAAATAGTTTGAGTTTCACCTCAATTTATCATTTATTACAACTGACATTTCTGGAAATAGAAATTTTCTTGGTGCGAATATCGAGACTGCAGTATGGTTGAGATATAAATGCTGTATGATGTTCGAGAGTTATTTAAGATATAAGCGAAAGTCTGATATATTTACAAATTGTATAGGATCGCTGATTTACAGCTTTCACAGAGATGGATCAATTAGTGGCATTGGTGGCCTAAAGTGATATAACTCTGTTCAGATGAAATTGGATCCTCCATAAAAGCCGCTACAATTGAGAGAGGCCAAAAATCACTATACGCCACTTTCCATCAGCGCAGCAGCGTCAGCAATCAAGTTTTTTAAGTTATAAAAAACTTTGGAAACAGCATAGCCGCAATAAAATGAATCGGACCTAGAATATAAGACACATAAAAGAGAAGTCGAAGTTTACAGTAAACATTTGATTAGGTCCCATCGGAATTAGAGATATTGATTGTAGGGTACAAGTGGAGATGGAGTTTCAATGGAAACAGTGTCGACCATACTGTTGATTATAGCCTTGAAAACTGTTATGTTGAATAAAGCATGAGAAACTCGTAAGTAAAAAATATTGATCAATACGCAACAGATTGAGTCAAAACCTAGCTTTCATAGACGACTTAAATAACCAAATTGAAATCAATATACAAAAAATGAAATATATGAGTTTGAAGATTCAATAGAGTCAAGCAATTAAAAAGTCTAGGCGGCGCAGAAGATAACTCGTATGTATGTATAAGTAGCCACTGAACCTAGGCCCAAAGCGTCCTTTGTACCTCTTCTTCTTCCTGGAGATGATTAATTTTTCTGCTACCTCAACCCCTCGACGATTCTGAAAATGTTGCCCATCAGACATCTCTGCGATTGGCTCAGGTATAGCAATTTCTTCCTGAACGTATATACTCTCAAAGAGATGAGAATAGGGCATCCAAAAGAACGTGCTCGTTTCTTCCTCTCATTCGCACCATCTGCAGATAGTAATCTCGTTATCCGTTATGACGTAGAGTTGTTTTCTCAAAGAACAATGTCCAGTTGGTATGCCTGTTTTCTATTATAGTTCACACCTCAACTTTGACATAAATTTTAATGCGGTTTTTACGGTGGGATACTCCAAAATTTCCGTCGTTAACCTACAGCTTACTTTCCATCCCATAGCATTCTAGACCGTGGTTTTTGATCATTTGTGCTCTTGTTCATCAAAATGGCTCCAAGATTTTCTGTCTGGTTACCCTTTCAGCTTTTTTGTCCGCTTCATGTTCTCCTTGCACTGTCCATCTCCCCTCACCCAACTCTATATGTATATCCCTACCCTTGAGAAAATTGTGATGGTTTGAAAGTTCCGTGGTTTCAAAATAGTAAAAATAATGAGTACGATCTTTTCTCAAGCGGATGATGGATGTAGGTATCAAAGGCAGTAGTTCTGATTTTTTCTAATGAATTTTCCGAAATTTGACTTGCTCACTTAACGCAGACCGATACCCAAAAGAAGGAGGCTAGAGAAAAGATAAAACCGAAGTGTATTTACGGAAATTCGAGATCACCCCTTCTTTAAAAAAAATATGAACTTACATCTTTCAAGATCCTCTTTCGCGCAATTGAAGAATTCCTTCAAATCCGCACAATAGCGATACACGAAGCTTTGTTTTGAATGAACAAGTTGAATGAACAATCCTCAAATTTGTGAGGTTAGGGTAGTCGATCAGGTCAGCAAATTAGTAACACACAAAATATAACATTTATATTACCGGATGAAAATGAGTGTAACAATACGTTTCGTGCAAATTGAAGCTAGATCGTTCGGAAACTACTTCAGCTATCAAGAAAATGGTGAAAAAATCTAAACTTCAATACTCTTTATCTCCTGAACCTAACCGAACCTTCTGACATATGTTTATGAGAATTTTTATATTTTTGAATGAGAAATCATCTGAGAAAATTATTGACTCTTTATCGGAAACACTACGTATAATTATCAAAATAAATAAATAAATAATGAACACCTCAAAAGCATTTATCCGTTCCACCAAAGATAACATCTCGGAATCCTATAGATCACGAAAAAAGTTATATAGAATGGTGACTTCATTTTCATGAAATCTGCCACAGCCCCAGTTATTAATCTTATTATGGTGCACTTTGTACATGAAATCACAGAAAAATCTATCGAAGAATACAGTCCATTAAATATTTCACCAATGCGGGGGTTCTAGAAATAATTGGCCGAGAACAAATTACGTAGACGAATTTATAGGATCGAGCACTTTGAAATCACCTCGTAATAGCTGACAAATTGTCTACGTTCTTTCCGATGTGATTCGTTAGAAATATATGTGAAAGTAAAATTGAAAATAGCATTCTTGTGTAATAAAAGAATTTCCCTCGAAACAAGCAACATAATATTGAATAATTGGTTCTATAAGAGATATAAAACTTCATCCCCAAGAAAAATTGGAAAATTCATATAAAAATTGAAAATTTATCGAAAAAGAGTAACATCGTCTAGATTCCCGAAATATTTCATAAAGTCGAACCTCATAACGATTGTAATTGAGCTTCAACAGTCTGCGAAATTTGACGTCGGAAAATTTTATACGTTTCTTCATCACAACGCCCATCCTAATGACAACCACTATAATTTTCATTACTTCGAAAGAATTTTCAGAGCGCTATGTCCCAGACTACCGCCCTAGATTGCCAGTTGAAAATTTCATTGTAGAACGAATAATAAATAAACCGAATGTGGTTTTCTAAAGTTGTCTTTGGATTTCACGTCACGTGTTCTATTATACCGTGGCGCGGAGCTATGCGCGGCCGCCTTTCATCTTTCACATTACAATATTACCCACGAATCCAATTATGTGCACCTTTGTGTATCACCTCTTTCAGTTGGTGAGGCACTATCTTCAATATTGTACACCCTCGTACTTCCAAATACCTTCGCTCCTTCTCTTTTTTTGATACCTGTATAGTTGCCACTATATGGGTGCACTGAATCTAATTTCGGCGAAATTTCTACCGTGAATATAAAGAGATCCCTCACGGACCTATAGAATAGATGAGGGGAATTCATAAAGCTTTACAAAATATTTCAAATTTCCTCAACAGGGAAATAGAAATTGAACATTATGTTCTTAGACATCGATTTAGACCTTCATTGGCTACAGGATGATTGAATAACTGTTGTATTATTATTGTCAGAAAGACTCTAATCAATATTTTTTTGGAATATCCTACCAAAATTCATACAGGGTGGCGTATCAAGAGTTTATTACTCAGATTAATTATCCTGTAAATCAAACATTCCAACACATATTGACTGAACTGCTCCAACTCATCAAGAGAAATATTCACTCATTTTTTATGCATTGTGAAAATCATATAAAAATCAAGTACCTTTGCTCAACTACAAGATAGTACTTGTCTAATAAAGACGCTGTTTCTAAGCACAGTAAAAAATACACTTTATACAGGGATATCCACCGGGACCGTCCGTTAAAAACTTTTTAAGTTCCAATTACAATATCAAGCTGAAATTTTATACGCGGCCATAACTAAGGATTTCCAATTGGAGTGAAATATTTTCGAGGTGATACCATTTCCGGTTATACCGAAAGTGGGTCATCACTTTGTTATTCCAAATGGCAATCTACCTTTTTTATTATACATCTAGAACCGACATTTGAGCAAGGCATAAAATACAAAAGTTGTTGGCACTTATCTGTGAAAACTTTTGACAGATTTAATTATTTTTGTTATAAACTTAATTTTTGAGGTACATTTAAAAAAATTGTAGCTTGTAGATCTTTTGCACTACAGACACAATTTTTGCTTGGTTGGATAGAAGAAGGATCAAGGAATATTTTAAGCAATCTACACATGTTAAATGTTTATTGCGTTATTCTATATGTTTTTTTCAATTTGGCCATTTTCAAACAGCAATAACTCAATTTTTTCAAATTACACGTGCCAATTTTTATATCACCATCAGATGAAGCGTCAAATTTCAGATGGAATTGTATAAGCATGTACTATACCCATCTCTTATATATAATTTGGGAATATATTGAATTTTGATGATTTTGCAAGAAGTAACAGAGAATGCTTTGAAATATTTGAATCAAGTAACTGAACTGGCTACGCTCACCTGACAGCTGCCTAAAATTAATGTACTCGTCACTTCGTTCATTCGAATTTCATATTTCAACAAGAATTGTCGTTATTTAAGATTGAAAATATATAAAAAATACAACATATTTGGAATAAAACCACTGGTTATCGAAACGAAAATATATTCAATCTTTTTTAATTCATTTTAGAATGTCAAAAGTAGTGGGTAGAAATTGCAAGCAATTCAATAACCAATTTCAAATTTACCGTCTATAAGTAAAATGAAATTTCGAAGCATTAAAAACAATTTCCTACAATTCGGATGAATAAAAATTATAGGAACTAAGCGAAAACCAATCATTGAAGATAATTACATTAATACGAATAAATGATAGCAAACATCATAGAAGAAAATAATTTACGATCTGAATAAATGTTTAATATAGGCCCCATTTTGCTCGATACACTTGACAGCTCGTATACGAACATGATGAGTTGCCCTCCTAGTTTCGTCAGGATCTATATTACGAAAAGCATTATGAATGCGCTCTAATAACTTTTCTTTACTTCTCACAGGAATAATATACACTTCACTCTTGATTCTGCCCCATAAATAAAAATCAAGGGGCGTCAGGTCCGGAGAACACGGACGCCATAAATTTGGTCCTTGATTACCCCACTATCTCCTCTCAAAATTCTATCTTTGTCCATTAAGATTTTCCTCATAAATGTGATAAGCCAACAAATCGTTCATTAAAATTTCAAAAACGTTCACGCTGAATTTATTTTGAAAATCAATAACCTCAATGAAATGTGGATTTTCTGTGGCCCAAAAATGTCGATTTCTCCTGTTGGTTATTCCACTTTCATTGAACTTGGCTTCATCAGACCATATAATTTTTTGCAGAATTGTCTACCAACAATTCTTTTTGAAATATCAAATTCGAATGAACGAAGTGACAAGTACTTTAATTTTAGGCACCTGACAAGTAAGCGTAGCCAGTTCAGCTACTTGATTCAAATATTTCAAAGCATTCACTGTTAGTTCTTGCAAAATCATCAAAATTCAATATATTACCAAAATATTTTGGACCTATAAGAGATGGGTATAGTACATGCTGATACAATTCCATCTGAAATTTGTTGTTTACAAAACAACACAATAAACATTTGACATGTGTAGATTGCTTAAAAAATTCCTTGATCCTTCTTCTATCCACCCAAGCAAAAATTGTGTCTGTAGTGCAAAAGATCTAAGAGCTACAATTTCTTTGTTCCTCAAAAATCGAGTTTATGAAAAAAATAATTAAATCTGTCAAAAGTTTTGACAGATAAGTGCCAACAACTTGGGTATTTTATGCCTTTGTCAAATATCGGTTCTAGATGTATAATAAAGAAGGTAGATTGCCATTTGAAATAACAAAGTGATGACCCACTTGCGGTATAACCGGAAATGGTATCACTTCGAGAATATTTCACTCCAATTGGAAATCGCTAGTTATGGCCGCGTATAAAATTTCATCTTGATATTGTTATTGGAACTCAAAAAGTTTTTAACGGACGGTCCTGGTGGATATTCCTGTATAATTAAGTTTGAATTGAATTGAACTGAATGAATGTATATTATTAGTTGGTCTTTCACAAAGGTTAATCACCTTAAACTAAATTAAATTTCATCAACCATTTCGTTTCCTTCATAACATACTCTATTCAAGAATGGATTGCAATTGAAATTATTTCACTTTTCTTTGGATATACCAATCATACTGGAGCTGCTGCGGCATCTTTTTAAGCATCACATACTCCTGTACACGAATTAATCGCAAAATTTCGTGAAACACGATCAGTGTTGAACAAAAAGAGAAATGCTGAAAATCGTGTTACTAATGAAGCTGCAGAAGTTTTACTTGTAATCAATGCCAAATTGAACAAGTGGAAACCATCCGAAATATCAAGTGTTAAGGAGGGGTACAACACAAAATTTGCCGTTTCGAGGAAAAAACCTTTGAAGATTCTCTTTTATAGTATTCGCTCTTCATTATAATTCCTCTTGCGGATTGAAAATGAACAAGACATTACTCGCCCTTTTTGTGAACTAAGTCTTCAATCTCAATTTTTATCAATCTTTAAAAACATTTCAGTTCTTACATCGAATTAGATTTCCCGAAAATGTAAACATTCGTTTGATAATAAAGACCTGACTAAAAGTTTTTGTGTCTGCCATTTTGAAAATTAATAAATTGTCATACAAAGTTTTCAACCCTATTTCGTACCCTTAAATAAGGAATCTTCACGAAGAAGTACTCAGTATCAGTCCCTGAAGTTCAAACTATCTCCGTACCATATTTCATCAAGTTTAGCATTTTAGCCGTGAAAACGTAACAGTTGAGTAACTTTCGCATTCATATTATGGACATTAATATTTCATTACGATGATACGAACATGACCTTCACTTCAGAATTTAATTGAAATTCAACTCTTATTTATAATATTTTCTAGATTAAGATGCAGAAGATACTTTTTATCATGGAACAATGTTTCATAAGATACATCTATACTTACACAGAGTGCGATCTGAAATTGGTATAAATTCAGTAAAACGTTAGGCAATATCTTGATGAATTTTCATAAGACACATCAATTTTTTTGTTTAGTCGGTTTAAGTTGTGATTTCGTTCTTTTTTCCTTTATCCTGATATGTCATGTTACACCTCATTGGAAAGATCCCTTCAAGACTAATGTAATGGATAATTAGTCGTTTTCAACATTATCCAAAAACTTCATTATATAGTTCTCATCAATCGATACTTGAATTACACAAAATATTGAAGTAAAAAAGGTTTCAATGTTTCTTGGCAATAACCGTATCGACAATTAAAACCATTCCTCCATTTCGTAATTTCTTTGGTGATACCTGCTTAATTTTATGAGTTATACGTTTCTCAGTAATCTCAATAAAATTGGGAATATATTAATAATCTCTAATTTCAGATATCCTTGGGAAAAAAGTCTGATTGCGTAAGTTCCTGTGATTTGAACTGCCATTCATTTTCAAGAGAATAATCATAAAGGCATCTGTGCACGGTTAAGGTATAGTGCAGGGGCGCTCCATCTTCTAGAAACCAAACTCCCTTGTCAAGTAGTTTAACTCGTTCAAAAGCGAAGTTGCTAAAGATGGAATTAAATCTCGTAGAAAAAATGAACTCCTTTTTCCATTGAAATTTTTGGACGTCTAACAGGGCGAACAATTATGTCTGCCCATGTGTTAACTCTCTTATAATATTCAGTATGAGTTCCCAAATATCAACAGTTTTGAAGATTAACCTCACTTTCAGGTAAAGGTAGATTCCAAGCCTATTTAAATGGATTGAATTCATCATACATGATGAACGGTAAATGAATCCAAAAATGCACCAAAACGTCCACAAAAATTTCGAATATGTGAACTGAATGTATAAATCAGAATTTTGTCACCTATGAGTAACCCTAAAGTGGGGTTACTTTGCACTCTAAGGGGTTGCTTTTACGCCATTAGCGAAGAAAGATTCAATTAACTATTCTCACCCATCAGACTTAGACAACACAAAATGTTTGTCGTGATTTCAAAGGTTGACTATTACCCTTCCTAAAGAGGACCATCGTTTGAATTTATCCCCACTTACAATCCATGCGCAGGCGCAAAAGTTGTGCACCAAATTCCAGAGGATTTGGCGCTCTGAAAATTTGCCGAGTTAGGAAGAAACTATAAGCGGTTTGAAAGTAAGTTCTTTACCAGTTGTTTTATGTGCACCTCTTGCAGAGGGAATCCATTACAAGTAATTTCATTTTCATTTGGTGACATGACCTAACTAAAAAGTCTAATTGGGGTTTACTTTGCACCGGTGCAAAAAAGGTATTTTTTGGTATTGGAACCGTGTTTATCTTTCTGAAGGAATGGCGAAAACATACAAAAGAAAATTAAGAGCTAGAAAATAAGCAGATTATTCCAGAGAAACATTAGAAGCTTATTTGAGTTAAAGTCGAAGCGGCTCAAAGAAGTGCCGCACAAAATATAAGATTCCAGGCGAACCATTTTCAATAAACTGAAGGGGAAAGAGCCTGGACAGCAGCCCGTATTCACGTGAGAGGAGTAAAATCTTTTCGTCGATTGTATTACTTTTATGGAAAATTTCGGGTTTCTGGTGGATGTCAGAGAATTAAAACACATTATAAAAAACTACCTTAGTCGGAAGGAACGTTTAAATGTTCAAAGATAATTTGCCTGGTTGTGACTGGGTCGAAGGTTTCATACAGAGGCATCGTGAGTTATCCCAGCGATTCACAGAAAACGTAAAACACACTCATGCAGCAGTAGATGAGTCAACATTAAGAAGTTTTTTCGAGAAATTGGCTGAAGATTTGAGAGATATTCCTTCGACCAATATATAGAATTATGATGCGACTAATCTCACTGACGATCCAGGAAAAAAAGCTTTAGTTAAAAGGGGTGCAAATATCCAGAAATAATCCGTAATGCACCTCAATTTCCCTCTTATGTAGTTTATCGAACTTCTAAAATGTGGATAACTTGGACCGAACACGGACCAAAGGGTTGCCCATACAATTCAACCAGCTCACGATGGTTTGATGCTCAGATTTTTACTGAATGGCTTGAAACCCAAATGATTCCAAGACTGCAGAAATTAAAGGGTATGGGATAACCTTTCTTCACATTTGACAGTACCTTCCATTCAATTGTGCAGAGAAAACCAGATAAGTCTCATATACCTACCACCTAATAGTACCCACTTAACACAACCTCTCTATGTGACGTTTTTTCCGAACCCTCAAAATAGCTTAGCAGAAGGTTTTTTTTTAGTGGAAAGATACCGATGAAAGCATACGTAGTACCAATATACAAAAGCAAGAATTTCCACCTCTACTGTCGAAATTGTTGAATATTTTTAAGACAAATATTGCTGAAAATTTGAAAGCAGGGGTGTGGGATCTCTCTACTAGATATGAATAAAGTACTGAAACGCATCCCTATATGTTCCAACAATCAACAGGAAGTTCAAAAAAAATTCATTTTTAGAGGGTCTTGCCAAAAAGAGATCTGTCGAGTCACAAAAAACTCGAGGGAATCGTAGAAAAAAGATGGATATTCCTGCTGGAAAAAGTGTATTTGTATCAAATCCTTCCAGTGAAAATGAAGATATAAAAAATGAAGAGATCGGCAATGATGAGATATTGAAGAAATAGAGAATGCAGAGATCAACAGCAAGGGAACGACAGTCGCATTTGACTTGCAGTGAATAATGCTGCTGTTAAGAAAAGAGAAAAATTGATTTTAGATGATAACTCATCTGGTGATATTGATTTTGATGGGATAGATGCGGAACAACAAAAAGAAAACTAGTTTTAGGAAAGTGTTGAGAGGATTCGTTTTTTAAATGATGATTCCAGATTTGCTGTTACTCGAGAAGTAAGAAGTGCCACATTCGCTTGATCTCAATAGCAAGGTCTGTGTATTTGGACTTTTTCTCCTGGAACTTATTCAGCACGTTGTTATTATTCGGTATGGCGACATCCACCAGCATTGCTGTTCTGGCTCTCTTATCATACACCACTATGTCCGGCCTATTATTCGTCACCATTCTGTCAGTGATAACAGGCCTATCGTAGTATAATCTGATAGAGTCATTTTCCAATACGGACGCCGGTTGATACTTGTAATATGGCTGGAAGTTATTCAGAAGTCCGTACTTGTGTGCAAGTTTCTGATGGATAATGTTGCACACTTGATTATGCCTGTGAAGATAGTCCGTATTAGCCAGTTGTTCGCATCCGGACGTAATATGCTGTATAGTCTCCGATCTTATTTGGCATTTTCTGCACCTATCTGTTTGTAATGTTCCGTCCTTCATAATAAATTTTTTGTAGTTGTTTGTAGCGATCACTTGGTCTTGGATGGCCACAAGGAACCCCTCTGTTTCCGCGAATAATTCTCCTTTCATCAACCATTTGTTGGAGACTTCTTTGTCGATGTGTGGTTGATTAATCTCATGGTGATGTCGTCCATTCAATTCATTTCTTAACCTTTGCTCTTGTTTTTCAGTATCTGATAGGAACGGTAGATTCAGCAGGTCTTCTCTGGTAGCAAGATTTAGAGGTGTATATCCCTTATCAGCCAACGATACCACTCTATGGAGGTCAGAAGTGAGAGCTTTTGCTGAAGAGAATTCTCTGAGATTTTTTATCTGTTCTGTGTGTAAATTGACAACATCTATTAATTCGAGTCCTCCTTCTTTCCGCTTCAAAGTTGTTCGTATCACAGACGATTTTGGATGAGAGTTGTTGTACTTTGTTGGCATCGTTCGGGTCTGCCTTTGAATGTCATCCAGTTCTGTCTAAGTCCATCTGATTATTCCAAATGAGTAATGCAACACTGGAATGGCGAAGGTGTTAATTGCCTTGACTAGATTCCCCGAGTTCAACATCGATTTCAGCACAGACTTCAGACGCTTACTGTATTCTGAACGAATCTTCTCCTTTGATTGTTTTTGGTCTAGTAATCTGGCTTGTTGGTATCCTAGATATTTGTATGTTTCGCCATCCCTTATGCACTGTTTGGCAGTTGTGTTTCACCATCTATGACTTTCCCCCTTTTAATGTTCAGTGTCTTACATTTTTCAATCCCGAATTTCATATGAACATCTGCCGAGAACTCACTGACAGTTTTCAGCAAATCATCCAATTGCTTCTTGTTCGAAGCATATAATTTGATGTCATCCATATACAGCAGGTGGGGGACTGTATAATAATTCCTATCTGTTTTTATCCTAAATCCGTATCCGGTTCTATTGAGCATTGAGGACAATAGGTTCATAGCTAAACAGAACCATAGTGGACTCAAAGAGTCTCTCATGTTGACCTGCAGAGACGTGCGCCAGTGTGTCATTGTTGTCTTCAAGAATTCTACCAGGGCTGGGTGAATTTTGTATATCTGCAATACTTCAACGCAACGATGGATTATTATTATTATTATTATCGTGGACTTATGCACTATCTCAGCTAGTAGCTGGATATAATTTACCTTTCCCAGATTTAGCAATCAAAGGAATAGGCTCGATTACAATATACTTGACATTAAGTTTCATAATGAGTTGAGATTTTGAAATCTATAAACTCAAAAGTATACTAAATATTCAGTGACAAAAATGAAAGTGAAATGACAAAATGAGAATCAATTCTTAAAGATAACTAAAAACTAAAAGCTAAAGAAAATAATCTGAAATAATTATTGGCTGATTTGAAATAAACTAAGCAACTATATTATTAGTGAACCAATTGTCAAAAGAATTCTCAAAGGCATTCACTGATGCAGAACAAACTACACTATCCGTTAGACGGTTCCAAACACTGAAGGTCCTATTCAAAATGTACAAAATGAAAGTATTCAGTGACAAAAATGAAAGTGAAATGACAAAATGAGAATCAATTCTTAAAGATAACTAAAAACTAAAAGCTAAAGAAAATAATCTGAAATAATTAATCGCTGATTTGAAATAAACTAAGCAACTATATTATTAGTGAACCAATTGTCAAAAGAATTCTCAAAGGCATTCACTGATGCAGAACAAACTACACTATCCGTTAGACGGTTCCAAACACTGAAGGTCCTATTCAAAATGAAGTGCTTGCGAGATGTCGTACGGAACCATTCACGTATCAACTTAAACTGATGTCCACGTAAGTTATTCATATTGAGTTCGAAAAGGTCACTTAAGTCACTGTTGAATAGGCCATGCATAATTTTGTAGACGACTATCAGATCTCCTCTTCGTCGCCTATGAACGAAAGTGGGAATCTTCATAATCAACAAGCGCTCCTCATAGCTTGGGCGTACAACACCACACGACATCGTAGTAGCCCTTCTCTGAATGGATTCTAAAAGCTTCACGTCTTTAATTAGCCAAGGATGCCATACTGAACCAGAGAACTCCAAAATTGGGCGGACGTAAGTCTTGTATAGTTATGCAGCAGTAGAGGGATCACATCCATGAAAAGATCTTTGAAGTAAATAAAGAGTACTTTTGGCCTGAACAGTGCATAACATGATGGCTCCAGAATAAATCTACCGATACAATTACTCCAAGATCGTTGTGCATTTCTACACTTTCTATTTGGTGACCATTAATGAAATACACCAAATGAGGTTTATTTTTCCCCAAGTGGAGAACCTTACACTTTTCGGTGTTTAGTGGCAGGAGCCAGTCTTCGCACCAACGATTAATAATATTCAAGTCATTCTGTAGGGTGATGTGATGCAATGTGGGACAATTGAAAAGTTTTGTATCATCAGCATATGAGAAGCAGGCAGATTTCATAGAAGAAGGCAAATCAGAAATGTAGACCAGAAACAGTAGGGGGCCCAGCACTGAGACTTGGGGGACCCCACTTTCTACAGAAACGAGTACAGATCTTTCACCACCAACTTTAACTGAAAACTCTCTTCCTGAAAGAAATCCTTTGATCCACAGTAGCAAATCTCCTCGAATACCATCATGCTGAAGTTTGTGGAGAGGTCTTCTTAGAGGAACACGATCAAAGGCTCTAGAGAAGTCCAAGTAGACTATGTCCACTGGATCACCTCTATCCAGAGACCTCGTCCACTGTGGACTACATTGAAGCCGACACGTCATGGCGGACCTTCCTGGAATGAAGCCATACTGCTCCGTGGGGATATTATTACTCATGAGAAACGGCAGCAGAGTGTTGACAACTAGTCTGATGTGTAATAGTTCTTCTAAAAATTTCGTTTTAGTATATCTAACGAAGCTTATCATAATTACCATCAGCTTTGTTAAGCATTTGGTTGGTAACAAACAAATTCAAGTTGCTGAAGAACCAGCCAAAGTGATTGAGTGGCATAAATACTTCTATTTCCTCAGGCGTAGTAGGTGTAAAAGGTTTTCCTTTTTATGTGGCGTATAGATTTGATTGAAACCTGATTATTTCTACAAGATCCTCTGACCATAACTATCGAAATAGCTGTGTAGCTGTGACATCCACTAAATCTATTATATCATATGGTATACCTCCACCTTCTGTATACTCACTCAGCCCTTTCCTTCTGACGTTTTTCTTCCACTTTGGTTCCGCCACAACCGTTCGATTTGATGATGTTGAAGCGCTCGAAGTAGGTACGTGACCATCTGAAGTGCTGACTAATTCTGGCAAAAGTATGTCTTCATCATCCGAGCCGAATTCGTCTTCAAGCCCTGGCTGTTGTGGAGGTGAGTCGCCAAGCGCCATCACAGTTTGTGGTCCATCATTGTATTCTTCATCGGATTCCACACTAAACACACTTTCACCATCTGAAGGAATGTCTTCTAGAAGAGCGTCCTGAATTTCACGTTCACTCAGTGCACGTGGTATTCTGAAAAAGTAACGTACAACTACATACATAGAACAAATGAATCAAAGCCTACCACAGTCACGGTGGTCAGTAAACTAAACACCTTATTATTTACGTTATCTATGGAAATATATAAACGGCATTTTATATCATAAATCAATTAATTTGATACTAAATAACAGATGAATACTTATATCGTATTGTAATGAACATTCTTACCTTCACTATTGAATTTTAAAATGCTTCGTAGTAAAAACAGCACTGCACTACTTTTACAAATATTTGAATACAAATAACCGTCTCAATTTTGCGGCAAAAAAAAACACTCGGTCAACAATAACATAAATACTGTAATAGTTCAGTAAATCCTCGATAGATGGCGTGGAAATAGAATATAAAAACTAAGAGTATGTGGTTAGAAAACTAACCACTAAACCTGAAAGAGTTGATGGAACGAAAACTATTTTTTGATTTTCCAGCAATAAAGTTATAGAAAATAAAAATTTTCGGTTTTTCGTTGTTCCTATGTCTGTAATGTATTACTATTGATGGAATAACGTGCATTACTGTAACCTATATTCCAATATTATAGCGTTTTAGCGAATTTAGTGAACTGGTGCAAAGTAACCCCACCCTTCATATGACTTTCCTCCACTTTTCATCGAAAAAAAAATTATTCGTAAAATTTTCAAGCATATTTGACTCCAGCAAAAGCTTCTCTGATATCTTCACTATATGTTGAGACAATTCCATTCTTATCATAACCTCAAGTATTTTTTCGCCATTTTCAAAATTAACTTCTAAAAGCGGAGCAAAGTAACCCCACTTTACGGTACTGTGATGACACAATTACGTACCCGAAACAAATATACAGCCGAAATAATGAACTGCAATTAGGGAATCAACCACAAAAGGAGCAAAATTGTTTTTTTGGCCAAAAAAGTGATTATGTTTCGCCAAGACAATGTATCGTCCCACACTTCAGCTATAGTGAGAAATCCTCCTTACCTAACAGATCTAGGCCTCAGGAACTTTTTTCTTTTCCTAATATATGAATTTCAAAATATTTTGCAGCGAAACATGCCGTCTGTTAATTTCACAGGTTAAAGATAGAGAATCGGAATATTCGTTGTACTGTGTAGACTGACAAAGAAAAATAAATGACATTGTATTTCGCCATCATTGGCAAGTAGGATTTGGATAAATCGTACATACATAGATAACATTTTCTAACTTACGTTTACTATAGCATAAATATAGAACCCAAACGTATCAAATTATTCAGTGCATGTAAGCTACTTCATCTCTCCTTGATGCAGCATCAAGTTTTAGAATCGTTTCATTCTGGTGGAAAGGTACTTTTGTTCTGCATAATTAATTGAGCTTTTCCGTACAGGAAGTCAGGTAATTAAAATTTCCTGAAATCTCAGAGTGGAGCTCATGAACGTAAATACATTCGAATTGAGGTTTCCGCAATGAACACTAATAATAAAGAACTGTACTGTGAACTGTTTTGATTCAAGAAAATATTTGTCTCGAATTAACATAGATGAAGTCATTTAATATTCTTTTGACTGTTGAATCGGAATAATTATTTACAAATACCAAGAGTGAGCTACTCATTCATCCTCAGAAAGTGTAGTTGCGTTTACGTTAATACTAGCAATTATTTTTTATTTTAATTCAAGTCAGTCCAATTTATTACGAGTTCTTAAGCTTGTGTATGCCTTTTCCACAAGAGATTTAAAAATAAAATCTATTACAGAGTGGTCAAGTTTCTATAGCGAAAATTTCCTGACCAATAGTGAACCGAAAAATAATGTGAGATTGCTTTATAGACCACATTCGGAAAATGCTGCGTTTCCGAGATATAATTTATAATTTTCACTATTTTCTTCATAATAGCTGGTTTTCGGAATTTTTAGCCGAAAATTGACACTAGAATTATTTTCAGAAATATACTTCTTCAAACAGGTCAAGCCTTCGTAAGACTATACAGAGAGATACGTTTTTCAGTAGTCAGGGTCCCTTGTTTCTACTCCAAGTTCTTTATGGTGCGGTGACGGTTGGCAAAATGAAATCAAATAGATGAAATTATTTCACAAAATTTATTTGATCATTGCATTTTTTCCGTACCTGTCACTGTTTTTGAGGTATTAATTAATGAAAATAATTCGATGGTTTTGCTCATATCGAAAGCATCGAGATATTTTGTAGATAATTGTTACGATTGTTGAGATGTCGATCTCTAATTCCATACAAGGGTCAGCTATGAAAATCTAGAATAGAAATTATGTGAAAGTATACAAGGTGATATTTTTTCCGGGTCATACCCCATTTTTGCTCCTTAAACTCTTAATACACTACTGATGTATTTTGTATTTGGATTTTTTTCGTATCTCTCATTGAATTCGAAATAAAAATCGTCGAATTATCTTTCTCATTTCGTAAAGCGTCATTGACTTCAAAATGCTTAAGTAGTAGGCTCTTTTCTTGTTCCTGTTTTCTCGTATCTGACTTTCAAAAATTTTTACCACAGTAACTGATAAAAATTATTTACCTGTCGGCTTTTCAACTGAAGTTAGTAAATAGATATTTATGTTAAAGAGTTAAAGAGGAAGTATTTTGACTAAAACTAGGTAACAATATTTCATGAAAAACTAGAAACAGAGAAACAGATGATTACCACCAAAGTAATCATTTATATAATCATATATATATATATATATATATATATATATATATATATATATATATATATATATATATATATATATATATATATATATATATATATATATATATGTCATAGTGGTGTTCGGGTTTCACTTCGTGTGTTTTCGCTTCTCGCAACGTTTCGGAAAGTTATCCCTTTCCATTTAACATGTAACTGGTATCTGCTCTGAGTTTGTAGCTGTGTTCTGTCCTGTTCAGCGGTGTTGTCCGAACCACCTCACCTTCCGGTTATTGATTGGTGCATAACTTGTCTCTTTGGTGAAAAGGCTTTCCAAGTCGCTGTGGACTTATCGTTTCCTCTCGTTTGTGAAAGGTGTTTTCTTTTTCTATCTCGATGGATTCTCGGATCAAACGTGTTTAAGGTTTTGAACACTGCATATTTGTTTGGAACCATCGAAGTTGATGTCGTGTCCTCTTCTCCATTTATGTAGAAAGAGAGCCGATAAAACTGATTTTTGTCTTATTGCTCTTTTATGTTCTTCGATCCTCACTTTTATACGTCGGTTGGTCTGGCCAATGTAAATCTTTCCGCAATCTTGGCAGGGGATGATGTATACATCTTGGTTTTCTAATGGTACTTTGTCTTTTGGTTTTCCTAATATTCTACCTATTTTTCCATGAGGTTAAAAGTGGATTTTATGTTGATTTGTTCGAGAATAGCTCCGATTTCATTATCCCTTTGATGTACGGCAGGGTGACTATTTTTTGTTCTGCTACAGTTTTTTGATTTGTTGATTCTATACTTTTCCTAGGATTTGTGGCTTTTGTTATCGTCGAATTAATTGTTTTCATTCTGTATACGTTATTTTTGAGAAAAGTTGTTAGGGTTTTTATTTCTTATTGCCTTGTGTTCTCATCCGTTAGCTTTATTGAGCGTTGCATCAGTATATTAGCTACTGAATTGATTTGACTTGGCTGGTGGTGAGATCTAAAGTATAGATATCTTTTTGTGTGAGTGGCTTTCCAGTATATTGAGAACTGTTGAAATCCACTGTGGGTTTTTCGAATTGGTAAATACAAGTAATGAAGTTGGTTGTTGACTTTCATCTCGTTGGTAAATTTTATATTAGGGTGTAGAGAGTTAAGATAGTTCACGTATTCTTTAAGAACTTCTTCTCCATGGGGCCAGATAATGAAAAGTGTCCACGTGTTGTAACCAGATCTTTGGTTTCAATTGGTGGTTTTCTAAAGCTTTCTCTTCGAAATTTGTCATAAATAAATAAACCGAATAACATTCAAGCCAACAACAAAAATGTTGAAAAAAATTAACACCCTACCCTCAGCTCCTAAATCAAAATTCGTTATAGAGAAAGTAGGCCGAATGACTTATCTTTCGAAAGGTCTTTCAATTCTCTATTCAAAAATAGGATCCTTATGAATATTTATTATCGTACAGACAGTTCAAACACAACGAAGGTTTGAATTTCAATGAAAATTTGATGATATCAAAATTCAAATTGAATGCCCCCATGGCGCAAACGATTCTGGAATTCTCAACATTGTGAAGACTTTCTGGTGTCAAAAATCTGTATTCGGTGACGATTTTTCTCCGCAGCACTTCCTCGTTTTCAGGTTGTTTAGCATGAACTCCCGATTTAAGATGACCCCATAAGAAAAAATCTAGAAGACTCAAATCAGGTAACCTGGCTGACGACTCATCTGTTCATTTTCTGCCAATCCACCGACCTGGGTAATTTGCATTCAAATATTGTAGCACACGAACATTGAAATGTGCAGAAGCCCCATCTTACAGGAAAGGTATCTCATTCTCTGAAAGAGTTTCATCATTTTCCAAAATTTCGGTAAGCCTGATTTATTTATTCTTCGAACAACTTCAAATAAGTGTCTCCATTGAGATTACCTTCCATGAAGAATGGCCTTACAATATGGTTTTCATAGATTCAAGCCGAACATTCAATTTCTGAATTTTTGCAGACTGTTGAAGCTGATGCCCGGACATATGTGATAATTCAGATAGCAGTAGTGTTTTCCATTTGTAGGTGGCCCAAAACTGCCACTTCAATTGCTTCGTTGCGTATAACTCATAGTTAAGAATTTTTTCATCAAATATAAAACAAAATGGTGTCCTACCTGTTTTTCTGAATAGTTTACATTGCCGTTCCTCTGGCAGAACTATTATTTCGATAATTAAATGAAACATTCTGATCCGCTGATCAGTTGAGTAAACCAGTCATTTTGAGAATTTGATTTGGAGCATTGTCAAATTTCCGTTGGACAACAAACTTTTGTTATGTTTGAACTGTTTTCATGACATCAAACGTTCATAAAGATAAAATTTTGGAAAAGGAAATCAAAAGACCTTTCCAAATATATGTCCCTCGATCCACTTTTCCAACAATAAATTTCAACTTAGGGGCTCCTGAGGCTAGGGCGATGATTTCACCGAACATACACAGAAATCGGTCCCCCTCCAATCAAAAATTTAAGCTTTTCTGTCAAAATCAGTTCATATTTTCAATGAAATAAAACTATGGTATTTAGATTTTCACTATATTAACAAAACTATGACCGGTGTCACCACATTGTGGCTTCATCAGATAGATACAAACTAGTGAACAGTGTTATTCCCACTTAATATTACAATAGGTTGGTAGGTACAAATGGTATGTTGGAAAATCTATCGAAGTTGCTTACTTTATGAATTGAAAAGATTGAGTAAAGGAGAATGATTTAGATGTAATTGACTATTGAGTAACCTACCTGAATTCTTTTCCTTGTTAATCTCTAAAATTTTCCATAGATTGAGTTTTGTCTATTATTTTCATTGTGTAAAATTTTGAAATTATCATTAAAGTCATGGTTTTCTTCGAATATTAATGGAACTTCTAGAAATTTCCAAGTTAGATTATTCGAGCACAAACGTAGTTTTAATTATCAAAAATCAGATTTCACAATGAAAATAATAGACAAAAACTCAATCTATGGGAAGTTTAAGAGAATAACAAAGAAAAGAATTCAGGTAGGTTACTTAATAGTCAATTAGATCTTAATCCTTCTCCTTTACTCAATCTTTTCAACTCATAAAGTAAGCAACTCCGATGGGTTTTCCAACATACCCTTGTACTTGTTCCTATTATAATATTAAGTAGGAAACAAGACTAATATATAAGTAATAACTCTGTTCTTTAGTTTGTATCTGATGAAGCCACAGTGTTGTGAAACCGGTCATAGTTTTGTTAATATAGTGAAAATCCAAATACCATAGTTTTATTTCCTTGAAAATATGTTTATCGATTTTCATCAAGTAACGACCTCCTCAATCAAAAAATCAGTTCGTCTCGAGATAGAGGGCGTGGCAAATTTTCGTTGGAACACACTGTATATATGTGTACAGTACATATGTGGATGACCTATTTGACGGTTATGTAAAATGGGTTATATTGTTATCCTGAAAATTGGTGTGATTATTATTTCGCCTTTCATCAAGTTTTCTATATAACATATCAAAAAGTTGTAGTAACTTCTGTTTCTCAAATAGCATACTTTGTATTATTTTCACTTTCACTTAATTTCGAATACTTTTCGAAAGATATTTCTATATCTATCTTCAACGGTTAGCGAGGTAATGACAATTTTCATGTTTATTATAATATTTATTTCCTACCAATCTCATCATTTCTGAAGTCGGAGCTCTGGAGCTTTAAATTTTCCAATCGTATTGATAACATTTTGATCCATGACAAATTGTGCATAATATTATTTACTGAGTGTTGTCAAATTCGAAGAATTCTCACAACTTTAAAATGACTTTTTTCAGATGCAATGCTTCAAAAACTATCTACCTAAATGAAAGTTGATTTAGAGAAGTTTTCAATGATGTTCAACATCAGTATATTCCGAAATTTAGGCCAATTGAGAAGAATTTCATGGATTTTGGATCCAAACTGAGAAACACACGAGACTTACGAAAACCTGTAACGTCGGATGGAGAAAAAGTAATCAATAGCCTACTTCAACGACTTCCTCTAAACTTCCACCCACAAGGCAGATTAGGATCTAGGCATTAAATGTGCTTCGATACAAAGAATCTTTCCGAATTTACCAAAGGTAAAGCACTGCAGCGGGAAGACCAAGGCTGATTGTTGTGTGTGAACATCCTGTGGATTTCTAGACTCGTGAAAGGCATCGTTCGTAACCATATAGCATATAAGGTGATTCATCCCAATTATTAGGACACGCAACTGGAGATTACTTTTTCAGTGTAAAACAAAATTGAAATTCCTTTAATCCTGAATTTTCAAGTATGCATATTGAATTTATACAGATAGAGTTGATAAATTTAATCGACAAAACATAGTTCATTTGCTATATGTTTAGAAAATAATATTATATTTTATTTACACCGTGTAAGTTTTCCGTCTATATCCTCTCGTTATTCATATTCTTCACAATTAGAAGGATTCAGAGATATATAGAGCGAAAGAAAAGAATGAAAACCGAGTTGGCAAGACCTGTGAAGAAAATCGCCCAGAATCCAACTTTGATCCCTCAAATAGAATCGCGAGTCGAAATAAGTTCCGTCGGCAGCTCTCAAAAGTGTCACATGTTGCGAGCAGTTAGGTAGTATTAGGCCCTAATTGTAGCTGAGAATGTTCACTGGTTTCCTGTAGTTTTATAATACTTTGTCACGAATATGGTTGAAAGTTTCTAATTGCATCGGAGTTATTTGTGGATTGGTCGTGCGAAGTTGATCGTGCTAATAAAATACGAAGTGGAAATTTAGAAAGTTTCTTCAGATTCGTCACCTCATTGGCTTGAAATTCATTAGGTTGAAAATGATTTTCACAAAAGAATCGAAATTGTTTTTTTCCTAAATCAGAAAGTCTTGAAGATTACTGAAACGCGATTCTCAAACCAACTAATAATTGGAGATAAAAATATACAGGTTGTTAGTTCAGTAAGTGATCCTGGCTTGTCGGACCATGGTGCAGTTGAGATTAAGATTGAATCTCTGCTTGTGAGCAGGCCTATTACTCTCTCAGGGAAGCAGCAGTTTTTGAATTTATGAGTGAGACAGGCTGGTAATTTGTTGCATCTCCTGATCTCGATGTTTCTGCTAAATTTATTATGTTTATTGATGTGTTCAAAAAGGCAGTCGACATATCCTTCCCAGGAAAAACAAAAAGGGTATCGAGTTTGTTCGATAACTCGCGCTATGGCTGGTTCAATGAAGAACTGAAGAAGAAAAGAGGGAACTTAAATTCTTTCAGCGAACTGAAAAGGAAATATCCCAATAGCTCCAACATTGGGAGAATTATCTCTACCCTGAAAGACTCATACAATACCGACATAAAGGATCCCAAATCTTCAGTATACCTAAGTCACACTACGAAAAGTATTAATAGAACCAAAGCATGCAGGGAAATCCTCAATGTAAATCACAAAAATAAAAGAGGCGCCAACTTGAAGTGAATCCTGATAAGCTCAATCTCTTTTCAGAGATACCATCTAAAATAAAAGATACCATTCCAGCAGCCTATAGGCGGTTCACAGATTATCTTGGAGATATTCATGCGCCTGACATTCCTTCATTCTCTTTCAAACATGTCTCGTATACACAAGTTAGAGAAGTAATACAGAAAATGTCCAATAAGAGTAGTACACACTACTATAATCTGAATAAAGGTCTTTGAAAGAGCTGACTTAGCAATATCGTGTTTCCACTGACTAACTTGTCTAATCTATGCATTGACGAAAGTGTGTTTCCCGATTCACTCAAAATATCAAGAATCAAGAAGGGTCCCATAGATGATATGAATATTTTGTGGGTACTTTTTTGTGAACTAGTTTGGTTTCCGTAAGAGTAAGTCAACTTGTGACGCTATAAATAAGTTAATTGAGTACATAGTTCAGAAAATGGAGAAGAGCTTTGTTGTTGGCAGTTTTTTCTACGATATTCGGAAGGCTTTTGACCTTATGTGTGCAATCATTCTTGCTGAAAAACTGAGGTACTACAAATTCAGTACATCTAGCACTAATCTTATCTATTCGTTCCTAACTAATAGATTGCAATACACTGTAGTGAATGGGGTAGACTCCGAACTCGGTGATGTCGTCAGGGACGTCCCGCAAGGATTGGTGCTGGGACCTTCCTTGTTCATTATTTTCATCAATGATCTAGTCAGAGTGGTGGATGCGGCAGATCTCCTGCTGTTCGCCGACGACACCACCCTGATCGGAGACACACCCTGTGAATATGAGCTACTTTCTCACATGAACGATACACAAACACTTCTATCTGATTGGTTTTGTGCCAATAGGCTTAGTGTCAATATCGACAAGACATCAAAAATGATTTTTACTCAAGAGAGATAAACTTCGTCCGTCCTCCAGAAGTCAAATTTCTTGAGGTAAGGTTCGATCCCAAATTGAGCTGGGAGGTGCACGTCGATGCCTTGGCGACTGAAATATCTGGCAGCATTTTTTTGTTACGAACTCTAGTCAAACTGCTTCCTGGGGATGCCGAGTGGCCTACTTTTCACTTGTGCAGTCGCACATGTGCTATTCTCTGACAAGCTGAGGTCACCCTACACATGCAGACAGAATTTTTGCCCTACAACGCAATGCCATGCGGATAATGGCAAAAAAAATACAGAGATAACGTCAGGGAAATTTTCGTGGCCCTGAAGGTGATGACTTTCCCATCACTTTACATCTTTCGCTGCCTATTGGACGACAAGAAAGGTGAAGACAATACATTCAATAGAGACTTTCACAAGTGCCTGACAAGAAACGGCAATGACATTCGTATGGATGACCTACGTCTGAACTCCAGCAGATTCAGTCAAAATTTTTACAATAAACTTTTCTTGAATAAGTTACCGGAATCTGTTAGATTGCTTCCACTCAATAGATTCAAAAGTTCCCTGAAGAAATTTTTCATGGAAAACGCGTTTTATTCAGTCAATGAATATTTGGACTGTTCCCATATGGCTGCCACCCTCTGGTATCTTTAATATGTATCTTGTGTATATTTTGTTATGTATGTAAACCTACTCGTATGTAACTTTCTTAGTTAGTAGTTTTTAGTTTTTAGTTTTGTTTTTCTTTACAAACCTGACATGTGCAAATACTTGTCACTTGTTTACGCACAAAATAAACTCTACTCTACTTAAGTATGCTCTGTGGTCTTTAATTCTTGCAATAGCTATTCAGATGAATTATTTAATGTTTTTTCTTCAAGTTACAACTATTGTGTGAATATAGTATCGTTTTTAATAACGAATCAACCATGTAGTACAAAAATTGTTGGTTTTAGATAAATCCTGCATTCAAGATTACGTGAGCAATTAATTAACTTGAATTTGGCATGTATCAAAAACCAACAATATACTTTTATCTATAATAGTAGTTCCCATCTGCATGAAATCAAAACGTTCGCGTTGAATCTCTTCGTTCATAGATTACTAACAGTTTCTTTCACGAAAAAACTTTGAAAAAGAAGATAGAATTTCGAAAATATAAGCGTTTTAAAATGAGTACGATAATAACATCATAGACAAATTAATAGCTAAAAAAGAACACAAATTGTTGTTATCCTCGATGTACTCCACCATTCAGGTTCACAAACCATTAAAATTGCATAGTACTAATTGTGTCCTATGAATAAGTTGGAATGAAATCATTTTTCACTATTGGTTAATTACAAAGGTTTTTTTATGTGCGCCTCTCAGGAATAGGCGAACCTGTTACACCACATGAGTAGGCGCCTGGGAAAAATTGAGGTGTATGTTAAGTCGCTTCTTGAAGAGTGCCAAATTGTAGGGTGTTGGGAAGATGTTGGACGGAAGCGAGTTCTACAGCTCACCGTCCCTATAAACGAAGGAATTCTTATAGAGAGAGGTTCGAAGGGTCGTTGAATGTACGGCCATATGATGAGAACTCCTTGCCAGACTAGTGTAGCGGCAAAACATGAGTTTTCCCGGAACAAGATCTTTCAGCTCTTTGGAGCATCTTCCGTTGAAGTATCTGTAAAACAGAGAAAGGTCAGCAACTTGTCTGTTATCTCCTGGTGGTCGATGAGGCGCACAGCCCGTTTTTGCACACTATCCAACATCCGCAACGAATGTTTCGGCGCAGATCCCTATACATGGAAACAATATTCCAAAGCAGGTCGAATCTACGCGTTATATAGAAGGTTGCTTCTCCAGCGGGGACTTTCTAGAAAACGTAGTTGCTGCGTCTTGCTCGAGTTGAAGCTCAACAGATATCCTTTTAAGTCAGAGTTTAAGTAATTGATTTGTTTACATCTCTGACGATGAGATTCTGCAGCTGCAATCCGCCGCAGACTACTGAAAGACGAAACCAGGATACAATCGTCTATAAAACCGAAGATCTTGTTCTCTGTAGATGACAGAAGATTGGTTATCTGCAATAGAAACAAGGTTGGCGAAATAATAGATCCCTGAGGTACTCCTGCTTGCAACAGGAAACAATCAGATGTTATACCGTCGATCACAACTCGTACAGATCTGTTTGAAAGAAAGCTACTTATCCAACCCCGCAATTTTTGGTGAAACTCATATGCAGCAAGTTTACTCAACAAGGCTGCATGCCAAACCGTTTAGAGATATCGAGGGCTATTGCTCTAGATTCCCAATGTTTTTCCATCGTTGATGTTCAAACATGAGTGACGTAGGTACGCAGAATCTCCTGTCGATCTTTGCCTCCGAAAACCATACCAGATCGGCTTTCTCTCTCGGAGATGATGCTATACTTCCGTTTTCTCTAACAAGAGACGAAAACGCAGATATGCAGAAATTGGCACTAATAGTCTTCGCTATAGACCAGAATTGTCAAGTCCCGCTCGCCTGTTGAAGGAGTTCATTAATTACCCCTTCTTTGAAATTGGCCTTTGCCCTTGCAGTTGTCTGGTTGCATACGTTCCGCATTCATACGAAGGTTGTTGTTGTTTCCTCTGTTGGATTCATCTTCCATGACTTGTAAGCTCTGCTCTTAGCTGAAGAGGCTCTTTCGCAGTCTTTGTTGAACTATGGCTTTTGTGGTGTTGTTCTTTTCATGGAATGAGAGATTTGGAGATCCAGCTCTGCATGAATGATTTCTGTAATAGATTCAGTGCACACTTTGATGTCAGTACCGGAAAGGCAAACATCACTGAATGAGAAGGACGAAAATAATTCACGCAGCTCATTCCAATTAGCACGGTTGTAGTGCCAAATGGTTGTTGTTTTAGCGGCAGTACAATGGTTCCAGTAGCAGATATAAGGTTGTGGTCTGAGTTGCCAGGCGGTGCTGAGACCTCAAGTCCAAAATCATCTATATCTGAAATCAAAAAGAGATCCAAGGTGTTCGGGAAGTCGGTTGGGTGATTGCAAAAGTTTCAGCCTGTCTTCCTTCTTTATCTGTTATATTGGTGTGATGGAGCCAGTTGGTGTTGTGAACCTTGAAGTCACCCAGTACAATGATCTCTGCTGCCGGATGATGTGTCTGAATCCAATCCTCCTTATCACCTAGATACTGAAACAGTCTAGGGAAGTGAATATCGTTTGGCGAGCGATATAAACAGAATAAGAACAATGTTTTATCTTGCAAACAGATTTTGAAACACGCAAGGTCGAAGGGGACGTCCTCCATCGTATCTCCTCTCTGGCATGCAACATCCGATCTGGCGAAAACACACCATTAAAACGTAAATACGTTGTGTCGATTTTTTGACTTATTTGGGTTTCGGTTAGGGCCAGCACACACTGAATCCAATCCACCTTATCACCTAAATACTGGAACAGTCTAGGGAAGTGAATGTCGTTTGGTGAGCGATATAGACAGCATAAAAACAGTATTTTATCCTGCAAATAGATTTTAAACCAGGCAAGGTCGAAAGAGTCGTCCTCCATCGTGTCTGGCATGCAACATCTGATCTGGCGAAAACACGGAGGCGCCCTTTAAATCTAAATCTCGTTTGTAACTCATACCCATTAAAACGTTAATACGTTGTGTCGGTTTTTTGACTTATTTGGGTTTCGGTTAGGGTCAGGAGGACTGCTCGACTCACCGGCATCGTGAACCCCTCGAGGCAGTCTCCCCCAGAGATCCGAATGGGAGACTATTTTAACTCCGGATGATTTTGTCCCAGAAGAGCTCATCAGGCTTCTTTGCCAATCCTTCCCTCTCTGGAAATCGGTCCATCCGCCAGATCCCGAAACTTAGTCACACAGGAGTAACAAGAATCGAATATAATTCGACAAATACTTTTAAAGGTAGTAACAATCCTACATTCAGATGAAGAATCTAAAAAATTAGTTTCATTTATGAAATGCTCTGAATTACCAGCTGGTAGTTTATTATGAATTATTGATTCTTTATGCTCCTCTACTCAAATATTGATGGAACCACCAGCTTTTCTTTGGTAAACAGTAGGATAGTCATTATAATATAAAATATATATATATATATATATATATATATATATATATATATATATATATATATATTATAATGACTATCCTACTGTTTATATACAATAGATAGTCATTATATATATATATATATATTCTTTATGCTCCTCTACTATATATATATATATATATATATATATATATATATATATATATATATATATATATATATATATATATATATATATATATATATATATATATATATATATATATATATATATATATATATATATATATATATATATATATATATATATATATATATATATATATATATAATGACTATCCTACTGTTTACCTAAGAAAAGCTGGTGGTTCCATTAATATTTGAGTAGAGGAGCATAAAGAATCAATAATTCATAATAAACTACCAGCTGGTAATTCAGAACATTTCATAAATGAAACTAATTTTTTAGATTCTCCATCTGAATGTAGGATTGTTACTATCTTCAAAAGTATTTGTCGAGTTATATTCGATTTCCTATAGTACTTTCCTGGAGATGAAGATATGTCAACCAATGTGAGCCACATCACATTCGTTCAGCCAAACATCCATATACATTTCAGGTGAACTCTACTTAAATCCACTTGACGTTATAAAAGAATCATTTACGCTATTGATATTTCAGAAATAAATTTCCGTTAATAAGCGCCTGTTTAGTATTATATGAAAAATTCAAATGACTTTATTGGAGGATCGCGAATATTACTACGTTGAAAATATCCTTGTTTAAGATGGAGACGTTCGTTCAACGTTATAGCTATTTCGAGCTTTCGCTCATCATTAGACAAGTAGAAGTTTGAAACTAAAATGCAAAATTAGCAACTTTCTTTTATAAAGGTACAGATAAAAGTGTTAACAGAACAAGTAAAATACATATTAGATGTTAACATTCGGTACTAATCTATAATTGTAAATTACTTAACTCAACTTGGTTTAATCTAAAATTTAATTTGATTGTTGATTCCTTTTTCCAGTTCAAATTGAATTTTTCGATCTATATTATCAACAAAGTTTAGGAAAATGTCTAACTGTCTTGAAGTACAATTAAAACACGCAGAAATATCGTCAACATATTGATACCAAAATATAATATGAGACGCTATAGGTGATTGAAAACTTATATTTTCTATGTTGTTCTTGAAAATTTCTGCTAGAAGTGGACTAGGGGGTAAATCCAAAGCTAACCCTCCAGTTTACTCAAAAAATATATTGTTAAATTGAAAATAACAATCAAATTAATTTTTTAGATTCAACCATTTTTTGAGTAAACATCCTTCTTACCTTCGATATTTATCGTAAACCTACCTATACAGACACTCGCATTCCTTCTGATTCTCCTCAACCTATTCAACATAAATTAGCTGCCTTCAATTCTATAACTCACAGAGCTTTCACATTACCTCTCTCCATCACAAATCTCAATAAACAAATTCTGTGAGTTAAAACTATTGCAAAAATTAATGGCTATTCTCCCTAAATACACACATCAATATTCCTCATTAACCAATTTCGGCCCAATTTCTAAAAAAATCGCAAAAATCATCCGAATCCCCAATATAAAAGAAAGCCTACACATCCACAACCAAACTATCAAATATATTTTTCGATGCCAATGTTAAAACTCAAATGTTAGATAATTCAGGAAAGTATGAAGTAACATTTGAATTTGGGAGGCTTTTACTTGGTAAAATTCCATTATCAATAATGAAAACAAGTAATGTGTTTTAGGAATTTTACTTAATAATTGTGATTTGTTACGAATCACAATTATTAAGTAAAATTCCTAAAACGCATTACTTGTTTTTATCATTGAAGTATGAACTAACTTTCCCAGTTGTAACGCAATTTATTTTCATTACCAAGCACAAAAAGGTATGAAACTCAATTATCTTGAATCCTTACAAATATTCAATGCCAAACACAATACAGACAAAAATCAAATATTACTTAACAACCTAACTAATTTATGTAATTCGCTGACATTTGGGATATTCAAGTACCTATTTCTCTGTAATTTTATATAAGAAAATTGCTAATTTTGTGTTTTAGTTTTAAACTCATACCTGCCTGATGATGAACGAAAGCTCGAAATATCTATGACATTGAATAAACTTTTCCATCTTTAACAGTGATATGTTTTACGCAGTAATATTCGCAATTCTCATAATGTCAATTATGTATCACATAGTAACGGCTGAATCTATTTCAGTTTTGTCGTCATAGAAGTTTGCAAAGCAAAAATATATGTAACTTCAAAAAAACCATCTCGATCCAACCCTGAACATATCACATAATAATTGCATGTCAAAATAAGTCACCTCACTATTCATTGTTCCAATTTCATTCTCTCATATACACTTTCTACAACTTAAATCACCATTGTAACATCCACAATGGCCCAGTGCAAAAAAAACCATTTCAAAAACGAAATTATGAATAACAAAAATGTAATTAAAGTGGCTGTTCGAGCTCAGTGCCTCGTTCAAGCTTAAAGCTTAATCAAATGAAAATGAGCACGGCTGCCAGCGACGATTTTTCACCGGAAAATATGGTTTTAATGTGTTTATGGAGTTGTCAACGGACAATGTTTTACAAATTGGCTATCTCGCTACAAGCATTAAACGCATTCCGTCGGTCTGAACTATTATTTGAACAAGAAACAGTAATCGAGCATGATTTTATGAAATATTATTTCTCCATCCTCTAGTATGGTTCAGTAAACATCACATTATGGAAATCACATATTTTTCATTTCCTCGGTCATTGCTACTGCTAAGAAATCTAGTGCTATCCTAGATTGTTTTTTTTGTTGAAGACTATGAATCTTTTTAATTTATTTGAAATAACTTTCTGAAATTATGAATAGTGAAATGATTATTTTCTTTTTTCAAGTCTGTTTAACTTAATTTTACAATTACAATTATATGATATGTTTATTTCTTTACCTATAGAGGGTGTTTGATCGGGTACTGTGTTGATAGAGATGAGAAAAACTAAACTGATGTCCTATTATCAATGTTTTAAAACGTATTTTAGTATGTATTAGTAAATCAGGGTTCTCGATTTTTTTTGATGAAAATTCATTGGTGAATACAAATCGTAGCTATCTTCTTTTGTTTTCGAGTTATTTTGGATTATACGATTTTCCGGGATTTCGGCATATGCCAATATTTTGGTTTGTGGAAATTATTTCAACATTGATCTGTGGTACATCTAGCATACTGGTTAAACGTATTAGCAGTAGTAACACAGAACATCCCAAATATTTTCAATTCTATGCTCACAACAATAAAGGTCACTTTTTATAAGAAGAAACGAATGTTATTTATTACTCAGGAGCAGAAAAATATCTGAAATAATAAGTAATAGAATAAAAAATGAAAACTATATTACATAATTAAGTGTTTTCATTATTCTGGATCCAATAACTCCCAGAAATACTTCTGCATGCGTTTTTGATCTGAATATTGGCATTGGAGCTGAACTAAACGTGTTTCAAAGTTTATTTTCCACTCTTTTTTATCATTATGAGTTTGTTTATTTGACCAATTCCTGATATGGCTTCAAAGAAAAAAAATCTAAGGAGGTTGATTCTGATGAACGAGGACGCCTCACTGATCATCTCGTTGTCATCAAGTTATCTTTGAAAAACTGTCATAAGAATTGGGCATATTACTACGTTACCTATTTTATCTTTCGTTTATCATCAGACAAATATAAATTTAAAACTAAAATACAAAGTTAGCTATTTTCTTATATATAAAGGTACAGATAAATGGGTTAACAGAACAGGCAGTACACATATTAGAGATCAACATTGGGTACTATTACATAATTGAGAACTACTTGAAAATCCCAAACATTGGGGACTGACATAGATCAGTCAGGTCGTTAAATAATA
This sequence comes from Cryptolaemus montrouzieri, assembly GCA_013387265.2. Lineage (NCBI taxonomy): Eukaryota > Metazoa > Arthropoda > Insecta > Coleoptera > Coccinellidae > Cryptolaemus > Cryptolaemus montrouzieri. The sequence goes on along the minus strand of JABFTP020000001.1, from coordinate 50,969,404 downwards.
TTTGATTATTTTCTGTATTGTGCTCAAGTACTCAATAAAAAACTCACAAATGAACTGCAAAATATCTCTCTCTGTTCCTCGAAAGTTCTTGTTGATATCTCTTGACGTAGATGACATGTATTCAAATATACCTAGTTCTGAATGCCTAACTCGAATCCCCAAAATTTTCGACAATGCTTTAGTCAACCCGCTCGTTCATAGTGATTTTCAACTTTTATTAAACTTAGGGCTCAATCAGAATTATTTTTAATTTAACAATATAATTTTCGAGCGAACCATAGGCCTGGTTATGGACTCACCCCTTAGTCCACTCCTAGCAGAAATTTTCATCAATAACATAGAAGATATAATTTTTCAATTACCTATAGCGTCTCATATAATATTTTGGTATCGATATGTTGACGATATTTTCGCGTGTTTTAATTGTACTACAAGACAATTAGACATGTCCCTAAACTTTGTTAATAATATTAATCGAAAAATTAAATTTGAACTTGATATTGGTGAACTGATCTGCGAGGTGCAGAAGTTGCAGGAGTCTGCGACCTTCTGTTCGGATAAGGTTTCAAATTTCGGGAGCAAACTGTCCACGCTGGATGAATACTGCAAGTCTACTGATCTATAAAAAAAAAGAAATTGACAAACTGAAGTCTGATATTTCTTCGATGAGCAAAAGGTTGGAAAACCTGGAGAACTATAATAGAGCCAACTATGTGGAAATTCAGGATATACCGGAGAAGCAGGTAGAGAATCTGTTAGACATTGTTTCCAAAGTGGGAGGGTTTCTGAACTACCCTGGTTACTGATGAGATGGTCGACTCAGTTTTCAAAGTTCTATCTCGCAATGCTGACAAGCCGAAGAATATCGTTTTGAGGTTCATCTCAAGGATGAATCGTGATCGTTTTCTGTACTCTGCAAATATGGCTCGCAAGTCAAATGAGAACAGCCTCAAAACTCCTATTCAAAAATGCTCGTGATGCAGCTGAAATTAAGCGGTTTAAGTTTGTCTGGGTACAGAACGGCAACGTTCTCCTGAAGAAGTATGAAAACTCAAAAATCGTTCCGATTGCGTGGGAGGATGACCTCAGGGAACTGCAATAGTTTTTCAACGTACAGACGGGTTTTTGAAGATAAAAATTGTCTTTTTATTCTCCCAAGAAGGATCAGTGCTCGCTTTGCCTATCATATCTAGAAGACAACGAAACCAAGAAAGAAACATTGAAGAACCGCTTCGATAAACATACTGCTGAAAAGATTAAAGTCCGCCAATTGAAATCCAAATGTAGACAAAAGCCCAAGAAGATCCTTTCATCTTGTGCGGAGTTTTCGATCTACAGCAGGTTATTAACTTGCCAATTTTCAAATTCGTTTTTATAAAACTCGCTTAGCTACATACAGTTTTACCTTTTATAATATAGCAACAAAAGAAAGAAATTTTTTTGTTGTTTCGTTTGGCACGAAGCAATAAGCAAACGTGGATCTTCTGAAATTGCAACCTGCATATCTCATTTTTTAAAGTACTACGCTGAAAAAGTAGTAAAAATTGTTTATACGCAGATGGATGTTATGGGCAGAATAAAAACTCTTTCATTGTTTCAATGTTACTGCACACGCTAAGCAGGTTTCCAACTATAGAGGAAATTTCTTTGCATTTTTTCAAGGCAAATCACGGGTAAAGTGAAGGTGATTCAGCCCATACTGCCATAAGTAGAGCTATATCTACCGCTGGGAATATTTTTCTCCCTTTTCCCTTTGCACGGAGAAATCATTCTTTTACTGTCATTCCAATGACATATAAGAGTCATTGTCCAAAACTCTTAGAATTCTAACTATTCGAACCACCAATTCGGGTGGTAATCTTGAGTGGACTGACATAATGAAAATCAGGGTTAAGCAAAAGTCCACACATAATTTATTTTTCAGATTTATTTAGATGAAGAATATGATAATATCAGTGTGAAGCGTTTTGGAGCTTCTGTCTCAGATTTGGTACTCGCCAATTTAAATATCGAATTCCTAAAATAACAAACAAGAAATATCGCGACTTAAAATAGCTTTGTGAAGGAAGCAGTCCAGTAGTCCGCTTACCAGAGTGTCAGCGATTTTTTCTATCCTTGGCCCATAACGATGAAGATTTCTCAGAAGATTAAGAACAACAACAACAAATTTTGATTTAGATTCAATGTAAACATGTATGTTTTTGCTCTTTTTAAAAATTTAATGAATAATTATCATTTCTTGTATTTTTATAATATTTTTAGTTTTGCCGTAAATGTATGTATTTTCATGTTTCTTAATGAATTTTTTGAAAAAATATTGTTTTACAACGTTTCGATTACAACATAAAAAATGTATTACTTAGTTTTACGACGTATCTGCACGAATCGTCAGATCTACTTTATAACTTTTTCAAAGCAAAATTTCCTATGCAATATCTTTTTGTGTAAAAATTATATTTTTATGAAGTTTGAAGGATATAATACGAACATTTCCTAGACATATTTAATATACTCTTTAGCCTGGGCCATTCGGAAGAATCTCAGTTTTTGTTTTTTGGGCCTCCTGCACAATTTGAAAAATAACAGTTACGTCACTTCGTGAGATGAGTGACGATATAATTATTGAGTAAGTAGAGATCAAAATATTTAGGATAATTTACTATACAACATTTTCACTAGCAAGTCATCTTCACAATTTAATTCGTCTTTGAGTACCTATTCTGAACAACTTTTGGTTATCCAAAAATAATAATCGAGTCTTGTGACTCGATGGAAATTTTGAATAGAATTTGTTGGTCTGTATAATTTGAACATGATCAAAAGTACATAACACTTTTTCAAATAGAGATATATGTAAAATATTGTTGTTGTAACTTCCATTCCATTAGGAGGAACTTTTATAATATTTGTATTTTACTAATTCAAACGAGGAAGATTTGTCTTTAACCTTCAATAATAGAAAGATTGTTTGAAGAATCCGTGCAAAATGAAAACTACTCCTTTGGGATGAACCTTTTATGTTTCAACAAGAACAAATATGCAAAACATTATGCACCGGTTCTTTCGAATTTTCATTTTCCAGATAGTTACACTTTAATATGTCATTGAGTGTTGTTTATCAGAACTCCAGAGGCCTTCGAACAAAGCTACATACTTTTAAAACTAATGTTACAGTTAACCAACCTGATATTTTGTGTATCACAGAGTCTTGGCTCAATATCTCTGTTCCTGATGACGCAGTTCTGGATGTTAGTGATTACTGATTTTTTAGACGTGACCGAGAGTCTACTGCGAGTGTTAGAGCTGACAGAGAGAGTGCACTCATTGCGGTTCGTAAGTAGTTCAAACCTTGTCATCTACCAAATCTTCAAAGTGACGCCGAAGATGTATAGATATCCATACAAGTGAATAATTATAAAGTGTTTGTGTACTGTGTATACCTCATCCGGATGACAGTGTTACGTATGCAGCGTTCTGCTTCAAACTTATGTCAATTGAGCTACCAGAGGACAACGTTGCATTGCTTTGTGCCGATTTTAATTGCTCCATCACATCTTGGAAAAGTTTGAGCGATGAATCTTGCTGGCTTGAACCCTTGAATGTGGAAAATAAGTACTCTTGTTTATTGGACACTTGCTCGTTCCTGAATCTCAAACAATTTAATCATATCACTATCGAGGATGACAGAATATTGGACTTGATAATGTGTAATAAAATTAAAATCTCACACATTGCAAAGTGTCAACATCCACCAGTAAGATTGAAAACATCCTTGTATCGAGTTTTTATTTGATCTGCCCCTCTTCCGAGGGTTACATAGCGCACGGGACTCATATACGCTAAGTTTCAAGAGAGCTGATTATAATTCTATAAAAAGAGAAATGGCTTTTGTGCTGTTGTTCTTTTCATGGTATGAGGGATGTAGAGATCTATTCCATGCATGAATGATTTCTGTAACAGATTCAGTGCATATAATGATGTTAGGATCTGAAAGGCAAACATCCTAAACAAGCACGAAAAGGAAGCATCAATTAGCATGGTTATAGTGCCAAATGCGTCTGAGTGGTTTAGGTTCTTGGTTTAGCGGCAGCACAATGGTTCCAGTAGCCGATATAAGGTTGTGGTCTGAGTTGCCTAACGGTTCTGAGACCTCCACTCCAAAATCATCTGAATCTGAAATGAAAAAAAGATCCAAGGTATTCAGGAAGTCGGTTGGGTGATAAGGTATTATTTTCGGTTCGTCGACTAGCTGCGTTAGATAATGGCTGAATGAGGAAGTTTTACCCTGTCTTCCTGCTTCAACTGTTCTATTGGAGTGGCGGAGCCAGTTGGTGTGTTGAACGTTGAAGTCTCTCAGTACAATGACCTCAGCTGCCGGATGATTTGTCTGAATCCAATCCACCTTATCACCTAGATACTGAAACAGTCTAGGGAAGTGGATATCGTTTGGCGAGCGTTATAGACAGAATAAGAACAATATTTTATCTTGCAAACAGATTTTGAAACACGCAATATCGAAAGGCACATCCTCCATCGTATCTTCTCTCTGGTATGCAACATCCGATCTGGCGAAAACACACCATTAAAAACGTAAATACGTTGTGTCGGTTGTTTGACTTATTTGGGTTTCGGTTAGGGCCAGCGCATGGGATTGTGCGTTTCACAGATGCTGGTAGACTGTATCGACATTCACGTTGTTGTGCCGGAGTCCTCTGATATTGCAGAACTCTATCAGTTTGCTGTGAATTCGCCGGAAGAGTGCTCGACTAACCGGCGTCATGAACCCCTCGAGGCAGGGATTACAAACCTGTGGATTTGGTATCAATGTGAACTGTATATTTTCAAGGAAAAGGAGAATGTGTTCATTATAAAAAATTGTTTTCGTAACCTAACTACGAATTTACTGTCTTTGGATTTACTGCTTCTCTTAAAATTTCTCGATTGTTAATACAAATCTTGCTCCTCGGCATAACAATAAATTTCTCACTTTCAATTTTATCCGGAAATAATGCTCGAATATGTCAAGTTATAATCCAAAGGGAAAAATACGTTCTGGACAAGAATAAGAGATTTCTGAATCATAGTTTATCTCACATTTCAAATTCAAGCGCAATTCCTATTTATAACTGAAATAATCCGTTATTAGAATTTGTAAACTGACCTCTTTTTGTCTGGTTTCTAATTTAATGACAATTCCATTTCACCTACTTCTTCCGGCGCATTGAATTTCGAATATGCGGTGGATGTAACCGCAATATTCGATTTTCTCTCGCGTTTATTTCATACAAATAAAATAACATCTTTTCGACAGAGCACAAGAAACTTAATAATGCATTCCTTTCCGAGAGAATTCAATCTACACTGCTAAGATTTGTTGAACAAATGGGATGATCACAACCATTCTCAATGATGAATTAACTTTCCGAGAGCTGAAATATAAGGAATACGTAACAGCTTCAGCAAAAACCATATAAAAATTATATAGCTCTTCATTCGCGGGGTATATGTTCCGTACATATGCCCGAATATGGAATGGTAATTTATATGGGATTGTAGAAGATACTTTTCTAGGTGACATAATAAAAACTAAAAATGTATAAAAAATCAATTTAGTTAAAGTTTTCTACCTCTTTGATCAATTATTAACATCAGGCTTATGAAATGGTTTGAAGAATAATGTAGTTTTTTTATACTTGGCAGTTGTCAAAAGCTCCTTTGATTCAGCTGTGGCGTTAGCAATTTGCCTCTTAAGAATATGATTTTGTTCCATAGACGAATTAGTTTTCATTAAGGAATCACAAAGCTAATTTGCCTTCCTTGTGGATTCACTAGGATTTTTCAAATTGAATGTATGGGAAATTCACAGAATATCATTCCAATGGAACAACAGGGCGTTTACAGCATTCCATGCAAAGAATGCGACAAAGTTTATATTTGACGAACAAATCGCCGGATATCCGTCAAAATAAAAGAACATCAAAATGCTATCAGAAATACTATTACTTCGGCTATTTATCAACATATTAATTCGACAAAACACGGAATCGACTTCACCGCATCCAAAACGGTTGCTAAGAAAATTCACAATAGCGATTAATTAGAGAGGCAATAGAAATACAGAAAACAAACAATTTTAACGAACGAGATAACACATTCAAGATAGAAGTTTTCTCGAAAATGACTCTCGAACAGAAGAAACAAAATAAAACGCGAAACCATTTCACCGATACGCCACAGACGAACACACCCACTTCATACTGCAACCATAACACACCACAAATGGGCGGAGCCACAATTCGAGCATTATACAACCTGAGACCGTATACAAATAGACAAGTCAGTGCATAAAAAACTCAGTGTGATCTCGAACGCACTCGTAAGCTTGAAGTGCTAGGTATCTGGTACTAGCTTGCTTGTAGTGTATCAGTTCATACCGCTTGATAATGGCAGAAGGGGCACGACCGAAACGTTACAATAAAGCAACTGGTACTTCTAAGAATGAAACACAGAAAGGACGGCCTGAAAACCTGAAAAACAAACTGATTATATATATTTATATTTGCGATCTGTAAAGCATCAGTGGTTTAATGACACAATCTCAATAGCATCAGAACATACTAGCAGTGTAACTCTATCCATTACTGCCATAAATCCATGGGCAGACTTTCCGCTTTTGGAAATGAATGTTTTGTTTGACATTCCTTTCAAAACAGTGCAGCTGCGTCTGCATTAAATACTTGCTCAAATTTGTATCCTTTATCAGCTACTAGGTTTGGATAAGTGTCTGCATGTGCAGCTTCTTCAACGATTTTAATACTATGCAATACTAATGCAATCATTAAATTTATTGAACCTTCTGATGCTTGAAATCCTCCACAATTACCACAAATACCACCAGGTTCTTTGAAATGTGTGTAAAAGGCGATTTGTTTCATAGTTGAACCACTCAAGGGCACTGTTTTTTGGATGCGGTCTTCGATCTATAATCACAACGCCATTTTCATTTTTCTATTGCTGGATCTCGAACAATTTCCGCTGATATTGAGGTTGAAGCAACAGGCGACCTTATTTTATCTTCAGGTTTTTTTATCGGTCAGAGTTGATTTTTTGACTTTGAATGAGCGTCATTTGGATGCAAAGGGCTCTCCTAGGCGTAAATGATCAAGCATTTCTATTTTCACTCTAAGCTATTCAAAAAAGTGCCTCAGGAAGGTGAATATCTTTTTACATAGCTTAATTAGTATTCGAGATATGGTCATTTGCTCGATTGCCAGATAATCGAAAGTTCTAGAAAAACTCGAAAACGAAAAATGATAACTGAAATTGAATTTCAACAACACAAAACCATCGATTTTAGGACACCCTCGATATACGTACACCCTATACAAGGTGTTACATAATAGTATGTCACAACTTGAATCTACGTGCAATTTAAAAAAAAGTTCATATAAACATAGGTCCGCAAAAGCTTCGTTACGAAGCTACAGGGTCTTGAAATTTCCGGAAAAAGTTGGTTTTGTCTTCAAAACTCCTGCAGTTTTTGAAATATTCAGCCCAAATTTTTAATGCAAGTTATTTTTTACAGCCTGCATCATTACTCGTCCTAAATTTCAACTAGAATCTACTAGGTGTCTTCTTTTCGAACTTTCAAGTCATTCATCAGACGAAAAGTGCAATTTTGTTGTCCGATGTTATTATATGCTTTGCAGGCTGATACATTATCTACAACTTATACACATAAATGAATTTTAAGTCTCTAAAATTTTGATTACATTCCTCGAACCACTGTGTTTTCAAACAGATCCTGAATAAATTAACTTAAATCGTCTTCAATGAGGTTTTTGGCTAATCTCATGGAAGCATTTTTTCATTTCATGTGTAACACTTTTGAATTTCCAATCATTTTGTGTTTTACATTCAGAGTAGGTAATTGGAAAATAAAGGTTATTGTCGATTACGTTCCAAACTCCATCACTAATTGAATTTATCAACATGGAACATATGAATCCTGCTATGCATATTATTCATGACTACATGCAAAATTTCGTTTAGGTATTAGTAAAATTGATTCATGTTGGCATTAGTGTTGGTAGATTTGAAGGTACAAATGATGTCGATTTTCATTCGTTCTACACCAGTTTTGATGACAACGTGCACAAATAATTAATTCCCTTTCATTTAATATCAATTACATTAATATATACGAATAGCGGTCTCATGAGTAAATATTGACAGAGAAAAAATACATAAATTAACACTGAACGTCGAAATGTGATTTGGATCTCGAATGTAAATTCGACTAATCGATGATTTGTGTATAAATTCAAATTAAATGCCTGTGAAAATTTTTCGGAAATCGAAGTACAAAAAGGATATATTGTGCAAAAGAATATCTGTTTCGATTCGAAAACCATGACCATACATTGCGTTGCCAACGGCCTTCCTTTCAGTGAGGCCAACGGGAGAAGTCAGCTAGAAGAACCGCAACATTAGAAGAAAAAAATTAGAATCAACAAATAATCAGAAGAAAATTATTTAGTTTGGCAATACAGGGCAAGCGTCTGTTTTAAGGCTGTTTCGTCGAAGCCTAAGAAAAGTACAGGGTGTTCCATTGTCGATTTAGTTTGGCATCTTTGTGAAATACTGAAAATAATGCATTGGCACATATGCCAATGGATTATCTCAATATCTGATCTGAATATTTTCAATTCTTTTGAATTTGGGAGGCTTTTACTTGGTAAAATTCCATTATCAATAATAAAAACAAGTACTGTGTTTTAAGGAATTTTATTTAATAATTGCGATTCGTAACGCGTTTCACTACACCGTAGCTTCTTCAGACGAATGATTATGCAGAAAAATGTAAATGAGAATATAACTATAAATGTTCTTGAGTAATTGAAAAGATTCAATAGAGGTGAAGGGCTTAAATCGACTTGTTCATTGATGAGTCTACCTGAGTGTTTGTATTTATTTATTTCTAAAGTTTCCCAAAGATCTACCTTCCAATATTTATTATCTGTATGCAAAATTTCAAACTGTGGGTCGAAAGAATGATTATTTTCTAAGAGATGATTCGCGTAATTTGAATCTGATTTTTATTTTATTTTTATTTGAAAAACTGCGTTTATGTTCCGATATTCTAATATTAAAATTTCTATGTGTTCTACCAATGTAGAAATTATCACAGTCATTGCAATTCAATCTATAAACACCTGATTTATTGTTTTACCTGGTTTGGTTGTATTATTTTTTATATATTTGCCTAAATTATTATTAGTTTGGAAAGCTATGTTGAAATTATTGCTAATTAAGAATGATTTCAGTTTCTCATTTGTAATGCCAACGTAGGTTAAGGTGTTGAATTTTTGTTTCAATTTATCGACAGGGTAAACTTCATTCAATGCGATTCTACTTTGTTTTTATTTAAAATATTATTTATTAGTTTGGGATTGTAACCATTATTTTTGGCTATTTGTTTAATCAAATTTAGTTCTTTGTTGAAATTTTCTGATGATAGCGGGATGTTAATCAATCTATGAATAAAACTATTGAATGCTGACATTTTATGTTGATATGGATGACGACGAGTTATGTATTATAATATCTGTATGTGACAGCTTATGGTAAATTGCGAAAACATGTTTTCCATTTTCATTCGAAATTGTTACGTCTAAGAAATTTATCGAATTATTGCTTTCTATTTCGGTTGTGAATGCAATTTTTGGATGTAATGAATTTATATGATTTTCGAAAATTTTCAACTGTCTATCTGTTCCTGTGAAGCAAATAATGATATCGTCTACATAGCGATACCAGTATAAACAATATTTACTGAGTGGATGATTATGAATTAATTTCTCTAAGTTATTCATGAAAATTTCTGCTAACAAAGGACTATTTTCAATTCTATGCTCCCAACAATACATTGTTGATTCGCACATAATTGGCTGAAAACTTTCCAATAGAACAATGTTCGTGAATTGTGAAAACTTCGACTTGTCAGAATGTTAGGTCCAGAATAGATATGATTGTGATGTAGCTTCAAAACACTATTCTGTTCGCTGTCTTAATAGGAGGTATCCTTACATGCCTATATTCCAAAGATTGAAACAAAATCTCATAAACACTGGCTTTTTCAAAACACTAAGAGATAATTGTTACTTGAAACAAAAATGCGATACCAAAATCTAAGATAGCTTACATGTAAAGACCGGATTGTATGCAAATTGCATATTCGCATATATTCATCATTTCTGCATTAAAGTCTGATTATTAGCATATCTTGCGTATTCCATTGTATCAAGTACCTACTAAGACAAACATAATGGCACCTCTTGAGGGCAAATTAATGCAATTAATGAATTTTGCTCTACTTATTCTTATTTCTATCGATATCTTAATATCTCTGTTTTCAGTTTTTCCTGGATTATACTACCTAGTTAGGAATTTCCGAGTGTATGAGTGAGCGAGCCTACCTGACGCCAAAGGTAATCCTTTTATTTTTTGCAGGGAGTATTCAGGTCACTTTACACTCCGAAATTCCCATTATAGTAAAAGTAACCGAAAATTCCAATTATATCCTCATATAAAACTCAAGTTCCAAAACCATTTGTTCATAGTTCGTATCAATAAATCTCGTGAGTGTTTCTCTGTAATTTGTATATAAGTTTCGCGTGCTGTGGATTGATTCATTTTAATTATGCCGAAAGTGACGTGTTCTGCTGCTAGTATCCTTTCCTGGATTATACCGTATTCATAATTACACTTTGACAATGAAGCGATATTCTGAACTGCGTGCAGCAAAATTATAATTATTTTTCAATAAATTTTCGATATATTTCAGCGCCGATCCCAAGGAATAGGGTTTTCACCCATTTCGGACTTTTTCTTATTTTAAACCTTATTTTAATACTTTCGAATTATCTATATAATTCAATGTTCAACAATTCAAATAAAGCAAAATATTAGATATCATTCCATAATATTTCACTTCTGCTTTTCGTGAACAAGACAATTCCAAGTAGATTAACATGTTTGGACGGCTCTGCATGTCAGCAAAATGAAGTGAATAGAGTTTGTAGGCATGGGACACCAATCGTTTCGACAACACTTAAAAGCTCTCTCAGAGAATCAAATAGTATGACAGAAGAAATGAGAAACCAATTTCCTATCATGAATGATTTGATAAGTAAAATAGAAACAGTATTTTTGAAAGTTTCACTGAGGATTCAGTTTTATAAACAAAAACTCCCAGGTACGCCACTTTGCATGCGACCTGCAATAAATAGATGGGGAACCTGGTTAAAAGCAGTAATATTTTATGGGGATAATTTTTGAAAAAAGGAGGGATATCCGAAATGAATGACAATTCAGTGTGCTTACTGGATTCTCAAAAACTGTTCAGCATCAAGGAGATTCCCCAACATTTTTGTTTATTGAAATAGTTACTATATCTTATCCCTATAGAGTTAACTAAACATTTTAAAAGTGCCTCAATATCATCAGTGGATGTAGAAAGAAGTTTTTCAGTATAAATAAATGTTTTCAGATAGAAGAACTAATTTTCTTGTTGGAAATATTGAAAATATTTAATGATTATATGGTTTCATCTTTTTAATAATAAAAACAAGTACTGTGTTTTAAGGAATTTTACTTAATAATTGCGATTCGTAACGCGTTTCACTACACCGTAGCTTTTTCAGACGAATGATTATGCAGAAAATGTAAATGAGAATATAACTATAAATGTTCTTGAGTATTTAAAAGCTTATTGGTTGCTTCTTCTTAAGTGGTTATTTATGACAGGTATATCCAATAAAATTAAGGAATAGATTGCTCCCGAAAAGATTCAATAGAGGTGAAGGGCTTAAATCGACTTGTTCATTGATGAGTCTACCTGAGTGTTTGTATTTATTCATTTCTAAAGTTTCCGTTAATGATCTACCTTCAAATATTTATTATTTTTAACGAAAATATGCGAAAATTTCAAACTGTGGGTCGAAAGAATAATTATTTTCTAAAATTCTTTCGACCCACAGTTTATTCAAATGTTGTGTCGTACAGAAATAAAGTATTGTAAAAAGTGAAATTTTTATATTATATATTTTCGTACTTCACGTCCCATTAAATTTTCAATTTAATGAATACTTTGAAATAAACCTTTTAGTCCTATTATGTTATAGAAAAGTATGCAAAATTTTCAATAATAACAAAAAAATTTCACAAAATTCCTCCAATTTTTCAAAACCGATTTCAATTAGAAACACAAACATTAATTATTGTTATTGTATTTTTGTAGTATTATGTTCACATAATGGCTGTTTTTATTGATCTTGCAAAAGCCTTCGATACGGGCGATCACGAACAGCTATTGGGTATACTGGAGTTTATAGGCTTTAAAAGGAGCTTATTCAAGCTTGTGTCAAGTTATCTGCAAAATAGAAAACAATGTGTCGGACTTGGTAATGAAATGAGTGATTTCGAAATAATTAAGTGCTGTGATCTCCCAAGAAACCATTCTGGGACCTTTTTTATCTAATCTCTATCTAAGTGACCTTCATGAATTACAGATGGCAGGCGACATTATAAGCTTTGCAGATGATTCCGCAATTTAGTATACTGATGAAAACTGGTATTCTTTGAGAAATAGAGTAGAGATTAATTAATTTAAAAGAAAATTGTGAAGTATTTTAAAGAAAATTGCTAACCATAAATTTCGAAAAAACGAACTTTTTAACTTTTACATCCTACAATAGAAATTTACCGGAATATACTATGATAGAAATTCAAAATGGTGACAAAATTATGATCAAAAGCTGCCATTCTATCAAATACCTCGGAATATACAGGGATATCCACCGGGACCGTCCGTTAAAAATTCTTTGAGTTCAAATGACAATATCAAGCTGAAATGTTATAAGCGGCCATAACTAGCGATTTCCACTTGAAGGAAATATTTTCGAAGTGATACCATTTCCGGTTATACCGGAAGTGGGTCATCACTCAAATGCCAGTTCTACATGTATAGTAAAAAAGGTAGATTTCATTTGAAATAACAAAGTGGTACTTCTGGTATAACCGGAAATGGTATCACTTCGAAAATATTTCACTTCAATTGGAAATAGCTAGTTATATTTAGTATAAAATTTCAACTCAATGGAATGGAACTCAAAAAGTTTTTAACGGACGGTCCTATATATATATATATATATATATATCCTATATATATATATATATATATATATATATATATATATATATATATATATATATATATATATATATATATAGAATATGACTCTCTGTCAATCACATAGTATCTTCGCGTTTTATTACCAAATGGTTATCAGAAAATAAAAAAATTGTGTAGTGTAAAAGGTGGCGCTGAACGCCAATTGAAAAACAATGAAAATTACAAATGAAACAGAAAATATCAATGTGAAAATAGTAAATCTACTTTTAAAAGGTTGGTAACACTGTACCAGCTGTTCCTGATCCGTATTCATTTTGTGTTGTATAAATTTGTCTAATGCATATGCATTACGAGAAATTCATTTGTCTAAAGTGTATTCGTTACAAACATTTTTTTGGGTAAAATGCATTTGAAATAGCATTTCAGCCTTGCCGGCGTTAGAATGCATTCATGATATCTCTCTCGTTGCTAGAGTAGCACGTTTATATTCAATAATCGGAACAGTTTCATAAGTAGAATCATATTATAGATTTCCAATCGGCTCAGATATGTTTATTTCAGTATTATGAGTAATTGTCACTTAATTACAATGACTCAATTATTAGTTGGATTTTGTTCCGATGCACACAAACCGCAGGAAATAATTTTGACGCAATTATCATAACAATAAAACTGAATTTATAGAGCCAAAAGCCATTATTCGAAATTTACTCGAATTGCTATTATATGAAATTCTGAATCACATTTCACCTGGTTTGATGTTTTACATCCAATTGACCTGATTAATAATTTTATGTTGAACGATAAAGATTACAACATTAAATCGAACTTTTACCTTAGAATTTATATTGCCAATATTATTACTGTAATTAATTTATTTTGGATGATTTGATTCGAGAATTTCATTGAAATTGAATCAATACGTAATCTACTTGGATTAATCTTCAATGTTAATTAAATAATTTATTTATTTATTCGAAAGAAAAAGAAGTAACGAAAAATTTGACGAAGAGGATTATGCCATAATGTCAAATTTTGATTCGAACTTAATAATGAACAAGCTCGGAGAAAATACAGATGTAGAAAAGATAAACATTCAAACCTCACCAAACCTTGAACAATCGCTCCTAAAGTTTAAGCTTAGGAATATAAGAAGAAAAGAGAAAACCATAAGAAATTTGAAAGATAAAGATTCAAGAGAATACGGTGGAAAAACCTGAAAAGAAAGCCTGTCGCTGATACATCAATAGCATCTAGTCTGCAAGTGAGTTGTGAACAAAACGTGTGAACTACAAATCTTCAATTAGTTGTGGAACAGTAGCAATCAGAAAAAAAAAGAGAAAGGCATATGGTGCAAGTAAGGAACATTCTCTCGTACCAACCGGACATAATTAAAAGAAGAATACTTAACGAAACAGGTGTAAGAAGGTAATCAAATAATACATGATCTGTTACACTTTCCTTTTCACGGTACTAGTCCGCAGCTTATATTCATTGTCATTTATGGTTTTGTGTAACTTAAAATACAAGCATGACTAAGATTGATTATTATAATTTTATTTTGAGTTTTAATTTAATAACACATTTATGCGTGAAAAGAATTTAAAATACCTTCCCTGAAACATTTGATCCAAAACTAAAATTCACTAAATATTTGGGATAAAAGTATTGACATTCAAAATAGTTTCACTGACATTATATCAATAATAAAAATGACGTATGAAATGCTGTTCGTTAGGGGTGGAATCGTTTGAGAACGGTTGTACAGATTTTGAATTTTTTTGTTTCGAACTAAAATTGGAAAATATGACTAAGAATTGAAAAATTTCGAAAAAACTGAAAATGGGAATATGGTGCGAACTCCTTAAGAATTCGAAGAATGAAAATGTTTCATTCTCCCTTTGTTCCAAACGCTATCCTCCTACAAAAGTTTTCAGGAGAAAAAAGAAAGATATGCAATATTTTTCATGTTCTTGTTGATGATTTCAAATCCAAAAATAAAACAGTCAAAATATCGAAACAGTTACAGAGAAAAGCCAAAAAATCCTCCCCATCGATATTAGATTAATTTACTGTAATTCCGAACCGCATCTTCGAATAGATGATTGCAGAAATGTTTTTTTATGCTCAGAATCATTGATCTTCTCGGTCTCCTAATTAAACATCATTGTTGTTTTTCTACGAGTATCTCGCTTACTCTAAATTTGCATAGTGGAACGATTGAATTAGTTAGCGGGGTGTTTTGTTGTAATGACCGGAAAAACTTGAGGAAATCCAAACCAAAAAACCGTTCAAGTAAATAGGTTCTGTTTTTCTAATGCTACTGCTGATTGTGGTCCCATAATTGAAACTTTTCGACTAACGACCTTCGATTAGACTTTCTTGAAATAGCCGAAATTAAACTGCATTTTATTCGAACTGAATTTGCACAAATGTGAACATAATTGTATTCAGATTTTTTTCTGTAAGAGAATGCCTATTAATGCTAATATTTGATAAGCCTTTCATAAACTCATGGAAATGGGGATAAAAAGAGAAATTTATTTTATTTTATTCATTTCCTGCCTAGACTTTCGATAAAATTAATTAAAAAATAAAATCAATTGATTTATTGCTATTCTATAGAAGATTTACCTATTAATGTTTAAATTTCATGATCACACACTTTTCATAAGCCCATAGAAATGGCAATAATACGGAAAGAACACTATATTTATTTATTTCCTGGATGGTTAAATTTTTATGAGACTCTAACACCAAATGGATTGACCATTAGATTTATTGAAGTCTGAATTCGGAAACCCAGCCTACCACAGTGAAAAGACATAGAATGAGGGTTTATCAAGAAACCAAGATTCTTGTAGACTTCTTTATTTTGATACTATACATGGTGCAAACTTTGAACTTAATGAATTCAGTGAAATTTTTTATGAAATTTCTCAAGTTATCATTTTTTTTATATCATTTATGTTCTGCATATAATCTCGTTCTGCTTGTGTCGTAAAGGAGGTGGAAGAACCCCCAAAGTTCTTCTCCAAAGGCATGATAATTTATGCTATACCACCTTGGAAAGTCTCTCCAAGACTTCTTATTTTTGACATCAACTCACAACTTTACCTCATGAGTAGATATTTACATTAAATTAAAATTAACGTACAACCGGCTCGTAATGAACCCTATATACATTTTATCGAAAAAATACCGGGAACTAATTATTTAAATAATCTGCTTGAAACAATTGTTAAAGTTTTCGATATTGCTAAGTTGGCACAGCTGTTTTCTATTCTGGCGTGGTGTTTGAACGCGATCTGTCATTTAGTTTGTTTACAGTGCTCCATTTTGTCAGTTCTTACAAGTGTGTTTTGCGATTTTCACAATGGATAAAAAAATCCAACAAATATTGTATTGTAAATAGAATTTCGTGTGCCGAATCGCTGAGAATGTTACAGAAGGCTTACGGTGAATCGACTTTATTAAAAACACGTGCATATGAGTGAAACAGTGTATTCAACAGCGGCCGAGATGTGGTGGAATAATTTCCTCGTCTTGATCGGCTAATAAAATCTTCAACTGAAATAATCATCGATAAAGTGAGAGAAGTGGTAATTGAAAATCGTTATTTAAGTTTGAGAGAGATAGTCAAAGAATTTTCTGTGTTTCAGAAATCAATTCGTTCCATTTTGAATGATTGTTTGGCTATGAAACGCGTTGCCGCTTGACTAGTTCCAACAGACATTCATTAAATGCATTGTAATTGATGATGAGACATGGGTTTATGAGTTTGACGTGCAAACCAGTCAACAAGCTTCGGAATTTTTCAAAAGATCTGAATTTTCTTCGAAAATTGAATCGCATGAAAGTTTGCGGTTGTGGCGTTTTAGAGACAAATTTGTCGAAAAAGACTAAATTTGTGAAGAGACAAGTAATGGATTTCGCAACACGATAATACGCCATAATGCTATCATTGTGAATGAATTTCTGACCAAAAACTCAACAAATACCATCGAACAACCACCGTATTCACCTGATATGGCTCCGGCCGACTTTCTCCTTTTTCCAAAACTCAAATAACCTCTTTGAGATAACCGGTTTGAATCGATATAACACATAAAAGAGAATTCTCGGCTAGAACTGAAGTCGACTCCGGAAAAAGCGTTTGAAAAATGTTCTGACGATTTGTTGACGTAAATGTATTATTTCGGAAGGCTATACAATCAATTTAGATGATACATAAATAGTTTGTGTTAAAACTCTCATAATGGCTGTTTTTATTGATCTTGCAAAAGCCTTCGATACGGGCGATCACGAACAGTTATTGGGTATACTGGAGTTTATTGGCTTTAAAAGGAGCTTATACAATCTTGTGTCAAATTATCTGCAAAATAGAAAACAATGTGTCGGACTTGGTAATGAAATGTGTGATTTCGAAATAGTTAAGTGCTGTGATCTTCAACTGAAATAAACATCGATAAAGTAAAGGCAGTGATAATTGAAAACCGTTATTTAAGTTTGAGAGATAGGCAAAGAACTTTCTGTGTTTCAGGAATCAATTTGTTCTATTTTAAATGATTGTTTGGCCATGAAACGGGTTGCCGCTCGACTAGTTCCAAAAGAGATTCATTAAACGCATTGTAATTGGTGATGAGACATGGGTTTATGAGTTTGACATGCAAACCAGTCAAAGAGCTTCGGAATTTTTCAAAAGATCTGAATTTTCTTCGAAAATCGAATCGCATAAAAGTTTGCGGTTGTGGCGTTTTAGAGACAAATTTGTCGAAAAAGGCTAAATTTGTGAAGAGACGAGTAATGGATTTTGCAACACGATAATACGCCATCTCACAATGTGAATGAATTTCTGACCAAAAACTCAACAAATACCATCGAACAACCACCGTATTCACCTGATATGGCTCCGGCCGACTTTGTATTTTTTCCAAAATTCAAATGACCCCTTCGAGATACCCGGTTTGAATCGATATAACACATAAAAGAGAATTCGCGGCGAGAACTAAAGTCGACTCCGGAAAAGCGTTTGAAAAATGTTCTGACGATTTGTTGACGTAAATGTATTATTTCGGAAGGCTATACAATCAATTTGTATGATACATAGTTTGTGTTAAAACGCTCGATGTCCATAGAAAAAAGTCTAATGTCGAAACATTCGGTAATCTGGGCGGCACTCAATTTGTTCTCTTCTTCCAATCTGCTTGTTTAGACTCATCCTAGCAATATCGAACCTTTTACCATAGTGTAGAGGTTCTTCGTTCTAATAAAATATCTATCATTCAGAAACAAAGTGCTAAAGTTGATAAAGAAGTAAGATTATCATCGTGAAAACTATAACACAACCGCAAATTATGCCTGCCCTCACGTTACCTTTCTTCAGGTATTGAGTATGTTTCCGTATTCTTGTGAGGATTTTCTTCTATCGACAGTTTTGACAATTGAGAGATATCAGGCAAACAAGAGCACATAGAAAATTTTGAATACAGTGGTTCAAATGGGATAACTTCTTGTTGCACCCATAATATTGCTTTTGAGAATTTTCATTTGTTGGATATGACGCCATTAAAAATATTTTTGCCAGATACATAATTTTTTCAATCGATAATGTTTCTCTGTCTAACTTTTACCCAAAAAATTTTCCTTTCAATTTCTTAAATCGTTGAAAAGTTGTGTGCAGCAGTGCGTACTTTGGCAAAGTCAGTTAAGTTGTTATATCCATAGATGTAGTATTTACCTCTATGGTTAAATATTTTATAATTTATGATCAGATTGTTATTGAATACTGCCAGTTACTTTAAGTCCCATAATCACTTGCTCAAATCGATAAGTTGTGTCATAATTATTTGGTTTTTCTTATTCTTCACCGTAAATTAAATAAATTCTGAGGTCAAAAACGCAGCGGCGCTCATGATATCGTTCATGATAAATTCGAATTATTCTGCTACCATTCCCTGCGCCTCTCCGAGAACTAGTAACAAATCCACTTTTTCGCCATATGTTGGCATTATTGTAACTGAAAAATACAATAATTATAACTTTTCAAGTTACACAAGTGATTGTTGTACTTGAACTAAGTGTCACTTTTCACCATGGATACCTAATCATATTATCGTCCATATAAGTATCACTATGGATATACAGTGTAAATGATTTGATGAAAATTCCTCGTTTTTAAGATGTCGAAAAACGTTTTCTTTGAAAATTTCAAACGAAGAAAGTATATTTTGTAAATTTAAGTTATCCCACTATTTAAATTTTCCTCCGTGTTTCTCAGTTTACTAATATAACCTTTACCATCGACTTTGGGGCACCCTACACATTCATCCGGAAAAAGAATCCATTCCATGTGTTATTCTGATCTGAATAATTCATTATATACTCGCAAAATTCCACCGGCTAATCTGAATTATTGTCAAAAATCTACTGCACAAATTGCATTCTGTTAGGAAGCATCTTTGATTCGCGAATAATTTTCGATATCTTATTACCACAAACAGTATCACAAGCAGTTTGTCGGGCAGGAGTGATTGTATTTAAATGAATGATCATTCCACACATGCCTTTCTCCTCGATATTGTGCCACTACACAAATTTGTTTATAGCACACAGACTAATTGGAGGTAATTCTGAATAAGTTTAACTAAATAACTGAACAACCGCACCTTGCTAGGTTAGATTTCAATGTAATGCGACTTAGCTGAATTATTTAGAAAAGGAGTTTATAACTTTCATTACGGGGTAAACGTATTCAAAAATAAAAGGTCACTGAGGGGGTAAATCTACGTGCAATTTTAAGAAAAACAGTTTATTTAAACGTAGGTCCGAAAAAGCTTCGTTACGGAGCTACAGGGTGTTGAAATTTCCGGAACAAATTGTTTTTCTCTTAAAAACTCTTGCAGTTTTTGAGAAATTCAGCCCGAATTTGGAATGCAAGCTATTTTATTCAGCCTCCATCATTACACGTCATAGATTCTAACTGAAATTCACAAGGTGTTTTCTTTTCCGAGGCCATGTCTCCTTTTGCCCTTTCAAACTTTTGTTTCCTTTTTTGCAGTACGTCACTGATCAGCGTACAATAAATTTTCGTCATATTCGTTCAATTTAGATTTTTTTTTGAAATCGAATAATAACCTCTTGTGATACGATAAGAAATACCCCAGGAATATGCGTGATGATATGCCAAGAAGGACAGAGGCCTGTATTCTTGCAGGAGGAGGAAACTTCGAGCAATTTATTTAGTTTTTAATTGTTCTTTTGTTTTTAGTTTGATATTGAATAAGTATAAATTAAGTCTCAGAAGATGACCTATCAAAATAAAAGCAAATTTTGGGCATACCTATCGAGTATTTCTATTATTTTTTTTATTTAGCGAATAACATATAATTCAAATTCAATAATTTTTCACTCGAAAACGGTTGAAAATACAAAAAAATTTTAGGTGTCAAAAAGTTTCTAAATTGAACGAAGATGACGAAAATTGATTGTACACTGATCAGTGGCGTACTGCAAAAAAGTTTGAAAGGGCAAAAGAAGACATGTCTCCTGAAAAGAAAACACCTTGTAGATTCTAGTTAAAATTTAGGACGTGTAATGATGGAAGCTGCAAAAAATAGCTTGCATTCCAAATGTAGCTCCATAATGAAGCTTTTGCGGACCTGTAATTATATGAACTTTTATTCTTAAGATTGCACGTAGATTTAACCCCTTAAGTTGTGACGTACTATTATGTAACACCCTGTATATCAATATGATGATGATGACTGAGTTATGGACCATGATATTAGTCCAATAGCCTAATTTTCAATGATGAATCAAATTCCGTGATTGAGAATTTCGTATCAGCTCTAGTTTAGATAATATGTAACATGGCCCATTTTACAATAAAACAAAACTTCTTTGAAATCGATCTCATTTCATTAAATTCTTAAATTGAAAACAACATTTTTGGAAGATATTTTTGTAGATGTTGTAGTCACTGAGCTGTTATAAATGCTTCAACAATAGTCAATCATCATGTTCCGGTAATACTGATAGCGTTCCAGTTTGTCGGGCAGGAGTGATTGTATTTTAATGAATGATCATTCCAACATGCCTTTCTTCTCGATATTGTGCCACTACACAAATTTGTTTATAGCACACAGGCTAATTGGAGGTAATTCTGAATAAGTTTAACTAAATAACTGACCAACCGCACCTTGCTAGGTTAGGTTTCAATGTAATGCCACTTAGCTGAATTATTTAGAAAAGGAGTTTATAACTTTTACTACAGGGTGAACGTATTCAAAAATAAAAGTTCACTCAGCGATACGATCAAATCAAACGTTACTACGCAACAAAATTAATCACCTATAACGAAGATTTCAAATCCAAAATTTTGCCATACAATATGAACATTATTTCCTAATAATACGCTGCCAAGAAGCGATTTAAAATGATTAATAAGTGAAATTGCAGTTAAATTTAACATTTACGTTTTTTAAAATTTATTAGACAAACCTATAAATATAACATCATGGAAAATGAATAGTTCATTACGTTAATCTTGAAGAAACTTTTCTAACAAAATGAAGCATAATATTTTAAGCCATTTGAAATGAAACCCTTTTCGACATAGCCTACACTCAAAGGCAGATTTCGTTTTCCAGTCTAGGGAATCAGTTTAGCAAAACTATACAGGGTGTAACATAATAGTATGTCACAACTTGAGGGGGTAAATCTACGTGCAATTTTAAGAAAAGAAGTTTATTTAAACGGAGGTCCGAAAAAGCTTCGTTACGGAGCTACAGGGTGTTGAAACTTCCGGAACAAATTGTTTTTCTTTTAAAAACTCTTGCAGTTTTTGAGATATTCAGCCCAAATTTGGAATACAAGCTATTTTTTACAGCCTCCATCATTACACTTCCTGGATTTTAACTGAAATTCACAAGGTGTTTTCTTTTCCGAGGCCATGTCTCCTTTTGCCCTTTCAAACTTTTTTGCAGTACGTCACTGATCAGCGTACAAAAATTTTCGTCATCTTCGTTCAATTTAGAAATTTTTTTGAAATCGAATAATAACCTCTTGTGATACGATAAGAAATACCCCAGGAATATTTCAAAGAGTGCGTGATGATATGTGAAGAAGGACAGAGGCCTGTATTCTTGCAGGTGGAGGACACTTCGAGCAATTTATTTAGTTTTTAATTGTTCTTTTGTTTATAGTTTGATATTGAATAAGTATAAATTGAGTCTAAGAAGATATTGAATAAGTATAAATTGAGTCTAAGAAGATGAGCTATCAAAATAAAAGCAAATTTTGGGCATACCTATCGAGTTTTTCTATTATTATTTTTTTTATTTAGCGAATAACATATAATTCAAATTCAATAATTTTTCACTCGAAAACGGTTGAAAATACAAAAAAATTACAAGTGTCAAAAAAGTTTCTAAATTGAACGAAGATGACGAAAATTGATTGCACGCTGATCAGTGGCGTACTGCAAAAAAGTTTGAAAAGGCAAAAGAAGACATGTCTCCTGAAAAGAAAACACCTTGTAGATTCTAGTTAAAATTTAGGACGTGTAATGATGGAAGCTGCAAAAAATAGCTTGCATTCCAAATGTAGCTCCATAATGAAGCTTTTGCGGACCTGTAATTATATGAACTTTTATTCTTAAGATTGCACGTAGATTTACCCCCTTAAGTTGTGACATACTATTATGTAACACCCTGTATATCAATAATACGATAGATTTCATTCCCACATTTTTTTAAATGTTGTCATTCATTGTATTATTCTTATGTAATTGTGTGTTCTTAGTTTTAAGTACTCTTAAAAATTTTGTTGAATTGTTTTGACGTTTCATGTAATATCTTTGATAACACAACAGCAATTCTGATGACTGAGTTATGGACCATGATATTAGTTCAATAGCCTAATTTTTAATGATAAATCTAATTCCGTGATTAGAAATTTCGTATCAGCTCTACTTTAGAAAATATGTAACATGGCCATTTTACAATAAAACAAAACTTCTTTGAAATCGATCTTATTTTATTAAATTCTTAAATTGAAAAGAACATTTTTGGAAGTTATTTTTGTAGATGTTGTAGTCACTGAGCTGTTCAAAATGCTTCAACAATAGTTAATCATCATGTGTACGTTCCAGTAACATTGATAGCGTTCCTCCATAGTCCGAAGGTCCCTGATCTCTGATTGGGTCGTTTAAATCATCGTGATTGAATAATTTCGGCGATTTCAGTTCATGAAAATTAATTGTACGCTGATCAGTGGCGTACTGCAAAAAAGGTAATAGTTTGATATAGCGTCGATAGTCAAAATTCACTGATAAAGTGTTTACTTACTAATTTTGGGTTCCAGAATCCAAATCTACAAGCAGAGGCAGATTTCGTTTTGCAGTCTAGGGAATCAGTTTAGCAGATCTATACAGGGTGTAACGTGATAGTTTCATCAATGATCAATGAGTTGTGTTATAATTATTTCGTTTTTTCTTATTCTTCACCGTAATTAGAAAAAATCGCGACGGCGCTCATGATATCGTTCATGATAAATTCGAATTATTCTGCTACCATTCCTTGTGCCTCTCCGTGAACTAGTAACAAATCAACTTTTTCGCCATATGTTGGCATTATTGTAACTAAAGAATACAATAATTTTGACTTTTTAAGTTACACAATTGGTCCCAGAATCCAAATCTGAAATCATTTCGCCCCGCTGGGCTATCGTTTAGGAAAAAGCAAAAACCAAAATTTCCTTGAAAGTTCTCTTGTCTCTATCATTCAAACTCTATAATTTCTTCATTAAAATGCCTTGTTACTATTACAATGGATATAATATACACGCATGTACCATTAATCAGTAATTCTAAGTAAATCTAACCAAAATTTCCTTGAAAGTCCTCTTGTCTCTATCATTCAAACTCTATAATTTCTTCATTAAAATGCCTTGTTACCATTACAATGGATATAATATACACACATGTACCATTAATCAGTAATTCTAAGCTCAAACATACATTAATTTCTTATTAAAATGCTTTCGAATTCGAATGTTTATTTTCTAGACAGTTAACCCGCCATATTTACTGTCAAGATATGATTGCCCCTGAATTCTCAATATCAGGCAACAATTTCACACATTTTTAGTCCAAGACCCACGTGACTTGAACCCGTCAATAGTGACGTACTCGTCATCTCCTGTCAAAATAGAGAGGGATATTCAAATGGAAATCTCTTCAAACTAAATCTAACTAACCTAACCGAAACACAAACCTAATTTAAATCTACAATTTTGAATTGAATAGGTTAGAAGGTTAGGTTTTAGGTAAAATTAGGTTAGTTAGGTTAGGTTTGGAAATATTCCCATTTGAATTTCGCTCTCAGTTATGAACGAGAGAGATAGATTCTATCTCTTTCTTGCATCGTTTCGAGAAAACACCTTGTAGATTCTTATTAAAATTTAGGACGTGTAATGATGGAGGCTGTAAAAAAATAGCTTGCATTCCAAATTTGGGCTGAATGTTTCAAAAACTGTAGGAGTTTTGAAGAACCAACCAATTTTTTCCGGAAATTTCAACACCCTGTAGCTCCGTAACGAAGCTTTTGCGGACCTATCTTTATATGAACTCTTTTTCTCAACGTTGCACGTAGATTTACCCCCTCAAGTTGTGACATACTATTATGTAAAACCCTGTATTGACTTTTGCAAATTATTGAACTTTTGTGGACTGTAAAAGAAAAAAGAAATCTCTTTTCAAATAGGATAACATGAAATCCGCATATGTGTAACAAGGTTATTTGATGATTCTCAACTCCTTCCGGATTTACCAGGTATATATATATATATATATATATATATATATATATATATATATATATATATATATATATATATATATATATATATATATATATATATATATATACTTTCAACTAATTTCTTTCCGCAAAATTATTCAACTTCTAATTTTTGAAAACTCTCCTTATAATCATTCAAATATACTAAGGAATTTACAATTTTTTCATTCGGTTCGTTTTTACCTATTTTAAGTTTTGAGTTTTAGTGATACCTATCTTAGAGTTATCTGTATAATATGCCATTGAAAACAAGTTTCACGAATAGGCATTATAATATTAATTATTGAAGTATACATACATACTCATGAGAGATAATTTCGAATTTCCGCTAGACGTGTATCTTGTACGAGTTTTGAATTGCAAATAGCCTCAACATCATACAAGCCATCTGTCGAAAAATTTCACATCTGGTGTACTGTATAACGATTGACATCAGATTCAGTATTCCATGAAAGCTCTATATGAAGTCGGGATATTTTCTATGAGAATGCGCATTATGTGATCATCAAAAACTTTCGAATCGATCGTTTATACAAGGGATGGCTCTTAAGTATTAGGGTTTTCACACCAGCTTTAGGAGATAGCTAGTATCACCTAAGATTTCTACATACATCATGTTCAGGAATTATTTTTGCAACAAGTTACTCCACTCGATGCATTTAAAGATTCTTTTCTGAAAGCATCCATTGCTTCTTATGACAATGATCACGCAGTGCGTTTTTCATTCTCGGAAAGGTTAACAAATGGTTAGGACATCGCTTTGTTGTATGAAAACTTAATTTCCTGCATTCTGTGTGCGAACTTGCTTTGTCTTGTTGAACGATCATTCATTGTCAATCACTCAAATATGAAATAAGAATGGAAAATCACATTATATCCAAGTGAACTGGCCTTTCAAGAAATAAAAGAAATAGTTCGCAATCCAAAAGATGTTTTTCACCAAATTAATATTTACATATCGGTACCATAACACTATATTATTTTCGCTAAGTGGCTGTTCAATACTACTCTTCTTTTTGAACTTAGTGGCTATGTATTATCACTAAGTTCTAAGTGAACTAAAAACCAGTATAAAGATGATATATTGGAAGGTTTATAAGGCAAATTGATAGATTTCTGCAATTTCTGAATGAAGTTCATACCAACATTAAGTTTACAGCAGGAATAGAAATTAATAACTCAACTCAATAAATTTTTAGACCTGACAATAACAAAATCGACTAGCATTTTCATTCATAACATCTACAAAAAGGAACCTTCACAGATTCAACTATCCTCATGGACTCATTCAATCACTTTATTCACAAACCAGCAGCGTATAATTCAATGATCCATAGGGTCTTTTCCATTCCTTTCTCACCGACAGACTTGAAAGTTGAAAAAACTACTATCGAAAGAATTGACTTGAATAACAAAATTCCCCCGGTTTTAATAGGCAAAATTATCTAACCTAAAGAAAAACATCAAATAACACAATTATCATATTCTACGAAAGATACTTCTATGTAAACATACGCTACTTTCAACTACGCGGGTCCTCTCTCCAATAACTTGAGCAACTATTTTCGTAAATTAAAATAACCACCTCTTTCTCAAGTGGTCTCAACTTGAAAATTAGATATGAACTACATAAGTTCTGTCAAGAAAAGTTCCGAGAATTGGCTAGTGACACAAAAAATTTTTATTTTTCATCCAAATTTATTGTATCGCCTTCAAAGAAGGCCCTTTTTGAAATAATTGACATGTGACCAACGAATACTGATGAACAAGTAAATAGTAAAATTAAACGAAATCAAGTCATATTTTCAGACACTACAACCCACCCGCTTATGAACCTCATAGTTAGTTTTGTTCAATCACCATCAGTTTTCATAAAACATCGACTCACTCAATTACGAGAATTTTGCTTACCGACGTGTGTTTCCGAATAAATTAACGAAATAATAGTGAAATTAAAACATTTTTTTCAGATTAGTGTTAAAAATTAGACTAAAATGCCTAGAGTGTGTGTAAACCATCCTGATAACTTCTGTTACCCGTATTTGCGGTCAACTTACTGTTAAAAGTCAACGTCAAAATTTGACACCATTAGTAAAAAACTGCTATTTTTGAATTTTGGAGGCCGTTACTTGATGTAGATCCATGATATAAATGAGATAAAAACACAAGGTTTAACTTTAATCTACACTTTATTTGAAAAAATTCGACGACGTTTCGCTGACACAGCAGCTTTATCAAGAATGACAAACAGAATGAAGAGTATGGTATTATAAACAAATCGTAGAACAAGTTGGATGAATAACAGGAAAATCCACACCGAGCCATTGTACAGTTAGTATGAAAGGTAATAAAACTAATTAAACAAGTTAAATAGGGTGAGTAATTCAAATCTACCTGTTCATTCAAAAGCTTGTCCGAATGTTTGTATCTATTTATTTCTAATGCTTCTAGGAGATCTAATTTTGAACTTTTGATTTTATATGACGAGAAACATTCTGCGGTTCTGCAAGTACAAATATTAAATCCTTTTACTCGTCAAACAAAATCTTGATATAGCTTTCAAAACTTCTAATAACTTAGGTAAACATATTAAAAATAATAAATCTCGTGTTGAAAAATCAAGTAAATCAGGAATCTATAAACTCAATTGCGGTTCTTGTGATAAAATTTATATCGGTAGGACCTATAGGAGTTTTGACATAAGAACATCTGAACATAAACGTAGCTTCGATAAAAATAAATCTGATTCAAATTATTCAAACCACCTAATAAAAGAAATCCATTCATTCAATAAAACTTTGACATATTACATATAAAATCAAAAGTTCAAAATTAGATCTCCTAGAAGCATTAGAAATAAATAGATACAAACATTCGGACAAGCTTTTGAATGAACAGGTAGATTTGAATTACTCACCCCTACTTAACTTGTTTAATTAGTTTTATTACCTTTCATACTAACTGTACAATGGCTCGGTGTGGATTTTCCTGTTATTCATCCAACTTGTTCTACGATTTGTTTATAATACCATACTCTTCATTCTATTTTTCATTCTTGATAAAGCTGCTGTGTCAGCGAAACGTCGTCGAATTTTTTCAAATAAAGTGTAGATTAAAGTTAAACCTTGTGTTTTTATCTCATTTTTAACTGCTATTTTTATTAATTTTTTTTTCCGGCGCAAAATTTGGACAAAACCTGGACTCTTAGTGTTTGCTGTGCACAATGTGTTACTCTTTCAACATCATGAACTAAAGGATCTCGTCATATGCTGTTCACAGTTCCAACGATATGGGCCGAACAGGATCATGTATCAGATTGTTACTTCTGCCAAACTACTATAAAAGATATTATTCAACACTCTAGGCACTCTGTGAACTATCCAAATCTACATTCTGCTTAAACACCTATCCCACACAGTGATGATTTACCTGTTCCTCAGCCTCCAGTAAACATGGATGACAAGACCGAAGAAAATGTATCCGAGAGTTACATTCCGATCCGACTTTTGAGTCAGTACTTCAGAGAACTCAAAACGATCTCAATGACTTGGTACGTGATTTGGATTTCAGTAAAAGACAGACAGAACTGTTGGCGTCCCAGCTTCATGACTGGAATTTACTGGAAAAAAAGACCAGAATATCCATATTCAGAACTCGACATACGCGTTTCTCAAATTTTTTTCTCAAGATGACAATATAGTGTTTTGCAGTGACATTCCCTCAGTGATTACAGAGTTGACGTTTGAACATAAAACATCTGACTGGCGGTTGTTTATAGACTCCTCAAAGGTTAGTTTTAAAACTGTACTATTACATAATGGTAATGAATACCCTTCCGTACCGGTCACTACTGCTACTGAAATGAAAGAATTATATGAAGATATGAAATCACTGCTAGAACATATTAAATATAACCAATAACATGTGGATATTTAAAAGTAATTGCTATTCTGCTAGGTCTACAGCTTGAATATACGAAGTTTTGTTGTTTCCTTTGTGAGTGGGATAGTTGAGACAAAAAAAAACATTATGTCAAAAAGGAGTAGCCTAAGCGAGACGCTCTTATACCAGGTCAACGAAATGTTCTTCACACTCCTTTAATAAATCCTGAAGATGTATTGATACCTCCACTGCATATCAAACTCGGACAAATAAAAACTTTTGTCGAAGTTTTGGATAAAAATGGAGATGGTTTTTGTTACTTGAAACAAAAATTCCCAAAAATCAATGATGCCAAAATGAAAGAAGGAATATTTGTAGGGCTACAAATAATGGACCTACTGGCTCATGAAGAGTTTGAACAAAAACTTAATCCAACCGAAAAATCCGCATGAACATGTTTTCGAAATATTATTCGTAATTTTCTTGGAAACTACAGGGCCGAAAACTATGAAAAGTTAGTCATCAACTTCTTAGCGGCTTACAAGGACATGGGATGCAAAATGTCCCTCAAGATTCACTTTTTACACTCGCATTCGGATTCTTTCCTCAAATTTTGGAAGCCGTTAGCGACGAACACGGTGAGCGGTTCCATCAGGACATCCAACATGGCGAAAAGGTACCAAGGCAAGTGTTTTCCGACATATTAGCTGACTTCTGCTGGACATTCAAATGTACCTGACGCTAAATATTCTCGAGAATCCTGAATAAAAGTAAATATAAGTTATTTTTTCTTCATTTGAAACATTTTTTTACCGTTTTTTCTTAAAAAAAGATTAATTGCTGTTGCAGAAAAGCTGAGGGTGATCGAAATTTCTAAAAATGCAGATTAGTTACATAATAGTTGTAGATACAAGATAACTCATTCAATTTCATTCAACTTTCGTTAAGGTCATTTTTGTCTATCAGTGTAATCCAATCGTCGAAACATTTTTCTAACGCTTTTTCTAGAATCGACTTCAGTTCTCACCGCAAATTCTCTTTTATGTCTTCTATCGATTCGAAACTGGTACCTCGAAGTGCAAATTTAAGTTTTAAAGAAGAAGTTGGTCGCAGACATATTAGGTATTTGTTGAGGTTTTGGTCAGAAATTCATTAACAATGATAGCCAATGAACGCCGTATTACAGTCAGGTAATATTTTTCATTTACCGTCTGCCTTCTGGCAAGAATTCAGAATGCACAACACAGCCATAATCAAAGAACAGTCAACATTACCTCGACTTTGATCAACATTGACGTGGTTTTTTCTGATTCGGTTCAGTTGAAAGACACCATTCCAGAGCTTCTTGATTGTTTTGCTTGCCAAACTCATAAACACATGTCTCATCACTAGTTACAAAGCGTTTTATGAAGATGGGGTCGGAAATGACTCGTTCTAGTATGTCTTCAGCGATTCAATTTCTAAAGAAAATTCAGGACTTTTGGAACTAGTCGTCCGGAAACGCGTTTTATGGACAAACAATCGTTCGAAATGGTACGAAATGATTCGAAAGACACAGAAAGTTCAATGATTATCTCTCTCAAACTTAAATGACGATTTTGAATTGCCATTTTCTTCACTTTATCGATGTTAATTTCAGTTGAAGATGTTGTTCGCCGACCAGAACGAGGCAAATCTTCGACCCCATCTCGGCCGCTATTGATTGCACTTCACCTCTTATATGCACGTGTTTTTGAGAAAGTCGATTCACCGTAAGCCTTCTGCTACATTTTCAGCGATTCGATATACGAAATTCTATTTGCAATACAAAATTTGAGACCAATTTTTGTTCGATTTTTATCCATTGCAAAAATCGCAAAACACACTTGTAAGAACTGACAAAATGGAGCACTGTAAACAAAATAAATGACAGATCGCGATCAAACTCCTCATCAGTTGTGCCAACTTGGCAACAACAAGAATTTTCACAATCGTTATAAGCAGATTTTTTAAATAATCAATTCCCGGTACTTTTTCGACAGAATGTATAAAAAAACATCAAACTTCAAGTTCTGCACAGTGATCCACATGGTAGAAAACTCAATCACTAAATCAGATAATGACAACAAAACTGATCTATGTAAATTCCAAATTTTCGCTGAATTGAATTAATAATTCACTTTCGATAGCTTGTGAACGGCATACCTAATATCTGGTTTCTCCAAAGCCAAATTACGACCTATGCATATAAACTTCATATAATTTTGTACTTAGTTTTCATACTGTCCGATGACCACCGAGATTTCGAAACCAGAGTACCAGTGATCTATTAATTTAATTCATTGGTTGATACTTAAAACATTAGAAAATTCCATTTGTGTATCAATCACGTTCAAATACCATATAGGAACGGGTACGTGTACACGGTATTCCAAATGAACTTATAATGTTGATGCTTCAACAATCAGAATTTAGCCTAAAATCACGATGAAAGAAGCTAAATTAATCAATAAATTTTTATTGATTATTATTCATATCTTAGTTTCCTATTCGCTTTCATCAACACAAAATTATTATTAATTGACTCATGTAATAAAATTGTCATAAACAATTACAAAATAAATAAAATGATGCAAAAACTTGCCTAAAGATATATCTACGCTTTATACCTAATTTGACATCGATGTACCCAAGAATCAAAAAAGGTTTCATATGTGTTTCAAGTGCTATTCTCTTCAGACATATGGACTGTGAATAAACGATACCTACGATGTAAGTTGAAAGAGAAAAGGCACGAAACATTAAAGCGGAGTAACGGACCATTGGCCTTATCTCTACAACATTACACATCTATGTACTCGTATAAGCACCGTCCTGAAGTTTGTCGTATAATAGCGCATCCCCGCACGATAAAAGGCCGACAACTTTGCCGCACTCCAACCTTTCATTTCCTACAATGGACTATCCAATTTTTAATATAGCTGGAAAACTTTCGGAATTACATATTGAACTTTCGAACTCGACTCAACTTCCACCCATCTGTAGTATTTTATAATGAAGAAAAGTTTACAGTTTCTCCTCCTTTTCTGGCTATTTCAGCAAAGCGGGATTCCTGTGAGCTGTGCTGAACTATAGACCAAGAAAACTGAATATTTTTAGGAACACAAATGCGATTAATGCATCCACTTCTAAATTTTCTGCTTCACTTTCATATCCCGCAAACTTATGATGAATATTGAAAAATTCGAATCAGGATGTGAAACGGGAATCTCTTCCACTCATTAGACCAATCGCGGTTACCAAACTTAATCTAGAGTCGGCGAGCTCTGCAATGATCCCTCAAGGTCATCCGAGGTGCAAATTCGAAATTCGAAACAGCCTAGTAGGCGGTGCTTACTACCAGCTAAAAGTTATCAGTAGCGTAGCGTCTCATTCTCATTGTGAACTAAGAACTCGTCAAATTATTTAGTTATGGAAGATCTATTGTGAAAATGGTGTTTGTTAGTAAATGTAAAAAAATCAAAAATCAATTATTATTTAATTAATAACATTTATGGTAAATGAAGCGTGTAATGGTTTAAGCTTGCCATTACACCAAATTATAAATCGTGTGTGTGAATGAATATCTGCAAGTACGCTAAAAAGAATGAAAAAGGAAGGATGTAATAGGTGTTAAACCATTGGACTTTTCAAACCCCCTAAAAAACGGCAAAGTTTTCCTAAAACTGAAATAGAAGTGGGAAGAAATGACTTCATTAGAAATCACATTTACAATTACCTCGAAATTGCAAGCAATTTATTGATTACAGATGGAACAGAAGTCAGGATAAGAGAATAATTTTAGTTGAATCACTGGGTATTAGGACATAACGACTAGATTACTTAAAAAAAATCAGGATGAAAGAGAAAATCGGCCAATTATTTATATTGATGAAACATATAGTATATCAATTCTAATCACACTACTTCTCATCAGTGGTTAGACAATTCTGTTCATATATATAAAAAATTGGAAAAGGTCCTCGGTTGGTTATAACTCACGCTGTCAGTGAGCAGGGATTCGTTCCAGATTCACTTTGAATATTCAAATCTGGGGGAAAATCAGAGGACTATCTTGAGGATATGAAAAATGAAAGTTTCAAAAACAGGATAGAAGAAAAATTAATATCGAAATTACCACCCAATTCTGTGGTTGTAATAGATAACGAATATTGTGTTTTCGAATAAAAAGGTAAAATTCAGCAATGGTTGAATCAAAAAGGTATATTTTCTGAATAACAAGCCACCAATCCAGAATTATATAAAATAATTCAGGAGTTGCTCATAGGCATTCGGTTCTCCACTTACCCCCTATCATCCTGAATTAAACCCAATAAAGAAAACTTTCAAGTTAAAAAAGATAAAAATCTAGCAATTCAAAAATTTACTGATCCGCAAAGTGCAACTGTTGCCAAGTCCGTATATGAAGAAATTGAAAAATTTGAAGGACAAAATTTTGAAAAAGAACATATTGCGGATGATGATAATGTGGATCCTATAATTTTTCATTTAGGTGAAGACAGCTGTAATGATGCAAATTAATTGCAAATTAATCAGTAATAATATATAATGGAACTTTAAATATTTTTAATTACTTTCAATCGCCAAAATTGACAAATCATTGTTACATATTAAGTTTCATGATTGAATGAATTACCTGCTTTTATTGTTTTCAGGAAGTTTCATCTTAAAGATTCAATAATTATTTCCATGCAGGTAACCAGGTCTTAAAATCTATAAACTTTTATTTCCTTAGTAATAAATAACATTGGGACTTTTAATTTAGGTATTGTAAAATTTATAGCATGTATTTGAGCATCAACTAATTAGATAGACCAAATAATTGGAGGAAAAATAAATATATGAAACCTATTTTTCCAACTAATTTTACCGCCGTCTATGATATCTGCCTTTCTACCTAGCAGTTCGGGATATAATAGACCAGTTCAGTTCTTAAATGATGATTTTATATATCTTCTCTATTATTGAAATGTTTTGTTTTGCTTACAAATATAACACGCCCGAAATTCGAGGATTGCTACGAAGCAATCTTGGAATTTTGTTTTCTACATTTCAGAGCTCGCGGACTCTGAAAATTACAACTCTGGTGTCCGTTCACCTGAGAGAACGGAAACCTTATAGTATCACTCTGATTCTCGCCCATATGTAATTATATAGTAGAAATTTAAACCGAATATTCAAATCGACAATCTCTTGGAGGTATGAAGAAAAAAATCCAACGCAATTGAAACATGGATGGCAAGAGAATCTATGGGTTCCAGTTGATCTAGACGCAAGAAATTTAGCAAGAATGAAGCAATGTCATATAGAACAATTACGGAAAGAACTGAAAAGTTCTCATTGTTACATCTTCAATGAACTTATTCGTTTTTCCTGAGGAGCCGGTAAAGATGATCAATTAAGATCGATATCACATACTTTGGTCTGCAAATTTTGAAATATTCAAACTTTGGAGTGTACGCAACCCGAAAATATAGGTGTTTGGGTCGCACTCTTCATCATATTTTAACACTCGCAAGAAACTCAGAAGCTTCTAGCTATTTCCCGTTTACTCAGAATCTTGAAATTCGAAAAACAGCAATATCTAAATTTTTTTTAACGAAATGTAACAATGATGTTCTTATTTTCACTGCATTCACTAACTTATAATGCGTTTTACCACATTTTGGCTTCATCAGATAAGATAATAATATGTTCAGTTTCCACTATGTAAAAATTCAAAACTATTATCAATAGTGTGTTTTTTAGAAGATTATTTACATAGTGAGAATCCGATTTTTTTTGTCGAGACCATGTTTGTACTCTAAAAATTCTACCGATTAAGATTTTATCACAATTTCCAGAAAAGAGTTTGAGAACAGCTGAGAGAATCATGAGATGAGAAGAATGACTGTAAATTCAGACTGGGTTTACCATTATAGATTTAACTTTCAAATATATCTGCCTAAAGAAATGTCCGTTCTGAAAGTGATATATAACTTAATGAGGAGAGGGAACGATTTGATATATTAGACTAGGTTCATTTATATGAATAAATATGTTTAGATATAAAAATTCGTTCTGAATGGGCTTGCTAGTAGATTCTATTTTCGATTGGTTTCGTTAATAGTACGAAAAATCTCATGGATTGCATTTCAATTTTTTACGAACAAGCATATTGTCAATCAAACTAGAATTATAACAATTATTGACTGCTATTTGTTTCATAATATTGAACTCTTTCAAGAAATTATTTCCTGACACATACCTTCTGAGGTTGTGACCACCGACTCGGTATTTCGGGAGTAATTTTAATTATTTGTGAACGCTCTTCGTTCGTTTACTCCACCTTGATGGAAATGTGGATTCTATTGAATATTTTGGTATCGATAGTTCGGAAATCAGACAAAAGGTACGTTCAAAGTTTGAAGTTATTAAGCATGCATAAAAGGACCACTTGGGTAATCTCCATTGCGCTTGCCACTCGCGCCGCGCCATTATCTTTTTTCAAATAGTAGCATGTTACGAAATGTTAATTTTTCAGGAAATAGGCAAAAATGAAAACTCAACTTTTGACGACTTCAATTATGTTTTCAATTCCGGAAAAAGTCTTCATGATTTTTTAAGAAAGAAAATTTGTGTTTTCTGTTGAGGGGAGTCTTTACACTTGTCGACTTGACGATATTGCCAAATCCGAAAAATTAATTAGCATTTCATTTTTGTCTGCAGCTAACCAGCGACGACTCTGATTGGCGAATGAAACTTCGTAGAATTCTACAAGATCTGAATTAAAGAAACCTGTTATCTGCAATGAAGTAGGTGAAATAGTAAATAGAGAATCAACTTGGGAATGAATAATAGACAACCAGATACTGCGTCCTTTCTTTACTGAAAATACTTTTTCGCTTTTGCTGATATTAACAAACCTGTATGTAACTATATTTGTATTTATATTTTGTTTTATGTCTTCTGAGTTCAGTGCCTCTGCAGCCATTCAAGACTAATTTTGCTCCGCCAGTGTTACTCATTCCTGCACATCGAGGTTTATCTGTTTAACAAGGTTTAGAATCCCGTTTAACAGGTCCCTTTCAAGGTTTCTTTGTTCCCTAAAATTTTCAGTGTTTTCCAGGCTAGAGCTTCCTTACGGTGCTTAGTTTTTGTCTGCTTAGTCTAGAGCTTTTTATGCGAACTTCATGCTACGTTTTATGGGTAGAACTTTTGTTTGTCTACACCAGAGGTAAGTACCCACTTAGCAGCGAGTAACTTTTCGATTCAGGTGTTAATTGTGTACTGTACCTTAGAGTTAGTAGCACCGAGAGCTGGTTTCGCGGCAATAAATCTTGTCTTAGCGTCCGAAAGAATGTTTATCCGTCTGTTCTTATAGAGCCTTTAGAGGTTCTCACGAACACAGGTTGTTATGGCATATACTTTTACCTGAAAGATGGACGCCTGCTCCCCCAATGGAATTGTCAGCAAACATTCCGAGTTTCGTGAGTACACTCCTGCTCCAGTTCCCTTTTCCATTTTGAATCCTTTCGTATACCATTTCATTTCTTTACAGTTGTCAGAGCCGAGCCAATTATTCGAGTCTAACACCGTGTTATGCCCCTTGGTCTCTGTAAGTTTTTTAGTCATTATATAGTTCCCCATACTCAGTATTGGGTTTTTGATCAATTCCTTAATTTTGGTGTGCACACTGCGTGTCCAGTTGTCTAGTTTCCAGTTTTATCATCTGCTTGAATGCCGCTTTTCTTCCCACATCCTTAATATAAATATCAAGAGTAGGTAAATTCAGCATAGCATTCAGATTTACGGTTGTTGTTGATATTAAGGAGCCTTTAATGCAGACGCGGACTAATCTTTCAAGTTTATTCAGCTTTACCTTAACTCCCAGTTGTGACCACAATGTAAGACCACAGTCTACAATCATGGGTCTCACCAACGCAGTGTACAGCCAGTGTATATTTTTGTGTATGTTGTCCGCATTTATTGAGGATGGCCCTTACTAGCCTTATTTATGACTTGATTAAGGTAAGTCTTTCATCTAGGATTACTCCGAGATATTCGGTCTCATCAGTGAATGCCACTCTTTTACCGAAGAAGAGTGGATTCTTTATGCTATCGGTCTTTTTCTTAAATGTATACGGTACTAGTTCAACCTTCTCTGGATTTACTGTTGACCCTATTGATCTCACTCATTTCCAGAGCTCTTTGTATGAGGTTAGATATCACGTTGAACTGCTTTTCTCTCACTACCACGACTATGTCATTGGCATAGCCCTAAGAGTAGATGTTCTTGTTGTTTAGAGTACTCAGGAGGTCATCCACTACCAGGTTCCACAGTGTTGGAAAGTGTATTGCTTCCTACGGATATCATTTGTTGATGTGAAATCTCCCTGTCACACAGAACAGTTCGACTGAAGTTTTTTGTTTATGAGCATGTTGTCTGACCACCTGCAAAGGGTGTCGTTGAAACTAAGTCTATCTACTGGTTCAACCATTGCTGTTCTTGTGTTATTAAAACCACCCTCTATGATAAGATCAATTGCCATAGCAATTTCTCGATTCTGCGTAACAGCCTCCAGTTTCTCCAAAAGGTGTTGGAATACTGATTCTTATAATTTTCCAGACTGATAGGCGTGTTGGTTGACGTGTAGAGTTTTTTTTATGAAAATCGTTGCTCTCGCGTACCTATCTATCAGTTTTTCAATAATTTTACAATAAACAAAGTTAGACCGATAGATCCATATGAATTTGCCTGAGCGTAAAAGCTTTCTCCAGGCGTTGTTATGAAGAGATATGTTACATCCGCTTGATTCCACAGATTGGGTTCTCACTGAATTTGGATTGATTTTTTTCTGTTCAGTGGATAAGGCGTAGAGAATGGCCACATCGTAGTTTTGATTCAACTTCTGATTTTGTATACTAAAGATCTACAAAGATAGACCTCCTAATTTGAATGAATTAGTAGTACCCGTAACAAACTTAGCGAACAAATTCCAAACACAAGAATCACAAGTTTTCTAAGTATTTCGGCAATTGGTAGAAGAGTGGATTTTGAACATATTCAAGAAAATATTAATTTAATTGATTTAATTGATGAATTCACTGATAATTCATTAATGAGAATGTCATTAATGAAAATTAATTTTCAGTGAGGTTTATCCCTGATCACAATACAATATTCGATTTGTCCATAACCTAAATTCCACAAGTTCAAAAATCTTAAAATATGATTTTCTATTCAACATAAAAAGTGTTCATTTCAGTATAATCAGAAGTGATTCTATTAAGCTATTATTCCTTGGAGCTTTCAACAAGTAGCTACAAAGTTATAGACTTTTCACAGATATCATTAATAAAAAGTTTATTGATCTAGAATATGTCTATTTCCGACAGCCTGTTCATTGTATTCACAGAATAATTTATATCTCGGAAATAGTTTGACCAATTGATATTAAACCTGTCACAAACAGTAGTAATTATTGTAAAATAAAATATCAATCCAATAATCCGTTTCAATGTGGCGGCCAATTATTTTGATGAAAGTAATTCACCCCTTAGAGTAATTGAAATCTTGAAAAGGACTTTTTTTCTTTGAAGAATTTCAAGGTTGAAAATTATATGAAAACTCTTCTAATTAATTATTTCAGTTTCTTAACAGAAATGATTATGTTTTCAACTTGAAAGCTGAGCCAATTCCATACAAGATTTCAACTCTTGTTTCACAGGCTAAAGATGTTTAGGTTATGTTTAAGCAGCTACATGATCTGGAATTCCAATTTGTTGTTGAAATTCACAGATATTGGTATTAATGTTGATCGTTGTGATTAAAAGTAGCTGCTTCCTCGATCTCTTCAGCTATTTTCGAAATTTTGATGAAAAGTTTTCTAGTAAAATAGAATATTATGCAACAAGTGCAGAAAGTGCCATACTGCACAACGAGAAGAATTTTTCGCACGATCAAGTTTACGAACGAAAACAAAAAGCCTATCAGTTGCTTTATATGCCACTTTCTACGCAAGTTTCGTAATATACTTTATCTATGACGCATATGCTTATTGCCTTCGCTAGTAAACTCGCCCGAGTGAAAAATTACTACTCATTATGCAACATGCCATCTTCTGCGTGAGTTTCGCAGTATACTCTGTCCACGACCATGAAATTTCATGAAAATCAACTCGCAATTTTATTTCAATACAATACTGACCAAATTTTTAAATGATGGTACAGTTGCTATAATTGTTGAAAATATCTTAGGATGGTCCAGCAATATTCTATACGACAATATTTAAT
The DNA here is from genome assembly GCA_013387265.2 of Cryptolaemus montrouzieri. Lineage (NCBI taxonomy): Eukaryota > Metazoa > Arthropoda > Insecta > Coleoptera > Coccinellidae > Cryptolaemus > Cryptolaemus montrouzieri. The sequence continues at coordinate 50,930,152 of JABFTP020000001.1, read as the reverse complement.
GCTAACTTGAGTACATTCGGTCGAAAAAGTACCAGGAATTGGTCAATGAATCACAAAATATTTATTTTTCATCCTTTATTGTATCGCCTTCAAAGTAAGCCCCTTCAGGAATAATACATTGACGCCAACGTATCATCAAAACATTTTTCAAACGCATTTTCCGAAATTGACTTCAGTTCTCGCCGCGAGTTCTCTTTTGTCTACTATCGATTCAAAACGGGTACCACCTCGAAGTGTTAATTTGAGTTTTGGAAAAAGGAAAAACGTGGCCGGAGCCGTATCTGGTGAATATGGTGGTTGTTCGATGGCATTTTTCGAGTTTTTGGTCAGAAATTCATTCTAAATGATAGCCTTGTGAGAAGGTATATCATCGTGTTGTGAAATCTATGAGTTTCCTCTCCATAAATCTGGCCTTTTTCAACGAATTTGCTCTCTCAAGGACTGCATAACGCTCAGGAAATATTCTTTATTTACCGTCTGACCTCTTCTTTTTCTTCTTCCTTCTCAATAGGCAGTTGCTGCCTTTTCAGTATTCAAAACCTTCGGCATTCTTAAGTTATCACTCCATCTTTTACGAGGTCTTCCTGGACTTTGGCGACCCAACGGAGATTTATCCCTTGTTTTAACGTTCGAAGTTTTGGGCTTACGATGACTAAATAACCAACCAAGAAGCATACAACGATGATAGACAATTGGCTCGGCTCTGACAAAGTTAAAGACATAAATTGGTATACGGACAGATCCAAAATGGAAATTGGAGCTGCAATATAATCATAAAAACCGAAAATTCAGCTGACAATTATGTTGCCTTCAGGCAGAAGTATATGTCATAACAACCTGTATTAGTGAGAACCTCAAAACACGCTATAAGAACAGGCTGATGAACATCCTTTCGGACAGTCTGGCGGTAATAAAAGATTTGGCTGGAAGGAAACCTAGTCAAACCTCATATGAGAATGTCTGTAGTTACTAACTGAGCTGGAGAAACGTAACCAGGTAACTTTGGTCTGAGTACCTGGACATAACGGAATTGCAGGCAATGAGGAGGCGAATTCTCCTGCCATGGAATCCGCCAAGATGAGATTTATTAGCCCGGAGCCATCTCTCGGTATAACTAAGTCTAAGATATAAGACACCATCAACAACTCATTAGGAAATCCACAAGCTGACAGGTGGATCCTTACGTCGGGGCATAGATATAGCAAACTTCTGCTGGGAAAACTAGCAAGAAGATCTAATAACTGGACTTTACTCTAAGGTAAAGTACGCAATTAACACCTGGATAGAAAAGCTAAACGCTGCTGAGTGGGTCCTTACCCCTGGTGTAGACAAACAAAAGATCTGCCCATAAAACGTAGCATGAAGCTCTAGACTGAGCAGACAAAAACTAAGCACCGTAACAGGTTTAATAACTGGACATGGAAGGCTAAGAAAATATCTACACACCATAGTCATTTATCGTAAAGAACATATATGTAGACTATGTAACGAAGAGGAAGAAACAGCCGATCACATTGTAAAGGATTACCAAGATCTAAACTGGAAAACACGTAAAATTGTAGAGGACGAAGAAACCTTAAAAGAGCTTAGCGAAAGGGACCTGATAAATGGGATTCTAAACCTGATGAAGGAATACATCTAGACATTCAGGAATGACTGTCAACGGGGGAGCAGTGAGCCTTAAATACCTGCAGTGACACCGAATTCTGAAGACACAAGACAAGATATAAGATAATTCTAATGTTGCTGGGTGCAAAGATTTTTCTATTGCATCCCTAAATTGTTGAGTTATTTATATCTTATGCAGGAAATACTTTCCGTATTTTTCAGGCATTTGTTGGAAGTACACTGGAATGAAATACTCCAGAGCGATTTGGTTTTTTTTAATTTTCTGTGCCATGAATTTACTGTATATAAAATCGTATAGTTTCCGCGACTTATCAGATAGCAAATCGTTCTTGGTCTGTCCGGATATTGTGCAGAAAAGGGATGCTTTCGGCAGAGATGTTGAGCCGGGAATAGGCGCTTTTCTATGATGGTTGTAGATGAAGATAATTTCGTTAGCAGTATTTTTCTGTTCAAGATGTCTCATTTCCGAAGTTTATGTACAGCATCTATGTGAAATATTGCAAATAGAGAAAAGAAAAATGACCACCCCATCCCGGCACTCAATTTTCAAGGATAATTCTTTGATGAAAACAAATCGATGTTATTTTCTTTTGTTTTTCGAGTTTTTCTGGTTTTCCTGATTTTCAGAGATTTCAGAACATGACAATATCTTGGTCTCTGTCAGAGTTGGGTGAAACCTATTTTGATATTGAAAAATTCTGAGGTATCATTCAGTATACTGGTGCAAATTTATACAAAACGTCTCAATTGTTTTCAATTCTATGCTCATAACAATGAATCTCATTTATAATAAAAACAAGCTAAAATTATCAATTGCTTATGAGTAACGAAATATCAAAAATAATCAATATCAAAAAAACAAGAATTGTGGTGGTTCGCATGCATATTGAATTCGAATATTGGTCACTAAAGCTAAACCTTTTATACAGTTTGTTTCTATATCGTTATGGGATTGTCCATATAATAAGTCATTGACATAGCACCAGAGAAGAAAGTCTGACTGGGTTGAATCAGTTGAACGAAGTGGTGTTATGATTCTCTCGTTCCCATCTAGTTATCACCGATAGACTGGTTTAAAAGTTCTGAGACATAACTTACCTGGCGTGAGAAAGCACCATCATTCTGGAAAGATACTAATCTAACCTTCCCGAGCCAAGAGAATTTAGCAAAATAACAAAAAACCCTTGCATATGTTCTCATTTATTACATCATAATAAAGCTCTGAGGCCAACAGACGGTGGTTTATAAACGCACATCAAGCATCAAAAACGAATCGGGCACAGTATTGAACATTCCCTTCCCGATCGAGTTGGACGTCGGACCAGTGATATGTATTGTTGCGATTGAATAATCTCTCACTGGTCACCCCCATCTTCTCAGTCCACATGGTATACTGGAAAAATTTGGGATTTTCTTTCGAATTTTCCTGATCGGCAAAATTCTAGCCACCTATCATAATCTCCTTACTGTTGAAACTGAGATTATCTCATCTCATTAGGTCAAAAGTTATTCCTTATGAAGATTTGAGGAACCTTATCGCGTTCTCTGCTACAAGTTGCATACATGAAGTTGAGTGACTTGCAGTAACTGGTCCCAGAACTTCCATTCTAAGTTCTTCGTTATCTTGTTTATTGCCACATTTTGTTATCAAAAAGTTTTCAGCTAATTATTCAAGAATCAACGATGTGAACTGAGAAATGGATTAATTTTGACTGTTAATGTTGTGAGCATAGAGTTGAAAACATTTGTGATGTTTTGTGTGAATTTGCACCAGTATAATGAAAGAAACCATGTTCGAAGAATTTTAATTTCTGAATGTAGACGTCCCTGCATTCTACCCAAAAAGTATCAAGTATCAAAATAGTTTTCACCTTACTCTGATAGCAACCTAAATATTGGCATATGCTAAAATGCCAGAATAACTCGAGAACAAAAGAAAATAGGTGCTGCTCCCACCTATAAATTCTCCTCGAAAATCGAGAACGGAGATGAGGGGCCATTTTTATCTACTTGCTGTATTCCTCATAGTTGTACTGAAACTTCGAAAATGGGACACCCTGTACAGATTTTATATTGATCAATTCAACTTATATACAAGAAGGAGATAGTGAAAATTTTTCCTTGCAGTATTTGATCAGCAATATCGAATCCAATATGTATCTTTATTAAAAGAATCGTTTTAGAAATCATTGACTGAAACATCGTCCAACTACCTGTATTCATACAAAAATACCGAAAACCAGCTAAGAGAATTTGTATGGAATTTGCTAGCAGTAATCTACTTCCTAGGTAGAAGATATTTCTAGGTAATAGATAGAAGTATAGAGAGTAATATTTCATAAGACACATCTCTACCTAAATTCTGATCTATACGTCTTGTTATTAGGTTTTACTAATGCCACAGGAATCCAAAATTTTGATATATAAAGTGACCTATGAGTTAATCAAAATAATAAAATTGGTACCAAATTTGTTCAAAATTCGTTCAGCCGATTTCACGTAATTTAGTAACAAACATTCAAATATAAACACTATCACCTGTATAATAATTGTGCGTTAGTTTAACTTCATTTTATTTTTGTATAATAAATATTTAATTCGTTTCAGCAGATTCTAAAACATTCTCAGTTCTGCCATTTGATTCATGATACAGCGAAAAAAGTACTTTCAGTTTCTTTAAGAAGTTATCTCAATATCTCTAACTTTTTTCTATCAGTGTATTTGTAATCTCTCCAGAATATGGTAATGGTGTTCAACAAAGCTTTGTTCTGGACGAATGATTTGAAATTTAATTGTGATGTCCTAATATGATATTCCGGTCGCATAAATACGTTCGTATTAAGAGATTATCTTGCAACATAGTATAACCCTATAGCTATATTTAACATCCTTTATAGCCTGCGGTGTTCAATTCCACAGACATTATTTGCATATCGTTTGTACCTCTATAATACTTAGTTGACGATTTGCTATTTTACTAACTAGATGTTTTGTTAGTTTTCCATTTGCGGTTTCATGCGATTGTGCTGATTGTCAGTGATTTCAATAAAAATGGCCCTTGTTGAGTACATACTTGAGCGTATACGAATGATGTTATTATTGCATTTCAGCAATTTTAGTTAGCGAATTGCAATATATTTTCTATGAACGAATTCCAGTAGAATCATTGTGGTTTTTTTTCGTTGCTGTTTCGATTTTTCTCGAAAGTTCTATATATATTTTTGTTGTAACCTTCTGAGTCATCTTCCTCATATATAATATACTCTTCCTGTCTTTCAAGCATTTATGGTATTAATATAAATAAAATTAAACACTTCTGGCTGATTTCTACAATGTTCATTTTCAATTCACATCACCGGTTTCAGCAGTTACGTCATTTTTACGTGTCTAGAACTTAACAGTTATGAGAAAGAATCGGCTAACTGTTTATATACCCTCCATTCCAACCGAACTTTCGGAAAATAGAAACAATGAGTATTAATTTTGATACAAATCTTTTTCATTAATCAATCCAAAGTAAATGCACCAATGCCTGACACATTGAGAGATTTGAAACCGATAATAGGGTATAAATGTTCTCAAAGTTCACGTTCTGTATAGAATTACCTGTTCCTTCAAAAATTCCAACTATAATTGATTTAAATTGATGAGTATCAGTTATATTTTCTTCGAAAATTCAAAGATATTTGATAATATTCAGATCGGTGTCGTTGCTCCTATACATGAAATCGAAAATTTTCAATGGACCTAAACATGACATTTCTGCTCCTGACGATGTCTTCAAGGTTCATGACTAACCATATGTTCAAAATCATTTCTGTTCAGATCAATTCATTCACATAAAACAACAATAATAAATTAATGAAAATTTAAGAACATCGAATTATAACCTATTGGTATTCTCTCATTTCATCAACAGCAAATACACCCCTTGCGTTAACAGCTTTTGGGGTGTTGATAATTTTCACATCAACCTTGTAGTACCAAATTTCGTCTTTGCAATCAAGCCACCGCCATCCCGTTTGGCCATTCGGTCTCATGGCATTTTGAGTAATCCCCACCTACTATTGAGGCAACCTGACCAGGAAAATAGCTCTCATCATAGCAGACGATCACATAGTCTCCGATTTTGGGTTTACAGGGACTTTTTAGTGACGGCATTACATTGTCCTTACGTTCAGTCTCTTTCTCATCGTTAGATGACCACAAATCTTCTGTTTCAGAAAGTTATAGATTAGTTTTCTTTTTTTTTGCAATTTTTGTTATCTTTTTTCTCATTTTCTTTCTTCCGTTTCTTTTCTAGCCTTTCTTCTTCCATCTTCGCTTTTTTTTCTGCTTTTGTCCTATGATACTCTTGCCACAACTCACTGGCAATGACACTAGGAATTTTTTCTTTTTTCCGTTTGCTAGCAGGCTCTGGCTTTTCTTCTGGCCAGAAAAGTACTGTCTCGAATTGACTTGGAACATTTACAGTTTTACATTTACACATCTTGGTTATTAGTCTCTCCTCTTATAACATTGGATTGATGCTGGATATTTGTCTCAGTATAATTTATTTTCATCTCGTCTTCAGTATGTTCTGACACAGTTGTTTCATTTTGCGAATGAGGTGGCATAATTAAATGCATATCCAGCATTCTTATATTGGGATCCGTAGTATAAACGTCAGTGCATTCTTCTGTTGTGACTTTGCGTAAATCTTCATATTCTTCAGGTGAATGCTGTATTGAAATCGGTTCTTCATTCGCGTCATTCGTATTGGACTCTGACGTTTCGTCTAGAGAATGTATCTCATTTTCGTCTAATAAATCCGTGAAATCCAAATTAGATTCATTGAAAACTATTTCAGCGTCATTTATAATTTTTTCCATATCATCCATAGGAAATATCTGTTGTGATATTTGTGAGTTTTGCTTCATTTTTTCCATAAATCTAATAAAGATTTATCGCATAAGGGACCATTCCATTTGATTTCCCTATTCCGATCTTGACAGTGTCTTCAACAAAACCTTCAACTTCTTCAAAGTTCCATGGATGTAGTCCACTTACGAAATCCGCTATGAATAACTGTTCGCAGCATCTAAAAGAGGTGCGAAATCACATCTTTCAAGATTTGCATGCTGATTTTCAGTCCTCCATATATTCACCTGCTCTTTCCACCCAGATTTGAGGGTGCGAAAAACGGATACATCCATGGGTTGTAGTAGGTGAGTTGCGTTTGGGTATAACGCAATTAAAATAATATCCTTTTACCTGCAAAACTTGCTCAAATGGTAGGATAAATATGAGACATGGCCATCAACAAAAATAAATATTTGAAATGTTACGTTTTCTTTAGCCCATGGGTAGAATACATTCATCATGTAGATATAAAAAGTTTCACAGACCATCCAACCATTTTCAGAAACACCAATACCCCAATGCTTTGGAACACTAGCAGAAAGATCTGAGGGTATCCTTTTATATTTGAAAATTATCATAGGGGGTGCAAGTGTGCCCGCAGCATTACAATTGATAAGTACTGTAAGACATTCTTTTTCGTTGGTATTCACAGTTGCATATACTGTTTTTTCACCCCTAGGAGCTAGAACCTTATTTCCTTTCGGTTTCAGGAAAAATGCCGACGTCAGTAGGAATCTTTTCCTCCTTTTGTGGTGTACCAAGACTTATTTCCGGATTTCGGCGAAGAAAGCCCTCATACCATTTTCTTCCGGGAAATGCATTTTTGAACTCTTTTTTAAGAGCTCTCGTGACATTTTCGAAACATTCGTCAGGAAGTTATTTTTTGATATGGAAAACCCAGATTTAGCGATCTGCAGGAGCCTTTGCACAAGAAGATTTTCTTCTTCTCTAGAAAATATAGTTGCAGGCCCCATTTTTTCGTGATTCGGGATTAATTCCCTTAAATTCATAGAGTAGTGTCGTTCTTGGCACATTAAAAGTTCTGGAGGCTGTTTTAACTGGCATATCATTTCTTACAGCTAGAAGAGCATCTTTCATCTCTTCCTCCGGATATAGCAAAATTTTTTTTAATCCATTCCTGCAATTAAACTTACCGTTCACTTTTTTATTGACAAATATTTGAATCAAAACAGTTCACTTTTCAACTAGTTTAAAATGTAAGTGCTAAAATCATGTACAGGTACATCATGTTCATATAGATGCCACCGGGTGTCAGATTTAGGATATGGGGCACTCGGGCCGAATGTGGTTAAATGCATTCAGAAAACCGATTAGCTTCAAATATTGGTATTGTACCAATACATGACACCTGTGTTATCCTTTGGACTACTCAAAGAAATTAAGTTCCTATAGATGACAACCAATGAACTTCGTTGAATATAGGTTATATCTTAAATTTTCGTAGGAAATTTGAATTCTCCACTACCAAGTTGATCAAAAAAATATTTCAAAACATCAGTTATAAAGAATGAATACGAAAAACACTATTTCGTGGACTTACCTCCTTAATAAAACTGCTTAATTTGACATTTGAATTTGGGAGGCTTTTACTTGGTAAAATTCCATTATCAATAATAAAACACAGTACTTGTTTTTTATTATTGCTTAATTTGATATCAAAACTGGATACGAACGCAAGCGTGTTTGTGAATTGACGCACAACAGAATGACAGCGGCGCGAAACCGGACGAAGTGCATAGATTTGGCGGGAAATATGAAGATCACTTCATTTACAGAGTTCTATGCGCTAAGAAGATCTAAGTCTTAATGATGCGTAATAAAAGCGTAGGTGTCACTTACTGGTACAGGGTCAGCTAATGGTACGTTTACCTAATTCCCTTCTGCTTTGATAGACAAATTTGCAGGAGCCAACAGGTAGTCAAACAACTTCTATATCTCCTTTTTTGGAATGGTCTTTAGCGCGTCGGTCACCGCACTTCCATAGTCGAATACGTCTTATGAAACAGATAGTAGTCGCACAGAGCCAGATCAGGTGAATAGAGTGAATGTTGCAAGGCTTTATCATGCAAAAGAGTCCAACTGCAGTTATCTCAATATTCTGACCAAATACGACGAATTGTTTCCAGCAATCGCTTCATGACACCCAAATAAAGGTCTCCTGTAACTGTTCAGAAGCGTGGAACAAACTCTTTGTGGACAATACCTTAAGAATCGTGAAAAAATTAGAATAACCTTCATTTTTGATTTCTCCAATCGACATTTATGGGTTTCTTTCATGAAACGCTCTCTATTCAGCACTTTGCCACTTTGTTTCGGGGTCATGCTGAAAATACTACGTCCCGTCACCAATCACAATCGTTTTCAAGAAGTTTGGGTCCTTTCGAGCACTTTTTTTGATGTCTTTGCTATGCTCAATTCTATTAAATATTTGGTCTTCGGTAAGTTTGTGTGGTATTGTTTACTTGAATAGGTCATATGACTTATTTGATTAAAACACTGTTTGATTGTGATATCTTGTTTAATGTTGTACGATTGCTTTGAATGAGTTACAAATTGAATATTTAAGATGTTGCATTGTTCGTGTGTTTTGAAGTTATGATTTGTGAATATCCTACGTTTTAGGTACCCTTGTAAAAGGGGCTGAACACTCCGATCAAAATAAGGTTTACAGTTGTTTGAGGAATGCCTTGTTCCATTTCAATAAATTTCACTGTTGATTTTTTATTTTTTTTGATTAATTCACGCACTTTTTCGATATTTCCTTCTGATAATCCAGTTCTGGAACGGCCAGATCTTTCGTCATCATTCAGGGTCTTTCTACCCGATTCGAATGGTTTGAACCACTCCTACAATTGTGTACGGTATAGACAGTCAATAGCATATGCAGCATTCAGCATTCAGTTCATTTCGGTAGAATATTTACCAGGTTTAATACAACACTCAGTTGCAGGTCTTTATTTGAAACTTATTTTCCGACCGATGTACTAAACGCATGACACATGACGCAATAACTCAAGTTTACATCCAAGTGTCATGAAATGTTTAACAGCTGTCAATGAAGTACCAAGTTATCAACGGATACAGTATTACAACAGATAGCAGAGTTCGGCTATTTTAAGAATGGAAGGTTTATTTTGAATATTGAGTAGTGGAGAGTAATTCATTTCTAGTTGACTATTGAGATTGGTGAATTTTGAGTTTCTACAAAGTTTGATAATTTCCAAACATTCCAACTGATTCTTTGTTATCCCTCCACTCGTATTGCATTTGAGGAGAATTTTTATATTATGTAATGTAATTAGCGGATTTCTTAATTGAGGAGAGATGTTCCTTAGACCTAGATCAAAATTGTTGCTGGTGTTATGAAAGAGGAAGCCAATGTTAGTGAGACATGCTTATTCATTTTCTTGTTTTTCTATAATAAAATATAGTAATTGAGAAATTTGATTTTGTTCCTCCGTTTAATCATACTATTTATGTGGAAGTCTGATATATTGTTATTTGATGCAATTTTCTTAATGATATTGATTTCCATATCAAAATCTTTTATGAATATGGGTATGGAAAAGGCTTTATAAATCATTGAATTATAAGCGGCTAATTTATGTTATGTGTAAAAGAATCCATTGGGATTGTTGAGTCTGTAAATGTTTTTTTATACATGTTGTAGGTGAGATTATAATTGAGTTTATTGATGGCTTTATCAAGGAAATTTATCGAATTCTCTTATCTTATTTTAGCAGTGAAGATTATTTTATGATGCATTTTATTTAGAAAATGTAATAACTGGTCTATTTGTCTGTTTGAGCCTTGAAAACCCACAAAAATATCATCAACATATCTGTTCCAAAAATAATATGTTTTTGTGGAAGGAAATTTTTGATTCAAATTAGAAATAATTTTGTGACAAACAGGTGTCTGAAAGATTACAGAATACATCTATAATGTGTGGTGAAGTGTTGTTTTGTTATTTAATTTAATACCACTTATTACCTTATCAGCAGATATTTTCTTGAACAATCTTGATAATCTTCAATAAATAATGATTAAGCGCAAAAAATATCATTTTTCTGTTACGGAGACGTTGATGATATTCTTGTGGGTTTTCAAGGATCAAAAGGACAAATAGACCAGTTTTTAAATCTTCTAAATATAATCTTCCTCTTTAATGTGCTGTGTCTGGTCTCCCTGACGTTAGCAATCACTTCTGCAAAGGCATTCCGATCTTCCGCTCTTCTGAAGAGTTGTTCCCCCGTCGTATTCCGTCCAATCTCAAATGTTCTTAAGCCAGGACATCTGTTTTCTGCCGACTCCTCTACGACCCTCTATCTTTCCTTTCATTATCAGCTGTAGTAGTTTGTACTAAGATCCACGTAATATGTGTCCAAGATAGCTAATCTTCCTACATTGGATATTCCTTAACAGCTCAAGGTCACATACTGCTCTTCTGTTAGTTTTTCTAGCTATCCACGGTATTCTGAGCATTCTTCTGTGAATCCACATTTCAAAAGCCTACAATTTATTCAATGTGTTGACATGTAGAGTCCAAGCTTCCACTCCATATAACAGTACCGACCAGACATAGCATTTAAGCATTCATTTTCTTAGTTTAAGATTCAAATTGTCATTGCAGTACAATATTTGGTACGAGCTATCTCAATTCTACAGTTTATTTCTATGTCTGGATATACCTCTACTGTTATATAAGCTCCCAGATATTTAAATTGTTTCACGCGCTCAATCCGTTTGCCGTTCAGTTGTAATTCTGCTTCATTATGACTTTGTCTGCTGAATACCATAAATGTCTTGTTAACATTAATATTTATACACATTTTCTGGCTGATGCTGTTGATCTTGTTCAATCAAGTATAATGCATAATAAAATTACCTTCTCTGCTGTAATTGAACGCAACAATTCAACACATTTTTATAACATAAGAATAACTAAATTCAATTATAATCTCATCGACGACATATATAGAAGAAAAGCATTTTCGGTATGGAATTTATAATTCAACCTTAACAAATTTCTTTCATTCGATAGGTCTTTCTAGTTTTAGGAATAGAAAATAAAAACGGAGGTATACGAATATACAACGATGAGTAAGCGGATGCATTATCGAGATGCTAAAGCCATAAAAAAAAGTATAGCATAAAGCATCAAATATGCCAACATCATCAGGAACTTTCCAAAAAGATTTCCTTTAGTGCGTCTCTCAAAGACGTATTTGTGTGTCCTAGGCGGAGTCTTCAATATTTTCTTTTGTTCAAAGTAGACTCGTCAAAGGTCACGGTCAATATTTCAAGTTCGTTGGAGCAATTAATTTAATGTTCTACACAAAATTTAATTCTTTCCTGTAGCAAAAATGACCAAGAAATGCTTAACTGTTAGTAACAATGTATGGTGGAGACATATACAATAGATAAACAAACAAAATCTAAAATCGATTGTACTCAGCCCTCAGAATTAGAAATGTCACTTTTCTAACATACATCTCACACTATGTGAATAAATCATTTTCATTTTGTAATAATGATGTGAATGAAGTCAAGCAAAGTACTCAGAAATCTGGGCTTAGGTAAAATCGAAAACACAATACAATTATTCAATTAATTGAATGTTTCTTTTTTTTCAAAAATATATCAAATGTGCACTCAACTATTCCAGCCAGATCGTGTTTTAATAGAAAACTGGATGCGCTGAATCGTATAACTTTTTGGCAACAATGCTTAATTTTATCTCAGGTGCTTATTCATCTGTATATGGTGTCTAATAGAAAACTGGAGATCGTAAAACTTTTTCTTAATTTTATCTCGTAACTCTTTGGCCATTCACAGAATTTACACGGAATGAACGAAAAAGCTTAGGTATGTCCTATGCACTCATTATGATTGTTCGAAAATTAAGTCTTGCGATGACGATTTAGATAAATTATTAAATGTTTCTTCATCGAGTTACAACTATTGTGTGAATATAACATGGTTTCGAGTAACGAAACGACCATGCCGTACGAAAATATTGAAAAATTGTTATATTAATAACAATTATGATGCTGATGCTGTAGATGCTGCTAATTTCGATCGTTTTCCTGAGAGGCGACAACCTCATAAAGTATATTCGATAAATTTTGGGGAAACCTCTTGAGCCGTGGTACACTCAACGTCCCAAGCAACTAACAATATGAAGTAGTTGATCGAGAAAATGCAATCATCTATTTCAAGCGAGCAAATTGGAATGAGAAAAGGAGTATTCCCAAGAAAAGTAGATATAAACCTTGTGAAATAACAATATCCTAGTTTCTGCAACCATTTCTAACGTCGACTTGATTTTTCGAATTGGATTTTGGAAAAAAGAAAGATTCGCAGTCTTTTCGGAAATAATTCCGACTGATGAAGTTCACATCAGTAGTCATGGAATATTCAATCGTCAAAATGATCATTCGTGGTTTAATGTAAACCCACATCGTCATATTAATATTCAACGACAAGGCCGATATGTGTTTTTGCTTATGTCTGATAAAGTTATCATAAATTGAAATTTGACCATCATATCTGGATTGAATGTCTAAAATGTCGAATTCAACAGGATGCAATCTATACAACAACTCTGAATGGATTACCTTTGAATATACATAGGGGACATCCCTCTTTTTGTATTGTATTTTTATGTATTCCTTAAGCCTTTTGATGGATTCCCTTGCTGTCTGAATCGCTGGAGTTATTTGTCATCATCCGTGGGAACTGCTTTGTTCTTCAAGCACATTCAGTAAAACCAAATATTTGAATTGTGGAGGCCGTTACTTGATGTAGATCCATGATATAAATGAGATAAAAAACACAAGGTTTAACTTTAATCTACACTTTATTTGAAAAAATTCGACGACGTTTCGCTGACACAGCAGCTTTATCAAGAATGAAAAACAGAATGAAGAGTATGGTATTATAAACAAATCGTAGAACAAGTTGGATGAATAACAGGAAAATCCACACCGAGCCATTGTACAGTTAGTATGAAAGGTAATAAAACTAATTAAACAAGTTAAGTAGGGTTGAAAAATTCACATCTACCTGTTCATTCAAAAGCTTGTCCGAATGTTTGTATCTATTTATTTCTAATGCTTCTAGGAGATCTAATTTTGAACTTTTGATTTTATATGTAATATGTCAAAGTTTTTATTGAATGAATGGTTTTCTTTTATTAGGTGGTTTGAATAATCTGAATCAGATTTATTTTATCGAAGCTACGTTTATGTTCAGATGTTCTTATGCCAAAACTTCTATAGGTCCTACCGATATAAATTTTATCACAAGTACCGCAATTGAGTTTATAGATTCCTGATTTACTTTATTTTTCAACACGAGATTTATTATTTTTAATATGTTTACCTAAGTTATTAGAAGTTTTGAAAGTTATATTAAGATTTTGTTTGACGAGAAAGAATTTAATATTTGTACTTGCAGAACCGCAGAATGTCAAACTGTTGAATATTTTATAGTCTTTTGAATAGGATATACTTCATTTATTGCTTTCTGATACAGTTTTTACGAATGATTAGATCTATCATATCCGGATTATATGAATTATTAATGGCTATCTGTTTGATGATGTTTAACTCTTTATTATAATCTTCTACTGATGAAGGTAAATTGAGTAACCGATGTACCATGCTGTTTAAAGCTGCAACTTTGTGTTGAATCGGATGTAATGAGTAGTTATGTATAATTGTATCAGTATGCGTTGGTTTACGAAAACCGAAAAACATGATTATTATTTTGTTTAGTGTTTTCAAGTCCCAAAATTAATGGAATTGTTCTGTTTAATTTCTATCGTGAATTTAATGTTCAAATGGATGGAATTAATGAAATTAAGAAATAAGTCTAATTGACGAGTAGTTCCAATGAAACATAGTAAGATGTCGTCAACATATCTATACCAATAAAGAAATTTGGAAATGAGTGGATGTGTATGAATTTTCTGTTCAATATTATTCATAAAAATCTCTGCTAAAAGTGGACTCAAAGGATTTCCCATGATTAAACCATTTTCACTACTGTAATAGATGTTGTTGAAAGAAAAATAATTTTGTTCAATGCAAACGTCCAACAGATTCAATATTTCTGATGTAATTATGTGGTTAACATGATTCGAATTCAACATGTTTTCGATTAATATTTTGACATCACCTGGAGGAACACTTGGGTATAGATTCTCAACATCAAACGCAAAATCTTTAATTAAACCAATAGATAAATACAAATTAATTTTACCAAACCCTCAACCACCTCAACTGTATTCACTCATTAAATAGCATAAAGTAAATAACCCCGTTAGACCAGTCGTATCTTACGTTACAGCCCCAGCCGTGAAATTGTCGCACTACCTTATAGATATCATTAAAAATTATTGTTCATTCAAATCAAAATTTTCTATAAAAAATTCTTTCGAATTGATAAATAACATAAAAAACGTTAACCTACCACCTAACGCAAAACTTATTTTGTTTGATGTTGAGAATTTATACCCAAGTGTTCCTCCAGGTGATGTCAAAATATTAATCGAAAACATGTTGAATTCGAATCATGTTAACCATATAATTAAATCAGAAATATTGAATCTGTTGGACGTTTGCATTGAACAAAATTATTTTTCTTTCAACAACATCTATTACAGTAGTGAAAATGGTTTGATCATGGAAAATCCTTTGAGTCCACTTTTAGCAGAGATTTTTATGAATAATATTGAACAGAAAATTCATACACATCCACTCATTTCCAAATTTCTTTATTGGTATAGATATGTTGACGACATCTTAGTATGTTTCATTGGAACTACTCGTCAATTAGACTTATTTCTTAATTTCATTAATTCCATCCATTTGAACATTAAATTCGCGATAGAAATTGAACCGAACGATTCCATTAATTTTTTGGACTTGAAAACACTAAACAAAATAATAATCATGTTTTTTCGGTCTTTCGTAAACCAACGCATACTGATACAATTATACATAACTACTCATTACATCCAATTCAACACAAAGTTGCAGCTTTAAACAGCATGGTACATCGGTTACTCAATTTACCTTTATCAGTAGAAGATTATAATAAAGAGTTAAACATCATCAAACAGATAGCCATTAATATTTCATATAATCCGGATATGATAGATCTAATCATTCGTAAAAACTGTATCAGAAAGCAACAAATGAAGTATGTCCTATTCATAAAGACTATAAAATATTCAACAGTTTAACATTCTGCAGTTCTGCAAGTACAAATATTAAATCCTTTCTCGTCAAACAAAATCTTAATATAACTTTCAAAACTTCTAATAACTTAGGTAAACATATTAAAAATAATAAATCTCGTGTTGAAAAATCAAGTAAATCAGGAATCTATAAACTCAATTGCGGTTCTTGGTATAAAATTTATATCGGTGGGACCTATAGGAGTTTTGGCATAAGAACATCTGAACATAAACGTAGCTTCGATAAAAATAAATCTGATTCAAATCATTCAAACCACCTAATAAAAGAAAACCATTCATTCAATAAAAACTTTGACATATTACATATAAAATCAAAAGTTCAAAATTAGATCTCCTAGAAGCATTAGAAATAAATAGATACAAACATTCGGACAAGCTTTTGAATGAGCAGGTAGATGTGAATTTTTCACCCCTACTTAACTTGTTAAATTAGTTTTTATTACCTTTCATACTAACTGTACAATGGCTCGGTGTGGATTTTCCTGTTATTCATCCAACTTGTTCTACGATTTGTTTATAATACCATACTCTTCATTCTGTTTTTCATTCTTGATAAAGCTGCTGTGTCAGCGAAACGTCGTCGAATTTTTTCAAATAAAATGTAGATTAAAGTTAAACCTTGTGTTTTTTATCTCATAAAAACAAATATGTTAACTGTTCGTTGCACAACGTAAAAGTATTTTGAAATTCTGAAAAGCCAAGAAGCTGATATCAGCTTTCTCAAATATTTGAACTTGGGAGGCTTTATTTTATTATTATTCTATATAAAATCGATAATAAAATAAAACACTTTAGAATTTATTTTTCTAATTTTTACTAAGATATGAAATAATATGACGGGTTTCCCTACACCGTAGTTTCGTAAGACAACAATGATGATAAGTTATTCATATGTGAACAGGATATATTACCTTGGTAGGACCCATAGAAATGTAGCTACGACTGAAGCGAATCACGATTATTTTATTTTTAGTAACACTCCTGATAATTTTAGTGTGTTTTACAAATGCGTTCATGTAAGAGAGACACTATAAATATACTCACTATTCAGAAACCAAAGCATCATATCAGTAAGAAACGTCTTCAGACTCACAAGTTACGTCTATGGCCTACAGAGGTCACTCGGGTGTTCTGGCGAGAAGATATAAAGGTAGATCCAATTCTTTTGAGACATTCCTCGTACATTATGTACTTTCACATTATGTTTAGTAAAAATCCCACAGAATGTATTTTCCTTATTCT
This sequence comes from Cryptolaemus montrouzieri, assembly GCA_013387265.2. Taxonomy (NCBI): domain Eukaryota; kingdom Metazoa; phylum Arthropoda; class Insecta; order Coleoptera; family Coccinellidae; genus Cryptolaemus; species Cryptolaemus montrouzieri. The sequence continues at coordinate 50,913,090 of JABFTP020000001.1, read as the reverse complement.
TATTGAATTGCATACCACATTCAAGCTTTCCTGCCAAAGCCACCTAGAGGCTATTCCTTCATAATTCATACTATTAAATCAAATAAATTTATTTATGATTAAATGTGGAGAGCCAAGCACTGGAAATAAACTCGGAATTGCAATCACAATTAAATTTACATGACCACAGCTGGATTGAAAACCATTAACCGATGATATTGTATTTCGCTGAGGGGTAAAAATTACATTAAATTGATATGTGCCTTCACAATAAATGAACTTAATGATTCTGAAACAAAGTCACGATAACCTGTTCATTGCTATGAAAACTCCAATCGCTTAAAAGTGCAACTAAATGAAAACGGACATTTGTTTATGTTGAGAATGGCCCATCCCTCATTTTTCATTTAGTAATTGAAAGATCCTGTACACTTTCATCAACGCTGATGAATAAATCCAAATAATTCAAAGTAGAAGAAAACAAAACTTCAAGTATGTAATGGTTAATTCCATGGCATTGCTTTCTCTCGATGACTTGCGAGAAAGTGGGGGAGATGATTTTGCGGTTTTTATATTCCTATGAAATATCCGTTGTCATAAAACTTCGTTCATAAAATCGGCCTTTAGTCGTATACGGACCTCTGTTCGAGGAAGCTAAATGAATACTCGGAAAACTTTCATCCACCTGTTGCTTCCCTTTCGAGCCCTTCATGTAATGAAATTTTATTTGCGAGTTCGACTGAGAGATGGAAGAAGAAGGATAATCATCGATCATATCAAGTTCGATTATTTACTGGCTCTATAATAATTTTTTCCTGTGAACCAACGGAATGTTCGACATAGTAACTGGTTAAAATTTCTTGATATATATTCAAGAAATGTTAACTAGTTACTATATTTTGACGAAATTCATTCGCATGTTTCGATAGAATGAAGTTTAGTTGCTGAAGAATTACAATTTTGGTTATTCATCAGCAATAAGTAATGCTTAAGAACAATCAAAATAAAAATCCTACTCATAAAAATAAAATTAAAATAAAACTTATTATGAAAAATGTGTATATTTTGCATACATTTCCTCGTTGTCTTAAACAGAAATCTCTCAAATAACTTTCATGGATGGTCATGGCCGTTGTTGCTAGAGGTCGTCCTTAACCAGGTCTCCTTTCATGACTACCAGCATCCCTGTACTTGCGGATCATTTTGGAAACAGTTAAAAAGAGGCACTCCAAGCCTTTGGCTCATTGTTTTGTACAAGTCCAACCTAGGTAATCTAACACCACTGAATTTTCACGAAGAACATGAGCGCCAAGAAACCATATCGAACTTTGTTTTCATATGTCCGGACATATCCAAAAAAAAAATGTGTTAATAGTTAGTTGCTTACCAAGAAAGATATTTGAATTATTGAAATTATGCGTTCATATCTCGAAGTAGTGTAAATACGATAAAATTGAACTAAAATAACCACGATCTTCAATGGCTCGGAATTTACTTCTTACTCGTCCATTGGACGTCACCGATTCTGTCGCGAACGTATCCTTAGTTCTGAACTTCTTAGCCATTATCGAAAGCTTTCCTAATAAGTTGAGTCCAAAGGGACTGAATGGGTGTTTTCTTTGAAACACAATTAATGACTTTGGCGGGCAACTTGTATGTCATTTGTCTTGCAGAATTATTCAAAACTAAAATCATTTTGTGTTTGCGTTGAAGCTTTGTTGAACATTAAATATTATAAATATCCACAATAAGAGCATTACCATGAACACTCTTGCTATACGGCTGGGAAGTACCAACTTTGCATATTACCAGAGCCATTTCATCCAACTCTGTGTCGTTAGTTCTGTATGTTGTACATTTCGAAATCGTCAATACCTCTGAGTCAGGAAAAGTGAACCATTTTTCATCATCTATAACAATGTCTGTTATATTATTGGAGGTTTTATGGACTACAACCCATATGAGTAAAGATAGAGCGATGTGGTTTGCACGACACCATACTTCTGAAAGAGATCAAAGATACTACAAAAGGGGCGGGTTTATCTCTCATAGCTCCTGTGATACAGGGTAATATTGAATATTTATTATTTTAAAGCAACGCCTGTATTCCGTGTAATAGACAAATATATTGGAAAATTGGAAACGGTTATAAGTATGTTTGCATTGAACACAGTGGCGTACTCAGTTTTCTTCCACAAATTACAGTTTTCGTGATATCGAGTTAACTGGCATTTTTTTAATGGAACACCCTGTATTTTCTGTTTTCGTTCTTTTCCACTCAGTGAGAGTATTCCAAAAAAGTAACACAATGGAAATTTTCATTGAGGAAATCATTGCTTGATGAAAATTGATTCACATTTTTCTATCAAATTGAAAAATGCTGTTAAAATTTTCCATATTAATAAACTTATGGGGCTTCATCAGATAAGTAGTACATTCAAAAGGGTGATGTACCTTGAACATCACTCGGTTAAAATCAGGTACGTAGATTGCCTTCCAAATGTGGCGCCTGACATGGGATACTTCCAAAACATGGTTCTGGAAGACTTCTGCCTATGCGCAGACAAAAAGAAGTAGTTAGGTGCCAAATAGAGACTATAAGGTGAATGGCTCATTAATTCAATGTTTTGGGTGTTCAAATAATCCAGCCTATGCGCTGATGTGTGTGAGATGGCATTGTCATGATGCAGAATAATTTCAGTTCTTCGATTTGATTTCCTCAACTCCTCGAACACTTGTGGCGAACAAATGGTTGTAAACCATTCAGAATTGACCGTTCTACGTTGCTCTAATGCTATAGAGGCAACATGTACGGGTTTCCTGTAAAAACAGGCGACCATTTGCTTCGAAGTTCTTCGTACACGAACAGCATTTGTTGGGTTTGACCACGGCCCTCTCTATACAAGGCCGGTGCTGCTGAAAATTGGCAACAATGCTAGCAGGGCTATTGACGGCCCGTACCGCATGCGCATTATGCGGGCCATTGTTTACAATTACAAGCACGTTAAAGATATTTCGTATTTTATTCGTTTTCCGAAGTTCTAAGCATTGTTTCAACAATCTACAGTTTTCATTGCGAACTGTATTCATTTTAGTGTAACATCACTTCAAGTTATGAATAATCATGTGCTTATTCATCTATATATGGTGTCTGCCTATTTCTATTCAGTTTTCGTTTCGAGACTATAAACATGCCGAATACTTGTGTAGTGCCAGCTTGTAAAAGCCATTATAAATCGCAAGACGAAAAAGTATCAATGTTTAATTTTGCAAAGGATGACTTGCTGAGGAATACTTGGATGAAAAACATTCCCTGAAAGAAACTGGACTCGTGGTGAAAACTCTGTTGTTTGTGAAAAACATTTTGAACATCCTTTTATTTTAAAAGATGAGAAGCATGTGGATTCGACAGGCCAGAAAGGAGTTATTTCTAGATCGAGGTATGCACTGGTACCTAGGGCAGTTCCCACATTATTTCCCAATTTACCTTCTTATATAAGCTAGAAATTGCCAGAAATATGCAAAGATCCTGCTGTACGAAAGGAAATGTTCTTACAAAGAGAGGAACAGGAAATCGAACAATGGCTCTGTGGAGACATTAACGACTGTACAATGTTCTTAGATAATTTTAGGTACAAACTGAGTTTACAACAGTGGAAGTGTGAAGTTTTTAGTGATGAAGTTTGTTTTTATCAGGTTGATTTGAAAAATATGCCAACGAAACCTGTCTGTGTTAAAGTTCAAGAAAGTATGAGTATAGAGGTATGTACAAACAACTGTTATATATCTAAAGAAGATTTGGATTGGATTCTTAATGGTAGTGGTAATTAGAGAACATATTAATTAGATACAAGTATGTTAAAGGATGTGATGAACTTCAACACACGTTACGATAACTGTGGTTTTGGCTCACAGTTTAATGATGTTATCAACAAGTTATTGAAAACTATGTGTAACATCTTGCTGAATAATTATACCAAAGTGAAAATTAACTCCATTAGTCAACTGAGTGCTTCAAAAAAACGGAAATTTCTTTCTGTACTTTGAATCATTTACCTATTGTTGTTTTCTGTTGCTCATTTCTACTAAGATCATTAATATTTTTCTTACACATTTCTCTGTCATTGTAAGTGCATGCTTCCAAGTGTTTTCATATTACAGTATTATTTAAATGCATGCGAATTCAATTTAAAATACCCGCGCCATATAAACTCTGTGCTAGTTCAATGTCAAATAACCCTGTTAGTATGACGTCACGCGCTGTTGCCACATGAGCAGCTCCGTCCTTATATAGAGAGTGCCTTGGTTTGGCTCGTCTTGAAAGACCCATACTGTCGATTGTTGTTTAGTTTCGTGCTCTACGCCTCCAAAATTCGTTATGTGAACGTTAAAAATCGTAAAAAATCATCGCACGAAAATGTTCACGTGTTAATTCCATTTTTTGTTCAAGAATTTTTCGAATAACTATGAACAAAACAACACTAAATAGTACGTCGAAGTGTTGTAGGTGCGTTTAGGTTGAAAAATGTCAAACTACACGACGCAGTTGTCGACTGGAAGCTGACAACAGTTAACCTACATAGGAGGATAATCAATTGCTTCTTTTTGGAACTGGGATTAATTTATGGTGGTAATTTAAGTCTAATTAACTATTGGGTAAATTTCAGGCATTTTTCTGTTTATTGATTCACAGTGCTTCTCATAGAATCAGTTTCAATCTATTATTTTCATTATGTAAATTATCAGAATTATTATGAGGAGTATTGTTTTCTTCTTGTAGATGATTTGCATAGTGAGAATCTAATTTCTATTGGTCGAAACGCATATGTTCGCTGATAACCTAATATTGAAATTTTTCTACCAATATAAATTTTTTCATATCTCACACAAAAGAATTAAGAATCACCTGATTTGTTTGTACCGATAGGATCTGCGAATGAAGAAATCTTAGCCGCGGATATAGGAATTGGGTCGCATTTTTTTATCCACAATTAGTGAAAACGCCAATGTAGGTAACGCGAATAAGAATCTTCTACTGTAATTCTAGTATGGCAGTATATTTTCTGGAAACAATTTCAACATACAATCCATGAGGTTTTTCTAGTATTGAAGAAACCAGTCGAAATATAATGTATTAACTCATAAGTAAACCTATCCTTAGTTTAAAATCATTCTTCTTATCTCATAATGTGAATATTGCTTTCAGAATGAAAGAAAGAATGAGCTCTTTCAAGAAAATATTTTCTTTCATTGGTATCGTGCTGTCTATGTTACAGTTATAAGCAGCTATTATATGTCGACCTCGTTGTTCGGAAGTATTAAGTTATGCCATATATCAAAACAGAATTAAATCAACACAATATAACAAATTACAAAAATTTATGTGCACTCTTGGTCGATAACAAAATCGACTTGATACAGCTGAAAAAAAGCACAGTATACTAAATTACATTGTAATGATTGTCCCGCTTTTTGTATAGGTCAAACTGGTAGTTTCATCAATATTTGAGTAAACAGGCATAAAACGTTGATCATTCATAATAAATTAACAACTGATTTTCCGATTTTCTTATATAAACGAAAAGCTTAGCTCTTAGAGTTCACAATAACCCACATGTTACATTCAGGTAATTAAGTCAAGATATTAGATTTATGAGAACTCGTAGAAATTTCATCAACTCATAAATATAATAATCCTTCAACAATCAGTTTTCCTAACAAACAACGGACTTCTCAGAAATAAAAAATTATTAAATCTTTAAGCTTCTATTTTCTTTTCTTTAAAACATTCCAACGTTTCGACACCAGAAATGTGTCTTCCTCAGGAACTACAAATAAATTTAACATTTTGAGAGCGACAAATATTGTTCACATTGGGTACTTACATCGATCAAGACTTTAGAATGTAGGTAATACAACTCCAAGTTAAAATTATGAAAATCTTTTGCTCAACAAGAAAAAATATAAAACTACATGTAGGCAACAAAACATTAAGTTAAAATCATTGAAAATATTTCACTCAACAAGAGAATATAAAAACTTCATGTAGGTAATAAAACTTTAAGTAAAAACATTGAAAATCTCTCGTTCACAAGTGACTATCACAACCGGTTAGAACACAAAAGAAATTGACCGAGCAAAGAATTTCTTTTTACAAAAACCTTATGTTAATTGACATATTATCCATCATATAAATTTCAAAATACATTGGTTCATAAAAAAGAAGTATATTCTATGTCAATATACAATACAAAGTTCATACGCAAGAAAAAGAAGAAAAATCAATGCATAAAACGTGACCTCAAACACTATCTAACCTATAAACTTACGATACGTCAAGCAAAATATAAAGAAAACAATCATGAAATTAAGGGGACCAAGCAACAATTACCCGAATATAATTAACTACAACAGGTTTTTACAAATGTTCGAACACTCCACTCCCGTCTGTGAATTGATACAATTCTCAGTTGTTTGAATATACAATGATTCAAAGGCAAGACGATTATCCCTACGTGGTCTCTCTTTAAAATTTCTGCTTCTTTGAATTAAAAAGAATGACAAGTGTCCAAAGAATGTAGACATAATGAAGAATGATCCGGATTCATGTTTAAAAACATGATAGTTATGTTGGTATAATCTCTTTCGTAAATACTGTTTAGTTACTCCCACATAGGCACTCTCGCATGCACCGCAATCCACCCTATACACTAGCTCTGATTGGAACTCGCCTGGATCAATAGACTTAAGTTTGGAAAGAACAGATTGAGTAGAATGCATTGTATACCAAGCAGGCACAAGATTGAATGGCTCTAAACTATTTTTCATATGTTTCTCCATATTATTGAGCGAAAGATTTTTATAATTTCAACTTGAAGTTGTATTACCTACATTCTAAAGTTTTAATCGATGTAAGTACCCAATGTGAGCAATATTTGTATGTTATTCGTCCCATTTTCGCTTTGTCCCTCTCCAAATGTAAATTTATGTGTAGTTCCCTGAGGAAGACACATATCTGGTGTCGAAACGTTGGAATGTTTCAAAGAAAAAAATAGAAGCTTAAAGATCTATTCGTTGTTTCATTCATGAGAAGTCAGTGTTTGAGGTTTTTCTTCAATTGTTTACTAATTTTTTTCTACTTTTTTTATGCATTTCAATATTATGTTGACTATAAATTAACAAATTTTCAAACAGAAGGAAATTACGTGTTTTGGGGGCTGCTGTTTCCTAACCCAATGTTGTCTATGGTCTTACATCTGACGTTCAAGAGACTTCATGACACTACTGTCTGAAGCACTCATGAATTACTGGCCAGGAGAAATTGTCACCGGAATTCATTGTTAACTTCTGAACTTTTTTCTTCAGAATTGGAGAAGTTTTTTATATTCTTATCTCTTGGAGCAGGCGATGCCTATCATGCCGCATATGTGGCTGCCCAAGATGATTTAATATGTGTGTTCACTCGTTTCTTGAAAAGAACAGACTGAAAGTTCTATGGAGCAAATACCACAGTACACTAGCCCTGCGAACAAAAGAATTTTTATAGAGAGAGGTACGTGATGTTGCTAGTTGACCGGCCGCTGGTAAGAGTTTTCCGCGAGCATAGTTTCTCCGTGGAACTGGATTCTTTCTGGAATCAAGCCTTTCAGTTTTTTAGAGCATTCACCATGGAAATACCTGTAGAAAAGAGAAACATCAGCAACCCGACGCCCTTGATCGAGACGCTGGAGATCACGCGTTATCTCTAGGTGGTCGATATGGCGCACTGCTTTCTTCTGGATATTATCCAAACGATGTAATGAATGTTTAGGTGCGCTAGGCTAAACCAGGTAACACCTGTGCTTTGTATGAAATCATAAGCTATGATGGCGTGAAGTACTGCTCAGCCCTGAAAAGAAAACTGAGCTTAGCAGAAGCAGATTTGGCAATGGGTGAAACATGGTCATATCAGCAAACACCATTGTTGGCCGTGATGCCGAGGAGATGCATGTTCTTTTCTGAGGAAGTTAGATGTCCTTGCATGCTTAAAGGAGCTTCTCCAGCAGTGACTTTTCTGAAGAACGTTGTTCATTGCTTTTTGTTTGGGTTGAAATTGATCAAGTTATATATGATATATTCTCCAAGTGTGAGTTCAGTGACATGATCTGTTTGTATCTTTGTCGGTATACCTCCTCAGCAGTTATAGGACGTTTACTAAAAAATTAATCAGAGTACAGGCGTCTGCAAACCCAAATATTCTGTTTTCGGATGAGTGAAGCAGATCATTTATCTGCAACAGAAAAAGAGTTGGCCGGAATATGGAGCCCTGAGGTACTTCTGCTTTGAACTGAAAAGATTAACTCGTTACACCATCAATTATCATCTGAATCGATATACTGAAGAGAAAGCTATTAATTCAACTAACTAACAATTGATACTATTCGATATCGAGACGTAATCTCAAAATAATATTAATCCTTTTTATTGAAGTTGTTGGTCACAATTTCATTCTGGTTAACGACAATGCCCAATCGCACAGCTCTGAATAATTTGTTTCATTTGCACGAAACTCAAAGAAAGAGTGATCAGCATATTGTTCTCATATGAATTTCATTGAATGTGTTTAGGCTGAGATGTCGACGCCTTTCAGCATTCTTCTTGTGAATTATCCCATAAGCCCTTATGCAAATAACCCCTGAAATAATTCCTGGTCAACCAACTTGAGTGTAGAGTCTTGTAAACTCGTGCCAGTCGCTCTTTTCTTATTCTTAAAATTTTTCGTTTTTTTTTTTTACTTTCTCCCATTTTTTTTAATTTCTTTCACTTTCTTCGTCCAAACAGATTGCGAATCATTGATAATACATAAAACCAAATTTATAAAGAACCACTCGGTATTTCACATTATTGATTGGATCTTTGACTACTTGTGAAGAATGAAGTTTTTTGTTGTGAAAAATCTGGATAGTATGATAAGAAATGTTGAATTATCACCACATGTTCGAGATAATGTACTCAGTCGTCACTGTGAGTTGAAACTGTGAATTTCAAAATTTGAAAAAGCCTATAATCATAAATGAAAATGCCTTACGATGGATTGTCCGATGCGTAGAGTGGTCGAATAATTATTGCTCTCGTTGAAGAAGAGGTGACACAGAGGGATATAGCTGCCACAATGGGGCTATCACAGAGGGTGATTTCAAAAATCTACGCCAGATACGTGAAGCTGCAATCCCTGCAAAATAAGCCGAGCAGAAGTCGTAGGAAGATCACTCCTGAAGAACAACATCGCTTTTCATTCCAAATTGCAAGAAGAGACCCTAGTGCGTCTCACCCCATACTCCAAAGGCAATTTCTGGAAGCAACAGGCATCAGTCGAAATGATACGTCAGAGACTTCGTTCAAGGGGTTTATACAGCAGAAGGCCCCTAAGAGTCTTAGAGCTAACTAGAAAACAAAAATTCACAGACTTAATTGGTGTATCGACCACCAAAATTGGAATATTGAGAATTGGCGAAATGTTCTTTTTTCAGATGATACCAGAATTGGTGTTCGATCAGATGACCGGGTTTTAAGGGGTCGTGGATGACAAGCTAGACTCCGAGCAGCAACACGAATTCCGAAATACCAAGAGGGCAGTGTGATGATTTGGGGTGGCATTATGCCGGGAGGCAAAACAGATTTGATTTCTTTTCCTGCGAATGTAACGGCTAGAAATTACGCGGACCTAGTGCTGGAGCTCATAGTGAGACTCTGGCGAGGTACTCACGATGAAAATTTCACTTTTATGAAAGATGCTCCTCCGCATACCAGCAGCCTCGCGCGACATTATCTTGAAACAGAGGGAATCGCTGTTTTGGACTGACCAGCTTGCTCTCCAGACCTAAATCCTATTGAATATTTATGAAGTAATCTCAAACGGTCAATTAGATCGCGCCAGGATAATCCAACACCCCCACAACTGCTCATCCAAGCCGCCACAGAAGAGTGGTAGAATATCACCCCAGAGGGGGTCGAAAACATAATCCAAAGCATGCCTAGACGGATTCAGGCTTGTATCAGGGCAAGAGGAAGTAATACAAGCTACTGAGGTCGAAAAAAAAATACCTATTCCATGAGAAAACAATTTTCAATTTTTTCACTACATGCGGAAAAAGAGTCTCTTATTTTCTTTTATTAATTTCTTTCTTCAAATAAACCTTAACTTATTTCTTTTTTCAATTTTAATATATCAGAAAAGATTATCAGCATGCAATATTATATGCAACAATTTCAGTTGTATAATAAACATGATATGAGAGAAATTTGTTCCGGCCAACTACCACATTTTAAACAGTTCTAAAACCAATATAACCGGAGAAATCGCCAACAAAATTTTAAGTGACCATCAAAAGAGTTAATAAATAAAATAAATCAGTCGACGTGTGCGTAGGAGGCACCAGACCGAGTGTAACGAATCCACCCAAAAACAATAAAAACATAACGATCTATTTTTACTATCCTAAGTGGAATTCTACAATTTGAAACTGAAGCAATAGGCAGGGCTTTGGCAGACTACTCATTCTCTCGGAAACGAGGTTGTTTAGTTTCGTGTTATATTAGTGTAATGAGTATACTAATAACAATTCCGATATATTAAGTGCTCGTTGTTTTTCACGCGAAATAAGTTCAGATTTATATATGTGATTCTTCAGACAATTGGAAATATTGTACAGACTCCTAAAGATTCGTTGAAGTTGAAATGTAAGTTTCTGAACAGATTATAAGTATCTAATATTGTTTGGTTTATATAGTTTAAACATGTACTTATTATAAAAAGACGAGAAAACTCAAAAATTTCCCCAAGAGAACAGGTATTTTACGATGTGAAACTTTGGCATTTGATATTAAACAAAGATTAGATTATTGTCATAACAACTTCATTTTTCATATCTCAACATTTTGATTATTATTTTCTTCTTGCTAACGTAGCAAAACGCGCGTCTAAAATTGAATAATTTACTTTCCAAGAGGCATCGATTACTTATATTGATTTCTATGACACCTATGAAATGAATTGTCAGAGTGTTGTGTTTTTTCTTGAACCATGGTTTATGTTGAATTATAAAAGAAATTTTCACTCACACTTATTAATCATATTCGTAATGCGTTTCGTCGTCACTGACGTTTCATCCGACAAAATGAAAGCTAAACTAATGTACAACAATTTATATATGATCTTCAGCATTGGATTGAAAGTGAGTATACCTCAAAAAGATTCACAGAACTATTATCTAATTAACTATTCTCACTCAGATGGAAACAAATTGAGTAAAGGGGAATTATTGTCAAAAATACCAGTTCATTCAATCATATATTGGAGAGTTCACATCTATTGATTGAAAAAAGTTTTTCTATTGAATAAAAGAATTTAGTTAAAGGATTGTACCGTATTGCAGTTTCTCAGTTATCCGTGCAAATTTCTGCTAATAGTCGGCTGAGCGAATTTCATAATAAAGGCCTCGCCTTATTGGGGTTTTTCGGGTCGCTGAACAAGAAAAGTAGGGCGGCTAAAGTCAGCGGAGTACTTGGTGCTGTGGATTATGATAATTTGTCATAGAAATTGCCCAAACTTGTTACTCGGAGGTTGACTCGTGACGATATTTGTATACAGCGACCCCGAGTAACTATCTTTGGGCAATTTGGGATTTCTGCAAGATTAGATTAGTTCACAAACTTTCTAGTGATTCTAACGAATCCATCGAACCAAACTGCATTGAAATCCTTATTACTGCGCAAAAAATCGATACTAAGGCCAATTTTTGTGCTTTCATGGCTCTACTAGTATTAGTTTATATGACATCAGCGAATATTCAGTAGAGAAGACTGTGTGTGTAACGACTGCAAACAAATAATGCCAATTAACAGCTTCGTCCTCCGATAAATAACCAATTAGGTTCAATTTTCGTATTGGGACTTCGATTCTTCTGATGAATATATTATGTCACCCAGGGAACAAACGTTTACAAATCGGTCTTTATATTTCCTTTTAGAAAGAGCTTAAGAAATGACAAAACTAGACATAATTTCCAATATCATTCTGCTTCAAATGAGCTTTCCTTTCTTTTTGAGAGAAGTGAGACTTCTTAGGCAATAATTCAATGAAAGATAAATGGATGAAAATTTACACAGAAATTCTGGACCTACCATTTTCATTTAAGGAAAGAAGTATCACGCCTCTGTAAAGCAAATGAGAGCAACGTAAATACAACGATAAAAATCGCTAGAATAAGGTTATGTAAATCACGGTACTGCTTATTAACGTTCTGCTCACGAGCAATACTCCCTAAGAAATCAACGCTATTGATTAGCATTGACAACGTCTGAGTGATGTCATCCACCGCTATATGTTGGCAGTTATATTGAGCTCCTTTCTTCATCATTCTAACCTGATCTTCGAGTGGTAGTGAGACAATAACTATCTGAAAAATAAGAGAGGAAAGAAGCAGCAATACAAGATGTAGGAAATAGATATTCTACCAACCGAACATAATTGAAAGAAATTTAATTAATGTAAGAATTAAAATCATACACTTGCTTGAAAAGGTCATTAAATCCCAGATAACCTGTCCTATCTTGAAACATTCAAATGACACTGTAATATGTACATTTCATTTTTGTCCGATAGGTCTTGAAATATATAATTTCATCATGAATTTCTAAATTATCCTGCTTCAGTTAAGGCTGATTTGCTGGTCTTCTTACCTCTTGGTTCGTTTTCGGCGTAGTATCCAAGGATCAGTGGATTCCGTTGATTGACGACTACTTGGAATATCTTCACCGCTGTTTGATGGGGGAAGGTGACTATACTCAGAGCCTGCTGGTCCCGATGAAGTTGAAGGCTTCGGAAATACCATGAACATCCACAGTTTCTTTGGAACTTCATCCTCCGACCTGGAGATTCAAGGTATGAGTTAGGACTGCATATCCCTAAGCTGACGACATATATGGCATCATGGGATGGTAAACGTTGAGTTTGTCCGCAGCCTCATAGAGCTATTTCTATTCAACAAAGGCCACACGATCGCCCGCACGGCTTGCGCCTAACTGGACACCATGTCAGCCATCGTTCTAGCGCATCCCCCAAGCCTTGTCAAACCAAAAAATGAGTAAGCCGCCTATCGTTATCTTGACCTCAAGGCTTCGTTTTTTCAAGGATATAGTACAGAGCAGGTCTCGGAGCTGGCTGTGACGAGGTGTGTGATGAACAATTATTCCTATAGGTCTGTGGTTTTTAGAATATTCTGATTATCAGTGGAGAGGTCATCAATCTCTTCATAATGGCCCTGTCGGCTTCGTAAAAGATAACTCAAGTATTGAAGGTCTTCTGGACATCTAATACGTAGATTTCAATCAGGAACAGTACCAGTAGTGAACCTTGTTGTACTTCGGCTTCCATCGTTTTGGTGGAAGAATGTGTTACGTAGATGAATAGGTAAGATCGTGAGCATAGAGCTCATTCGAATGACATCAAAATTGATCTTATTTCAATCTTAAATACTTGAAAATTATAACTAGGCAAATGTGATAAAAATGGCTCACCAACGTAATATGATTGCCCATCATACTTAAGTACTAGAGCAGAAGTGGACTTAGACTAATATGAAATAAGCAGAAACTTACAAATTTGAAATACTATAAAGTGTTTGATGTCAATAATTCTGAGATGGGAAAATATTCAATTAATAGTTCTGACCTACTGTAATTGTGTAATTGAAATCAGAGGTTTAGTAGCATTAATTATTCTTGTTATATTGGTTTCACTGTACGTTTTCTTTCTCTCTCATTAGTTCAAAGAAGGAGTAACAGAAACGGCTCGTCTGTAAGGAATCCCGCGCTAGTCCTCGAGTATATTTTAATCATTAAAAACTTCTTTGAAAACAAAGGCATTTCGTTCTGACCATTTTTAATTTACGTCGACTTATTTTTCCAGGTGAAAACAAACAACAACACAACGTCAGGCAGTATCCTCAGGTGAGTGGGAAATTCATTTACGAAAATTGCAATGATCGGCCGACCGGAAAAATATCCGTCAGTGATGAAAATTTAAGAAATCCCTAGAAGGAAACGAAAAGAAACTCCCATCTTCAACGTTCGCGGCATTGAAAGTAATGTAATTCTTTAAATTCCTCATGAACATATGAAAAGCGGCTTTTGAACTGAGTTCTCGGGGGAAATAAGTTACATAAAAAGCAACTAGTAATGCTTTTTTATTATTTTTTCTCTGAAGGGGAAACAAAGCTGTCTCGGGGATGAAATGGGAAATTGTCGAGGGTTTCACAGAAATTATTATTGAACTCCTTTCATAATTGCTTGAATATATACTTAGTATATATTTTTTTCTGGCAACTTCTACCAACGACTTTTTATTTTCATTACACTTTTATTATAGAATACCATTTTAACGTATAGCATTATATATATATATATATATATATATATATATATATATATATATATATATATATATATATATATATATATATATATACTATACTGTGATTCACCAGTGGCGCGGTGCTCTGTAGCTCGTACGGTCTTGAAGATTTCATTTTTGTTTGAACGGTATTGTATTTAGAAAGTAAAAAAAAGATTCAAGAGCGTCCTAAACTCTGCTATAATGTCTCTAAGTAATAGGTTTTTTTGGTGAGTAGTTTCGTCACAATATTATTTTCCGTAAAAACTCATGAAAATAGGCTCTCACAACATCGCATGCTCCTTCGGCCAGAGAGGATGAATATTTTCTTCCTTTCGTTTTCTTATTGCCCAAGGATAGCATCATTGATAAATTGAAATAGATTATCCTCATTTTATACATTAGTGACTCAAAGAAATTATTAAATATTGTAATTTTAAAAATATCATATCTTGTTTTCTCCAATGAAACATCCTGTATTATATTATTCATGTCAACGCATAAATTATTGTGCCATATTCCTGCAGAAGTAACCTTATCTTTATCTTCGACCATTTTCGAAATAAAAAATAATAAACTAAAATAATAAAATCAGAGGTTGCGAAAGAAGAGTTTATTAGTACATATCATTATATTTTATCAGAGAAATGGAGATATTCTAAAGTAGTCGTGTATTGATTACGTAATAGATTGGTTTTTGGTGAGATGATCTACAAAGTGTTGAACTATTTCAATAAGTGTTCGAAATGTTGCCCGTTTCTTTGTAGACACAACTCAATCCTTCTGAGGAAAGACAGTTGAACTCTCGACAACATTTGCGGATTAACTGACTGAAAGATGTCGACTGTTATCTGCCTCATATCCAACTGTATTGTAGAAGGAATCTGGTAAACGATGCCCTTAATATTACCCCACAATAAAAAATCTAGACTTGTAAGGTCCGGAAACCTAGCTGGCCATCTAACCGGACCACCACGTCCTATCCATTTATTTGAAAATACATGATTCAAATGCTCCCTAACCTGATGTGAGTAATGTGCCAGTGCTCCATTCTGTTGAAACCACAAATCTTGTCTTATATGCTCTGGTACATCGACAAGTAACATTGGTAGATAATTTTGCAGAAAATCTAAATACATTTCTCTATTGAGGTGCCCATCGAAAAAGTGCGGCACAATTAGATATCCATCTACTATAGCGGCCCATTCATTCAAGGCCCAACGATGCTGGTGATCTGGTGTGACTGTTATCAAGCCCATTCTTGTCGAAACTTGTCTCGTCTGAGAAAAGAACTGTACTAAACATATTTGGATTTTCCGCTACTTTGTCACTCGCCCAATTGCAAAATTTCATTCGATTTTCATAGTCTAATTGTTCAGTTCCTGGTGCAGCTGTACATGATATGCATGAAATTTATTCACTTTCAAGATTCTCTGGACGGAAGTTTAACTTATATCTGTTTACTGAGAAATCTCTCTTTGGCTTTTATATGGGTCCTCTGTCACTGTCAACAAAACTGATAACTGGTAGTCTTCAGCTGTAGCAGTATTTGGTTTTTCATGTTTTTTGTATGCGATATTACCCATTTCGATAATTCTTATTAGAAGTTTTTCGAATCATCTTGCATCAGGATGTCTCTTATCAGGAAACCTTTGTGCATAAAGTCTACTTGCCAAGAAAGAATTTCTATCACACTCACCCCGAATAAAAATCATATCAACCATTTCTTCTTTGGAGAACTTCATGGCAGTCAATTGTTAGAAAATTGGGTTCAAACCTCACTTTAACAATGTTTAATAATGAAACACTGATAGGTTCACCAAGTAAAATGCAGAATATAATATGTCCGGACACCTGACTGAAGGCACAAATAAAAAAAATGTCAACACATACATACGGTTTACGTTTTAATCATCTTGATTTTATCATTCGTTGAAAGAATTATCTTGTTCAGATTTCATTTTTACTACTTGAATCATTACAGAAAAAAAAACTTCTGTGCGAATAATGATGCATGTTGATGAGTTTTATACAATTTGTAGTATTTTCATCAAAACTTTTACAAATAATCGAATATTTCGAAAATAATCGAAGATAAAGATAAGGTTATTTCTGCAAAAATATAGCACAATATTTTATGCGTTGACATGAATACAGGGTGTTCCATTCGAAAAAATCAAGATATGATATTTTTGAAATTACAATATTCAATAATTTTTTATGAGTCACTCCTGTATGAAATGAGGATAATCTATTTCAATTCATCAATAAAGCTATCCCTGGGCAATAAGAAAACGAAAGGAACAAAGTTTTCATCCTCTCTGGCCGAAGGAGTATGCGATGGTGTGAGAGCCTATTTTCATGAATTTTTACGGAAAAAAAATATTGTGACGAAAGTTCTCACCGAAAAAACTTACTACTTAGAGACATTATAGCAGAGTTTAGGCCGCTCAACAAAAAAGTAGTCTTCCAGTCTGAAAAAAGCACCCAAGATTTTTTTATAGAAAATTGGGACACCCTGTTTATTGCAAAATAAATTGCTGAAGTGGATTCTTACTCTCTAAATACAATACCTTTCGAACAACAATGAAATCTTCAAGAGTGTACGAGCCACAGAGCACCGCGCCACTAGTGAATCACCCAGTATATATCACTACAACAACTGTTGTTTTTTGAATTGGTGTAAGTCCATTTTTTCATGTACAAGTTACTAAGGGTTTGCATTTGAATTAATTCAAAACTATTGGCAAATATTAGTCGATTCGAGCGTTATTTTAACAATATATTCTATGCAGATTTCATCACGAAATAGTAGTCAATAAAACAATTTTCTTTTCAAGAAATAACAATTTCATATATACTCCAAAATTTTAATGACATCTAATACACAATAAATAAAAACTATTAGTTATACAAGGGGATTCAGCAGATATGGAAAATATTTTGAATGATGATAGGAAACATCCGTGGCCCGTCGTAATAATAATGTATTGACCAATGCAGCACTTCCGTATAGATAGGCTGTGTTCTACAAAAGTGGTAGATTTTCCGTGCCTCATTGAAGCGGATAAATCGAGTCGATTAAAGATTTTAAAGTTACATTCATGTCATAAGTCTATTCAACGGTATTATCATTTTCTACTAGAGTAGGGCCGGATTTCGAAAAATTCTTTTTAGAGCGAATGCCAAAATAACTCCCTCTATATCACTCTCAGGGAAAATCATATATATATTCAAAATCTAGGAATATAACCCTGTGAAACCTTTTAGACATATTTTTGTCACACTCTAAAGTATATTTCCTCGGCAATTTTAAATCATTCCGAATTGAAGATGAATCAGAAATTTTCTGCCATCGGATTAAGATGAAATAAGTTTCAAGGATTAAAATTACAATGCGAAAGATCTGACAGGAAACATGAAACTCCTACCTGTCATTAGCAAAAGTAAATTGAAATTATATGCTCGAATAGAGCTTCTCTCTTCTCTATGCATTTTCTAGATCTCTTCAATTAAATTCTCACAATATTCTGTGATTTTTTCAATCAAATGTATCTTAGACACTGATTTTCAAACAATTTCTAGGAAGAAGTCCAACAGATTTAAATCTGGTAGCTGGGGTGGCCAACTTATCGGACTACCCCAACAAATTCATCATATTTGATAAGTACAGGGTTAGGCAAAAGTACCAGATTAGTTAATTATCTCAGTTATTTACCGAGCGATTTTCGTGAAAATTTGTATTCCTACATTGTGAAGCATAACAAATTCAGTGTTAATATTTTGTGATCAATAGTGTTTCCGGTGTAGCCGGAAATGACCACAACATGAGAATTTTAAATATAACACCCTATATGTTTATTCATTTTTAGATTCAGAGAAAGAAACTTTCTTAGAAACAATCAAGGAAAATGTTTTTCCTCCAATGTCGTGTTCATAAAAGAATCAAAATGACAATAATTATTATCACCTAAAGTAATTTTAGGTTAGGTTCGAGAATCGAGAGTAATCTCGAATTCATAATCAACGTGACAGGTTTACAATTATTGTCAAGTATTTGTTGAAGTTTTGATTGTTGCACGAACGAGGGAATTTTTTTTATTGAAACTATAGCAAGTGTCGAAAAAGGAGTTCCATTCACCTAACCTAATCGATCACTGAAATTTCTAAGAGAATTTTGCCGAAATTGTGGTGGTATCAAATTGATTTCTTCTGTTATGCGACGCCTTAACTCAACTAGATTGGCAGGTCGTTCTCTATAAACTCGGAATTTCAAGTGGTTCCATAAAAAGAAGTCCAAAGGCGATAGATCAGGTGACCGCGGGGACCACTCGATAGGACCTCTTCTACCGATCCATCTTTCTGGAAAAACTTCATGCAGATAATTTCGAACATCTACCGCAAAGTGTGGGGGAGCTCCATATTGTTGGAACCATACAATATCAGCTGGGGTTAACGGATTGTTTAAATTTGGAAATCAAGCTGTTATGGCTGGCACAATTTCATTTCTTGATAATTCCAAATATCGCTCCCCATTTAAATTCCCTTTTATAAAAAATGGAACATTTATGTGGTCACCGATAATACCGGCCCAAACATTCAATTTTTGTGGATCTTGTGTATAAGCCTCTCTAATCCAATATGGGTTGTTTCTCGACCAAATACGGCAATTATGCCTATTTACTGTTGAGGCAGAACGTAGCTTCATCCGAAAATAATATTCTATTCAATAACTTTGGATTCGCCATAATCATTTCCATGATGGTCTCTGAAAATTGTACTCTACGGTCAGGATCGTCCTCAGTAAGCTTTCTTTTTTTCTGTTTTCAGTATCCTACAAACTGACATCTGAGAAATATTATGATTCAAGGCTAGTTTATTTGTAGAAACCTGAGCATTTTCCTAGGAATATCTTTCACTTGCCGACTTGCTTCATATCGCTGAATAGTTCTGCATACTGTAGATTTACTAATTTGATAATCTGTGTGAACAGTATTCAACAGACGACGTAATATCGTTGCCTGTCACCATATCCGCGCATCATCAAAACCTCAATCCGTTCTGCCTCACTGAGCCTGACTACCATTATTAGGAATTGAAGTGCAAAAATCTAAACTTCAACAAATACTTGACATCATTTGTCAACCTGTCCCGTTGATTTTTAATGCAAAAGTAATTTCATTTAGGTGATATAATTTTTATTATTTTAGTTTTTATGAACTGATTGTTGATTGTTTCTAGAATTTTTTTTTCTCCAAATCTAAACATAACTAAACATATATGGTGTTACATTCGAAATTCACATTTTTGGTCATTTCCGGCTACACCGAAAACACTAGCGAGCACAAAATATCAACACTGAATTCTTTATTATTAGCAATGTAGGAATACCAATTTTCAAGAAAATCACTAGGTAAATAACTGAGATAAATAACCGTTTCGGTACTTTTGCCTAACCCTATATATTATACTACCACATTGTTGGTGAATTGAACGTGAATTTGAACGTAATTCCTATTCTCTATCCAAGAAATTTCGTACCGTATTTTGAAGAAAATTGGTGTTAATGTCTTCATTCAATCCATTGTTAGAGAAATGCGGACAAACCAAGAATTCATTCGTGGTTCGGAATCAAGTTTTCGCCGAACACCGATGCTGAGATATATATTGCTGTTTTAGTCGAGACTTCCTTTGCCAATTGAATACACACATGGGAAGTGTGCCAACTGCATACACCATTTTGCTTAAAAGTAGCTATTACTAAATAAAATTCGGTGCTCCTGAAGCCGGTGTTTAACGATCCAACAACTGCAGTGATTCAGGTCATCTTCTAAAAGTTCTTGTACTTTTTGGTAAAGATTTGGATGGTACTTTTTTTCCATACTTGCAGTTGTTTGCGGCAGCCCCAAACCATAGCCATTATCAATGTTGTAAGCACTTCATCAACTGGCCGAACGTTAACTCTTTCCTCCTTGACTTGAATTCTATGTTTTTTCGAAATCAAAAAATTGCAGAAAATGTTTTACTGTACGGAAGTCTACGTGAGAGAATCGTCTTTGATTCTCCAGCATGACCACTTTCGTTACAGAATCCATCAATTTAAACGATATCAGCATATTTTTGAATAAGAAATATTGAATGCATATTGCATAACTCTGGCAACAATTGCTCTATATATTTTCAACGAAAACTATACATAATCGAAAACAATGAATCGAAACAAGAAAAATAACAATCAAATAACTTTAAAACTAAAGAACCAAAAGTAATAAAATAAGTGATAGGCGTTTTGTAATTCTGTAACTTATAAATTGTAACAAATTATTTTTTCTTCGTTCATCCATGAAATATCAGTGTCAAATTCATGTTCACACACTACCATTGTCTCGTAAAAATACCATTTAAAATAATAAACCTAATAGTCATTCGTACAATTCAACATTATTTCTTAGACAATCAACCTTTCTGTATTAAGCTTCAAAGATGCAAATATTATAAAACCTCTCGATACATTTATTCTAATTTTCAAGAGCCAACCTTGATACTGAACAATACTTGATCAGACGTGAAATATGGAAAATACGTGAATATGAACCTGTGATCAGCAAAAGTAAATCCAAAGCTCGAAAAAGCCTCTTCTGCTCTATATGCTTTTTCTAGCCCTCTTCAAACTATTTTCATAGGATTGATGTCAGTTCGACATTATTCTTCAAATTTTCACAACACTCTCTGATCTTTTCCATGGAATGCATTGTATTTTTCACCATCATAGACACTATTTTCAGAATTATTCCATAAGAAGAAGTCCAACAGATTCAAATCTGGTGGCCATGGTGGCCAAATTAGCGGATTACTCCGACAGATTCATCTATTAGGATTCTGATATCACATTACTAGCGAAATGGGGTACTTCCATCATGTCGGACGTGCATTCCCCGTATTACTAGTCTATTCAACAGAGATTTGTTACCGTATTTTGAAGAAAATTGAGGTTCTCCTTCACAAGCTATTGTTAAAGAAATACAGACTAACTAAAAGATCGTTCGCGGTTCCAAACCAAGCTCTCTCAGAAAACCGATGCTACAAACTATATTGCCATTTTAGTCGGGATTTCTATGTATGTTAATGGGAATTGTGCCAATTGAATACACTACTTTTCGTAAAAAGAGCTTCTTCATTGAATAAAATTCGATGCACCTGAGGTAGGTGTTCAACGATCTAACTGCTTTGTTTCAGATCATCTTCTAAAAGTTCTTGGATCTTTTGGTAATGATTTGGATGGTATTTTACGTGATTTTCAGTGTGCTCCTTGTTGACTTATTTTCAACTATTTGAAGCATCATCAACCGGCCAAACGTTAACTCTTTCCTTTTTTTTTACTTTAGAAAGTTCTATATTTTTTTTCGAAATCAAAAAATTCTAGAAAATGTGTTGCTGTTCAGAAGTCTACTCGAAAGAAACATCTTTGATACTGCAGTTTAGCATGACCGCTTTCGTTACAGAATCTATCAATATATCAGCATATTTTTAATTGATTTCTGAATTTAAATGTGGCTGTAGGAGTTGGGGAAACAATAAGCTTGGAAGGTCGAAAAACTGCAATTACTGACGACAACATCGCCAGAGTTCACCAAAAGGTGGTAGACGACTGCAGAATTATATGCATATAAGGGATAGTAGAGGTTTTGAACATGTCGAAAGAACGTGTTTGTCACATATTGAATCAACACAGGGGAAAGCTGTTCGCGCGGTGGTTGCCGCGTTTGCTCACATTAGACCAAGAACGTGTTCAAATGAACATTTCTCTGCTCTGTTGGCGCAGTTTAGGCACAATAAATCAGAGTTCTTGCGCCAATCAATTACTGCAGATGAAACTTGGATACACAATTATCCGCCAGAAACAAAAATACAGTCCAAACAGTGGACTGCAGAGGGGGAACCGATTCTACAGAGTAAAACTATTTATTTCTTCAAGAAAGAAAAACCATTTGAGGAACATACTAGGCATCATTACGTGACTAGCTAAAAGCAGAACTCGTGGAAAAACGGCACATTTACAGAAAAAAAAATCTTGTTTCTCCAAGACAACGCTCCGTCTCACACATCAGCGGTTGCTTTGCGAAAATCGGTTTGTATCACGATTTGAATTGCTTGACCATCCGCCTTACTCACCAGATTAAGACCCAAGTGACTTCTTTTCGTTTCGTCACCTAAAATATGCGCTCGGAGGACAGAGTTTGGCACATCGCTGGGAAAAGTGAGGAGATTCACAAGGAGAATATGTATAAAAATAAAAATCGAGTAAAAATGTCTCGTATCTTTGTTAGGTCTAAACTTTTTATACCACCCTCGTATATATTATACTGTTATAAGCAGCTATGTCATGTTGATATGGATGTGCGGAAGAATTGTGCATAGTTATATCTGTATGTACGGTTTATGGAAATCGATTTTCCAGTGATCAATTTACATATATTTGAACAGAATTGAATCTACACAATATGCACAAAAAGATTTCCCTCCGATCTTTTTTTAACCTAAAAATTAGACATTTCGACATTCAGTGAGAGTGCAACTCTCCATATTTTTCAACTGTTTTTTGTTTCGAACTAATAAATAATTGATTGAATGACTATGATTGAATTGATCAAATTATATTTACGTAAAGTTAAACTATTTTTCATAAATGCTTTTATTCGTTCAATACGAAAATAATGCTTTTCCAAAGTAGCTGCATAAATTTGCTTCATTTTGATGTTTAGTAAGTGAAATAAAACACACTGATCTCTACATCTTTTTCGTTGTTTTTGTTTCAAATGTCAATTTAGAGAATGAATCTAAAAATCGTGAGCATTTCTCCTCAAAATAGCACTCAATAATTAGAATTTATTTGTGCTGACTAGCTCCAATTCTTTTTCTACTAAAGTATGCACCCAAAATTAGGTGTGGAATTTTCTGCATGGAACTTCTGGCTTTGCCATATAATTCCATTGCAGCCAATTATACCCCATACAACTTTCCGCAAACAATTACAACAACAAAATTGGCTTCATTCGTAGTTTCTAATAAACTTCATGTTTCTATTCTATTATGTACGCGGAATCGACCCTACGTTTTATCCACCCGCAACCTTATATTTCCCCCATGATGTTGCAGGCCCGTAATTAGTAATTCTGCTATGACCTGGTTGCGCTCTACATGTCCTATACAAGAAAAAGGCATAATAAAACAAATAGGGGACTCCAGTGGCGTAGTATCGCAGATAATTTCATTCAACAATTCAGAACTATTTCAACATTCTATATGAAATTCCAATTCCTACTGAATGTTTTTTTCCTTGTTGAGAAAGATGAATATATATATATATATATATATATATATATATATATATATATATATATATATATATATATATATATATATATATATGTACTCATCGTTCTTTACTTGACTAAGATCCGTACACTGGATTTTTCCGGGGAAAAGCCTCTGACACTACTCGTTGGTACATTGATATCATTGTCTGATGATGCTATAATATGTATATATTCTGGTAGATTGATATATTCTCATAACATTTAACGTTATCCTAATATATAATTATTCCAGGATATGTTTTGATTATAATCATTGCCTGGCAATGGTATTAATTACCGGGTGGTGGATTTATAATTTTTCATGAAATCAGTTTGATTGCAACAGATATATGGGCAACTCGTCGGGGTAAAACCCTATATATATATATATATATATATATATATATATATATATATATATATATATATATATATATATATATATATATATATATATCAATATAGACTCTTTAATGAGATCAGGTTCCGGCATATAATTTAATATCATCTAAATAAATTAAGTGACTTAATTTGAAATCAGTTGATAGACTCTTTATTTTGGATTAAGGCAAAGACAAAACCAAAGAGCATAATCACCTTGAAAAATGCCTCTTTTGATTGGAATTACCTCGATTTTAACGATTGTATTGAAATAACAATTTTTCATTATAAATTCAAAAAAGAAGAAAGTGTCTTATCAATTTTATAAATTTCTAAAATTTCTTGAAGCCATGAATGGGAGAACTATCAAAAGCCTATATATATATATATATATATATATATATATATATATATATATATATATATATATATATATATATATATATATATATATATATATATATATATATATATATATATATATATATATATATATATATATATATATATATATATATATATATATATATATATATATATATATATATATATATATATATATATATATATATATATATATATATATATATATATATATATATTATAAAATTTATAAAATTGATAAGACACTTCGTCTTTTTTTTGAATTTATAATGAAAATTGTTATTTCAATACAATCGTTAAAATCTGAGGTAATTCCAATCAAAAGAGGCATTTTTCAAGGTGATTCTTTAAGTGCTCTTTGGTTTTGTCTTTGCCTTAATCCAAAATAAAGAGTCTATCAACTGATTTCAAATTAAGTCACTTAATTTATTTAGATGATATTAAATTATATGCCGGAACCTGATCTCATTTAAAGAGTCTACTTGAGATTACTTTCAACTATTCCAATGATATTCATATGAAATTTGCTCTTCCAAAATGTGAAAATTTTTCTATTGAAAAAGGAAAGATCACCTCTGATTATATAAAGATTTCCAATATCGAAATCGAGCCAATGCATCGAGGAGATACATATAAATATCTTGGATTTTGTCAAGAGAAGACAATTAACCATAGCAGCACTATAATATTAGAAGTTCATATTACAAAAGACTTGGAATTATCATCAAGAGTCATTTAACTAGTAAAAACCTTTTCAGAGCTATCAACTCCTATGCAGTTCCTATTCTTACATCTTCTTTTGGAATTATTAAATGGTCTAAAACTGATCTAAATGAATTACAATGTCGAACGAGGAAAACGCTTTGTAAATATCATAAGCACCACCCAAAGTCAGCTGTTCAGAGAGTTACACTACCTAGACATCTTGGAGGTCGTGGATTAACTGATTTGAATTATCTTCATAGTAAACAGATTTTTCATCTACGTTCCCATTTTCATGATAAACAGAAAACGTCTAAATTACATGTTATTGTTGTTGCTTCAGATTATCATCTTACACCTCTGAATTTGACAATGCAAAAGGTAGATTTTGATATATTTGATGATATTTCTAAAAGAGAAAGTTGGATGCAGAAGGAATTACACGGAAAGCACCCTTAAGTATTAAAAAATGATTATATTGATGAAATCGCATCGAATAAATGGTTAGTTTCTGGAGAATTGTTTGCTGAAACAGAAGGCTTGGCAATTGCGATCCAGGATCAGGTTGTTTTCACGAGAAATTATAGAAAACACATCATCGAAAAAAATATAGATGATTCTTGTCGTAGATCTTTCTGTTCTTCAGAAACAGTTTTTCATATATTATCATCTTGCTCAGTCCTTGCTTCAACAGATTATTTAGAAAGACATAATGCAGTCGCTAATATTATTCATTTTAATCTAGGAATTAAACATGACCTAATTCCCAAAAGAAAAAAATTTACAAATATGAACCTGAGATTATTTGTGAAAATGACAAATATGAACTTTATTTTGATAAAGCAATTCTTTGCAACAGATACACATAATATACAAAATAAATACAATGAAAAACTTTCTAATTATATGATGCTTGGCGACGAGATTGAAAAAATGTGGAAAATGAAAAAAACTTTTATTCTACCGATTATTATTTCCACAACAGGTGTTATTCCTAGGAATCTTCACAAAAGTATTGAGATTTTGGGTCTGAAGAAAAATTTGTTTGAACAGTTACAAAAGATAACAGTCATCAAATCTTGTAATATTCTTCGTAGGTTTCTTTCCGAAAAAAATAATGAGGTAGAGTCATAGTTTTTCTCTTTAGTTTATACTGCTCAGAATCTCATTTCATATTTTATTTATTTGTTTATATAAATGTAATATAACTAACTGACAATTTTGTCATATTTATATTCAGAGCAGTATTCTATTCGATCGTTCACCACTTCACACAAAGGAAATTATTAATGAGTAACATTCAGTGTTACTTGACTAAGGTCCGTACACTGGATTTTCCTGGGGAGAAAGCCTCTGACACTACTCGTTGGTACATTGATATCATTGTCTGATGATGCTATAGTGTGTATATATTCTGGTAGATTGATATATTCTCATAACATTTAACGTTATCCTAAGATATAAATATTCCAGAATATGTTTTGATTATAATCATTGCCTGGCAAAGGTATTACTTACCGGGTGGTGGATTTATATTTTTCATGAAATCAGTTTGATTGCATGAACAGATATATGGGCAACTCTTCGGGGTTTCTTTTTGAAAAGAGAGGATTTACAAAATTTGAATAATTGTATTTACAATAAGTGCTTATATCTATAATTTTGATGTGTGTCAGGAAATGTAACAGGGGAACCATACTATCTTGTATATGATTCAATAAACGAGAGAAAAAACCTGAGGAAAAAACTCGTTTCCCTGTCGCTACTGCACTAGCAATAGCTTTTCTGTTTATTTTGTGTTAGTGTCATGTGTACATAAAGAGTACCAAAGATTTTTCTGCTTAGCCGCTTCATCCTCTCTTGCATTCCATGATTTCCAAAAACATGGGTGAAAGGAAGGGGGTTTGGGACAGGAATCTGTAACAATGGAAAAAGAAAACCAGCAGAAAAATATTTCAACAATCAAACTTCTTATATGTCCAAACAAATCTAAGAAAAGATTTTACATAGCAAGCAAGGTCATGAAAGAGACTAAGGAGATAATAAAAAAAATACATAATCTGCGATATTTTATCAAATTCCATCTCTGTTTGACCGAGAGAGCCCCGATGGCTAGGTTCAGTCTTCCAAGTAATGCCGATTATGATCTATAGATGTTTTAGAATCATTATGGACCCAATAATCTGGGTTGACATCGCCCATATATTATTTCTTCGTGGAACTTGTTCAATATAAAGAAAAATTTGCGAAAAAAATTTTGACAGTCGTTTGAAAAATATGAAAAATGAGTACAAGATCTTTATTCACGGAGTATTTACTCCGTAAATATGCCGCAAATACAGAAACCATGAATATGGTATAGTAATTTATATGGGATTATAGAGGATACGTTCATATATGACAAAATTAAAAAGAAATAGATAGAAAAATCAATTTGATTGATGTGTTTGACTATATTGATTAATTATTATCTTCAGGCTTAGGCAATCGTTCGAAGAATTTTGTAATTTATTCTTGCTTGGCAGTTTTTAAAAGCTCCTTCAATTCAAACTGATATTCAGCAGTGGCATAAGCGATTTGACCCTTGAAAACACGACTTCGTTCCATACACGGATCAAGTTGCAAAAAAAAATCACAAAGCTCATTTGCCATTCTAAAACCTTCACTAAGATTTTTCAAATTGGATGTCGTTTCCAGTACTTGTTGAAGCCTTGTCTTCAATAGGCTGTGAATTTAACATTTGTTCCACAGATTTTTCGTCATTTTCCGCAGTCAGACCAGGCAACAGTTTTTTTCCTGCATGACTTCAATGTGTATGGGTTCAGTTCTTCCACTGATTCTTTTATGTTTAAGATAAATTTTGCTATGTCAAATTTCTTCCAGCATTTCGTAACATTTATAACAGGATCATATTCTATATTAATCAATATGATTTTGAAGGTTCGTCTAATATAATAGAACTCAAATTCCAGGATTATTTCTTGGTCCATAGATTAGGGCAAAGACTTCGCGCGTTGGGTGGTAAAAATGTCACTTTTATCTTTGGATTCATTGTTTCAAGTTCGCGAGAATGACCTGATGCATTGTCCAAGATTAAATCAGCTTGAAAGTCTAGATTATTTTTTTAACAAGTTTCAACTTCTGAAACAAAACAATTTCGAAACCAGTGTGTATAGAGGGTGTTATATAATAGTATGTCACAACTTGAGGGGGTAAATCTACGTGCAATTTTAAGAAAGAAAGTTTATATAAACATAGGTCCGCAAAAGCTTCGTTACGAAGCTACAGGGTGTTTTTCCAGGAAATTTCCTGAAAATAATTGGTTTTTCCTTCAAAACTCCTGCAGTTTTTGAGATATTCAGCCCAAATTTAGAAAGCAAACTATTTTTACAGCCTCCAACATTACACGTCCTAGATTTTAACTGAAATTCACAAGGTGTTTTTTCTTCCGAGGCCACGTCTCCTTTTGCCCTTTCAAACTTTTTGCAGCGTACAATTTATTTTCGTCATCATCGTTCAATTTAGAAACTTTTTTGACTCGTGTAATTTTTTCGTATCTCCAACCGTTTTTGAGTGAAAAATTATTGAATTTGAATTGTATGTTATTCGCTAAATGAAAAAGAAATAATTGAAATACTCGATAGGTATGCCCAAAATTTTCTTTTATCGAGATAGCTCGTCTTCTGAGACTCAATTAATACTTATTCAAAATAAAATTAAAAAAAAACAATTAAAAACTAAATAAATTGCTGGAAGTGTCTTCCACCTGCAAGAATACAGGTCTCCGTCCTTCCGCATATTATCACCCACTCTTTGAAATATTCCTGGGGTATTTCTTATCGTGTCACAAGAGGTTATTATTCGATTTCTCAATTCTTCTACAGTGTTCATTGGACTGGTATAAACTAAACTTTCGAGAAATCCCCATAAGAAAAAGTCTGAAATATTCAAGTCTGGGGACCTAGGAGGCCATGATTCTGGCTCACCCCGACCTATCCATCGGTTGTTGTATATATTATTCAAGAATCTAACCCTAGCTTCCCCACTAAAATGTGCTGGTGCCCCGACATGCATGAACCACATTATGTTTCTCACCAAAAGTGGCACATCCTTGAGTAATAAAGGTAACTCCTCCTCAAGAAATTGCCGATAAGTGAGACCGTTTAGTCTGTTAGGCAGAAAAAAATTCTGCCTAACAGACTTCAGACTTCTTCAATCAAATGGGGGTTTTCCTAAGCCGAATGATGATTATTGTGTAAATTTGTGATAGCAGTTCTCGAAAAGTTAGCTTCGTCTGTGAACATTATTCCACTATGAAAATGATCATTTTTTCCAATTTTATCTAAGAACCATCGGCAGAAATTCAGTCTTGAAGGAAAATCTAGAGGAAGTAGAGTTTGGACAATTATAACAATAAAAAGTCGTGCACCTTCCTTGGCATTCTTAAGTTATCACTCCATCTTTTACGAGTTCTTCCTGGACTTCGGCGACCCAACGGAGATTTATCCCTTGCTATTTTTACAATTCGAGAGTTGTCTATTCGGGTAATATGGGCATCCCACTCTCGCTTCATCTCAAGTATCCAATTATTTATATCTGGTGTTCCACATGTCCTGCGAATGTTCTCGCTCCTTTCTCAGTCCCATAAAGTTTTTCCTACAACCTTGCTATAAACACTCATTTCTGCTGTCTCCATCATTCGCTTGGTAGTCGTTGGATCAGGTCTGGTTTCAGCAGTATATGACATTATCGGCCTAATAGCAGTTTTATAAATGCTTGATTTAGTTTTGATGTTTATATGTTTATTGTACCATGTTGTGGTGTTGAGGCATCCAGCCACTCTTGACGCTTTAAAAGTTTGATTCCTTACTTCCTGTTACATCCAGCTCCAGCTGGCATCTTGAAGGTGTTCTCGATGTTCTCATACATTTGGTTTTGGTTTTGGAGATTATCATATTGATCGTTAATCATTATTTAAGGGGTGTTGGTTTAATGAACTATTTCGTTTTCCGTCTTTCCATATAGTCTGGTTAGATATTCAACCCATTCATTCTTTGCTATTTGGTTAGTCTCTATAAGTTCCATCTTTGTTTTTGTCTTCCGTAAAAGTCACTTTCTAGTCTGCTTTTTTTCGGTTGATGTTTCTCGTACCAAGACTCTCAAATGATGCCTCCTTAATATTTGTCTTCAGCTTCTGTACACGTCAACTTCTTCTCGTATTGGATTGCTTTGGATTTGGATCTCTATTCTATTCTGATTCCGCATTCTGATTGAAGGGTCGCACATTCACTCGATATTGATCTTTTCAACCTGTTTGGTTTCAGTATGATTTTTTACCGGCTTTATATTCATCTTGATTTTCCCAAGAAGTAGACTGTGGCCACTTCCAACATTCTCGGAATTCAATGTTCTTACTTCTATAACTTGTTCTGGTCTTATTTGTCTACTGTTGACTATTTAGTCGATCATTTGATAGAGGGGGCCGTTACTTGATGAAAATCGATATACATATTTTCAATGAAATAAAACTAAGGTATTTAGATTTTCACAAGCCACAGTGTAGTAAAACTGGTCATAGTTTTGTTAATATATTTTCACCACACTGTGGCTTCATCAGATAGATCATCTATCTGATGAAGCCACAGTGTGGTGCAATTCAACGAGAACTGGGCGACAAAATCTCGAGAGCATAGCTCAAGTGATTTTGTCGAACAGGTCGAGTTGAATTACCGAAAAGTAAGTATGAGAAAACGAGCTTAGAAAAATATCCTGCCAAATCTGAGATCGAGTGGTATTTGCTGAGGAAATTCCGCGAATGACAAAACGTACAAAATGAACTTTATTGAGAAATGCACACAAACTCAACGAGAAAATCATAAAGCATTCATTAGAAACATGTTAAGTTATTATTGGATTGAGCAGTTATTGAAAATGCAATTACTATGTACAATTTTTTCACTCCGGGTCGATTTTATATGGGACGATGCCTGAGGAACTATAGAAGATTCAGCATTCGCAGAAGTTTCTCGAAGATTTGAAACAAGATTCAAATGATGCTTATTGTTGAGTTGCAGGTAAGGCTTAATACAGCTCGCCGTAGATTGTCCGGTTAGTTTGATCAATTCTTGTTCACTGACACCTGCCTCGGGTAGGTTCGAAACAGCACTGAATCTATGAGAATGATTTGTGATCTTTTTATTTTTCGTATCCAGTCCAACCTTTTCTGCTGAAATTTTTGTCCATTTGGATATTTCATTTATCCCCAAGGCATATTTTTGTACCAACCCTTAGAAGTACTGTTTTTCCAGAACTGATTGGGAGCCAAAATAATCTATCACTTGTAATATGATCGGGTCTTTTCGACAATATCTTATGAAACAACCTCACAAGACATAAATCTGTGTTTTCCTTATTTTTTGCTAGCCGTTCACTATCACAGCATTTTTTTGAGCCACCTTGGCAAGTTTTCAAGAATACTGGGTTATTTTCAATGCGACCAGTCACTTCTCCGTTATTAAATTTTTCCTCTTTGAAGAAGTGAACCTTGCAAGTTGCTGCTTCACCGTCACGCCATGCTAATTCATAAGGTAATTTTTTTCAACAAACCTATCGGGGCATTTTCGTCCCAGTACAGAGCCATGCTATCAATTTCAGTTCTTGTTAATGCAACGGAACTTTCTTTGCGCTTTTCCACATCCCCTTGTAACATCTTCCTCTTAGAATTGCGAGCTTCACGAGCCTTTCTAAATGCTGAATCGGTAAAGGGGTTGAAATTCACGTTGAATTTTTCGAAATACATATTCTGCATCATTTTTGCTGTAGTGTTCCACATTGTTTTGTCAATGTATTCTTTGTAATCTTGTCCATTCATTTGTTTCATATTGAAACCCCAATCCATAAGAATTTCTGCAATATCTTCAATAGAATGCTGTATATTCAAATCGAACGTTCGTTCCTTGCAGAATATACTGAATTGATTCCAAATTCTTGTATTTTTGAGGATACAATTCTGTATAGAACTATTTATTTCTGCTTCACTGGTGCTTCCTAAACGAGATATTTCAATTTATATCGGCAGAAACTTTACAACAGTGTAAAAAACTAAATCAGT
Source organism: Cryptolaemus montrouzieri (assembly GCA_013387265.2). Taxonomy (NCBI): domain Eukaryota; kingdom Metazoa; phylum Arthropoda; class Insecta; order Coleoptera; family Coccinellidae; genus Cryptolaemus; species Cryptolaemus montrouzieri. The sequence goes on along the minus strand of JABFTP020000001.1, from coordinate 50,880,746 downwards.
GTGTTCAGCTGACTCCCTATCTTCCAACTGCAACTCAAAGAGCCGCTGTTGCAAGCTACGTGCACGGATGTAATTCACAATTTTTGTTGCAATGCCCATAATTTCCTCCGTGTTTAAAACTTTTGAATACAAAACTTGTTGATGTTTAATACAATGGAAAAAATGAAGGGAAATCTTCATTAGCTCGACACAATGCCACAAAACCGATTTTATTTCCAGTCATTGCTGGTGGTCCATCGGTTGTAATGCAGACCAATTTATATATTGGTAGCTTGAAGTTTTTACAAAATTAAAGAAAACGTCATATATATCTTCGCCACAGGTGTTTCCCTTCAGAGAAATAATTGTAAAAAATTCTTCCTTAGCCAACATGTCATTGAATATCATCAAAATAAAAATACACAGCTGGGCAGTGTCTGTCATATCGGTGGATTCGTCTAAATGTAAATAAAAGGATGTACATTTCATGACGTCATGTTTCAGTTTATCTGTCATGTCCTGACTCATGACTTCAATACGCCTTGTGACAGTCAGACGAGATAACTGAAGTTCTCTAATAGCAGACATGATTTCTGTTTTTTCTTAAATCTCCAAATAAAGTCTCACCCGCTTCAATAAATGCTTCCTTCACAACCGATCCATCTTCGGATGGTTTCTTGTATTTCGCCAATATATGAGATATTTTAAATAACACGATCGTAGCAGTTTGGATGGTCTTGTGAACATGGTTTCTTCTTTTTTCAAACAAGATATCAAATCACGTACTTATCGTTTTCTTAATTCACTTTGTGGCGGAAAATCCTTTTCATAGTTTTTATGAACCGTTTTATGATGCCTCTCCGAGTTACCATGCTTTAGTATTGCAACTGAAGCACGACAAATAAGATAAATACACTTATCCTTCACCATACAAAGGAAAAATTCTTCCTCCCAATCGTAATTGAAATGATACGTTTTAGATTTCTTCGCTGCACTCATTTTGTACTGTTCAATAATAATATTTGTATCGACGTAGTATTCAAGTTACAATGCAGAATGACTCCAAGACCTGCAGGCGCAACATTCATATCGGGCTGAACGAAAGTCTCGAATGTTCCCGTCTAATGCGCCGACCATTCTAAAAAAGCGGCAAGAATAAAAAACGCGGCTTTTCTTTGACAAAAACCGCGCGTTCCTTTGATAAAGCCGCCTTTTGCCGCTAGGAGTGTGTTATTTTATTAAGTAATGAATTTCTGTAGTTTAGTTACCTACTTATTAAATTTTTTTTTCTTCTAGAGTTCTACTCAAAAAGCTCTTGCAATCGACTAGTCGATCGCGATCGACCGTTTGAGCACCCCTGCTAAAGACCAAGGAACAATACAGACATTTAAGCTCTATTACATTAGACGAACCTTCAAAATCATAATAGGTAATATGGAATGTGATCTTGATATAAATGTTCTAGAATGCTGAAAGAAATTTTACGTAGCGAAATGTGTCTTAAACGTATAAAAAATAAAAGAATCAGTTTAAGAAATGAGCCCATACACATTGAAATTACGTGACCTTTAATTTGAAAAATCTTAGTGAAGGTTTAAGAATGGCAAATGAGCTTTGTGATTTCTTCATGAAATTCGATCCGTCTATGGAACAAAATCTTTAATTTCAACAGGCAAATTGCTAATGTCACTACTGAATATCAGTCTGAATCGAAGAAGCTTTCAGAAACTGTCAAGCAAAAAGCCTATGCCTGAAAATAATAATTAATCAATAAGGTTAAAAATTTGAATTTAATTGATTTTTTGTTTATTTAGTTCTTATTTGGCACCTAGGAACGTATCCCCCTCTATTCCCATATAAATTACCATTCCATATTCACGGTTTCTGAATTTGCGACTTATTTACGGAACGCGAATAAAGAGCTTATACTGTATATTGATGTAATATATCTTAGCGCCTATGATATGTTGTACCCAAACAAATAAAGCCTGCCTGCCCTATTATTTCAGTTATATTACATGATGTTAAATAAATAACTCACATTGTGAGTTCATAATACTTTAAAAGTCATGTTTACTTCAGAATCCGGTCTCATCTTCTGTCATGGGCTGGTATGTAAACAACATATCCTGAAGGTAATGTTTCTCGGCACCGTGGCCAAGTTAGGTGTTTCCTTCCTAGTGTTTACACTGGGCTACCGCGACGCCCCAAGTCCGGTTTACTAATTGGTTCCTGCACCGACGTTGGAACGCTTCCGACTTTACAATTTTCCACCAACGCGACGTCAGTTTTCATAATGTGTTTCTTGAATAATGTAATCATGTGGAAAATCTGGGTACCTTAACAGTGTAATTTAGAGACTGAATAGAAGTTTATGGTTGAACGGGGATTTGACGAATAATATGAAAATATTCATGTACCTATTTACGTAATGTGATAAATTTATGTCGAAATTGATATGAAGGAAATTCAATTCTGGATAAATTATACGAAATTCTTTCTAGAGATTATTTAAAATTTGAATAAGGGAATTGGCAGGGTTATTTCTTATGGAGTTAGGGTTCTGGATTGAGATTAGGTCAGAAATATTTATTTGCTCAATGATTTTTCTACAAAATTAAGTATATTCTGATTTAAACGCAATCTACACTGCGTCAAGAAATTGATGCATAATTTTGATCTTCAGAAAACTTATTATTAACACATATTTTTTTCGTATATATCCGGACAAATTCGAACAAAATTCCATGTTCTTTCTTGGCGCACATGCCCCTTACGAAAAATAAAATGAAAGGAATGAATTTAGATTTTGTAAGAAACCACGTATTGATGATATGAGATCCCTCTGCTAAATTAGTACATAAATAATGTAGATAATCAAAAGCTAACCTTTAATTATTTTTACATATCGGGAAATTCACGTTTCATTAAGCGCAAATCAAAATTACCTACCAGTAATATTAATTAAAACATTATTATTCAATTTTCAGCAAAAAATTTCGTTTATATCCTATGGAAATAAAACCTACACCACTTCTAAACAGTACCGTAAAACGGGGTGACTTTGTGCCTGCAGAGGTGAGATTGTGCCACTGTATTTTTAAGGTTTTTTGAATTTAGCGCCTCTCATAAATTTCCGCCACACCAACTACATATCTTCATGATGAGCATACTTGTTGAGATATCTGGTGGCGCTGATTCCAACTACGCAACCCCCTCGATGTTTTCACGATAATTGCATCCGTAAAATTTAAGATCCTGGCAAGTCTGGTGTAACGAGAGAGTAATTCAGGTTAGTACTATGAACTACATATTCATTTACCTTCATCATACCTCCATAGCGATTCAATATCATTTTTTTTTTCATGAGTTATGAACATTTTTTGTTAGAAACTCAAATTTGTTCCACTTGGTGGCACATTGTCACCCCATATTCTAAAAACTAAATTCTATAAATTTGAGATATTGAAATATTTCCATTCTTTCCAGAAAGCCGCGACAATACTTGAGAAAACCAGCAACAAGACCTTATAAAAATTATCGCCCTGAGACACTTGAGCTAATCTCAGATGAGATAAGACAAAAAAAATTCCATCCGAAGTGCTGCTAAAAAATACGGAAGTTGGAGAGCAGACTGTTTTTTCTGATGAGAAAGAGTCTGTGATCGTGTCGCATATTGTCAGCCTTTCTAGTTATGATATTCTAGTGAACAAAACCGAGTTGCGATTCATCGTTAAGAGTATCTCAGATAAAAAAGGCAAAACAGTTGGAAAATTCAAAAATAATCTTCCTGGAAAGGAATGGGCCGATTCTTTCGTTACGAGACGTGCACAAGCAATTTCAAATCGAACCGCGAGAAATATAACTTACAACCGGGCTTCAATTGATGCAGAAGTTATAAATCAGTTTTTCGATAACTTAAAAAAAGAAACCAAAGGTGTTCCACCACCGAACATATGGAATTACGACGAAACTTGCCTCGTTGATGACCCAGGAATTTCCAAAGTTCTCGTCAAACGAGGCTATAAGTACCCTAAAAATATAAAGAATTCTTCTGAATCCAGTACGTATATAATAATGTTTGGAAGTGCAGGAGGTGAATTGGCACCAGTCTACGTCATCTATGAAGCTGAGAAGATGTGAGAAAGTTGGACTGAAAACGGTCCAGAAAAATTCCGCTACAACCGAACCAAATTAGGACGGTTCGACTTTCAATGTTTCGAAGATTGGTTTATCAGCCAAATGCTGCCAATTCTGAAGAAACAAGACGGAACAAAAATTGTGATTGGTGATAACTCAAGTTCTCATATTAATAGTAAAGTTTTTGATCTTTCCATGAGAATAACATTTCCTTCATTGATCTGCCGCCTAACGCGACCCTCCTGTTACAACCATTAGCCGTTGAATTCTTTAGACCTGTGAAAATTGCTTGGCGTAGGATGACAGTCCCAGGACTTTTGACAAAGTCTTGGTTGCTCTGGAAAAAAATGCAGCAGACAATCTCAAGGCTGGTTTTCGTAAATGTGGTATGGTTCCTTCAAACAGGCAGAAAGTTTTAAATAGATGCATACTATTGAAGCTCTACCCGAAGTGAAAGCTCTGATTCGTGAAAGCTTTATAGAAAACCTAAACGCAAATAGACAGCTCATCACATCAACGAGAACTAACAAGAGAAGAAGAAAAGTTAACGTTCCTCCAGGAAAGAGTATCGCAGCGTCTAACATCAAACCTCAAAATGACAATGAAACTCCTATGAGCATGGATCAACCCTCAACTTCTTCTGGACAGACTAATGATGAGCCACCTAATATAAACGTGATAGGCTAATCTGATAGCGACGATGAAAGCATTGGGCATATCTCTTATGCAGAAAGCGATGACAATCCTTATCATTTTCCCAAACTGAGCGACGCCTCTGACACAGATATGCAACCTATCGAGACTAATGTACGAAAACATGAAATGAGTTCTGGTTATTACGTTGTCGTCACATACGAAAACCACCTGTACCCCGGCCAGGTGATAGAAACAGCAGATGATGCAGGTTTGGTATCAGCAATGGAGAAGTACAGAGGAAATTGGAAGTGGCCAGAAAAAGCAGACTCAATTTGGTATAGCTATGAGGATATAAAGAAAGAAATTGACGAACCAGTTCGTATATTAAAAAGGGAAATCTTCAAAGTTCCGGAATTATCTTAATTAATTCCATTACCTATTTCATGCTCAATTAACTTCAAGTCTTGTGAAATATAAATTCACCATTTTTGTAATGAGCTTTTCAAACATAAATTTTTTTCATACCATCTAAAAAGTTTTACTGAGTTCTCTTAGCCTTATTCATCTGAAAGATGAGGGCGAGAATGTGCCACTGGACTCTCTTTATGAATAATGCATAGATAAATGTTCTGGCACATTGTCAACCCAAATCCTGGGGTGCCACAAAAATAAATTTTTATTCGAAAAGTGAACATTTTTCGATGTTTTCATATGTCCTGATGCATGTGGGAACAATGTAGCCTTATGTATTCAGTCATGAATTTGAATTTTTGCCAGACATATTCTCGTAATAACATGAAAACCTAAAAAGTGGCACAAAGTCACCTCGTTTTACGTTACATTCAGCAAATTTGCAAAGTACAAGAAACACAGCTGACATTTAACATCCTTCTCTAACAAGTTGCGTCGCGCAATCACTCTCTGCCACTTTATTTTCAGTACCCAGCATCTTTCAGGGCAGGAAACTTCATTTTGCGAAATAAATGATCGATGAAGCCTGAACTACGTGATAGTTGATATTCATAATGAATAATAAAATAACACAAGTTACTATGTTTTAACTATCACTAATTTATTGATGTAAAGAATGACAAAATTTTACATTGGTTGGACCGGTTTCGGACATACGTCCATTATCAACAACAAGCTAATGAAAATTGAATACTCATGTACAATACAGGAATTAATATCAATAAAATGCTAGTAGAGGTCACAGTAACTTGAATAATGGTGATTGGTAGGTAATTAAGTCTACCTGGTCGTTAAGGAGCTTTACCGTTTCTACCCTAGATGCCTTGAAAATTTCCATCGATTCAAAGAAATTGAGTTTATAAGATTTATGACAGGAATGAAGAATTTTTAGCTGTTGAAGTTCTGGAAAAGGATGACATTCATTCAGACAATGTGCAGCTAATTGGTAGGTAATTAAGTCTTGTCGTTAAGAGCTTAACCCTTTCTACCCTAGATGCCTAGATGTCAGCTTTAGCTGCACATTGTCTGAATGAATGTCATCCTTTTCCAGAACTTCAACAGCTAAAAATGCTTCATCCCTGTGATAAATCTTATAATCCCAATTTCTTTGAATCGATAGAAATTTTCAAGGCATCTAGGGTAGAAACAGTTAATCTCCTTAACGACCAGGTAGACTTAATTACCTACTAATCACCATTATTCAAGTTACTGTGACCTCTACTAGCATTTTATTGATATTAATTCCTGTATTGTACATGAGTATTCAATTTTCATCAGCTTGTTGTTGATAATGGACGTATGTCCGAAACCGGTCCAACCAATGTAAAATTTTGGCATTCTTTACATCAATAAATTAGTGATAGTTAAAACATAGTAACTTGTTTTATTTTATTATTCATTTTGCGCATTTTTTTCTACAAGCAGCTTTATAACATTAAATACAGAAATAGATTAGCATCAATGTGAGACAAACGAAATATAAACATTCTGTCAAAAAAGTACCGGATTGGTCAATGGAACACAAAATATTTATTTTTCATCCAAATAAGTGGAGTTTTGGAAAAGGAAAAAAGTCGACCGAAGTCGTACCAGGTGAATGCTGTGGTTGTTCGATGGTTTTTTTTAAGTTTTCGTCAGAAATGATAGTCTTGTGAGATAATGCATTATAGTGGTGCAAAATCCATGAGTTTTCTTTGAAAATCCGGCCTTTTTCGACGAATTTGTTCTTTAAAACGCCGCATAACGCTCAGGGTATATTCTGTGTTTACTGTTTGCCTTCTGGCAAGAATATTGAGTGCACAACACCGTAATAATCAAAGAAAACAGCCAACATTACCTTGACTTATAGCTTGTTGCCTGGTTCTCATGTCAAACTTTTATTTTATGTCTCATCACCAGTTACAATGCGTTTTATGAATGTGGGATCAGAATTGACTCGTTCCATCATGTCTTCAGCGACCTCAACGCGATTGAATTTTTTTAAGCTTCGTAAGGTCTTTAATTTTATCAACGTTACCGTGTTTTGGGTCAAATCTGACCCAAGTAGTAAAATTATACTAAAAATGAAAAAAATAGTAATAAATTGTTTAATGGATTTATTTGACATATATATTTATTTCTACAAAATTATTATTTATTTTTGTTAAAATTATAATTTTATATATCTAATATAGAATATACTATGTTGTTAGATATTTTTATAGTAAGAGACTGAGCAGTTATAAAAAAAATGAGGATGAAATTGTATCTTATTACACTGGGTACATCGCCGGCTCGGTGGTGTATGGGATATGATGCTCGTCTCCTGCGCAGAGTTACCTGGGTTCAATCCCCACAAAGTCGGTGCGATTTTTCGGATTCTGGGAATCGCCTGAGTATCCATCTTTCGGAGGAGATGTAAAGTCGTCGGTCCTGTCTAACAGAGATGTGTTGGACATTAAAGATCCCTTCCCTCGACACGAGAGGGGTTCGGCAAAATTCCCGGGTTAGTGAGGTGACAGAAATCCCCGGCGTGTCATTGGCCGAAAGGCGGAAATATAGCACGTTAAAGGAATAACAAACAAACAAACAAACAAACTGGGTAAATAGAACAGCTGTATTCGAATGTTTTCTACATAGGAATTTTTTACGAACTACACAGATCAAAGGTGTTTTATTGTCAGTTTTAGCACATATGTAGTTGGCAGCGATTTCTTTTGGGAGCCTTCTTAGCTGTGCAAGTGTTGTTTTCCTCTTGTTGGATGGAAGTTGATGAAATTCGTACTTTGTCACTAGATTGACGAAGCTTTTTTGCAATTTCTATTGAAAAAGGTGCTTTCCGTAATGACTTTCTGTTTTTTATATACGGTGTAACCAATTGCATATCTAAATTTTCCAAATAGTGTCGCCGTTTTGATAGGCAGCCTTCCTTCCAGCTGCTATTAGCAGCCGTGAATACTATGAAAGCATTGTAGGCTGATATGTCTACCATGTTACTAAATACCACTTGAGGCCAACGTTTTGTTTTTCTTTTGCAACTGTAACAGGAGACAGCTTTATCCAGTGTATCCACGCCACCCTTACATTTGTTGTAGTCTTATATTATCACAGGCTTTTTCTCTACGCGATTACTCACTTCTGAGTTGTGATGCAAAGTGCTGAGAAGATTCACCGACATATTTTTTTTGGGTTTGTAAGAAGTGTAGTATCTTTGGTAAAAGCAAAACATGATGAATATAACGGTCTTCCCTCTGTTGTTACTATTTCTGGAGGCAATTCCGGTTCATTCTTACGTATAGTCCCTATTACAGTGATCTGTTTTTTCAATAGTTTCTGTCCAAGTTGATGTGATGTAAAAAAATTATCCAACGTAATATTATGCCCTCTCAGGCCGCGAGTCAAATCAAGAACTACACGCATGCCTTGGTATTTTTCAGGCACAACTCCTATTTCTTTGCCCGTGTAGGGTTGGATATTCCAAACGTAACTTGTGGCCGAATCACATAGAACCCAAAATTTGATGCCATATTAAGCTGATTTAGATTTGCACTGTCGGACATCTTCTTCTGAATGCTAAAAGCTGCTCATCTACTGTAACGGTTTCAGAAGGATTATGAAATGTTGGCAAAAGGTCAACCCACTGATTCCACAGATCTCGAATCGGAATAAATTTATCCAGCAGTCGCCGTTCGGATCGAGTTTCTGTACTGTCAAACCTAATCAACCTTGACAGTTTTTTTGAAGATTTTGGTGGCATGACTGCCCGAAAAATAGGTCTGCCTTTCTCACTATCCCATAAGCTTTCGGTACTTTCATTATTTAAACGAAATACACCAGATAGTAATATTAGCCTAATGTTTGCGAACAGATCAATTTCGTCAATGTCATTCCAATCATCAGCGAAAACACGCTTACTTCCAAATTTGTATATTTCAATATGGTATGTATCGAAGGCGGGGGGAAAAATAATTAAAATCTGGATTTTTCTTCTAAGGTAATCCTTGAGCAAGAGTATCGTGTCAAACCTGGAATCAAGTTCATTATGTTTTCTCTGAAAGCTCTTCCATAAGACTGTGTGACGGGGTTTCTGGAATGTTTTATTCGTCCATTTTTTGACGTCATTGTTGGCACGATCACTAATTCACTGTCACTATCCGAGCTATCAGATGGTTCAGCTTCTTCGATATAATCTTCTGTTTCAGAACAAGATTCATTAGTATTCGACATTTCATCTAATAACGCCGCTACTATTTGATTGTCCATCATTTTTTATACGCAAATAACGTTTTCACCACTGCAAACTAGGGTACGTATTGTTCGACCAATGTTATAATATAACACTAAGACTTGTGTGGGTAAAACGAAAGAACGTCTCATTCAAAAAGTTATACGATACATAAACAATTGGGACGATAACAGATGCGCTGTGCGTTTGTTATTAGTTGCGGTCAATTCTGACCCGAAGATCGTTAGAGTGAAAAAATCATATGTGAAATGTTTTATAAAAAAAAAATTTTAAAAACTTATTTCAATAATGAGTAAATTGAAGCGAATTAAAAGTCATAGAATATAAAACTTCTTGAACGGTTATTTTCTGAGAAAATTACTCATTTATCTCAAAAGGGGTCGAAATTGACCCGAAGACCTTATGAAGGTTAAGAAAATTCAGGTCTTTTGGGAATAGTCGATCGGCAACGCTTTGCATGCCCAAACAATCGTTCAAATGGTACGAGCTCACTCGTGAGACACAGAAAATTCATTGCCTATGTCTCCCAAAGTTAAATGACGATTTTCAATTACCATTTCCTTCACTTTTTCGATGTTAGCTTCAGTTGAAAATATTGATGGCCGACCAGAGCAAGGCAAATCTTCCAGCATCTCGGACGTTGTTGAATGCACTGTACCACTCATATGAACGTGTTTTTGCTAAATTCGATTCACCCTAAGCCTTCTGTGAGATTTCCAGCTTTTCGGCTCACGAAATTTCAATTACAATACAAAATTTCAGAGAATTTCTTTGTTCGCTATTTTAATCCATTGTAAAAACAGTTGTGCCAACCTAGAAACAACATTTTCGGCAATCTTTGTAAGCATATTTTTTAAATAATCAATTCTCGGTACTTCTTCGACAGAATGTATACAACATATACATTCAACGAAGAGTTGAAATGAAATCGTACCTGTTTACAGGTTGCGGGTAAGCGATCAGCTGTAACTGTGACATTTCAAAAATTTTTTAATACACTATTATGATAACAGCAATCGTTGATCAATTTTTGCGAGTAACATTCATTCTTCTCGAAAATTTTCTGGTAATAATTCAAAGCGAATAACGAAATTTGACCACGGCAGAATGTACTGAAACATACATACACAGGCTGGCCCAACGAAAACTTAACACCACGATTTTTCGGTTTTGAAATAAAAATATGGAGAATCACTCGGATCCCTCGATTTCTGATTCGAGGGGGAACAACTTTTCCAATTTTTTCGTCCCCGTAAACACAATCCCCTACCGGAGGTGAGCACAACCCACTGATTTTGAATAGGGAAGAGGGGTGTTGGGATACCTCATTTCGAAGATCTTATTGAATAATATCTCATCCTAAATTTTCGCTTTCAAAAATTTTCATCGTTAACGAAATGGCAGCTAAAAAATACTACTTAGTTTTGTGATTAGATTATTAAGTGCTGAAAATGGGCACCATTCACTTCCATGCTGTGAAATAAGTTTTGCTCAAATCGTTCACGTACATTACGCAACATTTCCGGTTCAATTTAACGGCATTCATTAGTGATCCGAATTCGCAAATCATCAAGTGACTCAGGTTGGAAAGCGTAAATCTTAGATTTCAGATGACCCCATAGAAAAACGTCCAGTGGCGCCAGATCAGGTGATCTGAAATTCCACTCAATATGTCCCCTTCTTCCAATCCAGTCCTGAGGAAAATTTCCATCTAAGAACTGACGCACAGGTTGAACGAAATGAGGTAGTGCGCCATCTTGTTGAAAAATGATTGTTTCATGGTCTTCTTCATTCTTCAATACTTGCACGAGCGCTGGATAAATAGCGTTCTGTAATAGTTCTAAATAAATTAGGCCAGTGATATTACCGGGTAAAAAAACGGCTGATATTGTGATTTCCATAAATACCCTCCGAAACTTTTGGGGATGCTGAGTAAGCTCTTTTCGAAATAATCTTTGATTTTTTCATATGAACAGTAGAAACAGTTATGCCTGTTTACAGTGCCTTTAAGGTAAATTGAACACTCATTAGAAAAACATATATTATTGAACATGAAGTTTTGATTATTGTTAATAATTTTACTAACCACTTCACAGAACATGAGTCGGCGATCAAAATCATCCTCATTCAGTTCCTGAATCAATCGTATCTTAAAACGATCGAACTTATGTTTTTTCACAATTCTCATGATTGTAGTGCGTGAAACACCAGACCCATTGGACAATTTCCTAGAACGAACTAAGGGTCGGATCCATCGCTACGTGACGTAAGATAGCCACTTTCCCCGCTTTGTCTCCTTCATACGCCCTTTTTTTGCCGACTGAACCAGTATCGTCAAATTTAGCAACCAGTTCTACAACGTAAGCAGCTGATACATTTTTTTCAGGATGTCGTTCGTTAAATAATGCCGCTGTTAATCGCGCAGAGTCGTTATTTCCAGAAAATAATTTCATCATTTCCTTTTCTAGGGAATACACCGTCTCAATCCTACTACAAACAGTTACAACGTTCTTGAAATTCACGATAGACTAACGAGAGACTAAGGTAAATAAAACACATGGTATGTCTACTTTTTTGAACAAAAAATTTGCAAATAAATAAAATTTTGCATACCATTCTACTGTTTCCAAAATTATCCGAGGGAACAGAAAGACTGTTAGTCCTAAAAGGAACCTTGGCAAGGTCGACCTCAAGCAACAGCGGCGATTGTTGTCCATTAGTTAAGAATTTCTTGGTTGAGACAACGGTTTCCTGCTTCCCGGCAGCTTAATACAGCTTCGACAGAACATTTGAATCCCAATGAAACGATAAGATAACATCTAAAGGATTTTGGTTTGAGCCCGGTTGAATTTTGCCAGTCATTTGCTTAGGAGCTGACTGGGAAAGAGTTTTGTTTTCAGATGAGTCGAGCTTTTATCTTTTTCATTGCACTCAATGTTCTTTAGGGTACAGAAGTCGAAATGAGAGATACGCCAAGTGTAACTTCTCATTTACCTATGGTTGTGGTGGCGGTTCAATAATGACGTGGAAAAAAATTTCTTTGAACGCCCTAGAAGATAATTCAGTCATATACTTCTTAGCATTAGGATCATTCATAAAATTAGCATTATCAAACTTTTTAAAAACAAGTTCTCAGACTTTGAAATCATAATTCCCGCACTGATCATGTTATTGTAAATAATGGATTCCTGAATGCTCAGAGAGATATCTGACCGATATTTTAGAAAAACATGTACCGTTTGCGCTAAGCATGGGGGAAACTTGTTCATGCATGACAACGCCAGACCACATCAAGCTCATACCGTTGGGAACTACCTTCAACTTCGCTAGAGTGTCTGGCTCAAACTCCCGACCTCTACCCCATCAAACATGACTGGGACATTATCAATAAAAAACATAAGAAGCTAGCGACAGCAACCAGCTACCGTGAATAATACATAACAATGGAAATTCGAAACGAGGTGGATCAGAATGCTACAAGGTCATTGATTTTGAATAAAAATCAAAAACGTCATCCAGTAATACTCGCCCGGATTAGAATTATCTAGTATTAACTGGTTTTCGGGGACTTTGATTTTTCCAAGAGTTTTACATTCTTCATTATTAGTTTTATTTCAACTTTTTTGAGTACCATTTTCATTACGATTGTTGTCAAGCATTCTTTAGTGCTAGTGGATTACTGGAAAAATAATTCTCTAAGATAGGTGTTTCCGGAGTAAATACTTCAGGAGATCATGAAGGATCAAGACTTTAACTGTAACGGTTATATGTTCTATTATTTTTTGTTTACTATTTTCAAGCTGTTTTCGGAATTCTGTCAATATTTCAATGGACCATTTCTTCCAAGCCATTGATCCGACTACGCTTAAATTTTGTGAGTTTTCACAATTATGCCAATAACGCTGGCAGACCTCAACCAAACCTATTCGTATCAAAAACACAGAGACCAATTTCAGTTTTTTCGGACTGATCTCATTTTTCCACCCTATATATCGATATTCAAGTTCTGAATTTCTTGGGAAAACCTACATAAGCTTATACACAAAATCAGCTCTGAATATTGTTTGGCACCATATCACGGACACATGAATTAGCAATCGTTTCCACCGTTAATTTCTAAACATTGTTTTTTATAAAAAATTTATATTAATAGCCATTTTATTTCGGAAAAAAAACGTATTGACGAAATTAATTATAAAGAAGTTGTTCAAACCAGTGCAAACTCAAAATTTTCACCGAAAACAATTATTGACATAAATAATAATGGTTAAAATAGCAATCTGCAGAAATACATGTAACTTTGAAGCTCAGAATGATCACCTACAATGTCTATGCATTTGATCGATGAATAATGGTTCGTGATTTGAAATCATTTCGGCTCTAATGGAATCAGCTGCCTCAATCATGGTTTTCATTAGCTGTTTCCACGTATGTATTTCGTCGCTAAAAACGCACTCCTTCATGAAACCCAATGAAAAATGGCCGATAGGAGGTGAATACGGAGATCTTGCAGATCCACCTCGGCCTATCCAGCGATTTTGGTATTCTTCATTCAAGTAATTCCTAACGATCGAAGAAAAATGCACAGAAATGCAGAAAACGCATTAATATTAGCACAGTTTGAAAGATTAGTTGAGATATTCCTCAAAACATGAAGATGCATTGCCCCAGTTAATATTCGACCAAAAAACTGGGGTCTTTTCAGTTTATTGCCGTACATGCCGCTGCATGCATTTACTGAAAATTCGTTCTGTGAACGTTTTTCTACACTTCCGTGGAAATTATCTGTAGACCAAGTGTGAGAATTTCTGGAATTAATATTCCACTCCGGGTAAACCGCGATTCATCAGAAAATGAATTCCACTGTGGTTTCCTTTCCACCTTCCAAAAGTTATATCAGGTATTCCTTCACCAATTTCCAAACTCTGAACTAGTAGCGGGTGATAGGGCTATAATCTAATCTATAATCTCTTCTCTGAGTGTTTTCCATACTACAGATGAAGAAACTCCAGTTTGAGTGCTGATTCTCCTTTCATTTGTTTTGGGATTCTCATGAACGACTTATGAAATATTTTCTTCACCACCACGTATTCGCTTCTGGCGATCTTGCTGAAAAGAATTGAGGAATTGGTCATGTTCTCTCGAAAACTGGAAATAGTGAATAGTTCAGTGCATTCCAACAATCATCTGCACAAGAAATAAACATATACATTGTATAAATAAAATAGGAATATGTCAAAAACACAACAAATTTCAAGGAACTAATGAAATTGTACAAAAGGATTTAAACTCCTCCAATGAATAGGGTTCAGAAGCTATAATGAAATTATGAATCCTTCTCTTAAAAAGCTCAAAATTTGAAATTCGTAAAAATGCGGGAAGAGAATTATAGAGTTTGATGGCCTCATACTCTACACCTCTTTCACGCATCCTTGTTGAGTGAACCGGATAGAAGTAAGGTGTCACCTTTCTCGTTTTAATACTCTTGTTTCTGTATTCCTCAAAATAATTTCGTTGTTTGTGGAAAAACAAGAGCACTCTGTAAACATACAAACCATAAACTGTAAAGATATTATGCTTCTTAAACAAGCCACGACAAGATTCTCTCAATTGAATATTATTCTCAACGCTCTTTTCTGGGCTACAAAAATTTGGTCAACATGAGTAGAATTGCCCCAGAAAATAATGCAGTAAGATAAAAGAGAATGGAAGTTTGCATAATAAATGATCTTAAGGATGTTCCAGTCAACTTGATTACGTAAAGCATGCAATGTATACATGACATTATTCAACCTCTATCTCAACTAATCAATATGTTGACTAGTGACAAGTGACTATCAATAATGACACCAAAAAAGTTTACAGATTCACTAACTTTCAAGTTGCAGTCTTTAAAGGTTAAAGCGTTTGGTTATGTCAATTTAGATCTTTTAGAATTGAAAGAAATGCAATCAGTCTTTTGCATAATAATTACCAGTTTTTCACCCTGGCACCACCCAATTACATTATCAAAAACTTCAACCGAAGCAGTAACAGCCAAAAGTATGTTCAGCGCTCTAATTAAAAATTCGCATGATCTGCATACAAAACCGGACGACAGATACCATTAAAATAAATCTCAGGCAAAGAGTTGATATATATTATGAACAACAACGGTCCCAGAATACTATCTTGTGGAACCCCCAATGTTAGGTCTGTTTCATCCGAAACATGTGAGAAAACCCTCACGCTTAATTACAACCCTCTGCTTCTTACCACTCAGATAACTTCTCATTAGCTCTAGCTGATTATCACGTATCCCACACGCTTCCATCTCATTCAAGAGAGAAGCATTATCAAAGCAGTCAAAAGCTTTCGATGAATCGAAAAGAAGAGCAAATGGAATCTCACCCTCATCCAAAGCAATAATTATAGCATTCGTCAATTCAAACAGGACAATCTCCATCTTTTTGTCCTTAACAAAACCATGCTGATACCGGCATATAACATTAAACTTTTTAAAGAAGGATGTTAATCTAGAGGAAAGAAATTTCTCGAAGATTTTCGAAAAAGATGTTAAGTTACTATCAGGCCTGTAGTTACCCATTTCATCAAGGTTACCCTTTTTAAATGATGGTTTGACAATTGCATCCTTCAGACTATCGGTAAAAACTCCTTAATCTAACCTAACCTCCTTAAATGATCGATCTATAATATAAGCTAAAGGATGTGAAATTGAATGACTAGATCTTTTTATAACTGACATAGGAATTTCATCATATCGACGTGCATTATTATTGGTGAATGAAAACGATATTGATAACTTCTGTTTCTGAAACATCGAAAACATAAAAAGATTTATCATTTCGCTTATTATGTGTACATTCAAAGTTGGGCTTTCCCGACATATTCTGCGTTAAAGTGCGAGTAATACCATAGAAGTAGTCATTGAATTCATTGGCAAGATTATTAGAATTTCCCTGCTTCATAGTATTAATTGAACTGCTATTTCTACCATCAAGAGTATTAACTATCTGCCAGACAGCTCTAGATTTATTCTGAGATTTCAAGATGAAATTATTGAAGTGTTCTTTCCTAGAATGAGAAACTGCTAGATCATAACGTTTTTTAACAAAGTAAAGAGGACTTTGCATGAAGGGTCTCAAAGCAACGAATGGAGTTACCCGAATCCTAGGGAAGCTTTCATCAAAGATTTTCTTATACTGATTGGAAAAACACTCCCAAACCTGATTTACATCAGACTTCATCTCATATATATCACTCCACTCCACTTCTGAAAGTTTTTCAAGAAAAGCCAACAGATCTGTCATTATGCTTCTTTTGAGGATCTTTTCTGGCGGGCCGGAGACTAGAACATCCTTTCGGAAAACAAACTCTACTGCAGAATGATCACATATGTGTTGTTCAACCACCTCTGAAACACCATTGAAATTTACAAGATTATTATCCAAACAAGAACCTGAAACAGGACGAGTGGGCTGTCGAATTCCTCTAAAAGAGAAATAAAATTTTGTACGACCTTGTTTGAATGTGAAAGTATATTCAAGTTGAAATCACCGGTAATAATAAAGTTGCACTTTTCATCACAACAACGTTGCAAAATAATTCTGAGCTTTCGAAGAAAAACATTCACATCAATTATAGGAGGAGTGTTTGGTCTGTAAATACATGTGTTAATTTTTCGTTTGAAAATTTCAACCTCTTAAGACCTGTTCTGTAATAACTTTGGAAATTAGTTTTCAGATACTTTTTAACGAGCATTGTTTTGGAAACAAATACGGGCATTGTGTTTTCCTGGGAGAATCAAATTTAAAACCGGGTATTGATATCAAGTTTTTATGGAAAAGAACGTTTAAGAATTAACGGTGGAAACGATTGCTAATTCGTATGTCCCAGATATGGTGCTAAACAATATTATGAATGGGCTGATTTCATATATTAGCTCATGTAGATTTTCCTAAAAAAATATAGAATTGAAAAATCGATATACAGGTTGGAATAATGAATTAAGTCTATTTCTTCTTGGTTCAAATACGTGCAATGGAAAAGATCTTCAGAAAAACTTGAATATATGGAACAGAGAATTAGAGAAGAGTGGTATGAAAATGAACAAAGAAAAAACTAAGGTAATGGTGATTGGAACAGAAAAGGAAGACATAAATATAGATAGAGGGGACAAAAATAGAACAAGTGGAAAAATTTAACTACTTATGAGTTGAACTCAAAGAATCAGGTTAGATTAGGTTAGATTGTTCCACCACCGAACATATGGAATTACGACGAAACTTGCCTCGTTGATGACCCAGGAATTTCCAAAGTTCTCGTCGAACGAGGCTGTAAGTACCCTGAAAATATAAAGAATTCTTCTGAATCCATATATATATATATATATATATATATATATATATATATATATATATATATATATATATATATATACGTATATAATGATGTGTGGAAGTACAGGAGGTGAATTGGCACCAGTCTACGTTATCTATAAAGCTGAGAAGATTTGAGAAAATTGGACTGAAAACGGTCCAGAAAAATTCCGCTACTACCAAACCAAATCAGGATGGTTCGACTTTCAATGTTTCGAAGATTGGTTTATCAGCCAAATGCTGCCAATTTTGAAAAACAAGAAGGAAAAAGAATTGTGATTGGTGATAATTTAAGTTCTCATATTAAAAGTAAAGTTTTTGATCTTTGCCATGAACACATGAAAGCAAGATGCTGAAATCAAAGATAGGATCGAAAAGACCTTGAAGGCATATTATGCTATCAGCAAAAATTTCATAAACAAGGAAGAAGTGTCAAGAGCCACAAAAATGAAAGTATTCACATCTATCTATAGACCAATACTGACATTTGGTTGTGAGTCATGGGTTCTAGATAAAAACCAAAAAAGTAAAATTCAAGCTGTCGAAAAGAAATATCTTAGGAGGATAAGGGGAGTTACAAAGAGAGATAAGCTGAAGAACATTGACATACGAAAGGAATTAGGAATTGAATCAACTTTGAAGTTTATAGAGAAAAGGCAGCTCAGCTGGTGGGGACATCTTCAGAGAATGGATAATAGACGGCACGTCAAACGTATATGGGAGACGAAGACTAACGGAAAGATGAAAAGAGGTAGACCACGACAAACATGGGATGAAGTAATAGCGGAAATATTGGGACAACAAGGCAAAAATTGGACAGAGGCTAAAACAATCGCAAGACAGAAGATTGAATGAAAAAGTTCATAAATGATATATTTGATATATATATATATATATATATATATATATATATATATATATATATATATATATATATATATATATATATATATATATATATATATATATATATATATATATATATATACAAATACGTTTAATTGTCGTTTACCTACGTAATTTACTCAAAATTTGAACAAAGTGGGATGTATGCCTTAGAAGATATAGCTCGTTCAAATACCGATAAAATTCAAGATGATTGCCCATTTTGAGTTCGTTTCGAAACCTCTCCGTCCACTCTGGAAACATCCTCTATAATTTCCTGAATAAATTTGAATTTTCGATTCTGTACGAATATTGAAAGTATTGTTTTCAATCTTCATTATATTCAATAATAATTTGTGAATTAATAAATAGAAACCATCATATATTATTCAACGGAATGTTCCTTCAAAACTCAATAATATATAATTTCCTTTAAAAGAAGGTATATGATTTTCATTGAATTATTCTCAGAGAGAAAACCCGAACTATTTCCTGTTTGAAAGCGCAGAAATCTATTAAAATTCCGAAATAGAATTCATTTCTCGCTGGTTTGCGCCCCGCCCAAGCCATCAAATTTCGAAAATCTCAATGAAAAATCGCCGTCATTCCAGCGGCTTCTTTCTAGAAAAGAGGAACCCCCAGTGAATACCTTATTATTCCGCGTTACTCATTCCAAGACGCAGTGATGTTGCAGTAGAAATGGCCGCAATCATGAAAGAACAAGAAAAGGAAAGGGGCACAATTAATGGGATCAAGTCACCCGGTGACATGTGCATAATGACAGAGCATCAACTTTCCTCGAAATTATAATCTAGGAGGCGGCGCACTGTCCCGTTTTGGAGAAACCGGGGGAGCAAGCGGTTTTAATTAAAACCTCGAATAATATGTTTTCTTTTGTTAATGCTGAGGAGGTTGAATTAGTAGTATTATTAATTTCGTGCCTAAGTCATAATTCCTGGGCTCGGAAAACAAATACCTCCTACACGTCCCGTTTTCGAACAATCCGTACCATCGAGCTTTGTGAAGGTGGACTCGATTTCGCCAGCAGAAAACAGAACCGGATTTTACTGAAAAACTTATTTCCAAATAAGGTGAATTCAGTTTATTGTAATAAAGCTACGATTTCAAAAATATTAATGAAATTTAACATCCTATTAGTGTGGTTACTTTTACCCGCTTCTTTAAGTATGCTCACCAAAAGAAATTGATTTTATTGAAAACAGATGTAGTGTAAAAATACTAATTTGACGAACGAAACTAGCGCCACCTACTTCAATGGTACCAAGTGGAAACCATCAGTACGAGAAGAATTGGTTATTTAAAGTTGTCATTGATCTTTATTATTATTTAATTCAATAATTTTTCAAAAGATTGATTGAGACACTTGGCAAAGGTTTCACAATGATATATCAAAATACTCGACGCATGTTTCGGGTTATCAGTCCATCATCAATAGATTACTGAAAAGCAAGAGAACTCGTTTCACTTGAATATAACGGCATTTACGCCAGGATATAGGCCGAATTCTGTTTACTAATTACAAATAAGCTGGTTTTTCCTACGAGCGGTTGCGAATTCCATCATCTCTGAATGAAGGGAAGAATTATTACCTGAATGTTTAAGTTCAATTCTCCCGAACCAAAATCTATGAAATGATTTTTATCTATTATATGGTCAGAAAAACCAGTAGAACTTTTGTTTCGAATAATGGATCTCTTATGTTCTCAAACTCTCTTCTCGATACATCTTCCGGTTTGGAATATACAGTGTGCCCTTGAACTGCGTGTAGAACGTTATTCCTCAGCTCGAAATTAGTCGATTTAGACCAACTTACCTATATGAAAAGTTTCTTCGTTTGGCCGAAGAAATTAAATTGGTCCCTTGGCATTACTTCAGGGTCATTTTTGAACTAGTTGGCCGCAATTAAAATTCTAATATGTAACTCTTCTCGGGTGTCAATTGGAGAAGAGTAAACTCTAGAGCTTAAAGCACTCCAAAGAAAGAAGTACCTCGGTGTCAAGTCGGGAGATCGTGCTTGCAGGAGCATCAGCTCCCCTTCCGATCCAACGATTCGAAAACTGAGCCGCTGAAGTGAAGTGGAGAGGTGCACCGTCGTGCATAAACCACATTTCTGCACGAAGTAATTCTGGAATATCGTACAACAAATCTGGCAAAGTTTCTTGCAGAAAATTCAAAGATCGACAAATAATGAAATTGTCAATTACTGAAATCCATATGTGATTTTTGAATTGATTCTGATGATGTGTCAAAGCATATGGATTTTCTGCACTGTACTGTGTTCATTGTGAAGGTTAGTGATGTCAGACCTAGTAAAAATGCATTCGTCTGTAAATAGAATTTTCCTACTGAAGTGGAGATCCTGAGTTCTCTTCTGTTGAATAAATCGGCAGAAAGTTAGGCAATCGTCAGAATCGTTGGGAAGTATTTCCTGAACTTTCTGAATGTGATAAGGATGAAATAATTGTTCCTTCAAGACATATGGATTATTGTTTCAGGAACGACCAACTGCAAACCTAAACACCGCGTGCTTAATAGTGGGTTTTCCTCAACCATGTCCAAAATTTGTTCTTCGCGTTCTACCGTCCTTATTGTTCGTTGTCCTCGATTCAAATTCCTGGGCTTGAAGCAACCATTCTCGCGAAGGTGCCTCTTCAGATTTCCTAACGTTTGGTGGTTCGGCACTATGCGATCTGGAAATCTTTCAGCATATACTCTAGCGCTTTCACGTTCATTGCCTTGACAGAATCCGTACAGTATAACCTTATCAACCATTTCAGAGTTACTGTACATCTTCGTGCCTAATAGTGATTAAAAAATCACCAAAATACCTAGTTAAGAACTTGAGGAATACTGTTGTGTAAACAATTGGCTGTCAAACCTAATAAAATGACAATCTGCCAGACTACAGAAATAAATCCAGAGTAAACATGGTCAAATGTGATATTTTTGACTTGCTAGGTGGTTGAAGAAATGAAATCAGAAAATTATAAAGCTGCTTTTTTTTATCGAACCGCTCATCATATCAACATTTCTCAAGAAAAAAAAAAGTTCGATAATCAGCCTAGCTACTCAATGTCTGAAATAGTTTTGCTTGAACGCAGACAGTTGTAAAATTATGGTTGATTGAAAACACGTTCAAGTTTTTAGGGATACTTGTAAAACATCAAAGTCATTAAGTGGAGCACTAAAAACCTTGAATAACGCACCCGATTACGCATACCAAATATGGTTTCTATCCATCGAGTGGTTCTCGAATTATTTGCAAAATAAGAATCTTTGGATTTGGCGACCTCTAGAGGACGAAGAAACTTTTCATATAGGTAAGTTTGCCTAAATCGACCTATTTCGAGCTGAACAATCTGTGGTATAACGTTGTACACGCAATTCACGGACACCCTGTATAGAAAGCCTCGTATTCACTGCAATGTATTTTATATACTCCGCTATCATCCAATAATTTTACCTTTATCAATAGCTAACAATCAATGAATATCTTTTTAAAAAAATATTATGCGAGTACCTACATTCATAATTTCAAGAAACTCGGAATCGGCAAGTATTGTAATGCTGCGCCAAAAAATTAACTCACAATTTCAGTATTTCAGATTTATATTTTAGTAGGCAACTCACCAACAAGACAAGTTCTTCTCTTTTTCGGATATATACTAACAAACATTGGATGAATGTTTTTAGCGCACATGTCCTCATATGAGAAATAAAAATAAAAGAAATAAATTGAGATTCTGCAAGAAACCACCACATATTGATAACATTTTTGCTAGAAACATTTGTTCTTCCTAAAAATTTTTATTTCCGATAATAATGCAACGCCAATCACGAAATTCGCCCAGGAAGAATGTGCTGAAGGTGTGATGTTATATGTATAGAGAGACTGGTAGTCTTGAAAGAACGATCTCGAGCAACAACGGCGATCCATGACCGTTATTCAAAAATTTCCTCGTTGAAACAACGGTTCGCTAATGCTAAACACCTTCAATTGTAGCTTCGACCAGATAGTGGAATGCAAATTTGCACTAAGAGGCCACTACAGGGTTAAAGACTCGCGTCTTAGGTCGAAACCCAACTCTAACCGTAGAACATAAGAAAGCCAATTGCATTTTGCCAGGGAACATCTCAATTAGTTTGAAGTTGACTGGAAAAAGTTTTTTCTACAGATGATTCGAAATTTCAATTATTTCGTTGTGATCAACGTTCTATAGTACAGACGTCCAAATAAAAGACGTACTCAGTGCAACTTCTTACCAACCTGAGGTTTTGTTGGAGGTTCAATAATGGTGTGGGGTGAATTTCTTTGAACGCCCGTACTAACCTGGTCACCGTTAATAATGGAACTCTGAATACTGAGCTGTATGTTACATACATTTTAGAAGAACTTGTTGTACCATTTGTGGCGAACATTTGGTGGAAACTTTTTGTTAATGCATGATAACGCCAGACCTCACCAAGCTCATATCGTAAAGAACTATCTTCAAGATCACGAAATCACTGCAATGGAGTGACCTGCACAAAATCAATACCTCAATCCCATCGATCATGTCTGGGACATTCCCAATACAAGATCAAGAAGCCAACAAAAACCAGGCAGCTACCGTGAAGGAGGTTCGTAATATACTGATAGAAATTTGAAACGAAATGGATCAGAATGCTATAAGGTCATTGATGTTGAATATGAATCTAAGATTTCATGCAGTAATTCTCGCCAGGTGTTGAAATATTCGGTATTATCAGGTTTTTTGAGGATTGTGATTTCTTCCCAAAAGTTTCACATTTTTCATTGTAAGTTTTATTTTAATTTCTGAGTACTATTTTGATTTCCATCATTTTCAAGCATTCCTTACTGCTAGTGGATTACTGGTTATATAATTCTTCTATATATCTGAACTTCTTCTGAATAAATTTTTGATTTTGTGCGATCAGTTCTTGGCGCAGTGTATTTTTATCTAGTATCTAGTGACTTTCTGAGGGTTTTCTTTCAATTCACCAAATTAAATTTGAAGATTTTAATCTGACAAGATGTATCCATATTCTAATAATGAGCTGGCTGTGTTAAGACTTGCTGTTTTTCTTAATGTACCCCCAAACGAAAAAAAAGGGCTTTAGTTCTAGGTAACGTGCAAGCCACGTTACTTTCCTCCTATCCATCTCTCACAAAATTTCTATCCTGCCACTTCCGTACATTTTGATGGTAATGCCTAGGATATCCATCCTTTCTATTTCTTCCTCAAGGGCAGCTCCATTGTACTTGCTATGTTATATTTGGTATTTTCAATCTTGCAGAAATTTTTTTATGAAGTTTTTGAGACTATTGTAGAAGTCCTTCTGAATCAGTGGCCTCTACTTCGGCCGCCGTATGATCGATAATGTCGAGGAATAAGTGTTCAACCACTATTTCATCATTTTCTAGGCAACCACGGAATTTTGTGATCTCCCCAGTCATGATGTGTAGATGTGTATTGAATTGGTTCAGTCAGTAGGCCCACTACTATTCCGATTGGTCAATGGTCAAAGACAATAGTTAATGTACCTTCTTCTCTGACTGGGACCTATTATGAATCTTTTCGTGTCTGAACCTCAAGATCATTGCGCAGTATTTGGTCAGGGTAGTATTTTAGTCTTGGAAAAAAAGAGCATGTGTATCTATGGGATGGCCAAGATAGGTTCCGGTTCCATCAACCTTTATTTTTTATATGTTTTCTCATTACTTTTGATTCCCTTTGGGTAGGGCATTAGAGTAGTGTAACTCTGTTCCTCTTACTACGCTGTCATTGTAGTATCTTGCATTCATCAATTAATTTAGGTGTGAGCTCTAAATAATTTGTTTCCTTGAAAGGCGATAGCTTCCTTCTGCTCAATTATTCGCAGAGCATTTTACGCTACTTCGCGTATGGTGCTGAACTTTTTTCTACGAGCAAAGAGAACAGGATCGTCGGCATAACTCATCGCAAAACGCCCAGAATGAACAGGACCGCTAGGTACCTGTCCAGCACAAAGTTCCCTAATAGTGGAGATAGTACTTCCCCTTGAGTTCATTTCGCCGAGGGGAGCCCCGATATACCTGATCGATAGCGTTCGTCCTGTCTATCTTGCTATGGAGATATCTCCGTCTATCGATTTAAAGAGTCTGTTGATGAATGTTCTCTCTATGTCTTAAATCTAGCAGGAATTATTTCACCTTGCTCCAGCCCATTCTCAATATAGCCTACCACAGAGTTTAGTGCTTAGTCGAATCAGCTAGCTTGCTCATAAACATGTTGAGGTTATTTGCAGGTAGTGTTAGTTTGGGACATTATCTCCAAGATATTATTCGGTTAGTCATGGCCTTCAGTAGGAAAAAGGTGAGACTAACCTAAAATCTTTGATGATTTTATGTGAGAACCTGCTTGATTTCGGAGTGAGGACAGTAGTATTTTCGTTCACATGTTAGCACGTCCTTGAAATGAAAATTGTAATAACATAATACTTTATTGCATTTGTGGAGGACTTTGAGATCATCTGGATATATTGTATGGTTTGTTGGTTGAATCTGCTCAAATATTAGGGATTTCTTGGCTGATGATATATGTTCTCTGAATCTGCGTTCAAATTTTCACCTATTTAATCACTATTATAAGCTGAAGGGCATCCAATATATTTGATTTTGTGAATACCAGATTAGTTGAGTTTATCTATTTTCTGTTTTGTTTTAAAGAGTTTTTAAGATTTGGACCGCATGAGAAAGAGGTGGTCATTTTCAAAACAATGATTCATTTTATGAAAATGTGGGCGACAAAATCGAAACGAACTCATCTTTTTTCCTGTGTTTCTTGAATACAATATAATTATTGTGATGTTCGATTATGTTCTACACGTGTAATGATTTTATTTACGGATGAGGCTGCTATATTATTGTTGGAGACTATTTTTTTATGGTATCTATTTCAATTATGAATCTTGAATTGCGAGGATAGTGAAAGCTCTTTGGATCATAGAATTCTAGGCGAGTTTATGGTTCAATAGGTTGAATGTGACCATGGGGATTGTTGCGTCTGTGAACGATCCTTTACTATAGATAATATAACTTAGGATGTTCTTCATGTCATAGATAAATCGAGAAAGATTTTAGACCTACTAAAATATCTCCCAACTTAAAATGATTCATAACTTTAAGCTTGTCTCCTTTGAAGTAGAAAACATGTACCCAAATATTCCAACAGTTGAATTTTTACCTTTAGTTTCAGATATATTTACAAAAACTAACAGGTTTCCACATATCTTCTTTAAATCTTGCAACCTATCATAAACATTCGATCAAAATTAATTCCAATTTTGAAATGAATTCTTCTTTTAACCTAAACAAAAATAAGGACTTCTTATGGGGTCGCTACTTAGCACCCTATTGCCATATATTTTCAAGGACAACTCAGAAGGCGCATCAATACTGAACAGCGACGAAACAACTTCCTCAATGAAACTCACGATAATTTAAAATTTACCGTTGAAGTAGAAACTTAGAAGTCCACAAACTTTCTCGATTTAACTTCAACAAACATAAACAATATTCAAACTTATAATATCTATAGAAAAGAATCGTTCCTATACGCAACAATCCACAATATGGAATCATTCAACCATTTAAATCATAAACTCGCCGCCTACAATTCTTCGGCCCGCAGAGTTATTTGCTAGTTTTAATTATGTCGGCATACTTCATCATAAAATAAATCATTATTTTCCAAAATTCAAAATAATCACCTCATTCTCAACCTGATCAAATCTTAAGAAATCACTTTTTATTCAAAACAGGAAGCAGATAAACTCAAACAATCTGATATTCACAAAATTGAATGTCACGATGCTCATCAGCTTATATGTAGGTCAAATAGCTAGATTTTGAATGTAGATTCAAAAAAACTTTCACCATCAGACAGGAAAACCCCAATATTTGAGCACATTCAAAACCACAACAAACCACACAATGCAATGAAAGAAGAGTAATTAACACTGGTCTACAATGGTTTTGTTGCCCTAGATATGAAAATGATTTTGGGTCTATTTATGCACACAATTCGTAAAACTATCAATGATTTTGTAGGATTTGCTCTAATTTCTTTTTAAATCTTTATTTTCATTTTACATAACAAAAATCGTAAAACAAGAAAGAAAATAACAGATATATTTATAATGTCAGTTATGTTTTGAGAAATTCGGATACATCGAAGTAAATAAAGAGGAAAATGTCGAAAATATATTTCATATTTCCATAAAACGCCTTTTATGAGCTTTTCTTCTATAATTTTCAGGGACAATCTCTTTTCAAAGACCAGCAGTAATCTGCCATCATGTGACAATCCCATCGACCTTGATACCTTTCTTCCATCACTTTTAGATCTTGATGAAACCGCTCTCCTGTTCCTCACTATAATTTCCTAAATTATCCTGGAATTTATCTAGATGATTGCGGAGATAGTGTAACTTAATACTCATATTTGCTCCTAAAGTCTGAAAGTTTGTCAGCATATTTTGCACAATTTCTTCATAATTTGCTGCTTTATGGTTACCTAGGAAATTTTCGACAACCAACACAAAACTTTTCCAAGCTTTACTTTCCGGAACAGTCATAACTTTGATAAAATCTGAGTCTTTCATCAATTGCCGTATTTGAGGACCATCAAATATTCCACCTTTCAATTTTTCCATACTAAGCTTCGGAAATTTTCTGCAAATGTAATTAAAACAATTTCCGTCTTTGTTCAACGCTTTTACAAATTGCTTAATCATACCTAACTTAATATGTAATGGTGGAAGTATGATTTTGTCTCTGCTCACCAGCGGCTCCTTATTACGTTGGCTTTACCGACAGTTAAAGAATTTCTTACAGGCCAAACATCTTGTTCCCAATGAAGTTGCTTTGCTCTACTATCCCACATACAAATAAAGCAAGGGTATTTTGTATATCCACTTTGTTGGCCAAGTAAAAAATTAACCATTTTTCAATCCACACAGATCGGCCATTGATGCTCAGAGTATTTAATTTTCTCTAAAATTAATTTTACATTTTCATATTCTTCTTTGAGTTTCGTTGAATGGGCAATTGGAATTGATGCAAATTTATTTCAATTGTACAATAAGACGCATTTAAACTTCTTTTGCAACTATCAATAAAAAGGCGCCATTCAGTAGATTTGTACTCTTTTAAACCCATGTCTATAAGCAGCTTCGCGATATCATTACAATACACTAATCCTTCATTTTCACTAAAAATTGTAATAACTCTTTTCTCGCCATCTGCATGTTGTAATTGTTACTGTTGGTGCCAATAAATTTTTTCTTTCAATCTTGAGGCTAACAGTTCTGATCCTTGTTTTGATAAATTGAGATCACGTATTAAATCACTGAGTTCATTTTGAGAAAATAACTTTGGCGTAGATGTTTCACCTTCCTTTCACTTCCACTAGTAGATGGTCCCGATTTCTGTGAATTTGGTAACATCATTGTTTCTGAGGGCATGCGAATTACTTTTGAAATGTATATGGGCCGAGGAGATTTTTACTATGTAGAACCGGACATTTCGTAGACTGTAAGTCTGGGTATCTCCACGTTTGATTTCGATTAAAACCTTTAACATCTACTACGCAAAAGTAACAATCATCTAAATTATTCGTAGGCTCCATCCAGATCATAGGAATACCAAAGTCTAATCCAGAACGTTCACCTTTTTCCACAACCGTAAAGACTCAACACAGGACTTACAAACTTTATTAGGAACCCATGGTTTACCTAATTTGTCCTTTTGAAACCAAAATATTCAACATAAGTCTCCTTGACAAAGTCTGTGATATTTCTTTTTGTTTTTGGTATATAAACACCGCAAATATAACAAAATAAATCACTACAATATTTACACTTTCTTCGTGACGAACTCATATTTTAGACTAGAAGACAAATATATAAGAATGGATATTCAGTAATTGAAACAAAATATTAATCCATGACCCTTTATCCAGATTTACGTGTATATGTACTTCAATATTGTCAAATAACTGAGATCTCAGCTGTTCTGTGAAGCAAGGGGTCTGAGAGTGGGGATCAGGTGATGTTTGTATGTGCGAAAAAGTTGCGCAGAAGCCTAATCATGACTGGAAAATTAAATTTTATTTCTAACAAGCTTATAATTGTTCAAAATCATGAAAATACGAGCACATTGAGAACTTTCATGAATATATTCGTAATCTGGGCACTTGAAAACATAAAAATTTGCGATGATATCCAGGGCAACAATAAAAAAATTTTTTTTTGTAGAGCTGTGTAATCTGTTAGAAAATTTAAAAATTAATAATCTCAAGAAAACCTCACATTATAATACACTCAATGGCCAAGTTGAAATCAATTATTCCCCCGATAGTTCAAGGTAGAAATATCTCTTATCATCATCATTGTAGCTCAGTTCGTATTCAGCACTTAAGAATGACCGCATGGTCGAAGCTGGTCGTGTTTTAACAAATAATTGTTGAAAACTGACAAAAATTCCATATTCCAAGATGAATTTCCACAAAGTGAATGTGTCATCAATATCATTATCTTTTTGAATGTATTGCAAGAAATCTCTCTCATATTTTCTATATATTCAGATTGAAAATCAACTTTGAAGATTAATCTCAAGCATTGATATGCGAGAGGAAATCATCTCAAATTCAGCAGTCTATCAACTACTAAAGTCCTCCTACAAAAAGGGGACCATCCTGTATATTCGAGAAAAATAACAATAAAATATAAAACGAGAAAGGTAGAAGTCAGATACGCTGAAATATATAGGAGATCACACGATTTCTCAAGAAAAATATCATATGATATTTTAAGCATACATATGCCATTTTCCGAGATATTTAGTGAGCCTAAACCAGGAGGGTGGCATGCTAAATTCATCCAGTATATCGTAGACATGTCATTTTCGCGATCGTGCCAAGAACTCAGCAAAATAACCACTTTGCATCCACTGGATAAGGGACCCAGACACGAACATGAATATATCAGAATAATGGCTTCGCCACTCGAAAATGTTTTTACACTTCCTCTGTAAATATTGATTCAAGGATATCTCTACATCGGACGGAGACGATGATGGCAGGCTATCTTGTCCCATTTGAGTGGCTCCCAGCATTTCCTGTCTCAATTATCTGAAGGAACACTCCAGATATTATAATACTTGAATCTATTATGAAGTTGACTTAAGGCTCTCATTATATCTTTGGATAATACTTGAGGTGCATAAGCAATATAGCTCATGATAATATTAAATTTTTTTAAATATATTAATTTTGTTTTAATTGAAGAAAGGTCAGGTTTGGATGTATAGGAAACTTCATGCGAAAAATCTCAATCGAAACCACTTCATTATAACATACAACAATCCGTTAACAAATTCCATTAGTCTATTGGACTATTATGATACATTACAAACGTTAAACATTTACAAAGACGATCGATTGAATTAACACAGAATAGAA
Source organism: Cryptolaemus montrouzieri (assembly GCA_013387265.2). Lineage (NCBI taxonomy): Eukaryota > Metazoa > Arthropoda > Insecta > Coleoptera > Coccinellidae > Cryptolaemus > Cryptolaemus montrouzieri. The sequence continues at coordinate 50,850,507 of JABFTP020000001.1, read as the reverse complement.
TGGCAACCTGCAGTTTCATACTTTGTTGGATCTCATGAACGTTACAAGCCATGAATATGTTATTCTCTAGTGAAAGCCATCGTCGCCGACTATAGCATCGAGCGTCAGCATTTCCAAGTATAAGTGCATGTATGAAGCATCGAATTTTCAATAAATAATTAATATTATCAGTTATTGCATAATTGTTTCATTGAACGAGATAATGATAGAATATCACCATATATACTCTGTATTTCAAAGAATTTTGACATCCTCCAACTCCGGGAAGGTTGAGACGAGTGAAAAACGCTGAAAAAGTTTGATTTTTGATTGGAGCAGGATCAATTCAGAAGTTGATTTGGTGCGCAGTGAAACCATCCCTCTATCCTCAGCATCTCTCAACTCAAAAATCATTTTACGGGAAAGAGATCGAGTGGCACTTGTTGGAATAGTTCTCAGGGAGCTGATTTTGCATACACCAAAACACCCTTTCTATAGTTAGAGGAATGTAAAATTATCACTGGAATATAGTGTATATACTGGGTAACCAAGTAGACAGATGAGAGCTTCTAACGTCTCCGTTTCTGAAGCGAATTGAATGAAATGTTGCTAAGTTACTCAGTTTGTAATTTATATTGTTTGATAATATTTTGTTATCTCAAACGAGACCCTATATATCTTTATCTTTCATAACAACCTCCTCGGAATATCTTTTCAAGCTGTTGTTTTCAACTTTGGTGGCGATGCCTGTTATGCTGCATCTGTAGCCGCCCAAATGATTCAATGTGTGTATTCCCTCGCTTCTTGAAGAGGGCTAAGTTGTGAATTATCGAAAACATGTGATGGAAGTGAGTTCCACAGCACACTAGCCCTGGAAACAAAAGAATTTTTATGAAGAGAGGTAAGCAGGTGAGTTAGTTGGACCATCCACTGATGAGAGTTTTTCGCAAGCCTAGTTATTCTTTTAAACTGGATTTTTCCGGGACCAAGCCATCCACTTCTTTAGAGCATTAACCAAGAAAGTATCTGTAAAAAGGTCCTATCGCCTTTGAGTGAGAGGGTACAGATCACGCGTGATCTCAGAGTGATCAATTAGGCGGACCTTGGGTTTCAATACGCTTTTCAAGCAGATATGCTCATGTGGAGAAGGCGTGGACTAACCCACTCTGCTCAAAGTTCTTCGGTGCCACCACGTTTGATTAAGGATGGTTTGAAACACCATACTCCGTTGACTCGAAAGGAATTTATTATTCTTCAACACAATCAAACTATATCAGTCAGGTGAATCATTTATAGCGAATAGAACGATATGGGTAAGATACCGGTAGGTTATCTACTAATATCTGATAAAATATAGAAAAAAGAATTAATATTTGAGCTCTACGACTCGATCAACTAGTCAAATTGTGATCACAAGATTCGCACAGTTTGAATTTACAATTAATTGAAATATTTGTACTAAAAGCTGTTGAAGAACGTTAAAGATAAAAAATCAACAAAAAATTAAAATTCGGTTAATTAGTTTCAATGGAAAAATTTCTTCAAGAATGTATCTCCTGCACAAGGTGAAAGGGGTGGCTGAATCCGCCTAACAGAGGTACAGCTCAACTTTCCACATCAAATCGCAGCTCCAGACTCCAATCTTGTGTTGCAGATCGATCCCTTTACCTCCGATCTATTTAGTCGTTCCTATCTTATGGCACCGACATCAAACCATAAACCAATCCTGAATTCGCAGACCAATCCCAAATCATCCATTCCAATCCTGAGCTCTTTATTACATCCCAAGTTCTATATCCTAGTTTCTTAGTCTTAATTTAAGACTATTTCAAAGTATTTCTAAAGTTCTTTGGGATCAGAAAAGTTTATTGCAATCCTGAAATAACCTCGAAAGATCTCTATCGAAGGTCGCACAAATGAACAAATCAGATTCGTACTCTGCGATCTCAAAAACGTAGGTGTACATTTCTTCAGATTTTTTGGTCGCGATTTTCTCTATCTGACCTTCAAACAATCTTGTACCCTGATCTGATGGGTGTTACCTGATTCTCTCATTATAATCAGTGACCCAGAAAATCATAGAATTAATTGCTTGTCCCGCATGTTCACTTGTAGATAAAATGTTGGTCAGTGTAATCAATTGCAACTCCACCGTTGTGAGATGGCACGCTATCCTGTTGAAAATTAATATCCATCTCCTCGTTCAAAGGAATTTCTTCCAAATATCATATTATTATTTCCCTTAAAAATGTAAGGTATCGTTTTCCATTTATATCCATATACAATGATTGGACCGGTAATACTTCTTACAAATAGCCAACCAGATATTGAACCAAAATCTCGCGCGATAAGGCCCTTTCATCAAGGTTTGGAATTCAGGGATTTCCTTCAGCTCAGTGGCGAGTAGGGGTGAATGTGGATGACATAACCTAATACTTCAAGTCCAACAGAATGAAACGAAAATTTTTGGGTTAGATTGTTTCAGTTAGTGTTATTGAAGAAAACATCAGCTTTCCTTGTAGACCACACTTATCGTGAGCCCAGATTTTACACATGAAACACTACTGCAAACACTACGCTGTTCTTGATCATTGTTGTTAGAGTACTCCTCTTTTTCCTTCCTTCGTCACCTTTTTTTGTTGTAGAACATTCTGCTTTTTTGCAATCGAGATAAATTTCGTCGTCGCCGAAATCGTTAATAGAGATATCACAGGTTAATTCTTCTTCTGAACTTTATTCTTCAGAGAGATCTTGAATCCGTTTTTTGGTGAAAAATGAGATTTTTTTTCGAATTCCTGTTTTTTTTTCTTTCAACAATCTATATTTTCCCGGTATTGCCGTTATTATGGTTGACCTACCTTTACGAGGACCACCTGCTCACATTTTTCGAAGAGCAGCTTTTAGAAAAGTTCTCACTGGTACGGGAGATAAAATGGTATTACTCGAAGGTGGAGAATCTTGTGAAGCAAGAGCCTCAATTTCAGCTGAAGAAAAGGTTTTCGCTGCAGTAGATGTTGAAGTGCCCCTCTACCTTAGAGATTGGAATACTCTAGGGTCTGGACGATCCGTAATATAACATGACAAAAAATCTTCAGGAGAAAAAACGTTTCTATTGAACGTATATGATTGTTGTTGAAAATCCTTTCATTATATTCTCTATGGAAAATGCATGTTTGAAGGCTTTGTGAGCGAACGAAGCAATTTCGTGAATTGAAGCGCCTTAGCCTTGATTATCCAACATCCATGAGTTCATGGCATCTCTGAATCTTATGTTGGACGGACCGGAAACGCTAACATCAGCCGGTTGCAAGCGATGGCTGCAATGAGGTGAAAAGGTTAATATAATTATGCAATTGGCTCTAGCTAACGTTACTATTTCCAAAGTCTCATGAGTTTTGTGATTGTCCATGAGGATCGGACAGGGATTATCTTTAGATGGCTTCATAAACTTCATGAAATATTTCATCGCTTCTAGGGACCCCTTCTCTGTCATCCAGCCACTCGAGTTGGCTAGACCAAGAGCACCTGTAGGTCCATCTTTCAACATAATGTCCTTGAAATGAACTCTTGGGAAAACGAGTACCGAAGAAATCGTACCCCCAGAAGCGTCCATGAAGCCAAGCATCGTTACTAGAGTACCACTTTCAACTTGTTTTGAATCTTTTTCTAAAACCATCTTCGGAGGATTCGTTACAGTGCTACTGCCAGTTTCCTTCTCTAGATTGTTCTAGAATTGATTCCCTTTTTCTGGATTGAAAGAGTTAGCTCTAGACATCGAAGTACTCTCAGGTTTTCTTACGGATAATGAGAAAACCTCGAAACCGTCCTTTTGTTGTCTTTTCAATACTTGGCTAAACTTCGGAAGCTTCTTCATTGGCTTCGGCCAATAGAACTCCAGTTCTCGTAATGGCACCGAGGTTACGCCGTAGAAGTTTTGAGATAATCAAATCAGCGAGCATATTTCTTTCTTCAAGAGGAAATATGCATTTATTGCCAATATTGGGTGTGTGCTGGTACTGATTTTGGATCCTATCTAATTTATAAACAGATGCTTTTGAGATTTTGAGCGTGTGCTACCGATCTAATGGATTGATTTCTAGTTAAAACTTCTTGGACTGCTTCATTTATAGTATCTGCTTTGGGTCTAATTCGCTTCTTTTTCGTCAAATCCATAATCAACAATATGAATTCATCCATGACCGTGGAGTGAAATATGAAAAATGCGTCGCTGCGTGTCCGTTTCAACGCAACCGCCTTGTTTTCTAATTCCCCTCAAATCTTCACGTCATACTTTCTCTACCTTTATGATCTTTGAAAACCTCTTCGAATATTGATATAATAGATTAGGCTTTGGGGTATCTTACTTTGGAAAGGGTTCACGAATGACACAAAATATTTTCTTTTATTAGTCTGAAACAGAAACAGCTTATGACTTTCGAGGCCATCTGAATTGAGGTGTTTGCGCAATCGTGAAAAGGTATCGAGGCAGTGTTGTTAACAGGTTATATAAGTCGGATTGTTACAGAAATGTATCGAAGTTACACAAGATGTCCGTTTCAAGACCCATCGGTTTCAATGACACTCTCCCTTATTGTTTTGGTTGAACAATCGCCAGTTTGTGAATCTGGACTTATCTGTGAATAATTTATGATTATGGAATTCATTGTAGAAGTTGCATTTGCTTAAAAACCAATTGCAATTCTGGTGCCTGTGAAAATCGTTCGGATATAAATGTTGGTGTATTTGATGCATATACATGTTCATACTACATACATATACATTCTACAGTCAGTTTAGATATGCCTATTCCAAAGTATCAAATTCATCCCAACCATAGCTAAGACAATATTTTTTATCTCTTCGTCGATGTAGTGTTCTTCTGGTTGAGCAGGGGTGGTCCTCAGTTCTTAAAAAATTATTGTTAAGAAGAGGATTTCTGTTGAAAAATATCCTATACTTACACACTCAACAAAAAGAAATTAATTTGGGGAACTATCAGTAGACACAGACAATTTTATACAAATGCTTCTATGGCCATTTGCTAGATTCAAAGTTTACTAGGTATATCATTTAAGATAATAATTTTGTCCATTATATCTTCAAATTAGAATTTTGGAAAAACAAATGACAGAGGAAATCTAACATGCTTATGTTGAATAAAACTATGTTTGTGTAATTGTGTTATGTAATTTAAAATTTGGAAGAATTTTATCGTAAACAACAACGAATAATGCGCCAGGTAAATTATGCAATGCCAAATAGAAACAGATTTGCAATCGATAGTTTTTTGAACATATTCCGTTAGATGGAAGGGAAATGCAATCTTCAGAATTTTTCAAATAGAGCTTTTCTGCAAGAAATAACATGGCTACCAAAAAACGAAAAAACTTTCCTTATTACTGATTGAAAGAGAAATACTCCTTATCAGACGAGGAAAGCGTCAAATTACATCAAAAAGCGATATTTTATTCCGTACGAGTTAAAAATATTTTACAACCAAGAATGAACCTCTTCAAGTATATATCTTTCTTTCTATTACTATATCAGAAAATATTTTCTTGATACTATCGGACATGTTAACAATTTGATGGAAATTTTATGATGTTATTAAGGTCGTATTTCAAAACCTCCTTTCTGAAGTAATAAAACATACAAATTTATCACAGCTCGACCTCGATGTAGAGCGCCTGAAGAGAAAGCGCCTCGGATCTAGGAGTGGATTATTTATATTCTTACTATAGTTTTATCTTTATCATAGTGGTAATTTGAACTGAAGAAGATGTCTTGTATACATTTTATATCTTGAAAGTGGACATGTTGGTCGAACGATTATTTTACTATCGCTGTGAAAGTTTACGGAGAAATTATATTTTATATTAGTGACTATATTTCTACATTACTTAAAAATTAGGAAATTCACCACAAAAATATATATTTGTCGTGTGAATTTTTAGATATTATCGTTTCTGCTGGATCCCATGAAGATAACAGATCCTTGGTCGACGTTCTCTGCATCTGCAATGACGCTTCCGGTTATTCCTTCCTCGAGTATATTTCTAATGAATGTGAAAAAATTTGTTTTTTCGTATGTGACACCTCATTATCATTAGCTTGTTTCTCAGCTATTTTCAATTGTATATAATTGAGGTTGTATTCAATATACAATCTCACACGTGAGTAAAATTAATTAAACACTCCGTATTTTTCGATGAATAATTGTGATATATTTCGTGAATTTACGAATAAGACGCTAACGTGTATTGCTTCTTGAATTATATTGCATGAATTGTTTTTCGTTGTTATGGATACAAAAAAGGACAAACTAGATTTTATATAAACTGACGTTCACTAACTAGATAATGATATAAGTGTTTTAAATATAATGCAAATCTCAACAATCAGACCCCCTTGTAGGGAGTTCAATAAAGTTCTGTACATATGTTTCAATAATAATACGTAATAATGATTTTCCCAAAATTGGATCGAATTATTCGTCCATAGGCAGAGGGGCTAGCTTCGTTATATTCCTCTTGTAGATGCCCGAAGTAGTCTTCACTGATACAACACGTACTTGGTTATCTCTTGCAGGAAATATTTCAGACCCAGAATCCACTGATGATGAGACATTTCATTTTCCTTCAGAATGACCATGGTGCCGAATTGAATTTATCTGAATTTCCTGTAAGCTATTCTTGTATTCAGAGTATTTAGGTACTCTTTATACCTATATATATATATATATATATATATGTTGCCAAGAAGAGAGTCGATTCACAGGTACATCTCTGATGTCTTATTCTGGGATACTTGTGAATGTTTCCCTAATAAGAAAATGAGAAGGAGAAAGAGCTTGAAGATCATTAGGATCGGATGATAGTGGAGTCAAGGGACGAGAATTAAGAACAGATTCAATTTAACCATATAAGTTTGCAGCTCTTCATAAGTGAGTAATTGTTCCCTGATAATCCTATAAAAATGGTGTTTAAACGATTTTAACGCTGCCTCCCATAGACCTCCGAAATGTGGGGATCTAGGAGGAATGAAATGCCAATTTATACCTAATCCAACTAAAAATTCATTGACCATTTCATTATGAGATTCTGACAAACATCATTTGAATACGGACTCGAATTCGTTTTTTGTTCCTACAAAATATGCAGCATTGTCAGAGTATAAATACAACGGTCGATCTCTCCTAGCAAAAAATCCTTTTAAACATGCAATGAATGAATTTATTGTAAGATATGTTACTAATTCTAAGTGAATGGCTTTTGATGTGAAGCAAACAAAAATACATACGTAAGCCTTCACTTTATTGCGATTTCTTAACTTCTCTTCTTTTATGTGAAATGGACCACAGTAGTCCAACTACAACTCGTTCTTTCGGTAGATTGCCCATAATGTGATATTCGTTTGATGGTTTTGCTTTGAAACATGTGATGCATTGTCGAATAATGGTCTTAATTGTGTTTTTTCCATTGATTGGCCAGTATTCGGATCAACAGGCATACAAAGTAGCTTGAACGCCGCTATGAAGAATCAAGATATGGTATTCGCGCATTATAATATATGAAACGTAATTATTTTTTGGCGAAACTATGGGATGCTTTTGGAAATAGGAAAGATTTGCATGAATTAAACGTCCACCCACTCGAATTAATCCATTTTCATCCAGAAATGGATTGAATGGTCTAAGGTCACTTTGATTGTTCAAAGGTTGAGAGTTGGATAACTGTTTCAGATCTTTATGGAAATCTTCCCTATTGAATTGTACTTATGATTGTTAAATTTGGGTGTTTCAATTCTCCAACAGTGAGATGACCAGAAATTTTTATTGTGTTTTTTGAAACGTTATGTATCAATCTCAAAACATATGCAAAAACGCTCCTTAATTTATTCATGCTGGAAAAACGTGTGAAATATGTGCTGAAATTATTCAATGGAAGTTTTGTGTTCAATGAGATAGTTATTCTCAATTCAATGAGAGGTACTGTTTGTGGTTTTTCGTTAGGCCAAAATTTTGATTCTTTTTGCAACCCGCTTGGACCTGTTCTCCATGTGAGATTATTGACAAACTGTGAAGGAGATTGACCTCTAGATAAACCGTCTGCTATATTATCTTTGGAAGGAACGTGTTTCCAGATCATTGAAGATGTAATTTCCCGAATTTCCGAAACTATTCGCTACAAATGTTCTTAATAGATTTGGCTGTGTTGCAATCCATTGTAATGCGATGATTGAATCGGACCACAAGACAATGCTATGAATCGTTTTATCATCAAATGCCTTCAAAACTATTTTGATCAATCTTGAAAGTAGTAACGCTGCACATAATTCTAATTTAGGCAACGAAATAGTTTTCAGAGGAGCTACGCAATTTTCTGTACAAAATAAATTCGTCATAATTTTTCCGTTTTTGTTTTCCGATCTCACGTAAATACACGCACTATACGCCTTTTTGCTCGAATCGCAGAAGCCATCGAATTTTATATTGTTAAGAAATGTTAATTGATCCCGAATATGAATCCATTTTGAATATTTGGTGTGTGGTACTGATTCATATCAATCAGTGTTGCATTGCCATAACTACTGCATGAGTATTTTCGAATATACTCTGATTGGACCAAGCAACCCCATTGGATCAAAGATTCGTGCTGTATTTGATAGGATATTTCGTTTCGTTACACGTGAATCTAATTCATTTACTACCTATTATGTAATTTCATCCGTTTCATAGTTCCATTGAAATCCTAGAACTTTAGTCTCCGCGTTTTTGTCTCTCAAAATATCAATGCTCATACTCTCCTTTAGTTTGACTACAGATGCATTATTCGATAACCATTTTCTTAAAATGAAACCTCCAGATTGAGTGAGTTTCAATAAATCATCGCGTAACTGAATAGCTTCGTTTATATCATCAGTTCCAGTCATTAAATCGTCAACATAACAATCTCGTTCAAGAATAACCCTTGCTCGAGGAAATTTCATTCATTCGTCATCAGCCAATTGTTTCAAAACTCGTGTAGCTGAAAAAGCTGCGGATTCACAGCCGAATAACACTACAACGAATGCGTATGTTTTCAGAGGATCACTTTCCTTTTCGCACCATAGAAACAACTGATATTGAATGTCTCTTTCATCCAAAAGAACTTGCTTATACATTTTTTCTATATCAGCTGTCATGACTATTTGGTGTGCCCGAAATCTAAGAGTTATATCTAAACTATCATTTTGAGTAACAGCACCTACATTCAAACATTCGATTAATGATATACCACTGCTGGTTTTAGCTGAGGCATTGTAAACGGTCCTTACCCGTGTCGTTTAGCTAGACTCTTTAATAACTGGATGATGAGGTAGATAGCGATGGTTTTCCGTAACTTGATGTGATTTAATTTTAATTACGTGACCTAAATTCTAATGATTCGCACATAAGTTTTATGTATTGGTTCTTTAGTTCAGTTGATTTTGCAAGTCGTTTTTCAAGAGAATAAAATTGACGTTCTGCGTTACCGAATGATTCTCCTGATTTGTTTATTTTTTCATTGAATGGCAATCGAACAACGTATCTGCCTGTTTTATCCTCTCGGTAAGTAGTCTGTCTGAAATGATTCTCAGCCTGAGTTTCTTCTTCAGATAAATACTTCTTTTCAGTAATTTCTTCTATCTCCCAAAATTTATTTATGCATTTTTCTAACGAATTTAATGCCATCATGCATTTGTTTGATTTGATATTGGCCTTGGAAGAATTTAATTTTCCCGAAATGATTCAGCATAATCGTGTTTTATGTAACTTTATCCTATGATTCGCGATTTCAATTTGACTAACGCATAATAAGTCGTAAAATATTTCGACTCCTAACAACGCTTCGATTTTCTTTGGTTTATTGAATTTAGGATCGGCAAGAATGATATTTTGTGGGATATTGATTTGACATTTGTCGAAAAAATGGTTAGATAAACATCGCATATGAGGAATTATGAATAATTCTAATGAATCTGAGTAATTTGTGAATTTTGAATAAATTTGTGTATGAATTGAATTTTCAATGAGAGTTTCCATTTAATTGAGACCTACAACCAGAATATTTATTCGGTTGAGAGGTAGATCCAAAAGTTGTGCGAATTTTTTCGAAATAAAATTGAATTGAGACCCATTATCCAATAAAACACGCGCTTGAATGCATCCATTTCGTCCTCTGACGTCTATGAGAACTGCCGATAGTAATATCTGATTTGAAATGTTAGCACTATGTGCCTTAAAATGACTAGATGATGGTATTGGACGTACATTAACTTCATCTTCTTCTACTTTATAGGTTGAAGATGGTGAATTTTGAGCATTTTCGATGTATTGTGCTTTTTTGCGCATTTTTTACAACCTTTCCATTGGCATTCCGAATTTTTATGTCCACGATTTGGACAATTTAGGCATAATTTGGCTGATTTTACCAACTTGATACGTTCTTCTATGTCTAAATTTTGCATTCAAATAAACTTCGATTTGAATGATTTGAATCGTTGTGTGACAGCAAACCCCTTGCTTTTTCATTTTTCACTTGATTGTTATGGCTAGGGCCATATGTGCGTATGTTGCTTGCAATATTTGATATCTTTGTTCTAAAAATTCCAAGAATATTTCCATATTTGGCATTTGAGATCCAACTATTGATCTTTCGAACTCTTTATGAGTGTTACGATCCAACTTTTGTGTGATCGTATTATGAGCAATGTATCCCATGTTTCGACCGGTTCACCCAAACTTTTCAAAGCCCGAATATGCATATTGATATTGTCGAGCATTTTTCGTAACTTCGAAGCATGTTCTTTCAAAAGATTTGGCAATTCCATCAAGCTTTTGACGTGAGTTTGAATTATCACTCTTCGATTATCATACCTTTCATTCAGAAGATCCAACGCGATTTTGTAATTATCTTCTGATATTTCTAAGGCATTGATGATTGAAGATGCTTGACCTTTCAAACTTGAGCGAATATAGTGAAATTTTTGAACATCTAAAAGTGTCTTGTTTTCGTGAATCATTGTTTTGAACGAATCTCGAAAAGGTAGCCACGAATCATAATCACCATTGAAGGTTGGCAGATCAATTTTGGGTAATCTAACGTTGAAGACAGATTCAGCCTTTGTATTCATATTAGCGGCAGAAGTTGTTGAATTTCAATTGTTTTCTATTAGCAAATCATGTGCTCTATTGCATGTTGAGAAATATAATTTTTCAAAATCGTTATATTCTTGTGTAACTTCTCCCGTGATTTCGAATATCTTTTCTTGAACTTCTTCGAATTCTGCTAGTATGCCATCAAGTTTGTCTAAACGCAATTTTGATTCAGTTGATTCATTTTGTCTTTATAAGTGTACGAGTTCTTGACAACTGAATTAATTTTAAGCTGTTACTGTTTCTTCTTGGCATTTTGCAAATTTATTTGGTCAAATTGAAGAAATGAGAATGAAATATAAGAAATAAGAGAAACATGATTGGTTGGGTTTTAATTCACAAGCTTACTGTTGATTCCGTGCTTCTCCTGAATCAAGATATGGCGGGTATCTGGTATGTTTCTCGAGGTCTCTGCTCTCTCAGTCCCAATTGCGAGATATTGGGTGTAGGTTTGGATGTTCCTTTTTCCAACTAACGTTTTAGGGAACTCTCCTGGATTGATGAATGCTAATGGATTTCATCTCGGCTTGTTAATGTTTCAAAACTTTCTTCTGAATTGAATGTTTCAGTTTTTCATCCGGCTGCTCGAAGGACCATGTATACAATTGAGGTTGTATTGAATATACAATCTCACAAGTGGGTAAAATTAACTAAACACGCCCTATTTTTGGATGAATAATTGTGATATTTCGTGATTTTACGAATAAGGCGCTAACGTGTATTGCTTCTTGAATTATATTGCATGAATTGTTTTTCGTTGTTATGGATACAAAAAGAGGTGCAACTAGATTTTATATAAACTGAAGTTCACTAACTAGATAATGATATACGTGTTTTAAATATAATGCAAATGTCAACATCAGTAGCGTGGTGTACTTACAGTTCTTACATTTTTAACACACCTGAATAACTGTTTTTCAGAAACTTGTGTTCGTTTAAGAAAATGTTGCTAAAGTAACAAATCAAAATTCAGAAGAAAAACTGAAAGTGGCCTATATTTACATTGGCACAAGCTTCAAAATGGACTTGATGTGCATACTATTTCGTTTTACTATGATACAATTTCATATCTCCCTCATCTTGATTTCCAAATTAGTTGGTGGAGTAGCATATATGTGCCTTAAACTCATCTCCAAAAAAAAAAGCTAACGGTGTAAAATTGAGTGAATGTGCTGGCCATCTAACAGCACCTGTGTTACCAATCCATAGATTTCGAATTAGCGGTTCAGAAATTAGGTAAAGATAGCTAAGTTGTGTGGAAGACCTCGATCTTACTGCCGACAATCAATCTGATAAGTCATCTGTTGCACAAAGAACACCACATACTATTGCTTCGAAAGTTAGAATTCCGAACCCAGTAGAAATTTTCTGCAAAACCGAAAAGAAAGAAATAATGATATCATCAATGTTAAATCTTGACTCATCCACAAAATAGGATTGCCCATATTAGGATTATCAATGAACATTATATTCTTAGAAGCAATGAATTTTATCATTCGCTCGAAAATGGTAAGTCATAGTTCTTGCAAGGTGAATTTTGAACTGGTGATATTTATAAGAATCAGTTTAAGCACATTCCATTTATTGATTCTGATTTCCTCTCCTAAAAATGGGGAATGCCAATATATGCAAGTACATCTATTTTCATATCAGTTCTGATTGGTATATATATATATATATATATATATATATATATATATATATATATATATATATATATATATATATATAGACGATGAAAGTGAAGCGACTAGTGAAAATGCGAACGATGAAGGGCGTTCCTAAATGAAGCGTATGAGGAACCACCAAATAAGGAAGAAATAAGATCAATCATAAAATTGTTTAAAACAACAAAGCGCCAGGTGGAAATGGCATCACGGCGGATATGTTGAAGAAAGGGGACAAGAAATGGAGGACAATATATATTTTATAATATCTAAAGTTTGGGAAGAGGAGAAAATGCCAAGTAGGTGGAAGGAAGCTCTATATGTCCGTTGCACAAGAAGGGGGATACGACCAATTGCGAGAACTATAGAGGGATTGCCTTAATGGACACTATCTACAAAATTATGGCGATATCTATAAAATAGAACCAAAGCTAGGACAGTATCAGTGTGGGTTCCGAAAAATAGATCAGTCATGGATCAGATTTTTGTGTTGAAGCAAATTATAGATAATACTGTTGATCAAAACATGATACTCCATATGCTTTTCATCGATTATAAACAGGCTTATGATAGAATAATAAGAAATATATATATATATATATATATATATATATATATATATATATATATATATATATATATGATATATATATATGCAATGGATGAACTAAAAATAAAAGGCAAACTAATAAGGCTGGTGAGAATGACATTGACGGATACCACCTATAAAGTTAAGATGAGCGGACATTTGTCGGAATCATTGTGTTTTGATAAAGGCCTGAGACAGGGAGATCCCCTTTCTACTACACTTTTCAATATCGTGATGGATAAAATTATAGAATAGAGCAGTATAGCAAGCAAAGGTACAATATACAGTCAAAAGACACAAGTTTTAGCGTATGCAGACGACATAGTTACTGTGACCAGAACAAGAGAACATTTGGTGAATGAATTCAGGAAGTTATAAACCGATGCGAGAAGAAAGGGTTTAATGATAAATGAAAATAAAACCAGGTATATGATAGTAGGACAACAAGAAAAGGAAAGGCACTCAAATCTGCAAATAATTAGTGAAGATAGGACATACTGCTTTGAAAAGGTAGAACAGTTCAACTATTTAGGTGACGAGAACAGGGGAGGAGAAAGTAGAAATACAGGAATAGCTAAAGGAACAAAATGCTTAGGAGGATTATACAGAGTGCTCAGGTCCAAAAATATGTCGAAAAACGCGAAGAAGAAAATTTATCAGAAGATCATCAGGCCTGTGATAACATACGGTTGTGAACTGTGGAAGTTGAATCAGAGGGAAAAATATACATTAGAAGTTTTCGAGAGAAGAATACTCAGGAGAATATCTGGTGGAAAAAAGGTAGAAAATCGTTGGAAAAGGAGAACGAACGCCGAGCTTCAAGAATTGTATGGACAACCCTCAATAACAAATGTGGCTAGAGCACAAAGAATGAGATGGCTTGGCCATGTTTTCCGACTGGGAGACGATAGAACAAGACAAGTTTTGACAAGGGGAATAACGTGAAGGAAAGGCAGGGGAAGACCACGCACAGAATGGATCAAGATGGTGGAGAAAGATATTGAAGAGCTAGGAGTGAAGGACTGGAAGGGAGCAGTTATGAATAAAATGAAATGGAGAAGAACGTGTAATGAAGCCATGGGCCTACTTGGCTTGTAAAACTGTTCATATATATATATATATATATATATATATATATATATATATATATATATATATATATATATATATATATATATATATATATATATATATATATATATATATATATCTATTCTTGAAGAAGAGAGGATCTACAAAATTCGAATAATTTCATTTACCATAAATGCTTATATCTATAATTTAGGTGTGTGTCAAAGAAAAAACACAAGTGTGAACGCAGGAAAATGTAACAGGGAAACCATACTATCCTGCGTATGATTCAATAAACGAGTGAAAAAATCCTGAGGAAAAAAACTCGTTTCCCTGTCGCTCTTGCACTAGCAATAGCTTTAGCTTGTATGTTTATGTTGTGTTAGTGTCGTGTGTACATACAGAGTACCAAAGATTTTTCTGCTTAGCAGCTTCGATTCTCATCTTGCACTCCATGATTTCCAGACGACGACAAGGGTGAAAGGAAGGGGGTTGGGACAGGAATCTTTAATAATGGAAAAAGAAAACCAGCAGATTAGTGGCAGATAATGATGAACATTCTTTTATTTTTGAGGCTAATTCACCTGTTCTCAGTATGGCTTCCACAAGATCGGTGCCTTGTCGTAACAATCATAGCTCTGTAACTTGGCAAAAATTGCATTTGTGAAAGGCTGACCCATTACATTAAATAAATCCTGAAAATAGCGAAACTTCAGTCGTATTCTGGTTCATCTGAAGTTGCTGAAGTCTATTGTATAGGTTTTCAATGCATTGAAACTGTGTAATCTCAGTTTCAATTTGTGAATAGTGGAGAATACATTGTCAAAGTCAATGAAAATTTTTATGATGTCATAGCCTACTACATTTCAAAGGACTTTTATTCACTTGGTACATGCAATCGTTTATTATTTTTCTTCTGAATAAATATTAGAGATACAAAAACTATAGCAGGATAAAAAGTATCTAAATATATTGGGAAAACGATTTGAGTATTTAGAATTTTAAGGAGAGAAAACGGAACATGACTCCTGACACAATATCAGCCAATAGATTCTGTTGAGAGTTTCACATGTGTATTTAAGTCACTCATATTTTGTAACTTTGTTCTAAACTTTTAGGTAAATATCTCAACAATTGCAGGAGCTATATGAAAAATAACTAAAAGTAGCAATAACTTCAACACTCAGTAGATTCGGAAAGGAACGTTTTCGGACTTGAGTTTAATAGAATTTTTAATTATGGAATTGAGCAAAGGATCGCCTCTTTCTATTGAGACATGACATTTAAGAACATCCCGTATATGGAATATAGTCATATTACTCTTTAATGTATTTGATTAAATTCAGAAAGTTAAAAAAGTGACATCATTTTGATTTAACTTATCGATATTTCTGAAGGTGTGGGAATACTCTAACTCTTCTAATTATCAACAGAATGTAACAGACAGAAAAAGAAGAAGGATAGCATACAAAATTTAATCAAGTTAAACAAATATCCCTTAAAACGGTCTCTATCGTACCTAAATATACGAATGTTCTGAATTTATATCGATAAAGGTCTGGCGTGAAAAACCTATTCTTCATAATTCTACATCCCTCCAACTCTATTACCTAGACTTTGACCAGTTTATCCAGTTGGCTAGCCTAAAATCCGAAAGCACAATTCGCACTGAATAAAAGAAACGCGCTTCAAAGTATCATTGACGTAATTTAAGTAAGGTTAAAAGCCCTAGCCACGAAGCCCTTTTTGCGATCACCGATTTCCCTGGAGAATCCGTAAAGCAAACCTGCGGTCAAGACGATAAACATGGGGAATAAAGTTCGCAGTGGCGTAGATCAGAAATTTCAGCAATCGTCTCGCGCATGTCGAAGCAAATAGAAAGGATAAATGAAGTATGATGTTAGCAGAATTATTTTTTTATTATTTCTGGGGCACACCACGATTGCATTTTGTGCATGGTATAACTGCCCTGGATGGTTTTATGTAAAATTTTGGTACTTCAATACAATTCGGAAGACAATCAAATTTCGACAAAAATAAAAGTAGTTAGAACCACCAAGAGATAATCAATTTGTGTCCAAGTTCTTTTATTTTTGGAAAACCAAGACAACACACAATTTTATATCGTTTCTGTATGCCTTTCTACGAAATTAAGTGCCCTTACATAAAGACACCTAGTTTTGTTTTTGTTTTTGAAAATTTGGAAAAGTAACATGTAATCGTTATTTCGAAACTCAAATCTAACGAGATATTTTATTATAAGAAATGAAATTTAATGCAAATAATCATATTCTGTCTACGCCTGAGAATACTCCGACACGCATTGGAAATTTGAATATTAGTAACAGCAATCAATGTCAAAGATTCTGCATCAATTCTTAAACATTTCGACTACCTCTTCTATATATCAGATCCTTGACATATCCCCGAAAGAGAAAGTCCAACGGTGACAAATCTGGGGAACAAGCCGGCCATCTTACTAGCCCACTAGTCAAATCCAATTATTGCCAAAATTAAATCAACAACAGCTAATGTTTGATAAGGAGGAGCTCCATAATGTTTAAAATAGATTTTTTCAGTAAGAGATGGTTCATCAAATGTCCATTGATAATGTTGTCATTTACGATTTCATGATATAATTCAGCACGTACGTTTTCATATCCACCTTGAATATTAATACGGTGATGTGGCCTTGCATCCAACCCCCAATCTTCATTTTGTTAATTGAATATTCCGTCACTACTTATGTGAACCTCTTCAATAAAAATTATTACTCGGAAAAACTGCAGATTACTCAGATTTCTGCAGAAATCAGTGGCAAAATTCGAGTCGACGTTGCAAATGTTCTTGCTGGAGAAACATTTTCATTATATAGAAATTATATCCATTTTTCTTGAGAACTTAGCGCTCGACTCTTATATATCACTGCTTCCATTTCAATTTGCATGCTTGAAATCGATTGTTTGGCAGTAAAACTATGTATTGCATCGATAATTGAATCTTCTCCATCCACTACTTCATATTCTTTTTTCTTTGAGACCTTGAATGTACCATGGTTCATGATTTTCTCCCTCAATATATGATTATGAGGTTGTGGCCTATCAGAGAAACAATACAAATAAGCTGCTTTTTCAGCTTAAGCAATATAATTATTTTGAATATTTCTTTCAATCATATTGAACCTCTCAAAATTTTCGTACGGCATGGTCGCTTCATTATTACAAACGATAATACATTCACATATTTGTTGTAACTTGATGGAAAGCATTAAATAATTTATCCGAAATGTCAGTGCAAGAATTAGTAACTGTCATTATGAAATCACAGAACATACTCAAGCTATTTCAATAATTCCATGTTAATTCTGTGAATGGACATAGAGTTACGAGATAAAAATAGGGAAAGACAAGAGTATGTTAGAATTGTAAATTCAAAAGGTCTCAATGTAAGCATTCTGCATGAAGTATGGTGTTTAAAAAAATTAAAAGGAATAAGTATTCTGGATCTGTTGACCGAACAACAGAATGCAAATAGCGTGAATTGATGTCAAAAAAAGCTAGGACGTCTCAACAACCGAAACAATACGTGTACAGGGTACATTTTCGTAGGTTTCAGTAATGAATAGAGCTAAAGCGACATCCTGTCACTTTTTCAAGAAACCAACGAAGCAACATACAGATTGGATCTATCTGTCATAGTTTCTGTGATGCAGCATCATTTTGATAGTTTGTCATTTTCAAACACCGCTTGTATTTAGGTTATAGCGAAATTATTGGTAAAGTAAAAACCGTCTTTTATAGATATGTTTCCGTATAAACCAAAAGCGTGTTCTTTTTTTTCCACGGGTTATAGTTTTCGAGATACTGAGAACAAGTTTCTGAATTTCAAATAAAACATCTTGTATTATTGTTTTTCTTCGTTTCATCTCAAAGAAGAAGACACATAACATTCACTGAGAATTCAAGAGATGGAGACAGTACAGTTTGGCCAGGAGAACCAGGAGAAGCAGATTTACAAAAAGTTAAGGCACGATAACTGAATAATAAACAAATTCAACGATATTAACGCTAATAATTTTCATTCTATGCTCGTTTGAGTTACCATGGTTATCCACAGCTCAATCACATAACATTCAGATTTTTGAAAAGCATTCTTTGAGTGTAGAAATGAAAAGAAAGTAGGAGTGTTCAATTTACGAACAGTAATATTTCGAAAAATGTAGCCCGTGAAAAAACTAAGTTTGCTATACTCAAACACATCTATAAGAAACTATTTCAACTTCTCCACATAACTGGAATACAAACCTTTTCTGAGTGTTGGAAAGTTGCGAGTACAACAGATTTCAAAAAAACTTACTATCCAATCGCGTTGATGCCCATTATGTCCAAAGTTATGGAAAGAGTAATAATCAATGTGCTCATAAAATATCTCGAATTTCAGGGTATCATTAGTTATCGACAATATGGTTTCCGGAGACAACGATCTACTAGCGACTCTGCATATGTCAAAAGTATGGTGAATCATGTGTCATTGCTCTTGATATCTCAAAGACCTTCGACAAGATTTGACACGCAGCTTTGATGAATAAAGTATTCGCATATGAATAGAAAAATTGTGTGGTTGGATTAGTAACTTTCTCTTCCGTAAATCAATCCGGTTGGTAGTTGATGGTGTAACGAGTGAATCTTTTCAAGTTATTCCAGGGGTACCCCAGGGTTCCATACTATTGCCAACTCTTTTTCTGATGTCTGCGTTTTCAAGTCATAACTGCTGAGGGGTCACACCGATAAAGATACCAACAGAGTATGTCATTGAATTCAGACTTGAAGATGATATCAGAGTGCGATCAGTTGAACTTGGTGAATTTTAACGCGAATAAGATACAATCAACAACATTCTCATGAAAATTCACTGCTAGAGAACCTCCTTTAATCATGCAAGAACATCGAATTACCTCAGAAACGAGCATGCATCCACTCACTGTCAACACCGGAGCTTGTTAGCATGTCTATACAAAATCTCCTTCTATTTAACTCAATTTGTTTTTCAGGGTCAAGCAGTACTTCACGCCATCTCAGTTGATGTTTTAATACGAAGCACATGTGCAAGATGATCTGAAATATTGTTTCCATGTAAGGAGCTGCGCACCATAACATTTATTAAATCTATTGAATTAGTATCCAGAGGAGAGCAGTGCGCCCAATCAACCAGAGATCACTCGTGATCTCCAGCCTCTCGCTCAAAGGCGGCTGATGTTTCTCTCTTTTACAGATACTATCATGGTGAATGCTTTGAAAACTGAAAGGTTCCGGAAAGAATCCAATTTCAAAGGAAAACCAGATTTGCGGAAATTTGTTATCAACAGGCAATGCCACGTACCTCTTTCTGCAAAATCACTTTTGTTTACAGAACTAGAGTGCTGTGGAACTCGTTTCTATCGTAGACCTTTCCGATTATTCACAATTTGGCCCTTTTCAATATGCGAGTGAACACAACATCAAATTATCTTGGGCGACCACAGCAGAGGCATGCCAGACATCGCATCCATCCAAGAGTTGAGAATGGAAAAATGAAAAGAAAAAAGATAAATCCAATGCTTCCATGGCATTATAAAGATACCCCACAAGAACCTATGAAATTAGACACGGTGTACAACAGGCTGCACGTTTGTGTGATGTAGTGCTGTCGTACATACACGATGTACCTTACCTACATTCCTACCCAGGTAGGGTGTACCGTAGCATATATAGATATTAGCTTTCCGCACAATATACATTATTAAAGTCAAGGTTTGGGTTAGGTTAGTATAGTTAGTTAGTATTTAGTTAGGTTCTTCTCTATATTATCAATAAAAAACTCATAGTTATTCAAAATTGCGAGTTTATTGGTTGTTACAAAACAAAAGAGTTACATATGGTGTTAAACTTAACTAAGGAGTGACTTTGGATGTTGATGGTACTAAACCACTGAGTGCTTATTGCAAGCATGATGACATATGATCGTCAGTTAGTCGATTGCGATATTTTCACTTAATTATCTTCATTTCAGAAAATGCAGACTCGCACAAGTAAGTTGACCCAAACATTGCCGTCAGTTGAAAAGCGATTTGCCTTAGATTCAAACACTGATCCTCAGATATAAAACACCAGAAATTTTGTATCAGATGCTGTAGCTTTGAGAGATATATTTGATATATTCTGCACCAACTAATTTTCAACAGAACATGAGTTTATATTGAACTGACTTGCTATTTCAGTAGCTAATTCCTCAATGTTGTTACATGAGAAAGAATAACTCCTAAATGATTCCATATTTGCAAATTAACTGCAATCATAAAAACTGATTCAACAGAGTAGTCCTTGCTTTCAAAACCAGAAAATGAATGTTTCAGATCCTTTCTTTTCAGTTTTTTAAGTTGCAATTTCCTTTTAATGCGTTTACTGTGCTAATCATCTCAATAATAGTTTTTCCTCTAACTTGAAGCTCCAAGTTAATGGTGTTTAAGTGCATAGTGATATCAGTCAAAAATGCCGAATCAGTCAGCCATTTTTCTTATTTCAACGTCTGAGTGTCATCACCTCTTTCGTCTAGAAAAATTGTTGTTTCGGGCAATTATTCTCGAAACCTTTCTAGGAATTTTCCGCGACTCAACCACCTGACGTCCGTGTGAAGAACTAAATCAGTGTGTTCAGCTGACTCCCTATCTTTCAACTGCAACTTAATGAGCCGCTGTGCATGGATGTAATTCACAATTTGTTGTTGTTGCAATGCCTATAATTTCCTCCTAAATGTATAATGCAATGGAATGAAAAAAATTGAGGGAAATCTTCATTAGCTCGACACAATGTCACAAAACTGTTTATGTTTCCAGTCATTGCTGGTGCTTCATCGGTTGTAATGTATATTAATTTATTTCATCGGTTGTAATGTATATTAATTTATATATTGGTAGCTTGTAGTTTTTTACAAAATTGAATCATATATATCTTCGCCACGGGTCACGGGTCTTCCCCTTCAGAGGAATGATTGTCAAGAATTCTTCCTTAGCCAACATGTTATTGAATACCATCCGAATAAAAAAATATATATAAATTGCATAAAGTAAATAACCCCGTTAGACCAGTCGTATCTTACGTTACAGCCCCAGCCGTGAAATTGTCGCACTACCTTATAGATATCATTAAAAATTATTGTTCATTCAAATCAAAATTTTCTATAAAAAATTCTTTCGAATTGATAAATAACATAAAAACGTTAACCTACCACCTAACGCAAAACTTATTTCGTTTGATGTTGAGAATTTATACCCAAGTGTTCCTCCAGGTGATGTCAAAATATTAATCGAAAACATGTTGAATTCGAATCATGTTAACCACATAATTAAATCAGAAATATTGAATCTGTTGGACGTTTGCATTGAACAAAATTATTTTTCTTTCAACAACATCTATTACAGTAGTGAAAATGGTTTGATCATGGGAAATCCTTTGAGTCCACTTTTAGCAGAGATTTTATGAATAATATTGAACAGAAAATTCATACACATCCACTCATTTCCAAATTTCTTTATTGGTATAGATATGTTGACGACATCTTAGTATGTTTCATTGGAACTACTCGTCAATTAGACTTATTTCTTAATTTCATTAATTCCATCCATTTGAACATTAAATTCACGATAGAAATTGAACAGAACGATTCCATTAATTTTTGGACTTAAAATCACTAAACAAAATAATAATCATGTTTTTTCGGTCTTCCGTAAACCAACACATACTGATACAATTATACATAACTACTCATTACATCCAATTCAACACAAAGTTGCAGCTTTAAACAGCATGGTACATCGGTTACTCAATTTACCTTTATCAGTAGAAGATTATAATAAAGAGTTAAACATCATTAAACAGATAGCCATTAATAATTCATATAATCCGGATATGATTGTTCTAATCATTCGTAAAAACTGTATCAGAAAGCAATAAATGAAGTATATCCTATTCATAAAGACTATAAAATATTCAACAGTTTAACATTCTGCGGTTCTGCAAGTACCAATATTAAATCCTTTCTCGTCAAACAAAATCTTAATATAGCTTTCAAAACTTCTAATAACTTAGGTAAACATATTAAAAATAATAAATCTAGTGTTGAAAAATCAAGTAAATCAGGAATCTATAAACTCAATTGCGGTTCTTGTGATAAAATTTATATCGGTAGGACCTATAGGAGTTTTGGCATAAGAACATCTGAACATAAACGTAGCTTCGATAAAAATAAATCTGATTCAAATTATTCAAACCACCTAATAAAAGAAAACCATTCATTCAATAAAAACTTTGACATATTACATATAAAATCAAAAAGTTCAAAATTAGATCTCCTAGAAGCATTAGAAATAAATAGATACAAACATTCCGACAAGCTTTTGAATGAACAGGTAGATGTGAATTACTCACCCCTACTTAACTTGTTTAATTAGTTTTTATTACCTTCCATACTAACTGTACAATGGCTCGGTGTGGATTTTCCTGTTATTCATCCAACTTGTTCTACGATTTGTTTATAATACCATACTCTTCATTCTGTTTTTCATTCTTGATAAAGCTGCTGTGTCAGCGAAACGTCGTCGAATTTTTTCAAATAAAGTGTAGATATATATATAATAAATTTTTGTAGTTTAGTTACCTACCCACTAAAAAATTTTTTCTCTTCGAGATCTACACAAAAACACTCGCGATCGACCGTTTGAGCACCCTTGCTCCACAGGATCAAAGAATTATTGCTGCCGATTGGTATACAACCATTTGTTGCCATTATGTAATCGCGCGCACAATACTCAACCACCATTGTAGCGAGTAGTTGGAAGGATTTCTGACCCAGGAAATTTCTGGAGAAAACTATTCGATTTGGTATTTATTAGGCTTGCAACGAATATTCGGTTACTTTTCGGTATTCGGTCTATTCGTCTACTTTAATATATTCGACCGAATACCGAATATCTACATATTATTCTGCCGAATACCGAATACTTTACAAATATCTTTTGTTAGAGGAAGATGATTGGTAAAATGAAAAAAAATTCTATTCATCACGTATATATTCAATCATTTAAGTAGTCATTGATACGTAACACAGGTACATAATTATGTTCTGTATTAGAAAAAATTAGGAATTTTTCTATGCATGTGAATTATTTTCATAGTCAAAATTTAAAAGGGAAAGGTTATGATGCAGAAAGACAAATTTTTCTGCATTTTTAGGAAGTAGTTTGCTTGTAGACAATCCCAGTTTCAGAGAAAAGGCGCTCTGGATAAACATCACTTCCTGACGCCTACAAATATTTTGCCGCAATCTTGATCAAACACGGAAATTTGAATTTATTTGTTTGCCATCGCGTATACGGATTGTCATGACGTGATAAATTACTAATAGTTAAGAAAAGACCCATTTCTATTGAAACTGCATTTTTTTCTGCTGATGTGTTTCTATGAGCTGTTCTTTTTTCTGCTATAACCTCTACGAAACAATCCATACAAGATGAGTGAAGAGTCCGATTCAGACTTTGCGCTTCAGCTCTCATCCTCTTGGTCAACGTAGGAGACAATTTCACGCTATCGTCACTTGTTTCTTCACAGCTCGTGTTATCGATTAATTAGTACTGCTTCGCTTTTTCGTCTTGCAGTTGATTCGTGAAATCGTGAATCGAGAACGGTAGCCACCAAATGATTTTTACTCGATTTGATGTCTTCAGATCGTTTTTGTAACCCTTGTTGTATGACGAGTATTGTCTGGCTTAATTTAAGTGTTAGCTCTTTTGATGTGCTCAGTTCATTGTAATATATCATCAAGGTAACAACATACGGAATAGTTTCAGAAATTCAAGCGTATCCACTACCTAACTTATAAGTTTTGTGAACTCCTATAATGGTTGCAATAATTTTAAAAGATGCTCCAAAAGCTCCTATTTTGCAGCAGTCAAATTGGCGATATCCGTAAGATAGACAGAAATGGCCCTTTTTTTGCATTAGTCTTTCGAGCATATAATATGTGCAGTTCCAACGCGTGCTAACGTCTAACGTTGTTGTTTTTGAGGGAGATTCAAATCTTTTTGGATAGAATCCAGTTTTTCTTGTGCAGTACCAGAATGACTTAAATGAGTTACGATCCTTCTATCTGTAGCTATCATTAAAGTCACATCTAACCTTTGAACCAGAGTGCTCAAACGATCGCGAGTGTTTTTTGAGTAGATCTCGAGAAGAAAAAATTTTCAATAAGTAGATAACTAAACAACTTGTCAAAGAAAAGCCGCGTTTTTCATTCTTGCCTTTTTTCTAGAAATTTTGGGCGGCGCGTTTGATGAAAACATTCGAGACTTTCGTTCACGCCGATATTAATATTGCGCCTGCAGGAATTGGAGTAATTCTGAATTGTAACTTGAAAGCAATACTACGTCGATACAAACTTTATTATTCAATAGTACAAAATGAGTGCAACGAAAAAATCTAAAATGTATCGTTTTAATAACGATTGAGAGGAAGAATTTTTCTTTTGTATGGTGAAGGATAAGTGCATTTCTCTTATTTGTCGTGCGTCAGTTGCAATACCTAAGCGTGGCAACTTAGATAGGCATCATGAAACGGTTCACAAAAACTATGAAAAGAGAGTTAATTACGGAAACTAGAAGTACGTGATTATCTTGTTTGAACAAAGAACAAACCTTGTTCACAAGACCAGCCAAATAATCAAAAGCTGCTACGGTCGCGTCATTTAAAATATCTCATATATTGGGGAATCAGAAGAAACCATTCGGAGATGGATCTGTTGTGAAGAAAGCATTTATTGAACAGGGTGAGACTTTATTTGGAGATTTTAAAAATAAAACAGAAACCATGTCTGCTATTAGAGAACTTCAGTTATCTCGTCCGACTGTCACAAGGCGTATTGAAGTCATGAGTCAGGACATGGCAGATAAACTAAAACATGATATCATGAAATGTACATACTTTTATTTACAGTAAGACGAATCCACCGATATGACAAACACTGCCCAGCTGTGTATATTCGGATGGTATTTAATGACATGTTGGCTAAGGAACAATTTTTGACAATCATTCCTCTGAAGGGGAAGACCCGTGGCGAAGATATATATGACGTTTTTTCGATTTTGTACAAAACGACAAGCTACCAATATATAAATCAGTGTGCATTACAACCGATGAAGCACCAGCAATGACTGGAGTCAGCTGAACACACTGATTAAGTTCTTCGCATGGACGCCAGGTGGTTGAGTCGCGGAAAATTCCTAAAAAGGTTTCAAGAATTATTGCCCGAAATAACAGCTTTTATAAACGAAAGAAGTGATATCACTCAGATGTTGAAAAACAAAAATGGCTGACTGATTTGGCATTTTCGACTGACATCACAATGCACTTAAACACCATTAACTTGGAGCTTCAAATTAAAGGAAAAACTATTAGTGAGATGATTAGCGCAGTAAACGCATTCAAGAGTGAATTTCAACCTCTGATAAATCAACTGAAAAGAAAGGATCTGAAACATTTGAAAGCAAGGATTCCTCAGTTGAATTATGATACGTATGAGGCTGGTCTATCAGATATTTTGGGACAATTCGAAATGCGTTTTTATGATTGCAGTAAATTGGCAAATATGGCATCATTTATGAGTTATCCTTTTTCATGTTAAGACATTGAGGAATTAGCTACTAAACTAACAAGTCAGTTTAATTTGAACTCATGCTCTGTTGAAAATGAGTTGGTGCAGATTTTATCAGAAATACATCTCAAAGCTTCAGCATCTGATACAAATTTCTGGTGTTTTATATCTGAAGATAAATATCCGAATCTAAGGCAAATCGAATATTTTTGCCTAACATTCGGCTATTCGGTCAGGGGGCTCGCCGAATATTCGGTATTCGGTATACTGCCGAATATACTATTATATATATTCGTCGCAAGCCTTGTATTTATAATTGCTGTGCGCTTTTAAGTAAATAAAAAACAAAAAAATTCATTTCGTATGTGTGATTTGAGAAAAAGATTGAATTATATTAAATATCCGATTGAATCATCAATTTCTCATTTGTAACCTCAGTTATTCCAATTCATTCTAACCCATTCAATGCAGAATTTATTCAATAACACACAAAAAATTTACAGGTGAAATCAACATCGAGAGAGCCTGAAAATTTCGATTAATGTAATCATTATAGTTCTGCAAATGGGTGTACAGTAATTCATCCCGAAACATTTCGAAAAAATTCTGGACAGGTTAATGAAATGTTCGGGAAACAGTGGCCTAATGGAATAAATCACCGTTAAATTGTCGTTGGCCGAGGCCGTGTTGAATTAATTCACCGTGAAATTTAGCTGTTGGCCGGAACTTCGACGCGTAGAATGGCAGGATTCTACGGAAACGATATGATGTGGGTATTTCGACATTTCAATGATTTTGTTTGAAAGTTGGAAATGATTGCTAGTTATTCTAATTCTGAGGCAGGGTTTCCAGGTGAAGCTAAAAACAAAACTCTGCCATATCTGACGGATTTTTATCGTGAATGTAAGCACAACATTGGTTGAAAATGCGAAACGTTCCTTTCAGCAGAACAAAATTAGGTCGGCTAAAAATCAAGTAAAGAGTATCTGAAATGTCATTGATCAATTAAGTAATGAAAACTGTTTCTCGAATCATAATCTTAAAATCAAAAATCGAAAATATCAAGTCATTGACGATCCTAAACTTCTTGCAGACAGGTTCAATATCTTCTTCCTCAACATTCCTGAACATATAATGAATCAAATTCCAAAAACAGAATATTATGATAACCTCAAAAGAAATGATAGCACGATGTATCTCTTCCCATATTATGAAAAAGAGCTCTTTTCATTGTTGAATAGGAAATTGAAATCCAAAAGTTCTTCTGGTTATGATGACGTTCCAGGTTTTCTTTTGAAGAAATGTCTAAGACAGATTTTGATACCATTGACTTACTTCATTAGCCTTTCTTCTTCTAATGGCATTTTTTCATCACAACTGAAAATGAGTAAAATCATACCATTGAGAGTACCGGGAAAATGCGGATAATTATCGACCGACAGCCTTGTCTTCTTCTTTTTCTAAGATATTTGAGTACTGTTTTCTAAACAGATTAATGCAGTTTTTAGACATCCACAAAATATTATCCCAAAATCAGTTTGGTTTCTGTCATGAGCATTCCACAGGAGACGCACAGTATGCTTTCATACAAAGTGTAGTGGATTACATTGAGTCAGGTGAATATCCGGCTGGGTTTTTTTGCGACCTCAGCACCTGACTGTGTTGTGCACCTCATACTCTTGACCAAGGTTGAGAATATGAAATTCGATGTAAGGCATTAGAGTGGTTGACGAGTTATCTGAATAAGAGTAGGCAGTTTGTATGTATTAAGCATAGTAATGGTATTGGACAAGAGATGTACCACCATGGGTGTCCCTCAAGGATCGGTTATAGGACCTTTTTTATTTATTTTGTATATTAATAACATAAGTGGTTGTCATGAATGTGATTTGTTTCGTTATGCTGATGACACCACTGCAGTGGTGTCTGCTAAGGAGAGTGTTCTATTGGCAAGTTAAGTACAGCGGAGCTATGATGAGGTACACCAATGGTTTTCCAGAAACTTATTACATATCAATCCAACTACATGTAATATGTAATATTTCGTAATTAAAACATAAATGTGAAACTTAAGGATATACAAGTAAAAGAAATCGATACTACTTGGTAAAAGAAATGATACTACTTGGTTCCTTGGTGTGAAACTAGATAAAAATCTCAACTGGAAATATCATTGTACGGAGTTGTCCTCACGGCTTAGCTCTCTTCGTTGTTTAGTGAGGAATCTCAAGAATATATTAGCGACTGTATACCACGCTCAAAGCTGAGATATGGTGCGGTTTTGTGGGGTACTTCGTCAGCAGCTAGTGATGTTTTCTTATGCCAAAAAGAATTATTAGGTGTATAGGAGTTGTAAGTCAAAGGACATCTTGTAGGCAGTTATTTATTAAATTTAGGGTCCTCACTATAGGTTTATGAAAATCAACAGTATTTTTTGCAAAACAAAGATTACCACCAAAATGATACACGCAATAATAGGAATCTGGTGATTCCTAAATGTAAATTTAGGATAGGTAGAAGATCACCTATGTTTCTTGGCATAAGCGTTTTCAATAGATTGAGTGAGGATGTTAAAAGGTCTTCACGCTTGAATGTTTTCAAGGAGAAGCTGAAGGCCTTCTTAATTGAAATATATTACTATAGTATAGATGAATTATTTCTTGAATTGTTTTATTTGTGCTATAGTTTTGGTGTTTTATATGAGATTGTGCAGTATACCTGTATACCAATTTACTCTAGACTATTCAGTGTGTTTGACCTTTTCTATAGTGTCCTCTTTCTTTGTACTCTACGGAAATAAAGTTATCTTTATTATCATTATTCTTACTCCTATTAAAATAATGTTCTTCGGAAGAACATTATTTGGAGGCGTTGAAGAGGATGGCAGTAATCGTTGAAAGCTAAGTATATTGTAGATAGAAATTATAATTTTCAAGCTGATACTAATGGCCGAAAATATATTGAAAAAGTACCATTAAAAACTATTAAAATACTCAAGATCCTGCAAAAGCAGCTAGTTCCAAGATTCCGAATTATTTAATAGCAGATAACCCCTGCCATACGCAAAATTTCATCCAGCGTGGGATATTGTACTTAGGAACTACCCTTTGGAAAATATCATATTTGCTAACTAGACGTCGCATTAAAATGAATGTGGTACTGTTTAATCCATACAGTGTTTAAAACATATGGACTTATATTAATAACACTGGCCGACAAAAAAATTGTTGTGGATGTAGTTAAAAGCTGAATAATATACCAAAGTAGAGTGGACCATCCAAATACAAAATTGGGAATAAAAAGTTGTAGCAAGTAAGGTTTTCTCGTTACATTTATAAAGCTACATTTAATGTTACAATATCTAATGTATATAGAAGAAAATATTGTTTAAGTTAAGATAATGGACGTATGTCCGAAACCGGTCCAACCAATGTAAAATGTTGTCATTCTTTACATCAATAAATTAGTGATAGTTAAGACATAGTAACTTGTTTTATTTTATTATTCATTATGAATATCAACTATCACGTAGTTCAGGCTTCATCAATCAATTATCAAACAATTTATTCGGGAATTGCTTCGTTAGATGTTTTCCCAAAATCTCAACAGTTGTTGAAGGATCGACTCTTCCCACGAACAGCCATGCCATTTTTTTTGCTCCTTCAAAGCCTTCTCTACCTGATGATGCTTTTTCTATCACTATAGATTTATTATTGGGTTTGTGTTTGCTGGAATTTCCATAGGCTAAATCTCGATTTTCAATTTCCTGGGTATGGCGAATGTGTATTCGGTACCTTTTATTTTCCTGTCTCCAACGGGAACAAACTTTTCATTGGCGTTCA
Organism: Cryptolaemus montrouzieri; assembly: GCA_013387265.2. Classification (NCBI taxonomy): domain Eukaryota; kingdom Metazoa; phylum Arthropoda; class Insecta; order Coleoptera; family Coccinellidae; genus Cryptolaemus; species Cryptolaemus montrouzieri. Next base: position 50,820,504 of record JABFTP020000001.1, on the reverse strand, counting down.
GAGAATCTATATGTAATTTTCTTTGATTACTTTCTTGAACTTTAGCATTATTTGTAGAAGCGCTGGCCATACAAATCTCTTTTTGGACACTTTGAGTTGTTACTTTGGTGGAAAGAATATCTCTTTAGCTCTGTTCAGGTTTTTGGTTTATTTTAGTTGGTTTCTCTGTGACTTTAGTGGTTATATTTCCTTGTTGATGCGTAGAAAGCATACGAACCAAATCCACATTACTCTCTTTAAGGTTTTTTATATCCGACTTAAGTGCTTGACATTGATTTACCATTTCATTCTTGGGGTCATCATCTGTGATTTTCTGATATTGGTTGTTTATGGCTTTTTCTACTAATTCTTCGATGTCTGATAGTAATACTCTCGGATCTTGTTTTGATATTGTCCTATTCTGGGAAGGTGCCAGACTGCCAGACAATTTTTCTAGCACTACGGGTATGCATTTACCGCAAAACCAGAACAGATTTTCAGATTTACAGATGACAGTAAATGCTCAATGCTGACAGTATCTAAAAACGACCGATTTGTTGCTAACTATAAAATTTTGAGTGCAGATCACACAATGTCCATCCTCGGCCATTTTCTTCTTCCGGTTTGACTATATAAACACCTCAAAAAAGTCTAGGGAACACTTACCAATATCTTCAAAATATAAATTTGATGATTCGAATTTATAGAAATTTTTCGGTTCTTGTTAGGATGTATTGTATATAATGTATTCTCAAGAAAATAAAATAATATTTGACTTCTCCAAAGCACCTATTATAAAAAAAAAATTTGAAATTTGAAAATGACGAAATTTGGTAAAACACAAAAAAAATCCTGAACTAATATTTTCGAAACAATATGGAAGCACTTATATTTTTCAGTACCCAGAAGGTCCACCTCTGTTATTAATGACTCTTTGGCATCGTCGCGGCATGCTCAATATTACATTGTCTATTGCATTTTGGCCTAAGTCATTCCAAGCCCCCTGAACTGCTAGTCGAAGCTCCTGTTCATGATGGTAGACGTTTTGACGCAGTAGATTTCTTATTAGGTGTGCCACACATGCTCGATGAGATTCAGATCTGGGGAGCAGGATGGCCACGGTAGAAGATCGATATCATTCTTTCAAGAACGTTCAAGACAACTCTTGCACGATGAGGAGGGGCATTATCTTGTTGGAAGAGTGGATTTCGACCCATTGTTTGGAAATACGGTACCACTACAGGTAAAACTATCTTATTTGCGTAAGAATTTGACGTGAGGTTGTTCTGTATGAAAACGAGGTCAGTTCTTCCACCAAGACGTATACCTCCCCAAAACATCACTGATCCGCCTCCCTGTCTAACAACTTCTCGAGCATGCTGGAGACGGTTTTGCGTTCCAGGTTCTCTCCATATTCGAATTCTTCCCGAATCGGGATAGTAACTAAATCTAGATTCATCACTGAAGAGAACTGTGGCCCACCTCTCTTGATCCCAGTTTACGTGTTTTTAGCACCAAGCTAAACGAGCAGCGCGATTTCCATGGGTCAGTTGTGGAACTCTTAAAGGACGTCTGGAGTGGAGTTGACCTTCGTGCAGTCGATTTCTCACAGTTTGGTCGGAAATTTGTACATTATGAACTCGTGATAGCTCTTGAGCTGATTGAGATGCTGTGGTAGTACGATCTCTTCTGGCTTGTAAAACCAAAAATCGGTCTTGGGCAGCTGTAGTAATCCTGAAATGACCTGTATGGCGTTCTTCTACGCTACCTGTTTCATTTAAATGCGACCATGAACGGTTTATGACACTTGGGCTACTTCTTAGAACCCTGGATACTTCCCGTTGTGAGCTCTCAGCTTTGAGCATGCTAACGGCTCGTAACATATCTTCTCTAGTCAAATGTCGTCTTTCCATGGTCGAATCACAAAACTTGAATCTTTTATTTGGGCTTACAACAGAAACAAAGTGCCAACTAACTGATTTAAGAACACTGAGTACATAAAATGATTATAAAGCAGCGTCGCATCTGCTGCATTTTTAGTTTTTTATAAAAAAAAACTGAAATTTGTTGCGGCACTCTACATAATTTGGTGAGAAATTGATGCAGGTATTCATTCCTCAAAGAAAATCATCCATATTGATCGTTCTGGATATGATATATCGATATTCAGAAGTGATCCCTAGACTTTTTTGAGGTGTTTATGATCATCTTTAGAAATTCATCGTTGTCATATGATAAGAGAGGTATATTGATTCTGGGTATTGCTATGTCAAACTTTATACTCAGCACCCCGTTGTTCTCGGTTTCAGACTGTAAAGCGCCGAGGCACGAGGCTGAATATATTTGTTTTATTTTGGCAGAGGGGTCAGTAGGTGTACAGCGAAAATCTCTAATAATCATCATGCAGACCATTCTCTGCAATTAAAAGAGGTTGAGTTGGCGATTTCAAGTGATCACACTATCCGAGGTAACCTCCAGATATTTTGGTTTCTCCGCATCTGGAATGAACACTCCACCCAGGATCGGGAGAAAAAAATGACTGGTGACTTGTACCATAAGGGTTTTGTGAGGGTTTATTCTAAGTTTATCATCCTCACACCACCCCTGGATAGCTGAAATAACCTAGTCTGTCAGAGACGTCGTCGTCAGCTTCGACAGCCAGAATGATTATATCGTCAGCGTACGCTTATACATAATATCAAGTGAGCTGATTATTGCCAGAATGTCATCAATCAGCATGGACCACAACAGGGGGAAAGACACTCCTCCATGAAAGTAGCCCTGCCAGCGACAAAACTTACTATTTTCTATTTCATTGAAGTTTTGATCAATCTGGCATTCAACATCTTGCTGATCCATTCCGCTATAATATTAGGTACTCCCCTTGGACTAGCTGCCCTGCATAGTGAACTAGTGGAGACCGCACTAAATGCACGCTCTATGTCCATGACGGCTGCAGCTGCAGTCTCCTTGCGGTTCAGAGACGAGGTTGTACGAGGTCAGTTAATTTACCTTTCTGAAAGGCATATTTATGTTCAATCAGGGCTTCAGCGACAACACCTCGGTCTGATGAATTCATCTAACACCTTCTCCAGAGTTTTCAGAGAAATCTTATTGGTCTGCCTGATTTAGGTTGTGAGTTAGATTTACCGACCTTAGTATGCAGATAGTAGAAACTGTACATCCGAAATTCATAAAGGAACATATCAGGTATTTGTAAACACTCTATTGGAAGTTGTAATGAAATACATATCGGTAATTTATTGTAATAATTTCTGTTTATGTATTTATCTAACGAGTACTGAAAATTTTATTCCTTTTAGTATAATTCAACTATCTAATTTCGAGTTCATTTGAATGAATAGAAATAAATAACAGCACTTTATCACACTCCAAGGAGTCCTCGTATCAACATGTCAAAATCCCATAAAATATCCAACGCAATAAAATGTAAAATGACCACGTTCAAAATACGAAAATATGAGAAAACTCCCCAACTGCAATACATGCTATCCATCTCCCTTCTGATTACGTTATTAATCATGCTCTGTCGCCTTTTCTGTCTGGAATCCACCGGGAGATTCGAAATTCACCATGTAGTCCGGACGATATTTCAAAGTCCGGGCACTTTCAGGCAGTGCGACTGACTTTGCCATTCATTCGTTCGTCTGAACCGCCGCTATTGTTCTCCAACGGAAATGTTTACTAACGCAATCGGAAATTGGCCCATGGAAAAGGAAAAAGGTGTGAAATACATCTGGGAATTTAATGCTGTTTGAATGATGCCTTTTTATTACAGCCTAATGCCCTGTCATGGCACTTAAATGAGAAATTAAGTTAATTCGAACTTCTATATGTGTCGTATCAAAGGCACAATCGTGACTCTCAATAACGTGATAAATATTTTTCGTTTAGACAGTCATTATCTTCCCTAAAATATGCCGTACAATGAAAAGTTATGAATATTTGATTGAGGGCAGCTTTATTAAGTGAAGGTTATTATTAGTCGATGAAAAAGTGATGGATTCTGTCATCACAGTTATCGTGGTATTTTATCATTTCATTACAATGGTTCACGAAATGTTGGAAATAAAAATAACCTTGATTCGTATTTTTTTCCCGAATTAGAAACATTCGATATCTGAAAAAATCTTTTATTCTACTCAGGGATGTCTGTTGACTTGTTCATTAACTGAAGTCTCTTTCATGAAAGATTAAGAGATATATTTTTCAGAAGATCCTCTTCTTTATTCAATAGACAATTAATCGAATCTAGAACGAACAGGGTTTCTTGACACATTATCGATCTATATCGGATGTTCCGTGAAAAACGCACCAAACTATAGCTCCTATAGTTGTAAATCGATTTCAGTAGAACAAAAACTGAATCACATCACGAAACGGAATTGAACTGAACTGAGCGAATACATCACATTTTAAATGAATATTACACTTGATCATAAGCGCAACTGTGTCATCGCTACAAAAGAAATGGCTGGGTGGTAAGAGATCTGGGCCGAAAGAAGGGGTTATCACGGAAACTTTACTTTCTCAGATTTAAGTAGAACCAAAAATGACAAGATCAAACACCTGCTTGTATTCATAGAATAATGTACATGTTATATTATTTTTATGCAATTTTTTTCATGAATTAAAAAGATAACCACTATTCGTGAAAGCTCGTTATCAAACTGTGAAACAATCTCATCGTTGAGATACTTTGTAAATTTAGAACATCTATTTGGAAAATTCTCGAAACTAACAAAAATATTTATTTTCAGAATGAAGAAAAGTGAAGCTATGTCATTAGATCATCCACCAGATTCCGGAGGATCAATAGCTCAAGGAGTAGTTCCAGGGAGCGAAGGATCACAATCAGCATATAACTTTAGAATTGGTATTTATGGGTGGCGTAAACGATGTCTATACGTGTTGATATTGGTGCTACTAATTATGGTGATAGTTAATCTAACTCTCACGTTATGGGTGCTTAAAGTTATGGAATTTTCTTCTGTAAGTTCTTTAAAGTTAATTTTTCACCTAATGAAATTAGCATTAGCAACATTTTGTATGAATAAAAATGCTCCTTAAAGTATCTACTTTGGCAGTTGCAAAACATTGGTCTGTAAATATATGAAAAAAATATATATTTTTCTATGTGGCAGTTATGTTTCAAATTTTCAATTTCCACAACCTATGATTCATATCAAAAATTATTAAAGAGAATTATTGTAATTTTAACACCTCTTCCCCTAGTCGGTGAAAAAAGCAAAGTTTCCCCTACTCTTATGCAACAATGGTTAATATCCTTTCAAATCTCTACAAGTGTTCCCTTATTATTGATGAGCAACTGTTATCATTCAAGTCTTATAATAAGAAATTTATAAACTATGAAGGATTTTATTGCACATTCATCATTTATTCGAAGAAGTTTTTTCATATTATATTCTAAACATATAAATGAAATTAATTTAGTCTGTTTCATTAAAAATTCAACAAATTTGAATAAGTCACACTTAGGCCATGACATTTGAATCCATGACTTTTTGATAATATTGGATGTTCGTTGCTTCATGTTGTGCGTTTGTTCACTTTCGTATTCTTTCATGGTTTGGACTCGTCTGTATTTTTCTTAACTCAACTCTTGGGAGGAGGTAATGCTTGTCTTGCCACATTTGTGGCTACCCAAAATGGTTTAATGTGGGTGTTCACTCACTTTTTGAAGACGACAAAATTGTAAGTTATCGAAAAATTGTTCGATGTAACCGAGTTCCACACCAGCCCTGTAAACAAAAGAATTTTTATAGACTGACCCAGATCCAAAGAAAACCTAGTTTTCTTTGGCTCCGTACCAAACTCTGTGAAAGACCTTTAAAATACCAAGAGCAGTGGCTGTTGATTCACCATGTTTTTTGATTGTTGATGCCCACAAATGCGTAACGTATGCAAATAGGTTCCAGTTGATCGTTGTCTACTGAAACCGTATTGTCGATCAGTAATGATACCCTATAATGTTACCGTGTTGACTATGGTTTCCAACCATAGATCGCTCTAGGCCTTCCGACCAAGCTGAGCACAGAAAGTACTCTGTATCTACCTAATCCGAGGGTTTAAATAGCAGTGCATTTCTGAGATTCTCTCTGGAAAGAGGACATCCCTAGTACAATGGAAGAGGAAACAACAGGCCAGCATAGATGCACCACAACATAAAAGAAGGAGGATAACCAACCAGTAGGACCCCAGGACAAACCAAGGAGATGTAACATAAGCGAGATGAAGAGGAAAAAGGATAGTCATTCGAACCTCACCAAAATTAAAGGATCACAGAGATTCTCTCTGCCTTTTCCTTCGCCGACCTCATCGAGGTCACATCGTTTCCAATGATCATCTGCAGCATGCGTTACCACGAGTTGACTCTACAGACAACTCACACCGTCCGCCATTATGCCAAACGTGTTTTATTCAATCTTACATTTACGTTTACAACGAGTATTCGTGTGAACCACGGTAATTTTGGGGAAGGCATTTCTTTCCATTTTTTGAAATCTGTTGAACTCTCGCAACTTTCGAATACTCCGGCTCTCAAACAGATGATTAAAAACCGGCGCTTTATCTGGAGCACATTTCTTCAAAGCATTTGGTGGTATTCAATCACAAGTCGCTGCTTTCTTACATTTCAGTTAATGAAGAGCGCGCCTTACCGTACACACTTTAAACTTTACTTCAGACATAGTCGATTGAATATGTAGGATGTGTATTGGCACCGCGTTTGATGTGTCTAAAACAGAATTCTGAGAAACAGATCCGTCTTTTCTTTAGATGAGGATGCATGTTTTTCCTGGAGTGTGGAATGTAGATGTCCATGCTTGCAAGTATAATTTCAATGACGGATTCAATTCAGACATTAATGTCAGGATCTGGAAAACAGACACCATTAAAAGTAAAAGGCGGGTAAAACTTATGCTTCTGCCAGCTGGTTCGCTTTTGATCTTTCTGGAAGGCGTTGGATCTTTATTGCGTGGCAGAAACAATGTTTTGGTCTAAGTTGCCTAAGGGTGCTGAAATTTGTAAACGGAAATCATCTGGATCCGAAGGAGATCGAGAGTATTGATAAAATCGGCTAAATTGTCAGGAATTCCTGTCGACCCATCGACAAGTTGTCTGATCGCAAAAACCTCCGCTTGCCTTCCTGCTTTGTCGATCTTAATTGAGTTTTAGAGCCTGTCAATATTAGAGAATACTCAAAATATTCAACTGTTACGCAGTAAATGATGTATTGATGAAACGATATGTTGAATTAGCAATTCTTTGCACAAGTAACGGTTTGCGAAATATACGGTAATTTTATATTTTTGAGAATAACAGTCTAAAGTACTGGAACAGAACCAGAGTATTCGAGCAACCCATATGAAACAGATCTTTATTACCAGACTCACGCCCTGGTCTAAGAGTAGTGTCCAAACTTAATTCAAAAGCAGTGATTCCAATGCCGAACATATGGGCAATTCCATTATTTTCGGAATGATCGCACAATAGCCTTAGCAGCCGGGGAACAATGGAATAAACGATTTTCATCTGGTTTGTAATTTATAATTCCCATGCATCTATCAACAGATGTATCTTCAGAGGACAGTGGGAGGCAGAATACATTCACGGAAAGAACGTTTCTGAGCAAAAAAATATATATATTTCTTCTCAGCTCCTTCTGGAACCACAGGAAAAGCCGATGAGTGATTACTAAATTCCTTGCATGACAAGTGAAAATGTCAACAAGTCACTGACCTACCTACCTGAGGTTAGTTTTCATGACCCGTTTTAATTTCAAGTACGCTGACGTTCGCGCCAATACGTTCATACCATTAAAATATTGCTCAGGAATATATTTCAACAGAGAAATATTCAGCATGTAACTCTGTTTTGCTCTTATTGCAACTTCCAGAAAATATATGAAGCGACACAAAGCGATGGCTTAAATATGTCACCAGACATTAGCTAGTGAATTAATCTTTTTTTTATTCTCAAATCTCGAGAGGGAGGCGATGCCTGCCATACCACATATGTAGCCGCCCCAGATCATTTAGTGTGTGTGTGTTCTTTCACTTCTTAAAGGAAGTCAATTTCTGAATTATCGAAAAGATATTCGACCAAACGAGTTCCGCAAAACCCCTATGAAAAAAAATTTTGCAGAGAGAGGTACGTGGCGTAGCTAGTTGGACCGTTTTTCTTTGAAACTGGATTCTTTACTGATCCAAGCCTTTTAATTCTTCAGAGCATTTACAATGGAAGTACCTGTGAAGAGAAAGAGATCAGCAACTTGCCGCGTTGAGCGAGAGGCTTTAGATCACTCATGATCAGGTGGTCGATGAGATGCACTTCTCTCTTCTGCACACTATCCGATAGATGTAATGAATGTTTTGGTGCGGATCCCCACACATGGGAACAGTTTTCTAGACCAGGTTACATATGTGCTTTCTACAAAGCATTAGCTGTGGTACCGTGAAGTACTGCTTGGCCCTGAAAAGAAAACTCAGTTTATCGGAAGTAGGTTTTGCAATAGCTAACACATGATCATGCCAACATACTCCGATGTTGACTGTGATGCCGAGTACATGCATGTTCGTTTCTAAGGAAAATTTATGTCCTTGCATGATTAAAGGGGGTTCTCCAAGGGCGACTTTTCCGGATAACATTGTTAATTGCTCCTTATTCGCATTAAAATTGACCAAGTTCAACCAGTCCCACTCTGATATTTTATCCAAGTCTGAATTCAGTATAATACTCTGTCGGTATTTCTGTGGGTGTGACTCCTCAGCAGTTATAGAACGCTGATTAGAAAGCGAGGAAACCAGGGCACAGTCGTCGGCAAACTTAAATATTTGTTCTCGGTAGAGTACGGCAGATCATTAATCTTCAACAGAAAAATAGTTGGATAGAGTATTGAGTCCTGGGGTACACCTGCATTAACTTGGAAAGATTCACTCGCTACAGCATCAATTACCACCTGAATCGATCTACTGAAGAGAAACCTACTAATCCAACCACACAATTTTCCGGGTCTATATGCGATTAGTTTATTAAACAAGGCTTCGTACTAAACTCTGTGGAAGCCCTTTAAGATATCAAAAGCGGTGGCTCTTATTCATAATGCTTTTTAATTGTTGATTTCCACGAATGCGTAACGTATACAAGGAGGTCATCAGTTGATCGTTATTTACGGAAACTGTCGATCACTTCTGATACCCATACTTACTAGAGATATTGTATAAGCTCATCTTTCATCAATAAACAAAAGGACTAAATCTGATTATGGGATGCATTTAATTGAAAGAAATTTTAATTTACACCAAACTTTTACAGTCTTACATTCATCTAATAAAAACTTTCCAACATATTATAGAATGAACAGGTAGATATTACAATAACTTCTCTTTACTTAATATTTTTCCGGCTGATAATAGTTCTTAAAATTGCTATTCTGTTTGAATCACTTTTGATCCAATGATGTCGATCATATATGAATTATTCTACCTTAGTTTCATTTTCATTTTGTATCACTCTGATGAAGGCATTGTTTCGTCGAAACGCGTTACAAATATAGTAAATCAAATTCATTTTATCCATATTTGAAATGAATTTGCATCAATTAACAACGAAAGATTTCGAATACTGACAGAATTCTCTTTTTGGGAACAAAAAGCACAAACTGTAGATGCTGGGACACTCAAATGGTAACAAACAAAGCGATCATTCACAACAAATAATCAATATCATTAAAGACTGAAAAAGTGCCTTCAAACTACAATTTGAGGCTAGTTCATCAACTCGGCGTAGTGAATTTAGCAACGTTACATATCTCTTCATCAAATATCGGACTGTCATAACATAAGAAATTCACGATAATAATTATTCAGAGACGCCATTCAGCAGGTTTTGAATTAATTATTTCCTGCGATTTTAAACGAAATAACAACGGAAGAATATTTTAATGGGCGCAAAATTTGAATCAAAAAGAATCTCTAACAACTGTTGCTCCTCAATTAAACAGGTTTTAATGCGGAAAATTAGGAAAACCGTTTTCTCTCCTTTTGCGCTTTTAACACTCAAGCATCCTTATCTAAAGACCTCAGGATATAATTACCAGCTGAAATTACATGAACTTGTTCTCTGAGGGATATTATTTCACCAAATTGTTTTGTTTCATTCTTTGAAATTTTCTTGAAGTAATTATTTCTGTTAGCTATCAGCTTTCCTTTCATTATCGGAGCTATCTCGAACGGAATCAAGAAGATGTGGAAAAGATGTATGAGTTGAAATTATAGAAATCAGGTCATCTATTTTTGAATAATGTACTGTTCAGCACTTATATGTTTCAAATATATTCAATGATTCTAGTTTGGTTAACATTTTAAGTTTTAGCAGTTTGTTCGTGGAATCTTACAAATAAAACAATGAAAGGGTGTTCATTGATATAGATACACATATATCTGTAAACTGTGCGGTTATCTTTTACGCACTAAAGCAATATGGAATGACAACACTTTCTGATAAAGATGAACAAATATAGGCTCAGAGGCATAATGACAGGTATCCTTTAGCGCCGGGGTTATATGAATTTATATATGCCTACAGGGTATATCAAATGATTCATTGGTTCCCATCCTAGCCCAGGAATCAGGTATGAAGATTTAGAAAGTACCGGTCTTAGCCCCTAGTATATTTCAGGTGTATAATATGTATGTTCATCTCGGCCCATATACTTAATTTATGCATGATTAGAATAATTTTCCAATTGTATGTTTAGGAAGAAAACACCCCCTGACAACATTGATGATATTTATTAATTATTATATTCTATTTTAGAGTTTAAAGTAAGGTTACAATACACTATTACAATATACCACTCAAACGATTCGAAACATGATGAGCTGTTCAGAATCCTCAAACGATATCTAAGAGAAAGTTATACAAAATATAGAAAAACCAAAATGCAGAATTTATGTCTCATGCAAACAATAAATCCAAATCTATCTGGGCACTCATAAACAGAGAAATAGGTAAATCTGAGACTAGATGCTAGGAAAGCAGTATATTAACACCTGATTCTCACAACAGTTTCTTCTCATCTGTTGCTAACAAAATCCAAAGTATGTGCAAACCATCTAGAGAAAAATCACTTGAATTTATGAGAAACCAAAAACGAGATCCGCCTACTAATTTCATGTTCATTCATCTAACAAGAGAAAGTGAGATAAATGACATTGTGAGAGGCATTAAGCCAAAATATACAACTGATATATATTGCATGAGTACCATACTTCAGAAGAGCACAACTATGTTGCACTTTTTGTTAAGGTTAGGTTAGATTTCTCGCTTCTACCTCATATGATAGGCACGGTTTTGTTAGGATGTATTGTACATAATATATTCTCAAGAAAACAAAATAATATTTGACTTCTCCAAAGCACCTATTATAAAAAAAAATTCGAAATTTGAAAATGACGAAATTTGGTAAAACACAAAAAAAATCCTGAACTAATATTTTCGAAACGATATGGAAGCACTTATATTTTTCGTACCCTGAAGGTCCACCTCTGTTATTAATGACACTTTGGTATCGTCGCGGCATGCTCAATATTAAATTGTCTATTACATTTTGGCCTAAGTCATTCCAAGCCCCCCTGAATTGCTTCATGATGGAAGACGTTTTGACGCAGGAGCATTTCTTTTTAGAGTGTCCCACACATGCTCGATGGGATTCAGATCAGGGGAGCAGGATGGCCACGGTAGAAGATCGATATCATTCTCTTCAAGAACGTTCAAGACAACTCTTGCACGATGATGAGGGGCATTATCTTGTTGGAAGAGTGGATTTTGACCTATTGTTTGGAGAATCGGTACCACTACAGGTAAAACTATCTCATTTGCGTAAGAATTTCCCTTGAGGTTGTTCTGTATGAAAACGAGGTCAGTTCTTTCACCAAGATGTATAACTCCCAAAAACATCACTGATCCGCCTCCCTGTCTAACAACTTCTCGAGTATGCTGGAGACGGTTTTGCTTTCCAGGTTCCCTCCACATTTGATTTCTTCCCGAATCGGGATAATAACTAAATCTAGATTCATCACTGAAGAGAACTATAGCCCACCTCTCTTGATCCCAGTTTATGTGTTCTTGGCACCAAGCTAAACGAGCAGCGCGATTTCCATGGGAACTCTTAAAGGACGTCTGGAGTGGAGTTGACCTTTGTGCAGTCGATTTCTCACAGTTTGGTCGGAAATTTGTACATTATGAACTCGTGATAGCTCTTGAGCTGATCGAGATGCTGTGGTAGTACGACCTCTTCTGGCTTGTAAAACCAAAAATCGGTCTTGGGCGACTGTAATAATCCTGAAACGACCTGTATGGCGTTCTTCTACGCTACCTGTTTCATTGAAACGCGACCATAAACGGTTTATGACACTTGGGCTACTTCCCAGAACCCTGGATACTTCCCGTTGTGAGCTCCCAGGTTGGAGCATGCCAACGGCTCCCAACATCTCTTCTCTAGTCAAATGTCGTATTTCTATGGTCGAATCACAAAACTTGAATATTCTATTTGTGCTTACAACAGAAACAAAGTGCCAACTAACTGATTTCAAACACTGAATACATGAAATGATTATAAGGCAGCGTCGCATCTGTTGCATTTTTAGTTTTTTATAAAAACAAAAGTGAAATCGGTTGCGGCACTCTACATAATTTGGTTAGAAATTGATGCAGGTGTTCATTTCTTATAAAAAATCATCCATACTGATCGTTCTGGATACGATATATCGATATTCAGAAGTGTTCTCTAGCCTTTTTTGAGGTGTTTATACTAACTGATAAACAGCATGGCTTCCGAAATGGTAAATCAACAAAAACTGCCTTAGCAGACCTAGTGGATGCTATAGCAACTGCTCTGGACGAAAACTCTTATGTTGAAGTGCTTGCTTGCGATCTAAGCAGAGCCTTCGAATTCGTAATAAGAGAAATTCTCCTGGACAAACTGCAATTTCGCGGAGTTAGAGGAAGAGCCTTGGAAATGTTTAGATCATATTTGACAGATAGGAAACAAATAGTCACATGGAAAGGGCTGCATCTCATGAGGTGGCAGTGGATGTTGGGCTCCCCCTGGGCTCTATTTTGGGGCCTTTGTTGTTCACTATTTACATCAATGACCTGCCTTCGAATATTTCTTGTGTTAAGACTTGTATGTATGCGGACGATACGAACCTTCTTAATGTAGAACCATCATTTGAAGAGCTGAAACTCCAAACAACCAAGTCACTGCTCCAGGCTGAAAAATGGTTCAATGCAAATGATCTCAAATTAAACAAGGACAAAACTCAAATCAAACAATAGCGATAGCACTACTGTCAAACTACTGGGGATAACATTTGATGGGGATTTGTCGTGGTGTTTTTACAAACCATTACTTACAAAGAGATTGTCCACAGCCATATTCACAATTAAAGGACGGATGAAGGCAATATCAACAGAGGAAGTATGTAAGCTGACATACTACTCAAATTTCCACAGTGTCGCTACATATGGGATATTACTGTGGGGATACAGTGTAGACATGAGGTGAGTTCTTCTGAAGCAAAAAGAGGCAGTTAGAATTTTATGTAATGCCTCTAAAACTACAAGCTGCCGAGAGCTCTTCAAATCTCAGCGAATACAGACAGTGACCTCGGTGTTCATACTGGAGTGCTTGAAATATGTCTACGACAACAAGAACAAATTCTCAACCAATTCAGAATTTATATAACACAAGAAAAAAAGACTGCCTCCCAATGAAGCATCACAGACTGAAGAAAATCAATTGGAATCAACTACCTGTGTATAAAATTCTTTAACAAACTTCCTGTTAACTTAAAAACGAAAAATACACAAATTCATCAACCATATTAAAGAACTTTCATTCAATTACACTATCAACACACATGAAGAATTCTTACAGCTCAAATTTTGAATACATCTGTAATTACTGTTATTTGTTCCTTTTATCAAATCTTATTGTTTTGATTTGTTGATATACGAAATTTTTATTGTAATTTAATGTAAGCTGTAAACATTCATGTCCCTATTTTTGCTTGTTTTAACTTATATATTGACTAGTCATCTAATACTTTTTTTGATGACGATAAATAAAACAAACAAACAAACAATTTAAACGTTATCCATCCTGGATACAGCACTATTTTTTCTTTTACGAAGGCATGTTTTTTCTATGTTCAATACTTTTAAATTTGTGAGAAAGGTGAATACTATTATATTTCACATAAACCTCATATTGAATGCAGAGAATAATCTTGACAAATGTGAAGAGCGAGGATGTGTACAATACATACACTCTTCATTCCAAAAATAACCGAACTGTTAAAAAAACAGTACAACTATTGCCATCTGATGTAATGTTGTACACGTCGATAACTTGGTACTTCATTTATAGATGTTTAAAATTTCATAACATGTTTGTTAGTGCGTTGAGTACATCGGTCGGAAAATGAGTTTCAAACAAAGAGCTGCCAAAGAGTTTTGTGTTAAACTGGTGAATCTTTTACCGAAACGCTCCAGATGCTACAAACTACATATGATAATGATTGTCTATCCCGTACGCAAGTGTACTAGCTGTGGTGGAAAGTAGTCTCCTTGACAGTCAGAATGCGCTGCTACTGCAAAAAGTTTATTGTGCCTTGTAGTCCGTTCATATATAGATAAACATACCAAATTTTAGTGCGATACTGGCCTTTGTTTTGTTTTCACAGCTGATTGTTGAGTTTCGTGGTGGCCACAACTTTTCTACCGCAGCGGCAGGCCCTCCGATGCGGTTATAGAGGACAATGTCAAAAAATACATGAAATGGCGTTGGCTGGCCGAAAAGTGAAGGTGCGCGAGCTAGAAGATGCCACAAAGATTAGTACTGAGTGCAAACGCCATATCTTGCTCGAGATTCTGCTCATGAAAAAGTTATCCTGCCGCTGAGTGCCACGAATACTGACTCCAGACCAAAAACACGAACCCGTGAGTACTTCAAAAGAGCTGATGCGGAATCGAGCGGACTTTTGGCGTCGATGTTGTGAAACCTGGATCCACTATTACACACCAGGAAACAAAATGAGTGCCCGGCAATAGACTGAAGCCATCACGATTGCTCCGAAGCAGCCGAAGGAGACTCAATGGGTCGAAAAGGTTATGGAATTGGTTTTCTGAGATTGTAATGGCATACTCTTCGTAGACTACCTCGAAAAAGGAAAAACCATCAACAGTATTTCTGTGCACTATTGGAGCGAAAGAAAGCTGAAAACGCTGTAAAACGGCCTCACGTGAGTGAGGCGACAAAAAAAATTTGTTTTTGCAAGACAATGCACCGGCGCACAAGATCATCGCAACCACGACTAAAATTCATGATTTAGCTCCAATTGCTTCTGAATCCACCGTATTCGCCTGATCGGGCTCCCTCGGACTATTATCACTTCCCAAACCTGAAAAAATGACTTATCAATAAACAATTCAGCTCACGCGAGGGAATCATGGCCGCCGCGTTTTTTGCAGACCCGGAAAATTACTTTTCGGGTGGGATCAAAAAGTTGGAAAATCGCTGGGATAACTGTATCGAGCTCGAAAGGGACTACACGGAATAAAATAAAAAAATATTACAAAAAAAATTTTTTTCATTTCGAAGGAGATCACTTTTCACCCCACCTAGTACGAGTGATTCAAGCGATTCGAATCGGGTAGAAAGGCCCTGAATGATGACGAAAGATCAGATCGTCCCAAAAGTGGATTATCGCAAGAAAACATCTGAAAATTGTGAATTAATCAAAAAAAATAAAAAATTATCGATGAAGTTTAACGAAATGGAATTAGGCATTCCTCAAACAACTGTATACCACATTTTTACCGGGTTGGTACCAAACAAACTCACTGGAGACCAAAAATTTAATCACATTAAGCATAGCAAATAGATTACTAAAACAGCTCAGAAGGACCCAAACTTCTTGAAAATGATTGTGACTGGTGATGAGACGTGATGTTTACAGTATTAGCCCGAAACAAAACAGCTTAATGAAGTGCGTTGGTTGAAGGAATCCCCAGAAAAAATCACTTGGAGAAGTCAAAATTGAAGGTTGTGTTGATCTGTTGCAACGATTGTGAAAAAATTATTCACAAAGAATTTGTTCCACGTGGCCAGATAGTCGCAGGAAACTTTTATTTTGACGTCATGAAGCAATTGCTGGCGAGAATTCCTCGTATCTGGCCAGAATATCGAGAAAACAGCAGTTGGACTCTTTTGTACGATAATGCCGCAACACATCATTCAATAGTTGTAACTGAATTTTTGATCAAAAATCACATTATTGCCTTACAATATTCACCCTATTCAGCTGATCTAGTTACGTGCGACTACTATATGTTCCCTGAGCTGCATTTGACGATGAAGGAAAAGCGGCACGATTCGATTGAGACTATTGAAAGTGCGATGACCGACGCGCTGAAGAGCATTCTGAAAAAGGAGATAGAGAAGTCGTTTGACAACCTGTTTGCGGCATCGAATTTGTGTATCGATACAGAAGGCGAATATATTGATTTATAGAAAAGATTTGTATCAAAATTTCATGTACCATTTCAATAACAATCGGTAGGCAGAATTTTTCTTTCGTATGGTGAAAGATAAGTGCATTTGTCTTATTTGTCGTGCTTAAGTTGCAATACGGTTCATAAAAACTATGAAAAGGATTTTCCACCACAAAGTGAATTGAGAGAACGAAAAGTACGTGATCTGATATCTTGTTTAAACAAGAACAAACCATGTTCACAAGACCAGCCAAACAATCGAAAGCAGCTACGATCGCGTCATTCAAAATTTCTCATATATTGGAGAAACACAAGAAACCATTCGAAGATGGATCGTTTGTGAAGGAAGCATTTATTGAAGCGGGTGAGACTTCATTTGGAGATTTAAAAAAACAGAAATCATGTCTGCTATTAGAGAACTTCAGTTATCTCGTCCGACTGTCACAAGGCGTATTGAAGTCATGAGTCAGGACATGCCAGATAAACTGAGTCATGATATCATTAAATGTACATACTTTTTTTTACAGTTAGACGAATCCACCGATATGTGACCGGTGGCGAAGATATATATGACGTTTTATTCAATTTAGTTGAAAACTACAAGCTACCAATATAAATTAGTGTGCATTACAACCGATAGAACACCAGCAATGACTGGAAACAAAAACGGTTTTGTGGCATTGTGTCGAGCTAATGAAGATTTTCCTTCATTCTTTTCATTCCATTGCATTATACATCAGCAAGTTTTGTGTTCAAAAGTTTTAAACACGAAAGAAATTATGGGCATTGCAACAAAAATTGTGAATTCCATCCGTCACAAAGATAGGGAGTCAGCTGAACACATTTATTTAGTTCTTCACACGGACGTCTGGAGGTTGAGTCGCGAAAAATTCCTAGAAAGGTGTCAAGAATTTATGCACCAAATAATAGCTTTTCTAGACGAAAGAGGTGATGACACTCAGATGTTGAAAACGAAAAATGGCTGACTGATTTGGCATTTTTGACTGACATCACAATGCACTTGAACACCATTAGCTTGGAGCTTCAAGGTAAAGGAAAAACTATTATTGAAATGATTAGCGCAGTAAACGCATTCAAAAGTGAATTGAAACTTATGATAGATCAACTGATAAAAAATCTCTGAAACATTTTCCGTCTTTGAAAGGATTCCTCAGTTGACTCATGATACGTATGATGCTGAATTATCAAATATTTTGGGACAATTCGAAATGTGTTTCTATGATTGCAGTAAATTGGCAAATATAGCATCATTTATGAGTTATGCTCTTTCATGTAAAAACATTGAGGAATCAGCTACTGAAATAGCAAATCGGTTTCATATGATCTTATATTCTGTTGAAAATGAGTTGGTGCAGATTATATCAGATATACATCTCAAAGCTACAACCCTTCAACTGACGATAATGTTTGTGTCAGCTTACTTGTGCTAGCTGCATTTTCTGAAATGAAGATAATCAAGTCAAAATATCGCAATCGACTAACTGTCGATTATATGTCATCATGCTTGCGATAAGCACTCCGTGGTTACATACCATCTTATGAAAAGTATGCTGAGGACATGCAGTGCCACGCTTCAACATCCTAAGTCACTCCTTAGTTAGGTTTAACACCATATGTAACTCTTTTGTTTTGTAGCAACCAATAAACACGTAATTTTGAATAACTTTGAGTTTTTACATTGATATTATAGATGAGAACATAACTAAACATAACCCAAACCTTGACTAAAATAATGTATATTATGTGGAAAGCTAATATCTATATATGCTACGGTACACCCTACTTAGGTAGGTAGGTAGGTAGGGTGTATCGTGTATGTACGACAACCCTGCATCACAGATACTTGCAGCCTCTCAGAGTCGATCGTAAGTTGTCTAAAATATTGAGGTAGATCGCCAGCAGTTCAAGTTCGAGCACCCCTGAGTTAGATAAAAGCTTAAAATCATTTCAATCTATACATGCGAATAAATATTGATTAAATTCGAAATTTTCGCGAAATACTTCTTAGGGGAAACTTATTGTCATTCAAAAACGAAATATGAAAGAAAAATTTTCAAATATAAATGAGGCAGATGGACTATAACTACGTCAAGATGCAAATTTATTCGGAAGAAGTTTAGAATTATTTTTCCTATAATCCACCAGCTCCACGGAATGTTTGAGAATACCGAAATGAAAATGGTGCTCATAAAAAATAAAACTAATAATGAAAAATGTTAAACTTGCTAGAATCAAAATCCCAGAGAACCAGTTAATTCCAGATATTTCTACCTCTCGTGAGAATTACTGCATGACATCTACGATTTATTATCAAAATCAATGAACTTACCATATAGCAGTCTGATCCATTTCGTTCCAAATTTCGATCAATCTGTTCCGAACCTCATTCTCTGTAATTGACTGGTTTTCCTAGCTTCTTAATCTTCTATTGAGATTGTCCCAAACATGTTCGATAGGATTTCACTCCGTGAAAGTGATTTCGTGATCTTTAAGTAGTTCTTGATAGTCTAAGAACACGCTTCTAAATTAGTACATAAATAATGGGGATATGCAAAAGCTAGTTTTTATGAAGTAGGTATGCAGTTGGTGTTTAATAATTTAAAAAAACCTAAAGATTCAATTCAGAGAACAAGAATATCCTTAGATTATAAACAGCTCAAATCTAACCTGAAAAATGAGATATGGGAGTGTCTGGATAATTCGAAGGACTCAGAAGAAGCTACTGAGATATTTCTCAAGGTTCTTCCAGAAAGTATTGATAGATGTTCAAAAACATTCAACATCCCTAAGAATAGAAGAAAAAGGCGTGATGAATAGAATAAATGATAGAGATGCCATGTTCAAAAGTGTAAGAGCCAATCCAGGAAACAGAGAATTGAAAGATAGATACAATGAGCTGAGGGCACAAATAAAACTTGAAGTTAAGACGGCGAAGCTTAGATACTATCGTGATAAAATTGCTTCTAATTTGAGCAATCCAAAGAAATATGGAGAATTATAAACGAATCTATTGGTACCAAGTCAAATTCCCCTACTGGAAAAACACCAAAACTCATTGTGCATAAGAGAGAAATTACAGCCGATAATGAGGTTGCCGAAGTGAATTCAACTCCTTCTTCGCAAATACTGGAAAGAAGTTAGCAGAAAAAATAATAAGATCAGGCAGCAGAGTACTTAACACTTTTGTTTTGAGGCACACTACACCCATAGAAGTTTTGAGGACAATTAAGGCACTTAAACACACGAAATCATGTGCAGTGGATGGAATTTCAGTGAAGGTCTTGAAGGCAAATGCTGATGAGTCAAGTCCATCTTTAGCAATTGTCATCAATAAAATTTTGATCATGGAATATGCCCAACTCACTTCAAGTCATCTGTCGCAATACCTGTATTCAATAGAGGAGATACCAAAGAGTTAAAAAACTATCGACCAATTTCGCTAATTAGCAATGTAGCCAAGATCTTTGAGAAAATATTATGCTCCAGGGTTGTTTCTTTTCTGGAGAAGTATGGGCTTCTCGCTGGTAGGCAGTTTGGGTTTAGAAAGGGAAAGCGAACTGAAAATGCGATTTCTCTTCTGGTGGAAAGTGTTTATGGATATCTGAATGAGGAGACGCATTGTATAAGAATTTTCATCGACACTAAAAAAGCTTTCGATACTGTTAATCATGAAAGACTATTGACTAAACTGGGAAACATGGGATTCCGAGGTAAATCCAAAAATCTATTCAAATCATACCTTTCGGGTCGATCGCAGTGTGTAAGAGTGGGCGACTGCTGTTTCGAATTCTTGCCGATTGAGTGTGAAGTACCTCAGGGCTCAGTCCTGGGCCCAGTGCTCTTTTAATTTGTGTAAATGAACTGTTTCATCTTTCTCTGAAAGGCTTACCTGTAGCCTTCGCAGACTACACT
The DNA here is from genome assembly GCA_013387265.2 of Cryptolaemus montrouzieri. Lineage (NCBI taxonomy): Eukaryota > Metazoa > Arthropoda > Insecta > Coleoptera > Coccinellidae > Cryptolaemus > Cryptolaemus montrouzieri. The sequence continues at coordinate 50,799,990 of JABFTP020000001.1, read as the reverse complement.
GCAGTGGTGTACGGTGATGTATCCTAGTGTAACATGAAATAACTGATCGGAAAAGACTTGGAAGTGTTGTTCGAGTGTTTCACAAGCAATTTACTCACGGTCAATATTGAAAAAACTCTCTTTGTTCCGTTTTCTCTCTAGAGTTCGTCTTTGCCGCAGTTTGAAATTTTGGAGGTCGCCACTAGACCTGAGGGGGAAAAATCGGTTATAAAAAAGAAATATAGCACTACTTACTTTGGAATACATATTGATGCTCACCTGAGATGGGATGCTCATATTGGTAACTTACTGAAGAAACTAAGATGTATTCACTATAAGTTTCGTTTTATGAACAGTTTGGCCGATGAGCAAACTTGTAAAATGACATACTTCGCTCTAGCTCAGTCACATTTTCGTTACGGCATTTTGTATTGGGGTACCGCTCTCACGACCAACATTAACCCCCTTAAAGTAATTCAGAAGAGATTTCTGATGGTATTGCTCAACAAAAACCGATATCCAACGGACCTATTATTTAAAGAGCCAAAAGTCTTAGACCTAAGACAATTATATTATTTGAACATGGCAGTCGTTAGGGATAGAAGGAGCGAATTGTCACAGAAAAATCACATATATGGAACACGAAGGAGATATCCTTATCTTACACCAAGAACTGCATCTGCAGAGGCTCACAGATCTCGAGCATATATGTCAGCTAAGATCTTCAACTCCTTGCCGGAAGAGCTGAGTTTTATTACTAAACCAAAAAAATTGAGACGCTCCCAAAAAGGAAAATATGCTGTCGCGGTGTTCGATTTGTGGACTTAATAATATGGTGTTCGTACTACATGAACTGGTAAATTTGGATTGATCGAGTGTTGGCTATAAACTGTGACCTTTGTGTGTGAACAAATGTCTTTCAAACTGTTTTTGGTTTTTGATAGTTTTGCGGTACCCCGTTCTTGTTCGAGTTTCATATTTAATAATTGTTATTATAAGTATTTATATATTACTGGATTGTTTGTTCGTTTGGTATATATTATGGGTTGTTCACATAAGGATTCCTTATTTTGTTTTCCGCTGCTGTTCATTATTATGGCCCATGTACAAACCCTCGGGTTTCTATAGGTTTCTATTTGATATATTTACCTACCTTGAATTTTTTTGTTCATAGTGAAATTACCTTTATTCGACATACTTATAGTTGTATTTTTGGGTAAATATATCTATTCTATTCAAGTATTTTTACATATTGGGGAATTTATTTCTCATTAGGTGCCAATTAAAAATTACTCACCAATATTATTAATTAAAACAATATTAATCGATTTTTACAGAATAATTCGTTTACATCTTACAAAAATAAACCTACACCACTCAACAGTGTAATTTTAAATCACAGATCTGCAACTGTGATTGCTTACCCGTAACATCTTTGTAGCCAGTTGAAAACAGGTATGATTTCATTTCAACTCTTCGTTCATGACGTATTTAATGTAGAGCTGCTTGTAAACAAAAAAAAGCAATTTGAAGTAGCCTGCCCTGGAAGATGCTAGGTACTGAAAATAGAGTGATTGAAAGTGAGTGCGTGACGCTAATTGTTATACGAGAATTGTGAATGACAGCTGTACTATACAAGAAACGAGTACATCTAACATTTAGCATCCTTGTGGTAATTTTTGATTGCCACCTCATGAAAAATAAATCCCCAAAAATGTAAAAATACTTATATTATTAGCTTTTCATGATCTACATTATTTATGTTCTAATTTTGCAGCGAGATCTCATACTATAAGGACATGACCATGGTGAGATCAGGCGTTATAATACATAAACAAAAAGTTCACACTCATGTGTTCTGCAAATCGTACATGTTCTACTGAAATGTCTGAAACATACCTCTCAGAATTCAGAGTTACATGATTCACAACGACTAAATCAGTCCGAACATTCAAAGAAATTCCTCCCCACACCATCACTGAACATCCACCATATCTATAAGTAGGTAAAGAGCTGCACTGGTCATATCTACCATTGTCTGTACACTAGAGAATGTCGATCGCAATGAAAAGACAAAATTTCGACTCATATGTAAACAAAACTCCCTCTCCCAGCTTCTAACCAATTGAAATATTCCCTGGCAAATTTCAATCAGGTTCTTTGATGTGCTGCACATTCGAGGCCTAATACTGAACTCCCTAAGACGTCGTCGTATTATTTCAGTGCTAATTTGGACTCCACTGTTCTGTCGAAGTTGTATTTGAAAGTGCCTAGCAGTAGCGAACGGCTGTCTTATCGTGGAAATTCTTAAATAACGGTCGTGGATCGCTGTTGTTGCTTGAGGTCGTCCTTACCCAGGTCTCTTTTGATGACTACCATTGTCCCTGTTCCTAGAAATAGTTGAATGGGACACCACAAATCGTTGACCTATTCTTGTTTGAGTCCAACCTAAGTCATCTAACATCACTGCTCCAGCACATTCTGCCAGGGTCAACTTCGTGATTCGCGTTGCATTGTCACCGAAAATTGGAGTTCTCAAGAAGTACAAATTTTACTCGTAAAAATTGGTCAACAATTACTGTTATCAATATGTGGTCTTTTCTTGCTATACCTCGATTTATTTCTTATCAGAAGAATGTGTGGGCCAAGGGAAAACATCTAATTTTGTTAGCATACAGGTTCCGTCAGCTGAAACTCTCATCCGACATATCTTCCACAATTTTTGAGCTACAGAGCCTACTGATACTTCGTTTTGTAGATAATTCTGATTTATTCCGGAATACCTACAGGATGGTCCGAAATTAACTAGCGACAAGAAATTATTGAAAAAATAAAATTATTTTTTCGTAATTTTTTTTGTCTCACTCTGTGTATCGAAACTATTATGATTTCCAAATACAATATTCAATTCCGCATTTTTTGAGGTATCGCAACACCAGATCAAAGGTAATTTTATCGAAAAAATCGAAAGAAAAGAGGGATTTTTTCCTTTGAATTTCATTGCTCTGGTGCAGCTTCATGCTGAATTTCAAAGTTTTTCTGGTTTTTCTCTTATTTTCATTTCAGATTCAGCCACTTTCTGTCGTTTTACAAACATAAGGATGAAATATTTTTAATTAAAATCGAATATCGTAATCCCGTCGGTTTAATGCTACTGCACCATCGATGATCGTCAGTTCTATGGTCTCATTCAGAAGGTAAATTCTTTGACAGCTAAACAATGCATTTTCCTGAATTCAATCGACAATCAACATATGATATTTTTCAGTACAAAAAATAACGAAGAGCTTGAAACTCATTTATTTATTCTTATTGAGATGAAACGCAGTTGCCTTAAAGACCACAGAAACAAGAAAATTATGAACTCGTCAAAAAATTGAACTCTAACATTCAATAGAAAACTATCACTCCCTTTTCATTAGTATGGCCCAAACTGCTGTCCATTCCTTTGTATACAAAAATTGAATCTATTGGTTAATTTACCATTGACAGTCCGAAGAAGCATGTTCCGGCGGATTGAAGCGCTACCATTCCTGATTCGGATTTTAAGATCTTCGATGTTATCCGGTTTCGTCTGATAGACGTAGTTTTGGAGATATCCCCAAACGAAATGGACGAGAGGATTAAGGTCTAGTGACCTAGGTGGCCCCCTCAGAGGTCCTGAATTTCCAATCCATCGATTCTGCTGAACATTGTTCAAAAACGATGTGACAATTTGAACATTATGAGGTGAAGCTCCATCTTAATGGAACCACATTTCCATTGCTTTATGCAGAGGCACATTTTCCAAATAGAGGGGCAAATCATTCTCTAAGAAATTAAGATAAATAGCACTATTCAAGTTTCCCTCGAAAAAATGAGGACCAATAATCTGTTGATTGAATGTTCCAAGCCAAACATTCACTTTGAATTTGACTTGAAAGTTCCTTTCGCGTGTCCAATGTGGATTAACATTGCTCAAATAGTGGGTATTATAGCGGTTCATTTTGCCAATCTTATTAATACATATCTATACAGTCATCGCTCCAAAGTATTATGTGTAAAAAATTTGGAATATTTTCCCGCAACACAGACATTTCTGCTATGAAGTTTAACCGTCTTTCAAAGTATATAGGCCCCAGTTCTTGTATTAAAACCATTTTGTAATCATGATAACCAGCACTGATTGTTACAGTAGAAACGTGTGGGTTACCATTTACTGTAGCGAGGACTTCATTCACATTGATTACGTTTCCCCTCACTGGTTTGTTTTTATTTCTTTTCGGTTTCGTGAATGATCAATACGTCTGAAGATTATCAATTACATTCTTGAAAGTTTTTTGGTCGGGAACACGTGTCTGGGAACCTTTGCTCATAGAGTCTTCTAGCCATTCGCACATTTTTATTACATTCGTCATAAATTAGTAAGAAATCGATTTTTTCTTAATTTGTAGATTGCACCATCACGAAATATTTCGGATTCTCGTCAGAATAATCTTTTTTCATTTGCCAAATAATGAAAATGAGAGTACTGTCAAAATAGTTCACCTTCAATGCGATCACAGAACTGACGATCATCGATGGTGCAGTAGCATTAAACCGACGGGATAACGATATTCGAATTTAATCGTAAGTAATACAACAAGAGCTCAGATTTGGCCAGATATTTTTCTATGCTCGTTTTCGAATACGTGCAGGCAATTCAACGAGAACTGGGCGACAAAATCTTTGTCGAGTTTAATTACCGAAAAGTATGAGAAAACGAGCTTAGAGAAATATCCTGCCAAATCTTAGCTCGAGTGGTATTTGCTGAGAAAATTCCGCGAATGACAAAACGTACAAAATGAACTTCATTGAGAAATGCACACAAACTCAACGAGAAAATCATAAAGCATTCATTACAAATATTGGAATGAGCAGTTATTGAAAATGCAATTACTATATACAATTTTTTCACTCCGGGTCGATTCTATATGGGACGATGCCTGAGGAATTATGGAAATTCAGCATTCGCAGAAGTTTATCGAAGATTTGATATAAGATTCAAATGATGCTCATTGTTCAGTTGATGGTAGGGCTTAATAGAGCTTGCCGTAAAGTGTCCGGTTAGTTTGATCAATTCGTGTTCACTGACACCTGCCTCAGATAGGTTCGAAACATCACATGAGAATGATTTGTGATCTTTGTTTTTTCGTATGCAGTCCAACTTTCTCTGCTGAAATTTTTGTCCATTTGGATATTTCATTTATTCCCAAAGGCATATTTTTGTACCAACCCTTAGAAGTACTGTTTTTCCAAAATTTAGATTGGGAGCCAGAAATAATCTATCACTTGTAATATGATCGGGTCATTTCGGCAATATCTTATGGGACAACCTCACAGGACATAAATCTGGGTTTTCCTTATTTTTTACCAGCCGTTCACTATCACAGCATTTTTTTGAGATGTCTCGGCAAGTTTTCGAGAATACTGGGTTATACTCAATACGACTAGTCACTTCTCTGTTATTGAATTATTCCTCTTTGAAAAAGTGTACCTTGCAAGTTTCTGCTTCACATCCACGCCATGCTAATTCATAAGCAACAATATGGAAAAAAAATTTCAACAAACCTATCGGGGCATTTTCGTCCCAGTACAGAGCCATGCTATCAATTTCAGTTCTTTTTAATGCAACGGAACTTTCTTTGCGCTTTTTCACATCCCCTTGTAACATTGCTGAATCGGAAAAGGGATTGAAATTCATCTTGAATTTTTCGAAATACATATTCTGCATCATTTTCGCAGTTGTGTTCCACATTGTTTTGACAACGTATTCTTTGTGATCTTGTCCATTCATTTGTTTCATATTGAAACCCCAATCCATAAGAATTTCTGCAATATCTTCAATCGAATGCTATATAATATATGTATAACGAATATTCGTTCCTTGCAGAATATGCTGAATTGATTCCAAATCGAGCTGTGTGTTTTTCTTGTATTTTTTGGGATAGAATTCTGTATAGAACTATTTATTTCTGCTTCACTGGTGCTTCCAAAACGAGACATTTGAATTTATATACCTCTGATCAGGTGATTGAATATTGTATTTGGAACTGATGAAAGTTTCGATATACAGAGTGAGACAAAAAAATTTCGAGAAAATAATTTTATTTCTTCAATAATTTCTTGTCGCTAGTCAATTTTGGACCACCCTGTAAGTAGTCCGGAAGAGATCAGAATTATCTACAAAATGAGGTATAGATCAGCTCTGTAGCTCAAAAATTTTGGAAGATATTCCGGATGGGAGTTTTAGCTTTCGGACCCTGTATATCCAGATATATCCGAAAAAAATGATTTGTTAAGAATTAGTTGCCTTCCTTCAAAGAAATTTGAAATATTGAAATTGTGTGTTCATTTCTCGGCGCAGTGTATTTCCGAACTGTAATACTCGCTATCACTTTCATCTTCTTGTTTTAAACTGATTATACAAGTAGCAATAACGGTATGCACCTTAGGTTATTGTTTCATGAAAACATGAAGTACGGCTACATAAGGACCTCCGATGATTCATATAATAATAATCACCTGTATTAGAATTTAGCTTAAAATCCTCATATGCAGCATTCAATATTATCAATCTTTACCCTTTCGAAACAGATTGACATAGGCTATCGTTAAAGTTGTCACTCCAGCCCTTGTTGTGCGTACAGAAACAAAGAATAATATGTCTCGTCCATGTAAATTATTGGCCTGTTTTCTTGTCGATAACGCAATACGTTTTCTTTCAAATACGGAATGCAAACTGTAGTAGAATTTGAAATTTTTTCATAAGAAGTTTTCCCTTGGTGATCCATCGGAATCCCATTCCTCTTAAAACTTTTCGAATAATCTCACGTGATCCTGTATATTCATTTTCATCCAAGAACTTTTGATGGATCCGTTACTGTTGGTATAATTCTGTCGACAACGTAACAATTCTCAATATAACGACGAAGCAGGACTCTTTGAAAATGAGCGATATTTATTTTCGAAGCTAATTTTCTCCGTTTCTTATTGAAAAACTATTATCTTCAACATTAATTTTTCCTTTTTCATTCGAAATGAATAGTCGTGAACTTACTACTATTGCTCTTACTAAATCTTTCCTATACAGAGTGTCCCCCAAGCCCTATGATACACTTTGAAAAGTAATTCCTGAAGCTATTCTAACACTTGAGAATCAAGCTGCTTGACTTGAAATCAAGTGAAACTTTTATTTTCAGAAATCAAGTCTTGCTTTTTTCCACAAAAGCTTGAAGAATCAAGCTTCTTGAATCGCAAAACTTGAAAGCTTGAATTAGAATACAATTGCAATAAAACATCTATCTTTCTTATAACCAATAAGAGCGAGAATAAAGGTTTGAATAATACTGAATATTTGATCGAGAAATATTTGAATGAAATTCAACGCAAAAATCGGAAAAGAGTTGATAAAGTTGTTGAGGGAAACACAAACACAGAACAAGAACAAGAGTGAAAGTGAAATGTATATTTCCGAATAAAACACAGCCTTCACATTACAAAAACAACACGAATAAATTTTCTATAACACAACTAAACTAAATTCTGTGAAAATAAAAACAACTGAATTAAAATTCTATGAAAACATTGAAACTTAAGTCAAGAGACGGCGCCGAATGGAAAGAGTGTCGGAGCCCAATCCCAGCAAAATTATTGACATAAGTATTAAATGTAGACATAATTTCTAAAATATCAATGAATCTGAAAATATTAATATGCTCTTAGTAATATTCAATGTTTGTTCAATGCCGAAGAGTGATCATTGTGATGAAAAATTTGGATAAAATGTGACACGTGAACATTTATATTAATACTGGGTGATTCACCAGTGGCGCGGTGCTATGTAGCTCGTACACTCTTGAAGATTTCATTTTTGTTCGAACCGTATTGTATTTAGAAAGTAAAAATCTACTTCAGCAATTTATTTTGAAGTAAACAGGGTGTCCCAATTTTCTATAAAAAAATCTTGGGAGGTTTTTTCAGATTGGAAGACCACTCTTTTGTTGGAGATTCAAGAGCGTCCTAAACTCTGCTATAATGTTTTTAAATAATAAGTTTTTTTGGTGAGTAGTTTCGTCACAATATTTTTTTCCGTAAAAATTCATGAAAATAGGCTCTCACATCATCGCATGCTCCTTCGGCCAGTGAGGATAAATACTTTTTTCCTTTCGTTATCTTATTGCCCAAGGATAGCTTTATTGATGAATTGAAATAGATTATCCTCATTTTATACAGGAGTGACTCAAAAAAATTATTGAATATTGTAATTTTAAAAATATCATATCTTGATTTTTTCAAATGGAACATTCTGTATTTTATTATTCATGTCAACGCATAAAATATTGTGCCATATTTTTGCAGAAGTAACCTTATCTTTATCTTCGACCATTTTCGAAATAAAAAAACTAAAATAATAAAATCAGAGGTTGCGAAAGAAGAGTTTATTAGTACATATCATTATACTTGATCAGAGAAATGGAGATATTTTAAGGTAGTCGTGTATGAAATACGTAATAGATTGGTTTTTGGTGAGATGATCTACAAGGTGTTGAACTATTTCAATAAGTCTTCGAAATGTTGCCCGTTTCTTTGTAGACACAACTCAATCCTTCTGAGGAAAGACCGTTGAACTCTCGACAACATTTGCGGATTAACTGATTGAAAGGCGTCGACTATTCTCTGTCTCATATCCAACTGTGTTGTAGAAGGAATCTGGTAAACGATACCCTTAATATAACCCCACAAGAAAAAATCTAGACTTGTAAGGTCCGGAGACCTAGCTGGCCATCTAACAGGACCACCACGTCCTATCCATTTGTTTGGAAATACATTATTCAAATGCTCCCTAACCTGATGTGAGTAATGTGCTGGTGGTCCATCCTGTTGAAACCATAAATCTTGTCTTATATGCTCTGGTACATCGGCAAGTAACATTGGTAGATGATTTTGCAGAAAATCTAAATACATTTCACTATTGAGGTGCCCGTCGAAAAAGTGCGGCCCAATTAGATATCCATCTACTATAGCGGCCCATACATTCAAGGACCAACGATGCTGGTGATCTATTTGTCTCATGGGGTGTGGATTTTCCGTGGCGTAATAATGAAAGTTGTGCCTGTTAACAAGCCCATTCTTTTGGAAAATTGCCTCGTCCGAGAAAAGAACTATGCTAAACATATTTGGATTTTCCGCTACTTTGTCACTTGCCCAATTGCAAAAATTGATTCGATTTTCATAGTCTTGATTGGTTCAGTTCCTGGTGCAGCTGTATATGATATGCATGAAATTTATTCACTTTCAAGATTCTCTGACGGAAGTTTGATTATATATGGGTCTCTATATGGGTCACTGTCAACAAAACTGATAACTGGTTGTCTTCAGATGTAGCAGTTTTGGTTTTCATGTTTTTGTAAGCGATATTACCCGTTTCGATAAATCTAATTAAGAGTTTTTCAAAGCATCTTGCATCAGGATGCCTCTTATCAGGAAACATTTGTGCATAAACTCTACTTGCCAACAAAGAATTTCTATCACACTCACCCAGAATAGAAATCATAGCAACCATTATTTCTTTGGAGAACTTCATGGCAGTCAATTGAGAAAATACGGTTCAAACCTCACTTTAACAATGTTTAATAACGAAACACTGATAAGTGCACCATGTAAAATGCAGAATATGATATGTCCGGACACCTGACAGAAGGCACAAATAAAATAAAACCTCGATTTTGTTTCAATCATCTTCATTTTATAATTCGTTAAAAGAATTATCTTGTTTGTGTTTCATTTTTACTACTTGAATCATTACAGAAAAAAACTTCTATGCAAATAATGATGCTTGTTGATGAGTTTGATATGGTTTGTAGAATTATCATCAAAATTTTTACAAATAATCGAATATTTCGAAAATGATCGAAGATGAAGATAAGGTTACTTCTGTAAAAATATAGCACAATATTTCATGCGTTGACATGAATAATGAAATATAGGGTGTTCCATTTGAAACAATCAAGATATGATATTTTAAAATTATAATATTCAATAATTTTTTGAGTCAGTCACTATAAATGAGAATAATCTATTTCAATTCATCAATAAAGCTATCCTTGGACAATAAGAAAACGAAAGGAAAAAGTATTCATCCTCTCTGGCCGAAGGAGCATGCGATGATGTGAAAGCCTATTTTCATGAATTTTACGGAAAGAAAAATTGTGACGAAACTACTCACCAAAAAACTTATTTTAGGCCGCTCCTGAATCTTAACAGACATTATAGCAGAGTTTAGGTCTTCCAATCTGAAAAACAATACCACCGAACAAGATTTTTGTATAGACAAATTGGGACACCTTGTTTACTGCAAAATAAATATACTTGAACCTGACCATTCAGTCTAGTAGCTGGGTCATTTAATCGAATAAGATAATATATAGATTTAATACAAAAAAGTGTTCAAAGTGACAATAATCAATTGACAAGAGTTTATAGAGACTAGAGTTATCCCAACTGGGTATTGCAAAAGCAAGACTCCTATCTCTGAGAGCGCGGATGTAGCAGAGAGAGCCTGTCCACATAGCCTAGTAGCTGGGTCAAATAACAAGAGAAACAAACAAACTTAAGTCAAAAAGAATAAAAATGAGCGAAACTACATTCCCACTTCATCAGATAATTGATAGTTCACTGTTTTCAAACCAAGAGTTGAGACACATCTACGTCCTAACTGATTTGTGACTCAATCTGTTTCGATTCTTAGTAATAGCTAACGCAGCTTTTGGGAACTGCCTCTCTTTAGAGCCGAATTGCAGGCGTGGCCAAAAATATCTTGCCATATTTGCCAAATTTGTATATATAGCTTCGTACCTTTTCCACCACTTTAGAATGTCCAAAGTCTCTGGACTCCAGCAACTTTTGATAATGAGGAAGTCTGTTTAATAATGAATGAATATTTGAATTCGAACGGGTCCGGATTGGAGCAATGTCGAGCACAATTCGAGAGTGTTCGTCGGTGTTTCCGCGACGACAGAAGTCTTGGGTGCTGTTTCGTCCCTCTATTTTGAACGAGGAGTTTCGGTCCATTCGCTTGGCTAACTCAACACACGCACAAAAAATATTTCTCACTACTAAAAACCTCTGTAACAATCGCCGCTGTCAAATTCAATTTCCTTGTGAACTGGTGATTTTGTTGTTCCTGTGATGTGATCCTTTTTAAACCCGTAATATGTAGTCGCCTTTTTTCGTAATGACCCAACACCAGTGGAGTTAAATACAAACAGTATTGTGTTGAGTGAGTTTGATTGAAGTCATACCAACATAAATTGGTCCTTGGAGCCGGATAGTGAAAAATCCGTAAACTTCCAGTTCAAAAGGTGCTAAAATAACGCCAAAATTAACTTTCCTAAATAATTCAAAAAATTAAGAGACGCCATATTCCGCCATTGTTTGCCATCCACAAACCCTTTGCAAACGGCATCCGCAACGCAGACGTTCCTTCTTACCACCACGCATGAAACAAGGTACGACCAATCAGAAGACTTCTCTCCTCGAATCAACATCTTCGTCACAGCGTCTGAGGACTTCTCCGAAGTACATACACCGAAACCTCTCGACCATCTTCCAAGCAGCTCTCAGTTATCTCTCTAGCACAGTGTGTCGTTCGCTCTTTTTTTTCAGGCAAAGGGAGGAAAATCTTTGAAAAGATATACCCTGGAAACGGGGCTAATGTCGGATTTTTACCGACTAAAAACCTCCTCTTGTGATTTTTGCCCGAAGACTATAGTCCCCATGCAGAGAGAAAAGTGGTGGAAGAAAAAGGAAAGCTCGGATGGGATGTCCGAAGTGAAGGCTAGCTGTGAAAGCCGGATATTCCGGAGTCCGGAGTTTGGCTGGGCGGATGGCCGAGTTCGCTAGGCGAATGCCCTAAAGCACATCCAAGTACGCATCTAATTTTCAATTATAGTACTGACAAGTACAAATTTCCTCAATCCACGGTATGGTCCACTCCATTCAGCCGACGGTATGGTCCACTTCATTCAGCCGACGTCAACGAAGGTGCACATGCTAACCTGTAACAAAGTCCTCTCAATCCGCGCTGAACTGGAAATCCAAGCCATGCTGAAAAGGAATCCGATAACGCAGGTGGACGGTCTTCTCGGGACAGCTTCCAACGGGAGTGCATATTAATCGCAATAGAAAGGGCCTGCGTTGTTACCAATGCCTATGTCCCGCCTCGCGATGATCTCCGCAGTCGGGTATCCGCTGAAGCTCCTTAGACGAGTTCTCTGGACGGCTGCTCGCAGCTGAATGGTCGTTCGCTCTAGTCTACGGCAAAGCTGATGAATATATCGCGGTGTCTTTATAAACTATAATTTTCGTTTATATCTTTATCAGTTAAACCAAAGGGAAAAAAGGAATTTCGGCAAAGTCTAAATAATGTGAAAACATGTTTGACGTAACTTTCATAACAGATATATCGAGTATGGGTGAAATCAGGAATCTTATTAGATCTAGGAATACTAATGAAATAATATAACTGAGATGTTATTAATGGCACCCTCAAAATTAATGAAAAGAATATATTGTACAGTGTAACCTCTCAATTTATTACCATGTAGTATGAGCTAAATAGTATAGGTTCTAGCTTACAAAAGAGCTCTGAAGCTATTCATATTCTGCATGTCCCTTCCATTCTTGAGAAGTTACGCCCCTGATTAGGAGTTTTTCGGTATCGGTTTCACTTCAATAGTATATTTTATCAATGAGATAAAAACACAAGGTTTAACTTTAATCTACACTTTATTTGAAAAAAATTCGACGACGTTTCGCTGACACAGCAGCTTTATCAAGAATGAAAAATAGAATGAAGAGTATAGTATTATAATTCAAATTCAAATGTATATTTTATCCTTCGTTATTTGATTTTCATCGAAACGTAATCGAATCTCCGACGTGAGATAAGTTGTGGCAACACTGACTATAATTCGAATACTATCGGGAAACATCAGATCGACCCGGTACTGGATGCGCGAAGTGGTCAGCGTAAACAGCATGATACCCAGTATTGTATTCGCAAAGAATTGATAACTGAAATTGGTTTTCACCAACAAGGTTTTCTCGAATATCTAGACAAAGAAGGGGTGTCATTTTTTCCAATCACAATGTTTCACGTAGCTGCCCCACAAAACCATAGAATTTGAGACACCCTGTACGTCACGATTCGAAATATTGAAATGGCTAGTATACTCGATATGGTCTAGAAAGGATTTTTGGGCAAACATTAAAAACCATAATTTTTGTATGCACTTGCGATTAAAGCTGACAATATAAAGGACATTTCCTTTTCTTGCATAAATTTCATAAGGACAGTATGACAACTAAATTTGAAGAGAAACGTCGGACATTTCAACTTGATAAAGATGTACTAAGTATCGATGCATTTTGTATTCTCGTTAATTTAGTCTATGTTACAGGAAGGTATGGGCCATCTGAAAATAGTTAATGGAGGAATCAGATTGGAAGGAAGAGCTTTTGTTTTGGATAGTTTGTTAGCCAGTAGTATAAAATCAAGATATGGACAACCTATAGTTATAGAATCTAGTATGAACCTTACACTATCAACAAGAAATAAGGAGGATATTTAGAAAATTTCATATTTTTAGGTAAGCAATTGATAATCAAGCAAGAATAATATATACATAATATATAAATCTCATAGCTGCGAACTTAACACGTAGATGACAGACACCTCAAAAATCATGCTATAACATATATCTCTTTTTTCACTAGTATTGGCTTGAGTTCATGGAGTCATATCATAATCTACATCGATTTGTTTACTTGTACTTTTAAGTTCATGGAGTTCCTACCTAGTCATGCTATTACCTTAATCAAAACCTTAGTGTCAATTTCATCTGAATTTCAAACATAGTTTGATAAAATTTGTTATAAACTTGTGAAATTGCTTTCTAAATTTTTTAATTGGCATCACACCTCGTTATAAAGAAGAATGCTCCTTCCTATGTGTTAACTAACACAAAGTTTTCCCAAATGATGATCATATTAAATATTTGTGAATGATGTATTTCACATTTACAGTATGGAAAAACACTGCACCAAGAAATTAATTGATTGTTTGTTATTCTTGAAAATCTTTATTTTCGTTAATAATGCAACGCGAATCACGAAATTTGACCCCGGCAGAATGTGCTGAAGCAGTGGTATTAGATGATCAAGGTGGGAATATGCTTAAAGCTTGAGATGCCTCATTCAATTTTTCCAGAATGATCCTCGTGTCGCAGCAGGAGACTCGAGGAGAAATAGATCAGAATACCATAAGGAGACCCACACTGATCTAGTCATCATAAATAATGCGATCCTGAATGCTCAGAGATATGTTACAGGCATTATACAAGAACATGTACCATTTGCGCCAGGCATGTGGGAAATCTTTTTATGCATGAATACGTCAGACCTCACCAAGCTCATACCGTTGGGTTAGGTTACTGCCTTCAAGCTCAAGTCCAGATTTTGATCTCACCGAACATATCTGAGACATTATCAATAGAAAATTTAAAATCCAGCAAAAGCAACCAGCTACCGCGAATGAGGTTCGGAACAGACTGATCGAAATTTGAAACGAAATTTCAATTTTGTGCGTTAATTGCTTCGCGTAGTGCAGATAGATTGAAGAAGTTCTTTCGTTTATTCGGAATATGGTAAGCAACACACAAGAAAATAAAGAAAAATTGCCCCAGGAGTCATCTGGCATGGCATTCTTCGAAGTATTCCCTACGGGATATAACAATACGCTTCCAACACCTCATTTCCAGAAATCTAAAAGTTGTCATGGTACTCGATTTTCAAAATTTCCTACAAATCGATTGCCACATTTGTTTATTATTTGTTTCTCGTCTATTCGGCGCTTTTTTGGGACGCTTTCAATCCCGAAACAGCCAAAAGTCACAGAAAGCTATATCAAGAGTATACGAAGGCTAACATGAGGTCTCAAATATTTCTGCCCCCAAAAATATGGCTGTTTCTTTCGTTATGCTTAAGGCAATGTTTTCAAAGTAGCTCAAATAGCTTAACTGAGAAGATTAATGTTTTGTTTTAGGATCATAACCTTAGTAATCTTCTCACGAAGTTATTCATCATAATTGACCATTTCCGAATTATCTTGTGCTATTTCAGTGCAACCTTTTTTTCAACTCAGCCGTCAGTAATTTCAGAATGAATTTTTTACACACTGCACACTATCTGCAAATGTTAAATTAGCATTATCTAAACATTAGTTTTGAACCTTGTGTAGCACTATTTTTTTGTGTTTTGCCCATAAACTGGTTCCCAAATGCTATCTTCATCAATTCGACACTTTCTGCATAACTTCTTTCTAGTTTAAAACAAAAATGAATACGAACGTTGATCCAAATTTTCTGCCATTCTTCGCTAAAATAAAATGATACTAACACTAACAAAACCATAAACAATCGCGTATAGGTTAACAAGCCAAAACGTTCCACGAGTATAAAAAGCCTTCAGGGAATTCGTGAAGAGTTAATGGTCAATATGCATACCCCACAGAGATCCTCAAACATTCTGGCGCTGAATTATGAAGATAGGTGGCATATTATAGGCTCTGGAAGGATTGAATTCAAAGTTTCCATTAAGGACGAAAATTATTGATCAAGGCATTGAAAATATGTGGGATAGAATAACATATATGTGGGCACACTGGCGTTTTTTCGATCTTGTAGGGCTACCCAGCACCAAATGAATTTACACTAAGAAATGGACCCAGGTCTATATTCCTGTGGGTGACTTTGAAGACGCACTATCATCTTCAAACTCCAGCCGCGAGAAATCACGTTTTAGGTGAATAGATTAATCTCTACATAGTATAAAACACATTTGCATTCCGCTGTCTGTACACTTAAATCTTTTTTTTAATGCGGTTTTCACCAAAAGACACAATCTCTTAAGGCTTACCTACTATAACCATTTCTATCTCAAACATATTACAAAAAATAATAGGTTATTCACGTAACTACACTACGCCGCAAAATTTCGTTCGAATTCAATCATGAATAATTTTTCATCCAATTCCAGGTTTTGCCTTTTTCTTCACTTTCTGTCGTCGATTCTACGAAAAGTTTGAATGAATATGATGATATACAGGGTAGAAGCAAAAGTTGCATTTTGCCTCAAATTTCTAAGTACACTGAGGGAAAATTTATTATTTGGATTATTTTTCTTGCACGAAATTTTCAAGTATTATCTTTCCTCGACAAGTTATTCTTTGAATCATGTTCATACCTGCATTCTTTCCATCTGTTGTAATATTGTACCCGTCGATAACTTGGTACTTCTTTGACAGCTGTTAAACATTTCATGACATTTTTATGTAAACAACTTGAGTTATTACGTCATATTTGTTAGTGCGTTCAGTACATTGGCCAGAAAATGAGTTTTAAACAAAGAGTTTCAATTGAGTTTTGTGTTAAACTTACGCACCAAATGCTACAAACTGCATATGGTGATGATTGTCTATCCTGTACTCAAGTGTACTAGTGGTTTAAGTGATTTAAATCGGGTAGAAAGAATCCGAATAATGACGAAAGATCAGGCCGTCCCAAAACTGGATTATCGAAAGAGAACATCGAAAAAGTGAGAGAATTAATCAAAAATAATAGACAAATCATGGGTAACCAAAGAATCGCTTGGAGAAGTCAAAAGTGAAGGTTATGTTGATTTGTTTTCACGATTGTAAAAAAATGATCCACAAAGAATTTATTCCACGCGGGCAGACAGTCACAGGAGACTTTTTATTTGGGCGTCATGAAGCGATTGCTGGCGAGAATTCGTCGTATTTGGCCAGAATATCGAACATCGTTCAAGAATTGTAACTGAATTTTTGATCAAAAACCACATTATTGCCTTGCAACATTCTCCCTATTCACCTGATCTGGCTCCGTGCGACTCCTATATGTCCCCTAAGCTGCATTTGACGATGAGAGGAAGGCGGCACGATTCGATTGAGGCCATTGTGTGTGGTGACCGACATTCTAAAGTCCATTCCAAAAAAGAAGATAGAGATGTCGTTTGACAACCTATTGGCACGTGCAAATTTGTGTATCAATGCAGAAGGGCGAATACATTGGTTATGTTAATACTGGTTGTTTCTATTTTCAAAAATTCGGTTACTTTTGGAATGGAGGGTGTATGCTATTCATAGTAAGGACTTTATAATAATAATAATAATAGAGAAAATAGATATTATTCCTGTCATCGTAATCTCGACTGGGTTAATACCCAAAACTTTGCATGATAGCCTTAAGAAATTAGAATTGCATAAGAATACCTATATAGAAATGCAAAAAGCTGTAATTCTTAGTACATGTAGGATGGTTAGGAAGTTTATGTCAAGTATATTGTAATCGAGCCTATTCCCTTTGATTGCTGTATCTGGGAAAGGTAAATTATTTCCAGCTAACAACTTTTTCAAATTTCTTTACGATTTTACTTCCAATGGAAGTCTGTTGAATTCTGGGGCCAAGAAAGATGTGGCTTCGCTGACTTATGGTCTTGTGAACTTTTGGAATCTTTAGGGAGTGCTCACTATATCTTGTACCCACCCATATCATGTTGCACATGCACTTGTGTCTGAAGATGATCGTGAAGATGTTTTGAAATCGCAGAACAAAAAGCTGTTTCACATACCATGCTCCTGATATTTTGAACAATGAATGTCTTGCCATTGTAATATCTTTTTGTGAACAATTTTGAGGAGCCATAACGCAACTGCGACCCCACCATTAGGTTAGGTTAGTTAGATTAGGTTAGATAAAATCTCAAATTTAGAGATGAGACCTCTAAGTTTTAATACGAGCTTTTTTATATGAGCATCCCAAAATACTTTACATGGTTACAACAAGGAATTTCAAACGACACATCCCCATCCCTCACTAATAAAGGGGTTTTCTCTGGAAGGGAACGTTTATCAACCGGGAAGGGAACGTACACAGTCTTGGTGAAATTTATGCTCAAAAGGTGTTCGTCAAACCAGTTTTTCATGCATACAAAAGCATTTTCTGCGATTTTCCTAAAATCTTGCCAATTGTTTCCAGAATAAAATAGTGCAGTGTCGTCCGCAAAGCTTATTATACCACCTTTAGTTTGTAAAAATAGCAATTTGTTCAAATATATCGTAAACAATATTAGCCCTAAAACGGTTCCCTGCAGAACCCCGCATTCAACCGTGCGTGAATCACTGTATACATTCCAATCTATTCCAACTAGTTGCTTTCTATTAGTAAGGTAGCTCTTCATCAATTCCAGCCCGATTCCACCAACTCTCATCTCCTCCAACAACTCCAGCAGAATGCCATTCTCCACCGTATCAAATAGTTTTGTTAAGTCTATAGAAATACACAATGACACTTTACTGTCATTGAAAGCTCTGTAGATGTTTTCAGTTAGTGTAGCAATGGCATCCTGCGTGGACTTCTTCTTCCTAAATGCATACTGCATATCTGACCGTATGTTCATTTTCTCCAAAAATAGAGATTACCTATTTTTCATTACACCTTCAATAATTTTGGCCTAGCTTGAAATCAGCGAAATAGGTCTATAGTTAAAACTTTTGTTATTATCTCCCCCTATGTATACTGGTATTATAACTGCAGTTTTCATTACTGTGGGAAATGTCCCCTTACTCAAAAACATATTCACCATATATGTTATGGGTGCTACTAATGAGTCAATAGCAGTCTTCAACAAATCAGAAGATATTTCATCTATTCCACTACTTTTCTTGTTTTTTAAATTCACTATTAAACTTCTAATTTCTTCTTCGTTTGTTGGAGTCTAAGATAACTCATGTTTGGACCTATTGAATGTTATGTTGCTTTTTTCCGTCTCTTAATTTTTTGCGTTAATTTTTTCCAATAGTTGTGAAATGTTCATTCAATTCCTGAGCGGTTTCCTTCGGCTCACTAATCACACCTTTCTCGGTTTCCAACCCATCTATAGATTTACGTGTTTTTTTATTCAAGCAAAGCTCATTCATAATTTTCCATACTTCATTCGAACTATTCGTGGCTGTCCATGTAAAAGCTGCTTTCGGTATGTTTTATCAGTCCATTCAATATATTTCTATAGTTCTTGAACGTCATCCATGATTCTGAACTTTTATCATTCTCCTACTTTTTATATAATTCATTACGTGTTTCAAAAGATTCCAGAAGCGCCTTTGTAATCCACGGTTTTCTCTTCTTGAATTTTGTTTCAATTTTGTTTGACATTCATTAATTTTCCCTTGGATTTTTTGAATAATTGAATTAGTAACATCTTCAACATCATTCATACTGTATATTGATTGCCAATCAATACTCACCAAGAGCTGTTCAAGTTTTCGGTAGTTTATTCGTTTAGATTCTTGAATATCGTTATGATCCGCTAATTTACCAGTTTTGAACAGAAGTGACGTTGAGAAATGGTCCGTGATGCGAGTTTCAAGAACAATCGGAACATACTCGCTGTCAGACTTTATCAGTATGTGATCTATACAAGATGCACTGGTTCCTTGAACTCTAGTCGGCTTATTGATCACTGAAACAAAATTTTCCTCTCCCAGTATGTTCGAATAGTTAATTCCAAGATGTTAATGTTAATATCGCCAGCAATAATATGTGAATGATTGTTGCGGTACTCAGTCTTCAAATAATGATGAAAATCAATGTTGAATTCATCGATTTTTATATAGGGCGACTTATACAAAGCTGTTACTTGTATTTTGCTTCTGTTGCAATGAATGATTATTTTAAGAGCCCTAATTCTCCCTATCAATTTGATCTCAGACTCGTAATGAAGTTTTTTATGTATATATACTATCGTACCATCGTTCTGATTATATTCCCCTTCATTATAGATGAGTTCATACCCTTCACTGTTATATAGATTGACATTGTGGGTCTTGTATGTTTCTGTCAGTATAATACAATCGTCATTGAATTTGGTATCATGGAGCAAAACTCTGAATTCATCCAGATTTTTAACAATGCTCCTAATGTAATTATGTAAAAGTTTGAAATGGTTGTCTCCTTAATATGTACAGATATTTCATAAGCATTAACATCGTCACACACCAAAGTATCAACATCCAAAAAAACATAGTCTCTAACAAACTGATCCATCAAAATAAAACGTCTGTGGAAAAAACACTTACAAACTATAGTCTGTTCTTCCTCTGATGATTTCCAATTGACGGATGTATGTGGGACATTGACAATCCAAGAAACTGATCAACCGCATTCCCTGCTCCATACTTCTGATTAGAGACCATGCACGCATTGGTTGCATGGTTACCCGTACAGTTTGCACATGAGACTCCACTCTTGCACTCTTAAATACGAGATAATCTCATTTTTATTAAGGTTGGCTTAGTCTTTCTAATATGATAAGATAAGCCTATTCCAAAGTTCATCAAACAGCATCTCATCAAAAAATCACAGATTTATTTGCTATTCTTATAGCTTTTATTAAGTTGGTTGTGTTTCGAAGAATCAGTGTCTTTATTAAATTAAATGAATTGCGAAGGCCGTTGCTTCACAAGATGATGGTCGTTCTGTTCGGTATATCGCAGACAGACTTGGTCATCCACGCAGAACAGTATTCGATGCGATACGAAGATTTAGAGAAACTGATTCTTACTCGAGAAGACCTTGGCAGGGAAGACCACCATAAACAGAGTTGAAGATACATTTCTTCGAGAGCAAACGGCCACTGCCCCGGTTTTGGCTAAAAGATTTGCTGATATTCCTGGTAATTTCATTTCATCTTATACCCTACGTAGAAGACTAACAGAACAAAATCTATCATCTCGTGTACGTACCACAACTCCTCTATTAGATGCAGACTATCGAGGCGGCGCCTAGAATTTTGTTGAGCTCATACAAATTGGAACATGGAATGGTGAGATTCTCTGTTTACATACGAGTCTGCATCTGATGAACACTAAAGAGTATGAAGATAGCACAGAGAAAGATATGCTCAAAGTTGTTTCTCTTCCAGATTTCAATTCGGTGGCGGAGGAGTGATGGTAAGGTGCGGCATTTCCTTAGAAGCTCGAACAGGTCTTGTTGCGCTTATGGAAGTAATAAACAGATATAGATATACATTCTGTCAAAAAAGTACCGGGAATCGTTCACTGCACCCTAAAATATTCATTTTTCATCCAAATTTATTGTATCTCCTTCAAAGTAATTTTGCGCCAACGAATAATCCAATCATCAAAACATTTGTCAAATGCTTTTACCGGAATGGTCTTCAGTTCTCTCTGCGAATTGTCTTTTATGTCTTCTACCGATACAAAACGGATACCTCGAAGTGGTAATTTGAGTTTTAGAAAGACAAAAAGTCGGCCGGGGCCATATCAGGTGAATACGGTGGTTGTTCGATGGTATTTATTGAGTTTCTTGGTCTGATATTCATTCAAATGATAGCCTCGTGAGATGGTACGATTCGGAGTGCACAACACAGCGATAATCAAAGAAAACAGTCAACATTATATTGACTTTTGATCGGCTTTGACTTGGTTTTTTCGGTTTCGGTTCAGTCTCTTCACAAATCTAACCTTTTTCCACAAATGTGTATATCAAACGATTGCGATTCAATTTTTGGATAAAATTCAGATCTTTTGGAACATTCTGAAGCTTGTTGACTGGTTTGCATATTAAACTCATAAACCGTTGTATTTCCTCAATATCAAAACGATACTTAAATCTAGTTACATAGTTAGTTATATCCTAGCAACAGTTGTTTTCGATTGCAATTATTCAATTTCACATTTTTACAAAATTGTATTCATATTCCAGTTCCTGTTCAATATATCTTTTCCATAATAACAGTATATGCATTAACCGGCTCGGTGGCGTAGGAGATATGATGCTTGTCTCCTGCGCAGAGTTACCTGGGTTCTATCCCACAAAGTCGGTGCGATTTTTCGGATTATAGGAATTGCAAGAGTATTCATCATTGGGAGGAGATGTAAAGCCGTCGGTCATGTCTAACAGAGATGTGTTGGACATTAAAGATCCCTTCCCTCGACACGAGAGGCGTTCGGCAAAATTCCAGGGTTAGTGAGGTGACAGAATTCCCCGGCGTGTCATTGGCCGAAAGGCGGAAATAGAGCACGTTAAAGGAATAACAAACAAACAAGTATATATATTTATCCTATTTGATACAACAATTTGGCGACGAGGATGGGATTTCAACTCTGTCAATAAAGCAAAAAGTTCTGTATCTTTTACTGTTTCTTCTGCTATTGTTTTGGATGTGATACTCTCGCTGGAAATTTGAAAAACTTGGTCTTGAAGAATATAATCTACTTCCTCCCCTATGCATGCGTTTAATCGAAAACAAGTCTCCGATAAGGGAGCACGAGATAAGCAGTCAACATTTTCGTTTTGTTTACCTCTCTTGAAACGTACTGTGTAGTTGAAATCAGATAGAAAGGAGGCGTAACGAAATGATCTCGCAGAAGACATTTGTGGAAATGCTTTGTTAGAATGAAAAATCCGTGATAATGGTTGATTATCAGTTACCAATATGAAATGTCGTCCATAAAGGTAATTGTAAAAGTAATGTACTGCAAAATTGATTGCTAAAGCTTCACGATTGAGTTGACTGTAGTTTTGTTCTGCTGTTGATAATGACCTGGAAGCAAATGACTTACTGATTTCATTGAATTGTACCACGCATCTAAGATGTTCTTTTTTATCTGAGAAAAATGAGCATTTATTCTTATTCAAATGTAAATCATATTCTGAGAGACGTTTCAAACATGCATGTAAATTGTCATATCATTCTGACATTGTGGCACCATGAACGATTATATCATCGAAATACGCTTCAACATTTCTTAAGCCTGATAATACTTGACAAAGAATTCTATTGAATTCTGGTGGGCAGTCTTTATTCCAAAACTAAGGCGATTCATCATATAAGTACCTCTATGAGTCGTAATTGTTTGACTTTTAGCACTTTCTTCGTCAACACATAAATGAAGATATGCTTTGAACAGATCCAACTTGCAAAAATACTTTGAATTTCTAAGGCTGTTTAGTACTTCGTCAATAGATCTTATTGGTTAATTAGCCGAAACCAATTTTTCATTCACACCACATTTATAATCGACACATAACCTAACTGTACCATCAGATTTTGGTATAATTACCCAATTAGACGTACTGACGAAGAACTAAACAGCCTTAGAAATTCAAAGTATTTTTGCAAGTTGGATTTGTTCAAAGCATATCCACCACATCTCGGTGTTGAATGCTCTGTACCACTCATATGAACGTGTTTTTAGATAAAGTCGATTCACCGTAAACCTTCTACACCATTTTCAGCGATTCGGCACAGTTGAAGATGATGGCCGACCAGAGCGAGAAATTCCAATTGCATTACAAAATTTAAGTTCTTTGTTCGATATTTTTATCTATTGTAAAAATCGCAAAACACACTTGTGAAAACTGACAAAATCGAGCACTGTAAACAAACTAAATGACTAGATCGCGTTCAAGCTCCGAGTCAGTATCGAAAATAGTTGTGCCAACAATAAAAATTTCGACAATCGTTCTAAGCAGATTTTTTAAATAATCAATTCCTCTTTTTTTTTGACACAATATATTAGAGTGTGTTTTAAAGAACATGTGCTTGCTTATGTCATGTATAAGAGAAAATTTTCTCCTGATGCAAGATAATGTTCAGCCGCATATACCCCGAATAATGAGACAGTATTTGAACGATTCACGTGTTAAACAGGTATGAACATGGTTCAAAAATTATTGAAAGTTTTTGAAAAAATATGAGTTGAAAATTCGGTGTAGAGAAACTTCATCGAGTTAATAATATTTCCACAGAATGGAAAACGAACGAAATTTTATCCCTATGGTTAATTTTGTAGTCCAGTTTGTTTTAATCAATACAATATTATTCATTATCCCATTGAATACGTAAGATACATTGTATATTTAATATAGATCAAAATTAACCTATTAAAAAAAATCTTCGAAATCAGAGTTTCAAAATGCAATGGCAGAGCGGCCGTCGTGCCATATATTCGTCCAGTGTGGCAGAGGCCACTCCACTCTAAAACACATTAGTATCTACACTGAACTCTTACGAAACCAGTACGGGTCGAAATTTTACTTTTGTCGTCCATGTTTTCAGTAAGAATTCGAGAGGGCGAAAGTGTAATCTTAGCGTTAGTGAACAATTTTTGTTGAAAATTTCCATATAAAATTCATACAGTCCTGAGGGATCTTCAGTTTCAGTAGAAGTATTATTATTAAAATTCCATTTTTCTCTTCGATTCACAGGAGACGATCGTTTTGAGTGTTTAGCCAAAAGTTTCAAAATAATGGACGACCGAGGGGTTCTACTATTCTCTGTGGATGATCAGGAGGTACTAGTTGGCGCTGACAGTTTGAGAGTATCAGGCGAAGGGGGCACAAGCTTTGCGGGTTCTGTGCAAACAACTTTCGTTAGGGCCGATTCAGATTTGAGGTGAGTTGAACTTCTGTTTTCTGAATATATTAATGAAACAAACAATGGAAAGCAGAACAAATCAAAGTCAGTATCAATAAAACGAATTCCGAAGTTGTGTCCTTCATAATGGCTTTGTGTTTCCCATCCAATCCGTGAATCCGTGAAGTTAAGGATTTGTAATAATATTGTTACAAATTTGACAATGTGAAAGCTTTCGGGATAAGCCCGTTAGTAAACTTTCAATTGCAGACGGGTGTTAGAATTGAAGAATTCATGACTCGAAATTAATTTGCATCGATTAACGTTATTATGAAAAAATAGACCTGGCAGGACCATTTATTTGTTATTAGTTCATCATTTACCAGATACAACGCTCTTGAAAATTCTAAATAGACAAAATATATAACACTTAGATTATTATTATCCATTGTTTGACAATATTTTTTTTTTCTTAACTACATAATCTTGGCAATATGGCATACAGAGAATGCAAAATAAGGAAATGAACAGTAAACTAAATTAATGTAAAATTTCAACAATTAAAATAAATTAACTAGGAAGTCAAAAACTGGAGTAAATGAGTGAATCACATTAAAGTTTTATATCTGGATTTATAGATAGTCAATTGCGCTTTCATTTGCAATCAAGAAATCATGTACCCTACAGAAGTGACAGGAGTTACCTGTATACAGGACGAGTTGATAAGTTGTCACTTGAAACAACAAAAAATCAATATTAACTTAAAGTAACTGCCAAGTCATTTATTTTGTGTATTGACGCACTTTCAAAATTCAATACTCTTAACAATTAAAAATAAATACAGTGTACTGGTTGCTGTCCTTTTTGCAGAATATTCTACAGATTTAAATAACATGAAAGTTCTTTACATTATAATAAGAAAAAAGTTCGAAAATCGACCTTTCCGAACTGCAACCAAATTGGTCTTTTGTTCATAACCCTTCTTATTCATTTCCCTGTAGGTCTAGATCCCTTACAAAATTAAGAATCTCCCTGGGAGCTTTCGCTTTTACTTCGTGTGGCTCTAGTTTATCGCTACCGAAGTGTATATGTCTTTGACGGACAGTTGAGATGCAACTGCAAAGAATATGTTCAGCAGTTTCATCGCCCTCTTTACACATTATGCACGTTGCCGTTTCCGATTTGCCCATTTTATTGAGATGGTATCTCAGTGGGAAGTGTCCAGTAAGGAGGCCTGTTGTGGTCCTCAACTCGTCTCTAGAGAGATCGAGAAGCTGTTTTGTCTACTTTGGCGAATAGTCAATATAAACTTTTTCGCTTGCCTTTGGCCTGGAGTTTTCCTCCAGTATTCTTTTTTGCTAGATTCTTCCCATCTTTCCAGTTCCTGTCGTATGTGCGGCTTACTTAGACTGCAGAACGGTTCAGGTCCGATGGGTGGGATTCCAGCAAATGATTTGGCCAGTTCGTTAGCGACTTTATTTCCTTGTATGGCTTCGTGGCCAGGCATCCACCACAGGAAAAGTTTGTTCCTTTCAGCAAGTTGCTTCAAGGATTGGCGGCATTCCCAGACAGAGATGCTTCGATAACTGTAAGAGTTTAGAGCTTTTATCACTGCCTGACTGTCCGTTAAAATGTAAATCTTTGCTCCTTTGAATTTCCTTCGTAGTCCCTCCTGGCAGCAAAGGTTTACAGCAAGTGCTTCTGCTTGCATGATTGTGGGAGTAGAGCCCAGAGGCACTGATGAAGAGTACTTGGGTCCATATATACCTTCTCCTGTTCCATCAATCGTTTTTGATCTGTCCGTGTACCAAATGGAGGATTTTTGGTCTAATTGATTTATTTTTCCCTTTACGATGGTGCGGTCTTCTATGGCCACTTCGAAGGGTGTGTGAAAATCAAACTTATGTCCGATGTGATAAGATTTCTGGCGCTATGTAACCCAGAATCCCCAGGTGTCCCTTCAGATCACCAGGTAATAGTTTTTATTATTAAAAAAAAAATCGAACTATGTTACCGCCCTCCAAAAGTGCCACCCTGACAATACTCTTTCTACAATATCTATGAAACCCTGAAACATAAAATAACCAAATTTGGCATTCGAGGACTATTCAGATTCTTTCATTGAAATTTCGTAGTCAAACACAGAAGCGTCAATACCAAAGGGGTGAGCTAAGGTAATTTTAGATAGTTAGCTAGCTTTCCATTCTCATTTTAAATTAAATTAGTTTCCATCAAATAAAAACAATTTCAATTGCGGAAAATTTTTAAGATTTCTGAGAAGATAAATGGTAATTTGGGGTTTTACAGGAATTACCTGGGAGAAGGTTGATTTTTCCAAATTTTTGATTGGTAGTTCTGTTTTTTATTGTCGTTTCAGAAAGGATATCGATCATATTGTCTAATAATCCTGAGAAAAACATGATTAGGTATTTCATGCTCTTGATCGATAGAATACGAAAGATCGATTATACTTCTAATATTTTGATTCTGAATTAATATTTTTTTGAATCCTTTAATACATGGTGTCTGTGCTAAAAGGCCCGTTAGAAGTATCTAGCGATCCGTTTTATCGATCGATTTGAGACTGTGGGATTAGAATAATTTGATAGTGATCTACAATTTGCAATTGTTTCCACAGCGATACCGCTTCCGGTTGCGCCGGACATCGACTACAACTTAGTTGTTTCAAATGGCATGGTGTATTTTTTAATATCTTTTTTATTCAAGGGCATCCTATTTTCAAGCATCTTTTGTTGATATTTGGCCTATTTACAAATAACCTAATAACCTAATGTAATGTCATCTTCTTTGCCCAAAATAGTTGACTCAGATTTGAGTAACATTATAATTTTTTTTAGTTAATCGGGAAAAGTGTAATTTTTGCAAGCAACCTACTTTCCAACGCTTTTTATATACATTGTCAACTCGCTAAAACTAAATTGTAGAAATAACGTTGTTGATCAGTTTCCATTTTCCTTAACTCAAAATTTGAAATTTATCGATAAACTCGTTCGCCTGATACTTCGTATGGACCATTCAGCGGAGAAACCCTGTAGAAACAATTGCTTTCCAACAATTGGAAATATGGTTATTTTCACAATGAACGATATTGGCAATATTATCGAGCCCGTTGAATGCATTGAGTTCTACCAATTCTCTCGAAGAGAAAAAAGACTAATAAAAGCTCATAATATACGTAACTGAATTTAAGAGAAAAAAAATTAATGCTGCCCTGAAAGAAATAGAAGATCGAAGATCTTGGTGGCCATACTACAGTTCCTTTCTACCAAATCATGTTTGTGAAAATTTTGCGTTCCGTCATGTTGGAGAACATTTCTCCTCTAATATCTAAGGTTGAATGTTCTAACAATCCATAAATACTATTTACTTAAATAGTAACTGTCAGTAAGTCCAGCAGATAATTATATAGATCTGCCTAATCGATTCTCTATTATTGCTGTCTACAATTGATAGAGAAACGATTCTGGAAATTTTTACGCCTGACTATCGAAGATCAAGAATGGGTATTGTGAATGTTAAGAAAAAACCTTTTTTGAAAATCAACATCATCTGTCCAAAATATGTTTCGAATTATATTGTTCTTTTGTTCGTTATTAGTAGTGTGGCGTAAACTCAATCAATTTTCTATGTGTACAATTTAAACCTTATTCGAAATTATTCAATATACTCCTTGTTTCAGGTTAGAGTCTCCCACTGGATCTCTGCACATCAAGGCTCCCCAAGGCGTTAACATCGAATCCCGAGGTGGAAAAATTAACCTCCTTTCATTCAACGACATCACCCTGAAATCAGAAGTGGGATCCATAAATTTAGAATCCAGTTCAATATTAATGCCAGCATTACCAACAGCCATATCTACATCCCGGCCAACAGTGTCAAAAACTCATGAAATTTATCAACTCTGTGTGTGTGATAATGGAAAACTTTTTTTAGCTCATCCTCAACATGTTTGTGCAGCAAATAGTGATGATGTAATTTGCCGGTAAAAAATAATGAATTTGTAAATAAGTAAATATGTAATTAAAATAAGATATCGCCAAATAGATAATATTTATATTAAATGGGCTATCTTCAGAATGTGAGAAAGATATGAGTTGTTTCACAGCTAACTAAAGATATGTATTGATACATTGTTATCCTTTATTTTGTGCTTAATACCATATCAAGGAAATATAAAAAATTGAAAGCTCTCACCATCATGCATCAAATGAAAAGTACTGAAATAAATACTAATGACACATGTATGTACAGTAAACGTACAATATAGAGTAAATCTTTATTATCAATTGAAAGACAATGAGCTGGTCTAGTTATCCTTCAAATTACATTAAGTATTGGAAAAAATGACTACCTTTTACACTGTAAAAATGTAAATTATTGTAAATAATCAATAATTTGAACGAAAATAGATGACTTTATGTATAGAGGATTTTTATAATTTAAGTTTGCTTTGATCTAGATCATTTATGTCTTATTTAAATAAACAGTTAAAATATGCAATTTTTCGATTTGAGTTTTCTGACCCTCTTGCTGAAATAAAGAGTAGGATATAAAGTATTTTTTGACATTCTTCTTTCAGAAGTATGGCGGCTGACAAAATAAGAATAAAAGATGGTTTTCAAAAATGTTTTAAGAAAGTTTGGATTATGCTAATACCATACTGGTTTTTTATTACCAACAAGTAAATTATAGATCACTATTACCGCTTTCATCGCTGTATAGTATAAAACTAAGTATAAAGTGGCACGGTATTCACAATCGAGTCCTCGTTGAATTTGGTGGGTATTCAGTTTATAAACTATTGAAGGGAGTTATTGAATACATTTCTACCTTTTCGAGCAATGGTAGCGTTTTCAAATTATCAATACTACGGAGAGAGCGATCATTTTTGCTGCAGTAGTTGGCCAATTTTGAAGTTTGATCATTTTCAATTAATGAAGTTCCAACACAAAATAGCAAAACTAACTTCAACATCTTTAGAATATCTACTAGCGCGGATATATGTATTCCCAAGAATTCCAATCTAACAAATAAAATTTCGGCAATTCAAGGAAAACAAAGCATTCTGGTTACCTTTATCATCAGAAAATCTTGAAAAGGAAATTGAACCATTAAAACAATAAGTCACAATTGACAAAACAGTGAAAGGCAAAAAATTACATGTATCGTCAAAAAAGTACCGTGAATTGGTCAATGAAACACAAAATATTTATTCATTCTCTTCGGCACACGAAATTCTATTTGAAATACAAAATTTGAGACAAATTCTTCGTTCTATATTTTTATCCATTGTAAAAATCGTAAAACACACTTGTCAGAATTGACAAAATCGAGCTCTGCAAACAAACCAAATGACAGATCGCGTTCAAACTCCGCGTCATTATAGAAAACAGTTGTGCCAACTAAGCAACAACAAAATCGTTGACAATCGTTCTGAGCAGATTTTTTAAAAAATCGATTCCTGGTACTTTTTTGACAGAATGTATAAGTATTAGTCAAATATATTAAACTATAAGTACCAACTAATCCAGAATTCCTCCCTCTACATACTTCGGAAAAATAAGGGAAAATGTAGCAAATAACCTTTCCAAATTGAAACCCAAAATTGCATTCAAACCTCAAAATAAATTGTCATCACTTTCATTAAGTACTTAAAAATCATATCGATAAATTAAATAGATCAAGAGTTCATAACTTATCTCGTCCAGGCGGTAATAATCTCTACGTTATTCTGGTGGTTATTCTGGTGGTTGATTCAAAATTAGATATAAAAAAAACGGCAAACTTCATTCATTCAAATCAACATTCAATATTGGCTATCGACTGCAGCCAGTCAATCTATTCCTTGTATTGTTAATTTGAAAACTCTACACTTTGCCCCAATCTAACCCAATTACCTAGAATTAGTTGACATTTTGGAGTCACTTTTTAATTATAACTTATATTATAATGAACGACCAAACTGATTTATGAAAACCCCAAATTTTTGATGAATTCAAATAATAGCTTCCTTTCAATAGTTGATAAAACTGCATACCTAGTATCTGATTTCTCCAAATTCAGAAAGGACCCATTCAAAATTCCACGGCTCTTTATACTTAGTTTCATACTACACGATGATAAATGAGTGTTCGAAACCGCAGTAACAGTGATATAATTATTTGAATTCTTTTGGTTGTAAAAACATAGTAAAAATTACATTCGTGTTTTGATTTTCATACATTTATCATTTTTAGATGGAAGTCAAATCCTGAACCAAGATTTTAAGACAGATATTCTTGTTTATTATTATTTTACTCTCACAGAATAATATTTGAATTAATATTAAATTTTGTTTCAAATACTACTTGTAACATAACAAAAGTTGATTCTTTGTTAACAAAGGTGAGTATATATATATATATATATATATATATATATATATATATATATATATATATATATATATATATATATATATATATATATATATATATATATATATATATATATATATATATATATATATATATATATATATATATACTGAAGCAAAATACTCAGAGCTATCAACTCCTATGCAGTTCCTATTCTTACATCTTCTTTTGGAATTCTTAAATGGTCTAAAACTGATCTGAATGAATTACAATGTCAAACGAGGAAAATACTTTGTAAATATCATAAGCACCACCCAAAGTCAGCTGTTCAGAGAGTTACACTACCTAGACATCTTGGAGGTCGTGGATTAACTGTTTTGAATAATCTTCATAGTAAACAGATTTTTCATCTACGTTCCCATTTTCATGATAAACAGAGAACGTCTAAATTACATGATATTGTTGTTGCTTCAGATTATAATCTTACACCTCTGAACTTGACAATGCAAAAGGTAGATTTTGATATATTTGATGATAATTCTTAAAGAGAAAGTTGGATGCAGAAGGAATTACACGGAAAGCACCCTAAAGAATTGAAAAATAATTATATTGATGAAATCGCATCGAATAAATGGTTAGTTTCTGGAGAATTGTTTGCTGAAACAGAAGGCTTGGCAATTGCGATCCAGGATCAGGTTGTTTTCACGAGGAATTATAGAAAACACATCATCAAACAAAATATAGATGATTCTTGCCGTAGATGTTTCTGTTCTTCAGAAACAGTTTTTCATATATTATCATCTTGCTCAGTCCTTGCTTCAACAGATTATTTAGAAAAACATAATGCCGTCGCTAATATTATTCACTTTAATCTAGGAATTAAACATGACCTATTTCCCAAAAGAAAAAATTTTACAAATATGAACCTGAGATTATTTGTGAAAATGACAAATATAAACTTTATTTTGATAAAACAATTCTTTTCAACAGAGCTGTAAAACACAATAGACCAGATATCATTCTTACTGATAAACAGAATCAAATAACATATATAATTGATATTGCTATACCCGACACACATAATATACAAAATAAATACAATGAAAAAATTTCTAAATATATGATGCTTGGCGACGAGATTAAAAAATGTGGAAAATGAAAAAAATTTTATTCTGCCGATTATTATTTCCACAACAGGTGTTATTCCTAGGAATCTTCACAAAAGTATTGAGATTTTGGGTCTGAAGAAAAATTTGTTTGAACAGTTACAAAAGATAACAGTCATCAAATCTTGTAATATTCTTCGTAGGTTTCTTTCCGAAAAAATAATGAGGTAGGTTTTCTCTTTAGTTTATACTGCTCAGAATCTCATTTCATATTTTATTTATTTGTTTAAATAAATGTAATATAATTAACTGACAATTTTGTCATATTTATATTCAGAGCAATATTCTATTCGATCGTTCACCACTTCACACAAAGGAGACTATTAATGAGTAACATTCAGTGTTACTTGACTAAGGTCCGTACACTGGATTTTCCGGGAGAAAGCCTCTGACACTACTCGTTGGTAGAGGTATGGGCAACTCGTCGGGGTGATATATATATATATATATATATATATATATATATATATATATATATATATATATATATATATATATATATATATATATATATATATATATATATATATATATATATATATAGGGGTTTCACCCCGGCGAGTTGCTCATATATTCATGCAATCAAACTGATTTCATGAAAAATATAAATCCACCACCCGGTAATTAATACCATTGCCAGGCAATGATTATAATCAAAACATATCCTGGAATAATTATATATTAGGATAACGCTTTTCCTATCAAATGATATGCAAAGTTGAACCCAAAAGAGAAGGTACCCCGTCATACCGAAAAACAAGTAGGAAAACAGGTAGATATACATCAATGCAAAAAGAGAAACAGGAGGTGTGGAGCAATAGGAGTGATCGTCGAAAGTTTGCGGAATTAACTTGGAGTTTCGTGAATTAGCGCGTTAAGAAACTATAATTTTCGCTCAATAAAACAAAATGGAAAACGCCGTTTACACAGCAAATCTTGCATTGAATGTTAACTGCATGATCTGGCTTGTAGATAAGAAAAATTGAAGAATTCATTTGAAATAAGAGATGATTTTCATAATTCCATAAGTTTTTAATAGATGAATGTGTGTGTTACTTAATTAGTTCTCATTATACTCGAATAGAAAATTAATTGTAATTTATTCTCATGTTTTTGCTCAGATGCAAACTGGAGGGGCTGTTCCAAGGCAAAACAATGTCTGCCGAGTCCAATAGTATAATACATAATTCTTCTGTATATCACTCAAATTTTCTAAAACGACTAGATAGATGTTGATGAAATTTTGTCTGGGTTTAAGAAGTTTCTGGAGGGCTTAGTTATGCAACTGGATCAGGCTCTACGATCGCGTTCAAGGAGAATAGTATTTTATTTTGTGCGAATGTTTTTTTCTATTATTAGTTTTTGATTTTACTTTAGGCAATAGCAAATCGCAAAGAATAAAAGAGATCGAAATGTAAAAGTATAATTCAATTGTCATTTAGTATAGATACAGCTCATTTAAAATTCGAATATCTAAAAAACGCAATTCTTTTAACCATAATATCGCCCGGGTAGGGTAATCCTATACAGAATTAATAAGTTGCGTTCGTTATTTATTCATCAATATAAAAAGAAAAAGAACAACAAGATAAAGAATTATATGACGTATGACGTGACGTGTTAACCAGGATTAGGAATAGCCAGAATTAAAAGGTTGACAGCTGTAACATGTAAATAAATTTGTCCATAATTTCAAGCAAGCAATACTATATTTTCCCTGATTTCATCATTAGTGTTTTAAATAGGTATGTTTTTTGATGTATACGTCCAACCCAATATCATGGATTTTCATAACCAATACTTGAAACATATCTGTTTCAGATAGTATAAAATGGATAGGGGTCCCCAGCAGGACCCTGGGGAGGATCCCCCTCCTTCTGAAGCATCTTCTGAGCCAGGAACTGAACTATACGATTTGAAAGAACAATTTGAACAGCAGCAGGTTCTTATAGCTCAACTGAAAGAAATGTTGAGGAAAACTGATCAGACCAATGTAACTCAAGAAAAAGTAGACAGATATGCTTCAACTTTATCGAAGATGACTGTTAGAGCAAGACGAAGTAAATTGAAGAAAGAAAGCAGCGCAGGAAGTAGTGAAAAATCTGAAAACAAACCGGCTATTGACACACCAGTTAATGAAAAGATTTCGTTATTGAGAAGACAGCTTGAAGAGAATAAGTATGTACTACGAACAAATAATAACAATTGGCTAGATAAATAATACAAAATAATCTAGTTTATTCAGGATACACATCTGTAGTAGAGATTCGTACAATAATTCATCATCCAATTTGTAATCTTCATGCAAGTGGGTGACATTACATCCAGGAATAAATTACTGCAAGAAAATTTCATCCTTTCAGATAATTTGATCGAAATTTTATGTTCAATTCAAGATTGTTTTCTAAATTCTGATGTGATTACTATAATTTCTCCAATACTGTTGAGTCAAAATCCATTACAGATATTTTGCCTGATCAGAACCTATTACCGAAAACATTGTTCATCCTTCTAATACTGTTCAAAAATATTTCAAAAAATCTTTGATAATTTAGGTTCAGAAACAGTATAGAATTACTCTTATTTCAAATCTCTGATTCCTCAAATTGAATATTTTCTTTTTTTATCTTCAGAGCTAAACTTGCAGAAAGGGAAAAATCAAAGAGGTATTGAAGAAATGGTAACACAATTGAAAGCACAATTTGATGATTCCCTTCAACTTATACATGATACGTCATCAAATTTTTCTTTTGTTGAGACCAAATCAGAATATAGCAAAGAAAGTAGTTCTGAGGATCTATATAACATACTGGTCAACAAAGAAAAAAGAATTACAGATTTAAATGCTAAGGTTCAAAAACTTGAAACTACGGTACTTGATCTACAAGAGAATTTGAAAGAGAAAGATTGTATTATTGATGCTCGAACTAAAGCTATAACATTGATGACTGATAGTCTTTCAAAGAAAGGCAAAAATACTCAGGATGCACTTGATGAAACTAAAGAACAAATGAAAAAGATGCAAGAAGAATTTGTGAAGCTGGAAAATGAAATGAAAGCCAGACAAATTAAACTCTTAGATGATTTGAGATTGAAGAATTTAGAAATTGCAGAATTACAAGAAACGAATGAGAAGTTGAAAGAAGATGTAGTCGATGCAAAATCATGCAAAACCGTTGATTTTGAAGAGGCAAATGAGTTGAAGGAAGAAATTGGAGACTTGTCAGCCAAAAATTCTGATCTAAGAGTGAAAATTGAAGAATTAGAAGACTCGAATAATAAACTCAGGGAAGACTACGAAAATCAACTTAAAAACCTACAAGAATCTTTAGAAGTTACTAAAATTGAATTAGAAAAGAGTATAAATACAATAGAAACACTTGAAACTCAAAACAAAGGCATTCCTAAACAAGAAGAGGTAAAAGATCAGTCTGATGAAATTACCAAATTGAAGAAAGATTTAGAAGACATCAATAAAAATATGATCAAAGTAAAAGTTGAACATAAAAAAAAAATCAAAGCATTAAACAAGAAAGTTGAGAGCTTCAAAAAAATTGGGGATTTGAATGCTCATATTGTCAAGTTAAGTGAAGAGAATGACACTTTGAAAGAAAAAATTGCTGAATTAGAAGAAGAGAAAGGAAATTATCAGCTGAAGATGATGGAATCATTCTCCAAAGGTAAGTTATCATTTTACGGTTTTATTGCTAGAAAAACTGTTCTGCTTGATGAGATACAACACATTTTACACTAAAAATATTCATTCCTCAATTTCTTCAAAGTATTGCTGCAATTCACTCTTTTAAGGACGAAGTTTATATTTCCACAATTATGGCAAACCTCCATTCTTTCATGGATCAGAGGAAGCTGTATCTTGAAAATGCGGTAGCTGAGACAATGTTTTTTTTTTTTCGTAAATGCGATGGCCCTTTCAAAAGTCACCAATTTTGAAACAAAATTGCATGACATGAGCTAACTGATATGCTGAAACCCCAGAAAATTCTCTGCTAGTGCTTTAACTATTTGCCATAACAATTTTTTCCGCACTTCGACGTTTTCATCAATTATTGACGTGGGGAAGGTCTTCATCAATAATATCTCTTTGACCTTCTGTGAAGAAATTTTAACTCATATGTACAATTTTTATATTCAAAGTAGACTTATTTCTCACCGAAAAAATTCAATACAGATTTTTTCCTTTTCAATAGCTATAAAAAATGCGGGAATGCGCCCAAGGTGCCTCAGGGTGGCGCGGCTGACGTGGAGCATGCAGAGGAGACTCAAAAGCCGCCTCGGCAGCCAGTAGCGCAACTTAGCGCT
Organism: Cryptolaemus montrouzieri; assembly: GCA_013387265.2. Classification (NCBI taxonomy): domain Eukaryota; kingdom Metazoa; phylum Arthropoda; class Insecta; order Coleoptera; family Coccinellidae; genus Cryptolaemus; species Cryptolaemus montrouzieri. The sequence continues at coordinate 50,763,611 of JABFTP020000001.1, read as the reverse complement.
ACCAAAACCGAGGGTGGCATTCTGAGTCCCAAAAGACCCCAGACTGCAGCTCCCAAAGGAAGACCTGAGGTGTTGGTCATTACGTTCTGCTTTAGTTCCCTGAGCGATAAAATCTCAAGGTGGGGTGTGTCAAGTGAACTCTCGGGATCTGATCACAGATACATTCAATTCACTATTGAGTCTGGGATCAGACCAGTGGTTGAAGACAGAAAACCAAGGAGCACTGACTGAGACAGTTATAGAGCCTCCCCTATTGCTCACTTGGGAGCTACAAACGGTCGAAAAGACGTTGAGCGTATGGCTAAGGAGATATCCCGGTCGATCGGGTAAGCGTATCACGATAAATGTCTACTAAGGAGAAAGCCTGAGAATGGCACATACTTACTTACTTCATGGTGGAATCCTGCCCTCGAAAAACTATCGTTTTACTCTAAAGTCGTATAATAAAGAAATTAGGAGGGCAAAACGGGAGTCCTAGCGCAGGTTCTGCGGGTAGGTGGAAAATACCCCCGTTACTGCAAGGCTGCATAGGGTTCTCGCCAGAGGCCCAGTGCGGTCCATTGAATCTATAAAAGGCTAGATGGACAGTACACGGGCTATGGAAGAGAGACGTTGGAGATTCTTGCCAGATTGTCGATTTATTGATATCTCCTGGAGAGGATGGCATTATGTTTGCCTTGTTACAACAAGGGATGGATTTCCTCCTCCCATACCTCATTAGGCTCTTCCGGTCGAGTCTGGCCTGGAATGTTGTCTCGGCCAACTGGCGGAAGGTTAGGGTTGTATACATTCCTAAGGTGGGTAAATCAAACTCACATCTTAAATCGTTTAGACCGATAAATCTCATGTCTTCCTGTCTGAAAACTCTGGAGAAAGTGTTGATTGATACATCAGGACCGGGTGCTATCTCTGAGGTCTCTGAATGAACATTAATAAGCCTTTCAAAAAGGTAAATCAACTGATCTGGCACTTAACAACCTAGTCGGGAGGATCACTCACTCTCTAGACCACAAGGAGACTGCACCTGCAGCTTTTATGGACATTGAGGGTACGTTTAATGCGGCCCCCACCAGTTCGCTATGTGGGGCTGCGAGAGCCAGAGGAGTACCAAATATTATTGTGGAATAGATTAGTAACATTCTAAATGCCAGAGTGATCTAAACTTCCCTGAAAGAGGAAGTAGTCAGTTTTGTGGCTAGCAGGGACTGCTCTCAGGGAGGAGTATCATGCCCTCTGTAGTGGTCCCTGCTGCTTGATAACCTTCTGGCAATAATTGTTCACTGGTTGTTTATGTACTAGCGTACGCTGATGATATAGTCACTCTGGCTGTCGGAGATGACAGCAATGTCTCTGTCAGATTTCAGGGGGCTATGTCAGCTATTCAAGGGTAGTGTGAGGGTGAGAAACTTTGCATAAACCCCTTGGATAGAAAGCTCACGTGGATTTCACACTTGGAAAAGACAATTCACAAGGCTAGACATTCCTTATGGGCATGTCAAATGATCAGTGGAAAGAAATTGGGTCTTACCCTAAAGCAACTTTAGTGGCTATATGTGATGGTGGTGAGACCACGTATCACATATGGCTGCATTGCTTGGTGAGAGTGCAGTCTTAAAAAACAACCCCAACTTAAGATCTCTAAATTGCAGAGAAAGGCCTGCATGATGATTACTGGAGCTTTTGCTCTACACCCACTGCGGCCATGGAAATGATATTGGGCCTTGCCCTTCTTCATCTGGTGATTGAAGGAGTGGCTAGAATAGCTTTCTACAGATTCCATCACCTTTTCCCCAAATGGAACGGGTATGTTCGGCTTCGTGCCCGGCGTTTTACAGTCTGAAATCGAGGACGAGTTGCTGAGTATGAGGTCTGACAAATACCTAAAACCAACATGGAGCGATCATTCTAGATCATAATTCCTGGTAGTCAGGACCAGCTCCAAGAACCGTCTACTTGAGGGTCCCTGTTGGTACACAAACAGCTCATAAACTACAGAAGGTGTTGGAGCTGGTGTCTACGGTCAAGGTACTCCCAAGGAACAGTCGATCTGTTTGGCGGGCTTACGACTGTTTCTCAAGCAGAAATATTCGCCATTGACCACTGTGCTAACCTCTTCTTTGCGGGGGGATTAACAAATAAGTCAATTAAAATCGTCACCGATAGATAAGCTGCAGGCATTGGCATCCGATAACTGTACGTCACTTATGGTGCAGGAATGTCGCTCTGATGTGGGTACCCGGATACTAGGGCATTGAGGGGAATGAGAAGTCGGACACATTGGCCGCCGAAGGAACAGGCTTGGATTCATTGGCCTAGGTTCGGAATTCCACTGGAGACTGCAAGGATGGAAAATAAAACGATGGTTGGACCTGAAGGTACCTGAGCACTGGATGAATCTCCCAGGTCTCAGACATTCTCGACTTGCCATCAATAGACCTTCCACTGAGAGAGCCAAGGCTTGGCTTGAACTCTCTAGGTTGGACCTAACGGGACATTGTCGCCTCAGAAATCACCTAAACAAGTTAGGATTGATTGAGGATTCTTCATGTAGGCTATGTGAAGAAGATATAGAATCAATGGAACATGTTATTTGCGAGTGCCCGGCTGGGGACACTAAGGATGGAGGAACTTGGATTTAACAAACTGATGCTGAGGTTATTAAACTCTCACCCACAAAGCCCATATTCTTTACAAGAAGGATGAAGCTTGTGGGTGAAATTTAGGACAGTGTGCCACAATAGACCACTTGATCGCAGTGGTTGGCCTGCTAGGCAGCCCCACTCATAAGCTATATCTATAAATCCATCTCTTTGATTTTCTGCAAAGAAATTTTAACTCATTCAAAATTTTTATATTCAAAGTAGACTTATTTCTCACCAAAAATTCAATACAGATTTTTTCCTTTTCACTAGCAATAAAACCACATGAAAACATGTGTAACCTTTATATCTGTCGAAACAGATTTATTTATTGATGTATTCGAATGAAAAGGGAAGTAGCAACAGATTGGAGGACTACATGGATTATGCCATAATGTCAAGTTTGGATGTGAGTCAAAACACAATCAAAGAAAACTTCAGTATGTAAAATGGATTGACATTTGAAACACAAGCCTCCTAGAATCGCCTCTTAAGAATAAGCTGATGGAAATGAGAAGAAATGGATGCACCATACATAATCTCTTACGTCATTCAAGTATGATAAGAGAGAAAAACACTGTCTCTTCCGTTGCTGATACATCAGTTACAATTATCTGTTAATAAGTTGTGAGAAAGAAGTCTATAATCAGAACAGTTTTGTTTACACTTCATTCTTCATTATAACCAGATCTTCGATTGTTAGTAAAACGGCAGCAATCTGAAAAATAAAAGAAAAAGACACTGTAACTAATAAATATCCTTTTATACCAATTGAATAAAAAAACGAACAGATACAACAAAATACTAAAGGTTATATTAATATTAGGTGTTTCATAATCAAAGAGTTTTGAAAAATATTCAATTTTTGTTCATATCTCTTAATTGAAAGATAATTTGTCGAAATGCAAGAGTAGGTTGTTTTCGCAATCTTACATAATTTTTTATTCTGACCTGTTAAGAAAAATTACATGGAGTTAATTTTTCGCGAATCTTTCCAATTTTTACCTCCAAGCTTTTGAATTTTTGCTTTATTTGAAAAATTTTCGAATTTAGTCGAAATGCAAGAGTAGGTTGTTTTCGCAATCTTACACAATTTTTTATTCTGACCTGTTTAGAAAAATTACATGGAGTTAATTTTTCGCGAATCTTTCCTATTTCTACCTCCGAGCTTTTGAATTTTTGCTTTATTTGAAAAATTTTCGTCCCTTCCAATTTTTCCGTGAGAGTAACCATTTTCAAGAAAATTAAAAATAAATTACTAACAAAAAATTGAATCTCGATTCGAATCTATTGAAAACCGAACAATAAGAGACCATAAAATTAATTTTCATGAATGGCTTAATGTTCAATTCAAAACTTATCAACTGAAATGAAATAATTAATGATGTCATAAATCACATACTGTAGAATAATAATGACCGTGTTAAATGTAATGAGAATATATCAAATAATCGTAGAAAATCTTTGAACAGAAAGGACAAATATTCAAGTGTTTGCAACTTTTCTCATGCTTGTTTTGGAAATCTTGTATCAGATTTGAAATATTTTTCTGTAAATATTCTGTATAATTGAACAAATCGAATCTGGTCCCTGTGTAGAGGGACAGAAATCCTACTTCTGGACACTACATCAATCATCAAAATTAGAGTACTCCGATCTGAACTTCTCACAAGAGGAGATCAAATGAGTTCCACCTACTACTTTGGCGAACACTTCAAGGTCGTAATTCCCACAAAAGAAATTTGTTCCACACCCCACACCTTACTCATCCCACAGAGCCCCGCCTGGTTTACAGACGGGTCCAATACCGGAATGGGTGCAGGCATCGGCGTCCACGGCCGGAGGGCAAACATCACAATTGCTCTAGGAAACAACGTCACCGTACCACACGCAGAAATATTTTCTATTCTCCAGTGTGTACAGGAAAACCTACACAGGGACTACAGAGACGCATACATCTAATATGCTTTGACAGCCTGATCGCCCTTGGATATCTGAAAGATACGAAGGTTACATCCAAACTAGTTGACGAATGCAAAGCAGCACTTCGACAACTCAGTGCTACAAACCGAGTTACTCTGCTTGGGTGCCCAGCCCATCAAGGTATCGAAGGATATGAGGTAGCAGACAGCCTTGGCAAAAAGGCAACAGCTGTTGGGCCGATGGGACCAGAACCTATTCTGACCATCCCGTGGACCCACGTGCTCTCCGTCTTTCAAAACTGGAACTCCACCGAGGCCCTGAACTATTTGGCAGGCATCTCGGGACTGAGACAGTCAAAAAGGCACCAACTCAATAAACACCTATATGTCATGAGACTATCGGAAACTACACAGTGCCGTGGTTGCCTAGAAAATGACGAAACATCGAAACACATACTCTTCGAATGTCCCGCTCATAAGGCGACCAGACTGAACACCTTGGGCGCAAAACACCTAGCCCCAGATGATCCAGGAAGCCCCCTACAACAGTCTTGTAGTTTTTTCTGTAGGTGAGACGTCAAGAAGGATGCCTGTTTCGATCGGTGTCCCCCAGGGCTCGATTGCAGGCCCAATACTGTTTCTAATTTTTGTTAATGATTTGCCAGACAATCTGCCACTTTGCAACTCGATATTGTTTGCGGACGATACGAATATTTCTGTTCGGGGGAAAGACTTGGAGCAGGTGGAGAAGGTGTCACTGTTTATGAGTGGGAATGCACGCGACTGGCTTTCTGATAACTGTTTAATTATGAATAAAGAGAAAACCGAGAAAGTTGTCTTCAGTCTGAGGCACCATGAGAATGGTAGTACTAAGTTCTTAGGCGTTTACTTGGACTCTAAACTCACATGGGGTGCCCATATCAGTTATTTGACAGCTAAATTAAGTAAGAACAGTTTTGTCTAGAGGAATCTTGCTTCTGTTGTGTCTCACAGGGGGCTAAAAACTACTACTCACTATGTGAATCACATTTGCGATACGGACTACTGGCTTGGGGGCACTGTGCTGCACGTGCAAGAATCTTCAGACTGCAGCTTCGAGCAGTGAGAGTTGTGGCCGGTTGGGGATTCTCACTTTTCCTGGTCTCTTCGTTTATGAGTGCTTAATATATGCCTGGACTCATAAGAACCTAATAGTACCTAGCCAGGATATTCACTCGTATAATATTCGTTACAAGAAAAATATACGCATAGAGCAACTCCGGTTAAGTAAGACGCAAATGGTCCTAATTACTGGTGTTGGAAATTTTTTAATATCTTACCTTTAACACTGCGTGTGATGTCTCTCTCTAAGTTCAAAGAAAAAGCAAAAGAGCTGATTGTATCAAATGTACTTTTTAGTATCGATGAGTATTTTTCTTTAAATTTTAACTGTGTGTGAATTTTGTTTTGTCTCTTATTTTGACCTGTTTAAAACTGTTATATAATACTTTTATATGTATTATGTGCAGATTGTATACCAGTTGATACACTAAATATATACTTACTTACTTGCAAACTTCATCAAAAAGTTTTTGCAAGACTAATAACAAAATTATACAACACGGCAAGCACAATGAGAAGTGTTTGCAGCTTTTCTCATGCTTGTTTTGGAAATCTCATATTAGATTTGAAATATTTTTCTTTAAACATTCTGTATGGTTAAACTAATCGAATTTGATCCCTCTATCATAACTATAAATTATTCCAAGGAAGTTATTCATGAACTTTTATTGAACTGTACCAACCCTATGCTTTCCCCACTAGACGAAATTCAACATTGAACTGAAAGCATAGATAGATAGATATTAAAATTGAGTGTGGGCTCATTTACAACCCTGCCACTGCAACCTAGTAGTCTATTGTGGCACACTCTATCTTAAATTTTACCTACAAGCACCATCTTTGCAAAAGCTCAGTCAGCTCCAGTTTGTTAGGTCAAACCTGATTATGGCCCCAGCTGGACATTTGCACATGACGTGTTCTATTGATTTTTTCTCCTGACATAGTCCGCATGAGGGTCCTCAATCAATCCTAACTTATTTAGATGATTTCTGAGGTGACAAAGCCCCTTTAATATGACAATTCAAACTCTCAGATCTAGCCTGGTGAGTTTAAGCCAAGCCTTGGTTCTCGCAGTGGGGGCAAGCTGAGAGATTCAGCCAGTACTCCGGTACCTTCTGGTCCAACCACCTTCCTTGTGATCTCCAGGGGAATTGCAAGCCTAGGCTCCAGTCTGATGAATCCCAAGGCTGTTCCTCGAGTGGCCAATGAGTCTGCCTTGTTATTAATTGCATAACAAGGGAATAAATCACTTTCACTAAAAAATTTGTACCTATTCTTGAAAATCTATCAATATCAATAGTTGCAAATATTATTAATACACTTTAATTCCAGATTCTCCTTCTGGAGAAATTATAGAAGAATTAGAATCAAAAATAACTGAATTATCTGCATCTCTTGATGTACAATCAGAAAGATTGAAGGAAATAGAAACAGGTAAATGAATAATTTTCAAGAATCATAGACTCCAGTTTAATTTTGTATCATTTTCCTTTTCTTTTCAGAAAATGTTTCTCTGAAAGAACATCTTGAGCTATCGAAAGAAAAGCTTCAAGAACTGTCCAATCTTCAAAATGAAAAAGTTACCTCTGAAATGTCTTCCATTCAATTCGAAGAACTTTCAGAAAGTTTGGAAAAGGAGAAGCACGAAATTCTTGCCGTCAAAGAAAGACTGCAAAGCGAGAATGAAGAACTGATGGATAAAATGGAAGTACTAAATCGAGAAAAGTTGGAGGTACAGACTAAATTAGAACAATATATCCATGAGAATATGGAATTGATTGATAAATTGGAAAAATTGAGTGCTGAAAAAGTGTCTTCCGCGGAATCCATAGAGATAGTTGACAATTTAACCCATCAAGAAAAACTGGAGCTCGAAGAATATCAGAAAAATTTGGATCCGGAAAGTGGAAAATTGAAGATAAGTTCAGATCATTTGGAAGGCACTCCAGACTTGAATGATAGTGTCAATCAGTTAACAGAAGAAACATCTGAGCTCTTACAAAAAATTGAATTATTTACAGTAGAAAGAAGAGAAGTTATGGAAAAAATGGAATCCTTAACAAAAGAAAATAGTCAGTTGAAAATCAATCTAAAGCAAATTGAAAATAATAGAGATTTGCTTACAGAAACTTACGAACAACTTCAAAGTGAAAAGAAGAAGTTGATAATAAAATCGGAGCACTATTAAAAGAAAATGAAGAATTAAAAATTCTATTGAATCGATTAAGAATGACCATGTTCTTAAAGAAAATGAAAATTTAAAGAAGAAATTATCTGATTTGGAAAATGATTATAAGAAACTCATAGAAGAAAATGATAATCTTCGTGTAGAATTAAAGAAAAATGTTGATAGTATTCATGAAAAAGATAACTTAGAATCAGAATTACTAGAAACTAGAATCAATGTTCAAGAACTTGAAAATAAATTGTCACAAAACTGGGAAGAAATCAAAACTTTCCAGTCAATTATAGAAGATAATAAAGAAGAATTTATAAGGTCAGCGAGTCAGATCAATGAGCTTAAAGAAGATATTAGAGTTAAGGAATCTGAAATCACAGCATATAAAAGTGAAATTAATAACTTGCATTCAACTATCAATGATTTTAACAGAACCATCAGCAATTTGGAAGAGGAAAATAGATCCAATGAAGAAAATAGCCATAAGATTGAGTTTTTAGAAAAGGAGCTTGAAACTCTGAAAGAAACCTTAAATAATCTTAAACAACAAATTGTTGATTATGAAAATGAACTCGAAGAAAATGCAAATCTCCAAAAAGAACTCAATCGGCAGCTAACAGAATTCCATAAAAAAAATTTGGAATTACAAAACATACTAGATGACAAAAATGAAGATCAAAATAAAATCATTTGCGAATTGAGAGAAGAAGTAAAAATATTAAATCAACAAATAATATCTAAGGATGAAATGTTCCACAAAGTCTCCAGTGAAATGAAAGAAAAATTCACATTATTACAGAAACAAACTGCTAGTAACGCTGAATCCTTGAAGATATCAAAGAACCTATGCAGAAAAAAATTGAAGAATTAACAGCTAAAAATAATTCCCTTGTGGAAAGAATGAAAAAGATCGCTGCCAACTTGAAGAAGAAGACTCAAAATTGTCAGGATCTAGAGCAACAGTTACAGTCTAATCAAGAAAAGTGGGAAATAGAACTAAATGAAAAAAATACATGTATCAGAGAAAAAGAAGAAGAGATTGAAGCATTGCGACTTGAAGTAGATATGTATCACAACGATATTAGAAAAAAATTTAATGTTTCAGATCTCGAAACCCAAAACATTTCTCAACCCAAACCTGTTGAATTGAGGAGTGAAATTAGTCTTCAGGAGGAGCTATCAGGAAGCAGTATAATTCCAGATACATTTTCGAAATCTGACGATAATTCAAGGTTCTCGAAAATTCGGGAATTAGAACTCATCATTGAAACTCAGGAGAATGACATAATGAACTACAAAGAGAGAATTAGTATGTTAGAAGAAACATTGGCTAAAATGGAGGAAAGAAGAGAAACACTGGAACAAAAAACTAATGAGTTAGGAGTTCAGCTACTAGAAAAGTCCCAGAGTTTTGAAGAAATATCAAAAACTGAGGATCTTTTGGAAGAAAAACTTAAAAATCTTACAAAGTACAATGAAGACGTTGAGAAAAAATTGGAACAAATTTCTAGAGAAAATGAAAGGTTACAAGTTGAAAATGATAACTTTAAAGATTTAAATGAAAGGTTGAAACAAAAATTGAATGTTGCACAGGAAAGGGTCAATGAACAGTTGGAAGTAATACAGAATGCTACAATTCTAGAGCAAGAGCTAGAAAAATCGAGAAGCCAAATCAATGATTTAGAAATAGAGATACGAAAATTAGAAATTAATAAAGTTCAGTTAGAAGAATCCACAAGATTGGATCTGGAAAAATTTGATCATGATTGGCAAATTCAATTTGAAGTAATCTCTAAGGAGAAATCAGAACTTAGCGTTACCTGTGAAAAAATGAGTGAAAAAATTGCTGAACTTGCAGAATCTGAACAAGTTCTGCTTGAAAAAGTTAATGAATTAAACATTAAATTGGAGAAAAGTTATGAGCTACAAGATGCTAGCGATCAAGAACTAATGACTCAAAATGATGAAATCAAAAATCTCAAAAATATATTAGATCAGAAAAATCGAGAAAATGATAACAATTTGGTGCAACTGGAAAAAATCCAAACTGAAAAACAAGATGAAATGGATAGCTTAAAAATTATAAACAAAGATCTAATGGCTAGAGTGGATGAATTAGTTCAAGATTTGAATTCTATCAAAACTTCATTAGAACAAGCACATACTGAACTTTCCCAATTGAGGAATGTTAATACCGAACTTCAGACTAAGTTGCAAATACAATCTGATAATCAAGTTCACGAGCAGAAACAACAAACACAGCCTCTATTTGCATGGTCCTACCAACAGGATGATCCTTTCAGTTTCATTGGTGATACACAAGATGTTAAGAACCAAGAACTAGAAGATCATTTGAGTAAAATAGCAGAAACAGAATCGTCATCTGTTCAAATGGAACAGCCTTACATACAAAGTATTGAAGTGAACACTAAAGAACAGCTTCTTGAAAAGATTAAAACACTTGAATTTATATTGAAGAATGTTGAAAATGAACGTGATGATGTGCTCAATCAATGTTCACATCTTTCTAATGAAGTTATGAAATTTGTGTATGAAAAAGAAGGGGATTCAGGAACAAAGCTCAGCTAGAAGATATACCTTCAAACCTAGAAATAGCAAATGAGCCCTTATGTGTTAAAAAACAAACATATTTATGTTTTCCAGGTGATAATGAGCTTGACAAATCAGAATTTCTAGGATCAGTTGAATCACAAGTTCTCCCTGATGATATTATATATGATACTAAGGAAACCAGGAAGGAATTACAACAAATTGAATTTACCAAAACCAAAGATATCACTGACAAAAAAATTTTGTTCACAGAGGATCCATGCCATAAGAAACAAACATATTTATGTCATCCAGAAGATAATCTTAAAGAGACGAATAAAGGTTTTCAAGAAACAGAGAAAGCAACCCATTTATATCAACCTGGTCAAGTTAATTTAGATACATTTGGAGAAAACGATGATGGATGGGGATGGAATCCGGAAGAAGCAAAACTTGAAGAACAGTACAGCAAGGAATATGAAGCTAACCCATTGCGAAAGAAAATCGTAGAATTGGAAATCAAACAGCAAGAGTTACAGCTAGAACTGGACACCAAAAATAAGGAATATCAAGAATTGCAAGTTAAATCTGTAAAACTAATAAAAAAACTGAAAGAATTGAAGAGTAGGAATGAACAGTTACAGGGAAAGAAACAAGGGACTGATGATTTTTTCACTCTAGAAAATGCTATCCAAGAAGAATTGAAAATACAAATTGTGTCTTTAGAAAAAAGAATTTTGGAAATTGAAAATGAATTAGGTAAAGAAAAAAATGACAAGCAAAGTTTACAGAAGCAGTTAGATTCCTTGTCTTCATCAAACCAGCGAATGACTGAAATGAAGGAAAAACAAGATATTGAAATATTGATGTGGCAAAGAAAAAGTGAAGAACTTAAGTCGAAACTGGACCAATTCGAATGGGATGATGGAGGTAGTCCCGAAAAAATCAAGAAACCTATTGAAGAGCTGGGAAAAGTAACAGAAAGTGATGTCATAAAAATGCAGAGTATAATTGCTGAATTGAATGAAACTATAAAAGAATTAACTTTGGATAATGAAGATTTGCAAACATTGTTAGAAGAACAACGAACGCTAAGAATAAACGCAGAGAAATCCAAGTCTGTTGAACCAATTCCTGATAATATGAAAACAGAAAATGAATATATGGAAATTGTCAATCAGAAACAAGCACTGCAAAATGAAATATATAATATATCTTCTGAGAAAGTTAAACTTCAAGATGAATTAAATTATATAATCAAACTGAATTCTGAGCAACTAGAAAAACTTAGAGAATTAGAGGAAGAGAAGATTAAGTTAGAAAAATTATTGAAGAAAGAGATGAAGTAATTGAAAAATTATCTATGAATTTGAACCATGCACAAATTGACTATAATAAGTTTGAAAAACTTCTATCGGAAAAATCTTCAAATGAGCTTCACACCCAAGAGTTATTAGAAAAATTAATGGGTTAGAACAGAATTTACATGAAAAGGAAATCATGTTGCAAGAATTCCAAGAAAAGGAAAGAGTTGCAGAAAAGGCAAGTATGGAAGAAGAAAAACTGTTGTATGATTTGAATAAAAAAGAGTTGGAGATTCGAGATCTCAAGATGAGTATAGAGGAAAAAACTAAATTGTTCAAGAACGAACTTGAAGACCAAATGAATAACACCCAAAGATTAATACAAGAAAATGAGAATCTATCCATTCAAAGAAAAGAATTTGACGAAAAAATGCAACAACTTTCACTACAAATTCAAACAAGAGACTCAGAATTCCAAGTTCAAATAGAAAAATTGAATCAAGACTGGCAGAATTTAGTTGACAAAAGAGGCAGTGATGTGGCAGAGAGTTGGAAATTGCACTTAGAATCGAGGGAAACAGAATTCAGCCAGATACAAGGGCAATTAAGAAAAGAGATAAGTGACTTAGAAGAAAAATGTAATGGATTAGTTAATGAAAATAACGAATTGAGGAAAAATGTTGACCAAGAGATTAGAAATGAAGTTGACAGAATGTCTGCTTTACAACAGCAAATACACGAACGTCAACAATTCATACAAGAGTTATCGCAATCTGTTAACGACAAACAATTACAACTTGAAAAATATGAAAAACAAATTCTGAACTATGAAGAAACTATCATGGAATTGCAGAAAACAATAGAACATAACAATATCAAAATAAATGAAATGCATATTCTCGTTGATACTATTCAGAAACAATTCGATCAAAAAAGGGTTATAGTTGAAGGAATTGTTAGAAAATTGGAGGAAAAAAGTCCTTCCCCAATTTTATTCGATCTTGAGTCTATAACAGAGGAACTAAACAGGCAACTGAACAATGTAATCGCTCCAGAAACCCTTTCACAGATTCAGGAAAGTATAAGTGACAAGGACGCTATAATTTCGAATATGCGAAATGAATTGGCTTCGAAAATTGAAGAAATTAATGCACTCAAGTTGACCTCAGAAAATCAATTAACCTCGATAGAAAAATTAAAGCAACAAATTGAAAATACCAATGTTGAAGACAAATTGAATATATTAAACACTATGCTGAATGAAAAAGATGTTATATTATCAGATATTCAGATCGTATTCGATGCAAAATCAAAAGAACTTGAAGATTCCCAAAAACAATTCGAAGAATTGAAATCACTTTCTACTGAAAAGGAAAATCAAATAACTGAACTTCAAAATAAACTTTCAGAAAAGGACGATATAATTTCTAACATTTCCTATCAGTTACAACACACTCAAAGTTTGAAGGAAAATGAAAATGAAAATGTTCAAAATTTACAGTATAGTTTGCAACAATATCAATTACAATATGATGAATTGAGAACTACTTTGGATCAGAAAAACTCTCTGCTAGATGCATTAAATGAAGAGTTGCAGAAGCAGCACCAAATTCATGCAGAGAGAGAAACTGAAGTTCAAAATTTAAAAACGCATGTGGAGGAACTGCAGATGACACAAGAACTTGAAACAAAACAGTTAGAGAAAGACAAAAACGATATTATTGAGACACTATATCAGGAAGTTGAAATTTTGAAGAATCAGTTGGGTGAAAAACAATTATACTCCAATGACTTAGAATCTGAAAAAATATGATTCAAGATTCGGTAAGTTATCTTCAATCTCAGCTTGAAGAACAAAATAATAATATTAAACATCTTACTGAACAAGTCGAATATTATAAAAATATCAATGAGGAATTCAGTCAAAAATTGGAGGACTATGATAATTTCCAGAAAAAATATGAGGAGCAAAACACTATTCTACATGAAGATGAAAAACAATTAATCGAACTTAAATCTATTATTGAAGAGCAAGTATTGAAGATCGAGAGTTTGAAGCAAAAACTCTATGAGAAGAGCAATGATTATGATTCTTTGATAGCTGAAATGGATGTTAGAAAAGAAGATTTTAATCTTTCCAAACAAGATGTACATACAAAACCCCCAATGGGAAAAGGTCAACTCATTGGACCTACTTGCGAGGATGATCTTAACGAATGGGTGAGTTTTTAAATCCTAGTACTTGATGTCTTCTGTTTATGAGTTTGCATTGACCGAATTTTAAATTGATTCTAAAATTCGCGCTTCGCAATATGTTTATTGAAATAGTAAATAATTCTTTCAGCTGACAAAAGTTTAAATCGTCAAATAAACTATAGCTATACATTTTATCAAAAGGGTACCGGGAATTGATTATTTAAAAAATCTGCTTGAAACGACTGTCAAAATTTTTGTTGTTGCTAAGTTGGCACAACCGTTTTCTATACTGACGCTGAGTTTGAACGCGATCTGTCATTTAGTTTGTTTATAGTGCTCGATTTTGTCAATTCTCACAACTCTGTTTTGCGATTTTACAATACAAATTTTGTATTACAAATGGAATGTCGTGCGCCGAATCGCTGAAAATGTTACAAAAGGCTTACAGTGAATCGACTTCATCAAAAACACTCGGAATTTTTGCAAAAGATCAGACGGTAAATAAAAAATATTACCTCAGCGTTATGCGCCGCTTGTGAGAGGAAATTCGTCGGTAGAAAAAAGACATATTTATAGAAAGAAAACTCATGACCATGATAATGCACCATCTCACAAGGCTATCATTGTGTATGAATTTCTGACCAAAAACTCAACAAATACCATCGAACAACCACCGTATTCACCTGATATGGCTCCGGCCAACTTTTTCATTTTTTCAAAACTTATGTTGCCACTTCGAGGTACCCGTTTTGAATCGATAGAAGTAAAAGCAAATTCGCGGCGGGAACTGAAGTCGATTCAAGAAAAAGCGTTTGAGAAATGTTTTGATGATTGGATCATTAGTTGGCGTAAATGTTTTATTTCGGAAGGGGCCTACTTTGAAGGCGATAAAATAAATTTGGATGAAAAATAAATATTTTGTGTTTCATTGATCATTCCCGGTCCTTTTTACTGAATGTATAACAGGGAATAGCAAATATGCTACTGCACACACTAAACGAATTTGTAGGGGCCGAGACGTCTGAAATTCAATTTCACAGCGCCACTGCAACAAAAAATCTAATTTTCGACTCAATTACCCTATTAAATTCAATCATGTTTCATGATTTGTTTAGGTGAGTCGACCCGAATTAGATATCGCCTTGTACATGCTTCATCAGAGAGACGTTAGATGTGAAGAATTAACTGTAGAATTGACACAGCTTTTGGAGGAGAGGGACACTCTGCAACTGCGACTGTCTAATGCTCTGAGAGAAAAAGAAGAATATAGGAAAGTTGCTTCTGAAAGTGGTATTCTGCCAGACATTTCAACAGGTTCTGATGGAGGTTCTCCTTCCAAAGGTGCAAAAGCAAAAGGTAGAGTTTCAGAAATAGTTTTGAAATCTAGTGGAACAGAATTGGCCAAGGAAGCACAAGAGATTTCTTTACAAGAGCCTGAGAAACAACTTGAGCACAAGTAAGTGAAATCATTCAATTTTATCTGTTCACATAGAAATATTTAGGAATGCATATAATTAATTATTTTGGTATTTGTATTTCATTGTATTTCAAATGTAACCATTTTTCCTTTGTTCGCGGGTGCTATTCCGAAGCAATTCTGAATGAGAACTGAACCAGTTCTGAACTGTTGTAAAGCGCATGTCAAGCTCCATTCGTTCGGGATTTCTGTAGTTACCGCGAACGAAATGGTTCGAGATTGATGTTCAGATTTGGGGAATCACCAATTTTCACACTCCAACGATTTCTATTCTGTACAATGACAGTAACAACAATTTTTTTCTGCCTCTGTGTTATTGTTTGGAGGCATTACCAATTTATGTTGGAGAATTAAATTCTATATCAGATAACATCTATTTCAATTTTTTTAGGTGGCGAAACTTTTTATGAATCCCCTTCCTGTCATTTCTAATATTCTGAATTAACAAATCTCTTTGCTAACTCTGATTTGTTTCTCAATTTACTTGAAAATGGTTTATGTTCATCCACAGACTGAGGAATCATTTCCCAAAATACTCCTCAGTTTTGAGTACTTTGAAGAGATTTAATATCCCTTCCATGTTTTCATTGCCTGATGAAGAATTTTCAAACCTTATAACACGAATAGATAAATTATCACTTAAATTAAAGTACCTATATTTTCTCAAGTAGCACAAATACTACGTCAAATATCCAACTAAGCCTACTTTTTATGAGCGCGTGAAAGTCAATCATAAGAACGGAATATTTTTGACCTAACAAAATTATCAGCACTGCAAAACCGATTCTGAATTATTTATGCATTGAGTCAATTCGAGAACAGCGTGGCCTCACATTTCAGAACTGCACACGCGGACAAGTCAAAAATACATTTACAATTATTTTACTATTTGTATTGGATGCTTATTTCTTCATTTTCAGATTATCTGAATTGAAAAACATTGGATACAAAAGAGACAAGACCTTATTAGATGAACAGCAAAAACGAATACAGCAACTTTCTATAATGCAACAGCATATGGATGAAGCCTCAAAGTTACCACCAGAAGCAGCTGCACGTCTGGTTGATGCCAACTATACACTATGTAAGTGTATATTTACTTCCTCATCATAAATTTATTGTTAATTAGCAGCTGTTTGGAATCAATCTGTTTCAAAGGTGACTTGATATTGAGGGACTACATGTTTTTGTTTATTAGTTGTTTTTAAATGTATTTACTTAATGTTAAATATTTAAATTTAAAAACTAATATCATACAAATTTGAAAGCTGCTGAATTATTATGTGCTTTTGAAATTTTTATATAAAATAACATTCGATAGTATGAAGATCAATGAATACAAAAGTATAGACATACTATATGTACTTTCGTATTCATTGATCTTCATACTATTGTTCTTTAGTGAATTTTGATTTAATTAATGTCCCGTTTTTCAGCTCGTGATGTTCAAAGTCCGTCGAAAGTTCTTCTTAATTGGTTATGGGGAAGAAGCACGCCAAAAGTAAACGAATTGTAATGAAGTATAGTTTTAATAAATACATGAAGTGGTGCCTACACATTAGTAAATTAATTTTATGAATGAATGAGAGAGAACTTAGTTAAGGTATTAAAATTTTGTAAAATTTTTATTGTACTTGTTTGAAAATATGTATTATAAGAGCATTTATTATAATGTGAACTGTTTGAGTTGATGAATATAATTTCCAACTTGTTAGTTTACTTTTCTCAAGAACTTGAGTTGAATGTAAATATTCAATTTGTAAAAATATATCACATGAATAAATTCTTCTTAATTTTACGCAAAACTAGTTGATAATAATTTGATATATTCAAATACAAGTATTTTCTATTGAAAATCCGTATTTTCTCCAAAAATATTTACATAAAACAAGGTGAATTCGTTGAACATTACTTTCAGTGACCATGTAGCGAAGCACGATTTCGTTAATCTTCTACACGTAGTCCGACACTTTCGGTGTCTGATGACCACCATCGCATATCTTCTAAACGTTGCTTAGAAGTTGCTCAGTGGCCGCACGTAATGCACGCTACTTTGTACAGTAAGGGCCCATTCATCGGAGCGCATCATAAATACCTATACATGAAAGATGAACAGTCTAACCAAAAAGCATCCAATGTTAGTTTAATCCGATTTTGTAGTGTTACTTGTTCAATTCGTTTTTGGTTACTATAATAATTGTCTTACTGCAATTGGATATACGCTGTATATATTAGCTTTGTTCATGGATGCATTCCCGAATAATTTCCGTAGCGTGCGCCTGCGTAGTTTAAAAATTTCGCGAGTCGGTTCTAACAGTCCTACGATTTTAAATAAATCTGAAAGTCAGTTCTAATTCTCCCGTTTTCAAGGAATGTGATTGGCTATTTTGAATGTGTTCTGTATACATTTTAACGATATCTTAAAGATAATTCATTATCGTTTTGCACAACTAAGACGTCGAAGAAATTATAACTGTATAATAGCTACAAATGGATATCTAATAGAATATTCTTTCATTATTATTAATGTTTATTATATACTTATCATTTAAAATTAGAATTCAGTGAGTGTAAAAATAGTGTTTTAATTTCGGTAATTGAATCTGACGCATATAACATATGGACAGAATACAATTTTGTGTAGACAGAAATCGCAAGAATACTGAATTCGGTAATTCCCCAAACCATCATTTTTAAACCTCCAAATACAAAATATCATCCTATCAGTAAGAGCATTTTCCGAAATACTTAAAATAAATTTATATAGCAGAAGTTAGCGAATGAATATATTTTTTCTCATAATTTCTCAGCGAATGCATACGAATGATGTTAAAAATTAAAATCGAAAATAGCATCTAGGTTAAGACAACATTGGATTGAGCTGACCAAATCATAAAGCCTTCAGGTCAAAATCTGCATAGTACACTGTTAAATAGTCATTATCCATTATTGATGGGATGTAGCCCTATCGAATTTTTTTGTCTACCCCTGCTCTCAAATATGTGTTCAAGATTTCTTACAAGAACTCTGTCCATTTATGAACGAAGTATCACTATTATCCACAGAATACAACATAAGATTCTAAATCATAGACTTCATTGATTCAAAAAGTTCGGTTCTGTTCGGACAGTTGCTCAATCGGACATTCATTTGACAACCACTGTTGGTCAATCTTTAGTGGTATAAGGAGATAAGGTTATAAATAAATATTAATTACGGAATTTATATATGGTTATTAAACTTTCTAAAATTTAATAGAATTAAAGCACCTGTTGGATAGAAGTGTACAACTATCTTAAACATAACTAATACCTAAAATTTCATTTTATTTTCTGATTATTCAATGATGAAGTGCTTTAATAAATCAGGAAAGAGCACAGTGCAAACATTTTTGTTGACACTTACTACTGGTTTGTTTGGTTTAGATTATAATGAATATGCTTTCAACTGATTTTCTGAAATGTGAGAAGGTAGTGAATATGATAAGAAAAATCAAACAGGTGAGTTGGTGCAAATAATGAAGAAAATTCAACACTTATTGTTAAATTTTCAGATTCCTTTCCAAATTTCCAATATGAAGTGTTTCTTGTGCAACACCTGAAGATTCTTTACAAACTGTGGTGAAATGAGGTCTGATAAAAGGAGTTCTTCAGTTAGTTTCAGTAAGTCTGATACACAAACTATACATGAAGATCATCCTTCAGAAGTTGTGGATGAGGAGCACCAACAGTTGAGCCTTGATCCAACACTGCAAACATATTTGGCAGAAGTTTCTCAACGGTCAGGATGTTGGGGAAGATTTTTCCCCATTCCTTTTGAAAGAGCCTCCCAAAAATCCTGGTGGGATCCTACTTTTGATTCTGATATTCTTGAGAAACAGTATAAGAGAAGTTCATATAGATATTGGCGATTCAAATTTAGGTAAGTGCATGTAGTATGTAGTGTCTTTATACGAGAATAGTTCACTGATATTAGTAAAACCATAGCTTCACTATTAACTATTATTAGCTAATATCTCTTTGGTATAACATACAGTTCTATATTGAGGATTGTCATAAAAATTGAATCAATGTCTAAACCTTGGAAATAGAATATTTCAATACTATACAGTTTATTTGAAGTCCAGCACTTCACAAATTATTCTGCTTGATTCAAATATATACTTATATCTTTCGACACATGGAAAAGAAAAAGTGTTGATAATGATTCATTACAAAGATGGTTCAGAAACAATTTATTGTTACGATAGAAGTTTACTATGCAGTAATGATATAAATCTCTGTTCTTAGAATTTACAAATATTTTAACGTCAAAATAAGATGTTAATGAATGTTTGTTACTATCTAATAATTGGTATTATTCATTCATAACTCTAAATGAATGAAAAAATTCATCATTCACTAATTGCTTTTTTAATTTGTTTATTATCATTCATCAACTATAAAGGTGTTTGAATTCAATAGAAGGAAGAGAGGGTAATACTTAATAGATGATAAGTTTGTATTAATTGAAGATTATGATGAATAATTATTCAAAGTCTTGAAAATTAGAGTTTATTTCAATTAAATTGAGACAATGTCATCAATTTCATCAGAAAATATTCATTACTAAATATCGGGCAATTCTCATTGAAATTATTTATTTTTCATACCCATTCTTTATATAAGTAGGGACCCAGTCATTAAATTGGCTTATATTCTGAAACTTATTGAAAGCATTTTTGTTGACGACAAACATTTTCAATGATTTCTTGTTCAATTAAAAATTTCTGTCAGCTCCAGTCAGTCTGTTAGATGCAAGTTTCCCAAGCCTGATTCAATCCCCAGCTGAGCATTTGTAAATGACATGTTCTTCTGATTCTATGTCTTTGTCACATAGTCTGCAAAAAGGGTCCTCGATTAATACTAACTCATTTGGGTAATTGCTAAGGTGAAAGTGCCCCATTAATATGGTAATTAGAACTGTTAGGTCTAACCTTGAGAGTTTGAGCTAAACCTGGGCTCTCGCAATGTAAGGTCCACTGATGGCAAGCCAAGATTGTCAGAGACCTGTAAGTCTCAGCCAGTGCTCCTGTACCTTCCAACTCAACATATTTTCAATGCTTAGGCCCCAAAAAAGGATTACCATCCCTCATAATTAAAAGACAGGTTGTTTATTTTTATGAAAACCAAATTTTACAATATTAGGTCTTAAAAAGAATTTATATAAACATATAGCTAACAATCGTCATATCTTGTTGAATTCTTTATAGGTTTTTGAAAAAAAATAATGTAAAGTCATTTGATTTCTCCATAGTAATTATTGCTTAGAAAGTTATTTCATATTTTCGGAATATATAAAATATAATTAGCTGATAATTTTATAATCTGTATTATTGGCAGTATTAGATCATCTTTCACTTCATAATATTAAAAACAGTAATGAAATAACATTCAGTATTACTTGACTGAAGTCTGTACACTAAATTTTTCCGAAAAGAAAGCAATTGGCAGAACTCACTGGTACAGTTAGGTCATTGGTTGAAAAATTTCTAATTTATGTATATTATTATTCTATTTTTTTTCACAATTTGTGTTATTCTTTATTATTCATTTGTTATTTGCGGAAGCTATCATACAGGATGTTACCTAAAAACGTCGATCGCAATAACTCCTCTATTTTTAATCCAATTGGAAAAATTCAAATATATTAGTTGAATGGTTTGTAAAGGGCTATTAAATGGGCATATCACATCTTTTACGGAATAAGAGGAAAGTCCTGTAAAAAGAAACGGAATATTTTTCGAAATATAGCGATGTATAAAAGTTACTGTTTTTCTAGTTTTTATACGCCAAAATAATATTTAAAAGTTATAATTATTCATGAAATTGAGTTATTTTGCAAAATGCTGTGGAACACAAATATCTTAGTCGGAGCATAGTTAATAATATATTATTAAAAAGTAATTTTAATTGATAGGATACCTATTAAATTATAGATTCTTAGTATTGATTAAAATATCGAAAAATGGATTATAACGAAAAGGCACATGATACAATGTTATTTTGATGTAATAAAAACTCGAATCACGCCGCTCGTCTTTATTCTTGGTGTTTTCCTGACAGAATACTGCAAGTTTGGCAGTTTAAAATACCGGATGAATATTTAAGAAGGTAAGGAAAGACCAAACTCACCGAATGTAAATTCAATAGAGATAAAATATTGGAAGTGCTTTTACATGTTCAACAAAATCCATAAACGTCAATTAGAGAGATAGCACTTAATACTTAATTATTAGCAGGAAGAGTGCTTGAAATTTTAAGCAAACATAAGTTCGAACATTCATTGCATAGAAAGTTCAAGCTTTTGAAAACATTGATTCAAATTGCAATTTTGAAATTTTCATTTAAACGCAGTACAACAAAATCGAAAATTTGGAAGGAAAATTATATGGAGTCGAGAAATCCCAGGATATATAGTAGAAAATAATTTTCAAAGAATGTTTACGGTGAGCGTTTGGTATACTATTTACAATAATAAAATTTTAGACCCACATTTCAAAGATAGAATTTCAGATCAAATTAAGTACGATAATATATTAACTCTATCTTGGCGACATTCCAAAATATTTTCCTTGGAATTGGTGGAAATATACTTCAAACTAGATGGTTAGTTTAGGTTAGGTTAGTTAGTTAGTGGATAATGAGAATTTATATACTTATTGGCAAAATTCTATATTTGGACAAAAATGTATAGGAACAAACGGATCCGTGCACTGCCTTGCTCTTTCCCCAGATCTGACACTCCTTGATTTCTGGTTTTGGAGATTTCTACTGGATTTGCTTTATATTACACTACCAATTAACACTTTCAGTGCGGATGACGCACGGTGTGCGCAGAAAATCCTTGTCCCCTGGGCGAATGACGCACGGTGTGCGCAGGAAAATCCTTGTCCCCTGAGCCGATGACGCACGGTGTGCGCGCCCGGTCCTATTGAACTCCCAAGGTCCCTCTTTAACGTTTACAGATATATATGAAAATACGCATTTCACTATAATAATGAAGGTACCTGTTATGAGGGTTGCTTAACCACTTAGATCAAGTGACGGGAGACGCACAGCGTGCGTCATAAAAAATTTCAGGTATCACAGTCTGCCACCGGTGTAAGAATCAAAAATTTCAGGTATCAAAGTCTGCCGCCGGTGTAAGAACCGGGGTTGTTTACATTATCAGCATCGAACGTGTTAATGCATGAGATTTGAAGCAAAGGATTGTTAATACTTCTCTCAAAGTGCCTGCAGATCAGCGGTGTATTCATTAAAACGGAGATCGTTTTGAACCACATCAAAACAAAAAGTTTTGCGAGATTTCGCAATGTTTAGAAACATCGAAGAAAATTATTTTTCAAGGGACGATATTAAACCTTCCGTAGAATGTTAAATATCCTCCCTAACGGTGATTATGAGGAGTAGATCGGAAAACTAGCTCCTTTAAGGGAGGATATTTAACATTCTACGGAAGTTTGAATATCGTCCCTTGAAAAATAATTTTTTTGGATGCGTTTTGAACCATATTTATAAGCTATTATTTAAATCTTTTTTTTTGTTTTTACTTTTGCCATTGGAATTCAAGTAATTATTTATGTTTTCGTTTTCACAATGTTGTATGCTTTACTTTTATTTAACTTTCTTTATAATTTTGTGCACAGTTTGTTCAGGTAATAACGCCTTTAGTGCGATTTTTTAAACTGATGTATTTTTAGGTTTTCTTGTACAAGTAAAAACACCTCCAATTCTTTATTTTCATTGAATTTTCTGTTCCATAACTTTAAGTTTACAAGGACTGTTGAAATTGTACAGTCTTTCGAATTTCCTGACTTGTAATATTTTGTCCGGACAACGGTTAATAGAAAGACGCGCGGCATGATTGAAGTTTTAATGAATTCAAAATTGAACTATAATAATTATCATAAGTTTCTCAATTTGTCAGTATTTTCACTTTTTATTACGATCCTTTAAACATGAAGATCATCAAGAATTTATTATTATATATTATATTACATTTACATATTTTTAAATTTTCATCAAAGATGTACATACATATACTTATACATTTAGACTAGGGAATTCAATGTCGCATCAAAATATCAATCTCGGTATTCGCGAGATTCAGTAATTCTAATCTTGCGAAATCTCAGTATTGTGCGAAATCTCGCATTGTACAGAAATGATCATCGAAAATGTACGAAAATTTCTATTATTTATATTTCTATTGGCTCTAATTGCTCTTCAGGGGCAAATAAAGAAATAAAATCTCAAGCTATCCAGTAATTTATCCAAAAAGTAACATATTATTCTAAAACTTGAAAATAACTCCTCAAAAACTATAAAGTATCTAGGGTTTCATCTGCCAGCCGACTCCGAATGCTGCATGCCAGATAACCAGCTGAGGAAAACGCCCGTTCTGCCTCGACACTTGTTGATACTACAGATAAAAGACATTGGTGAGCGAACTGTAGATTTTGTCCTTTTGATCCTCCTGACTCGTACAAATTGATTTCTTTCTTTAAAATCATATCAAGTGCCCCACGTTTTTGCGAACGCTCTTTCAATGCTATTTCCAATTCCTCATCAAGGCTAAGAGAAGTGTTCGCCATTTCAGACTCTAAATTTTTTTTCATTGCAGCTAATGGAATTGAATCGTCATCAACACTTTCATTCATGGCTTCATCTGCAACTGAAGATGTAGAGGGTTATTGTCATCTTTGGTACTGTTCTTGTGTAATCTTCCGATTAACTTTATTATTTCTTTTTTGATTGAAGATTTCGGAGGCAGTTTGAAAGTTTGATCACTAGCAGATTGATTGAAATATACGTCGTATTGGACAGGGTCTGTCAAATAATACAATGTTGCGGTCATAAATATTCGGCGTGCATTAATTCGAGCCCTCATGGATTCAGCAAGTTTTTGCGTAACCGGTGTTCCGAGTTCCTCTAACTTTTTCACCATAAATTGCAGAGTAGTTTTGGCAGTTAGCAAATCTGAATTTCGACGACATAGTACTTCCACTGCCAGTTTTATTGGCTGAAATACGAATTCTAAATCTGATAAACCACGATATTCTTCGTCTGAGAAAGTATGATTTGTATTCGATCCAAGGCTTTGCTTACACATTGCTTCACCTTATAGAATGTGGAAATCATATCTGCAAGACTAGACCAGCGTGTTTTGCAGTTCAGCACAAGTTGCACATTTTTGCTGAATTCGTCCTTCATATATTTCTGAAGAATGTCATTCTTCGTTGGTGATTTTTAAAATTTGACTACTTGCCTTACTTTTTTGATAGGGTGATCAAATTCTGGCACTAAGTCAATTTCATCTACAGTGGGTAATCTGCAGTCAAATCCTTCATTATCCTGTATGTCATCAAATTCTTTATCGTCAGACTCCTCCATATCTGACTGAGCTACGACTGTGTCTTTGGTACTTTCTTTTTGCGTTTCGGTTCCACGTTATGATTTATAAGTCACATCTATAACTCCCAATTGAATGCCGTGAGCGTAGAATAGCTGGTGAAGAGGATTCATGAGTCGCTCAACCTTCACCATTACACTGGCCCCATCTGTAGTAACACCTACTATATCTTCATCTAATGACAAGCCATATTCTGATAATTTCTTCATCAAAATAGTTATGCAAATCTCTGCAGGCATGCTTCCTACTATGCGCACAAGACCCAAATTCCAGAATATATTTTTATTCTCGGAAAATGTATGAACATTCACATTCATGAAGCGCCTGTTTTTGCATGAAGTCCTTTCATCGAAAGTAAGGCTGAATCTATGGTCATTCTTTCTTAGATTCATAAGATTCTGCGAAACTTTCATTTTCAAACTCATGCCATAATCCATAACAATCTGTTTTATGGAGTTAAGCGATGTAGGTAATTTGTAGTCACTAGTGGCAAATAATTCTCTCAAGTCTTGCGACGTGAAAAAAGATCTAAAAGTCATGCCATCTTTAGAAATCATCCTTGAAATTCTTTCCTCCAAAGAAACTTTTTTAGAAACGAAAAATTATCAGATATTTTCTGCTTCTTCGTACCGGTTAGAGGAGGCAGCCATACTGACGCGGAAGCATTGATCAGCATTGAAGAATTTGATGGAACCAGAGTCATGTTTTCTGTCACTTTTTTATGAGAATTACCAATTTTGTGCTTGGACAGTAAATGTAATGTAAGCCTTTGGGAGATCTTGCCGTTGTTTTCAAAATAGACTTACACAATTTTCACTGGGCAGTTTGTCCATCCTCTGCCTTCAAAAAGTATTTCCATACCTCTGATCCACTGTGAAACTCTTTATAAACTACCTTTCTTGTCATTTTAACACAAAACGAATAGACCGAGAGAACTTAAACACACAAGGAACTACTTTCAACTGTTATTAAAATAGTTTATAAATCTGCAGATTGCCATGCACTCTGACTCGTCCAGCCTCGCAAAACAATGACAAATTTACGACAACCGGAAAACGTCCCGCCTTACTCATCCCTATCGCTCTGTGGCCCTAGCGCCACGTGTTGCCGCCGAGAATATGTACATTGTTTACATAAGTCAACAACAACATGTGAAAGCACTGAAAGCTAACCAAAATTGACATAATACCAATCTTGCAAATCTTGCGAAATCGCGCATGATTTTGGGTGCGAGATTGATCTTGCAGAAAGGCGCGAGATCGCGGTATTGCAAGATCTTGGTATATCGAGATTGCATTCCGTAATTTAGACATCATTAGTTTGTATACATACAAATATTGTTATTTGGAAAATTTTGTTATTTTGGTTTGAATTTTGTCTGGTGCAAATTTGCAATGATTGCTCTTTCCTGAATTCGTTATCATGTCACTGACATTAACATTTTCTTGTGCTGTCCATTGTGAAAAATATTATATATAATCAAAGCTTCACAGTCGCTATCTTCAGATATATCACTACACTCATCTGCTCCCAGGTCAATCCCATTATTCAAAATGCCTTCATTCCATTTTTCAACATCTTGCATTGTGTACTCAGAAGGTGCAAGAGCATGTAATCATCATCATCATCATCAAGCAGCTCGTTCTGTCCACTGCTGGACATAAGCCTCCCGTAAACTATGCCACATCCTTCTGTTCTGTGCCGTCTGTATCCAATTCGTCTGGATGCGTTTTATATCGTCAGACCACCTTGTTGGGGGACGTCCTATACTTATTCTTGCTTCGTGTCTTGGTCGCCATTCTAGAATTTTCTTGGTCCATCTTCCGTCGGTGGTTCTTGCCAGATGTCCGGCCCATTTCCACTTAAGTGTGGCGATCCTACTAATAGCATCCTCAACCCCACTTCTTTGCCTGATTATGTCATTTGATATTCGGTCTCTAAGGTATAATCCGAGCATGCATCTCTCCATGGCACGCTGGGCCACTCGAAC
Organism: Cryptolaemus montrouzieri; assembly: GCA_013387265.2. Taxonomy (NCBI): domain Eukaryota; kingdom Metazoa; phylum Arthropoda; class Insecta; order Coleoptera; family Coccinellidae; genus Cryptolaemus; species Cryptolaemus montrouzieri. The sequence continues at coordinate 50,736,800 of JABFTP020000001.1, read as the reverse complement.
TTTATTGGCCGATTTCTTGGTTTGAGTTAAAGTTTCCGCGCCGTAAGTCATGACAGGCAACACACACTGGTTGTAAACTTTTCGTTTCAAACAAATTGGGATATCTGATTTTAAGATATGGTACAGTTTACCAAACGCTGCCCAAGTAAGGCCAATTCTTCTAAAGATTTCACAGGTTTGGTTGTCTCGACTTATTTTGATTTCATGTCCAAGATATTTGTAGGCTTGGACTTTTCAATTTCAGCATCACCTATCTGAATATTTCCACTTGTAACGAGTTTGGTCATATATTGTGTTTTAGACGCGTTCAGCTTCAGTCCAACCCTTTCAGAAGCTTGTTTGAGCCTTTCAAGCATTTCTTTTGCATCTCCTATGTTGTCGGATATGAGGACGATGTAGTTGGCAAACCTTAGGTGGTTCAAGTATTCCCCATTAATATTTATACCCATATTTTCCCAGTCTATCCTTTTGCACATATACTCGAGTAGGGTTATAAAGAGTTTTGGCGAAATCGGATCTCCCTGTCGCACGCCCCTCTGTATTTCGAATGTTTCTGTTTTTGCGTGAAGTTTCACACAAGCTGTGGCATGATCATATATGTACTTTATCTGTGCCATGTATCGATGGTCTATGCGACACTCAGCTAGAGCCTCTAACATTTTACGTTGGTTTATGGTATCGAATGCCTTTTCATAATCTACAAAGATGAGAACCAGGGGTTTATTGTATTCGAGGCATTTTTCTATTAAGGTTTTAATAGTTTGTAGATGATCATTCGTACCAAATCCGCTCCGGAAACCAGCCTGCTCGCAGGGCTGGTAGAAGTCAAGCTTGACTGTCAACCTTTTTGTAATAATTTTCATATAGAGTTTGTATATGTGCGATAAAAGGCTGATGGGTCTATAGTTGTTAAGGTCAGTGATGTTTCCCTTTTTGTGCATTTTCACCACCACGGCGTTGTTCCATTGGGTTGGAGTTACACCCTCCGTTAGGCATGCATTGAACAACTTCTGGATCTCTCGCAGCAGAGTCCCTCCTCCTGCTTTCAGAGATTCTACCACAACCTCATCATCACCAGGTGCTTTATTATTTTTCATCTCTGCTAATGCCGTTGATATCTCATCTATTGTTATATCTGGTATATCTTCTGACCCAACGTTTAGTATTTTAGGTTAAGGGTTTTCTTCTGTTTCTCTTAGTCGATAGAGCTCTTGGTAGAAACCTTTGGTAATTTCAAGGATTTCATCTTTATTCGTTGTTACGTTCCCTTCCTTGTCCGCCAACTGCCAAATATTTTTCTTTCCTGGACCCAATCTTCGTCTTAGTACTTTCAAACTCCTGTTCTCCTCAATCACTCTCGTAATCATCTCTGTATTGTAGTTTCGTGTGTCTCTTCTGATAGCTTTCGAAATATCTTTGTTCAGTTGTTTTAATTCGCCTGTATTTGTTGTTTGTTTATTTTTAAGTTGTCTTCTCCTTTCCATAAGTGTCTTTGTTGTCTGACTTAATTTTCCCTTGTCTCTCGATGTTTTGGAACTACAACCTTTTTCGGCTCTTTTAATGATCTCAGTTAGTTGTTGGTTTTGTTCGTCAACAGTTTTATATGTTTCGTTTTCTAGGTTTTCCAGGTTTGTTTCTATCAGCTTTTGGAATTTGTTGATATCGTTAGAGCATTGAATAAGTCAGTAATAATAAGGGAATCGTTAATCACGGTTTCTGGTACATTTTGCTTCAAATTTCGCGAAGCCCAGCTAAAGGTAAATCTTCATCTACTTCTTTGTTTTTTCGTAAAAACACTTTACTATAGTTGCCCTTTCCATTCGTTCCCAAGTTGTGTGTAAATGTAGAGAAGTATGTTTCAATGTTATTGTCTCAAGAGCATCTGCTAGTCTATTACCTTTGAATATAACTGAGCCAAGCAAGATTTTTCCGTAATGAAGTAAAGTATGTCTCAACGCATTCTGATCTATAGTTTGAATAAGGGGTGTGACATAAAGTGGCATAAACTTATAACTATTCCAAATAGTTAATTGATTCCAGCGTTACTACGTGATAGTTAATCATGATGATAATAAGAAATTAAACGATGTATCATACTATCACAAGAGATTTATTGAAAATCAGGATTGCAATTTTGGTCTCTCGACCATCTTCAGCTGTCAACAAGTATTGAACTAAAGTTGAAAATACATACATATATAAACAAGTAGAAACAAAATTGAAAAAGGTGCAAACAAGAGTTAATGAACTAATTATGCTGAAAGCAAGTATTATTTAAAGATTTCGAATAGGGACGAATAAGCCGGGCCATACTGGTCGTTCAGAAGATTATCTTATGGGGGGTTGTTGCAGTTTGAAAATTTCGATGGATTCCAAGAAATGTAACTTTCGTCCCTTAGGTATTTGAATAATTTGAAGTTGATCTATGGGTGGAAAATGATGGTCATTTTCGATACAATGTGTAGCGAAAGTAGATCTAGTTTTGAATGAACGACCAGTTTGACCTATATAGAGCCTTTACATACAGGACAACTTGTAAACTCCAGTATTGTCAATTTTATTAGTTTCATCTTTACTATTAAAAAATTCCTGGGAGAGTTTCATGTCTTTATTGAAACCCACTTTTTTATTCTGTTTTGAAATGACATTTGCGAAATTTTCGCTGATAGGGCCAAAATATGTTAACGAAATACATTTATCTAAATTATTTTATTCTATACCTGGGCAAATATTATGATATGCTATTTGTGTTTGTTTTTCTTCTGATCATTCCATTTATTTTATTTGAGGGATAACCATTGTTCTTAGCTATTTATTTATTAGTTGACACTTCCCTGGACATATTTTCTTCGGATAATGGCAAGAAGAAAGCCCAATGAATCATCGAATTAAACGCAGCATATTTATGAGATTTTGGGTGGGTTTTCGTATATATCAAAACTTAGTGTGTTAGTTATATGGGTGATTGTTAAAATTAAGAAATTTTCAACTTGCATCAATTGTATTCATCCCAAAAATAAATTCAAAATAGAAAGAGAAGTCGATAATCGGATTCACTTTTCAGACCTAACAATCACTCTACGTTTTGATATATAAAGAAAACGCACCTTTACTGATTTTTGCATACCTTATGACACAACCAAAATCTCATAAATGCTCTGCTTTTAATTCAATGATTCTTAGCGTTTTCTTTCTGCGGTTATCCGAAGAATATACGTCCAGGGAAGTGTTAACTATTAAATAAATAGCTGAAAAAAATGGTAATCCCTCAAATATAATAAACGGAAAGATCAGAAAAAACAAACTCGAATAGCAGATCATAATATTTACCCACGCAGACTCAACTTATACAGATAAATATATTTCATTAACATATTTTGGCACTATCAGCGAAAAGATTGCAAATGTCATTTCAAAACAGAATAAATAGGGTTGCTTTCAAGACCCACATAAAAACTCTCCCAGGAATTTCTTAATAGTAAAGATAAAACTGATAAATTAGACAGTACTGGAGTTCACAAGTTGTCCTGTATGGATTGTGAAGGCGTCTATATAGGCCAAACTGGTCGTTCATTCAAAACTAGATACAATGAGCATCAATTAGATTAGAATAACCAAAGAACCGGCAAATCTACTTTCGCTTCACATAGTATCGAAAATGGCTAGTATTTTTCACCCATAGATCAATTTCAAATTATTCACAGAGCACCTAAGGGACGAAAGTTAGATTTTCGAACTGTAACAAACCCCATAAAGGTAATCTTCTGAAAGACCAGTATGGACCGGCTTATTCGTATCTATTTAAAATGTTCAAATAATACCTCTTTTTAGCATAATTAATATATTACCTCTTGTTTGTAGCCTTATTAATTTTGTATCTACCTGTTTATATATGTATGTATTTTCAACTTTAGTTCGATACTTGTTGTCGGCTGAGGATGGTCGAGAGACCGAAATTGCAATTTTGATTTTCAATAAATCTCTCGTGATAGTATAATACCTAGTTTAATTTCTCATTATCAAAAATATCACACTTAGGTGTTTTTAACTAAAGGTGATGGATGGGATGGAGCATTATCAAACAGAAGAATGGCTTTGATAGGATGATTTTCATTTTGGAAGAAAGTTTTAATCCTAAATATTTTTATTCTCTAAATTATAGTCGTGAAAATTAACCCAGGGACAAACTGCTGCATGCATTTTTAGTGTTTTTGTAGACGAGAGTATTTTTTAAAGTTTCAAAACATCTAGGTGACTGCTTTCCTGATTATCAACGGTGTTAACTTATGTTCACCTGATGCATTAACACATCCTAGGATAGTTATTCGTTGTTTTATTAGGTAGAAGTTTCCAGTATAAACCAGGCTCATCTGCGTTGTATATATATATATATATATATATATATATATATATATATATATATATATATATATATATATATATATATATATATATATATATATATATATATATATATATATATATATATATATATATATATATATATATATATATATATATATATATATATATATATATATAGAATATATATTATGTTGAATTGATCGAATAACATTCGAAAGATCTTCTATGAATGGATAAACTAATTCAGGTTGCGAGGGAGTTTCAAAAATCGTATCCCAGATCGACTTTTTAAACGTCGCAACTATCCATCGCTTGCATTGAGTTTTTCGTTAGGTTAGATTTCAACATATAGTGGATGTGGCGACCCCGAACTTTTTTGATAAAGTAGTGACACTGACACACTTTCGGAGCTCTTCTATGATTAAAGATTTCTCATAAAGACTCAAAATCTCTTTTGTTGTTTTAGCCATTATTTTATCAACGAAATCAACTAAGCTTATCTGTTCATGAACTCCAACAAACACAAAATGATTACATGTGTTTGATAGCTTGATAGGTCTCCTTTCATCCCCGTAATACTACTAGTCTGAACAAGTTAATTCTTGTTTACATAAAGGTGCCGATTGTTCACACTTAAAAGCGCTAATACAAAAGATTCTATCTTCACATTATTGAACCTTTCTCAGTTACGCTAGTTTACATTAACGCAAGTGTTCTGTATCATTTTGGTGTATAAAAACTAAAACACAAACTTTTTATATTTTGCTATATTCAAAAATATTTTCGCTGTACAAAGAATATCAAAATAATTATGTTAAAATTTTAAATAATTTTTTACTTGGCTTTCCCTTTCTCTGTAATAAAAATGAGGGTATCTATGTAATAGCTCTTCAATAATTATTCACCCATATTGTTTAAACTTTTCCATTCGGATGAAAAATGAAGGAATTATTGCATTTCACGTTTTGTAGGAAATATATCGAATGTATATCGAAATGAATAAAAAATTCCGGTGATACTTCCTAGTCGAAAAATTCGGTTTAAATGATGATGAGGATTTGCTGGGAATAAAAATTATAATAACAATAAATTTTATTCACTGAACTAGGGGTATGGGGTATGGGAATGTGGTCTTTATTTTTCCTTCTAGATTCGTCAGCTAAGGATGCCTCATTAACGTAATATAAACAGAAACCAACCCTTAACTACTAACCAATAAATAAACAATTTTTTCCCAAAATTGCAATTTATTCATTTATATAGTTTAATTCTACAATAATATCAACGCTTCTCTAACATTTCTTTGTCTTTCCTGTAGGACGATTTATATTTGGTTCCAAAAAAGGCATACTTTTGACAATAACCTCTCCGTCCGAGCCGCTTTTCTCGAAATATTGTTTTCAAATCAGCAAAGAGCCAGTCAGTAATCGGTGTGTGTCAAATCTGGAGAATAGGGTAGTTGCGGCAAGAATCCTAAGCGTAAATGGTCGATTTTGCCATGCTTTTTACCGACTTGAGGATTGCAGTATTGTCTCGCTAAAACAATGTTTCTTTCTCGTCACTCAATCTGTTGAGCTAGGTTATATAATAGTCACGGTTGATCGTCTGGCCTTTCATTAAACAGTCGATGCTCAATATTTCATTCGTATCTCGAAATACAGACTTTCACTTGTTAACTCAGAAATACTTGGTACCACCATAGGTGTCCCTCAAGGATCGATTTTAGGACCTGTTTTATTTATTTTGTACATTAATGACATCTGTTTCTTTTTGCTGATGACACCACTGCAGTGGTGTCTGCTAAGGAGAGTGTTTTATTGGAAAGCAGAGTACAGCGGAGCTGTGATGAGCTCCATCAACGGTTTTCTAGAAACTTATTACATATCAATCCAACTAAAACAAGCTATGTGGTATTTCGTAATTATAACAAAATTGTTAACATAAATGTGAAACTTGATATACCTGTAAAAGAAATTGATAGTACCAAATTCCTTGGTGTGAAGATAAAAGATAGATAAAAATCTCAACTGGAAAGATCATCGTATGGAGTTGTCCTCGTGATTTAACTGTTTTTGTTATTTAGTGAGAAATCTCAAAAATATATTAGGGATTGAACAACTTCTGTCTGTATACCACCCTCATGTATCATCAAGATTGAGATATGGCGCGGTTTTGTGGGGTTCTTCGTCGGCAGCTAGTGATATTTTTTTATGTCAAAAAAGAATTATCAGGTTTATATCAGGTGTCAGTCAAAGGGCATCGTGTAGGCGGTTATTTATTAAATTTAGGGTCCTGACTCTACCATCTATTGTTATCTTGGAGCTGGCTACAGTCCTTCATGAAAATAAACTACATTTTTTGAAAAATAAAGATTACCACCAATATGAAACACGCAACAATAGTAATCTGGTGATTCCTAAATGTAAATTTAGGATAGGTAGAAGATCACCTATGTTTCTTGGCATAAAGGTTTTCAATAAATTGAGTGAGGATATTATAAGCTCTCCACGCTTGAATGTTTTCAAGAAGAAACTGAAGGTTTTCTAATTGAAATGTGTAACTATAGTATAGATGAATTATTAATTTAATAGTTTGATTTGTTCTATAGTCTTGGTGTGTTATATGAAACTATACAGTATCCTATATACCTCTATACTCATTTATTTTAGTATATTCAGTGTGTTTGACCTTTTCCATAGTGTCCCCTTTCTTTGTACACTACGGAAATGAAGTTGTTATTATTATTATTATTATTATATATGTTCTCCACTTAGTAGATGTTCTTTTCGAATCTGGCGTATCGTGGTGGATCCCTATTTCATCGATGGTCACATATCAACTCAAGAATTCCTTTTTATCACGCTTCAAAAGCTCCAAACAATTCTCAGATTCGAAAATTCGTTGTTGTTTTTGTTCCACTGCAAGCAATAGCAGCACCCACTTCGAAAAAAAAAATGTATACCTAAATTTTCGTGTAAAATGTTGAATAGGGCGCCATTTGATATTTCAAAGGTGTCGGCTAACTCCTGCAATTTCACTTCGCGATCACCCATAACAATTTCTTCTTTGGGCCTTCCAGAGCGTTTTGCGTCTTTGGTGACCCTGCGACCACGTTTGAAATCAGCATAACATCGACGAATGGTAGGCTTCGATGAATTTCTTTTTCAAGTCAATCATGAGTTTGTACAGAATTTCTACCCATCAAATAGCGGTGTTTTATTAAGAACGAAAACGTTCTGATTCATTGTTCAAAAAATTCACCAAAGTAGCGTCTCTTCAACGTCAATATTTCGAAAACTACTGAACCAATTGTCTTGTAATTTTGACACGGATTTTAAAGGTTGGTGTCAACTGAAATAATAGGGTATTCGATATTTGTGCCGCTACCCATTATTTAATCACGGTACTTTTTGATCCATGTGTTAGAAAACAATATAAATTATTAATACGAAAATATGTACTATTCAATTTTTCTTCGGCTCAACAATTATAATTTTACTACCTAAAATAAGCATGATAAAATGCAGAATACGGAGAATATATTTTGAAGATGTCTCGAGTGAATCGCAGGGAAAATATAGCGTATTCGTTCAATGACGACAAAATCTAACGTGCTATCCTCTCGTCCTTGCCTCTCGACGTGACAACTTGAAATAGTTCGAAATAATAAAGGCGTGCCGGATAGCCTCCTGCTTCAGTCATTACATCCTCGACTGAAACTCATCACCAGTGGCAATTGTTTACCAATCTACTAAATAGAGTCCTTTATTAAAAGCTGGATTATATATTGAAGGTTGATGTTAACATTTCTCCGACCGTATTCGCTAAAATGTTTAAAGGAATGTTCACATGATGAAATTTTCTAATAAGGGTATGTGTATCTCGGAAATGGGGTGGTTCAATATTTTTGAATAATAAGACATTTGGAACCTTTTTTAAATATTTTCATTCAACTAAAATTTCACGCACAGTTGTTTCTTTCATTTCCGAAGCAGTGAATATGGGACTTAACCTAATTATTAGGTGCGCAACTAAGTTCTCGCTGTTTGTCAATAGATGGCTCCAGCAGTAAGTGCTGGTCGATTTTTACATATCAAGAACGTCTTGAACAAAGCTTAGACATATGGTAAACAAAACACTGTGACACATTAGTGTTTTGTTTTTGCGTCATATACTTTCAGTTGTGAGAAAGTGTCTGATTTTGTGCCAAATAATCGTCATTTGTGGAAAGTGTTGACTTTCTTCTTTCATTCGAAGAAAACGGCGGCTGAAGCTCATACAGAGCTCCAAAAAGTTTACGGAGATGCAGCTCTAAGTGAAACAACGAGCCGGGATTGGTTCCGTCGCTTCAAAATCGGTGATTTCGATGTGGACGACCGTCCCCTTGAAGGAAGGCCAAAAATCTTCGAAGACGCTGAATTGGAGGCATTGCTCGATGAGGATCCGTACCAATCGCAAGAACAGTTTGCTTCAGCGTTAGGAGTTACCCACCTTATGATTTGAAGCCAAGAGACGTTGAGCGTTATTTTTTCGCCGGTGAACAACTGCTCCAGCAGCAAAAAGGAAAGGGTTTTCTTCATCGTATCGTAACGGATGATAAAAATGGATTAATTACAGCAATCGAAAAAAAAAAATCTTGGGGACTACCCGGTCATGCTTCTACGTCATCGCCTCGGCCGAATATTTACGCTGCGAAAGTTATGTTGTGTATTTGGTGGGACCAAGTCGGTGTTATTCATTATTAGCTGTTGAAACCGAACGAAAACATCACTGGGGAACGGTATCGAACTCAATTGATGCGATTGAGTAAAGCACTGCGCAAAACGGCCACAATACGAGCAGAGACGAAAAAGTAATTCTACAGCATGACAACGCTCGGCCTCACGTTTGCCAAACCCGTTTAAACCTACTTGGAAACCTAACCTACCCCACCGGTCATATTCCCCAGATATTGCATCATCCGATTATTACTTGTTCCGTTCGATGGCACTTGGTCTGGCTGATCAGCAGTTCCGCTCATATGAAGAGCTCGAAAAATGGCTTCATTCGTGGATAGCCTCAAAAGACGAAAACTTCTACCGTCACGGTATTCGAGCTCTGCCAGAAAGATGGGGAAAAGTTGTAGCTAGCGATGTGAAATATTTTGAATGATTAATTTGTAAACATTTTTCACAATAAACTTGTATTTTCATAAAAAAACACATCGAGAACTTTGTTGCGGACCTAATACATCTGACTTTCCCAGCTTCCTTATACGGTATAAGCTCATTATTCGCGGAGATATGATCCATAAATATGCCGCGAAAACAGAAACCGTGACTATGGAATGGTAATTTGTATGGGGTTATAGGACATACGTTCCTAGGTGACGAAATAAAAAATATGTATATAAAAAAATAATTTGAATTTTTCGACCATATTGATCAATTATTATCCTCAGGCTTAAGTAATGGTTTAAAAAATTCTATAATTTTTCTTGCTTGGGACTTTTCAAAAGCTCTTTCAATTCAGACTGATGCTCAGCAGTGGCATTAGCAATTTGCCTGTTAACAATAAGACTTCGTTCCATAGACGGATCAATTTTCATAAAAAAATCACAAGGCTCATACACCATTCTCAAACCTTCACTAAGATTTTTCGAAATGAATGTCACGGTTCCAGTGCTTGTTGAAGCCTCGTCTTCAATAGTCATCAAGTCGGTTTCAGTCAAACCTTACTCTTGCGATTCAAATAACTCCTGAATGTCACTTGATTTTATCAGTTCGAACCCATCTCGTCCTATTTTATTCGCAATTTTGGCAATGTTAGCAGTTAAAGTTTGCATTTGCACATATTCTTCGTCATTTGGCACAGCCAGAACAGGCCACAGTTTTTTCCAGCGGGATTTCAATATGTATAGGTTCAGTTCTTCCACTGATTCTTTCATGTTTAAGATACATTTTGGTATGTCAAATTTCTTCCAGCATTCCATAACATTTATATCAGGATCACATTCCATGTTATCCAATATGATTTTGATGGTTCGTCTAATTTAATAGAGCTAAAGGCCTGGATTATTCCTTGGTCCATAGGTTGTAACGAAGACGTCGTATTGGGAAGTAAAATGCCACTTATCATTCGATGTATAGTTTTAAGCTCGCGAGGATGACCTATTGCATTGTCCAAAACTAGAACAGTTTTGAAGCCTAAATTCTCTTCTTTGTAATTAGTATCAACTTCTGACACAAAACAATTCTGAAACCAGTCACGAAAAATTGCTCTTGTAACCCACTATTTCTTATTAGAACGCCAAAACACTGGCAGGTGGTAATTGTTTTGATTTTTTGAAGCACGAGGATTCAACGATCTGTAAAGCATCAATGGTTTAGTCACACAATCTCCTGTGCATTAGGATATAGCAGTAGTGTATCTCTATCCTTCGCTATCTTAAATCCTGGGGCAGACTTTTCACTTTATAAAATGAATGTTTTGTTTGACATTCTCTCCCAAAACAGTGCAGTTTCGTCTGCATTTAATACTTGCTCAGGTTCGTATCCCCCATCATGTACTTCTTCTTCAGCCCTTCTCTGTCCACTCCTGAACATAGGCCTCCCCTTCTAGCTTCCATCTCTCTCTGTCCTGTGCTATATTATACCATCCTCTTCCTACTTTTTCCTTTATGTCATCCAGCCACCTTCTCTGGGGGCGCCCCACTCCCCTTTTGTATAAGCGTGGTCTCCATTGAGTTATTCGCTTAGTCCATTTTACATCATGTTGTCTTGCTACATGTCCAACCCATCTCCACTTCAATGCAGCTATTCTCGTGATTACGTCCTCTACGCCTGTTCTCCTTCTTATTTCTTCATTACGTATGTGATCCCGCAGGCTCACTCCAAGCATAGTTCTTTCAATTGCGCGTTGTGTGGTTCTAAGTTTGTTAGCAGATCTTATAGTGAAAGTCATGGTTTCCATGCCATACGTTAACACTGGGCGAACGCACATATTAAAACTTTTCTTTTGAGGTTAATGGGGATTTGTTTGTTTTCAAGACAAATCCTAGTTTTCAACAGCAGCCCAAGTCATTCTTATTCTTCTTGACAATTCTGCAGTTTGATTGTCTTTACCTATCTTTATAGTGTGTCCAAGGTATAGATATTCATTCACTTTCTCTATAACATTGCCGTCGACTTCCAATATTGCGTCCTCCGTTGTCATTATTTTAGTTTTTGTCAGATTCATTTCCAATCCTACTTCTTCCGATGTTCTTTTGAGTTCTAGCATCATTTCGTGGAGTTGTTCTAGGTTATCGCTTATTAGAACTATATCATCTGCAAACCGGAGATGGTTCAGAATTTTCCATCCACATTTATACCTTTTCTATCCCATTCCAACTTCTTAAACACGTCCTCCATTGCAAGTGCGAACAATTTTGGCGATATCACATCGCCTTGTCTCACGCCCCTATTTATCGGGATTCTTTTGGTTTGCATGTCATCGTCTAGTCTCACCTGAATAATCGCTCGTTCATATATATTCTGTAGGATGTTTCTATATCTCGAATCTATTCTAGCATTATCGAGGGCTTGAAACACTGCCCACAGTTCTATAGATTCGAAGGCTTTGTTATAGTCTACAAAGGCTAGGTGTATTGGCACTTTGTATTCGTGACATTTTTCAATAAGTGTACGAAGAGTTTGTAGGTGTTCTGTTGTGCTATATCCTCTGCGAAACCCTGCTTGTTCTGCCGGTTGATAGCTGTCAAATTTGTTTGTCAATCTGTTTGTGATAATTTCTGATAACAATTTATGAGGGTGTGGTAAAAGGCTAATAGGTCGGTAATTATCTATCTTAAATTTGTCACCTTTTTGTACAACAACACAACGTGTGCATTGTTCCATCCTTCCGAACACTACCTTCTGTTAGGCATTTATTCAGTAATATTTTATTGCTTCCAAAGTGACCTGTCCTCCCAATTTTAGCATTTCGCTTGTAATGTTATCTTCGCCTGGTGCCCGGCCGTTTTCATCTGGTTGAGGGCTAGTTGTATTTCATCAATGTTAATCTCAGACATGTCCTCGGAACCGACATTTGTTATGTTACTAAGATTCGTTGTTTCAGGTTTGGGTTTCTTAGACAAATACAGGTCAGTATAGAAGCCTTCAACAATCTGTATTATCTCCGTTTTTCATATTTTATTTCACCTTGGTTGTTTTTCAATTGATGTATTCTGGGTCTACCGGTGTTAGTAATTCTCTTTAAGACTTTCATGTTACTGTTGTTTTCTATGACTTGTTGTATATAGTCTGTGTTGTAATTTCGTATATCTTCTCTAGTCTTTCGTCTTATAGCCCTGTTCAGTTCCCTGTATTCTGGATCAAATCTATCCATTACTTTCCTTTCTTCCATTAACCTTAGCGTGCCTTGGCTTAATTTTTTAGGTTTTGTTCTTGCCCTGTAGCATATGGTCTTTGTTGCCACTTGTATGTCTTCCGTTATCTTTCTTTCAAGACTGTTAATGTCTAGTCGAGTTAAGTTTTCTTCAGGTGTTAGTTTTTGCTTAGTTCTGATTGATATTGAACAATATTTTGCTTTAGGTCTTCATTTGTTGGCAAGCGTTTTGGACGTATCAGCTTGTTTCTTTCTTTTTGGCCACGATTTCTATTTTTGCTCTTAATAACCTATGGTCACTGTCGACTTTAAATTTATTGATAACTGCTACGTCTTTTTACAATATGTTTTTATTCGTTAGTATATAATCGATCTCATTCCTAGTATTCCCGTCCGGGCTCTGCCATGTCCATCGCCGCTGTCTTTGTTTCTGGAAGAAAGTGTTCATACAGTATAGGTTTTGACTTTGATTGTAGTCTAATAATCTTTCTCCTCGTTCGTTGATCGTGCCCAATCCATGTTTTCCTCTATTCGGTAGGTTATCTATTTTAGCATCGCCTACTTTTGCATTAAAGTCACCTATTATTAGAGTGAAGCTATTATTAGAGTGAAGATCATGTACTAGTTTTGCAAATTTTTCTGAATATCTTTCTGCTGTAGCACTGTCTGCAGATGCAGCTTCCCCAATGATCTTAATGCTATGCAATGATTGTCACACCTAAGTTTATTGAACCAACTTTACGATGCTTGAAATCCTCCACTACTACAACTACACCAGGTTCTTTAAAATGTGCGTGAAGACGCTTTGTCTTCTCACGAATAATTGAACCACTCAGGGGTACTCGTTTTTGGTTGCTGTCTTCGATCCATACTGAGAACGCCAATTTTCGCTGACAGTGAAGTTAAAGCTACAGACGATCTTATTTTATCTTTGGATTTTTTTATCGATCGTACAGTTGAACATTGAATGAGCGTGATATGGAGGCAAACTACTCTCCTAGGCGTAAACAATCAGGCATTTCTATGTTTGCTTCAACCGGTAACACTGATTTTTTCCGTATCGAAATTCGTTTTTGATTTTTTTAGGTGACATAAATTAGGAAGACAACGGTGGAGACGTATTACTCGATCATAATTTTTGTAATGAATGGAAATATGAAACAATAAAAAATTCAAGACGGCTTTCACGAAAGGACGGACTTCTAATAAGTGGAATTTAACAATATACCTTGTGCATTGAGTAATAAGGTTGATTAACTATAAAATGTTGTTTGTTTAAATTGTAAAAATCATCGACTGCAGCGAAGGCGGCTTATGTCAAAGGAAAAACAGAACCAATGCAGCGGCGATATCATTTAAAAACATACTCTAGGCGTAGTAGAAATAAGGTCTATTTTACTTCTTATTAGTCCATTTAACGACGCGTTTACAAAGGATACCGAATCCCATTTATTAATAGCGATTAGATCCGCGAATAAAGAAATCTTTAGCAGCGAATATAGGAAGTGTGTCGCATTTTTTATCCGCGAATGTAGGAAGCGCGAATAAGAAGCTTTTACTGCAATTGAATCAAATGAAGTTCAAATACATACATGAAATAATTTACTTCTCCAAAATATACTGTTTTAATCAAAAATATTTTTAATTTATTGCTCCTGCGATTACTCAAAAGAAGCAAGAGAACTCTTATTGGATCACTTGGTTGTTAATTCGTTTGTCTTTTCGCATCGACGCGTCTAGGTAGACGCGTCGATGCCAAAAGACCTATACAGATAATGACCGAGGATTGACGTGACGCATCTGTCTTTCGGCGCATTGCCACGGTTACCATTAGCAAGGGATTGAGATGCGCTTAATCAGTGCACCATGGACAAGCCATGGTTACCAGTATTAATTTTGGGTCACAAGCCCTCCATCCTCACTGGTGCGAGCGAGGCACTATCCAACCTCTATCTCCCTCTAGCCCGGCTTTCAACCACTACCACCAAGAGTCCAACCTCAAATTGAGGCAGAACAGGAATTCACTTGTGGGCTATAACAACACTCACTCCATGGAAAAAAAACTGATACTGAATACGATCGGTATTCTCTTGAAGCTGTGAAAAAATCAAACATCTATGCCAACACAATGTCTATTGCGGCTTATTTCGACACTCGCATGGGAAGCAAAACCTATTGGCTACTTCCCGTTTACGTAGAAACATGACATTTGAGTAGAAGAATGTTACAGGAAAAATCCGGTATCTATTAATTTGTAGTTACTTCACAGAAAAATAAGGAGTAAATTCAATTCACCATTTAACCAGACAGAACTATAGTATTCAGTTGTATAAAAAAACAGCAATTAAAGCACTACAAGTGGATCCGTCTAATTTTTGTAGAATATTCTTCCTCAATGTCTGCTTTCAACTCAGTGTTTTGATAGATATGTTATTAAAAGGTTCATGAAGAAACCAGTGTGAAATCAAGATCTTTGGGAAAAAATTATAATTAAGTGGAAAATCATTGAAAAATACCTCGATTATTGATTTTAAATTTGGACATGTTTTCAAGCAATGCTTTCTATCGCGGATGCAGAAGAAATTCCGAAATCTTTAAATTTATAGTTACATCTCAAACAATGTTTTTCTTCTTTGATGAACTTATACTAAACCCTCGGTTCGTAAGTCCTACTCGCACTTACTGAATTTATTTTTCTCAATTCTTTACTAGCAGAAATTTTCATGGATAACATTGAAGAAATAATTAATTAGCATTCGCTGTTGAAGCACAGCATTTATCGGCTTAGATGTGTAGATGATATAATCTGTTGTTTTACAGGTTTAAATAGACAATTAGATTTCATCATAAATTCAATTCATCTTAATATAAAGTTCAATTTTGAAATGTAAACTGAGAATTTTATTAATTTTTCAGATTTAACTTAAACCAATGACATGATTCTTTTATTTTCCATAAACCATCCCATACATACATTACCATTCACAATTCTTCCGCAAATCCACATAAAATAGCTGCTTATAATAGTATGATACATAGACTCACCACGATACCTATGTCTGAAACTAATTTCTTGAAAGAACTCAACACTATAAAATAAATATGGGCTAATAGTTGATATAATTCTAGTATGCTTTCTTGTATACGATTTCAAAATGCAATGCAAGGTTTTTCCTACTCAGAGACCGAGCAAAATTATAATATACTAACTATTATTGGTAAATCCAGTCTAAATTTAGTGTCATTTCTCTAATTTGATATAACTTTCAGAACGGATAACGCTCTGAAGATGAATTTGAAAATTTAAATCGAAAATTAATTAAAAAAAACGAATCAGGTGTTCATAAATTCTCTTGTTTTGAAATTTATATCGATAGAACTTTTACAAATTTCAGTATTGAGTTATCAGAGCACAAACGCAGTATTGATAAACAAAAATCAGATTCATACTATGCAGATCACCCACTAGAAGCAAACTATACTTCTAATAATTCTGATATTTTACATAATGCAAATAATAGATTGAAACTGAACCTATGGGATTGGAAATTTATCCGGAAATTTAGTTAATAGTCGATTAGACCTAAATTCGACGCCATTACTTAATCCTTTCAGTTCTCAAAAGAACCAACCCTGTTTGGTACTTGAATATTACTCCCTATACAGGTATATCCACCGGGACCGTCCGTTAAAAACTTTTTGAGTTCCAATTACAATATCAAGCTGAAATTTTAGACGCGGCCATAACTAGCGATTTCCAATCGAAGTGAAATATTTTCGAACTGATACCATTTCCGGTTATACCGGAAGTGGGTCATCACTTTGTTATTTCAAATGGCAATCTACCTTTTTTCTTATACATCTAGAACCGACATCTGTCAAAACTTTTGACAGATTTAATTATTTTTTTATAAACTCGATTTTTGAGGAACGTTTAAAAAAATTGTAGCTCGTAGATCTTTTGCACTACAGACACAATTTTTGCTTGGGTGGATAGAAGAAGGATCAAGGAATTTTTTAAGCAGTCTACACATTTCAAATTGAAGTTTGATGATTCTGCAAGAACTAACAGAGAATGCTTTGAAATATTTGAATCAAGTAGCTGAACTGGCTACGCTCACTTGACAGGTGCCTAAAATTAATATACTTGTCACTTCGTTCATTCGAATTTGATATTTCAACAAGAATTGTCGTCATTTCAGATTGAAAATATCCAAAAATACAAAACATTTGGAATAAAACCACTGGTTATTTAAACAAAAATATATCTAATCTTTTTTAATTCATTTTAGAATGTCCAAAAGTAGTGGGTAGAAATTGCAGGCAATTCAATAACCAATTCAAATATTTCAAAGCATTCTCTGTTAGTTCTTGCAAAATCATCAAAATTCAATATATTCCCAAATTATTTCGGAACTATAAGAGATGGGTATAGTACATTCTGATACAATTCCATCTGAAATTTGATGCTTCATCTGATGGCGATATAAAAATTGGCACGTACAATTTGAGAAATTGAGTTATTGCTGTTTGAAAAAGGCCAAATTGAAAAAATCATACAAAACAACGCAATAAACATCTGACATGTGTAGATTGCTTAAAAAATTCCCTGATCCTCCTTCTATCCACCCAAGCAAAAATTGTGTCTGTAGTGCGAAAGATCTACGAGCTACAATTTTTTTGTTTCTTAAAAATCGAGTTTATAACAAAAATTATTAAATCTGTCAAAAGTTTTGACAGATAAGTGCCAACCACTTGGGTATTTTATGCCTTGCGCAAATGTCGGTTCTAGATGTATAATAATAAAGGTAGATTGCCATTTGAAATAACAAAGTGATGACCCACTTCAGGTAACCGGAAATGGTATCACTCCGAAAATATTTCACTCCAATTGGAAATCGCTAGTTATGGCCGCGTATAAAATTTCAGCTTGATATTGTAATTGGAACATAAAAAGTTTTTAACGGACGATCTCCGTGGATATCCCTGTATAAGAGTTTTCAGTGTGTTCACATAAATAACGATAAGTTTTGCATATTATCTGATATAAATATGAAGACATACCGGGTGGGGCAACTAAAACGAAAAAGACTCAATAACTGCTAAAGTATTCGTTTCTGGAAAAAAGCAGAAACAGGTCAATATTTGTCTGAAGGGGGACATCTTTCAACACACAAAACTCAATTTCTTGAATGGGTCGAGTGATACCTCATTGGAAAACTCTTTCGATCTCTCTACACAAATGTGTAATAATTTTTGAGTTTTGACATATTCGGAAGAAGATACAGGCTGTTTCAAAATACGAGTTATTTTCAGCGATTGCGAAACCTGTCAATTTCGGATGAGCATTCACTGAAATATTGTTGTATTATGGGGAAAAATATCTTTGAGCAGTGATGCTTCCACTACGCCCCCTCAGATGAGGGTGATTACATTTCAATGAGGATACAGGGTGGATCATGGAGAAATCAATACACATTATAACAGCCTCTTCACAAAGAAGCGATGATCGCTCCGTGTCATAGGTTGAATCGCAAAAAATGTTCCCCATCGGTGGACTGATAGAACGCAAACATGTGAAGACAACCACTAGGGTAATGGCTTGATCGCCCCACGACCGCATACGCAACCAATCGTCGTATGTGAAAAGCCTCTAACAGCATGGTATCCAATAACAGTATGATGGTTTATTCAATAGCTGAAAAAGTAGAAATTATTGAAAAATCCTAACCTAAGCAGGGGCTTAGGGGTTTGATGTAAAATAAAATCACCGTGTGTCAAAAAAAAATGTACACATTAAAAAAATTCATTGTAGTAGCAAAGATTGAAACATATGAAGGGCACAGGGGAAATGGCGCTATGTCAAGGCATTTTTATTCTGGAGAAGAGAACGTTAGGTACAGAGAAAATATAGAATTAAATTTTGACGTACCGGGGAAGAGCACGCAATGTCAGACGGAAAGAAGGCTCAATGTCAAATTCCTTTCCCCTCCAATTTCTTATTCTTATCGTGTTTTTTTTTATTGAAGTGAATCGCATTGACTGAAGTACCTAATTAATTTCAATAATTATGCAATATGTTGAAAGATTTTAATGGGAATAATGAGAAAGCGAGCAATGATGAGGGAGAAAGATTCAAAACTTCTCATATAGTTTTTCCAATAAGAAGGCACTTGTACATGAAAACTGAAAAAATATGGGAATAATCAACCGAAAGGTGAGAGCGGAACTGTCAACCCAATGGGCTGAAATTTTGCGAAACTTGTGAATTCAAGAGTTGTTCAAAGGTTGGACAGAATATTTCAAATTGAAATTTGTGACAAAATATCCTTTCGAAACCCGTCCCATTAAAGTTTTGAAAGTTGATCAAGAGAAACCCTTACTCATTTCTCACTGTTTCACTTATTACAGGTCGTACTTTTCTGATAGGGTTTTCTCTAAAAAAGGAGGGATACCAATATCTGACAGGCCTCCACATCCTTTCTACCCATTTCGAAGGAAAAATATGGGGATATACAGGACCTGAGCAATTTATTTACGAATGAGGCTAAGCAACCATCACCCTCATGAATGAGTAGATTTTTTTTGTATGCAAACATTCACTACTTTCTTATAGCTCAATTTTCAAGTTTGCAATATTTTCAGAACAACTGTATTGACATTGCCTTTTTTGTGATCATTCAGAAGTTTTACAAAAGTGCTAACTCTTTTTACAGACAAATTCAAACAAAAAATGTGATTCCTGAAAAAGTTGCTATTAATGATACTTCTTTTCCTGTGCCCTTCATATGATTTCTTTTTCTCCTTCATATTTAAGAAGAGGTATGAATTGTTGGAAAAATTAACTGTTAAAAATATTTAAAACAATTTTACCTAAAATACATAACAAGAAAAATTAGGAAACAATAGAATACATCATTATATTTAAAACAAAATTTTGAGTAATACTCCTTCAGATTATAAAAGTAGAAGACCAGACATAAAAATTATTCATAACCTTTGAGAAAACAAAACCAGAAAAAGTATTAATTTCAATATCATTTGATATGTATGATACACAATATATGTGACTGGTTCAATTTAATTCTTTAGCATTTGAGGAAAATTATTGTCATATAAAAGTATGTTAAGGACATAATGTGGTTTATTGTTTATGATTATTATTTCATTCAAGTATCAGTAAGACAATTTCGAATGTTTTATGAACAGGACGTGATAATTGGTAATAAGGTTGTGGCGTTAATAATTAATATATTTCGAAAACACTTCTAATCACTTTTTACAATATAATTTTAAGTGAATACTTCAAGGTTGATAAACTCTACCTGCAAATAATACAAAGAAAAATGGATATAACTATTACAAAATCACTGAGTGGAAAATATAAAATTATTAACGTTGGAGGAATTTTATATAACTGATATCATTTATTGTAATATTTCGACTTTTCTAAGAATTGGACCATGAAATATTCTTCAAACAAAATTAGAGCTCATCAAAAATTAATGGAAGGATCTCAAAAACATTAATCGCCACAGCTCCTCTATTTTTCATCCATTATTATTATAAATTAGCATCCGGGAGATATACTGCCTGTATATCTGACGTGCTGATATATTTAATATATCAATTAACGCCCACTTATACATTTCGAAGCTTATTTTTTGTCAATTTAGCTTCCATAAATCAATTTTTTAAGTATATTGGCTTCCGAGCAGACGAGCAAAGTTGCTCAGAAGAAAAAGATTGATGCCCACGTAGGCGCATCTTTCATTTATGTGTCTAGTCGAATTTGTTTCAACGTGCGAGACTAACGTCTCGTGGTACTGTATTTATAGGCCGCGTCCAGGACTTTCTGATCTTATACAGGGTATCCCAAGTTGAGTGGCCTATTAGACATTTATGGAGAACTAATAATGCTATCGTTATGAAATTTTAATAGTTGATTCAGGTGGTCCGATAGCTCTATTTCTGAAATATTTTCACCTCAATGGCACTTCCGGTTATACCGGAAGTGCATACCAACTTTGTTATCAAATATAGAACACCCTCTATACCAAAATAATGAAAGGTGCTAACAAGAAACCATGCGGGACATAGCTCATATCCGACTGAATCTCAGTCAGTATACTGCTCTTTTTTGCCAAAGAAACATCGAGAACTTTTATCCCATATTTTTTTTCAATTCATTAGATACGCTATGAAAAAACTGAATGGAGTTCCCCATGCATACCCTGTACCTGAGATCTCAAGTTTTCAAGTTATGGCGAAAAAACGAATTTTACGTATCTACCTGTAGTGGGCAAAGGCGGCTTTGATTTTTGCACGTGCATAGACATATCCCAGATCATAGATAAACTGTTATTGTTTTAACTGTCAGTCGAATTAATTCGAACAGAATGGCTAGCTGTACAAATGAGCAAATGCTTGATTTATTTTTCATTTATGGAGATGAGAGACGGAATCTGAGTAGAACTTGTAGAATTATATCCAAATATGCCGTCTATGACGGCTAAAAAATCCAGGAGATACGTTACAAATTGTGTTTCGACTGGAACGGTCCAGAATAGGACATCATTTTCATCGCCTGTAGTCAGCAATGAAGACAATGAAATTGTCATTCTAGCTTATTTTGATGTTAATCCACGTGCATCATTGGCAATAGCAGAGCATGATCTGAATTTGCCTCATAGTAGTATTCACAGAATTTTAAAAAACCATAAACTGCACCTTTATAAATTTTGCTCCAAACTCTACAAGCTATCGCAGCTGCGAGTTGGCCAATTGACTTCCTAATTGAGGCTGATTATGTGGTTTTCGAACACAGTGACCAAAAGATAAAGTGTATCGTTGGCTGTGTGACACGTAGCGCCATCCTGTTGAAACCATATGTCCTCCATGTCATCCTCCAACTTCCGGGAACAAAAAGTCACTTGGCATGGCACGGTAACGTTCGCCATTGACGGTAATGGTGGCTCCTTGCTCATTTTCAAAGAAAAATGGGCCTTTGATGCCTCCGGAACAAAAACCGCACCAAACCGTCACTCGTTGAGGATACATCGGCTTCTCTACGATGACGTGTGAATTTTCCTGGCCCCTAATGGGCAATTTTGCTTGTTTACATACCCTCCGAGGTGAAAATGAGCCTTATCGGAAAAGACGATTTTTCGGTATAAATGCTCATCTTCCGCCGAACGATCTTCAGCCCATTGAGCGAAGCGAAATCGCATTGGATGATCATGCGGCTTCAGCTCTTGAACCAATTGAACTTTATAAGCCTTCATACCGAGGTCTTTATGCAAAATTCGGCGTAAAGACGTGCGTGAAATGTTCAATTGTTGCGAACGGTGACGACTCTGTTGATGCATGTTCGCACACTTTGAGCAACAGTTGCAATATTTTCCTACGAACGCACTGGACGAGAACTTAGGCTAGTTGTTTTGTCCAATAACGAACCACTTTGACGAACTCGCTTCACAAATTGATCCACAAACTGAATTGATGACACTTTAGTTTTACCGAAAATTTTTCGCAGATTTCTTACAGCTTGAGTCAAAGACTCAGAACTTTGGAAATATGTTTTTAATATTTCCCAATTTTCTTCAAGCGAAAAGCGACCCATTTCGTAAATGTCAAACCTTTTAAAAATATGTCTCTGTTTCAAAATGAGTACGGGCTCAAATTTCAAACGCTAGATGGCCCACCCTATATCTCGTTGGAGGTAAGCTACTGAACTTCCATGTTAATTAAAATTATCTCATACAAATTCGGATAACAGAAAAAAACTAACATTTTTTTATCAAGTTATATTTTTTGAGAAACAATTGAGAATATCGCACAATGTGAAACTTAAGGGTGAGGTAGGTTTCATGATTTGATTGGTTTGGAAACAGGGATTATATTTCTGATGGGTCCCATGAATTGTTTCATCAATCAAAAGCCACTTATCTATTCAGTGTCGATTGATATTCGAAGTCGAGAAACGACCTCTCATTTTTCACGGAGACCTTCTTTCTTTTTAGCCACGTGTGCGCAATCTAAAACACAATTTTTTCAATAAAAACAATACATCCTAATATTCAATGTTACGAAAACAATTCTTTAATACACTGCCTCATAAAATTACTGCATTAGATCGAAAATTCAAATCCATTCAGAAGTAATTTGGATATGTTGAGGAACGCAATTCTTCGTGCATTTTTTTTGTATTGAGGTCTTTGAAATCCGCAATGATGCCTCAATCTCCCGATCTTCCTGGATAATCATACGCACAGCATCCACATTTTCTTAAGTGACCACTGTTCTTTGATGTTCTTTGAAAAACACGAAAAATATTCAGGCGCAATCCGCAGATAAAAAGAACTTGAACGTAGTAATTTTAAATTATAAAAACGAACACATTTTAACAAATTCATTTATTTGCACTTCAATTACTATGAGTAGAATTAAAAACTAGCGAAAATTTTACAAAAGTGTATGAAATATCCTGTATCTCGCAAATGAATCGTGTTCGACTTGTATAAATAGTCTTTCTGGACTATGCGTCCCTAATTTTCAGTTAAAGTATCTATAGTACTCACTGAATCGGCCTGTATACAGGTAATCCGCGCTAAAGGAACCAGTAGAAGTATCAGGGGAACGGGTTTATCGATCAATTTCAAATACAGGAATCAGGGTAAATGGATACTGATTCAGAATTTGCAATTGTTTTGACAGCGGCTCCACTTCCGCTTCAACCGGACATCGACTAAAACTTTTCTATTTCAAATGACATGCTTTACTTTTCAATATTTTTTACTAAGGGTCATCCTTTTTCAAGCATATTTTGTTAAGATTTGTCCTATCTATAATTAACCACCATTGCGCTTTGATTTTTTTCATCAAATCTTCTTTGTCCAAAAAAAGTGACTCAGAATTGAGAACGATTATAACTGATACTAAATAGTAAATAGTTTATTGCATTCCAATAATCATCTACACATGAAATAAACATATACATTGTATAAATAAAATAGGAATATGTCAAAAACACAACAAATTTCAAGAACCCAATGAAATTGTACAAAAGGATTTAAACTCCTCCAATGAATAGGGTTCAGAAGCTATAATGAAATTATGAATCCTTCTCTTAAAAAGCTCAAAATTGGAAATTCGTAAAAATGCGGGAAGAGAATTAAAGAGTTAATGGCCTCATAGTCTACACCCCTTCCAAGCAGCCTTGTTGAGTGAACCGGATAGAAGCAAGGTGTCACCTTTCTCGTTTCAATACTCTTGTTTCTGTATTCCTCAAAATAATTGCGTTGTTTGTGGAAGAACAAGAGCATTCTGTAAACATAAGAACCATAAACTGTGAAGATATTATGCTTCTTAAATAAGCCACGACAAGATTCTCTCAATCCCAGCTTGAATATTAATCTCAACGCTCTTTTCTGGGCTACAAAAATTTGGTCAACATGAGTAAAACTGCCCCAGAAAATAATGCCGTAAGATAAAAGAGATTGGAAGTTCGCATAATAAATGATCTCAAGGATGTTCCAGTCAACTTGATTACGCAAGGCATGCAATGTTTAGATGAAACTATTCAACCTCTTTCTCAACTTATCAATATGTTGACTCCATTCCAAGTGTCTGTCAATAATGACAACCAAAAAGTTTACAGATTCACTAACTTTCAAGTTGCAGTCTTCAAAGGTTGAAGCGTTTGGATATGTCAATTTAGATCTTTTAGAATTGAAAAAAATGCAATCAGTCTTTTGCATATTAACTACCAGTTTATTACTTTGGCACCACCCAATAATATTATTAATAACTTCAACCGAAGCAGTAAGAGCCAAAAGTATGTTCAGCGCTCTAATTGAAAAATTCGCATCATCTGCATACAAAACTGGACGACAGATACCATAAAAGGAAATCTCAGGCAAAGAGTTGATATATATGATGAACAACAACGGTCCCAGAATACAGCCTTGTGGAACCCCCAATGTTAGGTCTGTTTCATCAGAAACATGTGAAAAAACCCTCACGCTCAATTACAACCCTCTGCTTCCTACCACTCAGATAATTCCTTATTAGCTCTAATTGATTATCACGTATGCCACACGCTTACATCTTATTCAAGAGAGAAGCATGATCAACGCAGTCAAAACCTTTCGATAAATCGAAAAAAAGAGCAAATGGAATCTCACCCCCATCCAAAGCAATAGTTATAGCATTCGTCAATTCAAACAGGGCAATCTCGATATTTTTGTCCTTGACAAAACCATGCTGATACGGGCATATAACATTGAACTTTTTAAAGAAAGATGTTAATCTAGAGAGAAGAATTTTTTCTAAGATTTTAGAAAAAGATTTTAAATTACTTACAGGCTTTCAGTTCCCCATTTCATCAGGGTTACCCTTTTTAAAGAATGGTTTGACAATTGCAACCTTCAGACTATCAGGAAAAACACCCTCCTTAAATGATCGGTCTGTAATATAAGCTAAAGGACTTGAAATTAAATGAATAGATCTTTTTATAACTGACATAGGAATTTCATCATATCCACGTGCATTATTATTGGTGAATGAAAACACGGTATTGATAACTTCTATTTCTGAAACATCGAAAACATGAAAAGATTTATCATTACGCTTATTAAATGTACATTCAAAGTTGGGCTTTCCCCACAGATTCTGCGTTAAAGTGCGAGCAATATTAGAAAAGTAGTCATTGAATTCATTGGCTAGATTATTAGGATTTCCCTGCTTCATAGTATTAATTGAACTGCTATTTCTACCATCAAAAGTATTAACTATCTGCCAGACGGCTCTAGATTTATTCTGAGATCTCAAGATGAAATTATTGAAGTGTTCTTTCCTAGAATGGGAAATTGCTAGATCATAACGTTTTTTAACAAAATTATATGCAGGTCTGTATTCAGGCCTAGTAGCTGATATAACAGAAAAACAGTCTAAAATATGTTTCAGTGATTTTATTTGAGAACTTTGCATGAAGGGTCTCAAAGCAACGAATGGAGTTACCTGAATCCTAGGGAAGCTTTCATCAAAGAGTTTCTTATACCTATTGAAAAAACACTCCCAAACCTGATTTACATCAGACTTCATCTCATAGATATCACTCCACTCCACTTCTGACAGTTTTTCAAGAAAAGCCAACAAAGATCTGTCATTTATGCTTCTTTTGAGGATCTTTTCTGGCGGGCCGGAGACTAGACCATCCTTTTGGAAAACAAAGTTCACTGCAGAATGATCACATAACTCATAGATCAATAAGTCCCGAGACTAACCCAGAGATGACGCTCGTAGTGAACCAGTAACCACGTCTTTCTAGAGTACTAACCTTTGCTTGAAACGTATCAACATTTTAAGTCGATAGGACCAGAAACAGCTGAGTTATCGAGGTTAGAGTAAAGTTGTTTTGTAGTTTGTTTAAAAAATGGAAAAACCGAGTTTCGTGTTCTGATAAAACATTGTTTTTTAATGGCTAAAAACACCGTGCAAGCGAAACAATGGATTGAAAAATGTTACCCGGACTCTTGTCCATCAAAAGCAACGATTTGTCGGTGGTTTGCCGAGTTTAAACGTGGTCGTACCGACACAAGTGACGCAGAACGCTCGGGTACACCTGTGGAAACCGTTACACCGGAAAATGTGAGTGAAGTGACAAAAATTATAATGAAAGATGGTAAAGTGAAGCTCCGTGAGATTGCTGAGATGACACAGATATCATATGGAAGTGTATTTACTATCCTCCATGAAAAATTGAGCATGAAAAAGGTTCTTACCAAGCGGGTGCCGCGATTGCTTTCGATGGAACAAAAACAGCAACGAGTCGATGATTCAGAAAGCTGTTTATCGCTATTTACTCGCAACAAAAAAGATTCTTGCGTCGTTACGTGACCATGGACGAAACATGGATACATCACTACACTCCAGAGTCGAAGCGGCAGTCATCTGAGTGGCGCACAGCTGGCGAAAACCGTCCGAAACGTCCGAAAACGCAGCAGTCAGCTGGCAAAGTCATGGCGTCAGTTTTTTGTGATACGCATGGCGTGATTTTCATTGACTACCTCGAAAAAGGTAAATCGATCAACAGTGATTATTATATTGACTTACTGGTGTGTTTGAAGGAGGAAATCGCAAAAAAACTACCGCACATGCAGAGAAAAAAAATCTTTTTCACCAAGACAATGCACCCTGCCACAAGTCGATGAAAACAATGGCAAAATTGAACGAATTGGGCTTTGATCTGCTTCCCCACCTCCTATACTCGCCAGATTTAGCCCCCAGTGACTACTGGCTCTTTGCTGATCTTAAAAAAATGCTCCAGGGAAAAAGGTTTGGCTCAAATGAAGAGGTCATCGCTGAAACTGAAGCTTATTTCGGAGTGAAAGATAAATTTTTTTATAAATATGGTATTGAAAAATTGGAAAAGCATTGAAACCATTGTATCACCATAAAAAGTGATTATGTTGATGAATAAAAAAATTTTGTTTTCATTGTAAGTCTCGGGACTTATTGATCCATGTGTTATGTGTCGTTCAACCACCTCTGAATCACCATTAAATTTTACAAGATTATTATCGAAACAAGAAAATGAAACAGGACGAGAGAAATAAAATTTTGTACGTCCTTGTTTGAGTGTGAAAGTATATTCAAGTTGAAATCACCGGTAATAATAAAGTTGGACCTTTTACCACAACAATGTTGCAAAACAATTCTGAGAGTTCGAAGAACATTCACATCACATAGAGGAGGAATGTTAGGTCTGTAAATACATATAACTAGAGAAGTTTTGACTCGTTAAGATTCAATTGGACAGCACAGCTTCAGAAATATTTGAAATGTTCCAGGCCTTGAAATCTGACCTTCCGTAGAAATTATATTCTCTCTACAATAAATTGCTCAACTGCCACCTTTACCAGTATCACGACAAATAGATGAAATCAAATTGTAATACTGAAAATTATATGCTTTAAGCTCATCGTTACGTTTCCAATGTTCCGTGATTACCGACGTATTTACATTAAATTCTCTCACAAGTAGATCTAACTTGTTCATAACGATGCTAATGCACTGAACATTTTGCTTTAATAAACAGAACTCTTGAGAAACTTGTTGCTTCCTCCCAGTCACTTTGATACCACTGGTTGAAGTCTGCTCTGAAAAACCCATTTCCAAAAGACAAATCTCTGAGTACAACACCTGCGGGCCAGAAAGTTGCATCAAACACCTTCTTGTAGGATTCTTCTGATGGGAGACCAACACTAAAAGCCGAATTTGAACCTTTAGTTGATAATTTCTTAACCTGAACTGAATCATGGACCTTCAGGTCACCCAAGTAGCTTTTCACATCATTATTTTTTAGTTTGACCAGAAAAGTGTTATTCTTGATGGTAACTTACTTTCTGATATGCAGGGTGCTCAAAAATCACTTGTCAACTAACTGAAACTGAATTGTCGAAAAAACGATTTTTTTTTCAAATACGAGTACCTTTCTTTCACTTTTTTAGAAACGATTTTTAAATTAGTATTGATTGGTATCCCTATACCTTAAATGACTCGTTTTCATTCCATTCATGATTTCATCAAAAACGCCGTGGAACAGAAACAGATTGAGTGAATTTAATTCCAATGCCAGTTTCTGTGTTCCATGTAAGGTTCTATGAATTTCGGCTTCACTTTTACGTTTGGAAATTATTCAAAAATAGCAACGAAAATTTTGTTTGTGTAAAGTTTTTTATTTAAATAAAATGGCAAATAAATACTCAAACGAGGATATAACGAATTTATTCATCATTCATGGTCAATGTCAACAAATAATAAATCGAACTTCCAGAACATTTAACGGAAAATACCCGAATTTCCGACCAATTTGCAGAAAACAATTCAGAATATTAAAATCAAATTTCGTCACTTATGGAAAACAGCGAAAACAATTTCATTGCCAGCGAAGAGGTTATTGCAGTTACCGACTTGGGTTTTTTTATGGCAATCCAAAGTTTGGTTGTGGTTTCTAATTGTTTCTTTGCAAATTAGTCGTAAATTCGGGAACTTTTCATCAAATTTTCTACAAGTTCGATTTATTATTTGTTGACATTGACCACGAATGATGAATTAATTCATAATATCCTCGTTTGAGTATT
Source organism: Cryptolaemus montrouzieri (assembly GCA_013387265.2). NCBI lineage: Eukaryota > Metazoa > Arthropoda > Insecta > Coleoptera > Coccinellidae > Cryptolaemus > Cryptolaemus montrouzieri. The sequence goes on along the minus strand of JABFTP020000001.1, from coordinate 50,707,923 downwards.
CATTTGCCAATTTATTTAACATAAAAACTATACCCAAACAAAATCAGTATTATTGCAATAATTCCCAAACGTCAAATAGAACTTCGTAGAACCTTACATAGAATATTGTGGAAAATATCCGCAAGGAACTGCAGGTTTCCGATAAATTCGCAATTAAAATGAAACCAACCATTTTAGGTATATGGAAATATAATACCGACCAATATTTATTTAAAATACGGATCAAATAAAGTAAAAATAATAGATACTCATTTGAAAAAAAACAATTTAGTTTTATAGATATAACAAGTGATTTTTGTACACCCTATATATAAAATTGCATCGAAAAGAACGTTGCCTCAAAAATAACACTTTTCTTGTTAAGCTACAAAATAATCTTACTGAAAGCTCAGTCATTTTTTTTGGGTAAAGATGACGCTCTTATTCCGAAAATTTTGAATAAAAAACTATAGCTCATAGCTGGTTACTTTTAGATAGGACAGGTCATAACAAAAGATGGTTGAAAATTTATGCTATCAAGAAAAAAATAAACAGTACACCATTCCATTTGAAATAGTAAAGTTGTAGTCGACGTTCGGTATAACCAGAAGTGGTATCGCTTTGAATTACAAATATCTGTTTACTGTAATCCCAAAATTTGAAATTGATTGATAAACTCGTTCCCCATATGGTTCAAATGGTCCCAATATCTTTATCAATTTCTGAAAAATCATTCTTTGTGTGTTATGTTCACTTCATTTGTAATATGAATATTACATTGCTTTTATTCGTATGCTACATTACTATTTTACAGAATTTAACACGCCTCAATTTGTGGATATATCAATTAGTGTTAGACACTCGGAAGGGTTAGATAGGAACATTGTTTTAGCGAGAATTCCACACGTTATTTGTTTTGACATAGACGAACTGTGTACATTAAGGAGGAATCGTCAATTAGATGGAACTCAATAATATTCGCACAGTTTACACCTACAAAGGAGTTTCTAGTTCATCACTTCAATAAAGTTAAAACAGGATTGACAATTCAATCAGCTATTGTGGAATATACTGAGAATTTAATTGTAATCTTTTTAGTTTCTCCTAGATTCAGAGTGGATTTCACGAAGAATACATCAAACAAAGACTGATGACATGATATGCATCCTCCATTCCGAAAGTAAAAGTTTTTTGAAAATAGAAACAAAGAAATTTTGATGCAAATCTTTTTTATGATGAACCAGAGCGCTCCAAATCACTTCCACAATGATCATTGAAAATAAATATTCAGAGATTTATTAATTTACCATCGAAGCTCACATGGCATTCCATATTCATTTGGTACTAGGGAAAATCAGTAAAAACAGTAATGCCTAACAACCCTACAACATGCTAAAGTCTGGCTTCCAATTAGAGGGCACTCATAACACATTCTTCCACATATCTTAATCATAATCAATAATGTCAATTATCAAATCGTACATGTAAGTATGTCTCTCTAAGCGGCCGAAAGATTAAAATATAAACATCTCAAAAGCCCTGCACATAAATTTTACGAACATCGAATAGTTACAAAACACTTCCCGCATTCTCGCATGGTCAGAAGTACTCCAAGCACTCCTCTATACTGCAGATCTAGCCTAACCTAACCTACATGCACTCCAAAGCGCCAACTGTCGAGTCCTCTTAACGTTTCTGGTTGTCGGCTATAGAATTTTGCTTCATTGTAGGTAAAAGAGCTTTGTGTTTTCGCTAAACCATTTCTGGGCAGCAGAATTGAATTCTAGTGTTCTGGCCATGTGTGTATGAATGTTTCAAGTAATTTTTCTTTTTTTCGTGAATACAACAAGCGGGCCAAAATGTAACAACAGCGGATGGTGAGAATTTTGTAATTCTTAAAATATTCTCTACAGCCTGTTGTACAGGGTATTCCCACTAATACTCTGACAGCTATTTTCTGCAGCAGAAAAAACCGCCCTTTGTCCACCGAAGCTCTTCAAAAGAGTATACCGTAAGTCGACACACCATGAAAGTGCGTATGGTGGGTAATCAATGCCGCCCTGTCACAGACTATTTTCTTTATTCTTCGTTGATGTGCAACCAATCCACCATCCAGGTCGTTCAGCCAGGAATTCTGACGCCTTCCAAGCGATTTCTTTCCCTGGACTTTTCCTTCTATAGAAAGTCTTAATCTTTCGTATTTCTCGCCTCTCATAACGTGACCCAAGTACAATATCTTCCGTCTTTTCACAGTGTGTAAAAGTTCTTTCTCTCTGTTCACTCTTTTCAGGACGTCGATGTTCGTTACTCTGTGTGTCCACGGTATTTTCAGTATTCTTCTGTAAAGGTACATCTCAAAGGCATCAATGCGCCTCTACATATCCGGATCAAGAGTCCAAGACTCGCATCCATATAAAAGAACCGAGAACACATAACATCTCATCATCCACGTTTTGGGTTCCAGGTTGATATCTGTTCTGGTGAAGAAATTTTTCATGTTTATGAAAGTTTTTCTGGCCTGCTCGATTCGTGATTGAATTTCCTCCTTTATGTCGCACCGATCGTTTATGCTTGTGCCTAGGTACCTAAAGGGCGACACATGTCCGAAATTGCTCCCCCAAACGTAGGACTTCGAACCTCTCTTTTTGACAATACCATCAGTTTGGTTTTGGAAATTTTCAGAGACAGACCAAAAGCTTCGCTGTATTCTGTAATGCGGTTTAGCATGTGTTGCAGTTCGTCAATGCTACTGGCAATTACGACGGTGTCATCTGCGTATCTCATATTGTTTATATTATGTGCATTGATTTGGATACCACCGATTTGACTATCTAAAGCTTCTATTGCCTACGAGTATATATTAAATTATAGAGGCGACAGAATACAGCCCTGACGGACTTTCCCTTTGATTGATATTGTTTCAGATTTCATTTGATCTACCATAACTTCTGAAGTTTCGTTCCAGTATAATTCAGATATGATGCGAAGGTCTTTCTTGACTTTGATGTTTTACGCGGCCGAATGCTTTGCTATAATTGATGAAACATGCATATATATCAATATTCATGTCGCGACAACTGTGTGTGAGGACATTTAAAGAGAATAGTGTCTCACGTGTTCCTACACTTCGGAAACCAAACTGCATGTTGTCTACTTGGATTTCACATTTTCGATATATCCTTTAGTGGATGATTCTCAGAAATACCTTGAGTCAGATGGTATTTTTCCAGAACTATATATAGAGTTGAAAAGTTTTTTAACACGTTTAGGCCCATTCCTTCTTGTTCTACTATGGTCTTAATGATTTCTCTGCATGAATTTCATGTAGTCTTGTAGCTTTACCATTTTTTTTTGCATCTTGATTGCATGTATTACTTCGCTTTTTGTTATGTTTGGACCTGTTTCTTCTAAGTCTTCCAAATTTACTCCTTCATTTGGCCTATCATCTTCGAAAGGTGTTTTATATATTCTTTCCATCTCTTGATTTTGTCTTCAACTCCTATTTTAATTTCATTGTTTATATTTTTCAGAATTGATGCGTTTCGTTTACGGCTCTTTCCAGTAGATTCCTTTACTTTTTTGTACACATCGTAGGAGTCATGTTTTTCTTGAAGTGCCTCAATTTCACTGTTTATTTCGGATAGCCATTTTTCTCTTGCTTCCCTACACTTTCTACGTGTGATTTTGTTGAGTTCTGTATTTTATTTCATTTCTTTCAAATTGTCTTCAGGTATTCATCAACTCTAATATTTTCGGCATCATCCATTCTTGTTTCTTATTGTTCTTTGTGTATTCTATATCGTTTTTCTGGCTAACCGTTATTACGATTTTAATGAAGTTTCATCTAGTTTGTGCATCTGTTCATCTATTTTTTCAATTTGTTTCATTTTGTTTTCTATGTTTGTTTGAACTTGTTGTATTGTATAGGTTCTTTCAATTTGCTTATCTCTATTTTTCTGTTGATTCTTGGTTTTACAGTTTTCATAAAACGCTGCATTTTCATTGTCATTATAATCGGAGTTAATCTCTGAACCGGGGTATGTTTTTTTTTAACAGACTTTTTATATTTTCCGTCTACCAAGATGAAATCGATTTGATTTCTTGCAATCCTATCTGATCCATCCGCAGGCCATTTCTATGTATATAGTCTTCTAGGGTGCAGCTTGTAAAACGTGTTTGAGATGAAGAGATTGTTTTCCGTGAAAAATTGTACAATTCTATCTCCTCTAGCATTTCTCTCGCCAAGACCATATTTACCCATAGTGTCCTCTTCGTCTCCTTGTTCGAATTCAGCATCGTAGTCTTCCATGGCTATGGTTATTTCACCCTTTATAGTGGTTTTGAGAGCTTAATCCAGATTGTTGTAAAAGCTGTCAACGTCTTCTTCGGGTTTGTCGTTTGTGGAAGCATCTATTGAATGATGTTGAGTATCCTGTGGGAAGTTTGCAATTTTATTACCATAACTATCATCCAGGGGAACAAAATCTATAACCGATTTAGCTGCCTCTCCTCATTTAAGAGGTGCCCGGACTGAGGGCCTGATTCTGATTTTTGCTAGCCATGGGATAAATTGAAAATTCATAATATAGTAGGAGTTCCGTTTCCTTTCTATATCGCAATACAGAAACCGTTAAAGTTGTTGCAACCACGGTCTCCTCTATCTAGAACTGCACCACTTCGAAGTCATTCTTCCCATGCTGTAGTCCAGTTTTGTTAAAACTATTGCCCTTTATCAATGTTATGCGCTAGTTTTGGTCCGCCTCGGGTATTTGGTTTCCCCGGTACCTGGCATATCTAGCGGGCTTTATCCTATCCGCCACCTGGGGAGGCGCCCGATGGGAGACTAGCAACCCTATACAGAGTTTACATCCTGTAAATAGTCGTTGATAATTTTTTGCCTAGTGAATCAAAAGGATCCGCTCATGATACAGCTCTGTTCAATTTGAAGCCCAGCAACTTTAGGTTATCAGTTTTGCTTGAAATTTTCAGTGTTAAAAATAATTTTTGGGTCTTATCAACATTTAGACATAAGTTACTTACCTCTTACTATACTTTGGCATCAATCAGCGCTCCTCCATACATCAGATTTAGTTTGTTGGCGCATTTTCACCATCTAGAATATCATCAATATACAACACAAATAAGATGGGGGCTAAAACCGAACCCTGGAGTACACCACCTAAAACCCTGCATTCTGTTGACATTTTAACTTTCCCCTCTGTTACCTGATATCTGTCATGGATCCTCTTATTCCATAATACTCCAACTTGGCCAACAGTTTCTTATAATCCACACAATCAAATGTTCTTTTGAGGTCTAGGCAAGCAAGAGTCACTTCCTCCGAGCTATCGAACGCATCAAAATGGAGCTTATGATCTCAACCATTGCTGTCACCGTAGATTTTTCCTTCTGAATCCCATGCTGACTCTTATGTTATATGAGTTTTTGTTCATTGTAGTCTAGCAGCCTACATTCCAATACTGGGAATACTTTCATGCTATACATTTTTGTTACTAGATGGCGTTGCAACACATTATTTTATATACCTTCAAGAAATGATCACGATGAGATGCTAAAAATGTGTATATTTGCGCGACATTTGCAGCGAAATAACAAAATGATCATCACTGGTCTCCTCATTCGAATGTATCGATTTCAATGAAATTAAGAGTTTAAGTGGGTCCTTGGATGGTTCACAATTGACCAAGTAGGTAGCGATGCAATCAAATTTCATCCAGAAAACTTTCATCTATTGACGAAAATTTTTTAAAACACAATACTCTTCAAATGGCTCTATCCTTGGTAAAAATGGTCGTATTGAAGAGCAAAATGCGATTTGAAGTCTCTAGTTTTAGAATGTTTAGAACGAAAACATTTTCAAACAAATGTATCGCGTAATACCAATGAATACCGAGAAAAATTTTCTGTTCAGAGACTCGGGGATTTCTTTCAATAAACCCTCATTGGAACCAGACAAGTTGATTATTCAACTTCAATTTCTTTTTTACTTCGATACAACAATTTATCTCGATAAGATCAATGTTTGAATGAAAATGGATCAATTTAGAGATTGTTTTCTCAAAATATCGTATAGTATTATGACAACTAATTCTTGTAGAGAATTTATTCAAGTTGCAGAAAGTAATCATTAATTCCTGTGATAAAAAAAATAAGCTAGACCATCAACTTATTTGGTCCATACAGTAGTCAGAAAATTGTTCGTAGACTAAAAAAAATTTCGAAAATCTCTTCTTCGAACGGGTATTCATTAGGATTACGATACGTGTTTCGTTGGGAATGTTTTCGTTCGAAGATATTGAAACGAGAGACTTTATGCTTTTTGTTCCGAAACGATCATTTCAATCGAACATATAGCCGTTTGAAACATCGCAAAATATTAGAAAAAAATTTTCGGTCTCTTAATTTATTCCATTAGTGCATTATCAAAATGTTTTTCAGTATCTGTCCTCAAAAAAGCGGCCACAACACGAGAACTGAGGCGGATAACGAAACATTTGAATAAATTTCAAAATTATTCAGAAGAAGTTTCGATACGTTGAAAAAATATTTCTCCAGTATCCACCAGCACTAGGGAATACTTGGGAACAATCAAAATGAAAATGGTACTCGTAGATATTGAATTAAAACTAAAAAAAGAAAAGTAAAACTCTTCAAAAATAAAAGTCCCCAAAAACTCGTTAACACCTGAATTCCTTAAAAAATGTGGAACACTTCCCATTCAATAGCTCTTCAAAAACCATTAAACCGTCCGTTTGTATTTTTCCAATCAGATGCAAAGTAGATGAGTTATTGCGATTGGCTTGTTTAAAATTTTGATCCTCATTATGGAGAATGTCCAAGATATATTCGATGGAATTGAGGTCTGGACTACGAGCAGGTCACTCCATTGAAGTGATTTTGTGATATTCAAGGTTCTTTTTGACGATATCAGGTTTGGCGTTATCGTGGATAAATAGGAGTTTCTACTCATGTTTTCCGGAAATGGTAGAACATGTTCTACTAAAATGTCTGTAACTTACCTCTGAGCATTCATGGTTTCCTCTTTAGCGAGAAAGGAATGCCTCCCCACAGTATTATTGAATCTTCATTAAAACCATAGATAGGTAAATAGTTGAACTGGCCAACGTCGGTCGCAATGAAAAAACGAAAATCTCGACTCATCTGTAAACAAAACTCTCTCCCAGTCAGCTTCTAACCAATTCACGTGTATCTAATGATGTGATGTTGTTATAACTGGGCACTGAGCTGCAACACAAGGCCTCTAACCAAATTGCCTGAGACGGTGTCGTATGATTTTAGTGCTAATTTGCAGTGTACTGTTCAGTCGAAGCTGCATTTGAAGCTGCCTAATAGTTGTACCAAGAAGGGAATTCTTGAATAACGGTCATGGATCGCTGTTGTTGCTTGGGATCGACCTTGCCCAGATCTCCTTGCATGACTCCAGTCTCCCTGTACCTGAGATCATTCTATAAACAGTTGAATGGGGCACCCCAAGCCTTTGGTCTATTCTATCTATTGTGAGGGCAAACTAGCACCACTGCTTCAGCATATTCTGCGGGAATAAAATTTCGTGAATCGCATTGTATTATTACTGAAAAACATCGAATTTCATTGGCGTAGGTCCGAATATATTCGAAAAAAACATGTGTTTATAATTAGTTGCCTAGCAAAAAACAAATTTTATGAAGAAAACGTTACGAGAGTGTATCATTCCATAAATTAATCATGCTATTCGGCAATTGTTTATTAAAAATGAATCAAGAGAATGTCACCAACTTGTGTCTCCAGATATGGGCATAATGATAAAGTAATAACCATCAAATTTCAATAGATCAAAGAGAAACTCCTAAGTCTGAAACCTGCAAACTGCAGGAAAACGGAATCCACATAATGAGAAAATGATATATAGCTTCGTTTACTGATATATAAGTTAGTTATAAAATTAGATCCTGAGAAAATATTAGTTTGTATCTCGAATTTCTTCAATTAAATAGTGTTGTAAATATTTTGCGACACAAAAGTTAATGGGATTTCGATATCAAAGAGTAAAAATTTCGTTGTTGATAATAATTGTATTTCTGAGTTAGTTTTCATCATAATGCTAAACAGGATGAAACGGTACTTTTAACGTTTAGCGTACACGTATCAAAAATAGATCTGTTTATTCTATATGAAACTAACCTTTATTGTTTATTTGATTCATTGCGAGTATAAATGATCACCCAGATACTTTTCATGAATCATAAATATTTATGTTTTGTGATTTTCTTGAAGTTGCAGTTTTTCACTCATCATTCACATAACACGTGAATTATTTTGATTTTCATATTTCTGTCAGAATTACCTTAATACAAATAAATAAACGTTTCTAAACGGCATAGAAACTGTGAGAAAAGCTGGCGAATTTTAGGAAAACTGCCAATTTTAAAAAAATTAAAGCAGTATCCACATACTGACTATTTTAACTCAAAATGGGACATTAGTTTTTATTCCTAGTTTGTAGGTTAATAATGAAAATAAACACAACTTTCAATTTTCTTTATTTAGAAAAGAATAACTTCACAATTAGCATTCACTATTATTATATTCGTATTGATGGGATTTATTTTTCTTGTGTGTTGTGTTGTGGAAAAAATCAATTACCAGTTCACCTGCTTTATTAAAGCAAAGTTCGTATGACAGTAATTATTGAATTACATGTGTGCGACATATTTTCTTTAATTCTATATATATTTCCAAGATGAACAAATTTGCTTCAATAAAGTGATTTCAAGTAAGAATAAAATTTTTGGCACGTTTTTTATATTGTATTTATATAATGTGAGTGTTTTTGTCAGACTTCCTCAATTCATTCATTAAAAACTCTTTCTTCTGGAACATTTGTACAAGATACTCTTTAAATAAATTCAATTAAAAGACAAAAATTTTCATTTTAAAGGTTGTTGGTACGAAAGTGTTCGAATACTTCCACTCAACGAGTTTCTAAATTGACTTTAATTGTCCCTTTCTGTTATTTTTGAGAAATGACGTGGTTTAAAATAAATGTAATTTCGTCAAAAACTTCTTTATCTTTATTACACTGAAAATATCTCTTTTTGATCCATATATCCAGCGCTTTTTAAATATCTCAAATCTGCCCAATAAAATATCTCCATTTTCTTTACTAAGAAAGCAAGTCCACCATTCCAGATATTCACGGCTTGTTTTATAAAATTCTGCAGCCGCAAACTCACAATTAGTCACTTTATCGATTAATTTCACAATTAAACTACGAACAGTAAATGGAAGAAAGTGGTTGATTAGTTACTGAGCCAAATTGTCTTCGAGATGATTGATTTCTTTTGCAGCCTCAGTTGCCTACCCAGTCTGACTTTCTACCTTCAATATAGCTTGGTGAAAACTTGCTTACTGAGCGTGTAAAAATGCCATTGTAATTCTGATGTGGGATCTTCAGCAGTCGAACATTTGGTAATGTTCTATTTCAACTTCAGCGCAAAACTCCTTTAAAGCTCCATCTCGAACCGTGAAAATTTAGAACAATGAATATATTTTCACAATGAAGCCTTCGTAATTTGAAGGTAGATCATCTGCAGGTAGATTTTATTGCTTTGTGAATTATATGGGCTCCACATCCAATACCATCAACGGTTTGTTTCAGAGATTATTGTAATTTTGCTAATATATTATCAGTTCCTTGCCTCGCTATAACCCTAAAATTGACTATAGCATTGTCACCTTAAATGCCACGACTTCTTCTCGTCAAATAATTATATCGTAATACTTATAATCAGCGGTGATATCAGAATTTTCACCCGGTTGATCTTGGAGGTTTAACATTTTTGCTTGCACATCGTAAGGTTGAAAAAATGCACTACAAAGATATATATTTTTTCTCGTTACCGTGTCGTTCAACCCATTTGATTCCATTTAATTGAGTTATGTTTTTTTTCACAGTTTTAATATCTAAGACGTTGAAAATTTTTTTTTCAAGCCATTTTAACAAAAAATTGGTGGACTCCTTTAGGTCCACTGGGACTGCTATGAGGTCGCTTGATATATTTCAAAACAGTTTCGTTCTGGGCATTACATTTGACACATCTCCAACGTGGGTTGAAATGACAAACCTTACACCGTAATTATTCTTGAATTTTTACTAGAAACAGACCGCCTTCATCTTGTATAATACTCTTGGGTGTAGAACCAAAAGGTCTGCTCTTGGAGCAGGAAGGCTCCGCAGATAATGACGGTTAATGCCCCGAATAAAAGTTTACGAATGGACTTTATCTTAACACATCACTGTATGAAGTATTGACGGCATTCACGTTGACCATGTGTGCTAAAAGAGACCACCACCATTTTCCCCGAATAGATATTCTGTAGTTGTTAACAATTTGATCCAGGAGATCATGTAGACACCCCCATGAAAGTATTATATTTGGAAAAGAGAAGAGGTTGTGGAACATCAATATTTTGCTTTCTAATTGAAGACCATCTTTTTACTTTTGCCAGTAGTTCAACTGAATCGTAATTTGTTCCCATTGTCACAATTTTATTGTCTTTCATTTTACAAACAACAATTTGTTGAGTCGTAAATGTATTGAAAAATTTTATCGCTCGTTTTTCTTTTGGGGAATTAATGATAAAGGACACTTTTGAGGCGATTATCTCTAATGATCCCTGTTGCTCTAAAACCTCTTTCTCTCAATGTTTTCAGATTGTCAGGCTGGTAAAATAATTATCCAAAGATATAATGTGATCTGACGGATCAGATACACATTCTAATAGTTCCAAAACGGTTCTAGAGCCAACAGGTAAAGAACGTTTCACTACATTTTCCTCGTTAACAGTAGAAGGATTTGCACTATAGTAGGTTTCAAATTTGTAACCATATCCAGGGAAGCTGCATATCATCCAGTCTTTAAAATCAAATCGCACAAATTTTTCATTTATAAACTGTTTTGCAGAATGATGACCAAAATATTTGATCATAGCTTCATCTATAGACAACTGAGAACGAAAAATTCCCTACTGGTGAAAGTTTCTATTCAGAATTTCCATAAGAGTCTAATTTTGCACATTTATCATTTCTATCAAGTTTTGAATTATCAGCAAAATGCACGAATTTTTCAATTTCCTAAAAGAGATTTCTTGATATAGCTTCGGACACTAATGGTATAAACAGATCCTCATCTAGACTCCAAAACAAACGTTCCTTAGGTAGCCTGTGGTATCCACTAAAGAGTAATTATAATTCAATGAAGTCATCTATTGTATAAACGCACAAGTTATCTTAGTATGTATCTTAGAAGTCCTTTATATTGACTTGATATCAAATTTCACAACTAGATGTCTCTAGTAATTTTATTTAAAGAATGTCCCAATTTAAGTACATTGGTGCTAAATGGGTTATTGAGATCAACGTGCCAAAACGTTTACTACAATAGCTTCAGTTTTTGTACACGCGAAATTGAATTTCGGATCAAACCATGATTGGATGCACAATCATTTCAGCAAAAACTGTGGTTTTCTTAAATAGTGTGACAAGCTAGAAGCCCAGATGCCTCCTGCAGCAACAAAATCCAAACCCTTTGAAGTGGGAGCGTTTGAAATCTTGAAAAAGTTCAAAATCGAAGAACTAAAAGCAGCGGCACGCTCTACATTTTTATGTTTTTCCGACTGAAAATGCTGTTCAATATCACCAACACCACTATGGCAAAAACTAAATTCTGTATGATACTTTTCGCATCTTACATCCCAAGCAATACTTTGCTGGTAAGTTGACATCAAATGAACAGCATAGCGTTTCAGCATAACTATAGAAAATCTTCAGAAAACTCAAAATTAGTTACATATTCAGCACTAAAATACGCAAAGAACATTAAGCAAAAACAAAATCATATCGACAATTCTGTACGTGCGAGCGACTAGCCTAATAACCAAATAAATGTTCTTCACCCCACGTTAGTAGGGAATGACCGATCGTCGACGACGCAACGGTTTGTAGTTCCTCGCAGCGCGTATCTCCCGATTTCATAATTTCAAATTTTCGTGCGGTTTCGGAAAACGAGGCTATTTTGTGTCTCTGCACTTTGTTTGGGGACAACAAGGTGACCGAGAAAAGGAACACTCCCGTTCAAAACGAGACTTATGATCCCTTTATACATAACTAATGTAACTAAACACTGAAGTACATAAACCATGCAAGCTAGCTCTTTCAGAAAACCTATTTCTCATCGGCTAAAGGTGTTTTTTGGCAGAAGCAGAACGAACTTATCCTCAAAATCAGAGTAAAATTCTAGCGCATAAAATATTCACTAAATTTTGATTGCCGACAATCCGGGCTTCGATATAGTCGACCAAAATTCCGCGTTTATATTTTTCTCTTATGGAAGTCGACACATACTTGATGATTGATTTTTTCTGAGTAGGTCGGTATCGCTCTATGCGTTATTTTCCTTTAGAAAATGGCCTACGATGGCAGCATCAAATAATTCGCTATGAGACTTTTAATAACAAACACGGACTCTCATTGATTACAGCTGTTTGAAAGGAGATGTCGATCGATTCACCTATAATTTGCTCTATTACATTTCACGGAGAAAATAACTTATTCCACGGTGACATATAATTTTCATCAAAGAAGCATTAGAAATATTTGCACATTATGGATGATCTTCTGAATTACAAATTGAGAATAATTATGATCGAAAACCTTTCAAAGTATCCTTGTAAGTACCCTTCTGTGAATAGTGTAACAAACGAACTTATATCAGCGAATATTACACATACTCATGCTTCATAGGAAATTGCCAATTATTTTGACGGGAAATTATACATACAAGATGAAAATAGAGCATTGCCGGAAACAAGATTGTGCAGGAAATGTAATAATAGCTGCTTTTATAGATGAAAAAATGATCTACTTTGCGATACATTGCATCTTGATACATCGAATTAACTATGTCACCGCCAAAACATATACAGGGTGAGTAATTCATTGCCGCAAACAGATTCAAACTAGCTTCTTTCGTTTTCGAATTGTTAGCAAATTTTGAAAATTTTCGAAATTAGTAAAGTGCCAAAGAGTACTCAAAGAATTCCTCTAGATAAAAACAGTGCTTAATGAGAAATTCTTCAATATCGCGTTTGAACACTTTGTAGCTTTTATCCCCTGGAAAGCCAGCGAATTTTGTGTTACACTCAGTCTCTGCAAAAACTGATAATACAGTTAATTTTTTCTCGTATTATATTGAATTACTTCATTATGTTTCCTGTATAGATGGCGGTTCGAGTCTTTAGTGCTCTAAGCAGCCTGAGTTGGTGATAATTCTAACGATTTTTTTCTGACATGAAAATACAGGCCCCGTACAATTCGCGGCTCCTCACAGGGTAATGCCATATGACTTTACCATATCATGTTCAGTTTTTTCCGAGATCAATATGTTTGTGTCATCGGCATAAAGTAGTAGTTTGGCTTTGAAGTAAGATGAAATCACAAAATCGTTCATGAATAGAACGAAGATCAAAGGCCCCAAAACAGACCCCTGGGGCACACAAGTATGCAGGACCCCGAATACACCGATTGTTCAGTTTTTTAAGGAGAAGCAGATGGGCAATAACATCAAAGGCTCTGATCAGACCGTAGAATACGCGGAGCAGTGATGTTAGCTATTAAGTGCTTCATACACGAAGTCAATTGCACCGGGAGTGCTGTCCACGTACTTTTGTTTCGTCTGAAATCATTTTGGAAGTTTTTAAACACATTTTTCTCTTCCAGAAATCCGGTTACTCTAAGACTATATGCAGTTTCAAACAGTTTGGCCAGTTGATTTTGCAAGGATATTATCCTATAACTGCCTACGTCATCCCTGGGTCTCTTGTCTTCGTATATCGGAACAGACCTAGACCGCTTGAGTCTCTAAAGATACACTCCCAATTCAAAGGATTCATCAATCAGGTGTGCCAGAACATGACTTATTGTTCCTCTTACCTGTCTCAGGATTCTTCCATCGATTCCATCCGGAGCAGGAGTTGGTTTTCTAGTCGTTCTCTTTAGTATTTCTAGTATTTTTTCGATTTTATTGGTCACGTCCCCTGGGTCACGAATCCCCTGTTCAATAGTTGTGTTTTCATTGTTATCTTCGAATGACACTTTCCAGTGTTCATATAAGTTGAATGACTTTTCTATGTAGATGTTCTCGTTTTCCTCGATTTTCATTGATGATCTTCCAACATTCTTTATTAACATTATTTGAGAAACTGACCCTCAAATCATTTCGGTGTTTGAGTGCAGTTGTAACTTCCTTCTTATATCTTTTTTTGAAGGCCTTAAATTTCTCTGTGAAGGCCTGACTAGTCATCTCCCTCTCCATTGTAGACATTTCGCATAACTGGTTATGTAGATTTCTTCTTTTTTTCAAGACGCTCTCGTCAATAGAGTGGCAAATCGTTTTTTATTTTCTAGAGAGAATATTCTCGTCATCTTGGTTGCTTCTGCGTGAATCATATCATTTTGAAAACAATTTGGTATGGATGATCCGATCGATAGGTTTGATTTACCGACAAGTACATATTTTTCATATTCGATAAGATATTGTCAATTCATGTGGCTGTACCATTCAAATCATATCTTGTTTACTCGAAAATATGCGGTACAATGTTGAACTCGCTCATTAAATTTATGAGGCGCTCTCCATTTCTGTCCATCTTTAGAATATCAATATTCATGCCTCCATAAATAATTATATTTTCTCCAAGTTTGTATACTTGTAAGCTGTATAAACTTATGATATAAGTATTACTCTGGCATTCGACTCCGAATATTTTGGCTGCACAAATTTCAAAATGTTTTTCAATGGTATCCGTTCTAATCGGTTGAATACGAATCCCTTTTTTGGCGTATATAGACACACCACCCCTTTCAGATTCTTGTCTTGCAAAACCGCACACTATCATATGATCATCTAAATCGTCACTCTTCTTCCCTTAACCAATGGGAGATCATACAAAGAATATCTTTGTCGTTTTCAGTGAGCAGGGTCATTCTACAGGCACTTTTTAGAATCGAACTACTTGCGGAAATTTCTTTTTTGTCAAACCGTTTCTGAGTCATAATGCAAACATGCGTTTTTTTGAATATGAAACATAGACAACTCTGATATCGTTAAGTAGAGTTTTTTCCTTTTCAAAATTAAATCATATGCGAACTCAATTTTTTCATCCAGGACGTGTTTTCATGAAAAATCGAGAATTGTAAAACTTTTCCTTAATTTTATCTAGTACCTCTACGTCCATTAACAGAATTCACATTGAATGGTTGATATAGATTAAGTATATTCTTTGCTTCATTATGACAGTTTGAGAATTAATTATTACAATGACATTTCAACTAAATTATTCAATGTTTTTTCATCAAGTTACAACTATTTTGTGGTTATAAAATCTTTTATAATAAGAGACCATGTCGTACGATCATTTTAAACCCATATCGACGCTGACATTTAATATTAATATGGTGATGTGGGTTTACATTCAACCACCAATGTTTATTTTGACGATTGAATAGTCTTATCACAACTCATGTGAATTTTTTCATTCTAAATCATTTCTAGGAAAAACTACTTATTTTCTTTAGATTTTTGCAGAAACCAATCGCAAGAATCGAGTCGATCTTGGAAATTTCCTGTTGGCAAAAACTAGGATATTCTCATTTTAAAAGGTTTATATCTATTATTTTCTTAGTGCAGAGTGTTTGACTCTTAGATACCCCTATTTTCATTCCTACTTTCCTGCTCGAAATCGATGGATTAACAGTTACACTACCTGGTACATCAATTGCTGTATCTATTCCAAATCAAATTCTTCATATTCTTGATAAGGTTTTCCCCCAATTTATGGAATAACGTTTATGAGGTTCTCGTCTTTCAGAATTACAATCGAAATCAGCAGTTTCTTCAGCATCATAATTATTTTGAATATAACATTCAATCATATCAAACTACTCAAAATTTTCGTTCGGCATGATCGCTTTGTTATTACAAACGATACTATATTCACCAAATGGTTGTAACTTGATGAAAATGCATTGAATAATTTATCTGAATTGTCATTGCAAGGTCATAGTGAATATATATATATATATATATATATATATATATATATATATATATATATATATATATTGATATTGGATTCTTCTAGCACTTTCCATAGTTCCGAAATTGAGACATTATCGTAGGCTTTTTGAAGGTCAATGAAGACGAAGTGTGTTTCCATGCTCCTAGCACTTCGTTTCTCAATAATTATCTTGAGACAAAACACATTATCAGTGCAAGATCTTCCGGCTCGAAGTCCGCATTGTTCTTCTTCTTCATCCTGCTCAAAATCTTTTTCTATAAGATCTTGGAAAACTCTTCCGTATAGCCTACTCATTGTACTTGTCACTGATATTCCCCTGTAGTTGTTGCAATCTCGTTTGTCCCCTTTTTTATGTATCGATGTTATATGAGCTACTTTCCATTGCTCTGGAACCGGATGGATGGCCATTGAGACATTCATTTATTACATACGTAAGTTAGATAGTTTTTCACTCCCGTGTATATTCCTTCAGGGCCACTTGACTTCCCTGTTTTCATACTCATCACAACCTTCTTCGTTGTTTCCACTCCAATCTCGACTTTCTCTCCTTGGACTCTTATATTCTTTGTTGGGGATTCGTCTCTATACTCTGTTCTTTTTTCCTGAAGTAGGCTGGCGTAATGATCCTTCCATTCCTCAGGTTCGATGATAGATATGTGAACTTTGTCCTTATTCGAGCTTTCTAAACTTCTAATGAATGTCCATACTTCAGAACATCTCTTTCCTCCTATCAATGTTTCTATTTGTTGACAGTGTTGATCCCAGGCGTTCTTCTTCTCTCTTTTTATCAATCTCCTTACCTCATTTTTGCTGCTTTGTACTCCTGTAGATGTTTATCTTGATTTTAATGTAGCCATGTTAAATATTTCTTCTTTTTCATATCTATTGAATCAGCAATCTCTTCGTTCTACTATTCTTATTACTCCGCTTTGCCTCCTGTATTCCGATCGCTTCTTGAGACTATCTATTATGTTGTTATATATTTAAGTGAATGTTAATCCCTCTGTGTCCATTAATTTTTCGTCTAACCTTCGATAAAGGTTTTGTGTGCTTTCATTCCTGAAGCTCTCGAATTTATACCTTGGTTCCTCAATCACTTGCAGGTTCTCAGTATAATCTTTGAGTTGATTAGTTTCGGTTGGGACTGGAAATATAACTCTTGCTCTCAATAAATGATGATCGGATCCACAGGTTGCTCCTCTTAGTACACGAACGTCATTCCACTGAAGACGAGAGTTTTTTTGGGTGATGACGTAGTTAATAACGGACCGCAGATTTCTTGTGTTTTGTGTCCACATGAATCGATGTATGTCCTTATGTTTGTAGAACCATTACTTATAGTAAGATTATATTTCACATAGATGTATCAATCTCTGGCCGCTTTGGTTCACTTAGTCTTCTCCGTGTGGTCCCACAACTTTGCTGTTCAACTACCGTCCTGTTCTCGCGTTGAAATCCCCCAACATTATTATCTCTCTGTTTTGACCTATTCCTGTTAATATTTCTTCCAGTTCTTCGTAGAACTCTTGTTTTGTGCCTACTCTTTCGTCGTCTGATGGTGCATATGCTACTACAAATGTTACATTCAGTCCATGTAACTGTAAATTAACGGTCAATAGATTTTCATTTTCGAGTTATTCTTCACCACTCTTCTGGCTGCTCTTTCGTGTTCGGGGTACACCGGTGTAGATATGGACATATTGTCCTAGATTTTCTGTTCCTGATCCTTTTTTCTTTGTCTCTGTTAGAGCTACAATGTCCAATCAAAGTGTTTCATGTTCTTTGGCGATGATGTCGGTCTTCAATCTTATTCCTTGTACGTTCCATGTGGCAATACTCATTAACCGTTTTCTTTGCTTAGTTCGTCGTCGAGTAGTTCCATCCTGTATTCCGAGGCTTTGTTTAGGCTTTTTAGTTAGTGAAGAAATTTTAATGAGTATTAGAGAACCAGTCTAATGCCTCAACCTCAAACCTGGAGGACCAGTCCAGTTTTTGCTTCTCGGTGAGTATTTTATTTCCTCACTACCCCCCGATGCAGCTGGATCGCTGAGCCGGTGAGCTTTCCCCAATTCCAATGGGAACGCGCCCGATGGAGGTAACTGGCAAATCCCCACACGGGTAGAGTTACTAGATTCTGAAAATAAATTACAGCTTCGTGCCGAAAACAATAACTCAATTAGAAGAAGCAAAAATGTCACTCACCGACTGTTCATTTTATAGAAAAATTCATATGTAAAAGGCAAAATTGGAACGCGAATAACCGAAAAGTTAAATACAACTATAGAAAAAAAGGTTGGATCAAAATACTTGAGGAAGTGTCAAATGTTTTGCACGTAGAATCGTCGGAAAATCTTAAAACGGCACCGGACATCTCAGCCAACTCGAAATGTTGTTCTATAAAGGCGGTTGATGTCGAACGCAATTTTTCATATACAGGGTGCTTCAACGAAAACTAAACAGAGGCTATATCTACCAAGATATTCATTTCTGATCAAAACGTCTCCTCTATTTTTCAGTAGCTCACTCTGTATCTTCTACAGTTTACAATCAAAAATGAAAATTCGTTCACGGGGATGCAGACAAAGATAATACCTTTCTTTCGAGGTACCACTCGGCCCATCTTCCCTCTTCCAAATTTTCAAGGATGGTCACCCCTGCTCTAGGGGTTGAAATTCGAGATGAGGATGGTACTTGATGATAACTGCCATTGATCAGCATGGATCTGTTCCATTTTACTTCACTGAAACTTGAATAGTCTCAGGAAAATAGTATTTCCTATCTTTCAGTCGCTCACTCTGTATCTTTTACAGTTTTCAATTAAAAATGGAAATTCGTTCAAGGCGATGTAGACAAAAATACCACCTTTCTTTTGAGTCATCACTCGACCCATCTTCCCTATTCAAAACGTTCAAGGATTGCAACCCCCGCTTAGGTGGTTGATATTTCAGGCAAGTTTTGTACCCCAAAAGATGTCCTTGAAACAAAAATTGACCTGTTTTTGTGTTTTGATCAGAAATGAATATCTTGGTAGATATAGCCTCTGTTTAGTTTTCGCTGAAGCACCCTGTATAAATACATTTATTCAGACAGAAGACACAATATTTTGAATGAAAATTTCGAGTAACATTCAATAATTCATTGAATTTCGATATTTAGATGTATCATAAATTTGAGTGGAAGTGTAAGAAGTGAAATTTTTCATTTTCTTATGAATTTATTTAAGATTTTCTGGTTTCTCTTGCATATTTTGGGAAAAAGTTTACATCTTTATATGCACAAACATCACACCTAAAAATGCAAATTTGCGAAAGTTTATTAATAACTTATTCTTGAAAAAGATTTCGTTTTCATTTTCAACCAAGCTTTTCAAAACCAAATCAACTGAATACATATATTATTCAAATGACAAAGTAACGCTAAATGCTCTATAAACAAAGCTCGAATTCCAAGAAACTTACTTCCCTATTACTTCCATATTATATCATGAAATTGTTTCCTCTTCATGAAGGAAATATTAATTTGTGTGAAGTCTTGGAGCTAAACATGCATTACAGGTTGCCAAATTCAATTTTAATGCGTTAGAGTTTGTAATTGTGTGAATATGGCGAGGAAACTCAATTCCGCGTGCATTTCCCGAACCTTCGAGTTCACTTACGTCGGTAGACGTCGAGAGATATTTAAAATGTCTAATCAGCTAAGTGAATCGATTCATGGTGAACAAAATTGAAATTCATTCCATGAAAGTTTATGCTACACTGAATGAGCTAACAAGGCGTTTTTTCCACTTTCGATATATGCTTTCTGCTACAGTACTAGAGATTTTTTTTTTTCAAATTATCCTCTATACTTTTCATCAATTTGTTTCATCGGAATTCGAGTAAACACTCATCCACATCTACTTGTAGAAATCTTTTTATTCGGCTGATTTTCATGAAATTTCAAATAATATTCTCTGTGTTCTCCGTCAATACAACTCTAGGAGGTTTATGTATACCATCCCTACACTTCGATTTCGAAAGGCCTTCTAAAAACTTGTCAACTTCCAATAACTTTATGTGATGAGGAAGACTGTCCACGTAGACATTTTTCTGGGTTGGGGAACAAATGGATGTCATAGGGAGGTAGATCTGAGGAATAGAGTGGATGCTGGAAGCGTTTGTCCAATTCGACCAACTCGCTTTCACAATATCGCCGGTATGAACTGGTACATTGTCCTGAGGATTTTTTTGTTTTCAAAATGTCTTCTGCATCCCAAAAAACTGATGCCATAACCTTTTTTGATGATTTTGATGTCATCACTTGCTATGTAGTCGAACAACCGGGTTCAGTCCATAGTAACAAATCGACGCACAAAATCCATTTTATTCCTTTGAAAACGAGCCAAATAGTGTGGAGAGAATTTCACTCGAATGCGTTTTTGTTCCATAGCTAACAAATACTACATCCATTTTGCCAGTAACTTTCTAAGATCCAATGCTATTGTGTTAATATAGTATCGTTCGTAATAACGAAGCGACCACGCCATACGAAAATTTCGAAAAGTTCAATATGATTGAATATTTCATTCGAAATAATTATGATGCGAATGCTGCAGAAGCTGCTTATTTGGATCGTTTTCTTGAGAGGCGACAACCTCATAAAAGTGTATTAGATAAATTGTAGGAAAACCTTATAAAGCACGGTACAGTCAATATCCCAAGGAAAATAAGAATATGAAGTAGTTGAGAAGTGCAACAATTGATGTAATAGGTAATGTGCCAGCCCATCGATTTCGAGCAGACTAATTGAAATGGAAACAGGGGAATCAGAGATTCAACAAAAGTAGATGTAAACCTTATAATATGAGAATATCCCAGTTTTTGCAGGCAGGAGATTTCGAACGTCGACTCGATTATTGAAACTGGCTTCTGCAGACATCTAAAGAAAATCCGCAGTTTATCCGAGAAATTTGGATTGATGAAGTCCACCTCAGTTGTAATGAAATATTCAATCAATCAGTGGTCGCATGTAAACAAAAATACAGATTCAACGACAAAATTCAATGTATGGTGTGTATTGAAAGATACTCGCGCATCAGCTTATGCGATTTTTGATAAAACTCCATGAAATTGTAAATAACAGCAGTATTCCCATGCTCTGCAGTCTAAAAGTTAAATTAAGTTTAGAAAAATTCCCCCAAACAACAACGAACCACCTTAAAAGATGATTGAATAATCGAGAAATACATAACCCCAAGTACATCCGAAGAAACCGAGAAACCCAAGCGCCTCAAGACATATATCCCTGCTAACTTTTCTGGACAGTATATCGGCATGAGTATTTCATGCTAGAGTAGGATCAAGATTTATTCCAGAAAATTTTACAATACTTGTATCATTGAAGTTGGAGGTATTCTTCAAATTGAACAAGTTGAGTTTTGTTTACATTCGTAATCAGACCATTGACAGAAAACAATTTAAGGGGACTTTCACTTTCTAAATTGGGAAAAAAAGACAATTTTTAAATATTAAAAAACTATTTCATTTATATTTATAATTTTTTTATAGATTGTTATGAAGGTTTTGAGGTGGGCGTTTTCCAAAATATGCATTTTGATTTGCAGATCACTTTCTGCCTTCCTGCAACAAATTTATTTTAAATTCCAACGCGATTCAATTCATGAGACTCAAAACTAATAAATAAACCTTTAAAAAGTTGCAATTTTATATTTTTATGGCCTTCATACGGGATTTTATAAAAAGTTCGGAAAAACGGCTGTTTTAGGGTTGAATTTACCACTGTACTAATGGGGTAGGGTGGTTTTCTTAACTTTTTACAGTTCTATTTACTGCCGATTTGCATAGAGTATCTGAAAAAATTTGGTTTACTGAGATTGATTTAGTAGATTTTGGGAAAAACGTCTTCCAGATTTGAAAAATTTATATTTCGAGACAAACGCGTTTGAAGTATATTTACTATAATTTCATTCAATAAAATGGTCATATTCATTCTTTACCTCTAATCAGCCATACCTGGTTCATATTGGGTGCCCTTATTGTCTAGTAAAAGCTGCAAATGACCAGCCGAAGTTGTTTTTTATAATTTAAAGTCTAGCTCATCTTTCTATTGGTTTGAGCAATACGAGTTTCGTCAACTTTTTCCGATCAACTCGTTACTAGTTCACCAATTTTTATTCCCATAAGGTCCATTACTGGGTGGTAAATTTTAGTTCCTTCGTTACAGGCACAGGCTGCTATCCGAGAGGCTATCTCTACCATATCTTTGCCACAAATTTATTTTTTGGAGCTGCCAAATCAAATTATTATAGCTTTTATAACAGTTTCTGTATTGCGGCCGAGACATCTCTTGAATAAATCGTCTTTGGCCACCTCGGTGGCGTAGAAGATATGGTGTTCGTCCGTTGCGCAGAGTTATCTGGGTTCAATCCCCACAAAGTCGGTGCGATTTTTCGTATTCTGGTAATCGCTTGAGTGTCCATCCTTCGGAGGAGATGTAAAGCTGTCGGTCCTGTCTAACAGATGTGTTGGACATTAAAGATCCCTTCCCTCGACACGAGAGGGGTTCGGCAAAATTCCCGGGTTATTGATGTGACAGAATTTCCTGGCGTGCCATTAGCCGAAAGGCAGAAATAGAGCACGTTAAAGGTTAAAAGAAAAAAGAAAAAAATCGTCTTCGCTACTCAAGCACAGTAAAAACATCGCTTTGTACATCAGGATCTAGTGTTGGTTTATGCTTGTAAGGTTCGTTCTTTTTCACGTTTATCAGAAACTTACACTACTCCGGGTTACAATACTCGTGCGAAGGTTTTGCGTCTGTAGAGATCTTATAATAATGAATAGCGAGAATCTGTTTTTTCACGTCTTGAATAAAATTTGCGTATCTTTGAATAGCAAGACCATAAAAAACAGATTTCTCGGATGAGTTTTAGAGTCAACTAGTTGTTTTAGGAGCGTTAGCGGCTGAAGATTTGACATTTTCGATCTCAGCTTTTGATCTTCTACCTTTCTTTAGGAGCTTTTTGTTCGTTATTTTCTTTTTCTTCTTGTACTTTATTTTTTCAACAATGTCAATTTTTTGTTTACTTCTGATAATCGCCGATAAATGTGCTTGCCTACGTGAAGAACGCACTCCAATTTATGTATAACGAAATTATCTCCGTACGTGTGTAGCTCACCACACTACTAGCACACTACTAGTTTAATTTTAACTTAAACTTAAAATATCTATAATTTCTATCTGAACCGATTGTTGTCTCAGAATAAAAAACCGAATTAGATGAAATAATTAATATTTAAGACAGAAAGACTTTCTCTATCATTTTTTACTTAAGATATCCAAAATGGCCTCCATTTTGACGAAACACATTGTTAACCTGTCTTGATGATCTTCTAATGTTACTTAGCATGTCTGGTGATTCCGATCGACATGATTCTCTAAGCCTCTCTTCAATATCGTCAGCCGTCGTTGACGGAGTTCGAAATACAATTTCCTTGCTATACTCCCATAGGAAAAAATCGAGGCAAGTTAGATCAGGCGATCTTGCAGGCCAATTTAGGAATCCACCTTTGCCGATACATTTATAAAGAAAGTGTGTGTCCATGAAATTTCCCACGTTGGCAGTGAAATGTGCAGGAGCTTCGTCCAATTGGAACCACATTCGTTGCCTCACGTTGATCGTCAAATCTTCTCACAATTCTTGTAGATCATCACGAAGAAACCTCAAAAATATATTTCCGTTAGAGTGCTCATCGAAAAAAAGGGTCCGATGACATGCGGGCCTATGATTGCGCCCCAAATATTAACCGTTCATCGAAACTGCGTATACGGCTGACGAAAAATATGTGGATAATAATGAGAATCGTGACGGTTCACTAGGGAGTCGTTGTGAAAATGCATTCATCCGAGAACATAATATTTTTTGCAAAATTTGCATTTCTGCCTATTATTTCCGACGTCCATCAATAGAACTCAAGCCTATGTTCAAAATCCCATCCCGATAGCTCCTGGTGGACCTGAATATGATACGGATGGAATCCGTGGTTTTTCAAGATTCTGGATACACTTCCTCTAATAATTCCCGTTTCATCGGCAATCTTCCGCTGATTAGTAGTTGGATTTTCAAACGACGGTCGCTACAACTATCATCTCGTTTTCTTCATCTTCTGTCACCCGCTTTTGTCTGTTCGTTTCTGAATGAGCTACGTTGCCGAATTGAAGTCCCCATTTTGAAATGTAATCAAATTCCATATAAATCAAATTTATATGGAATCACCCGATATTTTGAACATTACTTCAGGATTTTGGAAATTCCGAAGGATTAAGGAAATTGATTTTTGGTTTATTGAAAAAGAAATTAAGGTTTATTTTAAGAAAGAAACGAATAAAAAAAAATGGGATACTTTTTCCGCATGTAGTAAAAAAATTGAAAATTGTTTTCTCACGGAGTAGGTGTTTTTTTCTCGACGCCAGTAGCTTGTATTACCTCCTCTTGCCCTGATACAAGCCTGAATCCTTCTAGGCATGCTTTGAATTAGGTTTTCGACCTTCTCTGGGGTGATATTCTACCACTCTTTTGTGGCGACTTGGATGAGCTATTGCGGGGTTACAAGATTATCCTGACGCGATCTAATTTTCCCTTTTGAGATTATCCCATAAATGTTCAATAGGATTTAGGTCTGGAGAGCAAGCTGGTCAGTACAAAATAGCGATTTCCTCAGTTTCAAGATGATGTCGCGCGAGGTTGCTGGCATGCGGGGGAGCATTATCTTGCATGAAAGTGAAATTCTCACCATGGGCACCTCGCCAGAGTCTCACTATAGGCTCAAGCACTAGGTCCACGTAATTTCTAGCCGTTATACTCGCAGGAAACGAAATCAAATCTGTTTTGCCTCCCAGCATAATGCCACCCTAAAACATCACACTTCCCCCTTGGTATTTCGGAATTTCTCTTGCGGCTCGGAGTCTAGCTTGTCTTCCACGACCCACCCCTTAAAACCCGAATCCGGCGGTCATCGATTAGACACCAATTCTGGTCTCATCCGAAAAAAGAACATTTCGACAATTCTCAATACTCCAATTTTGGTGCCCGATACACCAATTAAGTCTGTTAATTTTTTGTTGTCTGGTTAGCTCTGGAACTCTTAAGGGCCTTCTGCTGTATAAACCCCTTGAACGAAGTATTTGACGTATCGGTTCGACTGATACACTGAAGCCTGTTGCCTCCAGAAATTGCCTTTGGAGTATGGGGTGCGAAGCACTAGGGTCTCTTCTTGCAATTTGGCACAAAAATGGGTCTTGTTCTTCAGAAGTGATCTTCCTACGACTTCTTCTAGGCCTATTTTGCAGAGATTGTAACTCCACGTATCGGGCGTAGGTTTTTGAAATCACTCCCTGTGATACCCCAATTGTGGCCGCTATATCCCTTTGTGTCTACCCTTCTTCAACGAGAGCAATTATTCGACCCCTCTGCACATCGGACAATCCAACGTAAGGCATTTTCAATTATCATTAATGGCTTTTTTAAATTTTGAAATTCACAGTTTCGAATCTCAGTGACGAGTGAGTACAATATACCGAACATGTGGTGATAATTCAACATTTCTTTTCATACAGGGTGCGGCACAGAAACTTGCTGATTTGTAACGGTCGCCTTGTCGCGAGGGGTGGGGGACATAGACGAGTTCAATGAAGTTAGAGAGGGGATGTCCTGAAGTTTTGTTTCTTTCCTCTTAAGTCGCCATCATGCATTGGACATTGCCTGCGAGGCTTACTTTTCCAACGGTCGTGCCATTATCGTCACTCAACGTACCTTCCGTACTCTGTTAAATATTCATCCTACAGCTCCGATGCCTGGACGGCAATCAATTGTTCGTGGGTGAACACATTCAGAGAGAGTGGAAGTGTAGCAAAAACCCCGGTTCAGGAGGTCAACAGACAGCCAGAACTCCAGAAAATGTTGAAAGAGTAAGAGAGTCATTCGTCCGATCTCCTCGGCGTTCGGCGCGGAAACACGCAGCTGCTCTGGGGTTATCTAACCGCACTGTGTGACGAATTCTTCACCAAGACCTCAATTTCCATCTCTACAAAATGGCTGTAACGCAGGCACTGAATGAAAGTGATTTTAATGCCCGCCGAAATGTATGTGAAGCACTCAATCAAAGCCTGCCTCACAACTCGCTCGTGTTCTTCAGTGATGAAGCTCACTTTCACAATCAAATCCGTCGTCTATACAGATCGCCCACGGACCCTAGTTCATCTAAAGGACAACATTCGAAAAGCCATCGCCGACATACCTGTTCATATGCTCAAAGAGTTCATCAGAACTTCAAGAATCGCATAGCACAGTGCATTGACAATAGAGGCCGTCACTTGTACGTCATTTTTGAAAAAGTTTAATAAATAAATTCAGAGAATGTAAAATAAAATGTAAAACGAATTATAACATTATCTCTAATATTTTCGTTTTTATTAACGTTTTAAATCAGTAAGTTTCTGTGCCGCACCCTGTACTATCCAGATTTTTACAACAAAAAACTCCATTCTTCCCAAGTAGTCAAAAATCCATGGTTAAAAACAATCATTGATGTGAAATACCGAGTGCTTCCACATAAATTTGCTTGTGTGTATATCAAACAGCAAAACTGCTTAAAATTGGAGTTATCCAATCGATAGTAAAACAAGAATGAAATTGTGAACACTATGCACTGCAGAAGCTGCTTATTTGGATCGATTTCCTGAGAGGCGTCAACCTAATAAAAGTATATACGATAAATTGTGGGAGAACCTCATAAACCATGGTACATTCAATATCCCAAGGAAAAAAGTATGAAGTAGTTGATGGAGAAGTGCAATAATTGATGTAATAGGTAATGTCAGTGGTAACCCATCGATTTCAAGCAGGCTAATTGAAATGGAAACACAGAAATCAGAGTCTCAATAAAAGTAGATATAAACCTTATAATATGGGAATATCCTTGTTTTTGCAGCCAGGAGATTTCCCACGTTGAGTCGATTATTAACCGCCCATCGATGCTGCCTGTACGGCTGACGTAAGATATGTGGATTCTGATCACCGTAATAATGAAAATTGTGTCGGTTCACTAGGGAGTTGTTGTGGAAAGTGCATTCATCCGAGTACATAATATTTTCTGCAAAATTCTCATTTCTTCCGATCATTTCCGACATCCATAAACAGAACTCACTCGATGTGAACACTATGCACAGATACGTACTCGAAACTCTTTCTGTCCAAGACTGGCTTATTTTTTGCTTATAGTATTAATAGGTGTCAACAAGGACATTTTTCAGGAATTTGTAGATATCAAGTATATTAAGCCCCTAATATTGGAACAGCAACATCAGAATGATTGGGGTAAGGTAGGTACCGAGTACAAGGACTGCGATAAAGAGATCTTGATTGTTTAATTACTTTGATGTGATTTGCCTGTATTGAGCAAGTCGATAATGAAATTTGATACACAGAATGTGATGAAATGTATAAATATTATACTTTCTTCTGGGAACAAACCACTGTAATGCTATAAATTGTAGTGAAAAATTGGAATATTTCTTGAAAATCGATATAAATTGGATAATCTTTCGAATATCTTGGAAATCGTTGAAAATGCGTATAGGGAACCTAGCTACCATTCGAAAGGTATTAAGCTATACCACTTATTTGACACTGTAGATATAGGGTATGCCATTTGAAAAATACAGTGAAAGGAGATTTCAATGAGCACCAACTTATTAATTCGTTTTCAAACACCCTGTGGAACATAGATCAACAAAATGTGTCATACACACAAACAACTTTATATGTAATCACTCGGTATTTCACATTATTGATTGTTTTTAACCATGGATCTTTGACTACTTGTGAAGAATAAAGTTTTTTCTGTAAAAAAACTGGTTAGTATTAGGTCCGCAACAAAGTTCTCGATGTTTTTTTTTATGAAAATACAACTTCATTGTGAAAAATGGATATAAATGAGTCATTCAAAATATTGCCCATCGCTAGCTACAACTTTGTCCCATCTTTCTGGCAGAGCTCTAATACCGTGACGGTAGAAGTGTTCGTCTTTTGAGGCTATCCACAAATCAAGCCATTTTCGAGCTCTTCATATGAGCGGAACTGCTGATCAGCCAGACCATGTGCCATCGAACGGATCAAGTAATAATCGGATGGTGCAATATCTGGGGAATATGGCGGGTGTAGTAGAATTTCCCATCTGAGCGTTTCCAAGTAGGTTTTAACGAGTTTGGCAATGTGATGTCGAGCGTTGTCATGCTGTAGAATTACTTGTTCGTTTCTCTGCTCGTATTGTCGCCGTTTTTCGCGCAGTGCTTTACTCAATTGCATTAATTGAATTCGATTCCGTTCCCCAGTGATGGTTCCGTTCGGTTTCAACAGCTCATAATAAATAACATCGACTTGGTCCCACCAAATACACAGCATAACTTTGGCAGCGTGAATATTCGGCCGAGGCGATGAAGAAAACCCTTTCTTTCTTGCCGCTGGAGCAGTGGTTCACAGGCGAAAAAACGACGCTCAACGTCTCTTGGCTTCAAATCATAAGGAACCCAAGTTCCTCGATCCTCATCGACCAATGCCTCCACTTCAGCGTCTCCGAAGATTCTTGGCCTTTCTTCACGGGGACGGTCGTCCACATCGAAATTACCCTTTTTGAAGCAACAAAACCAATCCCGGTACGTTGTTTTACTTAGAGCAGCGTCTCCGTTAATTTTTTGAGCTCTCTATGAGCTTCAGCCGCCGTTTTCTTCGAATGAAAGAAGAAGATCAACACTTTCCGCAAATGACGATTATTTGGCACAAAATTAGACATTTTCTCACAACTGAAAGTATATGACGCAAAAACAAAATCACTAATGTGTCACAGTGGTTCGTTTACCATATGTCCAATCTTTGTTCAAAACGTTCTTGATATGTAAACATCGACCAGCACTTACTGCTGGAGCCATCTATTGACAAACAGCGAGAACTTAGATGCACACCTAATATGATAAGAAATGTTGAATTATCACCACATGTTCGGGATATTGTACTCAGTCGTCACTGAGATTTGAAATTGTGAATTTCAAAATTTAAGAAAACCATTAATCATAATTGAAAATGCCATACGTTGGATTGTCCGATGTGCATAGGGGTCGAATAAGTATTCTCGTTGAAGAAAGGGTGACACAGAGGGATATAGCGGCCACAATGGGGGCATCACAAGGGGTGATTTCAAAAACGCCCGATGCGTGAAGCTACAATCTCTGCAAAATAGGCTTAGAAGAAGTCGTAGGAAGATCACTTCTGAAGAACAAGACCGTTTTTTGTGTCAAATTTCAAAAAGAGACCCTAGTGCGTCGCACCCCATACTCCAAAGGCAATTTCTGGAAGCAACAGGCACAGTGTGTCAGTCGAAACGATACGTCAGAGACTTTGTTCAAGGGGTTTATACAGCAGAAGGCCCTTAAGAGTTCCAGAGCTAACCAGACAACAAAAAATTAACAGACTTAATTGGTGAATCGAGCACCATAATTGAAATATTGAGAATTGGCGAAATGTTCTTTTTTCGGATGAGACCAGAATTGGTGTTCGATCGTATGACCGCCGGATTCGGGTTTTAAGGGATCGTGAAAGACAAGCTATACTCCGAGCCGCAAGACAAATTCCGAAACACCAAGGGGGCAGTGTGATGTTTTGGGGTGGTATTATGCTGAGAAGCAAAACAGATTTGATTTCGTTTCCAGCTAGTGTAACGGCTAGAGGCCATAGTGAGACTCTGGCGAGGTGTCCATGGTGTGAATTTCACTTTTATGCATGATAATGCTCCTCAGCATACCAGCTACCTCGCGCGACATTATCTTGAAACTGAGGGAATCGTTATTTTGGACTGGCCAGCTTGCTCTCCAGACCTAAATCCTATTGAACATACATGGGATAATCTCCATAGAAAAATGAGATCGCACCAGGATAACCCAAGAACCCCACCACAGCTCATCCACGCCGCCACAGAAGAGTAGCAGAATATTACCCCAGAGGAGGTCGAAAGCCTAATCCAAAGCATGCCTAGACGGATTCAGGCTTTTATCAGGCCAAGGGGAGGCAATACAAGCTTCTGAGGTCGAGAAAAAAACACCTACCCCGTGCGAAAACAATTTTCAATTTTTTTACTACATGTGTTTCTTTTTAAAATAAACCTTAATTTATTTCTTTTTTCAGTTGAAATATCTCAAAAATGATCAATTCTAACAATCCTTTGAAATTTCCAAAATCCTTGTGGTAATTTTCAAATATCGGGTGACTCCATATAACCAATGGTTGTACATCTGGAGCTTTGAAATTAATATTGAGGGCACAATTTTATTCGAAAAGTCCTCAAATTTCAGAAAATGTCGAATATTTCAGAAACTATTAAAGATAGGTATAACGAATTTGGAGCAAACTCACTGTCATTTTTGTTCGGAATGTCAAAAATGTCCCATTTAAAAAATCATAACTTTTTATGTAACTTTATTATAGACCACTTACAATATATTTGGTTTGTAGTCACTACAGCACTATATATTACCATTCAAAAAAAAACTCAAAATCTGTCGTAAAATATGGCCAATCTTCCGTCGCGAATGTTGTGAGCCACTCGGTATATTGTAACTTTCCGTAGGTGAAAGAATTTTTCAAAACAATTCAGTATATTTTGATTTTAATGGTAACAAACAAATCTTTCTTTTTTTTTATAATATTAGTGTAGACGAGTCTTTCCTTTCGAACAAGATTTCACCAATATGAGTTTTAATTTTGTTATTCATTGTTGTAGATGTTCCCTAGTCTTTTCTAAAGTGTTTATTAAAAATACTTATTGAAAGCGTTAAAAGGTTTAAAATCCTTGCGTGCTCCCACAAAGCCACGCTCTTGCTAGTTTCATTACTTTCAGATTGCATAAAAAAGTTCTGCCAAAACACGTAAAGAGATTTGAAACTTCTATATTTACCTGAAAAGGCTATGAAGAAAGTTACAAATAAATCAATCCTTCGGGATAGCTAGGAAATGGGGAAATGTATCACGTTTCATGTTGTTGCTACGTGAAATCGAATTATAACATAAAGAACAATGTCTTACGGTAGCTAGGAAATATTTCTAATAAACTTGAGGTTAATATTTCAGCATCTTTAGAAGAAATCTACGTGAAGTAGTTTTGTGGTTTTAATTTTCGACAATATGGAATTTCATAACTAAAACATGGGTCAGAAGTTGCCGCGACTAACAAATAGATAAATAGATGGCGCCTAAAATACCGAATACCCTATTTTTTCAGGAAGTATCAACCTTCAAAAGAAACGTCAAAATTTGATGACATTTCATTCAATATTTTTCGAGATTTCGAGGTTGAGTGACGCTAATTTTGTGAATTTGTACAATGAATCAAATCGAGTTTCATGTCTTAATAGAACACTGCTAATTAATAAATAAATCAAACTGTTTAGAATTCTACTGTACTTATATATTAGCGCAACGCGTTTCGATACACTGTATCTTCCTTAAGTGCAAGGTTACATATTACAAATATTCTATACTATAAATGACAATAAGAAACAGCTTAGGAAAATCCATCCAAGAGCTATCAGGTATTTCTGGAAATAAATTGAGTAGGGGTGATTGATTTAAATTTAGTTGGTGGTTAAGGATGTTCTTGGGATTTTTGTATCTGTTAATTTCGAGAGCTTCAAGGTAATTCAATTTCAGGCTTCTACTCTCTGTATGCAAAACTTGGGAATCCGCATTAAATGAGTGGTTGCATTCTAAAAGGTGATTTAAAAAATTGGAATCCGCTTTTTGTCCATTGAAACTGCAATTATATCCCGATATTCTAGTTCCGAAGTTCATACTGCTACGGCCAATATAAACCTATCACAGTCTGGACAATTAAAACGATATACTACGGATTTATTTTCTTTCTTAATTTTTGTTTTGTCATTTTTTTATGTCCACTTAAGTTATTTCTCGTTCTGAAGGCAATATTCGAGTTGAAATTTTCAAGGAACGTTTTTAAGATTTCGCTACTTTTACCAAAATAAGTTAGACATTTATAAAATCCAATTTATTTTTCTAAACGTGGATATACTTGTTAAATGGCTAATCTGTGTTGTTTCTTATACAAAATATAACTAATTAAATTTGGATTATATCCATAATTACTAGCAATCTGTTTGATTATGTCCAGTTCTTCCGTGAAATTTTCTATTGATAGACGTACGTTGAGGAGTCTATGTATACAGGGTGCTTCAACGAAAATTAAACAGAGGCTATATCTACCAGGAAATACAATACAATATTTACTGAGTGGATGATTATGAATTCATAACAGTAAATATTGTTTATACTGGTATCGCTATGTAGACGATATCATTATTTGCTTCACAGGAACAGATAGACAGTTAAAAATTTTCGAAAATCATATAAATTCATTACATCCAAAAATTGGATTCACAACCGAAATAGAAAGCAATAATTCGATAAATTTCTTAGACGTAACAATTTCGAATGAAAACGGAAAACATGTTTTCGCAATTTACCATAAGCCGTCACATACGGATATTATAATACATAACTCGTCGTGTCATCCGTATCAACGTAAAATGTCAGCATTCAATAGTTTTATCCATAGATTGATTAACATCCCGTTATCGCCAGACAATTTCAACAAAGAATTAAATTTGATTAAACAAAAAGCCAAAAATAATGGTTACAATCCCAAACTAATAAATAATATTTTAAATAAAAAATAAAGTAGAATCGCATTGGATGAAGTTTACCCTGTCGACAAATTGAAACAAAAATTCAACACCTTAACCTACGTTGGCATTACAAGTGAGAAACTGAAATCATTCTTGAGTAGCAATAATTTCAATATAGCTTTCCAAACTAATAATAATTTAGGCAAATATATGAAAATAATAAAACCAAATCAGGTAAAAACAATAAATTAGGTGTTTATAGATTGAATTGCAATGAATGTGATAATTTCTACATTGGTAGAACACAGAAATTTTAATATTAGTATATCGGAACATAAACGCAGTTTTACAAATAAAAATCAGATTCAAATTACGCGAATCATCTCTTAGAAAATGATCACTCTTTCGACCCACAGTTTGAAATTTTGCATACAGATAATAAATATTGGAGGGTAGATCTTTGGGAAACTTTAGAAATAAATAAATACAAACACTCAGGTAAACTCATCAATGAACAAGTCGATTTAAGCCCTTCACCTCTATTGAATCTCTTCGGGGAGCAATCTATTCCTTAATTTTATTGGATATACCTGTCATAAATAACCACTTAAGAAGAAGCAAACCAATAAGTCATTACTCGAGAACATTTATATTTATATTCTCATTTATTTTCTGTACATTCATTCGTCTGAAGAAGCTACGGTGTAGTGAAACGCGTTACGAATCGCAATTATTAAGTAAAATTCCTTAAAACACAGTACTTGTTTGTTTTTTAATTACATTTTGAATAAGAAACAACACAGATTAGCTATTGAACAAGTATATCCACGTTCAGAAAAACGAAATGAATTTTATAAATGTCCAACTTATTGTGGTAAGAGGAGCTAAATCTCAAAAACGTTCACTGGAAATTTCAACTTGAATATTGCCTTCAGAACAAGAAACAACTCAGGTGGACATATCGAAAATTACCCATATATTCAAATTTCCTCTTTTAATTATTTGTCTATCTTCATCACCTGCAAAAAACCTCTTCATTAGTATTTCTGCTTTTCGAAGCATACGTCTGAAGCACCAAATTCATAAGAGCGGCCCAAAAGACGAAACTAGAAATTACAGGCCCATTTCTGTTATAACAACATTTTCGAAAATTTTCGTAATAGTGATAAAAGATAGACTTCTTGAACACCTTAAAGATATTAATTTTCTGAATGATCATCAGAATGGGTTTCTGAACAAAAAAGCACTCGGACAGCTGTAACAACTATCATAGAATACATCTGCTAGAAAATAGATGAAGGAAATAATGTAGTGACAGTATTTCTGGATCTATGCAAAGCATTTGATGTGGTTTGTCACGAAATTTTACTTCAGAAGCTCAAGAATATATGATTCAATGCGAATGTCTTTGATCTCTTCAGATCATACTTAATGAGTCGGACGCAGTACACTGTAATAGACGGAAACGAAAGTGATAGAGTTGAAGTGACTAGTAGTGTACCTCAAGGCTCAGTCCTTGGGCCTTTATTGTTCCTGATTTATATAAATGATATTTGTGACATAGAATTCCATGAACAAATAGTGCTTTATGCTGATGACACTGGTTTGTTCTATTCAGGATCACTGCAGGATATTTTCGAAAAAGCCCAAGAAGACTTAAATAAAATTTGCCAGTGGACTAGTACGAACAGAATAAAATTCAATGAAAAAAATGTACTTATATTGTATTCAAATCTAGAAGACCTGAAAATTGTGAGCTTTTCATCAATGGTATTGAGATTCTGGAAAAAGAGACGACTACATATCTCGGATTGACTCTCGATACACAATTAAATTTCAACGAGCACATAGAGCATTATTATTCAACAATGAAACTAAATACTCAATATACCATGCACATGTGAGTTCAATCCTGAGTTACTTTGCAGCTTTTTGGGGACAAGCACGAACACAAGACATTCATAAATTACAAGTTGCGCAGAACAAATTATTTAAAATATTGTTCCATAAACCACCAAGAACTCATACCGAAGAAGTATATCAAGAACTTAAACTGCTAGACATAAACAATATAATTAAACTGGATAGTATAAGACTGATATATAAAATCGGAAACAATATGGTGAACACAGCAATTGATATAGTACTCAGTAGTGATATACACACATATAATACACGAACTAAACAGGACATTTACATACTTCCATCAACATATAATATAGGACGAAATAAACTGACTTACCAAGCAGCCTTATGGTTTAATGCGCTACCACACAATGTGAAGGACGCCTCCACATATAAGAAAATTTCTATGTTAGCACAACATTTACTGGGACCAAGAAGATAGTTCAAATTTATCATCCTCTATTATATAATTTCATCTTATTCACCTGTCATAGATTTTTTAATGTTTTTGGGTTGAATATATAACAAAAAAAAAGTTTCTTGGAATCTTGGAAATTGGAACTTGAATATTGCCTACAGAACAAGAAACAACTACGGTGGACATATCAAAATTACGGAACAAAAACTAAAAAAGAAAATAATATATATCGTTTAACTCTTCGATTCCCATGCCTACAGTAAGCAAGGAAAAAGCCATGATCCATATATAACTATTACAGATATATATATATATATATATATATATATATATATATATATATATATATATATATATATATATATATATATATATATATATATATATATATATATATATATATACAACTGCCTCCATTTGGTTTTATAGGGTGTCACCTAAAGGTGACAATGGGCGTTATACAAATTACTCTCACAGTTTTTTTCTCTGTTTTTATTGTAATATTGCGAACTTTTTGCAAATTGGTCGTTAGGCGGTGAGGACGTACTATCACGAAGGTGAAGGTATTGCTGAATCTCGAAAAATTTGTTTCGTCGAATGCTAGAAGCTACTAGCTCGTAGCTTCTACTATTCGAATAATTGTATTTATAATAAATATATATCTATAATTTTGATGTGTTTCAAAGAAACTTAATCGTAAAAAAAACAAGCGAATAAATAGAACACCAGTAAAAAAAAAGACCATGCCCGTTCCTTAATCAGGCATTTAAACTCGCATTATGCCTCTTACGATTGTCCATAAACTGTGAGTACAGGAAATGTAACAGGGGAACCATACAATCTTGCTTATGATTCAATAGACGAGTGAAAAAACTTGTGGAAAAAACTCGTTTCCCTGTCGCTATTGCACTAGCTTGTCTGTTTATGTTTTGTTAGTGTCGTGTGTACAGAAAGAGTACCAAAAATGTTTCTGATCAGCAGCTTCATTCTCTAATTCTCATCTTGCACTCCATGATTTCCAGGGCTTCTTTACGAAGTCAAGGGTGAAAAGGAAGGGGGATTGGGACAGAAAAAATCTGTGACAATGGAAAAAGAAAATCAGTAGAAAAATATTTCATCAAACATATCTAACTTTTATATGTCTGAACTCACTTGAATCTAAGAACATAACTAATGCTCCTCTGTTTTTCAACAGGGAAGATCTCATACACCTTTTGGGAATGAAGCGCTACAGGGGTGTAGCCCTTGCCTTATCAACATACACCATGGGAATAAAGCCCTAAGGGGGAGCAGTCCTAGCCTTATCTAAGAACTTAACTAATTCTCCGCTATTTTTCAACAGGGAACATCTCATACACCATTCGGGGGTGTAGCCCATAATAACCTCAAGATTCAAAAACTAATCTCCTAAATAGACTTGAAGTTCTCTACCCAGTTAATGAAATTATCTGAAACGGAATGAATTTCTTGAAAACCACCTGTAAAATGGTAAATAGGACAATCGAGGACTAAATGTCTTATTGTTCCTTCAGCTGCGCCACATTCACATGCCGGACTTTCTACAGTACGAGACGATTTAATGTACACCAATTTTTCCTACTTATATCGAAACCTGCAACCCTTTTGGAAGAATCCTCTATGATAACTTTATTGAATACATCAACTTGCTGCCATTCAGTTTTCCAAAGATCAACAGCCTTCACTCGTGTACGCAAAAAGTGAATCGACCAAATAGATTTCCTAGATTTCAATCTCAGTTTAGGTGGATTTTGAAGATCGTGTATTATCGGAAAAACTTCTGGAAATGAGTAATACTTATCCCAATATGATTTAAGAGCTAATTTCCTGCGAATATGGGAAGGAACTATATTACAAATAACCGGAAGCCATGGGATAGCAGTTGAACTGATACATCCATCTATAACTCTCATAGAACAGTTCAACTGAGAATCAATGAGCACTATTCAACCACACCTGACAGCAATACTCTGCTGCTGTATATACTAAAGCTAAAGCAGTAGTTCGCAAAGTAGAGACTCCGGCGCCCCAATTTGATCCAACTAGTTTATGTAGTATATTGTTTTCAACTTCTAACATAATTTATCAATATGTAATTTGAAAGTCAAAGAACGATCTAGCTTTACATCAAGATATGTTGGAGTGAAATTATGAGTTAATAGTATGGAGCAAAATTGCAATTCATACTCTGATTTCATCAATAGTTACATTTAGGGTGTGATTTCTCTGTAAATTATATATATTGCTCATATCTGCTATGAATTCTACAATTTCTTCACTGTAGAGCAGTTCGAAACACTCAACGGTAGTCATGTCTTTCTGTAAATTCATGAAGATTTCTTAGTCACAGTCTCCTTAACCGCATGTAGTAAAAGATCTATTGCTGTGCCATTTCGTTATAGTATTTTCTTTTTGCCTTTTTTCGGGACCGGACGTACTACTCATTCAGCTTCGTTCTCCTGTTGTAGTTCTACTTGAGACCGAAGTATGCGACTAGGTAGATGCAGGATGTTAGCCTCGTTCCCATCCCCCTGTCTTCATTGGTAACCACACCACCATCCAGAGGAAATTAAATAATATCGCCTGGGTCTTTCCCGGCGTGTAACTCCTCGGCAATCTCATCTAAGGTCAATCTGTAACAATCTATAAACAAACTGTAAAATCTCATCACCACAGAGCGATAAAGCTAGAAGCACGCAATATCAATGCTTCATACTTCGTTCTCTGAATGAAACATAAAATGACATACAACGCCCAGTGTCACTTATAGGTGACACGTCATAGGATCATTGTAGTGATCATGTTCCAAGTTACTTTTGTTGTAACGTTAGTTTATTTTGTATATATATATATATATATATATATATATATATATATATATATATATATATATATATATATATATATATATATATATATATATATATATATATATATATATATATATATATATATATATATATATATATATATATTCATTTATGACATGCAATAAGAAAAAACAATACTTACGGTCTGGGCATTTTATTTTTGTTTTTGTTTAAACAAACTCGAATTACCACTAAACAACTTGAGTATTTTTGACAGATGACGTACACAAAATGTTGCCATGTTTTTCTTAAATTCTGCTACTTATTGGCTCTATGATAATAATAGAAGGAAACAAAAATAAAATTGCGATGTGTGTGAAAAAAATATTGATATCTGTCACCTACAGGTGACACCGGGAATTGTCCAGACTGTGATAAGTAAGCAGATTCCAATTTTTCAAATCACTTTTCAGAATACAACCACTCATGTAATTCGTATTTCTAAGTTTTACATGCAGAGAGTAGAGTCAGAAATTGAATTACCTTGAAGCTCTTGAAATTAACAGGTACAAAAATTCGAAGAACATCCAACTAAATTTAAATCATTCACCCCTACTCAACTTATTCCCAGAAATACATGAAGCCCTTGAATGGATTTTCCTAAGCTGTTTCTTATTGTCAGTTCTGGTATAGAATATCTGTAGTATGTAACCTTACATTTGAGAAAAATATCAAACTCTATTTGCTGATATATAATCTCAGTAGAATTCTAAATCGTTTCATTTATTCTTTTATTGATATGAAGTTCTATCAGGTAAAAGCCTCTACAATTCCAAAGAATACTACTATTTGATGAGTAAAAATATATATTAGGTTGCCCATTTTCGAAGCGCCCATCAGGCAACAGTGTAACTTTTGCAGCGATGTCAAATCGACTAATGGCATACTGTCAGTCCAAGCAGATTTTCACTATGGAACAGTACACGCCACGCGAACGCTCTAAAATGTTGAAATTTTCATCCAACAAAACAAGTCAATAGTGAAAACTCAACGAGCTTTTAAAAAAAAAAGTGAAAAGTGCGCGTTCCAAGAAAATAATTTATCGTTTGTATAAAAGATTTACAACTGGTCATGCTCTTGCTCTTGCCGTTCCACTTTACAACGCATTTCATTCATGACACAAAAATTGTTGCTTGCCTATAAGCCACGTCGATTGGAATGAGCCCAAAGAGTCATCGAAATGGCTGAAGAAAACGAGCAATTTTGGCATAAAATATTCATGACCGATAAAGTTCCAGTTGAACAGAAAGGTAAACAAAGAAAATTGCCGTATTTATGCCATTGAAAGTCTACAAGAGATTCAAGAGGTACCTCTTCACGATGCAAAAGTCACTGTTTGGTGCGGCGTTTGTGCTAAAATGATCCTTCTTCGAAGATGATAATGGCAACACAGTTGCTGTCAATCAGGAGCGTTATCGCTTTATGATAACCAATTTTTTATGCCAATCATTCGATTGGCTGCCAATATCACCAGATTTAACTCCTCCAGACTTCTTTTTGTGGGGTTATTTGAAATCAAAGGTTTACGTCAACAAGCCAAAGACCCTAGAAGAGCTGAAAACCAACAACCGTCAAGAAATAGCCGCCATTGTGGTCGAATTGACTCGTACTAGCATGTCATTCACGCAATTCAATTTGTGAAGAAAATTCAGGTTTTTTTTAAACAAGTCGAGCGGCAACGCGTTTCAAGCCCAAACAATCTTTCAAATTGGTAGGAACTGATTCGTGAGACAAAGAAAGTTCATTGTCTATTGCTCTCAAACTTAAATGGCGATTTGCAATTACCATTCCCTTCACTTTATGGATGTACCGACTAAAGCGGGGCAAATCGTCCACCACATTTCGGCCACTGTTGAATGCACTGTACCACCCA
Organism: Cryptolaemus montrouzieri; assembly: GCA_013387265.2. NCBI lineage: Eukaryota > Metazoa > Arthropoda > Insecta > Coleoptera > Coccinellidae > Cryptolaemus > Cryptolaemus montrouzieri. The sequence goes on along the minus strand of JABFTP020000001.1, from coordinate 50,667,959 downwards.
TACGCTTGTGTTTTTGATAAAGTCGATTTACGGTCACAGTGTGCTGAAACGTGTCATAAGTTTGTGCAGATAGTGAAAATTTCAACAGCATTGTTTTACTTAATGATAACAATGAATTGTTTGAACCCTTCTTGATAGTAAATCTCCGATCTTCATTAAAACCAGTTACTCGTGAACCATTTTTGAGATGATAAACAATATTAGAAAAATAAATATAATAATAGATATATTTAGTGTCGTGAGAAGTGAATTGCAAAATAAAAACTTTTCTGGTGTATTGCTTCATATGCGTGTTGTAACGAACACGTGTGGCAAATGTAGTAAGCCGCTTTTAAGTTGATTTTATGTACACGTAAACATCTAAAACTCGCTTAATAGGTAAGCACTTTCAAGTGCGATGGAAACATGGAAAATTTTATTACTTTTCAACGATAAGTTCTCAAAAACTTGTAATGTATTCCTATTTTATATATTTATACAGGGCTGTACATTATTAGAAATTTGACACAATAAAACTATCAATAAGTGTGAATCTCTAAACCATCATCGAAATGCTTTTGAATGTTTGAATCATCACAAAATTTATTGATTGAGGAACCTTTATTAATAGAATGATTTTCATTCTTGATAAAGCTGCTGTGTCAGCGAAACGTCGTCGAATTTTTCAAATAAAGTGTAGATCAAAGTTAAACCTTGTGTTTTATCTCATTTATATCATGGATCTACATCAAGTAACGGCTCCACAATTCAAATGTCGAACCTTTTATTAACGATTTCATATACTAATATTTCTAATAGGGTACCATTTATCAGGTGTTTCGTAAAAAAACGCTTCGAGCTATAGCTCCTAGAATTCTTGATCGATTTCCATGACGAATTGCATCTTGAATGATATTCTAACTGCCTGAAACATTTTCATTGGCCTGTCTTTTGCGGAAATACCAGAAGTTGACCTTTACTTGCATTTAAATTGTATTTTCCGAGGAAAAAGAAATTTCAGAAGGAAACATTTACAATTCATCGATGTATTCGACTGTTTGCGTTTGTGATAAAAATTTTCTGTTTGAATTTGGGAGGCTTTTACTTGATAAAATTTCATTATCAATAATAAAAACAAGTAATGTGTTTTTTGGAATTTTACTTAATAGTTGTGATTTGTAACGCGTTTCACTACACCGTCTGAAGAAGCTACGGTGTAGTGAAACGCGTTACGAATCACAATTATTAAGTAAAATTCCAAAAAAAAACAAAAAATTTTCTGTCGTTTCGGTCATTATTTCAGTTCGGATTACTCGCACAATCTCGTATATTGGGTAAAAAGGACTCAAAGCGTAACAAGATTCTAATGAATCGTGAAGGCACTCAAAATTGAATGAGTAATCGAAAAAAAAATAAAATATTAGGTTACTATTTAAAATCCCAAGCATGGTCAACTTTCTGTATTTCCGGAACTGTCAGACCAATGATAATATTTCTCCTTCTTCAGGTGCCATCTCTGAGACCAGAGGTTAGCCAGAACTCATCTCGATTTTGGGAAGAACGACAGAGTTGTTCGAATATGAGGCTTATCCATGCGTTGATGTTGCTGTATCAGGACACCTTCATTCTTCAGATACCTTGTTTGCCTTCAATTTTTAGTTGAAGAAAGTATTTTTTCCGCGATGCATATACCCCATATATTCAATTTTCCTCTTTTAATTATTTGAAGGAGAAGCCGGTCTGTCTTTATAAATAACCTGCAACACCTCTTCATTATTTTTTCTGCTTGTTTAGATATTCGAATCATACGTCTGTAGCACCATATTTCAACAGCCTCTAATCGATTCATCTTCAAAGTCCTTGTTCTAGGCCATATAAAAGGGCGGACCACACAATCCACTTCGGAAATCTGAATCTTGTTTCAATATTCAAATTCTTATAGCAGAGGATTGTTTTATATTTGATCAGAGCTCCTAGCAGTGGCGATTCGTTTCACCCACGACATCTGCGTTTGTATCCGCCCTGATGAGGCTACCGAGATATTTGAAGCTCTGACGACTCTCTGAATATTCTTTCCTTCAAGATTTAATGATACGTCTAGTTGCTCATCAGCTTATTTGTTTCGGTCTTTATCTTTAATCCTAATCGGTTTCATACGTAATTTATTCGATTTTGTAATATTTGGAGATATTCTTCTTCTTCTTCAAGTGCCATGCAGATTCCTGCGTAGGCGTCCATCCTTTCACTCATCATATGATTCTATTGATTGTAGCATTTTGTAGTGTCTGGAAGTCCTGTATTCCTGTCGACTGTCGTATGTATCGTAGCCAGGATAGTTTTCTCCTACCTACTCCTCTTTTCCTCCTTCTATTTTACCCTGGAGGATAAGACGCTGGAAGTGATAGCGTTCTCCGCGCAGTACATGTCCAAGGTAGCCAATTTTTCTTCTTTTGATGTTTTCGAAAAGTTCACGGTCTATCAAACCAGTTCTTCTCAGTATATCCTCATTCGTTACATGTTCAACACACGATACCCTCAGCATCCGTCGTAGGGTCCACATCTCGAAGGCCTCAATTTTATTTATAATTGCTAATTAATATTCTAACATCCCGAAAATGTGATCAGAATATAAATCAAAGAGGATACATCCCTGCCTCACGCCCTTTCTTATTGGAATAGATTCCGATTCTCCATTAGTCTGTTTGATCAGAAAACTATTTGTACAGTTTTCTGATCAAACGCATATCTTTATCGTCCAAGTTCATACTCTCCAACATTCCTAGAAGCTGTTCATGGTTAATGCAGCCAAAACCTCTTCTTACGTCAATAAAGCACATGAACGCTTCCTGTCTCATATTCCAGCATCGTTGAATCAAAACGTACACCGAAAACAGGGCATCTCTGGATCCCAGTCGGCTCCTATATCCAAATTGTCTTTTACGCATCCTTGATTCACATTTATTGTACATTCGGTTCTGAATTACCTTCAACAAGGTTTCAAGAGTATGACTAATGAGGATAACTAGCGATAATCATTACAGGTTTTCGGATTACGTTTTTTGGGAATTGTGACGAATATAGAGTCAAGCCATTCGAGTGGAAATTCACCTGTGTTATATATTTTGTTGTCAGTAATTACCTAAATTCTCATCAGTCATAAATTTGAGCAGTTCTGATCGGACCCCGTCTGCGCCACATGCTTTGCCGCATTTCGTCTATAGTATATTTTGCAAAGACGTAGAGTACTAAAAGCTCATTAAGTATGCAAATCCCTCAGAAAAATTCTACGTGGGCAAATTCAAAAATAAATGTAGTTTCTATGATTTTGTCTTGGAGCAGGCAGCAATTTATTAATTTGATTGAGGAGGTCGTTACTTGATGAAAATCGATATACATATTTTCAATGAAATAAAATTAAAGTATTTAGATTTTCACTATATTAACAAAACTATGACAGGTTTCACTACACTGTGGCTTCATCAGATAGATACAAACTAATGAACAGAGTTATTCCTATATATTATTCTTATTTCCTACTTAATATTACAATAGGTACAAGAGGTATGTTGGAAAACCCATTGGAGTTGCTTACTTTATGAATTGAAAAGATTGAGTAAAGGAGAAGGATTTAGATATAATTGACTATTAAGTAACCTACCCGAATTCTTTTCTTTGTTGATCTCTAAAATTTCCAATAGATTGAGTTTTTGTCTGTTATTTTCATTGTGTAAAATTCTGAAATTGTCATTAAAGTTATGGTTTTCTTGGTGTAAGTGATTAGAATAATAGCAATTTATTGCCGGATCTTTGATAGAAACCCTGTAGAAATCTCCAGGAAGAACTCAACTACCTGACTACGATCTTCTGTCTTTTTTGTTGCTTGCAAATATAGCTGTCCACGTTTTAAATGAAATGTTTACTTTGTACGTATGAAATTTGTAGTCAGTAACGTAGACGAATATGTGTTTAAGGTTTCTCTTCGAAAATAAAATTGAATCAATTGCACACTATTGTATTCAAAACGATAATAATTTGATAAGAATATCTAGATAGTTACGTTTACCAAAAATAATTATTTCATGAATTTCAAGCATACTCAACTTACGCTCAATTCTATACGTTAAATATATAATAATTAAATAATGTTAATGATATTTCAGATAACGTAATATGTTCAGTTAAATATGGAAATGAACATTTATTTCATATTATAGTAAACTTAAGCTAAATTTTCCACATGAGTTTTAACATTACCTAACACAATGTTTATAAATGATTTCATGACTTTATAAAACGTTTAGTTCTAAATTAATTTTTTTCTACGCTTTGAAACTATAAAAATCAAAATAATGGTCATATATATTTTAAGCAGCAATATTTTCATGAAATATTTACAGTACATCTGATGATGTATCTTCATTACCTTATTCACTATAACAGGATCTATCATGACATCCATAATATGATCCAGATCCCACATTTTATTTTCATCTTTGATGACGTGGTCTATACAATTTTTGCAGTTTTGGGATGTAATACTTTTTATTGCACTGTTAAAATGAAGTTCGACGTATTTTATCTTAAAACTTGTGTTTCTTCTACCCATTTCACCCTTTACCTGCTCATATTAGTTCAAGCGGATCTAATTCGCACTGGTAAGGTGGAAGGCGGAGTAATATAATTTCCCTGTTTTTTACCATTTCGTCAATCTTTTATTTTCTGTATTATCTTTTATGTAAATTGAACAATTGTTTTCTCACGGAGTAGGTGTTTTTTTCTCGACCTCAGTAGTTTGTATTACCTCCTTTTTCCCTGATACAAGCCTGAATCCGTCTAGGCATGCTTTGGATTAGATTTTCGACCTCCTCTGGGATGATATTCTGCCACTCTTCTGTGGCGGCTTGGATGAGTTGTTGCGGGGTTCTTGGATTATCCTGTCGCGATCTAGTTCTCCTTTTGAGATTATCCCATAAATGTTCAATAGGATTTAGGTCAGGAGAGAAAGCTGACCAGTCCAAAATAACGATTCCCTCTGTTTCTAGATAATGTCGCGCGAGGTTGCTGGTATGCGGAGGAGCATAATCTTGCATAAAAGTAAAATTCTCAACGTGGGAACCTCGCCAGAGTCTCACTATGGGCTCCTGCACTAGGTCTACGTCATTTCTAGCCGTTATACTCGCAGAAAACGAAATCAAATCTGTTTTGCCTCCCATCATAATGCCATCCCAAAACATCACACTGCCCCCTTGGTGTTTCGGAATTTGCCTTGCTGCTCGGAGTCTAGCTTGTCTTCCACGACCCCTTAAAACCCGAATCCGGCGGTCATATGATCGAACACCATTTCTGGTCTCATCCTAAAAAGAACATTTCGCCAATTCTCAATATTCCATACCATATTTGGTGCTCGATACACCAATTAAGTTTGTTAATTTTTTGTTGTCTGGTAAGCTCTGGAACTCTTAAGGGCCTTCTGCTGTATAAAGCCCTTGGACGAAGTCTTTGACGTATCGTTTCGAGAGACACATTGATGCCGGTTGCTCCCAGAAATTACCTTTGGAGTATGGGGTGCGACGCGCTAGGGTCGCATTTTACAATTTAGCACAAAAAGCGGTCTTGTTCTTCGGAAGTCATCTTCCTGCGACTTCTAGCCCTATTTTACAGAGATTGTAGCTCCACGTATCGGACGTCGGCTTTTGAAATCACCCCCTGTGATACCCCCCTTGTGGTCGCTATATCCCTCTGTGTCACCACTTCTTCAACGAGAGTAATTATTCGATCCCTCTGCAAATCGGATAATCCACCGTAAGGCATTTTCAATTATGATTATAGGCTTTTTTGAATTTTGAAATTCACAGTTTCAAATCTCAGTGAACATGTGATGATAATTCAACATTTCTTATCATACTATCTAGTTTTTCTAGAACAAAAAAATTTCATTCTTCACAATTAGTCAAAGATCCATGTTTAAAAACAATCAATAATCTGAAATACCGAGTGATTCCATATAAATTTGGTTGTGTGTATGTATGTACCGATGTACCTATTAGATCCGCTAGTGAAGAAATCTTTATCCGCGGATATAGGAATTCGGTCGCATTTTTTATCCCCGTATAATGAAAACGCGAATGTAGGAAGCGCAAATAAGAAGCTACTGCTGTAAATGATTTTTTGTCGTAATTCTATTCTAGGTTTCAATTTAATGAAATTTAACTTAATCCTCATAATGTTGAATTATAAAACTTCGTTTAGTTATTTCATTATTGTCTTTTGATTTCAAAATACTAGCTATCTACGTAACAAGGGTGGAAAATGATGCTTTACCTCCATCAGATGGTTTGACTTTTATACTAAGATAGAAAAATTGTTTTTCTGCTAGACTATGTATATGATTTTCTTCTACTAATCTTTATGACAACAATTTCACAGAAGCAAATGGTAACTCAACACCTATCGTTCCTATTTGATTACTCACATTTTTTCTTATTTTGGGTAAAAAGGACTCAAAACGTAACAGAAGATTCTAACGAATCTAATGAAATAAGCTCTGTGACGGAATACCTCTGAAAATCATATAGCAATCTTCACAGAATTATAATGCATATCATTTGCTATTATAAACGAGAAATAAGATAAGGTACCTACTTAAATTCTTGTTATTGTTTCGTTTCGAGTCTTTTTCGAGAATTTTCTTCGTTCTTCCATTTTTCTAGAGGAAAACCGAAGAAAAATCTTGCTTTTGCATTAGGAATTTATTTATTTCTGTAAAAATTTCGGAACTACACATTCTATGTGTTCTATTTTTTCTTTCGAGTGATTTATCTACTACCTTGATCAAAAAGTTCCCGGTTAGTGCTCTTAGTCATAGAATGCGAGTTTTATTATTTTTATTAGACTGTCATTGATATTCCTTTCGAATTTTAACGTTATAGCTTAACATTTATGAAAGTTTTGCTCTTTTGAGTACATCTGTCTAAGTACGTAGAATTCATAAAATTAAATCAAATTTTCAACAATTTTATGTTGAATAAGGATTCAATGGTGTGAAGACCTGGGAAATGTTACTAGATAGTGGACATCAAAAAATGGCGAAAACACCAAGAAATTAGAAGAACTGTTGGTTAAATTTACTTTCAGAGAGCTGGCGGAAAAGTTGAGTATTGCTTATGCATCTGTTCGGGACATTGTAGTCAATAATTTGGCTTTGCGTCGTGTTGCAACAAGGCTGGCCCTCGAATACTTGAATTTCTTTAAGAAAAAGACCGAGAGAAAACTAACGCATCGTTACTGAATATGAGACGTGGGTGCTTGAGTACAACACGTAATCCAGATATCAGGCGGATGAATGAAGGTTACCCAATGGGCCAAGGCCAAGCAAACCACGTGTGTTTTAACCGAAAGGTCAGATAGTCAATAAAGACTATTATTTAAGTGTCATGAAACGTTTGTGTTAAGGAGTTCGCCTAAAAAGAAAAGACTTGTGCAGCAACAATTCTTGGATTTTCCTCTAGGATAACGCACCTCCACACAATGCCATCTTTGTCTGAGAGTTCTTGAGCGAACACAAAAGGAATACCACCCCCCCAGCCATCAAATCCACCTGATTTGGCACCCTGTGACTTATTTCAGTTCGATCGAGTCATAAAACCACAACGTGGATCGATATGCGATAGACGAAATGAGACAATGGAAAAATCGAAGACAGCTCTGATCGCCATATCGAAAACTGTGCTTAAGCTCAGAAAATGTTTCGAAAGATTGCGACCCAGAGGTCTATGTGGCAGACTGTGTCCTAAATTTTATTTACAAGCTCCATTCTTTTTGTAAAGGCTATAAGCTTCGTGGGTGGGAACTTAATGAGCTCAGTCAGCTCCGTTCGATTATATCCAAGTTCCTCAAACCTAATTCTGCCCCAGCTGAGCATTCCCACATTTCGTATTGTAACCTAACCTAACCTAAGTTTTTTAGGTGATTTCTGAGGCGATAGTACCCCGTTAGTAATGTAATTAGAACTCTCAAGGTCAAACCTGGAGAGTTTGAACTAAGTCTTTGCTCTCGCAGTGAAAGGTCCACTAATGGCAAGCCGAGAGTGTGAGACCCATGAGGCTCAATCAGTACTCCTATACCTTTAGGTCCAACCACCAATTAACTTCTTCTGGAGTATCATAACAATTTATCATAGAATTGGCCGACACTCGTTACTCGTGGGGTTTCGAAGTCGCTGAATAAAAATATCTTTACTAGAAAATAATTCTCATGATTGATTGATGGTCAATGCCTAATTTTCGGAGATCATAGAGGAAAGGTACTGCCGTAGACCAGTTGGATGTGTCCTCACCACGTCTCAAAAAAATATATATTTTCACTTAAATATACCTGCCATATTTCTGTTTGTGCATTTTCAGTACATTTCGGATCACAATTCATAAAAAAAGGTTCATTTAATTCGATAGCCAACGGCGCCTACAATTCCAATTTTGCAGAACGAACCAATAAAACGCATATCAGTTTCAGCTTATATCCCACACAAAACGGAATATTTATGTGAGATGTAAAGCAATAGTTTGTCGTTGCAATATCTTTGTGAACACGACCTTGTCGTTGATATGAAATTTATATCACGGATTTCATCAAGAATTTAATTTTCCTGGCGATCATCTGGACTTCGGCGAGATGGAGAGAAAGGGACGTGCGTCGAGAGACACATAATATTGTCGCATAGCCAGAGACAACAATGAAAAATAATGATTTTTTTTCCGGCTGTCATAAAAAATTAGTCTTTTGTTCGTTTGTTTTATGAAGAAAAATGAATTCTGCGTGAAGGATCAACTTTTTCACTTAAATGTTAATATTTTACGAGCATTTAAATTGGTTTAAATTCATCGAATCGGTCTTCTTTGTGGATATCAATAATACGAGAGTGAAGCAACTCTCTTTTTTCTAGTGGGTTTCATTGGGTCAGGGGTGTATATCTCATTTTTGGGATATATACTTGCTTAGGCGATGCTAGATATTTTTTATGCCCTCTTTGTACTAGTCTTTCCAAATATCCTCAAAATACGCCTTCGTTTCGGAGATGACTTCCGAATATATTGAAAATCTCTGTTCTCCAAGCCGTATTTTCATGTTTGAAGGTTGGGAGAACATGGTGGATTAAACAGCAATTCATATCATAATTCTACCAGCTTGGCTGTGCAAAGGCGGAAGAATGAGCAGGGACACTGTCTTGTCCTTGTGAATCAAAACTTTCTTCTTGGCAAGAAGTGGTCGATTTCTTGGTCAGTTGGTCTAACAGTAATGCGTAGTACTCTCCATTCATAGTAGAGACAATCTGAGACCTGTGCGTCCCAAAAGGCGGTGGCCATCAGCTTGTTGAACCGATGGAATCATCTTGAATTTCTTTAGTGCACTGCCAATTGCCTGCACCCACTATTTGGGTTACTGCTTCGTCCTAGGTGTAGAAATGAATCCTTGCTTCATCTACCATAATAAAACTGTGAAGACACTCAGTTGGGTTTCGTTCAAAGAGACGTAAATCAGCCCGCAAAAGTGTCACCCTTTCACGAGTTTGGCTGTGTTTTATTCGAAAATATACATTTCACTTCAACTCTTGTTCTTGTTCTGTATTTGCGTTTCCTTCAATAATTTCATGAATTCTTTTCAGATTCTTAGATCTCATTTAAATATTTCCCCATCAAATATTCAGTATTATTAAATCTTTATTCTCGTTCTTATTGGCTTTCGTTCAAAGAGACGTAAATCAGCCCGCGAAAGTGTCACTCTGTCATGAGTTTGGTCAACTCGTAATAAACGTATCAGCCATCTTGGCAATAGCCTTCTGATGTGCTAATGCAAGATTTTAAGAACTCGCTCAGATCAGATATTGTCTCGTTCAATTTAATTTGGCGATCGTCTAGCACAATGTCGTGAAGTTTCGTGATCATTTAAGAAATTGGTAACCTCAATGCGGCGTCCTAAGGGGTCTCCAGCAGCAGGGGTATTCTCCCTGCTTGCTCTGCCGCAAGCTCTCATGATCCATCTTAAGTGATGGAGATTCGTCATAGTACTTCTCAAGAGATCTTTTGCTTTTACTGACTTTATACATAGCTGCTATAATAATTCTTCATATGTAAAAAGCCGTTTCCGAATGATTCATTATTCTATAATTTTTTTAATTCTCAATCCTTGACAGGACGCGATGCATTGCATTCCACAGCTGTGGCTGCCTATGATGATTTAATGGGTGTGTTCACTCGCTTCTAGAAGAAGGCCAAATTGTTAGTAATTGGAAAGATGTGGAAGCCAGCTCCACAACACACTAGCCCTGTACACCAAAGAATTTTTATAGAGAGGTACGTGGCTGGGCTACTTGGACTGTCCAAGTATGATAAGAATTTTCCTCAAGCCTAGTTTTTCTTTGGAACTGGATTATTAATGTGACCAAGGCTATCAGTTCTTCATAGTATTTGCCATGAAAGTATCTTTAAAAAAAAGGGTGATCCGCAACCTGCCGCCTTTTAGAGATCACGCGTGATATCCGGATGATCGATGAAGCGTACTGCTCTCTTCTTGGCATTATCCAATAGATGTAATGAATGTTTGGGTGCGAAGATCCACACATTGGAAAGTATTCCAATCGTGGTCGCACATGTGCTTTGTATGAAATCATCAGCTGTGATAATGTGAAGTAGTGCTTAGCCCTGATAAGAAAACTGAGTTTAGCATATGCAGATTTAGCAATGGACGACACATAGTTATACCAGCAGTTTCTTGTGTTGACTGTGATGCTGAGTAGATGCATGTTTGTTTCAAAGACAAATCGATGTTTTTGCATTGATTAAATGAGGTTCTTCAGGAGAGTTTCTTCTGGAGAACTGACCCCACTCTGATATCTTCTCCAAGTCTGAATTCAGCGACATGCTCTGTTGGTATCTAAAGCAGTTTATGCACTCTCAAAATGCGGCTTTTTATGTTGCATTCTACTGAAGCCTGAGGATATTTCCCGTTGACCTAGAATCATGAAATTTGGCCAGAAGCATTGTCCTAAATGAATGAAAATTTAAAAAACTGTTGATTTGATCATAAATGTATCATGTTTTCATCTGTGACGCTAAGACGTATCAAGTTGAAATTAATTAATCATTCCTCTTGTCCTACATCATGAAATTCTACAATAAGCCATGTCTTAAAGCACAAGTGAAAGAACAAATTCGAAAACAGTTGCATTATTTCGAGTACATAATTTTACTCTCATTTTAAACTCTGAGTATTATTTAATGCGATCAACCAGCTTCGGCTTCGCAAAGGTGCATGATTAAAATATTAAACTGGTATCAGTGTGGAGTGGCCGCTGCCACTCGGTACGGACATACGGCTCGACTGACACTCTGTCTCCTCATTTCAAATCTCTAATATCTTCTAAGATAATCATTTTACCGATATGCTATAAAGGGCAATTTCCTGTCACCCAGCTCAAAGTTGGAAGGATTGTTCAAAACACCATCATAAATGAAGTATAAGACCTCATCCATTCGATACGTGGCAAATAATTTACTCATGGTCAAAGGTAACAAAAATGTGTTTTTCCCCACTTCCAGCAAAACGGTGTAGATCAGATAATTATTCATAGAATATGTCTGAAAACTTTTCTTTTCCTGAAGCCACCGTTTCAGAAATATAACGATAAAAAATTGAGAGCTTCCCCGGTTAGTATATTCTATTAAATTTGAAACTGTTGAATAATAAGAGATATTAGCGAGGGTTGAAAATGATGAAAGCTGTATAGATAAAAAAAAAGGGAATTTATTCATTGGATTCATAATTCTCTAATACTTTTGCTTCGTCTTCTTCTTGATCTTCTTTATCCTGGGCGCCATTAAATTGATGCATCGTATGTCTCCTGGTTGGTATCAAACTATTCTCAATGTTGGTGATTCAACATTGGAACACGGCCGGAATTGAGAATTTGTGCATGCTAGAGAACAAAAAGATCCAACTTCTTTGCATCTAACTTTCTTTTTACAGTTGCAAACAAATGTGTTTAGCAGTTTTTCGGTACAGGTGGAAATAAAGTCCAAACTGGTTGTATTGTCAGCCAACTTCCAACTACACTCTTTTGGTTCTAGCTAATAATCAAGCCACACTTGAACTTGGTTATATACCCGAAAAAGATGTTGAAACGCAGCCACTGAGGTTGGAAGAAGACAAGCTTATTAAATTTGTTGTTTATTGCGGGTATTTTTATATCGTATATCTAAACTCATCTAAGCTATTTTTTTCCCTAAGTTACTTGCTTTTTTTGTCAGGCGCAAAATTCAGAAGGCAACCTACGTAGGAACTCCGTTCGTAGAAAGAAGAAAGTTAATTCCGTTTATAATAACTTCTTTCGGAGTCGAATTACTCTTTTTAGATACTTCAGCCATTGAATTAAATCCTTTTCAAACATTTTTTATACCCCACCTGAAAAATGCAGATGTCGTTGCACAGCCAATTATTGCTTGTTGCAATAGTACATAAAATTGACATTTTGCAATCAGAATATATTTCTGATTGGTGTTGAGCTTTTACAGGTTTAAAAAATAATTTCTTTCAACTTCGGTTGAAGTTCGTGCGGTAAGGAATACAAGTAACTCCACATCTTCACTATGGTTCCATAAAGTTAAGCAGGTTGAAAATTTTTCGAAAAACTTGACTCGACTTGAAGTTCAAGCTTTCGAAAAATCAATGGTTTGACTTGACTGGATTTTACAATCCAAAAGCTTGACTTGACATTAAACTTCTTCAAGCTGCGTGAAAGATTGATACTTGTAAGTGCATAAAGTTAGGTTCACTTTCTAATCGCTTGATGAGATTGATTCTTTCAGAGGTTTTTCGTATCATTCGCTAAGAACTCAATATTCCTTGTAAATATTTATAGAAAACTGAAAGAAAATTATGTAGTATCGTCACCTAGCGGCCAGAAGTGTAAGTATAAAAATTTATCGATTAAAGCTTACAATATTTGGCGATATTCAGCAGAACCCTTTCGGAGAATTAGTGAAAACTCGAGAATCTATATTGAACGGTGATTCCCCGAGAACTGAGAATAGCGGGAGTCCAAGGACTTCCCCGAAACTCGTAAATAAAAAGAAATGCTTTCCACTTCCAACTCCATTTCTTGTAAGAATACACTGTTACTGTTATACCATTATCATTATACCAATACGACAGACCGTAATAAAAGAGAAACTATGAGGTAAAATACACGTTTAGTGTTGAAAATCGTGGGGAAATAAAATGAGTGATTTTGATCTCGTCGAAAATGGAAGCAGATCCTTATGGCGACAACGCTCATCGAATGTTCAGACGAAAACTCATCGCATTCTGAAACTGATATAGTCTCAACAGATAGAGAACCAATACCAAAGAAGAAAAAGTGTATTAATAAAACTATGAAAGTGACGGATTACTTTATTGATAGACAAGACGCGGAACGTAAAAGTAATCATGATAAAATGCATATATGCCAATGCCCGCACCAAATGATCATATGTGGCGATATGAGATAGATAAATACCTCAATGACTCCCGTGTAGAAAGCTCGGAAGACATTTTAGAGTGGTGGAAAAGACAGGAAACTATATTTCCTAATTTGGCAAATATGGCAAGACATTTTTTGGTCACTCCTGCAAGTTCGGCTCCTATAAAGAGGCAGTTTCCAAGAGCTGCGTCAACTATTGTCAAGAGTCAAGACTCGATTGAGTCACAAATCGGTAAAGACGTTTATGTGTCTCAACTCTTGGTTCAACAACAGGGGACTATCAACTATCTGATGAGCTGGGAATGTAGTTTCGCTTCTACTTATTCTTTTTGAAGTTTCAACTTAAGTATTTCTTCTATTTTCACAGAAGTTTAATTCAGTTGTTTTATTTTCACGAAAGTTATTTCAGTTGTTTTATAGAAATTTTATTTATGTTGTTTTTGTGATGCTATGGATGTGTTTCATTCGAAAATATACATTTCATTTCAACTCTTGTTCTTGTTCTGTATTTGTGTTTCCTTCAATAATTCCATGAATTCTTTTCAGATTCTTAAATCTCATTCAAATATTCAGTATTATTTAATGTTTATTCTCGTTCTTATTAAATATATGGGGAAGTTCAAAGTTTTATTGCAGTTGTGTTCTGATTCAAGCTTTCGAGTTTTACGATTCAAGAAACTTGAATCTTCAAGCATTCATGAAAAAAAAGTTTCACTTTACTTCAATTTTGAAAACAAAATTTTGAATTGAGCTTGAATGATTTCAAGTGAAGTTGAGTCGAGCAGCTTGAATTTCAAGTCAAATCGTGTATTCCTAATATAAAAGTAACCGTCAAAATATCTTGGTTTCTACGGCTGACTAGCGGTGTTAACAGATGGGTGTTCTCATGTCTGAATTTCAATGAATTTTCACTGTTCCCACAGAATTCTATTTTTCTAATGAGTTAGGTTAGGTTAGATTAATAAACAAAACGTGAATTTTGAATCGCCCTGTAGAATTTCTGATCTAAATTTTGTCTTGAAATCCTTACGGACCAATAGAAAAATATTGTAACGATATGCAGTCGTCCTTAAAGCCGACCCTGTCACCGCCCGGCGGACTGACAAATACGGGGCACTTTCGAGAGACTTCGAGAAAGATTTAAAGCTTTCAGAGCGCCGTATTACGAAGAAATCAGTGTTGCCGTTTCCGGAAGGTTCTCGAACGAAGATCTGGAACAGAGGCGAAGCTACGCAAATGTTCTAGAAAAAATCGTATTTGTATATAAGAAGATAGCGCGAAGCGTAAAGAATTAAGTTTGAATACAGAGCGCGAATAAGCGGACAAAGTGTTAAAGATAAATTGAGCAGTATCGATCATGTCATTTAGTTTGTGTTATAATTGTTCAATCTACGTGTGAATAAATTAGTTGGAGTTTTGTAACGTTGAAGTGTTTGATTTGAACCCACCAATAATATCAAGAACTAAGAAACGTAACAATATGTTCACTTGCATGACAGCTTCAGTGATGAA
The DNA here is from genome assembly GCA_013387265.2 of Cryptolaemus montrouzieri. Classification (NCBI taxonomy): domain Eukaryota; kingdom Metazoa; phylum Arthropoda; class Insecta; order Coleoptera; family Coccinellidae; genus Cryptolaemus; species Cryptolaemus montrouzieri. The sequence goes on along the minus strand of JABFTP020000001.1, from coordinate 50,652,952 downwards.
TGTACGTGGTGTGTGTATACATATTATGACGATTACAAGTATTTGAATCGTTATATATCAGAAACGGCAGCTCCTAGTAAGAAAGTATTGAAACATTTTTCATCGATGATCATCTGATATCCAATTTTCGTCTGATCTGATTTTATGATTAACTAACCGGTTTGGCGAAAATCGCGAAAAACCTCTTTCTGTTAACCTTTGACCCTGAGGTTTTTTTCCAGATATTGAATCGATGATAATTTTCAGATCTTAGGTCTTAGATTTAATTTTTTGAACAATCCTACCAACTTTGAGATTAACATATACAAGCGCGTCATTCTTGTTGATCATTTTAAGATATACAATTCCGTAGTAGATTATTTTGATCTATTTCGTGAGATTTTTCCAGCTTTTGCAATGTAAGCTCATAAAAATATGTTTTCTACGGTACCACATCTCAAACCTTGGAATTCTCGGATTTTCTCTGCTTTAATATGCATATAAATCCGTAGCGTAGTTCAAAAGATCTGAGCGTACAGACGGCGGGAAGTAAATGTTTTTATACGAGGGTGGTCTGAAAAGTTTCTGACCAAAAGATACACAAGTAATTTAATATAGTCTCCTTTAACTCTACATATAGCGATGTTACCATCTCTTCCATCCAAATAGAACTCGGCGTTTTTGTCTGCAAAGATAGTGGTTTACGAAGGACAAAAAGTCGCTTGAGATCTGGTGAGTAAGGTTAGATGGTCAAGCAGTTTGAACCATAATTCACGGGTTTTCGCCATGACAACCGCTGAGGTGTGAGACGCTGCGTTGTCTTGGTGAAACATTCTTTTTCTGTATATGTGGCCGTTTTTTTGTCAGTTCTGCTTTTAGCTTGTCAAGTAATGATGGGTAGTATGCTCCTGTAATAGGTTATCCTTCTTTAAGATAATCGATTGAAATAACTCCATGACTATCCCAAATAAAGTCACCATCACTTTCCTAGCCGAAACAACAGTTTTTTCAACCGGTTCCTCTTTGCAGTCCACTGTTTATACTGTATTTTCGTTTTCAGCGTATAATGGTGTATCCAAGTTTCATTCACACAAATTATAATAAGCGCCAAAACTCGGACTTATTGCACCGGAACTGCGCCAAATGTTCATTCATAAACGTTTTTGGTCTTACGTAAGCAAACGCGGTACCCAACGCGCCGACAGTTTTCTCATGTGTAAATGTTTATTTAATATGTAACAAACACCTTCTTTTGACATGTTTATAACTTTTGCTATTGCTTTAATTCGGTGGCCGTGTAGCACCAATTGGTAAACTTTAGCGATGTTATCGCCGGTAGTCGTAGTTTTTGGACGGTCAGGTTCATATTTCACTGTGGTAAATGATGGTGCAGAGTCCCCATATACAGAATCCAAATCATCTTTAATTTGCATAGGCGCATTGCCTTTCAAAATCAATTATTTAATGCCAGCTCTATACTCGATTTTGTCCATTTTCTCAAAAGCACTCACATCAACTAACTCAGAGGACTATTCCATAAAAACTACGCTACCAGAATGGCTGAATTTTTGGAGTAACTGTCAACAGATTCAATTTCACTTGACTTGAATTTCGAAAACAAAAGTTTGAATTGACCTTGACATGATTTCAAGTGAAGTTGACTCAAGCAAATTGAATTTCAAGTCAAGTGTATTCCTAATATAAAGGTAATATTTGGAGTCACTGTCAACAGATAAACAATGAAAATTAACTAGCATTTATTTACGAGTGCTGCCATCTTCACGTAGAGGTCGGAAACTTTTCATACCATCCTCGTACTATGTTGCGATTATCTAGTAAGTTACCTTATCCTATCGCTGTTTAAACAATTTCATTAATTTGAATTATTTTCTTTCTTGATTCGATGATTATGATTCATAAAATAATGTATCTTCGTGAGATGAGAGGATGGCATCAAAATTGATTCATTCAATGCACCAAGACCCCAAGAACTCGGTATTGAAATCCTCGTAATGTTATAGGTTGTCAGAACCAACTACTCAATTTTCAGTCGACAAATAGAAGAGGCGACTGGTGTGTGTGTGCATTAGAACCCTAAATGAGAAAACACGGATTTAAACCATACAAACAAAGATTATCACAATTTCTGCAAACCGGTTGATCCTCAACGTGGAATAATAAGCACGATGGTCTTGTATCAACATCCTTGATGATTTTGAATTCGAATCACGAGATAGAAATTGTTTCAATGGGCAATGGTGGCATTGGGCTACATAAGAATCAATAAAAGCTGTTTTTAAGATTTTCATAAGTGCTTCGATTAGGTTTTTAGGACAATTAAAAAATCTGATCGAAAAACTCGAGAAATTGGGAATATGGAATGAATTCACGATTCCAATGATGGAAGGGCTTCATTCTTTTTTTGTTATAATTTGTTATAATAATGTTATAAGAATTGGATCAATTACATAGAAAAGTAGGAATATTGAGGCAAGCGGTAAAAATTGTACTTTTTATATACCAGATGTGTCTTTAAGTCCTTTCCGGTTTTTTTCGCTAAAGAAAACAAGTTACTTACAATGGATAATTAAAATTTTCACTCTGTTTTTAATGAAATAATTCTCCTCATTTTCTGATGATACCTCGTATATTCATAATGTCTTCAAAAAAATTCCCTTGCGTATCGTCTGAGTTTATATATCTGTTATACTCATTAGAATGCTCAAAATGAAATGAAAGCTTTCCACGAAACCATTACTACTTCCCATGTGCGTGATTCCCCTTTATTTTCTTGGCTGGGTTTTCAGTGATGTTGACAGTCCTTGCATGAATACTTAACGAAAATTCTTTATTGTCACAATATTATTCTGCCATGCCTTCATAAGTATGGTTCTCGCAGCCATGTTGCATCCATAAAACGAATTTGAATAACAGTTCATCTTTGGATTCTGACTCCTTTACTGTTTATGAATTGAGGAAAAAAGTGTTATTTTTTATGAATTGAAGGCAACGCTCCAAGTGATTACTTTGGCCTGTTTTTATTGGTATCTCTATGCGGATGCTACATTTAGAAAGGACGTAATTTACCGATTATCGTGCATCCTGAAAAATAAATTGTTGAGTGCGGTTTATAGATCGACGGCATCATTGGGCAGTGCTTCGAAGAATTTATTTATTATTTAATTTTTATTAACTTGGTTGACATGTGGTTACAACAGTATGGTGCCCCTGTACGCAATACCTTGAACCAATTGAGCGGCATACAATTTCACATTTTGACACACTCAATTAGCCGCCACGATCCCCTTGACAACATTAAACGTGTCATTGATGAAATGTCAGCCGGAATATTGAAAACAAAAAGTCTGCCATAATCTGACTTTCAGGATGGTTCACCTGATTGTTGCCAAGGGTAGTCTCTGGACACTATCCAATAGATGTAATGAATGTTAAGGTGTGGAGCCCCACACATGGAACAGTATTCCAGACTAGGTCGCATATGTGATTTGTATAAAATCATCGAGTGTGATGACGTGAAGCACTACTTCGCCCGGAGAAGAAAGCTCAGTTTAGCAGAATCACATTTGGCTATGGCTGACACGTATTCATGCTAGTACACTCCGGTGTTGACTGTGACGCCGAGCAGATGCTTGTTCTTTTCTGAGGAAAATCTATATCCTTTCATAATTAGAGGAGGTTCTCCAGCAGTGACTTTTCTGTTGTTGATTGTGTCTTGTTCGCGTTGAAATTGTTCAACCGGCCTTTTGATATCTTCTTTAACTCTGAATTCAGTGTTGGTATCATTGTCGGTGTGACTCCTCAGCTCTTATAGGAGGCTGTCTAGAAAACGAGGACTTCAGGATACAGTCGTCGGCAAACCCAAATATTCTGTTCTTGGTAGAGCGGAACAGATCATTAATTTGTAACAGATGGAGAGGTGGCGAGAGTATGGAGCCCTGACGCACTCCTGCATTAACCTGAAAAGATTCACTCGTTACACCATCAACTATTACCCGAATAGATCTACGGAATAGAAAGCTACTAATCCAACCGCGCAACTTTTCGGAAAGTGTATATGCGAATAGTTCATTTAATAATGCTACGTGTCAAACCCTGTCGAAGGCCTTTGAGACATCAAGAGCAATTGCTCTCGATTCGCCAAGCTTTCCGATTATCGATATCCACAAATTCGTAACGTATGCAAGGAGGTCACCAGTTGATCGTATTGTCGATCACTGATGATACACTGTAACTCGAGATATTTTATGAGCTCATCGTGTATCACTCTTAACATGACTTTCCACATAATGGACAACAATGCATTTGGACGATAATTTTGGAGTAGGCATTTCTTCCCTTTCTTTGGAATCGGTTGTACTCTAGCCACTTTCCAACACTCCGGAAACTTGTGGCCCACATATAAAATCTGAAACAGACGATTAAGAATATGTGCTAAGTCTGGAATACATTTCTTCAAAACAATTGGTGGTACTCCATCAAGACCCACTGCTTTGTAACAGTTCAGTAATTCAGACATATTCAATTGGATATGATGATCACTGGCACTGCGTTTGATATATCCGAAATTTTGCAAAAAGATTCAGGTGATGATGCGATAGAATATTCATCTCCAATCAAAGGTGGGAAAGATAACTTGCCAAAGTTGTTCCTGACTGCCTTCGCCATAGACCCGAACTCCACTGGTCTGCTCCAAGAGTCAATTCCTAATTCTTCATTGAAGTAGGTTTGCGCTTTATCAATTGTTCAGTTACAAATGTTCCCGAAACGTACATATTCAGCTTTAGTTTAATCTGTTGAATCAGTTCTTATAAGCTCTGTTTTTAACTGCGACTGCTTTTTGATAGTTTTTAGTGAACCAAGGCTTTCGTGTGGATGTTTTTTTTTGTGCAGTTTGGATGATGTCCGGATCTGAAAAACCGACGTCATGACGAGAAAATCTCGCGCAGTTTCTCCCAGCTGGCTCTGCTGTAATGCCATATCTTCCCGGATGGCGTTGAATCTTTATTACTTAGCTCTTCATTGCGTGACTGTTTGAAGTTACCAGTAGCAGAAACGAGGTTTCGATCGGAGCTGTCTAAGGGAGCTCAGACTTGTGAACGGAAATCATCCAGAGCATACAAGAAAGACGTCAGGAGTATTGCAAATATCGGTTATATTGCCAGGAATTCTTGTCGACTCATCGACAAGTTGCGGCTGATCTCAAAGGCCTGCGCTTGCCTTCCTACTTCGTCTGACGTATTTGAGTGTTAGAGCCAGTTGATGTAGTGGATGTTGAAATTTTCCGTTATGATCACCTCAGCTGACGAATGCTGTTTTTGGATGGTGTCTACCTTGCCACCTAGGTACTGAAACAATCTAGAGTAGTTGTTATTATTAGGAGACACAGACAACAGATGAACTTGGATTTGTTATAAAACAGATTTTGAACCATGCCAGGTCGATAGCATCATCCTCCAACGTATCCTCTATTTGGAATGCGACATCCAATCTGGCAGTAACACAAAACCCTCCCTGAAAACGAATCCTGGATCCTGCAATTCATAGCCATTGAAACAGAGATAGGTGGTGTCTGTTCTTGGCATTGTTCAAGTTTTCCGTTAGAGCTAAGACATGAGGTTACGTGTCTTATAAGTGCTAGTGTGCTGCATTCACATTCGTGTTGGTGTGTCCTTGTCCTCTTATGTTGCAAAACTCAATAACAAATTGGTTTCTCTCATCAGGTTCTAGGTGACCGTTGTTCGTTGTATCACCATCACGAGCCTCCGAGCCAATTCTCCCCGGAGATCCGACTGGGGAACGAGTTTATGTCCGAATAATTTTTTCCCAAGAGAGCTCACCATGTTTTATCTGAGAAATCCTTCCCACTCTAGAGACCAGACCATCTGTCAAGCATCCGAAACTTAGACACAAATGATCGATTCACCGGGCGGCGGGAGTGGGATCGTCTTCCACCTTTGTGTTGTTCGATGTTGGTGAAAAATTATTCGAACTTTTGGTGAACCCAAGAAAAAAATTCGTCTTTTCTTAATTTCTTCAGTAGCCAGGTACCCTAACGAAACTGGGTTAAGGCATCATTTAAGTGTAGCTAAAGTGAATAGAGCAGTTAGGGTGTTTGAGGATGGGACAACACAGACAGAAGTTGCACAAAGTAAAATTTCGCTATTGATAGTATTGAAAACGGGGTGTAAAGGAACGATATATAGACATCCCTATGTATTTTGCAATGATTTCAATAATGAGCTGAATCAAACACATTACCCGAATATTTCAAGAGTATTTGGCAATAGGTTGCATAAAGTCACTTCAGACCCTGGAGGTGTCAGCTTATCACAATGCAAAATCGCAGAGATCGATTAGAATGAGCTTTAAATCATTTAGAATGGAGACCTGGGGAAAAATAGTCCAGTGCTTTATTCTCAGATGAATCTCTGTTTGGACTGCACTCAGATTTTAGACTAGTGCGCCTGTGGAAACAATTTCGGTAATTTTTAATGACCAAGCCAAGAAAGTACATAACTACAGAGGAGGTGCAGGATGGTTCAGGGTGAAATCTAATCTCCTTCTGTTTAACAAAACTTCTACGCTTATTAGATTCTTCAACGCTCTGTTCTACTATATGCTGCAGCAATTAGGGATGCTAGTCATGCCCATCTCACACTGAAACTGCTACGACGATTTCTTGAATATACATAAAATCAATTCGTACCTTGGCCTGCTCGATCGCCTGATCCGAATCAGCATGCTTGGGATACTTTGCAAAGATGCGTTATACAAGACCAACATGATTATCAAAATCGGCTGCAGTTTTTTTTATGCTCTCCACACTTGGCAAACTATCTTTCAAGAAGCTCTCAAATGCTTAATTTTGAAGGTGTTGGGTTGTAATCACTTCACGAGGTGGTCGTATTTTTCACTGAAATCAATTTAAAATTTATTCAACGGATCTATGGGATCGAATAGGATATCGTCTGAAATGTTAAAATTGTGCTGTTCTGTGATTGCTCCCTATGTGACCCATATAATAAATTGTTGTTTGGATACCGGGATAATTCCTGAATGCTGGAAATTGTCATTGTGAAGCCTCTACCCAAGATGAAGGATCCCACAAACTATGGTGGTTTTCGTCCCATCAGTATCCTTCCCTCAATGTCTAAAGTTCTGGAGAAATTCATTGTGGTCTAGATAAATCATTATTTGTTGGAAAATAAAATTATATCACCGATGTAGTCTGGATTCTGCGGTGGGCACAGCATGGCAACCTTGTTTCTGGATGTGGTTGATGATATTGTTAGGTCCGTTGATTGTAGTATGATCGCGGCACTTGTCCTCTTAGATTTTGCGAAAGCTTTCGACAGAGTTGATCACTATAGCAAGGTCTGTTTATTTTTCTCCTGGAACTTATTCAGCGCGTTGTTATTATTCAGTGCAGCAGTGTAGTTCTGGCTCTCTTACCATACACCACTATGTCCGGCCTTTTAGACGTCACCATTCTGTCTGTGATAACAGGCCTATCCTAGAATAATCTGATAGAGTAATTTTCCAATACGGGCGCCGGTTGATACTTGTAATATGGCTGGAAGGCATTCAAAAGCCCGTACTTGTGTGCAAGTTTCTGATGTATAATGTTGCACAATTGGTTATGCCTATGAAGATCGTCTGTATTGGCCAGTTGTTCGCAGCCGGACGTATTATGCTGTATAGTCTCCGATCTTATATGGCATTTTCTGCAGTTATCTGTTTGTAATGTTCTGTCCTTAATTATAAATGTTTTGTGAGTGTTTGTAACGATCACTGAGCCTTGAAAGGCCATAAGGATTCCTTCTTTTTCAGCGAATAGTTCTTCTTTCATCAACCATTTGTTGGAGGCTTCTTTGTCGATGTGTGGTTGATTACTCTCATGGTGATGTCGACCATGCAATTCCTTTCTTGACCATTGCTTTTGTTTTTCAGTATCTGATTGGAACGGTAGATTCAGCAGGTCATCACTGGTAGCAAGATTCAGAGGTGTATATCTCTTATCAGACAACGATACCACTCTGTGGAGGTCAGGAGTCCGAGCTTCTGCAGAGAAGTATTATAATTAATATTTATTATCGTGGACTTATGCACTATCTCAGCTGTAAGCTGGATATAATTTATAGTATACTTGACATAAATTTCCTAACTATCCTACATGTATTAAGAATTACAGCTCTCTGCATTTCTATATAGGTATTCTTATGCAACTCTAATTTCTTAAGGCTATCATGCAAAGTTTTGGGTATTAACCCAGTCGAGGATACGATAACAGGAACAATATCTATATTCTCGAGGTGCCACATCTGCTTGATCTCAATAGCAAGGTCTGTGTATTAGGACTTTTTCTCCCGGAACTTGTTCAGCACGTTGTTAGTATTCGGTATGGCGACATCCACCAGCATTGCTGTTCTGGCTCTCTTATCATACACCACTATGTCCGGCCTATTATTCGTCACCATTCTGTCATTAATAACAGGCCTATCGTAGTATAATTCGATAGAGTCATTTTCCAATACGGGTGCCGGTTGATACTTGTAATATGGCTGGAAGGTATTCAGAAGTCCGTCATTGTGTGCAAGTTTCTGATGGATAATGTTGCACACTTGATTATGCCTGTGAAGATACTCCGTATTGGCCGGTTGTTCGCATCCGAACGTAATATGCTGTAGAGTCTCCGATCTTATATGGCATTTCCTGAACTTATCTGTTTGTAATGTTCCGTCCTTCATTATAAATTTTTTTTAGTTGTTTGTAGCGATCACTTGGTCTTGGATGGCCATAAGGAATCCCTCTGTTTCCACGAATAATTCTCCTTTCATCAACCATTTGATGATTATTATTATTATCGTGGACTTATGCACTATCTCAGCTAGTAGCTGGATATAATTTACCTTTCCCAGATTTAGCAATCAAAGGAATAGGCTCGATTACAATATACTTGACATAAATTTCCTAACTATCCTACATGTATTAAGAATTACAGCTTTTGCATTTCTATATAGGTATTCTTATGCAATTCTAATTTCTTAAGGCTATCATGCAAAGTTTTGGGTATTAAACCAGTCGAGGATACGATGACAGGAACGATATCTATTTTGTCGAGGTGCCACATCTGCTTGATCTCAATAGCAAGGTCTGTGTATTTGGACTTTTCTCCTGGAACTTATTCAGCACGTTGTTATTATTTGGTATGGCGACATCCACCAGCATTGCTGTCTTGGCTCTCTTATCATACACCACTATGTCCGGCCTATTATTCGTCACCATTCTGTCAGTGATAACAGGCCTATCGTAGTATAATCTGATAGATTCATTTTCCAATACGGGCGCCGGTTGATACTTGTAATATGGCTGGAAGGTGTTCAGAAGTCCGTACTTGTGTGCAAGTTTCTGATGGATAATGTTGCACACTTGATTATGCCTGTGAAGATAGTCCGTATTGGCCAGTTGTTCGCATCCGGACGTAATATGCTGTATAGTCTCCGATCTTATATGGCATTTTCTGCACTTATCTGTTTGTAATGTTCCGTCCTTCATTATAAATTTTTTGTAATTGTTTGTAGCGATCACTTGGTCTTGGATGGTCATAAGGAATTCCTCTGTTTCTGTGAATAATTCTCCTTTCATCAACCATTTGTTGGAGGTTTCTTTGTCAATGTGTGGTTGATTAATCTCATGGTGATGTCGTCCATGTAATTCCTTTCTTGACCATTGCTCTTGTTTTTCAGTATCTGATAGGAACGGTAGATTCAGCAGGTCATCTCTGGTAGCAAGATTTAGTGGTGTATATCCCCTATCAGCCAACGATACCACTCTATGGAGGTCAGAAGTGAAAGCTTTTGCAGAGAAGAATTCTCTGAGATTTTTTATCTGTTCGGTGTGTAAATTGACAACATCTATTAATCCGCGTCCTCCTTCTTTCCGCTTCAAAGTTGTTCGTATCACAGACGATTTTGGATGATGATTGTTGTACTTTGTCAGCATCGTTCAGGTCTGCCTTTGAATATCATCCAGTTCTGTCTTAGTCCATCTGATTATTCCAAATGAGTAAAGCAACATCGGAATGGCGTAGGTTAGTTGCCTTAACTAAATTCCCCGAGTTCAACATTGATTTCAGTACAGACTTTAGACGCTGACTGTATTCTGAACGAATCTTCTCCTGTGATTGTTTATGGTCTAGCAATCAGGCTTGTTGGTATCCCAGATATTTGTATGTTTCGCCATCTCTCATGCACTGTATAATATCACCGTTGGGAAGTTGTGTTTCACCATCTATGACTTTCCTCTTTGAATGTTCAGGGTCTTACATTTTTCAATCCCGAATTTCATATGAACATCTGCCGAGAACTCACTGACAGTTTTCAGCAAATCATCCAATTGCTTCTTATTCGAAGCATATAATTTGATGTCATCCATATACAGCAGGTGGGAGATTGTATGATAATTCCTTTCTGCTTTTATCCTAAATCCGTATCCAGTTCTATTGAGCATTGAGGACAATGGGTTCATTGCCAAACAGAACCATAGTGGACTCAAAGAGTCTCCTTGAAAAATTCCACGACGTATGGGTATCTCGTCGGTTTTAATTGATTTATTGTTCATGTTGACCTGCAGAGACGTGCGCCAGTGTGTCATTGTTGTCTTCAAGAACTCTACCAGGGCTGGGTGAATTTTGTATATCTGCAATACTTCAACAAGCCAAGAATGGGCGGTACTATCGAATGCTTTCAGATAATCGAGAAAAGCTGAATGAACATTGCGATGCCCTACGCATTATCACAGAATCGATGATGAGTTGTTCCTTGCACCCGTGGTGTTTCTTTCTGCATCCTTTCTGCTCCTCTGCTAATATATTGTTGTCGTCAAGGTGTTGGTATATTCGATTGTTGATATGCATGAGGTGAGTATTTTGTACCATAGTGATGACCAATAGTCGGTCAAGCACTGTGCGTCAGGTACTATTATTATTATTATTATTATTATTATTTTTCTTGCTCGGCAGTTTTTAGAAGCTCCTTCAATTCAGACTGATATTCAGCAGTGGCATTATCAATTTGCCCCTTAAAAATAAGACTTCTTTCATATAGGGATCAATTTTCATAAAGAGATCACAAAGATCATTTGCCATTCGTAGGGGCGAACGTGAAATACAATAATCGACACGCCGACGTTACCAAACGCGAGTGTGGCCCTGGACTCAAACTCCACTTCAAATAGAATAAGAAATGGTTCAACAAAACGTTGAGAGAATGATATTTTAGCAATATTTGGAAAATAATTTTCGAACTCTTCGACGCTGTCTTTTATGATCGTCTTCGGTTCCAATGTGGTGGTTTTAACGGTCGTGACATAACAATACGAAGATAATATTTGCTTGGCGTCAATAATCCATCAAGTTTTTTGATGAGTTTTCCTCTAATATTCAATATTTGTACCGAAACGAACAATTTCGCGTTTTATTTGTCTTTGAATAAAAAATTCTTCACGAAAATGAGAAAATATAACAAGCAAATTTATTTTAGTCATCTTCACTCACGTTCCAAATCGGAATTCTAAGTTGTATTTTATAATGAAACTTATATTTTTTCGCAGGCAGACACTCGAGAATTTACACCTTCTAAAATAAACATCTCACATATTTGATTTATATGAATCGTTAGACCACAAACGAGGCTTATAGTTCACACGTGTAAAAATTTGTTGTTGAGCTTCTCGCTGAATAATCACCGTTAAACTCTCTCGAAAAAATTCGAATATTCCTTTTCGTTCTAAAGTCCTCCGTTTGAATTTAAGAGTTTCTCATAAAAAGATTATCTACTTATTCGATTGAATGAAAAAGGTAATAAAAAATTTGTGGACTACATGAATTATGCCATAATGTCAAAATTTGATGTGAGCCATAAGAGGAGAGTACAGTATGTAGAATGGATAAACTTTCAAACTATACCGAGGCTCCTTTGAGCACCCCTAGAGTGTAAGCTCAGGAAAATGAGAAGAAACAGGTGAACTATATCAACGGTTCTCAAATTTATTTAGACACTGTACCCTTTTTTTAGTCATAAAACATTTTATGTACCCGTCCTCAGTTACCTGTACCACACTACTATATAACTAAAATATTAAATAAATCTTGAAGCCTTAACCTTTGAAACTCAATTACGCATTATATTTAAATAAAACAAGTAGATATTGTTCACAAACAGCGATGCAAAACACCACCGCTCAATGTTAACGATGCAATACCTGAATTATTGAATTATCTTATTTTCTTCCCCATATTAATTACAGCTGAGACCGACTGAATCAGTCAAATGAAAAGCCATGTGATCGTCTAATACCTGAACTTGCCTTGAAAATCTTTTTATAAAATAGGACCCTTTTCTTTCTTGTGTTGTCTATTTGTAGTAAGCTACTCAAGTTCTTTTATGTGAGGTTTGATGGTAGATAGGTAGATACGACCAATTCTTCGTCGCTTAAACCATAGGTAAGGAAATTAGAAAATCAAAAACAGATTCGGTAACAATATCTATTTGATCTTTGCAGCATTTGTATTAAATTCTTATCCTTGCATTCTTTGGCGTCTTCGAATGAATTTAATGAAATATCAGATCATTTCAATACAGGCTCAATTTGCCCTCACTCATATTTTGAGTGGAAGTTTGTACATTAGATTATTATACACAGACCTAATTGGTCCTCACCCATATTACGAGTGGAAGTTGGAATATTTAATTATTATAAACAGGCTCAACCGGCCCTCACCCATATTCTGCATGGAATTATGGAATTCGGATATGAGATTATTATAGACAGGCCTAACCGGCCCTCACCCATCTTATGAGTGGTAACTGACTCTATCTAAGGGTTTGGTAATATGATATGATGTTTTCTGAGTAGGTCATTGCCCAGATGCTCGAAACTCTGGAAGATTTGTTTTTAAAATTCTTACAAGCGTTAATTCGCTCACGTATTTTCAATCGAATTCAGTAATTCGTATAGTTTTTGAAACGTTATATATGGAAATAGAGGTAAGCCCGTAAAGCCATACGTGACTCTTTTTGCTCAACTGAGCGCCAACGGGCAGTATTAAATTTTTGTTTTGTTTTGTTTGCGCAATATTAATTATATTGTGTCACTGTCTGCGGATCATATTCTATTCCCATATCGCGGATTCGACAACCAGGGAATCATGCCCTCTGATCATACACCTGTATGTACCACAAACATCACATACATTCCACCAACTCAGACATTCTTCAAAACTTTTATACCGACAACATACAAGCATCAATGTCTGTGGGCTCATACATACGTATCGTCCCTAAAGCCATTTATTTATACTAATGAGCCATGATATAATTCGTAGGCGGTTATTACACCTGAAGGCAGGGAATGTTCCCTTATTGAGCTTAAGAGTATTGGACATCGAATCAATAACTTGAAAGTAAGATCTTCCCCATAGTTGGAAACAATGAAAATATAAACATCTTCGTTACAGTTTAAGTAGTTATGAAATAAGATAAATAGAAATACTGAATAAATGGATTATGATATTTCAAATAAATAATGGGCCCATTTATTGAAGCAAAGATAAGAATCAATATTAAATGTTCTCACATTCAAATGTATGATTCATCAGATTATAAACAAAAGATTTGGATTAGCATAATGGTTTAGTAACATTTCACTGAGATCAATAAATAGAGTTTCAAATCAATATTAAACTTCATAACATTTCAAATTCGAATAGTTACCAAGTTATTGGAATCAGTATACAATAATTGAGTATATATAATAATTGGGTTTCAATAATGTTGCAAGTTAGGTAGACAAATGCTGAAATCAATATTGAAGAATTTGAGTAAACTTCAAATAATGTGTCAAGTTAAAACAACTGTGGAAATCAATATAAAATAATTTCAGTACACTTCAAATTTTACCAAGTTACGAAAGCAAAGGTTTTAAATAAGTCTATGAAAATAACTCTTGAAAATAAATATTAGAAAATGTCAGTGCAGTTCAAATAGATCATTTGCCAAAAAAAAATATGTGAAAATAATTTGGAATTTGATAAGTGATTATTTCAACTCGCCCTCAGTGCGTTTAGAAATTTTGTAGCATATACTTCAAGGAATTCGTGAAAATTGAATAGTGAACAGAAATATTGAAGGAAATTCAGAAAGTAATCACCAGTGGGGCACATCGGGAACGATGCTTCTTTTTTCCCTGTCGGGCTTCTCGGAGGGAAACAATCTGCGCCTTCCATTCTTCTGGACTTGTACGCACGGTTAATTAACTTTAAATTTAATTCCGATTCACACGAGTGAATAAATTCACAGAGCTTCGAAAACTGAATAATAAAAGTAACGGCACATGTGAAGAAAAATAACTCAGTAATAATCATAATGATCCCCTAAAGTGACCCTTATATATGCGTGACCCAGCAGTCCTTCTCTCACTTCTCTCTGCCCTTGGTACTCAAGTACCTGTTACATAGTCTTCGAGACACGCGTTCTTTCGTCACGACGTGGGAATTGCTGTTTCATAAAATACCAGATGTGTGGAATCGTGGATACGAAAGGGTGCTTAATAGCCTTCGATTTTAAAGTCGAATATTGTTTTTGCTGGATTTCTTATCTGAGTTTAGGTAAATTCCTTCGCCTCGATATTTACGCTTTTGGGTGATTTTAAGCTGCTTCACAAGTACGTAATATTTTACTATATTGAGAATTTAAAATAAAATTATTGAATCATTCTGGCAAATGACCTTCTTTTCACTGTAATCTCGAATACAGATGAACAATATATAATGTTATGCAGGTAGATCTACAAAATACAGTCATCACAATTGATAATAAAATTAAATTAGATAAAAATCAAGAAAAGAACAAGATGTTCTTTGAATCTAGATTCAAATTTTCAACCCGTTTGTCCTACGTAAGCTGTTGGGCATTCATTGCATTCAATTCTGTATGCACTAGACTGTTTGAATTTATTAGTTTTCCGTTTGGCATTTATTACTAATTTGTTTATGTTGGGACCACTGGAAAAGGAGGTTGTTAAATTAAATTTGGAAAGATATTTGCTGATGTTACCAGAGAAGGAACCAATGTAAGTTAGGCCTGTGTATTCATTTTCTGATTTTTCTATTATGGAATATACTAATTAAGAAATTTGTTTCTGTTCTTTGCGTTTAGTAATACTGTTTATGTGGAATATTACCATCTAATGCAATTTTTTAATTTTATTCACTTCCAAAGTCTGTTACATAAAGAGAAATGAAAATGCATCTATTTGTAATGCGGTTAAAAGAATCTATTCGGATTGTTGAGTCTGTAAATGTTTCTTTACTACATATGTTGTAGGTGATATTATTATTGAGTTCAGTGATGGTTATGTCAAGGAAATTTATTTAATTGTTGCGTTCAATTTTAGCAGAGGAGGTTATTTTATCATGTATTCTATTTGGAAATTGTAAAAACTGGTCTGTTTGAGCCTTGAAAACCCACAAGAAGATTATCAACGTATCTGTACCAAAAAGTAATATGCATCACATGGGGACTCCTGAGTTTTGCGTGAAAAATTTTGACTCACATTGGAAATAATTTTGTGACAAACAGATCTCTAGAAGATTACAAAATTCATCTCTAATGTGTGAAGTGCTATTTGGTTAAAGAATTCTTATTAGAGGCGGACATTCATCTGTAGAAATGTTTGGAACATATTTTTTTATATCAAAAGTGACAAATTCAAAAATAAAATATTCAAATGTAAGAAATCAGTTCTACAGAATTTAAAAAAATTTTGTATTGCGGATGAAAGTATGTGAGTTCCATGAATTTAGAGATTGAGAAGCTTGCTAATTCAACTGCCGGTGTGTTTAGGTAGGATACAACTGACCCAGCGGAGTTTTCCCCTTTGTGTAGTTTAATTAAACCGTATATGTTAAGAGCTTAAGGGTTCATTGGAATAAGTTTCTTCTTGTCCCATTCTGAATGTGCTAGATAATTCGATTGGTCCAATTCTTGTTTGATTTCTTTAATGAATTGTTTTGTGGGTTGTCTTGAGATTTCTGTTGCACCCAAAGTATCGATGATGTCTTGCAAATTACTATTTCAATGCCAAACAAAAAGCTTATAAATTCAAACAGCCTGGAATATACAGAATTGAATGCAATGAATGCTCAACAGTTTACATAGGACAAACAGGTCGAAATTTTGAATCAAGATTCAAAGAACATCTTTCTTCAGATATCAAATCCGCTGTTTCTGAACATATTAAATCTACAAATCACATAATTGCATTAGATAATTTAAAAATTCTCCACAAATGCAATAAAGGGATGACAATGAATCTGTTGGAAAGTTTGTAAAAACCCAAAATTCAACCCTCTCAATAGTCAACTAAAATTGAATTATCCCCACTAGTCAGCATTTAAAATAGGTTAGGTAGCCCATTCTTTCTCACAACTGTTAGCTCTAGACACTTGAAAATGACGTAACTGTCGAAATCGGTATTGTGTGTTAAAAATAAATATTGAGGAAATCAGACAAAAGTGTTTCATTTTATTCATATCAATACAAGAATACTTAACTTAAGAAGCAAGATCATACACAGAATTCATAAGATACTCAGACAGTACATAACCTGCTGAAATTTCCCTCTCACTATTCTGTTCTGCTTTTATTTATTTTAAGGTTAATACTTCCGCCCCATGGGATTTTATCGATTTGGGAACTCCATCACTTTTGTCCTCTGGAATATCTTGAATTATTAGGCTCAACAACATGATATCCTCTCTTTCGGATCAGCAGGGTTAAAATGCCCAAGTCCAATCTTCCAGATGATGGTAATTATGTTTAACTGCTGGAGCAGCAATACTAAGGACTCCAAAATAAGCGACTCTATCTCGTCAAAAGATAACACTCGCACTTAAGAAGCCTCTATTTATAAAAATTGTTATTTTCGATAAGTGGCAACACTTAGAGAGATCAACAAATTTGTTGTTGTTATTTCTAGTCTGCCGATAATTTACGAAATGCTTTAGATAGTTGTGTCATGATGTCTCGGAAACATAACCTGCTCCACGATGGGTGGAGTTGGCAACAGTAGTGCCGCTGAGACACTTAGAGAAAACATATTTCGTCATTGATCCCCTGTTGAAACTTAGTTACTAGTTAATGTAATATTGAAATGAAAAAAATATCAGCTAGCTATAAGGCTATGAATTATACGTCACCCGCTTATATGAACATGAAATAAAGAATCAGATTTCCTTCATTAAAGAATTTTCATTTCCGAATACACCGGAAACAGGCACTTTGTTATTTTGAACTGGACACCGTGTATTTCGTGAACGAATTATACTTTTACGCCTTCAAAGTTATATCCAAATCGTAAATCAATTTCGAATAAGCGTGAGTTAGTCGTCGTAGGAAGATAGACGGCTTTTATTTTGGTTTATCAGAAATATTTCAGCCATTGATTCCTTATTCATATCGCCTTATCGTTTGGCCGCAATCATTACGTTTATTCACCTGACAACAGAAGGAATGTTGCTACAATAATGCGAGTTCAATTAGCTATAACGAATAAAATCGTTTTATTCTCGCCTATATTCATTATTATTGAATTTATAATACCCCCCAAAATAAAGTAAAATTGAGGTACTACTATGTCGAATTCATTTTTTTTTGTTATGCACGACGCAAATGTTTTCGTATCTATATGTTGTATTAATAACGTGCGACCCGCACTGTCTTCGTAACAGCAACGTCAACCGGACGTGACGGCTAACCGCCCGTTTCGCTGCGAGCGATTTAGAAATATATGATAACGATTTTAAATCCGTGATTACTTCTGAGATATTCAACTTAAGGATATGCTGCAAAGGGCAACTTGCGATATACATTGAATGCATAACGTATCTGACATATTCAATTGAATATGCAATTTTGGAAAGGGCACATCTTGCATATTTAGAAAATACACTTTTTCATTCAAATGGAATCTAAAGGCTTCACTGCATGAATGAATATCAAATATTTCGGTAGTGTTGATTGATAACACTGATAAACAGTAAATTTATTAAACGAAATCAAGTCATATCATCAAACCTACTAACTACCCGCATATAAACCTCTTACTTAGTTTTGTTCAATCACCCTCAGTTTTCATAAAACATCGACTTACTCGATTACGCGAATTTTGCTTACCGAGGTGTTTCCGAATAAATTAACGAAAACATATTGAAATTAAAACAGTTTTTTTAGATTAGTGTTATACATCATACTAAGATGTCTAGAGTGTGTAAACCATCCTGATAGCTTCTGTTATAGCCGGCTCGGTGGCGTAGAGGATATGATGCTCTTCTCCTGCGCAGAGTTACCTGGGTTCAATCCCCACAAAGTCGGTGCGATTCTTCGGATTCTGGGAATCGCTTGAGTGTCCATTTGACCATACAAAAAGGTCCATAAGGTTTGAGTCAGGACTTCACAGATGAGGAAAGTGATTATGTGAATATTGGCGTATAGGCAAGGCAAATTCGAGTGATACATCTTCTAGAAGTCCGTTTAAATTATACTGAAGAATGTTTAAGTATCGAGAACTAGTTAGGTTAGCTATAATAATATAAATGGGAGGGTTTAAAGTTTGCAAATCACCATATCTCCGGAATAGCCAAGATAAGCCTATATGGTTTTCAGTGGGACATCTAACATGGAAAAAAGGTACCAAGGCAAGTGGAGTCCGAACATGTTAGCTGACTACTGCTTAATATTCTCGACAGTTTTGAATAAAAGTAAATATAAGTCATTTTTTCTTCATTTGAAGCATGGAAAAAAGGTACCAAGGCAAGTGGAGTCCGAACATGTTAACTGACTACTGCTTAATATTCTCGACAGTTTTGAATAAAAGTAAATATGTCATTTTTTCTTCATTTGAAGCATTTTTTACCGTTTTCATTAAAAAAAAGATTAATTGCTGTTGCAAAAAACTGGGAGTGATCAAAATTTCTAAAAATGCAGATTAGTTACAAACTAGTTGTAGATACAAAATAACCCATTCAATTCCATTCAACTTTCATTAGAGTCATTTTTGTCTATCAGTGTAATTGATCTCAAAATATAACTGAAAAATTTATTTCATGAATTTCGCACTAGTTCAGAAAATAATTGTTTTTATTTTCATTCTTCAATATTTCAGATTTTCATAGATGTGACCTATTCAATTATTGATCCTCAATAACCATTAATTTTCAGTTATACGTAAAGGATAAAAGTTAAAACTATGCGGTATCCTGTGAAGGTAGATATACAGGGTATCTCGAAATAAGATAGTAATATTCTTTTGAATTGGTTTCAAACCAACATCGACAAAATGGGTTTTTTATTCCGTTATAGTATGAGATCCGGCTGCAAAATTAATACATGAAAAATGTAGATAGTCAAAAGCTAATTTTTAAGTATTCTGATAGATTGAAATTCATTTTTCATAAGGTGCCAATTAAAATTACCCGCCAATGTTATTAATTAATCCATTAATGATCAATTTTAGTTAAAAATTTCGTTAATATCTTATGGAAATAAAACCTACACCACTTCTTAACAGTGTAATTGTAAAATGTGTAACGTCACAGTTGCAGCTGATTGCTTACCCGTAACCTCTTCGCAGCCAGGTGTAAACAGGTATGATTTTAATACAACTTTTCGTTCATGATGTATATTAATTTCGTTCGTGCCACGTTGAAGCTGATTTTTTTCTGTATTTAATGCTATATAGCTGCTTGTAAAGAAAAACCCGCAAATTGAAGTTTCCTGCCCTTAAAGATGCTAGGTACTGAAAATAAAGTGACAGAGAGTGAGTGCGTGACGTTACTTGTTAGACGAGGATGCTAAATGTCAGCTGTACTCGTTTTTCGAGCCATTGAGCATGCCTCAACAGATAGGGTTCTCAACCAACTGTCTAAGTAGTAATAACTACGATTCTATTTAAATGCTCCAAAAACTTTAACATATCAAACGATAATAATAAAATTAAAATAATAATAATAATAATAATAAAAACAAACTTAGATACGTACTTTGTAAAAATTGGATTTCATGAATTTTAGTTTAGTTGTTTTCAAAACCACACATGATGACAAAACTTTGATTTTAAAGTAAAAATCTAATTTATTTTTTAAATAAAATTGAAAGACTATACTTATCAAAAATAATACATTGATTAATTATGACAAAGAAAATGTTATTATGTAGGTAGTGTTTGAGCAAACGTTGACTTTATTAATAATTTCAATACAGTCACTTATAAATTACAGTAAATTAACGGACGATAATTATTGAATTATAATAATAAGTTACAGAATAATGAACGTTTTATACAAAACAAATAGGAGTGTCAGATAGAAAAATAGCCAAATTATTAAAAAATTATAAAATTTCGTTTCCTGTCACTTATTAAAATCAGATTCCTCGCTACTGTCACTTTCATCGCTGCTATCAATTTCGTCGCTACTAATATCAGAGTCTTCTTCGTTGTCAGCAGATCTGTCCTGAGAATTACCTACTATGACACTCTCTACCTCTACAGGTGTTGAATCTCCTTCAAACCATGTTGGCTTAAGAAAACCATCCAACACTAACCAGCCGTTATTCTCTGCACTAAACTTGATGCAATCTGGATCAGTAGCACTCAACCACATAGAATTCACATAAATAGTCCTCAACATTTTTGATGTAGAGATTTCCAACATGGCATAATATGAGTAGAGTCAAAACCTTTGATATTTTTATAAATTTCTCATTTTTTTATGTTTCGAGCCGTACATTTTATTAAACAAAAGTATCTTGCCTCATTCACACTTTTACAATCGGGTATCCCGTACATAAGGCACGTAAATTCTTGAACCGCTGTAATTTTATCCTTATCAAAAATGTCAAGTGGGTCAATTAGTGATGTAAAATTTTTGAATTTTTTCATGCTTTATGAATATTTTCAAGGGACGAATTTTCCTTTGTTGAAGAAAGCAGCAGTATAATCACTTCCGTAAATGCATGAAATGCCGGAAGCGCATTACACAATGTAGGGCGTAATTGTTTCCATAATTTTGTACAATTTATACAAATTTCGTCTTTACTTCCTTTTTCGATGCACTATTTGCTAACCATATATTTAAAGTAGGAAATTTGTGTGTGTTACCTAATAATATTATGAGAATATCAGTATCAGAAGCTTTAATTAAAATGTTTGAATTCTCCTCGACCTTGCTTATATGATACACAATCCTTGTGTCAGCTTCCTCATGTTCACAAGCTAAATCATCTTCTTCAATTTTACAACTCTATTTTCTATACAACGATATGAAAAACATTTCTCTCCAACAGTAATAAAATTTTTTTATCTTTCAATATTGAAGTGAATGAGTCATTATCCCAATGATGAGCTAAGAATTTAACCAGAGCTTCTTTAAAACAAAAATTTTTAAAGATTTTAAAAATCATTGGGCCTTGTTTGTAAGGACCATTAATCGTGTAAGGTATGTCAATGCCTTCTCGATTTTGTCTTTCACATCTTTTATGGATGGCTTCAAATATCTATCGAATACGATATGTACTTCTTGAGCCTTTTTGGCACACAGCTTTATCAATATTGATTCGGCTAATTTTCCGAACGTTTGTGGCAGAGTTGAACCTATTTGATACATGTAATAAAATCCATCAATTATTTCTACGTCGATTTCACCGGGATTTTCTGAAACAATTTTAGAGGTCAATTGTTTGCTTAAAGTTGACTTATCAGTTTTCAACATTTCTCCCGAGCAGGAGAATAGTGCAGGAGGTATGGGCGCAAGTGGAAAAGATAAACAGTACTCAATATTAACCTTTTGTTCTACAGCAATTGCTAATAGCCGCCCAAAAATATCTCGTTCCATCTTCAATAATGTTTTATCTCCATTTTTACTTTTAATACTTCTTTTCACACTATCGGATGCAAAATTATATATTTTAGTACGTTTAATTGGTTTGACGAATCGCGTAGGGTCTGCAAAACATTCTGAAAAAAAATTCAACTTGTGTTCTTCACCTGATAATTTGATATTTAGTAAACAGGTTTCAACGTCCAACGATGCCGCTTTACCCGTGGAGATATTAAATAAACTATTTTTCTCTACATTTTCACTAAAAGGATTCATCGTTTTCTTAATAGTATCAATGATTTTTGTCAAATGTCTTGGTGTCTTTCTTTATACGATGGTTTTGTAGAGAATGAGAAGTATCATCAATTTGTGATAATCCAATTTCTGCCTTAACAAAAGACAAAATTTTATATAATAATAATAAGTAATATTATGTCAATATTTATAAGACAAAAACAATATATTTATAAGACAGAAACAATAAGTATCCACGAGCTCCAAAACAATGTGGTTAGAATTTCCAATAAACATAAGCCGTAGCTCAGCTGCTTGACTGAGAACCCTATCTGTTGAGGCATGCGCAATGGCTCGAAAAACGAGTACAGCTGACATTTAGCATCCTCGTCTAACAAGTAACGTCACGCACTCACTCTCTGTCACTTTATTTTCAGTACCTAGCATCTTTAAGGGCAGGAAACTTCAATTTGCGGGTTTTTCTTTACAAGCAGCTATATAGCATTAAATACAGAAAAAATCAGCTTCAACGTGGCACGAACGTAATTAATATACATCATGAACGAAAAGTTGTATTAAAATCATACCTGTTTACATCTGGCTGCGAAGAGGTTACGGGTAAGCAATCAGCTGCAACTGTGACGTTACACATTTTACAATTACACTGTTAAGAAGTGGTGTAGGTTTTATTTCCATAAGATATTAACGAAATTTTTAACTAAAAATTGATCATTAATGGATTAATTAATAACATTGGCGGGTAATTTTTAATTGGCACCTTATGAAAAATGAATTCCCCAATCTATCAGAATACTTAAAAATTAGCTTTTGACTATCTACATTTTTCATGTATTAATTTTGCAGCCGGATCTTAGACTATTAATCCACTTTTGCGATGAAGCAATCTTTCGGCGAGATACTTCTCAAATTCACCTAATTGTGGACCGATGAAAACCCATTGCCATCATTCAAATCATACATTAACAACAGTTCCAAGTCAAGTTAGTTAATTTTTTGTTGGGTCATTCGCGTTGCCACCGTGTTAGGATAGCGAAAGTTTTTTGAATTTCTGCAAATTAACTTCTTGTCAGAAATTTTGGAAGACATCAGAATATGTGGTTTAGGCATGATGCAAATAGAAAGATGTTCGAAATAATAAGACATTACTGCATTGAAATCAAGAACAACTGTCAAACTCAATTTAAAATAAAAAGATTTGTTATAAGAGCCCAAAAAATGCTTTAGAGGTTCATTTTTCGAACAGCTAATGTAAATTAATCAACTACAAAAATTACAATAAAAATATTGCTCTCTTTTATAAAGGGTTGAAATTCTTAAGGGGTGGGAGCAGGTTCTGCTCAAATTTATAAAGGGTTGAAATCCTTAAGGGGTGGGAGCAGGTTCTCATTCAATCGAATATTTTCAATTCCAGAATATTCCATCAATAATATTTTATGTATTTTATAGATAATTGCACATTTTCAATTATCCATTTCGAATCTATTTCATTCATTACTGACTTATTTTTTCGACATCCAACAAGAATATCTTTTCTGTGTGAAAAATTGAAGGAATTTGAAAATTAAATCAGACTCCTGGAAATTTCACTCCTGTCAAAATTAGGTAGGATTAAGTGTTAAGGGTAGTTTATCTCTAGTGCATATAGGACGCAACTGAAAAACAATGTTTGTAGAATTGCATTTTTCATTTAAATTCTCGTATTTTCATCATAATCTGGAGATAGAAGCAAATTTTATCGTTGGAAAATAATTCTGGACACCCTGTATGTAAAATAAAATCTTCCGGGGAAATTAAATTGAAAATCGTATCAAAATCCGGTGCATCATCCAGAAGAAGTTATCACAAAAATATACAAATGAAAACAGTCACTGGTCTACATTATTTAGAGATTCCTTAACAACAACCATTGTTGAATGATTCTTGTATATGTATAGAATAGTTCAACTGAAATGACATGGAAAATTTGTTCTAACTCAAAATGTTCGATAACATATCGGATGATCTTCGTCGTTTCTGATAACCCCTTAAGTGCATGGAAACTATTTATAGTTGTAAGAAACGGATGCATTAAATTTTATGTTCACGAGGGACAAGAAGAGATACATAATTACGAAGTATATATAATTAATTCACTTTTGTTAAACTTTTTTCTTCAAATCTATATTGAAATAAAAATGAAATGTTTATAACAACTTGAGACCGGTTGGATCGGTGTGGCAGTTTTTTTATTTAAAATGTTCATATTGGACCAAATTAATTAGAAAAATTAGAAAAGTTTCTCAGAAAATTCTAAACTCAAGAAGAACAAAACCCTTCTCGTATTTGCGATCCTTGTTTGCAATCCCGAATATAATTGTCGATGAGGACGGTATGGCGGCTTACTTGAAAAGGCCAAGAGGTTACGGCGCTATTTGACTATTCCAAACACAAACTACCAATTAATGAAGTCTTTTTCAGAAATTGAACTTCCTAGAGTAAATACGTGCGACAAACTAGCAAGTAAATTTTTAAATATTCTCTTCTCCCACCGTGTCAATTTTTTAAAACCAACGCGATTTAAATGAGGAACTTTTTCGGTTTGTGGACTCAAAAAGTCTCTTGAGACTTCTATATTCCCAATCCGCAATTCGTCTTTTATTGAACCATTGTCGATAGAACAAAAGTAGATGGGTGAAGCTAAGGAATATGAATTGGATTTCAATTTCTTAATGCAACTTTTTCACTGTTCACTTAGTCTCTATCGTACTTTAGAATGTTTTGGAAATTCACGTTCTGAAGATTGAATAGGATGGGAAAAAATGTATCCACTTAACTTTATGATTAAGTGTAGTGGTTGAGCCTTTAACTTCTTGTAGGGTTTCAGATGCAGTAGTTGAAGTGAGCAAATCATTCCAGATTATGGAAAATTATAATTGTAAATCTTATAAGGAAAAATTTAACAAAACTGCTTGAAACTTCGAAAAACGAACTTCAAGCGACAAATTCTCATTCTTCATTGAAACAATGCAAGTTCGCGCACAGCACGCAAGAAAATCAAATTCAACACAGCGTAATCTATTGTTAAATAATTATATTGTAGATTGTGAATATGATCGACATTTAAGAAAGGATCATGCGTTAAATATTGTTCTTTATACATTCTGTCAAAAAGGAACTAGCAATTGATATCTAAAAAATCTGCTTAAAACGATTGTCAAAGTTTATGTTGTTGCTATGTTGGCACAACTGTTTTCTATACTGACGCGGAGTTTGAACGCGATCTGTAATTTAGTTTGTTCACAGTACCCGATTTTGTCAGTTCTAAGAAGTGTTTTGCGATTTTTACATTGTTTAAAAATATCGAACAAATATTTGTTTGAAATTTTGTATTGCAAATGGAATTTCGTTTGTCGAATCGCTGAAAATGTTACAGAAGTCTTACGGTGAATCGACTTTATCAAAATCAGGTGCATATAAGTGGTACAGTGCATTCAACAGTGGCCGAGATATGGTGGAAAATTTGCCTCGGTCTGTTCGGCCATCAATATCTTCAACTGAAGTTAACATCGATTCTTCTTCTTGGTGTGCCTTCTCCTCAATGGAGGTTAGCGACCATCATCTGGAATTCTCCTCTATCACGAGCCATATGTATAAATGTGCCGGTGTGTCTGATATTGAGCCAGTCGCGCAAGTTTTTAAGCCACGAGAATCTTTTTCGGCCAATACCTCGTTTGCCTTAATTTGTATTTGTTGTTTCTGAAAATGTGGCCGAAGTATGCTGCTTTTTTTTTCTTCATCGTGGTTATAAGTTCTTGTTCTTTTCCCATTCTTCTTGTTACATGTTCTACCCACTGAAATTTCAAACTCCTTCTATATGGCCACATTTCAAATGAATCAAGTCTTGACATTGTTCGAGTTTTTAACGTCCATCCTTCAACACCGTACAAAAGGGTGGTCAGGATATAACATTTTGCAGTTCTCCACCGTATTGCTATGCTCAAATCTCGCTACTTTCATTTTTCCTGGCGATTTCTATTCTCGTTTTGATTTCCATATCAGAATTCCATTCTTCGTTAAGCCAACAGCCCAAGTAATTGAATCGACTAACTCTTTCTATATCCTGGTTTCCAAGGCGCACTCCTACATTCTCAATTCTAGCTTTGCTGATTACCAAATGTTTGGTTTTTCTGATGTTTATATTAAGACCATAATTCTATCTGACGTTATTTACTTTATTTAGTAACCATTGAAGGTTTTTCTTATTGTCTGCAAGGAGTACCGTTACATCGCCATATCTTACATTGTTAATCGGTTTGTCGTTAACCTTTATTCCAATTTCTATATCCTCCAAAGCCTCCTGGAATATGAACTGCTCCTTTTCTTATTTCTATGTCTGAAGATGCTCTGTGTCCAACTTGTATGTGAGCTCACTGATCCCAGTATAAGTTTTCTAATGATTCTGATATCCTTGCCATCCAACCCTATGTGTTTTAAGAGATATATCAGTTTGTCGTATTTCACGTTATCAAATGCCATTTCATAGTCTACGAAACGCGAATACATTTTTCTGTTGATCTAGGCTATTCTGTTTGAGTACTTGGATAGAGAGTAAAGCTTCTCTTGTCCCACAACCGTTTCTGAATCCGAACTGATTTTCGCTAACATTTGCATCAATTTTCCTCCATAAACGGGAGTGCAAGATACGTAGAAACACCTTCAAAGCATAACACATTAGAATTATACACCGATATTCACTACATTTCTTGGCGTTGGCACTTTTAGGAAGAGGGATGAAGGTGGATTGCAGCCATTGCTCCGGGATGCGGCCAGTGTTAAATATTCTGTTGAACAATTTCAGCATAACATCAATGCTTTCATCGTTGAAAAGTTTCAGGAATTCTACATTGACATTATCAGGTCCCGTAGCTTTACCATATTTTGTCTGTCTCAGAGCTTCAATTAATTCATCCTTAAGAATTTCTGGTCCCTCTAAATTTCCCTCCGCGTTATCTATTGGATTTGTATGGTCATTAAAGTATTCGGTAATATAACACTTTCATCTTTCCACTTCTCTTCACTTGTCTATTATGAGCTGATTGTTTTCGTCTACTAGTTTTGTTGGAGTCTATAGATGTGTGTCATCTCCTCGATCTTTTTGTGAAGATGGAAGCTATCGTGTTGATGTTCTAAGTTTTCTATATCTTGACATTTTTCTTTAAGCCATTGTTCTTTTGCTTCTTAAATATTCCTCCTAATCGTTTTATGTATTTTATTGTATTCCGATATGTTGTTTTCGAGTGATCTTCTTTCTTCCATTAGTTGTAATATCTCGTCAGTCACCCAATCATTCTTTTTAAGCTTGTTCTCCTTTCCCAGTATTTCTGTTGTGGTTATAGCAGTATCTCCAACTTCACACCATATTTCATCGATGCTCATGTTATCCATGCGTGCTCTGAGTGGTTTTATTCTATTATTGAGTAGGTTTGATAGTGTAACTCTTTTCCCTTCATATTTCAAGTTGTCGAGATTAATTCTTGCTGGTATGTTTTACAATTTTTTTCAGTCGGACTCTCAGCTGGGCTACCACCGGATTATGATCTGACCCAGTATCAGCACCAGGATATGTTTTCACTGATTTTATTGTATTTAGAAATCTGCTGTTAATGCATATATAATCAATTTGATTTCTAATTATCAAACCTGGTGCGTATTGGGGAGATCTCCAAGTATATAACCTTCTTGGAGGTAGTTTGTATGATGTATTTGTGACTACTAATTGGTGTTCCTGGCATAATTTAAGAAGTCTGTCTCCACGTTCATTCCGTTCCCCTAGTCCATATTGTCCCACTAAATTTTCAAATCTCTCCGATCCTATTTTGTCGTTAAGGTCGCCCATTAATATTGTTATATCTTTCTTCTTTAGATTTCTCATGATTTCTTGAATCTGACTGTATAACTCCTCAACTGCTTCATCAGTCTGATCAGACGTAGGAGCGTATACCTGGACGATGTTGATGTTAAATGGACTTTCTTTCAGCTGTAGGAGAACGCACCGTTCAGACTATTGAATGAAGTTAGTTACGTATTTACTCCATCTTTCTTCTATCATGATTGCCACCCCATATTGGTGATTTGGATGTTGTGTATTGCAGCTAGAATAGAACATTGTTGCGCCTCCTGTCCTGCACATGCCACTACCTGTCCACCGGATCTCACTCATGCCCAGCAAGTTGATTCCAAGTCTTTTCATCTCTTTTACTGCATTTTTCATTTTTCCTGCTTGATATTATGTTCGGACGTTCCGTGTCGCTAATTTAATCATACTATGTCCTCTCCTGTTTTTGTTGACCAGTCGCATATTTTCCGCGTTAGGCCTGGTTCCTGCCTGAGCGTGGCCGGCATGAAACACGTTCCGCTGGACTAGTTCCAAAAGACCTGAATTTTCTTCAAAAATTGAATTGCGTAAAGGTCGCTGAAGATATGCTACATCGAGTCAATTCCGACCGCACATTAATAAACTGGTAACGAGATATTGGTTCATGAGTTTGATATGCAAAGTAGTCAACAGGCTACAGGAATAACGCCTTCCAACTGAATCGAAACCGAAAAAACCACGTCAAAGTCGATCAACAATCAAAGTATTGTTGACTGATTTCTTCGATTATCGCGGTGTTGTGTACTCGGAATTGGCCATATTTGTGGAAAGAAAACTCATGGATTTTGCACCACGATAATGCAGCATCTCACAAGGCTTGAGGTGAATGAATTTCTGAGCAAGAACTCAACAAATACCATCGAACAACCACCGTATTCGCCTTATACGGCTCCAGCCGACTTTTTTCTCTTGCCAAAACTCAAATTACCACTTCGAGGTACCCGTTTTGAATCGATAGAAGACATAAAATTTGATGATTGGATTAATCATTGGCGTAAATGTATTATTTCGAAAGGGGCCTACTTTGAAGGCGATACAATAAATTTGGATGAAAAATAAATATTTTGTGTTTCATTCACCAATTCCCCGGTACTTTTTTGACAGAATGTATGACTACTCAAATGAAGATAATTTTAAATATACTGTGATTTGTGTGTATCCAACTTATGTGAGTTTTCTTTTACAGGGTATCTCTATGGTACGTTCTCTTAATATCAACATGTTGGTTGATATATTTCATCGTGATGGGCTTGTTGAAAGAATCTCGTTACTGGATACTGATCTGTTGCGTGTTTGGACTGGCCATCATAATGTCTTCTATCATCATAGCCTTTCTAACTTATACCAGCGTCTACAAGCACCACCTCTTACAATTGTCGGCACTAACAACTCTGGCCCTAAGTGCAATGAGCCTATTTTTGGTTTTTATGATACCAATAACAGTAGATGATTCAAACTCCACACTTACATCAGAAATAAGTCCCGTAGGACATTTTTCCATTTGTATAGAGATTTTATTAATGATATATACCTTAATACCGCTAAAATTTTATATGTGCATAATTGCTGCAGTTTTGTATTCCACTTTCTTCGAAATACTAACGTTGATGTTTAAACAAACACCATTTGATATTCATGTTTTGATAGTAAGATTTATCTCACACTTTTGTATACATTTGATAGGTTTACATATTTTAATAATGACAAACGTGAGATTCCGAAATACTTTTATGAAAGTAGGGCAAAGTCTTTTAGTAAGAAGGCAATTGGAATCGGAGAAGAAGCTGAAAGAAAACATGGTACATTCTCTTATGCCACCAAGCGTCGCATGTTGGCTACTTGACGATGATGAGAATTTCACGAAAAGTGGGATGGAACAGAGGAATTCCGATCCGGAAACTAACGACTTGGGGAGAATTTTCCGACCTTTTAACATGAATCGAATGGAGAGAGTGAGCATTCTCTTTGCTGATATCGTGGGATTCACGAAAATGTCTAGTAAGAAAAGTGCCGAGGAACTTGTCGAAATCCTCAATAACTTGTTTCAGAGGTTTGACCTCTTATGCAAGTATCATAATTGTGAAAAAATCTCAACGCTTGGAGATTGTTACTACTGCGTTTCCGGTTGTCCGGAGCCTAGGCAAGATCACGCGAAATGTTGTGTGGAAATGGGACTAAGTATGATTCAAGCAATCAAACAATTCGACGAAGAAAAAAATGAAGGTGTAAACATGAGAGTCGGGATACATACCGGTACTGTGCTTTGTGGAATTGTGGGCACGAAAAGATTTAAGTTTGACGTCTGGAGTAATGATGTCACTTTAGCGAATAGAATGGAGTCCACTGGAAAGCCAGGGATGGTTCATATATCGGAGAAAACTTTGGATTATTTGGAGGGAGTTTATATGACTGAAGAGGGAGAACCTGTTTTTGGTAAGTATTTGTGAAACATTGAAGTTAAAATTTTAAGTAGAAAGAAAATGTTGGGCTTCCGTTATCAACGCTTTCGACAGAGGAAGGAGGGAGAGAAATCTATTGATCTATCTACAGGTGTACTCCAAGCTCTATGACAAACTCTGAGAGGTAGAATCAATTCTTAGACAAATTAGTGAGAACAGCACAGCCCTAATATTTTTAAATTCAGAGATATTCAGCTTCAAAAATTTAATCCTCATGAGTTCTGAAATCATTTTCCACATACGTAAGCGATTCTGTGATGCTACCATGGGTGCAATGGATTACATATCTTGTATATACCATTGTAGAAAAATTATCAAGAATGTTGAGCTCATTTTGATAAATGTCAGAATATATATTTCGATAAATAATTATTGTTTCGAAACCTTAAATTTCACGAATTAAAATGTATTCCTTCACTAATGAAGAATATGTAGATAAAATTTATGTTTATGGTTTTTGCAATGGAAGTACACCAGACGCTGCAAGAAAACACTACGAAGATTTCCTCAAAGACATCCTCCTGTTCGTACAGTTTTTACTTCAGTATTTAGAAGACTCATTTGTTTCCATATGATCTCAAACACGTCTGAAACAAGAATGAGTTTATTTGACTATCAGTATTCATTCAATTTCCCTTCAGTTTTCACGCTAAATTAATGCAAGTTTTCTGTGTTTCTTGTTGATTTTCGAATCTTTAAGTTTATTGTAATGGCTGCTGAACGTCCTGGACGCTATTTGGGTGATCATGAAGTGGTAAGAATTGTAACAGTTCTAGAGAGGGGCGAAGCCAACGTACGTGGCTAACTTGTTGAATGTTAACCAAAGCACTATTTCAAGAGCAATTAATCGGTACCACGAAACAGGGGAATATGGAAGAAGGGCCGGACAGGGAAGAAATCGGATAACAACACCAGTTGATGATCGTTAGCTTCGTTTAACTGCACTAAGAGTTCGGCACTGTACGACTACAAAATGAACTTTCCAGAAATGTGCATATTTCATTGCAAACTGTTAGGAACAGGCTCAGAGAAGACGATATCAGACCAAGGGTGGCTTCTACCGGCCCGCTTCTCGCCAGAGAGCAACGAGTTGGAGGACTTCAGTTTGCGAGGGAACTTGCAAATTGGGGTATTCCAGAATGGTAAAATGTTCTCTTTTCCGACGAGTCCAGGTTCTGTCTATTATCAAATAATAGACGCATGCCTGTATACAGACGACCTGGGGAACGATATCAGCAATGCAAAAATCCAGCAAACCGAAAACTTCGGAGGGGGCTCTGTATTGGTGTGGGGAGTCATTCCTTTCCATGGTCGAACTGAGTTAGTCCTAGTGAATAATGCAAGAATGACAGCGGCCAGATACATCGCAGATATCCTTGAACCCCATGTTGTATCCTTCGGCCCATTGATTGGCGAAAACTTCATTTATATGCATGATAATGCTCGGCCTCATGCAGCTAGAGTAGTTACAGAATTTCTGCAAAATGCCGAAATTGATATTTTAAGATGTCCAGCCAGAAGTCCCGATTTGAATCCCATAGAACATGTTTGCGACAACATGGGGTGGCAAATTCAGCAACGTAGGATGCCTTGTAGAACACTCCAACAACTAGAAAATCTGCTTCCTGAAATTCGGAACTCAGTGACTCAAGAGTACATCCAAAATTTGTTTGAGGGGCTTCTGAGACGTATACTGGCAGTAATTAGAGCCCGGGGAGGAAACACTCGATTTTGAAAATGATTAGTAACCATTCGATGCTAGTTGATTGGTCTCTTCGCGAATGTTTGAAGATGGTAGAATTTTTTAATTCTTCATTAACTCGAAAATTGTTGATATTTTCCATCATAAACTCATCCCTTTTGAATGATATCTTCCTATTTTACACATCTGAAAGTTACCAAGCGACGCTTGAGTGACCAACCTTAAGTTTATATAGTATTGTCGTAAAACTATGGTGATGCATCAATTTTTGTGGGGATGTAAATTGGTAGGAGAGAACCACTACAGTCACTGGATCTCAACACGTTTGATTTTTATGTATGGGGATACATTAAACAACTCGGCTATAGTGTAGAGATTTCAAATATATTCAAGAACGGAAAAACAATGCTGCCGAAAGAATTAGAAATCTTAATATCCATTATATTGTTCTGCAATCACTTTTTCGCAAATGTGACCTATGCATTTAAGTTGAAGGCGGTCATTTTGAACAACTCTTGTAATGATTAATATGATTTATTTATATTTTCTTTAATAAATTTTCACAACAATGAAACTTACTGTCAATTCATAATTATTTTGGACTTTTTTGATCGAAATAATAACTTGTATTTCATTATCACAGAATCGCTTTTGAATATCAGTGGCACTCTCTAGCAGCTTGCAGTGCATTTCCATCGCAGAAACCATTAACATAGATCATATCTGTATATTCTTCATTGACGAAGGAATGCTATTTCAATTCGAAAAATTTGAGATTGCAAAATAATAATTATCCATCGAAATATATATTCTGACATTCATTTATCTACAGTAACTCAACATTCTTGATAATTATTTTACTATGCTTATGTACAGCAAGATACATTCTGTCAAAAAAGTACCGGGAATTGGTCAATGAAACACAAAATATTTATTTTTCATTCTAATTCATTGTATCGCCTTCAAAGTAGGCCCCTTCCGAAATAATACATTCATACCAACGAATAATCCAATCATCAAAACATTTTTCAAACGCATTTTCCGGAATCGACTTCAGTTCCCGCCACGAATTGTCTTTTATATCTTCTATCGATTCAAAACGGTTATTATTATTATTATTAATTATACTATTATTATTAGTGGTAATTTGAGTTTTCGAAAAAGGAAAAAGTCGACCGGAGCCACATCAGGTGAATACGGTGGTTGTTCGATGGTATTTGTTGATTTTTTGGTCAGAAATTCATTCACCTCACGCCTTGTGAGATGGTGCATTATAGTGGTGCAAAATCATGAGTTTTCTTTCCACAAATCTGGCATTTTTCGACGAATTTGTTCTCTCTAACGACGATTAACGCTCAGGTAATATTTTTTATTTACCGTATGATCTTCTGGCAAGAATTCCAAGTGCACAACATTGCGATAATCAAAGGAAACAGTCAACATTTACTTGACTTTTGATGGACTTTGATGTGGTTTTTTTCCGTTTGGATTCAGTTGCAAGGCGCAATTCCGAAGCTGGTTGACTGGTTTGCATGTCAAACTCATAAACCCATGTCTCGTCATCAGTTACAATGTGTTTTATGATTGTGGGGTCAGAATTGACTCGTTTCATGCCAAAACAATCGTTTTAAATGGTACGAATTGGATCGTGACACACAGAAAGTTCATTGCCTATCTCTTTTAAACTTGAATTACGATTTTCACCTATCATTTCCTTCACTTCATAGATGTTAACAATTGAAGATGTTGATGGCCGACCAGAGTGAGGAAAATCTTCCACCACATCTCGGCCGCTGTTGAATGCACTGTACCACTCATATGCACGTGTAACATTTTTAGCGCTTCGGTACACGAAATTCCATTTGCAATTCAAAGTTTGGGACATTCTTTGTTCGATATATTTATCCATTGTAAAAATCGCAAAACACACTTGTGAGAACTGACAAAATCAGGCATTGTGAACAAACTAAATGACAGATCGCGCTCAAACTCCGCGTCAGTATAGAAAACAGTTGTGCCAACTTAGCAACAACATAAACTTTGACAATCGTTTTAAGCAGATTCTTTAAAGAATCGATTTCCGCTACATGTTCGAAAATTGTGATTTCAGATCCCGTGAGAATCAAATTTTCAAGCTGAGTATCTCCTATATAAACAAATAGAGCTTGGGGGACACCCTGTATTTCTCCCTTCTTAGCTGCTGTTGTTCTCATAGTCTCTAAGTAAGAGGACCTGCTTTCTTAAAAATACTTTAAATACATATAATTAAAATAATTTTTATAATACTTGAAAAAATTACTACAAATCAATTGAGCTTGGGATATACAACCTTTGGTGGATATTTTTCACTTGAATAGTAGGCTGCAGTATCACTCTGGGTTTTTAAGAATTGAGTAAGAAAATTTTTAGTTTCAAAACTCCCTTGTAAGCAAGAGTGAACAAAGTTCTTACCCTTATAGACATCTAATTTAGACCAACATCTCAATATCTATGCAATGTCCACTTATAGCTGTAAGTATGTTACATATGTAATAAGTTTTTTTTCAGGAATGAAGACTTACTTCATCCTTGGTAAAAAAGGAAATTGTACGCCCTCATATTCGGGTAGTTTCAGAGCTGAAGGTCGACAAAAATATTGTAATTCACTACATCTTTTCGTCTCTCCACCAACATCATCTCCGACATTATCACCCCAAAGTCGTCCCCGAGTACTCTCATGTGACACGACGTCTAATTTCCTCAAGCAGACTTCGTATAATCCCAACATGCTATCTCCGGATGTATGCAAGATCAAAGCGAGTAGTCTTCCGAGTATACTAGATTCGGAAAACGAGCAAGATACAGAAATGAAAGAAATAGAAGGGGATCAGATACGGACACCAACATCAACGGCAAGTGCTGAAAAATATACGTCTCCAAAGGGAAAATCTTGGAAAATACCAAAATTTTTAAGGAAGTCTGATCAACTGCGCAAAGACAATGGTGATCCCGTAGATGTTGCTCAGGGTGAAATTTCCTTAAATGTAACCACACAATCTGGTATGATATCACACCAAATTTTTTGAAAAAGCTACACCATATTTTTTCTAGCAACTTGTATCGAAACAGAAGCACTTTCAGTTAATAAACACCTCAAAAAAGTCTAGGGAACACTTACCAATATCTTTAAAATATGAATTTGATGATTCGAATTTATAAAAATCTTTCGGTTTTTGTTAGGATGTATTGTATATAATGTATTCTCAAGAAAACAAAATAATATTTGACTTCTCCAAAGCACCTATTATAAAAAAAAATTGAAATTTGAAAATGACGAAATTTGGTAAAACACAAAAAAAATCCTGAAACTAATATTTTCGAAACGATATGGAAGCACATATTTTTCAGTACCCAGAAGGTTCACCTCTGTTATTAATGACACTTTGGCATCGTCGCGGCATGCTCAATATTAAATTGTCTATTTCATTTTGGCCTAAGTCATTACAAGCCCCCTGAACTGCTAATCGAAGCTCCTGTTCATGATGGAAGACGTTTTGACGCAGGAGATTTCTTTTTAGGGTGTCCCACACATGCTCGATGGGATTCAGATCTGGGGAGCAGGATGGCCACGGTAGAAGATCGATATCATTCTTTTCAAGAACGTTCAAGACAACTCTTGCACGATGAGGAGGGGCATTATTTTGTTGGAAGAGTGGATTTTGACCCATTGTTTGGAGATACGGTACCACTATAGGTAAAACTATCTCATTTGAGTAAGAATTTCCCGTGAGGTTGTTCTGTATGAAAACGAGGTCAGTTCTTCCACCAAAGCGTATACCTCCCCAAAACATCACTGATCCGCCTCCCTGTCTAACAACTTCTCGAGCATGCTGGAGACGGTTTTGCTTTCCAGGTTCCCTCCATATTCGAATTCTTCCCGAATCGGGATAATAACTAAATTTAGATTCATCACTGAAGAGAACTGTGGCCCACCTCTCTTGATCCCAGTTTACGTGTTCTTGGCACCAAGCCAAACGAGCAGCCCGATTTCCATGGGTCAGTTGTAGAACTCTTAAAGGACGTCTGGAGTGGAGTTGACCTTCGTGCAGCCGATTTCTCACAGTTTGATCGGTAATTTATACATTATGAACTCGTGATAGCTCTTGAGCTAATTGAGATGCTGTGGTAGTACGATCTCTTCTGGCTTGTAAAACCAAAAATCGGTCTTGGACGACTGTAGTAATCCTGAAACGACCTGTATGGCGTTCTTCTACGCTACCTGTTTCATTGAAACGCGACCATAAACGGTTTATGATACTTGGGCTACTTCCCAGAACCCTGGATACTTCCCGTTGTGAGCTCCCAGCTTGGAGCATGCCAACGGCTCGTAATATCTCTTCTCT
This sequence comes from Cryptolaemus montrouzieri, assembly GCA_013387265.2. NCBI lineage: Eukaryota > Metazoa > Arthropoda > Insecta > Coleoptera > Coccinellidae > Cryptolaemus > Cryptolaemus montrouzieri. The sequence continues at coordinate 50,616,306 of JABFTP020000001.1, read as the reverse complement.
AGTCAAATGTCGTCTTTCCATGGTCGAATCACAAAACTTGAATCTTTTATTTGTGCTTACAACAGAAACAAAGTGCCAACTAACTGATTTCAAACACTGAATACATGAAATGATTATAAAGCAGCGTCGCATCTGCTGCATTCTTAGTTTTTTATAAAAAAACTGAAATCTGTTGCGGCAGTCTACATAATTTCGTGATAAATTGATGCAGGTGTTCATTTCTTAAAAAAAATCATCCATGTTGATCGTTCTGGATTCGATATATCGATATTCAGAAGTGTTCCCTAAACTTTTTTGAGGTGTTTAAACCATAAACTGAAATTTCATTTTGTGCAATATTGGACCTTTTCCCTTAGCAGCAAATACATTTTATCCATCTTGAACTTGCAATGGGCAGAAATATTTGTTGGTATTGATTCTCTTTTTCACCAGCCACTGGAAATGGCTTCTAATCTAACCTAACCTAACCTATAAAAAACTTCATGCTTCATCAGCAACTAAAAAGAGCTTCTGATCTAATGATTGTTCAAAATTTCAAGTCAAGTGAAGATGGTAATGATGTCAACTGATCGAAATGGACTATAATTAGTTAACTGTACAGTTAATCCTAAATAAATAAACAATAGTTGACATGTTTTATGGTTAACATAATTGTGATGTATATTTCAAATATCTGACAACTTACCACGCGTTTCCATGTTTTTGGTGTAGCTCTTTCATCATACAATGGGTAAATAAAGCAGTTAACAATATCAAAATAAATATTTTTTTAGGCTATAAGCAAGTTCCTACTATTATAGAAACTACAAACGGCACTCCAATTCTGAATGGTAGAAAGATGGACTTCCGCTTAGATGTTGAGTTTGATAGTGCAAGCAGTTCATATTTGACTGACCAAAAAGATTCCATCGATATAAAATCGTACATCAGTCAATCAAGAAGCGATATGGGGCAGTATAATTTCGGCCCAAATGAATATACGCAATTCGTTCGCGGTGGAAGTTACAGATCTCAATATGGTAGATCTCCACGGGAATCATTGGATATTCTACATAGGGCTGGAAGTAACAGATCGAGACGAGGAAAATCGCCTAATTTCGATATAGTCCCTACAGAAAGGTATTGTCAAAAACATTCTTATCGAAGAAAAGAAATAAACGATTTAGCAAGGAATTATAGAATATCTTGGCACTTTTTTTTTTGTATATAAAAAAATATATAAAAATGAATATAATATAGATAAGCAATATATCTTAACTTTTGACTAATATTTCAACTAAACACGTTATTCTTGATACACGCTAAAAGGAGAGCATAATTTAATTATTCGTAGACTTGGGGTAATGTATGTGAAGTCACATTGGGTGTCCAAAGTCAAAAGAGACGTGATTCCTACGTAGGTTGCCTTTTAAATTTTGCACCTGACAAAAAAAAAGAAATAACTCAAGAAAAAAAAATAACTTTATTGTTTTTCAAAGTATTATCCATGAAGATCGATACACTTTTGCATGCTCTTAAACCAATTTTGAATACACTTCTGCCATTCCGAATGAGATACCTCCAAAACATGGTTTCGATTGCCGACTGGGCAAAATCGTTGCCCACGCAGTTTTCTTGATGTGCGCAAACAAAAAGAAGTCGTTAGGTGCCAAATCGAGACTGTGGTTACGGTGTGGTGGATGGTCCATTAATTCATTGTTTTGGGTGTTCAAATACTCCATTGTATACGCTTGTGAGCTTGCATTGGCATGATGCAGAATAGTTTTAGTTCTTCGATTTAATTTCCTCAACGCATCGAACACTCGCGGCAAACAAACGGATGTACACTATTCAGAGTTGACCATTCTACGTTGCTCTAACGCTATGGTGCTATGTCCGGTTTTCCTGAAAAAAACCTAACGACCATTTGCCTTGGAGTGCTTCGTGCACGAACAAATTTTGTTGGGTTTGGCCCATCTTCAAATACCCATACTGTAGATTGTTTAGTTTCGGGCTCGTACGCATATATCCAAGATTCGCGCCTGTAATGATTTTGTAAAGGTCTTTTGAAGCACCGGAGTGCAAGTTTTTCAACATATCTTTCTGACAGCCAAATGTTCATGCAATATTGAATGTACGCTGGTGGAACTAATGTTTAAGGTTGTTTCAATGTCACATGGAGATCATCGTGTATCATTACGCGCACTGCATCGATGGTTTGTGGCAAAACCACTAGTTTTGGCTCCGATAGAATTCGTTATACCAGCGTTTCACGTTGGCCAAGTGTGGAACTTCATTACCAAAAATCGAAGCAAGTTGATAACCTGTTGTCGAGATAATCCACGTCGAAAATCGTAAAAAATCATCGCTCGAAAATGTTCACGTGTTAATTCCATGTTTTGTCCAACTTGAGTTTTTCAAATAATTATAAATAAAACAAAACTCACTCATACGTCAAAGTGTTAGTAAGTACGTTCAGGTTTAGAAATGTCAAAATGCATTACGCAGTTGACGCAAAATTTAAAAGGCAACCTACGTAGATATTTCACTTGTGATGTGAAATTTAATTTGGTTTTAAAGAATAGTTATGAAACTGGTACCTATATTTTCATTATATAGAAGAAATCACTAACTTTTGGTTTCATCAGAGATAATTAATTATATCCGAAGATTCAATTTCTTCAGTACTTGTAATTGTTTTTATATTTAAGCTGGGCACTCTCTTGAAAATAGCATTGGCCAAGAGCATAAATCATATTAAAATGGAATTATTCATTTTATAGCTTAAATATTTCTCAAAATTTAAGAATTTATTATATACTTTTTATTATTTGTCTATTTTATGAGGTGGATATTAAACTAAAGTCGTGACTTTTATCTAGTTAATATTAGTTACAGCTCTCATATTATTCAATAACGATAACATTGACAAAATTAATAAAGTATCTGTAATTCTATTAATTTCAATTTTCTAATTTTCAATGAAATAGAAAATATTTCTATGTTCAAGATTTAGAGGTTACAGCAATCCTGTAATGATGTTTACCACAACGCGAACCAAATTTAGGTTAGTAGAAGAAAATTTGACACATTTTTGCATACCTTTAGTAAATAATTAATATTTTGAATCTAATATATAAACTGCTGGACAAGAAAAGGAGATATTGATGGTTCATTTAAATCTCAACTTATAAATTTCAGATTTCATTGTATCGAAATGTGGCCAACACATTTTAAATTCCTTTTTTGTTCACCGAAGCATGTGTGTTTTTCAGGAAAATGAAAAAAGATCATTGTTGAATTCTTATGAGTGCGACTTTGTGATTGACGATTCTTCGATGTAAAAAGTTAAGTCAGTTGTTGAAGAAGTTCGTAACTCTGTAGAATAATGTCCTAAGGAATGTATCAGAATCGGCCAGTTGGATGTTATTCACTAATTTGGAGATAATAAAGAGTCGTCAGTAGGCTCTTAAAAAGGTTTAAAGAACATGGATTCGTGTGTAGAAGGCGAGGTCAAAATCTTAGATCAACAAATCAGACAGGATCGTTTCGCGCACGTAGGAGTACAAGCGTTCTTCTTCATAGACAGTTTGTGTTTCCACTAGTATACGAATTTCATCCAGAACACTGAATTCGATTATCATATGGTAGTTTATTAAACAGAAGACTGTTTCTTTGACCAACTTTACAAACGCGCACGAGTAGCTTGCAAAATACAGCATCTAGGTTGGGAAGAAGAATGGAATCTTTTTGCTAACGAATCTAGATATAGTTTGAGTTCTAGACATTGGGTGCCAAGAGATTACCCACGACAGTTATTTGAAAGCTCAGCAGGATTGCAATTATGAAGCAGTTTACAAAAAAAAATATTCATGAATGGATAGGATAATATTCTATTATGACTGAATTGAAATTATCCTAGTAGAGAGTAACATCTCGATCTCATACATATAATAATGTACAAAGAATGGAAAGACGGAAACAAAACTACTATTAAACACTAGTTTATCAAATTCAAATGTGCTAGGAGATTTCTTTTGACAGTAATATGTCTGTCGATGAAGAAATTGAGTTGAAAAAGTCCTGTTCATTTGTGAGTTGAATTAGAATCAATTCCTGCTCTCTCGCCTCACAAAACCATGTGATTCCTGCATGTCAGCCTCAGCGCAAAAAACAACAATCTTCCAAGAAGGTATGAACAATTAATGGAGTTGTCTACCAGACAACAAAAACATGTAACATAAGTATTATCTCCGATTTCCAAAATCCGACATAGAAAAGCAAGTAGCAAGGAAAACTTGTACACCGTTGGCAGGGTTCACTTCATCCAGTTTAAATACAAGGTATTTTAAAAATATATTCTGAATACTCTCCAAAGCAGTTCTGTATTCCTGGTGCTATGGATCACAAACCATGCATATTTCAGCCATAAACGAACAAAGTACAACACCTTGCGAGCATCAATATTACTGAAGCTCTTTGAGTCCCTCAGTGTAAATCCCATCATCCGTTTTGTACGCAACACAACATATGAAGTAAGCGTACATATGAGGGTACTGCTTGCGCGTGATTGTTAATAGCTTCCATTCAGCAACGTTCAGACGCAATTTTTTATCAACTATCTCTGGAAACTCACACAATCGTCTAATGATCGAATTTCTGTGTCCTCAGGTCATCAGGCTACCCTCTTGACATTCATCAATTCGAGTAAGTCATTAAAAAAGATTGTGAACAATAAAGGATCTAAGAATAATCCCTGAGACACTTCTGTGCAAACCCTGACATCCTAAAAGCGATGCCCCTTACACAATACATATTACTTTCTGTCGTTCGTATATGAGGAAACAACCTTTAAATGACAAGAGGGAAATCTTTCTCCTTCATTCCCTTTGTCTGGACGAGATGATTTATGCGATGCAACGCTTTCAATAAATCAGTGAAAATCACATCTGCAAGGAAGCTTCTTCACTGTCGATCTACCCGCCCTAAAACCGTACTGGCGAAATTAGGTGGCACAACTGAAACGTCGAAGATTCATGCAGCAGCAATTCGAATAGTTAGACCTCAGTAAAGCTACCGGATGGTAATTTACTACTCGAATTGTATCCTCATCCTCAAAAATTTTCGCGAACTTCCATCTAGATGAAAAGTAACTCCTCTCCAGGCATAACTTGGTCCTTTTCAAGAAGAAATACATTACTAACGAGGTGGGACGATAATGCTTGGACGACGTACGCCACTTTAATATGTCTGTAGAACGACTGAATAGGCCTACCTGGATGACGTTATCTATGTCATAATTAAGCACCTGGCTGATGAGTTTGGAGAGGATTTCTAATTTTATGACGGAAATAATCCCCTGCATCATTCCCAAAATGTATGTGTCGCCCTTTAAGTGGACAATATTGCTTATATTCAAACCCCGACCTTAACAAGCCTGATAAATGTTACACAGAGTCATTTTACCACTTGTTTGGGGAAATTTATCAACAATCATTGACCTTCAGTTAATAAATCATGTTACAAACTACTTATTTCATATATTGAAAATGAACGAATATCTTCTATTTCTGTCTAGCAGTGCATTTTGAAATTTAAAGTTAGGTAAGAGCAAAAGCAAAACGTTGTTTCCTTGTTTTCAGATCGAGAAGTGCAACAGTGGCTGTACCTACAAGCTTGAAAAGATTGACAAAATCATCCCTGGAAGTGCCATCTAGACTGACCAGCATTGCGAATTTGGAAGATCATTTGGCGATAATTCAATCTTCCAATAGCAGGAAAGATTCTGGAATAAAGAGTAATAGTAGGAGAAGTAGCATTCAGCAGGTGTGTATAATGTTAATGAATGTGAATAATTCCTTACACATCTTATTACAAAACCCACTTTTTATTTTTTCAGATCGATATTTCCTGTGGAGATATCCTGCAGCAAAGAGTATCAGGTTATTATACTTCAAGTCAAAGTACGATTAACTCGCCCCAGTATCCTGTTGTTAAGATGCGTTCCAGTCCATTCTTCGATAAGTTTGGTACATGTATCCAGAACTTGCGCAAACAGTCTGACAGACAACTAATCAAATGCGTCCAAGACAACTTCAAATCTAAAAGTTCCTATTTCATCAAACCCCCTCTATCCAAGTTCACCCTCTGTTTCAATGATGAGCAGATGGAGCAAGACTATAGAGCTAACGTTCATTCGTTAAACGACCAAATAGATTCTATAATAACTTTGGCTAATTCCAAATTCAATACGTACTTCGATATTTTCGTTTCATCCGTTATACTCTTCGTTTCTGCTTTTGCATTACTTATACTTCACGGTTTTACTAAGTTATGGTTAATTACGTTCCTTATTTTCATTGCATTACAATTAAGCGGTTTCGCTTTTTGTTTAAACTACGTATTAAGATTGTTAGAAAGAGTGTGTTCATGTTGGTCCCGGTTTTTGAGGTGGAATATGTTTGGTGGTATCTTGGTTAGTTTGCCTGTTAGTACTGTCATGATTAACTTTTGTACTAAACTAATTTTACCTTCTACATCCGACTATTTATATACTTTTTTATTGCTTGTTGGTTTAGTTCACTTTTGTAATTTTACTCAATTGAATTGTTGGATGAAAAGTTTCCTAGCAATTGTATGTGGGGGAATTTTTCTTTCCTTATTTTTAACTGGATCTTGTCCAACTTCTCCTTCAATCTCGTATATTTCCCAAGAAGCTATAAACTCGACAGAAGTACCAAGTTTACAACATAGTCATTATTTATATAAGTGGGAGATTGTTATGAATCTTTTTCTTATTCTGATATTAGTAGGGTTGTTGAATAGGGAATTGGAAATTACGTATCGGTTAAGTTTTCATACTGGTTATGTAGCTAATCGTGACAAGATCCATGTACAAAGTTTGAAGAATCAAGCTGATTTTCTTATCTATAATATTGTTCCTGAGCATGTAGCAGAACAACTCAAAAAAAATGCCAAATATTCAGAAAATTTCAATAATGTAGGTATAATTTTTGCAAGTATTGTGAATTTTAATGAAATGTATGATGAGAGTTATTTAGGAGGCAAAGAATTTCTCAGAGTTTTAAATGAACTCATTGGTGATTTTGACGAATTATTGAATAAAACGGAATTTGAATCAATAGAAAAAATTAAAACTATTGGAAGTACATTCATGGCTGCCAGTGGATTAAATTCCCAACTCAGAGCTGAACAAACAGATCCCAACGAACACCTCTTTGCTCTTATGGATTTCGCCATAGAACTTCAAAATGTAGTTGATGATTTCAATAGAGATCTCTTAGAATTCAACTTGATTATTAGAATAGGCTATAATTTCGGTGACGTTACCGCCGCAGTTATTGGAAACACGAAACTTTATTATGATATTTGGGGGGATGCGGTAAACATTGCTTCTCGTATGGATACGACAGGTGTAAATGGTCATATTCAAATTGGAGAACATTGTCTTCAAGTTTTAGAACAAAGGTATCTATTTCAGCCAAGGGGTTCGGTCTTTGTTAAAGGCAAAGATAATATGAACGTATATCTTTTAGAACGAAAAAAAAGTCACGCCGAAATGTACCATTAGATTAATTGTGCCTCTGCCAAATATTTGTATGCATTCCAAATGTCGCTTAGGTCGTTGTAAGTATAATTGACCAAATATGTAGCCTTAGGTTAAAAACCATTATATACAGAGGGTTGTCCACTCCATACGGCATGGAATATTATGGCCTAAACACGGGACTATAAGACTATTTTTCTTTTGAGAAATCTGAGGAGCTATCATAGGTACTTTTCAGAATTATTTTCATATTATACATGGTGTGTTAAAAGCCTTAAAAATATCGAAGTTGTGTTTTTTAAATAGAACATATATTATTGCATATTTGGATTTAGTGCTCAAAAACAAATTGAGTTCCATCAGAAACCACACTATACCTAAACATCAAGGTTTTTCAGATTATTCCATTTTTCTCAAAATCTGAAGAAATTTTTATTCTCAAAATACTCAAATAATATTCAAGGTAGTTCAGCGACATTGACAGTGACGCGAGAAAGAAGATCGTAATTTATAATTCAATTACTCCGAGTTGCCCATGTTATACAGGTCGTGCAAAAATTAAAACTGATCAAATTCAAAGAACAATAATTTGATTAATTCAAATACGATGCCATATTTTTCTGTTCAACCAATAATTCATATTTTTATTGCTTATCGAACAATGCTAGAATGTCTATACCTAAGATCCGATTTCTTACCTTATTCGATTTTGCTCAAATTGAGGTTTCTCAAATGAAACATCCATAATTAATTTATCTAGTTATCTGTTGGCAATAGAAATGTTAGATAATTCTCTGTCTGTCAGTTGAGTATTTGAAACAGCACTAAAAACGGTTTACGTATTTTTTGAATATTGTGATTTAAATCAGCCTAAATGAAAACTTATTCAAGAGAAGATTGTATTGACATGATATTTATCCCCAAAGAATGTCATAAAAATAACTTTTTGGCTTTTCGGGTTTATGACCAAAGGTATCCTGGAAGGACTCATCCTAAGTGAAGTGCTTTCGAAAGACTTCTGATCCAGTTTCAAGAAAGTGGTAGCTTCACTCAAAAACTCACTACAAGAAAACCAGTTACTGGAAATTGGGAGAATGTTCTTGCAGTACTCGATTCTGTGATTGAAAATTCCTATATTAATTAGAATCAAATAGTGCAAAATATTAAATAAATACAAGCATTTTGGGAATCCTAAAAAAACACAATTTTCATTCCTTGTAAGATCCAGCTTTGTCAAAAACTCAGCGGAAATAATTTTAATAACTGCATTCAATTTTGTATGTGGTTGCTTCATAGAGTAACGGAAAATAACAGTTTTTTCGAAAATGTATTGTTCAGTGATGAATGTACTTCTCACAACAATGGTTAATTGAATAGACAATTTCCACTATTACCCCGATTTTAATCCACATACATACAGAGTAATAAACAATCGAAACAGATGGTCTGTAAATGTGTGGGATGGAACAATGGGACCGTATTTAATTGGACCATATTTTTTTGAAGGACTTTTAAATGGTATAATGTTTTTGACCTTCTCTCACACGAACTTCCAATATTATTGGAGAATGTTCCCTTAAATATTAGAACGGCTATGTGGCTTCAGTTAGACGGAGCTCCCCCTTATTATCATCGCGAACAGCAGCATTATTGGAATACGAACTTTCGAGATTGATGGATTGGAAGAAATGGATCTGAAAATTGGCCCCCAGTTCTCCAGATTTAATTCATCCAGAATTTTTTTTATGGTGATATATTAAAGGAATTGTTTATAATGAGCCGCCAACTACTCCAAATGATATGAAAATACGCATAACAGATGCTTTCAGAACGGTAACCCCGCAAATGTGGGCTAGAGTTGGCAGAAGATTTGAAAACAGAGTGCGGAAGTGTCTGAAAATGGACGATCGACATTTTGAACAATTATTATAAATTGTCTTGTTTTGTTATTATTGTCTCGAAATTCACTATTGTTGTGAGAATTTGTTTAATTATGAATCAAGTTTGACAAAAAAACATGTTCGTTATTATTTTTATGATTGTGAAATTTGACAGTTGAAACCATCGCCAACTAGATTACTTGTACCTTTCATCTGAAAATCCCGAGAAGACATATTTTGGTTTATTCTGTGAAAATGCGAATATTTGAGCAGAGATTCTTACACCGTTCAATAGGCTATAAAAAGATGAATTTTTGCGTAAATGAAAAAATATTTATTCAATTAATAAAGTTATTACGCTTTAATTTCCCATTTGATCAGTTTTAATTTTAGCACACCCTTTTTAACATGGTCAACTCAGAGTAATTGAAATATCAATAACGATCTATTTTCTCGCGTCGCTGTCAATTTCGTAGAACTGCCTGAAATAATTTTTGATTATTTTTAGAATAAAATTTCTTCAGATTTTGAGAAAAATCGAATTATCTGAAAAACCTTGATGTTTAGGCATATATATATATATATATATATATATATATATATATATATATATATATATATATATATATATATATATATATATATATATATATATATATATATATATATATATATATATATATATATATATATATATATATATATATATATATATATATATATATATATATATATTTGAAAAGAGAGGATTTACAAAATTTGAATAGTTGTATTTACAATAAATGCTTTTATCTATAATTTTGGGTGTGTCAGAAAAAACACAAGTGTGAGCTCAGAAAATGTAACAGGGGAACCATACTATCTTGTATATCATTCAATAAACGAGTGAAAAAACCTGAGGAAGAAACTCGTTTCCCTGTCGCTATTGCACTAGCAATAGCTTGTCTGTTTATGATGTGTTAGTGTCGTGTGTGCATAAAGAGTACCAAAGATTTTTCTGCTTAGCCGCTTCATTCTCTGTTGCATTCCATGATTTCCAAAAAAAGGGTGAAAGAAGGGGGTTTGGGACAGGAATCTGTAACAATGGAAAAAGAAAAACAGCAGAAAAATATTTCAACAATCAAATTTCTTATATGCCTAAACAAATCTAAGAAAAGATTTCACATAGCAAGCAAGGTCATGAAAGGGACTAAGGAGATAATAAAAAAATACATAACCTGCGATATTTCCACAAATTCCTTCTCTGTTTGACCGAGAGGGCCCCGATGGCCAGGTTCAGTCTTCCAAGTGATGCTGATTATGATCCATAGATGTTTTAAAATCATTATGGACCCAATAATCTGGGTTGACATCGCCCATTTATTATTTCTTCGTGGAGCTTGTTTAATATAAAGAAAAATTTGCGAAAAAATTTTGACAATCGTTCGAAAAATATGACAAATGTCATATAATATGTTTAGGTATAGTCATTTCTGATGAAACTTAATTCTTTCTTGAACGCTCAATCTAAATATGCAATAATATATAGTGTTTCATTTGAGAAAATTCAACTTTGATAATTTTAAGGCTCTTGAGACATCCTGTATAATGTAAAAATAATTTCAAAAAGTACGTATAATAGCTCCTCATATTCTAAAAGAAAAATAATCTTTATAGTCCCGTATTCAGGTCACAATATTCCGTGCCTAATAGCGTGGACAACCCTGTATATTAAATATATATATTTGAAATTTTGTAAAACCCTAAAATATGCTTGATTAATATGAATTTGATGATAAACTCATCAATTATTTTTCTGAAGCATTGGGACAATATCAATATTTATTTTGCAATTTCAATTTTGCTTGAAAATTCATAAAGATTCTCTAGGAATAGAGAAAGGCCATAAAGATAATAAGTACATCTTTATAAGCACAGTTAAAAAGTTATGAAAAATTATGGCGGAAATGTTATTTAATTTAGCAGAACTACCAAAATATTTATATACATTTAATCAAATGGAAGCTTAGAAATAATATAGAAGCGTATTTTATACTCAAGGAAATACTACCATCTCATTTTCAAATGAGAATGAATAGTATTTTATAAATTTCCCAAAATTAAATGAAACTCATCTTTAGTGGGAACAATAAATCAGATTATCACAATAATTTCAACAATTGTACTGGTTTTTTGTTCGGCTTGTTTGATCACGGTTCAGAGAAAATGTTTTAGAAAGTATTATTTTTTCGGGGTAGAAGGAAAAGATCTGATGTATTGGCTGAAGGACTTTTGTAAGTCTATATACATATGCTCATATTCTACACAACTACCGAGGGAGCGATAGTTCCTCACCTAATTTGAGTTTCCATTTTTGCTCTACTTTAGGAAAAGTTTTCCAAATTAATAATCGAAGAACCTTTTTGATATAGAACACTTCTCATTAGATGAATCTTTTCTGATTTGCAAGTTCTTGCCTTTGTTCAATTAATTTAGCTCATTATTTCTCGATTTGATGTTAGAATGGAATTATTTTCAGTTGTTTGTTTTCGATTTTAAATTGTTTATTTACTCTAAGGAAAGAAAGTTAGAAGCGTCACGTATTTTGTAATGATCGGAAACAAAAAAGTTATTAGGTTGAATACTTATGAACCATAACATATATTTGTATTTCTTATCTTGAATATGGTATTGATGCTACAAATCTTACAAAACGTCCTCCTCTTCAATTTGTACCTTTTATTCAGCAATTTGAATAATCGATTCGAAAATTTTCGCTCTTATTATAATGTTATTTTTTATATTTAAATGGGGAGCTCTTACTGAAAATCAAACTGTGTGTGGAGTATTTATTGTTGTTTATAGTTTTTATCACATAGATGATTCCTCGTAGATTTGAATTATCTTATTGTTAAGTTTTTGTTGCTTGCTCTGCTTGAATTAGAATTTAAATACTCAATCTTCTGAGTGTTAGTGATATGTAAAAACAATTAAAAATTTGCTTGATAAAAGCGAAATTCATATGAATTTTCGAAATGGTTTCTGCTTTTGGAATCTCTGGACAAATGTCAGAATGATTGAGAGAGATTAAAATTATAATAATAGAAAGTACAAATTGCAGAAACCATATTGACAAAATTGTATTCATTTCTTTATCTCTCCATATATCCCGGTAAATGAAAAACAGAATTGCTACCGGGCATTTTTGGAATTATACTAACAAAGTGTATCAGATATTATTTATCTTGTAACAAATAGAATACTTAAGAACTGTGATAAATTTAGATTTCTACTGTTAATGAAGAAACAAAATATAAACATATTTTATGAATGAGTTCTGCAAATACGATAATTTGCCTTTGAAGAAGGATATACACATTTCTTGCCAAATAGTACAAACAAAACGGGATACATTTTTGTAAGCACATATAAATTCTCATTTGTGAACGTTGACTGAGACAAAAATGATCAACCTAAAACACTCACGTTGCATTTTTAGTTGTCTGTTTCGCTATTATCTCAGTCGACCTTGTACAAATATATTTGTCTAGGTAGAATGTTTTTGCTTGACGAGGAAATTGTTCTTTTATCTAAATCTAAATTTAATTTAAAATATGAAGTGCAACACTTATCTATAGAACATACATTCATCCTATCTAAGGTTTTCTGATACGGTAATTATTTATTAGTAACTATACATTGTTGGAATAGTTAATTGATTCCGACATTACTACGTGATAGCTAATCATGATGATAATAAGAAATTAAACTGAAACTAAATTTCTTCAGCTCACAACAAGTATGGAACTATTGTTGAAAATACATACATATATAAACAGATAGATACAAAATTATTAACGGTGCAAACAAGAGGTAATAAACTAATTATGATGAAAGCAAGTATTACTTGAAGATTTCAAATAGGGACGAATAAGCTGGGCCATACTGGTCGTTCAGAAGATTATCTCTATAGGGGGTTTGTTGCAGTTTAAAAATTTGATGGATTCTAAGAAATCTAACTTTCGTCCCTTAGGTATTCTGTGAATAATTTGAAGTTGATTATGGGAGGAAAATTACCATTTTCTATACAATGTGAAGCTAAAGTAGATTCGTCGGTTCTCTGGTTATTGTAATCTGATTGATGCTCTTTGTATCTCGTTTTGAATGAACGACCAGTTTGACCTATATGGACTACCTTCTGATCAATGTCTCGGCAGGTGATATGAGTCTGTTTGCGGATGACACTACTTTCCTGAACAAATCAATATCACAAGCTGAGAGGTGGTTCACCGCGAACAGACTCAAACTCAATATTGATAAAACGCAGATACTAATCTCCACGAAAACACCAAATGAGAACGAGGACCCAATAAGACTAAATAAAACTAAACTGTGGGGATCCTCCGTTGACGCAGAACGCATATGTCTGCAACAAAAAAAGGCCATAAGAGCAATGGCTGGAGCAAATCTAAATGAAAGCTTCTAAAATATGAAATATTAACAATTCCATCAATTTTTATACTTACCTGTCTATGTAACCTACATGAAAATCTTGAAAAACAGCGTCCCCATTCTACTTTACATTCCTACCCAACACATAGTAGGGACAATCTAATCTTGCCTTTTCATCGGCTCAGCAGGACGCAGAATAATTGTCATTTTGTGGGTGTAAAGCTTTACAATGCTTGCCAGCTGCGTTCAAGACACTCAGCTCTTCTATATTTAAGAGGAGAGTTAAATCCATACTGCTTGCCAATGTATGTTATAGTATCCAGTAGTTCATGGACTATTTTATGTAATTGGTTTTTAGTGATTTTTGTGATATTTGTCTGTGAGCCATATACCTTTTGTATATATGCAAATTGTTTATACTGACGAACCATGTAAAATATTGATGGTTAAAATAACTAAACTAAACTAGACGTCTTCACAATCCATACAGGACAACTTGTAAACTCGAGTATTGTCAATTTTATCAGTTTTATCTTTACTATTAAAAAATTCATGGGACAGTTTCATGCGGGTCTTCAAAGCTAGTTTTTTATTGTCTTGAAATGACATTGCAATCTTTTCGCTAATGGGGCCGAAATATGTTAATGAAATATATTTAACTGTATTAGTTGATTCTATACGTGGGTATATATTATGATATACTAGTTGTGTTTGTTTTTTTCGGATCATTCGGTTTATTATATTTGAGGGATAACCATAGTTCTTAGCTATTTCTTTTATAGTTGACACTTCCCTGTACATATTTTCTTCGGATAATGGCATAGAGAAAGCCCTATTAATCATTGAATTAAACGCAACGTATTTATGAGATTTTGGGTGTGTTGAGTCATAAGGGATGCAAATATCAGTAAAGGTGGGTTTTCGATTTATATCAAATCTAAGTGTGTTATTTATATGAGTTATTGTTAGGTCTAAAAGTAAATCTGATTATCGATTCCTCTCTCTATTTTGAATTTAATTTTGAGATGAATGCTATTGATGTGAATTAAAATTGATCTAGTTGTCTAGCGGTTCCTATGAAAAATGCTAGTATATCGTCTACATATCTATACCAAAAATATAGTAATTTTGATTTGGAGGAATTGAATATGATTTCTTCAGTATACGCCATGAAAATGTTAACTAGTAAAGGGCTCAATGGTGATCCCCTCGGTAGACCGTGAGATTATTCATGGAATTTGTTATTGAATTTGAAATAATTCTGTTGGTGGCACAACTTGAGCAATCAATCATTTCAAAACAGAATAAAAAACTAGCTTCCAAGACTCACATAAAACTCTCCCAGGAATTTTTTAATAGTAAAGATAAAATTGACAATACTGGATTTTGCAAGTTGTCCTGTATGGATTGTGAAAGCGTCTATATAGGTCTAACTGGTCGTTCATTCAAAACGAGATACAAAGGTCATCAATCAGATTACAATAACCATAGAACCGACGAATCTACTTTTGTTTCACTTTGTATCGAAAATGGTCATCATTTTCCACCCATAGATCTACTTCAAATTATTCACAGAATACCTAAGGGACGAAAGTTAGATTTCTTGGAATCCATCGAAATTTTCAAACTGCAACAAAGCCCCTATAGAGATAATCTTCTGAACGACCAGTATGGCCCAGCTTATTTGTCCCTATTTGAAATCTTTAAGTAATACTTGCTTTTATCATAATCAGTTTATTACCTCTTGTTTGCACCCTTATTAATTTTCTATTTATCTGTTTATATATGTATGTGTTTTCAAGTTTAGTTCCATACTTGTTGTCAGCTGAAGGTGGTGGTCGAGAGACCGAAATTGCAATTTAGATTTTCAATAAATCTCTTGTATGATACATAGTTTAATTTCTTATTATCATCATGCATTGTTGGGTGTGAAATATAATTCTTCGGTTAATTTAAAATTTTCTTCTTAAATTTTGGCCATTCAAAGTAAATACATTCTACTCTAAAGTTCTACAATACTTTTTGTACATTAATACGAATTTTAACCTTTAACTGAGTTAGAAATAACAATTTTAACACTCACTCGAATTAAATCGTTTCATTCATTCTAAAATTCATAATGTAGATTATTGGCCTCATTCTATGAAGTATTGAGTAATTAGGTGAACCAAAGATTTTTATCGCAAATTTACTGCAGGGAAGTACTATATAAATATGTAGGAACTTTGCATGGAAAATCAATAAAATAACATCAATTTATTCATTTTACCTATTATTCAAACTGCCATTAATTATTCAATGTTGACCATTTAATATAGTTAGATCCAGTAATCCTTCTAAATAGAAGATACTGATACATATATTGTATATTTGCTATGAGATGTTGAGATTCTACTTAACCTTGGTACGATCGTGTTGTAGAAATCTGTAACATTAGACTGAGGAAAACAATAATTGTATATGAATATGAATCTGTATTATAACCAGAACGTGGATAAAATCTATGCTAAATTGATACACTTCGAAAAAATAACATCATGAATGCTTTTAGGGATTGAAGTTCAAACTGCTCAAACTACTTTTGCTTCTGAAATTATTGCTCAATATGTACTTTTCAAATTTCAAAGGTAAATAGTTTTTTCATCGCTGATTTTTGCGTTATATGCATACCAATTTTTGATTTCTACAAAATATTGATAAATCTGTATTCCTCTGAATTCTGGGCCTATTCAAGAGTGGGGTTAGGTGGGGCAGTAGGAGTCCACAAAATTAAAGATTTTTGTCCCAAGATCAGAATATTTCATTAATTTGTCTGAATCGAGGATATATAACAATTAAGCTTCATTACTAGTAGATGTATTTTTTTCATAATATTCAAGGCGTTATACAACAAACGCCAAACGCAATAACTCAATTTTTCATCAACTTGGAAAAATTTTAACTTATGGTTAAGTGGGCTATCAAATGGATGCGAAGGAAGGTTTAAACTTTCGTTGTCTTGCAATTCCATGAATGATCCCTTCTGATAATTATGTACTTGGTGCTATCTCTAACTGATTTTTTTTGTTAGCTACTCTTTGAATGTTTTAAGTTCTTCATAAAACCGGGTATATAAAAAAATAATACTTCTTAAATCAGAAATCTTTTGATCTTCCAAATTATACTAGTCTTGATACATTATTATAATTCTTTTTGGCGAATTTTAGTAATAAAATGTGATACAACTTCTCCGAAAACATATTTCATATATTCATTTTCTAAAAGCATTCATGGTGGTATTCTAAAAGTCATCCCTAATTGTAACAAGCTTTAATCGTACCTTCTCCTGCATGATATTTTCTAGGAGTTCCTATGAATCTGTACCTATTTATTACATTACATACCTTTACTTTTTGAGCTGTCATCTTCCTTTGTATCATATCTTGCATTTTATATTCGGTAATCCTGCTGTTTACGCTGACCAATTTCGCGCATCCAGTACAGAGTCGAAATGTTTCCCGAACGATGTAAATTTCAGCCAGTGTTGCCAAATCCTTTTTCAATAATTCAATAAATGCTTTGATTTATATTGGATTGTGGAAAACAACTCAGTCAATACAATCTCGCAAATTGTATTATAACGATCGCTATCCATTGAAAAACTCTCGAAGTTCTATGGTTCGAAAGTCAACATTTAATTTTGCGGGAGGAAAAATATTATTGCGTGTGTGAGTGAGTGTTCTCAAAAAAAGAAATACAATCTGTCTTTATCAGTCAAAATAAGGGGAAAAGGAATTTCGGCAATTTACAAAAAAAGAATAAATAATGTGAAAACAGTTTTGACGTAAATTTCATAACCGAGATGAGTGTGGGTGCAATCAGGAAGCTATCAAAATTCGTGAATAACTCGAAAACCACATCAGAAATATCTTATTAGATCTATGAATACTAATGAATTAATATAACTGAAATGTTGTTAGTGACACCTTCCAAATTAATGAAGAGAATATATTGTACAGTACACAATTGTCAATTTATTACCCTGTAGTATCAGCTAAATAGTACAGGTTCTAGTTCACAAAAACTCTGAAACAATTCATATTCTGCATTCAGATAGTTAGAAAAGTAATACCAAATAAGGGGAAATATTTTCCTTCAATCTCATCCATCATGTTGAACTTATTGAATCATTGAAATGAGAGGTCAGATTCGAATATCATATAAATATTTTGAAAACTCTTTAAATTTTGAAAGCATCTTCTGCTATGGCGCACTTCCCTGTCTCAAAGGAGTCAAAATATGTATCTGTTTATTTAGATAATCAAGCGCGAGTTCCTGAGCCTACTTGCGAAAAATTACGAGTCACACATGTCCTTTCCGCCTCCAAGAAGCTACGCTCCTGATTAGGAGTGTTTCGCTATCGGTTTCACGTCAATGATAGATCTTATCCTTCGCGATTTCATTCTCAACGATAGGTAATCAAATCTCAGGCGTGAGATAAATTGTGGCAACACTGACTACAATTCGAATACTTTCGGGAAACATCGGTTCGACTCGGTACTGCATGCGCGACAGTGGTCAGCGTACACAGCAGGATTACCTTATATCCCAAATAAAGTGATGTAATTTATTAACACCAATTTTATAAGATTATAAACAAACTCACCTTGTTTGTTAATTTCATTTGTAAGTACTTCATGCAATACATATAAGGAGGATGATGTAGTCTCGCATCGATTGAAATTTTTTTCACACTTGAATTTTTTTCAATATTTTTATAAAGTGCCTTCATGAATCTTCAATTCATTCTATGCTGATACTTATTTTATATAACACATTTTAACATGGATATCTATTTGCACCGTCCTTCATGTATATTATATGAATACATCCGTAAATAAAGAAATTATAAGTGTTTTCTTCCAGTGAATTGAAATTAACTTTCGATTAATAATATTGTTCACCACCAGAATAGATAAGATCTTTTTCTGCTGTCTATTGTGTTGTATAACTCTTGCCATCTATGTAGGTTTGATGACAGCGCAATCTATTTACGAATTCGAACCAAAGTTCTTTCATCATTTATCAGAACTTTGTTAAAACTGAATCTAAGTTACTGTTAATTTCTACAAAAGATTTATTATTTCTATGATACATTCAATGAAATATTCAGAAAAATGGAAACATTCGTGTATTTCAGAAACTGTATCGTACACCTATATTGGTATGATGTCTGAAAATTCTCATCAAGCGATGAAAACATAGAAGAGATATCAAATAATTTCGAAGTGCCCAAAACTAACGCGTATTTTGAGGAATTTCCTTAATTTGTGGATAAACAATGCATAGAGTATCTTCGAATAAATCGAGAAACTACTGTAAAGTTAGCAAATAAATTTGCTAATTCTGAATATTATAAATAGCAGGAAAGAAATTCAAAAAAAGTTACGCCACATAAAAATTGAAGTGGACGTTACCTTATTGTATAGAAATTAATTCTAGTATTTAGATTAGTAATTCCCCCAAACGTCAGCACAGAGACAGAATAAAAATTGTACCTGTCAATGTACAAACTAGACTCGTTGAAATGTAAAAATCGGTGATTCCCTAATAGTCGATGCATTAAAGGAATGAAGTATTAACTATGATTCCTTCGTTACTACGTGATAGTTAATCATGATGGTAATACAAAATTAAACTATGTATTATATATCCTCATTTATTGAAAATCAGGATTGTATTTTCGGTCTCTCGACCATCTTCAGCTGATAACAAGTATTGAACTAAAGTTGAAAATACATACATATATAAACAGCAGTAGATACAAAATTAATTAGGTGAAAACATAAAATAATAAAGGAGGATATATATATATATATATATATATATATATATATATATATATATATATATATATATATATATATATATATATATATATATATATATATATATATATATATATATATATATATATATATATATATATATATATAATCTTTTGAAAAAGAGAGGATTTACAAAACTTCGAATAATTGTATTTACAATAAATGCTTGTACCTATAATTTTGGTGTGTGTCAAAAAAACTCACAAGTGTAAGCTCAGGAAATGTAACAGGGGAACCATACTATCTTGCCTATGATTCAATAAACGAGTGAAAAAAACCTTAGGAAAAAACTCGTTTCATGTCGATATTGCACTAGCAATAGCTTGTCTGTTTAGGTTGTGTTAGTGTCGTGTGTACATAAAAAGTACCAAAGATTTTTCTGCTAAGCAGCTTCAATTCTCATCTTGCACTCCATGATTTCCAGGGGGACAATTTGGGACAGAAATTTGTAACAATGGAAAAAGAAAATCATACCTGACTCTCATATATCTAAACTCAATTGAATTTAAGAAAAGATTTTATATAGCAAGTCTCTTAAAACATAATCACTTCCTTGTTCTTGCTTGCCAATTTTGAAGTATAATCGCAAAATCCCTTCAATATTCAAACTCAACAAAACAATTCCCTCTCTGTTTGACCGAGAGAGCCCCGATGACCAGGTTCGGTCTTCTAAGTGATGCCGATTATGATCTATAGATGTTCTAGAATCATTATGAACCCAATAATTTGGGTTGACATCTCCCATATAATATTTCTTCGTGGATCTTGTTTAATTTAAAGAAAAATTTGCGAAAAAATTTTGACAGTCGTTTTAAAAATATGACAAATGTCATAATCAACGAATTATGATAGAAGCAGATGTTATTCAAGTAATCGAATATGGACGAATAAGCTAGGATATATTGGTCGCTCAGAATATTATCTCTATGCGGAATTTGAAAATTTTGATGGATTCTAAGAAATCTAATTTTTTGAGCCGGCTCGGTGGCGTAGAGGATATGATGCTCGTCTCCTGCGCAGAATTACTTGGGTTCAATCCCCACAAAGTCAGTGCGATTTTTCGGATTCTGGGAATTGCATCTTTCGTAGGATCGAAATGTAAAGGCGTCGGTCCTGTCTAACAGAGATCTGTTGGACATTAAAGATCCCTTCCCTCGACACGAGAGGAGTTCGGCAAAATTCCGGGTTAGTGGGGTGACAGAATTCCCCGGAGTGTCATTAGCCGAAAGGCAGAAATAGAGCACGTTAAAGGATCAAACAACAACAAAAAAAAATCGTTCTTCAGGTGTTCTGTAAATAATTTGAAGTTGATATATGCGTGGAAAATGATGGCAATTTTCAATACAATGTGAAGCGAACGTAGATTGGTGGATTCACTGCTGATTGTAATCTGATCGCTGCTCTTTGTAACTAGTTTCGAATGAATGATCAGTCTGACCTATATGAACGTCTTCACAATCCATACAGGACAGCTTGTATCCTGTAATGTTAATCTATCAGTATTGTCAAATATATCAGTTCTATTATCATATTCATCTTTACTATTGGAACATTCTTGGGAGAGTTTCATGTGAGTTTTGAAAGCTACTTTTTTATGCTGTTTTCAAATGATATTTGCAATCTTTTCGCTGACAGCCAAAATATGTTAGTGAAATGTATTTCTCTGTTTCAGTTGATTCTATACGTGGGTAAATATAATGATATGCAATTTGTGTTTGTTTCTTTCTGATCTTTCCGTTTATTATATTTGAGGGTTAACCATCGTTCTTAGCTGTTTCTTTAATAGTAGACACTTCCCTGGACATATTTTCTTCTGATAATGACAGAGAGAAAGCCCTATGAATCATTGAATTAAACGCAGCGAATTTATGAGATTTTGGGTGTGATGGGTCATAAAGGATGCAAATATCAGTAAAAAAAAAAAAACTTGGTGTGTTATTCTTATGAGTGATTGTTAGGTCTAAAAAGTGAATCTGATTATCTTCCTTCATTTTGAATTTAATTTTGGTATTAATATTATTGATGTGAGTTAAAAATTGATCTAGTTGTCTAGCGGTTCCTATAAAATATGCTAGTATATCGTCTACTCATCTATACCAAAAATGTACTAATTTTGATTTGAAGGAATATAATATGATATCTTCAATATACGTCATGAAAATGTCAGCTAGTAAAGAGCTCAATGGAGATCCCATGGGTAGACCATGAAGTTGTACATAAAATTTGTTATTGAATTTTAAATACTTCTGTTGTAGACACAATTTGAGCAAAAACATGAAATCATTTTATACAACCGGACTAACGTTTGATTTGTTTAAGATGTCTGAGAGAAAACATGTTATCTACATCCAAACTAATTAAATATGATTTGATTTTTCATGGCGTATATTGAAGGTATCATATTCAATTATTCCAAACCAAAATTAGTACATTTTTGGTATAGATATGTAGACGATGTACTAGCATGTTTTATAGGAACCGCGAGACAACTAGATCAATAAAACACCCGGTGTGGTCACCAGGTACTCCGCAGGCTCTCGCCGACCTCGTATTCGTGTTCAGCAACTCCAAAATCTCGGAGTAACAGATTTGGATTCTTTTTACGATTTGAAATTTTTTAAATTCTCTACTTCAAAATGCAATTCTGAAACGTATTTTTCTGATTACAAATGCAATTTGGGATTTCTTCATGATTAGATTAGTTCACAAAGTTTCTAGATATTTTCCTGAATCCAACGCACCAAATTGCATTAAAATCCGTCTTACTCCGCAAAAAATAATAGTTCATTCCTTGAATGCCTTGACTATTCGGGAAATCATTGATTTTTACGTTTCAACGATTTCTAGTTTGTACATTGACAGGTAACAATTCTTATTCTGTCTCTGTGTTGTTTTATTCTGTCTCTGTTTGATGTTTGGGGGAATTACCAATCGAAATACTAGAAATCATTTCTATACAGCATATTTTTGTGCTTTAATGTCTCGACTAGAAGCGAAAAATAAATCTCAAACCATTTCGTTCGCGGGATCCACATCTAACAACACTTAGAACTGGTTCAGTTTCAATTCGGAATTGTTGCGGAATTACACGCTCGAACAGAGCTAATGCTTCGGAAGTTGTTTCGATGAAGTAGGCTTATATGAAACAGAAAAAAGGAGATAAACTTAAGTTTGAAATTTTTTACCAATAAAATGAACGATTAGTATAAAAGCCCAATTTTTTCAGGAATATTTTCAAGTTCGGTATTTTCACATTAAAAAAATGTGTTTTGAAACGCCAAATTTATTCCCGGTAAGCTACAATACAAACATACGTTTTCATGTTCTCTGATAAATCATCATCAACTTCCGAAGGCCAGATAACTTGCAATCCTTGTGGTGGCAGTTATCATTGCACGGTCAAGGAGAGTGGTTCGGAATCCACTATAAACTGTAGGTCCACCTGTGTAAATGGACATAGTATTCGAGCACATGGTGAAGAGAATAAAAATGAAAAGATTCTATGATTGATTGAGGTAGTTTGAATTTAGGTTATATTTATACCTATTCTATTTTAGAACGTCTAATTTAGTATATTTATAATGTCCATTTACTTTAGTGGATCATTTTCAAGATCCGGTGGTGTAATAAGTGCAATTATTAAGCAGCTTAATTTAATCAATTTGAAACCAGTAAAAAAAATTCAAGTCAAATTTGATCCATTTCATCCAAACGCAGTCACGGCGAGGTGGGTTGCTCTTATTGATTTTTTATTCTATTATTAGAAGCAGAAGCTGAAGACGCAGGCGTATTTCCTGGAAAAACCTAGTAAAAACTGATTTCCATTTTTTTTCAGAGATTTTCTCTTTCATATCTCCAACCCAAAAGTTGTAGAGACAAATCTGGATTGCATTATCAAACCCAACATTGTCTGTGATAGGAGTGAGCCAGAAATAAAAATAGATTTACAAGAATTAGGGTAAGATTATTTCATTTAAAAATCAAAATTTTACTTTTTGAATCAATCAAACGAAAGCTTTATTTCTAGATCAGTTACATTTCTGGCAAACAACCTAACAGTTTTAGAAATTCTTCAACACTTCAACAAACATATTAGTTCAAAAGTGGAACCAGAGGAAATAGTAAATACACCATCTGCAAAACTTGTCTCTAAAAAACAACGGAAAAAGTAAATTATGGGTCTAAAGGCAAATAAGGGTGATTATTCTATCAAATTAATTGAACATGTTTATGATCAAATTCCAGCTTTTACTGATATTTTCACAGAAGAAACATTTTATGTAACTGTAATAGCAGTTATAGTTAGTACAATAGTTGTAGTCATCATTCTATCTAGATTCATCACTTTGAAGGAAGTGGAGTTTTAGGATATGAATGAAATATTAATTAAGCTCTTGTTTGATCCAATAAATATTTAGTGAATTTTTATGAAATTTTGAAAGAATATATTGTTATTTGAGAATGTATTATATGTAATAAATTATTGTAAACTACTATGTGGTTAGATAAGGTTACCTATGTCACAATATAAAGTATGAAATTTTTGTTTGGTAGGTTCAATCCTCAAAAAGAAAATTGTATGAAGTTGCCGAAAAAATCACATGATATTTAATCTCCATAAAATTGGCTTTGTGATAGAGACCCTCCCTTCTTCGATTCCTAATGAATAAGTTCAATTGAAATTTACATTTTCAATACGAAGGATTAATGAGATTATTGTTCAGGTTTTAACTTTCACATGGAAATTACAGATAGTGAGTATACAGGTCGGCAAATTTTGATTTTTTTGTTCGGTAGATACATTGGCGAAAAAATTGTTGGATATAGGCCATTTTCAAGTTATTTTGAAATTTCCAAATTGTCAATATGGTGGTAGATATTAAAGTTAGATAACAAATATTTCGACTTTGTACATGTACTTTTTCGAGTGATTTTAGTGGCGTGAAGAATTAATTTATTTTTGTCTAACAGAAAGTTTTCACCCATGCTTGCTGCAAATGGTGCAACATGCCTTTCTAAATTATTTCTAACGTACCTCTGAGCATTCAGGGTTCCATTATTTAATATGGCCAGATTAATGCAGGCGTTCAAAGAAACTCCTTCCTACAACCTATTGAACCTCCATCGAAACCATAGGTAGATAAACAGTTGTATAAAATCTCGACTCATCTGTACACAAAAGTTTCTCCCAGTTAGCTTCTAATGAATTGGCATGTTTCCTGGCAAAATTTAATTGGGGTTTTCGATGTGCTGTAGTTAAAGTTAGGCATGAAGCTGCAACACGAAACCTCAAATCAAATTCCCTGAGATGTATCGTTTGAATGCTAATTCTGCACTCCACTGTTCTGTTGAAGGTGCCTAGCAGTATCGAACAGATGTCTCAATTAGGAAATTCTTAAACAACTTTCATAGATCGCCGTTGTTGCTCCAGTTTGTCATTGTCCAGGTCTACTTTCATGACTACTAGTCTCCCTGTACCTGAGGATCATTCTGGAAACATATGAATGGGACACCCCAAGTTTTTGGCGTATTCTTGTATCAGTCCAATCTAGGTCATCTAACACCACTGCTTTATCACATGCTACTTGATTCGCGTTGCATTATTACTGAAAATTAAAATTTTCAAGAACATGCGTTACTCGCAAAAATTGATCAATAGCAGCTGTTATCAATATGTGGAGGTTTCCACATTCACAAATTTGAGTAAATCGAAAATCGTAGTATATTTTCGTTAATCAGTTCGACCCGAAAGAACTCTCAGAGGTGTTCCGTTTTTTATATCTTCATAATTTCACCTAGATGCCGAACAAAAACATCAAAAAATCTAAAGAACTTGAAATTCATATTGATGCAATATATCTCCAGTGTGTCAGCTGTAATATTTGAGAAAACCATCTTATTTGTTACATTGTTTCTACCATATGCAACATATATGAATAATCCATTATTTAGCATCCATAATAAAATTCTGAAAATTGCGAATCCATGAAAAGTATAAATCCGCCACCCAGTTATTCAATTAGAATCAGAATATATTTTGGAATGGTTATATATAAGATAATAAAAAATCAAGTTCCATCAACCTATTAGAATATACATTAACTATCGCCAACTATATCATACTCACTGACAATACATCGAGTAATATCAGACTTCTTCGCGGTAAAATCTAGTGTATAGACCTAAGGCAATTAACACTGAATGTAATGCAAAATTTTATTTCGTGTTATATATATATATATATATATATATATATATATATATATATATATATATATATATATATATATATATATATATATATATATATATATATATATTTTTTTTATTTGAAAAGAGGATTTACAAAAACTGGAATAATTATATTTACAATAAATGCTTATATCTATAATTTTGATGTGTGTCAGAAAAACACAAGTGTGAGCTCAGGAAATGTAACAGGGGAACCATACTATCTTGCGTATGATTCAATAAACGAGTGAAAAAAACTCGTTTCCTTGTCGCTATTGCACTAGCAATAGCTTGTCTGTTTATGTTGTGTTAGTGTTGTGTGTACATAAAGAGTACCAAAGATTTTTCTGCTTAGCAGCTTCATTCTCATCTTGCACTCCATGATTTCCAGACGAAGACAAGGGTGAAAGGAAGGGGTTTTGGGACAGGAATCTGTAACAATGGAAAAATAAAAACAGCAGAAAAATATTTCAACAATCATACCCGACTCTTATATGTCTAAACTCACTTGAATCTAAGAAAAGATTTTACATAGCAAGCAAAGCCATCAAAAGGACTAAAGAGATAATCAAAAATTACATAACCTGCGATATTTCCTCTTTCGCGGAGATGTTCTTCCGTCGCAGTGTGTCTCCTGAAACATAATCACTTCCTTGCCAATTTTGAAGTTTGATCGCAAAATCCCTCCAATATTCAAACTCAACAAAACAATTCCCTCTCTGTTTGACCGAGAGAGCCCCGATGACCAGGTTCGGTCTTCAAAGTGATGCCGATTATGATTTATAGATGTTTTAGAATCATTATGAACCCAATAATTTGGGTTGGCATCTCCTATATATCAAACCCCAGATTTTCAAAAAAAGAAATTTGTATCGAATAATATTTATATACAATCTGTTAAAAAAGTACCGACAATTAGTCAATGGAACACAAAACATTTAGTTTTCATCCATATTTATCGTATCGCCTTCAAAATAGACTCCTTACGAAATAATACATTTACGCCAACGAATTATCCAGTCATCAAAACCATTTTCAAATCCTTTTTCTGGAATCGACCTCAGTTCTCGCCGCGAATTCTCTTTTATATCTTCTATCAATAAAACGGGTACCTCGAAGAAGTAATTTGATTTTTGGATAAAAAAGGCGACTGGGTCCATAACAAGGTGGTTGTTCGATGGTATTCGTTGAGTTTTTGATCAGAAATTCATTCACAATGAATGCACAACAATTATCGTTGAGAAAAATCCATGTTTTCTTTCCACAAATCTGACTTTTTTCGACAAATTTGCTCTCTGAAACGTCGCATAACTCCAAGGTAATACTCTTTATTTACCGGTTGATCTTCTGGCAAGAATTCCGAGTACAGAACACCGCGATAATCAAAGAAAACTGTCAACAATACTTTGATTTTTGATCGACTTTGAAGTTTTTTTCGGTTTCGGTTCAGTTGGAAGGCGCCATTTCGAAGCTTGACTGGTTTGCATGTCAAACTCATAAACCCATGTCTCATCACCGGTTACAAGGCGTTTTATGAATGTGCGGTCGAAATTGATTCGTTCTAGCATGTTTCCAGCGGTCTTCACGTAATTCAATTTTAAAAAAATTTAGATCTTTGAGAACTAGTCAAGAGGGAAAGCTCATGCCCAAACAATCGTTTAAAATGGTACGAATTAATTCGTGAAACATAGAAAGTTCATTGCCTTTCTCTCTCAAACTTAAATGACAATTTTCAACTACCATTTCCTTCACTTTATCGATGTTGATGGCCGATCAGAGCGAAGCAAATCTTCCACTATATCTCGGCCGTTGTTGAATGCACTGTACTTCTCATATATGCACGTGTTTTTTATAAAGTCGATGCACCGTATACCCCGTGAGCATGTTCTGCCATTTGACACACGAAATTCCATTTGTAATTTAATATATCAGACAAATTCTTTCTTCGATATTTTTATCCATTGTAAAAATCGCAAAACACTTGTGAGAATTGACAAAATGGAATACTGTAAACAAACTAAGTGACAAATCGCGTTCAAACTTCGTGTCAGTATAGAAAATAGTTGTACCGACTTAGTAACAACAAAAACGTTAACAATCGTTTTGAGCAGATTTTTTAAATAATCAATTCCCGGTACTTTTTAGATAGATTGTACAAATTTCTTTCATCAGTTATATAGTTGTAGGGTGTTCATTGAAAAACATCAATTAAGTTAACGACAATACTTTATGTAAAACTTACAAATCTAAGTTTCAATAATTGTAAAATAATAGTTATAATAATTTCATTCATCAATCTTCCTTGAATTTTAACGTAATTATTCAATTCTAGTTCAATTTTATGTTGTGGTTTGTATCCAAGAGGGGTCCACTTTTGTAACATCTCCTGAATAAGTAACCAAGAATAGCTGATGTCCATTTGTATACCTAAAAAAAAAATGATCTATTGATTGAAAAGTTTTTTTTTTTAGAAAATATAATCATAAAAACCGCCTCTAGTTAATTTATATTAAAGGGCTCAGTGTAATTGGCCTTGACTGAATCAATAGTAGCACTAAAAGAGAACTCTAAATACAGGGTGTCCCCCAAGCTCTATAACAAACTCTGAGATATGGTTCCTGAAGAAATTCTAAGACAAATAAGTGAGAACAGCATGCTCCGAATCTTTTTTAATTCGGAGATATTCAACTTCAAAAATTTGATCTTTACTGATCCTGACTTCACAATTTTCAACATACAACACCTATTGCGTGGTGCTACCATAGATGGAAGAATATGAAGATATGATATATGTTTATTGTTTTTGCGATGTACACGCATGAGAAGCTGCTAGACCACTGAAGATTCAACAGCAATTGTGTAGTGATGATATAAATATCAATATTTATTAAAGAAAATAATAAATAAATCATATTAACCATTACAAGACTTGCTCAAAATGACCGCCTTCAACTCAAATGCATAGCTCACATCTGCGAAAAATAGACTGCAGAACAATATGAGGACATTGTCAATTCTGATTCTTTCAGCGTTATTGTTTACCCGTTATTGTTACTGCTGGAAATTTATTATCTCTACACTGTAGACGAGTTGTTGAATGTATTGCCATACATAGAAGTTTAACAGGTTGAGATTCGGTAACTGTGGTGGCCAAGCAATTGGACCTCCCCTACCAATCTACCTATTTGAAAAATATTCATTCAGCCATTCAACAACTATTCTTCCTTGATGTGAAGGTGCTCCATAATGTTGCTGAAACATATTCTGAATAAAATTTTGAGGAACATATCAATTAAATTGAAAGTGTTCTGTAGAAAATTTCTATAAGTAATGGCATTCAATCTATTATTTAAAATATAAATGGGCAAGAAACTATTATTATAAAGGCCACCCCAAACGTGGATGGTAACATCCTTAGGAAATTTCTTTGCCTAACCGCATTTGCATTCTGTAGGGCCCATAAATGATCATTATGGAAATTATTTATAACATCTCTTGTAAAGCAAAATTTATCACACCATAAAATATTGAAAATGAAATCTGGATCTTGAGCATGTTACTGCAAAATTCAGGGGCAAAATGTGAATCGATGCTGTTCGATCCCTGCATTCGATACTCGCACCTCCTCTCTTTTCAGAACACGCCATACAACACTTCGGGCATTTGCAACTGATTTCCAAAGCGCCGAATGCTTATAGGGTTATCTTCAACACAGTCTACAATGTTCGCCTCATTTTGTATGTTGACTTGACGAGGTCGTACATGTTTTGGCTCAAGTGTTTCCTTTTCTCCGAGTTTTCTGAATACTGAAGTAAAAACTGTACTTTCTCTCTCTAGCAGCTGCTCATGCGTTTCCATCGCAAAAACCATAAACATAGATCATAATCATATCGAGGAATTTAAGGTTCCAAAACTATAATTATCTATCGAAAAAGATATTCTGATATTTATCTATTGAAAGTATCTCAACATTCTTGATAATCATTTTACTATGTCACCTTCTGTACAACAAGATATGTATTGTATTGCATCATTCCATCTATGGTAACAAAACAGAATCTTTCTCATACATGGAACATTCTTTTACAAAGTGAACACCTTTCTGACCAACACATTTTTGATTTAGCTAAAACTTTTTTTACGTGTTCTATACGACAAAAAGAGATATGCCTATTCGAGGTTTTTCTTGGAAAATAGAAAGGATTGAAAATTTAAGAATTCGGTGATTTTTGGCTTGTAGTATATTTTTAAAAATTCAGAAGTATGGTTCTATTCGAGCTACAGATTTCGTTTTTTTTCATTTTAAAGGTAAAAGAACAAGCTTTAATAAAAAGTACTTGAAAAAGAAATATCAAAATTGAAATTGTTATGAACAATTAAAATGTAGAAATCGATTTTCAACAATTTATTGCTTGCAGCAACGGTTTTCGTCATCTTGTGTTTCTTTAATTCGTGACTGTGGCCTTTTGTGTTTAAATAAAACAATGCTAAAAAAGTGGTTAAAACATAACAAGGAACAGACATTCATACTGATAGATGTTTCAATTCTTGAAAAAAAAAGACATCCCAAGAAACAACTGTCAAATTCAAGAAAACTGAATGAACAGTTACAAGCACTTATTTACCTATACCAATGGAGTCATTACAACAGAGAATGTGAGATTCCGGTTGTCGTTGTATAAAAAACAACGAAGAAAATAATGACGAGAACACAAACGCTGAAGTTGAAATGATATGCATGAATTTATTTACAAATTATATCGAAGACATTCTAAAGAAAAATTTTAAAAAAATTACCGAAATAATCAAGAAAGATTTTTTTCATATAACTGACAATGGTCCAGACTATGATATCGCAATTTTGAGAACTTTACAAAAAATTTTAACACTACAGAACACTGAACTCATTAAATTCAAATTTTGATTTCTAGAAATTGGTCTTACAACAAAATATCGCTTAATTTTACTACCGCTACTCGAAACATGATAGCTGTTGCAAAAAAAATTGCTCAAGAAAAAGGGATATTAAGTGATCCAACTCCTAAGGGCCATCCATCTTTACAAGCAGATCTCGTTAAGTTAATAATTACATTTTATCAGTCTGATGATTACACTCATTTAATGCCTGGCAAAAAAATTTCAGCTTCATTAATGAGAATGGCAAAAGAATTCAAATGCAGAAACGTCTACTCTTAAATAATTTAATAGAATTGTATAAAATATTCAAAATGAATAATTCAACAGCAAAATGTTTTACAAAATTCGCTACCTTACGACCAAAACGCAGTGTGTTAGCAGGATCTACTGGTACACATTCAGTTTGTGTCTGCCCGATACATGAAAATGTAAAATTATTGATTGATGGGGCTAATTTAAAATCAATCACAGCTAATTCGCCGAAACCTATTGTAAATTATCACGATTGCTCGAATCCTATGGTATGTGATGAAAAATCAACAAAGATTAGGATTATGTAATAAATGTCCTGGAATAACATATATTATTGATCATTTAGAACAAACTTTCAAAGAGAAATTATTCAAAAACCTTAAGTTCAAACAATAGATTACAAATTATGAGAAAAGAACTACATTATGAATCTATTGCTAAAATCGAAAACATTTCAATTGTTTATAACAATTTCAATTCGTAAATGATTTTTTTCAAGTACCTTTTATTAAAATTTGTTCTTTTACCTTCAAAATGAAAAAAAAAAAATAAGCTTAAATAGAACCAAGTTATGAATATTTTTAAAACATACAAGCCAAAAAATCACCAAAGTCGTATAGAACACCTAAAAAGTTTCAGTTAAATCAAAAATGTGTTAATTTTCGACCAAATATGTACGGTTTGTAGAAGAATGTCCCATATTGAAAATTGTTCAAATTTGAAGAGATAGATAGAACCGTGTTGTTTTCACTAATTTGTCTTAGAATTGTTTCAGCAATCACATCTCAAAGTTGGTCATGAAGCTTGGGGGACACCCTGTATTGAAAAGTATATACATACATGCTTCCGTCCCGAGGAGCAGATAGAGCGTCTTCATATAAGATTTCTGCTTCAGCTTCAGGATCATTTATATGGAGCTCGGCCGTATCATTGGAGCCGTGATCGATTTCCTCTTTTGTTTTAGTCTCTACTGTCATATCCATGGTTTGCATCTTATACACTTTTTTAGGCGCGGGTTTTTTCGTATGAGACTTTTGATGTCTCTTCATGTCAGACCTCACTCTGAAAGGTTTGCCACATATTTCGCATTCATGTGGCTTCTCACCTATAAAATATTCATTAGATGAATTGAATACTTAAAATTGAAAATAATGCGGAATAAGATTGCTGAAGTTTTATTTTACACACCAGTGTGAATTCTCCTATGATTCTGAAGATATGATGAAGCCCTAAATGTCTTTCCACAGAATTCGCATTTGTAATTTCTCTCCCCGGTATGGATTCGCCTGTGCACCACAAGAGAATACTTTCTCGCAAATTCTTTGCCACAATATTCACACTGAAATTGTTTTTCGTTGGAGTGGAGTGATGTCATGTGATATTTTAAGTCACCCCATTGCCTGAAGTTCTTTCCACATTCTATGCAGTGGTAAGGTTTCTCACCTGAAAATAAAAATATTCTGACAAATTCATAACAAATCGGAAAAACAAAAACACACCAGACCAATATTTTTCGAAGACCTATTGAACAATACCAACCCCATTTCTGGGGTGTGGTGATATGCCCGGACATATGCCAATAAAGTTCGATGTTTTTTTTTTGGTGTACACATTCCTCTCATGAGAAATACATCGAAATTTTGCAAGAAATCCCCATCGATGAAAAAACGTTTTCGATAGGAAATTGGACAGATTAAAACTTGTACTTTTACCTTCAAAATGAAAAAAAAAAGGAAGCTCAAATAGAACCAAAGTTATGAATTCCTTTTTTGATAAGTGACTAATTATTAACACATGTTACTTTGCGGATATGCCCGGACATATGCCAATAAAGTTCGATGTTTTGGTATACATATTCCTCTCATGAGAAATAAATCGAAATTTTGCAAAAAATCCTTACATTTTGATAACAGCAGTTGTTGATTAAGTTTTGCGAGTAACACTTGTTCTTTCTAAAAATTTAAATTTTCTGTTATAATGCAACATGAACCACGAAATTTGACCCCAGCAGAATGTGCTGAAGCAGTATTCGATGACCTAGGTTGGGCTAAAAGAATAGGTTTTCAGAATGATTCTCAGATGGAGACCACGAGCAACAACGGCGATCCATGACGGTTATTCTACTAGACTCTTTCAAATGCAGCTTCTACAGAACAGAGGACTGCAAATTAACAGTAAACGATACGACAACGTCTCAAGGAATTTATTTTGAGGCTTCGTGTCGCAGCTCGAAGCCAAGTTCTAACCAGAGCACATCGAAAAGCTCGATTGAATTTTGCCAGAGAACATGACAGTTTGTTAGAAGCTGACTGGAAGAGAATTTTGCTTACAGATGAATCGAGAGTTTGTCTTTTTCTTTGCGAACGACGTTATCTTGTGTACGAACGTCGAAATGAAAGATATGCCCAGTGCAACTTTTTATCTATCTTTAGCTTTGGTGAGGGTTCAATAATGGTGTGGGAAGGAATTTCTTTGAACGCCTGCAATGATCTGGTTAACGAAAATAATAGAACCCTTAATGCTCAGAGGTATTACGTGCGCAACTAAGTTCTCGCTGTTTGTAACTAGATGGGTTCAGCAGCAAGTTCTGGTTGATTTTTACATATCAAGAACGTCTTAAAAAAAGCTTAGACATATGGTAAACAAATCACTGTGACACATTAGTGATTTTGTTTTAGCGCCACATACTAGTTGTAAAAAAGTGTCTGATTTTGTGCCAAATAATCCTCATTTGCGGGAAGTGATGATTTTCTTCTTTCATTCGAAGAAAACGGCGGCTGAAGCTCATAGAGAGCTCCAAAAAGTTTACGGAGATGCTGCTCTAAGTGAAACATCGTGCCGGGATTGGTTCCGTCGCTTCAAAAACGGGACGACCGTCGCCGTGAGGGAAGGCCAAAAATCTTCGAAGACGCTGAATTGGAGGCATTACTCGATGAGGATCCGTGCCAGAGAAGAGTTTGCTTGAGCCTTAGGAGTTACCCGCCAGGCCATTTCCAAGTGATTGCATGCGTTGGGAATGATTCAAAAGCAAGGAACTTGGGTTCCTCATGATTTGAAGCCAAGAGGCGTTGAGCGTCGTTTTTTCGCCCGTGAACAACTGCTCCAGCGGCAAAAAAGGAAGGGTTTTCTTCATCGCATCGTAACGGGCGATGAAAAATGGATTCATTACTACAACCCAAAGAAAAAAAATCTTGGGGATTTCCCGGTCATGCTTCTACTTCATCGCCTCGGCCGAATATTCACGCTACGAAAGTTATGCTGTGTATTTGGTGGGACCAAGTCGGTGTTATTTATTATGAGCTGTTGAAACCGAATGAAACCATCACTGGGGAACGTTATCGAACTCAATTGATGCGATTATGTAAAGCACTGCGCGAAAAACTGCCATAATACAAGCAGAGACACGAAAAAGTAATTCTACAGCATGACAACGCTCGGCCTCACATTGCCAAACCCGTTAAAACCTAGTTGAAAACACTCAAATGGGAAGTCCTACCCCACCCGCCATATACCGTATCCGATTATTACTTGTTCCGTTCGATGGCACATGGTCTGGCTGATCAGCAGTTTCGCTCATATGAAGAGCTCGAAAAATGGCCTCAAAATACGAACACTTCTACTGTCACGGTATTCGAGCTCTGCCAGAAAGATAGGAAAAAGTAGTAGATAGCGATGGGCAATATTTTGAATGATCCATTTGTAATCATTTTTCACAATGAAGTTGTATTTTCATAAAAAAACAGCGAGAACTTTGTTGCGGACCTAAAAAGTTACAGACATATTGAAAGAACATGTTGTACCACTTTCGGCAAACATGGGTGAAAACTTTTTGTTTATGCATGATAACGCCAGATCCTACCAAGCTCACATCTTCAGGAACTACCTTCAAGATCACGAAATCACTTCGATGGAGTCGACTCCACGTAGTCCAGACCTCAATCCCATCGAACATGCCTCGGACATTCTCAATGGAAGATTAAGAAACCAGTAAAATCAGCCAGCTACCATGAATGAGGTTTGAAACTGACTTATCGAAATTTTGAACGAAATGGATCAGAATGCTATAAAGTCATTGATTTTGAGTATGAATCGAACGGCATGCTGTAATTCTTGCCAGGGGTGGAAATATCCGGTATCAACAGGTTTTTGGAGATTTTGATTTTTTCTGAAAGCTTTACATTTTTAATTTTTTATTTTATTTTAATTTCTACGAGTGCCGGAAAAATAATTCTTCAACATATCTAAACTTCTTCCGAATAAATTTGAATTTTCGATGTTGTGCGTTAATTTCTTGGCGTAGTGTAGTTGAATATATACTGAATAAATTGAATAAAGATGGAAGAATCTTGAATCTTGGGAAACGTAAGCAATTGAATAATCAGCTAAGGCAATATAATAATTGAACTTACCGGAATGCAACCTTCTGTGAACTTTGAGAGCACTGGAAGCAAAAAACCTCTTGCCACAAGTTTCGCACTGATGTGGTCTCACTCGTGTATGGTGGCTATGGAGGTGATACATTAACGAGTTTCGGTGAGTAAAAGTTCTGTCGCACAGATTACACGTGATTTTCGCCTTTGTATTTTTTTTGTTTTTCTTCTTAACGATATCAGGTGCAGTCGGTTCTGAAAAAAATTACCAATTTATTCAAGTCCTGCCGATTTAGTGATTTAACATGAAAGACAGATATGCCATTTTCAGACAGTGAAACTTCTATTGTACAATTTATTTAATATATCTCAACTTAGGAATTCAATTGAATTCAAAAGTAGAGGATTTTCACACAGAACAGCTATGAAACACTTATGAGTATGAGCTTTGTAAATTCGTAAATAGTGCACTAATTTATTATTCTTCACAACCTAATTTTTGTCAAATTAAAGATTCAAAAATACTCACTTGTATTTCCACTTATAGCACGACAAGAAATTAAATGTTGTAGTAGAATGGCTCGAAGAGGAAAAGGCTGGTTGCATATATGACAAACATGATCTTCTGCTTCTAGTTCTTTTAAATCCTCTTCTGTTTGCTGCAGTTCTTCTTCTTTATACCTGGCGGAGATAAAAGAAATATTGGAGGAAACGAGAGAATGTTTGCCTAATAAGCTGAAGAATTTAATATAGTGTCGAAAAAAGTATAGACTTATGGACTGCATAATTTTGCTGAATTGCAAACTTAGGGCGAAATACTTCTTTCATTCTAGTACAGGGCTGATTTTGTAAGGGTGTTATTTTTTGAGCTAAATTTATTTCACAGAGGTATAACTCATTTCAGTATCAAGTGCAAGTTGCAGACTGACGATTTTCTTCAACAGACAATTAGATATAAAGCTGGATATTACCATCCACCTTCTATCTTCCACTTTTCTGCAAACTGAGGATTGCGAAAACGGTAATCGGTTCTAGATGGGTTTGATTAAAAAAACAATTATCAAAATTTTAATAAGGTCTTTTTCAGTGAGCAACGTTGGAGATTAATTAAAATGGAATTTCACTAACTTCAAAGCTAAACGCTCGTCAAAACTGATTAAAATTTTTATTTGTTTTTCAGTCCAATATGCATCAACATTGAGACACTTATCAACACTTACATCAGCATCAGATCATTTTGATTCCATAATTGTTTTAGTTATATTCTTCTTTCATTTCATTTGTTTATAATAAAACCAAATTCATGTTTTCTTTTCTGACATACCAACGAGTATTTTCTTTACTGGGATTGCATTTAGAAGAAATTTTGCTATGGAACAGTCGCCAATTTGAAACAGTACATATATTACCAAAGGGGCAAATAAATTCTATTAGTTGGGAAAATACGTCAAGTGTGAATAGAATTCGCGCACCGATCGTTCCGTACGAGATTGAAGGTATACTAATAGTTATATATTTATTCAAAGAATTGATGAATATTATTAATGTCGACTCTGAAATTCTCCGATGAAATTTAGATATCTGAAAGATTTCTAACACCGACGATCAATAGCAACAAATATCTGTCTAAATCAGTAGCTGACATTAGTCGAAACAGTGTTCGTTTAATTGTTGAAGCTAGTAATTGATCGCATCGATTACGATTATTATACTTAAAATTTCGTACCGTGGTGTGTAACTTCCAAGGGATTGAAGATCTGAATATTCGGTATCAATTTCATTTCGCTATCCTTACGCGTTTTTTGGAAAAAGGTGCATACTTTCATTATAACTTTTTTTATGTTATAGCTACAAATTTACTGTTTCGGATTTTTCCTTGTATCCATGCTAAAAGACATCGTTCCTCGCTAAATTTCATGTTTCTAAATCGACACGAATTACCTAATAATTTATAAACTTGCAACAATGACATATCTATCTAGCTAAAATTGAAATACACTTTTAAAATTCAAAATTTTATAGCCGGTAAAAGGAATATTGAGTTACGTGACAAAACACAAAACAGTAGCCCAAGAGTCGTGATGACATATCGCAAAAAAGAGGAAATTTTGAAGGCTTGGCTAGATTATTTTCTGAATGCTCACCAAACCCTCTTCAAACTCGAATTGAATTTATTTAAAGTAGTTTCAATGAATTCCAGGCCTCGCACTCCGTATTCGTTTGCTAATCTCTCACAACGGGAAAGGGGAATGTTTAGACCGTAACTTGTTGAGTGGAATGGTATCTGAAAGAGATCAGAGTTCCTGTTAGCTCTCACTGGGATTTTAAAATTCAGAATTTCCAATAACTCAGGGCGAAGGATATCTCCTGACAGTAACTTGTATGTGAATGTAAGATCGGAGATCTTCCTTCTATCTTCCAAAGTTCGCAAGTTCACGAGAGCCATGATATCCGAATAAGAGTAAGTGCCCGCTGATATATGCAATTTGTATGCGACACCTCTCAAAAACCTGTGCTGAACCCTTTCAATCTCTGAGATTTGAACTCTGTAATGAGGAGACCATATGATTGAACCGTATTGAAGGACAGAACAGACCAGTGAAACAAAGACGGCTCTGAATGCGTTAAGAGATAAATCTTTTAATGAACGTTGTACGAAACTAAGCTGCTGTCGTCCCTTAGCTGTTGCTGAGTTTATGTGCAGAACAAAAGTCATTCGCTCATCGAAAAAAACCCTAGATCCCTCACCTTAACTACCCGGTTTATAGATACGCCTGATATTGTGTAATTGAATCGGATTGGGCTTCTAGATCTAGGAAATGTAAGGCAGCAGCACTTTCCAATATTAAGCTCCATCCCATTTTCTACCGACCATTCGGTGAGAGCATCTATGTCGTGTTGAAGTCTTTGGCGGTGGTCATTGCTTGATATGGGCAGATACATCTTAAGGTCATCAGCAAATGTTAAGTACTTACAATATCTCATCCCCTCCCTATGTCATTTATGAAAAGATTAAAAAGAATAGGCCCTAAATGAGACCCTTGTGGGACTCCGGGAGTGACCAAAATGGGATGAGATACGTGATTTCTGATTTTAACCCACTGAACACGATTTTTCAGGTACCTCAACAGCCACTTCAGAACCCAATCCGGAAATTCCATGCCAGCCAATTTCGCTAACAGTCGTTTGTGGACTAGCCTATCGAAAGCCTTGCAATAATCGGTGTAGATAGAATCGACTTGCGTACCGGATTCCAACGATCGATATCATTGTCGGTCAACAGCATATCAGTTTCATATACTAACAGGTTTGTAACTGTCGATTTACAACTGAAACCGTGCTGTTGACCGACAATGATATCGATCGTTGAATCCGGTACGCAAGTCGATGGATTATTGCAAGGCTTTCGATAGGCTAGTCCACTGGAGTGGCTGTCGAGCTACCTGAAAATCGTGTTCAGTGGGTTAAAATCAGAAATCACGTATCTCATCCCATTTTGGTCACTCCTGAGTCCCACTAGGTCTCATTTAGGGCCTATTCAACAGTTTCAGTTACAAACCTGTTAGTATATGAAACTGATAAAATATATATATATATATATATATATATATATATATATATATATATATATATATATATGTTTCATATACTAACAGGTTTGTAACTGTCGATTTACCACAACTGAAACCGTGCTGTTGACGGTTGACAATGATACTTCCACAGTGCCAAGATAGGTGTCGAGTGAGAAAAAGCTCCAGCAACTTTGGAATGGCCGATAAGTTGCTAATAGGCCGGTAGTTCTGTACATTTGCCTTATCGCCGCTCTTATGAATCGGGGTCACATAGGTACCGTTCTATATGTCAGGGAAAATGCCCGTTGAAAAAGACTGATTGAAGAGATGCCACAGAGGTTAAGACAATGTGTAGACATAAAGCTTCAGAAAATAAGGTGGAATGCTGTCCGGGCCGCAACTCAAGTCGTCTTTCAGTTCCGAAACTTCTTCAAATATTTTCTGGATGCTGGTGACTAGGAAGGGAATACGCACAGTTCCTGAAGGGTGATGATCATAAGAAGTTGAGTCGTTCTTCGTGTAATTGCTCGCAAAATTATCGGCAAAAAGGTTCACCACATACTGTGGAGAACTTGACGATTGCTGCAAAAAAACTCCCTTTCATTAACTAAAATGGAGCCTTCAACC
Organism: Cryptolaemus montrouzieri; assembly: GCA_013387265.2. Lineage (NCBI taxonomy): Eukaryota > Metazoa > Arthropoda > Insecta > Coleoptera > Coccinellidae > Cryptolaemus > Cryptolaemus montrouzieri. The sequence continues at coordinate 50,576,613 of JABFTP020000001.1, read as the reverse complement.
TTTTGGAGGTAAGCATTGTCGAGACAAGTCTTTGCATCATGCTCTAAGGCGAAAGAAAATGAGATAATATGAAACTAGTCCTGTAGACTTGTATTGAGCATAGGTTCTTTTTTTTCTTGAGGCAATTAATTTTCGTAGTTCCATGGAATACCACTTTGATGACTTCAAAGTTTTGGTGGGAACAAAGTTTGTGAGGGCGTTTCGCAGGATCTGATAGAATTTGTCAACCATTTGACTAATATTCTGACCTCTCTCAAAGACGTATTCCCACTTTATAGGAGCAAAATGCAACATAAATGACCGAATTTTCCGGTGGTGGTGACTGAAAAGTTCAATTTTCTTGCAGATCGAAGCCATTGAAGACCTAAGTACCTGGTATGAATTTCAACTCGATGCCTTCAAGTGTTTCTCAGAAGGAAAATACATTAATTATAGCAAACAAATATTTTTTTCGTGATATAACTATAAATTTTCAGTTCTCGGATTTTTTCTTATATCTACACTATAAGAAACTATTTCTCGCCAAATTTCATGTTTCTTAATAGTGTCAACATTTGTCGCAGAATGCAATGTAAACTGCCATATCTTTGGTTTGTGTCATTTTAGAAGTTTGATTTTTTCACAGTCGCATAAGATTGATGACCCGAGCATTTAATATCAATTACAACTATTTATCTACATGTGTTTCTGAGAAAAATGTCTTTTTTGGGGTGCCAAATGACCTGTTTGAGTTTTCCGTAAAACTTGAAAGCTATCTAACTATTGGTAAGTCCATATTTTTTTCCACATTATATTTAACTCGTCAGCTTTCTATTAGTATTTAAAAAAAAAATCATCTCAAATTGAAAACCCAAAAATATTGTCATAAAAAAAAAACGAGGTAAATAAGTTTCCCGCATGGTATTCCAGAGATCTGATTAAATCTATTAAACAGAAGAATAGATTACATAGATCAATCCACAAAAGCGGTCAAATTAAAATGAACTCCACTCATATAGGAACCTGAGAAAAACTATAAAATGTAGAATAGACCAAGAATTCAATCTACACAAAATTGAAATAGAGGAAAGTTTGAATACAAACCCCACGTCCTTTTTGGAAGTTCATTAAGAACAAATCGGATCGCGGAGGAATAGCAGCAAAAATGTCTTAAAGATCATTCTTATGCCAATCCTAACGATATAGCGAATGCATTTGCTGAGTATTTCGAATCAATCTATGAAATTTCTGAAGGGTCTTGCTGAATTATTGGTTCAACACCTTACAGTCATCTTTAATAACCCCCTCAAGAATTAAGAGTTTCCCACAGACCTTAAGGTGGCGCTGATTAGTTCTATTCATAAAAGTGGAAGTAAATGTGGGATCACAAAATATTTAAGATTGTTTTGCACGAAGCTCTATACATATTCTTTGAACCTGCAGCATGGTTTCATGAGAGACAGATCCACCATTACAAACTTGTGTCTTCTCGTTGAGTGTAGCGGAAGCCAATAACGCCAAACTACAACTTGACGTGGTCTACAAGGATGGCGAAAAAGCTTTTGACAAAGTGGATCACTCCAAACAACTAAATAAGCTAGCGTGTGCTGGATTCACCAAGGGGGCATATATGTTTGTCAAATCCTAACTTGTCGGCAGAAAGCAAATTGTGAGGATTTGTCAGTGTTTCTCTAATGAGATACTTGTTACATCTGGAGTACCTCAAGTTAGCATCCTTGGTGCCCTGCTATTTAACTTATTTATTAATTCCCTATGTGAGCGCATGAAGAATTCCAAGTGCCTCTTATTTGCTGATGATTTTAAGCTCTTTAAAATTATCTCAAAACCTGAAGATTCACGGGAGCTACAGTCGGACATTAATGGGGTTGTTCAACGGTTTCAGGAAAATAAAATTAATTTAAACGTGAAGAAATGTTCAGCTATGACCTGCAGAAATAAAAATAACATCATCCAAGCAAATTATCATATTAAAGGTAATATTCTTGAACGTAGGGATGAAGTCAGGGACCTTGGAGTGTGCCTTCAGAGCAATGTCCATCTTATGTATGCAGGGTGCTTCAACGAAAACTAAACAGAGGCTATATCTACCAAGATGTTCATTTCTGATCAAAACGCAAAAACAGGTCAATTTTTGTTTCAAGGGGGACATCTTTTGGGGTACAAAACTTTCCTGAAATATCAACCCCTAAGCGGGGGTTGCAATCCTTGAACATTTTGAATAGGGAGATGGGTCGAGTGATGACTCAAAAGAAAGGTGGTATCTTTGTCTACATCGCCTTGAACGAATTTCCATTTTTAATTGAAAACTGTAAAAGATACAGGGTGAGCAACTGAAAGATAGGGAAGACTATTTCCCTGGGACTATATTCAAGTTTCAGTGAGGTAAAATGGAACAGATCCATGCTGATCAATGGCAGTCATCATGGAGTACCATCCTCATCTCGAATTTCAACCCCTGGAGCAGGGGTGACAACCCTTGAAAATTTGGAAGAGGGGTCGTGTGATACTCGAAAGAAAGGTATTTTCTTTGTCTGCATTCCCGTGAAAGAATTTTCATTTTTGATTGAAAACTGTAGAAGATACAGAGTGAGCCACTGAAAAATAGAGAAGACTATCGAAGGTTATAACTGGACCTATCTTCTGCTTTAAAAATAACACAGGGTGGTCACCCCTGCTCTAGGGGTTGAAATTTGAGATGTGAATGGTGTTTCGGAAGATGACAGCCTTTGATCTGGAATGAATCTGTTCCATTTTTTTGCACTAATACTTGAATAGCTCAGGGCGATAGATAGTCTCTATTTTTCAGTAGCTCAGTCTGTATCTTCTACAGTTTTCAATCAAAAATGAAAATTCGTTCACGGGGATACAGACAAAGATAATACCTTTCTTTCGAGGTATCACTCGACCCATCTACCCACTTCCAAATTTTCAAGGGTGGTCACCCTTGCTCTAGGGATTGAAATTCGAGATGAGGATGGTACTTGATGATGACTGCCATTGATCAGCATGGATCTGTTCCATTTTACTTCACTGAAACTTGAATAGTCTCAGGGAAATAGTCTTTCCTATCTTTCAGTTGCTCACCCTGTATCTTTCACAGTTTTCAATGAAAAATGGAAATTCGTTCAAGGCGATGTAGACAAAGATACCACCTTTCTTTTGAGTCATCACTCGACCCATCTTCCCTATTCAAAATGTTCAAGGATTGCAACCCCCGCTTAGGTGGTTGATATTTCAGGCAAGTTTTGTACCCCAAATGATGTTCTCTTTGAAACAAAAATTGACCTGTCTTTGCGTTTTGATCAAAAATGAATATCTTGGTAGATATAGCCTCTGTTTAGTTTTCGTTGAAGCACCCTGTATAGTTAAAAAATATAGAGCACTCGGTTTTCTGATAAGAAACTCAAAAACCTTTAGCATTTCTACAACAGTCACATTGTATAATGCGATAGTAAGGCCACATCCTGAATATGCCTCTCAAATTTGGTAGCCCTTGGCACAATGTCATGTTGACTTTGTGGAGGGGGTACAGAAACGCTTTCTAAGATATCTCTATTTAAAACAGAATGGTGTGTATCCATATAGGATCTCTTATAGGTGTATGTTGAGTGATTTCAATTTTGAAACACTATTAAGTAGAAGAAATAGGCAAGCTGTGATATTTACTTATATATAGTCAATAATGTCAAATACAAAAACTGTGATCTCAATCTATTTAAATTTTCTTGTTCCAAAAGTCAACTTAAGATATTTCGAAAGAGGTATCTTAACTGTAAGTTTTAGTAGCGTTTCCCCTTTGAATAACATGATGGGTATGTCATGAGACAATTTGCAAAAGTGATTTCGATACTTACAATATAAAGTTAAGTCCGCTTAGGAAATTATTGATTGCCTGAAATTGCGGCTATTTTATGGTGGTATCTACTAGTTTGTTTTTGTTTGTTTATCGACATGACCGTTTCCATTGTTGATTGAGATTGTGTAGTTTAGATTTTCATTTATTTGGAACCTTCTATACCTTTGCATGTAAGTACCTTTATGGTGTTTGTAAAGAGTAATAATAAATAAATAAATAAAAGGTAGCTGTATCTGGGAATGCAGTTCAGAACAAAATAACAGTAAAATATTCAATCATGAAAGTATACTTTTCGTATAGAATGAATGTTTAGAAAATTACCAACATCCACTTACCATGCTTTTGAATCTACTTCCTCAGCATCCGAAGCATGATTTGAGTTAACTGATACATCAATACCTTCCATAAGATCCTCTGGTTCACTAAATTCATTAAGCTCATATTTCTCATGTACTTCTTTCATGTGATTATCGTAGGTCTTCTGTTTACGGAATGTCTTATTACACACCATGCAGGTCAAACTGAGCATTGACAGAATGCTATCTTTGGTTGAAGTTTCTGTTGGAGGCTCTTCCTTTAAGACTGTCTGAAAATAAAAAGGAAACAAATGGAATTATGTTTGAAGTACTTCACATCTGGTTTGATGCAAACAAGTTGCAATTAGATCAGGTTCTTCAAAATTGATCCTACCTGTATTTCAGTTTCTGGATCAGTTTTAGCAGTAGTTTTAATGATAGGTGCATTTGTTAATGGTTCATAGTGAGATTTTAAATGCTCAAAAAACTGCAACTGATCTGTTAGCGCAGCATTGCACAACTGGCAGTTGAACATATTGGCATTTACTGGAGTAATGGTGGTCTGACAAAGCAGTTCATGTTGAGCAAAATCATCACTTGAAGGAAACACTTGTTCACATAAGTTACATTTGAATTTCTTGTTCGAAGTTGAAGGGCGTTTCAACTTTTTAGTAATCCGTTTCTTATGTGGTAGCGACTTTTTGGAAGATCGGCTATCATTTCTGAAATACACAAAAATTATTTTTCCCATAAATTTGTAAATCCAGATTAGTTCATAAATATTTCTGAGACTACTGATGCAAACAGATTAAGTGCTGAAATGAAGTACCTACTATACATACAGATAAGAAAACTGCTTCAGACATGATATCTCATACCTAACTACTTATCGAAACAAGAACTAATACTACTTAAGGAAAACTGATCCCATTAAGTGGCCTTATTAATGTTATTACGTACTTGTCTCCATCCACCCCATCAGATTCTCGTTTATCCAAGTCGTCTTCATTTTGAAGAGTCGATTCGAAAATCTTAATACCTTTCGTTTGAATATCATTTGTATACCTTTGAGATGAGTCTTTAGGAGAAACGAATTTTGGCAAAACTTCTTTTTCCACGTAAATACTATCTGAACTAACAATTTGTAAGTAACCGCCATTCAAACCCGTACCTTTTTCTATAATCACTTGTTCTTCTAGTATTTTGTTATCTAACGATGAATTAGTATCAAGCGATGGTAGTGCATTAGCATCTTGAATTTGCTGCTGTTGTTTTTGTTGTTGGCTAAGTTGTACAGCAACTAAAGCCGCAGCTAAATTTCTATCTTCATCAGTTAAATCTTGAGAGAGCAAGTCTTCTGAAGAATAATTTACTGGAATAAAATCACCACCTCCAATGTCAACAACTAGTCCTCCATGATTTTGTAATAGTTCTGGAGTGATTAATTGTTGATTTTCCGGTATTCTATGAATTAAGTACTGTGGCTGTTGCTCTCCAGTTATAACAACTGTTTCCAAAAGCTCCTCTTGCTCAGATGGTGATTCCATAGCTCATATTATGAAAAATCGCCCACAATTATCACAAATTTAAATTAACCGCCTAGACGGAAATCCAGTTGTTTGACACGACGTTTCAACAGCATAGATCGACTATATTTGTTGAATCTTTTCCCAGCCTATGAAGCACTTATATACGAAAAATGGACATATATAATATCATGTGAACATCCTTAAGTTACAACACTTTGATATATAAGCAATTATTTCTAATTTCAGTATTTTTAAACATTTGATATCAACGAATATTTTGAGAACTGACAACAGTGGAACTACACTTGCAAACAAACCGGAAACGCCTCCATTAACTATTGCATAGAATGAGTAGAACGCGTCGACGCAAGATAGTGCGATATTTGAAATTAATTAAAGAAGGATGATCCACATAGCCTTCGACATTATTAGGAAAAATGAATAAATGAATACAATGAAGTTATGTTAACATCAGTTCTCACTTCGTTTTCGAATACAATAAATTTAAATAGAAATAATTTTTATTGAATGATCCCTATTTAAATTATGTGCTGCCATCTAATCTCAATAAGAGTAACTGTCATCTAAGTATCACTAGAATATACAGTTTTTTGTGTGTCCAATTTCAGAGCTGTGAGAGCTGCGTTCGAGTCAATTTCAGTAAGTTTTGATTCACTAATTGAGAACACATCATGTTTGATGTTTGATGTATTGTTATACACAAAGAAAGATTGTTTTTTCGTAACAGAAAGCTCGAATTCCCCAAAATTAAATAGTTTATCGATCGAATAATGTCTTTATTTTTATTGTTCGGTTTGTATTGTATTGTGAAACTACAAATTAATCAGTAAAGCATTTATTATTCAATAAAAGTATGTGTGGCACCTTATTTTATTCAAAATTCTGGTAGGAATTCAAAGGTGTAAAATATACGGGGTTTCCTATTGAAAAAAACAAATTTGAATAAATTAATAGATCACTGTTATCACAGTATCGAATATAATACTTTACAGTATCATTAAAAGATGAGATTTTCGATTGATTCTTGGTCACTGAGTTTTCTATTTTTTCGAGCAATGTGTAGGATTTTCAAATTATCAATACAAGGAAATCAATAACCATTTTGGATGCAGGGGTTAGTCAATGTTATTCGATGTTTTTATATCTAATTTTGAAGTTGCCGCTAGTTTGGGCTATGTAGCAATTATTTCTGTCTGGACAAGGTAATATTAGGGTCCCGATAGGACTAGCGTTAAATAAGAGTGATGACAGTTTATTTATTAGTATTTATAGTTGGATATTAAATCACGATCAAAGCCGTTGTGAGCTATAGTTTTAATAGTTCCAAGTTCTTTTTCAAAATCTTCTGATTATAAAAGTAACGAAAATGCTCTGTGGGCCATTAAATTTTGTTCCGAAACTTTATGTGATTGTGGGTGGCTGGAATTTTTGGGAATACATATATTCATGCAAGAAAGGCTTTCTAAAGATGTTGAAGTTAATTTTGTTATTTGAGTAGGAAGTGAAAAGATCTAAAAATGATATTTGATTGTTTTCCTTCTTTTCAAATTTAAATTTTATCTTCGGATTCATACTGTTTATGAATTTAAGAGAATGATCGAATTGCCTGGGCAATTTTGTTCAGACAAACAAGTATGTCATCGACGTATCTACCAAAAATTAACTGTCATATTTAAATTCACTATGATGTTGTGATTGCTTTTTCTGTGGTAGTCTTTCTTCCACCGATTAGATTAGATAAGTTCGAATCTTATCTCCGGGGATGGGCTGAATGTCCTTCGGCAGAACCAAACGAGTTTGAGACTCTTGTGCTGCAGCATACACACCTGACGCATCTCGATCAGCAACTGGACTTTTATGGCGATTAGCTGGGTTTTGTTGGGGGCAAGATTGTTGTTCATTATTTGACGTTTTCATCAGAAAATCGGCTTCCGTAAAAACTTGCGGATTGAATGGGTAAACGCCCGCCGCACGAAAACCATTTACAGCAATTTCCCATGTGGTGCTCTTGAGATATGCCCGACCAAAAAGCTCAGCAATATCGTTAGGCTTCAGCGTTCTTTCAGAATGCAAAATTAACTTACGACCCTTCTCACTGTGGTGATTCAGCGCACCCATAAAAGTCTTATTAAAGCAGTCAGTGAACAAATTTGATTGGATCCAACCAGATGGATGAACTTTTCCAATCGACCCAGGTGGCGCACCTTTCATTAAAATTTCTTTAAAGTTTTTTCTAGGAAATATCATCAGTGGTGGCACAAACATACCAGAAGCACTCTTGCAGCAAACAAGTGTACATAGTGACCCGAGTTCTGCAGCAGTCAAGGCTCCAATCTGTTTGTTTCCCTGTGGTATTTTAGATTGCACAATTGTCAACCCAGTCTCATCTACGTTAAAAATCCTGTCAGGGGATAATTCTTATTTTTAATTTCAGTTTCCAATATATCGAAAAATTCTTTGACTGCTTCACGGTTAAGACCTTGAGCACGAGCGTACGAAGTCCCCACTGGCCTGCTTAATGATAAAGAGTTCTTATGACGCTTCAAAAAGTGATCCAACCAAGCGCGCCCAGCTACTTCATTTCTAAAATTATTTTTGATGTTGTTTCTTAAAGCTGATAAGCCATTCCTCTTACATCCATTCTTGTCAGTCCATAATATTTCGACACCATTAACAAAATATATTTCACTACCTTTTTTTCAAGCTCATGTGGTTGTATAGGTTTTCTTCCGAGAGGTTTATGCATAAGCAACTCTAACGATTCTTGAGAATCCTTCACTAACCTATTCAGTGTAGATCTTGGCACACAAAATATTTTTACACCCTTTTTATACCCCATCGTCTTGGTTCTCACAGCTTCTATTGCCTTTTTCATTTGGTCTGTAGCAAAATATTAAAAAAAATGATATGATATATTTATGTCATACATCATATATGGCCCCCCGGGTCCATAAGACAAACAATGTAAGGGGGCCAAATTTCATGTATCAAAGAATATATAAACAAACCATATTCGAGAAATTAATAAGAAGTTTTTAATAATTACCTTCACAATCCAACAGGAGACGTTCACCGAACATAATGTACAAATTACAGGTGCTAAGGTTCAGTATTTCTGGAAAAAATGAATAAAATGCACTGTACATTTAGAAGTTTGGCAGTTGCGCGTTTCGACTTGATCGAATGAAAAGAGTTCGTAACACCCTCGTCTGAAATTTTTGGATACTAATTGACACATACACTAGAGCTACGCGTTTGCACCAAAATTGACTAGATGGCGTGCTTCTAAATTATAAATACCGAAAGGGGCCAATATACCTGCAGGGGTCTCATTACCACCTTGTCGTCTAGCTATTAGCTAAATATATCTAATCATGAAAATCAGCAAATACAAAAAATTCATCACTTCAACATATTTCAGACAAATAAGTGAAAATCTGAATGCAATAATTTATACTTAGGTCAAACTGGTCGTTCCATCAAAATTAGATATAAAGAACATCAAATTTCATTCTTTAAAATAAACAAGATTCAACATTGGCTAACCACAGCATCCAAAATGGTCACTCTATTGTGGTGTTGATAATTTGAAAATTCTACAAATTAGCTGAAAAACTAGAAAATCCAATTATCTATGATCAGTTGAAATTTTTAAATCACTTTTCAATGACAACGGTTAACGAACCACCCAACTGATTTATGTAATAATTATTAAAATTCTATTCGTGTTTTTATCACACGATATATAAAATAGTGAAGGCTGAATCCTTAGAGTAAAAATTACAAAGTTCATGTCAATTTTTGGTATCAGTACCTTATATCCCTTCGTTATTCCAAATACTTCATGTATTCACGTATTCACGTATTTTCACGCTTTTATTTGATGAATTGAAAATTGATTTCTCAACGACCATAATTGAATGCAATAATTCTGAAATCATTTTTACTAATAGAATTGAAACATTCTCATTACTAAGTTTAAATATTTATTCTAAAACACTTGGCTCTTATGTGTTTTTCGTGTATCTTCATTCTATAACTAGATACGCAATCAATATTCCGTAATTAAACCAAACATCATCGATTGCCATAAATTTTAAAACAGCGTCAGTGTCAGATGTAAATGTCAATATCACAATAGTTACCTTCGAAGAAGTTATTGTTTAAATTAAGATTACAAATCGGGTGCATTAGTTATAGAACTTGAAAATATTCCACCTGAAATTACAAGTTATGCAAATAATATAATCGAGAATTTGCTGCAGCAAAAATCAAAATATGATTACGAAAAGTTTTATGCACTGTTCAGAGAATCGCACCAAGAAAAGAAAACGAACTCCTTCTCTGAAAATATGTCTTTCAATTTTTGGGGTTTTATTGAAGAATGGAAATCCCCAACTCTATGGAAAATTTATTCAATCCTAAAAGCAACAATGAATGTAAGATACGATATCGGTATTTCAAAATTACAATCTTGGGTGCTTTTTATAATATCGTAAAGAAATATTGGGCTCTGAGACCTTGTTATACTCCCTCTGATAATTTTTTCATTAATCTCAAAAGAAATAAATGTACACGTCAAGTAATTGGAATAAATAAACTTGGTAATATGCCTATACAAATTGTTACATTCCTGAATCTGAACAATCTAGAAGAATATACGAGGCTGGATTGATAAGTCTCCGGCCTGACCAAGAGATGATGCCACTAGGTCTACTTCGGAGGTGGCTTTCTACAGTAGCATCCTCATATAGCTTGTAGGTATAGTTTCAGCCCGATCGCCATGTTAGTTTACGTTTGAGAGCACGCTGAATAAGACTCCTCTGTGTTGTTTGTGAAGATGGAAAAATTGGAAAAGCGTGCTGTCATCAAATACTTTTAGTTGAAGGGGTTAACGCCGAAGGAAATTAAAGAAGAGATTGTTTCAACACTGGGGACATTCTCTCCATCATATTCAACCCTTAAGCAGTGGGTTTCCGAGTTTGAAATGGGTCGTGTGAGCACCTCTGATGAGCCACGCTCAGGACGCCCCGTTGAGATCAAAACTCCAGATCTGATCTAAAAAATTCATAAAATAGTGCTGGAAGACCGCAGATCTCACGCACTTTTGTGAGATAGCTGAGAACTGTAAGATGTCATATGAACGTGTGCAAAATATTTTGCCCAAACATTTGCAAATGGAAAAGCTCTGTGCAAGATGGGTGCCGCGTTTACTAAAAATTGATTCGAAAAACCATTTCTACCGCTAATTTGGCGCTGTATAAGCATAATCCAAGCGAATTTTTACGTCGATTCGTTACTGTTGACGAAACTTGGGTTCATCACTACACTCCGGAAACCAAACAACATACTAAACAGTGGATTGGAACAGGGAAACCAAGTCCAAAGAAGGCCAAAATAAGTTTATCGGCAAACAAGGTTATGGCTACTGTTTTTTGGGCTGCAAGAGGTATTATATAGATTGATTAGCTTGAAAAGGGTAAAAATATCACTGGTCAATACTACGCAGGCTTATTGCAACGTTGCCATGGCTAAAATCTATGATCTGAAGTTCGAATAGATGCAGCACCCTCCCTACTCTCACGACCTAGCCCCGAATGACTATTATCTGTTTCCTAACCTCAAAACATGGCTTGGCGGTAAGAGATTTGGGGGCAATGAAGAAGTATTCGAAGATGTAAATGGTTATTTTGAGGAACTGGATGAATCAGCCTGTAGAGATGGCGATAGAGTAGACTAGAATGTATGAGGAATGTATCAGCCTTAAAGGAGATATGTTGAGAAATAAAAGAAAATTCTTAAAAACGTTTCTCTTGGTCAGGCCGGAAACTTATCAATCCATCCTCGTACTGGCCACTGTTTCCACCGTACTTCAGCGACAACGCTAGTAAATGCAGGTGCGGATATTACAACGCTAAAAAGACGTGAAGGCTAAAAATCTTCTGAAGTATCAGAAGAAACTTCTTTGCAAAATCGAATAAATATTGCAAATCATATAGTTTCGTCAATCGATGGAACTAATTTGCCAGCAACCGTCCCTTCATCTTTCAGTTCTTCATGTTACACGACTATTCAATCTACTTCGAATAATTAGTTTGAAATATATAACTGAAAATGTGTCCAATGCACTAATTTATAATTTCAATAATTGTTCAAATACTATAAATTATTGATAAAGTGTAAATACAAATATCTCAATAAATAAATTGATTTATTGTTTTTCAGATTTAATTTATTTGTTTTTGAAAAAAATTGTCTGTTACTCGATAAGAATGGAAAAATTCTCTTCTTGTGGAACTTTCCACTCGTATCGAATTTTTTCATTCTAACCTTACAGAATATACTATTCAATCGTCTTTGCAATAATATCTCAAACTTCATTCCAGATTACCTAAACAATTCCAGACATGCATTCAGAAGATTTTATTTAAACCACTTCATTATGGTTTATCAAAATATTCAATGAACTGCAATTCATAAACTGTGAAATTCAAGTCATAAACCACTCGGTAAATATGAAACACATGGAGAATTCGAGATAGTACACCACACACCATTCAGGACGATATTCCCACGGATTACACATCCGGTGTGCATAATATTCAGCCCCTTCAGGATAGGGCGTATCGGATGTTATATGAGGTAACCTAAACATGTTGAACACAATACCTGTGAAGATAATCTGATTACTTGATTGTGATTGAGCTATTCAGAATTCTGTTAATTGTTAGAACAGGAAGGATGCAGAATATCGATACTTTTTTAAAAGTATTATAGGAAAGGAATAAATAAGTTTCAGTTTTTTCATGAAATATCGAGTTGGTAACTGATGGTGAATTATATATAAGTGGACCAGAAATATGGATAAATTCCCAAATTAACGAATAATGAATGTAAATCCTTAGACAACTCCACAAAGTTTACAGTGAAGTGAAGATTCCTCCTCTAAGAAATTCAATCGGGTAGAAGAATATAAGTAAAGTCTAATTGTTCGTTGATGAGGTACTTGAGTATTTTTGTTTATTAACACGTTAATCACCATGTCAGTTATACGTGTCAGACGCTAAGAAGTTCTACAGGAGCCATGCCAGATATATATGTTTGACGTATGCGATTTGGTAGAAGGCCATGTCATTCACAGATGTCCGACGCAAACGATACATTTGCATCATGTTTCGAAAGTTTGGCCTTTCAGGAACAAAACCTGAAAATATCTTGGCTTACTACAAACAATAAAATGAAACATAGTTATATAATGGTATATTGTTTCAGTTGAAAACATACATTTCAATAATTTTTATTTTAATATAATTGATTATATTCATTTATTATGCTGTCAACCTTCTGCTTTTTTATTTGAGTGTAACATCCAGTGCACATTCTTCTTATTTTCAGCAGTATACATTATTTTTAGCATATGAGTTGAAATTTTTTGATTTTTAGTTTTGTCCGATCTTAAGCAAATCATGTTTGTCGAGAAAAAAAGTTTTAATATAGGGTCATGTCAATCATATGTGTGACATAAAAAATAGTGTTTTTTCGGGAATTTTGGCAAAAAAATTTTTCTGTGATACATTAAGTTCCCTTGATACATTTTTAACTAAATTATCTACTAAAGTTACCAGGCCCATGAGAAAATTTTTCTGATATTATCGTGGCGTTGAACGTGTTAATTTCTAAAATTCCTACAAGGACTATTTTTCAGTAGCTCTTCTATGTGTGTATCTAAAATTTCGATTTGTGGGCTGAAGCAACCAGTGTACAGATGACCGGTAAAGTTAGCCGGTAGAATTTCCGGAAACGCCCGATTGACCATGGACGTGCATCCAAAGCTTTGAGGTAGTGTGGACTCATGAGCAGATTTTTTCATGATATTCGAAGTTGTCTTTTCCTCGACTCCAAATTGTCGATGTGATGTAATGGAATGAATACAATAATTCTTGCATTAATACGAAAAATTTCAGAAAGGTAGGAGAACGTCCGTGTATCAGCATGAAATTCACAGATAATATGCACTAGGTCATCACCTTTCATTTCAGTGGTGAGCCATCTCCTCGCGAGCCGTACGAAGGGGTGAAAACAACTTTTAAATGCAGAAAAAAATCCAGGATGGTAGGAAGACGTACGTGTATTAACATGAAATTCACAGATAATATGCGCTAGACCATCACCTTTCATTTGAGTGGTGCATCATCTCCTTGCGCCGTACGGAGGGGTGAAAACCACCCTTGAATGCAAAAAAATTTCAGGATGGTAGAAACATGTGTGTGTATCAACATAAAATTCACAAAAAATTTGCGTTAGGCCATCATCTTTCATTTTTCGATTTGTGGGCCGAAGTAGGGGTTACTCCAGATTATTTGTACAATTTGAATGCGATTTTTAATTTAAAAAAACTGTGAGGATTTTGTGAAAGATATCGCTGTTTGAGATGGAAAATTTTATTCAGCGTTATAGCTATTTCGAGCTTTCGCTCATCATCAGACCAGTATGAGTTTAAAACAAAGTTAGCAATTTTCTTATAAAGGGTGTTACATAATAGAATGTCATAACTTGAGGGGGTAAATCTACGTGCAATTTTAAGAAAAATGTTCATATAAACATAGGTCCGCAAAAGCTTCGTTGCGGAGCTACAGGGTGTTGAAATTTCCAGAAAAATTGTTTTTTCTTCAAAACTCCTGCAGTTTTCGAGATATTCAGCCCAAATTTGATGCAAGCTATTTTTGCAGCCTCCATCAGTACACGTCCTAAATTTTAACTAGAATCTACAAGGTGTTTTCTTTTTCAAAGCCATGTCTTCTTTTGCCCTTTCAAACTTTTTTGCAGTACGCCACTGATCAGCGTACAATCAATTTTCGTCATCGTTCAATCAAGAAACTATTTTGAAAATGTAATTTTTTCGTATCTCCGACCGTTATCGAGCAAAAAATTATTAAACGATTGTATGCATTCGCTGAATTGAAAGCACTTCTAATTAAAAAATGACTAGTAGGCTTTGTTTTTTTTTCATTTATTCATTTATTTTGACAGTTGCTATAGTTAAACCAGTGTCTGCTCGAATTGTTCTTTAAATTAACGATTAGTTTTGAGACTTAAGCATTTAAAAGGTGCAACTCAAATTGTGGAAACTCCAGATGTTGAGGAAGCAGTTTTGAATTGTATTGATTTGAATCCTCATGTGAGTACGAAAAAAATTGTAAATCAGTGGAATATTCCACATGTTCTAGTTTGGAGGATTCTCCACAAATTTTTATTGTACCCGTTTCATATTCAACGCGTCCAAACTCTTTTTCCTCGAGATTTTCCTTAAAGACTGAATTTCTGCCGATGATTCTTAGATAAAATTAGAGAAAATGCTCATTTTGATGGTGAAATAATGTTCACAGACGAAGTTAACTTTTTGAGAACTGCTCACAAATTTTCTCAATAATCATTATTGGCTGAGGAAAACCCCTATTTGAATGAAGAATCTCATCATCAAGAACAATTCTCACTAAATGTCTCGAATTTCACTCGAAAACGGTTTGAAATACGAAAAAATTACGAGTGTCAGAAAACTTTCTAAATTGAACGAAAATTGATTGTACGCTGATCAGTAGCGTACTGAAAAAAAGTTTGAAAGGACAAAAGGAGACATGGATTCGGAAAAGAAAACACCTTGTGAATTTCAGTTCAAATATAGGACGTGTAATGATGGAGGCTGTAAAAAACAGCTTGCATTCCAAATTTGGGCTGAATATCTCAAAAACTGCAGGAGTTTTGAAGAACAAACCAATTTTTTCCGGAAATTTCAACACCCTGTAGCTTCGTAACGAAGCTTTTGTGGACCTATGTTTATATGAACTTTTTTCCTTAAAATTGCACGTAGATTTAGCCCATCAAGTTGTGACGTACTATCATATAACACCCTGTATATAGGTACAGGAAATGGTTTAACAGAACGGGTAAATACATATTAGAAATTAACATTAGGTACAAATAGGTACTAATACATAGTTGAGAACTATTTAAGAATTCCAAATATTGGGGAATAACATAAATCAGTTGAGTAATACTCGATTATTGTCTGTATTGTGTAATCCTACCTAACAGACATTGGAATTCCTTCTGATATCTCACATACTATTGGACATAATTTAGCTATCTTTAATTATATCATTTATAGAGCTTTGACAATACCTCTCTCCATTATAAATCTCGATAAAAAATTTTATCAGTTGAAACTATCGCAAAAAGGCTATTCCTCTTCAATGATAGACAAACTTGTGTCTAAAAACGTTAGCGTAAAGGTTTTAACAGTATTTATCCTCAAAATAATTTTTACACACACACACATCAGCATTCCTCATCAACCTATTTCGACCCAATATATATCAAATCGCAAATAACATCCAAATCCCCAATGTAAAATTAGCCTACAAATCCACAACCAAAATATCGAATATAACTCGAAAATTAGATAATTCAGGAATGTATAAACTAACCTGTCCCAATTGTAACGGAACTTATTTTAGTCAAACGGGCAGGTCGTTCAGAATTAGATACAGGAAACATCATTCACATTTTTGTAAAAACAAAACAGATTCCACTCTGGCGCAACATTGCATAGAAAATAACCACATTTTTCCATTACCAAGCACAAAAAGGTTTAAAACTCAATTATCTTGAATCCTTGGAAATATTCCAAGCCAAACACAATACAGATAATAATCAAATATTACTTAACGACCTGACTGATTTATATTATTCCCCATTATCTGGGATTTTAGGCAGTTCTCAATTATGTATTAGTACCTAATGTTAATTTTTGATATGTATTTTACCTGTTCTGTTAACCCATTTCTCTGTATCTATATATATAAGAAAATTGCTACGTCTGTATTTTAGTTTTAAACTCATACTAGTCTGATGATGAATTAAAGCTCGAAATAGCTATAACGTTGAATAAACTTTTCGTTTAGTTATTTCAATATTAAAACTTCTGTGGATCCAGTAAATATAAAATTTATTGAAATCGCTGCAATTCAATTGGTAAACATCTGATTTACCATTTGCCGAATTTTAACATAATTATTGACGTATTTACCAAATTTATTTTTTGCTTCAGGAACCTATATTGAATTCACATTTATTCGGAAAAGGTTGTTCCACCGATGTAGGTTAAAATTTTTTTTCGAATTTACCGTAGGACAAATGTTTCAAGATATTATTTTTCATCTTGTAGAATTGTAACCATTAAATAATGGTTACAATCTTTCAACATTTGTCTAATTATATTCAATTCCTTAAGGTTTCTTTGGAGATAAAGGTTATTAACCAATCTATGAATAAGGCTAATTGAATGTTGAAATTTTATGACGAAAAGGGTTAAATGACAAGTTACGTTGTTATAGGAATCTCTATGCGATGGTTGATTGCAAATCGAGAAAATATGTTTACTATTTTTCTTTTTAGATTTGAAAAGTTTATAGTATATGAGTACCAATTCTCGGATTATCACAAGTTTTACTATGTTATCACCACCAATAACGAATTTGATAAATCCAACCTCTGTTTGGAGCATATATAGATATTAGCTTTCCGCACAATATACATTATTTTAGTCAAGGTTTGGGTTACGTTTAGTTAGGTTCTTCTCTATAATATCAATGAAAAAACTCATATTTATTCAAAATTGCGAGTTTATTGGTTGTTACAAAACAAAAGAGTTACATATGGTGTTAAACTTTACTAAGGAGTTATTTTGGATGTTGAAGCGTGGCATTGCATGTCCTCAGCATAATTTTCATAAGATGGTACGTAACTACTGAGTGATGTAGAAAATGTAGACTCGAACAAGTAAGTTGAATCAAATATTGCCGTCACTTGAAGGGCGATTTGCCTTAGATTCGGATATTTATTTCAGATATAAAACACCAGAAATTTGTATCAGATGCTGTAACTTTGAGATGTTTATCTGATATAATCTGCACCAACTCATTATCAACAGAACATGACTTTATATTAAACTGACTTGCTATTTCAGTAGCGAATTCCTCAATGTTTTTGCATGATAAAGGATTACTCATGAATGATGCTATATTTGCCAATTTACTGCAATCATAAAAACGCATTTCGAATTGTCCCAAAATATTTGATAATTCAGCCTCATACGTATTATAATTCAATAAATCCTTGCTTTCAAAGACGAAAAATGCTTCAGATCCGTTCTTTTCAGTTTACCTATCATAAGTTGCAATTTACTTTTGAATGCGTTTACTGCTCTAATCATCTCTATAATAGTTTTTCCTTTACCTTGAAGCTCCAAGTTAATGGTGTTGAAGTGCATTGTGGTGTCAGTCAAAAATGCCAAATCAGTCAGCCATTTTTCGTTTTTCAACATCTGAGTGGCATTACCTTTTTCGTCTAGAAAAGCTGTTATTTCGGGCAATAATTCTTGAAACCTTCTAGGAATCTTCCGCGACTCAACTACCTGACGTCCGTGCGAAGAACTAAATCAGTGGGTACAGCTGACTCCCTATCTTCCAACTGCAACTTAAAGAGCCGCTGTTGTAAGCTACATGCACGGATGGAATTCACAATTTTTGTTCCAATGCCCATAATTTCCACCGTGTTTGAAACTTTTGAACACAAAACTTGTTGAAGTTTGATGCAATGGAATGAAAAAATGAAGGGAAATCTTCATTAGCTCGACTCAATGCCACAAAACCGTTTTTGTTTCCAGTCATTGCTGGTGCATTGCACTAATTTATATATTGGTAGCTCGTAGTTTTTTACAAAATTGAAGAAATCGTCATATAAATCTCCGCCACGGGTCTTCCCCTTCAGAGGAATGATTGTCAAAAATTCTTCCTTAGCCAACATGTCATTGAATATCATCCGAATAAAAATACACAGCTGGGCAGTGTCTGACATATCGGCGGATTCTACGAACTGTAAAGAAAAGTATGTACATTTCATGATATCATGTTTTAGTTCATCTGCCATTTCCTGACTCATGACTTCAATACGCCTTGTGACCATCGGACGAGATAACTGAAGTTCTTTAATAGCAGACATGATTTATGTTTTATTTTTAAAATCTCCAAATAAAGTCTCACCTGCTTCAATAAATGTTTCCTTCACAACCGATCCATCTTCGAATGGTTTCTTGCGTTTCGCCAATATATGAGATGCTTTAAATGATGCGATCGTAGCAGCTTTTGATTGTTTGGCAGGTCTTGTGAACATGGTTTATTCTTTGTTCTAACAAGATATCAAATCACGTACTTTTCGTTTTCCCAATTCACTCTGTGGCGGAAAATCCTTTTCATAGTTTTTATGAATCGTTTTATGATGCCTCTCTAAGTTACCACGCTTAGGTATTGCAACTGACGCACGACAACTAAGACATCCTTCATCCTTCACCATACAAAAGAAAAATTCTTCCTCCCAATCGTTATTAAAATGATACATTCGAGATTTATTCGCTGCACTCATATTGTTCCCGTCATGCGCGTCGCCCGAAAATTCTAGAAAGTACCACGCGTTCCTTTGATAAAGCCGCCTTTTGCCGCTAGCAGAGCGCTATTTTATCACGTAATAAATTTTTGTAGTTTAGTTACCTACTTGTTAAAAATTGTTTTCTTCTCGAGATCTACTCAAAAAGAACTCACGATCGACCGTTTGAGTACCCCTGCTATAGAGAATCGTGGTAGTTATGGATGGGTCCCTATTGAATTTGGAAAATCTAGATAGTTGGCATACATTTCGTGAACTATTAAAAACGAGTTATTTTTCAATACATCAAAAATTTGGGATTTATTTGAATCAGTCTCTGTTCTACTAAATTACATAACATTACATTCTTAAATTCTTGAATTTAAGATAATTGTACATAAACTGGTCTGACGGAAAGCAGTTTATTACATTGTAATGGTTAAACGGAAAATAAACCAGCAAAAATAGGTCAACCAAACAAACCAAACTTCGTAGGTGAATCTACAAACGTAGTAATAACTTGTATCAACATTTATAATTATTAATATATTCAAATAAATACATAACAATATTGGAGCTCTAATAACAAAAACAGAATAACATTACAAGTTCAACAATTTTTTTGAATGGACACCTAAGTGACATTACACTTGTATATGTCACAGTACTAAACATATATAATTAAATTATTTCAAATAAAATAGTACTTAACATAATAATCATATTATTTCAAGTGAAATAGATTGAACATCTTACCATGTTTTAATTGCGCGTCGAAAACAAACTAGGCTCTTCCCCCATATCTCGGAACAGCTGGTAATTTTCTACTACAAAAGAGCTACATGACCTGCTAAGTAATTTTAAATTCTCCAAATATCTTCAATATCTTGGTAACAAATTGTATGCCTTTGGGGCTATGTAATCAAAAAATCTCAGATTTACACTTAAACTGTAAGGCAGTTCAATGTTCTTATTTCGATTACTTCTGGTGACATGGTCGTGATCAACAAAATCTCTCATTTGCTCGAAAGTCCTTAATAACAGTTGTAATTCACTGATTGTCGGTTTCAAGCAAAAACGCTAGCATAGGTCGTTTAATTTTTAACACCTAATTTCTTATGATAAATTTGGGAGTAGCTTCGATTTGAGGAATTGATCTATATATAATCCCAAGTATTTAATGTTCGACACCACAAGTATTTGTTGTTTGTCATTTATTTCAATGCATCAATAAGCTGGTCTGTTTACCATTGCAACTGAAAATGCAATGATTTGTTTTGCTATATTTAGTGAAAGTTCATATATTTCGAACTATCCAATTACTGGATTTATTCCATTCTCTTTCGCTTTTACTTCCTCCCAGTTGTCTCTAATCATAACAGTGTCGCCTGCATAAGAAATTAATAAGGCACCGTTATTTAACTGTAGAAAAGAATTAACATAGATTAAAAATAAACTGAGGCCAAGAATAGTACCCTGTGGTACTCCCATTTCAATTATACCCATGTTACTGACTATTCCACTTACTATTACGCATTGCTTTCTTTCAATTAATGAGTTTTTCATCAGTTTTAATGGCGTTTCTCGTATCCTGTTTTCTGTAAGGAGTTTTATGAGTTTGGAGTGAGAAACCGTATGAAATTCCTTTGCTAAATCAATAAATACCGCAATGCAATCTCTATTGATGTTGAAGTTTATCATGTTCGATGTCAGCTTGTGGTCTACGTGTGGTAGAATTTCGTTCACAGATAAGTTGAACATTTGTCTTTTTCATTGCGATCGAGTTCTCGAAATGAGAGATATGTTTACTGCAACTTTTACCTAACTGTGGTTTTGTTGGAGGTTAAATAATTGTGTGAGGAGGAATTTCATTGAACGCCCGCTCTGATCTGGTTATCATAAACAATGAAATCTAGAATGCTCAGAACTACTTTACAGAAATTTGAGAAGAACATATTGCACAATTTGTAAATGAAATCATTTCAATGCAGTGGGCTGCACGGAGTCTAGACCTCAGTCCAATCGCACATGTCTGGGACATACTCAATAGAAAATTTAGAAGCCAGCAAAACCAGCCAGCTGACGTGAATGAGGTTCGGAACAAAGAGATCCGGTATTAAGTTTTTGGGAAATTTGTTTTCCTCTAAAAGTTTTACATTTTTCATTCTTAGTTTTATTCTAATTCCTATGCATACTATTTTCATTTCGATTGTCCCCAAATATTGTTAGCGCTAGTGGATCACTGGAGAAATGATTTTCCAACATATCAAAACTTCTTCTGAATAAATTTAAATTTTCGATTTTGTGCGTTGATTTCTTGACGCAGTCTATTTGTTATTTTAATTAATTTTTTTTCTAGAATAAGAGGCATCCTGTTTTTGTAATTGCTGCTGATTAAACATACTTCCTTGATCAAAAAGTTACCGAAATTTATTCATGAAACTCAAAATACAACATTATTCGTCAAAGTCAATATTATTCGCTTCAAAATCCTCCCCATTGACTAAAACACATTTGCGACAAAGTTCGATCCAATCTTTGGATCATTTGTTCAAATCAGTTTTCGGTATGGCCATCAGAACTGTCTTCGATTTTTTCATTATTTCCTTCGAGCTGATGAATCTTGGCTCAGGTAGTGGTTTTTTGACTCGATCGAACAGAAAAAATTACAGACAGCCAAATCAAGTGAATCTGATGGCTGTTATATGGTATTCGATTTCTTTTTGCTAAAAAACTTTCGGATAACGACGGAATTGTGTTACGGTGCGTTATAGTGGTGCAATATCCAGAAATCGTTTTGTCACAATTTTTTTCTGCTGTTGCTTCACGCAAACGTTCCATGACTCAGAAATAATAATTTTTGTATATACTTACAATACACACAACCAAATTTATTTGGAATCACCCGATAATTTGTATATTACCTCAGGGATTTTGGAAATTTCGAAGGATTGTTGGAATTGATCCTTTTTGAGATATTTCAACTGAAAAAATGAATTAATTTTAGGTTTATCTGAAGAAAGAAACAAATAAAAGATAATAAGAGACTCTTTTCGCATGCAGTAGAAAAATTGAAAATGTTTTCTCAGGGAGTAGGTGTCTCGAACTTAGTAGCTTGGTTTACCTCCTCTTGCCCTGATAGAAGCCTGAGTCCGTCTAGGCATGTTTTTGATTAGGTTTTCGACCTCCTCTGGGGTGATATTCTACCACTCTTCTGTGGCGGCTTGGATGAGCTGTTGTGGGGTTCTTGGATTATCCTGGCACGATCTAATTTTCCTTTTGAGATTATCCCATAAATGTTCAATAGGATTTAGGTCTGGGGAGCAAGCTGGCCAGTCTAAAATAATGATTCCCTCTGATTCAAGATAACATCGTGCGAGGTTTCTGGTATGCGGAGGAGCATTACCTTGCATAAAAGTGAATTTCTTACCGTGGGCACCTTGCCAGAGTCCCACTATGGGCTCCAGGTCTGGGTCCACGTAATTTCTAGCCGTTACACTCGAAGGAAACGAAATCAAATCTGTTTTTCCTCCCAGCATCATCACACTGCCTCCTTGGTATTTTAGGATTTGTCTTGCTGCTCGAAGTCTACCTTGTCTTCCACGACCACTTCAAATCCGAATCCGGCGCTCATCTGATCGAACACCATTTCTGGTCTCATCCGAAAAAAGAACATTTCATCAATTCTCAATATTCCAATTTTGGTGCTCGCTATACCAATTAAGTCTGTTAATTTTTTGTTGTCTGGTTAGTTCTGGAATTTTTCAGGGCGTTTTTCTGTATAAACTCCTTGAACCAGGTCTTTGACGAATCGTTTCGACTGGTACACTGATGCCTGTTGCTTCCAGAAATTGCCTTTATAGTATGGGGTGCGACGCACTAGAGTCTCTTCTTGCAATTTGGCGCGAAAAGTGGTATTGTTCTTCAGAAGTTATCTTCCTACGACTTCTTCTTGGCCTATTTTGCAGAGCTCCACGTATCGGGCGTTGGTTTTTGAAATCGCCCCCTGTGATACCCCCATTGTGGTCGCTGTATTCCTCTGTGTCACCCCTTCTACAACGAGAGCAATTATTCGACCCCTCTGCACATCCGACAATCGAACGTAAGGCATTTTCAATTATTAAATTATTTTAAAATTTATAGTTTCAAATCTCCGTGACGACTGAATACAATTTGTGTGGTGATAATTCAACATTTCTCATCATACTATCCAGTTTTTCACAACAGAAAACTTCATTCTTCACAAGAAGTCGAAGATCCATGGTTGAAAACAATCAATAATGTGAAATACCGAGTGATTCCATATAAATTTGGTTGTGTGCACCTTTGTAATCTATGTAAACCATGAGCATTGCCTTTTTTCGACTAAAAACGTCGTTTATCTTGGGTCCTGTTCATTGAGTGCACGTCATTCACTCCCTGACACCTGGATTACGTGTCATACTCATACACCCACGTCCCGTCTACAGAAATTATGCGTTCGATAAATGTTTGGTCGAATGGCAACGGGTGTTTTTTCAATGAAATTCATGTTTTTGGCGACTAACTTTGCTACAACACGACGCAAACCAAAATCATTGACTACAATGTCTTGAGCAGATCCATTAGTAATTCTCATGTCCTTCGCCAGCTCTCAGTTTTCGTCAGTTTTTGATGTTGACGGTCTGCCACTACGTTCGTCATCCTTAATGATTTTCGATCGTTTCTAAAACGTTTGTGTGACTGATAAACAGCTGTTTTTTTTGAGTCGTTGCCTGAACAATTTCCCAACATTTACAAGTACTTCATACCATTGAATCCGTTTTTACAAAAATTTAATACAAATTTGATTCTATTTCACAAATCTTTAAAAATCGAAAACGCGAACTTAGATAGATCTACTCAAAAGGTCACAACTTTTACAAACGCCAAGATATTACGCTGAAATTTGGAGTGAATATCACAGTTGTGGTGACAGTTGTGGCAACCTAACAAAAGTAATAAAACTCGAATTTTATGACTAATACCGCCAGCCATTGATAATTCCGGGAACTGTTTAATCAAGGTAGTATTTTACTTTGATTTGTCTTTCGCCGTAATTTATTCATTGCCCAACACCAGTAGTTAAATAACAAAACAAGAAATACCAAATATCCCTACATTTTCACTATTGTGTATTTCTACGGAAACAGCGTGGTTAAAGATAACATGATGAATTGTTTGAAGACACTATCCCTATTTTATTAAGAAAGTGCTTTCCTACAACATTTTTCTAGGGGCGGATTATGATACTATGTAATAATGAAATAATATTAGTATATCAAGCACTTTTTCTTTTCAGTTGGTAGTACTTATCCATTGAAGACACAGGCGAACAGCATATCTTTTATAAAATAGGAGACTGAAAAAATTAACACAGTAAACCTAACAACCATAATCGTAGTAGCACTAGATAGTATATATAATGTTATGAAGAACCTTACATTGAAGGTCTTTACTATTCAGTCGAACATTCAATTTTAGTAAACCAGTGGGAAGTCTTGAAGTTGAATTTTCTGACATGATATTTAATTTAGAACTAGTTCTTCTCGTGCTTAATAATTTGGCTCGACTTAACTACTCTCGATCACGATATCTTTTTAAATTCTCGACGTTCGTCTAGACATACAGTGGTCAGTTCAAAAACGTTACCCTGAATGATTATAACATTACACACCTCGGAATTTTCACACGGTTCAGATGTTTCACTCATTTTTTTCCAAATTCTTTAACTTAGGGGCGTATATGTAACATGTAATTATATTTGAATTAACATCTCTTGGTGCCCCTTGTTCTCCATCGGAAAATTAGATATAGCATGTAACGGGTGTCCCAAAATTAACGCAAGGTTTGAATTTGTCGCTTTTCATACAGTAAAGTATTGAACAATATTTCAAAAACAATGGAAGCTTGGCGGTTGCAGTTCGAAAATTACATACCAAGTATGGTCGGAATAGTGTTTTAACTTTGTTAACTGTGAAGAGATTAGTTATAAAATTCTGGGGCATATGATTCGTTCGAGACACACTGGTCGTCCCAAAACAAGCCGTACAAATGTCAATATCGAAGTAGTCCCTGAGATTGTTGGTGACAAACCAGGAACCTCCGAATCATCGTGGACAAGAATGACAAATTTTAAAAAGCTCTCTACAGCGTATACTCACTAAAGATTTGTGTCTTCATGCTTATAAAATTCAATCAACTCAAAAACTTGAGCCTAATGACCATGCACAGCAAAAATAATTGGTTGAATGGATTACTGAACATCAACAAATGGATGCTGCTTTTTCGAGTAAAATCGTCCTAAGAGACGAAGTACATATTCACCTTGATGGGTTTGTTAGTCGTTAAAATTGCCGCTTTTGAGGTCCTGAGACCTGTGGTATTCGACAAAAACGCATCCACAACGTGTAACCTTGTGCGGATTTTGGACTGGAGGCATAACTGGACCATACTGTTTTGAAAAGGAGGCTGGTCAAACAGTGACTGTTACTGGTGTTCGATATAGCGACATGATAACACAGTTCTGTTTATAGAAATTCGATGATGTTGATATGATCAATATGTGGTTTCAACAAGATGGTGCTATATGCCATACCTCCCTTAAAACTTTTCAATTACTCCATGAAACATTTCTAGGTCGTGTACTCTCTCATTTCGGTGATCAGAATTGGCCCCTTGATCGTGTGATTTAACCTCATTAGGTTTCTTTTTATGGGGTTATTTAAAATCACAGGTCTATGTCTCAAGTCAAAAATACTAGTGCATTTAATGCTGCTTCAATAATATTCAGCCACATTTATGCAGAACGGTATTGGATAATTTCGACAAACGAGTATGTGTCTCCCAAGCCGTGGAGGACATTTGCCCGATATATTATTTTATAAATAACCTTATCCTATGTACTTCGTGATTCAATAAAAAACTTACAATGAAAAGACTAAAAACTGTAATTTTTATTCAATTTAAATCTTCCGTTAATTTTGGTACTCCCTTTATATGCATAATTAACGAAGCAATAAATGAGAGCAAGGAAAGTCATGACCAAGAATTATTGAATATAAAGGGTTTTTCTGAAAGCTCTTGAAATTTGATTTGAAATAATACATCCTGTGCAAGTGATGTTTCCAAATTCGTCCATGTCCATATACTGTGTCCGTTAAGTGCATGTTTGTTCGATTGCTCTGAAACTATAGATTCTATCGAAAAAGTGTCACAGGAAGATAGGTAGACCTTAATTTGTTGCATATTTCAGAATTATTTTTTAATATGCAGGCTATTCCGTTTCAGATATTTAAATTAAAATGATGTTTTTTTTGAATCGAATGCCCTATTCTTTTTTCGAAATCCTGTTTCGCTTGTTCAGGAGAAGTTAAACGTGGTATGAATGATATTTATTCATTTTCAATGTCTTGGATACTGAAGATTTTTTATATGTAAGTCTGTACTCCTTGTAAACTCATTTGCGAATACTGAATAAGCATTCATCCAATTAATATAGTATTATAGTTTTTACCAGTTTTTAGGTATCAATCTTCGGAATTTGATATATTTATATAAAACTTCTAAAATGATCCCTGCTTAGATATTCACCCTAAAGTTTTACGATAGAATCTTCGCCTTTCAACGTAATTTTCTGAAATTCAAGACATTGTTTAAAAAAAATGGTATTTTATAAGATGTTGTTTTCGGTCTTTTAATCTCACTCCATATGCGCTCAGGGTAAACTACACCTAACACTTCTTACCCTCTCAGTTTTTATGGCACAACGTTTCAGAAATCTAATAAAATTTTGGATTTTCTAAAAGTTTTTACGTGAAAAATCTACACTTGTTAGATCTCGGAAAAATGCACCTGCAACGAGAAAAACCGACTCAAAAAGCCAACGATATTTTCAGTAAAAATATTTTTGTTTATTTAATTTATAATTTATGTTGATTATTATTATCACTAAATCTTATGCAAGATCTAGCTATTGAAACAAGAGATCTTTGTATTTTAATATAAATTTGAAGATTGTTTTAAATGTTTTTAATTTTTCGTATCTATCGTATTCATAACATAATTAAAACATGGAATACACTTTGGAATAATTTGCAGATATGCATTTAATATTTGGTCTTTTTTTTCTTTCTTTTCAGCCTTCATTCATCCAATGTTGGATATAGGTCTCTTTTAATTTCTTCCATGCATTTCTGTCTCTAGCAGTTCTCATCCATTGCTTTTCTGCTATGACTTTCACATCGTCCGGCCACATTTTTTGGGGTCTTCCTACACCTTTTCTTCGTTGTTCTTGGTCTCCAGAATGTTGTTTTATTTGTCCATTTATCTGCACCCTGTCTAGCGACTAGCACTGCTATTTAAGGCTCGCCACCCGTTCCATGATATCTGATATTTTGGTTCTGTTTCTTATGTCATCGTTTCGCACTTTATCCCGTAATGATATCCCTAGCTTTCTTCATAGCTCTCTGCGTGACTCTAAGTTGGTCCGCCACTTTTCTCGTTATGGACATGGTTTCCAGTCCATACGTAGCTACAGGATTATGCAGCTATTATATGCTCTTCTTTTAAGAGAAATTGGTATATTTCGGTCCTTCAAAATGACACTAAGTTTCCCAAAAGCGGCCCATGCTAGGTGGATTCGGCGTTTTATTTCGGTAGATTGATTTTCCTTACCGATTTTTATAATTTATATTGTAACTAAATAGTTACAATAGTCCACTGTTTCCGAGGTAGATAACGTCGTCGGTATCGATTCTGATGTTGCTATTACTCATAATTTTTGTATTGTTCAAATTCATTTTGAGTCCTGTTCTTTTGGAATGATTGTTAAGCTCAGTCAGCATTGATTTCAATTCTTCTTCGCTGGAGCTAAAACAATGTCATCAGCGAATCTCAAGTTCTTGATCTTGGAAAAGTAAAAAAATCGTTGGGATTTAAGTCCGGACTGCATTCCGGATGATGTAACAATTCGATGTTTCTTGTGTTAAATATTCAATTGTTCTCTGGGCTAAGTTTATTATCTTGGTGAAGGATGATTCGCTGTTCGGGATTGATTTCTCGAAGCTTACTAACGACTTGTAGTAAACAAATGGTTGTGTACCAATCTGCACTAACTTGGCGATTATTTTCTAGCTCGTATGGATGAATCCTAGATTCATCACCACTGACAATGTGGAAAACGCTTTTAGACTTTCCAAAGTTAAAACGGTCCAGAGTTTTTTGACATCAATTCACCCTTTCCGTTTGCGGTTCTTCGGTCAACATATGTAGTATCTATTTTTTTCATGCCTAATTCTTCGAGCAACATTTTTTGTTTTGAGGTCACTGAAATCCGCAATGATACCACAATGTCTCGATATCTTTTATGCCAGTCTTCCTGTATAATCTTAGGCATAGCACCCATATTTTCTTGAGTGAGTACTGTTTTTGGTACACGTGACCTCCATAGCAACCGGAAACTGTTGACTGGTGTGGTGCTACAATGCCGAAAACAAAAGCCAACTTGTCGAGACATTCTTGTTGAAATAACTGTCATTAGCGGGTAGGTATGTAATCTTTGATAATTTCTCGTTAATAATTGCGAAAGACATCCTTTATATCCTCCACCGAGTCCACTTGACGATTTAGTAGAATCTTCTGTTAAGTTCTGAGTCTTTTCATCACCAAAATACGAAATAATCTGAGTTATCTGAACTAAAATGAAAACGAAACACTTTCTAGTACAGAAAAATTTCATCTCAAAACCTAAACAGTCGGCCATTATACGAATTAAATTGATGAATTCGAAATGCTAGTTTTATTCCGAAATTTTTCGATAATTTCTTTTCTTTCTTTTTACCAGAAGATAGGTACTCATAATTGAATGAGTAATCGAAAAAATAATGAAAATATGGGGTTACCATTCAAAGAGTCCAAGTGACGGTGAATTTTTCGTATTTCCGTAGATCTACGTGCAATTTTAAGAAAAAAAGGTTATATAAACATAGGTCCGCAAAAGCTTCGTTAAGGATCTACAGGTGTTGAAATTTCCGGAAAAAATTTGTTTTTTCTTCAAAACTCCTGCAGTTTTTGAGATATTCAGCCCAAATCTGGAATTCAAGCCATTTTTACAGCCTCCTAGATTTTAACTGAAATTCACAAGGTGTTTTCTTTTCCGAGTCCATGTCTCCTTGTGCCCTTTCAAACTTTTTTGCAGTACGCCACTGATCAGCGTATAATCAATTTTCGTCATCTTTGTTCCATTTAGAAACTTTTTTGACACCTGTAATTTTTTCGTTTCTCCAACCGTTTTCGAGTGAAAAATTATTGAGTTTGAATTATTTGAATCGTATGTTATTCGCTAAATGAAAAAATTATAGAAATACTCGATAGGTATGCCCAAAATTTGCTTTTATTTCGATAGCTCGTCTTCTGAAACTCAAGTTATACTTATTCAATATCAAACTAAAAAAAAGTACAATTAAAAACTAAGTATCCTCCACCTGCAAGAATACAGGCCTCTGTCCTTCTGCGCATATTATCACGCACTCTTTGAAATATTCCTGGGGTACTTCTTATCGTGTCACAAGAGGTTATTATTCGAATTATCAATTCTTCTACAGTGTTCACTGGAGTGGTATAAACTAAACTTTTGAGATATCTCCATAAGAAAAAGTCTAAACTATTTAAGTTTGGGGACCTAGGAGGCCATGGTTCTGGCCCACCCCGACCTATCCATCGATTGTGGAATGTATTATTCAAGAATTCCCTAGCTTCTCCACTAAAATGTGCTAGTGCCCCGTCATGCATGAACCACATTATGTTCCTCATCAAAAGTGGCACATCCTCAAGCAATGAAGGTAACTTCTCATCAAGAAATTGCCGAGAAAAAATGGCCCAATCAAATAATTTTCAATTATTCCGACCCAGACATTTAGTGGGAATTGTTCTTGATAATGAGATTCTTCAATCAAATGGGGGTTTTCCTCAGCCCAATAATGATTATTGTGAAAATTTGTAATATCAGTTCTCGAAGAGTTAGCTTCGTCTGTGAACATTATTTACTGTCAAATGAGCATTTTCTCTCATTTTATCTGAAAACCATCGGCAGAAATTCAGTTTTGAAGGAAAATCTGGAAGAAGTAGAGTTTGGACACGGTGAATATGAAACGGGTACAATAAAAATTCGTGGAGAGTCCTCCAAACTAGAACATGTGGAATATTCAACTGGTTTACAATTTTTCTTGTACTCACATTAGGTTTGGAATCAATACAATTCAAAATTGCTTCCTCAATATCTGGAGTTCTCATCGTCTGGTATTACTCGATTTGGAAAGCGCACCTGATATAATCGCCTAGCTTTTGTTGTGTTTCCGTCAGCCAGTACATGTAATGGATATCAGCCAATTCGGCGTTAGTAAAATTAGCCATTTTTTCTCACAGCAATAACTTCAAAAGTCTTAAAACTATTCGTTAATTTAATAAATAATTCGAGCAGACACTGATTCAACTTTAGCAACTGTCATAATCAATAAATAAATGAAAAAAATCTTCATTTTTTTTTAATTAGAAGTGCTTCCAATTCAGCGAATTCATACAATCGTTTAATAATTTTTTGCTCGAGAACGGTCGGAGATACGAAAAAATTACAGGTGTCAAAAAAGTTTCTGAATTGAAAGAAGATGACGCAAATGTAATGTACGCTGATCAGTGGCGTAGTGCAAAAAAGGTTGAAAGAGCAAAAGAACACATGACTTCGTAAAAGAGAACACCTTGTAGATTCTAGTTGAAAATTAGGACGTGCAATGATGGAGGCTACAAAAAATAGCTTGAATTCCAAATTTGGGCTGAATTTCTCAAAAACTGCAGGAGTTTTGAAGAAAAAACCAATTTATTCCGGAAATTTCAACACCCTGTAGCTCCGTAACCATGCTTTTGCGGATTTATGTTTATATGGACTATTTTTCTTAAAATTCCACATAAATTTACCCCCTCAAGTTGTGACATACTATTATGTAACACCCTGTGTAGAAAACTGCACGTTGGAGTAATTCAAAAATTCTTTTCATTATTTTTGACTGCTTAAATTAGTGTTTCATTTTGAAGATCTATGAAACGAATGCGGAATCAGTTTGAAGATGTTTGTTTTTAATTTCAAAACATAAGCTGAAGGAAACATGATGGGGTGAAATCTCTCTATATTTATTATGAAAGCTACTTCTCTTCTTCGTTCTCAGCCGAAGTATAGCACAAGGTTGATTAAAATGGGGGCGTCTCAAAGATGTTTCACAGCACTTGAGACCGCCAACAGGCCCAGGTCCAGGTCCGAAGTAAGCATTCGTAGATTGTTGAGTTTCAGGAAGTATCAAAAATATATGGTGGTGTTGGCATATTTATATTTAAAGACTCTTATTTACTTCTTCCTGTTGTATGACGAGCAAGTTTCTTCGAGAGAATATTTAATTACTACAATATATATATATATATATATATATATATATATATATATATATATATATATATATATATATATATATATATATATATATATATATATATAAACACCTCAAAAAGTCTAGGGAACACTTCTGAATATCGATATATCGTATCCAGAACGATCAATATGGATGATTTTTTTTAAGAAATGAACACCTGCATCAATTTCTCACCAAATTATGTGGAGTGTCGCAACAGATTTCAGTTTTTTTTTATAAAAAAAACTAAAAATGCAGCAGTTGCGACGCTGCTTTATAATCATTTCATGTATTCAGTGTTTGAAATCAGTTAGTTGGCACTTTGTTTCTGTTGTAAGCACAAATAAAAGATTCAAGTTTTGTGATCCGACCATGGAAAGACGACATTTGACTAGAGAAGAGATGTTACGAGCCGTTGGCATGCTCCAAGCTGGGCGCTCGCAACGGGAAGTATCCAGGGTTCTGGGAAGTAGCACAAGTGTCATAAACCGTTTATGGTCGCGTTTCAATGAAACAGGTAGAGTAGAAGAACGCCATACAGGTCGTTTCAGGATTACTACAGTCGCCCAAGACCGATTTTTCGTTTTACAAGCCAGAAGAGATCGTACTACCACAGCATCTCAATTAGCTCAAGAGCTATCAGGAGTTCATAATGTACAAATTTCCGACCAAACTGTGAGAAATCGACTGCACAAAGGTCAACTCCACTCCAGACGTCCTTTAAGAGTTCCACAACTGACCCATGGAAATTGCGCTGCTCGTTTAGCTTGGTGCCAAGAACACGTAAACTGGGATCAAGAGAGGTGGGCCACAGTTCTCTTCAGTGATGAATCTAGATTTAGTTATTATCCCGATTCGGGAAGAATTCGAATATGGAGGGAACCTGGAAAGCAAAACCGTCTCCAGCATGCTCGAGAAGTTGTTAGATAGGCGGATCAGTGATGTTTTGGGGAGGTATACGCCTTGGTGGAAGAACTGATCTCGTTTTCATACAGAACAACCTCACGGGAAATTCTTACGCAAATGAGATAGTTTTACCTGTAGTAGTGCCGTATCTCCAAACAATCGGTCTAAATCCACTCTTCCAACAAGATAATGCCCCTCCTCATCGTGCAAGAGTTGTCTTGAACGTTCTTGAAGAGAATGATATCGATCTTCTACAGTGGCCATCCTGCTCCCCAGATCTGAATCCTATCGAGCATGTGTGGGACACCCTAAAAAGAAATCTCCTGCGCAAAACGTCTTCCATCATGAACAGGAGCTTCGATTAGCAGTTCAGGGGGCTTGGAATGACTTAGGCCAAAATGAAATAAACAATTTAATATTGAGCATGCCGCGACGATGCCAAAGTGTCATTAATAACAGAGGTGGACCTTCTGGGTACTGAAAAATATAAATGCTTCTATATCGATTCGAAAATATTAGTTCAGGATTTTTTTTTGTTTTACCAAATTTCGTCATTTTCAAATTTCAAATTTTTTTTAAAATAGGTGCTTTGGAGAAGTCAAATATTATTTTGTTTTCTTGAGAATACATTATATAAAATACATCCTAACAAAAACCGAAGATTTCTATAAATTCGAATCATCAAATTCATATTTTAATGATATTGATTGGTAAGTGTTCCTAGACTTTTTGAGGTGTTTATATCATGCACTTTGAGTTGAGCATTATTTCAGAAATCCTCGAAAATATCACATATTTTTCAAAAATATATGCGAAATAACATTATTACTTTCTTAAATTCATTTAAATTCTTTACTTAAATTCATTTAACTCATTGACAAATAGTACTTAGAGTACGAAAGACATATACATAGAAGCAGAATGAAGTATCAAAATCATTCATTCGAAAAATAGGATGAATAAAGCAATAAACCAAGTTCTTCAGGGAGGGTATTTAACAGTTTACGCAAGGTTGAATATTTTTTCTGAATAAAAGTCTTCAATGTACATTTATTATATTGAAATTGTAACTTTTATATCGTATAACAATATATACATTTTTATGATATGAGAATGTTCCGGTGCCTCGGTAGAGTTACGTGTACCCTGAAATATTGCGGAGCACCTATCTCTGAATCCTCAGTCAAAATTCCAACAAGTTTAAATTGAATTGCCACTATATTTAATTGATACATATCTACAAGGTGTTTTTTCATTGACGTACACAATAAAAAAAAACTTATCTAAAAAATCGTATTGCATTTTACTTTTAACTTGAAATAACCCGTGTTAATGAATCAATTCTCAATAAAAGAAAAGGCACCACATCAAAATGTGATCGTCACGAGTGTAAGCGGCCATACTTTTCACAGAAAACAATGCGTGAATCGTGCCCGTGAATCCTGGTTGATTGTGGAGATAGTTCAGATAGTTAAAAAAATCCGCTTAGAAGTGAAAATGTTACTGTTTTAAAAAGTCGTTGTTAAGGTGGTTCAAAATTAAAATTTCATTATTTACGAGCATTCTAATCAGATGAAAAAAATCAAATTGAATGACATAAACCTAATGGCATGTGAAGATAAGTTATGTCTTCAACACCGAAATTTCACATGAGAACTTTCATATATTTTTTACGGAATATTACAAATATGACTTTCATAGTCACATAGTGTTTAAATGAATTTAAAAACTGCAATTCAGAATGCGAAACAATTTTAGTTTTTATTTCATGTTTTTTTTGAAGATTTCATTACTTTTAGAAATATTCTCATATTCTGGAAGATGTTGTTGTACTCTTATTGTTGCATACAAAAACCCAATGTCGACCAATTGCTTCTTCCACCATTCAAAACCTTAAACCACAAACTCCACTGTTGCTTAACGACAAACGGAGTACTGTCTACCAATGCATCTTCTATCATGTAGAGGAATTGTGAAAACAAATAATTCTTGTTGTTTTCAATTTAACTTGGTACAATCTAACAGGTAAAGCTTAATTTCTGGCGAATAAGTTTTTTGATGCCAATTCAACCCTAACTACTTTCTGCTTGTCGATCAACAGAAACTCACTTTTGAAACACAACTCTTCATGCAATTTTTTTTTGTATTTACTTGCTGCGGACAAAAACTTAGGTAAATTTTGATATGAAATGTAAAATCTTCGTTGATTCATTCAAATATATTTCACCCCTTTCAAAGTACTCCTCTTCCGATAAAATGCACTCGCGGCAAGGTTTTTTCAATTTTCAATACATGTCAAATATGATGGTTGAAGGTTAACCCTCAAAATACTCGCCGATTCTCGATGAATCTCTTCAATCGGTGGGGAATAGCCAAATGTCACACGAAGCTAAATGAGGTGCTTGCGGTGGTTGTGGAAGAATATCCGTTGACTATTTGGCGAAATGGGAAAAGCGATTGCAGTATGAGATGGCGTATTATCGTACTGCAGAAACCAAGAATTGACTGTCCATCATTCTGGCCTCTTCTTGTTAACAGCTTCACGTAAACGAAGCTTAACAGTCAAATAATATTCCTATTCGACAATTTCGCCGGGCGAAAGGAATTCATAATGCATCACACCACGATAATAGAAGAAAGCTGTCAACATGACCTTGATTTTTGAGCGACTTCGTTGTGATTTTTAATGTATAGATCCAAGCCTAATCTCCCATAATTATCTGTTTTAGCTTATCCTGCAACGCGAGTCTTTTTTCCAAAAAAACTGAGCATTTGTGGAATCCAACCAGATTTGAATTTTTTCAGACCCAAATAGTGTTTCAAAATGGTTTCTGAATTCACAAACAAAATTTAATGGCACTTTTTTGCTCAACAAAATCAGTCATGGTAAAATCGCAAAAATTACTTTTAATAATAGTGGAAATTTTCTACTACAAGAACCAAATATTTAAATTGTAGTAGGGATTATCTTTCATGGATATTGAACCCTCGGCCTATGGTTCTTTGTGTCCTCATTCTTTGTAACTTTATCTCCTTCTCGATCCTCATAAAGTCTCTGATAGAGCGAGATATTCGTTAGATCGCGCACTTACCGCATTTTTTCGCTCAGTCGGATGCGCCTAAGGTGTTTCGATTCCAATTTCAGCTACACTGGTGGTGCTTCAATTCTATCTTGCACATGTGATATCTGAACTTGACATGTCCCGTCACTATCTGTAGTGCCAATTTATTGCAGGTTTTACGAGGTGATGTATTCAGCACTGTCTTGAACAAGCGACAACCTCAAGCATTCGCCCAGTTGTCCTATGTTATTCGGCTACCCTGTTCCCCTGCCTGGTCTTAACAACACAGGTTGAGATTCCGACCGTGGGCCTATTAAAGTATTCTTAGCCTCTGGAAGGTCAGCTTATCCGCAAGCTCATTTCCTCTGGTCCCAGTGTTACTGGAATCCAGAGAAAACGGATATGGTTGTTTAGCGACAGTTGTTCCAGTATCTGAATGGACTTCTAGGTCACTTTAGAAGTAATCATGTGTGCGTCTAGGGCCTCTGGAGCAGCTCGATGTCAGAGGAGATTGGAATCCGTTTGTCAGTTGTACCCAGTTCTGCCAGCCTATGAGCACAGCCAAGTATCTGCGATTGGTAAGCTGTTGTATGTTTATCTAATGGGAGGTAGATACCCCTCCCATTTCTCCGGTAGTAAACTCCGCTACCTGATCTGTTTTTGGTCTTTGAGCCATCCGTGTATCATATGTACTCTTTACCTGGCAAGGAATCCTTCCTTTCCTCCCACTCTTATCTGGATGGGATTTCCACGTCGATCTCATGACCGAAGTGGTATATCGGTGTACCTCTATCCGAGTTCATCCAGAGGAGGAGGTCGCTGTTAATAGTTTCAGGAAACAGGGTATGTCTTGCATCGACCACTAGCATGCTTAGCCAAAAACATTATTGTTAGTCGCTTAGAAAACACAAGCGTAACAATTGGGATGATTATATTGACCTGAAATTTGGCACATATATCAGTAACAGTAATACCAACATGAACGTTGAAGAATTTGCATAAATCCCGCAAAGTTTAATAAAAAAATTAACCTTAGTTTTTGTCCTCTGTATGTCTTTGAAATACTTAGTTATGCTCTAATCTTGTGATATGTTATGTGAAGGTCTTGGACATATCATAAATCTTCCGGAGTTACTGCATTTTTCAATAAACTTGTGACTAAGACAAATACATACACTTTTGAATTTTTCATTTCAACGACGAATTGTTGAGTGGTGTTTATTGCTGAACACAGAAACCAGCGCGGCGGAACATTTTTGTTAGGAATTGGGCTTGCAGAAAATGGAGTATTGTATATCAATAGGCGTCTTCAACCTTGTAAATGAGTTGAGAAAACGAATTAGTTTTATTCAACTTGGTATACCCCAATAGACATCGCTTAATTTCTGGCGAATAAGTCCAAGAATCATTACCATTGACGATGCTCTCTAGAGGCATTTAATAGCCATTCACCACTAGCTTCTCTCTGTTTGCAGATCACCACATAGCGTGCACAACAAAAAAAAAGACATAATACAATTTTATTTTGTATTTATTTGATATGGACAAAAATTGAAGTGAATTTTGCTACAAATGGAAAATTTCTTATTGATGCATCCAAATATACTTCACCCCTTCAATGTAAACATCTCCCGACAAAAAAATGTCATTGTGGCAAGTTTTAATACATGCCAAATATTAAATCTCGCCGATCCAGGCTGTTTCTCTCCAATCGACGCAAAACGATGTCCTAATAAAAAAATAAAAAGTCACAAGGTGCCAAATCAGATGAACACCGTGGTTGTGGAACAATATCCGTTGGGGTTTGGCGAAATGGTTACGAAGAACGAGTACAGTATGAAACGTTATATTATTGTGCTACAAAAACCAAGGATTGTCAACCCATAATAATCGTTTGCGGGAATAGCATCGCATAACGCTCAAAAATTATTCCTGTATCACTGTTCGGCCGGGCAGAAGGAATTTGTAATACATCACAGATAATAGTGTCCTTGATTTCTGTGCGTTTTTTACGTAATTTTTTTGATGCATAGATCCAAGTCTCATCTCCCGTAATTATCCGTTTCAGCTTATCCTGATCACCAGAAAGCATCGTTTCACACAACACGAGTCTTTTTCAGGCCCAGATTGTCGTCTAGAATGGTTTTCCAATTTACCAATAAAATTCAACTCTTTTACTCAACAGAATCGTCAAAATCGCATTTAGTCGTTTAGAAAACAGAAGCGTAACGATATTGACATGGCACAGATGTCGGTAACAGTAGTACCAACATAAAAATTGAAGAGCTTTCTTGAATGGGTTAGAATGCAAATTTTGAATTAAAATTCACCCTAGTTTTTGCGCACACTATGTCTTCGAAATCCTCAATGATGCTTCAATCTTGTGATTTGTCACTTGATGGACTTTTAAATATCGCCGAATGTTCTCGAGTTATTGCCTTTTTCAATAAATTTGTGGCTAAGATAAATACATCCACGTTTGAATTCTCCATTCCAATGCGAATTGTTTCATGATGTGGTGTTTCATTGCAAACACAAAAACCAGCGCGGCGAGACATTCTTGTTATGGCTTATGAAAAATATACCTAAAATGTTTCCCATTCAATTCCAATCTTCAACAACTTGTTAGTTGGTTGTAGCAACAAACCACACTGAAAAAATATGTAAAGCATGCCTTGTAGAAGTACTTGAAAGCTTACTCTTCAAAATACTCCAAATCCGACCCTGCGATCCGTTAGCAGATCTCCACAACGTCTTCCTTTCATCCTTACGCCTATACCTACCCATGCTTCACTTCATATGCAGCACGTTTACTATTGTTTCTTCGGCGGTGTGAGTTGGCCAGAGTTTGCGTGTGGGTTTGCTCTTTACTCAGCCCATTAGCGCGTTATTTAAAAGTGAAGTGATATCTCTCTCATGTTCATGTACGAATTGAAAGGAATATTTGTCATAATGCAGGTAATGAATTAATTCAATTCTGATTTTTCTGTTGAAAACAAATTTTTGAAACAATTCTAATATAACGGAAAGTGATATATTTGACAATATGATAAAATAAATTTTTTATTTGCAAATTGAATTAATTTTACGACGAAGTTAGTATTTCAAAAACATGAGAAGATCTATAATCCTTTAATCATTGTTGAAATAGATATAAATACAGAATTTTTGTTCAATAAGCAACGAATATGAAACGCAGAAGGGTAATTTTCTTCCCCAAGTCACGCCTTGAAAAATTCAAGCTTACGGTATCATAACGATGAGCTGTCTATTGTTACTAAAACCGTTTTAATACCAGATATTATTTTTCCTCGCCATTATTACGCAAATTTACTCATACCTGCTTTACACTTCTAATTACCGAGAAATTATGGGAAAATATAGAATTAGATTGAGGAAATGAGTTGTATCTGAATTTGCAGATTCAATCTGAAAACGGTAACAAATAATATTTTAAGGAAATACTTATACAGTGTGTGTCCCTAGAACGAAGACCTACTGCAAGTGGTGATTTGTTGAAGCCTTTTTTTGGCCCCAAAATGACTATCTCGCCCCCTAACCCTTTTTAATGACTCTTGGAAAATACGTATCTCGACCAAGAATTCCACAGGTCAAAGGTAAGGTCTACCCTAAGCTCAATCATTTTCTCATCATTCTACTGTTCAATCT
Organism: Cryptolaemus montrouzieri; assembly: GCA_013387265.2. Classification (NCBI taxonomy): domain Eukaryota; kingdom Metazoa; phylum Arthropoda; class Insecta; order Coleoptera; family Coccinellidae; genus Cryptolaemus; species Cryptolaemus montrouzieri. Next base: position 50,537,322 of record JABFTP020000001.1, on the reverse strand, counting down.
GCTCAAAACAATTATCAAAAATTTTGTGGCTGTTAAGTTGGCACAACTCTTCTATATTGGTGCGGAGTTTGAACGCGATCTGCCATTTAGTTTATTTACAGTCCTCGATTTTGTCAGATTTTACTAATGTGTTTTGCGATTATTACAATGGATAAAAATATCCAACAAATAATTTATCTCAAATTTTGTATTGCGAATGGAATTGCTTGTGCCGAATCGCTGAAAATGTTACAGAAGGCTTACGGTGAATCGACTTTATCAAAAACACGTGCATATGAGCGGTAAGGTGCATTCAACAGCGCCGAGATGTGGTGGAAGATTCGCCTGAGATTGAAGTTAATATCGATAAAATGAAGGAAGATTGAAAATCGTTATTCAAGTTTGAAAGAGTTAGGCAATGAACTTCCTGTGTCTCACGAATCAATTCATACCATTTTAAACGATTGTTTCGGCATGAAACGCGTTGCTGTTCGACAAGTTCGAAAGACCTGAATTTTCTTCAATAATTGAATTTCGTAAAGGTCGCTGAAGACATGCTAGAACGAGTCAATTCCGATCCCCCATTCATGAAACGCATTGTAACTGGTGATGAGACATGGGTTTATGAGTTTGACATGCAAACCAGTCAACAAGCTTCAGAATAACGCCTTCAAACTCAACCGAAACTGAAAAATCCATGACAAAGTGAATCAAAAGTAATATTGATTGTTTTCTTTGATTGTCGCGGTGTTATGCATGAGGAATTATTGTCAGAAGGTCAAACGGTAAATAAAGTATATTACCTGAGCGTTATGCGACGTTTGAGATAGCGAATTTGTCAAAAATGCCAGATTTGTGGAAAAAAATTCATGCCCCACAATAATGCACCATCTTACAAGGCTATCATTGTCAATGAATTTCTGACCAAAAACTGAATAAACATCATCGAACAACCAACGTATTCATCTGATATAACTCCGGCCGACTTTTTTCTTCTTCCAAAACTCAAATTACCACTTAGAGGTACCCGTTTTCAATCGATAGAAGACATAAAAAAGAATTCGCGGCGAGAACTAAAGTTGATTTCGGAAAAGCGTTTGAAAAATGTTTGTAATATTGGATTATTCGTTGGTCTAAATGTGTTATTTCGGAAGCGGCCTAATTTGAAGATAAAAATAAATATGTTGTGTTATATTGACCAATACAGACAGAAAATGAAAACAAAATCAATCAGATTTCGAAAATTATTGCAATGTTTGAGCATAATAATGCTTCAAGTTTGAGCAACATGGTCAGACAAAGAGGAAAAACTCTCATAGTGAATGAGTGTTTTTAATATAAGGAACATAATCGTAGATCAGGGAACTAGATGGAGGTTCTTTAAAAATAAATGTCCAGCATTTCTTCGAACAATTGGTGAATCAGGAAGCTGTATTATAACGAATTCGAATGAAAATCGTAGCCATCAACCAAAAGGGCAACATATACTTCAGCGACAAAATATGAGCTTTTCTATTCAACGAAAGGCAGAGCAAGATATATGTGAAGAACCGTCGAAAATCATCAGACAAGAAACGTGCCAAACTGAAGCCAACATTGCATGTTTAAGGACGAATGATCTATACTACCAGTTTCACCAAAATATCATTGGATAAACTTAACCTTGGCAAGCAACAGAAACTTTTATTGATCAGTGATGAGGATTTGGTAATTTTGTCGTATGATCAAAACCTTAAGTTTTTATGCGATTACAAAATTATTTGTATTCTCATACTGCACCAAGTTTTTAAGCAACTGTTCACTATCTATGAATTTTTCAACGGTCATTACATTCCTTTTCTTTTCTGTCTGTTAAGCAACTAACACATGAATTGTGCCTATGAAAAATCAAAAACTGATTTTGAATTTGTTATTCTCCAAGCCTCGCAAAATGTTTGGCCAAATATAAAAATTACAGGATGCAGATTTTATCTCACTTGAGCTTGGTACTGCCAACATCAATGATTTGGTTTGCTATGCCGAGATGCCTGGTTCAAGTTATGGATTGTCCTTGAACATAAAAATGAATTTGACAAAGACATACATTGAGTTGGGCACATGGCTACTGACTAAACCACGGCCCTCTCTATACAAGGCCGGATCTTCTCATGTGGCAACAGCGCGTGACGTCACACTAACAGGGTTACTTAACATTGAACTAGCACAGAGTTTATATGGTGCGGATATTTTAAATTTAATTAGCATGCATTTAAATTATACTATAATATGAAAACACTTGGAAACATGCACTTACAATGACAGAGAAATGTGTAAGAAAAATAATAATGATCTTAGTAGAAATAGGTAACTGAAAACAACAATAGGTAAATGATTTAAAGTACAGTAAGAAGTTTCCGTTTTTTGGGGTATTTTTACTTTATCATAGTTATTCAGCAAGATGTTGGACATAGTTTTCAATGACTTGTTGATAACATCCTTAAACTGTAAGCCACAAACACAGTTATCATAATATATTTGGGAGGATAGCCTTGTGTTGAAGAGAGTAAAATCAAAACTTTCAATTGTTAATTGAATGAGGAGTTTACGTTTATTTTCGCATTTTAGAAAATCCATTTCAAATTTTTTCGATAATAATGATTCATTACATAATAGATATGCTCACCAAGTAAAAGCACTGTATCAGATGGAATAGAAAGCCCTCCCTATTCAAATCATCTAAATATTTGAAATTATCTTAATCATCCTCAATTTGTGACTGCGCTTATGTTATAAAATTCATGCACATTTCACATAAAGCAAGTTTATTTTTATTTTAAAAACGCATTCAAAAAGATCATTAATATTTTTCACCAGATTTGTAACGTTGAGTTGAACTTCATCACATCCCTTAACATACTTGTATCTAATTAATATATTTTCTAATTGCTACTATCTATTAATTTTGCCACCACCATTAAGAACCCAATCCAAATCTTCTTTAGATATATAACAGTTATTTGTACATAACTCTATACTCAAACTATCTTGCACTTTAATACAGACAGGAACCGTTGGCATATTTTCCAAATCAACCTGATAAAAACAAACTTTATCACTTGAAACTTCACAATTCCACTGTTGTAAATTCTGTTTTCGTCTAAAATTATCTAAGAACACTGTAAAGTCGTTAATAATGTCTCCACACAGCCATTGTTCGATATCCTGTTCCTCTCTTTGTAAGAATTTCCTTTTGGATAGCAGGGTCTTTCCGTACTTCTGGCAATTTCTTGCTTATATAAGAAGGTAAATTCGGAAATCATGTGGGAACTTCCCAAGGTACCAGTGCATACCGCGATCTAGAAATAACTGTTTCCTGGCCTGTCGAATCCACATACTTCTCTTCTTCTAAAATTAAATGAGGTACAAAATGTTTTTCACAAACAACAGAGTTTTTACCAGGAGTCCAGTTTTTTCTCGGAACGTTTTTCATCCAAGAATTCCTCAGCAAGTCATCCTTTGGAAAATTAAAATCTGATACTTTTCGTTTTGTGTTTTATGAATTGCTTTTACAAGCTGGCACTATAAAAGTATTCGGCATGTTTAGAGTCCCGAAACGAAAACTAAGCAGAACTAGGCAGACACCACATACAGATGAATAAGCACCTGATTATTCAAAACTTGAAGTGATGTTACACTCAAATGAATACAGTTAGCAATGGAAACTGTAGATTGTTTAAACAATGCTTAAAACTTCCGAAAACGAATAAAATACGAAATATCTTTAACGTGCTCCAACCAACTGTAAACAATGGCCCGCACTCGGTACGGGCCGTCAATAGCCCTGCTAGCATTGTTGCCAATTCTCAGCAACTCCGGCCTTGTATATAGAGGGCCGTGGCTAAACCCATATACCATCGAAGGCCAGATAACCTGCAATCCAGAGTGAGGGCAGTTATCATGCACGGTCTAGGTGAGTGGTCCGGAGTCCAGTATAAACTGTAGGTCCATGGAACAAAACAAACAAACAAAGATTTTGTTAGAATGCCGAATTTATAAAGAAATGCTCAGAAAAAGGCAAATGGTTCCGATTTATTTTGGGATTTATTATTGAAGCCCCAAGAGGAGGAAGGTTTTTATTTCTTCGAAATGACAAGATCAAATCACAAGATGAAAGAAATTCTCGAATTATTTGTTTGAAACTTATCTAGCCAATTTTTCTAGATCTCCAATATGAGCAGATGCATCTGCTGCCTTGAATAAAACGACAAATGCATGTGAATCATTCCATTCTCATATTAATAATTCTATGTATTGCACACACCTCTTACTTTCTACATTTGTTCTTATTATACTCAGCATTCAATCAGATGTTTATGTGAAATGCAATAGTATTCACCTTCCTCCTAACTTTGAAAATAGCGAAAGTAGAAGAAAACATGTTTTCATAAAAGAAAAGATAGAGGCATTATGCAGGATGGATTACATGAAAATTGTTTGGAATCAAGTGTTCTGTTATAATATTGTATTGTAACCTCATTTAAAATTTTAAAATTGAATATAATAATCAATAAATACACTATATATCTACAATTGGAAAAATATTGCTATCATAAATAAATTAAGATCATATACCTGAAATTTACTTGGGACACTTTCCAAAAACCTTGTACATGGGTCCCGGGCCGAGACGGGCACTACTGTTTCTTTTAGGACCCTCCGATTCAAGATATGGCTACTCAAAGAAAAATATTTTTTGCAAACAAACAAGCAGTTAGATGTTAAATCTGTTAAAATCCTCAGTTTAACAAGGGCTTTACGTCAGTGTTTCTTTCATTCATCTACCTTACCTGAGAATGGGAGAAATCTGCAGCCCCTTTCGGTTTTGTATTAGAACTTTTTTGGAAACTACTATTTACTATAAAATTATTTATTTTTTCAAGAACCGTTTTGAAGAAAAACTTTTGTTTTCTGTATTTTCCTCGAAAATAGCATATTTCTTAAAAGAAAAAGAATTATGCACCTGCTACCATAAATTCAAGAAACTCGGAATCGGAAAAAGTGAACTTCTGTCTTTAATAACGAATTTAGTACCATTTGATATTTTTCCAGTGAATTTTTCTTTAGTTTTTACTAGAATTTTCAACAATTTTGTTGAAACATAATAACTCTATGAAGAATAGAAGCATTTTATTCAATATTATATCAACAAATGGAAGTGTTATTCCATGCCTCACATCTTCTTCTATTAGAATGGTGAACCGTTTTAAATAGTTTAGGACTATTTCACATTTGTCAGTGATGCTTTTTCTAAGTTCATTGACGTCATTTATTAACTGTGGAAAGGGGTTAGAAGCGGATGATCTGACTGACCGTGGTTGGGCATCCACTTGCTGTATTCAACGACCTGAAAGATTTTTTCAAATATTGGCTGGCTTAAATGAGCAAGGGCATCGTTATGCATGTATTACAAATTGTGGCATAACAAAATAGGTATATTTTCAAAAGTTTCGGTAAATGCTCCTCTGAAAAATTTCCCGATTTGATATTCATTGAAAAAAAGGTCCTTTTAGTAATCATTGAATATAGTATTGATATCTTCCTTCTGTGATGGCATATGAATTATCTTCCATCCACAAATGTGTATTGCGGAAATTCATAGTAGAATTCCTTGAAAATTTTACTTCATTGTGGAGAAAATTTTCTGGCTGAAAAGTACCACGTGAGCTAAGAACCATTGACAGAATGCTACCCTGGAAAGAAAAACTCATTCTAAAAAACTTGAACTCATTGTATATAGTATAGCTAAAATAGTTATTCTTTCAAAAACTTGTTGATGGTTTTATGGTTTACTTACAGATCTTGTGCTATTTGTTACTGGATGTTCATCAAAGTAGTAGTAGTAGTACTAGTACTTCCTATCCGCATTAATTCAAAATGATCGCGTTGCATACATTTGTGCATAGATTATTCACGGTTCCACTTTCACGAAAAAAATCTGGAAAGGAAATTAGAAATTTGAAAACCTTAGCTTTAAATAACAGGTACGACCATAACATCATAGAAAATTAATAACTAAAAGAATAATACACATTATTATTCTCGATCTACCCCACATTTCGGGTTCTCAAGGCAATACAATATAACAGCACTAATTTTGTCCCTCAAATAAGCACTAAATTATATTATATTTTGAAACATAAAATCAATACAATATGTACGAATAAGAAAAATCTATGTTCATTCTTGGTCAATAACAAAGATCGACTTGATTCAAGTGAAAAGAACGGTGTATAAAAATTATATTGTAGTGATTGTCCCACTTTTTATGTAGGTGAAACTAGTGGTTTCATCAATATTAGAGTAAACGAGCATAAAGAAATCAATAACTCATAATAAATTAACAATTGGGTTTTCAGAACATTGTATAAAATGATTTCTTAGATTTAAAACCCAAATTTTACATTCATGTGAAAAAAGTAAGAGTTTAGATTCATTAGAATTCGTTGAAATTTCATCAGCTCACAAACATAATCTATCAGTACCAAACGACTAGGTTGATTTCCGTTGGTCCCTACTTCTCTCATCTGTTTCTCAGGTAAAAATTACATTGTAATATTTCCTTGTAGTTTTGGGAAATGGGATAAATCCCGAAACATATGTCGAACATATTTTTAATCACAATAATTTGTGATTCAGATTCAGATTGATTTATTCATGCCTTATACAATAATTATCACATTATGTGCACATGTCAAAAAAGAACAGAAAACAAATAAATTTAAAATAAGTATAAATCATAGAGAATTGTGTAAAAGTCAAAAATCTATAAAACAATTTGTAGGTAAATTTAAAAAATCATAAATGTTATACAAAACATTATTCAATAAAAGGTTTTTAATTTTCTTGTTGAAAATTGATTTAGAAAATGATCTAACTGAAGTAGTAAATTATTATAAAATCGAGACCATTCTGCGCCTTACGTAAGCGGAAAAACGGTACACAGAGTGCATCTTTTTTACGAGTATTGTGGCAATGGATGCTGCTACGTTAAGCAACCTCGTTTAGGTGATTATGTGCATGCACGAGGCATTGAAATATGAAAAGATTAGGTAATGTTAGAATCCTAAGGCTTTTGAGATAGGGTTTGCAATAATCCCTATACCCAATTCCGGCAATTATTCTTACAGCTCGTCACTGCAATCTGAAAATCCTCTCAATTTCACCTCCCAGACCCCAAGCTAAAAGTACATATCTAAGATGTGCTTCATAGACCGCAAAGTATGCAGTATTCAGAACGTTAGAAGAAGATTTGAGACACCTCAAGACAAAGATATTCTTACTCAATTTTTTGGCAAGGTGATCTATATGAACTCTCCAGATGAGTCTTGTATCAAGATGAATGCCTAGAAACTTAGCACTGGATGACTCTGTATGTCTCAGACTGAAAATTATTATGTCCGTCTCCTTACCATTCACACCCAACTGATTCCCCGAAAGCCTCCGATTGAGCTCTCTCAAACAGCTCACCAGCCTCATCCAGATCATCACAGGCAACGGAGACCGTGGTATCATCAGCGAGCAATATGCTCCGATAACCAGTCATATAGTCAGGCAAATCATTAATAAATATCAAAAATAGCAAAGGGCCTAAGATTGAGCCCTGCGGTACTCCTACATTAACTGGTTTTCTATCGGACCAATTACCTTGACCATAAACATATTGGTACCTGTTCTGTAAAAATGATCCTACAAGGCAGATACTCGCCTCGCTAAACCTATAACGACCAAGTTTCACCAAGAGAGCAGCATGAGAGACACAGTCGAAGACCTTCGTTAAATCCAAAAAAAGGCTGAGAGAGTACATTCCTAGTTCAAAACAATTCATTGTAGTTGGGACAAATTCAATTATTGCATCTGTCGTACTTCTGTTTTTTCTAAAGCCAAATTGGTTCGGTGAAAACAAGTTTTTACTTTCAAAATAAGAGGCGATCTGATCACTCAAAATTCTTTCAAGTAGAGAAAACAGGCACTAAAGAGATCAGCCTATAGTTTGAAACATCACTGACAACACCTTTGTTATGTAAAGGAATAACTTTTGAAATTTTGAGGCAATCAGGAAAAACCCCAGCTCTGATGCATCTGTTAATCAAATAAGTGGACTGATAATTTTGTCAACATTTCTCTTTAGCAATATTACTGGTAGGCCATAGTAATCTCTAGATTTACTATTTTTCAGTGAATTTATAATGTCTCTCACCATGAAGGGACTAACTTCGGTAAAAGAAAAATTCAAGTTATTCGAAATTTCCTTCAAAAAAAGATTATCAGATGGAATATTACAAGTTAGAATTGTCTCAACCACACGACCGACAGCAGATGCAAAAAATTCACTATACTCATTGAGATTGATTTTGGTGTCAGCAGTTTTTTTTCTGACATTTCGTTTTGAATTTATAATATCCCTACATACATTGCTTTGGGCCGATTAGCAGATCTCAGAATTGTCTGGTCATTTGCCTGAATTTCCGCTTTATTTATTTCACACCTATATTTCAAACGTAGTCTATTTCTCAGGAGCTTTAGGTCTTCACTTTTGTATCTATTGTATAACTCAGTTAATAATTCAAGCCGGTCCCTCAGCACCCACAGTTCCTCCGTATACCAATGTACCCGCAATCCCAAACTGTTAAACCACGTATTTTTTTCCGAAAAGGCGATCAGGTGAGAATCAAGAAAATTCTGGTGAAAGATTTAGCAAGCATCATTGACTTCAAGATTTTCATCCTTTAGAAAGTCCCAGCTCAAACCATCAAGTATACGATTGAAACTATTAAATCCTTTTTCGGTCAGAGGTCTACATTTAACTTTTTTCACAAAAATCTCACCTTGAAAGTCAGCACACAGGTGTTAAGCTCTGTGATCAGAAAATGCACAATTCCATATCCGCGCACAGCCCTCCTCAGTGTTAAAATTTACAAGGATGTTGTCTAGACAATTTGGACCTCTTGTAAGTTCGGAGATTGCTTTCTGCAAACCATATGTACTCAAAGGGTCACATAATGCTTCCGAGTTTCTGCCCCGATATTAAAATTAACATTAAAATCACCACATATAATAACTCTACAAGAAAAGTCAATTTCGCTCATAGCTTCTTCAATAATATTCAAAAAACGATTAAAATCACCCGACGGTGAACAGACAGAAATAACAAACGTATTAAAATTCTTTAGTTGAATGGCCGCAAGCTCACAATGAACTTCCATCGAAAGAGATGTCACATCATCTAAAACTGTTAAATTATTATCTTTACAAAGTACAGCTACCCCACCATGCTGTAGAATAGAAGGACCGAAAATTGACGCAGTAAACCATCCTTCGACCACAAAATCATCTATTAATTCAGAATTTAGAAAATGTTCAGATAAAGAAACTACATCAGGCTCATTTTTGTCATACAGATATTCTTCAAGGAAATTCACTTTGTCTTTCACACCCTGTATATTGGGATGTAAAATAGAAAAGTTACAAACTGCTTAACTTGTAGGAGAAAAAACACTTATAGACGTTCCCTGCTTGGTTTCCGGATCTTTAATTTGCTCGGCAACGAAACTTACGATGGGGTCTTCATTGTTGAGGACCTCTGAAAAAACTTGGACACAAAAGCACCGTGGGGCCAAATCTCTACATTCTTCGCCTTCTCAAAACTGGAAAGGTTGATGGTCACCTTGAATGAGGAGTATTTATATGGATGCTTCGAGGAAACTTATGAAACTTAAGCCTAGTGTTTTTTCTTCAATTGCTTCATTATTTAGTAAAAATGTTTCACCAAATGATAAGCGAGATTTCTATATCAAATGTAAAATTATTGAGAAAAACACAAGAGGCAAAAAGAAAAATCTTCTATTAAAAGTGAGCTTGAGAAAATAATTATTCAATGGAAAATTATTCTTCCCAAAAAAGTCTTAATAAAAACAGAAGGGGTTGGGGATTTAATCAATTTCTTGAAAAAGTGGATGAAAGAAAAAATACTGACTTGAAAGTTCTTGTTAAAGTTAATTACTTTTCTCTGAGTAATTACCACCTAAAAGTCCGCTTACTACTAGGAAACATCCTGTATTTAAATCACTAATCCCGATTGTGTTATATGCAGTTTGAGAACTGCTTTTGCAGGGTTCTTAATTATCTTACGAAGTAATGATGAAGTGAAAAAAAAAGTGATATGAATTTTCAAAAATACGATCATGTTTATCACCTTGAAGGATGAAAATATATCGTTGGAATTTTCATTAAACTTGACTAAAATAAATCAGTTGCGGAGTTATGATACTTTATTTTTTCTCCAAATACGAGTATAATATCATTTGAATAATAATTCAATTTATATTATTCAAATTGCATCCATTTATGTCATCATAATTGAGAATAAAAATATAATATAACCAGGCTGAACTTCAGCTCCGCCCGCATGATTATAAAGTATAGTAGCTCAGATACTTTGCTGTTAAGCCGCCTTTACCACATTTGCAAATTCAAAAACTGAAAATCTCAACAATTACGATCGAAATACAATTATAGATAAAATGTAATGTTAAATATCATGCTAATGAGCTCGATGCTCCATAAATTAATTGTGTTGGTACGTATATCCTAGAGAGCGTTTAAAATGATGGATAATTGCTCAACGTTTCTTTCAGATGATCGGTAAGTGCTATCATACTTATGTTTGCTTTTGTTGTTTTCGTTAAAGTTTCATTTTCGTTATCTTTATTCCGAAAATGCTGACAGCTGTTACATTACATTAGTCTTATTGCTATTTTCGAATGTCAAACTGAGGATCAAACTTACATAGAACATTCTGAAACAAAGGAACTGGCTTCGGAATTAAATCCAGTCTGTCAGTTTCTATGTTTCAAGGTCCAATAATAATTTTCCGAAGAAAGAAGTAAAATAAAGATATTTTAGGTAGAGGGAAACCTGATACCAGTCAATACTAATTTAAAAAACGGTTCTAATAAATAAGACAAGAGTTTTTTCATCTGAAGAAAGCGTTTTTCGGCAATTGAGTTTTATTCAGTTGACGAGTGGATTTTGAGCACCCTGTATATAAAATAGCATCGGAAATTACGTTGCTCTGAAGAATTACACTTTTCTCTTCTTCTTCTTCTTCCTTCTTAATAGGCAGTTGTTGCATGTTCCATCTTCAAAACCTTCCCTCGGCATTATTAAATTATCACTCCATCTTTGACGAGGTCTTCCTGGACTTCAGCGACCCAACGGAGATTTATTCTTTGCTATTTTTACAATTCGAGAGTTGTCCATTCGGGTAATATGGGCATTCCACTCTCGCTTCCTCTCAAGTTATCCAATTATTTATATCTGGTGTTCCACATTTTCTGCAAATGTTCTCGCTCCTTTCTCTGTCCCATAAAGTTTTTCCTACAACCTTCCTAAGAACACTCATTTCTGGTGTCTCCATCATTCGCTTGGTAGTCGTTATATCAGGTCTGGTTTCAGTAGTATATGACATTATCGGTCTATTAGCAGTTTTATAAATTCTTGATTTAGTTTTGATGTTTATATGTTTTTTGTGGTGTTGAGGCATCCAGCCACTCTTGACGCTTTCAAAGTTTGATTCCTTACTTCCTGTTCCACGATTTCCAAATATTGGAATTTCATGACCTGCTCAATTATCGTACCATCCAGCTCCAGCTTGCATCTTAAAGGTGTTTTCGAAGTTGTCATACATTTGGTTTTGGTAAGTCGTCTTGCGATTCCGCTACCAGGGCTGCATCGTCGGCATTTTATATCCTCTAAGTGATCTTATCTTTTTTATTATCGTATTTATGACAATATCGAAGAGAAGAGTGCTCAATGAATCTCCTTGTCGATTGCCACTTTCCACCAGGATCAAACCTACTAGTTCTCTATTTATTTTCGGGATCGTTTTGTTATTTATATATATGTCTTCGATAGTCTTTATTAGATTTTGTGGTATTCCTAAGTTGTAATGTTATGATGTCTCTTTGCAGAATGCGGTCAAATGCTTTCAATAAATCAATAAAGCATATAAAAGCTGGTTTATTATACTCAATGGACTTCTCTGTTATTTGTCTCAACACAAAAACTGCGTCTGTACATGACCTTCCATGTAAGGTATTGTGTGGAAAAACAGAATTTTCTGTACGAGTTTCAGTAATTCTCGTTGTTATGTTTGGCCACCATATTTGAGTAGTTAGTTTGTTATTCCATCAGGTCCGGCACTTTTCCTATTCTTCAGTTTTTTGAGTGCTAACTCTAATGTTTCTTCTTCTATATATGCGTCTTCGTTGATCGTTATTTCCGGGGTATTGATTTCATGAATTATTTCGTTTTCCGCCTTTCCGTATAGTCTGCTTAGATATTCAACCCATTCATTCTTTGGTATTTGGTTAGTCTCTATAACTTCGTTAACTTCTTTATGTTGTGCCCGTATAAACCTCTATATATGTTTTTGTCTTCCGTAAGTCACTTTCTAGTCTGTTTGAAAAAGACTCGCAATAGTTGTTTTTTATTTGTTTTACCAGGGAGGCTGTTTCGTTTCTCACTCTTCAGTATTGATCGTAAGTTCCTGGAGTCTGAAATGTTCTATACTGTAAGTAGAATGTTTTTTTCTCTTTACATTTTTTTTCACTTCGGAGCAGTTTTACTGTAAGTGTTATTTTTTCGGTTGATGTTTCTCATATAAAGTCTCTCAAATGCTGCCTCCTTGATATTTGTCTTCATTCAGCTTCTCCTAGCTTCTGTTCGCGTCATCTTCTTCTTGTATTGGATTGTTTTGGATTTTGATCTTGATTCTATTCTGATTCAGCATTCTGATTGAAGGGTCCCACAATGACTCGATATTGATCTTTTCAACCTGTTTGGTTTCCATATGATTTTTTACCGGCTTTATATTCCTGATTTTCCCAAGAAGTAGACTATGGTCACTTCCCTTATTTGCGGAATCATCAATGTTCTTACTTCTATAACTTGTTCTGGTCTTATATGTCTACTGGTGACTATATAGTCGATCGTTGATCTATTCCCCCTTGTGTTCTGATAAGTGAATTTGTGTTGATAATTGTGATCGGAGAACGTGTTATTTATTCTCAATTCATTGAGTGTGCATAAATTAACCATAAATTCGCCATTACAGTTCACAGTGTTTTCATTAAATCTTTGTTTGATACCAGGTATAACATCGTCGCCAACTCTAGCATTGAAATCGCCAAGAATAATTTTCGGCTGACCTCTCGGAAGTGCTTCGAGAGTCTGTTGTAGTTGGTTGTGAAACTGTTCCCTTTCTTCTCTTGTCTCATTGTCTTCAAGCGCATATATTGATAGCAAAGTAATTATTTTGGAGCCTTTTTCGGGCCCCATTCTAATTCTGACTGCTATTATGCTCGACGATATGTATGAGCATTCGAGTATGTTGTTTTTATATGTATTATAAACTGCCAGAGCCACTCCTCTGCCTTTATACCCCACTTTATATAAGTACATAGTTGCTGTACTGTTTCTGTACTTTGCCTTCAATTCTCGATTCCTGAACGGCGCAGATGTCTATTTTGTGTTCGTTCAGTTCTTGCATAACTTATTGGTCTTTATTATTGAAGGATCTTATATTCCATGTAGCAAGTGGTAGAAGGTCTTTCATTTTCCAATTTCTTGTATGTTTTCTCGCATGGGTCGTCTTTTGTAAGTCAGTCCTCACTCAGTCCGAGGCTTGCCTGGGAACAGGACTGACACTATTATTGAGATGATTCGCAGTAAACGTATTCAAAACTAAATTGCAACTTATGATAGATCAACTGAAAAGAAAGGATCTGAAATATTTTCCTCAGTTGAATTATGATACTTATGAAGCTGAACTATAAAATATGTTGAGACAATTCGAAGAGCGTTTTTATCATTGCAGTAAATTTGCAAATATGGCATCATTTGTGAGTTATCCTTTTTCATGCAAAAACATTGAGGAATTAGCTACTGAAATAGCAAGTCAGTTTAATATGAATCCATGTTCTGTTGAAAATGAGTTGGTGCAGATTATATCATATATACACCTCAAAGCTACAGCATCTGATACAAATTTCTGCTGTTTTATATCTGAAGATATATCAAAGGCAAATCGCCCTACAACTGACGGCAATGTTTGGGTCACTTACTTAAGATAATTAAGTCAAAATACTCAATCGATTAACTGACGATCATATGTCATCATGCTTGCGATTAGCACTCATCATCACTACCATCTTATGAAAAGTATGCTGAGGGCATGCAGTGCCACGCTTCAACATCCAAAGTCACTCCTTAGTTAAGCTTAACACCATATGTAACTCTTTTGTTTTGTAACAACCAATAAACTCGCAATTTTGAATAACTATGAGTTTTTCATTGAAGAACTAAACCTTACTCAAACCTTGACTAAAATAATGTATATTGTGCGGATAGCTAATATTTTTATATGCTACGGTATACCCTACCTAGGTAGGTAGGTAGATAGGGTGTATCGTGTATGTACGATAACCCTGCATCACACATACTTGCAGCCTCTCAGAGTCCATCGTAAGTGTCTAAAAATATTGAGGTACATCGCCAGCAGTTCAAGTTCGAGCACCTCTACATTAGATGAACCTTCAAAATCTTATTAGATAATAAAGAATGTGAGTCTAATATAAATATTATGGAATGATGGAAGAAATTTGACATAGCAAAATGTATCTTAGACATAAAAAATCAGTGCATGAAATGAACCCATACTCATTGCAATCATGCTCGAAAAAACTGTGGCCTGTTCTGACTGCGAAAAATCTGTGCAAATTCAAACTTTAATTGCGAACAGTACCGAAATTGTCGTTTGTTTGTTATGCCTTTAACGTGCTCTATTTCCGTCTTTCGGCCAATGACACGCCGGGGAATTCTGTCACCTCACTAACCCGGGAATTTTGCCGAACCCCTCTCGTGTCGAGGGAAGGGATCTTTAATGTCCAACACATCTCTGTTAGACAGGACCGACGGGTTTACATCTCTTCCGAAAGATGGATACTCAAGCGATTCCCAGAATCCGAAAAATCGCACCGACTTTGTGAGGATTGAACCCAGGTAACTCTGCGCAGGAGACAAGCATCATATCCCCTACGCCCCGAGCCGGTTTAAGTACCGAAATTACGAATGAAAGGACGAGATGGGTTCGAACAGATAGAATCAAGATAAAGATTTGACTGAAACCGACTTGGAGAAAATTTTGAATTCACAGCCTATTGAAGACGAGACATCAACAAGCAAATTTAGTTTTAAAAATCTTAGTGAAGGTTTAAGAATGGTAAATGAGCTTTATGGAAATTGATCCGTCTACGAAACGAATCCTATTTTTGAAAGGCTAAGTAGAAAACTATTGCCACTACTGAGTGTCAGTCTCAATTGAAGGAGCTTTCGAAAACTGCCAAGCAGGAAAAGATTGCAAAATACTTAAAACCATTGCCTAAGCCTGAAGATAATAATGCATCAATATGGTCAAAAATTTAATTAAATTGTTTTTTTTATATATTTATTTTTTATTTTGTCTCCTAAGAACGTATACCATATAATCCCATATAAATTACCATTTCATATTCACGATTTCTGTATTAGCGGCATATTTACGGAACATATATCCCACGAATAAAAAGTGTTAAGATTTATTAGCTCAGCATGGGTAAGACCGTAACCAACTTCCCAGAAACGGATTTATGGCAACTAGCAAATGTTAGAACACATGTTAAAATATCTGATTTTCCCTTCATTATAGTGTCCCTATATAGGTACATTTTATTACCGAAAGGGACCAACTTTCTCTAAATATCCTATGTTAAAATATGAGAATATTTCAGTACACACAGACATTTATCTACTAGCATCTTTGAGGTCAACAGATGAATTACACTAGAGGTCAACTAAATATATATATTTAGTTGACCTCTAATTTAATTCATCTGAATTTAATCTCAACGTGGTCAAACCTGGCCTTTCCCGATACAGCTTATACTGTATAACAAAAATTGGTTGAACTGAAAATGAAATGGAAATATAAATATGATGTCATACTTCGGTAGGTACTTTTATTATATATTTTATGTTTTTCAAATTCCAAATAAAAGTAGAGATTCAAATTTATGTATTGTTTTGAAAATTTAATAGTTACCAATTTTTCCTAATCATTTTAATTTGAAAGAAAAATTTAAAATTATAAAACCATGAAAATATTCTAGAAAGAAAAGAAAAGTTTGTGACATAGTGAGGCTCCATATGTTAATGATAAAAATTTAGCAAAAGTTTGTTTATTTAAATGAACAAATACTTCCTTGAAAATGAATTTTCCCACAGCAGTTTCAATAAATAATTGGAAGTGAGAATGTGCTGACACTCTCTTTATTAATACCTTCATAAATATAAATAACATGTCTGGATACTTTCTTTCGTTAACAATTAGCAAATTTAATGCCGTAATGTTTGTTCACTTTCATTTTGCTCATATTTCATATTACAGATCATCCACGATTTCACACGCGCGATACTTGTTAATAAATTAATTCAATTGAAAATTTCAACACTTGCGTCTGCTTAACGCCATTAGAGGTTAAATCAAAAACCCTTTTGTAGCAGGTAATGTGCCGCGTTTCATTAATGAAGCATCCAATCTCAGAGTTAAAAAAAATACTGCGCCAAGAAATTAATGCACAATTTCAAAAATAAGAAACTTATTATTAACCTGTTTTTTTCAGGATATCTAGACATATGCTAATAAAATTCGATGTTTTATTGACGCACATGTACCTGTAATGAGAAAAAAACTACCACATATTGACAACAGCAGTTGTTGACCAATTTTTACGATTAACGTTTGTTCTTCTTGAAAGTTTTAATTTTCAATAATAATGCAAGGTGAGTCTCGAATATTTAAGACCGTCAGAAGGTGCTGAAGCAGTGCTGTCAGATGACTTAGGTTTGACTTATATAAGAAATTGCGATACACGACGGTTATTCACTCAACAAGATCATCAGGACAGCGACAAACGCCCCATGACACATAAGCAACGACCAACTCAGGAAGGAAATGGAAATCAACACACTGGAAGAAATCATCACACAACTAACGACGAAGACAACCGACCAGATGGAAAACCACAAAAACAGAAGATCAACCAAATAATGGAACTACAACCGAGGGCAACAGGAAAGAGGACATCCCTAGTACAATGGAAGAGAAAACAACAGGCCAGCATAGATGCTCCACAACATAAAAGGAGGATAACCAACCAGTAGAACCCCAGGACAAACCAAGGAGATGTAAAACAAGCGAGATGAAGAGGAAAAAGGAAAGAAATTCGACCCTCACCAAAATTCAAGGATCTACGCACCCGCGACGGTTATTTAAGAATTTCCTCGTTGAGACCACGGTTCCCTACTGTTAGGTACCTTCAAATGCAGCTTCGGCGAAACCGTGGATTGTAAATTAGCATTTGGTTTGAGGCCCATGTCGTTGGGGCTGGGAGAGAGTTTCGTTTACAGATAGGTCGAACTTTTCTCTTCTTCATTGTGATCGACATTCTCCAGCGTATAGGCGTCGAAGTGAGAGATATGCCCTGCAACTCTTTATGATTTTGGTGAAGGTTTAACAATAATATGTGGAGGAATTTCTTCGAACTCCCGCACTGATCTGGTCATCGTCAATAATGGAACCCTGAATATTCAGAGGTACGTTATAGACATTTTAGAAGAACATATGTCATTTGCGGAAAACTTGGGTGAAAACTTTTTGTTTCTGCATGATAACATCAGACTTCACCAAGCCGATAGCGTTAGGACCTTCAAGATCACTAAATCACTGCAATGGAATAGCCTGTACAAAGTCCAGACGTCAATCCCATCGAACATGTCTTGGACATTCGCAATGGAAGATTAAGAAGCCAACAAAACTAGCCAGCTTCCTTGAATAAGGTTCGGAACAGACTGGTCGAATTCGGGAACGTATTGGTCAGAATGCTATAATGTCATTGATTTTATGTATGAATCGCAGATCTAATGCAGTAACTCTCGCCAGTGGTAGAAATATCCGGTATTAACAGGCTTTTGGGGACTTGGATTTCCAAAAGTTATAAATTTGTTGTTATTAGTTTCATTTCAATTATTATGAATATCACTATCATTTCGATTGCTCCAAGCATGCCTTAGCTCTGGTGGATTACTGGAAAAATAATTCTTCAACATATGCAAGTTTCTTCTGAGTAAATATCAATTTTCGATTCTGTGCATCATTTTTGGAGCAGTGTGGATTAAATGCACTGGAAGACAATAATGTGAATGATCTCCTCTTACCATCTGTTTGTCCCCCTGAATATTCCGAAGTAAAGTTCTTTCAATGAACAAGAGTTCCACTTGGCAGTCCAAGGAACTTAGAATTAATGGCTATATTTTTTATGATATTTCAGTCTTTTTTCAGAAATTTTTTAAAGTGGGTGAAACTTCGTACAGTATTCTCTCATTGAAATGAAGACATTCTGGCTGATCGCGGCTTTATGGAGGATTGAAGTATGAATTACTAAAATCGTTGAAAACATTCAAGAAAGTTCTCAAAAATGTTGAGATATTTAGATCACCTGTCAAAAACTACTCATTTAATATTGTTCAACCACATATTACATCGAATTCAGTTATTTTTTCCACCCTAATCGGTTAAGCGTTGAGACAGTTTTTCATAGAAAAAATGCAGTTTCTTCGAATATTTCTTACATCCGGACAGAAATTCGTTCTTTCGCAAATTTTTCAGTAGCGAGGTACTCTAGACCAGGGTGCTCAAACTTGAACTGCTGGCGATATACCTCAATATTTTTAGACTACTTACGATCGACTCTGAGAGTTTACAAGTATGTGTGATGCAGGGTTGTCGTACATACACGATACGCCCTACCTACCTACCTAGGTAGGTTAGGTATATAAATATTAGCTTTCAGCACAATATACATTATTTTACTCAAGGTTTGGGTTAGGTTTAGTTAGGTTCTTCTCAATAATATCAATGAAAAAACTCATAGTAATTAAAAATTGCGAGTTTATTGGTTGTTACAAAACAAAAGAGTTACATATGGTGTTAAACTTAACTAAGGAGTGCCTTTGGATGTTGAAGCGTGGCACTGTATGTCCTCATCATACTTTTCATGAGATGGTACGTAACCACTGAGTGCTAATCACAAGCGTGATGACATATGATCGTCAGTTAGCCGATTGCGATATTTTGACTTATTTATTTTCATTTCAGAAAATGCAGACTAACACAAGTAAGTTGACCCAAACATTGCCGTCAGTTGAAGGGCGATTTGCCTTTGATTCGGATATTTATCTTCAGATATAAAACACCAGAAATTTATCAGATGCTGTAGATTTGAGATGAATATCTGATATAATCAGCACCAACAAATTTTCAACAGAACATGAGTTCATGTTAAACTGACTTGCTATTTCAGTAGCTAATTCCTCAATATTTTTACATGAAAAAGGATAACTCATAAATAATCCCATATTTGCCAATTTACTGCAATCATAAAAACTCATTTCGAATTGTCCCAAAATATTTGATGATTCCGCCTCAAACGTATCATAATTCAACTGAGGAATCCTTGCTTCCAAAGACAGAAAATGTCTTCTTTTCAATTGATCTATCATAAGTTGCAATTTACTTTTTGCGTTTACTATGCTAATCATCTCAATAATAGTTTTTTCTTTATCTTAAAGCTCCAAGTTAATGATGTTTAGGTGCATTGTGATGTCAGTCAAAAATGCCAAATCAGTCAGCCATTTTTCGGTTTTCAACATCAGAGTGTCATCACCTCTTTCGTTTAGAAAAGCCGTTATTTCGGGCAATAATTCTTGAAATTTTTCTAGGAATTTTTCGCGACTAAATCACCTGACAGGACGTCAGGTGCGAAGAACTAAATCATTGTAGTCAGCTGTATCCCTATCTTCCAACTGCAACTTAAAGAACCGCCATTGCAAGATACGTGCATGGATGGAATTCACAACTTTTGTTGCAATGCCCATAAT
This sequence comes from Cryptolaemus montrouzieri, assembly GCA_013387265.2. NCBI lineage: Eukaryota > Metazoa > Arthropoda > Insecta > Coleoptera > Coccinellidae > Cryptolaemus > Cryptolaemus montrouzieri. Next base: position 50,517,270 of record JABFTP020000001.1, on the reverse strand, counting down.
TTCCTCCGTGTTTAAAATTTTTGAACACAAAACTTGTTGATGTATAATGCAATGGAATGAAAAAAAATTAGGGAAATCTTCATTAGCTCGACACAATGCCACAAAACCGTTTTTGTTTCCAGTCATTGCTGGTGCTTCATCGGTTTGTAATGCACACTAATTTATATATTGGTAGCTTGTAGTTTTTACAAATTTGAAGAAAACGTCATATATATCTTTGCCACGGTTGTTCTCTTTCATGTCATTGAATACCATCCGAATACAAATACCCAGCTGGGCAGTGTTTATCTTATCGGTGGATTCGTCGAACTGTAAAGAAAATTATGTACATTTCATGATATCATGTCTTCATCAGAGGCACTGATGAAGAGTATTTGGGTCCATATATGCCTGCTCCTGTTCCATCAACAATGACAATGACAATGGTCTTATAACCGCTGTGTATAACCAGTAGGTTATTTTTGGCTGTAGTCCCCAGGTCTTTCCGAAGAGTCTACGGCATGCCCATAGGCACGATGTAGCCCTGGAAAGAGTTTTGTCAATGTGTAAATTCCAGTTGAGTCTCTGATCTAGGGTTAACCCTAGATACTTAGCCTGTTCCGAAAATTTCAGAGTATGTCCATTTAGAAAGGGGGGCTTTAAGTTCAACAAGTTTTCAAACGACTTCTCTATTTCGGTTTTTGAAATGGTCTTCATCACGTTGGTCACCGCACTTTCAATGACCTCAATCAAATCGTGCCGCTTTCCTTTCATCGTCAAATGCTGCTTAGGGAATAAATAGTAGTCGCACGGAGCCAGATCAGGTGAATAGGGTGAATGTTGCAAGGAAATAACGTGAATTCTGATTCAAAATTCAGTTAAAACTCTTGAACGATGTGATGGGGCATTATCTTGCAAAAGAGTGCAATTATCGTTTTGCCGGATTGGACGAATTCTTGCCAGTAATCGCTTCATGACGCCCCAAAAAGTCTCTTGAGACTGTCTGACCACGGGGAACAAATTCTTTGTGGATAATTCCTTTACAAGCTTGAGAACAAATCAGCATAACCTTTACTTCTGATTTCTCCAAGCGACTTTTTTCGAGTTTTCCTTTATTCAACGCTCTCCATTCAGCACTTTCCTGCTTTGTTTCGAGCTCATACAAATGGTTTTCAAGAAATTTTAATGATGTCTTCTCTATGTTGAATGCGATTAAATTTTTGGTCGTCGGTGAGTTTGTGCGGTACAAACCTTAGTAAGGCCCAACACTTTGGTCAAAATGCGGAATAAAGTTGTTTGAGAAATGCCAGTTTCACTGATGATTTTTCATTAATCCAGTTTTGGGACGGCCTGATCTTTCGTCATCATTCAGGGTCTTTTACCCGATTCGAATCGTTTGAACCACTCGTATACTTGCGAACGGGATTACCATATGCAGTTTGTAGTATTTGGTGCGTTTCGGTAAAAAATTTACCAAGTTTGACACAAAACTCATTTGCAGCTCTTCGTTTAAAACTCATTTTTGACCGATATATTAAAAGTACAAACAAACATGACACAATAACTCAAGTTGTTCACATACTAATGTCATGAAATTTTTGACAGCTGTAAATGAAGTACCAAGTTATCGGCGGGTACAATACCACAACTTCACAACAGATGGTACTAATAGTACTGTTTTTTTTTAAACAGTTCGGTTACTTTTGGAATAGAGGGTGTATACTTTGCATAAAATAATATGGTACGTGGACTTTCGACCCTTGGATTTTCGAAATTGGATGGCGAATCCTAATTAAGAATTCATTTTACTTTTACTCTCATGTAATTTTTTGAGTATTATAGTTTAATTTATTATCAATTCTTCGATTCAATGCAGAATTTAATTCGAAATTTTTTCTGATTTCTATATTTATATTCACCTAATCCTTGGGTTTGTAATCTGTCTTTGGATAAATGAACGTTTTCCTGGCTAGGAAGATACTTTAGACTACTACTTAGAATATCAACCTCCATTCACCCCTCCTCCTCTTTGACTGACGGGATCTTCTTTTCCTTAGCTGAAATTTAACCTTTCAATCTCCAATCAATCATATGTTCATTCCATAATTAGGGAAGGTGATAGAGTATATACCTAAATTATTGGGATTAATTCAGTTTCTTCATTTCACAGTCAATGCAATTATAATTTTTTTGGATGTTCTCTTCGTAAGAATGTTGGTTCAATATTTTAGTTAATTAACCACATCAGACAGGATATTCTCGTTGCACGTAATTATGGTAAGAGGAAATGATGATTCCAAAAGGATAATCATGCAAATAGGAGTGATTCGTACCACTCAACAAGTAATTTATCTCAATAATCGTTTTCTTTATTATGCAGCTTCCTTTAACCAATCATGCTTTTCGAATAATGAAAAGTTCATATAGTGAAATATCGATATTTTGTTTATGAATCGATTAATGCCATCTGTGTTTGTGATCGTTATCATAAAATTCTTAACTTAGCTTAATTGATTGAGTAATTTAATATTAATAGATACTCAAAGATGAGTGTGAAGAAACGAGTTTTATAAAAAGACAAGTTGGATACAGGAACGATTAACAGAACCTTTTCAATTGTAGAGATATGATCATCATACTTAAAATTCAATCGATGGTGGACAAATGAGAAACTAATAATATTTCATCAATGAAGTCGAAAAATTCATGAAATTGCAAAACAATCGCTTGTTCTCAATTGCTAACTACACATTAAAACTCTAACCATTCTGAATTTGATACACTCAATGATGATGATTTTGACTGTTAAAACACTATTTTTGAAGAATTATGTCGTGTCTGACCAAATAGAATTAAAATAAAACACGTCACTTGTTCTACTTCATTAAAATTTTTTCGCAGAAATTCAGCGTCGTAAATCCATGGGTTTTAAATCTTGAACTAGGCTCATGAAATATGGAATCATCTTCTTATTTCTCCAGTAATCCAGAATGCTTGTGAGCATTTGAAATGAAAATAGAATTCATAGAAATTGAAACAACACTGATAATGAAAATTGTAAAACTTTTGAAAAAATTCCAGAATCCTGTTATTACCAGATACTTTCCCCCTGGCGAGAGCTACTGCAAGACATCTATGATTCATACTCTAAATCAAAGCTTATAGCATTCTGATCCATTTCGTTCCAAATTTGTATCAGTCTGTTCCGAATCGTTTTTTTCTTGTTCTTAACTCTTAGGAGGAGGAGATGCCTACAACAGGTTTGGCCGCCCAAGATGATTTAATGTTTGTAAGTTATCGGAAAGATTTTCGATGTAAGCGAGTTTAACAGCATACGAGCCCTGTAAACAAAAGAAGTTTTATAGAAATCACGCTTGATTTCCGGATGGTTGATGAGGTGGACTGCTCTCTTCTTTTAGGTGTGGAGTCCCCCACATGGAAGCAGTGTTCTAGACCAGGTCACACCTGTGTTTTGTATAAAATCATCAGTTGTGATGGCGTGAAGTACTGCTTAGCCCTGAGAAGAAAACTTCGTCTTCAGCAGAAGCAGATTTGGCAATATCTGACACATGACCATGCCAGCAAACTCCGGTGTTGACTGTGCCGCCGAGTACAGGCATGTTCTTCTCTGAGGAACTTCGATGTCCTTGAATGATTGGAGGGGTTCTTCAGCAGTGACTTTTTTGGAGAGTAGTTGATTGCATCTGGTTCGCGTTGAAACATGCTCTGTTGGTATCTATCGGTATGTCTCCTCAGCCGTTTTAGGACGCTGACTAGGAAATGAGGACACCAGAGTACAGTCATCCGCGAACCCAATTATTCTGTTTTTAGGGGAGTGGAGCAGGTCATTTATCTGCAACAGAAAAAGAGTTGGCAAAAATATGGAGCCCTGGGGTACTCCTGCATTAACCTGAAAAGATTCACTCGTTACACCAATAACTACTACCCGAATCGATCTACTGAAGAGAAAGCTACTAATCCAACCACGCAATCTTTCAGAGGGTGCATATACGATTAGTTTATTCATAAAGGCTGCGTGCCAAACTCTGTCGAAGACCTTTGAGATATCAAAAGCAATGGCTCTTGATTCGCCATGCTTTTCGATTGTTGATGTCCACAAATGCGTACCTTATGCGTACGTAGGAGGTCACCAGTTGATCTTTGTCTACGGAAACCGTATTGTTGATCACTGATGATACCCTGCAACTCGAGATGTTTTATGAGCTCATCGATTATCACTCTTTCTATGACTTTCGACATAATGAACAACAACGCGATTGGATGATAATTTTGGGATTGGTTGTACTCCAGCAACTTTCCAACACTCTGAAAACGTATGGCTCCCATACGAAATCTGAAACAGACTATTCATAACAGTTGCTAACTCGAAGCAGTTGGTGGTATTCCATCAAGACTCACAGCTTTCTTACAGTTCAGTTGGAGAACGTTGATGTGCAGACCACTCAATTGAAGTGAAAGTGGTCAGGTCTGGCGTTTTCATGCAATGATAGGTAAAAAATCTCTGGGCATAGCTCTCATTTCGACGTCTGTATACTAGAGAATGTCAAAAACTATAGAAAGGTAAAGAGTTGCGCTGGGCATATCTCTCATCCAATTTCGACGACTGTTTACTAGAAAACGTCGCTCGCAATGAAAAAGACAAACTTTGGACTCATCTGTCTACAAAACTCTCTCTCAATTAGCTTCTGAAAAATTAACATGTTCCCTGGCAAGATTCAAAGGGGCTCTTCATGCCGCTATTAGAGCTGGGCCTGGAGGTGCGACACGAGGTCTTAAACCAAATTTCCTGAGACGGAGTCGTATTGTTTCAGTGCTGATTTGCACTTCACTGTCGAAGTTACATTCGAAGGTGCCTAGCAGTAGCTGACCGTTGTCACAAATTCTTGAATAACGGTTATGGATCGCCGTTGTAGGTCGACGTCGTCCTTGCCAAGTCTCTTTTCATGACTACCAGTCTCCTTGTAGCTGCGGATTATTCTGAAAATAGTTGAATATGATATCCTAAGCCTTGGGCCTATTCTTGTTGATTGTGAAATCATAATCTGAAATAAAAAAGGAGAGTTTACTACTGAAAACTGAAGGTGAGTTGGGGACTAATTCCGGTAGAACATATACTGTTCTTATTTTATTCAAATTCACATATGGTTCATATTCGACAAATTACAAGATTATATTATTATTTTAAAATTATTTAACAAAAGAAAAATTAATACGTCCCTGCCTTCTACTCAAAAAAGTTTCTGGAGAAAAAGCTTTACCTAACTTCGATAGCAACCGTGATATTAGCATTTCCGAAAACAAAAGAAGATAGCAGCCATCTGTTTTCAACGAAATTCTAGGACGGAGATGAGGGTCTTTTTTCGGGGATGGTCTGAAAAGTTTCCGACCTAACAAAGGTACAATACATTTTTTCTGAATATTTTTTCATGTTTCAACATAGTTTCTTTGTAACTCTACACATTTTTCTCAGCGATGTTCCCACCTCTGAAAACCATTTTTCTTTGCAGAATAGTGGTTCACGAAGGTAATTGCCTTTTAATTTGTTGAAAATCTGTCCTCCGAGAGCAATTTTCAGATGAGGAAACAAAAAAGTCATTTAGGGCTACGTCTGGGAGTAAGGCGGATGGTCAAGTAGTTCAAACTTGAACTGCGTAGTATTCTCCTGTGACGATTTTTTCTTTTTTGAAGATAATCAATTAAAATAACTACATGATTATCCAAAAAAACAGGTCGCCATCACTTTCCCTGCCCATAAAACATTTTTTGAGGGAAAACGGTTTCCTTTTGTAGTCTACTGTTTGGTCTGTATTTTTGCCTTCCAAAAACAAATATTTAATGACATTTCGATACTCGATTTTGTCTATTTTCACAAAAATACTCAAATCACTTCACTCAAACGACTTTTCCATAACAACTGCGCATGCAAAATAGCATAAACTTTAGTGAGTAACTGTCAACAGATGAGCAATGAAGATTCACCAGCTTTTATTTTATTATTATTTATTCATTATTATAGAGGTTTAAAAATTTTCAGAGCATCCTCGTACATACCTGCCGTATTGAAACATTGAAAATGGAATACCCTGCATAGTTCAACTGAACTTTTGTGATTGATTTTATGATTCAATCTAACAATAAAGTTAAGTGAAATGTTATTTTTCTGAGAAGGCTTCAAGTATTCATTTATTTGAAAGAAACTGGAATAAGTGGAATTTTACATTGGATTTGTTATAAAATTTTTATTTTTTATTAAAGTTAACACGAGTGCTGCTTCAATCGATGATGATAGAAACACAATTAGATGACAATTATTACCATTACCAGATAACTCTCTTGAATTTTTGTTATTGAACGAACCTCGTAAAAATATGAGTATTATCCGAGAAATCCAGCTTCATTCAATCATATTCTGAAATAAATTAATTAACGTCTCTTCATGGTACAAATTAACTTTTTTCTACCTGTAGGTACGGATATTATTATACCACCCATGCATATTCATCGATAATACCAGCGACAACGATAAATCTATTCGAAAAGCAACTGCTTGTATTCAATTTCAATCTTCCCCATTCATTTTGTAAGACCTTAAGATGGAATTTCACATTCAAATAAGTTTTATCCGCTTCAGACTTCAGAGTACCACAACCTTTTTTATAGTGCAGCGGCTTAGGTCTTGAATTCACTTGCCAGTCTGCGGAAATCCACTTCCGGTCAGTGGGTTGGCCGTTTGTAACAAAAACCTGCCGCCGGCTGTTTTATATATCTTCCAAGTTAATCTTCACCTTTCGGTTTACCATCTCAGCGACTTCTTTGCGATTATATTTTCATTCAACAATTGATTAATTCATACGTGTCCATCAAGACGGTGTATGTTTTTCAATATGATACTGGTTTTAATTGTTCAAACATTTCCATCTTCATTATCAGTTTTTAACGTGTCAATAATTGATTTTAAACCAGCAGAAAGAAAAAATAAAAGTGGAACAAACACTACACAAGTGATAATAATATCCGTTTCTGATAATATCTAGATGTTTTATTTATCTACGGCAGGGGTGCCCAAACGGTCGATCGCGAATGACCAGTCGATCGCGAGTGCTTTTTGAGTAGATCTCGAATAGAAAAAAATTTTTAATAAGTAGGTAACTAAACTGCAAACATTTATTACGTAATAAATTAACACGCTGCTAACGGCAAAAGGCGGCTTTATCAAAGGAACGCGTGGTACTTGTCAAAAAAAGTCGCGTTTTTTATTCGTGCCGTTTTTCTCGAAATTTAGAGCGGCGCGTTTGACGGTATAAATGTTGCGCCTGCAGGAATTGGAGTCATTCTGAATTATAACTTGAAGACAATAATACGTCGATACAAAGTTTACTATTAAATAGTAAAAAATGAGTGCAGCGAAGACATCTAAAACGTATCATTTTAATAACGATTGGGAGGAAGAATTTTTCTTTTTTATGGTGAAATATAAGTGCATTTGTCTAATTTGTCTTGCATCAGTTGCAATACCTAAGCGTGGTAACATAGAGAGGCATCATAAAACGGTTCATAAAAACTATGAAAAGGATTTTCCGCCACAGAGTGAACCGAAAAACGGAAAGTACATGATTTGTTATCTTGTTTGAGAAAAGAACAAACCATGATCACAAGACTAGCGAAACAATCAAAAGCTGCTACGATCGCGTCATATGAAATATCTCATATATTGGCGAAACACAAGAAACCATTCGAAGATGGATAGGTTGTGAAGGAAGCATTTATTAAAGCGGGTGATACTTTATTTGGAGATTTTTAAAATAAAACGGGAATTATGTCTGCTATTAGAGAACTACAGTTATCTCGTCTGACTGTCACAAGGCGTATTGAAGTGATGAGTCAGGACATGGCAGATAAACTAAAATAAAAATAATATGATATCATGAAATGCACATACTTTTCTTTACAGTCCAACGAATCCACCGATATGACAGACACTGTCCAGCTGTGTATTTTTATTCGGATGGTATTTAATGACATGTTGGCTAAGGAAAGAATTTTTGACAATCATTTGTCTGAAGGGGAAGACCCGTGGCGAAGATATATATGACGTTTTCTAAATTTTGTGAAAAACTACAAGCTACCAATATATAAATTAGTGTTCATTACAACCGATGGAGCACCTGCAATGACTGGAAACAAAAACTTTTTTATGGCATTGTGTCGAGCTAATGAAGATTTCTTTTGACTTTTTTCATTCCAGTGCATTATACATCAACAAGTTTTGTGTTCAAAAGTCTTAAACACGGAGGAAATTATGGGCATTGCAACAAGAATTGTGAATTGCATCCTTGCATGTAGCTTGCAACGGCGGCTCTTTAAGTTGTAGTTGGAGTCAGCTGAACACACTGATTTAGTTTTTCACACATACGTACATACGTCAGATGGTTGAGTCGCTGAAAATTCCTAGAAATATTTCAAGTATTACTCCTCTAAAAACAGCTTTTCTAGACGAAAGATGTGATGACACTCAGATGTTGAAAAACGAAAAATGGCTGACTGATTTGGCATTTTTGACTGACATCACAATCCACTTAAACACCATTAACTTGGAGCTTGAAGGTAAAGGAAAAACTATTATTGAGATGATTAGCGTAGTGAACGTATTCAAAAGTAAATTGCAACTTATGATAGATCAACTGAAAAGAAAGGATCTGAAACATATTCCGTCTTTGAAAGCAAGGAATCCTCAGTTGAGTAATGGTACGTATGAGGCTGAATTATCAAATATTTTGGAACAATTCGAAATGCGTTTTTATGATTGCAGTAAATTGGCAAATATAGCATCAATCATGAGTTATCCCATGTAAAAACATTGAGGAATTAGCTACTGAAACAGCAAGTCAGTTTAATATGATCTCATGTTCTGTAGAAAATGAGTTGGTGTAGATTATATCAGATATACATCTGAAAGCAACAGAATCTCATACAAATTTCTGGTGTTTTATACCTGAAGATAAATATCCGAATCTAAGGCAAATCGCCCTGCAACTGACGGCAATGTTTGGGTCAACTTACTTGTGCGAGTCTGCATTTTCTGAAATGAAGATAATGATAACTCTTTTGTTTTGTAACAACCAATAAACTCGCAATTTTGAATAACTGAGTTTTTTCATTGATATTATAAAGAAGAACCTAACTAAACTGAACCCAAAACTTGACTAAAATAATGTATATTGTGCGGAAAGCTAATATCTATATATGCTACGGTACACCCTACCTAAGTAGGTAGGTAGGGTGTATCGTGTATGTACGACACCCTGCATCACACATACTTGCAGCCTCTCAGAGTCGATCGTAAGTAGTCTAAAAATATTGAGGTAGATCGCCAGCAGTTCAAATTTGAGCACCTCTGCATCAGAGTCTAACAATTTCTCTATCATAATTCACTTATTTCGTTGATTCTTGTTTTTGTCGGAAAATTCTGTTAACTGTAAAAATCAAAATTTTAATATGCAATCTTGATGATTACTAACGATAGGTACGACATAGAAAATTGTTCGGATTCTTTGATAAATATAACAACCATACTTGAATAGTAAAAGAATCAAGGAAGATCTGGAATTGACAATTTGGCGAAAAATTACTGGCAGCGCCACCTTTTTCTTATAAAAAATTCTTATTTTTTTTGACAATATAATGATAATAGCATCACTTTTTCATAGCCGTATTTGTTCGTTCATAAATCATCATTATCTCTATGGTAGCTAGTTTACAACTAGGCTCTATTTGTTTTGTTGTTTCTTTTACAAAGTAAATCGATTCTCTACAGACAGAATATACATCTGCGGTTAATGGAAATTTACTCGTAACTGAACTTAGATTTTTCACGATTCAGTGGTTCCAGCATGGCCAATTACATTTTTTATGCAGAAGATATTTCTTCGTTCGAGAACGTTTTCATCTGTTGGTTTATTCCTCTGTTGTGTGTGAAATTGTGGCCAGAATATAATTCCAATAAATCCATCATATTACATGTGTATTACAGATATAAGTGAGCATAATTTTATCCTCTTGTCTTGCAGACTTCATGGAAGTTAGTGTGATGCAATTCGAGAAATGCAAACGAAGAATATCAATATCGAGAGAACACCTGAAGAGGAGGTTATAGCGGAGGAAGTAAAACTGCCAGAGGTGAGTAATTGTTTATTTAAATCATATTTTTTTTAATATGCTCATACAATTTCTTAAGATAAATAAAACCGTACAACAGCAATTCTGATCATTGAATTATGGCACATGATATTAGCCTAATTTTTAATGACGACTTCAAATCCGTGATTTGATTTCTGTATCAGTTCTAATTTAGGAAATATGTAACACGGCCCATTTTACAATACAACCCAACTTCTTTAAAATTGATCTTATTTTATTAAATTCTTGAATTGAAAAGAACTTTCTTTCGTGTGATTTTCTTGCAGATATTGTAGTTAGTGAGCTGTTTGAATGCTCCAACAATAGTCAGCCAACATGTGTGCGTTCAAGTTCTTCACTTAAATCCCCAAGATTAGCAGGGTACCTTTTGAGTAGGAAGAGCCAAAAATTAAAAATTTACAAAATTTTGATGTTTTAAAAGAGCCACAAAAAATTGCCAATAGTTAATTAGTAAAAAAAAGAACAATTTAGTTTTTGTAAATAAAAGAATCTTTATTAAACAATCTAATTTGTAATTTGAACACTAAAAACAATAGAAAATATTTGAATTTGGGAGGCTTTTACTTGGTAAAATTCCATTATCAATAATAAAAAACAAGTACTATGTTTCAAGAATTTTACTTAATAATTGCGATTCGTAACGCGTTTCACTACACCGTAGCTTCTTCAGACGAATAAATGTACAGAAAATAAGAATGAGAATATAAATACAAATATCCTAAGTAATTAAAAGCTTATTGGGTTGCTCCTTCTTAAGTGGTTATTGATGACAGGTATATCCAATAAAATTAAGGAACAGATTGCTCCTGAAGAGATTCAATAGAGGTGAAGGGCTTAAATCGACTTGTTCATTGATGAGTCTACCTGAGTGTTTGTGTTTGTTGATTTCTAAAGTTTCTCAAAGATATACCTCCCAATATTCATTATCTGTATGCAAAATTTCAAACTGTGGGTCGAAAGAGTGACTATTTTCTAGAAGATGATTCGCGTAATTTGAATCTGATTTTTATTTGAAAAACTCCGTTTATGTTCCAATATTCTAATATTAAAATTTCTATGTGTTCTACCAATGTAGAAATTATCAAATTCATTGCAATTCAATCTATAAACACCTGATTTATTGTTTTTATCTGATTGGGTTTTATTTTTTTTATATATTTGCCTAAACTGTTATTGGAAAGCTATGTTGAAATTATTGTTACTCAAGAATGATTTCAGTTTCTCACTTGTAATGCCAACGTAGGTTAAGGTGTTGAATTTTCGTTTCAATTTATCGACAGGGTAAACTTCATTCAATGCGATTCTACTTTGTTTTTATTTAAAATATTATTTATCAGTTTAGGGTGTTTATAGATTGAATTGCAATGACTGTGATAATTTCTACATAAGTAGAACACATAGAAATTTTAATATTAGAATATCCGAACATAAACGCAGTTTTTCAAATAAAAATTCAGATTCAAATTACGCGAATCATCTCCTAGAAAATAGTCACTCTTTCGACCCACAGTTTGAAATTTTGCATACAGATAATAAATATTGAAAGGTAGATCTTTGGGAAACTTAAGAAATCAACAAGCACAAACACTCAGGGAGCAATCTATTCCTTAATTTTATCGGATGTGCCTGTCATAACCACTCAAGAAGGAGCAACCCAATAAGCTTTTAATTACTTAGGAACATTTGTATTTATATTATCATTCTTATTTTCTGTACATTTATTCATCTGAAGAAGCTACGGTGTAGTGAAACGCGTTACGAATCGCAATTATTAAGTAAAATTCCTTAAAACACAGTACTTGTTTTTTATTATTGATAATGGAATTTTACCAAGTAAAAGCTTGTACTTGTTTTCTAATATAAAATATGTTAGAATAAATAAAGTCAATGAGAGCGTTGGTATTGCATTGTTTTGGAAAGCTCAGACAAATTTGGCACATAACTGGTTGTTTTTAGTTTCGAACACTACAACACTTGTAAGTTGGCTTCTTGTTTTACTTTTAATTATATTCATACAAGAGAAAGCTTGTTCGCACGAATATGTTGAACCAAAAATAGTCAGTACTCCAAATGCCAACTTCTTCAATTCGCTGTAGCGATCTGGAAGACTATTCCACGCACTGAATATAAGTTTCTCAACTCGCGGCAGTTCTGTTAAAGCTGTCCACTTTTTTTGTGTTATGTTCAAACTTCAACTCTACCAACTTGATTTTTAACTGTGTAAATTTTTCACTCCACAGAGCCTTGCTTTTTAATGCGACGAGTTCTATTTCCAGAGATCCTGTATCAACTCCAAATGGCTCACCATGGATTTCCTTATAATTTGTGTGGAGAGGATTTACTATAAATAATAAAGTTGTTTTTTTGGCCGTGAATTGCTGAAATATATCAGCAAATTCATGTTAAATATTTTTCATTACTTTGCTGAAGTAATTGCCGTAGATATTTGCACCTTTTTTATCCTGATATTGCTTTAGAAATTCAAAATGAAATAAGTTACCACTCTGAATATCTTCCGCAAAAATAATTAATTTTTCTTCGAAAGAAACCAATTCTTCAACTAAAACATAGGCAGGATTTGCTTTCCCTTGCAGTTTTAAATTGGGGTCATTTAATTTTGCTGTAATATCTACCATAAAGAAAAACTTTTGCAACCATTTGTCGTTTTCCAATTCTTGATAATTAATGCCCGTTTCTTTAAGCAACACATTGATTTCATTCAGGCACAAAGCAAACCGTTTTAACACCTTACCTTTGGAAAGCCATCGCACTTTATTGTGGAGCAGGAGGTCAGAATACTGGGTGTCCATTTCGTTTAGGAATGAGTGCTTTTTACAAGATTCTGTTAACAATCTTGATTATTAAATTCATGACCTCAACTATTTACGCCAGGAATGATTGTGCACAAAGCGCTTCCTGGTGAATATGCAGTGAAATGTAAAAATTTGGTGATTTATTTTGATCTGAAGAATCGCTGTTGTTCCTTTATTTTGTCCCATCATACTTCTGGATCCATCAGTTGCTATAGAAACGATTTTATTTAAATCGATGTTATTATCTTCGAGACATTTTTGCACGGCATTGGCTATATTTTCCCCTCTTGTTTGCTCCGCGAGCGGAAGCAATCCTAGATGTTCTAGATGTTCTTCTTTTGGACCTTGGGAAAACATATATCTGACAAAACGGGCAACTTGGATTTAGGGCAACTTACTGAAAAAAATTATACGGCTTTCAATGACAATAAGGTATCACTGTGTGTTTTGATTGACCTGGCTAAGGCTTTTGATACGGTGGAGCATGGCATCTTGTTAGACAGTCTGAAACAAATTGGTTTTGGAAATGTTGAGTTAAAATTGATGAAATGCTACCTTAAAGACAGGAAACAACTGGTCAAATTGAATGGTGTGGTGAGTGAGTTGGGCACGCTCGAGTATGGTGTACCCCAGGGTACCGTCTTGGGGCCCATACTATTCACAATATATTTAAATGGTCTGCTGCTTATGCAGACAAGCGGGGATATCATAAGTTATGCAGATGATACACTCATTTTTTATTCAGCTGAAAACTGGAGATAATTAAAGCTATTGGTAGAGTCAGATATCTTGAACATAGAAAATTGGATGGCGGAACACCTTTTAACTATCAATTTCGAGAAAACTGAGTATATTCCTTTTTGTATAGATCAGCGGTCTCTGCCTGATGACTTGTCCCTCTCTATAAGCGACGAAATGTCTACAATTGAAATCCCTTGTTCATATCAATGCGAGTACCTGGGAGTAATTATCGATTCTCATTTAAATTGGGATGCACATGTTAGTAGACTGATTGTAAGACTTAGGGGACTAGTAACCAGATTCAAACATCTTTCAGGAATTATTGACATAGATTACCTAAAAATTATTTATTCGGCTCTTGTTGAGTCGCAAATGCGTTACGGAATAATTGCATGGGTGGTGCCTATAAAAATGTCTTGAATAAGTTGGATATTCAACAAAAATGGATATTGAGAATTATATATAAGAAAGACATCACTTTTCCATCTAAGATGTTGTATGAAATATCTGGTGTATGGGACAGTAGACAGCTGTTTTGCTCGGCCATTTTAAATCACTTAAGGAAGAATACGGAGTGTTAGGAACTGATCGCACATGACTCCAATACTCGACATAGTAAATTTTCAATTGTTGTTCCAAAAATGGTTAAGACAATTAGTCAGAGGAGCTACTCCTTCATTGGTCCTAGAATGTTCAACAGACTGCTTTTGAATCTAAGAATTACAAAAAATATCAAACAATTCAAAACAAGTTTAAAGAGATGGATAAATGATACGAATAAAGATTATATCACTAGTTTCATTGATATGAAAAATAATACATAGATCACAACTTAAATCATAACATTCATAAAAACATAAACAAACATAAACATAAATAAATGAAATTTGAATGGAATATATGACCTCCTTTAGCTCTCCCATGTGCCCATATTATAATTATTATTGTTGTTTTGTATGCCCTTCTGTTTCTGTTAGTGTGTAAGTATTAGTGTGTAAGTATTGTGTACAGGATTTGAAATTATTGATTGCCTGTATTCATGTGCATACAGATATTTTGTGAGTAAAAAAAAACTAAACACTCACCACAGGTATATAAACCTTTGTGAGTATCTATTGGATCTTTATTGTGTGGGAAATTCGATATTATTTTATAAACCAGAATTAAATTGAGACGGAAAGGTTGTAATCATATAAAATAAAGATATATTATTATTATTATTATCAGAAGCCAGTTGAGTGTCCTCCACCAGTAAATTCGTAACATTTGAAGACATTTTAGTTATTCTATCTTGTAGTGTTTTAGCAGATAATGGCGAATCTTTGATATTTTTCAGGATCTCTGGTTTATTTGCGAAATCGCTAAACAGTTGCTCAGATGCTCGCAAGAAGCAATCCTTGACATATTCACCATTTGTGAATGTTTTGCCTTTTTTTGCAATTTCTAATGATACTACGAAGCTTGCCAAATTACCATTATTCGTAGATTGCGTCCAGTTACTTAACATGGAGCTTAATTGCTGTTGCTATTTTTGGAGTTCGTCAACAGTTTTTTCATTTCTTCGCCGGCTGGATATTTACTTGCAAACTTAGAATGCATTCTAGAGAAGTGTCTCTCTAAATTTGATTTCTTATTGTGCGCAAGTTTTTCGTGGCAAATAAGACAAGTTGGAAGGCCATTTGAGTTGGATATGAAAACGAACGACTCTGTCGAATCCCGATGCTCTTATTCAGTTCTTCTTCTTTTTTTGTAGATGCTATGATTCCGGTTAAGCTGTGATAAAAAAATTAAAACAACTAAGTAGATAGTTGGGCATAATTAAATTTAATTTATTAAAAAACAATTTACAACGATTGTTTCCAAAATAAAAGGTACCTACCCAAATAAAATAAAAAATTCTCCACAAATTTATATAATAGGTAAAGTAAATAATTTTGTCACAAAACACTGTCTCACAAACTTTCTTACTGATATTATCACTATGATTATGAGCCAGTACGAGTGCCGAGCGCCGCAGTTAAAAAACTGAGGATTGATAATAATTCAAATTCTATGAGTGGTGTCACTCTGCTGGGTGGGCCAATGGAAGATCGGGAACTTTCCGTAGAATTTTAAATTCAAATTAAAGGTGTTGAATTGTAAATAACACATTATAATTAAAATTGTTTAAGTTTTAGAAATTTTCATAAAAATAATATTATCATTGTAATAATTATAAATTGTAATTATTATTATTAATTATAAATTTACTAAAATTGTTTTTATTAAATTTGGAAGGTGAAACGAAAACGTACTGATACAAGCTCAAAGCTTCTTATAATACCTAGTTAAATTTCCTGAAAGTAGATTTTATTCGATATTATGAATATGTGTAAAATATACATAATAACAACAATAATACTTTCAATAAAGCAACTTTTTTACCACAAATAAAATTAATATACTTTGTATAAGCAAAAGTAAAATTTGTGTCTCCATAACATTGTTTTTCATTTTAGAAAATCAGACTCAAAAATTTTAGAGTTGATTAAAATTAGAGTTTCGAGTTGTGTTGTTAGAATTAAGGTATGGTTACACATGTTCATAAACAAAATGCTTATTAGCATGCTCTAAACTAGCAGGTTTCTTAATTTGATACATTTGCTCGAAATAAGCAGTAGCACGTTTTGACACACATGCTACTAAAGAACAAATGCTCAATAATAGTAAGCTTTCCTGCTAGAAATAAGCATGTGCAACTGTACTTTAAATCTATTAAATATGTAATATTTTAAAATTTATTTTAATGGCCTGATTTAAAAAGCCTGAAGTTGTATAAATAGACCCTCTTTTCCTAGAAATTGAAAGAAAAGGTTTCAACCAATATAATTTCTTAGCAATCCTATGCCAGATGTGGATGTAGATGGGGAATCAGGGTAATAAAGTTTGAAATTTTGTTTCGGCTTCGCAAATGTAGGTACCATCTGTAGTAGCTATAAACGGAGGGTGTGATGAAAAGAAAGTACATGAGAGACGGAAATAGTGCCTAATCCTCGATATTTGATTCAGATCAATATTTTTTTTATTAAATAAATTTGCGTACGGAACTAAATAGCCGCAGCTTCACCGCCAAAGAGCTCGCAGGTTCGCGTATCATTTTAATGATTGGGAGGAAGAATTTTTCTTTTGTATGGTGAAGAATAAGTGCATTTGTCTTATTTGTCGTGCGTCAGTTGCAATACCTAAGCCTGGTAACTTAGAGAGGCATCATAAAACGTTTCATAAAAATTATAAAAAGTATTTTCCTCCACAGAGTGAATTAAGAAAACGAAAAGTACGTGATTTGATATCTTGTTTGGAAAAAGAACAAACCATGTTCACAAGACCAGCCAAATAATCAAAAGCTGCTACGATCGCGTTATTTAAAATATCTCATATATTGGCGAAACCCAAACTAATTCGAAGATAGATCGGTTGTGAAGGAAGCATTTATTGAAACGGGTGAAGAGGTGAGATTTTAAAAATAGAACAGAAATCATGTCTGCTATTAGAGAACTTCAGTTATGTCGTCCAACTGGCACAAGGCGTATTGAAGTCATGAGTCAGGACATGGCAGATCAACTGAAACATAATTTCATGAAATGTACACACTTTTCTTTACAATTCGACGAATCCACCAATATGACAGACACTGCTCAGCTGTGTATTTTGATTCGGATAGTATTCAATGACATGTTGGCTAAGGAAGAATTTTTGACAATCATTCTTCTGGAGGGAAGGACCCGTGACGAAGATATATATGACGTTTTATTAGCACCAGCAATGACTGCAAACAAAAACGGTTTTGTGGCATTGTGTCGAGCTAATGAAGATTTCCCTAAATTGTTTCATTCCATTGCATTATACATCAACAAGTTTTGTGTTCAGAAGTTTTGAACACGGGGAAATTATGGGCATTACAACAAAAATTGTGAATTCCATTCGTGCACGTAGCTTGCAAAGGCGGCTCTTTAAGTTGCAGTAGGAAGATAGGGAGTCAGCTGAACACATTGATTTAGTTCTTTACACGGACGTCAGGTGGTTGAATCGCGGAAAATTCATAGAAAGGTTTCAATGATTATTGCACGAAATAACAGCTCTTCTAGACGAAAAAGGTGATGCCTCTTGCAACTTATGATAGATCAACTGTAAAGAAAGGATCTGAAACATTTTCCGTCTTTGAAAGCAAGGAATCCTCAGTTGATATATGATACGTATGAGTCTGAATTATCAAATATTTTGGGAAAATTCGAAATGCGTTTTTATGATTGCAGTAAATTGGCAAATATAGCATCATTTATGAGTTATCCTTTTTCATGTAAAAACATTGAGGAATAAGCTACTGAAATAGCAAGTCAGTTTAATATGAACTCATGTTCTGTTGAAAATGAGTTGGTGCAGATTATATCAGATACACATCTCGAAGCAACAGCATCTGATACAAATTTCTGGTGTTTTATATCTGAAGATAAATATCCTAATCGAAGGTAAATCGCCCATCAACTGACGGCAATATTTGGGTCAACTTACTTGTGCGAGTCTGCATTTTCTGAAATGAAGATAATGATATCAAAATATCGCAATCGACTAACTGACGATCATATGTCATCATGCTTGCGATTAGCACTCAGTGGTTACGTACCATCTTATGAAAAGTATGCTGAGGACATGCAGTGCCACGCTTCAACATCCAAAGTCACTTCTTAGTTAAGTTTAACACCATATGTAACTCTTTTGTTTTGTAACAACCAATAAACTCGCAATTTTGAATAACTATGAGTTTTTTCATTGATATTATAAAGAAGAACCTAACTAAATCGAACCCAAACCTTGACTAAGATAATGTATATTGTGCGGAAAGCTAATATCTATATATGCTACGGTACACCCTTCCTAGGTAGGTTGTAGGTAGAGTAGACAGAGTGTATCGTGTATGTACGACAACCCTCATCGCACATACTTGCAGCCTCCCAGAGTCGATCGTTATTAGTCTCAAAATATTGAGGTAGATAGCCAGAATTTCAAGTTCTAGCAGACGAACTTTGGAAATCATATTGGATAATATGTGATCCTGATATAAATTTTATGTAATGTTGGAAGAAATTTCACATAGCAAAATCTATCTTAAACACAAAAAGTGAGTGGAAGTGAAGCCATTGAAATAATGCAGGAAAAAGCTGTGACCGGTTCTGACTGCGGAAAATGACAAAAATCTGTGAATATTCGAATATTCAGGAGCTTGAATCGCAAGATGAAGATTTCACTGAAACCGACTTGGAGGAAATGTTAAATTTACACTCTATTGAAGACGAGGCTCTGTAATTTCTTCATGAAAATTGATGCTTCTATGGATCGAAGTATTATTTTCAAGCGGCAAATTGCTAATCCCACTGCTAAATATCAGTCTGAATTGAAGGAGTTTTAAAAACTACCAAGCAAGAAAAAATTACAAAATTCTTCAAAACAATGCCTAAGCCTGAAGGTATTAATTAATCAATATGGTCAAAAACTTCAATTATTTTTTATGTATTTATTAATTATTCAGTCACACAGGAACGTTTCCCTTATAAATTATCATTCCATCTTCACGGTTTCTGAATTCGCAGCATATTTACGGAACATATACCCCGCGAATGAAAGGCTTATACTGGACTACCGTATTTACGATAAAACATTTAATGAAAATACCCAAATTCAAAAATAACTTGAAATTTCTATCAGTCCAGCTCTCACAAAGTAGCTACAATAAAAAAATGCTTTCCGAATATTTCTTACTCATATGTTCACATGAAATCAACCAGGACTTTCGAACTGTATTAATTGGATTTTGAAACAAATAATTAAGATTATATATATTCAGGAAATACATAAATTGTCATTTTCTCGGACGTAGTGTAAATGATACTTGTACTAAGTCTGTTATAATGTTGAGAAATATAATCTCTGTATGAAATGTTCCATGTATGGAGATAATCAGAGAATTATTCAATTTCTATTTCACACGAGATGCTATTCCTCAAGCATTACTTATTATTATTCCAGTTTCCATAATTCTTGATCAAAGAGCTATAGAAAATAAATTTCTCATAGACAAAATTATGCGATGTCATAGTAAATACGTTCTTGGTGGTGTGTAAAAAATGGATTAATTCCTATTTCCATACAGGGTGTCCGTGAATTGCGTGTACAATGTTATACCACAGATTCTTCAGCTCGAAATAAGTCGATTTAGGCCAACTTACCTCTAAGAAAAGTTTCTTCATTTGGTCGTTAGAGGTCGCCAAATCCTCTTTTTCGAATAATTCGAGAACGACTCGAATGAAAGAAACCATAATTGGTATGCGTAATCGGGTGCGTTATTCACGTTTTTTAGTGATTTACTCAATGACCTTGACGTTTTACAAGTGTCCCTAAAAACTCGAACGTGTTTTTAATCAACCATATTTTTTCAACTGTGCGTTTGATCAAAACTGTTTTAGAAATTGTGTAGCTAGGTTAATTATCAGGCTTTTTTGTCTCTTAAGAAATTTTAAAATGATGAGCGGTTCAATCACCAAACAGTTTTTTAATTTCATAATTTAATTTCTTCAACCTAGCAAGACAAAAATGTCACATATGACCATGTTGGCTTTGGATCTATTTCTGTGGTCTGGCAGATTGTCATTTTGTTAGGCTTGACAACCAATTGTTGACACAACAGTGTTCCTTAAGTTCTTAACTAGGTATTTGGGTGATTTTTTTATCACAATTAGGCACAGTAACTCTGAAATGGTTGATATGGTTATGGTGTACGAATTTTGTCAAGGCAATGGACGTGAAAGCGCGAGAGTATATGCTGAAAGATTTCCAGATCGCAAATGCCGAACCACCAAACGTTTGGAAATATGGAGAGGCGCTTCTGCGAGAAAGATTGCTTCAAGCCCAGGAATTTGGATCGAGAACTACAACGAACAGTAAGAACGGTAGAACGCGGAGAACAAATTTGGACATGGTTGGGGAGAACCCACAATTGAGCACGCGGCGTTTAGGCTTGAAGTTGGTCGTTCCTAAAACAATGATTTATGATGTATTGAAGGAACAATTATTTCATCCTTAACACATTCAGAAAGTTCAGGAATTACTTCCCAACGATCCCGAGAATCGCCTAACTTTCTGCCGATTTATCCAAGAGAAGAGAACTCAGGAGATCCACTTCAGTAGGAAAATTCTATGTATAGACGAATGCACTTTTATTAGGTCTGGCATCACTAACCTTCACAATGAACACGTGTATAGTGGCGAAAATCCACATGCTTTTATCAGTACATATCATCAGAATCAATTCAAAATTAACGTATGGATTTCAATAATTGACAATTTCATTACTGGACCGGTAGTGATTCTAGATCGATTAAATGGAGAGACATATTTGAATTTTTTGCAAAAAACTTTGCCGGATTTGTTGGACGATATTCCAGTATTAATGCTTGCAGAAATGTGGTTTATGCACGACAGTGCTTCTCCTCACTTCACTTTAGCGGTTCGCGAGTTCTTATATGCACAGTATGCGAATCGTTGAATCGGAAGTAGAGCTGTTGCTCCTGCAAGTTGGCCAGCACGATCTCCCGAGTTGACACCGTGCGACTTATTTCTTTGGGGGGCTTTAAAATCTAGTGTTTACTCTTCTCCAATTGAGACACGAGAAGAGTTAAATATGAGAATTTTGAATGCGGCCAACTCCTTCAAAAATGACCCTGAAGTAATGCCAAGGGCCCAATTTAATTTCTTGAAGGGGATTAACTCCTGTATTCAGCAAAATGGTGAAATTTCTGAATATTTATTATAGTTGAATGAAATTTTGGGTGTAAAGTAATAAATCGTTATTCTGAAGTGATTTGTTTTTCTTATTTAGTTTCCAACTAGCATACCTGTTTTCGTATTTTTAAAAAGTCATTGTGAAAAACTTATTAAATTTTTTCTTCGATTTTTGTACTACTTAACATTGAATTTCCTATTTTCTTGATCCGATTTAGCAACGTAGAAAACATCATTTTGTCAACAATAGGTTGTCAAGCTCGGGCGATCGTTTCTGATACTATACTCTTCTAATTCTATTATCAATTTTGAAACCATACCTAACTCTATTTGAAATTTATCATTCATAATTATATAAGAGCCCGGGTAGCTCAGTCGGTAGAGCATTGGACTTTTAATCCAAGGGTCCAGGGTTCAAGTCCCTGCTCGGGCGGTGATTTTTGTTGAGAATGTATTGCTATATATATATATATATATATATATATATATATATATATATATATATATATATATATATATATATATATATATATATATATATATATATATATATATATATGGAATCACCCGATATTTTGAATATTACCTCAAGGATTTTGGAAATTTCGAAGGATTGTTAGAATTGATCCTTTTGAGATATTCCAATTGAAAAAGAAATAAATTAAGGTTTATTTTAAGAAAGAAACAAAGAGAAAATAGGAGACTCTTTCCGCATGTAGTAAAAAAATTGAAAATTGTTTTCTCTCTCGGAGTAAGTGTTTTTTTTTCTCGACTTCAGCAGCTTGTATTGCCTCCTTTTTCCCTGATACAAGTCTGAACCCGTCTAGGCATGCTCTCGATTAGGTTTTCGACCTCCTTTGGGTTGATTTTCTGCCATAAAAGTGAAATTCTCACCATGGCCACCTCACCAGAGTCTTAATATGGGCTCCAGCACTAGGTCCACGTAATTTCTAGCCGTTACACTCGCAGGAAACGAAATCAAATCTGTTTTGTCTCCCAGCATAATGCCACCCAAAACATTACACTGCCCCTTGGTATTTCGGAAATTGTCTTGCTGCTCGGAGTCTAGCTTGTCTTCCACGACCACTTAAAACCCGAATCCGGCGGTCATCTGATCGAACACCAATTCTGGTCTCATCCGTAAAAAGAACATTTCGCCAATTCTCAATATTCCAAATTTGGTGCTCGATACACCAATTATGTCTGTTAATTTTTTGTTGTCCAGTTAGCTCTGGAACTCTTAAGGGCCTTCTGCTGTATAAACCCCTCGAACGAAGTTTTTGACGTATCGTTTCGATTGACAATCTGCCAGACTGCAGAAACAAATCCAAAGCCAACATGGTCAATATGTGATATTTTTGACTTGTAAGGTGGTTGAAGAAATGAAATCATGAAATTGAAAAACTTTTTTTTGTGATTGAACCGCTCAAATATCAAAATTTCTCAAGAGACAAAAAAGTTTGATAATTAGTCTAGCTACTCAATGTCTAGAACAGTTTTGCTCAAACGCAGATAATTGAAAAATTATGGTTGTTCAAAAACACGTTCTAGTTTTTAGGGAAACTTGTAAAACGTCAAGGTCATTAAGTGGATCACTAAAAATCGTGAATTACGCATACCAAATATGATTTCTATCGATCGAGTCGTTCTCGAATTATTTGAATAATAAGAAAAAATCTTTGGGTTTGGTGACCTCTAGCGGCCAAACGAAGAAACTTTTCATATAGGTAAGTTGGCCTGAATCGACTTATTTCGAGCTGAAGAATCTGTGGTATAACCTTGTACACGCAATTCACGGACACCCTGTAATATTTACCGGGTGAAAGATGGTTGAATTGTCATAAATCAGGCATAGGAAATTTGATTTTGAACAAGTCACTTAAGATGGTGATGGTGATGATGAATAAAAGCAGAGGCTCTAATAGCATTCCACTTTTTCTTTGGTTTTGAGTCTTTGAATATTCGATTTTGACTTTTCTTTCTTTACTCGTTTATTTCCCTTAATTCCGTGAGGGGTGTACGGCCTCAACCAGAACTGTCCATCTAGTGTGATTCCAGATCATCCTCATCTTCTTCTATTTCTTTAGAAATTGTTCTTTTATATGTGTTTCTTGGTCTTGGTCTTGGATTCTAGTCAAGAGCTTATTTGTGAATAGTGTCAGTTCTTTGCAGTGTGTGTCATATGCAGCTGTATTTTCTTTCATTTATTGTTTTCGTTATGGGCTCTTGTTTACTTCCAAAGTCCTCTATTAGGTATATGGTGTACATGGTGTAACGAGTAAATCTTTTCAGGTTAATGCAGGAGTATCTCAGGGCTTCATACTACCGCCAGTAATTTGTCTTTTGCAGATTAATGATCTGCTCCACTCCACCTAGAACAGAATATTTTGATTCGGGGACGATTGTAATCTGATGTCTTAATTTCCTTGTCAGCGTCTTTTGAAACTGTTGAAAAGTCACATCGACAAACATACCAACAGAGCATGTTACTGAATTGAAGAAGATATCATAGTGCAGCCGGTTGAACTTGATCGATTTTAACAGTATCAACAACGTTTTCCAAAAAAAGCACTGTTGGATAATCTCTTTTCATTATGTAAGGACATCGAATTGCCTTAGAAACGAATATGCATCTAGTCGGCATCACCATTCACACCGGGATTTGCTGGCATGATCATATGTCAGCCATTACCAAATCTGCTTCTGCTAAACTCAGTTTTCTTTTCAGGGCTAAGCAGTATTTCACGCCGTCACAGCTGACGTTTTTATTTAAAGCAAAGGTGGCAGTCACACCCAATCGTACATAACATCTATTGGATAGTGTCTGAATGAGTGCAGTTCCCTCATCGACCACCAGGAGATCATGTGATCTCCAGCCTCTCAATCCAAGGCGGCAGATTGTTGATCTTTCTCTTTTTTCATAGATATTTCTATGGAAAATTTTCTGAAGAACTGAAAGGCTTGGTTCCGGGAAGAACCCAGTTCCAAAGAAAAATCAAGTGTGCGGAAAACTCTCATCAGCGGACGGTTCAACTAGCAAAGCTATAAAATTCCCTTTGCTCACAGGGCTAGTATGCTGTAGAACTCGTTTCCATTGAACATCTTTCCGACAACTTACAATTTGACCTTTTTCCAGAAGCGAGTGAACACACACATTCAATCATCTTGAGCTGCTACCGCTATAGTATGACTAGCATCGCGTCCTTCAAAGAATTTAGAATAAAAAAAGATAGAGATTTTATAAGGCCAATATACATTTAAGATGTTGCGTAGGTAACATAAATGTTTGGAGCTCTTTCTGAGGTGTGTATTGCCTTTTCACGTCTGGCATCCATAAAAGAGAATAGATTTAAAATTACTAGTTGGGGTGAAAATTAACCTCCTTGGCCGCCAGAATGGGCTGCTACTGCACAAAAGTTTATGGTGCCTTGTAGTCCGTTCATAAACTGCAAAACGACGAAGGAAAGTTGGATAAATATTATGCGGGTGATGCACCGTCAGATTACACCGTCAAATATTGGTTTCAAGAGTTCCGCAACTCCACTACTGATGAAGTCCGCAGCGGCAGGTCCTCTGATGCGGTTACAGAGGACAATGTCAAAAAAATATATGAAATGATGTGGGCTGACTGGAAAGTGAAGGTACTCGAGCTAACAAATGCCACAAAAATTAGTACTAAGCGCACACGCCATATTTTAAGCAAGATTCTGCAGATGATGAAGCTATCCTGTCGCTGAGTGCCGAGCATGCTGACTCCGGACCAAAAACACGAACGTGTGAGCACTTCAAAAGAGTGTTTGAACTTGCTGATGCGGAATCGAGCGGACTTTTGGCGTCGATTGGTAACTAAAGCCGGAACGAGTGCTCCGATGCAGCCGAGGGAGACTCAATGGGAAAGGTTATGGCGTCGGTTTTCTGCGATTGTCGTGGCATACTCTTCGTGGACTACCTCGAAAAAGGAAAAAACCATCAACAGCGAGTATAATGGTGCACTATTGGAGCGATTAAAGGCCGAAATCGCTGCAAAACGGCCTCGTATAAAGCCAAAAAAATTTGTTCTTGCAAGCCAATGCGCCGGCGCACAAGAGCATCGCAACAACGGCTAAAATCAATGATTTAAGCTTTCGCGTCCACCGTATTCGCCCGATTTGACTACGTCAGATTGATATCTCTTCCTAAACCTCAAAAGATGCATTATCAATAAAAAATTCAGCTTACACGGGGAGTCTTTTGCAGACCTTCCTGAAAAGTACTTTTCGTACGGGATCAAGAATTTGGAACATCGCTTCAATAAGTGTATCGAGGAGACTACATTGAATAAAATGAAAAAATTGAAAAATTTTTTTCCATTCCCAAGGAGGTTACTTTTCACTCGACCTAGTACTTACTTTCGAATATCCTCAGCTTAATCTTCCTTAACTGTTTCGATAGCCAAACTGTTGTTAGTTGGGCGAACGCTCCCTTGGTTTTCTTGATTTGGATCTCTATGTCCAACTTAAATCCACCTGTTTCAGTTGCTATGCTCCTAAGGTATTGGAAAGAATCAACTTTCTCAATAATTTTTCCATTTAGGAAGTGGAAATCATTGTTTTTGTTGAATGATTAATTAACATCAGAAGTGTCGAAACTGATGGCCCCCCTAGAACCACCGCCATGACAATTATGTCCCAGTACATTTTTCACAACGTTCACTAGCATAAAGTATCAAAATAATTTCAAAACAATATTTAAGGTACTTGAAACTATGTTTATTTATATATAATTATTAATTTATAAATTATAAATTATGAATGTCTTTTCATAATTTCTTATAATTATTTTCATAACTAAAATAATTATTCTACCTTTAAACGTAATTATATCAAATCATCTCCAAACTATTTCTATCAGAATTGCAAATATTACATAAATGATATTCTTTACCAATGCATTTTTTACAGAAAGTTTTTTTACACTTGTCTTCTTCACAGAAGACTTACGAGGTATGTCAATTAAATTGGCAATGCTGCGGCGGTTGGTAACTCTGCAGCGTTCACACTGGTTTCATTCGAAACAGAACTTATTTCTGCGTCAGCCTGTGCAAGTTTTGTGTTGGTAGGTTGTATACTTCGTGTTTTATTGTCCTTTTAACATCGACCTGTTTTGATCAACCATCGTGAAGATCAGTGATAAAATAAGTGAGCATAGAATAGTGATTACATTTTCGGTTAAACGCGGCGAAACTTCCGTGGACATTATGAAACAGTTAACCGACGTGTATAAGGAAGGTTGTCTGAAAAAATCAGCTGTCTACGATTGGGCGGTTCAGAAGCGGCAGAGAATCAGTGGAGGATGATCCGCGCGAGGGAGCTTTCTCCACCTCTCGAAACGAACAAAACCTCGATCGGCTGCGCTCGCGACTGCTCGCAGACCATCGGGTAAGCCTTAGAATGTTGGAAGACGAGTTGGGCATCAATAAAGAGACGATCCAGCAGATGCTACACGAAGATTTAGGGATGCGTAAGCTGTGTGCGAAAATGGTTCCCAAAGTGCTCACAGTTGAGCAGAAAGAGCTCCGATTGTCCATCTGTCAAGGCATGATTTCTCGAATTGACGAATATTATCACTGGTGACGAGTCGTTGGTGTTGGAATACGACCCTAAGACCAAAAAGCAGAGCATGCAGTGGATAGAGAAGGGGGGTAAGCGCCCCACAAAAGCCAGAATGTCAAAATCGAAAGTGAAATCTTTACTCATCGCATTTTTCGATATTAATGGAGTTGTACATCACGAATACGTTCCAGCAGGTCAGACAGTCAACGCAGTATTCCACATTGAAGTTTTGAAACGTCTGAAGGCCTGTGTGTTTCGTGTACGACTCGAATTGGCGGAGCGCGGATGAGTGCTTCATCATGAAAATGCTCCGGCCCACTCGTCATTCGCAGTTCGTGATTTTTCAATCAGAAACGGCATTCCAACACTTCCACAAATCCCCCCTGCCCTACAGTCCAGATCTGGCCACCTGTGACTTCCATCTGCTGAAGTCGTACCTCAAAGGAAACAGATATGACGGAGTTTCGGAAGTCCAAAGCATCACGACGGCGGTGTCTTTCTAGTATGTTTTCTGGAATGTTTTCTAGAATTTATACTAGAATTTCTGTTCTTCTTTTATTCATGTTCTGTGATTCCAATTCTTCTCCCAGTTGCAATAAAAAGTCTGAACGTTTAATTTTGCTATCAAACAGTGTTTAGGAGAGAATTTTGTATAATTCTTCCTTAGATGTTTTTATGGAAATAGGTATTTTCCTCCGAGGTTTATTTACAGTGCGTCCGATACTAGTGTTTTTGGACTTCAAATATCTCGCAAGTAAGGGTGATGTAAAAAAGTTGTTACATGTAAAATTCCTACCTTTGTTGATGTAAGGCTACATCAATTTCTTTACTAACCAGTCACCTAAATGGTCGTCATTAGGTTTATGGTCATCTTTTCCCAGGTAAGGAAACGCATTTATTACATAATTTGCATCTTTATCAACAGCCATCCAAAGTTTTTGCGCATACTTATCTGGCTTTGAGCTAATAAACTGGGTAAATCGGCAAAGGCATTTAGACGGGAAAAGCTGTTCGTCGATAGTTATATATACCTACGGCCCAGGTACGTAACAAGCTTGTGTATTCGCGATAAATTCATACCAGACTTCCGAAATAATAGCAAACTTATCTTCATTGAGTCTTTGACGTCTACTGGATTTATGATCAAATCTCCGGTACTTCATTATCTCACGAAAATGATTTCGAGATATTCTTGCCTTTATTATAGGATTACCCCATTTTATTGATCATAAAGAATGTAAGTCACAAATTGCACCACGTATGTAAAGTACAGAAATTAATACTTCCAATTAATCCACCGTTATATACTAGTCTTCATCTTGTAACTCGCGTCAGCCCTCTACTATAGTACACTCTAAAATATGCTGCAGCATTTTTTTAAAACTATCAGTTGCCAAGCACTTAGCATATGGCCCAAATCGATCTCCAAACACATTTTGGCTACTATACCTACTAGGTGTATTACCAGCTTCAGTTACTGTCCACATAGTACCATCAGGAGAAGCAAGTGTTGAGCTCGATCTCGTCTTTGTATTTCGGTTGGCACTTGACTTTGGGCTTCAGTCACAATGCTCATCAAGCTTTTAAGATATGAAAATAGTATAAAATGGTAAACTCATATTATAACACAGAAACACACGACACAAATCAAGAAACAACAAATCAATAGCGATTTATTGCGATAGAGTAAAAAAAATACATAGCTTGAGATATTTCTCTCTGAATAGTGTCATCAGATTCGTCAGAAGAAGAAATTGACTTTTTTTTTCTAATCGTAGCCGCCGTCAGAGTATTCCAAAGGCTCGCCATCTGATTCGTCCTCCAAAATATCATTCAAAGGGGTATTAATTTCTTGCAGTTTCAATATTCTGCGACGTTGACTAGACATATCTATAATACGTGAGGTATGCACTTGTAAAAACAAAAACGTGCACTCTCTACGCGAATCGACAAAGAAGTAAACTTAAACAATCACTTATCACTGCTCAACTGTTTAGTCTCCCCTCCACCCGTGCAACTAGCCAGAGTATGTCGAATTCCTCGAATCATTGCATAGGTTTTTGGCGGGACTATAATGAGCCAGCGGCAATTCTAGTTAAATCGCATATTATTTTATTAATTATTATCTTCATGGAATAGAAAACATATTGAATATGATAAATACCATGAATTATGAAAAGTCGAAAAGTTTCACGGTCGTTTGTAGAAAAAATAACAAGTTATTCACAATGAAAGTTACGAGTAGGACAAAAATGGAATGGCCGCCCTTCTAGTGCTGAAACATGTGATAAAGGTTTCATAAAAATATATATTTAAATACTCGACACATGTTTCGAGTTATCAGCATTATCGAAAGTATAATAATACTGAAAAACAAAATGAGTGGTTTTACTTAAATATAACGGCATTTACAACAGGAGATAGACATATGGATTACAAATTGGCTGGTTTTTCCTATGAGCGGACGTGATTCCCATCGTCTCTAAATTGTACATCTTCCTCCCTTTATTACCTGGCTTATAAATTCAATTCTGTCGAAATTTATGAAATGATTTTAATCTATACAATAGTCAGAAAAACCAGTGGAATTTTTGTTTTGAATAATCGATCTTTTATGTTATTCAATTCCCTTCTCGATACATCTTCCGGTTTGGCCTAAATAGAAAGTCTTGCATTTTCTGCAATGTATTTTGTATACTCCGCTTTTATTCAATAATTTCATTTTATCTGTATCATTATTAAACAATGAACTCTAAGTTTTTTATCAGTACTGAAGGTGGTAATATTATTTTTGTGTAATGTATTACATACCATGTTGCTGAAATTAGGAATATAATTAATTGTACATTTTCTAATCGATTCCTTAGTATGTAACTGCAGTAAAATTTATGTTGTTTTATTTTATTACGGTGTCAATTAAATTCGATTCATATCCGTTATTCTTCATCTTCAAAACAACAACTAACAATGCAATACATAGTTTTCTGTATATTTTAAATGTGAATGAGTCATGAGTTCAATTAATTGACAAGTCCAAGAAGTTCAAAGATTTTATTGATCTCAATTTCCATTGTAAATTGAATTGATCGAAAAGATTTTCAAAATTGTAAGATTCTATTCAATTGTTTGTTCTTGGTATACTGGGAAATCGAATAGAAAATTTTCAATTGATTATATTCCTAATATTGGCAAATAGATATGTAATAGATTGCACAAAAATAATATTAATACCATCTGAACTAACAGAAAGAATTTGGGTTCATTGTTGGTCTATACTAATATTATATAGAGGAAAGATTTGATTGTTTGTTGGCTTGTTTGCTTGCATTGAATAGGTTCCGAAACTACTTGACCGATTTGAAAAATTCTTTAACTGTTGGGAAGCTACATTATCTCTGGTGAACATAGTGTAACGATATCCAATAGTCCTTGAAGCTGACCCTGTCACGGCCTGGCGGAGATACGAAGTGCAGGGCACTTTCGGGAGAATTCGAGAAAGATTTAAATGTTTCAGCGCACCGTATTATAAAGAAATCAGTGTTGCCGTTTCCCGAAGATTCTCGAATGAAGATTTGGAACAGAGCCGAAGTTACGCAAATGTTTTAGAACAATTCGTACTTGTATATAAGAAGAGAGCGCGAAGCGCAGAGAAGGAAGTTTCAATACAGAGTGCGAATAAGTGGACAAAGTGTTAGAGATAAATTAAGCAGTATCGATTGTGTTATATAAATTAGTCATTTAGTTTAGTGTTATAATTGTTCAATCTACGTGTAAACAAACTAGTTAGAGTGTTGTAAAGTGGAAGTGTTTGATTTGAACCCACAAATAACTTTGAGAACTAAGAAACGTTACAATAAGCTATATTAAATTTTCAAAAAGTTAGGATTCATACTAAAACTCCAATAATTTTATCGAATGTGTGAAAACCTTCGCGTGCGTTGCGAAAACTATTTATAGAACAAAATAATGTTCTACAATTATGCAGAACATATAATCATCTACAGAAAATATAGCGGCAGCATATGATATGTCTAACTATTATAGTTATGTCACAATAATTGTTTTTCATTTTAAAAAAAATATATATATATATATATATATATATATATATATATATATATATATATATATATATATATATAATGCCAACGCTATAAAAGCTATTATATTTATATTTTGGAACTTATCCTTATCAAAATAAATGACTTCATATTTAAGTCTGCTTCAATGCCATTATATAATTTTTTGAATTATTCAATTTGGACATTCCATTCCAAAGATATCACAAGTGCGGAGCGGGCTGCTAGTTAAAATGTAAGTTATTTGAAATGAAAATGTTGCATTGTTTCCGCTCACATCGTTGGGTTAGACGGCACCATAACAATAGTAATAAGCGATGTTGGCATCACTGTGGTACGGGAGGGGAGTCGATATCGTTTACTGGAAAGCTGTGATTGAATAAATTGATTTTCAGGAGCAGAGAGAGTAAAGTTTATAGTAAAGGCCTTTTAACAAACACTAAAGATAAAATAAAAAAAATAATACTCAAAAAATTATATTACAAAAAAAAAGATTAAATTAAGAATATTTCATATTCAAATTTTCTTCATTTTATTGTTTTTTAATAACCCCAAAAACGAGAAAGTATGTAAGGGAGAGTGCGTGTGTGTGTAAAAAATTTTGAAATGTTTGCTTATTATCCGTGCGAAGCCGGGGCGGGCTGCTAGTTGAAAATAAAGATGAAATGAAATTACTGGATAACGCCGAGTATACAAAATACACTGCAGTGAAGGCGAGACTTTCTATATAGGCGAAACCGGAAGATGTATTGAGAAGAGAATTTGAGAACATAAAAGATTGATTACTCAAAGCGAAATTTTTTTTGACCATTGTATATATAGAATCAGTTCATATATAACGACAGAATTGAATTTGTATATCCAGGTAATAGAGAGTAGAAGATAGAAATTCTAAAGATGATGGAATTCACGGCCGCTCGTAGGAAAATACAACCAATTTGTAATGAGCAAACAGATTTCGGTCCATCTCCTGTTGTGAATTTCATTATATTTAAGTAAAACTACTCATATGGTTTTTCAGTATTATATTATCCTTGATAATGGGCTGATAATTCGGAACATTTGTCGAAGTGTTTTAATATTTTTTCACGAAACCTTTACCAAGTATTTTAATTTATCACTTACTCATTATGTTTCACCAACTGTTGAGCGAGAATTCCATATATTGTTTTTGTACCTTATTTGTTTCTTTTCGTGGATTTTCTATATTACCTTCCATGTTTGCGAGATTGTGAGCAAGGAGACATAAATCATCTGCAAAGTCAATATCTACCAGTCGGTCTTGTCAATTTCCAGCGGGTTCCTGTTTCTTTGTCTTTGTTAGTCTCAAGACTTCATCCAGGATAATTAAAAATAATATAAGAGAAAGTAAATACCTCTCCTTAACTCCTGTTTCGACATTCGACTTCATGTAACATGTAGGGTTGTTTGGAATTCGGAGCTTTGTTCCAAAATGATTCTAAGATCTATGCAGCAATGTTCTTTCCGGAAGGCAATTTGTTCCCTTCTTAGCTTTTTATCTATTGTTTCTATAATTCGGTTTAAGACTATTTTTTACAATATATTTTACTTGCCACCAATTGAGGTGTGAGTCTTTGCAAGATCTTAGAATCCGATAAGTCTCCATGACCAATCCATAGAAAGTTTTTCTTCTTCCCATATTTGTTATATCGAGGGGTGAAGTATTTCGGCCATGGCGAATTCTTGGTATCTGAAATCTCTGCTGGTAGATTATCTACACCTTTTCAGATTTTCCAACGTATTTGCGATTTTTGTATCTGCAGTTATCGTTATCATTTTTGTTGGTTGTTTCTCCCTCTTCTTCTCCTTCTTCTAATATGGCTTGTTCGAGATTTCTCCAAAATATTCTTTCCATATTTTACTCTGGTTTTGTTAATTCACTAAAAGTGTGATTTTATGGATACTTCTTGGTCTTTGAACTGTGTTCTTTTTGTTTGCTAATGCTTTAGTTATTTTTTATAGTTCTCTAGAATTTCCTTCTCTTGCTATCTTTCAGTTTTGTCAGCTAAGTCTTTCACTTGTGTCAGCTCTAAAACTTCTTATCACTTCTCTGTGTTTCTTGCTCTTCTTCTTTATATATTTTTGGAGTTCCGAGTGTCTTTAGCATTCTGAACTTTCTTCTTAATTTCCTTTTCCTGGTTGATGTTTTTCCAAGTGTATGATTCAAGTTGCCTTGTTCTTTTGTTTGTATCATAGACTCTCCTCTGCTGTATTTTATAGTATTTCTTTAATATTTCACCAATTTTCTTCGACACTTTCTTAATGAAATTCCTGGTGACTGAACCTGTCGCTTAGCTTGTGTTTTTTCTTTTTTTTAAGGCTGTGTGACATTTTATTTTTGGATTCGTTCTACTTGAGTTCTCATAGCTGCTTATTTCAGCCTTATATCTGATATAACTAAGTGGTGGTCAGTTCCATAATCTTCTCCCCTTCTTACTCTTGCGTCGATAAAAGAGGTCCTCTATTTTACGCGAAGAGTCATATAATCTATTTGAGTTCTACTCCACTATTAATTTGTGGCATACCTGATGTGGAAATATCGTCTCTGATGACGAGACATGGTTCACAAAACGTTTTCCGATGCCATTCATTGTTCCCTCTCGTGTTTCTCCATGATTCTTTCATAGTTAGTGTTATCATATACCACCGTTGCAT
Source organism: Cryptolaemus montrouzieri (assembly GCA_013387265.2). Taxonomy (NCBI): domain Eukaryota; kingdom Metazoa; phylum Arthropoda; class Insecta; order Coleoptera; family Coccinellidae; genus Cryptolaemus; species Cryptolaemus montrouzieri. The sequence continues at coordinate 50,483,361 of JABFTP020000001.1, read as the reverse complement.
TCATGTCTTGTTTTTTTACCTATTTCTATTTATTCTACGTAAAATCGGTTTATACCAATCATTGGACTTCTCATCGTAAAGATATTTCTCGATTTTGTTCTCCCAAAAACTTTTCGAATTTGAAGTCGATCTCGAAAATTTTCAAAATAGTGTTTCTCAAAAATATTCCTTCAGTTTTGTGAACAGATATATTTGTGAATGGTGGTCAGTTTTTGTGTTTGAAAATGTGTAAAGAATGCCGCCAAATCAATGAAAACCGAAAAAATATCACTATGAGATCATTTCGAAGATATTAATTTCTTAAAATTGCTCACAGATTTTTAGCTCTAAAATATTCTAAAATCAAATTAAGTTCACATTAGGAACTATATTCTTGATTGATTTTTTACTGTATGCGATCCGTGTTCATTTGAATTTTTCACGCATTACCTAAACAAATCATATCGTCTGATTACGTACTATTTTTTATTATTGCAATGCGGAAAGCTTCGATTCGCGAATTTCATAAATCGATTTTTGTCATTGAAAATTGTGAATTTCTTTCAGAAAAATCTTCGTGCATATTACACTCACATAGTCCAGAATGGATCATCGATCTACCACACGCCGAAAAAGATTACTACAGATTCTGATGCTCCTCCTCTTCCACCGAGGTCGGCTTTAATTTTTACCACTCCACTACCTGAAGCTACCAAATTACAGGGTAAGTTACTGTTTCAATTTATATTTTAATAAGTATACACCATGAGGATCACCAGAAAGGTGAACGTTTTAGTTAAAATGTATCATGTAGAACCAAAGTGACTTATAGTTATAGAGAAATGGAAAAACGGTCAGAAATTCGAAGGTTCAAATGAAAGGCTCCTATAATTTATTAAATAGCTTGATAAACGAGTATAAATTATGTTCTAACTAATTTTCATCCTCTTTTAATATGAATTATGAGTCATCATATATAAGTATTGTTACGTAGTAAATATCGGATGTTCCGTGAAAATAGTCCCTAGTTATAACTCCTACAATTGTTGATCCATAAATGATTGGTTTCTCACTTGGCAGAGGTTTCACAAATATTCATTGAAATACTCTACATATGTTTCAGGTGGTTAGCCCATTATCAAGAGTAATACAATACTAAATTAAAAATGAGTGATTGCACTAATATATAACGCCATTCACAACAGGAGGTAAATTGAAGTCTAGTTGGTCGTTGCAAATTGGCTGATTTTTCCTATGAGCGGAGGTAATTTCAATAATATCTAAGATGTCCATCCTTTTTCCTTCATTACCTGGATGCATGAGTTCAATATTCTCGAAATTCATGTAATGATTTTTGTTGATGTAGTGGTCCGAAAAGCCCGCAGAATTTTTATTTTAGGGAATAGGACTTCATGTTCTTCAATTCACTTCTCGATGCATCTTCTTGTTTGGCCTATATAAAATGTCTCACATTCACTGCAGTGTATTTAATATACTCCGCTTTTATCCAATAATTTTGTTTTATCTTTATTATTAACTAACAATGAGCCCAATTTAAATATATATATTCGTATTTGAACTAATGTTTAGGAAATAAATTTAATAAGGGTGAGTTATTTATGTCTACCTGATCATTAAGAATTTCCGGTGAATTCCTCAATCTGTTAAATTCGAGTGCTTCCATAAGATTGAGTTTTATACCTCTTTTCTCAGAATGTAGGATTTTAAATTCTGAATTGAAAGAGTGACCATTTTCCTAAGATGATTTGAATAATTTGAATCGGTTTTTCCATTGATGAAACTGCGTTTATGTTCAGAATTCTAACATTAAAATTTCTTCCTGTTCTACCTATATAACAACAATTTCAATCTGCACAATGCAATCTATAAATATTATTATATAGGTAGAACAGGAAGAAATTTCAATGTTAGAATCTCTGAACATAAACGCAGTTTCATCAATGGAAAACCGATTCAAATTATTCAAATCATCTTTGGGATAATGGTCACTGGTCACTCTTTCATATTAAATTTATTTTCTAAACATAAGTTCAAGTACGGATAGCTCTGAGTGGATTGCCTCTTTAGCATATATATATATATATATATATATATATATATATATATATATATATATATATATATAAATTTGTTAGTAAGATATATTTCTAGTTCATTCGCTCTTGATAAAGAAACTGTGTATCGAAACGCGTCGAGCATTTAATAATATATTTTAGTAGAAATCATCGTTTACTTGTCTTCGTGAAAATGGATTTCTATCACGTAAAGGCCTCTTCAATTGAATTTTTGGAAAATTTCTGTTAGTTTTCTCAGTATGCAACGGATAAATGCTCTGCAATAAAAGTTTACGCCGTTTTTCTCTTACTAAGGTTTCAATAAATTTTGGTTCATAGCCGTTGTTTTTAGCGATTAATTTTAAAACTTGAATTTCATTCTCAAAATCGACTACTGACAAGGAAATAGAAAGCAATCTGTGCACAAATGAATGAAAACCTCTCAATTTGATATTCTGGGATTGGGAACTACTGTTATGAATCAGGGTATCCGAATAGGTTGGTTTTAATATATTTTAGTCATGAGCTCTACTAATCGTCAAGTCCTAAAAATTCAAAGATTTTTCATTATTTTCATATTTCATTGTAAATTGAATCGATCGATGGAAAGAATTTAGAAACTGTAAAATTATTGAGTTGTCTGTTTGTGCCAATCCAAATACAGAAGATATCATCTACATATCTTTTCCATAAAAATACATTCTTAGTTGGGATGTTGGAGGAACTAAAATTTTATTTTACAAATTTGTCATAAATATTTCACTTAATATAGGAGACAATGGAGAGCCCATAGATAAACCATCTAATTGTTGATATATTTTATTATTGAACCTGAAACAACTTTGTTGGAGACATAGGTTCATAGCTGACATCGTTTCTTCTAAATAAGTGGGGTTTAATGTACTATTGGAATGAAGTTGTTAATTAATTGTGGCTTTGACATCGCGGCAGTGAGTAGAAGGATATAGATTAATCATATGAAACGATACTAATTTAGCATTTATCGGAAGTTTTAGAGATCTCAAGTGATTCATAATTCGACAGAGTTTTGTATTGAGTAAATTGGATTGTGTTGTATCAAATTTGGAAGTATGTTGTTTCAATATTTACATAATTTAGTAGCTGGAGCACTTACATATGAAACAATAGATCTCATGGACAATTTACCTTGTGAATTTTGGGTAATGAATATAAAATTGGAGTTTTCAGATTCATAAGTCAATTTCAACCCATCTTTTGCAATAAATTCGTACACTTTTTAATTAGAGATATGACTTGGGTTTGAAATTTGTTAGTAGAATCAACATGTAATTCTGTAAATTTTTCTGGAATAAATAGTCTTTCTGTTTTTTCAATATACATATCAGTTTCTGAAATCATAATAGTGTTACCTTTGTCAGCTTCTAAAGGTTAAATTATGGTCTTTAAGTTTTGTTTGTATGGATCTAACAATTGCTAATTCCCTATTGTTTTTGGTCAATCTAGAAAGTCTTATATATTTAGCATAGACTACTTCTTCATAAGCTTCATCATCTACAACTTATATTAAGCTAAGAGCTATCGCAGAGTTAACGGCTAACATTTTTAAATCGATCAAATTATTTATATTGGGACAATATTTCAAACCTTTTCCCAAAAGTTCTGTCTCTTTTTCATTGAAAAGAATATCTGAAAAATTTTTATTCTATTAGTCAACAATGAAGTAAGTCTTACTGTTTTTGATGAGGTGTTTTAACTTATTCTGTTGTTTCTTGTATTGTTCATGGCACAGGTGGTTGATTTCTTCTTTTATATGCTGATCAAGAAAGTCAAATGCTACGGGATGTAAGTGGAAAGCCAATTCAGTATGTATTATTTTAAGATGAGCAGCCAAGTTGTGTCTCCTAGTGTACCATTTCTATTTCTATTTTCAAATTCTACGGGTTTTTTGGACCACTGCATCAACAAAAATCATTTCATAGATTTCGAGAATATTGAACTAATGCATCCAGGTAATGAAGGAAAAAGGATGGACATCTTAGAGATTATTGAAATTACGTCCGCTCATAGGAAAAATCAGCCAATTTGCAACGACCAACTTCAATTTACCTCCTGTTGTGAATGCCGATATACATAAGTGAAATCACTCATTTTGAATTTAGTATTGTATTATTCTTGATAATGGGCTAACAACCTGAAACATATGTAGAGTATTTTAATGAATATTTGTGAAACCTTTGCCAAGTGAGAATTTATGTTGTTTCTTCAAGTGTTAAGCCGAATTCCATACATTGTTAATCGATTTCAATGAAATAAAAACCGAATTTCATCTTGAATGATACTCTAACAGCCTAAAACATTTTTATTGGACTTCCATTTCTGGAAATTGTCCTTTACTTGGAATTTTTTATATAGAAACCCCATGTTTCAATTTTTTTCGATTGCTGAATTTTAAGTATGTACGTTATACGAAGAAAGTATCCCTTGAAATGCTGTATTTCCCGAGAAAAAGATATTATCGAAAAATTTCGGATCACATAATCCTCGATCTGATTCGTGGTACGGGTGACTGTTTCAGTTGGTGATAAAATTTTTCTGTCCTAGAAAGTGTTCTGGTCATTTTTTCGCTTCATATTATTTCGTATTTTGAAAAGACTCAAAACGTAACAGAAGATTTTAATGAATCCTGCAGTAAGCTCTGAGGATGAATACCATTGAAAATCATAAAGCAATCCTGTCAGGATCATATTGGATGTTTTTTTCTAATTATAAATGAAAAAAAATGACCAATTAGGTACACGCTAATTCTTGTTATTGTTTCATCCCGAGTCTTTTTCGCGTAGAGTTAAAAAGTTTGGAAGACGAAAATGAAGTGAATACAGATATGATGCAAGTTTATTTTCAATCTAACAGAAATACTACTAGAAAATTTCGAGTCTATCGGAAACAATGTTCAGATCGCGATGAATCTGAGCGGTGCAAATTTACCATACTACAAAAAATATAAGAAAGTGGAGACATCTGTTTCAATAAACCGAAAACTCTCGAAAAAAAGATCAATGAAGAAACGGTATTGAATGTCCGGTTGAGTGTAGAAGTGAACCCAGAAACATCTGTTCGACAAATTTCTGCAGAATCCTAGACGTCAGCGGCTGTTTTACTAAAACATAAATACGAGCCTTACGTTCTTCGAAAAGTTCAAGCTCTTGAAAAATGACGGTGTAGATGCCTTGAGTTTTCGAATGGTTTTACTGATACAATGCATTGAAAAACATAATGACGAATAATTTTCAGCGTAGAATCGGTGTGAACTGTGCGCCATTTATTGGAATGGCTTCATAGGGTTAGTTTTCAGGGATGTGCTTGATAGAAAAAATGCAACACGTGCCGTATTCAGGATATTCCAATTATGTATTCAACAGCAAGAATGGTATTTTGAATAATTTTCATGAAACATTCCTTGAATTTTTTTATAACGATGTTTTCGGTTTATTGTGACCGCTGTCTCCATTTTATTATGCTGTTTCGAGTATGGTTAACTTGCAGCGCTCTGGTTCATCACGATCTGGAAATCGTTCCCGATAGAGTCCAAATGCTCCAGCATTATTTCTGTTAGATTCAGAATAAGCTTGTAACATGTCACTTGATTGTTGTCTTTCATACTGATTACTTCTCCGTGAAAAAGGCTCGAAACGAATCAATAACATGAATTAGTTTTTTGTTAATATCTCGCTGATCTTCTGTTCGGTCCAGAAAAAACAGGGCGCCACTGTTTTTCTTTAATTCTTTGAGTGTTTTACGTATCTGTTTTAGTTTTCGAGATATAAAATAAAAACCACTCTGTAACCTGCCCGTACAGAACCCTAAAACTCAAAACAGAGGAGACACATTTTGACCAAGACCCAAAACAGAAGTTGTTTAGAATTGTTCAAAGTACAACATTCTCAAAATCAGAAAATTCAACACTAAATCAGTACTAACCGTGCGGGGATTTTAGTGTACCGGTTGAATTTTTCTGATTTTGAGATATGCTATAGATATATATATATATATATATATATATATATATATATATATATATATATATATATATATATATATATATATATATATATATATATATATGAACTATACTCAAAAAATGCTTCGTTAATGAAATACAGGGTGATCAGGTTTGTCAAAAAAAAGGCAAATTAATTAATTGTTGTCAATTTACTACAGATATTTGAATGAAATTTTGTGGACGTTTACTGCCGTCCAGGGAGTATGTTCTGCAATAAATATATTATTATTTTTAATTCTAACAGTGGTGTCAATACTTATACTTAACTCGATATGTTTAAAGAAGGTATGTCACTGATTTTTCACAAAATAAAAATCATATTTGGATCCTTCATTCAATTTGGGAGAAAAAAGTTTCGATTTTTCTGTACTTCTCTGGATTAGCGAGTAAAAAATTAAAATTAGAATTGTAAGAATTTTTATGTTCATTTTTAAATTTTTGGTCGCATTTCTCGAGGATTTTTGTGTGCCCAAACATGGTTATTATGGTAATTCGTTACTGCAAGTCTAGCGAAAGTGATTCATCTGTCCAAAGAATATTATTATATTCCAAAAATTAGAATTTTGTTCCGTACAGTTCACTGGAAAAATCTCACTCTCTTTTCAGCATCCCCAGTGTATAAATTGTTAATTAACTCTTAATTCTTCTAGTTGGATAGCGTCTTTATATTCACAAACTGCCGAATTTTCATCAGAAAAACCATAACAAAAATGAATACCCGCGTATTTATTTTTAGTTAAAAGAATGAAGTGCAAAATTAAAATAGTGATCTTCGTAAACCAATTGAACAAATTCATTTATCAAAATTGACACTGACAAAGACTGAGTAAAAATTAAATAACTCTATAGTAATTGGAAGATGAGTTTTAAAACAACGAATACGCAGATATTCATTTGTCCTTGTTGTGGTTTCACTAATCTAAAAAACTTTTTAGTTCTAATTCTAATTTTTTACTCGCAAATGCCGAGTCATAAAAAAAATCGAAAAAGTGTTTTTTCTTCCAAACTGAATGAAGAGTTCCAAACTAAGTAGTTGTTGTGAAAAAACTCACCAATTTTTTCTTTAAAAATATCCAGTTATGTGTTAGTACCGACATCGGTAAAATTAAAAGTAATATTTTCATTGCAAAATATACTGCCCGAACTTCAAGTACGTCTACAAAATTTAATTGAATTATCTGTAGTGGTTTGGCAACAATTAATCAATTTTATTTTTCTTACCGAACTTATATTTATTCAACGAAGCATTTTCCGAATATTCTTTATACACCAAACTCATATTTCTTTCTATTCTCTACTGGTTTCTAAATGAACTGGGAGATGAAATGAACATTATTGAGCAGAAGAAAACCAATCGCATAAACCTAATTTTGTTTTTCTGAAGTTAATATTTGATTTATATGTATATCTTTATGTCATCAAGATCAATTATTATACAGATTTCCAAGTCTCTGTTCTTTAATCTTATAAAATAATCGAGAAGAACATGTGTGACAGAAGGACGAGACCTAATCTTATGTAGACTCGGTTTTTTCTTCTGAGGTTTCTACGCCATCCCTCAAATGGCGGGTGTCTTTCGAGTCCCAAATTAAACTTTGTCATTCAATCTGCCAAATGCCGTGTAAAATCCTACAGTGTCTAACTTTGTGATCTAATAAACACTGTTGAACAGAGAGAACAAACCGTCAGAGTATTCTGGGACGGAGACTTTAATGAGTGGTTAGAAAACAATCCAAATAAGTTTGTTTCACGTCTGGGTTTATGAGGTTAATGAAAAAGTACCTACCTTGGAAATTTTGTACGACCTGTATATTATGATCGAGATGAAGGATCTTAAATATATCCTCCTCACTTGCTCCAATCATTCCACAATTTAAGAGAAGCAGGTATCTACCACTCATTAATTACTGAAAAGAATTCCTATTGTAGAATATAACCTGAATGAGATAAATAAAGCTTAAAAATGGGGATAGAAACTATACAGCTATCAATTTTGTGAAAGTGTAAAGCTACCTTTATAGCTACTTTAGTAACACGCATACATGGGTAGAGCGTAAATAGTAGAAAATCGATTAATATTGGAAAATGATGATAACTATTGTTACTCTATGCAAAATGGCGATGCCTTCCTTATTTTTCCCCACAACTTCTTCTCTGTGAAGATTTCATGAAAATTGGTTGAGAATTATACAATTGAACAGAATTTTCTATTTTCTCTATGAAACTGCACATAATCAGGACAGTGAGGGAGGGAAATGAGTGGCTTCACATTCTAACAATGAAAATAATTTTTAGCCAATGTAAGCACTAGAAAGAGCCAAAGCTAACGAAAGAACCACCGTTTTTGTCAATTTGGTGTTTGCAAGACCAAGATAAAATTTAAAAGGCCTGATTCTCGGGACCATCACAAAATCTTTACACAGGTAGCTATTCTAAACTAAACCTTTTATTTCACATTCACACTAGTAATAATATGGAAAAATTTGAAGGATTATTATATTATTTTCATTGCATAGATTTAAATAGAGTAATATCAATTATCCAATGCAGTATACGACAAAACACTGTACTGCTATTCATGTTGTATGTTCAAAATACAATATGATCGTAAGATTCAGTGTTTTGATAATTCTCTATTTTAAATATCATTTTAAATAAATTGATATTTTCCTTGAACAATTAAATGTCTATCATGCCCAATTAAGTATGAATTTCTAATATACTAAACGTCATTTAGGCTAATATTCTATTATACAGAATGCCTTTCATACAGAACACCTTTTTTGTATTGTAAACTAATCTCACACACGTTGGAAGCATCTTCTATATAAATTATTACGAGATAAAATCAACAAGAACTAAGTGAAGATGCAAAATATTAAGCTTACCAATAGGAGAATGTCAATCGCTCTTTGATACAGAATCAGCCGATAGTTTCTAGCAAGAAATTATTAAAAAAAATAAATAAATATAATTGCGGAGGCTTTTGGAAATTAACCATCTTACCTTTAAATAGGTAGGAAATTTCAAGTTATTGAATCGCTGTCGTATATGCATTTTACGGGTTCATACAATTTTGTAAAAGTCAAATATTTAACTTTTTTCGATAAGTCGGATTATGTTCTGTTTACTCGTGATGGCACAATTTGCCAAATGTGTCGTTGAGAAAACTAACATAAACTCAATTCGAACTTAGACGTCATCATCTGATTGATATCAACTGCCGCCGGATAGTCAACTATATCTAAAGTTTGGATGGACTGAAGAAGAAAGTAAGAGAAACACCCTTTCATCACTAATATTTCCTGGGAAAATCTAGTTGAATTAAATTGATGAAAGCTGGAGTATTTGGTATCGGTTTGATATACGAAATGTATCTCTCTCGAATCCCGGGTGATTAGGACAAACGGCAGAACAATCCCGATTTATCAAATCGAGTTTGTTGTCGTAAAAAAAGGCGATAAGGTTAAACCGACTCCAATATCTAACTACCCCGATTAGAAGTACAAATTATTTAATCAAAATTTGATGGGTGGACATTGCTCGAGTCATAGCACTCCTTCATGTTTCTAGAAACGCTCGAAAATCAGTGATTTTGAACGTAGATTTCTCTGGCATGGAATTGATTTTGATATGGTAGTAGCATATTCGTTGTTCGGAAGGATCGAGTTTTAATTTTTGGACGGGATTTTCTGGCTATTATCTCCGCATGGTCGGAAGCAGCTGTTTTTCGTTCTTTCTTCTCGAGAGGTCTTCTTAGGGTTGTGTCTCGAACAACGAATCTGCTGTTTGGTATCGTCGATAATCGCTTTTGGAAAAAAGCCGCTGCCTTTTCAAAATTGAGATATGTTCGAAAATTTGTGATTTTGGATTTCTTTGGAACGAAATGGAATTAAATAGGTCTAATCAACGAAAGGATTTTCTGGTTTTTAACTTTCGTGATGTTTTGTTTTTTCTCCGAAACGCTGTAGCGCCGCCCTCGATATTTTCCCCCTGATGCGAATCTGTTAAATATCGTCAGAAAGACCTTTTGGGAAAAATTCCTTGTTTTGCAAATCGCAGACCCATTCTGCCTAATTTCATTCGTCATATAATTCAATTTGTCATTTTTGTAGGAATTCAGTACGGTATAATAGTAAAGAACTCTTTGTTTGATGTTTATTTTCTTCTAATGCTTGGACCCTTCTTTTTCCTTTATAGGAAAGCTTGGCCGAATATTTTGTGACACCACGAAAGTACAGAAGTCGGAAATGGCAACATTGTATAATTAAAAACCCTCATTCTTCATAATTAAACGTCTGAGTCGCTGCTCCTACGGACAGAACGTGGTAACGATTATTTCTTATCGTAACAGGGAGTTGTCCTGAGAATATGTACTCGCGATGATATACTATGATTAGAAAGTTGTAAAGTTGGTTTATCTGAAGCACAAAGTCTTCAACGGTTGCAGCGTCTGTTAGGTAATGAAAATTCATCACGTGCAACAGTATTTCGGTGAAAGAGAGTATTTCAAAGAGGACTGATATCGCTTGATGATTAGCTACGTGCTGAGAGGCTCTATTCGCTAGTGACTTACAACAATATTCAGCTAGTGCGACTTATGATCGAAAAATATCCCAGATACACTCATCAAGTGATTGAGACAACCATTGGTATTGGATTCGCAAGGGTCGATTCAATTTCACATGAGCAAGTCGATAAAAAGTATTATTTGTCGGATGCCCCATACACTGAACGATTTTAAAAAAGCAGATCGAGTAAGAATCTCGCGAGAAACGAGAAAAAGAATGAATGATGGTAGTCAGCGTATTCTGTCTGTAATCGTAACAGGTGATGAAACATACATTCCATTTTTCGATATTCCTACCCGTCAGGAGACCCGTGTGTTGATTCACGACGATGATGCAATCCCTACTATAACGAAAAAGCAGAGATTTGTGAAAAAAGTTATGAACACAGTTAACTGCGAGTTAGTCCTACTCGCCTGATTTACCCATGCTTGATATCTGGTTGTTCTATATCCTAGGAAACACTTACGTGGTCGACGTTTCACGGCGAAGAAAGAGATCGAAAAGCAATTCATAATTTTTTGTGAGCATTCTCAAAGACTGCTTTCAAGTCTTTCAGTTAAGGAATTTCCGTTAAAAGTCATCAAACATATCTGAAGTTTCCCCTTCGATAGACTTTATAATAGGTTGCGCAGTGGAGAGCGCCTTTCAATGATAACTTCATGAAAGCTCTCGCGGAGTTCGTGAGATACACTCTGTGAAACAATCATATGGTATCGCAACTGCTCTGAAATTCCTATATCAATTCGTGTCCATCGTTATCCGTTCAAATTTATACCTGAAAATCTTAATGCGGATTGTACTTTGTCGATCTTCTGGCCATGCGTCCTTCCTATCTTCCTCCGAATACTTTCTCTGTTTGTATTTGGTCAACTCCCAATATTCCCTACGTTTGTGGGACTCTACGAAGAAGCATGTAGGTGGGGATTACTTTGAACATAAATATATTAATTTGCATCATACGCCTCGTGTATATCTCAAAATATGCAGTGTAGATACCGGATATGTCAGGATCATGATAATAACTAATAATAATATATCTGGTGTTCCACATGTCCTGCGAATGTTCTCGTTCCTTTGTCTGTCCCATAAAGTTTTTCCTACAACCTTCCTAAGAACACTCATTTCTCCTTTCTCCATCTTTCGCTTGGTAGTCGTTGGTATCAGGTCTGGTTTCAGCAGTATATGACATTATCCTTCTAATAGCAGTTTTATAAATTCTCGATTTAGTTTCGATATTTATATGTTTATTGTACCATATTGCGGTGTTGAGGCATCAAAGTTTGATTCCTTACTTCCTGTTTCACGTTTCCAAAACCTGACAATTCGATTCCCAAATATTGGAATTTCATGACCTGCTCAATTACATCCAGCTCCAACTTGCATCTTAAATGTGTTTTCGATGTTGTCATACATTTGGTTTTGGTTGCGGAGATTATCATATTGAAAGTTTTTGCAGTTTGATTAAACGCATGTAGTAGACGTTGTAAGTCGTCTTCCGATTCCGCTATCAGGGCTGCATCGTCGGCATAGTATACAATATTGATCTCTTCGTCCCCTATTTTATATCTTCTAAGTGGTCTTATCTTCTTTATTATCGTATTCATGACAATATTGAAGAGTAGAGAGCTCAATGAATCTCCTTGTCGAATGCCACTTTCCACCGGGATCAAACCTACTAGTTCTCCATTTATTTTTGGGATCGTTTTGTTATTCTTATATATGTCTACGATAGTCGTTATTAGATTATAAGGTATTCCTAAGTTGTAAAGTAATGTTATGATGTCTCTTAGCAGAATGCAGTCTAATGCTTTCCATAAACCAATAAAGCTTATAAAAGCTGGTTTATTATACTCTATGGACTTCTCTGTTATTTGCCTCAACACTAAAACTGCGTCTGTACATGACCTTACAGATCAAAATCCTTGCTGTTCATGAGATAGTGAGATGATGCTGTTCATTTTCATTGTAATTATTCTAGTTGTTAACTTGTGCGCAGTATTAAGAAAATTAATCCCTCGATAATTTGCTGGTATTTTCTTGTCACCTTTTTTGAAGATCAATATAGTGATACTAGTGCGCCAATCGTCTGGTATTTTGTGGAAAAACAGAATTTTCTGAACGAGTTTTAGTAACTCTCGTTGTAATATTTGGCCACCATATTTGAGTATTTCCTTTGTTATTCCATCAGGTCCAGCACTTTTCCTATTCTTCAGTTTTTCATTCCAATAGTAGAAAACTTGTTGTTCTTCTCTCTCTTCATATTTCACATCTGTTTTTCTATATTTAAGACGAATTGTTCAACTATACCTCAGTTTTAACTCACAATTTGTAAACGTATAATGATGATTGAAATATCTATTACGTTTGTTAATTAAATTTTTTCCACATAATTTTGTGATATTCTCTACGAAGTAAACCAAAATCACCGTATGGTATTTATAGGTTTCTCTATACCTAAAATGGCTCGTTTTTATTTCATTCGCGATTTTATCAAAAACTTACTGTTCTTTTGGAATATTGAACCATTGGGACGTGGAACATAGAAACAGACAAAGTGGATTTAATTCTGATGCTAGCTATGTGCGATAATGTTCTATGAAAGGTTCTATGAATTTCGACTTCAGTTTGAGGTTTGGAAATAATTTGAAAATAGCAATCTTGTTTGTGTATATTTTTTGTTAAATAAAATGGAAAATAAAATCTCGAACGAAGATATGAATGAATTTATAATTTATGTCAATGTCTACAAATAAATAAGTCCAACTTATAGAATATTTAACGAAAAGTACCTGAGTTCACGACCAATTTGATGAAATCAATTTGGAAATTACAATATAATTTTGTCAACATAAATGTTCACACTTATCAACATTTATGAAAATGAATTTTAAGAAACCGTTACATGAACTACATACTAAAAATGAAATCAAATTGAATGTTCAAATGGAAATTATCATATGAATTGGTATAAAAATAACCCAAAACGGTAACTGCAATGTCTTCATCGTTTAATGTTCTGCAAGTTTGACTTATTATTTGTTGACATTGTTCATGAATATTAATATATTTATTCATCCTTTAGGACATCATATGATCAATAGAACAAGTCAGAGGCACATATTAACAAAATATGATATAATATACAACTCGCATATATATCAAACAAACTGTAATACCTAATATACAACTCGCAAAATTCAAACAATGCATCAAAGACAATTTTCAACTAAGCTGAAAACTCCTTGTCGTTTAAATATTCCCCAATAGTGTAAAAAGCCTTGCATATGAGCGTGGTCTTACTGGTTTTTCAAACCTAGGTAATCGCCTCACTGTATGAGGAAGATGATTGAACAGTAAGATCCCTTGGTAAAAGTGAGAAAGTTCATATATATAAGTATGCATGAAGTAGTTGCACTTCGAGTGAAGCGATCTTTAAAGCTAGATAGTGTAATTTATTGATGTTCGTTATCTTTTATGTGAAGAAGACTACTGTTAATGTAAATACATAGAAGAGTGAGAATGTTGTGTGAACTGGTGTACATGATTCACGTGGTTTAAGTTTGAAGATCAAGCGTATAATTCTTTTCTGAAAAACAAGTGCTCTTTGAGAGTTTCCCCATAGAAGTACATTATAGTTTAGATGACTGTAGATCAAGTTGTAGTATACACTAATCACAGATTCGATACACAGAGAGTTCCGTATCCTACTGATTTTATAATACGATTTGTTCAGTTTTTTGCATAGTTGGTCTATATGTTGACTCCATCTCAACCCTTATCCAAGTAAACCCCAAGAAACCAGATACAATTACTTGATCCCAATGAATTTCCTTTGCAGTTGATTACCAGAGGAACTCTATTGGAATTTTTCAATCCAAAGTATAAGTATTTTGTTCTAGCCACATATAGTAATTTTCAAAACACCAATTGTTCAAAGCGTTTATAATCTTCTCACAAATCTCGGAGAGCTCTCCAGGAGTCCGGGCTGTGCCGCTGTGGAAATATAATCAGAAAATATTGTAATTTCATCTGCATTTATATGATCAGGCAAATCCTCAATGAAGAGGAGAAACAGTAGAGGTCCCAGCACGGAGACCTGAGGAACCCCTAACTAAATCACAAATTTCTCAGACCAAACCTCCCGAAACAAAGTGCGGTCCGAAATGAAACTGCGTATGCAATCAAGGAATACACCTCTAAAACCTAAATTATAGATTTTACTTTCTATGAAACTTATGACTAGGCAGTTGAACGCTCGCGATAAGCCGAGAAAAAGTCCGACTCTAAACCCATGTTGGCTAATAGTGATGATTCCAAATCTATTTAAAAAGTCAGCCACCTTCTCAATAACCTATGAGAAGACACTCAGAATTGAAACTGGACGATAATTAGGTATGTCAGCAGCATCGTTCTTTTGATGCTCAGGTATTACTGTAGCTATTTTCAGAACAGAAGGAAATATACCCGATGTGACAGACAGGCTAATGAGATAAGCAAAGTGATCAACAATTGAAGGTGCAATTGCCTTTAAAACTTTAGTACAAAGGAAGTCAACCCCAGTTCCCCCCTTGTTCTTAAGGGACATTATTGAACTGAAAACCTTTTCCCCGATCACAGGAAAGAAGAAAAAAGTGACATTTGATAGAAAAAATACAGTGCAAGATTGAGATATAACATTGACATATTGTCTACGTAGATCTTCAATGGCAATATCACTGAAGTATTTCGCAAAGGCTGTAGCTACTTCAGATCAACTTTCCTGAGTAGATGCCTATAGTTGAGCTTAGCTCTACTATACACTCCCGAAGAGTTTACCGTTTTTGAGGTTGCTTTAGCCAGTAAAATTTTTTGAGGTCATTACTAGCTTGCTTAACCTACCCAGATATCCAATTCTTTGCCAGGTTACTGGTATATCTAGTGAATTTTGCAGGACACTAATAAGTTATTGATTCCTTCATGATATTAATGAAACTTGAAAACTAAAATCCACGTCGGCGCTTGCATATATGTGTGCAAACAAGGCACTTGATACAGCATCGACGAGTCGGTCAAGGTTTCGAGGAGAAATATTTCTTGTTTTTATAACTTTACTTCAGGAAAATTTTTATTTATGGAGTTTTTGAAGCAATAAACAAGATATAGCCCCATATGATGACTAATATGAGCCTCAAACATTTTAGTTTCATAACTATCGATATCAGCATTTGTCTATTCGTATAGACTCTAGTAGGAACAAGATACGTGACTTTTCTGTTAAAACTGATTAAGAGGTCATAAAATAGATGCTATTCAAGTCACCACACAAAAATATGACTCTTGCATGTTTTCTGCACAGTTGCATGATGCAATCTAACTTATCTTAAAATACCTGAAAGTTATCAGAAGGTGGTCTATAGGCACTAACAACAATTTTTTTGACACCGCTTAAAATAAATTTCACCTCAACAAACTAGAATAATATAAAGCGCCACACCTCCGTGTTTACGAAAAGGGCTGCAGAAAGAGGCAGCCTGTACATAATTTGAAAGAGACATTACTTCTTCTTGACAATTCAGTTTTATTGAAATGGCAAGTGATTTTTATCACTCTGTCTATGAAAAAGCATTGAAAAATACGTTATCCTGAAAAATAACACTTTTCTGTATAAACTAAAAAGAAATTTATAATCTTACTCAAATTTGAGTCAATTCGTTTTGGCGAATTCCGAATATTTCAATAAAAATCATTCCTCCATGGTGGTTAATTTGAGGTAGGATATATCTTAACAAAGATGCTTGAAAATGATGCCCTTTAGTTAAAGAAATCGAAAAGTACACCATACCATTTGAAATAGCAAAGTTGTAGTCCATGTTCGGTATAACCGGAAGTGGTATCGCTCTGAAAATAATTGCAAATCTGTATCCATTTACTAATGCCAAAATTTGAAATTGATCGATTAACCCATTCTCCAGATACTTCTAATTGCTTCTAATGCCCTAAAGCGCGGACACCCTGTATTATTCAAATGCAATGAACAATCTCCAATTAGTTTCTACTACGTTATATCAAGAAACTAAAGGAGTCCACGTGATGAATAAACCTTTCATCTTTCATCTCAATACATTCAACTCAAGATTCCTGAGTAACCTACGACAGAATTCCGAATAGCGCCGACTGTTCTCGACTATCGCTACGGGTAAATGGTCTGTGTTTGTAGTTGGTTGTGGTGTTGCCTCTTTATGTCGCTACTTGTGCAACTTGTCAGCTTTTGTGTATGGCAGGTGTGAAAGTTCGTTTTTCTGTCATAGAATAATAGAACTTTTTATGTGAAATGGCATAGAATTGAAGCGAATAATCAAGTGAACAATAAAGATATATCAATTGGAGGTGCATTGTGAACGGGTTGGTACTGTGAATCTATAAGAAAAAGGGAATAAACTGGATCAACTGCCTACAAATAATAGTACCGGTGAGTGCAATAGAATATAACTGGCTTCGGTTACAAGAAGTAATGTTAGAAGAGATGCTGCCTATATATCAATGGATTATTATCATTGTTAGCGGTGCTATATAGCGGAATTAGTACCATAATGAATTACAAAGATAAATAAATTAAGATTTTTTGCAGGTTTATATAGAATTTTCCATCATACTCGAATACTATTGAAGTATCACTTTCCACGCTTATCAGGCTATAATCGTTAAAGAATCTCGACTCTTCAAAAGAATATAAATATTCATTTGATCATCAACCATTTCATCGGAATTTGATTCTTAATACTTTTCCATAAATTCAACATTTTTATATAACTTTTCACTTTAATGGCATAAATTTGATAGTTATAAAACTCATTCTCATAGTCCCTCTAATTAGACATTTTCAAAACTCGTTGATTTTGTCAAATTCATTCACTCAAAAGGTTCCTATTATGAAGATTTAATTTTATTTAAATTTGAGATCTAATATACGGCAAAAACTTATCATAATGTGAAACACAATTTCAATTATTGGCAATATTGACTTCGGCTAGCAATAGATTTAACATAGAAACATCTTGAAACTTGACCGACATCAATCATCTTGAGCTCCAATACCCCATATCGAATTTCACCAAATGGATTTTTTTTATTTTCAACTCTTGGGAGGAGGTGACGCCTGAAAAGCCACAGCTGCCCAAGATGATTTAATGTGTTCACTCGCTTCTTGAACAGGGCCAACTTGTAAGTTATCAGAAAGATGTTGGATCAAAGCGAATTCCACAGCACACTGTGGAACTGAAACTGGTTTTTTTCCGAGTCCAAACTCTTCAGTTCTTCTGAGCATTTACCATGGAAGTATCTGTGAAAAAGGAACCGCCTTTGAGCCAGAAGTAAGAGGAGATGACGCGTGAACTCCTAGTGATAAATGAGACGCACTGCTCTCTTCTGGACACATTCAATAAATGAATGTTTGTGTACGGAACTCCTTACATGTTAATAGTATTCCAGACCAGGTCGTACCTCTTCCTTGTGTAGAAGTTTCAGCTGTGATAGCGAGAAGTACGTACTGCATAGTTCTGAAAAGAAAAAAAACATAATTCGCAATGATTGACACATGCTCATGCCAGCAAACTCCGGGAGGACTATTATGCAGAGTATGTTTGGTTCAGAGGAAAATCGATGTACTCGCATGATTGAAGGAGGTTGCCCAGCGATGACTCTTCTGGTGAACATTGTTGATTTCTTCTTGTTCGCGTTAAACTTGACCAAGTTCAACCATCCCCACTCTGATATCTTCTCCAAGTCGGAATTCAATGTTGGTTTGATATCTTGGTCGGTGTATCTCCTCAGCAGTTGTAGGACGTTGTCAAGAAAATGAGGACACCAGGGTACAGTTGTCCGTGAATCCAAACATTCTGTTTTCGGTGGAGTGGAGCAGATCATCAATCTGCAACGAAAAAGAGTTGGCTAGAGTATGGAGTCCTGGGGTACTCCTGCATTAACCTGAAAAGATTCATTCATTGCACCATCAAACACCTCCTGAATCGATCTACTGAAGAGAAAGCTACTAACCCAACACCGAAATTTTTCGGGGGTCAATATTCGATTAGTTTATTCATCAAATCTGAGTGCCAAACCCTGTCGAAGGTCTTCGAGATATCAGAAGCAATGGCTTCGCCATGCTTTTCGATTGATGCAGTCCACATATGCCTTACGTATGCAATCACTGATGATACCTTGTAACTCGAGATAGTTTATGAGCTCATCGTTTATCACTCTTTCCATGACTTTCGACATAATGAGCAACAATGCAATTAGAAAGTAAATTTGGGGTAGGCATATTTTTCCTTTCTTTGGAATCGGTTGTACTCTCGCACCTTTCCAACACTCCGGAAACTTCTTGCTCTTACGAAATCTGAAGCAGACGACTGATAACAGTAGCTACCTCTGGAGAACTTTTCGTTAAATCAATTGGTGGTATTCCATCAAGACCCACTGCTTTCTTACAGTTCAGCTGTTGGAGAATACGTCTTATCGTACGCACTCTGAACTTAACTTCAGACATAGTCGATTGAATATATGGGATACTTAGTGACACTGCATTTGATGAACCGAGTACAGAATTTTGCGAAAACATTTTTGCAAGAGATCCGTCTTTGTTTTAGGCGATGCTGCGATAGAACCGTTATTTTTACTTAAAGGCGGGAAGCATGAATTGAAAAAGTTGTTGCTGACTGTCTTCGCTATAGACCAGAACTGACAAGTTCCTCTGGTCTGCTCCAGGAGTCTTCTTCAGCTTTAGTTTCATCTGTTGGATTCTTCTTCCAGTACTTATCACTTCTGTTTTTTATTGTGACAACTTTTTGACACATTTTAGCAAACCAAGGTTTTTGTGTGGATGTATTTTTCGTTGAGTGTAGAATGTAGAGGTCTATGCCTGAAAGAATAACTTCAAGGGCCGATTCAGTGTAGAGATTAATGTCAGGATCTGACAAACAGACATCATTGAAGGATTCGAAGTCACCAATGTCAAGAAAAACAGCTGTGATCCAGTCGAAACAAGTCATTTATTAACAATAGTTGATACAGCGTGGAGTAAATGTATAATCCAGACACAACTTTGACGCAAGGTGGCAAGAACTGAACTGGCGATTTTACTCCTACGATAATGCAAGCTATATTTTGGGATAAAAAATCAGGATTGCAAGTGGAGCTGGCTGATAAAAGAGGAACATTATACTCAAATACGGAAGCAAAATTGGTTATTACGTCAGAAGAAGACCATAATGAAAACTGTTTTTGTAATGGCTAATGAGTAATCTGACCATTCAAAAAGATTGAACGTAATTTTTTTGCTTGGGTTATATTTATTCTTGAAGGATATATATGCTGTCAAAAAGGTACCGGGAATTGGTCAATGATACACAAAACATTTATTCTCCATGCAAATTCATTGTATCCCGCAATGACTGAATGAATAATACAATCATCAAAACATTTTTCAAACGCTTTTTCTGGAATCGACTTCAGTTCTCGTCGCGAATTCTCTTTTATGTCTTCTATCGATTCAAAATGGATACCTCGAAATGGTAATTTGTGTTTTGGAAAATATCACGTGAACACGATGGTAGTACGATAGTATTTGTTTTTGGTCTGAAATTTAACCACAATGATAGCCTTGTGAGATAGTGCATTGTCATTGAGCAAAATCAATGACTTTTCTTTCCACAAATCTGGCCCTTTTCGACGAATTTGATATTAAAAAACCGCATAACGCTTAGATAGTATTCCTTATTTACCGCCTGATCTTCTCCCAAGACTTCCGAGTGCACAACACTACGATAATCAAAGAAAACAGCCAACATTTCCCTGACTTTTGATCGACTTTGATGTGGTTTCTTCGGTTTCGGTTCAGTTGGAAGGTGCCATTCCGCTTGTTGACTGATTTGCATGTCAAACTCATAAACCTATGTCTCATCACCAGTTACAATGCGTTTTATGAATGTGGGGTCGGAATTGACTTCTTCTGTTTTCAGCGACATTTACGCGATTCAATTTATGAAAAAATTTAGATCCTTTGGAACAACTCGATCGACAACACGTTTCATACCCAAACAATCGTTTAGAATGGTACGATATGATTCTTGAGACACAGAAAGTTCGTTCACACTAAGCTATCTCTTTCAATTTTGAATGATGGTTATCAAATACCATTTTCCTTCACTTAACGTCAGTTCAAGATGTTGATGGCCGACCAGAGCGGGACAAATCTTCCATCACATCTCGGCAGCTGTTGAATGCACTGTACCACTGATATGCATGTGTTTTTGATAGAGTAAATTCACCGCAAGCCTTCTGTAACATTTTCAGCGATTCAGCACACATTTGCAATAAAAAATTCTTTGTTCGATATTTTTATCCATCGTAAAAATCGCAAAAACACTTGTGATAACTGACAAAATCAAGCACTGTAAAAAAGTAATTGGGCCAATTTAGCAATAACAAAAATGTTGATAATCGTTTTAAGCAGATTTTTTGAGTAATCGATTTTCGGTACTCTTTTGACAGAATGTATATGAGATAGTTAATATACAATACAAGATATGTAGGGGGGCGTAGACAAGTTGAAAAATTGGATGGAGGAATGCAGGGAGAATCGGGCCGCTCAGACAGAGACATTCTTTCCGAAATCGGACAAATTTTTCGAATAGACGATACACGATTCGCTTCCGAACAACGTCGGGGGATGTCACTTCACAGATTTATCTGAGAAAATTCCTGAATCTAGGAGGTGAGTCGTATAATTTCCTCCAATTCCTCTGAGGTGCTTTTGAGTTTCAAATACTCTTGTGAAGAAACAGTCGATGTTTATCAGATGGTGATGCTTATGGTAGTTTGACTAGCTAGAGATATATACGGAAGGCTATCGAATAATCTAAAACTTCCATCCAAGAGAACCAATTTAAAATCGTTTAAAATAATGTTCATCTTCTCTTTAATGGCTTAAAGTTCATATAATTTGAGGCTGGTAACTATAGGCTTACTTTGTATCAGTATCTTATCGCTTAAGTATTTATTTGGCGTGTTTACAATGAAAAGTCAGTCCAATGGTTGGACTAGTATAATATACTGAGCAATTTAGTAAGTGGACGTAGACAAGTGGAAAAATTGGATAGAGGAAAGCAGAACAAGTTTTTTCGGTTGGAAAAATTTCTTTCCTGAAGCATTTTTACCGAGTCCGAATTTCAGAAAATGCATCTGCGGGGGGTTAAAAAAAACTCACTTTTTGAACTGAATTGATGGCAAAAATTTTTCTGAAACTGCCGATAACCGAACTGTGGACTCCTAGAACGAAATTAATGAGAAGAATCCTTTCAATTCTCAAAGTTGTTTCTACTTCGAAATTCCATTCTGTTCCGAAGAAATCTGCGTCTAGAGTAAAAAATCCCGTGCGGAGAAAGAGTACCATGACTTCTGCCTTCCAAACTGTCGATTTCAAACCGGTCGAAAACATATTCCTAGAGCGAATTTTCTCTCTTTTCGATCTTCGAAATTTCGGTTGCCTCAGAAATTCATCTTTCGCCGAGATAGTGTTCGAAGTGGTTGCCAGAAATTCTATTTGGTCCATATATACCCCCGTAATCACATACTCCTCGATAATCTTTCACGGCCCATAGGAACGAATCTCCAACTGTCATAATCATCTTTCGTTATTCCTTAATTACTGGGGATGGCTACAGATATCGTTATATATTCAAGTATTAAGCTCGGAGAAAATAGCGGAATTGAGGAGGCGTGTCGAATAATTTCCCCTGATTCTCTTTAGTTTCAAATACGCTGGCGAATTGTATCATATGGTGACGTTTCAAGTAGTTTTACTAGTGAAGGTAATATAGGGGGGCTTGATCGATTTATTTGAAAAATCCTTCCAGATTTCCAGATTTCCAGATTAATTATCTTTCAATTACTGAAACTGGGGGCTGGTAGCTATCGTCTGATTTTGTATGGGTATTTTAGGGTTCAAGTATTTATTCAAGTATAATATCGTTCAGTGAGCATAGACAAGTTGAAATATCAGGTGGAGGAAAGCAAGAAGTAGCAGTATAGAAAGTGGGTCCAGTATGTGAGCATTATATTAGACAAAAGATACTGCGTTTTGCGTTTTGCCCGGTCGAAAAGTTCGGAAAAACTCCTTCCTACGAAATTTCGATTAAAGGGGTGGGGGTGGTGAACAATCTAAGAAGCCGCAAAAACCGTGATGGAATTCCACATAAAAATTCAGAATAACAATCCTTCACTCAATAGTCCCAATTCCTTTCAAGTTTCATTCCGATCTAAAGAAAACTGAACCCGGAGTCGATAAAGTTTCGACTTCTTCTAGTTACCCCTGTAACCCCATTACGACAATGTTTCATGAAGAGAAACGGTCAACAACGAATTTCGAGCTGCCTATGTTTTTAGTTTTCCGCTTACTGTAGGATTTGTTATAAATATTTTCTGCTCATACAAGGATTTATATACATATCTCCAGGTTCGACGCTTTACGGCTTCATGTCCGAATATTCTGCAATTTAATGCATCTAAATCTAGAAGACAATACCTGTAACCAGGAAGCGTGCCATTCAATCACCTCTGGAGTTCCTCTAAATTCAAAATGCTCCTGCGAAGAAATACTTGATGTCAGTTAATTGGGAAGTTTGGATGAATAGGGTCGATCGAATAATTTGAACTTCTTTCCAGGTGAGATGGACCTCTTAAAAATCATTAAAAATTATGACTATTATTTTTTAAATGAATAAAACTCAGCATTATTTGCTTGTGGCAACTATCGGTTATCAGTTGTAGAAAAGACAAAAGCTATAGCAGCAAGATATTGAATACGGTATACAGAGATAATATGGTCAAATCATCAAGAGCAAATAAGGATTTATTCTTAAGACTACGTCAGGGACTCATTGTTTTTCATCGTTAATGTGACATTTATGTTTTTCTCTCAATATCCAATTATCCATCGTATCAATATCTTGGGGATTTTATTCATTTTTATGGCACCCAGCAGGGGAATATTACAGACTATACCAGGGTAATAAAATTATGGACATTACGCGTTTATAAAGCACAATCGTTTGACAAGCAGTTGTACTTGACTCCACAGATAATAACGTGCAAAGATAAAAAACTTGAAATGTCAAATGCTCTCCTCATCTGAAACCAAGTATCTATTGAATTTAATAAGAAATAAATTAAAACTCATATACTCATTAAAAATTAATGATACCACAGACAGATGGTTCAATAAGGATTTAAATCCTTATGGAGAATTCAGCAATAATTCCATAGGGAAGAAATGTGGTTTTGTGTTTTAAAGAGAGAATGAGAAGAGTGATTGAATACTTCAGCGATGTTTATCCATTTAGACCGGCAATGACGATTGCGCAATGTTTTCCTTTTAATTGTCACAAAATGTAATATTTTATTATTCTGAGAAATAAAATCTTCAATTCATGGAAGATAAATAGTTTACACTCTAGTCAGCCGATAGTATGAGAACTGAAAATCTAGCAACCTCAAGTTTCATTTTGCCTTCTTGTGGCTAAGAAGGCCAGATCTGTTGCAGAAACCGGGAGTGTAGATTTGTAATCTATGTAATAGTGTACCTATAGAAAATTAAAAGAAAAAACATTTTCCATATGATTATACCCTCAATATTCCAAGCTTTCTGTTGGTGCACTTATCCTTCAAATAGGCGCTCTCTTCTTGAAAGAGAAGATAAGGCTGTATAATAACTAGGTGAGCCACCGCCCGGCGAGGATATACAGAACATATCGAAATAGAGGGCAGTTGGTAGGAGAGATGCATTAAGAAGGGTGTGGATTTTCGAACCGCTCCCCAACATGAGACACAGACGAGCACGTGATTCTTGAGTTCGAAAGATAGAAGAGTAATGAAAGAGAAATGATGCGCGTGTTCAGGGAAAATCCGACTTGTAGGGGCATCGTGAGATCTATGTGTGATAGCAGGCAGACATAGAAGAATAGTGTGCAGATACTCTCCCAAATTAGGGAAAGAAAGTGCGTTCAAGTGGGACGGCTAGAAGACTAAGAGACAAAATTGAATTTTTTTGGCGAAGTCAATCCTCATAGGACTGATATCGCTGCAATAGAGAAGATGTTTTTAGGTACTAAGCAGTAACATAAGATTTAGTGGATCATTTTGGAAGAAAAAAATACGTAATTTCAGTTTGTTGCCTATGAGATATTACTTTTCAATCAATCCAGCATTTAAATATTTGTTTAGATTACCAGAAAGGCCAAGTATTTTGTCTTAGCCAACTCCTCTCATACAGTACACTATACAGGGTGTCCTCGCTGAAGGGCCCATTAGAAGTATGTTGGGAACGGGTTTATTGATCAATTTCAAATTTTAGGATTAGAATAAATGGATAATGGTCTGAACTTTGCAATTATTTTCACAGCGGTACTACTATCTCAGTATCAGTATCTTATGAACGGGTTTATGGATCAATTTCAAATTTTGGAATTACATGGATATTGGTCTAAACTTTGCAATTATTTTCAGAACGGTACCAGTTCCAGTTATACTGGACTTCAATTACAACTTTTACTTTCTTTTTATAGGCCATCCTTTTTCAAGATATGTCTTTTCTAAAATCAGCCTCATCTATTTTGCCTAAAAAAATTGACTCAGATTTGGTAAGATTTTAACTTTTCTTAACGAGAAAAGTGTTATTTTTGAAGGCAATGTAGTTTCCGATGTCATTTTATATACAGGATCCTTAAAAATCACTTGTCAACTAAATAAAACTGAATTGTCAAAAAATGGTACCTATTCTGGTTTTACTTTATTAGAACCGCGTATTAAAGAGTATTGATTGGTATTTGGTTTCCTTTACCTAAAATGTCCCATTTTCATTTTATTAGAAGAATTAATCATCTCAATCTGGTTCAAATTTAAGAATTTAATTTGCCTCAATAATCATTATGCCTGGAAATGTCTGAGAAATTGCGATAAACTAATTTCTTAACAAAAAATATTCATTGGCCTCAAAGAATTTGGTCTAACGACGAAAATAAAATTGTATGCAATAACTGAAAGAGCAATTACCAAGAGAATGAAAAAGTAAAACAAATATGTGAGATAAGTTTTCTATGTGGCAATTAGTTGTGTCAGCGGACCGTAAATCCTGATTTTTAATCGACATTCACACGTATTACTTACAGCTTGACTAGTCGAACAGTCTCACAAACCGACTCAAAAATCTGAAACAATGTTCGAGGAAATGTAGTTCATCTCAAATATGCTTTATTAATAATATTCCCACATGTATGCATTATCATTAGAGCAAACTGAATATTCTTGAGATATATGCAACTAAATTGGAGATATTTTTTTGAAGAAAGAAGGACGGGGTCTTTCCTAGACTTCCCCAAGTCATATTTGAACATTAATCCGACAAATGATTATTATTGAAACCACTTATCAGATTTTCAAAAATTGTTGGCATTTCTTGAACTGTGAAAAGTTTTCTTCTCTGAAATCCTTTATTCTATTCTCTTATAATCTTTTTATTTTAAGACTTCTGATTTTAACTGAATTGATTGGGAATTGATTGAAAATAGTCTTGAATAGAATCACAACTCAACGAATTTATCTATGAGAAGTCAGCTGCTCATATGATCAAAATATCTGATATATGTCAATTCTCATCGAACTATCCAATCCCTCAAAGGTTGTTTAGTGAACAGGTCCGAAAAAGTGGGAAATTTATTTGAATAATTTTTATTGTTGTTAAAGATAGAGATTTTTTCTAATTTGAATGAAAAAAATCAAGTAGACAATCTAGAGCTCTGCTTCGACTTTATGTCATGATAAAAATCGTGCAACTAACTGTATTGCTTCATTCTCAAGCATATCAATTGTCTCGTTAATTTCAAAACACTAAATGATGTCTCTCCATGGTATTATTGTAGTACCTTACTACCAAAAAATTTCTATTTTGGTACTACGAAAAATTCAAAGAAACTGAATTTCTAACCACCATCAACTACCTCGCGCTAAACCGATGATGAAAAAACACATGTGTGTTGATAAAACGTTTTGGCATAGCTTACAGGTAAATGAAAATATCGTTTTCCAGTCTAGAAATCACCTTAGCAAAACTATAGACTATTATGTAAATCATTCAATTTTTGTGGTCTCGAAAGGAAAAAAGAAAACTTTCCAAAAATCTGGAGAATCAGCTTAGTAAAGCAATATAGTCTTTTGTAAATCATTTAACTTTCGTGGTCTAGAGAAGAAGAAAAGAAAACTTTCTAAAGATCTGATAAAACAGCCTAGCAAAGCTATATAGTATTTTATAAATTATTCAACTTCTGTGGTCCAGAATAGGAGAAAAGAAAACTTTCCAAAGGTCTGGAGAAACAGCTTAGCAAAGCTATATAGTCTTATGTAAATTAATTAACTTTAGTGGGCTAGAAAAGAAGAAAAGAAAACTTTTCAAAGGTCTTTCATAACGATATTTCTGAGATAAAAATGAAATTCCCATAGGTATATCTTGGTTGATACCGGAGATATGGCGATTTGGAAATTTTCAAATCCTCCGTCCCTATTTGGAAGTGAAGGGTTGTATCGAAACATTTTTCAAAAAATTTCTTTCACAATAACACCCCTACCCCGTTTCGCAAGTTAAGGCTGAAATCTTTTCGATAATAATATGCCTAAAAATAATATGAAAACTGCATAGAAGTATCTTGATTATTCCCAGGGACATGGCAATTTGAAAATTTTCAACCCCTCTTTCCCGATTTGGAACATAAGAGTCGTAGCATACAGTTTTCAATAAAAAATTTTTGATAAGAATTTGCCTAAGGATAATATGAAAACCGTATAGACTTACGTTGGTTATTACTGGAGGTATGTCGATTTGAAAAATTTCAACTCCTCTTTACACATTCGAAAGTTCAGGGTCGTTCCATAAAACTTACTGGAAAAAAGGTTTTGATAATATGCCTCAGGATAATGTGGAAACCGCATAGCTCTGTCTTGTTTAGAGATGTCCTTCTCCATTCGGAAGGTAAGGGTCGTATCAAAAATTGTTTCAAACTAAAGTTTTTGATAATAAAATGCTTAAGGATATAATGAAAACCATATAGACTTATCTTGATTATTATCGGAGATAAGGTGATCTTAAAATTATCAACGCTTTCTATTCTTACCCTCTTTGGTCGATTGTGCCCAATATCAATTCCGGTCCAGATTTTAACACCATGAATAACACTGTGAAGTTAAGTGGCGGTTACATCATAAGTACGGCAGTTATAGTGGATACAGAATTGATAAATATATACAGGGTTCGCCACCTGAAACTCCACAGGCTCATTTCTTATTCCTAGAGAGTTAGGAGATATCTCGTATCGAAGGTATTTCACTTCTTCTCAAAATAGTGTCTTAGTTCGGCCAGAATAGTTCGTCAAAACAAACAAATCAAGAAAATAAAGTTATTTTCTTGTGTTATTCTTACCCCATATATTGAATTCGATATAATAAATGAAATACTAATCGATACCTTTCATTTGAGGTATTACCCTTGCACTTCCCTCATTCTTTTCGTGATGAAAATAAAAAAAGAATATTCGTAGAAATAGGGAGTTCAAACACCCTAATAATGTAAATGTAGCCATTTTCCTCATTTTGGATATTTCTATACCTATTCATCGATAAATCATAGTGAAAACACTTGAATAAAAGGATTTACGTGCAAATGAACTCAAAGGAAATTTCGCATAAACTTCGTTTGTCAACCATTGATAAAGGATGTCGAACATTTTTTGTGGCTTCCATTCACAAGTAACTTTGACCTATTATAACTATCATATTGTATCATATTATAATTTAGAAAATACATCTTGAATTATATATGAAAAAATTCGATCAAGCAGACATTATCCTTTAATTTGAAACTACATAACTGATTTATCATTCGATATTCTTGAATTTTGAACCAGGTATAGATTATTTAAGGCCAAATATCAGTCGCTATTGGTTATGTGTGAAATGCATTTAAAAATTGATATACGGGGTAAACCAAAAAAGTATTTTTCACAAATGAAGCGCCTGTATAATCTGAACTAAATTTTGTTATGAAGATACACTTTATTAAATACTATTGTGTTCAAAATGTAAGGTGACATTCGAATTTATTCTGCGCGTGCAAATGTATTTCGGGGATTGCTCTTATTTTTAGGTTGGTAGCACTGTTTTTGATATAGTGATAGAAGTTTTCAATTTTCATAATGTTTGAAATTTGTTGAGCAAAAAAATTTGGTTTGCGGAATGAATTTTCTGCTGCTGATTCATTCAGGAGGGTGCAGAAAGCCTTTACTTATGAGGCTATGTCAAAAAAAATATTCACAAGTGCTATAACTAGTTCCAAAAAGATCGAGAACGTGTAGAAGACGGAGAGATAAAGTCTCTCAAAAATCAAGGTCATGTTTACTGTCTTCTTCGATTATTGCGGTGTTATGCATTTTGAGTTCCTTCTGCTGAATCAAACCGTCATCAAGGAATATTATTTGAGCATTACGCTTCGTTTGCGTGAAGCTATTCGCCTAAAGTGGCCGAAATTGTAGCGAGACAATTCTTGATACCAATCAAGTAATATATCGTACCACGATAATGCGCCGTCTCAAACTGTATCGATTCGTGACCATTTGGCCAAAAACTCGACTCGATATTGTTCCACAACCGCCAAATTCACCTGATTTGGCACTGTGTGACTTCTGGTTATTCAGCAAATTCAAAAGGTCACTCGGAGGACACTGCTTCGGGTCAATAGAAGAGATAACAGCCAAATCGAAGAGGAAGTTGAAGGCCATCCCGGATATTGACCTTAACAACTATTTTGAATATTTAGAAATCCGTTGACAAAAGTGCATTGTATCTGGAGGGGATTAATTTGAAGGCGATGAGATTGGTTTGGAAGAAAAATAGAGATTTTGCTAAATAAATGCTGAGTCTCCTCACTTTTTGGACACAGTTGTATATCAGAGTTCATACGAAGCCACATAAATTTCCAACGCGGCAAGAATATCATTATTTTTCAAGTTATGGTGCTATGGAAAATACAATTCGATGTGAAAACAAATTTTATATCATTTTGACCAACACTTGTCCGAACCAATTAGTAAATGTTGAAGATTTCCAACTATGGTTCTTTCAGTAGTTGATGCTGTTTGAGCAGTACAATTGATGATTGATGGAAGATCACAAAATTATACCGCTAGACAAGTTGGTGTTTCAAGAGAATCAGCTTACAGAGAGCAAGGAGCGTTTCCAAGAAACTGGTGAATTTTCAAGGCGAAGATTTTTCAAGACTTGGTGTTTTGAGAGACAGATCTAGTGACGCTGTCAGAAGAGCTGCAACGGGTTCAGAATTAAATAGAATACACTATTCAATTTCAATATTTCAATGGGGAAACGTTCTGTTCTCTGAAGAAATTAGGTTTTGCCTTGAATCTCCAGATGGGCCGAACTGTTGAACGTTTTAATCAAGTCAATTTTGCTACAGAAATCGGTTATCGAGGTTTAGGGTGGCGTTACAGTTGATAAGGAATTCATGTTTGCTGGTAGATACATACAACAACTTTAAGGTCCGGCCATTCACTAATAATATGGGCTAATGCATGATAATACCACAGTTCATAGCGCAAGAGTTTTAAGTGTTTACATTGATGGACTAGAAATAATGAGAATAGACTGGCTGGTAAGGAGCCCTGATCTCAATTTGATTGAGCACGTGTGGAACACGATGGGTAGAAGGTTAAGAAAGTGCTTCCCTGCTTCACAGAATTTGAATGAAGTAGGACCTATACACCTCAGAGAAAAAACCAAGCGATAAATCACGGGAAACGATCAAAAGAGAAATAAAGAATGTGAACTCTCAAGAATTGCCCGGAATAGAAGATTATGAGATCGAAGAAGCTCTAAAAGGCTCGAAGAACAACAAAGCTTCAGATCTCGACGGCATATTGTCGGAGATGCTACAAGAAGGAAGGGAAATTATACTACCCACTTTGAGGACATTATTCAATAAATGCTTGCATAGCGGCAGGATTCTAGAAGACTGGGCTAAAAGTGCTGTCGTTTTGCTATTCAAGAAAGGCGAAAAGAGTGACCTAAAAACTATCGCCCCATATCACTTTTGTCACAGATCTACAAGCTATTTATGAAAATGATCACAAACCGATTGACTGTGAAGATGGACTTCTACCAACCCGTTGAACAGGCTGGCTTTCGAAGAGGGTATAGTACAGCTGATTACCTCCTTACTATGAGAACTTTGATAGAGAAAGCAAACGAATACCATCTGACTCTATACATGTCGTTCGTGGACTATGAGAAGGTGTTCGATATGACTGAGATACAGGCCGCAGAACAAGCTATGAACAACAGCAGAATTGATTCCAGGTATAGACAACTGATGCACAACATCTACCAACAATCCTCAATGATAGTAAGACTAAAACACGAGACCAAACCTATAAAAATCGAGAGAGGTGTAAAACAGGGAGACGTTATATCGCCAAAGTTATTCACCTTAGCATTAGAAGATGTATTTACATCATTGAGTTGCGAAGGAAAAGAGATGAACATAAACGGAAAAACACTGAATCATTTTAGGTAGACCGATGATATTGTCCTGATTTCCACCACTCTCGAAGAGTTGCAAGAAATTACTACAGAATGAGCTCCACTCCATGACTTCCAGACGAAGACAAGAGTGAAAGGAAGGGGGTTTGGGACAGGAATCTGTAACAATGGAAAAGGAAAACCAGCAGAAGAATATTTCAACAATCATACCTGACTCTTATATGTCTAAACTCACTCGAATTTAAGAAAAGATTTTACATAGCAAGCAAGGCCATAAAAAGGACTAAGGAGATACTCAAAAAGTACATAACCTGCGATATTTCCTCTTTCACGGAGATGTTCTTCCGTCGCAGTGTGAGTCTCCTGAAACATAATCACTTCCTTGTTTTTGCTTGCCAATTTTGAAGTATAATCGCAAAATCCTCTCAATATTCAAACTCAACAAAACAGTTCCCTCTCTGTTTGACCGAGAGAGCCCCTATGGCCAGGTTCGGTCTTCTAAGTGATGCCGATTATGATCTATAGATGTTTAAGAATCATTATGAACCCAATAATTTGGGTTGACATCTCCCATATATTATTTGTTGGTGGATCTTGTTTAATTTAAAAAAAGCTTGCGAAAAATGTCTCAGTAGAAAAATGTCTCAGTATATTCTATAATAATATCACATATATTTATATATATATATATATATATATATATATATATATATATCAAATATCTTCCGCGATAAACTTCGCGTGGAGTCTATATATGTGAATTTGAGACAAGACGAATTATTCAAAAATCCGTAGATCAATGAATAATCCCTCCTGACAAGAGCTAGTTTCCAAATCAGCCCGCCATGCACGTAGCCCCCAAGCGCCACAATAGTGCAACCAAGCAGGATGCCGAGAAACGAAGCGGCAGACTGCAGTTTCGCCCTTATTAGGAGCTCATCAGCGTCGCATATCGCCTCTCAGCATCCTACCAAGCTACATCGGGGTACCCTATCAATTCCAGAAAGGACGCACCTCGTACATACGTACATAGAGGGCGACTCTCGTACGTCGACAACCCTGCATCACACATATTTGCAGCCTCTCAGAGTCGATCGTAAGTAGTTTAAAAATATTGAGGTAGATAACCAGCAGTTCAAGTTTGAGCACCCCTGCTCTATAGGTTGTTCCATACTGTCCGATGATGAATAAGAGCTCCAAACAGAAGTTGGATTTATCAAATTAGTTGTTGGTGGTGATAACATATTTTTCATAATATTCACTCATAAATATTCTGAACGGTGTAAAGAGAAAGGAAGGCGAAGAAAATTTTTCCAATGACTTTGTCAAGAACTCGCACTTCCGAACGTAAAAACAAGCTTCTCATAGAAACGTCGTTGGCTCAAGCAACCGATGTCAGTTTTGTCCACGAAAAGAAGATAGGAAATCAAGAATCAACAGTTTCTCTGCACTGACTGTCAAAATGACAGTTTTTATGTTATTCTGTTATAAATCCCAAAAAACATTCATTTTCGTAGTTTCCATTATATTTTGATTCCTATAAACTGAATTACATTAATATGAGTGATTTTATTCCATAAATAAGGTGAAGTAACAATTTCTAATTCATAAAACAACTATAACTAATAATTCAATATGGGGTAACTCGGTTACCCTGCTTGGACAAATTCGTATTAATTTTCATAATATTCATACATTTTTCACAAAATTACAAGGATTGAAATAATCGTATAATGATGACGCAAATAATCTAGACATTATTTGAATTCTTGCAAATGAAGTTTTGCACTTCATACCTCCACCTTGCGTATTTCAGAACACGGTCAACATATTTTTCAACTCCATTTATTATAGGCTCATTATGGAATAGCTAATTAGTCAAAGAACCATTACGAATAGCTAATTACAAACGAATGCACGAGGCGAATTTCTTTACGGCCATACACCAGAACAATACTATACGCACCAGCGAAGCCAAGCCATCGTAGTAATAGCATCTGAATTAATATCTTTGAATCCGTATATCCCCACTTTTGTTTCAGCAAAGCGAATAGCTACTAGTAAGTGTGGTACCACCGGTACCAGAAGTTTACTTTTTCGTATCACTCGCGGAAGTATCTGATGAAATTTGGATTAGTTTCTTACATTGTAGACGCAACTATTTAACACCTAGTTTTCAACATATCCAGTTTTGGTAAAACCGCGAAAAGTTCAACGGTAGTGCCACATCCAGACTTTTAATGCAAATGTCTATCAATTGTTCTATTCAGTGAGATTACATCATATGGGAAAGTTGAAAACACTTGTATTGAATTAAAAATAGAATACAGTGAATTAAATACAGTTAAAGAATTATTGTTCGAAAATATCATGAAACTTTAGTCTTGCTCTACTGCTTCACAGGGAAGTATCTACGAAACAATATCGCCGTTAGATTATTGATGTTGAAGTGCGCTAAAGTGAATTCCGAGGTCATGTGAGTTATGAATATGTTCAATGAAGTTTGAGGGGGTTGATAATGTCGCCATGGTATGGCATCTGGACGAACTGTGCGGCAAGTTAAACATGGAGAGAGAATTCGACGATCGCAAAATTCGTTGAATCCCGTTTCGTCTCCTGAAACAACCATTATACAGGGCAAAGATGCTAAATTGCTCAAAACTGGTGAGTCAATTGCAGATTTGATTCATGCACTAATCGAAAAACTCCAGACACCGTACCTCAAGATTTCTTCCTAATCACCCCAGAATTGATAACATACACTCAAGTATACTTGGAAAAGAATGCCTATCTCTAGTCTATTGAATTATTTCAGATTACTCTCTCAAATCTCGTAACTACCATTTTGTATCTCTAACATCTGACGGATGCTCTAATTGCTTTCTTTAGATCTTACTTGGCTGAGTGTACTCAGTATGTCCAGCAACGTGGTTTCAGATCGACATTCTCGGGTGTGCCACAAGGTTGAAACCTTAGCCACCTTCTTCCTCATCTTTATCAATGACATTTCTCAAGTAATAGATGTGAAGTATCAGGTTTTCACCGATGACCTGAAATTGTATACTGAAATTGAAAGACCAGATTACTATATGAAGTTACAGGAATCAGTTAATTCTGTGTGCAAGTGATGACACACTAAAAAAAATTATCCTATAAAATATGACTATTGTGTGAATAAAACGGTTTTGAAGAGGATTGAATATGTCCGCGACTTGAGTATATTATTTGCCTCGCTTCCGGGATAATAAGTTTTATTATCAGATACTGTAATCAATGTTAATAAGAAATGAAACTATATATTATACAATCACAAGAATTTCATTCTTCAGCTTCACTTCAGCTGACAGCAAGTATCGAACTAAAGTTGAGAATATATAAACACCTCAAAAATTCTTGGGAACACTTACCAATATCTTTAAAATATGAATTTGATGATTCAAATTCATAGAAATCTTTCGGTTTTTGTTAGGATGTATTGTATATAATGTATTCTCTAGAAAACAAAATAATATTTGACTTCTCCAAAGCACCTATTATAAAAAAAAATTGAAATTTGAAAATGACGAAATTTGGTAAAACACAAAAAAAAATCCTGAACTAATATTTTCGAAACGATATGGAAGCAGTTATATTTTTCAGTACCCAGAAGTTCCACCTCTGTTATTAATAACACTTTGTCATCGTCGCGGCATGCTCAATATTAAATTGTCTATTACAGTTTGGCCTAAGTCATTCCAAGCCCCCTGAACTGCTAATCGAAGCTCCTGTTCATGATGGAAGACGTTTTGAAGCAGGAGATTTCTTTTTAGGGTGTCCCACAGATGCTCGATGGGATTCAGATCTGGGAAGCAGGATGGCCACGGTAGAAGATCGATATCATTCTCAAGAACGTTCAAGACAACTCTTGCACGATGAGGAGGGGGGAATTATCTTGTTGGAAGAGTGGATTTTGACCCATTGTTTGGAGATACGGTACTACTATAGGTAAAACTATCTCATTTGCGTAAGAATTTCCCGTGAGGTTGTTCTGTATGAAAACGTGGTCAGTTCTTCCACCAAGGCGTATATCTCCCTAAAACATCACTGATCCGCCTCCCGGTCTAACAACTTCTCGAGCATGCTGGAGACGGTTTTGCTTTCCAGGTTCCCTCCATATTCGAATTCTTCCCGAATCGGAATAACCTCTCTTGATCCCAGTTTACGTGTTCTTGGCACTAAGCTAAACGAGCAGCGCGATTTCCATGGGTCAGTTGTGGAACTCTTAAAGGACGCCAGGAGTGGAGTTGACCTTCGTGCAGTCGATTTCTCACAGTTTGGTCGGAAATTTGTACATTATGAACTCCTGATAGCTTTTGAACTAATTGAGATGCTGTGGTAGTACTATCTCTTCTGGCTTGTGAAACCAAAAATCGGTCTTGGGCGACTGTAGTAATCCTGAAACGACCTGTATGGCGTTCTTCTAGGCTACCTGTTTCATTAAAACGCGACCATAAACGGTTTATGACACTTGGGCTACTTCCCAGAACCCTGGATACTTCCCGTTGTGATCTCCCAGCTTGGAGCATGCCAACGGCTCGTACCATCTCTTCTCTAGTCAAATGTCGTCTTTCTATGGTCGAATCACAAAACTTGAATCTTTTATTTGTGCTTACAACAGAAACAAAGTGCCAACTAACTGATTCCAAACACTGAATACATGAAATGATTATAAAGCAGCGTCGCATCTGCTGCATTTTTAGTTTTTTATAAAAAAAACTGAAATCTGATGCAGGTGTTCATTTCTCAAAAAAATCATCCATATTGATCGTTCTGGATACTATATATCGATATTCAGAAGTGTTCCCTAGACTTTTTTGAGGTGTATATATATATACATATATTCTTTTGAAAAGAGAGGATTTACAAAAACTTGAATAATTGTATTTACAATAAAGGCTTATATCTATAATTTTGGTGTGTGTCAGAAAAAGCACAAGTGTGAGCTCAGGAAATGTAACAGGGGAACCATACTATCTTGTATATGATTCAATAAACGAGTGAAAAAACTTGAGGAAAAAACTCGTTTCCCTGTCGCTATTGCACAAGCAATAGCTTGTCTGCTTATGTTGTGTTAGTGTCGTGTGTACATAAAGAGTACTAAAGATTTTTCCTCTTAGCATCTTCATTTTCTCTTGCATTCCATGATTTCCAAACGAAGACAAGGGTGAAAGGAAGGTGGTTTGGGACAGGAATCTGTAACAATGGAAAAAGAAAACCGACAGAAAAATATTTCAACAGTCATACTTCTAATATGTCTGAACAAATCTAAGAAAAGATTTTACATAGCAAGCAAGGTCATATAAAGGACTAAGGAGATAATAAAAAAATACATAACTTGCGATATTTCCTCAAAATTCCCTCTCTGTTTGTCCGAGAGAGCCCTGATGGCCAGGTTTAGTCTTCCAAGTGATGCCGATTATGATCTATAGATGTTTAAGAATCATTATGGACCCAATAATTTGGGTTGACATCACCCATATATTATTTCTTCGTGAAACTTGTTTAATTTAAAGAAAAATTTGCGAAAAAATTTTGACAGTCGTTCGAAAAATATGACAAATGTCATATGAATGATACTACTGGACGTGTTGGAGAATTGTAATTAATTAATTAATTGTAATTTTTCATAAGACCGTAAAGTCTTGGAGGTTCGGGATTCATATTTATGAAAGAATTGACTGGTTTTGTTAGTATTATCGGTGAAATTTTTTTAGAGTTATTGTTAATATTTCATGGATATCCATGGTTCTATCTTTGGGTATTTCACTTATGTTCTCTTCTTGAGGAAAGTCTGTGATATGTGATATATAATAATTTCGGTAAAATGACTATGGCGTTTGATTTGTCTGCTTTAGTTAAAACTCAATTTTTGCTTGGATTTTTTCGTTTTTAAATCTGTTACGGTATCTGTGATTTTTTGATTTGTTTTTTTGGTGATGTTTTGTTAGAATATCGGCAATTTTGAATGATTTTAAAAGTTAAAGTTGTTTTAGTTCAATTGCGTATTCCGCGGCCAAGGTTTCCTTCATGTTTTTGAATGAGATATTGGGGTTGAATTTGTGTCTTTTCTCTAACAAACGACATTCAGAGGTTGATGAATCAACACCTGAATAATTTATAACTCTAGTACTGAATGATCTTACTGATGCGGTATTCTGAATATTATCTGAGTTTTCAATATCTTGGATTGATTATAAAAATTTTCGTGAATAAGTTTGCTATTGTCATTTCGCACCTTGCCCACCTTATTAGTTTTGTATCTACCTGTTTATATATGTATGTATTTTCAACTTTATTTAATACTTGTTGTCAACTGAAGATGGTCGAGAAACCGAAATTGCAATCCAGATTTTCAATAAATCTCTTGTGATGGTACAATACACAGTTTAATTTCTTATTATCATCATAATAAACTATCACGTAGTAATCAAGTAACTATTTAAACTGTGAATCGTTTAGCGATATTGAAATTATGAAATATTTATACTGTTCGCTTGTATGAAGTAAGTTTATGAAAAGTATATAGCAAGCTTAGCAGTTGGTCTAGACGAAATTCCGCCAATTGTCCTGAGAAAGTGTGCTCCCGAACTGGCACCCACTCTTATCAAAGCCAGACTTTTCCTAGCAGCTGGAAAATAGCGAGAATTCAACCGATCCCAAAGAAAGGAAAGAAGTCCTTACCCCAATACTACCGCCCTGTTCCACGTCTTCCCATTATGTCCAACGTGATGGGGAGAGTCATAAATGATGAACTCATTAAATATCTTGAGTTGCAAGGAATTATTAACGACCGTCAGTATGGTTTTCGCAGACGAAGATCGACAGGAGATTTGCTCGCCTACGTCACTCATGTTTGTACATCAACGATGGAAAAGCATGGGGAATCTAGAGCAATACCCCTCGACATCTCTAAAGCCTTCGATAGGCCCAATTGTATGTTATCGGAAAGATATTCGATGGAAGCGAGTTCCATAGCTCACTAGCCGTGTAACAAAGGAATTTTTATAGAGAGACGTACGTGGAGTAGCTAGTTCGACCGTCCGCGGATGAGATTTTTCGCGAGCCTGGTTTTTCTATAAAACTGGATTCCTCCCGGAACCAAGCCCTTCAGTTCTTCAGAGCATTCACTATGGCAATACCCGCAGCAGAGAAACATCAGCATCCTGCCGCCTTTGAGCTAGAGGCCTTAGATGAGGTGCACTGCTCACTTCTTGACACTACTAAATAGATGTAATGAATGTAAAGGTGCAGAGCCCAACACATAGAAAAAGTATTCCAGACCAAGTGTGTGTGTGACCTGTGCTTTGCTCCTTGTCCTGAAAAAAAAGAGTTTAGGAGAAGAAGATTTGGCAATGGCTGATACATGGTTATGTCAGCGAATTCCAGTGACTGTGATGCCGAGTAGACATATTTTCTCTTCTGAGGAAATTCGATGTCCTTGCATAATTATAGGATGTTCTGCAGCAGTGACTTTTCTGGAGAACGTTACTGATTGCGTCTTCTTCGCGTTAAATTGGCCATTCCAACCGGCTCCACTCTGATATCTTTTCCAATTTTGAATTAAGTAACATGCTCTGTTGGTATCTTTGTCGGTGTGACTCGTCAGAAGTTACAGGACACTGATTAGAAAATGAGGACACCAGAGTACAGTCGTCCTCAAACCCAAAGGTGAAGTGGAGAACATTATTGATCTGCAACAGAAAAACAGTTGACGAGCGTAGACCTCTGGGGTACTTCTGCATTAACCTGAAAAGATTCACTCGTTACACCATCAATTACCATCTGAATCGATATACTGAAGAGAAAGCTACTAATCCAACATACCAATTTCTCGGGAATGCGATATGCGATTCGTTTAATCATCAAGGCTGCATGCCAAACCATATCGAAGGCCTTCAACATATCAAGAGTAATGGCTCTCGATTTGTCACTCTTTTCGATTGTTGATATCCACAAATGTGTATCGTATGCAAAAGGATCACCAGTTGATCGTTGTCTACAGAAATTGTATTGTCGGTCACTGATGATACCCTATAACTGAAGATATTTTATGAGCTCATGGTCAATCATCAATTTCGACATAATGGGTAACAATGCGATTGGACAATAATGAGGTAGGCATTTCTTTCCCTTCTTTGGTATCGGTTGTACTCTCGCAACCTTCCAACTTTCCGGAAACGTACGGCTCTCATTAGAAATCTGAAACAGACGATTAAGAACAGTGCTAAATATCTGGATTTGAGGGAAATCGAGGTGTATTCTCAGAGGGGGATATCCTATCAAGAAGGTTTAATATAATTTCTTTAAACAAGCGACCTCACTTGCGTTCGTGTATTTTTTTTCTATAGGCTTATCAATGGAGGTGGTGTATCTGTATGTCCCTCTTTGTTGAGCCAGTTAGGGTCCACCGTGCCCCATCCTTTCATTAGAGCTCACTCTCACTTTTATTTGCCGACCACAAGAATCAATGTCAAGTTTCAAGCGCCAATACAAAATGTGTTCGGAATATTATGGCGTGGCTGTCAATTGTGACATTTTCTTCACAGAAGCTCAATTATTTAAATACAAAACAAATATGTTATGATATATTGTATTGTATTTTATTTTGTTGTATCTTGACTTTCTCTTTTGATTTTGTATTATTGCTATTTTTGTGTAGATGGCCTTATTAATTCCTTTTTATTCCGCTTGATGTATTTAATTAGGCAAAATTATGTTCAATTCAATAGCAAATGGTAGGAAGACTTTATGGAAGGCCTTGCTATTGTCCACATACTGGAATGTTTCTGTGATATTTTTTTTCGAACTCAATAACATAAGAAAACCCTAAATTAGTGAAAGGAAAGAGAAGCCAAAAACTCCTATACATTTAATATCTAAGCGTCAGAAAGATATTTCGATTCTTCTCTTTTATCATTTTCTATCGTATATAAGTTAGCAATCTATCTTCATGTTCTGTAAAGCCATTTCATTACCTATTTTTCTTTTAAATTGCCTTATAAAATATGGCCAAAAATAATGATTACTTTCTCAATATAATAAATAGGACTTTTCCAAGAAGCAAATATAAATAGTTCTCAACAGCATATATCCTCCAGATGAAGCAAATAACTATATTCTTCATTAAAAATTTCAGAGGAATCATTTCGGTTCTAAGATTTATCTGAACATAATATAAAACAATTCTTAAATTTTTTCTTATTACCAATAAGAAGAAAATAATTTTACTTAGTCTAACTCGAAGACAGAAAAAAAGTCAATGATTCTTAATCCTTCAGAAAATACTGTCGGAGGATGAATGCCTACCGGCAATTCTGAGCAATATCTACTCCAATACTTTTTTCACATCACCTAAAAAAAAGGGCATTTTTTTCTAAAAATGCGCCCTTATCAAAAATGCTTCGCTTCAATGAACTTGATTCATCAATTGACATTTTTGCATTTCAAATAATTTGAAGACATTTTTCTAGACAGATACCTTACAGTGAACAGTTTTTCATTTTTGTGTTCAATTTATATTTATCTCTCAATTTTCTTGTTTAATTGGTTAGTTTCTTAAATATATTCTTAGTCTTAAGTTCTTATTTTTTAACTCACATAGCACTTAGTATTTATTGTTTTTGGGTTATTCCTGTATGTATTCTTTTACACACAATAAACAAACAATCAAATATTCTTCAATGAGAAAGATAAAACCGAAGAATGAAAGATTCTTGACATAAAAATAATGCGATTCAGCAAACTTTATGTCACACTAAAAGCCGAGAACAAAAACGAAAATTCAAATATATTTAGGAGAAATTGAGATTTCTCCTGAATTATTTTCCAAGTAATCCACCAGCACCCCTGGTGAGAATTACTTCATTACATCATCTATGATTTATACTCAAAATCAATGTCCTTATAGAATTCTGATCCATTTCGTTCCAAATCTCGATCAGTTTTTTCTGGACCTATTCATGGTAGCTGGCAGGTTTTGTCCGCTTCTTCTATCGAGAATCTCCAACAAAACCATGTAAGTAAAAAGTTGCACTGGGCATATCTCTTTTTTCGACGTCTGTATACTAAAGATCATCGATCGCAATGGAAAAAATAAAATCTCGACTCGACGAAAAGTAAAATTTTCAAGAAACTGATCAACTGTTAGCAATATGTGGGGGCAAAATCTTAAATTATTTATTTCAATTTGTTTCTCATGAGAGAAACATGTGCGCCAAGAGAAAACATCGAATTTTGTTGGAATAAGTACGGACATATCCGAAAAAAAACACGTGTTAATAATTAGTTGCCTATCAGAAAAGAAATTTGAATTATTGAAATTATGCGGTAATTTCTTGTGGCTGTGTATGTTTAAAAATAATAGGACATTTTATTCAACATTTCTTTCATTTCAGAAAGTATTGAGGTAAGTGGTGGACAATTTCAAAATTGGATTTGAAGATTGTCAATAACACTCATACCAATAACTGTTAATTATTTATTGTTGCTTCGAAACAAATATGAACAGCTCTCAAGGGAATAACAATGCCTTAAAAAGACACTCCAAACAATAAAACTGTTAGTTTCAAAATAAAAGATTTTATAATTTTTTGAAAATTTTAAAGAAAAAATAACATTCCTACAAATTTTTATTCGTCAGGACACTTTGCATTCATCTTCACTTTTAGATGCTCTTCTCTCAAAATTATTTTCCTATGTCCACTTGTCAATGTGGCAGGCATACCTCTTTTACCTAGAAAAGATATAAATTTAATCCAAAACAAAATACTGCGTCGCTCAAAAATTTAATGGTTCACAAGAGTTTTAAAGGTTGCCTGTGGTGATTTCTGGAGGATATGTTGAAATTGTCGATAAATTCAAATTTCCCATCTCGACAAACCCCCATACACCAAATTACATAAAATAAGCCTGATCCAGTTGAAAAGAATTGAAGAAAAATGTGATTCAATTTCTCAATTTTGACACCCTAAATCTCGGTTATTATTTAGAATGACATAAATTCATCTAAATCGCATTTGTACACCATTCTTTCTGACTCACTGTGTATACATTAAGAAGCCCATTTTTAATGGGAAGTCAGACAAGAATCGCATTAGATATAAAAACAAATCTGAATCTAAACTGGCACAACATAGCTTGAAAGAAATAATACACATCCAACAATAGATGTTCCACATAACCTCAATTATCTAGAATACTTAGAAATCAATTCTCATTTGTGTAATTTCACAATATGTGGGATTTCAAGTAATTTTCAATTAACCGTTTGCATGCTTTAATTCTTTTTATATCTCAGTTTTTACCTCAGTGTTCCAACCTCTGTGAATGATACTGCGATCAAAATAAAAAAAATCGATGAGTCAAATGTGATTAATACCTATATTGAAATTTCAATTTCATTACGATTCAATATTACTCTTTCTTGAAAGGTCATTTCTTTTCCAGTTGAGGTGGATGGGTATGGGCCGTACAAACCAGTACCACCTCCTAAACCACTTCCACAACAATCTTCAGGATCTAATCAGCCAGGCACGTTTACACCTCCTCCTTACAGGATGCCCCCATATCCGCTCTACAATGAAACAACAATTCCTGGGGCGGCAGGTAGTGAAGGTCAACTAAACCCTCACACCAATTCACAACAGGGGTTACAAACTCATTCCAACAAGTTTCCGGTAAGTACCTTCTCATTTTAGGGTAATTAAGTTCTCAAGAATATAAAGTCTTCAATATGTCAAGTCACAATATGAATACAATTTTTCTTTAATACTTATTACACTGTACCAAATATGGGCTGATGTGTTTGTAATCCTATTGTATTTGCTTTGTCTATATTAATCGAAAAGTGAAACTGAATATAATGTCGAAATCTGCTCTTTTTAATTGCTAAACTATTATACAGTTGATGGTGTTCTGCAACACCTATGTGAAATTCCATTTGTATTGTTTCAACTTTTTCAGTAGTTATAACATACTTAGAAAGATAAACTCAATAAATCAAGTAAATTCAGTATGAGGATTAAGATTACCCGAAAACTATTCGATCGATGGTATCACCTGAACGTCGCATTTGTTTGAATCTTTGAGTGCACTCTTAATTTTGAGAATAGCCCAAAGCCGCATAGAGACCTTCAGGAGAAAACTTATGGTGCGCAAGACCATCAAATAAAACACATTCCACGTTGCTTTCAGTTGCTACGACTTTGCAGTGGTTCTGTCGACCGTGCCTCAAATGGATGTTTCCACTGTCTGGATTATCATCATTTTGAAATCATTTGAAAATCATCATCAAACGATGATGATTTTCAAATTGTCTAAATTCGATTCGACAGTTTTCCCCCCAGTCGATAGAAGTTATGGAATCAATTTCGCACAGATGCAAACCTTCTGAAAATTTTTCATTTAAAGACCCCTAGATTCTATTCTGCGATATCCAAGATTATATTCTAGTTTATCTTCATCTTCATTGATTACCAGTAGCACAGGTTTTATGTCTCTTCTGTTTTTGCCGTCGAGGGTCATCCAGCGCGTGGTTCGCTATCAATAGAGAAACAGCCTGTTTTAAGCTGTTTATTCCTCTGCCCACAGAATGAAGTCGAGAAAGAATTATAGGGGTGTATTCCAAAATTTTCTTCGCATTTTTTATTGGAAAAATACAGTGTGCGTTCATGTCATTTCTTTG
Source organism: Cryptolaemus montrouzieri (assembly GCA_013387265.2). Taxonomy (NCBI): domain Eukaryota; kingdom Metazoa; phylum Arthropoda; class Insecta; order Coleoptera; family Coccinellidae; genus Cryptolaemus; species Cryptolaemus montrouzieri. The sequence continues at coordinate 50,439,345 of JABFTP020000001.1, read as the reverse complement.
GGAGTTTTCTCATCCCATGGAAATATCACAAAAACCTTTTCTTTTCAAGAGTTGCTGTCAATTAAAGTAATGTCTGACTAGACAATCAATCCCTGAGAGACATTTCGATTAATATTTAGAAGATAATTGATGCATCATTTAAAATACATCAATCGAAGACGAATATTTCACGTTGATGAAAACTCAAAATAAGAATAAAAATTAATTCGAGAACGGAAACATTAAAAGAGATCAATCACTAACAAAACAAGGAATAACTAACAAAAAATTAATTTAAAAAATTTCCCCCTCCTCTCGTACACATATCCTCGAGCAAACTACCAGATGATCAACAGATTTTCTAATGGCATTCGGTTGGTTTCGAATAAATTTGCAACCTTCCTCAATTCTTTCAATTTGGTACTCCTGGTTAACTATCTCTTCACCATAGACAAAATTTGTCAGATAACCCCACAAAAAATAGTCCAAACACGTAAGGTTCTGTGTTCCACAGATCTGTCAATACTTTTACTCATAATCGGCTTTGTGAATCACTGACTGTTAACCATGAAAATCGGAGGAGCCCAGAATCTGTATTCACAGATCTGTGGAACACAGAATTAATCATCGATGATCTACTTATCTAGAATTTAGTTTTACATTATCATCAAACTCTATTCAATAAGCCTTGTTTTACGAACAATCACTATGCTGATATCATGTTGGTGTATGAGTTTTGTCATTGTAATTGTCCGGTAGCAGTCAGGGAATATTGGCGGCGATATCCACGCCGACTTGTTCCATACCACCAAATTTTCGACCATTTTCTCACCTCTTCCAGCCGGTCCAGGTGGTACATCCAGGAGATGAGATAGTAAGAATGCAATTTTGGGATACTAAGAAATCAATTATTTATAGAAGTTTGTTCACTGATGAGTCAAAATTTACAAAAAATGGCATTTTTAATATGCGGACATGCACGTTTGGCAAAAGGGAAATTCCTCTCTCGATAAAACCACGCCATTCCCAAGTACGATTCTCTGTCAACGTTTTGGTGCGGTATTTATAATAACACCCTATTTGGGCTTGTTTTTCTTGCCGGCCATTTGAATGGAAACAGTTTGAATTTTTTGAAAAACCATTTAACCGATCTTGTTGACAATACTGATGTTGACAGACGAGGAATGTGCTTTCAGCATTATGGTGCACCTCCACCATTTCACGAATGATGTGGTGGAACATTAATTAATGTGTTTTCGCTACATTTGATTAGAAGAGGGGGTCCTCATATTTATGAGCGATGAGAGATCGCACAGGCCAACTCCCGACCTTACGTGTTCGGACTATTGTTTCTGAGGTTAACAGCTAATTAAAAGAATTGAGGAAGGTTGCGATTTTTTTCGAAACCAACTTGATGCTAAGAGAAAATCAGTTGAGCATGGATATGTGTACGAGGGGGAATTTTTGTAAACTTGTGAAATTTTTGTTCTTAAGTGTTCCAATATTTATGTTCTCGATTGAATTTTCCATTTTCATTCCGATTCTTACCAACGTGAAATATTCGTCTTCGATTGATGTCTCTTGAATGATGCATTGATTATCTTCTAAATACACACGCCACAAAATTTTTCGCATCACCTGGTATTCTGAATTCCACAATCGATTAAGCAGCTCAATCGCAGTTTCTTTGTCAACGTATGTTTTTGGACATATGAGGGAAAAAATCTTATCTATGTAGTAACATTTGTTTCCATATGATCTCAAACAAGTAATAAACAAGAATGAGTTTATTTGACTATCAATATTCATTCAATTTCTATTCAGTTTTCACGCTAAATTAAATAAAGTTTTCTACGTTTCTTCTTGATTTTCGAATCTTTGAATTTATTGAATTGGCTGCTAAACGTCCTGGACGCTATTTGAGTGATCATGAAGTGGTAAGAATTGTAACACTTCTAGAGGAGGGGCGAAGCCAACGTGACGTGGCTAACTTGTTGAATGTTAACCAAAGCACTATTTCAAGAGCAATTAATGGGTACCACGAAACAGTGGAATATGGAAGAAGGGCCGAACAGGGAAGAAATCGGATAGCAACACCAGTTGATGATCGTTTGCTTCCTTTAAATGCACTAAGAGTTCGGCACTGTACGGCTAGATTGCTACAAAATGAACTTGCACTTTTCCGAAGTGTGCATATTTCATCGAAAACTGTTAGGAACAGGCTCAGAGAAGACTATATCAGACCAAGGGTGGCTCCTACCGGCCACCCACCAAGGAGCATCGAGTTGCAAGACTTCAGTTTGCGAGGGAACATGCAAATTGGGGTATTCCAGAATGGTCGAATATTCTCTTTTCCGACGAGTCCAGGTTCTGTCTAGTATCAAATGATAGACGCATGCCTGTATACAGACGACCTGGGGAACGGTATCAGCAATGCAATATCCAGCAAACCAAAAACTTCAGAGGGGACTCAGTAATGGTGTGGAGAGGCATTTCTTCCCGTGGTCGAACTGAGTTAGTCCTAGTGAATAATGGAAGAATGACAGCGGCCAAAGTAGTTACAGAATTTCTGCAAAATGCCGAAATTGATATTTTAAGATGGCCAGCCAGAAGTCTCGACTTGAATCTCATAGAACATGTTGGGGACAACATGGGGTGGCAAATTCAGCAACGTAGGATGCCTTGTAGAACACTCCAACAACTAGAAAATCTGCTTCCTGAAATTTGGAGCTCAGTGACTCAAGAGTACATCCTAATTTTGTCTGAGGGTTTTCCGAGACGTATACTGGCAGTAATTAGGGCCTAGGGAGGAAACACTCGATTTTTAAAATGATTAGTAACCATTCGATGCTAGTTGATTGGTCTCTTCGCGAATGTTTAAAGATGAATATTTTAATTTTTCATTAACTCGAAAATTGTTGATATTTTCCATCATAAACTCATCTCTTTTGAATGATATCTTCTCATTTTCAACTTCTGAAAGTTACTAAGCGACTCTTGAATGACCAACCTAAAAGTTTAAATAGTATTGTCATAAAAGTAGGGTGATGCGACAATTTTTATGGGGTGTATTACTCAAAATGTCTCTCACTGCTTTACTTGTGTATTACTCAAAATGTCTCTCTCTGCTTTGACTTGACAACTACTCTTGAAAAGAAAAATTTATGGAATACGCCCCTATAATTCTTCCTCGACTTCATTCTGTGGGGAGAGGAATAAACAGCTTAATACAGGCTGTTTCTCTATTGATAGCGAACCACGCGGTGGATGACCCTCTACGGTAAAAACAGAAGAAACATCGAACCTGTGCTACTGGTAATCAATGGAGATGAAGATGAACTGGAATATAATCTTGGATATCGCAGAATAGAATCTGGGGGCCTTCAGATGAATATTTTCAGATGGTTTGCATCTGTCCGAAATTGATTCCATAACTGCTATCGACTGGAGGGAAACCTGTCGAATTGACAATTTGAAAATCATCATCGTTTGATGGACTTGCGCACCATTAGTTTTCTCCAGAAGGTCAGGATATATAAAACTGAGTGAGCCCTGCGAACCAGTGTTCTATTGTGGCACCTGAAGGTCAAACAATCAACAAGAAATATCATGTCGAAGTTCTGAAAAGAGAGAGGCTACAGCTTTGGGCAAGCGTTTATCACAATAACCCGACAAAAATTTATTGAAAATCAGCAGCAATATTCAACATGGTCTTAGCGAAATGTCAGCTTCTGTACATTCCTATTAGCGGTTTATGCGTCTTTGGGTTGTTCTCAAAATTAAAAGTGCTCTTAAAGATTTAAACAAATGCAACGTTCTAGATCAAGGGTGCTCAAACTTGAACTGCTGGCGATCTACCTCAATATTTAAAGATCGACTCTGAGAAGCTGCAAGTATGTGTGATGCAGGGTTGTCGTTCATACACGATATACTCTACCTACCTACCTAGGTAGGGTGTACCGCAGCATATATAGATATTAGCTTTCCGCACAATACAAATTATTTTAGTCAAGGTTTGGGTTAGGTTTAGTTAGGTTAGATTTCCGTGTTTAAAACTTGTGAGATCAAAACTTGTTGATGTAAATTTTTCTCAATAAAAAAATTGAAGAATAATATTCGGAATACGCCTCTTTAATTCTTCCTCGACATCAATATGTGTGAGAGGATTAGCTCAGGTATTTCCGGGACAAAAAAGATAAATACCCAATGAGGAACTGTCAGTAGAAAGGTAAGTTACATTTGGTGATCGCTTTTTTCCAAAATAATAAAAAAAAGTTATCCTCATAACCATACCTCAATAAAAAAGTTTTGTGGAATGCGATAGTTTTCGCAGTTGGCTCATTTTTTCGAGCAATTCTTGCTGATTAAAATCATGCGCATAAGTTCTCGAGAAGTCATGTACAGGGTCTGTTTAGTTATTTCGAGTAGAAAATTCATTTTTTCAATTCGGCTCTGGAGTTTGATCATTGTCTATAAATAGTATTGATACCTTAAGTCAAGTTATTTGTTGTACGAAATATCGAGGAAATCGGTCTATGCGTTCAAGAGTTATTGAGATTAGAAAATTTGACCAAACGCCAGAAAATAGCCTGTATATCGAGAACGAATTAACGTTACCTAGTGTCGTTTCGAACACCCCTAGGTGTACTCTAACTACATTTAGCTATGTACGATCACTCGTGAATCACCCTGTATAGTTGTGACGGATTTAGTTTGAATATTGTAGGAAAATATATAGTATTCTGCAGGAGTCGATAATAAGGACATAACAGTATGTTTCTATGTTAGAATATTCAATTAAATCTTGTCACTACTGTTATAAGTGTTCTCAATTGTGACGAGATAGATTGGCAGACTGTTGATACCTTCCAAAAGACCAGTTTGAATACAGCAGCAAACGATGGGAATAACTGCTTCCAGAATTGGTTCGAACGAATGCAGAAGTGTAATAATCTTCGCGAAGAAAGTTCGATTTACTTAAACTTAAAAGACATCCCTCGCAACGGATCATATTCCACTTTTTCATTGCTTGTTGCTATATTTTAATTTCATAAAAGCAAATCTTCTCGTTTTCTTTGTCCGTTTCGAATGTATTTTACATGATGTTGCTATAATGTCCGAACTGTATTTTCGAAACAATTGTATATATTTTAAACATTTAGTGCCCACTATAAATTATATATTTACCTTTCGAACACATCAGAAGTTAAAATAGTTTAATATTCAATTATAAAGCTAGATATAAATTGTATATCGAGTTTCGCTATTATACATTGATTCTTCGAATACTATATGAATGGAAGGAAAAAACAGACTTCTCCTTAACATAGTCCGGTTTTATTTCCTACTTCTTGTATACCAACAAAATGTCATGTGCATAACAAGCATTTTATTCAGAAATTACAATAGATTACCATTTCAACCAATTAAAATTTTGCGTCATTATGATGAATAAGTAATTTCATTTGATAAATTTTTGTTAACTAAATAGAAAAAAATCTAAAGAAGGTTATTTCTTTTTCCAATTTCTGAATAATGAACATGGCCTATAAAATGAAGTAGAAAAAGAAGTAGAAAGAATATTGTACGTATGAAATGAACTTTAATTAGAGACAGGAAACCTGAATCAGATCTTTTTAGTTATTGAAATAACTTTTTGGTTGATGTATATTTTATTTTGTTCTATAAACAATATGAGAACCTTTCAAGCGTGCCTTTAATTTTCTCATTTTTTCAATGCAATTGAATTAAATAACAAAAACAAGTAATATGTTTTGAATAATTGTGATTAGTAACGCGTTTCACTGATTATATATAGAATAATTGAGAATATAAATACAAAGCTTATTGAGTTGGTTATTGATGGCAGGTATCTCCAATAAAATTTAGGAATATATTGCTCCCTGAAGAGATTCAATAGAGTTGAAGGGCTTAAACCGACTTGTTCATTAATGAGTCTACCTGAGTGTTTGTGTTTGTTGATTTCTTAAATTTCTAAAGTTTCCCAAATTTATTATCTGTATGCAAAATTTTAAACTGTGGGTCGAAAGAGTGATTGTTTTCTAGGAGATGATTCGCGTAATTTGAATCTGATTTTTTTATTAGAAAAACTGCCTTATTATCCGATATTTTAATATTGAAATTTCTATGTGTTCTACCAATGTAGAAATTATCACAGTCATTGCAATTCAATCTATAAACACCTGATTTATTATTTTATCTGATTTGGTTTTATTGTTTTTTATATATTTGCCTAAGCTATTATTAGTTTGGATTTCAGTTTTTCACTTGTAATGCCAACGTAGGTTAAGGTGTTGAATTTTTGTTTAAATTTATCGACAGGGTGAACTTCATTCTATGCGATTCTACTTTGTTTTTTATTCAAAATATTGTTTATTATTTTGGGATTATAACCATTATTTTCAGCTATTTGTTTAATTAAATTTAATTCTTTGTTGAAATTTTCTGGTGATAACGGAATGTTAATCAATCTATGAATAAAACTGTTGAATTTTATGTTGATACGAATGACACGAGGGTTGTGTATATAATATATACCATAAGCCGTCACATAGTTGTATGTGACGGCTTATGGTAGATTGCGAAAACATGTTTTCCATTTTCATTCGAAATTGTTACGTCTAAGAAATTTAGTGAATTATTGCTTTCTATTTCGGTCGTAAATTCAATTTTTGGATGTAATGAATTTATATATTTTCGAAAATTTTGAACTGTCTATCTATTCCTGTGAAGCAAATAATGATATCGTCCACATAGTGATACCAGTATAAACAATATTAACTAAGTGGATGATAATGAATTAATTTTTCTAAATTATTCATGAATATTTCTGCTAACAAAGGACTTAACGGATTGCCCATAATCAAGCCGTCTTCACTAGTATAATATCTGATTTAATGATCGTATTGACTTGATACTTTTCTAATAATTCTTTAACTAAGTAGTACGTATTTTTCGGAGGAATGTTGGTAAATAGATTTTTAACGTCGAAAGAAATGAGTTTGGAATTAGGTAGTATAATGGTATCTTTGATATTGGCAATTAGTTCGTATGTATTTTTGACCGAAAATTCAAATTCAAAATTACAATGTTTTATTAACAAGTCGTTAAGGAATTTTGAAAGTAGGTGCCGTTACATAAGAAACAACAGGTCTAATAGGGTAATCAGGTTTATGAAGTTTTATCAACGAATATAATTCAAGGGATTGTGGATTAGAGATAATGAATTTATATTTTCGTGGTCTGTAATTATTGATTTTGCTGACATTTTTAACTTTCTGAAATTAATCGGTAGGATCCTTAGTTGATGTTATATAGTTTCCGCTCTTTAGTTTTTGAGATATAATAGGTTTTAATAATCGCGATGACGGTGTTACCTTTATGTGCTCTAGTGAATAGTATATTGTTATTGGTACTATTTTCACGAATTGTACTTATTATTTTATAATCGGAATTGCAATGAGGTGATAATTTCGAAAAGTCTTCTTTGATGATTTTTGCTGTTTGATGTTTGGCTAAAATATTATCTTTGGAGTTTTTGAGAATGATTTCGGAGTCAATGCCTAACTGTTTGAAATTAGTTGTATTATGTTTTGGATGTAAATTATGTTTGAATCCTGTTTCTAATAGATCTTTTTTGGTTGTGAAAAATCGGTATCAGTTAAATTAGTAAATCTGTCAAGAAATTTATGGTCTGAAAATTTATCAGTGGAAGGTTTGGGTGGAGAAATTTTCAGTTAAAGTGAATTTAACTTTTTCTGTTGATGCTGAAACTATTTATGAATTAAAATATTGACATCTTATCTGGATTCAGAGTCTAATATATTAAACTTGACAGGGTGCAATCTGAACCATAATTCTGTATGGATTCCCTTCAAATATATGTTGGCAACGTCCCTCTTGTTATACTGGATCTTCATATCCTCTTTCATCCATATGCGTTGACCTTTCTCGATTATTCTGCTTACTAGTATACTGTTGTTGTATGTCCTCAACCGTATGTAATTGGGAGTCAATCTGTTCTTTAAGCACATTGAGTAGAACCATATATTCTGAGTATGAACTGCACAGTAGTAGTATTTTGAAATACCACGAAGCCAAAAAGCCGGTATCAGCTTTCTTTGACATTTGAATTTGGGAGGCTTTTATTTAGTAGATTTCCATTATCGATAACAAAAACAAGTAATATTTTTTGAGAAATTTTACTGAATAATTGTGATTCGTATTGCGTTTCACTACACCGTAGCTTCTTCAGACGAATTAATGTACAGAAATTAATAAATAAATAAAAAATCAGATTCAAATTACGCGAAGTCGATTTAAGCCCTTCACCTTTATTGAACCTCTTCAGGGAGAAATTTATTCCTCAATTTTATTGGATATACCTATCATCAATAACCACTTACGAAGAAGCAACTCAATAAGCTTTTAGTTACTCAAGAACATTTGTATTTATATTCTCAATTGTATCTTTATATAGGTGTCATAATTTCTGTACATTCATTCGTCTGAAGAAGCTACGGTGTAGTGAAACGCGTTACGAATCACAATTATTCAGTAAAATTCCTCAAAAAATATTACTTGTTTTTGTTATTGAAAATGGAATTGAACCAAGTAAAAGCCTCCCAAATTCAAATGCAATTGAATTTGTAGAAACTTAAAGCTATCTAAAAGTATTAATTTTTTTGTAAGAAACTTCAAATTATTATATAGGGTGTGGCGTAAAAACGCCCCAAGCTATAGCTCCTACAAACGTGGATGGATTTTAATAAAACAAAAACTGATTTGTATCTTGAATGGTATTCTAATAGCCTGAAATATTGTTATTAATCTGTTGATCATCACTTTTTAAATGGTGACCCCGAATTTTGATTTTTTTCGATTACTTATTCAATATTTTACTCATAAGTAGTCAGCGACCAATTTTCGAAAACATAAAGCTTTATGTTTTTCAAAAAGTTCAAGATTATCCTTTCTTGGAAATCATCATTTGGCCTGATGAATGTACTTCACAATAATCTATCTATCTACTAATAGACCTTGAAGTTAGTAGAATCCGCATAACATAGTGAACAATCATTTTTTGCGTAAATTTGCGTCTGGTGCGCCATTCATTCGAATCACTCAATAGGGCCAGTTTTCATTGTAAGAAACTTGAATCAGAACAATCATAATGAAATTCGCATTCGAACATTACTTGATTTCCTCGATGATCTTCCTCCGGAAGAACGAGAGAAAGTCCATTTTCAGCAAGATGCTACTGCCCCTCACAACGCAGTTTTCAGAGTGTACTGACTGAACAATAATGTTGGTAATCGAAGGATAGGGAGACATAGAAGGCCAGTCTTCTCCCCAGATTTGAACCGTCCTGAATTTTGACTCTTGTAATTACCTAAAGGATCGAGTTTCCGCACTCCACCAGAAAACTTGGACGTGTTGAAATAAAGAATAAGAACAGCCTGTCTAGAAATTATTCCTAGTGCAGTATTCAGGTGATTTCAATAGTGTATTCAAAAGCGTGGAGGGCATTTTCGACAGTTGTTATGACAAATTTTTCGATAAGTTGAGTTTTTATTTCGTTGTTTTCGGTCAATTGAAACAGATGTCTCTACTTCCTTAAGGTTTTTCGTATGGTAAACTTGCAGCGCTCTTTTTTATCACGATCCGAAAATCGTTCTCGATAGAGTCGAAATGTTCGAACACTATTTCTGTTAGATTGAGAATAAATTTTCATCGTCTTTTATTCTCTTGATATTCGTCTTGCATTGTTATTAAGACTCCGTGAAAACGGTTCGAGACGAAACAATAATCTTTCGTTAATAACTGCGAATGCTATCCATTATAACTCTATGAAGATTGCTCTATGATTTTCAATGATATTGTTCCACAGAAATTATTAGAATATTCTGTTCGGTTTTGAGTCTTTTTTGCCCAAAATATGAATCAATGTGAGTTATTCGAAATGAAAGAATAACTAAAACATAAAATTTTATCGCAAACCCAATAGTCGCCCATTCCAAGCATTACATCGATGAAATGAAAATGACTTCTAAGAGAAGAAGCTACTTTCCAAATTCAATGAATGGTCAAATATAAAAGGATGAAAATATGAAGTTATAAAGTCCAAGTGAAGGTTAACTCCCAGTATTTCCGGAAGTGACAAATCAGAGAAAATACTTCAAGCTGTTGGAATATCATTCAAGATACAATTCGATTTCCGTTTTATTGAAATCGATCAATTATTGTAGAAACTATAGCTTGGGGCGTTTTCACGGAACATCGGGTATATAAATATGTTTTTTGAATATATCTGTTGGAGAATCACCAAGAAAAAACTTTTTATTTATGTTGAAATCAATATCTAGTCCTTTTCACAAAATTGCGTCATTAGATTGAAACTTAAAATAGAATGATTTCAAAGCTCCACAAAAAAAAATTCGCAAAATTATGCCAGAACCCAGACCAGTCTCACTATATGTTTTTGGGGTCGCTGAAATGGCTCCATCCCGTCAGAATCTACAAAACCTCAAAAATAAACTCTAAAAAACATATAAATCAGACAAACATCAACTTTCGGGCTTTATAATCTTAAAAACCGCCTAACCGTTATAACCACGTAGTACTATGACTCTGTAAACTCAAATACTAAATAACGATACGCAATTACTGTTACTTGAATATTGCACTAAATGGGCTGTTGCCAACTGTAAAACTCCCATATAACCTTATAACTTGAACCTTTAAACCTCCATAACGCATGCTTTAAACCCCGCTAACAACTCAAACTTTCAACGCCCATTTCCATTTACAAATTCCTATAACTTCATATACTCCGTTACCCAGCGGCTACTACGGGATCTAAGTTTTTTATCTTATGAGGTCATGGATGGAGTTTTCAATCCACCGCATAATGCCATAACCTCGGACTTCAACCAGCAATAGAGTTCTAAAGTACGTTTCCAAATTGCGTGATGTCCCTAATGGAATGCACTTATGTGAAAAAAGAACACAAAATAATTACCTTAATCCCTAGCTATTTAAACATATATGACTCAACAACCTAAGCGGTTAAAAGTCTATAACTTCATACCGTAAGCTTTGAACAGCCATAATCTCATACAGTAAACTTTTAAACCCTCAATAACCCATAACCTTAGTGTTGAACTAATGAAACACCCATAGCCTCCTAATCTGACAATTTGACTTCTATAACATCAGGTTAACAAGGTTTAAAAGCTTAAGATATTGGGTTATAAAGATTCGAGTATATAGTTATAGGGCTACGCGGTTAAAAAGTTATGGAGTTTTCAAGATTATAAAGCCCGAAAGTTATTGTTTGCTTGTGATTTATATGGTTTTTGCAGTTTATTTTTGAGGTTTTGAAAAATCCTGACGTGATGGAGCAATTTGGACCTCGAATTTGGTTTCAGCAACCCCAAAAACATATAGTAAGACTGGTCGGGGTTCTGGCATAATTTTTCGAATATTTTTTGTAGAACTGTGTTTTTAATAGTAATTCTATTTCGAGTTTCAATTAAATAACACATTATTTGTGTCCATAATCTTGAACTTTTCTAGATTACTCAGTCAGAAATGTTGACTTTTTAAGGTTAAATAATGTCTTTAGATTTCAAAATAATAGCTGTTTGCGAAACAAGGAAGGAACATGATGTTTTTCGTTTCTCTAGCAGATGGCTTGGTTTTTATATACAAAGGATTATTTTTTCTACTAATCTTGATATGACCCACGTTTTTTCAAAAGCCAATGATAACCAAACCCTATCGTCCAGATTTTATGCAAACGCTCCGTAATGACTGAGCTCCTTCAGGAGCTATCATAATTTCACTAAAGCTGTTTTTCCTGATGTGTTCTGAAGAATATTGATGTGTTTGAAGATGAAGGTCGAGTGCTCATTGATCTCTTGGAGCAGACATGAATCTTCAGTGTAAAAATATGATATATGAAAATTTCAATATCTTTTTTTACTTCACTCACTTCATGTATCGAAATTGATACTGGTTAATTCTATCTTCATAAAGTTCGGTTACTTTTGAAATGGAGGGTGTATGTATGTGCGCCAGAAGAATTGTGTATTGATTATAATTAGAAATTTTATTTATTCAAACTTTTCAGATTGAAAGAGAAGTGATTCTTTCAAGTACAGACAAAAACTCCAAAATCCCCATCCTACACGACTATAAGAAGAGAACAAAATCAGTCGTAGCTCCAGATCTACCACCAAAACAAATGGCAGCCTGGACAACATCCAACAATCAAATTCTCACTGCAGATCAGGTAGGCTCTGATAGATTTTTGATTAGTAAAGGACATCGTCTCCGCGTAATGTTGTTGAACTCAATTGGATTGATGAGTTTGAAAATTTATTCAAGGGATGTAGTAAATTATATCAGTTAATTATGTTCAGAAAACGGAGACTACTTCCTTGCTTCTCTTCACGTTCGTGTAATGAATATTCATAATGATACTGGTTGATAAATTTCAACACCGTTACGCAGTGATCTTCCTTCCTGCATAAGAGATAAATGATCTATTGTTTGTACTACTTTCAGTCTGTTCTGACGAAATTTTGGGTGAAAGTTCAATTTGAGTTCTGAACGTTCATATTTCTTAAATAACAATACCGTTCAATGAAATCCTTAAGATGCTTCAACTTCAGAACAAGGTCTTAATAATTTATACAATATGGCGAAATAGTACCAATCTTGATAATCACAGTAGTCAAGCGCAATAAACACTTCAAAACAAAAGTTACAACATTTGTACAAATCCGCAAAACAGATTCTGATCAATTTAATTGGCTGAAAATGAGAAATACTGCTATGATGGGAATTGAGTGTTTATCAGATGGACATACATTCAGTTAAAAAAGTACCAAGAAATGATTCAAAAAATCTGGTTAAAATGATTATCAAATTTTTTGTTGTTTTAAATTTCTAAACAGGTTTGAATGCGATCTGTCATTTTGTTTGTTAACAGTGCTCGATTTTGTCAGTTCTCATAAGAGTGTTTTGCGGTTTTTACAATGGATCAAAATATCGAACAAAGAATTTGTCGCAAACTTTGTATTGCAAATGGAATTTCCTGTACCGAATTGGTGAAAATGTTACAGGAGGCTCCACCGTAAGCCTTTATGAAAAATACGTGTATATGAGTGGTACAGTGCATTCAACAGCGGCCGAGATGAGGTGGAAGATTTGCCTCCCTCTTGTCGGCTATCAACATCTTCAACTGAAGTTAACATCGATAAAGAGAAAGAAATGGTAAATGAAAATCGTCATTTAAGTTTGAGGGAGATAGATAATGAACTTCCCGTGTCTCACGAATAAAGTCATACAGTAAATGGGGAATATTACCTGAGCGTTATGTGGTGTTTGAGAGATCAAACTCGTCGACAAAAAAACTCATGAATTTTGCACCACGATAATGCACAATCTCACAAGGCTATCATTATGAATGAATTTCTGACCAAAAACTCAACAAATACCATCGAACAACTACCGTATTCACCTGATATGGCTCCGGATGACTTTTTTTTCTCAAACTTGTAATGGTTTTGTTTCTGATTTTGTCTAAAATTGGAGAAATATTTCAATTTTACTGGATCTACGAAACTTAACTAATGACGTGTAATGACAGTAAATTATAAAAAAGGCTAGTTAAAGAAAATTACAATTGACACTACCTATTAATATCTATGCCTAGCTTGATCAGAGTCCCTTAATCTCAGTGTGTGAGATCTTCGTCTAGAACCTAGGTCCTAGATATAGCCTTAGGAATAATACTCATCACTGCAATCAACTAGCTTTATTACAAGATAAATATCCAAAATCACAGTATCTTATTAATAATTTACCAACTCTAATCAAAGAAAATTATACAAAAAAAATAACTTAACTAAAGAAAGATTAACCACTAACAATAAAATGAGTCTCAGATGAGATGAATTGAAATTACATAGTACAAATTCTCAATTTAAAATCATCTGAGGTCTTCAACAAAGCGAAATGATGATGATAGATCTCTGTCAACAATTAAATAAAATAGAAAAAAAAATAATTTGATGGTTAAGAGAAACACTTAGCTTTTATCAATGAGATTAATTCCCACGATGATTTGATTCAGCTTACAGGTTTCTTGTTTGGCTGAATATCGTTCGCAACGTAACTGTCCTAGGTGGCAAGACTTTTTCCCCAAAAACGTGGTTACCCCAGCCGTAAGATAACAAGGTTTGGCATAAAGTTGAAAACTCAAATATCTTGACGGTGAACAAAAAAAATCCATAACAATACCATATCTCTCGAATATATATTTTTAAAATGAACAGAATGAATTTGACTTACCCTTGGAATAGCAGATATCGATCTAGGTTAATTTACAAAAGAAAATTCGAAATCTCTCCACTAGCTAATTGAAATGGTTGTCGAGGAAATCCGGCAAAATTACTGACTACTTATACGCCTCAGACGATTGGAATTTATCCAGAAAAAATCTATGAATACTTAATTTCAATTTCTACAAATTTTTCACTCTAATCGCTACAATACAGCTCCAATAAAATGACACATGATTCCGAAGATTTCTAAATGGACAAGAGAAAGAATCTAATGAATTCCGAACTTATATAGACTCGGTTCTATCAAAAAACTATTGATATTCAAAAAAATTAATAAAAAAGCGACATCATTTTCTTGCTTGCTTGCATCTTTTAACAATGTGCTCGGGAACTTAGCCCATTTACACAGCTGGACCTACAGTTTATAGTGGATTCCGAACCACTCTCCTAGACCGTGCAATGATAACTGCCACTACAAGGATTACAAGTTATCTGGTCGTCGGAAGTTTATGCCCTCTTTAGGCGACTTTCAAATTCAGCACTTTTTGTTCAAGGACAACATCCATAACCTGACCCCGGATTCGAACCAGGAGCCTCGACTTAGCAGTTCCAATATGCTTGCGCACTAACCGTGCAGCTAATGAGGCTGTTATCATTTTCTTCACAAAAATAAAGTGGAAACGAAACATAGAATGAGTTACTGTCTTCCGTTCTCCCACTTCTCCCACAGAAATGAGAAAACGATCTTCTTTCAAGTACTGACTTCACAATTAACCGGCGAACAACCTAGATCAATAGCAGCGACACCTTACGGATATAACTATAATCTTCATTGGGTATCATTAACTGTAGATTCCTAATTCGAATTTCAAACTGTTTGAAATTTACTTGATGAAATGAGATTCAATAAAATTATGAAAACTGAGTTGAAAAGATATAAATGATTAATTCAAGAAATCGGACTGTTACAATCTCAAATTACCACTTCAAGGTATCCATTTCGAATCGATAGAAGACATAAAAGAGAATTTGCGGCGAGAACTGAAGTCGATTCCGAGAAAAGCATTTGAAAAATATTTCCATGATTGGATTAATCGTTGGCGTAAATGTATTATTTCGAAAGGAGCTTACTTTGAAGGTGATCAATAAATTTGGATGAAAAATAAATATTCTGTTTCATTGACCGATTCCCGGTACTTTTTCAACAGAATGTATACTTCTTAAGTTCAAATCGGTAATAGTTCTTGATAAAGCCCAAAAAATATCAGCGATAACTCTCAAGATGCCGAATGACGCCTAGAAAAATGTATTAAAATGTTTTGCTATAAATACAAACTTGCAAAAGTTATTAACAAAGTGAAGTGGAAAAACAGTAATAAAACCAAGTTTGAATTTCTTCAGACGTCTTAAGAAGCTACGCTCTTGTCGTGTGTGTAGCGAAACGCATTACGAATCACAATTATTCAGTAAAATTCATCAAAAAACATTACTTGTTTTATTATTGATAATGGAATTCTACCAAGTAAAAGCCTCCCAAATTCCCCAAATTCAAATGAAAAAACAGTATTTGGTTATTCGAAAATCGTTCACAAACTATTAATAACTTGGGAATCCAATGAAATATTCAAAGAGGATAAATATTTCCGATTAAAAAGTCTCAACCTATGAAATTCTATCTTTAACCTTAATTCATATTGAATACACGGTGGATTAGGTATGCAGTCATTAATTTCTACTGAAGATTCCTCACAGAAATGTGAAGAATGCCCATAAACATATGTTCTCAAGTCCTCCGTTCTCGAGATATAGGGTGTTGAATTTCAGTTTTTTTTTTCACATTTCTGTTGGTAGTAATTTTCAAGGTATTTAGCTCCAATCGGAGAAAAAGAATTTTTCTACACACAAATTTTTTGAATCATTCGATGTAAGCGTAATTCAAAGGTTGAACTATTTTTATAATTTTCTACAAAAACTGTGAAAATAGCCTTTCGAAGTGGTTTCCACCTCATTTTGAGAATATTATTGCATATGACTATGACGAAATGAAAGAAAACTGATCTATTCGGTATTTAACGAATCAACAACCGAAAAACTTTTTTTGAAACTAAAATATAAAGTAAGTGTTCGAAAATATTACCATTCATTTCTGCACATATTGTTGGGAGGCGATTCATTAAAGCCAACACCCGATCGAAAATGCCAATCCAGGGATATTTCTTATTCACTCACATCCATCCGAAACGCATGCATGCATTTGCTGTATGGCAACAGGTTATGAGTATACTAGGCTCTCAAATGCCTCTAGACGAAGTAGTCTATTGGATTCAGGTCAGGGGATCATGAAGGCCAAGCTACAGGAACGCTTAATCTAATCCATCTATTGGAATATACTTGAATCAAATGATTACTCACTGTTAGTCCAAAATGCAGAGGGGTACTCGCACAAGGTATATCACCAATGAAATTAACGATTCTGCTAGGGAATCCAATCTGTTAGGTAGAATTACTGCCCCCAACAATCTGCCATCATATCAACCGGCCCTAACATTGATAGAAGACTTGTCTTGGTGGCTACGCGCAATTCTCTTCCTCTTCATCTGTAGACCTATCTCATCTCAAGGATCCATTTTTGATCCAAAGAATCATTTTTGATTACCGTAGACGTACTGTAGCCTTCCACGAGAATGCAAGCTTCATAAACACTAGCAAATTGTTCTTCAAGAACGCATATAAACTACACGGTCAGCACTTGCAATTAATTTACATTAGCTGACTGTCTATAATGCGAGTTGTCTGTGGAAATAACAGCAGGCCCATTCTGAAAATATACAGTAGAATTATTTGCCCATCTGATTCCAGCGACGATGCTAGAGTGTGCTAGTGTTATACAGGGTGCTTCAACGAAAACTAAACAGATGCTATATCTACTAAGATATTCATTTCTGATCAAAACGCAAAAACAAGTCAATTTTGTTTCAAGGGTGACATCTTTCGGGGTACAAAACTTGCCTGAAATATCAACTCCCTAAGCAAGGGGTTGCAATCCTTGAACATTTTGAATAGGGAAGATGGGTCGAGTGATGACTCAAAAGAAAGGTGGTATCTTTGTCTACATAATCTTGAACGAATTTCCATTTTTAATTGAAATTGAAAAATTCTTTAGAGTTATCACTCGATCCATCTACCCTCTTCCAAATTTTCAAGGGGGATCACCCCCGCTCCAGGGATTGAAATTCGAGATGAGGATGGTACTTGATGATGACTGCCATTGATCAGCATGGATCTGTTCCATTTTACTTCACTGAAGTTTGAATAGTCTCGGAGGAATAGTCTTCCCTATCTTTCAGTTGCTCACCCTGTATCTTTTACAGTTTTCAATTAAAAATGGAAATTCGTTCAAGGCGATGTAGACAAAGATACCACCTTTCTTTTGAGTTATCACTCGACCCATCTTCTCTATTCAAAATGTTCAAGGATTGCAACCCCCGCTTAGGTGTTTGATATTTCAGGCAAGTTTTGTACCCCAAAAGTTGTCCCCTCTATATTAACTCAACGAAATTTCATCATAAAAGTGCTTAAATGTTGTTCATCTTTTCAATTATGAACTTTTAAAGTTAACAGAAAATAAAGATTTTTATTTTTGTTTCCTACAATTAATTTATCATGAACTGATTCTCCGATTTCGGAATCAGCGTAGAGTTGAATATTAATAGACATATTCAGCTATTGTTGATTGGAGTACAAATAGGTAGCGACGGACCTGCTCAGTAACTACTAAGGACAAATTTGGATTTAAAATTCTCTGTTAGGAATAGGCAAGTGCCCGCGATTTTGCTCTTGCGTGTGCTGAATTTCTAATAAAAAATATCGCTTGGTCCGAATTTGAAGCGTTAGAGAAGTCTATTGAATGGATAATGATTTTCGGAGGCATAGAAAGTAATTTTAGGTTTTCTTCACTTTCATTTCACTTAGGTTTTCGTTTATTGATTCGTTGATTTTAGTGTTTACGATCTACCAAAATTGAAAGAAGATTATAATAACATGGCAAAGTTAAACGTTGAACATCATCGTCAAATAATAATTAGAATTTCCTACTACAAGATTCAAATAGTTAACTTATGTGAGGATTATATCATCATATATCTATGACTTTTTGTGTCCCAACACCTATGACTTTTTGTGTCCCGACACCTATGATCTTTTGTGTCCCCCGTCTTTGTAACTACATCTCCGGCTCAATCCTTACAAACAAGTCTCTGATAGAGAGAGGAGGTATCTTCGGGAGATCACTCACTTCCAACATTTTCACGCCGAATCGGTTTCACCGAAGGTAGATCCATACAGGACATGTGATGATTAGATGAATCAGTGTTCCGAACCCAATTTAACACCACCTGCACTTAGGATTATTCTTTTGTTCTATCTTGCACATCTGATATCTGAACTTCCATGATCCGTCACTATCTGTGCATCAGTTAGACTGGCTTCAAGTGCTAACCCTACCTATGTTTACTAGGTGATGTACCCAGCATATCCTTAGCCTGGCGACAACCTAGAGCATTCAACCAGGCGTCCCTATATTGTTCAGCTAGCTAGTCCCCCAGCCTTGCCCCAACAACGCAGGTTGAGATCCCGGCCGCGGGTTCTGGTCCTATTAGAGCACTCCTAGCTCCTAGACATGCCAGTCTATCCACAAACTCATTTCCTCTGATCCTGATGTGAGCTAATCTAACCTAACCGAAAAGAGACGGATATGGTTGTTTACCGCCAATTGTTACAGTGCCTGAACGCACTCCCAAGTCACCTTAAGAGTAATCCTGGGTGCGCACAGGGCTGCCAGAGTAGCCCGACGGTCGGTGCAGATCGTGATCCAATCATAAGTTGTACCCAGTTCTGCCAGCCTTTGAGCGCAGCCAAGTATTGCCATGAAATCCGACTGGAAAACTGTTGGATGTTCATATAATGGGAATTAGAAACCCCTCCCATTTCTCTGGCAGTAAACTCGGCTACCCGATCCCTCTTAGAGCCATCCGTGTACCAGATGTACTCTCCACGAAATAAGAAGTTCTTCCTTTCCTCCCACTCTCTTCTGGATGTGATTTACACTTCGATATTATCACCGAAGTGATCAGCGTGGTTCTATCTGAGTTCATCCAGAGAAAGTGGGTGCTGTTAATAGATTTAGGAAACAGGGTATGTCTTCCACCGATCACTGGCGTGCTTTCCGTCCTTAGCCTACAAGCAGTTAAAACTACCCTGATAATGGTTGGTTTAGTGGTGCGACTCCTTAAAATGCACTCAGCGCCGCAGGAAGGGTATTTCTTCGAGTGGCCACCACACACTTTACCATCAGTGCTGCGAGTCTCTCTAGAGCCAGCTTCGCCGTCTGTTTTCCACCCTCGTCCACAAGATCAAAGAGACGTAGGTGAGTCTGGGTAGCAGAATGGTTTTGAAGAACCATATGAGCACGTGTGACTTCAAACCGCACCGTCCTTCTACATTTCATGTCATCATCGCCTAAACTAAAACGAAAAGAGTTTCATTTGGGTAGACGTTTGTTATCTGAATGAATAGCAGTTATTTTTTCGACATTTTCGACAATATTTTTCAAAGAAAAAATCAATTTTCTCCTGTTGTTGCCGGCAATATAAAATAACGGTGTTTATTTTTGTACTGTAAGGAAATAGTAAATCCGTACACTCATTTGTAAACTGAAAAACTGACTGAGAACTAGTGCAGGAAATTTTCCCTTTTATAAATCCCATTACATTGGAAAATATATTTTAAAATTAATTTTGGACCCTTCCGTGTACTATTTCAGCGAACCAACGCGCTCATTAGTTTCCTCCATTGAAATTCTTCATTGTGGTCAATGAAACACTGTCGAAAATAAGTTTAAGCCTGATTGTATCAGTGGTCTAGATCTGTGACATTATACGGTCTTAAGGTGTCCCATTAAGTTGTCACTCTTCAAGTTCTAACCCTGTGAAACTCAAAGGTTTGCCTTACAGCTCCTTTTTTACACAAAGATGAACAGGCAGAACTTCAGAGAAGTTTTTATGGCCCTTTTTGTGCTTTGGAACTTGGCCGATAGCATTTTGAAGGCGTTGCGTTACGTTCTCTTCCACCATACACTGGCTTCATATATGATGTTCATTTTCGGTTTCAGGCCCCATGTTTGTCCCACCAGTTGTCTTGATATACATAATACTTATGGCCTATTCGTCACCTGGTGGAGATATTTATTATAAGCAAGTCGTTTATTTAAAATATTTATTAATAATTTTTGACTAATTTCTATGGAATTTAACTTGGACCTAATTTACTACATGCAGAATTAAGGGTACAATACCCTCTGCATTGCCCATGGGCACGTCACTGATTGAAATCGTTCTAACAGGTGTTGAAAAAATGCTGAAAATATGTCTTGTCTGAAAATTACAATAATCAGAATGCACAAGGCAAATGGTAACGATCTTACACGCAATGCATAATGAAAGAATCAATGGCCAACAATAGAGAAGTACAATTAAAGTACGCTCTTTTATCCTTCAGTTATAAGCTGTACTATACAATTGTTTGATTGCTACTTCATGGAAAGCCACGATTATAATCTTATGGTTATAATTTATATTCAACTTGGGTAGAAACAAACAGTGTTCTTTCGTTATGTGAACTTCATGAGCTCACTCAGTATCTCTTCGACTTTTGTTACGGTAGTTGGTCTGTTATAATGAATAAAATAATGCATTTAGAGTAAAATGGTTGAGTTTGCTTTGAGTAGTAATGATGCTGTAAGTTTATTCTACTTGATACAGAGAAAATTATTTAACCTTGAGTTCCTTATGTTAATATTGATTCAGAATGGAACTGATCCCTAATTTTAGCTTTGATTTTTCAATTTTACAGTTAACCTCTGATAGTAGAAACTTTTTATTAGCTATGTCATTTTATAAATATAAAGTTTAACCAGTAAAATCAACAGAAAACTTTCAGCTACCAAAACTAAAGAATCCATGTCTCAACTCAAGTTGAACTAGATGTTTATGATTCATATAAATGAAAATGAAATGCTGTTTGTTAGTGAACCTATCACTTGAGAATGGTTGAAGTGATTTTACTTTTTCTGTTTCAAGATATATTTAACAGTTAGTATTACGTTCTCATAGAAAAAAAGTTGGGAAAATTGGAAAATTCGAAAGAAAAACCGGAAGAGACTCGACTGAACTACAAAAATTGAAAATTTTCTTATGCATAACGAATTATATGAATACTTTTCAGAATAGTATTGTATTGTTTCAGGAAAAGTTAAGGTTCTGATGAAAAATTGCAAAATATATAAAATCTTCACTTTTTGATCGCCTGTCTATTTATTCCTATGGTTTTGGCGTACAATATTGAATATTACAAAAAACGATATTATCTTTGCAAATCGGTAAATTGCATGAAACTTTTGCAGTAATTTCAAAGTAAAGATAGTTCATTGAACTTCATAAATGTCAGCCCAAATCGAAGCGATCACGTCCAATAAAATCAAAATTTATTAAATTTGGTCTTGATATTTGATATTAGTGTAAATCGTACATACTTCGTGGAAGTAATGACATCAGTAGGTTATCCTCATTTACATGAGTTCATCTTATGATATGAACATTACGAAAATTTCACCAGGCCTTTTTGGTTTAGATCAAATATTTCTGCGAAAGAAATTAATAAAATCAATATTCTTTTCTTGGTTCCAGACCCATCCAACAATGGCTCAGTCATGCCATTCAGGAGATTCGAGTACATTCTATCGCCCAACATATATTCCACCTCAAGATTGCTACAACATGCAAACTCCTTCTTCTACTGGCGCAGTGCCGAGGCAAACCTGGCAAGGAGGAGATCCTACAAAACCTGCCCCACGACCCTTGAACCAACCTGAGGAATTTCCAAGTAATAACCAGTCTGTGTCAGTTCAAATAGAATCAAGTAAAGATAACAATCAAAAAGAAACTCCTAAATCATCAAAGGGAATGACTAAAACTTATCATACAATAAAAGATATGATTTCCAGTAAATTCAAGAGTAGTAGAGAACAAGATGAAAAGAATGAAGAAGTGGGCCTTAACAACGTCACTGATGAACTAAGAAAGAGCCAAAGAAATTTAAATGACGAACAAAATGAAAATAAGAAAACTCAGGATCAAGGCGGTATGATAAAGTCTAGACTAGATACTTTGCAGCAGCAGCAATATAACCAGCATCTTATTCAACAACAAATTTTGGCTCAACAAGCTCAACACCAGTTCCAAACTAACCATCAAATCAAACTACAGCAGCAAGTGATCTATCAACAACATCTAGCCCAAGCTAGATCCCAAGAAATTCTAGCTGTGCGGACGGATGAACAGGCTTATTACCAGGGGGGTTATGGCAACAGCCCTTTACATCGTGTGGCTAATAGGCCGATTGCCCAGAATTATGTTCAAATGCAGCAACAGGTAAATACTAGTTCATTAGACTAGAACTTCCTATAGCATTTTTTTACTCAAAAAGTGAAACATATTATTTTATCTTTGGGAAAGACTAGTTCTAGTTCAAAAATTTTAGCGTATAACTTATTGTGCAGAGTATATGAAAATCTATAATTTGTCCTTTCTTCATTTCATTTAAGAAAACTTACATAATTATATTGTTTATAGATTACACCAGATAGACGAAGTATTCAACAAATAGAAAGGGAACACCAGAGTAAAACATTCGAAGCTCGAAGAGCAGCTTCGCAGCCTCAACTTCTTCTTGACGAAGTAAAAACTGACTTAAGTGATAACAGACCTCAACCCCAAGCTATTGTAACTAGCCGCAGAGGTTCATATGGTAATCTTGTTGATGTACAAAAATTAACCCAAGATCAAGGAAAAGAAAGTGATGATGGGGGTTTTTTGAAACGTAATAACTCTAGAGAAAAACATCTTATGGACAATAACATTACCGCTGAAAATTCAAATATAGAAAATAATTCTAGCAAGGAAGATGAAAAAGTTACAGAAGCTCTTCAAGGATCTCCTCGCAAGAAATTAGAAGGAGAAATAGGAAAAATCGAAGGAGTTTACAACGTTGGTCAAAGAACTAAATCTGAGGATGATCAGAAAAATGTGAAGCGAAACAATGCAAGCTCTGGAACTAGCTCGGATTATGATAAAACTGGAGGCCAGTATTCTTCAAACGTTGATTCAGGTAGAGGAAGTGCTGCATATAGCAGCGGAAGAAGACCAGCAGACATTAACAGCGATATTGGGGAGATGAGTAGAAGTACCTATAAGGATGTATCATCAGGTAAAAACTTTGGAACCTTTATTGACAAGAAAAATTTCTCGAAATTTTCATCGAAGTACTGTAAATGATTAATATAATCTTTTTTAAGAGAAGTTTGGGATCTTCCGTTTGTTATAATTAGCATGAATTCAGGAGTTTCCTCAATCGTTGCATTCTGTTCTACACCCAAAATTAACCCTTCTAATATGTACCTTCAAAAGTCTTATGTAAATGAAGGTGCATGGAGAAGAATTGTGGGAAATCCAAAAAGTTTCAAAATATTCAAACTATTGGCTTTTTAGAAGTTTCAACAAACATTAAATCAAATATTTAGTTGATATTTTTGTAGGCCATGATTCGGAATGGGTAGATGTGGTTGAAAATGAACTTAGGAATATATTGGAACCCAAATTACATGAATTGTCCTTACACGTGAATTCAAGCGGCATGGCTAATTCAACTATCAGTGAAAGCATTTCATCAATGACACCTCCGTTACCTCCTTTGTCACCTGGAGATCAGTCTTCTGCAACTCCCACACCAAGAAATTCCACTAGATGTAAACATAGCAGGTATGCAATCATGAATAAGAAATTTATTGATATATCTAACTTTTCAATTTCTTGCAGCTTGCCCTATGGTAGTAAGCCAGACTACGATGCATATCAGATGAAAAGTAATCATCGAGAAGTAGCAGGTAACAGATGGAATGGTGGTTCATCCCAGAAAAATCGCTATACAAAAAAAGTAGACCACAACGCTATTTTCAGAGGAAAATCAAGTAAGATGATTTTTTTTTTTAAATTTGTGACTAGTGGATTTGGTAGACTTTGTATAAATTTCAATAAATTTCTGAGGGTGTCCATAGATCTTAAGGCACAACAACGTTATGATTGATGAGGCTGTGACTCAATGAAAATTGACATACATTCTTCAATTTAATAATATGATGTTCCAATTACACTTCATTCTCAAACTGTTTTTCGCCATCTGTGGCTCTGTGAGATAAGTATGAAACATATGAAAACAACAAATGCATTATACCTGGGTACCCAAGTCAGGTTAGGTTATATTTCTATTCTGTTTCTACGTTTCTAGAAGTTTATGATGTATGGATTGAGATATTATCCATAAATTTTCAGAGTTAAATTTGGTTTTAACATTTTAAAAATATTTTCAGCTTTTAGCCCTTTCTGGTTTGACCGAAAGTTGACATAAACTTTCTTATTTTAAACAGAACATCTTACATATTTTGTCATAATTGAATTGCCCACTTTCTTGAAAAAAATTGATCTCGACGTGTCGCAGAAAAAGTATTCTAACTTGAAAATCCCACAAGCTAAAAGAAAAGTTCGGACATTTCTATGGAAAAAAATATTGGCGTTATGAATGCATGAAAACTGTTGCTCGTGTAAATTTCGTCATGAAAGTTGAAATCATTTTGTTGATAATATAATTGTGAAAGATGCATAATTTTTATTCTTTATTGGGATTGACATTGTTAATTGGCTATAGATATTATCTTTTAGTTAATCAATGTCAACGATCGGTGAGGGGTGTGAAACACTTACCTACATCCCAGGATATATGTTTAGCGTTACATAAGAGTACAGTATGTTAAATATCTGAAGAATATTGCATTGAGAATTATTGGCTGAAATTATGTTCAATGATATGCATGACTATTCGGGAATTGACTAAATAGTCAATTAGATCTAACTTCTTCACCATTACTTCATCTTTTCAGTTCCTAAAAAACTTTTTTCCTCTGGATAACCTAAGAACCTGTTTCCGCTCATGAAATGATGTACGTCTTATAATATTAATATATAAGGTACATCTTCTCTTCAAATCTGCTACTTATCTGATTAAGCTACAGCGTGACAAAACGCGCCTCAAGTTTATGAATGAAGAGAAAATTTGAATAGCTTTATTTTATTGAATTGCAAAAGATCTATTCTAATCCAGAATTATCACTTTAATCATCTATCTTGTGAAAAAA
Organism: Cryptolaemus montrouzieri; assembly: GCA_013387265.2. Lineage (NCBI taxonomy): Eukaryota > Metazoa > Arthropoda > Insecta > Coleoptera > Coccinellidae > Cryptolaemus > Cryptolaemus montrouzieri. The sequence goes on along the minus strand of JABFTP020000001.1, from coordinate 50,413,689 downwards.
CTTATAGCTGTATATATAAATAAAATGAAACACTTTTGTCTGATTTCCACAGTGCGTATTTTTAATATAGATAACCGGTTGCGACACTTAGATCATTTTCAAGTGTCTAAAGCTAACAGTTATGAGAGAGAAAGATCTAATTATACCTATTTTAAATGTAAAGTAGTACAGAGTGATTCGATTCTATTTGACTATTGAAAGTGGTGAATTTTGGATTTTCACAAAGTTTGTGAATTTCCAAACTTTCCAACATATTCATTGTGATCCCTTTATTGTATTTGTGGAGAATTTTCAAACTGTCAAATGTAATGATGAGCTTTGTTAATTCTAAATGTTAAAAACTGCGGATTTGTAATCTGCGGAGAAATGTTCTTTGAATCTAGATCCAAAATTTTGACCTGCTGTCCTACGTAATCCGGTGGGTATTCATTGTATTCAATTCTGTATATTTCAGACTGTTTGAATGTATTAGCTTTTTGTTTTGGCATTGAATAGTAATTTGCTTATGTTGGGACCACTGGATAAGGAATTTGAAAAGATAATTGCTGATGCTATCAGAGAGAGACCAATGTAAGTTATACTAGTTTTTCTATAATGGAATATAGTAATTGAGAATTTTGGTTTTGTTCTTTGCGTTTAATTAGTAATACTATTCTTGTAGGAGACTGGAATATTATTATTATTATTTGATGCAATTTTCTTAATGATATGAGTTTGCGTATTAAAGTTTGTTATGGATAGGGAATCCATTGGGATTGTTGAGTCTGTTAATGTTTCTTTTCTATATTTGTTGTGATAGATTATCGTTGAGTTTAGTGATGGTTATGTCTATGAAATTTATTGAAATGTTCAATTTCAGCATTGAAAGTTATTTTATCATACATTTTTCTGTAAGAACTGATCTTTTGTCTGTTTGAGCATTGCAAACCCACAAGAATATTATCAACGTATCTTAACCAAAAAAAATATGTTTTTGTGCTAACTCATTATTTATTATAGATTTGTCAAGATTGTTCATGAAAATATCTGCTAATTGTGGCTGAATTGGAATACCATGGAAAGTCCTGAGTTTTGTTTGAAAAATTTTAATTCAAATTGGAAATAATTTTGTGGCAAATTGGTCTCCAATAGATTAAATTCATCTGTGATGTCTGTCACTGCTGAAATTGAACACAACAATTCAATAAATTTTTCAAGGCATAACCATCACGAAACTCAATAATAATCTCACCTACAACATATATAGAAAAGGAACATTTACAGACTCAACATTACAATGGATACTTTTAACCACATTACACATAAATTAGCCGCTTATAATTCAATGATTTTTAAAGCCTTTTCCATTCCCTTAACAGACTTCAATATGGATATTAATATTATTAGCTGTATCTGTTGAAAACCTCCCTCTATTGGTGAAAGTTTTCAACTAAAGAGCGAGACTTAATGATCAATGTAAATGAGGCTCAAAATACAGCATTTACATCTGTTAATAATATAGCATACACAAAGGCTTACTTTTGCATCCGTTTCATTGTGTTTTAGAGCGACTAAAATGTCTGATTTAGAGCCAACAAAGCTTCTTTTGCGCGAAGCGTTATTGTTTTGCTTTAATTTAAAGAAACCTGCCGCCGAATCCCATAGAATGTTGATTGAATCCTACGGTGATCATGCTCCATAGGATTTTACTTGTGATGAATGGTTTCGACGTTTCAAATCTGGTGATTTCAGTGTAATCGACAAAGAACACTCAGGAGCGAATAAAAAGTTCGAAGATACTGAACTACAGGCTTCTATAGACGAAGACCCATGCCAAACTCAAAAAATGCTTACAAAAACACTAAACGTGACTCAGTCTAGGATTGCGATGGGTGTAGCATACGAAGAAGGAAAATGGGTGCCATATGAGCTAAACTCGAGAGACATCGAAAGATGAAAAACCATTTGAGAAATGCTGCTGGCTGGACAGAAAAGAAAGGAAGAAAGAAGGTTATCCTCTGCATCTGGTGGGATCAAAAGGGAGTCATTTACCATGACTTTCTCAAAGAAGGCCAAACAGTCACAGCAAATCTCTACCGAGAACAAATGATCCGTTTAAGCCGAGCACTGCACCAGTGGACAAAATACAAGACAAACCAGCATAAAATCATTCTGTTGCATGATAATGCTCGTCGGCAAGTCATAAAGGACGTCAAAGAAACACTTGAAGCGCTTTGATGGGACGTCCTTCCACATGCAGCTTACTCACCAGACTGTGCTCCCTCAGATTACCATTTGTTTCGGTCAATGGCTCACGGACTTTCGGAGCAGCACTTCAATTCTTACGAAAGGGTTGAGAAGTGGGTCATCGAATAGATTGAATCCAAAGATGAGTGATTTTATCGTTGTAGAATTCGTCTCCTCCCAGAAAAATGGCAAAAAGTTATAATTAATGATGGTCAATACAGATAGTATCTGTATTCATTTTCTTGAAATAAAGGCTTAATTTCAACAACAAAAAAGAGATTTTCAACAGATATATCTAATATCAAAAAAAATTGCATCAAATAATTATATTCCAGTCACCTACCTAAACAGTATTATTAAACGCAAAGAACAAAAACAAATTTCTCAATCACTATGTTCCATTAGAGAAAAACTAGATAATAAATGCGCATGTTCAACTTTCATTGCCCCCCTCTCTAATAAAATCTGCAATTATCCTTTGAAATTTAATTTACCCACCTCCTTCCCTTATCCAGTGGTCCCAACAACAAACAAAAAACTAATAAATTCGAATAGTCTGATATATACAGAATTGAATGCAATGAATTCCCAGTTTTTGAACATATTGAATCTACAACAAAAAACAAATCACATAATTACTTCAGATAATTTGAAAATTCCCCACAAATTCATGGGATGACAATGAATCTGATTGAAAGTTTGAGAATTATCACACTTTGTGTAAACCTAAAATTCATCACTCTCAATAGTCAACAAGAAATTAATCACTCTCCACTAGTCAACATTTAAAATAAGTCTAGTTAGTACCTGCTTTCTCGTAACTGTTAGACTCATGAAAATGACGTAACTGTCGTATGCCTTGAGGATGAACATTGTGGAAATCGAACAAAAGTGTTTCAATTTATTTATATTAAACTGAATTTCCTTAAAATAAATCCATCAACAATATCATTAACTTCATATTCTACATGGCGCTTGTAACAACCTTAATATGGAATTCAGCCAATAATATGAAATTAATGAGTTATATATAAAAATTCAACTAGAATTTTTACTTCAAAAAGTTTTCTCTTCTAGTTTTTGGACTAGACAACACGGATATGACATCCACAACAACAAGGTCTCTGGATTTGGAATCTATGCTAGATGTACAAAGTGAATCCGATGAAGATATTAGTACAGCTGATGCCAGAACTATTAGAAAACAATTGGAAGGTCTTGAAACTATGTATTCTGAAGTACTCAAGCTACTGGGAGTAAAAAAGAACTTAGGCAGATACCAACCATCAGATCCTAGATTCAGCAAGAGAAGATATGGTAGTATGTCTTCTTTACCATCCAGCTCAGTTAGCAGTAGACCTATCCGTGATAAACGAAGAGCACATGAAGATAGAAAGAAAGTAAGAGACATAAGAGGCATCAACAAACGATTTCAGAGGTTGGAATCTCATGTCGTAACTCTTGCAAGATCTGTTGCGCATTTGTCATCGGAAATGAGGACGCAACATATTATGATTCAAGAAATGGAGAATATTAGAGGAGAAATTGCAGCTTTGAGGACTCAGACTAACATGTTAAATGTTCGATCACAGTCTTCTTCTAGGCCTACTAATAGTTCCAAAGACTTACCGAATTTGTCGAATCCTACCAGAGTGAAAAAACTGACAAAGTTTTTTGGAGATGAGCCGCCATTATTGAGAATGTTTTTGAGAAAATTAGGCTATGAGGTAAGAGATATGTTCTGCTGGAGGGGTAGTTGTGAGTTAGTTAAAGTGAAATTGATTCATATCACTTTTCGTAGTCCTTATACATTCCACTAGGAATAAAAAGAACTGATTGCGGAACTGTTTGATTGTTTCCTTGGAAAGTTTTTTTAAATTTCTCGATCAAGCGAAGAAGAGTCGATGAAATCCGCAACCCCTTGTTTTTTTATTAGAACTTGTTGGTATAGTATTTTACCATGAAATAATTATTTCCTCAAATTCTTTAATACAAAACTCTTTTGTGTCTCGTCTTTTTCTCGAAAAAATCTTGTTTCTTGAGAACCAGATTCTCAGAAAAACCTCGATTTTCAACTTAAATTTGAAAATATTTGGAAAACTTAAATTAAAAAAAAAATTTCTTCTCTCTTGATATAAAAATTTAAACATTCACATTTTTAAATGGAACATTAATTTTCAAATTAATTCATTATCAAAGGAAGTGAAAAATAAAAAAACGAAGGGAAGGTTCAACCGTGATTTTTCTCAGAAATTCTGATGTCGAAAAATGAGAGAAACAAAAGGTATGCTTTTAAGGAAATTGAGAAAAACCACATTCCAACGTTGGATTCCTTTCGTGTTGCTCTTTTTTTCTTTTCCCTGTGACCTCTTTCAATATTTACAATCATAAAAATTGGATATTAATTTTCTTCTGGTTTTTTAATTTGTGCTGTTGATAATTATAAAAGAATAATTAGCATATATGGAAATTATTTCATTGTATTTGAAATGGGAGAACTATAACTTTCTCTGAAGCTATTTGAACTTAGTATTAATATTATTTATTTTCACAGAAATACGCAAATGTATTCGAAAATGAAAGAGTGGGAATGGTGGAATTGCCTTACCTTAGCGAGGAGAGATTGCAAAAAATGGGTGTTCCGTTGGGTCCCCGACTCAGAATAATGCAAGAAGCCCAAATCTCAGTGTGTAAAGAAAATACGTTGTGCATAGTTTAATAATGTACATTATGTAAATATGAATAATTTTCTCAAATAAAACAAGATGGCGGCTCAATCAAAGACTTCGGATATTGTTAAGAATAATACTAACTTAGCTTTAATTTATTCAGTAGCTTAGAATACTTAGTTTGAATTCTTATTTATGATTTTTTATTTAATCGAGTTATTTGTAATGTTATAATATTTTCATTCTTAATCGATTGCCAACAATACCAAAGAGATATCAATATATTATATCCAAATCGCTGACTAGTTGCTAACTCCAAGTTATTGAAAATAACTTCCACACAGAGTACTCTTAATTTCAATTCAAATTAAAGATTGAGCTGTTAAGAATATTATAGATTGAATATATTTTACTGAATAAAATGAATTATTTGTAATTGGTTTAGTTTTTCAATTTCAGTTTGAAAGGTGCATCTGAAACACAAATAAGAATTTATAACTGTACCAACATTTTGTATAAAATTCCAAATTCCAAGGTGTTATACTTCAGGAAATTCATGAAAAACGAAAACTACAATAATAGCAACGAAGCTTGAGTTTCGTCCAAATATATATATATATATATATATATATATATATATATATATATATATATATATATATATATATATATATATATATTTATTTTTTGAAAAGAGAGGATTTACAAAATTTGAATGATTGGATTTACAATAAATGCTTATATCTATAATTTTGTCGTGTGTCAGAAAAACACAAGTGTGAGCTCAGGGAATGTAACAGGGAACCTGTTATCATACTTGCATATGATTCAATAAACGAGTGAAAAACCTGAGGAAAAAACTCGTTTCCTGTGGCTAGAGCACTAGCAATAGCTTGTCTGCTTATGTTGTGTTAGTGTCGTGTGTACATAAAGAGTACCAAAGATTTTTCTGCTTAGCAGCTGCATTCTCTCATTCTCATCTTGCACTTCATGATTTCCAGATGAAGAAAAGGGTGAAAGGAATCTGTAACAATGGAAAAAGAAATGCTCAGAAAAATATTTCAACAATCATACCTGACTCTTATATGTCTGAACTCACTTGAATCTAAGAAAAGATTTTACATAGATAGCAAGGCCATAAAAAGGACTAAGGAGATAATCAAAAAGTACATAACCTGCGATATTTCTTCTTTCACGGAGATGTTCTTCCGTCGCAGTGTGAGTCTCCTAAAACAGAATTACTTCCTTGTTCTTGCTTGCCAATTTTGAAGTATAATCGCAAAATCCCTTCAATATTCAAACTCAACAAAACAATTCCTTCTCTGTTTGACTGAGAGAGCCCTGATGGCCAGGTTCGGTCTTCTAAGTAATGCTAATTATGATCTATAGATGTTCTAGAATGAAAATTCATTTCGGAAATACAAACAACCCCAAATGTTATTGGATAAGAAAATGTAATTGTGTTATTCAATTAACATTAATAAACATCTACGCACTTGGCAAAAATGAAAGGATTTTATGAAACTTTTTCATCATCCAAACTCCATAAAGAATATAGCACAGTCTTCCTCTATAATTTATTTAACCAGCATTTAGTAGCATTATATAAGTGTTGATAGAAAGAATAGAGCAGTCGGGTTGCTTGGGGAAAGGGACTGAAGTTGGCAAAAACTAGTCAATGAGTTATTTGGCAATTGATGACCCTGTATAGAGAAACATGGTGTGTTTTGTCCACAAGTTAACACAAATTCCGATACCATTGTAAACTACTGAAAGGGGAGATTTGCGCTGGAAACAATCAGTCAATAGTAGTGATTTCGACATCAGAAAATACCTTCTGAGGCTTTTCCTACTTCCGACAATACTTTATCTGTAATATACTTTTCAAAATATTCCCTTAGTATTTAATTGAAAAGCAACTATATTACTCCCATTCAGAATTCAATATTCACTTTTTGCTCCGCCATCTTTAATCTTGAAACGACTTGCATGCATAGTGGCGACTTCGTAGTACTGGTCGCGAACGACTGACATCGTCGAAAAGTAAATGAAATTTATAGTGATAGTCTCTACGAAACTTGAGGGGTCGAGTATCCACGACTTGCGTTGCCTAGAGAACGAAGGGTTGAGGGGAACGGCATGGAAACGGCCCGCCTGAATATTCTAAGAAGATATATTGGCAATAGGATGCTTGAAGTCAATCTTCAGTTTAGAAGATCTTGGAGGTGAGATCCTAAAAAGGAGAAAATTGCACAGATGAATTAGAATGAGCTCGAAATTATTTGAAATGTGGACTTGAAGAGAGGTCTAATGATTCATTCTCAGATTAATCTAGGTTTGGACTGGACTCAGATTAGAGTATTGCAAATCTGGAGATAGCCTGATAATGCTTCTGTTCCCAGAACAAAATGCAGGTATATATTTCATTTTCCAGTCAGCGAAATCAGCTATCACAACTATTTAAAGCTTTGAAAATTGTTTACCTTTTGTCGCCTAGAAAAGAAGAAAACTTCAAGCATACATTTTTTGAGATAATATGTGTAGTATTCATTCGCTCTTGACAAAGATACTGTGTATCGAAACGCGTCGAGCATTTAATAATATATTTTAGTAGAAATCATGGTTTACTTGTATTTGTGATAATATGCCTATAGATAATATGAAATCATTTCATTTCATATTATCTATAGGCATATTATCACAAATACAAGTAAACCATGATTTCTACTAAAATATATCATACCACTACACATCGATCGGGAAAAGGAAATATGGATTCAATTTTTTCTTAAACAATTGTACTGTCACGGTAAAAAGAATTTCCTCAATTTTATTGAATTTTTATGTCTGAAAATAATTTTAAAAATATCAAAATTACGTCTGTCAGTTTTTCTGGAATATTTATTTGGAGCAGAACAAAGATTTATTTTCTCAGAGTTCGTGCAAAACTTCTCTCAAAGTTCCGTGTGAAGAGAAAAAGGAAGAGAAAGGATAATCTGAAGAAGTTTTTAAGAAAACCGTAACCGAAAAAATTCATTATTCTAGTCATTTTCTGACACACAAAGTTAGTGAAATTATAACAATCCTTTTGCAATGCACCGATTGATATAAAATGAGAAATGAGTTGATTTCAATATCTAGAACTTCTTTATTAAACATTTTCTTCTACGAGCGTCAGTTTTTCTTATTTATGATAAACCTGTTTTTCAACTTTACGAATTTTTTAGGCTATCGAGTACGTTATAGATCCACTAGAGAGAAGAATTATTTTGCTTAAAAATTTTACTTCTGTTTTCCGTTAAGAATGTTTCACATTATCTCAGGTGCATTTTTAATTCTATATAATACCGTTTTCACCTATAAAATGATTCAAAAACGATTGATATGAAGCATGGAATTTGAAACTATCTTTTATGTTAGATGAGTTCTTATGTAACGTTGAAATGCGAATTTAGAATACGTAATATAATAATTACGTGTCTCTTCAAAAAAATGCGTCGTTCATTTTTTCCTAAAATTCCACGATTGTAACTTCATTAATGAAGTTTTTATAATAACTCGACGAAAATAAAAATATTTTTTGTTGATTTTTTCTCTTGATTCAGTTTCTATTGTTTATCATCCAACACGAATTACCTGAGATATCAAAGCATAGAAAACTGTTCTATTTTGTGTCTTGAATTGTAAATATGTCCAAAAGTCCTCCGTTCTCTAGTCAAAGTTTAGATTGTTTCTCACGTTTCTGTTGGTAACTTTTGTAGTGTCCAAGGGATCTAGCTTCAATTTGCAGAAAAGGAATTTTTTACTCAACAATTCATCACATGTGTCCAGTAGTTTTGCGAAAATATATAAGGTGATAAGTTTTTCAGGGTCATGCTACATTTGACTCCATCAAAATCATAGTGTAGTGAACCAATGGTCTTCTCAAAAATATTTGTTCAAGAGATCTTTCAATTTAAAATGTTTCTTGCTTCTAGAATTTTTTGGAAATCGCAACTGTTTTCAAGTAAAAAAGAGATCTACATAGAAGCCACTCGTTTTTTGAATGAACTCAAGTGAGGGTCAATAATCCGTGAAACGAATGAGGAATTGGAACTGTCCTCATAATTTTCACGAAAACTAGGAAATTAGAATAGAAAGTTTTTGGACCATCATATTGTTCTTTTAAGTATTTAATAATAATTTCATTAATTATAATTTTTATAATAATTTTTATTCACTCAATCATAATCACAATGTGAAAACCCCCCTCCCATTACTAACTATAAAAAAAAAAACACAAATTATGACCATGACGAATGAACAAAACACATCAAGGATTACCCACTAAGGCTAAGCCAGTGCGTGGGTACGCAACTACAAACAGAGAAACACAAAAGGTGGTTATGATCAACGAAATACAAATTAATAAAAAAAAATTTTTTTTTTTATATGGATCAAAACAAACAATGGATGTCATTTCTATCTTTCATTCTGAGAAAACAATTGACCTTCCTTTTGAAACTATTTATATTGGGTACAATTCTTATGTTTAGTGGAAGGAAATTATACATTCTATAGGCATTAAAATCGAAAGAACGTTGAGATATAGTTCTCGAAAAGAAAAGGGTTTTGACCTTTGCCTGTGAACAAGATCGGGTCCCATATCCATGATCAACATATTGAAGTTTGTTTTTACTTCTGTGAATTTGTGTTACACAATCAAGGAAATACAGCTGCCTGACATCCAATACACCAGTTTGTTTATATAAGTCATCTGAGGGGTAGGTATTTGGTTTTTTTGAAATTATTTTTAGAATTTTTTTCTGTAAGATTTCCACTTTATTCAGATAACAGCTTGCTGCAGCACCATATATCGTGATGCCGTATTTAATTCTGCATTCTACAAGGCCGTGATAAATCATCTTCAATCTACGAAAATCGACAAACTTAGCAAGGAATCTAAACAAGTAGAGCAAACTCCTCAAAGACTTAACCAATACTTCAATATGATAGTCCCATCTTAAATTTTGATCAATTAGTACTCCAAGATTCTTCACAGTTTCTTTTGTAGCAATTTTGACAGTTTTTTCATTTTTTTCAATTTCGAGTTCTTTGAAAAGGGGTAAACCACTGCTATAGCAACTAAACGGCATAAAATATGTTTTATCATAGTTAACAGTCAATAACATTTCATCAAATGCGTTCAATATTTTACTTAAATCCATTTCTGTCTTTTTCTTAACAGCTTCCCATGACCTATCTGTATAGAACAAAACCGTGTCATCCGCGAAACTAATGATTGTACCCTTTGTTTCTGTTTAGTAAAACCTAATCTTGTTGGTATTCACAGTAACATACAGAATTTTGATTTTTATCGATAATACACAGTTTTTGATTTTTAAAAAAGGTAAAATGGAGTACACCTTCCAAGAATTGGCTGATATTCATCTATTCTATGGCCGATCAGGAAGTATTGCAGCTGAAGCCCGACGTCTCTAACTTATAGTCTTTCCCAACAGTATATTCCTTCACAGAATTTTTTCGTTTCCATTGATAGTTCGTAACCGGGCTATTTCAACCACCTAAGGAAGATTCTGAACCAGATTGGTTTGTCAGGTCACCGATAAATGAAAAACTTACTTTGGATGAAGTCCTTAACAATCCAAGAATCAGTACTAGAATACTATCTCTACAGGTTGTCGAATTTATTCCGAATGTTTGGATAATTTTGCATGAGTAACTTAAATTTTGCCAATAGCCACTACAAAGATGTGCTGAAAATACAGAATTTTGAAGAAATATTTTTTTTATAGAAAAAGCAGGGTTCGGTGAGAGAGTATAATGAACACAATGATAGGGCTGAAGCAAATCCTCTTGAGGCAATTTAACCTGGCCTCAATTTCTATCAATTCTTCGGCCGGTTGTATTGATGGCAGATTGTTTGGGACAATAATTATTCCTAACAGAATTCTCTATCATACCTTAACTTCTTACAGAACACAGGTTAATTTTTTCGATGATGTGCCTTCTGCGAATACAAGAACAATGTGGTTTATGCATTACGGTGCTCCCCCTCATTTTGGAATAGTAGTGAGGAATCATCTGATTCAAGCATATTCCAGAAGATGGAGTGGTAGAAGCTGTTCTGTAGGTTGGGATCCACGATTCTCTGATCTGAATGAAAAGTCTAATATACTCACAACATGTTGCTACCATAAAGGAATTGTGTGCGCGCATTTTGAATAGATGTGAGATAATCAGAAATATGCCAGACATTCTCGACCAGGTGTTTGCATCAACGAATCGCCGCCTAACGCTATGTATAGAAATAAATGGTGGTAATTTCGAACATTTCCACTACTTCATTAGTTTAAAAAAAGAAGTTTGTTGCTTCTAATTTCGTTAAATGTCGAATATTAACATACATCAGCTATTTTCCATGTTGTCATAGTTCTATGTAATTTATTATAACACACTTTTGTCAAAAATAAAAATGCCCTAAAAACTAAGTTCAACCAGTCTTTTAATTTCCACTAGATACAATATAAACTCTGTATATTCAAACTAAAAATAACATGAAAACTACTCAAAAGGTTATTCTCCCACTTTTGTGAAGAATTATAGAAATAGCTTCTCTACGACCTTTGAATAACAGATTATTGACCCTCACTTCAGATAATAATAACTTATAATAATAATAATAACTTTATTCAGATGAATATGAACAAATTTTTACAGTATGCTGTGGTTAACCAGCAGTAAAAAAACTTAATCTCAAACAAAATAAAGTTATAGAACTAACGACTTCAAGTAATATAAACACCTCAAAAAGTCTAGGAACACTTACCAATATCTTTAAAATATGATGATTCGAATTTATAGAAATCTTTCGGTTTTTGTTAGGATGTATTGTATATAATGTATTCTCAAGAAAACAAAATAATATTTGACTTCTCCAAAGCACCTATTATAAAAAACAATTTGAAATTTGAAAATTACGAAATTTGGTAAAACAAAAAAAAATCCTGAACTAATATTTTCGAAACGATATGGAAGCACTTGTATTTTTCAGTACCCAGAAGGTCCACCTCTGTTATTAATGACACTTTGGCATCGTCGTGGCGTGCTCAATATTAAATTGTCTGTTACATCTTGGCCTAAGTCATTCCAAGCCCCCTGAACTGCTAATCGAAGCTCCTGTTCATGATGGAAGACGTTTTGACGCAGGAGATTTCTTTTTAGGGTGTCCCACACATGCTCGATGGGATTCAGATCTGGGGAGCAGGATGGCCACGGTAGAACATCGATATCATTCTCTTCAAGAACGTTCAAGACAACTCTTGCACGATGAGGAGGGGCATTATCTTGTTGGAAGAGTGGATTTTGACCCATTATTTGGAGATACGGTACCACTACAGGTAAAACTATCTCATTTGCGTAAGAATTTCCCGTGAGGTTGTTCTGTCTGAAAACGTGGTCAGTTCTTCCACCAAGGCGTATAACTCCCCAAAACATCACTGATCCGCCTCCCTGTCTAACAACTTCTCGAGCATGCTGGAGACGGTTTTGCTTTTTAGGTTCTCTCCATATTCGAATTCTTCCCGAATCGGGATAATAACTAAATCTAGATTCATCACTGCAGAGAACTGTGGCCCACCTCTCTTGATCCCAGTTTACGTGTTCTTGGCACCAAGCTAAACGAGCAGCGCGATTTCCATGGGTCAGTTGTGGAACTCTTGAAGGACGTCTGGAGTGGAGTTGACCTTCGTGCAGTCGATTTCTCACAGTTTGGTCGGAAATTTGTACATTATGAACTCGTGATACCTCTTGAGATAATTGAGATGCTGTGGTGGTACAATCTTTTCTGGCTTGTAAAACCAAAAATCGGTCTTGGGCGACTGTAGTAATCCTGAAACGACCTGTATGGCGTTCTTCTACGCTACCTGTTTCATTGAAACGCGACCATAAACGGTTTATGACACTTGGGCTACTCCCCAGAACCCTGGATACTTCCCGTTGTGAGCTCCCAACTTGGAGCATGCCAACGGCTCGTAACATCTCTTCTCTAGTCAAATGTCGTCTTTCCATGGTCGAATCACAAAACTTGAATCTTTTATTTGTGCTTACAATAGAAACAAAGTGCCAACTAACGGATTTCAAACACTGAATACATGAAATGATTATAAAGCAGCGTCGCATCTGCTGCAGTTTTAGTTTTTTATAAAAAAAACTGAAATCTTTTGCAGCAGTCTACATAATTTGGTGAGAAATTGATGCAGGTGTTCATTTCTTAAAAAAAATCATCCATATTGATCGTTCTGGATACGATATATCGATATTCAGAAGTGTTCCCTAGACTTTTTTGAGGTGTATATTATATCTACATTAGAGTAATATATTTTTTCTTTACATCAACTTTCCCTTAGAAACCCATTGAAGGTTAAACACAAAAAATTGAGTTCTTTTAAGCTATTAACAAACCAACGACAATGTGCTTATTCTTTCATTAGCGAACGATGTTTAACTCGAAAACATCTGATAAAAAGATTCTTTGTTGCGAAAGCATCCACGGTTTCAGTTTTTTTTGAATAAGTTTATGGATTCAACATGCCATCATTCATAAGACGTGTGCCTTCTCATGTAAATCACTTTTTACTCGAAAACGGTTGCGATTTCGAAAGAATTTCAAATTCGGAGAGATTGAAGAATTTCAAATTCTGAGAAATAAGAAAATTTAAAATTGGAAGGTCTTTTTAATAAATATTTTTGAAGCGTCCAATGGCGCACTACACAATGAATTTGATAGGCTCAAACGAAGCCCTGAAAAAATATCACCCTGTATACTTTTACAACTACTGGACAAATCTTATGAATTGATGTGTAAAAAACTTCCCTTTCTACAATTCAGAGCTAGATTCTTTTATAACTACAAGAGTTACCAACAGCAAAGTGAAAAAAATCTGATCTTCCTATATCTCGAGAAAGGAAGACCTTTTCATGAGCTTTTTTTCGCTTTTCGCTTTTGATGAGGAATCTCTGGTAAAAATTAATGACTACTTACCTGAAACACCCTGTATATATTTGAATAGGTGGTGCTTTCGGGACCTGGGGGTCCTGATTGGTGGCAAAAACATAATCCACTGTGAGGTACTATTTCTATAGAAATCTACCTAAAAAGTATCGTTATCGAAAACTGTTCACCAATAAAAATATTGACTTTCAGACACGGTATTTACGCTTCTGCTAACCTTTCTCACGATTAAATTACCATTTTGGTGCTATTTTCCTTCTGCGAACATCACAAGACATATGTGCTTTTCTGTTCGAAGAATATTAATTTTCTAGAGAAATTCTCACGAAACTGCTAGCATTTTTTCTGATAACTCATTGGACTAATCATCACAATTATACGTCGCATCGAAAATGATAAATGAGGAGAAACACCAAAGAGAGTACACAATTGAATTGTCGGTATCCTCGACAAATTTCAATGTTGAAACCAATCATTTTCAAGATGAACCATAAAGAGCTAAATTATTTTTTTCTATATTTTTTACTTCAAATGATTAAAGTTCTACTAGATAATATTTATTTTGTGCCACTATATAGATGTACATCATTACATCATGAATTCCAGATGTCCAACACAGCCTCCTAAAATCCATACAAAGGCGTCAAGACGTCTGGCGTCTCTTGCTGCTCGGAAAACAAGAGCCATTTCTCAGTCTTTCAATGTGTGTAGACATGAGTTCCGAATAATAATTATGATATTGACTAAGTATTAAATTCATAATTAAGTGATTTCAAAAAAGTAGTAACGATGGTGAAAAAGTTTTGCTTCATTTTCAGTTTTAGGAATGGTGCCATCATCATGAGTTTTGCAAGTTTAGTGAGTATGAACTGAAATTATTCAAAAAACGTGCATATACTTGTTGCTTGTGAGAAATCGAACTTCAAGAATTTGGTTTTGAAAGTAATTCAGAGTTTTCATTTAATAAACAATTTAAATAATTCGGAGTCAATAGGTGAACATGAATCTCGACTTTTTCCGCATATTTTTTGAAAGGATTTTCATCACATATATTCTGATTACGAAGAAATATTTTCGTTTCGTGTAGGCAGCTGGTTCGAAAATAGATTTCCCATTTTGCAGATGTTTGCAAAATTGTTGTTTATGTTATGTTGATTTATATATATATATATATATATATATATATATATATATATATATATATATATATATATATATATATATATATATATATATATATATATATATATATATATATATATATATATATATATATATATATATATATATATATATATATATATATATATACAACCAAATTTATATGGCATCACTCGGTATTTCACATTATTGATTATTTTTAACCATGGATCTTCGACTACTTGTGAAAAATGAAGTTTTTTCTTGTAAATAACTGGAAAGTATGATAAGAAATGTTGAATTATCACCACATGTTCGGGATATTGTACTCAGTCGTGACTGAGATTTGAAACTGTGAATTTCAAAATTTAAAAAAGCCTATAATTATAACTGAAAATGCCTTACGTTGGATTGTACGATGTGCAGAGGGGTCGAATAATTGCTCCCGTTGAAGAAGGGGTGACACAGAGGGATATAGCGGCCACAATCTGGGGTATCACAGGGGGTGATTTCAAAAACCTACGCCTGATACGTGGAGCTAAAATCTCTGTTAAATAGTCCTAGAAGAAGTCGTAGAAAGATCACATCTGAAGAACAAGACCGCTTCTTATGCCAAATTGAAAGAAGAGAGCCGTTGCACCCCATACTCCTATGGTAATTTCTGGAAGCAGCAGGCATCAGTGTATCAATCGAAACGATATGTCAAAGACTTCGTTCAAGGGGTTTATACAGCAGAAAGCCTGTTAGAGTTCCAGAGCTTACCAGACAACGAAAAATTAACAGATTCGATTTCGTTTCCTGCGAGTGTAACGGCTATAAATTACGTGGACCTAGTGCTGGAGCCCATAGTGAGACTCTGGCGAGGTGCCCACGGTGAGATGCACTTTTATGCAAAATAATGCTCCTCCGCATACCAGCAACCTCTAGCTACATTATCTTGGAACAGAGGGAATTGCTATTTTGGACTGGCCAGCTTTCTTTCCAGACCTAAATCCTATTGGACATTTATGGGATAATCTCGAAAATAAAATTTGATCGCGATACGATAATCCAAGAACCCCACCACAGCCCATCCAAGCCGCCACAGAAGAGTGCCAGAATATCACCCCAGAGGAGGTGGAGAACCTAATCCAAAGCATGCCTTGATTCAGGCTTGTATCAGGGCAAGAGGTGGTAATACAAGCTACTGAGGTCGAGAAAAAACACCTACTTCATGAGAAAACAATTTTCAATTTTTTTACTACATGCGGAAAGAGTCTCTTATTTTCTTTTAATCCTTGAGGTAATATTCAAAATATCGGGTGATCCCATATAAATTTGTTTGTATATATATATATATATATATATATATATATATATATATATTTCATGTTTATGGCTTGAAAAAGGTTTAGCGACAGTGTCCAAGGTTAATTGAAGTTTCTCCATCAACCGGTCACCTAATTTTGTGAGAGCGATTTTCATAATTTTTTCAATAGAGAACGTCTGTCATGACATGTTTTCCGTGAAAACGACCCAAGTTATAGCTTCCTATATTGTTGATCGAATTCAATAAAAATACCGAGTAGAATTTTGAATGATGTTATAACTATCTGAAATATTTTCATTAGTATATCCCTTCCGAAAATAGCGGAATTTTCCCTTTGTTTAGTGTTTATTTTTTCAATTATAGTAAAAGCTCCTTATTCGCGATCCCTACGTTGGCGTTTTTATTATTCGCGACTAAAACTTTCTTCATTCGCGGATCTAATCAGTACTTCGGTATATACATAAGTATTGATAAATATGATTCGGTATCTTTTGTAAACGCATCGTGAAATGTAAAATAGACGTTATTACAACTAAGTATGTTTTTAAATATCGCCGCTGCAATGCATAAAGTATATTGTTAAATGCCACTTACTAGACTTTCTGTTCTCTGATAAAAGCTGCTTTGCGTTTTTTATTGTTTCATTTTTTCATTCATTACAAAAATTGTGATCGAGTAATACGTCTCTACCACTGTCTCCCTAATTTATAATGTCGCCCAAAAAATTGAAAAAACAAGTAGTGACGATACTAAAAAAAAAAACAGTGTTACTGGTTAAAGTGGAAATAGGGATGCTTGATCGTTAACGCTTTAGAGAGTCGTTTGCATCCATATCAGGCTCAGTCAATCTCAACGAATCAACTGTACGATCGATAAAATCCGTCGGCTGTAGCTTCAACTTCACTGTCAGCGAAAATTGTTCGTGATCCAGTAATAGAAAAAATGGAAGTGGCGTTGTGATTATGTGGTCCAATTATCCGGGAGAAGGCAAAACGTCATTACGCACTTTTTAAAGAACCTAGTGGTAGTTGTGGTAGAGGAGGATTTCAAGCATCCGAAGGTTGGTTCAATAAATTCAAGGTGCGAGTATCATTGCGTAGCATTAAAATCTTTGGAGAAGCTGCATCTGGAAACCCTGCTGCAGCAAAAAATATCCAGAAGAATTGGCAAACCTAGTAGCTGATGGAGGATACAAACCTGAGCAAGTATTTAATGCTGACAAAACTGCACTGTTTTGAATGAGAATGCTAAACAAAGCATGTATTCCCGAAAGCGAAACATCTGCCCTTGGATTTAAGGGAGCAAAGCTTAGAGTTACACTGCTGCTATGTTCCTATGCATCAGGAGATTGTGTCATTGAACCTCTGATGCTTTACAGATCGTTACATACTTGTGATTTGAAAAATCAAAATATGAACAACTTGTCACGGTTTTGGCGTGCTAATACGAAGGCGTTCTAGTTTGGGATAATGCACCAGGTCATCCTCGCGAACTTGAAATTAGGCATCCAAATATAAAAATGACATCTTTACCTTCCAACACGACGTCCTTGCTTTAACCTATTACATTAGACGAACCTTGGAAATCATATTGGATATTATGAAATGTGATCGAATAAATGTTATAAATATAATATAATAAATGTTATAAATGTAATAGAATGATGGAAGAACTTCGATGAAATTTGAAAAAACCGTGGTCTCTTCTGACAGCGGATAATAACGAATAATCTGTGCAAATTCAAACTTCAACTGCAGACATTGCCGAAATTGCGGATAGAGTAGCACGGAATGGGTTCGAAGAGATATAATCAAGTGACATTCAGGATTTGCTTGAATCGCAAGATGAAGATTTGACTGAAACCGACTTGGAGGAATTGTTAAATTCGCAGCCTATTGAAGACGAGGCTTCAATAAGCACCGGAAAAGTGACATTTAATTTGAAAAATCTTAGTGAAGGTTTAAGAGTGACAGATAAGCTTTGTGATTTCTTTATGAAAACTGAACGAAGTCCTATTTTTATGAGGCAAATTGCTAATGCCACTGCTTGATATCATTCTGAATTGAAGGAGCTTTTAAAAACTGTTAAGCAAGAAAAATTACAAAATTCTTCAAACCTATGCCTATACCTGAAGATAATAAATAATCATATATATATATATATATATATATATATATATATATATATATATATATATATATATATATTTGTCGCTTAGGAACGTATCTCTTATTAATCACCATTTTTATTAACTATTTCTGTATTCTCGGCATATTTACGGAACATATACCCCCTAACAAAGAGCTTATACTGTACTGATTCAATTGTGCTGATAAAGCATTACTTAAAACGCTGTATTCTTCAAAAAAAGAACTTATTGAAATAATTTCGCAAGAAAGCTCATATTACATCGATGCATTTCGTAGAGTGGTAGAGTGTTTGAGTTTGTAATAAAATTCTTCTTTTTGGGTCATTATTTTAGTTCGGATAGAATGAATTTCATTCGCAATTATAAACGAGAAATTATGAAGAATTAGGTTAGGTTAGACCTACCCGATAATTTTCGTTATTTTTAGGTTAAAAGCTATTTTCGTTTTGCAGATTACAGGTATAGCACTCATTCTGGAATGCGTTGTGGAACTCAAAGGTGGAGAGAGCTCCAAAAAATATAACTCCTTCGTTGTTATTGGAATAATCATGGGATTAACGAGTCTCTTAGCTGGTGGTGTTTTGGCAGCGTCTGTAATACAGGTACGAACATAAAAGAAAAATTGGAAACTGTAAAGATTCGATGATATACAATGCGCCAAGAAATTAACGCACAATTTTAGTGTTTGGAATTTCTGTTTTGGTAGGCAAATAATTATTAGCACATATTTTTTCGGATTTGATTGGACATATGCCAACAAAATTCGATTTTTTTCTTGGTGCACCTGCACATGTTCCCCTCAAAAAATATAAAACGACTGAAATGAATTGAGATTTTGCAAGAAATCACTACATTTTGTTAACAGCAGTTGTTGATCATTTTTTGCGAGTAACGTTTGATCTTCTTGAAAATTTTAATTTTCGTAAAAGTGTAAAGCTATCCCGAAATTTGATCTTGGCGGAATCTACTGAAGCAGTCGTGCTATTTGACATGATCGTTGTTGCTCGAGGACGACCTCGAGCAACAACGATCATGCATGGCCGTTATTCAAGAATTTCCTCGTTGAGACAACGGTTAGCTACTGAAAGGCACAGGTATATTCAAATGCCGTTTCGATAGTACAGTGGGGTGGAGAAAACGATACGACAACGTTTCAATTTGATTTGATGTTCGAGGTCCAGCTCTAACCGCAGTAAATCAAAGAGTCCGATTGAATTTGCCAGGGAACATTTTAATTAGTTAGTAGCTGACTTGGAGAGAGATGAGTCGAGATTTTGTCTTTTTCATTGCGATTGATGTTTTCCAGTATACAGACGTTGAAATGGGAGATATACCACACTGATCTGGTCATCATAAATGATTGAACTCTAATTGCTCAGAGGTACGTTACAGATATTTAACCCAGCAGTGGACGCTTGATCTAGAATTACATTAAGAAACGCGTAGGGTCTAACAGACTCGAAATAAATAATTTCTTATTCTCTCAAACAAAATCTGTTTTCCTAAAGAATTAATAAATATTACAAGAAAGAAACATAATAAAAAATCTAGTAAAAGAAATATTTTTAAACGATAAAGAAAAAACAAACTTTCGGAAATGAACATCACATTTTCATATTCCTCAGTTGAACACCTTGTAGAATAGTTCATTCGACGAATTTTTGTGCACATTCTCGACAAAATGGTGAAGTATGTTCGAAGCATATATATATATATATATATATATATATATATATATATATATATATATATATATATATATATATATATATGTTCTGAATTGAGTGGACTGTATAATTGTCTTTTGGGAATTTTACTATCAATATAATAATCTAACGTCCTAACATAACTGTCGCTCCGGTTCACCCGGGAGGGTTGTGTACCTAGACTGACCTCATGGTCGAGCTGGGTTTTTCCCATAATTGTTACAGTTGTAAACTCTTGAATTACCCTAGAGAGGGTACATTGGCGTAGATATATATATATATATATATATATATATATATATATATATATATATATATATATATATATATATATATATATATATAAAACCGGACGTTTTTTTTTCCGTTATAACTTTCGCAATTTTAGAGCTAGATCATTCGTTTCTGCTTCATTGGAATACCAAAAGAACAAGATTAGGTTAGATTATGGCTGACTCCTTCGAAAATGAGCAATATTTCAAGATCACTGGAACGTTTTTTCACTTAAAAAAATCGAATCGGGCATTCAGTCGATAATTCAGTCTTTTCTGAACATTTTGACATGTTGATCTTGAAAATATAAATAATTGGTAAGAAAGTAGCGTGAAGAATATTTGTCATTCAGATTTTCTGCTGAAATCGAAATATTTTTTTCGCCTCATGGCATTGGCACTCCTGAAACCAAGCTAAAATTTCATTTCCGTTCGAATTCAAAATGGCCGACTTCCTCAAATACCAACAATTTTACCCGCGCCTCAAAACATTTTTCGCGGTCGTAATGAATCAACTGCAAAATTCAGTCACTAAATTGAACCTTTCCCATCATTTTGTGGAGTCGAATTCGAATATTGATTCAAAATTGTGCCAGTTCTTCTCACAGAGGTTTTTGAGATTTGGCATCTCTGAGACGTTTGGGAAACAGTCAAGCTGGTTCCTGGAGTTCTGACTGCTAATGCAGTAATTAGCTGAATGTTAACCTAAAATTGTCAATTGTGTTCGTAATACAAAAAATGTAGAGTTGATGCTTGAAGCAGATTATGAAAATGGCGAGTATCTGTGTTCTAACAGTTCTAGCTGCACCAGTACCTGCTCTTCTTCCTAATGATCCTGTTGTTCGAAATTTTTCCTCAAGATCATAGATTGTACTTCTTTTGTAATCAGGGGCTGGCAATTGGCGTAATATTTGCCTAACAGTAAAGCCACGCACAAATAAACATTCAATGAAACGCTTATTCTCATTTGTTGAAACCATTGTTAACAATTTCAAACGTCAAAAACAAGCAACACCAAGATAAAATTCGAGTTCAAACCAGATGTCTAAAACTCGATGACATTTGATTAATTTTTGTTTATCATAGAGCATGCAGTCTATGTTCAGAGGTTTCACAACGGGAGGTGCATATCATGGTGGAAAAAACATACATTATTGACGACAATTGGCACAACTCTGAATCAATATTGGGTAAGGTTCAATCTACTGATTGAATTACGCAGTTGATTCATTACGACCGCGAAATTTTTTTAATGCGCGGGGAAAATTGTTAATATTTGGGGAAGTCTGCCATTTTGAATTCGAACGGAAATCAAGTTTTAGGTTGGTTTTAGTGAAGTATGGTTTTTTGTTTTCTTAGAACATCCATGAAAAACACAACAATTTCAGGAGTGCCAACGCCTTGAGATGAAAAAAATATTTCGATTTCAGCTGGAAATCAGAATGAACAAAATTTTTCACTCTACTTTTTTTCACTTATTGGAATATTTTTAAGATCAATATGTCAAATTGTTCAGAGAAGACTGATTTATCGACTGAATGCCCCATTCGAATTTTTCAGTAAAAAAACGTTCCAGCGATCTTGAAATATTGCTCATTTTCGAATCAGTCAGCCATATTGGATTTCACCAGAAGTAAAATTTCGATAAAATTTCTGTAAAACCTAGTCGGTTTCCTCTGGCGCACACTATATATTTTGTGGAAAATCGGCATGTATATCGAGTTTTCCGATTTTTTGCAGAAGGCGTACCTTCCCCGTTTAGTTTCCACTCTCTCTGCCTGTTCTGCTAATGGCGTGCCGCTAAATTTAGCCTCTAGTTGCCGAATCTCTCGTGATAAAAAATTACATTGAGTTCTACTCTTCATATAATCCATTAGAAGCTCTCGACCAAGATTTTTCAAAACAATGAGGTGGTAAATGGAATGCTCGTCCTATGAGTTTGCTTTGAGAATGACATAGGCATTTATTTCCACTACGTTCAGGAGTCCATACATGATCACCATGGGCCATTTACGGGTATTTCTTGCTACATTATATTTCGCTAAAAGTAAATCCACTGTATCAACACCACATTTCAGCCGGCTCGGTGGCGTAGGGGATATGATGCTCGTCTCCTGCGCAGAGTTACCTGGGTTCAGTCCCCACAAAGTCGGTGCGATTTTTCGGATTCTGGAAATCGCTTGAGTGTCCATCTTTCAGAGGAGATGTAAAGCTGTCGGTCCTTTCTAACAGAGATGTGTTGGACATTAAAGATCCCTCCCCTCGTTACGAGAGGGGTTCGGCAAAATTCTCGGGTTAGTGAGGTGACAGAATTCCTCGGCGTGCCATAAGCCGAAAAGGCAGAAATAGAGCATGTTAAATCAAAAGCAAACACCACATTTTGTGTGGTTATAAAATGTGATGATTTCCGGTTTTTTATCATGACCCGTGTCGGCATCAGTCGAATGATCGTGATGAAGGGTTGACAGCAAAATAACCTGTTATTTTTTCTTTGGTATATACGAAACAAAAGTCTTGTCTTCTGTTTAAGCCAACATGCTTAATTTTTCAGACCTCCCGATGAAGAATTCATTATGAATTTGTGTTTTGTTCTTTCGTAAAGTACCGACAATGGTCAACTGATGATTCTTCAGAAAAGTGTGAGAAACTTCCACAGAGGTAATCTAATTGTCCATGGTAACATACCGTTTAGATTGCGATAAGGGAGCGCATAGCCTTTCTACAACTTCAGAGGCGGTATTTCTAACCTAGAATGTACCAGCTGGCTGCTTTACAGCATAAATTTCCATATTGTAAGTGTGAAATGGTTGATTGTCTGCTCAAGAAAACACTTTGATTCCGTATCCTGCAGGCTTATTTGATATATACATTCGGAATCTGCAGCGTCCTATAAATGACATGAGTATTTCATCAAGTGTTGCATATTTATCTACAGTGTAATGTTTCTGACAATTTCCCACGACTTCTTCGAAAATCTCACTTACTGGTGCTAAATTCGAATATCGTCCATTCGAAGGCATCGCAAAAGAAGCCTAAATCGTCTCAATGCCATTGTAGCAGGAAATATGTCTAATCCCGTTCTATAATTTGACCAAATTTCATAAACTGAAGTTCTTCCAGCATGATATAAACCCGCGATGTAGATTAACCTTAAAATTCAATTCAGATATGTTTGTGGTTCTTGTATCAGATTCGTGTGAATAGTGGGTCGATATACTCTCAATACAAATATCGCCAAAAAAAAGTTGCCATTATTTTTTTTAGATATGAAGCGTTTCTAGCAACGCCTATTAATCCAGGAGGTTTCACGATTAGGTATGTGCTTCTTGTTCTTACATTTTTGGTGCAGCATTGCTTATTCAATCTCATTCCATCTTTTGATATGAAGAACAAATGACCACGTTCTGCAACTTTTGGCGGAACACATTCTTGAACAGATATTTCGTCACCTGATATCTCTTGTTCGCTCTCTTAATGATGGTCACTGAATTCTTCGATTTTAGAGATTGATATTTTTTTTTGTTATGCGCTCTTCCCAGGAATAGGCGAACCTGTTACACCACATGAGTAGGTGCCTGGGAAGAATTGAGGTGTCTGTTTATTCGCTTCTCAAAGATGGCCACATTGTGGGATGTTGGGAAGATGTTGAACGGAAACGAGTGCCACAGCTCACCGGCCCTGCGAACGAAGGAATTCTTATAGAGAGAGGTTCGAGGGGTCGTTATATGTACTGCCATATAACGAGAACTCCTTGCCAACCTAGTATTGCGGCAAAACATGAGTTTTCCCTGAACAAGGTCTTTCAGCTATTTGGAGCATCTTCCGTGGAGGTATCTGTGAAACAGAGAAAGGTCAGCAACTTATCTTCTGAGAGCAAGCGGTTGAAGATTGCGGGTGATCTCCGGGTGGTCGATGAGTCGCATAGTCCGTTTTTGCACACTATCCAACATCCGCAACGAATGTTTGGGAGCAGATCTTCATATATATAAATAATATTCCAAAGCAGGTCGAATCTGCTCCTTATATAGAAGCAACAGCTGAGATGACGTGGAGTACCGCTTGGCTCTGAAAAGAAAACTAAGTTTAGCTGACGCCGACTTAGCTATTGCTGTTTTGACAGCAAAACTCGAAGTTGACCGTTATTCCGAGAAGGTACATTGAATCTTTGGATGCAATTTGTTGGCCTTGCATCATTAGAGGAGATTCTCCAGCAGGGATCTTTCTAGAGAACGTAGTAGCTTGCGTCTTTTTCGCGTTGAAGCTCGCCAGGTTTAACTAAACCCACTCAGATATCCTCTGTTAGTCAGAGTTTGAGTTATTAAGTTGTTGACATCTCTGTAATCGGCCCATGTCTACTGAAAGACGAAACCAGGGTACAATCGTCTGAACCGAAGATCTTGTTCTCTGTAGATGACAGAAGATCGTTTATCTACAACAGAAACAAGGTTGGTGAAAGAATGGATCCCTGAGGTACTCCTGCTTGCAACTGGAAACAATCAGATGTTATACCTTCGACCATAACTTGTATTGATCTATTTGAAAGAAAGCTACTCATCCAACTTCGAAATTTTCCGGGAAGCCCATATGCAGCAAGTTTATTCAACAAGGCTGCATGCCAAACTCTATCGAAGGCTTTTGAGATGTCGAGGGCTATTGCTATATTATTACAAACATGAGTGACGTATGCGAGCAGATCTCCTGTCGATCTTTGCCTGTGAAAACCATACTGACGGTCGCTAATAATTCCAACTCAAGGTATTTGATGAGTTCATCATTTATGACTTTCTCCATCACTTTGGACATAATGGGAAGAAGTGCAACATCGTGGTAGTTTTGGGGTAAGGGCTTCTTTCCATTCTTTGGGATCGGTTGAATTCTCGCTCTTTTCCAGCTGCTCAGAAAAGTCTGGCTTTCATAAGAAATCTGAATGGTTAAGAATGGGTGCCACTTCGGGAGCACACTTTCTCAGGATGTTCGGCGGTATTTCGTCTAGGCCAACTGCTTTATTGCGCGTCTCACAGCGCGGACTCTGAACTTGATTTCTGCCATGGAAAAATTTGTGGGTGGAATGTTTGGTAGTATTGCATTAGATGAGTTTAGCACAGAACAAGAGAGTAAAGAGATCGTTTTTCTCTTTCGAAGATGATGCTATACATACTTCTGTCTTCTCTGACAAGAGGTGGAAACGCAGATTTGCAGAAATTGGCACTAACAGTCTTCACCATAGACCAGAATTGTCTAGTCCCACTTGCCTGTTCAAGGAGTTTATTAGTTACCCTCCGTTGAAATTGGCCTTTGCTCTTGAAGTTGTCAGGTTGCATACGTTCACAACCAAAATCTTATATATTTTCTTTTGGCGGAACACATTCTTGAACAGATATTTCGTCACCTGATATCTCTTGTTCGCTCTCTTAATGATGGTCACTGAATTCTTCGATTTTAGAGATTGATATTTTTTTGTTATGCGCTCTTCCCAGGAATAGGCGAACCTGTTACACCACATGAGTAGGTGCCTGGGAAGAATTGAGGTGTCTGTTTACTCGCTTCTCAAAGATGGCCACATTGTGGGATGTTGGGAAGATGTTGAACGGAAACGAGTGCCACAGCTCACTGGCCCTGCGAACGAAGGAATTCTTATAGAGAGAGGTTCGAGGGTCGTTATATGTACTGCCATATAACGAGAACTCCTTGCCAGCCTAGTATTGCGGCAAAACATGAGTTTTCCCTGAACAAGGTCTTTCAGCTATTTGGAGCATCTTCCGTGGAGGTATCTGTAAAACAGAGAAAGGTCAGCAACTTATCTTCTGAGAGCAAGCGGTTGGAGATTGCGGGTGATCTCCGAGTGGTCGATGAGTCGCATAGTCCGTTTTTGCACACTATCCAACATCCGCAACAAATGTTTGGGAGCAGATCTTCATACATATAAATAATATTCCAAAGCAGGTCGAATCTGCTCTTATATAGAAACAACAGCTGAGATGACGTGAAGTACCGCTTGGCTCTGAAAAGAAAACTAAGTTTAGCTGACGCCGACTTAGCTATTGCTGTTTTGACAGCAAAACTCGAAGTTGACCGTTATTCCGAGAAGGTACATTGAATCCCTGGATGCAATTTGTTGGCCTTGCATCATTAGAGGAGATTCTCCAGCAGGGATCTTTCTAGAGAACGTAGAAGCTTGCGTCTTTCTCGCGTTGAAGCTCGCCAGATTTAACTAAACCCACTCAGATATCCTCTGTTAGTCAGAGTTTGAGTTATTAAGTTGTTGACATCTCTGTAATCGGCCCATGTCTACTGAAAGACGAAACCAGGGTACAATCGTCTGAACCGAAGATCTTGTTCTCTGTAAATGACAGAAGATCGTTTATCTACAACAGAAACAAGGTTGGTGAAAGAATGGATCCCTGAGGTTCTCCTGCTTGCAAATGGAAACAATCAGATGTTATACCTTCGACCATAACTTGTGTTGATCTATTTGAAAGAAAGCTACTCATCCAACTCCGAAATTTTTCGGGAAGCCCATATGCAGCAAGTTTATTCAACAAGGCTGCATGCCAAACTCTATCGAAGGCTTTTGAGATGTCGAGGGCTATTGCTATATTATTACAAACATGAGTGACGTATGCGAGCAGATCTCCTGTCGATCTTTGCCTGTGAAAACCATACTGACGGTCACTAATAATTCCAACTCAAGGTATTTGATGAGTTCATCATTTATGACTTTCTCCATCACTTTGGACATAATGGGAAGAAGTGCAACATGGTGGTAGTTTTGGGGTAAGGGCTTCTTTCCATTCTTTGGGATCGGTTGAATTCTCGCTCTTTTCCAGCTGCTCAGAAAAGTCTGGCTTTCATAAGAAATCTCAATGGTTAAGAATGGGTGCCAGTTCGGGAGCACACTTTCTCAGGACGTTCGGCGGTATTTCGTCTAGGCCAACTGCCTTATTGCGCGTCTCACAGCGCGGACTCTGAACTTGATTTCTGCCATGGAAAAATTTGTGGGTGGAATGTTTGGTAGTATTGCATTAGATGAGTTTAGCACAGAACAAGAGAGTAAAGAGATCGTTTTTCTCTTTCGAAGATGATGCTATACATACTTCTGTCTTCTCTGACAAGAGGTGGAAACGCAGATTTGCAGAAATTGGCACTAACAGTCTTCACCATAGACCAGAATTGTCTAGTCCCACTTGCCTGTTCAAGGAGTTTATTAGTTACCCCTCCGTTGAAATTGGCCTTTGCTCTTGAAGTTGTCAGGTTGCATACGTTCACAACCAAAATCTTATATATTTTCGCCATCACTGGGGATTTCTTCGTATAATTTTCTCAGTCTCTCTAATTCCTTTTCATAAGGATGGTTTAAATTTGGCATTTTGTTCGGCGACTTATTGGAAATATCAATGGAAATAAAAATTCCGTAAAGGGACACGTTTGGTCTGGGAGACCCAATCAGGCTATAAAATCATTATTCTTCATTTCACTGATACAAAACGACTGTCGTGAGTCGCTGACTCCTTGTGACTGAGAATGGCAGCTTCGTACTCCAATCTGTTCAGAGCCGATTCACGAATGAGCACCGGTTGAGTCTGTGAGAGCCAACGGTTAAGAAGAATAAGTTGTTCCATTTGCGGCAAAAATAGAAATTTTTGTTTATGCGAAATAAGAGATGGATAACGGAAGAAATATTGACTGTGCTAGACAAAAGAAGAAAATGCAAGAACAACAATCTCACTATAAGAAAATGAATGATATATTGGGGAGAAAATAAGAATAGCTAAAGAATCATGGATGAAAGAACAATTTCAAGACATAGAACTATTCCAAAGTAAGCATGAGGACGTTCTTATGCACAATAAGTTGAAACAGGCACCCGGGATATTCAAAGACAACAAGAAATGTACCTTTCTGATGGACGAAAATAATGGGATTTTCAACGATAAGTTACAAGTAGTGAATTCGTGGGAGACATTCATTGTTCTTCAATGTTGAAAATAGACCAGAAAACGCGTATGGCGGAATGTGTGAATATGCTCTCACAATAATACGAAGCGAGGTAAAGCATGCCCTAAACTAGACGAAATGCGGCAAAGCAGCTGGCGCAGACCAGGTTCGCTCAGAAATGTTCAAACCTATTAGTACTGAGAATATAGGAAAACTGACACTTTTCTCAAAGAACGTAATCCGAAGACCTGTAATGATCAAATACTAGTCAACCTCGTTACTCAGACTATTAAAACCTCATTGAGGGTAATTCAGAACCGAATATGCAAAAGATGTGAATCAAGGATCCGTAAAGAACAATTTGGATTTAGGAGCCGGCTGGGAACCAGAGATATCCTATTTTCAATGCACGTCTTGATTCAATGATGCTAGAACACGAGACAGGACGTGTTCATGTGCTTTATTGACTGCATTAACCATGAGCAGCTTTTAGAAATGTTGAAAACAATCGACCTAGACTATGAAGATATATTTCTGATCTAAAATCTGTATTGGTCTCGAAGAGCCAAATTGAAGATCGACAATCAAGAAACGGAATCTGTTCCAATAGGGAAGGGTGTAAGGAAGGGACATACCCTCTTCCCTATGCTCTTCAATTTATATTCTGATCACATTTTCGTATTTCGCTCTAAGTGACAGCACAGAAAGAATCAATATTAATGATTATTTGATTAATGACATCAGATATGGCGATGAAACGGCCTTGCTCACAGGAATGTTAAATGATCTTCAAATATTACTAAATCGAGTAAATAACGCATGCAACTGATCTAAATTAAGGATGAAAACCGAAAAAAAACTGAGTCAGATTCCTAAAGTGCTATGTGTGGTCCACCCTTTTATATTGATGGCAAACGAGGTATCGGAAGAAGAAAGATGTCCTGGTGCCGCAACATCAATTCATGAACAACATTGGAACAACTCTGTCACTTTGCCCAAAATCGAGAAGAGTTCCGGCAAATGATCGCTAACCTTTGATCTCAGAGATAGCACCTGAAGAAGATGATAACGTCAGACTGCACCAAGTTCATATCATTAGGAATTATTTTCCTACAAGATCACTAAATTACTTCAATGGCATGAAGCTCAGATCTCAATCTTATCGAACATGTTTGGGATATCCTCAACAAAAGATTAAGAAGCCAGCAAAACCAGCCAACTGCCGTGAATGTAGTTCAGAACAAACTGATAGAAATTTGGAACGAAATGGATCAGATTGCTATGAGGACATTGATTTGAGTATCGGATCGTAGATATTTTGGGGGCTTTTCCTAAAGATTTTCTTTTTTATTATTAGTTTTATTTCAATTTCTATGAGTGCCATTTCCATTTCGTTTGTTCTCAAGCATTACTTCGTACTGGAGGATTAGTAGAAAAATAATTCTGCAACATATCTAAACTTCTTCTGAAATAATTTGAATTTTTGATATTGTACGTTAATCTCTTGTCGGATTCTCTAGAACAGGGGTGCTCTAACGGTCGATCGCGTGTGCTTTTTGAGTAGATCTCGAGAAGGAAAAATTTATAATTAGTAGGTAACTAAACTACAAAAATTTATTACGTAATAAAATAACACTCTGCTATCGGCATAAGGCGGCTTTATCAAAGGAACGCGTGGTACTTCTCAGAAAAAAGCCGCGTTTTTTATTCTTGCCGCTTCTCTAGAAATTTCGGGCGGCGCGTTTGACGGGAACATTCGAGACTTTCGTTCACGCCAATATAAATGTTGCGCCTGCAGGAATTGGAGTCATTCTGAATTGTCACTTGAAGGCAATACTACGTCGATACAACGTTTATTATTGAATAGTACAAAATGAGTTCAGCGAAGAAATCTAAAACGTATCATTTTAATAACGATTGGGAGGAAGAATTTTTCTTTTGTATGGTGAAGGATAAGTACATTTTTCTTATTTGTCGTACTTCAGTTGCAATACCTAAGCGTGGTAACTTAAAGAGGCATCATAAAACGATTCATAAAAACTATGATCTTTCGCCTCAGAGTGAAATAAGAAACGAAAATGATGTGATTTGATATCTTGTTTGAAAAAGAACAAACCATGTTCACAAGACCAGCCAAACAATACAATCAAAAGCTGCTACGATCGCGTAATTTAAAATATCTCATATATTGGCGAAACACAAGAAACCATTCAAAGATGGATCGGTTGTGAAGGTAGCATTTATTGAAACTGATGAGACTTTATTTGGACATTTTAACAATAAAACAGAAATCATATCTGCTATTAGAGAACTTCAGTTATCTCGTCCTACTGTCACAAGGCGTATTGAAGTCATGAGCCAGGACATGGCAGATAAACTGAAATAGGATATCATGAAATGTACATACTTTTCTTTACAGTTCTACGAATCCACCGATATGACAGACACTGCCCAGCGTTGTGTTTTTATTCGGATGGTATTCAATGACATGTTGGTTGAGGAAGAATTTTTGACAATCATTCCTCTAAAGGGGAAGACTAGTGGCGAAGATATATATGACGTTTTCTTCAATTTTGTAAAAAACTACAAGCTACCAATATATAAATTGGTAGAGCATTATACATCAACAAGTTTTGTGTTCAAATGTTTCAAACACGGAGGAGATTATGGGCATTACAACAAAAATTGTGAATTCCATCCGTGCAAGTAGCTTGCAACAGCGGCTCTTCAAGTTGCAGTTGGAAGATAGGGAGTCAGCTGAACACACTGATTAAGTTCTTCACACGGACGTTAGGTGGTTGAGTCGCGGACCTAGAAAGGTTTCGAGAATTATTGCCCGAAATAACAGACAAAAGAGGTGATGACACTCGGATGTTGAAAAACGAAAAATTTCTGACTGATTTGGCATTTTTGACTGACATCAGAATGCACTTAAACACAATTAACTTGGAGCAGGAAGGTAAAGGAAAATCTATTATTGAGATGATTAGCGCAATAAACGCGTTCAAAAGTAAATTGCAACTTATGATAGATCAACTGAAAATAAAGGATCTGAAACATTTTCCGTCTTTGAGAGCAAGGATTCCTCAGTTGAATTATGATACGTATAAAGCTGAATTATCAAATATTTTGGGACAATTCGAGATGCGTTTCTATGATTGCTGTAAACTGGCGAATATAGCATAATTTATGAGTTATCCATTTTTCATGTAAAAACATTGTGGAATTAGCTACTGAAATAGCAAATCAGTTCAATATGAACTCATGTTCTGTTGAAAATGAGTTGGTGCAGATTATATCAGATATACATCTCAAAGCTACAGCATCTCATACAAATTTCTGGTGTTTCATACCTGAAGATAAATATCCGAATCTGAGGCAAATCCCCCTTCTACTGACGGCAATGTTTGGGCAACTTACTTGTGCGAGTCTGCATTTACCGAAATGAAGATAATTAAGTCAAAATAACGCAATCGACTAACTGACGACCATATGTTATCATGCTTGCGATTAGCATTCAGCTGCTACGTACCATCTTATGAAAAGTATGCTGTGGACATGCAGTGCCACGCTTCAACATCCAAAGTCACTCCTTAGTTAAGTTTAACGCCATATGTAACTCTTTTGTTTTATAACAACCTATAAACTCGCAATTTTGAATAACTTTGAGTTTTTTCATTGATATTGTAGAGAAGAACCTAGCTAAACCTAACCTAAACCTTGACTAAAATAATGTTCAATGTACGAAAAGCTAATATCTATATACGCTTCGATACACCCTACCTAGGTAGGTAGGTAGGGTGTATCGTGTTTGTACGACAACCCTGCATCACACATACTTGCAGCCTCTCAGAGTCGATCTTAGTACTCTAAAAGTATTGAAGTAGATCGCCAGCAGTTCATGTTTGGGCACCCCTGCTCTAGAATATTTCAATTAATCACATTTTTATAAGATCTCAAGTGAAACAGTTCGAAAAATATATATGTTTTCAATTCTTTTCTTGAATCATTTGAAATTATCTGCATAAATTTGAATAGAAAGTGCCCAAGAAAAGTCAGAATCTATAATTCTATATCCACCAATTGTATGATGATGAATAAATCGTTAATGCAATCATTCTATTGCCACTTCAAAAGTTGATATTAAGAATCAGTTTTTTCTTATATTTAATTGTTTCTTATTTCGTTCTAATAAAGAAATGAATTTGATTATCTTAGTCCATAAGGGTTTTGCTCTACTTAGATGAAGACAAGACAAGATCTATCGAGTTTATCGTTTTCATCTCATTCAATACACTGATTCTGAAGCTTTTCTAATTTCTCGAGACCAACACTTATCACATTATGTTTCAGGCAAAAGAGCGTTACATACTGCTATATATGTTGCTGGAATCAGTTTTGTTACTTATTGTTTCAATATATTCTGGCATGTTCGTCTTCACTAACGCAGCCTTCCTATTCCTTATAATGATTTGTGGTAAGTTGATTTGTTTGTTGTGAAACTTACTCCAATGAAGTTTATGTTAGTATTCCTACTCAAAACCACGGTTTTATTCAGTTTATATTGCGGAAGTATTTAGTATTTTGATATAGTTTAATATTGATTGTATATTGTTTCTTAAAATAGCGACTTATTCCGTTATTTCCTTGATCCCTTTCTTCCTTGATAAAGAAATATTCCCAGTAAAATATCAGATTTGTGAATTTATTCAAATTTAGAATTTTTTTCCTAATTCTTCCAATTGGTCAATGAATAGTGTCTGAGCTAAAGGGCCCATTAGAAGTTTCTGGGGAGCAGATCTATCGATCAATTTTAAATTTAAGCATTAAAAGTGATGGATGCTGATCTACAATTTGCAGAGCGATACCACTTCCCGTTATACCGAACATCGACTACAGCTTTGCTATTTCAAATGGCATACTGTACTTTTTGATTTTTTTTATTAAAGGGCATCTCTTGTTAAGATTTGTTCTATCTAAAATTAACCACCAGGTATGATTCTTTTTTTTTTAATTTTCGGAATGATAGAATTATCTTCTTTACCCAAAAAAAATAACTCGTATTTGAGTGAGATAATAACTTTCTTCAATTTAACGAGATAAATGTATTTATGAGGGCAACGTACTTTCCGATGCTATTTTATAGACAAGGTGCTCAAAAAAAGTCAATAATACTAAATTGTCAAGAAAACGTTTTTTTTCAACTAAAAATACCTTTTATTTCACTCAATTAGATCCGCATTTCGAATTAGTATTGATTGGTATAAGGTTTATCTGTACCTAAAATTGCTCTTGTTAGTTTTATTCTCGATTTCATCAAAAAGCTGCAGTTCCTTTGGAAAATTAAATCATTAGGGTGAGGAATAGAGAAATAGACAGAGCATAGGAAGCTGTCATGCATTGTCTCTATATTCAAGAATAGAGCAGAAGGTGGTCCCCTGCTTGGTTTTTTACGCCTCAGGTAAAAAATACAAGACTAAGAAGTATATAAAACACGTTAAAGTCGTCTTTATTAACTTACATACACATGTCTTTCAATAAAATAAACGAAGTTGAAACAGAAAAATAAAAAACATATGTATTATAAAAGTAATCGAATTTGGCAATTTGAGATCAGGTGAGGGTTATATGGCACCCTGGAGGCCATATTAAATGTATGAGCGTAATCACAACGTAACGGCAAAAATCGCAGATATAATATTCGCCTACCGGACCTGCACAGGCTGTATGAGCTAATAAATTACAACTCTGGCACTGTATCCACTCTTCCACACGTATGTCGTTAGAATAACTAGTTTCACAAAACATGCAGCTCGTATCTGCGCTTCTCGGGGTCCTATCTGGGTATTGACTGTCGTCATTCTCCGGTTCTGTTTCTACGACAACATCACTTTCAGAGCTACTGGTGGATGTTGACTGAATACTCTCTGGCGCTGATTGGCTTTGTTGCTGCTGCTTGTTCCAGCTTGACTACATCCGGTACCGTGCCCACACCCACGTCCACGATTCACTTAATTCATTCTTGTATGGAGAGGATGTTATTGCTTTTGCTGTGGTAGTCTTTCTTCCACGATGAGAAGTTCGAATCTTATCTCCGGAGATGGGCTGAATATCCTCCGGCAGAACCAAACGAGCTTGCGACTCTTGTGCTGCAGCATACACAAGTGCGCATCTTGATCAGCAAC
This sequence comes from Cryptolaemus montrouzieri, assembly GCA_013387265.2. Lineage (NCBI taxonomy): Eukaryota > Metazoa > Arthropoda > Insecta > Coleoptera > Coccinellidae > Cryptolaemus > Cryptolaemus montrouzieri. The sequence continues at coordinate 50,379,085 of JABFTP020000001.1, read as the reverse complement.
GATGATAAAATCGAAAATAACATGAAAACGAGCCATTTTAGGTATAGGGAAACCTCATACTTATGTAACTGATTTGAAATACAGTTCTAATAAACAACAAAAGGTACTCGTAATTAAAAAAAAATGATTTCTAGACAATTTAGTTTTATTGTGTTGACCAGTCTTTTTTGAGCACCCTGTATATAAAATAGCATAGCAAAGTACGTTGTTCTCAAAAATAATTCTTATCTGGTTAAACCAAGAAAAGAGTTATGATTTTTCTCAAATCTGAGTCAATTTTTTTGGACAAAGAAGATGACACTATAATTCCGAGAATCTAGAAAAAAATCATAGCTCAGTGGTGGTTAATTGTAGATTAGATAAATCTCAACAAAAGATGGTTGAAAAAGAATGCCCTTCCATAAAAAAAACTGAAACACTACTCTGAAAACAATTACAAATTGTAGATCAGTATCTATTACTTCTCCAAATTTCCAAATACCAAACTGAGGCTGAAACTCATAGAATCTAAATAGAACATAGAAACTGGCATCGGAATTGAATCCACTCTGTCTATTTCTATGTTTCCAAACTAAAAATTTAATTTTCCTAAGAAACTATAGCTTTTTGATAAAATCGAGACATAAAACGAACAAGAGCAATTTTAGGTACAGGTAAACCTTATACCAATCAAAACTAATTTAAAATGCGGTTCTAATTAAGTAAAATAATATGTATTTTTATTTGAAAATAACATTTCTTGACAATTTAGTATTATTGCTTTTTTTGAGCATCTTGTCTATAAAATAGCGTCAGAAAGTACGTTGCCTTATAAATACATTTTCCTCGTTAAATTGAAAAAGTTATTATCTCACTCAAATACGAGTTAATTTTTAGGCAAAGAAGATGATACTATCATTCTGAAATTTTCGAAAAGAGAATCATTGCTGGTGGTTAATTTTAGATAGAACAAAACTTAACAAAGCATGCCCTTCAATAAAAAAAAATAAAAAATAACACTATGCCATTCGAAATAGCAAAGTTGTAGTCCGGTATAACGGGAAGTGGTACCGCTCTGAAAAAAATTTTAAATTACAAATCAGCATCGATAAACTCTAATGCTCAAATTTGAAATTTATCGATAAATCCGTTACATTGATATTTCTGATGCGGACACCCTGTATTCTATAAAGCGCATGTTTGAATTACATTAAATTAATTTATTATATAAGCTTCTGAAAATGAACGATTTTAACTTTAAATATTTCACACTTCAGGACTATTATGGCTTGGAATATATGGACTATATGGATTCTATTTGGAAATAGCAGAATATAATTTAGCAAAACCTGGAGTATATGAAATATCGTACACAGATAACGCAGCTTACGCTACTTCTCCAAGCGGACAAGTTGAAAATACTGCGGTATAAACAGAAGTGAAATGGAAAAAAAAGAACAATTGTTATGTTATATATATTCAAAGATTACGTCTTATTTTGTTATCAACGAACTATAGAGTTCCTAGTCAACAAGAACATTTATTTTATGGTTAACTTTTCAAACTGTTATGTATGAACTGGTCTTTAGAGTCTTTGGAACTGAGGATAACCAAAATAATGTTCTCACAATTAAGAAAAGATATAGGTGAGCAAATCAATCCATGCAAATATTTCTGATACTCCTTCATCAATATCTTTAATGGTTTTATTAGAAAATTATTTCTCTTAAAAAAATATGAAAGTTTTGAACAAATATTTAATATTTAGTATAAAAACTTATGACGAATAAAGTCTGTCTATAGATACGGATATTTGGATGAAATTGTGGATCACCATTTTCTCTAGAATTCCTATTTTTTATGTTTTTGATGACCAAATTTAATATTTGAAAATTTGAATATTGATTTTCATTATTATTTTATTTGAGGAATCAAGATCAATCAATCATTATTAATTCCCATAATTGGGTACTAATTACGAAGAGTGTTATAATATAGAAATTTATGTAATAAGGATATTTCGATACATCAGCGGCATGCATATTAAAATATAATGTACTTTTTGTATATGTCTTAAAAAGAATATATAGTTACAAAATTCAGCTTCTATACTTAATACTCTACCATAATTTCACTGAGAGGTTTCCTATGCAGATCTGGAACTAAACAATTATCTGCCGGAAAACCTACAGGAAAAAGAAAGACCAACTTTTCGGAAGATGGACGATTCAACAATGATCTAATAGAAGGTCCACAATTCAAAGGTGTTGTAGTGACTGTGTAGAGTCCTGCATTCTGGAAAAAAAATTTAATATACTTGATATAAGCGCATAAATCCCAAACAGCTGAACTGATTTCGCTATATTTCATTTAAGAATACTCCTAATAACCTGAGTTATGTTTCTAGTAGGGAATTCAATCTCGGTATACCAAGATCTTGCACCTATTTTGCGCGATCTCTCAAGATTTTCAAGATTGGTATTATGTCAATTTTGGTTAGCTCTCAGTGCTTTCACATGTTGCAGTTGACTTATGTAAACAATGTACCTATTCATGGCGGCAACACGTGGCGCTAGGGCCACAGGGCGATATAGATGAGTAAGGCGAGACGTTTTACGGTTGTCGTTAATTTGACATTGTTTTGCGAGCCTGGACTTGTCAGAGTGAATGGCAATCTGCAGATTTATAAACTATTCCAATAAAAGTTGCAAATAGTTCCTTGTGTGTCTAAGTTCTCTCGGTCTATTCGTTTTGTGTTAAATTGACAACAAAGGTAGTTTATAAAGAGTTTCAAAGTGGATCAGAGGTATGGAAATACTTCGTACCAACCGGTACGAAGAGGCAGAAAATATCTGATTACTTTTCGTTCCTACAAAAAGTTTCTTTGGAGGAAATAATTTGAAGGATCTTATGAATCTAAGAAAGAATAACCATAGATTCAGCCTTACTTTCAATGAATGGACTTCATGCAAAAACAGGCGCTTCATGAATGTGAATGTTCATACATTTTCAGAGAATAAAAATATGTTCTGGAATTTCGGTCTTGTGCGCATAGTAGGAAGCATGCCTGCAGAGAGTTGCATAACTATTTTGAAGAAGAAATTATCAGAATATGGCTTGTTATTAGATGACGATATAGTAGGTATTACTACATATGGAGCATGTGTAATGGTGAAGGTTGGGAGACTCATGAATCCTCTTCACCAGCTATGCTACGCTCACGGCATTCAATTGGGAGTTGGACGATGAACAATTTGATGACATTATTGAGAATGAAGAATTTGACTGCAGATTATCCTCTGTAGATGAAGTTGACTTAGTGCCAGAATTTGATCACCTTATCGAAAAAGTAAGAACAGTTGTCAAACTTTTTAAAAAATCACCAACGAAGAATGACATTCTTCAGAAATATATGAAGGACGAATTCAGCAAAAATGTGCAACTCGTGCTGGACTGTAAAACACGCTGGTCTAGTCTTGCCTATATGATTTCCACATTCAATAAGGTGAAACAATGTGTAAGCAAAGCCTTGATTGATTGCAATCTTGGATCGAATAAAAATCATAGTTTTCCAGATGAAGAGTATTGTGCTTTATCAGATTTAAAACTCGTATTTCAGCCTATAAAACTGGCAGTGTAAGTACTATGTCGTCGAAATTCAGATTTGTTAACTGCCGAAATTACTCTGCAATTTATGTTGAAAAATTTAGAAGAAGTCGGAACACTAATAGCTCAAAAACTTGCTGAATCTATGAGGGCTCGGATTAATGAACGCCAAACATTTATGACCGCAGCATTGTATTATTTGACAGACATTGTCCAATACGACGTATATTTCAATCAATCTGCTAGTGATCAAACTTTCAAACTGCCTCCGAAATCTTCCATAAGAAAAAATTATAAAGTTAATCGAAAGATTACACAAGAACAGTACTAAAGATGACAATATTGCAGTCAATATACAAAACAAACCCTCTACATCTTCAGTTGTAGATGAAGCCAAGAATGATGACGATTCAATTCCATTAGCTGCAGTGAAAAAAAATTCAGAGCCTGAAATGGCGAACGCTTTTCTTAGTCTTGAAGAGAAGTTGGAAATGGCATTGAAAGAGCGTTCGCAAAAACGTGTGGCACCTTTGTGATCATCACTTGATATGAATTTGAAGAAAAAAATCAATTTGTACGAGCCAGGAGGGTCAAAAGGACAAAATCTACAGTTCGCTCACCAATGTCTTTTATCTGTAGTACCAACAAGTGTCGAGGCAGAACGGGCGTTTTCCTCAGCTGGTTATCAAGCATGCTGCATTCGGAGTCGACTGGCAGATGAAACCCTAGATACTTTATGCTTTTTGAGGAATATTTTCAAGTTTTAGAATAATATGCTACTTTTTGAATAAATTACTAGTAAGCTTGAGATTTTATTTCTCCATTTTGCTCCTGAAGAACAATTAGAGCCAATAGAAATATAAATGATAGGAATTTTCGTACATTTTCGATGATCATTTCTTTACAATGCGAGATCTCGCACAATACCGAGATTTCGCAAGATTAGAATTCCTGAATCTCACGAATACCGAGATTGATATTTTGATGCGAGATTGCATTTCCTAGTTTCTAGTGGCGAAGAAATTGGAAAGAATGGCCGGATCATTGGAAAATTTGGAAAAAATGATAATTCCAGAGTAGTATGAGCTCAAGATAATAACTTATGAGTAATAGTGATTATTTATTTATTTTATGGAATTTTATTATCAATGAAGATGAAGTAAATTATGTTTTATACTTTCCACAATTTTTTCCAAGAACACAACCAGTTCCGACCATAAGGTCATTTTCAAGTAGTCAACTACAGGAAATGAACTTACTTATATATACAGGATGATTTTTTACGAGATGCATTAAAATATCTTTGACTTTCAAAAATCGTAGAGATCTGAAATTCGGTATGTCTGAAGTATACAAGAGGAAAAGGATGAGACCGGGAACTGAACCCTGAGGAACACCACTACTCACAGTCCATTCAGTTGTCGAAAATGCTTCTCCTCTCTGACACGAAAAGTTCTGTCTCTGAGAAATGCTTTCAACCAGTCTAGTAAGTGGCCTCTAATACCTAGATGTTTCAGCTTGGCGAAGAGGCCTTTGTGTAAGACAGGATCAAATGCCTTCGTCCACTCGTTGATGCATACAACCAGGTTAGTGAGCGTTGCACGGCCAGGAAGAAATTCGTGTTGCTCTTTTGGAATCATGTCATTGGTTACAGAAGAAGTATTGATTTTTTCCAATATTATCCTCTCAAGAACTTTCAGTACAGCAGATATCATGTTTGTTGGGCGGTAGTTGTGGAGCGATAGTTTATACCCTTTTTTGAAAATTGGTGTGATTGTAACCCTAAGCCAATAGCGGGAGAGGGATGCGGATAATGTGATTTTGAGAACAGTATGAAAATAGGCCTGGCGAGTTCTGCAACACATCTATAAAGGAAATAAGGGGACAGACCTTCGGGACCTGGAGCGGAGTCGTTTTGAGTGTTTTTTTACAAATTCTTCGGTAATTTTGACTTGATTGAGAGATTCTGTACGAAATAGGTTCACGTAAGCTGGAATCTGGTTATTCGGTTCAATAGTGTAAGAGGAGGAGAAAACCTCCGCTAGTGTGTCAGCTGGTTGAGTTGCGTCCTGACATATATATTTTGACATATAACCTTGAAGGATCCTGACCAGAGGAATAGTGACTTTGCCGTTCATGCTTGATCGTAAGTATTTGAAAAACGTTTTATTGTTCTTTGACAAGTCGTTCTCAAAGTCAATCTTGGCCTGCTCGATTCTTGCTGAGAGAGAGTTGGAGAAGTTTCGATGATTGTCGAAGTCAGATTTCATTCATGACACAACTCGATGATATGATGATTGATCCAGGGTTTAGTAGTATTCTCGTAAAATAACCTCTCCTGGGTATTCGATTACAGTAAGTTGTTGACTATTGATAGAAAGTCATCCCAATCTTCTTCGATATCTTCATAACTAAGGATAGCGTTCCAGTCGTATTCAAGGAGAGACTGACAGATTATGCCATGATTTACTCTCTTGATTATTTTTGGTGTTTTGTTGGATGGATTGTTTGGAGAAAACTGCAATTGAAAATGCAGCACTAAATGATCGGATTTACCAACAGAGGGTAAGTAGTCGATTTCAGAGAGCAAGTTGGGATCTGAAACAAGAGTGAGGTCCAGTAGTGATGGGTTTTGTCCATCCCTGTATCTGATTGGTTGTTCGACGGTTTGGTATAAACCACTACTCAACAAAAAATTGGCATAGTCATAGGGTGGGGAATTAGGGGAAGGATGAACGTTCAAAGACTAGGCAAGTTCAGGGCAATTGAAATCACCGGTAACGATGATATTGTTATGAATGATTGATATATCTATCAGGTACTGGATCAAAAGTGTATCTGCTGCGCAGGGACGAGGCCTGTAGATGCAGACCACAAATATGGAGAAACTAGGATTAGAAATTGTTAGGAACAAATTTTTCAAATCAGCCCAATCATTGGACGAAACGAAAAATATGAATTTACGAAAATTTCGTCGCCGACAAAGACAGACACCGCGGTAACCAATTTTATGTTGACTATCATGCCGAAAAAGAGTGTAGTTTTGGATTGAGAAAGTGTTATCGTCCATAGCTGAACGAAGCCAAGTTTCTGCTATGCAAATCAGGCTGGGGCGCTGACATTGTACTAGTGCTAACAGCTCCAGGTACTTCTAGCCGAGTGATTGAATATTTGTGTAGAGTACCGTCCAAGATGTTATTTTTTTGAATTTTTTGGAATATCAGTATGCCCAATTTTTTCAATGATTGTAGGGGTACCTTTTTTATATCTGATTGTTATTTTCTTTTCGCCAGAGTCTTGTTGTCTTTTGAGTTCGTTGCGAAATGAGTTTAGGTTTGTTCTTTGGCCTTTTATCTTGCCTTCCTGCAGTTGAATGTTTCAGAAATCGGGGTCACCACGAAGAGAACCTTCTTAGGAGTTGTAAGAAAATGTCGGGGTTGGATAGTGTGACCTTCAACCAACGAGGGCCAGCAGTGTTTCTGGCCGGTAATCGTACACAGCAGGAGATGTGGGGGCTAGAATTTGAAGATATGTGATCTATCAAGCGACCAACCGTAGTCTTATCTGAAACGTCATTTAGTGATTCTGGTAAATTGGATATGATCAGGTTGTGTGGTTTAGAAAGACGCTCGAGAACTTCTGGATAGTTCAAATTCGAAGTAGAATCGGTAGGCTTGAGCTTCGTAGCTACAGAATCTAACTGTGATTCCCACCGTTATGTTTGCGGGGACCGCCGCAAATCTGACAAAGTTGTTTCACAAGCGACAATAGCTGATTGTTGGGTTAGTAGGGTTTCGGCATGTTCCTTTATCGAGGTAGAGCATTCGGCTAGCTTAGTAAAGATGTCGTTCTGACGTTCCTCGACTCTGGTGATGCTAGCGGACATTTCCTGAATTCTTTCCATAAGTGTATTAAAATGAGTGAGAGTAATTGCTTGGGTGTTAGGATCTGAATCACGGTGTCTCACAGCCGAACTAGTCTTTTCGAGTGGAGAAAGTGGCAGTGTTGATCTCAAATTGGCTGATTGGCTTCTCAGAGACCTATCTTTCCAAGAGCACAAGGCATAAAGCCACTCTCTGTCCCTCGAAAGGTCACGTGACGTGATTTTCACGCAATCACCATGAAACGTGTTGGTGCAGCTTGTACATAAAACTGTGATTTGAGAGGCGGATATACCTGCGGCACAAACGATGCAGTTTCGAGGCATCCTATAATATGGGAAAGAAAGGATTAACAAAAAAGACTTTTCATTTTCTTTGGTCCTTAAGAAAGACTTTCACAGAGAAGGAAAACCACGGTATAGGCAGGAACAGGGAAAAGGCAAAAGTTGATAAGGAAACAGACATTAACAAAAATATTAGATATCATAAGGAATACGGAATCTCCTCTTTCTATCAGACAAATGTAGTGGCGACAGGTGGTAGACAGATAAATAAACTGTCTCGAATAATATTATTTATGTTGAAAAGTGTAATTTCAGGATGGCCTAGAAGAATTATTCAGAAAAAATGGGAATAACTTCAAGGCCAAGATAGAAATTTCGCAAAATCATATTTCTTCGTAAGCACTTCTAGAAATTTGATACGATAAACGTCTATCAAATAAGCTAGTTACTAAGGACAAACTCGTAAACCGAAAAATACTGATAAGAGAGAATTGACTTTCAATTATGATGAATAACAAAATCTATAACTAGTATCATTTACACTTCAATCATCAAAAATTCTTCAATAAAGGACCTATTGATTATAAGTGTTTGATGATTTTCTTCTGCTAAGAGTGCCCATCTATGAAGAACGTTCGTTATGATAATGGAAATCTTTGCTTTGTTCGAGCAATACGATAGAGTTGGTGGGAAGATTTATTGAACCAAGACCTGACTTTTTCCATCAAGATGTTCTTCTTCAAGGACTTCGTTTTTCCATTATTTTCCTTTGTAAGATTGATTGAAGTCAGTTGTTTTGTTCTTATTTCATATGATATGGCTCAGGTATTATTTTTCATGGTTTTTCTCTTTTTATCTAAGGATTTCTTCAGTAGTTACTCGAGCAGTCCAAGGTGCTTTGAGAAGTCGTCTCTACAGCTACAGAGTTTAATGAAGAAGATTGATGAGGAAAAATGTTTGAATAACAATATTTACCAAAGCTTATCTAATCACTGCCTTGAAAAGCTGACTTGAGATACACGTAAATCAAAAGTCTTAAAGGGAAGAAAAACTTACATGAATTGCAGCTAATAAGAATCCGACTGCTATGCTCAAACTTTGTTCATTATAGTAATGAAGTTTTTTGCTACCATCTGATTTCACACCATACATCTGCTTGAAAACAAGAATGAGGTACGGAGCTTTTGTCAGATATGGTTTTATCCAGTATGTCTTCAGAGGCTTCAGATCAGTGGTCCAAGTTTTACTCATTCTCTGTTTGTAATTTGTTTCTTCCTCTCCTTCGATGATTGCTCGAATCTTTTCTTTCATATCCATAGATTCAATAACTGCGAATGTCCAAGGTTCTGTATGTGCTCCGCTTGGGGATGTTCCTACGGGATATTCTCCTTAAATTTTGGATATAAAATTTCGCTGATTTAATACAAAATGAAACAAATATTTTTCTCTAATCTCCTCCTCTCTTAATTTTTAGAAGAAATAGCAAGAAATAGTAGGTATGGTATTAATACCGGGTGTTCCCAGAAAAACGCCCCAAGCTATGCAACATGCTGCATTCGAGAGATGCCAATTTTGTATTCAACAGCATGGAGGAAATTTACAACAGTATTTATTTTGAATAGAGGTTTTCATTTTAATATGTTCGGCTTATTAAAACAGATGTCCTCGCTTTGTATCAAGTTTTTTCGAGTATGCTAAGCTTCCAGCTCTCTAGTTCATCACGATCTGGAAATCGTTTCCAATAGAGTCGAAATTCTCTAGCAATATTTTTGTTAGATTGAAAATATACTCGTATCATAAGAATTAGCTGCTAGGCGCCTAATCTGTCATAATTTCTTGTTAATAATTGTGAATGACATCCATTATAATTCTATGATGATTGTGGTCTGTGATTTTCACAGAGCTTACTTCACGATTCATAAGAGTCTTCTGTTTTTAGTATATTGTAACCAAAAATACGAAATAATGTGAGTTATCCGAACCAAAACACTAGGACAGAAAAATTTCATTACAAATACAAAGAGTCGCTCATCCTACGAATCACATTGATGAATTGGAAATGTGTGAGTTTTCTTCTGAAATGTTTTGATAATAAAATATAACGATTCAAGCGATACTTTTTGCAGAAGGTAATCAAAATTGAATAATTAATCGAAAAAAAATTAAAATATGGAGTTACCATTTAAAAATTCTGAATGAAGGTCCACTTCCGGTATTTCCGGAAGTCACAGGCCAATAAAAATATTGCAAACAGTAAGAATATGGAATCATGGAACACCCGATATATGTTTCAATGTATTTTCAGAAAATATGTGAAAAAACATCACCAACCTGCAGTTTTAACAATGTTATAGATAACTTCTTTGGGAACAGGTCTGGAACTAAGATTTCGAACTGATCGTCGTTTATTCATCAATTTATAAAAGTTTTCTGAATTCTTTATGAGAACCTGTGATGGCACAACTTCAAACTGCAGAGGAATATGCTGCAAATTTGTAGGAAGAGCTGGACTTAAATCTGGATGATCTTCAGAAACTTCCGCAGCTTCTATAAAGAAAAACTTGAGAAGTATGAATCAAATTTAATTTTTGTAGAGGTATGAATTGTTGAAATATTTCATCAAATAAAAATAAATACAGTTGTCATCTGTTTTAGTACATAAATGCAAGCGTTTTTAGTTAGATTGTTAGATATATATATATATATATATATATATATATATATATATATATATATATATATATATATATATATATATATATATATATATATATATATATATAGGGTGGTCCAACGAAAACTTAACACCACGATTTTCCGGGTTTAAAATAAAATGTGGAGAATTGCTGGGACTCGTCGATTTCTGTTTCGAGGGGGAACAATTTTTCTGAGTTTTTCATCCCCGTAAGTTCAGTTCCTTAACGGGGGTGAGCACAACCCCCTGATTTTGAATAAGGATGAGGGGTTTTGCGATACCTCATTTTGAAGATCTTATCGAGTATCAGACTCTAAATTTTCACTTCTACATTTTGATCGTTAACGAAATGGCAGCTAAAAAAGTGGAAGACTACTTTCTTTTGTTATTAGTTTTCAAGTGCTGAAAATGGGCACCATTCACTTCCATGCAGTAAAGAACGCTAGTGTATGTCTAGCTTATGTTGAATTTACCTCGAGGTATGCAATGTTTTTATTTATTTGTTAATTTTTTGTTCGAAAAAGTGGACAGATCATGTGTTTGATTTACCTTAGTCTCTCGTTAGTCTATCGTGAAATTTCAGGAACGTTGAAACTGTGCCAAAGCTATTGTGAATTTGTAGTAGGATTGAAATGTTGTATTCCGTAGAAGAAAGGGTGGAATGATAAAATTTTTTCTTACAAATAATAACTTAGCGCGACTAACAGCTGTTTTATTTAACGAACGACATCCTGAAAAAAATGTATCCGCTGCTTACGTTGTGCAACTGGCTGCTAAATTTGACTCTACTGGTTCAGTCGGTAACAAAAAGAGGCTGAATGAAGGAGATGAAGCGAGGGAGGTGGCTATCTTAGGTCACGTAGCGATGGATCCGACCCATAGTACTAGGAAATTGTCCAATGTATCTGGTGATCCACGCACAACAATCATGAGAATTTTAAGAAAACATAAGTTTCATCCTTTTAAGATTGGTTCAGGAACTGCATGAGGATGATTTTGATCGCCGACTCATGTTCTGTGAAGTGGTCCGTGGAATTATTAACAATAATCCAAACTACATGTTCAATATCTGTCTTCCATTGTTTCTCAAGTTGAAATACTGTCAAGAGAACATTTGACCCAAAGAATTACTGGTAGTTGGACCTAATTCGAAGATCCAATAGTAGCATTGTCGAAAGAGCAAGAAAATGCATTGAGCAAAGAGGAAACCATTTCGAGCACCTGATTCGAACCGACTATCGCTAAGTTTAGGTACCCGAGTTCCTATTTCATTCTAATATTCCAGGTGTGTTTTTTCCTTGCGTGATTCGATAAAATTCCAATATTTGTTCCTTAATAAAAAACTATGCGATAAAAAAAACTATCGTTCACCCGAATTATCGTTATGTTCTTGGATAACTCTAAAGTGTTGTTAAAATGATTTCTTTTAGGTCTTGAGTTTTTTCTTTTCTCCTGAACCTTAGAGTAGATGTTAGAGCGAATTGACCAAAAAGTATTCAGTATTAAAAAATCAACTCTTCTTCACAAAATTCTCGAGGTGTGACATGAATGTGTTTTATACGGTCTTAAACGATCTTTTAAGATTTCTCACTGGATCACACTGGATATTTTGTTCGAGCGCTATACAGAATATTGTTTTTCGATTTTGTCCCTATGATCCAAAGAGACAGAGGACAAATTCAACGAAAACATGTTTTCACAATAATACTCATGGTGTTTTATGTTATATCATCCATATTTTTAGTTAACGAATATCTATTAATTTTTTTATTCTAGTGGTATAAAGGGTGTTATTTGGGCATTCAACCGAAAAACAATTTTTTTTCAATCTCGTATGATAGACCTCATCAATAGAATTCAACGTTGAAATTTTCATCCTAATCGATCAGATCGTTTAAGAATTATGAGGCAAGAAAAACCAACCACAGTATAGTCCAAAGGAGAGCGCGACTTTTGAAAAAAAGTACGATTCCAATATACCGAGAACATTTCCTATCATCCCACAAAATATCTCCAACTCCTCCTGAATCACCCTGTATAAGGCACATCATCCATTTGAAAGAACTACTCATCTAGTGAAACCACAGTGTGGTGGAACGCTACATAAAGTTGAAAATATAGTGAAAACTTCAAATTCATTGTTCTATTTAATTAAAAATAAGAAAGAAAGTCGAAAAATCTGAAAAAATCTTTTTTGTATTTCGATTACAATAGGAATTTGTTCATTACATTTTTGGTATATTTAAAATTGAGTTGAAAAAATTAAAGCAAACTGCAAACATTTTAAAATTTTCTTACATTCTCGACAGTAATTGACAATATAGTTGGATGATATTCATTTTGGTTGGCGTGATGTGATCCCCAAGTACTGTTTCAAGAGAACAAGATTCAGATAAATCTCAAAAGAAGCCGAAAATTCAAACCAGAATAATTTGAATATGAACGCATCTGCGATTTCACGACAGCTGGTTGAATTTTATTGAATATTTTTATGAGGAAAAATTCGGTAGAATTACAAATGAAGACAAAAAGGTTGGATAACCAATGACGATGGGTACGACATGTTTAGTTGATTTTTTTGTTCTATTCGATCAGTTTCTATGACAAAAATAACCGGATTGAAGAAAATCTCTGGGATATCTGGAAGAAACCTGAAAATGTATTAACATTCTGATAGTACAATGTAAGCAAGCCTCAATAATAAAAAACAAGTACTGTGTTTTATGGAATTTCACTTAATAATTGCGATTCGTAACGCGTTTCACTACACCGTAGCTTCTTCAGACGAATGAATGTACAGAAAATATAAATGTTCTTGAGTAATTAAAACCTTATTGGGTTGCTTCTTCTTAAGTGATTAATTATGACAGGTATATCCAATAAAATTAAGGAATAGATTGCTCCCCGAAGAGATTCAATAGAGGTGAAGGGCTTAAATCGACTTGTTCATTGATGAGTCTACCTGAGTGTATTTATTGATTTCTAAAGTTTCCCAAAGATCTACCTTCCAATATTTATTATCTGTATGCAAAATTTCAAACTGTGGGTCGAAAGAATGGTTATTTTTAAGAGATGATTCGCGTAATTTGAATCTGATTTTTATTTGAAAAACTGCGTTTATGTTCCGATATTCTAATATTAAAATTTCTATGTGTTCTACCAATGTAGAAATTATCACTGTCATTGCAATTCAATCTATAAACACCTGATTTATTGTTTTTACCTGGTTTAGTTTTATTATTTTTATATATTTGCCTAATTATTATTAGTTTGAAAGCTATGTTGAAATTATTGCTACTTAAGAATAATTTCAGTTTCTCACTTGTAATGCCAACGTAGGTTAAGGTGTTGAATTTTTGTTTCAATTTATCTATAGGGTAAACTTCATTCAATGCGATTTTATTATTGATAATGGAATTTTACGAAGTAAAAACCTCCCAAATTCAAATGTAAGCAAGCCTCTTCTACTAGTATTCTCAGAAAAATAAAGCAAAAAATAAATGAATAATAAATAAAGATATTTTTAAGGGGGAGTCTAGAATACAATTTAAGATATAGTGTTATATGTTGAACGAACCTTTTGAAATTTCATGGAAGCACGCAGCGTCATTAGATGGTTGCTTCTTCTTCTTACTGAATAATAGATTGATCACATGAGTCACACAATATGCCAATATGGCTATCGCAAAATATTTCCAGTATGTTTCGACGAACATAGTTGAAATAATCTGGTTAACAGATCAGAACAAATATCAAATGAAATACTCTGCTTTAATCCTTGGATTTAAGTGGAAACATGCTATCAGTAGTTGACACGTCCTACTTCTTGAAGAACATTATGCAAATTGAACGCTAGAGGCTAACCTTTCTCGAATTGATTGCAATATCGACATTACTATTATAGTCATTCATTAGATTATTGCTTTGAATCATAATTATTGTTTGGCGAGATAAATCATGAACTGGATGAAAAGGTTAATCTACGAAATATATTTCAATAATTTTCAATAACAAAAATGTTACATACTAGATGTTCCATCTCGAGCCACCCTGTATATCTCTTATCCCGTACTGATTGAAGAAACTTGCCAAAATACGTCGAATGTTTTTGCTTGAGGCATATCTTTTGACGTATGTTTTAGGCGATAACGAGCTACCCCCTTAGGGGTGGCTCAAAATTGAATAAGGTAAATGGTCGAATAATACCCTTACAAGTTTATTTACAACGGTGTATGTGAAAAGTAATTTTGATGAAACTTTTCCGCTAGGAATCATTTTCAACCTTGAATATTTTGGCTATTTTCAAGATTATTGATGAGAGGGGGAATAAATCCATGTTCGTATGAAGGGATAATTTTCGAGGGTAGTTAACAGTAAATTTATTTACGTTGAGGTTTTAGACCATATAATCCAGTCAAAATAGACTAAATAATTATGATTCCAGTTTGCATTAATTGCATTAACAAGCCGGATTTTTGTGCAGGCCTTGGATGCGTCATTACAAATGACATGTCAAAAGTCCCCATCGATCCCGCTTGTGCGTTGTTTTTTATTCGGGGTCAAAGGTCACAAATTAGCGTTTTTTGCGTATATCTCTGAAACAATGAATGCTACCGAAAAATGGTTCCAACAAAGTTTGTAGATCGTAAAATTGTCTACAAAAAGATCTCAACACTTTTTCTTCTACGGTGCACTGTTCTCGAATTATGGCTGTTTTAAACATAGAAAATACGAATATGCACTCATACGTGGCCAATATGCATCATTTAAAAAAAAATATTAGAACATAGTTTCATTTGCCCCATGCACAAAAGTACGTGAAAAATATACAATTCTGAGTGAGTAATCGTCCGTTCCTAATTCTATTGGGCGGTTGGCGTTGAGAAACATCTGCCTGCGATACTCCTCTTTTCGGGTCGAAACCAGCGTATACCTGCTTTTCCCGAAGGACATAGCTCTAGTAAATGCAGTCACCTTTGAACGGTTTTTCGTAGTGAATTGAGGTAATTGTGAATTATATTCTCTTTTTAAACAGTGCCGTTACAAAATTTCGTAAAAATGTCACAAGTTTGCTTTATTTGCAATGAATCTTTGACTGAAAGTGAAATTGTGGTTGTTGATCGTGCTTTGTATTTCGGAAAACCTCGTATCTCAGTCAATCCATAACTTAGCGCAAAGGTAAAAACTGCTTCTTGTAAGGCTTTTCATGTTAAATTCATTGGCGTACACAATTATTTTTTTTTGGGGACGACATTTTAGTTATAAGCCAAACTTGTATTTTTTGAATGGAACATCCTGTTGTCGATGATGGGGAATCATCGTATTCTATTCGCTGGCAGCTGTACAAAAATAGATAAAACTCAATATTTTATAATGTGAGAGCGCCCGAAAAGGCGATTATATCGTTGAAAATTTGATTTTTCGTGGTATTTTGTAAAGGCAGCTGCTGAGCATCGATTTGATCGATATTCCACAGGATCGGGAGATTATAATTTTTGACGAAGTGTCCAACTCAATTTCAAAAACTTACGGAATATATTTGTGTTTCGATAACGCCGAAGTCAATCTCCATAAAAGTGAAAATTAAAAATCAGAAACAACTTGTTCACAAAGGCTTTAATCGACTGGAGAAATAGATTTATTTGGAAATAATGGAAGTTGTACAGTAACAAACTCATTGGGCCGCTTTTTTTCGAAGGTAGACTAACTGGAGTCGCGTAACTATATTTTTTGCCGAGTGTTTCATGGAATTTGCTTGCTGAAACCCGAATCAATACGAGGGGAATGTGGTTTCAACATGATGGCGCAACCCCACATTTTTCTCTGAATGTTAGAAACCACCTAGATATTGAATATCCGAATTACTGGATAGGCCATGGTGAATCGGTCAACTGGCCGGATAGATCCCTGGATTTAAATCCACTGGAGTTTTTCTTATGGGCTATTATGAGAAAGCGAGTGAATAAATTCAAGGAGCAATAAATGCAGAAAATATGGGACTTAGCGCATTCCATCAGAGCTGAAATTCACCGAAAGTTACTACTTCTGTTGGCAGCGTTTGTGATAGTTGTCAATGTGATGTTTGCCACCAAACATTCTCAAAAAATTAAAAGCTGCGCCCCCCTCTTTCTATTAACTCTGCCCTTATCGATGATTTTGCAAAAGTGAAAAACGACTTAAAGAGAATTACAGACAAATCAGTCACACCTGTACAGAGGTCAAGGTAATGGAGAAAATATTTTCTGACGCACTAGTACTCTTTCTTCTGAAAAACACAATAATTCCAAATCAGCAGCATGGCTTTCTCCCTGGGAGATCCATCACTACTAATTTGGAGCAATGTCTGCAGAATTGGACGAAACTTGTCGATAGCGGTTTTCCAGTAGATATAATATACCTAGATTTTCGAAAAGCGTTTGATAAAGTTCCGTATAAACGGCTTATCAAAAAATTCAAACATTTTGGAATAGGAGGTGCTTTCTCCAATGGATCAAACAGTTCTTATCCAACTGAAGGTTCAGGGTCAAAATAGGTGATTCATACTCGGAATGCCACCGGGTTGCCAGTGGCGTACCCCAAGGTTCGGTGTTGGGACCTATACTTTCTTTAATATATATAGCAGACCTTCCTAGGCTACTTTCCTTCACTAGCTCTATGTATGCAGATGATTCAAAGATTCACGCTAATCCTCTGACTGATCTTAATGAGCTACAGAATGATCTGGACATTATCTCTGAATGAAGTAAAAAATGGCTTATTCCGTTAAATGCCTCAACAAGCGTTTTACTACATATTGGAAGGAACAACCCCCTACATATCTACTTTTCGAACGCCTCCCCACTGGAAAGTGTTAAAGAGCATTGTGATCTTGGCGTCATCATGTCGTGGGACTTTTTGTGGTCTTCACATATAGAAAAACAAAACAATGACGCAAAAAGGAAAACTTTTCTATTTGGAAAAGTATTCTCGAAGCCATTTGCTTAAAACCTATATAAGACCTCGATTAGAATTTGGTTCTGCGATATGGTGTCCCGTACTGGTGCGCGATGAAAATAAGATTGAGTCTGTACAACGCACCGCAACACGTTTGCCTTATGGTCTGTCTTATCTTGCCAATCGCCCATCTTATGAAGAACGATTACGTATTTTCAGCATACCGCCACAGCTTGACGGATTGGAGAGAGGATGCCGAATAACGTCCTACCGCGTTCTACATGAAGATTTTTCCGTTGATCTTTCTGACATTTTCGAACTCACTTACGCGGTCACAGTTTGGAAATTGTTCCGCCAATGATTTTATACTGCGTACAGAGAAGGTTTTCTCCCCAATCGGGTGTTCGAGGTGTGGTGTTCGCTGCCTGAAGAGGTTGTACGGGCGCCTAGTGTGAATTCTTCAAAGAACGGTTTGGATCGCTTTCTTTCCACACAATAGTGTAACCTAGTGGATCCCGAGGTTAATCCTTTTGATATCTGATTGTAAGAAGTTCAAGTTTTTGTTAATTGCTCTTACATAGCTCCTACTATTTTTACTAGATTTCTTCGACATCTTGCTTTTTTTTAGTTTTATAGGTTTTGTAACCTCACTCTAGATGAAAGTTAATAATAATAATGTAATTCAACGGCAACTAAATGAGAAGAGTAAGGAGGTAGATATTTCAAAATCCACTCCATAACTGATCTTAGAATTACTTTAACACATAATTATCTCGAAAAACTACTTTGAGTAAACACACTCAAGGTCTTAGAGTTATTATCTGTTTATAATAATCGTTTTTCTGAAATAATTTTTGTTCTTTTGGCTTTCGAGAATATTTTTCACATTAAATGTTGTTAACCTTAAAGAAAATAGTACCACGTTTCATAATTGCGATAACCATTATAATTAGTCAGTTTCATGTGCAAAGTTTTCGTTCAAACAATTGAATTTTGTAGTTCGTTCCTGTAATAACTTTGGAAATCGGTTTTTGAATATTTTTCGAGGACTCAAGGATTACACTCGATACTAGATATTTTTTTTCTTCGAATAATTGAATGTGGAAGTGGCTAAGGAAATTGAATTTTCGTGGATTAAAACTTTCAGGGATCAACGGACAGAATAAGCCCTAATTTCTGGATCCCTGAAATGGAGCCATTCGATATAGTATATTGCAGAAATATCCAGGTCTGATATTGTTCACGGTTAGTTCACTTATTTTCATTCTGATTTATATTAATTTTTTCCTTGATATTATTATTTTGTTCCACTTTAAATCAATCGTTAGAAGCATGCTTTTCTGTATGTGAATGAGGTTGAATTCCATATTCTTTTTTCTTTGTCACTATTTTCTAGTGCTCTCACTGATTGAGTGGAAGAGTAGCCACGACAAAACTTCGCCAGTGTAGAGCACTATTTGTACACTTTGTAGGTACAATAAATAAAGTAGATTTATTTTTAATATTATTATTATATCATGGTCCGATTTGGTTAACAAGGACCCGAAGTTTTACTGAAGGATATTAAAATTCAGAATATCGATATACAGGGTGAGCGTATGAATAGGAGTCCGAAAAAGCCCAATTATATCTAGTGTGGTCCTTTTCCTTCAACAAGTCAAAGTTTTAATAGAGCCGACAGATGATGATAATCCTACAAAATTTTAACGAAATCGGATGGATAGTTCAGGAGAAATGGATCATTGAAATTTCGTCAAATCTCACAACACAGCAAGTATATTGTAGAGGAAGGGGAATATTCAGAAATAATAGCGCGTTTCAAGTTCACCACTTAATTCTCTGTTACTATCTAGAAAGATTCCATTCCTTCATGAAACAACCTGTATATAGTTCATGTCACTTTGTACTTGGTTTTCATGCATTCCGAAGAGAGTACGGAACCACGTTAACAATAATTTGTTAATTAAATTCATTTGTGGATAGTGGATCCTATAAGGGCCTTCGAAATACATTAAACAGAACCCACTTTCTTATCCTCTAAAACCTCAAGGTAAGTAAATTTATTGGTTAATGCACGCAGACGCTAACTACCCTCCGAAGGTTTTCCTTTCTGATTTGTTTTTCCTTTTTTCAATAATCTTGAAGATAGCCAGAATATTCCAGGTGGCTCGTTTGAGATTTTTTGCGAAAACAATCCGTCAAAATTACATTCATCATACACCATGGTAAAGAGATTTTGAAGTGCTTCCAATTGAGGTGTAGCTATTCAATTTAGAGTGGGTTTCTCGTTAAAGCGTCAAATATACACCAAAAGATCCCCAAAGAAAATCGCGTTTCGGCAAATATTTCAAATCACTACCGGATAAGAAATAATCAGGGTGGCTTATTTGAGACGGAACACCCTGTATACTCATATAACAAATAAAACCATCCAGTCACAAAAATAAATTTATTCTCAATATTTGGACTATTTTTATAAGTAACTAATCAACAATTACCTTATTTATTTATCACAAGACCATGTTGATGAGGAATGGAGGCTTATATAACAAAAGAATTACAAAAATAATTAAACTATCTAATTTACTAGGACCTAATCGCATAAAATCTGTCAGTGTGATTTTGAACCGAAACTGAAATTTGTGCAACAACATTATGTTTATTATTGAATTATGAATGTTGAAATTGAATTGATCTCAACGTGATTAATAAAGTTCATAAATACGAAAGTACGAATCATTGAAATGCTAATACTTAATTTTTGTAAACATACTTGAACATAAAAATTTGAAATTGAAGAAAAATGAATACCAGAAACAAAATAAAATGTTCTCTATCCTTGGTATTTCAAATAATTCTTGTTGTATGTAAAACGATACAAAATCGATACTGAATTGAGAGAAAAGATTGAAAAATCAACAAAAGAAAAATTTTTCCTATTTATAACTACAATCATGGAATATTCAGGAAAAGAGTACTACGCATTTTTTTGTGGAGAGATACGTGATGATTAGAGTACGTTTTCTAAATTTTCATTTTATTGTTACACAAGAACTCATACCTACGAAATTGTTTTTACATCATCTAATATGAGAAAACGATGTTTCATCGAATGAAAAATGCAGTTAAAATAATGGAAAAGCCCGAAGTTCTTGTAAGATTTTACAAAACTCACCACAAAAAGAAGTATCAAGGTTTTAGACTAATCAATAGGTGTAGGAGCTCGGAAAATTCTTAATAGAAAACAGAAGAAAATTCTAAGAAAAATAATTATTCCTCTCTAGTGGATCTATGAAATCCTTCATAACCAAAAAATTCGTGAAATTGAAAAACCGGTTTATTATAAATAAGAGAAAACTAACGCTCCTAGAAAAGATTTTTAATTCTGAAGTTACAGAAATTGAAATGATCTATCAACTCATTTATTTATTTTATAGCGATCGATGCGTTCATTTTCGAGATATATTTTCTTCTCAGAAAAAGAGTACCAAAGAATTGTTTTATTTTCATTAATTTTGTGTCTAAGCAAGTTTAGATTAATAAATTTTTTCGGTTATGATTTCCTTGAAAACATCCTCTAATTGTCCTTTCTCATTCTTTTTTATATTCAAACGGAAAATTGATAGAATTCTTACACGAATTCGAAGAATATAGATCTTTCTACAGCTCCAAAACTATATTCCAGAAAAAAAGACTAAATTAATATTCAGATTCTTCAGTTTAAAAAATTGTTAGATTTTTTTGCCGTGATAGTAAAATTATTCAAAATTCAATCCAAATTAGCTTTTTCAGATCGATGTGTAGTGTTTATTTTCGAAAAAATATTTTTCTCGGAGAATTGATATATTTCCAAAATTTTTCGAATTTTTCAGAAAGTAGTAAATTAGGAAACATTAATATGCAAGCCATATGGCTGATACAAAAAGCTGTATTCAGTTTTTCTAATTCAACGTGTTTCTTGGGTAATGGATATCATAGATTCACTATCTATCACTATCTTTCTTAAAATATTTTTATAATGACGATTTTTTGTTTTTTGTTGAAAATTGCATTTCAACTGACAGATTTTTCAGGTTCTAATATCTCAACGAATACAGAATACTATACTCAACAATTTTTTCACTTACATTATGGAACTAAAATAAAAATTTTGACAGCTAAACTTCACCTAATTCAACTTAGATGAAGTGAGTATCACAAGAGCATTATTTACATCTAAAATTATCACATGATAGCTTTTTGCCCTATATATTCACCTACTACTATTCTATACCGACATAATCATCAGCTACGTCTTGAAGCGTCTAGTTTTTATTTAAAGATGCTTCCAAATAATTATTGACGAACAGCATCTCTTAAGACATCTCCAAGGTAAGGGAAAGATCACCTCACATCACAAATTCTCTATCAGAGATCAAAGAAGGTCGGATTCCGATGTCATGTTTACCCGCTTAATTTTTATTCGTTCAGGAAAGTCTTCTAGCTCATTCAGTATGCACAGTAGCTCGATAACTCTTTATGTGAGCAAGCTTTCTCGCAGCATTCGTTGAAAACACCCCTCTTTCTCCTCCGTTGATAATTTGCCATCATGGCAACTGCTCTCGATTTTCTCGTAAAGGGGTAGGAAATCTCATCTGTTTCTTTTTGACTCCAGTATCCTTTTTTATCTGTTACAGAAAATAAATTGAACATGAAAATTTTACTAATTTTATGATGTATTCATTAATTTCAATACTTTTGAAGTAATTTTTAAATTTACGAATTCATCAAACCTTAATTTTATTAGTGTGATAAAAATCTTGACTACCCGGAAATTAATTTTAATTAGTAACATCGTAATTAGGGAATGCAATCTCGCATCAAAATATTAATCTCGATATTCGCGAGATTCAGGAATTCTAATCTTGCGAAATCTCGGTATTGTGCGAGATCTCGCATTGTAAAGAAATTATCATCGAAAATGTACGAAAATTCCTATCATTTATATTTCTATTGGCTCTAATTGTTCTTCAGGAGCAAAATGGCGAAATAAAATCTCAAGCTAACCAGTAATTTATTCAAAAAGTAACATATTATTCTAAAACTTGAAAATAACTCCTCAAAAAGCAAAAAGTATCTAGGGTTTCAACTGCCAGCCGACTCCGAATGCTGCATGCCAGATAACCAGATGAGGAAAACGCCCGTTCTGCCTCGACACTTGTTCGTACTACAGATAAAAGACATTGATGAGCGAACTGTAGATTTTGTCCTTTTGACCCTCCTGACTCGTACAAATTGATTTCTTTCTTACAAATCATATCAAGTAATGATGACAAAGGTGCCACACGTTTTTGCGAACGCTATTCAATGCCGTTTCCAATTCATCATCAAGACTAAGAGAAGCGTTCGCCATTTCAGGCTCTAAATTTTTTTTCACCGCAGCTAATGGCACTGAATCGTCATCATCACTTTCATTCATGGCTTCATCTGCAACTGAAGATGTAGAGGGTTTGTTTTGTATATTGACTGCAATATTGTCATCTTTGGTACTGTTCTTGTGTAATCTTCCGATTAACTTTATTCATCACTAGCAGATTGATTGAAATATACATCGTATTGGACAGGGCCTGTCAAATAATACAATGCTGCGGTCATAAATGTTCGGCGTTCATTAATCCGAGCCCTCATGGATTCACCAAGTTTTGAAGCTACTGGTGTTCCTAGTTCGTCCAACTTTCCTACCATAAATTGCAGAGTAATTTCGGCAGTTAACAAATCTAAATATCGACGACATAGTCCTTCCACTGCCAGTTTTATACGCTTAAATACGAGTTCTAAATCTGATAAAGAACGATATTCTTCATCTGAGAAACTATGATTTGTATTCTATCCAAGATTGCAATCAATCAAGGCTTTGCTTACACATTGCTTCACCTTATTGAATGTGGAAACCATATCTGCAAGACTAGACCAGCGTGTTTTGCAGTCCAGCATGAGTTGCACATTTTTGCTGAATTCGTCCTTTATATATTTCTGAAGAATGTCATTCTTCGTTGGTGATTTTTTAAAAAGTTTGACTACTTTTCTTACTTTTTTGATAGGGTGATCAAATTCTGTCACTAAGTCAACTTCATCTACAGTAGGTAATCTGCAGTCAAATCCTTCACTCCTCCACATCTGACTGAGCTACGACTGTGTCTTTTGCACTTTCTTTTTGCGTTTCGGTTCCATGTGACTTGTAAATCACATCTATAACTCCCAATTGAATTCCGTGAGCGTAGCATAGCAGGTGAAGGTGATTCATGAGTCGCCCAACCTTCAGCATTACACTGGCCCCTTCTGTAGTAACACCTACTATGTCTTCATCTAATGACAAGCAATATTCTGACAATTTCTTCTTCAAAGTAGTTATGCAACTCTCTGCAGGCATGCTTCCTACTATGCGCACAAGACCCAAATTCCAGAACATATATTTATTCTCTGAAAATGTATGAACATTCACATTCATGAAGCGCCTGTTTTTGCATGAAGTCAATTCATCGAAAGTAAGGCTGAGTATAGACTCAGCCTTACTTTCGATGAATTGAACAACCATAGGGTTATTCTTTCTTAGATTCATGAGATCCTAACCTAAACTGCCATAATCCATAACAACCTGTTTTATGGAGTTAGGCGATGTGGGTAATTTGTAGTCACTAGTCGCAAATAATTCTCTCAAGTCTTTCGACGTGCAAAAGGATCTAAAAGTGATGCCATGTACAGGTAAGCCTTTGGGAGATCGTGCCGTTGTTTTCAAAATAGACCTACACAATTTGCACTGGGCAGTTTGTCCATCATCGGCCTTCAAGAAGTATTTCCATACCTCTGATCCGCTTTGAAACTCTTTATAAACTACCTTTGTTGTCATTTTAACACAAAACGAATAGACCGACAGAACTTAAACACACAGAAACTATTTTCAACTGTTATTGGAATAGTTTATAAATTTGCATACAAATTTACGACAACCGGAAAACGTCTCGCCTTACTCATCCCTATCGCGCTGTAGCCCTAGCGCCACGTGTTGCTACCGAGAATAGGTACATTGTTTATATAAGTCAACAACAACATGTGTGTGAAAGCACTGAATGCTAACCAAAATTGACATAATACCAATGCTGCGAGATCGCGCATGATTTTGGGTGCGAGATTGATCTTGCAGAATAGGCGCGAGATCTCGATATTGCAAAATCTTGGTATACCGAGATTACATTCCCTAATCGTAATCAATGAGTTTTTATAATAGGTCATGAGTTGGGGAAACCTCTGAAGAGTTCGAATACATAATGATTTAACAGACTGCTCCTAGAGCTGTGTTTACCGCGTCTATCGTGAAACTCGAACGCATTTAGTGTAAAGCTCTGTTTCAAGTTGAAAAAAGTACCAAAGAAGCTCATGAAGTGAAATCTGATTTGTATGTATCTGATATCTCAAAGGTCTTCGATAGGTTATGGCACACATCCTTATTAATCGCATATGGATTACCCGAAAAATTGCGTGGTTGGATTTGTAGCTTTCTGTTTAGCATATTGATTCAGGTGGTAGTTGATCACATAACGAGTGAATCATTTAAGGTTAATGCAGGCGTTCCCCAGGGCCCCATAATCTCGTCAACTTTTCTATTGCAGATTAATGATCTGCTGCATTCCACTGAAAACAAAATATTTGAGTTTGCGGACGACTGTACCCTGATGTCCTTATTTTCTAGTCAGTGCCCTATAACTGCTGAGGAGTCACATCGACAAAGATACCATCAAAGTATGTCAGAATTTGGAGAAAATATCAGTGTGAGGGCCATTTGAACTTGGTCAATTTTAACGCGAACAAAACGCGAGTAAACAACAACGTTCTCCAGAAACTTCACTGCTGGGAAAACTCAATCATGCAAAGACATCGAATTTCCTCAGAAATGAATATACGCCAACTCGGCATCACAGTCAATACAGGGGTTTGCTGATAGGACCATGTGTCAGCTATTGCCAAAGCTGCTTCTGCTGAACTCAGTTTTTTGCAGGGTTCTTCAAGCAATCTCAGTTGATGTTCTATACAAAGCACAGGTACGACCTGGTCTGCAATACCCAAACATTCATTACATTCACTTGATTGTGTTCAGAAGAGAATGCTCAATGGCGACAAGTTGCTGATCTTTTCCTTTTCCATAGATACTTCAATGGTAAATGCTTCGAAAAACTATAAGGTGATTTCGGAAATAATCCAGTTACAAACAAAAGTAGGCTTGCGAAAAACTCTCATCAACGGAAAGCTCAACTAGTAAAGCCACGTATCTCTCTCTATAAGAATTCTTTTGTTTACAGGGTTGGTGAACGAACAAACACATCAAATCATATTGGGCGGCCACAGCTGTTGCATGACAGGATCGTCTCTTTTCAAGATTTGAAAATGAAAAAAGCCAAAGAGAATACTTTGATTCATATAATTCTCAATAAAATGATTCACCGTATTCTTTAATCTCAGTTTTCTTATTTGTGCTTTCAATTCATTTTAATTTGTAGCATTACTTTCTTCTTATTTTCAAAATGAGCCCACACGAAAAAAATGATAGAAGATAGATTAGGACTACCAGATGTACATTCATCGGAACCCATGTGCCCTAACCCTAGACCAAGAAGAAGAAAAATATGACAACTGGTGGATATAATTGAAGCAATATACATAGAATA
Organism: Cryptolaemus montrouzieri; assembly: GCA_013387265.2. Classification (NCBI taxonomy): domain Eukaryota; kingdom Metazoa; phylum Arthropoda; class Insecta; order Coleoptera; family Coccinellidae; genus Cryptolaemus; species Cryptolaemus montrouzieri. The sequence goes on along the minus strand of JABFTP020000001.1, from coordinate 50,353,008 downwards.
CTTGAGGGGACAAAGGGGTCTGATAAAAAAATGTGTAGAAATTTGAACTTTTTGAAGTTTGGGTTGATATTACTGAGATCAATCCTGATCAACTGGTGGATCAGTAATACTTTGTTTTTTCAAAATCAAGTTTGACGATGCAAGTTCTTTTGAAAATTCTACATTGGTTGGACACCACTCTGTGATTTCTTTTGTTTATAGAAAGTGAAAAACCAGCCAATATACATTTTAGAATGACGAAGTAGAATGGTTTGTTTGTTTGTTTTTCCTTTAACGTGCTCTATTTCTACCTTTCGGCTAATGACATGCCAGGGAATTCTGTCAACTCACTAACCCAGGAATTTTGCCGATCCCCTCTCGTGTCGAGGGAAGGGATCTTTAATATCCAACACATCTCTGTTAGACAGGACCGACATCTTTACATCTCCTCCGAAAGATGGACACTCAAGCGATTCCCAGAATCCGAAAAATCGCACCGACTTTGTGGGGATTGAACCCAGGTAACTCTGCGCAGGAGACGAGCACCATATCCCCTACGCCACCGAGCCGGCCAAGTAGAACAGTAAAAGTTATTCGACATACGAAAACATTTCAAGTCTTTGAGATCAGAAACTGAATAATACTATTCAGGCTGGTAAGTAGTTTCTCGAACAACAGCGTGCCACAAATATTCCACACTAAATATGCTTTGTTGAAAGATGAAGACTTGCTTACTTGGCAAGCAATGAGGCAGAAACTCCGTGAATCTTCTTGAACTGATTTTCAACAAGAGAACGTACGTCCTTGCAATTTTTGTTCAACAAATCTAACAAACCATCGGCAAAAAGGGCTGGAACCTCAGCCTCATCCGACTCACTGCTCCTATTAAGTACCATTTGATTTCTATTGCTTTGGTCCAATTAAAGAAACATTTTTTAGTAAAACATTCCAGACTAACGAGGATGTCAAGAAAATTATGGTAAAATTTCTTTGCAGCAAGTTTTTCTTTAGAACGATTCGATGAACGTTTCTTATATTCATATTATACTTTTATATTTCAAGAAATATTTTTTGTAGATAATCTTACCATCTGTTTTTTTCGATAATGTGTTGTAGTTGCCTCGGCAGACTGTTGAGAGTGTTTTTGATAAATTATCTCCGCAGTATTTCTTCTTGGTCATCTGAGAAATTTCAATTGGATCGGGCTGACTTTTGCAAACGCTTATGAACATTATCACTATACAGTATAATATGCGGAAGAAATTCATCTGAAACAATGAAATCAATCAAAAAATATAAAATTAGGAACTTTAATTTTATTGAACCCTTCATCAATGAGACGACAAAGAACAATAATTTGAATAAGAGAAAATATCGGCAAGATCGCTAGAATTACGCCATGGTACCATATTAGGGTGTCGTGATGAGGTGTTAATGCATTGTCCCCAAATTTGCCCATGTATTGTAGAGATTTGTTTTTCATTAATCGAGGCATTGACGCACAAAACTATGCTTACTATCGATTTTTTGCGCAGAAAGAGGGATTTTGTTTGATGCGTTGGATTCATGAGAACCCATAGAAACTCTGTTTCTATGGGTTATTATATGAATAATTATATATATATATAATAATTATTTATGAATAAATCTTATCATGAAGAAACCCAAATTGCATTTGTGCATAAGAAAAATACTGTAACGTTTCTTAGTTCTTGAAATTATTTGTGGGTCCCAATCAAACACTTCAACGTTACAAAACTCTAACTAGTTTATTTACACGTAGACTGAACAATTATAATATTAACTAAATGACCAATCTATTCAACACAATTGATACTACTTAACTTATCTCTACTTTCCACTTATTCGCGCTCTGTATTCAAACTTCATCCTCTGTGCTTCGCGCTCTCTTCTTATATACAAGTACGAATTGTTCTAGAACATTTGCGTGACTTCGCCTCTGTTCCAGATCTTCGTTACGGCGCGCTGAAACCTTTGAATCTTTCTCGAATTCTCCCGAAAGTGCCCTGCACTTCGTATCTCCGACGAGCCATGACACGGTAGGCTTCAGGGACGATAGGATATCGTTACAATACTTTTCAGAATTGCATTTTGAAGTAGATAATTATAAAAAATTTCAAAACTGGTAAATAATAGGGAAAATCAATCCAAACCGGTTACTTTGGAATTTTTGGAGTCGCTGGTGTCCGCAGCGTGTGTTTTAACGTCTTCTTCTGGAGTATTATGACAATTTATTATATAATTAGCCCACACTCGTAACTCTCTGATTCTCGAGGTCGCTGAATACAAATATCGTCACGAGTAAACCTGAGTAACAAGTTTGGCACCAATTTTATGACAAACTGTCATAATACTCCAGAGGAATACGTTTGAAACACCCGCTGTAGGCGCCAGGTACTCGGCAGACTCTTGCCGACCTCGTATTTCTATTTAGAGATCTCGAAAACTCCCGAGTACCGAGTGTGACGAATTGTCATAATACTCAAGAGGAAGATGTTGAAACACCTGCTGCGGGCACCAGGTGCTCCGGAGGCTCTCGCCGATCTCGTATTAGTATTCAGCGACTTCAATAATTTCAGTAATTTACCGATTTTCAAATTTCTTATAACTGTCTACTTCAAAATGCATCAGTATTTGTTACGTTTTTCTTGAAAACCGTTTCTTCTAGTGTCTGCGATGAAGTGAACCTTTTTTATCCAGAATAAATGGGGAAAAAGATTTACATACTGATAATATATACAGTGAAAAAAAAATTCAAGGTTTTCAGTCCTAAGGACCACTTGACCTCTAGAAAATCGTGGATAAATTTGAACATCCCGAAATATATCAGAGAGAATGTGATTTGATTTCTCAACTTTGACATTTTGTACTCATTATTATTTTTTGGCATTACAGACATTTAGCATAATCGCATTATGTTTTACCAATAATGCACCATTGATATGTGTCCCATTTTTCTGATATTCTGTATATATACAAGATTTTTTTTCTAAAATATGATCGTATAGAATGAGAAAAGTGTAAGAAGAATGATATTTTTCCATTGGATCTCTGATGTCTGTTACATCCTTGAGAAGTTTTCTCAACTTCAAAGAAAAACTAGTCCTCTCAAAGAAAAATGTTACATTCAGAAATTGTAGGTTCTAAATGGATCTATCAATTCAGTTCCTTTTTATATCAAATGGAGAATGCTTTTTGCCGTGTTTCTTGTGAATTTACATTTACCCCCGTCAAAGGAAAAAAGTATTTTAAATCAAAAGATATTGAGAAATATTCTAAATTAGTCAATTTTTCCTAAAGAGCTGCATTATTCCTACAGAAATGATACTAATCATATAATTAATTTTAAGTACAGAAAAATGATAAAAATGAAATCTGAGAGCGTTTGGTCTTCCGCCTGCGCCGCGCTGGCACGTTTCACTACGATATTCGGCTAGAATTTGTGGTTATCGTGAAACGAAAAGGGAGAAAATTCACGAAAAACATTATTTAGAAGAAATTGTCGTTTTCGAACACTTCTAATATTGTTGTTGTTGCCATTGTTTACTCATGTGGTAGTCCGATTCTTAAAAAAAACGAATTAATTGATTTATCAAAGCTCTAGCTGAGAAATCATCGCGTTGTAAGTGAAGAATTCCAGTAATTTCAGCAGAGTAGCAGATGTTTTTATGATTTCTGTTGTTGCCTTAGGTATCATATGCATTCACAATATGAGTTAGGCACAACAGATAATTTCAATTCTATCTTCTTTTATTGTATTGAAGCGTATTTGATCATTTTTATTGCTTTTATATTTTTTGGCAGTGCTAATACTTCAGCATGTTCGAGGCCTATATTATTTGGATCAAGACTCGACATGAAAGAAACGGTTAGGTACTTGTGGAAAGTACTGGATAGGAAGCTCAGCATCATGAGCTGCAGACTAGCTCTAGAGAGACTCAGATCACTTAAGGTAGGAAGTGTGGTGGGTGCTCGAAGAAAGTCCCCTACTGCACTGTTAAGGCTCGCGCCACTGTACCTGACAATCTTTAGCAAGGCATTGCTGACTACTTATAGGCTGAGGACGTTGGTGGTCGGTGGGAGATTTATTCTGTTTCCTGAAGATATTAATGGCGACACTTCCTCTGGAACATCTCGGATAGAAATACGTCCAAGTACCACTTCGGTGATGAGATCGAAGTGAAAATCCCATCCAGACAAGTCTTAGAGGAAAGGTAGGATTTCTTGCCAGGTGGAGGGTACATCTGGTACACAGTCTTCCAGTTGGAGATTATGATAATACTTGTCTGCGCACGAGTGCTGACAGGACTGGGTAAAACTAATGAACGCATCGCGATCAGCTTCGACAGTCAGACTGCTCTGAGAGCCTTGGGATCTGAGGTAGTCTGAGAATTTGGAACTGTACCAACTGGCGGTGAATGACCAAATCCGTCACTTCTTGATTCTGGCTCACACTGGGATCAGAAGAAATGAGATCGTGGATGAGCTGACTAGGATCTAATATTGATCTAATTGAACCCAGGTCTGCGGTCGAGATCTCAGTTGTTTGGGCAAGGCTGGGGGACTGGCTAGCGAAACAACTTAGAGACACCCGGTTAAATAATCGAGGTTGTCGTCAGTATAATTCAATGCTGTGTAAATCACCTAGTAAAACCAAGACAAGGATGGAACTTGAAGGCAGTCAAACCAATGCACGGCTCTTGGGCCACGTCGTAACGGGGCGATGATAGTTCAGATATCATCCGTGTGAGAAAGGACTGGAGAATAATCATAAATGCAGGTGGTATGAACTAGGGGTTGAAACTCCAATTTATTTGATCACCACATGTATGGCATGAATCCGCTTTAGGTGTAACCGACTGGGCGCGGAGATGTTGGAAATCAGTGATCTGCCGAAGATGAAGGGTGACATAGAGAGCTATGGCATAGATGTCGATATCCATGACGCACTCCTTGATATAATTCCCAATATAAGTTTACTAGTAGGTTCTTGTAGGAAGTAAAAAATTCTGAATGTTATTAAGCCTTAACGTTGACTTAAGAATGTTCGAACTACATTGAAAAAGGGGAAGATTTGACGTTGCCACTACCGCAGGATCCAGCTATTCGAAAAAATGGTTACTTCGTTAAATTGCTCTAGTGAATTCAGTGTATTTGTGGTATTAATGGTTAATTGAGCTGAATATTGTATTCCTCAACTATTCGTTATTCAAGAAAATAGGACACAATCTATTTCGAAAAATGAAACATATTCGATAGTTACATAATTGTGTGATTAGATGGAAAATACAATAATCAGTACAGTAATTATCGAAACCTTATTTTTCGATAGTACATGGCAGCGATTTTATTTATTTCAATAATGATATGGTAATATTTTCATTTCTTACGATCAACTACATCAAGGAATTGCGTGTTGACTGACCCCTGCTATTATCTTACTAATTTATGAACCGTGAAGGAGCTAAGTAGCAATGAGCGATTTATTAGTAATTATAATTAATAACGAGCCAAAAGATAGTGAAAGGCAAAGTTTTCAAATTAGATAGGGAAATTGTATTAACCACCATGCGTTCATCTTTGGAGATTGTTGTTTTGTCACGAATCCATATTTGCCGTGAAAATATCCATAAATTTGCTTCCATAGAGGCAATGCAAAATTCTAATGTTGCAGTTACATATCTATCATCTTAATCAAAGAAAAATTAATTACGTTCCTCGATAGTTAAATGATCAAACACTTATTTTTTCAGTGAAGATCCATTTCATGTGGCAGAAAATCTTCATTTTGAGAAATGAATATACGGAGTGTCTCCTAAGTACGTGGATCTACTCCAAGCGATGATTCCCCAACTAAAATAAGGAAGATTTGTTGAATATATTTTTTCTTAAGGACCTCCTTTTCGAGCTTTTTTGCTGCTCAAAGAAAGACAAAAAGTGGTGGTAAACTTTTTATTCACCAAGGAAAAGTAATCAGCTTGAAATTTTGCATAGACCCTCAATGTAGTTTTTATGTCAGTACTTTTATATTTTTTATTCATCCACCTATTTTGTTCTCTTAGTAGAATTTTTTCGAATTATAAAATAATTATTTTCTCGAGACGTGTTTCAAAAAATAATTATTAATTATACGAAAAAAAGTATCACATTTTTGTTAGGGTTTGCACTGGCTCCCAAGGCGAAGCAAAGAAAATCATATAAATCTCATACTCTCAAAAAACGATTTTGTTGATGGATTCATTCTCTGTAAATGAACATTGTGGAAATGAGACAAAAGTGTTCATTCTATTTATATTCCAATATTTTTTTCCATATATATTTAATACACAATTTTTTTCTGTCACGGGATAAATGAAGATGTAATATTAAAAACAAATTATGGAAGTACATTCGATTCAGAAAATTATCGACTTCAAATTTGAAGTTATAAATTGGAAATCTGTATTATAGTGGTAATTGAAGCAGCGTTGCTAGGGGAACTTCTGAACTAATGAAATATCTGTCGATTTCATTATATGATTTGATTAAGAAATTGCGAACTTTGTGTTTAGTAATTATTTCGAATTACATAATGTCAAATAAATGTCTGATTTCGAATTTTCTCTAGCTGCACCAGAGTTTGTAGAAGCAGAGAAAGTAAATTAAATATCTATCTTGCCTTATGTGTACGTGTTCATATCCGGGAAAAAACTCAATTTTTTATGGGGAAAAAGAAATTGAAATAAAAGGAATAATGAAAATGTAAAAAAAAACAAGAACCCAAAAACCTGTTAATACCGTATATGTCCTCCCTGGGTGAAATTACTGCATGACATCTACGATTCATACTCAAAATCAATGACCTTATAGCATTCTGATCTAGTTGGTTCCACATTTTGATCAGTCTATTCCGAACCTCCTTCACAGTAGCTGGCTCGATAGAAGATCAAGAAGCCAGCACTTTACAAACGTCTATTGGGAATATACCAGATATGTTCGATGATATTGAGGTCTGGACTTCGTGAAGGCCTCTTCATTGAAGTGATTTCATGATGTTGAAATTATAACAAAATGAACTTGGTGAGGTCTAGCGTTATCATGCATAAACAATGTTTTCGTCTATGTTTGTCACAAATGATACATTTTGTTCTGCTGAAATGTCTGCAACGTACCTGTTTGCATTCAAGGTTCCATTATTTAGGATAATCGAATCAATATGCGGGAGTTCACACCATCATTGAACGTCCAGCAAAACCATAGGTAGAGAACGTTGACTGCAATGAAGAAGACAACGTCTCTACTCATCTGAATACAAAACTCTCCCCTAATTTAACCAATTGACAAGATCTCTGGCAAAGAGAGCTGGGCCTCGAGCTGCGACACGAGGTCTCAAATCCAATTCCCTGGGGCGTTCCAGACCGTTTCAGTGCTAATCTAGAGTCCACTATGGATATATTTGATATCCAGAAGGTCGTCTTCCGTTTTTAATCACACTTTAATGACTTTACTCATTCAAAGTCCTCTGGAATGATTATAAAAGTTCGCGAAGAAAAAAAACTTGCCTCTGAAGATTTCTTTTTAGGGTGTCTCATGCATACAAGAGGAGAGTAGAATTGCCATAGAGAAAACATAGATATTATTTATGTCTACTTCATTTCAGACTACTATCGCAAGATGGTATCAATCTCTTCTTGGGCGAGAGAATTCGGATCTACTGTTGGGAGACAAGAAATCATCCCATCTCTGTAAGAATCTGACCTGGTTGTCCTATATAAAAATCAGCCCATTGTTTCGAACCAGACGTATCCAAAACACCACTCTTCATCGGGCATGATGAAAACGGTTCGTATTTCCAGGAAACCTCCATATTGTAATTCATTTTGAATAGGAATACAGACTGAATCAGCCCATCTGTCCTAATCCTAATTCACATGTTAATAGGACCAAGCTAAGCCGTCAGCATTATTTCCGAGTGACAGTCGAGGTACTCTCAAAGAGCCTCTAGAATACGGAACAACGGATTTCTGATAGCTGAATCATTTTGTCCAAACAGCCCTTTATCCAATAGGGATGCTGTGGTGGTATGATGTATTTTAACCTGTAAAATAAAAAATCAGTCTAGGATGGGACTTGTAATACTGGGACGACTGTTTTTTCATGTTACCTTTAGTGAACAGCTTTTCTAGAGTAGGGGAGCATCTAGTACGTGGCCGTAAATTATATAAGTTCTTAATCTCATTTCAAACACTATAGCTATTTCCAAAAATAGGCAATGTACGAGGAATGGAAGAGTACATAATATTAATGATTAAATAATACGGTAAAGATATTTATATGTATACAGGGTGGGGCATAATGGAAGGGCGTTTTGGAACGGGTAGTACACGTAACGGTGAGTGTGTAGAGGGGCTGAGGTCATTTAACTCAGGAGAAGTTACCATTTGGTGCACAATGGTTAGCTGGACAAGAGAGCATCGTGCGTTCGCAGTTAAAGAGTATTTAAAATCGGAGAGTCTATCATTGTCGTGCAGCGGCACTTTCGCCAGCGCTTCAACATTGGTCGTATCGATTCAGTTCGGAAACATGACACAATCATCTCATGGGTACAAAATTTCAGAACGATTGCATCAGCAATTAATCCAAAACCAGAAGGTCGTCCCTGAAGTGTAAGTACACCAGATTCCGAGGAAAGAGTAAGACAAGCTGTAATTCAAAGCCGCCAAGGGCACTCAGAAAACGAGCTGCAGCACTCCAAATGAGCTGTTCGCAGAATTTAACGTTAAGACCTCCGCTTTCACCCCTATAAGCTCATGGTTGTCCAACACCTGAATGAAGGAGATTTTGCACAACGCCAGCAGTTTGCCGAGAGAATGCAAATGATTATCGCTGATGAATTTCATTTGAGCGGCTCGGTTAATAAACAGAACTGCCGATATTGGGCAGCTGAAAACCACCATGAACTGCATCAATCCCCAATTCACAGTGAGAAAGTCGCCGTTTGGTGCGCTATGGGACGTCTTGGTGTGATTGGACCGTATATTCGGGGATGCGAGAAGGGAAACCGTGGCTGTAAACTCTCGGCGATATGTTTTCCTGCTGGAGAACTCTTTTATCCCAGAATTGAGACGACGAAGAATGAGCAGAAGAAATGTTTAGTTCCCACAGGATGGTGCCACGGCGAATACAGCCAGAGCCTCAATGTAAGTTATGCGTCGCATTTGCATGGTCATGTATTCTCTAGTTTTCGTGTTATACAGTAGCCCCCTCGTTCCCTGGATCTCAATGCTCGTGATTATTTTTCGTGGGGAAACTTAAAGGCTAAAGTCTACGACGATAAACCTTGAAATCTGCAATAGTTGAAAGAAGCCATCACAAGAGAAGTTAGGGCAATCGACACCAATTTGTTAGAGTGGATGATGCAGATCTTTGAGAATCGACTACAGGAATGCATTGTTGAACAGGGACATCATCTGCCTGAAGTCTGTCTTTTCAGAACATGAATGTTATATATATATATATATATATATATATATATATATATATATATATATATATAAAAATGTAAATCTACCACCCGATAATTAATATCACTGCCAGGTAATGATTATAATCAAAACATATACTGGAATGATTATATATTAGGATAACGTTAAATGTTACGAAAATATATCAATCTTCCAGAATATACATAAACTATAGCATTATCAGCCTGCGGATGAACGAAGGAATATTCTTCGCTTCGATCAAGAGCCAACTCCACGAAGTTCTCGAGATATTTCAGATAGACGCTTTAAAGGTTCGTTTAGAACTTCATTGGGGAAGACTTGACAATCTCCTTCTACTACACAATGAAGGAAATACTGAAAAAATGATGCTGATGATTCTGAATACTTCTTTTTTTTTACGGTAGTAGCTGGGGTGTGAATCAATACAAAGAAGTAAAAACGCAAAAATGGGGAAAAATATTACAATTTCGATTCTTTAACCATAGTTAGAAACGTGACAAAAATAATAGATCACGTATTATTCAACAGACTCTTGCACCAATTTGAATAAATAATAGTTTCCATATTTAGTACTGAAAAAGTATATCGAAACTATGTGAATCACGCAGCGTACAAAACATACTTTCTATACTGATATTATAACGTGAAACGCACACTGACTACGGTGCAAAAATTTTGTGGCTAGGAAAATATACAGTTTAGGCCTTTCGCTAGAAATGTACGTCAAAGAGCTCCACAAAGCTCATCTCGAATTATCGATGTCAATTTTTGTCAACCAAAATATATATTTTTTTACAGCTGTTGCGGGTTCGGTTTGAGCAAGAGCCGGGCAATAACTTGCCAAGGCATCTACTGTTAAGTAAGGTTCATTCTGCACCATGCAAAAACATTCTAACAATTCTTGTTGTTCCTAGAATTGCCTCCTTTGCGCGCTGGATACTATTTTACTATCCAATTTCAACCACTGTGCGTTCTCAGGTAGATGAGTCTCGATTAATCCATTAACTGATATGATGATAGGCAGGATCATGACCTTTTTTAGTTTGCGTATCTCCTTCAGTTCGAATGCAAGGTTCTGATACTTAGACACCTTTTCCGTGTATGATTTGTTGACATTTTCGTCGGAAGGTATACTTATATCTAGCAGTGTAGCGGTTTGCTCTCTGAAGTCAAAGATCGCAAGATCGGGTCTGTTATGTGCGACCGGCCTATCTGTAACCATTGTGGTGTCCCAATAGATTTAATGGAACTCATTTTCTAGGACAGGCTTCGGCTGATATAAGTATTGTGGTGTAAGTGTTTCAAAAAGTCCAAGACTATCAGCGATACTTTGGTAGTAAACCCTTGCAACGGCATTATGTCTTTCGAGATAACCCTTCTGAACAAGTATGGGGCAGATGGATGTAATGTGTTGTATTGGTTCTTGATTCCTTCTACACTTGCGGCACTGGTCAGTTGGGATGTTCTGTCCAGTGATATGCTTCAGGTACATTCTAGTGGGTACCACCTGGTCCTGGATAGCCAGAAGTCTTTCCTGAGTCTCGGGAAACCGATAGACCGCTTTAAGGTAAGTAAGAGACTCCTGTTTATTGACATCCTTATTTTCCAGTGGTTAGGGTATCTGCCATGAAGGGCTTTCGAGTGCCAGTCTTCCATACTGTGGGAGTGTACGTGCGTCGACGTGATACGCAGGAGAGGAGAGCTGGATCGAAGAGAGCTTTTTCATTATATCTAATGAAATGAGATTCTGAGCAATATAAATTGAAGAGAAAACCTATGACTCTACCTCATTATTTTTTTTGGAAAGAAACCTACGAAAAATATTACAAGATTTGATGACTGTTATCTTGTAACTGTTCAAATAAATTTTTCTTCAGACCTAAAATCTCAATATTTTTGTGAAGATTCCAAGGAATAACACCTGTTGTAGAAATAATCGGAAGAATAAATATTTTGTTCATTTTCCACATTTTTCAATCTCGTCGCCAAGCATCATATAATTAGAATTTTTTCATTGTATTTTTTTTGTATTTTATGTGTGTCGGGTATAGCAATATCAATTATATATGTTATTCGATTCTGTTTATCAGTAGAAATGATATCTGGCCTATTGTGTTTTACAGCTCTGTTGCATAGAATTGTTTTATCAAAATAAAGTTTATATTTCTCGTTTTCACAAATAATCTGAGGTTCATATTTGTAACATTTTTTTCTTTTGCGAATGAGGTCATGTTTAATTTCTAGATTGAAATGAATAATATTAGCGAGGGCATTATGTCTTTCTAAATAAGCTGTTGAAGCAAGGACTGAGCAAGATGATAATATATGAAATACTGTTTCTGAAGAACAAAAACATCTACGGCAAGAATCAACTATATTTTACTTGATGATGTGTTCTCTATAATTCCTCGTGAAAACAACCTGAACCTGGATCGCAATTTCCAAGCCTTCTGTTTCAGCGAACAATTCTCCAGATACTAACCATCTATATGATGTGATTTCATCAATATAATCATTCTTCAATTCTTTAGGATGCTTTCCGTGTAATTCCATCTGCATACAACTTTCTCTTTTAGAATTATTATCAAATATATCAAAATCTACCTTTTGCATTGTCAAGTTCAGAGGTGTAAGATTATAATCGGAAGCAACAACAATATCATGTAATTTAGCCGTTCTCTGTTTATCGTGAAAATGGAAACGAAGATGAAAAATCTGTTTACTATGAAGATTATTCAAATCAGTTAATCCACGACCTCCAAGATGTCTAGGTAGTGCAACTCTTTGAATAGCTTACTTTGTGTGATGCTCATGATATTTACAAAGCATTTTTTTCGTTTGACATTGTAATTCATTTAGATCAGTTTTAAACCATTTAATAATTCCAAAAGAATATGTAAGAATAGGAACTGCATAGGAGTTGATAGCTCTGAAAAGGTTTTTACTAGTTAATTGACTCTTGATAATAATTCTAAGTCTGTTGTAATATAAACTTCTAATATTTTCTTTAGTGCTGCTATGGTTAATTGTTTTCTCTTGAACAAATCCAAGATATTTATATGTATCTCCTTGATGCATTGGCTCGATTTCGATATTGGAAATCTTTATATAATCAGAGGTGATCTTTCACTTTTCAATAGAAAGATTTTTACATTTTGGAAGCCCAAATTTCATATGAATCTCATTGGAATAGTTGAGAGTAATCTCAATTAGACTTTTCAAATTAGATCTACTTCCAGCATATAATTTAATATCATCTAAATAAATTAATTGACTTAATTTTTGAAGCGGAAACTAAAAGCATTTAATTCATGAGATAATGGATTAAGGCAGAGACAAAACCGGAGAGCACTTAAGGAATCAACTTGAAAATGCCTCCTTTGATATATATATATATATATATATATATATATATATATATATATATATATATATATATATATAGTCTAAACTAGATTGATAATATTAATGGAAAAATCTGGAGAAATTCAACACGAAAATATAGTACAATCTGAAGATCAGACAAGTGGATCATAAGTGAATATTAGAATGACTTATTTAGTTAGTCTTTATTTCCTTCCTGCCAATATGAATTATTTGGTTCATGGAAAGAAAGTAATAATTTGAAAATTTTTGTTTTTCAATTGTTATTAGGATTTTAATAAAAATGAGTGAATTATGATGAAAATTGAAGCAGTGATACGTTCATATGTTTCACAATGACAGAATAAACCAACCTTTCAATTAAATTCCTTGAATTGACTACTCAAAATTCTCATTGTTTTTGCACAGTCACTTTGAAAAGTCACTATCACCATTAACAACAGCCAATGACATTTCCGTTTGCCTTTTAACGCTGAAACTACCAAAGCACTGCATTTACTGGCAGCTTGTTGTTTAGTGCCACTGATATATAAACTTTATATCGAAAGAGTAGATAAAGCTGTCTGTAATCTATATTTGAGAATTTCTGGCTTAGCCATTTAAAAATAGATATAAAATTCAAAGTCTATACCCTGGAGTGTGATTTGTATCCGGATTGGAATTCTTTCTACGGTCATTTAGAGATCATTCCGAAGAGTTATGAATATTTGACTAATCAACTTTGAAGGCTTTCACTTGATGAAAATTCATAAAGAAATAATGCTCAGTATTTTTACATGTTACACAGTAGCTTTTCCACATAATAAGTGTGCAACAAAGATAACTTATACAGGGTGATCCGAGTACAGCTGGATACATTTTCAAGCGTATGATTCCTTGATCTGTTCATGTTGTATTGGAAATATTCCGTTTCCAAGATGCAGGGTATGCAAGTAGACATTTTGTGGCATTATGGTTATTTTTTTAAAATAAAACAATGATGTGAAAATTTGACTATATTGTCAAACTTATGATGCAATTCACCACACTGTGTCTTGTTTCAGTACATTTAAAAGAATGTGCCTTGTATATTACATGGTAAAACCGAGTGCTTAACTGAATAGGTGGAAAATTCAAACAGGGTTACTTCTTTTGAGAACTTAAAAGATTAAGTATTGGTGACGAATTAGGTCTAATTGCAACTTGACTTAATTTCCAGATCATTTCTGTTTATTGATTTTTAATGCTTCAAAAAAATTATTATTAAAAGTATGGTTGTCTTTTAGTTGATGATTTGCAAAAAGAGGGTCTAATTTTTGTTCGCAAAAACTGCGTTCATGCCCAAATATGCTAATATCGAATTTTTAAAATGTTCTACTCATATAAATTTTAGTACAACTTCCACAAGAGAGTTTTAAACACCTTGATAAATTTCAGGTTTGCAGTTCTTAATATTTCTGCCTAGAGAGTTATCCGTTCTGAAAACTTTATTCAAATTATGAAAATGTGAAGAATGGCTGTAAATTGGACTGAGTTTACCAATATAAGTTAAAATATGATATTTCGATTAGTTTCTTCAACAATAGGTGAAACTTCATGGATTTCATGCTGAAATTCGTTACGAGAAGCATATTGCCAATCATACTCGAATTATGACCATTATTGACCGCTATTTGTTTCGTAATATTGAGCTCTTTGAAGGAATTATTTTCTGACAATATTATTGTGGTAAAATTAGATTTATTTGAAGTTGATGTGGATGTGCGGGAGAATTGTAATATCTGGTTTGTGGAAAATAGAAAATTCATGTCTGTCACCAATCTTGATTATAGTTGAATCTAAAAAGTTAATGGAATTCTCAGTTACCATTTCTAAAGTGAATTTCATATTTGGGCGAACTGAATTTATGAAGGTACTTAAGGAATCTAATTGTCTACTCGTACCTTTAAAAGGACAGATTATCTCATCCACATATCTAATCCAATAAATGCGTTGTTGCGACAGCGGATTATTTTGAATTATTTATTCAATTTTATCCATAAAAATTTCTGCTAATGAAGGACTCAGAGAATTGCCCATTCTTAAGCCATTGTTGCTCATGTAGATTTCATTATTGAAGTTAAAATAATAAATAATAAAATAATGACTCCTCCTTGAAAAGCAAAGAAATGGCAACCGTCAAGAAGTGACTGCTTTAGTGGTGGGTAAAAAGAATGAGGGAAGAAAGTTTCTCTTGTGTAAAAGCAAGCCACTATAAAAAGGACTGTAAAACAGACAAAAAGCACTGTGGGCACTGCAACAAAAAGGGTACTTAATAAAGGTCTGTTGGTTTTTGAACAAAGAGAAGGCCTCAATGAAAAATGAAGAAAGCTCAAAGAATACCTTTTCTGCATACACAACAGCCTTTTTTGGTAATGTAACATCAAATGAGTGGATAGTTGACAGTGGTGCTACTGATCATATGTGCTACGATAAAAATCATTTTGTTGAATATGAAAGAAGAGACATTATTATAGGTGATGGAACAAGAATACAAGGTATTGACTCATTATCCGTGGAATCATTCAATGACATAAATTGGATATAAATTACCATGAGCAATGTTCTGCATGTACCAAAGATTACAGCAAATCTGTTTTCTGTGAGGGCAGCAATATCAAAAGGTTACCATGTAAAGATGGAATATGATAAGTGTAGTTTTCTGAAGAACAACAAAGTAGGAGCAGTTGTCTACAGAACACATAAAATGTATAAAATGGGTTTCAGAAATGAAGAACATGAAAATGCAAACGTTGAGCGCTCAAGTGAACATTTAGGTGAGTGGCACAAAAGATTTGCTCATCAGAACATAGAACAAGTAAAACAGATGCTGAAGCGAAGCAAAATAGAAGATATACTGAAGGTCATTGGAAGTGAAAACATAAATCCACAAACAAATGTAGAGATAGAAGAATTAGAAAATGAAATTAGTCATGAAGACATAGCATCAGAAAATGAAATAATGTATGAGGAAGTCAAATCAATTGAAGGAAATTCTGAAGACGATACAAGTTATGCATCAGTTGAGGAACAAGAGAATAATAGAAGACTTCGCAAAACACCAAAGAATCTTGCTGATTATGAAACCAGTCATTAGCATTCATAACGAAACAACTTCGTACCAAGAAGCAATGAAATCTGAAGATAAAGAAAAATGGAAGGAAGCAATGGAAAAGGAACTGATGACATTGAAAGAAAACCAAACTTGGACAGAAGTAACTTCAGAGTGTTCTTCAGATAAGATTATTACCAGCAAGTGGGTCTTCAAGATTGAACAGGATTTACAAGGCGCTAAACAATACAAGGTACGACTCGTAGCAAGGGGTTTTGAACAATCTGATGATTTATCTATGATATATGCACCAGTGGCGAAATTAACCACCTTCCGATTGCTAATGGTAATAGTATAGAAGATGAAACTGCCAGTCTACCAGCTAGATGTCTTTATGGAGACACCAATGAAAAAGTGTGTATGAAACTTCCAAAGGACAGTTTTGTAAGCTAAAACGCTAATTTATGGTTTGAAAAAATCTCTTAAATATTGGAATGAAAAATTTGACAAATTCATTAGGTTCCGCTAGATCAAAAAGTGATTTTTGTTTATATAATAAATACGAAAAACATTATGCTCTATTCCTATTGATATACGTTGACGATATTCTTCTTTTCGGAACAAGTAACAACGAAGTAGAAAACTTCAAAGTTCTGTTAAACAGAAATTTCAAAACTAAGAATCTAGGCTTAGCAATCAATTATTTATGAATCAATGTAGTTCAGGATTTAGGAAATGAAATAACAAAATTAATCAAAAACTTACCTTGAAAATATTTCAATTGGATATGGTATGGAAAATTGTAAAGGTATGAGTACTCCGTTATATCAAAATTTCAATTTTGAAATCTTGAAAGAGAGAAATCTGAAAGTGAGGGAATTAAGAAAAAATGCAGGCAATTAGTAGTAAGTTTACTTTATGCAGTATCAGGTACTCGTCCAGATTTAAACGTTGATGTAACTTTTCTAAGTCGATATCAGCACTGTAGTAGTATTGGCTTATATAAAGCATTGAAAAGAATTTTGAGATATGTGAAAGATTTGTCTCTTGAATATAAAAGTAATGACTCTTTTATATCCAATGAAAGTTTTGTAGATGCCGATTGGGCAGGCGATATAAGAGATCGTAAATCAACTTAGGGGTATATCTAAATGTTATATGATTGTCCAGTATTGTAGTCATCTAGAAAACAACTCTCTGTTTCATTATTTTCCACAGAGGCAGAATACATTGCTTTAAGTAATGCCTCATCGGAAGCTTTTTGAATTAAACAATTGATTTCAAACTGGAACATAAAAGTCCCATACTTATGATAATCAATCGGTCATTAAAATTTGAATTTGGGAGGCTTTTACTTGGTAAAATTCCGTTATCAATAATAAAAACAAGTACTGTGTTTTAAGGAATTTTACTTAATAATTGCGATTCGTAAGTCGTTTCACTACACCGTAGCTTCTTCAGGCGAATGAATGTACAGAAAATAAGAATGAGAATATAAATATAAATTTTCTTGAATAATTAAAAGCTTATTGGGTTGCTTCTTCTTAAGTGGTTATTTATGATAGGTATTTCCAATAAAATTAAGGAATAGATTGCTTCCCGAAGAGATTCAATAGAGGTGAAGGGCTTAAATCGACTTGTTCATTGATGAGTCTACCTGAGTGTTTGTATTCATTGATTTCTAATGTTTCCCAAAGATCTACCTTCCAATATTTGTTATCTGTATGCAAAATTTCAAACTGTGGGTCGAAAGAGTGATTATTTTTTAAGAGATGATTCGCGTAATTTGAATCTGATTTCTTATTTGAAAAACTGCGTTTATGTTCCGATATTTTAATATTAAAATTTCTATGTATTCTACCAATGTAGAAATTATCACAGTCATTGCAATTCAATCTATAAACACCTGATTTATTGTTTTTACCTGGTTTGGTTTTATTATTTTTATATATTTGCCTAAATTATTATTAGTTTGGAAAGCTATGTTGAAATTATTGCTACTCAAGAATGATTTCAGTTTCTCACTTGTAAAGCCAACGTAGGTTGAAGTGTTGAATTTTGTTTCAATTTATCGACAGGGTAAACTTCATTCAATGCGATTCTACTTTGTTTTTATTTAAAATATTATTTATTATTTTGGGATTGTAACCATTATTTTTGGCTATTTGTTTCATCAAATTTAATTCTTTGTTGAAATTTTCTGGTGATAACAGGATGTTAATCAATCTATGAATAAAACTATATATATATATATATATATATATATATATATATATATATATATATATATATATATATATATATATATATATATATATATAACTATAACGACTATAAGCCGTCACATACAGATATTATAATACATAACTCGTCGTGTCATCCGTATCAACATAAAATGTCAGCATTCAATAGTTTTATTCATAGATTGATTAACATCCCGTTATCACCAGAAAATTTCAACAAAGAATTAAATTTGATTGAACAAATAGCCAAAAATAATTACTCAAGAACATTTATATTTATATTCTCAATCTTATTTTCTGTACATTCATTCGTCTGAAGAAGCTACGGTGTGGTGAAACGCGTTACGAATCGCAATTATTAAGCAAAATTCCTTAAAACACAGTAATTGTTTTTATTATTGGTCATTAAAATTGAAGATAATAATGGAAACAATAAAAGACTCAAACATGTGGATATATGGTATCATTATATTCTAGACAATGAAAAAGTGAAGCGAAAAAGGGTTTAATTAAACTTGAATATGTTAATACATCTAGTAATATAGCTGATATATTTACAAAGTCTTTAGGCGAGCAGCAGTTTGAGAAATTGAGGTCATTTGGTTTCACATAAAAGTTTTATTTTATAGCTTTAAAAAGTGTTTGTTTCTGTAAGTTAAGTTTATTATTGTAAAAATAAAATATTTGTTGAGGGAGTATGCTGAAAAAATATATCTATAGCAAATATTTTATTAGATTAAAAGTAGGTTAATTGTATTTAAGAGTAAGTTAAGTTAAGAATGAGAGATAGTCTGTGACTATGGATCTCAACGATTTTTGATCTCTTGAAATCGTGCTACTGAAATACTAAGTTGTATGTTTTAATTCTTTCTTTTTACTTTAATAAAAGTTATATAAGTACGTAATATTTCTTCAAGTTTCCACATTTGAATAAACGTTATTACAAATTGTTTGACGCAAATTATTATTATTAACTACGAAAACCAATACCGCAAGACAAATCATTCTTCAGCAAGACTAAACAGTTGAATTTTTAACACAACAATTAGCACCCATGCAGTTGTTTACTAGTATTTATTAGAAATAATTGAGTTTTATGGAACAAGGTTATTGATTGTGGCTTCTGTCTCGAGAAATGACTTCTTAAACGTTTTATTTTTTCTATTTCCAATGTGTTATAAAAACAGAAATATTGTGTCTTTAAGAAATCGATTTTAACGAAAAACGTATGGAATTTATCACACAATTTCATTATATCTTATCATTATCAAAATTAACGAACAATTTCAATATTTGAGATTTCTTTTTTGCTATGAAACTGACTTCTAACACATGTTACGGATATGTCCAGACATATGTCAACAAAATTTATTTTTCTTGGTCCACATGTTCTTCTCATGAGAAGTCACAAGCAACCACCACATATTGATATGTAGGTTGCCTTTTAAATTTCACACCTCTGGTTGTTTACAGCTCCAATCCGACAAATGCGTCGTGTCTTTTGGCATTTTTCAATCTAAACGTACTTATAACACTTTGACGTACGAGTCAGTTTTGCTTTGTTTATAGTCATTTGAAAAATTTAACTTGAACAAAAAATGGAATTAACACGTGAACATTTTCGTGCGATGATTATTTACGATTTTAGAAAACAGTGCTTGCTTCGACTTCTGTTGATGAAGCTCCATACTCAGCCACTGCTTCACTCAATGAGGAACTTCGTGAAGGTCGTCTAAATCAGTTGTTTTGCCACAAACTATCGATGCCATGCGTGAAATGATACACAGTGATCGCCATGTGACTTACCGTGAGATTGAGATAATCCTAAACATTAGTTCCCTAGCGTACAATTAATATTGCATGAACATTTGGCTGTCAAAAAGATTTGTTCGCGATGGACCCCACAAAACTTGAGGATTTCTCAAAAGAAGGCTCGTGTCGTTTGGTGCAAAAATTCGACCGTCAAAAGACGTTCACAAAATTGTTACAGGCGACTAATCTTGAATATATGCGTACGAGCCCGAAACTAAACAACAGTTGACAGTAAGGGTTATTCCAGACGAGCCAAATACAACAAAAGTTGTTCGTGCACGAATAACTTCGAAACAAATGGTCTCCAGTTTGTCAGGCAAACCGGACATGTCGCCACCATAACATTTGAGCAATGTAGAAAGGTCAATTCTAAATGATATGCAACTATTTGTTTACCGCAAGTTTTCGATGAGTTGACAAAATCAAATCGAAGAACTACAATTATTCTGCATGACCATGGAATATTTGAACACTCAAAACATTGAATTGATGGGCCATCCATCTCATAGTACTTATTTGGCACCTAACGACTTCTTTTTGTTTGCGCACATCAAGAAAAAACTGTATGGCAACGATTTTCGATGACAGAAAGGGCATTTGAAGCCTTCGAAAACCATGTTTTGAAGGTAACTCATTCGGAGTGACAAAATTGTTCCGCAAGCAAAAGTGTATCGATCTTCATGGAGAATACTTTGAAAAACAATAAAACTATTTTTTCCCTAAGTTAATTATTTTTCTTGTCACACACAAAACTTAAAACGCAACCTACGTAACAGCAATTGTTGATCAATTTTTGCGAGTAACGTTTGTTCTTCTTGAAGAACTAATATTCGGTAATAATTCAACGCTGATCACGAAATTTGACTCCGAAAGAATGTACTGAAATAGTGGTGTTACATGATGATAATAATAATAATAATACGTGCTGAATAAGTTCCAGGAGAAAAAGTCCAAATACACAGACCTTGCTATTGAGATCAAGCAGATGTGGCACCTCGAGAAAATAGATATTGTTCCTGTCATTGTATCCTCGACTGGTTTAATACCCAAAACTTTGCATGATAGCCTTAAGAAATTAGAATTGCATAGGAATACCTATATAGAAATGCGAAAAGCTGTAATTCTTAATACATGTAGGATAGTTAGGAAATTTATGTCAAATATATTGTAATCGAGCCTATTTCCTTTGATTGCTGAATCTGGGAAAGGTAAATCATATCCAGCTATCAGCTGAGATAGTGCATAAGTCCACGATAATAAATAATAATAATAGGCCGGATATAGTGGTGTATGATAAGAGAACCAGAACAGCAATGCTGGTGGATGTCGCCATACCGAATAATAACAACGTGCTGAACAAGATCCAGGAGAAAACGTCCAAATACACAGACCTTGCTATTGAGATCAAGCAGATGTGGCACCTCAAGAAAATAGATATTGTTCCTGTCATCGTAACCTCGACTAGTTTAATACCCAAAACTTTGCATGATAGCCTTAAGAAATTAGAATGCATAAGAATACCTAAGTAGAAATGCAAAAAGCTGTAATTCTTAGTACATGTAGGATAGTTAGGAAATTTATGTCAAGTATATTGTAATCGAGCATATTCCCTTTGATTGCTGAATCTGGGAAAGGTAAATTATATCCAGCTAACAGGTGAGATAGTGCATAAGTCCACGATAATAATAATAATAATATTTATTATGCATTGAATTTACAACGAAGTTAATAGAAAATAGTATACAACAATATAAACAATGATCACAGATACGTTGAAGGTGGATAATATAAAATATGTCTTAACATTTTTATCAACACAAATACACGAGCACTAATCAAACTAGGACATCATTGAGATACTCGTTAACAGAATAATAAGCTTTTTCAAGCAACATATTAACAGCTAATTTGAATCTTTTATGGCATAGTTGTTTCATTCTGACAGGAAGTTTATTAAAGAGAACAGTAAGCATACCGTGGTGATTTTTAAAAGTTCGAGGTTTAATGGTGCATCGTTCTTAGAAGTGAACCATGTCTAGTGGGGTATTTATGATTTTCAGATACCGACGTTGCATCTCCTAACGTAACTTTTCTAAACAAAAGAGCTCTATGTAACTATATATACATGAAGCATCAAATTTGGCTCCAAAAATCAATAATTTTCACAGAAGCAGTTTCAGTAGACAAACTTTTCAAATAACCATGCTGGCTCTTAGAAATGAGCCCATATCTTTCAAAAAAATCTACAACCCTATCATATAAAATTCTTTCAAAAATTTTAGAAAATACACTTAATTGACTTATGGGCCTGTAGTTCTCAATATGTTCTTTTTCCGATTTTTTATATACAGGAATGATACAAGCACTTCTCAGTATACTGGGAAAAACGTTTGATAAACTTGTCAGTAGCTCAGGGCGTTTTTCCCAGTATATTGAAAAGTGCTTGTATCATGACCTATGTTGTACTTGTACAATAATATGCCAAAGGCTTGGGGTTTCCCATTCAACTGTTTCCAGAATGATCTGCATATATAGGGAGACAGGTGGTCATGAAGTCCTAGGTAACGACGACCTCAAGCAACAATGGCGATCCATTATTAATAATTCGTAGAGACAACGGTTTACTATCGCTAGACCATTTCAAATGCCGCTTCGACAGAACAGTGGAGGGTAGATTAGCACTGAAACGATACTACAACGTCTCAGGGAATTTGGTTTGAGACCTGGTGTCGTAGCTCGAGGCCCATCTTTATCCGCAGCTCATCGAAGAGCCCGATGGAATTTTGCCAGGGAACATGTCAATTGATTATAAGCTGACTGGGGCAGAACTTTGTTTACATATGATTCAAGATCTTGTCTTTTTCATTGCAATCGACTTTTTACCTACCTAAGGTTCTGGTGAAGGTTTAATAATTAATTAAGGATATTTTAAGGGAGGAATTTCTTCGAACACCCACACTGATCCGTCCATCTTAAATATTGAAAATCTGAACGCTCGGAGATACGTTACAGACATTTTAGAAGAATACGCACCATTTGCGACAAACATGCGTGAACATTTTTTGCTTATACATGATAACGAAAAACCTCACTAAGCTCATATCGTTAGTCACTACCTTCAAGATATCGAAATCACTTCAATGGCTGCTCACGAAGTCCAGACCTCAATCGCATCGAACATGTCTGAGACATTCTCAAGACTAAGAACCCGGCAAAACCAGCCTGCTATCGTGAATAAGGTTCGGGACAGACTGATCGAAATTTGGTGGATCAGAATGTGTAAGGACATTGATTTCGAGTATGGGTTGATGTCATGCAGTAATTCCCGCCAAGGTTGTTTAGAGACTTTGCATATCTCCAAAAGTTTAATTTTTCATCATTACTTTTATTTCAGCTTCTACCATTTTCATTTCGATTGTTTTCAAGCATTGTTCAGTACTGGTGGATTATTGGAAAAATAATTCATCGTATCTAAACTTCTTCTGGATAAATTTGAATTTTCGATATTGTGGTTTAATTTCTTAGCGCAGTATATTTTATAAAATCATTTTTCCTTTGTTTTGAATTAGAGGAACTGGGGAGAGAAATATGAAATCTTGGTCAGAACAACATCAGTCGGGTCAGTCAACATGTAATAAAAGCGGAATATCATACTATCCTAAATCAACATAAAGATAGTTCAGAGAAGAGTGACAAAATCTCGGAACTATTTGTTTCTATTGAAAATTCCAAACAACTTCTACAAACAACATCTGCCCTCGAGATTATCTGATAACGATGTTATTTTTGAACCAGGTCACAAGATTATTCAAATCTGTAAACCACGCATCTCGAATGACTGATGTCGTGGATCTCGAAGAAGAATTTAATTATATATCAGAATTATCTGTCATAGAATTGGACAACCTTTTTTCGAAGAACAAATATTATTTGAACCAATGGCCAAATTGGTTACGTTTCTGCAACGAATAATAGAAAATTCGACAACAAGTGTAAATTGCTTTTTTCGAGCTGTTTTTATTGGTGGCTATGGAAACACTTATATTTTTCAATTTAACCACTCTCAGAAGAAACACGCTAATCTATTTAATAATATTACCACAGAAAGTGCAGAGATACGGCTTTGTCTCAAAATATTAGTGGGAGGATAAACCCCACCATTGAAATTTTATCTCGCACAGCCACAGTGCAAGGCCACTAGCCACTTCTTATTAGTACTAGCTATTCGTTATATTAGGCATTTTTGATCAGTTTTTGAACGATATAGACTATTTCCCTTTAAAGTTGGTATGCAAACTAATCAGTGTTAGAAGCATAGAATGCGAGTGAAGAATTGCACCATAGGTAATATTTTTGTTTCAAACTAAATTAAACGAAATTTTTGAGAAATGTCTTATACACATCATCAAATATTTCTGTTAACTTCATTTCTCATCATGAGGCATGTCCAAATCATGCTCAGAGAGATTGAAACCGAAAGACTCAGTGGATTAGTCCAAGACGCTCATATTTTGCAGTAACATCATGGATCAAGTCATATAATATTTGCGAATAGAAGAACAACAATTCCTAGAACATTTCTAACCAAAAGTGTTGATCGATAGAAGCCGATGCAATAAAACGTTCTGTTCACACCATCGTTACGCTCCCTTGGATCTGCGAACCTCTTCGGTACATTGGATTCCATTTCTCCAAACACATATTCTCAGTGAATAAAAAATTCCTTTAATGGTTTTGTTCTCTTAGAATATGTTCTTAAAAATGTCAACATTTTTCTGCTTCAAACAGTGCCGCTAAGGCCTTCTGTTGAGCAAATCACTTTTTTTAATCTTCTATAGATGGCATCTATTCGCAAACTGCACCTAATATTCGGTCGTTGCACCAGGTGAGTGTTCACATACAATGGGTAGAGCAATGGCCCCAATACTGAACCCTGAGGCACTCACATACTAACATCACCCACATTTGATTCTATCATGCATCCAGTCTTCATGTTGTTGATCAAGTGATCTACACCTGATTCCTAGCCAATTTAATTTATTTGAATATTTGTCATGGCACGAATTGTCAAAGATCTTAGCAAGATCTATACACGTTAGAACCATATCTCTACCTATGTATAGATTTATGTAATTTCTGTCATTTCCCTATGTAACTCCTGTTGTTGATCTTCCTCTTCGAAAATTGAGCGGTATTGAGAATCTGAAAGCACATTTAAAGACACAAGACAGCAACATGCGGTTGTTAATTAGTGTCTCAAACACCTTGGCCACACTACTGAGTAATACAATGAGCCGATAATCATTTCTTTCCAGTCAGCTTTCTTATAGATTGATCGAATATAGGCTTACTTAGTTTATCAGGATAGAAACCAATTCAAAAATTAGGTAAACTATATTTCTCAAGACATGACATCTCGACAGCCACAAACTTCAGCAACTTGTCAGGAATTCCATCAGATCCTGTAGAGCCTACATTTTTTAGGGACATGATTACATTTTACACTTCAACAGACCTCATCACCATGCTATTACACAAACTAAGAGCATCAGAGCTTCTGTCGTTGTTATCGACGCTATTGGAAACCCCACTTATAAAAAAGATCAACAATTTCGATCGCCACTTTTATTACCTGTTTTTAGTCTATTTAGAATTGATAAGCTCTATCTTACGGCCAGTATATGTTCTAATTAGGTCCCATGTGGCTTTCA
This sequence comes from Cryptolaemus montrouzieri, assembly GCA_013387265.2. Taxonomy (NCBI): domain Eukaryota; kingdom Metazoa; phylum Arthropoda; class Insecta; order Coleoptera; family Coccinellidae; genus Cryptolaemus; species Cryptolaemus montrouzieri. The sequence continues at coordinate 50,327,303 of JABFTP020000001.1, read as the reverse complement.
TTTCATGTAGTTTTCATCAAATATCTTTTAACCTATCGAACAACCCTCCTTAAAATCTTGCTATATTCTAATATATATATATATATATATATATATATATATATATATATATATATATATATATATATATATATATATATATATATATATATATATATATATATATATATATATATATATATATATATATATATATATATATATATATATATATATATATACGAAACACATATTGCAGAGACGACAAAGCTCCTACTATCTCGAAGAAACTTTAAAAACCACAAGTATCCATGACTTTCTTCTGTTAATGTTTATGGTTTCAGTTGTAGGGATTTGACCATTCAAAGACTGGAAACTATTTACAACGTGTCATTCCTCAGCTCGTTTCTAAAACTTTGGTCCATGGTAGCTTCACTATATTCCATTTAGCATGAGTTCGCGGAACCAATTTTGTTTCTCACTCAAAATTTGATACAGATACTTTTATCAATTTTTTAGAATAGGCAAAAATCAAAAGTGAGCTAAAACACATCCAAGCGAAAATAGACTACACATTCAGCGTAATAGAGTAATGTGAGTACCAACATAACGCAACATAAAATCAAAAATCAAATAGACGTAACCGGCGTGAATTAAAAATTAGCGATAATTTTCGAACATATCTCATATACACAATCAATGTTACCGCGGTCCACGTGAATAGCTCCCCAGACTACACGTGGACCGCGGACCTCACATTATGAATCACAGCTTCATGTTTAATTGAAACAATTTTGCAATAACCATGATATACTGTCCAATACATTTTGAAGTACGAAGTAAATTATCAGGAACGATAATTGATTACAGACTTATGGAAAAACATTTCAGAGCAGAACACACGTAAGTTACGAGGGCCCCAAAATAGAAAGTTAACCTGTCGGTTGCTGAAATGGAAAGGAAGGTAAATACCTCACAGCCTAATAAGGAAAACCAGACAAAAAGAAGTTTAAGATACGAAAAAATCAGGAAATATAGACTGAATGAAGAGGTAAGAGCAAAGTTTCAGGAAGAAGTAGATCTTGAAATAGAACCATTCAGTGAAGAACTTGAGGGAAAACAGAAGAAATATGGCAAGTATTCAAGGGTACACTAATAAATTGTGCAAAGAGAGTATGTGAGGTGGTGAGAATAGATAAAAACAAGAAACAATCATCATGGTGGACCCACGAAGTTGAAGATCAGGTGAAGCTGAGAAAGCAGAAATGATATAAACGAAAGGACTAGAAATCAAAGTGAAGAAAGAGATATGGACAGTTTTCGATGAGAAAACGGAAGAAGAAAGTAGTGGAAATTAGAAATTATTTTTCAACATGGTCAAATCGTTGAGAAGAGATTGAGCACAGAAAAGGACGAGGAAGAATATAGGACAAGTGGTAGATGGGGTTCAAGTAAATAAAGAAGTAAAAGAAGCAATTAAAAATACTAAAAATGATACAGCAATAAGTTGTGATGGCATAAGAACAGAAATGTTGAAGGCACTAGGAAGGAAAGGTTTCGATTTGTTAGTGATTTTATTCAAGAGGGTATGGAAAGCAGGATTGATTCCTGGGAAATAGGTATAATTGTCCCGGTACGCAAGAAAAGGTATAAAAGAGACTACAATAGCTACAGGGGGTTACTCTTCTGGCACAGTATGTTAAGCATATGAAAGCATTCTGGGAAGTAACTTGAAGAAAATAGTCGAGAACCTTCTAGAAGATTCGCAGAGTGTTGTTAAGAACTTAAATAACTGAACTCATGGTGATATCAAATTGGCTAAGAGAAACAGATAGATGGTAGGAAACTGGAACAGGTTGATGAATTGAAATATTTCAGCTGTATAATAAACACAAACGGTTCGCAAGAGACATATATAAATAAATTAATGAATGGCTAAAGTATATACATGCCTAAGCACAACTTTCCATTTCATTTATATATATATATATATATATATATATATATATATATATATATATATATATATATATATATATATATATATATATATATATATATATATATATATATATATATATATATATATATATATATATATATATGTAAAATTTACACAATTGGGCCGATCAAATTCCACATTTGTTCGTTGAAGTAGAAAAACAGAATCAATTCTCCAATAATGTGTTTGATGTTGGATGATCAAGTAAGATAGCATTTTTATGAAAATAATTAGAATGGGGATAGTAATCTTCAAATTTTAAAAGATGTTGTTGAAGATTTCGTAGACGGTCTTCCATTAGTGCCAGCATTAAAATATTTGTGGTTTCAAATGGATGGTGCACCGGAACCGACACCAGAGCTGTAACGGCCAGATTGAGAAATCTTTTCCAGGATAGGTGGGGGGAAAAGAAACAGAATACGAAATCGAACCAACAAATTTACAAGATCTGATTCAGAGAATAAATATGGCATTGCACTCTCTCGATCCTTAGGAAATTAAAAGAGCTACCAATGGGGAAGTTTCAAGAAGAATTGACTGCTGTTTACAAGAAAACGCAGGCCATATTGAACACCTTTTATAGGTAGTTCCATATTATGTGCCTATATTATTTCGTATATTATTTCTCTGTCATCTATCTTGAATTCTATGTCATATTGTTAAATCACTTTTGGGAGCCTATTAATTACTTGTACTTATTAACTAAATTTTAACATGATAAATTCTTCTTTGAAATTCATTACTGTATTTTATTCTCAATCACATAGCAAACGACAATAACGTTGAATTCTGCTACTGAGTCGAACAATTTTTCACAAAATTGTTAATAACTTTGATAGGTGGCATTTTAGCCATAGGGAAACCTAATACAGTTCGATTTCAATTTATCGAATTTTTGATGTTTGAAGTTAGTCGAATTGGACGTTGATTTCCGAACACCCTGTATTAATTCCTTTTTTTCAAATATTTTATTTTGAAAGGACAGTTCTTTTTCTGACTCAAAAATGCAAAAATTGAAACCTCCTAAGAATAGAAGCACTTTCTTTCGTGACCTAAACTAAAATTTCGAAAAATCTTATCATTTTTGTGATTACTTTCAGGTGTTGGGAAAAGTTATTCACAAAATCATCCTCTACAAATAAAAATTGAAAGACACCTCAACCTATTTGAAATAAGAATAAGAAAGTTGTAGTCACTTCCGGTCATACCAGAAGCTACTTGACCATGAAAAAATTACCAAATTTCAGATCTCTTTCATTGAAAGTTAATAATATTTTAATGCAATGCCGCAATCCTATATATATATATATATATATATATATATATATATATATATATATATATATATATATATATATATATATATATATATATATATATATATATATATTAACTTTCAATGAAAGATATACTGGGTGATTCATCAATAAAGCTATCCTTGGCAATAAGAAAACGAAAGGAAAAAGTATTCATTCCTTTGGCCGCAGGAGCATGCGATAATGTGAGAGCCTTTTTTCATGAATTTTTATGGAAAACAAATATTGTGACTAAACTACTCACCAAAAAAACTTATTACTTAATGACATTAAAGCAGAGTTTAGGACGCTCTTGAATATTCAACAAAAAAGTGGTCTTCAAATCTGAAAAAACGCGATTTTTTTATAAAAAATTGGGTCACCCTGTTTATTTCAAAATAAATTGATGAACTAGATTTTTACTTTCAAAATACAATGCCGTTCGAAAAAAAATGAAATCTTCAAGAGTGCGATTTTGTGGTTTTTTTCTTCAAAACTCCTGCAGTTTTTGAGATATTCAAGGTGTTTTCTTTTCCTGAGCTTTTTTGCAGTACGCCACTGATCAGCGTACAATCAATGTTTGTCATCTTCGTTCAATTTAGAAACTTTTTTGACACTTGTAATTTTTTCGTATCTTCGACCGTTCTCGAGCAAAAAATTATTTAACGATTGTATGCATTCGCTGAATTTAAAGCACTTCTAATAAAAAAAATAACTAGTAGGCTTTGAATTTTTTCATTTATTGATTTATTTTGACAGTTGCTAAAGTTGAACCAGTGTCTGCTCGAATTGTTTATTAAATTAACGATTAGTTTCAAGACTTTTGAAGTTATTGCTGTAAGAAAAATGGCTAATTTTACTAACGCCGAATTGGCTGATATCCATTACATGTACGGTCTGGCTGACGGAAACACAACTCGGGTAACACAAGACAGGCGAACAATCTCAAATATCCACAGAATGTTGAGGGAAACTGGTACTTTTACTACAAAGAATTATTTAAAAGGTGCAACTCCAACAATGAGAACTCTAGATATTGAGGAAGCAATTTTGAAATGTATTGATTTGAATCCCCATGTGAGTACAAGAAAAATTGAACATCAGTTGAATATTTTACATGTTCCAATTTGGAGAATTCTCCACGACTTTTTATTGTACCCGTTTCATATTCAACGCGTTCGAACTCTACTTCCTCGAGATTTTCCTTCAAGACTGAATTTCTGCCGATGGTTCTTAGATAAAATTAGAGAAAATGCTCATTTTGATAGTGAAATAATGCCCACAGACGAAGCTAACTTTTCGAGAACTGCTATCACAAATCTCACAATAATCATTATTGGGCTGAGGAAAACCCCCATTTGATTGAAGAATCTCATCATCAAGAACAGTTCTCACTGAATGTCTGGCTCGGAATAATTGGAAATTATTCGATTTGGCCATTTTTTCTTACCCAACAGACTAAACGGTCCCGCATATCGGAAGTTTCTTGCGGAGTAGTTACCTTTATTGCTCGAGGATGTGCCACTTTTGGTGAGAAACATAATGTGATTCTTGCATGACGGGGCACCAGCACATTTCAGTAGAGAAGCTAGGGAATCCTTGAATATTCAACAACCGATGGATAGGTCGGGGTGGGCCAGAACCATGGCCTCCTGGGTCCCCAGACTTGAATAGAATAGTTTAGACTTTTTCTTATGAGGATATCTCAAAAGTTTAGTTTATACCACTCCAGTGAACACTAGAGAAGAATTTCGAGCATATCACGAGGGAATCGAATGCTCTCCTTACGAAGCAATGTTTGGTAGTCTAATGAAAATGGGCATTGCGACATCAGTTATTTCTAAAGATATGATTTTACTATTAAAATCTGTAGAAGATTTGGAAAATGTGTTGCATTCCCGAAAAAATGATGAAAATATGATAGAACAGGACAAGGAAAACAACGTGGTTGGTAATGAGTCAGAAGGAATAAAAAAAGGTAACAGTAAAAATGTGAACAACAAAATACAAGAAAAAGAAATTATTGCACTGGAACAGACCACAGAAAAACAAATAACCGATGATAGTGATGATACCAATTCAACTATTCAAATACAAACCGATTCAGAGATAGAAAGCGCTATTCAAGCTGAACAAGATCCAATACCAAAGAAGATAGAATCTATTCAAACAATAAGAACAAAAGCAAAATTTAATTTGGAAAACAAAACTGAAAAAATGAAAACCATGCCAGCTGATAAATATTCAAATGTGGAAGTGGGCCAAAATGTAAGACTGAATGTACCTGAAATTGACAGAGCTAAAACTGACCCAAAAAGCATTATTGCAGTTGTGATAGATGTAAAGGACAATGAGTTTTACCAACTCGGTACCAAAATGGGAATACTTAAACAGCTTTACACCAAGAATCAGTTCGCCGCATGCTTCGAAGATTTTATAAAGATAGAAGAAATTGTTACGGATAAAGAAGTGGAGGACAAGGATTCAAAAAATGTAATTGTCCAAAAAAATGATCGGCGAAAAAATGCATCTGCAGATCATCAGGATTACTTTGTAAATCTGAATGCCACAACAGCAATCCGTGTCGTAACAAGTGAAATGTTTTTTTAGGTACCTTACTTATTAATCAATTACATTTGATTGTCTTTTTTTTACTTCTAAACCAAATAATAGGAAAAATAGTAATAAAGTTAGACTAGCTTTTATAAGCATTATGTTTGTATTTCGTTGTTGAATTTCAAATAGAGAAGTACTGATTCAGTTAGATAGATATGATGGAGATTGAGATATTCAGAGATATACGTTATATGTTTCTTCAAAATAATTTAAATAAGTTGGTATTATTTTGTACTTATTATTATCATTATGATTCCTTCATAATACTATGTACCTGTTTTGTCTAATAGTTCAAAGTAAATAATCAAGAATTACTCATTGTTTTATTCCTAAAACCAACATCTACCATAATTTGATTGAGGAGGTCGTTACTTGATGAAAATCGATATACATATTTTCAATGAAATAAAACTAAAGTATTTAGATTTTCACTATATTAACAAAACTATGACCGGTTTCACCAAAAAGGTAATCCATTCGAAGTTGCGTCATAGATTGCATTCAGTAGAATTTGACATTTTTAGATTCCGGAACAAGATCCAAAGTTCATTCATTAATTCACAAAAGTATAAAATTCAGTTGCGAAAATTGAATAAATTATTGAGTAATATACCTGAAACTTCAAAAATCAAGTCCAAATTTTCCGATCACCAATTTTATGATAGGTTCAGTAATCTTTCAGATGCTAATTTTTCCAAAGATGAAGTTTCACTTCTAGAAAAGGGCTTTAAACACAATTTAGAGTCAAATAACGCTCGTCTCCATTTCGATCTGCTAGGAATTGAAACCGAAATAGCCCTAAATTATTCACCACAAGCCAAACACCTAAAACACTCTTCAGCGTTACTACTTCAAAAAGAGTTCAATAGTTTTCAACCTAAGAAATTCGGAAATACAACTTTAAAGTTCATTAAATCTAAGTCCGTATCTGAAAATATCATATTCACCAAAGCAGACAAAAATCATACAGTCATAGCCTTAAATAAAGGAGATTATTTATTGAAAACCCAAAATTTTATTGAATCAGGTTGTTATGAAGAAATTGATAAAGATCCAACTAATAAATTTCAATCCATAGTAAAAAACGCTTTAGAATATGCCAAGTCCATAATACCTACCAACCAAAAATATAAACTTTTCATTGTCCACCCGCAATCACCAAAACTTTATTCCCTCGTCAAACTCCATAAAACAGGGTATCCCATTAGACCAGTAGTTTCATATTTTCAAGCTCCAGCTGCAAAACTTTCACGCTTTCTCAGACATCATTCGACAGTACGCTAATTTTGAACCTAAATTCTCAATAAGAAACTCTTCAGTCCTAATAAATAAAATTCAGCACACGACACTACCACCGAACGCTAAACTTATGGGATGTAGTAAATCTCTTCCCTAGTGTTCCACCTAGTGATACAGTGAAACTCATCAAGAACGCTCTTCAAATTAGTAAAGTCAATCCGATAATTCAATCAGAAATCTTACACCTTTTAGAAATTCGTTTAGAACAGAATTATTTCAACTTCAATGGAGTATTATATAATAGTGAAAAAGGTTTAATCATGGGTAATCCTCTGAGCCCTCTGCTCGCTGAAATTTTCATGGATAATATTGAAAAAACTATCCAAGAACATCCGTTATTCAAACACTTTATTTATTGGTTTAGATATGTCGACGATATCATTTGTTGTTTCACTGGCACAAACAGACAACTAGATTCATTCAAAACATTCATTAACAAAATTCACGATAATATTAAATTCACGTTAGAGATAGAAACAGAAAACTCCATTAACTTTCTGGATTTAACTATTACTAAAATTAACGGCAAACATGATTTTTCTATTTTCATAAGTCATCGCATACAGATATTACTATTCACAGCTCATCTACACATCCTTATCCACATAAATTAGCAGCTTACATTATTATTAGCAGCCTGATACATCGACTCATTAATATCCCAATGTCACAAAATAATTTCATAAAAGAGCTAAATATAATTAAACAAATAGCAGTCAATGACGGTTAGAGTCCAACTATGATTGAGAACATGATTTCACGCAAAAAATTTCAAAAAGCAGTCCAGAAAGTATTTCCAAGTATAGAAAGTTCTAACACAAAATACAACAGCTTAACTTATATTGGTAATCCTAGTCTAAAATTAAAATCATTCCTCTCGCATTATAATTTCAATATAGCATTCCGAACTGATAATTCTTTAGGCCGACATATCAAAAACTGCAAATCTAAAATTGATAAAAGTAATAAATCCGGTGTTTATAAACTGTCTTGCGGGGATTGTAATAAAATTTATATTGGTAGAACAGAAATTTCAAAGTTAGATTATCCGAGCGCAAACGTAGTTTTAATTATCATAAATCAGATTTCCATTATTCTAATCACCTACTCGAAGAGAACCATAATTTTAATGATAATTTCAAAATTTTACACAATGAAAATAACAAACAAAAACTCAATCTATTGGAAATTTTAGAGATCAACAAAGAAAAGAATTCAGGTAGGTTACACAATAGTCAATTAAATCTAAATCCTTCTCCTTCACTCAATCTTTTCAATTCATAAAGTAAGCAACTCCGATGGGTTTTCCAACATACCTTTTGTACCTATTGTAATATTAAGTAGGAAATAAGACTAATATATAAGGAATAACTCTGTTCATTAGTTTGTATCTATCTGATGAAGCCACAGTGTGGTGAAACCGGTCATAGTTTTGTTAATATAGTGAAAATCTAAATACTTTAGTTTTATTTCATTGAAAATAACATCTACCAACTGACAGTGGTAAAACCTAGCATATACTGAATTCAAATGGTGAAAGCTCCAAAAAATTGTCGTATCTTCAGAAATACTTACATTTACCAACTCATGTCGGTAAATCCTAAGACTTGCACTTAAATCTTAAGATTTACCGTAGTTCGAGCTTTTGCAGTAATATATATATATATATATATATATATATATATATATATATATATATATATATATATATATATATATATATATATGTATATGTTAATTTCAATGTTTTCATGGACATAGTGTGAAGTCAGTTTGTTTTCCAAGTTTTAGTCCGTCGTCTCTGTGTTTGGTTCTTAAAAGAATCAGTTGCTTTTTTGCATTGTTACGGCAGTCATATATATATATATATATATATATATATATATATATATATATATATATATATATATATATATATATATATATATATATATATATATATATATATATATATATATATATATATATATATAATACGGACATAAGGTATATATGTATATAATGATCAACTAAAAGTTTTCCTCTAGATTTCGAGAATTTTAAAGTACAAGTCTGTAATGTATTTGAACAAGGAAATTTAATATTCTCTGCATGAGAATAGAAAAGTGAAATGTTGTTATTCTCCTCCACAATCATAACAAAATAGATAGGAATGAGAAAAATATTGATTTATTCAAAATGTAATATGGTCATTATCGTATCGAATTTGATGATACGGTTCAATAACAGATAAAATGTTTTTAAAACATTTTATCTTATTTTCGTATCAAATTGAATAATACTCGAATATTTCATGTATTACTTATTTCTTATTTTTTCACGGTTTGTCTCTAGATTGTCTGCCATCAAATAGCTTGGATTTTTGTATTTCTATAAATAACTCGAACGAAGAAACAACGACCCCTTGTACTCATTATAGCTGTTTATAATTTCGTCTCATATAAATATAATTAATTTAATCTAGGTATTGGATCTATTCTCGGAATAACAATGATATGTTATGGAATTCTATATGAAATGTTTTGACATGGTGTCAATAATTTGTTCTTTTTCAGATTCCATAGCAACTGTATAAATAGAATTATGCCATCCGATCCATCAACAATTGGCAGGTATTATTTGTAAAGTATCAAGTCGACCGAGTTTCACTTGTTATTTTTTTTGTAACACGTGTTTTATCGGAAAAGATATTTAGTTTCGAATCCCATCCTTATCCAAACCTAATAATTTTCGATGTTACCTACATATGAACTGATTATTTTAATAGAAAATCATTTGTACAACGGGTTTTACATTACTTTCATTAAATGAAACTAATCAGAACACTTGGCAAATGTTCCACTAAAATACAGGGTGCTTCAACGAAAACTAAACAGAGGCTATATCTACCAAGATATTCATTTCTGATCAAAACGCAAAAACAGGTCAATTTTTGTTTCAAGGGGGACATCTTTTGGGGTACAATACTTGCCTGAAATGTCAACCCCCTAAGCGGAAGTTGCAATCCTTGAACATTTTGAATAGGGAAAAAGGTATTATATTGGTCTGCATTCCCGTGAGAGAATTTTCATTTTTGATTGAAAACTGTAGAAGATACAGAGTGTGCCACTGAAAATAGAAGACTATTGGAGTATTAGTGCGAAAAACTGGAATAGATTCATTTAGATCAAAGATGACAGCCTTTGATCTGGAATGAATCTGTTCCATTTTTCACTAATCTTGATAACTAGAATCTGTTTAGTTTTCGTTGAAACACCCTGTATATTAAATTACTCGACATATGTTTCGGTTTATTAGCCCATTATAAAGACTCATACAATACTAACAGTATTGTATTACATTGTATTATATTAACGCTATTTTCTCGACGAAAAACTCGGTTTTCGATGGAAGTATGCAGAGTGCAAGATTCCTCATCAAAAGCATGAAAACAATGTCCACATGTCCATATGTCCAAAAGTCCTCCATTCTCGAGATACAGGGTGTTGTATTTCAGTTTTTCTTTTCACGTTTGTGTTGGTAGCTCTTGTAGTTTTCATGGGACTTACCTCCATTTGCAGAAAACAATATTTTTACCCATCAATTCATTCGATGTGCCAGTAGTTGATATGATATGTATACAGAATGATTCTTAAACTTTCTCGTCTTTTAAAATTTTTTCAGAATCGCAGCCGTTTTCGAGTGAAAAAATGATTTACATAAGAAGGCTTGCCTACTTCGATTGAAATGAAGTGGGGGTTGATAATCCGTAACACAAACGAGGGATGGGAACTGTGCTCTTAATTTTCACAAAAACTAGAAAAATAGACTTTTGAAGTAGTTTTCGACGTGACTATGTCTTATAATTCGATGGAGCCGGCGGCATGCACGAAAAAACATGACTCATGCGTCGTTACCTTGCTATGAGGCGTTCCATTTAAGGCTTTATGTGCAAGCGAGATCGCAGAACAAGTGACAAAGAGGCACAATCGGCCTCCGCGTTCCGCAGCGTTCGACATCTGTCTCTCTTCTACTTGAGTGAGCGATGCGTCCGCGGGGACAGCTATTATACAATAATACATTTACATGTTTTCGTCAAGTATGAAGTGCAGTGAAAAGTGAATGTGGTGTCAATTGTTTAGAGCGAGTTTACTTGCTGAAAAAAGTAATGTCAATACAAAGATTATTATTATAAAATAATAAAACCAAAAATAAAATGTTAACAGCCGAGTAGAAATTGAAACAATAAATTTTATTCAAATATTTAAAATGATTTTCCGAACGAAGAATTTATGAAAAAATTTCCTAAATTGTTTCGAACGACGATTCATTTTTCAGAACCTCTTACAATCGCACCATGGAAAAACAACCAACCTGACGAACCAGAGAATTTTTTTTTTTTAATTTGAAGGAAGATCGAGGCAGACACGGGAGTTATCTGCGCATATCCATCCCGATCTTTCGGGTTTGGACTGTCGTTAAACATAAGTCCAGAAGGATAATTGTTTAAACGATACATTTTATGATGAAATTTCGACTGTTTTTAAATACACACACAGCCTCTCGTCCTGCGCATCTGGGAACTCAGACCGCTCGGCCACCCGACCCGTGTTTGTTCCTAGGTTAATATGAGATTTCTTTAAAAATGTGTATATTTCCCAGTAGACTTTGGGGTTGTTGAGTGCGAAAATCTGTTCAGCCTGATATGGTTGCTGAAGTTTGGTGATTTTACTCAAGGTTAAGCATAGCAATTGAATATTTCGAACATTCTTATTACATTGGAACAGAAGGTGGTTTAAAGTTCCTATTTCCCCACATGAGCAAAGAGGGTTATCTTTCGATTTCATTCTGTGAAGATATTACGGAAAGAGAGCGTGACCACTTCTCATTCTAGAGATAGTACGAATAAAATCTCGTTTAAAGTTCCTAAAGGGATCAGACTTGTCTACTTCATCAGAGATGTTATCGAACCAGTAGAAATGTGGCGGGGAGGGTTGAATTGATCTATAGAACTGTCTGTTTAAAGTGTGTGTTTAAAGAGTGGGAAAAAATCGTTGTACATGGCGGAATGAAGGTGGATGGGGTCGAGAAATGCCGCTTCTTTGGCCAAGGAATCAACATTTTCATTGCCCACTATTCCTGAATGGGCCTTAGCCCAGAGAAACTCGATTGTACAGCCTGATGCAGATAGCCTGGACAAAATTTCTAATATATCTTTATGAGTCAGACTGAAGTTTGTGTTATATTTCAATTTTTCAAGCTCATCAGGCTGCTCAGGCTATCTGATATTATCAGGAAATTTTTTGAGGAAAATGTATCGATGTTCGATAGAATGTAATATAATGCTCTACATAGAGCTAGAAGTTCTGCCGAGAAAATTGAGAAGTTATAGCTGAGTCGAAACAGTGAATGAGAGGTGTGTAAGGGATCGAAAATAGCACAACCAATGTTATTATCTTGTTTGGAGGCGTCCGTGTATAGATGATGAAAATTTCTGACGCGTGAGTCTGTCAGTCGGTGAAAATCGGCATTTGCCGTCATTTCTCCGTAGATGGGAACATGAATATTTTCTACATATCGTAATTTGAAGAAATCCATTTTATACATGACTAGTTTATCCAATGTGGTGATCCTTTCCTTATATTTCATGAATAGGTCGTAATTCGCTATCAAGATATAAGCTGTGAATCTTGACCATCAGTGGAGAAGAAAAGGCGTATTTTTTCGAAATCTTACCAGAGAATAATCGCTGCTTCAAAATCGAAAGCACAAAAACAACGTGAGTACAAACAGCGTATCGCAGCATCTAGAACTCCTACTCTTGCTCAAGACACATTACACTCGAAATACTCCCTTAATTCCCTACTTTTTCTATCACCGTCCTATTCTCAACAGACTAACACAAATTGTAAGAATTTGAATATCACACATGTTCAAAAGTTGTAAATAAAAGTTGTGAAACAATTGCTCAAAGCACATTCATACTTGTAAAAACTATGTACATTGTAAAAGAAAAATAAATAAAAATTGACATAATTGTATTTATGCGTACAAATAGATGTAACTTGATCAAATCAATTGTGATTTCCATTTACCTCCTTGTTTATATCCGTACAAAATATCTATCAAACAAATTAAATTAAAATTTTCTTTTGAAAAATGCGCAACCATTCCATCAGTATTTTCTTATGACCTTGTCACGTTCAACTATCGTCAGTTAACCGACTTTACAGACAATCGATTTTTTGATTAGTTTGAATATTATAGTCTATTCGGTAAAGACGTAGAGTAATAAAATCTCATTAAGTATGCAAATCCCTTACAAATGTGGTACGTGGGCAAATTCAGAAATCAATGTAGTTTCTGTGATCTTTACTTTACTTAAGTTTACTTAAGCCGTCTGAAATTTGTAGTCAGTAACGTAGACGAATATGTGTTTAATTTCATGACTTTTTGAATCGTCTAGTTCTAAATTCAATTTCTTTCTACACTTTCAAGTTATAAAAATCAAAATAATGCTTTTCAAAATGCTCATATATATTTTAAGCTGCAATATTTTCATAAAATGTTTACAATTCATCATTTTATGATGTATTTTCATTACCTAAATTCACTATAACAGGATCTGATCCAGTTTCCACATTTTATTTTCTTCATTAATGACGTGGTCTATACAATTTTTCTAGTTTTGGAACGTAACACTTTTATTGCACTGTTGAAATGAAGTTCGACGTTTTTTATCTTAAAACTGGTGTTCTTTCTAGCCACTTTACTGGTTACCTGTTCCCATATTAGTTCAGTCGGATTGAATTTGAAGTGGTAAAGCGGAGTATACTAACTTCTCCGTTTTTTGCCATTTCGTCAATCTTATATTTATGGTATGATTTTTTATGTGAATTTACAATTGATAATGATTCTTTTTCACCATATTTTCTTCAAAAGAAATATTTTTATCCGTCAACCATCTGATGATGTCTGCTTTACGCCATGAAGATGTTGGCGCTAATTCAATCTGTCGCCAATGGTAGCTTGTGTTATCCATTACTATAACAGACCGTAGTGGAATCAAATCCAACAAGTGTTTAATATATTCTTCGGAAACATCCGCATTCATGCCCTCATGATAGTCTCCAGTACTTTTACTTTGAAATGATAACAGACCCCCATCCATAAAACCGTTAACAATATCTATATGCGTTATTATTATACGTCGTCCTTTTCCTGACGAAGCCTGAAATCCTATAGACCAGGAGGGGTGCTCAAACTTGAATTGCTGGCGATCTTCCTCAATCCTTTTAGACTACTTACGATCGACTCTGAGAGACTGAAAGTATGTGTGATGCAGGGCTGTCGTACATACACGATACACTCTTCCTACCTACCTAACTAGGTAGGGTGTACCGTAGCATATATAAATATTAGCTTTCCGCACAATATACATTATTTTAGTCAAGGTTTAGGTTAGGTTTAGTTGGGTTCTTCTCTATAATATCAATGAAAAAAACTCCTAGTTATTCAAAATTGCGAGCTCATTGGTTGTTACAAAACAAAAGAGCAACATATGGTATTAAACCTAACTAAGCAGTGACTTTGGATGTTGAAGCGTGGCACTGCACGTCCTCAGCATACTTTTCATAAGATGGTGAGCAACCACTGAGTGCTAATCGCAAGCATGATGAAATATAATCGTCAGTTAGTTTGCGATATTTTGACTTTATTATCTTCATTTCAGCAAATGCAGACTCGTACAAGTAATTTGGCCCAAACCTTGCCGTCATTTGAAGGGCGATTTGGCTTAGATTCGGATATTTATCTTCAGATAAGAGATGTATATCTGATATAATCTGCACCAACTCATTATCAACAGAACATGAGTTCATATCGAACTGACTTGCTATTTCAGTAGCTAATTCCTCAATGTATTTACATGGAAAAGGATAACAAATAAATGATGCTATATTTGCCAATTTGCTGCAATAGTAAAAACGCATTTCGAATTGTCCCAAAATACTTAACTTCAGTCTCATACGTACATAATTCAACTGAGGAATTCTTGCTTTAAAAGACGGAAAATGTTTCAGATCCCTTCTTTTCAGTTGATCTTTCATAAATTGCAATTCACTTTCGAATGCGTTTACTGCGCTAATCATCTCAATAATAGTTTTTCGGTTAGTTTGAAACTGCAAGGTAATGCTGTTTAAGTGCATTGTGATGTCAGTCAAAAATGCCAAATCAGTCAGCATTTTTCGTTGTTCAACATCTGAGTGTCATCACCTCTTTCGTCTAGAAAAGCTGTTATTTCGGGCAATAATTCTTGAAACCTTTCTAGGAATTTTCCGCGACTCAACCACCTCACGTCCGTGTGAAGAACTAAATCAGTGTGTTCAGCTGACTCCCCATCTTCCAACTGCAACTTAAAGAGCCACCATTGCAAGTTACGTGCACGGATGGAATTCACAATTTTTGTTGCAATGCCCATAATTTCCTCCGTCTTTTAAACTTTTGAACACAAAACTTGTTGATGTATAATGCAATGGAATGAAAAAAATGGAGTGAAATCTTCATTAGCTCGACACAATGCCACAAAACCGTTTTTGTTTCCAGTAACTGCTGGTACTCCATCGGTTGTAATGCACACTAATTTATATATTGGTTTTTTACAAAATTGAAGAAAACATCATATATATCTCCGCCACGAGTCTTCCTTGATTGTTAAAATTCTTCCGTAGCCAACATGTCATTGAATATTATCCGAATAAAATATGTCATATCATTTCTAATTGCAAAGAAAAATATATCATGTTTATCATGTTTAATCTGCCATGTCCTGACTCATGACTTCAATATACCTTGTGACAGACGGACGAGATAATTGAAGTTCTCTAAATTTCTGTTTTATTTTCAAAATCTCCAAATAAAGTCTCACCCGCTTCAATAAATGCTTCCTTCACAACCGATCCATCTTCGAATGGTTTCTTGTGTTTCGTCAATATATGAGATATTTTAAATCACGGGATCATAGCATCTTTTGATTGTTTGGCTGGTGTTGTGAACATGGGTTGTTCTTTTTTCAAACAAGAAATCAAATCACGTACTTTTCGTTTTCTTAACTCACTCTGTGGCGGGAAATCCTTTTCATAGTTTTTATGAACCGTTTTATGATGCATCTCTAAGTTACCACGCTTAGGTATTGCAACATGCACGACAAATAAGACAAATGCACTTATCCTTCACCATACAAAAGAAAAATTCTTCCTCCCAATCGTTATTAAAATGATAAGTTTTAGATTTCTTCGCTACACTCACTTTGTACTATTTAATAATAAAGTTTGTATCGGCGTAGTATTGCCTTTCAGTTACAATTCACAATGACTCCAATTCCTGCAGGCGCAACATTTATATCGGCGTGAACGAAAGTCTCGAATGTTCCCGTCAAACGCGCCGCCCGAAATTTCTAGAAAAGCGGCAAGAATAAAAAACGCTGCTTTTCTTTGACAAGTATCGCCCGTTCCTTTGATAAAGCCTCTTTTTGCCGCTAGCAGAGTGTTATTTTATTACGTAATAAACTTTTGTATTTAGTTACCTACTTATTAAAAATTGTTTTCTTCTCGTGATCTACTCAAAAAGCACTCGCGATCGACCGTTTGAGCACCCCTGCTATAGACAATCCTTGGAGGTTGTCTTGTCGATAATCTTTTGTGTTTTTATCATTCCAAGTTTTCTGAACCGTGTACCCTTGATTAACCCAAGTTCCTCCAGATAAAAAATATTCATACTTTGAGGACGATATTTTTTAATTGCTCTTAAATAATTTCTTCTCCAGCAAACGATTTCTTCTTTATCTATGAGAACTGAATTCCTGTTGTGCTTTTCCCATAAGAAATTCAATTCATGCAAAACTTGCCACAATTTGTTTTTTTATATTGAAGGCAAGTCCTCATCTCCTACGAGCTTAGCGTGTATTTTTTCCACAGTGAAAATTTCTTTCCGAAAATGAAGAGAATGCATAGTTTTTCGAATAGTATTCCTTAAGTTTTCATCAATAACCATTCGGGGCCTTCCTGTAGAAGTTTTTGGATGTTTCACTATAAATCCATTTTCAGAATTTCCTTCCTTGAGAAGGATATATTGTATATAGTGGACTGTCCAATTCCCGTCACCTCAGAACACATTTTAAGATTTTCATCGATTGAAGGTAAATGGCCTTGAAGTCTTAAAACATGGTATCCATTCAATATAATTAATTTTTCACTTTGGTAAAGTGATATCTTTTTAGCAACAGGTGTCAAATTAGGAAACTTTTCCATTATTTGCGAAATGAACAAAACACTTACACCAACTACTAACTGATGAATAAAAATGATAAAACTACTTTAAGAACTCTTCTTAATATATATCCATGCAAAAAGTACCTTTCTTGGGATTAAATTTGGAGAATGATACTCTTTAACCCTTATCCGAGTGGCACGCCTGTGACCATCCTGTCAACTAAAGATTTATTACTCTACGGCTTTACCAAATCGACTATAGAATGTTCATTTTGTTCAGTAAAATTCAAATGACCTATAATTTTTAGGGCCATCATATTGCAGGTATTTTTAAGCAAAACCTAATTTTGCTGGTATCCACAGTAACATACAGGAGACTTGTCATAATTGAAGTTGATTTTTGTCAATAAAACATTGTTTTTGGTATTTTGAAAACTTTCAATGGAGAAAACCTTTCAAGAATCGGTTGATATTCATCTATTTCATGACTGATCGCTGAAGCCCGAAGACTCATCTTGCAGCGATTCTTTACAGAAATATTTCAGCAACGATACAGGTAACCGTATCACATTCAACTGTTTGGAGAGTCTTGCTCGAGCAGCTATTATACCCCTACCATATCCAAAAGATTAAAGCCCTCAAAGCTGAAGATCTGCCCAGAAGGCTCGAATTTTGCCAATAGCTAAAACATAAAAAATTCTGTCTACAGACGAAGCAGGGTTTACGCTAGGGGTATAATGAATTTCCACAGCGACACGACACACACAGACAATCTTGATGAGACAGTTGAGCGTAGCCACAAAGGAAAATTTTCTATTGATGTTTGGGCAAGTTGGTATGATGAAAAAATGCTGGGATCAGTAATTCCACCCAACAGATTGAATTCTCTAGCTTACCTTGACTTCCTGCAGAACACTCTAGTTTATTTTCTCGATGATGTGTCTTGTGCGAATTCAAGAAGATGGTATTCCCCGCATCTTGGACTAATAGTGAAGAATCATTTGAATTGGTAGAGGCAGTTATTGAGCTTGGCCTCCCCGATCCGCCGATCTGAATCCCTTAGACTACTTCGACTGAGTGCATTTGAAAAGCCTAGTTTACTCACAACGTATTGCTACCATAGAGGATTTGTATGTACACGTCTTGGATAGATGTGGAAGAATGAGAAATATGCCAAGCATTTTCTATGTACTCTTGGCTTCAATAGGTTCTCGTTTGTTTTTACGTTAAAAGTCGAATATCATCATCCATCAGCTTTCTAAAATACGAAAGCATTAAAATACTCTCGATTATTTTAATTTCCACTAAATAAAATTACCATTATGTATATTCAAACTCAAAATGAGGTGAAAACTACTTGGTGAGAAATTGTGAAAACAGATTTGGTCCAACCTTTGAATTATAAATTAACGATCCTCATTTCAGTTGATTCAAAAAACCTGGGAGTTCTCATGTAAATCTTTTTTTTTACATGAAAATGATTGATAATTCGAAAATATTTCAAGCCACAAAATCTTTTCAATAAATACTTTTGAGAAGACCAGCGGCGCACTAAACTATAATTTCTATGTGGTGAAAGGTAGCATAACCCTGAAAAATATATCACCCTATATACTTTCGCAACTACTGGACAAGTTGTATCTGGAAAATGGAAGATTTTTGGACATATGTTCTTGGGTATTTCTTTCATGTTTTTGGAAGAGGAATAACCTGTAGAAGTTATTGACTACATACCTGAAACACTCTGTATATATTTGAACAGATAGAATGCCCAAAACTACTCTACTACAAAATTTAACGAGATGCCAATATTCGAAATCATCAACAAGACAGTGAACAGAAAGCACTTTTTTATGTAATTCACGTTTTCTGTGAAATCGAATATTCTCAGAACAGATACTTAAACAAATAATCTGGAAAAAAATATAGTATAATCTGTAATTTCATCTAAATCGTTAGGGCTGTTTCCGATTATTGAGGTTTTCTTAAGTGCACACTTAATAAGGGAGAAATATGCAAAAATCCCTGAATTCTCGAATAACGCTCCATTTGAAGCTAGTTCTCTGCTCAACAAAATCCCACTTACAAGAACAAAACTTCACTCAAACTAATGATGACATGACCTTTAAATAGAGCTTAAAGAACTCGTTCTACTCCAAGAACATTTTTTGGTAAGATAAAACCCTCTTCAGTCTTCATCTGTTTCAATAATAAATACTACTGTGTCCAAAAAGTAAGGTGACATTTCAATTTAAACCGCACAAGCGAATGGATTTGGGACAGTGCTCTTATTTTTAGGTTGGTAGGACTGTCCTTGATATCCGTGCCAAGGTTCAAATCGAAATATTCATTAATGTTTGAGATACCCTTTGTTTTGTAAACTCCTAGAAGTGAATTTTTTGATTTTTATGATGTCTCCATTTGTTAAGCAAAGAATTTTCATCAAATTTTGTTTGCGGAATGAATTTTCAGCTGCTAATTCATTGCGAGTGGCGCAGAAAGCCTTTGGTGATGAGGCTATGTCGAAAAATTGTTTACAAGCGGTATAAAGAGTTCCAAAAAAGTCGAGAATGTGTAGAAGACCAATAGCGTCCCGGGTCGATCATAAACCTCGATCGGAGAAGCTCACTTCCAAAAAATCAAAGATTTGGTGCTTGTAAATCGTCGATTATCGATTAGTGGTTTTGCTGATCATGTAAGCATTTCTAAAGAATCAGTCAATACCATTTTGAAGCTATTCGCCTAAAGAGGCCGGAATTCTTGGTTTTTGCGCCACGAAAATACACCGCCTCAGACTGCATTGATGCTTCGTGACCATTTCTCCAAAAACTCGACCCATATTGTTCCACAACCTCATCGTTTGACTTCTGGTTATTCAGCAAACTTAAAGACCGCCGCGGGCATTCCATAGAAGCGAAACAAGCCGCATCGCACCGTACTTTCTGGACACAGTAGTATTTATTATTTTCAATTCAAAAGGCCAAGTCAAAACAGAATAAATTGCATCCTTCAACTTTATTGGAGGTCGTGTAGATAAAACAAATTATTTCAAAAACGAATCAACCTACTTCTGTCATATTTTCTAAACAAAGAAATCTTAAACTATGGAGCTGTTTTTATGAATATATGATCAGGATAATCATTGAGAGTTATTAGAACGATATTCCGTTGGCATTGAAAATTGATTCACTATACGGTAAAGATCTTAGAAAATTACTGAACAATTATGTACTCGAAAATGACTCGACATAATGGTTGATTTCCGGAAACTCTTTTATTGAAACTGAAGGCTACTAATTGTCATTTATGGTATCAAATTATCTTCAGAACTAACGAAGGGATATTGATTCTGAACCGAAATATTGAATCTCAAAAATGCAGATATCTTACTTCACATTATTTGTGTATTTCTCTATAATATAACAGATCAGAAAATATCTACATCCGGTTAAGTTTCTTTTCAGCAGCAACTCAAAATTTCACGGTGTGTAGTATTAATCCTCGATTTCAGGAAGGTAGGAAGATCTGATATTACAGACTATAAGGCAACCTTGTCTTCTAGTTTTTACGGGCGGCATTGTTTTTATTATTTTCATTCAATTATCAATCAGCTTTTCACGTTCCTTTAATCTTTTCGATTCAGTACTTGTAGAAATGTTTTACTAGACTGAAGAAAGAGTCGAAATTTTCGACACTTATTTTCAAAATAACATTTATGCCAAAACAATTAGTATGGTGTTCACTATGAATCATCCAGAAAAATTGGTCAGTTATCAGTATGTTAAAAACACTGGTTCGGTGGCTGGCTAACGTCCAGTTCAAAACAAAGCAAATGAAGTAACAGTAGTGTAAATCTGCACAAACATAATTCTCTGTGATCAGACACCCAAAACCCTAATTGGTTCAGAGATACTCACACACAAATGCCTCAGAAATTGAATGTTTGACAATAAATTTATAACAACCATCCTGTAGGACCTTTCTTCATCGAAAGTTACATCAACGTAAACAGTTAATAGATTGATAAAAAGAACGTGAAAGAATTCATAAATCATGAGCAATAAAATTTTCCGAATGCAGAGAAGGACGATTTCATCATCAATTCTTTGAAAGAAGAAAAAAACCTTCTCATCAAGAAGATGCCCCTTCAAATATCGTTGTTCGATGATATTTAGATTATAATTTTCCAGGTCGGAGGATCAGCAGAGGAGTAATAGTTGATTGGCGAGAGGTTACCTGATGGGCATTCCCTAAATTTCTTCTTATGGTGACATCCTAAATCAAAAGCTCAGACCAGGCGACCCAAAACATGGAGGAACCTGGTAGAAGAATCAAGCCAAATTCAGACTTAGGACAACTTAAGATTTTACGAATGATAGAAACGAAGTGAACTCAAAAATAGTTTCTATTATTGTATCCATATGGGTGGAAGTAATTTTGTGCAGTAGTTATGAGTACTCAATATTTGAATCTGTTTGGGATCCTTTTCTGTTTTTCAATGTCTGAAAAAAAGAAACGACAAAATTTTGTGTAGGTTTGGAGTTTCAAGAAACAGATGAAACTTTATTCTTGTCTCCTTTTTCTTCCTTCCTTTGACCAGAATATCTATCTTCAAGTTGTTTTGAATCAATGAGCTGAATGTTTTGATGTGTTAGGTTAGGTTAGGTTAGGTTAGGTTATAATGAATTTCGACTTGGGCATGCTGCGGAATGAATAAGGAAGGTCAAACTTTAGTTTACACACAGTATATACTTGTTTTTCAATAATAAAAACAAGTAATGTGTTTCTTGGAATTTTACTTAATAATTTTGATTCGTAACGCGTTTCACTACACCGTAGCTTCTTCAGACGAATGAATGTACAGAAAATAAGAATGAGAATATAAATATAAATATTATTAAGTAATTAAAAGCTTATTGGGTTGATTCTTCTTAAGTGGTTATTTATGACAGGTATATCCAATAAAATTAAGGAATAGATTGCTCCCCGAAGAGATTCAATAGAGATGATGGGCTTAAATCGACTTGTTCATTGATGAGTCCTGAGTGTTTGTATTTGTTGATTTCTAAAGTTTCCCAAACATCTACCTTCCAATTTATTATCTGTATGCAAAATTTCAAACTGTGGGTCGAAAGAGTGACTATTTTCTAGGAGATGATTCGCGTAATTTGAATCTGATTTTTATTTGAAAAATTACGTTTATGTTCCGATATTCTAATATTAAAATTTCTATGTGTTCTACCAATGTAGAAATTATCACAGTCATTGCAATTCAATCTATAAACACCTGTTTTATTGATTTTACCTGATTTGGTTTTATTATTTTTATATATTTGCCTAAACTATTATTCGTTTGGAAAGCTATGTTGAAATTATTGCCACTCAAGAATGATTTCAGTTTCTCACTAGTAATGCCAACGTAGGTTAAGGTGTTGAATTTTTGTTTCAATTTATCGACAGGGTAAACTTCATTCAATGCGATTCTACTTTGTTTTTTATTTAAAATATTATTTATTAGTTTGGGATTGTAACCATTATTTTTGGCTATTTGTTTAATCAAATTTAATTCTTTGTTGAAATTTTCTGGTGATAACGGGATGTTAATCAATCTATGAATAAAACTGTTGAATGCTGAAATTTTATGTTGATACGGATGACACGACGAGTTATGTATTATAATATCTGTATGTGACGGCTTATGGTAAATTGCGAAAACATGTTTTCCATTTTCATTCGAAATTGTTACGTCTAAGAAATTTATTGAATTATTGCTTTCTATTTCGGTTGTGAATCCAATTTTTGGATGTAATGAATTTATATGATTTTCGAAATTTTTAATTGTTTATCTGTTCCTGTGAAGCAAATAATGATATCGTCTACATAGCGATACCAGTATAAACAATATTTACTGAGTGGATGATTATGAATTAATTTCTCTGAATTATTCATGAATATTTCTGCTAACAAAGGACTTAACGGGTTGCCCATAATCAAGCTGTCTTCAATAATATAATATTTCTTTCGATGTTAAGAATCTATTTCCCAATATTCCTTTGAAAGATACGTACTACTTAGTTGAAGAATTATTAGAAAAGAATCATGTCAATACGATCATTAAATCAGATATTCTTTCATTATTACAAATTTGTTTAGATCAAAATTATTTCCATTTCAATAACAAATATTATACTATTGAAGACAATTGAAGATAATGGAATTTTATCACGTTAATGCCTTCCAAATTCAAATACTTGTTTTTCTTTGATAATAAATGTTGGAGTCAGTATGTTTTTCACTGTCTTTATATTTTCTCTCTTGTAAACGTAAAAGGTTATGAAAAAATAAGTTGAAATATAAAAATAAAATTAATGTAATCATCGAAATTAATTGTAATGAATGTGGTCATGTATAGCGACAATACAAAGCAATGAAAATAAATGAAGTCAAGTGTCCCAGGTCCAAATTCTCAACAGAAATTCACCAAAGACAAAAACTATTTTCAATATTAATTTTTCAAATTATAAAATTCTCTTCTCAGAAATATAATTGAAGGCATTCATTGTATTTTCTCCTTGTATTAATGCAATTTTTGATGTATACATATATATCAACAAAAAAGAGCGAATATTGGAAGCATTTTAGTATAATTAAAGCAAGCATAATAAAAATTCGTATATATCAATTTAACCTTATATCCAGAATTTTCTATTGTTATTGATGTAGGCACTGAAATTTTAGGGCATCAGCTTGGCCGCCCGAGCACTGGTCTGCATGCACTAGTTACTAATGAAAATTGAGTCAAGTTACGGACTAGACGCCGATGGTTAATGTACATCAATTTATTTCCTAGAACCGTAACCACTCTACCTAGAAATAAATTTCTGCTACTTACCTAATAAAATTTGCAATTGCTTCATTACTATCATAAAGTGTACGCGTGCTGGTTATTTCGCTTTATTCTCGTCACAGAACGCTTGAAACACAATTCGATCCTCGTTTTCGATAACAAGTTATCACTTGAAAACTGGTCACATGAATTGGGATTCTGGTAATACAGCAGGATAATTTAAAGGATGTAGATATTGAGCTTTTTAGCCTTTACTCAGTTGTTTAATAAATATAACTCACTATATCCAAATTTACAAATTTTGATCAATCATATTAACTTGTTTTTTCCAATTACTTTACTAGAAATCTAACCTCTATTACTGCAGTTATAAGTTTCTGCATTAAAAAAAATCAAGAAACTTATACAGGGTGGTTCATAAAACACTGTCGTTAAAAATTGTAGTTAGAGTACATCCAGAGGAGTCCGAATTGAGGCCCAAAAAACATGGTAAGGCCGTTCTCGATATATCGGCTGTTTTATTTATTTTGGACGAATATTCTAAACGCCATAAGTCGTGAACGCATGGATCGATTCACTCGATATTTAATACGTGAATGACATGATAGTAGGAGAAATTCAAATTCCAGGGCCGGACTGGAAAATTATATTTTACCTGGTACACGATGTGAATGATCAAAAATCGCTCCAAAAATGAGTTAACTGTGACAACTGTCATATCTGTTCAACTTCATTATTGAAGAATGATTATGAAGATTACTCATTTCTTTCAGTTTCAGAAATATTTCGAGACCGCAGGCTACAACGTATATACCTTTTTTCAATTCTGAATTCGATATTTATTAGTTTCTATTCTTCTCATGAGTACTTCAGCTACCTCCTGCAGAATAAAATAACGGCGAAGTATAGCGGCGTATTCTGAAAATATTTCTTCAATTCCTTTATTGAAAGAAATACTGGGTAAGCGCAAGTACCTCTTATGAAATTTTGTAATGCTATACGAATTTTACCACCGGATCATTTTTAACACCTACTGACATTAATAATTTTGAAATTAGACATTTCAAAAACCCTTCTTTCTTTTTGTAAAAATTAAAATGATACCTATTCCCATCACTCAGTATTATCGGCTGCCTAATTTTGGATGTTTTCTTGATCTTGGTCCGATAGAATGGAAAATATTTCGCATTTACAAAGCAGTGTTCTGACCACCAAAAAAACCTGAGAGACATTTGATGATGATAAATCTATCATTTGAGAAATCAATCTCCAAATTGGCAGTTGATCAAGTGTTTTTCTTATAACATCCGATATGTAGCGAAAAATAATTTTGTGTGTGTGAAAACTAACCTAACCAATCAGTGGAGCATCGAATCAATATTATAGATCTGGGAAACACAGAATCAATTCTCGACAATCAACCCACCAAACCAACCTGTGAATTTTTCAATTGAATTCGAAATTAATCTCAATATCGTTGAACATTGCTACTTCATCTCTGGAATGTAGTATCTCGACCGGCTGAAAGTGGTTGGGATGCTTTTTTACTCCTTCAGAAATTTGTTTTCAACGTTTTCTATCTTCTAGTTTTTTAATCCTTGACGGAAAGAGAGCAGTGTTATAATATCACGTGTGAATTTGCTTGTGTATCTGTGTCTATGTGTGGCATCTAGGTGGCTGGTTAAAATAAATAAGAGTGGTAAGAAGAAGCTGCGATAACGAAATATTTTCCATTCTACTGGTTGAAAAAAGCACTCACCAACGAGATCAAGAAAACACCTGAAACTATGCTGACAATTACACTGAGTTCTGAAAAAAGGTATCTTTCTACTTTCTTGCTAATTTTGAGATGATTAATGGCAGTAGCTGTTAAAAAAAAGCCGGTGATGAAATTCGTATAGCATTACAAAATTTCCTGAGAGTAATGACGTGTGCGTGCCCAGTATATCTTTCAATAAGAGAAATTGCAAAAATATTTCCAAATACGCTCCTGTACTTGACTCCTAATTCATTATGCGGCGGGTAGCTGAAGTACTCATGAGAAGAATATAAACACTGCCTCGGTAGCTACACGGATAGTGAGCAAGTATGTAGGAATATGTCTAGCCGAGGGGCCTGGTTAGAATCCGGGTTGGATTTATAGATGTTGTCCTTGAACAAAAAAGTGATACTTGGAAAGAGTCGCCTAAAGGAGGCATAAATTTCCGAAGACCAGATAACTTGCAATCCTTATGGTGGCAGTTACCATTGCACGGTCTAGGAGAGTGGTTCGGAATCTACTATAAGCTGTAGGTTCACTGTGTAAATGGGCTAAGTTTCCGAGCACATTGTTGAAGGATGAAACAACAACAAGAATATAAACCAATAAATATCGAATTCTGAATTGAGAATAGGTAGATACGTCGTGAGTGAAGCATCTTCAAAATCTTCAAAAAGTTGAACTGAATGTGACACTTTTCGCAGTTAGCTCATTTTTCGGAGCGATTCTTGCTCATCCACATCGTGTACTCTCGGAAATTTACAGGGTGTTGATTTGATTCTTTCAAGGTAAAAACTCATTTTCTTCATGTTGGGAATTTGATTTTCTCTTATCAGTTCGTTAACTTAACTAATCATGTAATTCTCCGTATGAAATTTTGAGTGAATCGATCTAAGGCTTCAAACTTATGACATTTAGAATGTTAGTTCAAAATACACAAAACAGCCTGTATATCAAGAACGGAAGCCTTTCTTTGGGGCATTGATTCAGATTCCTCTGGGTGTACTATAACTACAGTTTTCTATATACTCTTTCGTGAATCACCCTGTAGCGAACCACTAGCGAAAATTAAAATAGTACCTTATATGGAATTCTCGCTTTACACTTGGCAAAGGGTTTGATTAATTATTAAATTAGTATAATCGAAAAGATTTATCGCCTAAAAGGAACTCATAGAAGGGTTTT
Organism: Cryptolaemus montrouzieri; assembly: GCA_013387265.2. Lineage (NCBI taxonomy): Eukaryota > Metazoa > Arthropoda > Insecta > Coleoptera > Coccinellidae > Cryptolaemus > Cryptolaemus montrouzieri. Next base: position 50,300,074 of record JABFTP020000001.1, on the reverse strand, counting down.
CTTCACTCCTCCTTGAAAATACGTTTAAGGTATGGAAGAACAAATTTCAGACTATGAAATTTGTAAAAAATTACCTTAATGTTTTCCACACTCTTTCTTTCGCAGATGACTAGATAGTCATTTCCTAAGATAACGAAATAAATTGCATGACTCGCAAACTTGTAGCAAAATACAGAAAATTGAGACTTAAAGTGACTCCAATAAAATCTTTTATTGAATGATGAACAACATATAAAACGCCGAACACAAGAGAGGAGAGAAATTGTTTTGCCCAATGGAATTGTATAAAATCAGAATATATTCAGGACTAACAAGACACAAACTTGCGAGAACTTTCTTCGCAAAACAGGTACATCTAGATCCTGCTTTTCCACTGCCATGCAGTTAAAATTGACCCAATAAACATATTTGTTGTTGTCTCATTTTTCATACTTGCCAGGTTTTCGATTCGTGGATTTATAATGGTGGGACAACAGTAATCTGAAAATAAAAAGAAAAATAGTAAAAAGACTGAATGGATCTCTAAGTTTCAACCCAAACTACAGACGAATCTGCTACCATTGTGTTGAAAGCATCTGGATACCGAGATATATAATAATTGACCAAGTCTAATGAGTCACCTCAGCCTCACGGTGTTTGTAATTTGGACTCTACAAAATTCCACTTGAACAGCATACTATTAAAGCACCCATGATCTGTTCACAAACGATTTATGGTACACCAAAGTTTTCTACTGAGACCTAAACTAGAAATCTGAGTTGGATCTTGTATAGGGATCTTATTGAAAACAACAGCTGCAATCCATGGGTATGCTTATCTTAAACTCCCTCGGTGCAGCTAATAAAGTCACCCTCAAGTGGTACATGAGTACAAGGGCGTTCAAGGAAAATAAATGGCTGACCAACTGGCTTCAAAATAAGGTTTCAAAAGATTACTAATACAAGAGTTCCAGTCCAGGCGGGCAAGAAGTGTCTGTACCACTCAATAAGCTGATAAGCTAGTATCTTGAAAACCTCGGATTGGCAAATGAAGACAACGGCCGGTTCTATAATTTCTCAATGGAGACTGCCGAACATTTTTACTGTAAATGACTAAGGAACTTCAAATTATGGTTCGTAGATCCAAAGATATGTCGGTCGGCATCGAAAAAAATATTAGGGTTCGTTGAAACCTGAAACCTGCCTGGTAAACAGTTCGAAGTTGCACAATAGATCTAAAGTTCTAAGCGCCAGCAAGGTTGAAACTGATCCACACATCTTTGCCTATTCCAGATCTAAAAATCTAATGTAGATGTCTCCGGCTACATTAGGTACTTTTTAGTGGAAGGAGATGGAAAGTGTGCTCGAGCATAATCTTTGGCACCTTCTCACACTAGTAGGAAAACACGCATATTGTAATCGGCAACGAACATAAATACTGTTCACAGTGGTACCAATTTACATTGATCTTCATAATGAAATGTTGAGAAGAGATTCATCGAATAATACTAAGATCTCCAACTTTGGTGTTGACTTCGTACTCTATCTTGTGAGAAGATAAATAAAAGACCAAGGATCATCTGAATATTAAGTAGGGCATGTGAGAACAACCCCATCACTACCTTAGAGGTGATGCTGAATCTCCCTCCCTTTCACATCTGAATGAAAGTTTGGCAGCAATATCTATAGTTCCAGGACCCCTATCACAACCATCGGATATAATGCTGCTATGACTTTTATATAATCTTTGAAGCGTATATAGAAGACTACATAACAGCAATAGGGGAGAATAAGTCAATAGGATTCTTTCTGGTTCACAAACTGATCGAAGATATAGAGCAGGGGGTGCTCGAACTTGAACTGCTGGAGATCTACCTCAATATTTTTAAACTATTTACGATCGACTCTGAGAGGCTGCAAGTATATGTGGTGCAGGGTTATCGTACATATACGATACACCCTACCTACCTACCTACCTACCTAGGTAGATAGGGTAGTATATATAGATATTAGCTTTCCGCACATATACATTATTTTAATCAAGGTTTGGATTAGGTTTAGTTCGGTTAGATTAGGTTCTTCTCTATAATATCAATGAAGAAACTCATAGTTATTCAAAATTGCGAGTTTATTGGTTGTTACAAAACAAAAGAGTTACATATGGTGTTAAACTTAACTAACGAATGACTTTGGATGTTGAAGAGTGGCACTGCATGTCCTCACTTCATAAGATGGTACGTAACCACTGAGTGCTAAATGCAAGCATGATGACATATGATCTCAGTTAGTCGATTGCGATATTTTGACTTAATTTTCATCATTTCAGGAAATGATGACTCGCACAAGTAAGTTGACCCAAACATTGCCGTTAGTTGAATGGCGATTTGCTTTAGATTCGGATATTTATCTTCAGATATAAAACACCAGAAATTTGTATCAGATGCTGTAGCTTTGAGATGTATATCTGATATAATCTGTACCAACTCATTTTCAACAGAACATGAGTTCACATTAAACTGACTTGCTATTTCAGTAGATAATTGCTCAATGTTTTTACATGAAAAAGGATAACTCATAAATGAGGCTGTATTTGACAATTTACTGAAATCATAAAAACGCATTCCAAATTGTCCCAAAATATTCGATAATTCACCCTCACGCGTATCATAATTCAACTGAAGAATCCCTGTTTTCAAAGACGGAAAATGTTTCAGATCACTTCTTTTCAGTTGATTTTTCCAAAGTTGCAATTTAATTTTGAATGCGTTTACTGCGCTAATCGTCTCAATAATAGTTTTTCCTCTACCTTGAAGCTCCAAGTTAATGGTGTTTTAGTGCATTGGTTGCCAGTCAAAAATGGCAAATCAGTCAGCCATTTTTCGTTTTTCAACATCTGAGTGTCATTACCTCTGTGACGAGATAACTGAAGTTCTCTAATAGCAGACATGATTTCTGTTTTATTTTTAAAATCACCAAATAAAGTCTCCCCCTCTTCAACAAATGCTTCCTTCACAACAGATCCATCTTCGAATGGTTTCTCATGTTTCGCCAATATATGAGATATTTTAAATGACGCGATCGTAGCAGCTTTTGAATTCTTCTCCGAATCGTTATTAAAATGATACGTTTTAGATTTCTTCGCTGCACTCATTTTGTACTATTCAATAATAAAGTTTGAATCGACGTTCTATTGCCTTCCAGTTACAATTCACAATGACTTCACTTCCTGCAGGCGCAACATTTATATCGGCGTGAACGAAAGTCTCGAATGTTTCTGTCAAATGCGCCGCCCGAAGTTTCTAGAAAAACGGAAGGAATAAAAACGCGGCTTTTAATTGACAAGTACCACGAGTTCCTTTGATAAAGCCGACTTTTGCCGCTAGCAGAGTGTTATATTATTACGTAATAAATTTTTGTAGTTTAGTTACCTACTTATTAAAAAAAAATTTCTTCGAGATCTACTCAAAAAGCACTCGCGATCGAACGTTTGAGCACACCTGATATAGAGCATCAGTATCCTTGGGGTCACTATACAAGCCAAAACACATGTTGTAAATTTGTGATACCAAGGGGGTTCTACAAAGGAAATTCCAAATATGCACAGATTCATATCTTAACAGGCTGTCCAGTGGTGATTGAAAAATTAGTTATGCCAGTGCCTTCGTCTGGAGTGTTATTAATCTACAATGCGACTTGCGCAGAGAAATGAACTTCACTCTGGTGGGTACTTGTCCACGAAGATCAGCGGATAAAACCCTATAATAACAATAAGACTGTTTATTTAGCTGACGCTAGAAACAATAACATAAAATACATTGACGTAATAATGCAAATGAAGATATTGTATAAATGATTTCTCATCTAATCCGAAACATACAACTTTCTGTTGTATGTGATGGCGTGATTTGAATACACTTAGACTCGCGGACGTCCTCACATCAGAAGGCAAACGATTGAAACGCTGCAGACCGCTGACAAAGGTGGACTTTTGTGTTGAAGACAAATCAAATCTCTGAATGTGGTATTCATCGTTTGATCGGAGACCATCACCAATTTCACCTTTTCACCAGAAACTGTTTTAGATATGAAGGCGTTTGATCATTCGAAATCTTGTAAATGAGAATAAGGTTTGACTGCTCAACCAACTGCGCCACACTCAGAAAACCTAACCTCCTCAACATATCTCTGATAGGAGTGAACCTACTACATCCAAGAAGTATTCTCATAGCTCTGTTCTGTACTGTTCCTTCCGAATGTCTTCCCCCGTCGAAAATCAGCAATGAAATGCAGTAATTTAAATGTGGAGCAATAATAGTGTTATAGACCACTCGTCTACACCATGGAGATAACTTGAAATCCTGCCTAGGTAACCTACTTTTTTTCCAATTTTCTTACATAAAAAATCAACATGTTTAGAGAAGTTCAACTGCTGGTCAAATACGATTCCCAGATACTTCATCTCTTGGACGAAATCAATGAGCTGATTATCCATAATAATTTGGTAATTCCTAGATCGAAACTCCACGCACTTAGATTTTGATCCGAAAAGCATAAACTTGGTCTTAGCAGCATTCAATTTCAATTTGTTCATCTTCAACCAGTCCTGCAGTATATCAAGTGTTTCATTAATCGCAGTAACCAACCTGTCAAAGTCACTATCAGTTATCGACACCAGCGCATCATCAGCAAACAAACTTAGAAAGCAATCACCCAAGTACAATCAAATCGTTCACATACAAAATGAACAGCAGTGGCCCCAACACACTTCCTTGTGGCATACCACAACCAACCTCTGCACACTGTGATAGCACTCCCATGACCCTTGTCTTTTGACGCATATTTGCAAGATATCTCTTTAACCACTTGAGTACTGTCCCTCTGATGCCCAGCCTCTCACATTTTACCAGCAATCTTTCACGGTCAACGGTCTCAAACGCTCTCTTCAAGTCAACAAAAACGCCAAGAATAATATTTCCCTTATCGATATCTCTCTTCCATTCAGTGCAAACAAGTTGGCATGCAGACCCACACGAGTTATTATTTCTGAATCCAGACTGAAACGGAAATAAAATATCATTTTTCTCAATGAACTTTATGAGATGTTCATGAACTATTATTTCCAAAATCTTTTCCAATACCGGAAGTAGGTTGATCGGCCTGAAATCCACTGGACCTTTCGGAGCATTCACTTTAGGTACAGGTACTATTATACTGCATTTCAAATCAGTTGGCAATTCAGCAGTTCGTAAACAGGAGTTGACAAAATTGAGCAAAGGATAACCAATCACAGGAAACAATGACTTAAGCAGAGCGACTGATAACAATTCATCACCTGATGCTTTGTTCTTCATCTGTGTTATAATATTTGATAGTTGATTAAGAGTTATATTCTCAAATACCTCGATACAATCATCACCTCCTATATGAACATCAGCAAAAGATCCTAATGGAGCCGGAATGCTGCCTGCCAACTCATCTATACTATCAATAAAGAAACGCTTCAACTTTTCAGCCACATCAAACTCATCATCTCCCAACATGGAAGAACTAAATCCCTCTCTAGAAGTGTTCACAACCTCCTATAGTACCTTCCACATTTTCTTGCTATCCTTACCTTAATTTCATCTTTATAATATTTTTTCTCTTTTGTACGCAGTTAAGACACTACCTCATTACGTTTTTTTTATATTCATGAAAATCCGCGGGATTATCAGTAAACTTGAAGATCTTATACTTAATGTCTCTCTCTTTCTGTAGTAATCTCACTGCCTGATCAAACCATTTCATTTTACATTGAGTTTTTCTAATGTTTATAGGAGCCCACTCATCCATTGAATCCTTAACGTTTTCCAATATATTACCATACAAAATATTCACATCGACTGAATCATTGTCCCAATCCTTCGAAATAAGGTCTAATTTCACTTCCTCCAGTATATGTGCCGACATATCTTTTGTTTTTATATAAATAATTGGGTTGACTACATGCCTTCTCAATCTGAACACCCACAATATCATGATATTCTTTTGGAAAGTCGTACTCCGCCTCTCCGATCTTTTCATTTTTTATTATCAAATCTATTAAAGTTCTCGAATATTCTGTACATCTAGTTGGCTTCTTTCTTATTTTCTTCATACCAGCGGACTGAATAATATTTATAAGGCTGCGAGAATGAAGATTGCTCGTTAGAAGGTCATAATTGAAGCCATCAATATCACACCATTAGAACTCATGAAGTCCGAATCAAACAAATTCTGGATAAAATTGAAGAAAATACCATTATTTCCACTTGGAGATCTATATAAACCGCCAACCATCAGATCCCTCCCTTCCAATGACAATCTGATAAAAGAACACCAATACTCCTTCGATAAGCTATAATGTTGTACCTGTTTATATTTTAGGGTATCTTCAATATAGATAATAACACCTCGGGTATGCCTACTATCCGAATTATTCCTGAACCGTTCGAATGTTCAAAACAAAGATGAGCAAAAATGTATGAACCATTTGAATACAATGTAACTTGAAAACTCATTTCGACAGGAAAATTAGAGTAGTTGATATATGGAAAAACTGTGTTTTCTAGTACAGGAAAATTCACCAGTCAGATTGTGTTTACAGATTCTCCAGTTCGTGTGTTTTAACAGCGTTTAATTAACGCCAATGTGGTCCTAGCCTAAGCGAATAAATAAATAATTGGAAGATATCTGAAACATTCGAGATAATGATGGATTTATGTCATAAGTGTAGACATGGGTTATTCATAATTAATGTGTCGTCTGTTAGGCCCAGAATAGTCTTAGAGACTATTAATAAATAATTATTTGACGGTATTAGATGCTCCAACGAATAATTTTAGAATTGCTCCTAACCTCATACGAAGAGGTCAATTCTGCTAGGCTGGATCTATTAATTGAATGTGGGAGATTTTCAATCGACGGATTTTGTTCGCGTAATTTAACAATATTCAAAGGAACAATCAAACAATTAATATTATTTTTTATAGTGCACGTATAACAACATTGAACTTTTAAATTAAAGTCTTTTCAATCATTTTCTTCCAATTTAGGTGAATTTGTTATTCTGACGTTTATTGTTTAATGATACTAAGTAATAATTACACTTATTTTTTGATTTAGTTTGAAGAAACAGCAATTACACAATGACGAAAGAATGATTGAACTTTTAAGTAATTCCGAACCAATCGCACTGAACATTCTGAAATAGCGTATTTGCGTAGAGAATCGAAAGGCTATTTGAACGAAGTATGACTCGACTGCTGCGATTACTACAGGGTCTTTTCAGAAAGTGGTAATGCATAAGACTTGAGGTCTTTTTTCGAACACCCTGTTTTCATCAGATTTCAAGTTTCAACTTGAAAATTGTGATGTTGAATTAAAGAGGATTCGTATTGCATTTTGAAAAAGAAATCTCAATTTTTTTTCAGTTTTCTAGGGTGAAAAAATCATAGTAAGCAGTGTAAATTACATAAATCCCCAAAAATTCGCGTTCTGATAGAATTTTCAAGGATTTACCCATAATAGAAACGATTTTACAAGCGGCCAATAGAATAAGCTCTTTATTCGCGGGGTATATGTTCCGTAAATATCCCGCGGATACAAAAACCGTGAATATGCAATAGTAATCTATAAGGGATTCTAAGGGATATGTTCACAGTTACAAATAAAAATTAAATATATAAAAAAATCAATTTAATTAAAATTCTTGACCATATTCATTAATTTTTATCTTCAGGCTTAGGCAATGCTTCCAATTTTTTCTTGTTGCACTTTTTAAAAGCTCTCTCAATTCAGACTGATGTTCAGCAGTGGCCTCAGCAATTTTCCTCTTAAAAATAAGACTTCGTTCCATAGATGGATCAAAATCACACAAAGCTCATTTGCCATTCTTAAACATTCACTAAGATTTTTCAAATTGAATATCAAGTTTCCAGTGCTTGTTGAAGCCTCATCTTCAATCGGCTGCGAATTTAACATTTCCTCCTAGTCAGTTTCAGTCTAATCTTCATCTAGGGGTTCAAGCAACTCCAGAATGTCATTGATTCTATCTGTTCTATCCCATCTCGTTCTATTCTATTCGCAATTTCAGCAATGTTTGCAGTTAAAGTTCGAATTTGCACAGACTCTTTGTCATTTTCCGCAGTCAGAATAGGCCACAGTTTTTCCAGCATGATTTCAATGTATACGGGTCCAGTTCTTCCACTGCTTCTTTTATATTTGAGATACATTTTGCTATGTCAAATTTTTTCCAACTTTCCACAATATTTATATCAGGATCACATTCCTTATTATCCAAACTGATTTTGAAGGTTCGTATAATGCAGGGTTCTCCAAACTTTGAGGCCTTAGGGCCATAATATTTTTTTCGGTACGTTTTAAGGGCCAAAGCAATTTTAATTTTTCTGCCCACTTAAGCAAACATAGGCGTTTTGCATTTCAATTACTATTGATTGTGTATTCAGTATATTGTGACAAAAAGGGACATCTAGTGGCGAGTAGTAATACTATGAAGGGCTGTGATGCAGCTACTATCTATTTCGGCTACCCACTAACTACTAACAGGTGGCATGTTTAAGAATTTCCGCACTGATTCGAGGAAGTTCTGGTTCTGACTAGTTTTTTCGGTCACTTCTAGATGGTAGTAATTGCATAGATATAAAAAGGCTAGCGGCGCTATTGCGAGTCAGTTTGCGTAGGAAAGGCGAAGGAAGCGAAACTGCCTATTGTGAAATAAAATAACACCCGAACACCCGTGCATAAGTAAGAGTTTTTTGATTAGACTTGTTTAATGTTTCATTTATTAGTATGGAAAAGAAGCGAAAAATAGACAGTGAATGCAGAACGTTCCGAGATAAATGGAACTTTCAGCATTTTGTGATGGACTGCAATAATAAAGCGCTATGTCTAATTTGTAATGAACCCATAGCTGTTCTCAAAGAATATAACATTAAACTTCACTATGAATCCAAACATCTTCAAAATTACTCTAAATATACAGGCTGTTTATGGACGGAAAAATTTGAAGCGTGGACTGAAACCGCAGCAATCTTTGTTTACCGAAGCAAATGTTGAGTAAGAGTCTGCAACTCGCGCCACCTTTCGTGTGGCTCTTGAAATTGCAAAACGTGGAAAACCATTCACTGATGGAGAAATGATAAAAGACTGTTTGATTGCTATAGCGGAAGAAATATGCCCCGAAAAGGTAAATTTATTGAAAGTTGTCAGTTTGTCAGCAAACACCGTGACTCGGAGGGTGCAAGACATTGCAGAAAATATATCATCTCAACTGTCTGACAAAAATGGACATCTTAAGAGGTTTTCTCTAGCCTTGGATGAGTCAACGGATGTGTCAGATACTGCTCAGGTGTTGATTTTTATTCGTGAAGTAGATAAAAGCTATGACGTGTATAAAGAACTGCTTGATACTGATAGTATTCACGGCACGACAACTGAGGCAGATATTTTTAAGGGAGTTGAAAATGACATTAATAAAAAGAACCTTCGATGGAACAACTTGAAATGTAGCACCAATGATGGAGCCAAAATATGTGTGGAAAAAATGAAGGCGTGGTCGCACTTGTCTCAAAGGCTGTAGAAAATGATGGTGTTTCAAAACAATTTGCCTTACATTCTATCATTCATCAACAGTCCTTGGGCGGAAGATGTTTGGATTTGTTCTAAAACCAGTCATATCAGTTGATAACTTCATCAGATCCACAAGACTGAATCACTGTCAATTCCCCGAGTTTATTGAGGAGATTGGAGAAAATGACTTGCCATATCATACTGCCGTACGCTGGCTTAGTTATGGAAAAGTCCTTAAGCGTTTTTTTTTGAACTTCGGGTAGAGATCGAAATTTTTTTGAATGAGAAGCATCGCCCTTGTGCTGATTTAGGATACAGTGAATGGCTGTGGAAATTAGCATTCTATGTTGATTTGACAAATCATATGAGCGAACTAAATTTGAGATTGCAAGGATAAAATTAGCATCTCCCTGATTTATACACAAATATCAAAAAGTTCAGGCAGAAAATAATACTATTTCAATCGTAATAACGTAAAAAATATTTCACACAATTCAGCCACACTACAGAGACTGAATTTGAGTGTTTTTAAAGATAAATTTCGATTCTCGTTTCTCAGACTTTGATGTGATTGCGAATGAAATTAGGATTTTTCAAAATCCTTTTGATTCCGACGTTGAGACCCTGACTCCGGAAGTCCAAATGGAAGTTATTGATTTACAGTGCAATGACATGTTTTAGAATAAATATCAAAATTCATCATTATTGGAATTTTATAAGAGACTTCCACTGGTACAATTTGATAATTTGCATAATTTTGCTCGTGGATTGTTTTCTGTATTTGGTACTACGTACTTGTGTGAGAAAACGTTTTCCAAGATGAAGTACACAAAGAACGTTTACAGATCTCTATTAACTGATAAGCATCTTAAATCTCTTCTAATAAGTGGTACAAGAAAAATTAATCCACAACTACAAACAATTTCCGCGGGAAAATCACAATTACATAAATCTCATTAGTGTTTTTTAGTGCGATTGATTTCATATTAATTATTTGTTAGAATATGCTTAACCCATTAGTGCATGTGGAAAAAAAATTTTGATTTGATTATAATTTTTCTTGAAATGGATATAATTTTAATGTTGAAACGTTGTTCTGTCGCTATTTTTAAATTCTCTCTCTGTTTAGAAAAAAAGGTGATCCGTTTGAAAGGACTATGCATGAGAGCATATTTGGTTCAAAAATTCATTTATGTTTCCTACGAATGAAATATAACACATTTAAATAAACTAAATACGATAACATTAACATCCTATTTTCTGGCATTATTTCTTATGAAAATCGAAAAAACAGTTTTTAGTGTGTAAGCCAATATTTCACTTATCACATATGAACTTCGAATTTTTATGGCTCATTTTACATTTTCTGACACTGAGTATTTGACCAAATGTCCCACATTATCGAATCTAACATCGTTATTGTTGACAAACTGTATTTCTGACTGATCTGGTCCCATATTTTTCCAGAAAACTCACGCTATGCGACGTCTGAATGTTAGTAGATTTGCACAGTTTGGATCTTCAGGTCTCAGTTTCTTCATCAAAATCCAGCCATTTACCACACTCATATCGAACAAATACTAAAAATTGGCCAGTACCATTTTCTTTGCGGCATTCTCGATCGGTACGCAGCTACTAATCCATCCATCTTATCAACCCCTCCCATGTATTTATTGTAATTTGATACCACTTTTGGTTGGGGAACATTCTGTTTGGATTTGGCTTCTTTGCACCAACGTCTAGCGGTGATTGATCTTCGAAGTTGGTGGCCATCGTTACCATCTTGTTGTCTTTCCATTGAGCCATCAGAATTTTCTCGTTCGATAAAAACTGAAAATATCCTCTTTTTTCTCTAATCCATACATTCTTCTCTGAAAAAGGAGATCCTTCTAAACGATTTTGGCGTATAGTGCCAGTAGCACAAATATTGCAGTCCGCTAGATGGGACATTGGATCAATGCCAGTAAAGTAGTTATCGAAATAGAGTTAGGGTTATACCCTTATTCTCTTCCAGTCCTGCTAATCGAATTAGTGATAAAACAACATCGCCACCCAAACCAAACTATTTTTCATTATCAGATTTACCAGTGTATATTTCGAATGCTAACATATACCTTCCACTTTGACAAAGGACCCAATTTTTGAAACCAAACCTGATTGGCTTTTCTTTGATGTATTGCTTCGCATAATGCTTTCCATAGCATGGTATCATGTTCTCGTCAATCGATAGGTGATCATCTATACCGCCGTGCTCTAGAAAATTTTGATTCAATCCGTCAATAAGTGGTCTCAATTTGTGAAGTTTGTCTGTCGAAACATTGTTGTTATCATTGAAGCGAAGATGACCTAAGAGAAGCTCAAAACGGTTGAGTCTCATCGAGTCCCGAAGTATTGAAGGGGTATCATTAGTGGCATATCAATACATGCGTTTATTAGGGTACTTGGCATATCCACTGAGTAATACGGCTCCAAAGATTACATACAGTTCATCCATAGAAAAATTTAAAGAAATGTTTTTTGTGACCCATACAAATTAGTCTAGTAAACGATATTTTCGATGATCGCCTCCGTGAAAAAACTTTGAAGAAATCGGCTGGAATTCGGCCGACTGTGCATCGCGAGATGGAAGCACAGGATCACAAATGGTGTTCATACAAGATTTGAGTGTATCCCCCGCCCACTTATGAATTTTTCTTTTTTTTTCTTTGAACAGTTTACCTTTCTTCTTCCTGGAAAGCTGTTGTATAACAGAAAGTGGTATATTTACTTCATCATCACTATCCAATGAATGGGAAAGTGTGGTGGCTTGAGGTTGAAGTCCACTTGTTCTAGCAGAAAATTGTTCATGAGTTTCCTCATCTTCACTTTTCTCGAAAGAAATTTCGCATCTTTGACCCAGAATACCTCTGGGTAGGTGGTTTATATCGCCAGCTTCTTGGTCTGAAACATCGCTGTCTTCTTCAGATTCTGCTGTATTTTGATTGGTAGGTTCAACATATATTTTCGTATTATTTTCATAGATCACCGCCCTCTACGATGTCCAAAAGTTAATGCAGAGATAATCTGAAATAGGAACAGAAATGACTTCTGTGCATATAGTCCTTTTAAGCAGATTGCCGAGAAAAACTTGCATTAGAAAAAAACTTGGTAAAAAAACGTGAAAATCACATCGAAGTTGTAAACAAGAGACCATAATGCGTCGGAATTTTTCAATAGAGTTCCAAAAATATTTTCGTTAAATAGTAATTGAATATTACTTTCCCGCCGTTTTTAGTAGAATATAAACTGGGATCCATAGTCGTCAATGAATTCAACACTATCGAATTTCACGTCGTGCCAAAGACATAAATGCTTCTGAGAAAAGTCTAATGAGAAGATGCACGTGTTGCCAGCTCCCCACCACTCTGAACATTTACGACATGCATTTATATTGTGATCCTTTTAAAAGGACTGTATGAACTAATGAGTTAAGCTGAGATACTTAAGCTTAGGTTTCTGCGTGATAATTTATGTCGTAAAGTTTTACCTTGCAAGTAAATAAAACGAGTCATTATCATTCTATGTTTTCATTTTATTCCGTTCAACTTATCATAGCAATAGCAACAACACTAAAACATTGGCTGTCGTTGGCCAGATTGATGATACTAGTCTTGAGCTTTCGCGGGCCGGATTGATGGCCCGGGTGGGCCGGATTTGGCCCGCAGGCCGTAGTTTGGAAACCCCTGTTCTAATGCATCTGGATATTGTGTCATTAACTGATACTTTACAGATCGTTAAATCCTCGTGGTTTAAAAAAATAAAACTAAGAACGACCTGTGTTTTGGCGTGCTAGTAAGACGGCGTGGGCTGGTCTAATGTAACAGAGCATAAAGGCCTGGATCATTCCTTGGTCCATAGGTTGAAGCAAAGACGTCGTGTTGGGAGGTAAAAATGTCACTTTTATATACGGATGCTTAGTATCGAGTTCGCGAGGATAATCTAGTGCTTGTACAAAACTAGAACAGTTTTGAAGTCTAAATTCTTTATTTAATAAGTTTCAACTTCTGAAACATAACAGTTCCTGAACAAGTCTCAAAAACTGTGGCTTTCTTATTAGCACGCCAAAACACAGGTCGTTCTTGGTTTAATTTTCTTAAACCACGAGGATTTAACGCTCTGTAAAGTATCAGTTAAGGACACAATAGGGGGTCTCCAAACTTATGCCCGCGGGCCAAATCCGGCCCACCAGTGCCATTAATTCGGCCCGCGCAGCTTAAGACTAGTATCATCAATCTGGCCCACGACAGCCAATGTTTTACTGTTGTTACTATTGCTGTAACAAGTTAGACGGAAGAAAATGAAAACACAAAATGATAATTACTCGGTTTTATTTACTTGCAAGGTAAAACTCTACGACAGAAATTATCACGCAGAACAAATAATTAATATGAAATCAATCACACTAATAAAAAAAACACTAATGAGATTTATGTAATTGTGATTTTCCACCTACAATTGTTTGTAGTTGTGGATTAATTTTACTTGTACCAATCATTAGAAGAGATTTAAGATGCTCCTCAGTTAATTTTGATCTGTAAACGTTCTTTGTGTACTTCATCATGGAAAACGTTTTCGCACACAAGTACGTAGTACCAAATAAAGAAAACCACCCACGAGCGAAATTATGCAAACTATCAAATTGTATCAGTGGAAGACTCTTGTGAAATACCAATAAAGATTAATTTCGATATTTGTTCTTAAACATGAAATTAAAATTGCACTGAAAATCAATAACTTCCATTTCGACTTCCGGAGTCAGGGTCTCAGCGTCAGAATCAAAGGGATTTTGAAAAAGCCTAATTTCATTCGCAATCATACCGAAAGTCTGAAAAACGAGAATCGAAGTTTATCTTTGAAGCACTCAAAGTTTCGACTGCAAAATCGACGGGAAATTCAGTCTCTGTAGTGTGTTTAAATATTTCACATGTTTTAAAATGTGTGTGACATTTTTTACGTAATTGCTATTGAAATAGTATTATTTTTTGCCTAAACCTTTTGATATTGGTGTATAAATCAGGGAGATGCTGATTTTCTCCTTGCAATCTCAAATTTAGTTCGCTCATGTGATTTGTTAAATCAACATAGATTAATAATTTTCACAGCCATTTACTGTATCCTAAATCAGCACAAGGGCGATGCTTCTCATTCAAAAAAATTCCGATCTTTGCTCGAAGTTCAAAAAAACGCTCAAGGACTTTTCCGCAACTAAACCAGCGTACGGCAGTATGGTATGGCAAGTCATTTTCTTCAATCTCTTCAATAAACTTAGGGAATTGTCGGTGATTCAGTCCTGTGGATCTGATGAAGTTAACAACTGATATGACTGGTTTTCGAGCTTCAGACAAATCCAAACATTTTCCGCCCAAGGACTGTTGATGAATGATACAATGTAACGCTAATGGTTTTGAAACACCATCATTTTCTACAGCCTTTGACACAAGTGCGACCACTCCTTCATTTATTCCACATATATTTTTGCCTCCATCAATGGTGATACATTTTAAGTTTTTCCATCGAAGGTTCTTTTTATTAATGACATTTTTAACTCCCTCAAAAATATTTGTCCCAGTTGTCGTGCCGTGAATACTATCCGTATCAAGCAGTTCTTCATACACGTCATAGCTTTTATCTACTCCACGAATAAAAATCAACACCAGGGCAGTATCTGACACATCCGTTGACTCATCCAAGGCTAGAGAAAACCACTCAAGATGTACATTTTTATCAGACAGTTGAGACGATATATTTTCTGCAACGTCTTGAACCCTCGAGTCATGGAGTTTGCTGACAAACTGACACCTTTCGATAAATTTACCTTTTCGGGACATATTTCTTCCGCTACAGCAATCAAGTTCTTTATCATTTCTCCATCAGTGAATGGTTTTCCACGTTTTGCCATTTCAAGAGCCACACGAAAGCTGGCGCGAGTTGCAGACTCTTGCTCAGCATTTGCTTTGGTAAACAAAGATTGCTGCGATTTCAGTCCGCGCTTCAAAGTTTCAAATTTTTCACTGTCTATTTTTCGCTTCTTTTCCATACTAATAAAGCAAACATAAAACAAGTCTAATCAAAATACTCTTATTTATGCACGGGTGCTACTTTATTTCTCAATAGGCAGTTTCGCTTCCTTCGCCTTTCCCACGCAAACTGACTTGCAATAGCGCCGCTAGCCTATTTATACCTATGCAATTACTACTATCTAGAAGTGATCGAAAAAATTAGTCACAACCAGAACTTTCTCAAACCAATGCGAAAATTCTCAAACATGTCACCTGTTAGTAGTTATTGGGTAGACGAAATAGATAGTACCTGCATCACAGACCTGCATAGTATTACTACTCGCCACTAGATGTCCCTACTTATCACAATATACTGAATACACAATCAATAGTAATTGAAATGCAAAACGCCTATGTTTGATTAGGTGGGCAGAAAAATTAATTGTTTTGGCCCTTGGAACGTACCGAAAAAAACATGGGCCTAAGGATTCAAAGATTCAAGACCCCCGCGTTAGAACATAGCAGCAGTGTAACTCTACCCTTTGCTGCCTGAAAGCCAGACTTCGCTTTTGAAAATGAATGTTTCTCTTCCAAAACAGTGCAGTTTCGTCTGCATTAAATACTTTCCTAGCTTTGCATCCACCGTTCGTTAACATTGAATAAAGGTGATATGGAAGGAAACGACTCTTCAAGGCGTTAACGATCAAGCATTTCTATTTTCACTTCAAGCGGTAACATTGATTTTTTCGTATCGAAACTCGTTTTTCAATGTTCTTAGGCGACATTAGAAATTACGGTAGAGATGTAATACTCGATCATAATTCTTGTAACGAATGGAAAATGTAACAATAAAAATGCAAAGCAGCTTTTACCAAAAGAAGTCTAATAAGTGGCATTTAACAATATACTTTATGCATTGAGTAGTAAGGTCGCTTTACTTAAACATTTTGTTTGTTTACATTCTTAAAAACACCGACCGCAGCAAAGGCGGCTTATGTCAAGGAAAAAGCCGAACCAATATAGCGGCGATATGATTTGAAAACATACTTTAGGCGTCGTATTAATGAAGTCTATTTCACTTATTTATTAATCCATTTGACGACGCGTTTGTGAAGGATACCGAATCCTGTTCATTAATACATATACAGGGTGCTTCAACGAAAACGGGGGTTGCAATCCTTGAACATTTTGAATAGGGAAGATGGCTCGAGTGATGACTCAAAAGAAAGGTGGTATCTTTCATTTTCGATTGAAAACTGTAGAAGATACAGAGTGAGCTACTGAAAAATAGGGGGGACTATCTATCGCCCTGAGCTATTCAAGTATTAGTGCAAAAAAATGGAACAGTTGAAATTTGAGATATGAATGGTGTTTCGGAAGATGACCTTTGCCTTTGATCTGGAATGAATCTGTTCCATTTTTTTGCACTAATACTTGAATGGCTCAGGGCGATAGATAGTCTCCTCTATTTTTCAGTAGCTCACTCTGTATCTTCTACAGTTTTCAATCAAAAATGGAAATTCGTTCACGGGGATGCAGACAAAGATAATACCTTTCTTTCGAGGTATCACTCAACCCATCTTCCCTCTTCCAAATTTTTAAAGGGTGGTCATTCCTGCTCTATGGGTTGAAATTCGAGATGAGGATAGTACTTGATGATGACTGCCATTGATCAGCATGGATCTGTTCCATTTTACTTCACTGAAACATGAATAGTCTCAGGGAAATAGTCTTCCCTGAGACTATGGAAATTCGTTCAAGGCGATGTAGACAAAGATACCACCTTTCTTTTGAGTCATCATTCGACCCATCATCCCAATTCAAAATGTTAAAGGATTGCAACCCCCGCTCAGGGGGTTGATATTTTAGGCAAGTTTTGTACCCCAAAAGATGTCCCTCTTGAAACAAAAATTGACATGTTTTTGCGATTTGATCAGAAATGAATATCTTGGTAGATATAGCCTCTGTTTACTTTTCGTTGAAGCACTCTGTATATGTACCGATGCACCGATTAGATCCGCCAATAAAGAAATTTTTAGCTGCGAATATTGGAATTGGGTCGCATTTTTTTCATCCATTCATTTCATTTCATTCAATAAGCAGCCCTTACTATACTTATAGTTGAGTTTTACTATTAGTATTTATTATCTTACATCTGAAATGATTGTCATTTGTGTGAGGTCCAGCTATGCACATATATTTTGCAGGGCCTCTATGATTCAATTTAAGGAATTACGGGTTTTTAGAATCACGAACAATTGGCAACCTGTTTCATCAAATGTTCATATGAACCTTAAACTAGATGTGGTGAAATATAGGAAGAGGCTTCAAATAAAACTTGTAGCCAGTTATTATTTATATATTGAAAAAACATTTTTGCAATTAATTTTAATATATTCTGAGTTACATACTTGCAGTCATCAAGTCTACAATTATTAGTATAATCGTATAAGATAACAAATCAGTGCATTATTTTCATATATTTCAATAACAATAAGCTTCTAAATCTTCTCTACTACAAGATTTTTTACAACATTCGTCAACAATTCCTCTTTGGTGGCGCATAGGTATGAAAAAAGTGTTATCATTGTCAAATAATCTATCCAGATAAGGAGTAGAAACAGCGTTTGGACTATAGTCTTCTGAGTAGTCAGGCATAGAAGAATCATCCAAAACATCTTGTTTGAAGTTTACTGTAAAACAAGATTTGGTTATGATTATGCAACATAATTTAGTCATAAAAGGTACTTGAAATCACACAGAAACATGCGGATCATTAACGAAAACATCTATACCATTCTACTTTAATAATCACAAAACTATCAGAACTAGAGAAATAGATCCATTTAGTTTATATAGCATAACCGCTATTAAGACCGATTCCCTTAAAGAGCGGTGATTCGTAGATATTCGAGTTGAATATAAAAATCGACCTGTCTAAGCATTTTGCACGAAAATCGAAAATGGAGAAATGAATTTAATTCCATACTTTACAGTCGCACTGAATAGGAATTTTGGGAAACATTGGCAACATCGGAGAAAACTGGTAAATGACGTCACTTCAAACTTAACGTGAACAGACTGTATATGTACAAAGTTTCGTTAAACCCATCAATTCAAGCAGAATTATATAATTTGGACAATATTTATACGTGAAAATAACAAGCAAGTCTTTGAAAAAGATGTAGAATACAATTTATCGGCTTCAGTCGTTAAAAAGTAGAGGTTATAGCAACTTAACTACCCCGAGTGGGCGAATCGGTAGTGTAGCAAAGGTGCCCTAGCACTCTAACTGAATGACGCTGATTTTATGAACACCTCTACTTCCTTTGTACAGAGCAACTGACATATTGAGTAAAGTTACTGCATCTGTTCAAGATGTCTCTGAACTGAAGAACATGAACATCAGTAACGGTGATGCAATGCAAAAGCATTAGGCGCAATGGACAAATGCTTTAAAGAATATTCGAAGCTGATTCATTTGGTCTATCTAACAGCTTTTGTGATTCAAGAGAGGTTTAAAGAGGGAGAAAGCTTGCGATATTTCCTTCAGTCTAAAAGTGACTTGTTTGGTGTTTCACTTTAAGCCAAATGGCATAAATTTATTACAAATGTTCTACTTTTGTGGATGCAGAATATTTTTATTCTATGTCGAAAAAATATTGTTCAGAATGGAGTTGGTTCCGTTATTCAACTGAGGAAAGCAATATGAAAACATCTTTTTTATACTTACTAGATCTTTTGATGTTTGGTGAGTTATAACGTTTCTTACAGATTAATGACATTGCCTCTACTAAGCGATTACCACAGAGTTTCATTCTCTTGTGCCGAAAAGGAATAGAGGAGGAACATTGAGATAATAGGATGAACAGAATGACCAAGGAGACTAGAAGTTTGATGATCTGAAACAGAATTGTTAGTTATTAATCAACCACATGGGTAACAGTTTTTACAAAGTAATGCTGTTGCAATAAAGCGTCAATCTTCCTGGATATTTTATTACATTAAATATTAAATTAAATTTTTTGTTTAAGTTGCTGCACATTTTCTAATTTTGCAGAAAAATAAAACTAGGGGTACAAGATCTAATGAAATGGGCCAGAGTACTCAGGATGTTTTGGAATGACGAATAGATGAATTCTCATGGGAATTCGTACACTATAAGACCGTTGGAAAGAGTTGCCTTTAAATATTACAAGAGGCAAATCAAGAAAATCCAAAGTAAACAACACAAGACGGAGTGTGAAACAAGTAAAAGAAAAGAGATCAAAAATATATGGCATCGTCTTTGTCAACGTCGGAATGAAATGAAAACAATATTTTAAATGAAGATTCGTTATCAGAACAAGAGCACGGACTAAAAGACACTTATGCTATTTCAGTACCTGTAGCGATGAACATATTCATTCCCGATTACTCGAACGCTACGTTCTTTTCAGATTTAGGAACAGTTGAAACATAAAGAATTTAAATCTGATGTAGTACTGAAAATATCACACCAAGGACTAAAATGACGCTGCCTTTTTGTTGAATTTCCGAAATGAATTTTAACGATCAAAAATGATTACTACCTGGGGGATGCGGACTGTATACCTTAATGCCCAAAATCAAGGGGCATTTATATTTAAACAAACAAACCTAATGTTATCGAACCAGCCTTTGACCAATCTTGCTAGTCTGCCAGGAATTTTTTGGTACTTTCTATTAAAGTTTCATGAAAGTTTATTCTTTGCTTTTATGCACACGTCTATTTTTTGTGATATGAAAGGCTTAAGAATTTATAACATTCCAATCGATCATTATGAAATTGTTTAGGTTTAGTTTCAATACTGGATCTGAGAATTATAAGTAATTATTAAATAATGGAATATATACAGCAGAAGCTGTTGAACATTAATCAAACTTACCATGTTGAATATGAGTTTAGGACTGTGCTTTCCTGAGAAATTTTCACATCTTTTATAGTCGTGGAATAGCGTAGGATATATTTTCCACGAAAATACCTATCACTCGAATTATGTAAATGGATTTCTTACCTCCAGATAGTTTCCAACATCTCAGGTCAAATGGAATGGACGACTTTGTAATTAATTAATATTCATTAACAGGTTAGCAAGGGGAGATATTTTTGATATTTAAAATGTTCCCACTATATGTGTCATAAAAGGACACATAGAATGTCAGTTATTTACGGTGTCAAAGTAAAGGATGTACAGACCGAAAATTAACATATGAGAAAGGAGAGGGTGAGAAAATTTTTCTTGAAACAAGATTATTTTAAAGTGTAGTTTTCAAATCTAGGAGAGATAATTCTTCGAAAACTATATCGTAGTTGTGATAAGTCTCGAATCAAACAACCGAAGGGACACAGTGTGAACGTATTCTATACAATGCATGCTATTCGAAATGAAAATAACTCAAATAATCTAGATGCCTACAATTTTAGTGAAATGTTTCAATTTGTTAAAAAACTTCTGCTTGCCACTAAGAATTGAAAACAATGTATTTGAAGAAAAACAAAATATATTATGTAATGTCTTAATTGTCAAGAAATAATCAATAATTCATACGCGGCGACATCTTGTACAAAAGGATAAATATTTTCGTCTTGGCATACTCAAATTACCTATATTGTGATCAAACTTATTCCAAGCTTCTTGGACTGCCAAACGAAGCTCCAGTTCATACTGTAAAATTTTGTCTCTGAAAGTATCTTGTCAGGTCTGCAGAGCAGACTCCTCGGTATAAAAATGGGGTCAATTCTTCCACGAAAACGTATGCCCCCTAAAAAATCACACATCCGCTTCCCTGTCTTACAATTTCTGGGGCATTCCATGTCTAACAATTTTTCATACTGAAAACTGCATTTGTTTCCAGATACCTCTTATATTCTAATTTGGAAAGAAACTAAACAATTACAGTTGGAAAACTCATTTCATTGATTCTCATTTTGTTTTTTTCGTTATCACAGAAATTTTTTAAGAAAGATCAGAAAACCGAATCATAATTTAAGTGCACTTTCGATCATAACTAACAATAAGAACAACATATTTGGTTATTCTTTTTTGACAAGAAATACAACTGATGATTTATGAATGGTATAATAGATTGATTCTTCTTGTTTCCTTCTTCATAGTGACCCAAAAGTTTTCAGATAAAAATTTCAGAATTAATACAAAACAACAAGAATTAGAATTCGAACACAAATAAGGATAGGAATGACAAATGAAGTAGGAAAATTTGAACAAACTTTGAGAATAATTATTTTTGTACCCATTTTTGATGAACTGTAGTACATATTTTGTTGCCTCCTATTTTCATTTGTTCCTTCATTTCCTCTGTTATGCAAATGACTCAATTGAGAAAGAAGACTGGAAAAAAATTTGGAAATTTATTGAAATTTTACTAGTTGGTCTACTAATCAACATGCTCATAGCGAAGATAAAATATACTTTTTCCATTATAATTTAATGATTATCAAAAATTTAAACATTTCAGCTCATGATTAAGTTTCCTGGAATTTCTTGAAGAATAGGCTGAAATAACCAGTCATTGACAAGACTCTAGTGATGAATACTTGTTTCCTCTATTAAAAAGAAAAAAGCATCGCACACTCAATTTTTGGTATGGCAATACTTAGTCATAGAGAACAGATTTCATTTATGCCTTACAATATACGTCAGTGCGATCGACCATTCTATTCCAAGATGGCGAAGTAAACATTAGACCAAGTGAGAATTCTTCTGGAAAAATCCAATTTTACGAACATAATCGTTAACAAGGCGAATACATTTTTTTCTCAATTATTTATTCATTATCTATTGTAAATGGATTCTGATTGATTTTAAAGCTTAGCATTGAAATGAGACATATATTAAGGTTAGGTTCTGACATACAGACTTTCTGCGGTAATCGACAGATGTTCATAATTAACTTCTAGGAACTTCTTGAGTTGACACACCATTTAAACTCCTTTTTCCATGCAGTTAAAGTGCATTTCTAAGTTAAATAAATTGGAGTCCATGTTCCAGTAAAAAACAAAATGTCTATCACTGGATCTAATGAATGTTCATTACTGGTTTTCATGTATTCTTTCAGATGGCTCCGAGAAAAAACTATACTCCGGAACTGATGGAAGAAGCGATGAAAGCTGTTCGCAATGGAGAGAAGATTGCCGTTGCTGCTGAATCGTTTGGAGTGCCTCGTATAACATTTTATAATAAAGTGTCTGGAAAGAAATGCACAATGGAGCCCAACACGGTCCTTTCAAAAGAGAAAAAAGAAATTTTGGTCAGGTGGCTCTTAGCCGTGGCTGAAAAACACTTTTCCATATGAAAAGAGTGTCTACAAGACAGTTTGCAAAAAATCATAACGGATACAGAAACCCTTTCAAACAATAGACCTGGAAAAAAATGGTACAAATCGTTTCTAAAAAGGCACCCAGTTTTGATTGAAAAATTGCCGGAATATCTATCAAAAGCTCTGAAAAAGAACATAAAAAAGTGGTTTCAAAAAATACGACGACTATTTGAAGGAAGTAGTGGAAGACCCGAACCGAGTGTTCAATGCTGACGAGAGTGCATTTTTTTATCGCCAAAACCAGACCGGATTATAGCAAAAAATTGAGATAACCGTCTTAACCCTGCATGTGTCGACGAAAGCGAAAATCTAACCATGAGAGTTTACAACTACGAACGAATTCCGTCACGCATCGCAGCCAGTCTGCCTGAAAATTGGGCGATAGGAAAGTCTGAAAGTGGATGGATGTGCAGTAGCACATTCTATGAATACGTAACAAATATCTTCAATCCGTGGCTTGAAGAGCAATACGAAAACCGATTCTATTTTTTTTAATGGTAATTGGTAATTGGAAAATGGTATTGAAATAATAACTTTATACGTATACCCTAATTCCACACATACTCTACAACCACTAGACTTGGCAGTATTCCGACCTCTAACAGTTTTCTGGAAATAATCAGTCAATGAACGGAAAATGGAGAACACTGGCCAAAACATCAAAAAAGAAACGTTTCTTCCAGAATTGCAGGAAGCAGTTACGAAAATAAAGGAAGATGGCATCAAAAATGGTTCCAGAGCAGGGGACTTGTATACATTTGGACCTGAATACATTGATATAACCAAACTTAAACATGAGATAAGGAAGAACCTTTTATTTCTAATCCGGAACTGACAGAATTCATGAAGTACTTAGAAAGCGATATAATCAAAGTATTTTCTGTAGAAATGTTGAATTTTTGCAAGAAACTCTTCTACGAAAATAGAGACACAGTTGAAGACTGTCTTCCAAATGAGGATACTTCCTTAAACGTTGTTTGGCTAGAAACAAAAGTCAGTGTGGTTCTTGCATTCCTACAATTGATTCAATTATAGTCGATAATGGGTTAGATTTTGATCCAACGTTACAAACGACGACTCCAGAGCCTATCGATATTAGTTCATCTGTTACTGGAAATGATGGTTTATCCCCCAGCTCCCTCAAAGCCAAGATAAGGAATTGCAGAATGCTTTAATACCCGAACAAAACCACGCTGACCATGAAAGTGCTAGTAGATCTGAAAAAGATGTATGTTTCATTCTGCAATGTCACCAAAAGCGATTGACGTCGTTAATAATTATGACCCTGTAACTGAAGATGAAACGGTTGCCATTCCAGATCCAATCCAACACTCCAATATTGATCCAGCTACACCTCTAAAACATAATACCAAATCAAATTTCTATGGCAAATCATTTACCAATAAACACCCAACCACAACATTTCCGAGTTTGTGTTTCAGCTTCAAAATTACTCAATGAAGTGTCTTCAGATGGAAACCTTGCTACACCTGGAACAAGTAACTTCCGTAAAAATGCAATTACACCTCAAAAAAATTCAATGGGTGCTGGTTTAGGAATCACTGTACCATCTCCATTCAAAAGAAACCTTTTTTGGCCGGATAGCGAGCGCAGTAAAAATAAGAAAAGGATCAAGAGAGAAAAAATGCCATCGGCAGTAACGAGCAAAGCTTGAAGAGAATGCCATGAAAAGAAAGAGATAGAAAAGAAGAAACTGGAATAAGAAAAGTCCGACAGAGCAAAGATAGTCTTATCTTTGCTCTGTCGGACTTTTCTTATTCTTGTCTAAGAGAAGAAGAAATTGAAGGAGAAAACTGCTGAAGAATAAAAAATCAAAAAACAGAAAACAGGTAGCGAAGGAAGATGTAAATTAGATTCGAAACTAAAAAGAGAAAAGGTGTTTAGTGACTATTCTACGTCAGAACACTCCTATTTAGAGATCAAATTTGCGTAAAGTGGAGATATCTATGTCGAAGAAATGAATGAGAATCTTTCAGCTGAAGGAAAAACATTAGAGCCGTCTTTAGACAAGAAAAATAAACAAATAACAATTTCAAAGCGACAACAGCGACAACCTAAGCGTCAAAGAACACATTCACATAGAGATACCTCTCATTCAGACATGGGATGTTCATTTCATGCATACTGCGAATGCAAAGTCTATAACGGGGCCAAAGATTAGTTCGGGATGTTACGTAATAGTGATGTATGAAGGCGAATACTTTCCTGGGAAAGTAGAGAATGCAAATGAAAAACAGTATGAAGTTAGCACAATGACTTTGAATTAATTCAGGTAGCCCGAAAAGCCTGATAAAATATAGTACAGAGAGGTCCAAGTCATTGAAAAGACTGAAGAGCCTGTGAAAAAAGAGATTTCTATGAAATTAAGGAAATTGACAAGTATTCACCTGATATATTATATACTTAGTATTTAATATTTTTTATTATTGAATGTTTACGAGTTTATTTAGTTTTTAGGAAAGTGGAGTTAGCATACTTTTAATTGTTCATTCTTACTCATTTTCAGTAAAGATTTTTTCTTTGCTTTAAGTCAGATATCAAGTTGATTATCACAAGTTCATTACCTATGGGTTACCTAATTTTGAAAAAGAATCAAAATTAAGAAAATTGTTTGATTTCAAGAAACTTGAAAAGAGTTTTATAATTTCATGTTTAGTTTTGTTTTATCTTAATATGAGTAAATGTCAAGATTGACTATTGATTATAGATATTTCTAAGAGTAGTATGAGTTTCAAGTAAAATTTTTGAAAGAGTTCGTATCATTGATAAAGTCTGATTATTGAATGGTTATATTGGTGAGTAGGTACCTGTTTTGATTTTAACTAAAATAATAATTTAAATTAAACTGTATTTAATTATTTCCATAAAAATCCTAAATACTACATCTGTGATAACTATATTTATGTTGTTTATTGTTGATGACTAGATGTCCCTTGCTGGGTAACGTCGATCACTGTGGTGTCGATGACTAGTAACTGTCGGTCACTGGGTATGGACAACTGGATCTAGAGTGACCATAACTGGTGATTTTAGTTTTTTTTTATATTTTGTCAATTTTATAATAGTTTATTTCATGAACTCAAATTGTAAATAATTTTCATCATTCTTGAAAATATTGATGATTATTTTCAACAATTACTGTTGTTCTAAGTTTCTTACTTTATGTTTTATTAAAAACACTATCCTAAAAGTGTCAATATTGGGTGCTTCACTCAATAGGTTTTGTTTCATGTGTTTTTGATGCATTCAAAGATCAAAGAAATTCGATTCCACTTATCATAGAAAGTACTAAGGTGATATGGAAGGTGATCACAAAATATTAGGGTGATCTGGGTGAACAAGACATGTGTTCTTTCAGCTTATCTATCCATTTACCTGAGTTTGTGCTTGTTTACGTTCTACATTTACATAATCAACTACTGAAATAAGCTTGTCTTCCATCATGTATAGAGTATATGTTCCATCTGGATAACTAAGATACATCGTTTGATATATTTTCTAGATCGTCACAGAAATTTCAAATAGAGCACTTGATGGAGTCTGGGAGATAAAGCAAACAGTACAATAAAAAATTTTGCTCTGAGCTTACCCCAATATTTTTTAGCAAAAATTGATGAGCAAAGCAAAAGTTACATGAAGGTTTTTCAGTATACATATGCAAATTGTGAGAATTAATGATGCTGAAAAAATGTGTTGGTTCCATGAAATAAATAATTTCCTTCATAATATTACAGGAAATTGCAAATCAGATAATAGATTTAAAATTTGCTCATTAATAGAAATGGTGTGAAAAAGAAGTTTAAGGTTCTTGTTAGGTACCAGACATAATGCAAACAATTCTCAAACTGTTTTATTCACATATTGAAAAACGTCTGCGAACATTCAAGAGAAGTTAATACCAAAAACGGAGATCCTTAGCCATCTTTGGTTCTACTCCTCATTTTAAATGTTCATATAAAACCCACAAGAAATAAAAGGGAGTAACAAAGGAATACATTTTTAAGCAAGTTATACCATTTAAATCCTTTCAACTACTAACTGAAATACAGTAGATATTATATTTCGATAATCCTTCGACATTTGAATAATAAATGCTTGTGTCGCCTAATTATACCTGGTTTATTATTTGCTCTGACAAATACATATAACAAATTATAATTTAGTATCCCGTTTAACAGAAATATACACTATGAACTTATAAAACATCATCCAAGTTCATGATTTTTCTTTTCAAAGTCCAAACTATATGTACAGCATAAGTTTATATACCACCACCACTCTTCTGAAGTAATTGGGCAAACCTATTTGTAATCAATAGTGAAACATCAATAAATCTATCAACACAGTTAGATAAACAAGTTTCAGTTTTGCTATCCAATTTATTTCCTGGTTTCTCTACACACTTGTCCCAACAAAATTCGTTGAATTCGTGAATCTGAAAATTAAATGATATAGATTCTAACGATTCTTCTGATCGAGAGGAATCTTACTTGAGCATTGAATTGTGCCTTTTGCTTTTCTACCATTAGAAAATCTTGAAGGTCTTTATCTCCACCTTTCGAACTGCCAGAGTCAAAAGAATCGCTAAAATTCATCTTTATAGAATTCGAAAATGCTCACTTCAATTTATCAGATTAAAAATATTTTTCATAAAGTTTGAAACTCAATAATGAATTTATTTTACTAACGTGCTGCTTTAACCTCAAATTTGTTTCTTCTTCTTCTTTATGATCATACATCGTATCTAGATGTATTTGGCCAGATTCTATTTTCAAGGATAGGTAAACTCAAGAACACTATATTATCATTATTATATTATATATGTGACTTCAGGTATTATAAGTATCTGATTTCTTTAATAAAAATGCTCAAGGCAACAACCACTTGTGTCAATATTTGATCTGAGTACTTTTAACAAATAAAACACTGTACAACCTAAACCATATATCTTAACCCTCATATTAATTTTCTTAGTGACAATCCCTGACTTTAGTCAAATTTTTTATAGTGTTACCCGGTGTGTTTCGAATGGCTCCCTCTTATTACGAACTAGCAAAGATTACTAGAATTTTTATAATGGAATTTATGAATTTCTTGATATTCATTTGCCAGCAGAGAGGTTAAGTCGAAAAACCACAGTAGATGGAGCCAGGAAGGGTTTCGTATAGGCAATAGGTTAAAGCTCATTACAATGAAGCGTTTCACTAGATGGAGCCAGTAAACAACTGTAAGCTTTTTTGATAGGTAGGGATTCTTTTTCATTCCTCATTCCCTTGATCCCATGTCCATGTATGAATCATTGAAAACACAATGAGAATAAATGCTTGACGCAGTCGCTGTCGACAATTAGGATTTAGGTATTTTGACAATGCAGTGATACTTGCAGAGAACTATGTTTGTTTTTAGTTTATTTGTTTACCAGTGAAGTGTTATTAAATTTTCATTTTGTGTTTTGTGTATTAAAAATGTATCCAATTTCGTGACCGTCTCTTCAGGCATCATAATACAAGCAATAAGTGAAGTGCAATTATCTATTAGTACATTGAAATCTAACTAAATCTAGTACTACTAAGGCATTAAAGTGACGTTGTTTTGTGTGCCTCGTCAAAGGAGATCTTCTCAGAGCGACAGCGTAAGTTTCATTAATTTTGTCCAATTGATTATTTTTATTTTCGCAGATGTGATTGGTGTAATGTAATAGGTTACTTCGTTCGTTCGTTTCTCTTATGTGACATTCCATTGTGAATGGTTATTGTTCGATGCTAACTTGGGATTACGTTTTGTATCAATGAAATCCTATAATAATTTCAGAACTAGAAATATTAACTCGAGTATCTTCCGATAATTCTTGGACTCACATCCGCTTATTCTCACGAAGTTCTGTTAGGTTATTGAGGTAATAGATGAGCCTCGTAATAATTGAGTGGTTTTGAATTTTTTATGTCTAATTAGATAAACAGTTAAGTATATAGAAATGTTCGATCTTCAAACATTTTGCGAATTTTTAAAAGTTCAAATTTACTGTTTTGAACCCAATTTCCATTCAGAATAGGTAAATCAATTATTATTTTGAAATAATATCATGTTTTATTGTATTTATATTGCCATTGGTGTTTAATGCACTTGAATAACGGTACAACTGTTTCAAATTGTCCTAGTTTTCGATAGCCATAACTGAGCTCCCTACCTAAGTGGAATCTTGAATAATATATTACAAAAATGTACACCTACAGTGTATGCGTATTTTATTTCGCCGTTAATTACTACGTCAGTGCCAAAATTCCTCTATTCTCATATTCACCAAAATAATACCATAAGAGATTTTCAACAATCAATAACGTACCAATACATATTGCCCTAGTGTATATTATAATATACCTATCATCACCTAATATTTTTCAAATGTGTTTTACCCAATTTTCTTTAAAATCTCAAAATTTGTCGTCAATTCTTTCTCATTTCCATGCTCATTAATGTTACAAAAATTTCAAAAACAACACATTCATTTCATATTTTGTTATCTCCACTGTGAATATAGAAATTCCATTATTTTGATATTAATCATTGAATAAAAATCTAATGGAAATATTATATTTAATGTTTTAGCCCTTGATAAGTAGAGGAGTCAAAATAGTTGTACGAAAATATAAAATTTGAACAGTAGTAAGTAATTGTTTGAGGATAATATTATCATGAATAGAATATTTTGAAAGTTGAGGAAGCTTTTAGTACTAAGCAATTTCATTTTGTTAAAAATGCTAATGATATTTTAATATTGATTTGATGAATTGAAATATTATTTAAACTAACCGAGAAAGCTCTAGCTAGTAGCAAAATCTCAAAGAGAGTTAATTGAAACTTGAAACAGTTACAACTATGAAAATAGGCATTTCCACTTTGAGTTAATTGAAAAGAACGAAATAATTGCATGGGCACGATGCGTTAAATCAAAGCACATGTCTTTATGTCCTCCTTGTGATTGGTTTCTTTTGAGTGACTCTAATTTGACCCTTATTGAAGATATACTTTACTAAAGTGGATTACACTTAACATTTTGTGACCCTCTCATGTTCCTTGCAGCTGTTATTACTGTTAATATTCAAAACATTTGTAGTCCTTGCAGTCAAATTAAAGTTCATAGTAGTGAATCCATGCTTGACAATTGTCATTCATATATGTTAGTTAGTAAAAAACTTTCCCCCTTGAACTATATATGTTTTTTATATGGATAGCTAAAACTTAGTTCTAGCCAATGTAGATATCACATATATCCTGATGATTCTAAGTGAACAGATAATAATGGTGGATTCAAGATACAGGTTCCAGCTATGTTACATTACAATAAAATATTTGTTTATAGTGAGGGATGAATGACACCCTCACTACTGTGAGCTACTCTACTTCAAACTTCATCCACCCATCTTTCTTATTAAGGTTAGTTGCTTGATGAATAGGAACTTATATGAGTTCCTTCAATTCCTTGAGCCTGATCATGTCCCCGACTGAGCATTTGGACATGATGCCTTCTATTGATTTGTCATCGTCTTAATATGGCAGTTAAGGCTTTTATGTCTAGATTTGAAAGTTTAAGCCAAGCCTTGGCAGCAGAATGTTCAGTGATGGCGAATCCTAAGTCCTGTGATACTCAAGCAGTGCTTCTGCACCTTCAAATCCATTTACCGATTGTTCTTGATCTTTGCAGTCTTCCAGAGTCCGGGTTCCCGCCCAATGAGTACTAAGCATTCAATGAGTTTGCTTTATCATTGCTCTTTAAGCTCGATTGGTCAAACCTAGTACCCTCCTGCAAACTGACAAGGGTTGTACCTCATTTATGCATCATAAGCAAGGAGTTGTTATTAGATGTCAATACCATCTGCAGTTTGGCTGTCTATAATGACTTTTATGGATTTCCCTCCCCATCCTTCCGTAAGCAGTAAGTTTGCACAATGATGAATGTCCTGTCTAGACGGGTGGACTATCCTTTGGCAGTCCTTGGACTGTATACACTGAATCCTACTCTGAGGGTAATTTTAGAGCTTCTTACAGAAATACATGATTTTATTTATTGTTTACTTTCAATGTGTTATTTTCCATCATAGTACCTTGTCAGCTTTTATGTCATCAAGTTTATTTCTATATATACTTCAAAGTAATGTATAGTTCACTGCATGTTTTCTATCATAATTTGTACTCCAAACAGTAAGACATATGTGATAACACTTAAAATGAAATTTATTAATTACATAATTTCAATTTGCGGTTAATAACTTTGTTATCTCTTTCTTATATTTCGAATTTCAGTTTTTTTCTTATTGAATAATGCTTCGGAATTCATCATATACTCGCTTTCGTAGGTAACTAAATCATAATTCCTCAGAGATTAGTCATTTTTCGTTTGAATGAGCTCAAATTCTGTTTCCGCCCTTGCGGTAAGAAGTAGGGTTTAGTGATTATTTCCTACATGGTCAGGTATTATCCTGTTTTCCATTATAAATATAATGTACTTAAAATTTTATTTCAACTGCACAGGAATCTTTCATCTCGTAGTTTTACAAATTCAAATTTCAAAGCAAATATTCATTTCGGATGATAATTAAGTAAATTAGTTATTTTATATTGTTGGATCAAATCTTTGTTCGTACATGAGCAATGGAACGTTTCGTTCAGTTATAGACATATTGAATTTTATGTTAATTGAATGTTTTGAAGTATTTGAGTTGAAGATTCATGATTTAGGGTTTCAACTATTGGTATTTTTTGTTTAATATATAAGGTTGTGCCAATGCAAAAAAATATGCATTTTTAAAAGCCCAGGAATTTTGCATTGAAAAGGCTTTCTAGATTACAGGTATTATGAATTTTGCAAGAAACTTAGAGTGTTCATTATCAATGAAATGTTTGACATATGTTCAGTAAGTTTTTTTCAATATCTGCGGCAACAAAATAAATGTATTTGTTGGCAAAATTCCACTTTATTAATCAAGGTAGTCTCTTTCAAAGATTGATACAATCAATCTAACATTGCTAACATTTCGATACCATTTTAATAGAATGATTTGTCCAAGATCTTTGAAATACACTTTAGTTTCGATAATCACGTCAGCATTCCATTGAAATATGTTTCTACGAAGCTTTTTGAGATTCTTGAATTCCATTGTGGGGACCTTTTTTTGCAATTATACATATACATATACGTGATGCAGAGTCCGGACAGTTATGAAGTCAAACTTTCGCTGTGACTATTTTTTCAAAAGCAAAAGTAGCGTCACTTAGCACTGTAACTTGACGCCGTCTAGATATCAGCCTCGAGACTTTAGCATTAAGAATATAATTCTTTTCAGAATTAATATAATCACCAACAGTCTCCGCAGTTCAGTTAGTTTTGCTTCAGAATGCTTATTAATAATGCTTTCGATTGAGGTATTTGTAATATTAATTATTTGATTAATTGATGAAGATTAAAGGGTAAAAAGAATAGATATTTGAAAACTTCTAAAATACACAATTACTTCTAGGAAATTCTAGAATCCACATAATGATTCTAATTCTTTTGGTTACTGGAGAAATAATTTTCCCATATTTTTCGACAAATTAGTTTTCTTTCGCCATTGTGAGCTATTGTTTCTATAGTTTTGCATATCTACATTGTTCCGATGTGAGATTTATTTTAAATGGGAATGATCACCGGTCAATTGTTGCGATGAAAGTGAAAAAGAAAAAGATCTTGAACGCGATAATCTTGTCATCATTTTTCTAAAGTAAAGTGCTACAGTAATCATGAAACTATTCATTAACTGTTATCAGTGGGTAATCTCTTCGATAGAATACATTTGGATTGGTAGTTCCGGAAATGACTATTGAGTGAAGTATTAGCGTTAAGTGATGATTGTCTTTGTGATTCAATAATGTTGTCAGCCTTTGTACGAAGTGTGGTCAAAAATGGTGAATGATTTTTCATAGCAGCAATTAATTACGCCATATTCCTTTTAACTGTAGTCGAGTTCGAATATAGTTGCCAGTGACTTATAGATTTGCGCAGTATCGTAACCGATAAGGTTTATCCGAGGTGCGATTATTGCTAGTTGAAATTTAATGCCCCTTCATAATTATGGCAAGGTGATTTGGTCCATCCGCCTTTTCAATTCCAGAAGGCTTCAAATTGGCCTGGTTCCAATAACAAGAACGAACGGCTGATGAGATGGTCGGTTATCACCGGAACTTATCTTACCAATACCATCAATTACCTATCTTATTTCCTACGATTCTGATATTTTTGAACAGCTTGGAAGTATTCAATGAAAATAATCTACAGGTAGAGTTCATTAACTTTGTTTGCTTGAAGGAGACATGTCGAACACTATATAGATAATCCATTGATGCCTCTGTGATTCGATAGAATTTATATTAGAAGGGTTAAGTTAGGAGGTAATTAGCATTTAATTTGTGTGTGTACCACAAAAAGTTTCCAAAAAATCGACTCACGAACAAACTGAAATTTCTGTAAAACGCCATTCTGTCTGTCCACATCCGTCTTACTCATTTTCAACGAAAAAGGTCCCATAATGCTCAGGTAATATTCTTTATTTAACGTCTGACATTCTGGCAAGAATTCCGAGTGCACAGCACCTCGATAATTAAAGAACACAGTCCACATTAACTTGGCTTTTGATCGACTTTGACGTGGTTTTTTCGGTTTCGGTTCAGCGGGAAGGCACCATTTCGAAGCTTGTTGACTGGTTTGCATCTCAAACTCATAAATCCATGTCTCATCACCAGTTACAATGCGTTTCATGAATGTGAGGTCGGAATTGACTTGTTCTAGCATGCTTTCAGCGAACTTTCCGCGATTCAATTTTCGACGAAAATTCATGTCTTTGCAACTAGTCGAGCGGCAACGCGTTTCATGCTCAAACACTAATTTAAAATGGTACGAATTGATTCGTGAGACACATAAAGTTCATTGCCTATCTCTGTCAAAGTTAAATGACGATTTTCAAACACCATTTCCTTCACTTTATCAATGTTAACTTCAGTTGAAGAAATTGATGCCCGACCAGAGCGAGGCAAATATTCAACCACATCTCGGCCGCTGTTGAATGCACTGTACCATTCATATGCACGTGTTTTTTATAAGGTCGATTCATTGTAAGCCTTCTGTAATATTTTCAGCGATTCGGCATAAGAAATTCCATTTGCAATACAAAATTTGAGACAAATTCTTCGTTCGATATTCTTATCCATTATAGAAATTGCAAAACACTTGTGAGAACTGACGAAATCGAGCACTGTAAACAAACTAAATGACAGATATCGTTCAAAATCCGCATCAGTATAGAAAACAGTTATGCCAACTTAGCAACAACAAAAATTTTGGTAATCGTTTTAAGCAAATTTTTTAAATAACCAATTTCCGGTACTTTTTCGACAAAATGTATAATGTAACGTTTCTACTTTGTTCTTAATAAAATAATTTACGGTGTTTTTTGATCATATCTCGTATAAAAGCGTCTGTGTAGAATCCTTATCTGGCAAATGAACAGAGCGAAAGTATACAGGGTGTCTCTCAAGTATGCGGACCAGCTTGGAGCTAAAATGAGGAAGATTTGTCGAATAATATATTTTTCTTAGATCCACCCGCTCTCTGAGATATTGGTGCTCAGAGTGGAGACCTGAAATGTGGTTTTTGAATTTTTCTCCGCTTTCTTCTTCTGCAGAAATTCTCGTTTTCACAACACTTTTGTCAATATTTTTTTCATTCATCCAACTTTTCTAATGAACTATTTTGTCTCAACCAAAATTCCAGGAAAATCGTAATACAAGTAGTCTGCTGCGTACGTAATCCTTCGTCTTTTACGATTTCATTTGTTGTGGAAATGTGTAAAAATCCATATACATTGATATCAGCCACCTATACTTTGTATCCGAACTACGAAATCGGTTATTTCAAAAAATCTATCTTGGAATCGAATGCACTGGAATCAAACGCAATAAAGATCGATTCTTGGTTGAATCGAGCGTCAAAGGTCGATTCTCGATCATCCCATTCCTGCCCGGGTAATTATTTTTAGAATTTTCGAATTGTTTTTGGTCAGTCATCTAGATTCATCATCCATATTAGCATATCCATCGACAGAATTCTGTTTATAGTTTAGGAAAACCTTTTTTTTGCGTATGACATATCATACGGTGGGCACATTCTAATACAATGAATTACCTATTGAACAGAACTTAACTTTATTACAGTTATTGTGTATAATGATCGGATTGTAAATTATATTTTATTGTGGCGTTACATGGTACACTCCAAAACAATTATCGGGATGCAGTCATACATTACATTTTCCGCAGGTGAACTTAGTGCACTTCCTACAATAGGCACGTCGCTTTTGGGTGAGCTGTTTGTCAACCAGATGATCGACTTTATCATATCTGATTTCTCTCATAACGTTCCTAGAGCATTTGGGTTTGAGACCCTGCAAATGTGCAGGAACAGTTAATATTGCCAATATAATTCGTCTCATAAATTCCAACATTCCTATTTTGGGATCAGCATAACGGTATAAGATCCAACTGTTCACCAGTGCTCCATTCAAACAGTACCTCAGAAACGGCCAATACCATTTTTTCGAACGAATCTCTACCCTGTATAGAGCACGCATTTTATCGAAGAGATCTACTCCGCCAAAAACTTATATCTGTAAGGGATAGGTTTTGACTTGATGAACTGTTTCATGCTGTGGTGACCATAATATGGTTCCATTGCCTCGTCTAAGGAAAAAGATCCTCCCAAGGGTTGCAATAATGATTGTGAAACATTGTTTGCCTCATAATCTGAGGCTGTATTTTGTAAACCTTATTGGTGGGGTCCATGTAAGCATTATCGATGAAATGCAAGTAACCTTGACAGACATGCTGTTACTAACAAGTGGAATGAAGCATTCAGCTTTTGTTTCCCAAATCATTCTTCGATACGGCACCTTGTTATAACCAGACAAAATCAGTATTCCGAAGTATTTATACATCTCTTGAGGGGATAAATCGAAATCGTGATTTCCCCTGAAATTAACATACCGCCTGGTTTTCGGACAAACAAAATGAATAAACTCATCGTCGCAAACTATCGTGAACGCATCAATCGGCTGCAAGTTTTCATCCCTGATTCTATCAATAATTGCTGGTTCGGGAGTTTTACCTATAGTTATTCTTTCTGCGGTTTTTTTCTATGCCCACTTCCTTCCATTCCTTTTGTAGTTGTCGTTGCTCCTTTTTTTTGGGACTCTGCAGTTTCGCCAAGGGTATTTCGTCTTCAGAACTAAATGAATCAGTAGTAAAGTTTCTGCTGCCAGGACCGATGAGTACTTGTTTCTCGCCCTTCAAGGCCAATTCTGCACATCTCATCATCTTCACTTGGACCGTCGTCTTGGTCACTGTCTCCTCCATCTTCTGGTGGGAGTAGTGTGAGATGAAGTTGATCGAAATATCGTTATCAGAGCTCAATTGTTCCAAGAAGTTCAACAGTTCTTCAGCATCTTTTGGATCAGAGGGATTATAAAATTTCTTCCTAAAAATAAAAATGAAGATATAAAACACACGAATGCCCACCGTATGATATTTCATACGTAATTATCTTACATCCAAATTCGATAGAAATATTTGCAAAGCTTTTTGGAGGATAGTATTCCATTCTGCAGATTCTGAACTTCATTATCTAGCGGTATTGAGAAACTCTCTTCTAATAAACTAAACATTATAAGAAGATAAACTCACCTCAGACTCATTTTTTCGTCGTCGAATGACACAACTAAATTCAACTCAATAAAATGTGCAACTTTAATGACCAAAAGGACTTTTATGATATTTCCTTCAAGGAATATACTTCTGTCAACCAGATGAAGACAAATAACAGCAGCTACTTCTCTTAATTAAGTATAAATATAACCTCAAACAATGATATCAACGCCGTATGATATATCATAAGCTGCCCTTAATTGGGTTGATAAATCAATCTTTGAAAGATCGATTGTTGATTAATCTAATCAAAAGTTGATTTTTGATTTTTCGCTAAGAAAATTGATCCATTCAGAATATATGGTCCAAAATTGAACAA
Source organism: Cryptolaemus montrouzieri (assembly GCA_013387265.2). Taxonomy (NCBI): domain Eukaryota; kingdom Metazoa; phylum Arthropoda; class Insecta; order Coleoptera; family Coccinellidae; genus Cryptolaemus; species Cryptolaemus montrouzieri. Next base: position 50,262,962 of record JABFTP020000001.1, on the reverse strand, counting down.
TTGTTTATTGAAAATAACTTTTGTTTAGTGCTTGAAAATTGAATGCTGCAAAGTGACTCCATTTCTTTCCACGTACGCATCGTTCCGATTCGAGAAGTTCTTGAATCGATTCTGTATTTTAAATGGATCTAAAAAATCTACCTCTCGATTTCAAATCGACAATTCTAACTTATACAATCACTTCATGTATAGAAACCGTTTCAACAAAAAAGTCTGCATGCGACTGTATCGAAAAACACCAGTGTAAAATGTAGAAAAACTGCGCCAAAATATCAATATTTAAAATTTATTTGTCACTAAGTAACTAATTATTCAGAAATTTTGTCCCGGCAGAATGTGCTGAAGGAGTGGTGTTGGACTTACACAAAAAGTAGGCCGAGGCTTGGGGTGTCCCCAAAATGATCCGCAGGTACAAGGGAGACTGGTAGTTATGAAAAGAGACCTGGGCAAGGACGACCTAGAGCAGCAACGGTGATCCATTACTGTTATTTAAGAATTTCCTCGTTCAGACAACGGTTCGCTATTACTAGGCACCTTCAAACGTCGCTTCGACAGAACAGTAGAGTGCAAATTAGCACTAAAACGATACAACATCTCCGGGAATTGGTTTGAGGCCTCGTGTCGCAGCTCGAGGCTCTGCTCTAACCTGCGGTTAGAGCAGAGGCTTCATGTCAATTTGTTAGAAGCTGACTGGGAAAGAGTTTTTTTACAGATTAGTTGAGATTTTGCTTTTTTCTTTGCGATCGATGTTCTCTAGTAAACTGATATCGAAATAAGAGATATCTTTTTATCAACCTACGGTTTTGGTGGAGGTTGAATAATGATGTGGACAGGAATTTCTTTGAACCCCCTCTGATCATCGACGTAAATAATGAAACCCTGATCAGAGTTACGTTACAAACATTATGGAAAACCATATTGTAGCATTTGTGGCAATCATGGGTGAAAACTTCTGTTTGTGCATCACCCCAAGCTCATATCGTTAGGAACTACCTTCAAGATCACGAAGTCAGTTCAATGGAGTGGCCAGCACGGAGTCCTCATCTCAATTCAAACTAACATGTCTCGGGCATTCTCAATAGAAGATTATCAAAACCAGAAATCTTTCGTGAATGAAGTTCTGGACAAACTGATAGAAATTTGGATCGAAAAGGATCAGAATGTTGAAAGATCATTGATTTTGAGTATGAATTGTAGATGTCATGCAGTTGAAAATAGCTGGTATTAACAGATTTTTGTGGTCTTTGATCTTTTCACATTTTTCATCATTGATTTTATTTCAAGTTCTACCATTTTCATTTCGATTGTTCTAAAGTATTCCTTGTGATGGTGGATTTTTGGAAAGATAATTCTTCAACATATCTAGAGTTCTTCTGAATAAATTTGAATTTTCGATTTTGTGCGATTATTTCCTGGCGCAGCGTATTTTAAACTATAAAAATCAGAAAAGAAATCGACATTGATGATGATTTACCCAGAAAATTCTGAATATTCTAGTAATTTATTTTCAGCAAAACAAATGAAAATCGAAAGCTGTTATATTTTCGGTATTTGCAGTTTACAACTGTGAATGCTTTAATATTGTAACAGAATTTCCGAAAATTAATAATCCTTGAAAACCCTTCTTCATGTACACCCTGTGCCTGAAAAAAGTTCATTGTCCTGACATGTATGCCTTTTATTCCGTTCAGGCCTAAACCAAATGCTTTCGTGTTGTAAATCATAGGCTGGCATAAATTCTTTCCCTATCATTGTGAAAATATACAACGCAACTCGAAGTGAACCAGATGTTTAACAGAAATTCAATGCGATAAGAATAGTGGGACGGCAATTTGAGTTATCGAACGTAGCACCTAGCGCATTTTGATACTTATGGAAGCCTTGGTTGAAGTGAATTATTGTCATTCCGAAAGACGATGATCAGTCTGGTTCACAAGTTAAATCAGTGTTAATTCTTGATCAAATTTCTAAACATACACACATGTAAGGATATAATGAAAATGATCTCTAATTTCCAAACACCATTGGAATGAAGACCATTTTTTCATGAATTTGCATTATTCAAATTAATTCAAATCTCTGCGTTTCTACACATGTTTGTTTTTATTATCAGTTTATGATATGGACATACTGAAACTGAATTCCAAATATAACATCAAGATAGTACAAGTATAAGCCCCCTGATATCAACTGGTCCAACAGTGAAGACGAAGAACTCGAATCATTTTACGACGACGTTGCTAAGGCAGTGGACGAACAATGCCCACATTACACTCTTCTGATGGTTGATTTCAATGCCAAACTGGGTAAGCAGCAAGATGAGTCAGAAAAAGCAATAGGAAAATATGGTTACGGGAAAAGAAATGAGCGAGGAAATATACTGTTGAACTTTTTACAGCTTAATGGTCTGTATGTGATGAACACTTTTTTCACTAAAAAAACACAAAAAAATTGGACTTGGATGAGCCCCAATGGACAGCATAAAAATGAAATCGATTTCATTATAACAGACAAAAAGTACATTATCCAGGATTTCACAGTGTTGAATAAGTTTTCAATTGGCAGTGACTATAGATTGACCAGAACGAAAGTAACCATTAATATAAAGAAAGAACGAACAGAACAAATATTGAAAACCAGAGGAAAAGGATGGACAGAACCTCAAAACCAGACACAGTTCTAGAATGAAATAGAAAGGTATCTAGATTGAGAGCAATTTTTACGAAACAACGTTGTTGACACCAAAAAGCTCAATATGTGTATCATCAAGTGAATTAAAGAGGCTGAACGAAAATACTGTGATAAAAGATCTGCAAGGGAGAAGAAATTGAGCGACAACACGAAACAAAAGATAGAGGAGAGAAGAAATTCAACAAATAAATATGGTGGAAATTATGAAAGACTGAGGCAGCTGAACAAGATCATTTCCAAAGATGATCGTATAACTCATAACATGATCACTAAGGTGATTGAAGATAATGAAAGTCTAAAGGCTCTCAGACGGAAAATGGCAAATGGTAAAAAAATATCTGCAAATTAACGAACGCACAAGGCGAACTATTCACAAATAGAAACGATATTCTTACAACAGTGGAAAATTTCTATGAAGAAATTTGTTCATCCGTCACCCATAGCTCAGAAATAATAATAAAGTCCTACAAGTCGTAAACCAAGGCTCAGAAGACATCCCCGAGATAACAATTCCTGAAATACGAAATGCACTCATGGAAATGAAAAATAATAAGTCACCGGGTGAGGATGAGAGCGATCGAAGCAGTTAAATCAAGTGGAGAGAAACTACTAGATGCACTGAAAACGCCTTTTAACGAATGCCTCAATACGAGAACTACGTCAGAACAGTGGAATAATGCCATTATTGTACTCATACACAAGAAAGGTAACATAACAAAACCAGAAAACTATCGATCAATAAGCTTATTGTCTCATATTTATGAGCTGTTCACCAGAATTTTCACCAACAGACTGAACGCAAAGCTTGAGTTATACCAACCAAGAGAGCAGGCTGGATTCAGATCAAAATTCGGCACAAATGATCATCTCCTAGTTGTAAAAAATCTTATTGATAAATCAGTTGAGTACAATAAACCACTATTTTTTATATTCGTTGACTACGAGAAAGCGTTTGATACGATTAATCAACACAAGAGCCTTGATTCCCTAGCAGACTGTAGAGACTATCGGTACACCACAATCATACATATATTTATGAAAATGCAACTACAAGTGTCAGACTACATGAAAATACAGCAAAGATTCTAGTTGGAAGAGGTGTACGTCAAGGCGATACTATCCCTCCAAAATTGTTTACCACGATTCTTGAATATGCTTTCACACAAATAGATTGGGAAGACTTTGGTATAAATATTAACGGCGAGATGCTGACTCATCTCAGGTTTGCAGACGATGTGGTTTCATTTGCAGATTGCATTGAAAAGGCTAAGAAAATTCTCGAAAGACTAAACGAGGCTTCCAACAAGTAGGGCTAAAGATAAATGTTTCGAAAACTCAACTGATGACAAATCTTGTTCTAAGCGAAAATATGAATATTAATGGCGTCCCAATAGAAATGACAACATCTTATAAATACTTAGGTCATGAAATACGGTTAGGTAAAGATAATCAGACATGAGACATCATAGGAGAGTGGGGTTGACATTGGCAGCCTTCGGAAACCAAATACATTTTTATAGTAATAAATATCAATTGAAAAATTTGAAAAATTCATAGTGCCGTAGAACACTTTATAAAATGAAGTCTTGTTGATACTCCAGTGAAAACTCAACTTACCGAATGAATTCGGTTTCGGTTATGAGAATATTTAATAGTTTGAGTATTTTCAATAGACTGTAAAATTTTTGTACCTAAGGAATTTTTATAAGTAGTTGACTGTTGAAAATTGTTGGTTCAATATCAATACAGGTTATATTGTGATTTCTTTTGTAGATTGATATTAGTTGGTTTGGAAAAGAAGTCGGATTACAAGATCACATTTAAGTTTAAGTCGATGCATTAAAGCACAAAAAAGAATTAATTTTGATTCTATGCTGAGGATTTTTTTTCAATTTATGTTCTTGTGAAACTGGATCAGTTGAAATTGATTGGAATTCATCCCCAGGTAATTTAGATTTTATTAACTTAAGTGTATTGCCGGAAGAAAATCTAACCAATGTTTTTCAATTTTTTTCGGATGAAGTAACCGGAAATACACCTTTTTTGTCTCTTGTCTCTTTTTCTCGCATTATTTTCGAGGTAAAGAATAAAAACCACTTTATTATCTGTTCATGGAGCAAAATAGTGGAAAATTGAAGGAACTAAACTTATGTCAACATTTCAAAGACCGCTCAGAATCAACACGCTATTTGTAATTAGTTTTGGAAACCAGTAGCTTCGCCAGTAACGCTCTTAAGTTAAGTTGATTGTTTAGCACAAAAATGTCATCACTCTGATTCTCATTAACAACAAAACTTGTCCACATATTTATAGGAACTTTCCGCCTTGAAATTAAATGACGAATCGCTTACAACAATATTTCAGATGACTTTGGAACAAATCCTGTAAATTATTTACACAAAAAGTTGAATACCATGAAAAATCATATGTTATATCGTAGAAAGCTAGAAAGCTACATTTTGCTAGAAAACAACTCCATACGTTGTTAATTATTATAAAATGAATATTGAAAATATACGCGTAAAACAAACATCAATATTGAAACTAGTTTTGTTTATTTAATCTATTAAACAACAATCAAAACGGTACCTTCCTCATTTTGTTATACATTCCATTTTTAAAAAACTATCAGGAATGGTTTCAGCTTTCACTGAATTTTTTCAACTAAATTAATGAGTTTTAATTTTTTATTACGAACAGCATTGATTCCCACATGAAGTTTTATCGACTTCCTGTGTTATCAGTTTTATTACAATGCTCTTGTTTTTCGCATTATCATTTCTATCGAATCAAGAAATTTAAGAACTAATCAAATTGATTAATTAGGGCAAAAAGTAAAAGTATTTCGAGAGAAATAATTTGCATTTCTTCGATTTTCAAATTAAAATCATTTTAATTTCATCGGAGCACAGATATGCTGTTTCATCATGTGATATTGATTGATGATTAAAATGTCTGAAGGAAAGATCTGTTAATATGAATATGAATAAGAAATCAAACAACAGAATCAAATAAAAATTTAAATTAAACGTTGATAATAAGGAATTAAACTATATATTATAACTATTACTAGAGTCTATCAAAATTCAGGATTGCAAGCTCAGTCTCTCGATGATCTTCAGTGACAACAAGTATTAAACTGTTGGCAATACATAGAAACATTAACAGGTAGATAAAAAAATTAATGAGGGTGCAAACGAGAGGTAATAAACGAATTATGATAATAGCAGGTATTATTTAAAGATATGAAATATGGACGAATAAGCCGGGCCATTCAGTTCTTTCAGAAGATTATCTCTATGGGAAGTTTGTTGGAGTTGCCTCGCTCTGGTCGGCCATCAACATATTCAACTGAAGTCAGCATCGATAAGGTTGAAGAAATGGTAATTGAAAATCGTCATTAAAGTTTGAGAGAGATGGGCAATGAACTTTCTGTATCTCACGAATCAATTTGTACCAGTTTAAATGATTGTTTGGCTCATAAAACGCGTTGTCGTTCGACTAGTTCTAAAAGACCTGAATTTTTTGCAAAAATTGAATCGCGTGAAGGTCCCTGAGGACATGTTAGAACCAGTCAATTTCGATCCCATATTCATAAAACGCATTGTAACTGGTGAGGAGACATAGGTTTATGGTCAGATGGCAAATAATGAATGACCTGAGCGTTATGCGAGAGAATTCGTCGAGAAACTCATGGATTTTGCACTACGATAATGCACCGACTAACAAGGCCATCATTGTGAATGAATTTCTGACCAAAAACTCAACAAATACCATCGAACAGCCACCGTAGTTACCTGATATGGCTCCGGTCGGCTTTTTTCTTCCAAAAGTCATATTACCACTTCGAGGTACTCGTTTTGAATCGTTAGAAGACATAAAAGAGAATTCGCGGCGAGAAGTCGATTCGGGAAACGGCATTTGAAAAATGTTTTGATGATTGGATTATTCGTTGGCGTTAAGGTATTACTTCGGAGGGGGCCTACTTTGAAGGCGATACAATAAATTTGGATGAAAAATAAATATTTTGTGTTTTATTGTCTAAATTTTTTGACAGAATATACAGGGATATCCACCGGGACCGTCCGTTAAAAAGTTCCAATTACAATATCAAGCTGAAATTTTTTACGCGGCCATAACTAGCGATTTCCAATTGAAGTGAAATATTTTCGAAGTGATACCATTTCCGGTTATACCGGAAGTGGGTCATCACTTTGTTATTTCAAATGGCAATCTACCTTTTTTATTATACATGTAGAGCCGACCCAAGTTGTTGGCACTTATCTGTCAAAACTTTTGACAGATTTTATTATTTTTGTTATAAATTCGATTTTTGAGGAACATTTAAAAGAATTGTAGCTTGTAGATCTTTTGCACTAGACACAATTTTTGCTTGGGTGGATAGAAGAAGGATCAAGGAATTTTTTAAGCAGTCTACACATGTCAAATGTTTTATGGCGTTGTTTTGTATGATTTTTTCAATTTGGCCTTTTTCAAACAGTAATAACTCAATTTCTCCAAATTGCACGTGTCAATTTTTATATCGCCATCAGATGAAGCGTCAAATTTCAGATGAAATTGTATAAGCATGTACTATACCCATCTCTTATAGTTCCGAAATAATTTGGGAATATATTGAATTTTGATGATTTTGCAAGAACTAACAGAGAATACTCTGAAATATTTGAATCAAGTAGCTGAACTGGCTACGCTCACCTGACAGGTGCCTAAAATTAATGTACTTGTCACTTCGTTCAATCGAATTTGATATTTCAACAAGAATTGTCGTTATTTCAGATTGAAAATATCCAAAAAATACAACACATTTGGAATAAAACCACTGTTTATTCAAACGAAAATAAATTTAATCTTTTTTTAATTCATTTTAGAATATCAAAAAGTAGTGGGTAGAAATTGCAGGCAATTCAATAACCAATGTCCAAATTTACCGTCTATGAGTAAGATAAAATTTCGAACCATTAGAAGCAATTTTCTACAATTCGGATGAATAAAAATTGTAGGAACTAAGCGAAAACCAATCATCGAAGATAATTACATTAATACGAATAAATGATAGCAAACATCATAGGAGAAAACTAAATTACGATCTGAATAAATGTTCAATTTGGGACCCATTTTGCTCGATACACTTGACAGCTCGAATACGAACATGATGAGTTGCCCTCCTAGTTTCCTCAGGATCAATATTACGAAAAGCATTACCAATGCGCTCTAGTAACTCTTCTTTACTTCTTACAGGAATAAGATACACTTCACTCTTGATTTTGCCCCATAAATAAAAATCAAGGGGCGTCAGGTACGGAGAACGCGGAGGCCATAAATTTGGTCCTTGATTACCCCACCATCTATCCTCGAACATTTATGTTAGCTGCCGATCTACAGCTCGTGTCTTATGTGCTGGTGCACCATCCATTTGTTAATAGCAATCTCTCAGAATGTTAAGGGGTAATCCATTTAAAAAATTTGCTAATGTTCCTCTCAAAATTTCCAGGTATCTTTGTCCATTAAGATTTTCCTCATAAATGTGATAAGCCAACAAATCATTCATTAAAATTGTAAAAACGTTCACGCTGAATTTATTCTGGAAATCAATACCCTCAATGAAATGTGGATTTTCTGTGGCCCAAAAATGTCGATTTCTCCTGTTGGTTATTCCACTTTCATTGAACTTGGCTTCATCGGACCATATAATTTTTTGCAGAATTGTCTCATCTTCCTGAAGCCGAATTAATAAATTTTCACAGAAATTTAGCCGCTTGCGAAGGTCAGCTGGTTTCAATTTTTGTAGTTTGATAAAAGAATACGGGTGCATGTTGTTTCTTAAGGGTCCTTTGAATGGAAGTATAACTCAATCCAATATCCATTGATGCTGACTTAATGGACGCATGTGGATTGGCATGAAAATACGCTAGCGTATTAATTTGATTGTCGCCGTCCTCGAGAATTGGTTTTCTTCTAATTTCTATGTATTTTATTCCTCCAAATTGCAGAAAATTGCTTCTAATCCTTCGAAATTTTGTTTTACTCATAGGCGCCAAATTTGGAAATTGGTTATTGAATTGTATGCAAGTACTATCCACCACTTTTTGACATTCGCCATGAATTAAAAAGAGATTAAACATATCCTCGTTTAAATAATCAGCCATTTTATTATCAATCTGGTGTTTTTCAAAAATTTTCACTTCAAATTACCAACAATTCTTGTTGAAATATCAAATTCGAATGAACGAAGTGACAAGTACATTAATTTTAGGCATCTGTCAGGTCAGCGTAGTCAGTTCAGCTACTTGATTCAAATATTTCAAAGCATTCTCTGTTAGTTCTTGCAAAATCATCAAAATTCAATATATTCCCAAATTATTTCGGAACTATAAGAGATGGGTATAGTACATGCTGATACAATTCCATCTGAAATTTGGCGCTTCATCTGATGGCGATATAAAAATTGGCACGTGCCATTTGAAAAAATTGAGTTATTGCTGTTTGAAAAAGGCCAAATGGAAAAAATCATACAAAACAATGCAATAAACATTTGACATGTGTAGACTGCTTAAAAATTCCTTGATCCTTCTTCTATCCACCCAAGCAAAAATTGTGTCTGTAATGCAAAAGATCTACGAGCTACAGTTCTTTTAAATGTTCCTCAAAAATCGAGTTTATAACAAAAATAATTAAATCTGTCAAAAGTTTTGACAGATAAGTGCCAACAACTTGGGTATTTTATGCCTTGCTCAAATGTCGGTTCTAGATGTATAATAAAAAGGTAGATTGCTATTTGAAATAACAAAGTGATGACCCACTTCCGGTATAACCGGAAATGGTATCACTTCGAAAATATTTCACTTCAATTGGAAATCGCTAGTTATGGCCGCGTATAAAATTTCAACTTGATATTGTAATTGGAACTCAAAAAGTTTTTAACGGACGGTCCCGGTGGATTTTCCTGTATATTCAAATTTTTGGTAATTCATCCTATACAACAATTCTTCCACTATTCATTTTATCATCATGCATAGAATTTGTTCAAGGATGAATTTATTCGTCTTTTCAAAGAAATTCAATTTTAGAATAAAATGTTCCACTATTCAGTGTTTTATTCCAGCTAAAATATTTTTACATCAGAAATATTTAGTGATACGATTATACAAATGAACGAATTGAGAATGTATCGGGAAAATTCGAAAAATAAATGAATTCCATAGTAATGACTAAGCCGAGCGTTGGAACGATACGGCTCATGAATTGAAATAACCATCACTTGAGTTTCTTCTGGACCGCAGAAAGATAACATCATTTAATCATTTATTCCGTCATGAATTGAATTTTTCATTGGGCTAGGACATCAAGATTAGTGAAAGAATAAAGTTCTTCAGTTCATTGTCTTTTCATCAAGAGCGTCAATGTGCTGCTCTCGACTGTAACTTGATTACTCGCAAAAATATGCTGATACATTTTTTTCCTATTATAAAGGATATCAATGCCAAGATTCTTTCAATAATGTGATCTTGTGGTGGAATATTATATTAATGTCATTCAATATTACTTCGGAAAGACAAAAAGTCACAATGTAAGGTGACTAAGGATGCTGAGGAGACACTGGAAAGTTTTAACTGTACTGGCCAAAACTTCACGACATTACTATGTGATAAGACGCATTTTCTCATCTCCAATTTAGTTGGAATCTGATGATCCGTGGTTTCAGTCATAAAAATTTCACTTGATCATACTAGTTGTAAACGATTTGAACTCATCAGGGTTCAATTTTTATCGAGATTTTCATTGATTCTTGAGTATGATGGCCTTCCAACACTAGGGCACTGGACAAGCGCCTCTATAAATGCAATGGTTTTCGTTCCACTATCTCCAAGTCTGAAGCAAAGAAAATTTTGTTTTCAGAAATAAATATTTGAAATGACTCCAAAATGAAATGCTCTTCTCCAAACTTAAAAAACTAAGTTCAACGCAATGAGAAGAGGAAACTAGTCAATAATAAGAGATAAATAATTAATTATATTCTCAATAACAAATACACTCTGACTAGAATTTGGAGCACAATTTCAGTATTTTAATTTTTTTTTGTGGGCAACTTATTATTAACACATGTTTTTTCTCGGATATGTCCGGACATATGCCAACAAAATTCGATGTTTTTTTCACGTACATGTTGCAAGAAACCACCGTATATTGATAAAAGTAGTTCTGATCAATTTATAGGAGTAACGTTGGACCTAGGTTGGACTTATAAAAGAATAGGCCAGAGGCTTGAGCTGACTGGTTGTCATGAAAGAAGACCTGGACAAGGACGACCTCGAGTAACAACGGTGATCCGTACACAGAAAAGTGTAGTGCAAATTGAACTGAAATGACACAACGTTTAAGGGAATTTGGCTTGGGGCCTCATGTAGCAGTGCGAGGCCTAACTCTAACCGCAGCTTATCGAATATCCTGATTGAATTTTGCTAGGGAGCATGTCAATTGGTTAGAAGCTGACTGGGAGTTGAGTCGAAATTTTATCTTTTATTATTGCGATCGACGTTCTCTAGTGCACAGAAGTTGAAATGCCCAGTGCAACTTTTACTTATGGTTTTGGTGAAGAATAATGATGTGTGGGGAATTTCTTTGAACGCCCGTACTGATCTGGTCATCGTTAATAATGGAACCCTGAATGCTCAGAAGTACGTTACAGATATTTTGGAAGAACATGTTAATTTGCGACCAAACACGGGTGAAAACTTTTTGTTTATGCTTGATAACACTATTCCTCAGCAGTCTCAATAAAGTGACCTGCACGAAGTTCAGATCTCAATTCCATCGAACATATCTGAGACATTCTCAATAGAAGATTAAGAAGCCAGCAAAACCAGCCAGCTACCTTGAAAGACGTTCGAAACAGACTGATTGAAATTTGGAATGAAATGGATCAGAATGTTGAAAGGTCATCGATTTTGACTATGAATCGTAGATGCCATGCAGTAATTCTTGCAAGGCGTGAAAATATCCGGTATTAAAAGATTTTGAAGACTTCTATTTTCTCTGAAAGTTTTACATTTTTCAGTATTAGTTTCATTTCGATTGTTGTCAAGCATTCCTTAGTGCTGGTGGACTATTGGAAGAATAGTTGTTTAACATATCTATTTTTTTTCTTGGCGCAGCATACTTAATAATTATATACAAAGTATGTATGGTATGACTTAAATTCAATGAAACGCTCTTCAAACTGCATAGCTTTTCATTTTCATTTTGATTTCTTGGATTCTTTTCTTTCGATTATCATTTTCTTTCAGAATCTCTGTTCTTCAAAATTAATCCATTATTCAATTCATATTGTTGAATCACAAGTAATTAGCAGAAAAATTTCATTAAAAAGGTCGTGAATTTCGAAAACTTTGAAAAATTCGATATGTTATAATACAACGTTCAGAATGGGTATTAAACCGTTAGTTTTCCTGACAGGAGTCAACATCGGAAGTCTATTTCTAAAGATTGAAACTGAATCTCATAAACACTGATTCTTTCAAAGCACACAGAGAAAAGAGTTATAATTATAATAATAATAAAGTTATTGCGACCCCTTTAATTGCATGTAGGCAACTTGAATCATATAAAGCAATAACAAAAAATAGATGGGCCCAGTGAGAAGGCCACCTCGTTCAACAAGTTTAGCTTAGTTAGATTTTCTTTTCTGGGGTTATGCAAAGGATTTATTGTATAGACAAACCCATAATGCTGAAGAATAGTTGAAACAAAACTTTAGAAATTGCTTATATTTTTTTTAAGCGCGCTTCCCAGGAATAGGCAAACCTGTTACACCACATGCGTTTACTCGCTTCTTGAAGAGGGCCAAATTGTAGGCTTTTGGAAGATGTTGGACGGAAGCGAGTTCCACTGCTCACCGGCCCTATAAACGAAGGAATTCTTATAGAGACAGGTTCGTGGGGTCGTTAAATGTACCGCCATATGATGAGAACTCCTTGCCTGTCTAGTGTTGCGGAAAAACATGAGTTTTCCCGGAACAAAGTAGTTCAGCTCCTTGGAGCATCTTCCGTGGAAGTATCTACAAAACAGAGAAAGGTCAGCAACTTGTCTTCTGAGAGCCAGCGGTCGGAGATCGCGGGTGATCTCGCCCGTTTTTGCACACTATTCAACATCCGCAACGAAGGTTTGGGCGTAGATCCCCATATATGGGAACAATATTCCAAAGCAGGTCGTATCTGCGCCTTATATAGAAGCAACAGCTGAGATGACGGAGTATAGCTTGGCTCTGAAAGGAAAACTAAGTTTAGCTGATGCCGACTTAGCTATTGCTGATACATATTCATGCCAGCAACCCGGAGTTGACCGTTATTCCGAGAAGGTGCATCGAATGTTTGGATGCAATTTGTTGGCTTGCATCATTAGAGGAGGTTCTCCAGCGGGGACCTTTCTAGAAAACGTAGTTGCTTGCGGCTTGCTCGCGTTAAAGCTCATCAGGTTCAACTGACCCAGATATCCTCTGCAAGTCAGAGTTCAAGTTACTAATTTGTTGACACCTCGTGACGCTGAGATTCCGCAGCTGTAATCGGCCGCAGACTCCTGAAAGACGAAACCAGTCGTCTGCAAAACCGAAGATCTTGTTCTCTGTAGATGACAGAAGATCGTTTATCTGAAACAGAAACAAGGTTGGCGGAAGAATGGATCCCTGAGGTACTCTTGCTTACAACCGGAAACAATCAGATGTTATACCGTCGACCACAACTTGTATTGATCTATTCGAAAGAAAGGTACTTATCCAATCCCGCAATTTTTCGGTAAGCCCATATGCAGCAAGTTTATTCAACAAGGCTGCATGCCAAACCCTATCGAAGGCTTTAGATATGTCGAGTGCTATTGCTCTAGATTCCTCATCGTTGATGTACAATCAGGAGTGATGTAGGCGAGCAGATCTCCTGTCGATCTTTGCCTCCGAAAACCATACTGACGGTCGTTAATAATTCCCTGCAACTCAACATATTTGATAAGTTCATCATTTATGACTCTCTCCATCACTTTGGACATAACGGGAAGAAGTGCAACAGGGCGGTAGTTTTGGGGTAAGGACTTCTTTCCTTTCTTTGGGATCGGTTGAATTCTCGCTATTTTTCAGCTGTTCGTAAAAGTCTGGCTTTCATAAGAAATTTGAAACAGACGGTTAAGAATGGGTGCCAGTTCGGGAGCACACTTCCTCAGGGCGATTTACGGTATTTCGTCTAGACCAACTGCCTTCTTGAAGTTCAGCTGCTCGAGAGCCCGCCTCACAGTGCGGACTCTGAATTTGAAATATGCCATGGAAGAATTCGTAGTTGGAATGTTCTGTGGTATTGCGTTAGATGAATCCAGCACAGAATTCTTTGAGAACAAGAGAGCACAGAGATCGGCTTTCTATTTCGGAGATGATGCTATACTTCCGTCTTTAGTTTCATTGATCAATTTTCAAATTCAGCCTCTTTTCTTCTCGAAACGAACTAATTAATAAGTGGCCGCTCAAATCACCGGATCTTACGCCATTAGAGGTTTTTTCTTGGGGATATTTGAAATCAAGGGTATAACACACGAAATTTGGCAAATCTCGCCAGAAATATCACGAAATGTGGGAAATCGTTATCGTCGATAAGGGTACTGCAAAGCAGTTAGGGGAGCGTACCATTTGTACGTTAATTTTGTTAAATTTATATATCTATTAATTTGGAGTTAATGTTAACAATCTAGTACATTCATCTAGGAGAGATCTTTTTAACGAGGTGTAACATGTCATATCATGCTATTCGAGAAAAAATGGTGGTTATTCCTTTCTCCTTTATGATCCAAGAAGAACGGTAATACTTGTAAAACAACCAACTAAAAATAAATATACATATTTCTTGACGTTTTACTGATATTAATTAATTAGAAGTCTATACTATGTATATCATATTCTTACGAGAATGACAATGAATTGTGAAAAAATTAATCAAAAAATATGCAAAAAAAACGAGTGTGACTAAAAAATGTCTGCGTATTCAAGAGGCCGTATCAAACACAGCTTTAAGTCTTATCAGGTATGAATTTCATCTATCTATTACAACACTGCAATTTCCTACATGTCCGATATATGAAGAAAGTAAGAGAAACTCTTCCTATGCAAATGTCGGAAATTATCACATGGGGGCACCGGTTCACACGTAATCTGCGTACTCCGTATGAGGGAAAGTGAACGAAATTTTCTTTTTAACGATGAAATGACCAATTTCTATTTTACGGGTACATTGGATCACTGAAAGTTCGCATAAATATTGTTTGTGACAAAAGCATTTAAGCAATTTTCACGCTTTCCAGTTTAAACGAATGAATCAATGATGTATTGAAATTAAGTGTTTGTGTTGATAAGTGTGAAGTATACAGGGCGATTTTTCAAGTAGTTCATCAGACTATTTCTGCTTTCTAATAGTCGTAGAACTCTGAAATCTTGCATACGGTCTCTAGTTGTGGATTTTCACAATCAAGGCATTCGCAGCTAGGCCGGAAGTTGATTGAGATTTGTTATTTCAAATGGCGTGGTATGTTTTTCTATTTTTTTTTCTCAAACACAATTTTTTCAACATCATCTTCTTGATTTTACAGGGTGGTACATAATAGTATGTCACAACTTGAGGGGGTAAATCTACGTGCAATTTTGAGAAAAAAAGTTTATATAAACATAGGTCCGCAAAAGCTTCGTTACGGAGCTACAGGGTGTTGAAGTTTCCGGAAAAAATGGTTTTTCTTCAAGGCTCCTGCAGTTTTTGAGATATTCAGCCCGAATTTGGAATGAAAACTATTTTTTACAGCCTCCATCATTACACATCCTAGATTTTAACTGAAATTCACAAGGTGTTTTCTTTTTCGAGGCCACGTCTCCTTTTGCCCTTTCAAACTTTTTTGCAGTACGCCACTGATCAGCGTACAATCAATTTTCGTCATCTTCGTTCAATTTACTCTTTTGACACTTGTAATTTTTTCGTATCTCCAACCGTTTTCGACTGAAAAATTATTGAATTTGAATTATTGAGGGGGTAAATCTACGTGCAATTTTAAGAAAGAAAGTTCATATAAACATAGGTCCGCCAAACCTTCGTAACGGAGCTACACGGTGTTGAAATTTCCGGTTTTTTCTTCAAAACAAATGGCCAATTTTACTAACGCCGAATTGGCTGATATCCATTATATGTACGGTCTGGCTGACGGAAACACAACAGAAGCTAGGCGATTATATCAGGTGCGCTTTCCAAATCGAGTAACATCAGACAGCCGAACATTTTCAAATATCTACAGAAGGTTGAGGGAACTGGTACTTTTACTGCAAATAATCATTTAAAAAGTGCAGCTCAAACTATGGGAACTCCAGATATGGAGGAAGCAGTATGTACCCGTTTCATATTCAACGCGTCCAAGCTCTACTTCCTCGAGATTTTCCTTCAAGGCTGAACTTCCGCCTATGGTTCTTAGACAAAAGTAGAGAAAATGCTCATTTTGATAGTGAAATGATGTTCACAGACGAAGCTAACTTTTCGAGAACTGCTATCACAAATTTTCACAATAATCATTATTTGGCTGAGGAAAACCCTCATTTGATTGAAGAATCTCATCATCAAGAACAATTCTCACTAAATGTCTGGGTCAGAATAATTGGAAATTATTTGATTGGGCCATTTTTTTGCCAAACAGACTAAACGGTCCCGCTTATCGGCAATTTCTTGAGGAGTTACCTTTATTGGTCGAGAATGTGCCGCTTTTGGTGAGAAACATAATGTGGTTCATGCATGACGGGGCACCAGCACATTTTAGTGGAGAAGCTAGGGGAATTCTTGAATAATACATTCAACAACCGATGGATAGGTCGGGGTGGGCCAGAACCATGGCCTCCTAGATCTCCAGACTTAAATAGTTTGAACTTTTTTTATGGGAATATCTCAAACGTTTAGGTTATACCACTCCAGTGAACACTGAATTGAGAAATCGAATATTAACCTCTTGTGACACGATAAGAAATACCCCAGGAATATTTCAAAGAGTGCGTGATAATATGCGAGGAAGGACAGAGGCCTGTATTCTTGCAGGTGGAGGACAATTCCAGCAATTTATTCAGTTTTTGATTGTTCTTTTTTCTAGTTTGATATTGAATAACTATAAGATGAGTTTCAGAAGACGAGCTATCAAAATAAAAGCAAAATTTGGGCATACCTATCGAGTATTTCTATTATTTTTTTTATTTAGCGAATAACATATAATTCAAATAATTCAAATTCAATAATTTTTCAGTCGAAAACGGTTGCAGATACGAAAAAATTACAGGTGTCAAAAAAGTTTCTAATTTGAACGAAGATGACGAAAATTGATTGTACGCTGATCAGTGGCGTACTGCAAAAAAGTTTGAAAGGGCAAAAGGAGACATGGCCTCAGAAAAGAAAACACCTTGTGAATTTAAGTTGAAATCTAGGACGTGTAATGATGGAGGCTGTAAAAAATAGCTTGCATTCAAAATTTGGGCTGAATATGTCAAAAACTGCAGGAATTTTAAAGAAAAAACCAATTTTATCCGTAAATTTCAACACCTTGTAGCTCTTTAACGAAACTTTTGCGGATCTATGTTTATATAAACTTTTTTTCTTAAAATTGTAAGTAGATTTACCCCTTTAAGTTGTGACATACTATCATGTAACACCCTGTATATTATATACAGTAGAATGAGTTCGAGAAATCATGAATCATTACTTATTTTCAAACTTCATTTATAAGTAGCCTAATCACAACGTTGTATTTTCTCAGTTACCTTTCGATTTTAAATATCACCTGCCCTCTTCAAAACACCCACCTAACAATGCTAAGGAATGATGTCTACCGAATACAGCATGCCTGGAATATAAAGTAACAGACCAGCGATAGTATTTACCCACATTCCTTTGCTTTGAATCATTCCCCACATTCGACATGTAGATAAATGGGTACCCATGGTACCGGTGCCGTATCGTGTATCCTCTGATCTGAAAATCCAACCGTTTTTTGGACGGAATGTCACAGATTTCTCACCTATTCCCATCAGCTTCGATGTCTCAATAAATTTCTTGCCGCGTATATTATTACGCAGGATTCATGGTTGGTAAATAGTGCGTCCCGAAACTAGAATAAAATTAATATTTTCGTTTTGCTCGAACATTAGGAAAATTACTTGGACCGGTTAGCTCGAATTTCTTGATTCGCATCGTCTAGTGCTACTTTCATTTTGTTTCAATCGCTTGACATTAGAGTATTAAATTAATCGAAATATTTTTCAAATGCTGAGTTATTTATTCTGTCTTTTTTCTTATTCTTATTATTATTTTTCGTTCTCTTTTATTTTCCATATAAAATAAATATATGGAATAAACAACCACCTTTACAACAGTAGATTGTCCAACTCCTATTTTTTAAATAAGTAAAATAATAATTATAAGCTCGTGGCGGTAGGAACTCAGGTTTCCTCATCTTGTAAGGGTGCAACTTATTTTTTTCTTAAAATTCGTGAAATTATCTTTTTTATCGTGACTTTGCCCTGAGTGCTTTGAAAGAACCAGTGTGAATGAAATTCTGTTTCAATCTTTGGAATATAGCCTTGTGAGGTTGCCTCTTGTGATGAAAAAACGCAGAAGAATTTTCTTAAGCTGCATCAGAATCATACCCATTCTGAAATTAGCATTTTAACATATCGATTTTTTCAAAATTCACAAACATTTTTTAATCAAAAAGGTTATGTCAAATTATTTGTGAATTGAATACAGTAAAAGCTCCTCATTCGGGCTCCGTACACTCACGTTTTCACTATTCGCCGATGAAAAAAATGCGACCCAATCCCTATATTCGTAGCTAAAGATTTCTTTATTCGCTGATCTAATCGGTTCATCGGTACATATACTGGCTGATTCACCAGTGGCGCGGTGCTCTGTAGATCGTACACTCTTGAAGATTTCATTTTTGTTCGAACGGTATTGTATTTAGAAAGTAAAAATCTAGTTCAACAATTTATTTGAAGTAAACAGATTTGAAGACCACTTTTTTGTTGAAGATTCAAGAGCGTACTAAACTCTGCTTTAATGTCTTTAAGTAATGAGTTTTTTTGGTGAGTAGTTTCGTCAAAATATTTTTTTTCCGTAAAAATTCATGAAAATAGGTTCTTACATCATCGCATGCTCCTTCGGCCATAGATGATGAATACTTTTTTCCTTTCGTTTTCTTTTTGCCCAAGGATAGCTTTATTGATGAATTGAAATAGATTATCCTCATTTTATACACGAGTGACTCAAAAGAATTATTGAATATTGTAATTTTAAAAATATCATATCTTGATTTTTTCAAATGGAACATCCTGTGTTTTATTATTCATGTCAACGCATAAAATATTCTGTCATATGTTTGCAGAAGTAACCTTATCTTTATCTTCGACCATTTTCGAAATAAAAAAAATAAACTAAAATAATAAAATCAGAGGTCGCGAAAGAAGAGTTTATTAGTACATATCATTATACTTGATCAGAGAAATGGAGATGTTTTAAGGTAGTCGTGTATGAAATACGTAATAGATTGGTTTTTGGTGAGATGATCTACAAGGTGTTGAACTATTTCAATAAGTGTCGGAAATGTTGCCCGTTTCTTTGTAAACACAACTCAATCCTTCTGAGGAAAGACCGTTGAACTCTCGACAACATTTGCGGATTAACTGACTGAAAGGCGTCGACTATTCTCTGTCTCATATCCAACTGTGTTGTAGAAGGAATTTGGTAAACGATAGCCTTAATATAACCCCACAAGAAAAAATCTAGACTTGCAAGGTCCGGAGACCTAGCTGGCCATCTAACGGGACCTCCACGTCCTATCCATTTGTTTGGAAATACATGATTCAAATGCTCCCTAATCTGATGTGAGTGTTGTGCCGTTGCTCCATCCTGTTGAAACCACAAATCTTGGCTTATATGCTCTGGTACATCGGCAAGTAACATTGGTAGATAATTTTGCAGAAAATCTGAATACATTTCACTATGCCCGTCGAAAAAGTGCGGCCCAATTAGATATCCATATACTATAGCGGCATATACATTCAAGGACCACCGATGCTGGTGATCTATTTGTTTCATGAGATGTGGATTTTCCTTGGCGTAATAATGAAAGTTGTCCCTGTTAACAAGCCCATTCTTGTGGAAAGTTGCCTCGTCCGAGAAAAGAACTCTGCTAAACATATTTGGATTTTCCGCTACTTTGTCACTTGCCGAAATGCAAAAATTGATTCGATTTTCATAGTCTTTATTGTTCAGTTCCTGGTGCAGCTGTACATGATATGCATGAAATTTATTCACTTTCAAGATTCTCTGGACGGAAGTTTGACTTATATCTGTTAACTGAGAAATCTCTCTTCGGCTTTTATATGGGTCCTCTGTCACTGTCAACAAAACTGATAACTGGTTGTCTTCAGCTGTAGCACTTTTTGGTTTTTCATGTTTTTTGTAAGAGACATTACCCGTTTCGATAAATCTAATTAGAAGTTTTTCAAAGCATCTTGCATCAGGATTCCTCTTATCAGGAAACTTTTGTGCATAAACTCTACTAGCCAACCAAGAATTTCTATCACACTCACCCAGAATAAAAATCAACCATTTCTTCTTTGGAGAACTTCATGCCAGTCAATTGAGAAAATTGGGCTCAAACCTCTCTTGAACAATGTTTAATAACGAAACACTGTTCACCATGTAAAATGCAGAATATGATATGTCCGGACACCTTACAGAAGGCACAAATGAAAAAAATGTCAACACATACCTCGATTTACGTTTAAATCATCTTGATCTTATCATTCGTTGAAAGAATTATCTTGTTTAGGTTTCATTTTTTGCTACTTGAATCATTACAGAAAAAAAACTTCTGTGCGAATAATGATGCATGTTGATGAGTTTGATACGGTTTGTAGAATTTTCATCAAAAATTTTTACAAATTATCAAATATTTAGAAAATGATAGAAGATAGAGATAAGGTTACTTCTGCAAAAATATGGCACAATATTTTATGCGTTGACATGAATAATAAAATACAGGGTGTTCCATTTGAAAAAATCAAGATATGATATTTTCAAAATTACAATATTCAATAATTTTTTCGAGTCACTCCTGTATAAAATGAGGATAATCTATTTCAATTCATCAATGAAGCTATTCTTGGGCAATAAGAAAACGAAAGGAAAAAGTATTCATCCTCTCAGGCCGAAGAAGCATGCGATGATGTGAGAGCCTATTTCAATGAAATTGTACGGAAAAAATATTGTGACGAAACTACTCACCAAAAAAACTTATTACTTAAAGATATTATAGCAGAGTTTAGGCCGCTCCTGAATCTTGAACAAAAAAGTGGTCTTCCAATCTGAAAAAACCACCTAAGGTTTTTTTGTAGAAAATTGTGACACCTTATTTACTGCAAAATAAATTGCTGAAGTAGGTTCTTACTTTTTAAATACAATACCGTTCGAACAAAAATGAAATCTTCAATAGTGTACGAGCTACAGAGCACCGCCACTGGTGAAGCGGCCAGTGTATGTATTAATGAATAGGATTCGATATCCTCCGTAAACGTAAAATAGACCTTATTAATACTACGCCTAAAGTATGCTTTTAAATGATAACGCCGCATTGGTTCAGCTTATCCTTTGACATAAGCCGCCTTCGCCGCGGTCGGTATTTTTGAGAATGTAAACAAACAAGATGTTCAAGTAAAGCGACCTTATTTCTCAATGCATGAATTATATTGCTAAATGCCTCTTATAAGCCGATCCGTCCTTTGGTACAAGCCGCTTTGCGATTTTTACTGTTTCATTTTTCCATTCGTTACACAAATTGCGATCGAGTAATACGAATTTACCGTTGTCTTCCTAATTTAGAATGTCGTCTAAAAAATTGAAAAACAAGTGAAAATAGGAATGCTTGATCGTTTACGCCTTGGAGTTACGTTGGCATCCATATCACGCTCATTCATTGTTAACGAATCAACTATACGATGGATAAAAAATTGGAAGATAAATTAAGGTGGCCTGTAGCTTCAACTTTACTGTCATCGAAAATCATTCGTAATTCAGCAATAGAAAAAATGAAAGTAAGGTTGTCATACTGGATCGAAGGCCCAGAGTGGTCCCATTATTCGGGAGAAGGCAAAGCGTCTTCACGCACATTTAAAAGAACCTGGTGTTAGTTGTGGTAGAGGAGGATTTCAAGCATTGGAAGGTTGGTTCAATAAATTTATGGTGCGACAATCATTGCATAGCAAATCTTTGTAGAAGCTACATCTGCAGACACTGCTGCAGCAGAAAGATATCCAGGAGAATTTGCAAATCTAGTAGCTCATGGAGGAAACAAAGCTGAGCAAGTATTTGATGTGGACGAAACTGTAGTGTTCTGGAAGAGAATGCCAAACAAAACAATTTCCAAAAGCGAAATTTCTGCTCTGGATTTAAGGCAGCAAGGATTAAGTTACTATGTTTTAATGCATTTGGAGATTGTGTCATTAAACCACTGAAGCTTTACAGATCGTTAATTCTTGTGCTTTAAAAAATAAAAATAGGAACATGATGGGAACGTGAAATTTCAATTTTCTCATCTATTTATCAATCGATTTTCAATCAATAAAAAGAATGATTAGTAGAGAACTAAGAATCCTAAAAACCTAAATAAAAACGGAAAATATACAGTGGTCATTTAAAATTTTAGGGATATAGTCAAATTTTTTGAGAAGGGTTATTCAGAAAATTTAAGTTTTGATTTTGATTTAAAGCATTTCCGTAGGTGAACAATCTTTTTTTGCACCAACTAGATATCTCAAAGCGTTAATGAATTGAAACGTGACTGAATCTGTTTGGGACAGGGTGTATTTCTGGTGAAATATGTGATTTTCTTGTATGTTCTTCGAGAACCCAGTAGAATGAGTAAACCCTCGATTTCAGATATATTCAAAACAAAAGGTCTTATAGCGTAAAATCCGGTGATCTGCGCGTCCACGCAATTGGTCCACTACTTTCAATTCACAATTGTCATCGAAGAATTTTGGAATTTTGCAGTGAGGGTTTCTTCAGACCAGAGTCAACAGTATTGACGATTGACCATCCCAGAGAAGCCTATGTTGTTTTCCCTGATGTAATCCATCATGTATTCGCAAAACTCCACTCCCCAATCTGAGTCATCGTCAAGTAGTTCCTATATAAATTGCATTCTGTGCGCATGCATCTTTGATTGGTGAATTATTTTTAATACTGGGCGGAAATTATTGGGTTTTCTTGAATGGTCAACCGAATATTTAGTTTAGTGTCATGGTCAACAACGGATTATCTTCTAACCGCTTGTTGCAGCTCTGTTCTATTTAATCGGCAAAATAAAATGTTCACTTGTAATATGTATTGAATTTGAATCTTCATAGTTACAAGTTGTTTTAGTTTACTATGATACTGTGATCCATACATAATTTGTTGATGGCTAATTTTCCTGATCCAAAGTTAAATTAGTGGATTTCTGAATTCCAAACTGGAAGTTTAAGGATGAATGTTAAATTTCGCAGTCAGTTTTATTCAAGGTTAAATATCAAGTATCAGATCATTTGGAAAAAATTATGAGAGTTGAATGTAACAATTAACAATGTGTAAGGTTGATATTATTCTCAACATTAAATGATGAGTAAGATTTTAATTGAGAAAATGATTGTCAATAATAACGGCAGTTAATACGAACTTAAATATCTGTTTCGAACGAATAAGTTTCACTTTACACTTTTTAAGTGGCAAACGAATTATGAATTCTCTAATTCTTGTAGAAAATTTCTGCTTAGCAAAGTGTGTATTTGATTCAATTCATTTCACGTTATGGTTTTGTTCCATATTATCTGAAATATTGTTCAGTGGATGGAAAAATATATTTTTAGAATATATTGTATACTCCTACAAAAAAAATGGCACATTGAAGACTTTTATTCAGGGAACAATATTCAACCTTCTGTAGATTCTTAAAATTCTCTCCCTGAAGGAGCTGGTTATCTGATCCACTCTTCATTATCCTCATTAACCAGGGCCACATAGTAGTAGCACAATCTAGTCGGATGTTATCAATCGAATCGACACAGGTCACCGGAAAACGAAGAAAATGAAGAGTAGATCAAACCAAGAATATTTTAAAAAGCCAGACTAATTTGACTATCCAGCGCAACGCCGCACACTGTGCCTGCTCGATGCAATGGTCAAAATCAGCTAACACTCCAGTACTTGTTTGACTCTCAAACCAGGTGAACATCATATCTTAATATCCGATAAAACACAAAATTTATCGCTATATGTGCAAATACATGTGGCCCTGGTTAACGAAGATTATGAAGCGTGGATAAGAAAATCATTTCCTTCAGGGAAGGATATTTAGCATTTCACGAAAGGTTGAATATTGCTCCCTGCATAAAAGTCTTCCATGTGTTTGAACTTATAGATTTATCGGATATTGAACTAATATATGTTCTAAGGACAGATTTGCTGAAAGCAATGCTAAAAACGTAAACGAATTATTCAAAACTTAGAAACTTCTACGGAAATCTCAGTGCATGAGTCCTATTCGCACTTGTGAGATCCATTTTCAAATTTTATCGATTGATATAGACTTATATTCGCTAAATACCATCTAATGAAAAAACTCGTAATGTTATAGAGTAGACTAGCGTTAATGTGAACTTGCTCAACTGTGAACAGCTCAATAACGTGAGCACAGTCTTTTTCATTAGCGCTCTGTAATCTCAACAATCGGCACCTTTATGTCAACAGGAATTAACTTGTTCAGACCTGCAATATTAGAAAGATGAAAGAAGACCTGTATAAATACACACGTATTCTTTTTGTGTTTATTGTTTTGTTTTAGTTCATAGACAGATGTACTCACTGTTTGGGAATTGATTTCGCTGATAAAATAGTGGCTAAAACAGTTCTTTATGAGAAATCTATAATAAAAAAATACATAATAGTATGAGGGGGTAAATCTACGTGCAATTTTAAGAACAAAGTTCATACAAACATACGTCCGCAAAAGCTTCGTTACGAAGCTACAGGGTGTTGAAATTTCCGAAAAAAATTGGTTATTTCTTCAAAACTCCTGCAGTTCTTGAGATATTCAGCCCAAATTCTACAAGGTGTTTTCTTTTCCGGAGCCATGTCTTCTTTTGCCCTTTCAAACATTTTTGCAGTACGCCACTGATCAGCGTACAATCAATTTAGAAACTTTTTTGACACTTGTAATATTTTCATATCTCCGACCGTTCTCGAGCAAAAAATTATTAAACGATTGTATGCATTCGCTGAATTGAAAGCACTTCTAATTAAGAAAAATAATTAGTAGGCTTTTAATTTTTTTCATTTATTTATTTATTTTGACAGTTGCTAAAGTTGAACCAGTGTCTGCTCGAAATGTATATTAAATTAACGATTAGTTTCAAGACTTTTGAAGTTATTACTGTAAGAAAAAATGGCTAATTTTACAGACGCCCAATTGGCTGATATCCATTACATGTACGGTCTGGCTGACGGAAACACAACAGAAGCTAGGCAATTATATCAGGTGCGCTTTCCAAATCGGGTATCACCAGACAAGCGAATATTTTCTAATATCACCAGAAGGTTGAGGGAAACTGGTACTTTTACTGCAAATAATCATTTAAAATTTGCAACTCAATCTATGAGAACTCCAGGTATTGAGGAAGCAGTTTTGAATTGTATTGATTTGAATCCTCATGTGAGTACAAGAAAAATTGCAAATCAGTTGAATATTTCACATGTTCTAGTTTGGAGAGGATTCTCCACGACTTTTTATTGTATCCGTTTCATATTCAACGCGTCCAAACTCTACTTCCTCGAGATTTTCCTTCAAGAATGAATTTCTGTCGACGGTTCTTACATGAAATTAGAGAAAATGCTCATTTTGATAGTGAAATAATGTTCTCAGACGAAGCTAACTTTTCGAGAACTGTTATCACAAATTTTCACAAAAAATTATTAGGCTGAGGAAAACCCCTATTTGATTGAAGAATCTCATCATCAAGAACAATTCTCACTAAATGTCTGGGTCGGAATAATTGGAAATTATTTGATTGGGTCATTTTTTTTCCCTAACAGACTAAACGGTTCCGCTTGTCGGCAATTTCTTGAGGAGGAGTTACCTTTATTGCTCGAGGATGTGCCACTTTTGGTAAGAAGCATAATGTGGTTCATGCATGTTTGGGTACCAGCACATTTTAGTGGAGAAGCTGGAATTCTTGAATAATCATGGTCTCCTAGGTCTCCAGACTTAAATAGTTTAGACTTTTTTTTATGGGGATATCTCAAAAGTTTGGTTTATACCACTCCAGTGAACAGTGTAGAAGAATTGAGAAATCGAATATTAACCTCTCGTGACACGATAAGAAATACCCCAGGAATATTTCAAAGAGTGCCTGATAATATGCGAAGAAGGACAGAGGCCTGTATTCTTGCAGGTGGAGGACACTTTCAGCAATTTATTTAGTTTTTAATTGTTCTTTTTTTTAGTTTGATATTGTTTAAGTATGAGTTGAGTCTCAGAAGACGAGCTATCAAAATAAAAGCAAACTTTGGACATACCTATCTAGTATTTCTATTATTTTTTCAGTTAGCGAAAAACATACAATTTAAAATAATTCAAATTCAATAATTTTTCACTCTAAAACGGTTGGGGATGCGAAAAAATTATAAGTGTCAAAAAAGGTTCTAAATTGAACGAAGATGACAAAAATTGATACGCTGATCAGTGGCGTACAGCAAAAAAGTTTGAAACGGCAAAAGAAGACATGGCTCCGGAAAAAAAAAACACCTTATGGATTTTAGTTAAAATTTAGGACGTGTAAAGTTGGAGGCGGTAAAAAATAGCTTGCATTCCAAATTTGGGCGGAATATCCCAAAAACTGCAAGAGCTCCGTAACGAAGCTTTTTCGGACCTATGTTTATATGAACTTTTTTCCTGAAAAACGTAGATTTACCTCCTCAAGTAGTGACATACTATTATGTAACACCCTGTATGTAAATGGGTTTCTTATTTGATTCATACATTCATAGGTGTGAATAGCCTCGAAATTTTCGAGTTCACATTATCTCGAGTATATTGTATTATATGTGCTATTCTGTTTTTGAAACTTATGATTTTGTGTGACTCATAAATTTTTGTGCGAACTTACTATATTTATATGTTCGAAAAGATGATACTATGTATTCCTGAGAGATTTGCATGATGAATACAGGTTTTAAAATTCGGATTCTATAATTAATTATTAATTTATTATAATAGTATCACTTTCTCTCTCTTATCGTATTACTTCGGTTATCTATCAATTATCTTCGAAGCAATGGAAGCGCTGAAATATTTCAACAGTTTGTTTATAAAACTTTTCAAGGTTTAAATCCCAAAACAGGTAAGTAGTTTAATGGAGTTTTTTCCAATACTTCCTTTCTGTGAACAAGTTCAACAGAGAAAGGTGTCATGTTAAAATGTTGTCACTCACGGTTAGTGGTCACGGCAACAATTAGCGTTGCTTGCCATTGCTTTGGGATTAGTAATAATACTCTTACATCACCAGTTGAATTGTTCTTATTGAATTTGCACTCACGCTAGGGTATATCGATATCGTACTTGTTGGAGTGGGCGGATATTCATAGCGCAGGAGGTAGATCACTGTTATCGCGACGTTGTGTACACACAGATACATACAAGGCTCTAAAAAAACGCATCAAACCTTAGAATTAGGGATTAGTTACACTCTTCATGTATCAAATTATTGTTGAGTTTAGTACGGGGTTTGTGAGATAAGTACTCGATAAAAAAAATTATCGTGAAATTCATTTAATTTTCGACTCCAATCATAATTCATACATCTATACCTGTCTATATTATTGTTTGAGGTGTGCACATAAATGGGTCGAATAGCACTTTGTGGAGAGGGTCTTTCGATTTCCTATGTCAACTCTTCATTTCCGAATGTTAAGCTTTGAAACCAATTAGGTTCTGGTGATGGAATGAGATGAAAAGGAGATAGCCGTAACGTTTTTTGCGTTTCTTGAAATATTGAAAAAACTAAACTTCCTTTTTTTATTTCTGATGAAGAAAAATACGGAAAAAGGATACCGAAAAAATTCAAATACAGAATAATCCTAACCGCTACCCACGTCTATTTTTTTGCTGAGAAATTCTGCATTGAGTAAAGAGCGGATTATATTCAAGACCGAAATGTTAAAATATGGACACATATATGTAATGATTCTTCGAAAATATATAAAAAAAATTGGAAAATATGTGAAGTATAAATATCATTTGAAGAGTTTTTCTAAGCACAACAATAACAACAAGAGCTATTAACAAGAAATTTATGAGCCACGTTCCCCATCGGGTCAATACTGGTTGTGTTGGTAGCTGCAGATCAGGCAATCTTCCTTTGTATAACTGCGTTCGAAGTGGAGCTTTAAAAACAACTTTTTTTACGTTGCTTATTAAGTAATTCACACTACTTAATGAGCCAAGCTGTGATGTGAACTACATTTTTATAAAATATTTTTAAATTTTCTCCTGTCTTTAAAATATAAGATGCAACGTGTGATAAAAAAATTTCCAGATTCCATCAATGTTTTCGTTTTCGAGTAAATAAACTGCCTTGGTCAAAGTCATAACAGTAGGACCTTTATCTTTTAGCTCTATAGGTACCAATAGACAATTAGACTCCTTTACTGCCTTTATAAATTCAATTCACCCTAATATAACGTTGACATTGGAAATGGAACCTGAAAATTCCATTAATTTTTTCGATTCAACTATAACCAAAATTGGTCACAGACATGATTTTTCGATTTTCCATAAACCATCACATACAGATACAGGGTGCTTCAACGAAAACTAAACAGAGACTATATCTACCAAGATATTCATTTCTGATCAAAATGGAAAAACAGGTCCATTTTTGTTTCAAGGGGGACATCTTTTGGGGTACAAAACTTGCCTGAAATATCGGGGGTTGCAATCCTTGAACATTTTGAATAGGGAAGATGGGTCGAGTAATGACTCAAAAGAAAGGTGTTATCTTTGTCTATATCGCCTTGAACGAATTTCCATTGTTAATTGAAAATTGTAAAAGATACAGGGTGAGCAACTGAAAGATAGGGAAGACTATTTCCCTTAGACTATTTAAGTTTCAGTGAAGTAAAATGGAACAGATCCATGCTGATCAATGGCCGTCATCATCAAGTACCATCCTCATCTCGAATTTCAACACCTAGAGCAGGGGTGACCACCCTTGAAAATTTGGAAGAGGGTAGACGGGTCGAGTGATACCTCGAAAGAAAGGTATTATCTTTGTCTACATCCCCGTGAACGAATTTTCATTTTTGATTGAAAACTGTAGAAGATACAGAGTGAGCTACTGAAAAATAGAGAAGACTATCTATCGCACTGAGCTATTCAAGTATTAGTGCAAAAAAATGGAACAGATTCATTCCAGATCAACGGCTGTCATCTTCCGAAACACCATTCACATCTCAAATTTCAACTGTTCCATTTTTTTGCACTAATACTTGAATAGCTCAGGGCGATAGATAGTATAACCTCTATAACCATTCATAATTCTTCTGACATCGACACCTGCATAAAAAACTAACAGTATGGATTATAACAGTATGGTTCGTAGACTCACCACGATACCAATATCAGAAAATAATTTCTTGAAAGAGCACTATTATTATAAAATAAATAGCGGTCCATAATCTTTATAATTCTAGTATGATTGACAAGATGCTTTCTCTTACACAATTTCAACACGAATCTATGAAGTTTTTCCTAGTATTAAAGAGACCAATTAAAATATATTATATAAACTTATATTGGTAAACCCAGTCTAAATTAAAATCAATCATCTGATCTCATAATCGGAATATAGATTACAGAACGGATAACTTTCTAGGCAGATATATGTATTGAAACTGTATATCTAAAATTCATAAAGGAAACAAATAAAGTGTTCATAAACTCTCTTGTGGAAGTTGTGAGAAAATTTATATCGGTAAAACTTCTAGAAATGTCAATAGTAGATTATATGAGCACAAATGCAGTTTTGACAAACAAAAATCAGATTTTTATTATGCAGATCATGTACTAGAAAAAACCTCACTTTCAATAATAATTTCGATATTTTTTTACATAATGAAAATGATTGACTGAAACTGAACCAGCGGGAAGCATTAGAAATCAATAAACAGAAAAATTCCGGCAGTTTCCTTGATAGTAATCTTGACCTAAATTCTTCAACATCACTAAAATCTTTTTAGCTCTCGAAAGAAACAATCCTGTTCGGATTTTCTTCCTATTGAGCTAGGTACCTGCTTTTACCTATGTAATATATAAGGCAGATCATCGTTTTAAATGTACTACTCATCTGATGAACCCACAGTGTGGTGAAACGCGTCATATATTGAAAATAAATTTGAACATCATTGTTTTCTTCAACTAAATGTATATAAATTTTCATCATCAACGATCTCTCAATCAAAAAATCGGATTAGATTACTGATTGAGACAAATCTTGTTGTCTAGTTTTTCCGGCAAAATTGTTTTTATTATTTTCATGTCTTTCGTAATTGCGATACTATAGTTGGTGTTTATCAGGAAAAAGTATCAATTCAAAATGATTTACTCGACTAATTGTCGAGTAATTTAGGTCTTCTGAAAACAAAAAACATACTCAAAAAATTCCAGAACGTAAGGTTATTTTACAAAACGCAGAATTTTATTACAAAAAACGGATTTTTTTGGGCTAAAAAGGGATTAACTTGTAGTATAAATGATAGGTGTAATTTTATTTTGATGACTGTTTTAAATTGTTTACAGGACATAAGTATCATTAATTTCTAAATAAGGAACACCCTGTTTGACCTACATTAACAAGTATAAACATGTTGTAATCTGAACGTGCGCGCTCCGATAGTATAGAAGTGGCGCGGGACAATTACGTGTTATTTCATCATTGTTTTATAGATCTTGGTTCAATACAGTGCAATGTCGTCTGTGCGGAAGTGTGTGAACTCTTCGGATAGTTTCTGTTACATTTGTGGAGAATATATGACATTAAAGCAACAAGTTAATATTACGGACTTTGTAAAAAAAGTATACTTCCCGTATTTTGGCTTCAAACTTGGAGATCAGGATAAAGTATGGGCACCTCATAAAGTCTGCAAACGATGTGTTGAAGACCTTCGAAATTGGTTTAAGCGCAAGAAAAAAGCTTTCCGATTTGCGATTCCTATGGTATGGCGCGAGCAAAAGAACCATAGTGATGATTGTTTCTTTTGTTCGTGTAATGTGAAATACCGAAATACCAGTGCCCAAGGTCCCTGCTACCTTGGAAGAGGTTCCAAGTTCTGACGAAGATGGTGCTGTACCTACACCCGATGACCAGTCAACTTTTGAATTTGAAGATGAGAGAAGTCCAAAATTGTTTTCCCAAGGCGAGTTTAATGATTTGGTAAGAGACTTGAATCTTCCCAAAAACGCTGCTGAGTTGCTTGGATCAAGGCTCAAAAGCAGGAACTTATTTTTGCCGGGAGTGTTTTCCTCCTGGTTTAGATATCGTGAAAAGCAGTTTATTTCCTACTTTGCCCAAGAGGACGAGTTGGTTTATTGCACCAATACTGAAGGTTTCATGAATACATTTAAGATCTCATACGACCCAGAAGAGTGGCGTATTTCTATAGATTCTTCAAAAAGAAGCCTTAAAGCAGTTCTGCTTCACAACGTCGGTTTCTATGCTTCCATTCCTGTCGGCCATTCCGTACACCTCAAAGAAACCTACAAGAACTTGGAATTGATTCTTTGTAAATTAAAATATAAAGACCACGGTTGGCAAGTGTGCGGTGATTTCAAAATCTTGGGCATGGCGCTCGTACAGCAATCTGGGTTTACCAAATTCCCTTGCTTTTTGTGTCTATGGGATAGTAGAGACCGAACAAATCACTGGAAAAAAAGGGTTGGCCTGCGAGGGAGCTTAAAGTTGGCGAAAAGAATGTCCTGCGTGAAACTTTGGTTCCTCCTCATAAAGTTCTTTTACCACCGCTTCACATAAAGCTGGGATTGATGAAGCAATTTGTAAAGTCACTTCCAAGAGATGGAAATTGCTTCAAATATTTAATATCCAAGTTTCCTGGCCTCTCGGAGGCAAAGTTGAAGGAAGATGTTTTTGTTGGATCAGATATTAGACGGCTTATGGCCGATTCACTATTCGTCACAACCATGACGGATCCTCAAAGAGAAGGGTGGATTGTCTTTAAGGAAGTTATAACAAAATTTTTAGGCAATAACAAAGACCCTTACTACAAACAAATCGTCAAAAGAATGTTAAAAGCATTTCAAGCTTTAGGTTGCTTAATGAATTTAAAAATACATTTTCTTCATTCCCACTTCGACTATTTTCCAGAAAATTTAGGAGACGTGAGTGAAGAGCAAGGTGAACGATTTCACCAAGATATTAAGGAGATAGAAAAAAGATGCCAGGGAAGATGGAGCGTCTCAATGATGGCAGACTACTGTTGGACGCTTAAAAGAGACCTTCCAGATGGTTCCCACAAGCGAAAATGTACCAACAGGAGTCTCACTGGGAAAAAGATATGGGTTTAGTGCTCACTAATTAATGTATTTTAGATAAGAAAATAAGTTTTGATACGCAATTATACATTACTTTATTTAAAAAACAATTATGTTTTATTTTAAGATAATAACTTGTTTAGCATAGACACCTACATTGTCAGAAAACGTGACGTGCTAGAACAAAATGAAAGTCATTTTCGAATTCAGCACTCCCAAAAACATAAGAATTACACAAAAAAAACCAAAACAGCTCTCAACTTTTTTTTTTTGGCAGACTTGTGTAATCAGTGTGAATCATCTAATAAGACATGCAGTCACCATCTTGTTAAATTTTTGAGCGATAAACTTTGGACTACTGGTTCGGTGGCAAACAAAAAACATGAAGTTGCACTTCATTTACGGAACGATGCAAGTGACAGTAATGTGCACCTGCAGATAACTAACGGTACTCGGTACTTCTATCAGAAGATTATCTTTTGTAACTAGCGTATCAGCTACTACTGTAATCGTAATACATCACAAAATAAACCCCTATAAAATGAATTTGGTTCATAAAATATTCTGCATCATCTGTTTTTGATGAGAGCACGTTCATGGTAAAGTGAATAGTCATAATGGTCGTTATTGGAAAGCCCGAAATCTTCATTGGTTTTAGAGAGACATGAATCCAATCGTCACACCCGGTACTTGCATAATAGTTTTTTATGCTTATCAATTCCTCGACGTCGAAAAAAATTAGAATTATTTGGAATGCAACATATTTAGCGATAATTATGATAATAGCTTTATTTACTCAAAGCCTTGACAATGACATGATTATATTCATTTGATGACTAAGAAAGTAATCACTGTCACTAAAATTATCGTTTTCAATGGAATTGTAAATAGATATACAGGGATATCCACCGGGACCGTCCGTTAAAAACTTTTTGAATTCCAATTACAATATCAAGCTGACATTTTATACGCGGCCATAACTAGCAATTTCCAATTGAAGTGAAATATTTTCGAAGTGATTTTCATTTCCGGTTATACCGGAAGTGGGTCATCACTTTGTTATTTCAAATGGCAATCTACCTTTTTTATTATACATCTAGAACCGACATTTGAGCAAGGCATAAAATACCCAAGTTGTTGGCACTTATCTGTCAACTTTTGACAGATTTAATTATTTTTGTTATAAACTCGATTTTTGAGGAACAAAAATTGTAGCTCGTAGATCTTTTGCACTACAGACACAATTTTTGGTTTTTGGGTGGATAGAAGAAGGATCAAGGACTTTTTTAAGCAATCTACACATGTCAAATGTTTATTGCGTTGTTTTGTATGATTTTTTCAATTTGGCCTTTTTCAAACAACAATAACTCAATTTTTTCAAATTGCACGTGCAATTTTTATATCGCCAGCAGATGAAGCGTCAAATTTCAGATGGAATTGTATCAGCATGTACTATACCCATCTCTTATAGTTCCGAAATAATTTGGGAATATATTGAATTTTGATGATTTTGCAAGAACTAACAGAGAATGCTTTGAAATATTTGAATCAAGTAGCTGAACTGGCTACGCTCACCCGACAGGTGCCTAAAATTAATGTTCTTGTCACTTCGTTCATTCGAATTTGATATTTCAACAAGAATTGTCGTTATTTCAGATTGAAAATATCCAAAAAATACAACACATTTGGAATTAAACCACTGGTTATTCAAACGGAAATATATTTAATCTTTGTTTAATTCATTTTAGAATGTCAAAAAGTAGTGGGTATAAATTGCAGGCAATTCAATAACCAATTTCCAAATTTACTGTCTATGAGTAAAATAAAATTTCGAAGCATTAGAAGCAATTTTCTACAATTCGGATGAATAAAAATTGTAGGAACTAAGCGAAAACCAATCATCGAAGAAAATTACATTAATACGAATAAATGATAGCGAACATCATAGGAGAAAACTAATTTACGATCTGAATAAATGTTCAATATGGGCCCCAATTTGCTCGATACACTTGAGAGCTCGTTTACGAACATGATGAGTTGCCTTCCAGGTTTCCTCAGGATAAATGAACCACATGAGGCGCCTGGGAAGAATTGAGGTGTCTGTTTACTCGCTCCTTGAAGAGGGCCAAATTGTAGGATGTTGGGAAGATGTTGGACGGAAGCGAGTTCCACAACTCACCGGCCCTCTAGACGAAGGATTTCTTATAGAGAGAGGTTCGAGGGGTTGTTAAATGTATCGCTATATGATGAGAACACCTTGCTAGTCTAGTGTTGCGGCAAAACACGAGTTCTCCCGGAACAAGGTCTTTCAGCTCCTTGGAGCATCTTCCGTGAAAGTATCTGTGAAACAGAGAAAAGTCAACTTGTCTTCTGAGAGCCAGCGGTTGGAGATCGCGGGTGATCCCGCCCGTTTTTGCACACTATCCAACATCCGCAACGAATGTTTGGGCGTAGATTCCCATAGATGGAAACAATAGCAGGTCGAATCTGCGCCTTAAATAGAAGCAACTGCTGAGATGACGTGAAGTATCGCTTGGCTCTGAAAAGAAAACTAAGTTTAGCTGATGCTGACTTAGCTATTGCTGATTCATGTTCATGCCAGCAAAACTTGGAGTTGACCGTTATTCCGAGAAGGTGCATCGAATCTTTGGATGCAATTTGTTGGCCTTGCATCATTAGAGGAGGTTCTCCAGCGGGGACCTTTCTAGAAAACGTACCTGCTTGCGTCTTGCTCGTGTTGAAGCTCACCAGGTTCAACTGACCCCACTCGGATATCCTCTGTAAGTCAGAGTTTAAGTTATTAATTTGTTGACATCTCTGACGATGAGATTCCGCAGCTGTAATCGGCCGCAGACTACTGAAAGACGAAACCAGCGTACAAACGTCTGCCAAACCGGAGATCTTGTTCTCTGTAGATGACAGAAGATCGTATATCTGCAACAGAAACACAAGGTTGGCGAAAGAATGGATCCCTGAGGTACTCCTGCTTGCAACCGGAAACTATCAGATGTTGCCGACCATAACTTGTATTGATCTATTTGAAAGAAAGCTACTTATTCAACCTCGAAATTTTTCGGGAAGCCCATATGCAGTAAGTTCATTCAACAAGGCTGCATGCCAAACCCTATGGAAGGCTTTAGAGATTTTCGAGGGCTATTGCTCTAGATTCCCCATTCTTTTCCATCGTTGATGTACAAACATGAGTAGCGTAGGCGAGCAGATCTCCTGTCGATCTTTGATTGCTAAAACCATAATGACGGTCGTTAATAATTCCCTGCAACTCAAGATATTTGACGAGCATCATTTATGATTCTCTCCATCACTTTGGACATAATGGGAAGAAGTGCAACAGGGCTGCAGTTTTGGGGTAAGGACTTCTTTCCTTCCTTTGGGATGGGTTGAATTCTCGCTATTTTTCAGCTGTTCGTAAAAGTCTGGCTTTCATAAGAAATTTGAAGCAGACGGTTTAGAATGGGTGCCAGTTCGGGAGCACACTTTCTCAGGGCGATTGACGGTATTTCGTCTAGACCAACTGCCTTCTTGCTGTTCAGCTGCTCGAGAGTCCGTCTCAGAGTGCGGATTCTGAACTTGATTTCTGCCATGGCAGAATTTTTAGGTGGAATGTTCGGTGGTATTACGTAATATGAATCTAGCACAGAATTCTTATTCTTTGAGAACAAGAGAGCAAAGAGATTGGCTTTCTCTTTTGGAGATGATACTATACTTCCGTCTTCTCTAACAAGTGGCGTTAACAAAGATTTGCAGAAATTGGCACTGACAATCTTCGCCATAGACCATCATGTCAGGATCTGAAAGGTAAACATCAATGAACGGGAAGCACGAAAAGAATTCACGCAGCTCATCCCAATTAGCACGGTTATAGTGCCAAATGCGTCTGGGTGGTTTAGGTTCTTGGTTAAGCGGCACCACAATGGTACCAGTATCAGATATAAGGTTGTGGTCTGAGTTGCGTAGCGGTGGTGAGACCTCCACTTCAAAATCATTCGAATCTGAAATCAGAAAGAGATCCAAGGTATTCGGGAAGTCGGTTGGGTGATCAGGTATTCTTGTCGGTTCGTCGACTAGCTGCTTTAGATTATGGCTGATTACGAAAGTTTCAGCCTGTCTTCCCGCTTCATATGTTCTATTGGAGTGCGGAGCCAGTGTGTGAACGTTGAAGTTTCCCAGTACAATGACGTCAGCTGCTGGATGATGTGTCTGAATCCAATCCACCTGGATACTGAAACAGTCTAGGGAAGTGAATATCGTTTGGCGAGCGATATAGACAGCATAAAAACAGTGTTTTATCCTGCAAACAGATCTTAAACCACGCAAGGTCGAAAGCGTCGTCCTCCACCGTGTCCTCTCTCTGGCATGCAACATACGATCTGACGAAAACACAGAGACCCCCTTTGAACCTAAATCTCGTATGTATCTCGTACCCATTAAACCGTAAATACGTTGAGTCGGTTGTTTGGCTTATTTGGGTTTCGGTTAGGGCCAGCACATGGGGTTGTGCGTTTTGCAGATGCTGGTGGACTGCATCGACATTCACGTTGATGTGCCCTAGTCTTCTGATATTGCAGAATTCTATCAAGAGTTTGCTTCCTTCTCTAGAACGAGAATGAATTAGTGAATTCGCCGGAGGAGTGCTCCACTCACGCGCATCATGAACTCCTCGAGGCAGTCCCCCCGGAGATCCGAATGGGAGTCTATTTTAACTCCGAATGATTTTGTCCCAGAAAAGCTCATCATGCTGCGTTGCCAATCCTTTCCACCCTGGAAACCGGACCATCTGACAGATCTCGAAACTTAGTCACACAGGTGACCAATTCACGGGACCTATAGCTGGATGTGGAGGTATCACACTGGGCGACGGGGGTGATGCTGCCTGCCAGGAAATGGTAGTTGAGAATCGTCATTTAAGTTTGAGAGAGATGGACAATGAACTTTTTGTGTCTCACGAATCAATTCGTTCCATTTCAAACGATTGTTTGGGCTTGTCGCTCGTCTAGTTCCAAAAGACCTGAATTGTCTTCAAAAGTTGAATCGCGTAAACGTCGCTGAAGATATGCTAGAACGAGTCAATTCGGACCCCACATTCACAAAACGCACTGTAACTGGTGATATGGGTTCACGAGTGTGACATGCCAACAAGTCAACAAGCTTCGGAATGGCGCCTTTCAACTGAACCGAAACTGAAGAAACAACGTCAGTCGATCAAAAATCAAGGTAATGTTGACTGTTTTCTTTGATTATCGCGGTGTTGGGCACTTCGAGTTCTTGTCAGAAGCTCAGACGGTAAATAAATAATATTACCTGAGCGTTATGCGGCATTTGAGAGAGCAATTTTGTCGAAAAAGGCCAGATTTTACAGAATGTATAATTATTGCTTATACTCTCCGAGGAAAGTTGTGTATTTTTTCATTGTTAATGAAATAGCTAAATTTTTTTTCGTTGGAGCCAATATTGGTCTTAGACCATCAATATTTCGAAATTTTTTAGTATATAGCTCATTAATAGTGTATAGAGTGTCCCAAATTCAATGTACAGGAACTACAAAATATCAGAAATTAACAACGAGATTTCCAAATGTATAACTTTAAGTATTTCAGGACATCTCAAGTTGAATCTTAATTTTCTATATTTTATGTCGAAATATAAAAATATCTGCTACAGAAATGATCGTGGAAAAGAAATGAACTTCCTCAAGTGGAATCAAAGAATCAACTTTTTAACGAAATCAGAAAATACAATTAGATACCTAAAGGTTTTCTAAATATTAATACGAGGCTTGCGCTGTATATTTTGAGATTCCACGAAACTTATAGGAGTGTGAGGTGGCAATATTGCACTAGTGAAACCTTTCATCCTTCATTAGTGAAGGTCTGACTTCAGTTGAGTCGCTGCTCCCACAGACTGAACGAGTTAACAACTATTTCTTAGCGAAACATGGAGTTGTCCATAGAAGATGTACACTCGATGACCTGCTATGAATACAAAGTTCGTTTAACTGAAGAAAGATATCTTGTACCGGGAACTGAGTTTCGGTGGTATTGTGAATTCAAAAGACGATAGATATCGCTTGGTGATGAGCCACGTGCTGGTTGGTCTTCTTCCTTAGTTGCTGTTAACATTATAGGGCGAGTCCGAAGTATGATCGAAGATCAAAGATACTCCTATCAAGTGATTGAGAAAACCCTTGGTGTTGGATCTACAACAGTCGATCCAATTTTACATGAGCATCTCCATATGAAGGAAATTGTTAGTCGGTTCGCTACTGCTAGGCTCCTTTAAATGCAGCTTTGAGAGAACAGTGAAGTGCAAATTAGCACTGAATAGATATGACAACGTCTTAAGGAATTCAGTTTGAGGCCTCGTGTCGCAGCACTATCCGCAGCATATCGAAAATCCCGATTAAATTTTGCCAGGAAACATGTCAATTGGTTAGAAGCTGACTGGGAGATAATTTTGTTTACAGATAAGCCGAGGTTTTGTCTTTTTTATCGTGATCAATGTTCTTTAGTGTACAGACGTCGAAATGAGAGATATGTCCAGTGTAACTTTTTATCGACCTATGGTTTTGGTGAAGGTTTAATAATAAACAGTACTACTAGTGCCATCTGTTGTAATATTGTACACGTCGATAACTTGATACTTTGTTGACAGCTGTCAAAAATGTCATGACATTTGTATGTAAACAACTGGAGTTATTGTGTCATATTTGTTAGTACGTTTAGTACATCGGTCGGTAAATAAGTTTTAAACAAGGAACTGCAATTAAGTTTTATGTTAAACTTGGTAAATCTTTTACCGAAACGCACCAAATGCTAAAAACTGCATATGGTAATGATTGTGTATCCCGTACATAAGTGTACGAGTGGTTTGAACGATTCGAATCGGGTAGAATCGGAAGATCAGGCCGTCCCAAAACTGTATTATCAGAAGATAACATCGAAAAAATGCGCGAATGAATCGAAAATAATAAAAAATCATCAATGAAATTTAGTGAAGTGGACTTAGGCATTCCTCAAACAACTAAATACCGCATGTTGACCGAAGTGTTGGGTCTTACGATGATTCGAGGTTTTTACGACACAAACTCACTGACCAAAAAAATAATCGAATTGAGCATAGCAAAGACATCATTAAAAGTGCTTGGAAGGACCTAAACTTTTTGAAAACGATTGTAATTGGTGACGAGACGTGGTGTTCGAAACAAAGCGGCGAAGTGCTGAATGGAGAGCGTTGGATGAAGGAGAACCCAAAAAAAGTCGCTTGGAAAAGTCAAAAGTGAAGGTTTTACTGAATTGTTTTTACGATTGTGAAGGAATTATCCACAAAGAATTTGTTCCACGCTGCCAGACAGTTACAGGAGATTTTTATTGGGCATATGAAGCAAAATTTCGTTGTATTCGGCCAGAATATCGAGAAAAGGGCAGTTGGACTCTTTTGCACAATAATGCCCCATGACATCGTTCAAGAGTTGTAACTGAATTTTTGATCGAAAATCACATCATTGCTTTGCAACATTCTCCCTATTGACCTGATCTGGCTGCATGCGACTACTGTCTGTTCCTTAAACTGCAATTGAAGATTAAAGGGAAAAGCGGCACGATTCGACTGAGGCCATTCAAAGTGCGATGACCGACACGATGGAGACCATTCCAAAAAAGGATAGAGGAATCGTTTAAGAACCTGTTGGCGCATGCAAATTTGTGTATCAATGCAGAAGGCCAATACATTAATTAATAAAGAAAATTTGTATCAAAATTAGTACTGGCTCTTTCTTTTTTCGAAAATTTCGGTTACTTTTAGAATAGAGGGTGTAACGCCAGACCTCACCAAGCTCATATGGTTTGGAACTACCTTCAAGATCGCGGAATTACTTCAACGAAGTGGTCTGCACTAAGTCCCAACCTGAGTCCCATCGAACAAGTCTGGGACGTGTTCGATGAGGTCATGCAGTAATTCCCTCTAGGGGAGGAACTATTCGGTATTAACACGTTTGTGGGGACTTATTTCAATTTCTATGAGTATCATTTTCATTTTGATTGTTCCCAAGCATTCCTTAGTGCTAGTGGATTACTGGAAAAAGAATTCTTCAACATATTTAAGCTACTTCTGAATAAATTTGAATTTTGTGCTTTAATTTCTTGGCGCAGTAGTTCGAAAGATGCCACGAGCTGGACGATATAGAATAATACCGTGGAAGAAATAAGGGGTAGATCGGATACTATTGAGACATTCCTCGTATGGCACAGTATACATACCTAATAGTATGTCACAACTTGAGGGGGTAAATCTATGTGCAATTTTAAGAAAAAATTACAAGTGTCAAAAAAATTTCAACACCCTGTAGCTTCGTAACGAAGCCTTTGCGGATCTATGTTTACATAACCTTTTTTTTTTAATTGCACGTAGATTTACCTCCTCAAGTTGTGACATACTATTATGTAACACCCTGTATGTATTCGAGGAATTTTTAAGTTAACTGCAATTCTTCCCAATGGACGTTAAAAGTATTAAACTAGAACAATTTTGTAGTCAGTTTTTCTACATTTTTTGCTACGTTTTTGGTATAGAATTAATAGTTCGATGATAGTTGGTAAGAAGAAATTTTTTTGATGCTGTACATTTTCAATGTAATTCTAGGTGTCAACTTATGTTCTTGGGTAGAACACCTTTTAAATCTTAAGTTATTTTTCCTTAAAAACTAGTATTCCACATTGAATAATCGAAGAATAGCTTTTTATTGGCAACCAATGTGGAATGCCTTCGACCAAAATAGACGGTTTTGTTAGTTCCGCTCGATCAAGCAAAAATCCTGAGAAATTCTTGTACACAATCCTGCCCTGACAAACCATAGCCTCGTTACACTGAACTTGGATGATGAATCGCAGGACTATGATACCAGTTTGGCGAGTCGCCTCAGGCAGCGATGGAAGACCGTAAACGGATGAAGACGTGCCGCAATATCTCGTCGGTGGCACTGACCACGTAGGTGGATATATGCATGAGCGGATTACACACATTTCCTTCCGGTACTTAAGGTCCTCCTTACTCTTGGATATCTACCAGACGCGAAGATACTTCGTCGTTTTCATGTGTTTGTTTTTATACTACAATAAAAAATTAACTTTCTTAATTGAGTTCCTTCGTATAATCACTGCAAAAAGTTAATGGAAAATAATGATTGGTGTTTAAATCGAATTTGAGGATGAAATTGATGATTTCTTTTATTGATTTCATATTCAACTTACCTAACATTATATCAACGCTTGATTCCAAAGAAAATTTTCTATTAATGTTGCTGATATTAGCGAAATGCATAACGAAATTGTTAACATGACAATTACGTCTCATGATGACAAGGAAAAATCCGAGTAGGTGAGTAAGGCTCATGCACCGAAGGTTCACTATGAGCTTTTTTCGAGTATGTGTTAAATTCTTTCTGAAAATCAATAGTCTAAACGTATACCCTTATACAGGGTGTCCGTGAATTGCGTGTACAACGTTATACCACAGGATCCTTCTGCTCGAAATAAGTCGATTTAGGCCAACTCACCTTTATGAAAAGTTTCTTCGTTTGGCCGCTATAGGTCGCCAAATCCAAAGTTTTTTTTCTTATTTTTCAAATAATTCGAGAACGACTCGATCGATAGAAACCATATTTGGTATGCGTAATCGGGTGCGTTATTCACGTTTTTTAGTGATCCACTCAATGACCTTGACGATTTTCAAGTGTCCCTAAAAACTCGAACGTGTTTTCAATCAACCATAATTTTTCAACTATCTGCATTGGAGCAAAACTGTTTAAGACATTGAGTAGCTGGGCTAATTATCAAACTCTTTTGTATCCTGAGAAATTTTGATATGATGAGCGGTTCAATCACAAAAAAAAGTTTTTTAATTTCATGATTTCATTTCTTCAACCATCTAGCAAGTCAAAAATATCACATTTGACCATGTTGGCTTTGTATTTATTGTTGTGGTCTGGCAGATTGTCATTTTATTAGGCTTGACAACCAATTGTTGAAACAACAGTGTTCCTTAAGTTCTTAACTAGGTATATGTACGGTAACTCTGAAATGGTTGATATGGTTAACCATAACTTACTGTACATCTCTAGTTAAGAACTTAAGGAACACTGTTGTGTCAACAATTGGTTGTCAAGCCTAATAAAAGGACAATCTGCCAGACCCCAGAAATAAATCCAAAGCCAACATGGTCTATATGTGATACTTTTGACTTGCTAGTTGGTTGAAGAAATGAAATCATGAAATTGTAAAACGGTTTTTGTGATTGAACCTCTCATCATATCAAAATTTTTCAAGAGACAAAAAAGTTTGATAATTATTCTAGCTACTCAATGTCTAAAACTGTTCTGTTTAAACGCAGACAGTTGAAAAATTATGGTTGATTAAAAACATGTTCGAGTTTTAAGGGAAACTTGTAAAACGTCAAGGTCATTGAGTGGATCACTAAAAAACATGAATAACGCACCCGAGTACGCATACCAAATATGGTTTCTATCGATCTAGTCGTTCTCGAATTATTTGAAAATAAGAAAAAAAAATTGTATTTGGATACCTCTAACTGCCAAACGAAGAAACTTTCATATAGGTAAGTTAGCCTAAACAGACTTATTTTGATGATGAATCTGTGGTAAAACGTTGTACACGCAATTCACGGACACCCTGTATATAGGGTGTTCAAAATAATATTTTCCCCTTTCCTCTCTATTTCAGAAGGAAGTCTCAGCGGAAAACTC
Organism: Cryptolaemus montrouzieri; assembly: GCA_013387265.2. NCBI lineage: Eukaryota > Metazoa > Arthropoda > Insecta > Coleoptera > Coccinellidae > Cryptolaemus > Cryptolaemus montrouzieri. Next base: position 50,219,794 of record JABFTP020000001.1, on the reverse strand, counting down.
TGAAACAGATCGATTTTTGTTTCGAGGGGAACCATTGTTTACGCCTACTTTGAGTTTTTCTGTAAAACCCCACCATTCATCACCTACCAAATCATCATGGGGAATATGGGTCTATTGGCACATCTATAGAAAGATATTTTGTTTATCTATATGAATCGATAATTTGTTCGATTTAAATTTTCGATACAGGATGTTCCAACTACAAGAAGATATCATATAATAATATTTGAACAGCACTTAGAACCGGATGCGTTTTGAATAAATGGTAGAACAGATTGATATCAATATCGAAGGAAGTGTTTCAGCACGTGAATTTGAAATTGTATGGATCAACCTCCTACCCTCAGTATCCCCAAGCATCAGAATTTCAATCGCTAAGAGTATCATTAGATACTCTGAATGAATTTGGTCAATAATCCGTGTTAGGAGTCTATACAAGTTGTTCCAATGGAGGTATTCATTCCGTTATGTACCTGGATACGTCGCATCGGATCTGATTTTACTACGCCGAATCGAGAAATTTTTATGGCAGCCTTGCTCAACATAGAGGGTGCTTTTAATAATACCTCAAGAAGAATGTTCGAAGATGTAGATAGGCATGGTTTCAACGCCACCCTCTGCATGTTTAAAAACAGAAAAATTTGGACAAACTGTTTGGTGTAACCGGGAGATTCTACATCAACGGATGATGTCCACATGAAGGATTCTCTCTCCAACAATGTGGAACTTGGTAGTGGATGCCCTCCTGATACACTAAACAACAAGGGCTTGTATTTTCAGGGCTATGCCAATGATATAGTCGTGGTAGTGAGAGGTAAGCTCTTCAACGTGATATCTGAGCTCATACAAGAAGCTATAAAAATTTTAGAGGACTGGTGCGACCAAGTAGAGCTAACAGTAAACCCAGACAAGGCAAATTAGTACCGTATACACTTTAGAAAAAGACTTAAGGCCTACTGCAGCCATTCTTCTTCGGAAAAAGAGTGGGTTTCAATGATTAAGCTAAATATCTTGGAGTAATCCTACTTGAAAGACTTTCATGCAATGATGATTGTTAACTGTGCTCTTACATGGTTGTTAAAAGTGATGTAGAGGCGGATTAGGGAGAAGCTAAACAAACTTCAAAGGCTAGCCGGGGTCTGCATCACAGGCTCCCCAAGATCAATACCCACCTCAAGCCTGGATTCTATCCTAAATTGAGGAATTGATCGATAACCCAATACTCATTATTGGAAATGATGCGATGTCTAAAAAACTTTCAGATACCAAGGAGCATAAATGGTTATAGATTGGAACAATTGGCTCGGCTCTGACAACCGTACGGGCGGATTCTAAATGGTAAAAGGAACTAGAGCTGGAGAGTACTCTCACAATCCGGAATGTCATCTGACAATTCCAAGCAAGCAACTATTTTTCAGGCAGAAGTATATAACATAACAATCTGTGTTCGTGAGAACATCAAAAGACGCTATAAGAATAGAGGAATAAACAGTCTTTCGGAAAGTCAAACGGCAATAAAAGCTTTGGCTGGGAGGGGAAACCTGGTCAAAGCTGATAAGGGAATGTCTGCAGTTATTGAGTTGGGTAAACGGAACCAGGTAATTTTGGCCTATGTGCCTGGCACAGTTGGATTGTAGGCATCGAGGAGGCGGATTCGCTTGCCAAGAAAGCCGCCAAGACGAGATTTATTAGCCCGGAAGTAACTCTAACACTTGGATATGAAGGATACACGCTGACAGGGGGGGGTCTTATCCCGAGGCATAAACAAACCAAACTTCTGCTAGAAAAACCTAGCAAGAAGTCCACTAAAGAAGCTCTTAGAGCAGAGAAGATATCAGCACCGTAAAAGACCTTATAACTGGACATGGGAAGCTAAGAAAACATCTACACACATCTAGGTATTTATCGTGAAGAACCTATATGTAGACTATGCAACGAAGAGGAAGAAGCAGCCGCATTGTAAATGAATCTCATACAATGTTAATTGAAGCCTAGAATGATCATGCTCTATCGGATCTTACTTGTAAGAAATCGCTTCTACGTTTTAAATCTGGGGATTTCAGTGTAATCGACAAAGAACACTCAGGAGCGAATGAAAAGTTCGAAGATACCGAACTACAGGATTTAATAGACGAAGACCCATGCCAAACTCAAAAAGTGCTTGCATCAACACTAAACGTGGCTCAGTCTCGAATATCTGAACGTTTGAAAGCAATGGGTAAAGTATACAAAGGAGGAAAATGGGTGTCATAGAGCTAAAGCCGAAAGACATCGAAAGGCGAGAAATGATTTGTGAAATGCTGCTGGCTAGACAGAAAAGTAAGGGATTTCTCCATAGTATTGTTACTGGAGATGAAAAGTGGATATATTTCGACAATCCCAAGCGACTAAAGACCATTTGTGACCCTGGCCAACCATCAATATCGACTCCAAAGCGCAATATTCATGGAACGAAGGCTATGCTCTGCATCTGGTGGGATCAAAAGGGAATGATTCAGCATGAGCTTCTTAAACAAGGTCAAACAGTCACAGGATATCTCTACCGAGAACAAATGATCCGGTTAATCCGAGCACTGCACCAGAAGCGGCCAGAATACGAGACAAGCCAGCATAAAGTCATCCTGTTGCATGATAACGCTCTTCGGCATGTCATAAAGGCCGCCAAAGAAACATTTGAAGCGCTTCGATGGGACGTCCTACCACATGCGGCTTACTCACCAGACTGTGCTCCATCAGATTACCATTTCTTTCTGTCAATGACTCATAGGCTTACGGAGCAGCACTTCAATTCTTTTGAAAATGTCGAGAAATGGGTCATCGAATGGATTGAATCCAAAGAAGAGTAATTTTATCGTCGTGGCATTCGTCTCCTCCCAGGAAAAAGGGAAAAAGTTATAATAAATGATGGTCAATACTTTCATTGATGGTATATGTTCATTTCATTAATTTTTTTGAAATAAAGGCTTAATTTTAACAAAAAACAAGGACGTTTTCAACAGATACATCTAATAATTCATCTTAGGCCTTCTTGGCATCATGACTTTCACAATTCAGAATAGATCTGCATATAGTTAATTGATTCCGCCGTTTTATCTGCATATTCCGAATGTGATTAGGTTGATGTTAGTAAGGTAATTCGTTAAATCACCCTCTATTTTTTTATGTTTTCATCCGTAATTATTATTCATATGACCTCCTTCTGCCAAGTGGCAGATAAAAAATGAATTTGGATGAACTAATTAAGTTGTCATTGAATTCAAGTTTTTTGGCACTTGTACCATCTCCTGCCATTAGTAGGTATCTGAATATTCATGACACCAATTTAAAATTAACAATAAGGAACTAATCAGGGCCAATTTTCCTGAATAAGAGTAGGAAGGTAATATTCTGTATTCAAACCAATGTTACAATAGCCAATATTTATGTTGTTTAGTAGGTTCAAATATCAGATAACCTGTTCTGTTTTACTAGTTTTAATTTAAAATTTAATTGCCTAGTATAAATCATTAGAAATAAAATCATAATTGATAAAATCTACCTTTTTATGACCTAATTATGCAATAACGTATCAGTTCTTCGCGTATAAGTTTTTCATGAATTCAATATTTAAAAAGGCGGAAGAAGGATTTCCCAATGATGTTTGGTAGTAGTATCGGACGGTGGTGTTCATCTCAGCCCAGGACCCAGGTATAAGCACTTGGAGAGAGCCCATCTGGGCCCCAAGTAAATTTCAGGTCTATAATCTATATGTCCATTTCGGCTCATATCCTCAATTCATTTATGATTATAATATTCTTCCAGTTGAAGATTTAGGGAAGAAAACACGTCTGAAAATATGAGTGACATTTATTGATTATTTATTGCATTCTGCTTTAAAATTTCAAATCACGTTACAATTCAATATTTGAACATAGCATTGAAATGATTCGAAACAATTGTAATGTAAATTCACCCTTGATAAACTGTATGTTAGAAGTCTGTATTTTTTTTCCTCTTTATGGCATATTTTTCTAACTTCGATATTTTTGAATTCATGAGGAAGGTGAATACTATTACATTTCACAAAATCTCAGATCGAATTAAGAGAATAACATTGACAAATGTGAGAAGCGAGGGAGGTGTACAATACATAGAATTATTAAAATGAGAATGGGAAGATTCATATGCCTTTGTCGTTTGATTTGAAGCAGCATATGCATTTGCTCAGATTGATGGTGGAAACTTAGAGGAATTCGTTCTTTTATTTGGCGGTACAAAGCTTGTGTGAGATGAAACCTACATCCTGGAATTTTTGTATTTGGACAAACATTTAGCGAGGCATGGTGAATAGCAATTTCAAAATCGATCAATACTTCTGCTGGAGATAATACAATATTTAATCCTGAACAACAGTTTTTGATTTTAATAAGCACAATTCATTTGTGTAAGTTGATTTGTCTTTTAACAAGAGAAAACAAAAAAAAAACAAACAAGGAATGTAATGACAGTTGAAAAATCCATGAATAGTGACTACTCGTTTAAAAACTTGGTGCAGTATGAGAATATACCGTCCATATAAATGATTTTGATATTGCATACAAACTTTGGGTTCTGATCACACTAAAAAATTACCAAATTCTCGGAAACATCATTGATCAATAAAAATTTATCGTTTCTATTGGTTTTCAAGTTGAGTTTTTCCAATGCTTCAACTTCTTTGATACGTTTTGGTGAATCTGGTTACAGTTGTCGGCGTGTATAATAAATATGTTTTCTTGTCCACTGTAGACATTCATCGTTAAACATGTAATGCCAGCTTCAGTTTGGCACAATTCTTGTCTGATGATTTTCGACGGTTTTTTACATACATCTTGCTCTGTCTTCTGTTTAACAGAAGAGCACATATTTTGTCATTGCAGCATGTGTTGCTCTTCTGGTTGGTTGCTGTGATTTTCATTCGAATTTGTAATAACACGGCCCCCCAGATTCGCCAACGGTTCGAATAAATGCTGGACATTTATCTTTAACACACCTTCATTTAGTTTCCCTGATGCTTATTTTGTGCTTTATATTGGAAACACTTATGAACTAAGAGAATTTTTCTTAACTGAGCATTTCACTCAAACTTGGAGCACTAGTATTCTCAAACATAGTCTTTTTCACGTGACACTTACAATTACTTTCGAAATCTGATTGATTTTGTTTTTTATAATCTACCAATGAACAGTAAAATAATGAAAAAATAATTATTTGGATAGGGGGAGATTATCCCTTATGTTTTACCCGTGGAACTCTGGGTTGAAATGGGTATTTGCCAAGGGTCATTAGAAAGGGTTATTTATTCGAGATTTCAGGAGAAATGTTGAAAAGCGGATAAACATTTGGTGTATCTTCCATATAACATTTTTATGAACCGAATAAAATATTCAATTAAGAAATCAAAAGTTCTTAAACCTAGGATTGAATTCTAGGATCAATAGTGACCCCGCAATTTGCGTTTCGTTGCATTATTTTTTTTAAAAACGGAATATGGAGATACTTGGTAAATGAAGTTGGTCTTGCTGAGTTAGTCAATCTAGTCCGATCTTACTGTCACCGGCCTATTTTCGCACAGAAACGTTGTCAACTAGCTGTGAGATGTTTTTGAACTCAGTGGTTGTTGTTGTAACATTTTTCGTCAATTTCTAATTATTATTTTCAAATTTTAAATACTCTTAGTTGATGGATATGAACGCAGAGTTAGGAAATAATAGGCAAATCAAAATCATAAATAGTATAATTTGGTAAATACATAAATTTGGAACACACATAACATCTCAAATGATATAAACCATAGAATCCAAATATTCGCAGGAATATTTTATTCTATACTACATGGTACGGTAGGAATTTCCCAAGAAGACTAGAGACCAGGAGAGCAAACTCCGTTGCTGGGATGTGACTTTCATTCAACAAACTTGTCAGTTCATGGAATTTTGAAGATTCAAATTGTATTATAAAAATGATTCATTAGATAGTTATGGATTTTTCATATGTGCGATCATATTTGACGCATGGCAAGAAGTGTGTTAAATACTAAGGTTTAGGGAGCACCTCTCCATACATTCTAATGTTAAGAGTGTTTAGTGAGTAGATAAAATGGACCGGACAGGATGCCACACAATAATGAAATGGATTAAGATGTGGCTATATATTGTATTTACAATAAATGCTTATATCTATAATTTTGGTGTGTGTCAGAAAAACACAAGTGTGAGCTCAGGAAAATGTAACAGGGGAACCATAATATCTTGCGTATGATTCAATAAACGAGTGAAAAAACCTGAGGAAAAAACTCGTTTCCCTGTCGCTATTGCACTAGTAATAGCTTGTCTGTTTATGCTGTGTTAGTGTCGTGTGTACATAAAGAGTACCAAGGATTTTTCTGCTTAGCAGCTTCAATTCTCATCTTGTACTTCATGATTTCCAGACGGGTGAAAGGAAGGGGGTTTGGGACAGGAATCTGGAACAATGGAAAAAGAAAACCAGCAGAAAAATATTTCAACAATCATATTTGACTCTTATATGTCTAAACACACTTGAATTTAAGAAAAGATTTTACATAGCCAGCAAGGCCATAAAAAGGACTAAGGATATAATCAAAAAGTACATAACCTGCGATATTTCCTCTTTCGCGGAGACGTTCTTCCATCGCAGTGTAAGTCTACTGAAACTTAATCACTTCCTTGTTCTTGCTTGCCAATTTTGAAGTATAATCTCCCAAAATCCCTTCAATATTCAAACTGAACAAAACAATTCCCTCTCTGTTTAACCGAGAGAGCCCCAATGGCTAGGTTCGGTCTTCTAAAAAAAAATAATAATAATACTGGGGTTGCTTCAAGCATCTACCCTACCAAGTTGGATGGTAAGAATTGGTGTAAAACTCAATCTATTGAGAGATCCCACCAATCAAGGCATGCAACATTGCATGAACGAAAATGAAGCTCACTTGCAAATATCTCGCAAATATTTTTATGGAACAATCAATTTTTTGCAGTTAATTGTTTTCGGTTTTTCATAATTTTTTCAGATACTTGTTGCCTGTATGCCACCCTGTATTATGATTGGAACGTGATGGTTCTATAGAATACATAGATAAGGAAATATGTTGGTTGACAAAGTTTGTCATTTATGATAGTGTGAATACCAAATGAAAAGAAAACATTAACAAATTCTATATTTCCAATCTATAATCTAACCTAACCGAACGTATAATTAGGACGTTATAAGTTTTTCATTGTGTACAGATTTTTGAATTGTACAGTCACGTGTGTAGGTACCTTTATATATTCTGGAACTTATAAATATGCTCTATTCGCACCGTGTTTCTAAGAAAAATATCATTGAACTGCACGCCGCTGGTATAATTATCCTCGATTAGTACGCATTATTTCTACGCTATCATGAACATATTTTTCATATGCTGTAGAGCTGAAAGATTGGATAATACAAAGTTTAGTTCTCAAGAATACCTTCAACTGCAAGACATTATTACATTTCATATTTGTCTGTACACATCTCGTACTTAACATAATATAAGTAGGGTAGAATTTACATAAGTCGTTCATCTTATTGATGAAATTCAAAATAAATCGACATAACACAAGTTCCTTTCACATTTTGCCAAATCCTGAAAACGATTTGAATATATTGTTGATGATATCTCATACTTGATATTCAAAAATGTGGTTTTATAGATTTTGTTTACATAAGAGTATTTTTCAATATGAAATGTGTACTCCATCAGCTATAGGATTTTGTATATTGCTTAATGGCGTCATAAATAAAAGTACTTTTTGGCGAATATGAATGAATTAGTAATTAAAAACAGTTCATAAGTTTATTTTTTTCTTTCAGCGTGATGGGATGATTGGACTGCAAGAATGTGGGTCAGCGCCACCCCGGGCGCCCATATCTCAGAGCCGAGCGAGGACGGCCCAGGCGGTGGAGTACTACAACACTCACGTCCATAAGGCCTGGGCCTCTGCAGGTCTTTCGGCTTCTGCTGCAAGGGCTTCCTTTAATGACCGACATACTCATCAGTGTCCATCCGGAAAAAATTCTTCCGGTAGACCACAGAATATTGGCACCCCAGAGTTGCTATACAGGAGTAATTCCAGTCTGGAGTTGCTGGATCATCATCACAATCATTCAAAAAGGTTTGTTTCACTGTTATGTTTTGATATCTAAAACAGATCAAATTTTTTATTTCAATTTTGTTGCTTGCTGATTAAAATAGTTTCAACATATGCGTTGTTCACAGATCCAATGGTTCTCCACCTGGACTGAAACGAGAGTATGGTAGCCACGGTTCCATCGATCACATTATAGATAGACCCGATCAACCATCAAATGGAACTCCTTTGACTACTGGTGAATCTTTTTTTGCTATGCTTCAAGACTACAGACCAGCAGTTTTAGGTGCTATAGGAACAGATCAGAGGTCACCAGGACCTTCTGAATATTTGAGAGGAAAAGCTGTGGATCAGCCAGATGGTGGAGTTAATAGTAATTATGCCGGTGACACCAATGTCAATTCCTCTTACCATTTGAATCCTCAAAGTCCAAAATTAAGGGTGAAATTACCAAGATTTTGGGGTAGCGGTAATGTGAGTAAAACTTTGAAATATGGTTTTGGTACTAGGGTGTAATCTTTTCAAGCCCAAAAATAATCAATACTTGATAAATTTGATGAAATACTAATTTTGTAATATATATCTATAGGTCAATAGCAGTAGTACCAACAAAAATCACAGACAAGCCATGGATGACAGTTTAATAACCTCAGGTAGCAGCTCAAGCATTATGTTGAATGCAGAATCAGAAGAAATAGCGAGGAGAAGAGCTTTTACACATTACGATTGTCAATCCCTCACAACAAATTTGAATTATGCAGTTCGTTTAAGGAGAAATCTCTTAGCGAAACGTCGAAACACGACTACTGGTGCTTCAGCTGCTTCAATGTTGGCTAGGTCTTCGACGCCAGATACGGAAAATGGTGATGAAGATTTGGGCGATGGACAAAGCAATGCCTTAGTAGAGAGCTGTCCATTTTTCAGAAATGAAATCGGTGGGGAAGAAGAGAGAATAGTGAGTTTGACTCGAGTGCACAGTGGTGGTGGTAATAAAAAACCGTTGCATAGGCCTCCGTTGGCTTATGGAGTAGCAGTGTTGGAGTTTCCTCCAGGGGAGACCCATTGGAGACATTCAACTTGTCCATACCAGAGGCTTCCCAGACCTATCGAAAGTGTAGATCAAGGAGCACTGTATTATAGAAAATATTTCTCAGGGCATGGTGAGTACAATAAAATTATAAAGTATTTCGAAAGGAAAATTATTCAAGCATATAAAAATGCTTTCATATTGTGAATATTAAATATGAATCTTATGAAACAGTGTTGTTCAAATTTTCACTTTATTCAAAAACTTATGACGCGTTTAGCCACTCAGATAATTAGTAACATTTGAAAAGAAGATGTACCTTATATATTGATATTATTACTCATATCTTATTCTAAGGGTAAACGCAGATATTAAGTTTAATGTGAGGCTAATCCGAATTGAATTGTTTTCTTTAGGAACTAAAAGATATAGTAACGATGAAGAATTGAGGTCTAGTCAACTATTTAGTAGGTTGCCATAATTACTTTGTTAGTAGATTTCCAGTGCTTTAATAGATTAGATTCAATTCTAATGTATTATTATGTACTAGGAAAATCCTCTAGGTTTTCCTAGTATTAGGAATACCAACCAGAAAGCTGATATTTTACCTCAAGAACACAGGAATAAGATGAATGTGTCTGACTTCATTTCTAGATAACTGGAATTCAAACTTTCAAGACTCATAGTAAATTGTACAATGAAATATTGATGATTTTTGAATTTCTGTTGAGAAACGATATAACTCAGTTAGAATAAATTCTAAGATGTTTTGCCATTATAAACACTAATATGACATTGTATAATTCATAATTTAATTTTGAATCATAAAAACTCATAAACCAATAAGTTTAGTGAAACTAACAAAACCTCAGGGCACAACACATCACTTGGAGAACTAAGCAACAGCAAAATCGACTGCTTCAGTATAATCATTACAACCAATCTTGGACCATCATCTGTTTTCCCCATATTTGGTGGTTCCTTCATCTTTCTTCCCGAAACTACAGTTTTGGCAAACAAAAATCTGGTACTCTACAACCCATTTGCTGGAAGACAACCAAACTTTTCAATTCTTAAAATAAGCAATTCCATTTCGATTTTCCTCAAATTAACCTAAGTACCTGCTTTGACCCTTAGAATAATGTAGTGTAGAGTAATGTTATAATAGCTTTCTCTGCCTATGCAAGGCTGAAACAATTTTAAATTAGAGCTGAACTAGTTGTTAAGCGCATGTTAAGTTCTATTTGTTTGGGGTTTCTGTTGTTACTGCAAACGAAATAGTTGTTGTGTTATTGTTTGGGGAATCAACAATCTATATATTATAATATTCATTTCTATACCGACGGATAACATCTGTTTCAATTTCTATAAATGGCGAAACTTTTTCTAAGTCCTTTTCCTGTCATTTCAATATTTGAAATTAGCAAATCTGTTTGTTAACTCTGTAGCTGTCTTTATCGCTTGATGAGAAATTTTTAAACATGAAAACACGAATAGAAAGATGAATTATCATTTCAGTTCTAGCAGAATTTTTACGACTGCTAGAACTAATTGCGAATTAGTTATGAATCGAACCAATTGACCCGTGAACGCGTTATTAAAAATCCCAGATTTGCCTGACCTCCGAACGAATTTTTTGAGTCTGCGCAAGCTTATAATTCGCGATTGATTCTGAAATGCTCCTTCGAACAAACCTACTACGCCATATCTTTTTTCCGGATACCACTTATTTGATGCAGCAACTGTGGCGAAACTCGTCTTGAATTTGTGAATAAAGTGAAAATTTGAAGAGCCTTATTTTATTGAAGTGATAATTGTAAATAAGTTTTCATCAAGTAATGATCTCCTCAATCAAATTATTAAGTTTAAATTCTAAAAACTGATAACAATATGTATTTTGTTTCTCAGATCATCAAAATTGGTTTGGTATGGATGAGCAATTGGGCCCTGTAGCCGTTTCGATTCGGAGAGAAAAAGTAACACATACAGAAAATCAATCTTCTTCCATAATGCAATACCAGTATAGACTAGTCATAAGAACATCAGAACTACAAACATTACGAGGCGCCATTCTAGAGGATGCCATTCCCAATATAAAAACATCTAGCAGTAGTAAAAATCTCAATGTTAAAGAAGTTTTGGAATATGTTTCCCCAGAAGTTCAACTGAGCTGTTTAAGATTAGGTGTACAGAACTCACAAACTGAAGAACAGCTTTTAAAATTGGACGAGCAGGGACTAACAACGAATTATAAAGTTGGAGTGATGTATTGCAAGGCAGGACAGAGTTCAGAAGAAGAGATGTATAATAATGAAGAATCTGGACCTGCTTTCATAGAGTTTTTGGAGACAATTGGAAAAAAAGTTAGGTTACACGGGTTTCAGAAGTACAAGGCAGGACTAGATAATAAATGTGAGTTTTTTTTATTGATTTGTGTATTAGAGGTGGGAAATTATTTCGATCAATAAACCACAATATTGTATTATAGTGATCAAGAGCTATAAATATATTGTAGATTATCTTAAAACAAAGCAGATACTAATTATATTTCATTAGAATACAACAAAAGAAGAAGTAAATCATTCTCCTAATTTCCAATACAGATTCTAGATTCGAAAACTCAAATACTTTGGAATTTTATATATTCATCCAAAAATAAAAGTTTTCTATGTGTTTACACATTTAGCAATAAATTTCGCATGTAATCATTATTAGGTTATTAGGTACACCTGGTTAACAACCAGAGAAGTACTTAGAGCGTTAGGTTCTCGACAGATCGCGTCTTGCAGACATAGTGTGTAGCTTTGCGGAAGATAGTCGAAATAGTATGGCTTTTTGCAGTTTTCTGTTTAATCTACTTTTCAATTTTATCGTTTCCCGGTGGCGCTGGTAGTAGCCTGTCTATCAACTCGTTGGAGAGCGTCTATGGTATATGCATACATGACGTATCCAACGGACTGAGATGAGTAGGTGGCAATCTGGCCTGGTGTCGTGAATGGGTGTGCAATACTGACGTGGTCAACCGTAACTGAAACTTCAATATATTGCTCTTATCCATGACATCCAACCGGACTGTACTACTACTGTAGGCTTGGTTAATGATGATTATGAAGTGATCGGGAATCCTTCGAGGAATATTTAACATTCTACGGGGTTGAATATTGTTCCCTGAATAAAGTCTCCAATTTATATATTGAATTATGATTGTAAATATTTAATTTTTGTTTCAGCGGATTCGACAGGACTCTACTCTGTTTATGCAGAATATCAGAACTGCGAAATTATGTTTCATGTTTCCACCATGTTGCCTTTTACTCCAAATAATCGACAACAGTTGTTGAGGAAACGACATATCGGCAACGATATTGTAACTATAGTTTTTCAAGAACCAGGTGCCTTACCTTTCACACCAAAGGGTATACGTTCCCAATTCCAACACGTTTTCATTATCGTGCAAGCAATAAACGCATGTACAGAAAACACACATTATAAGGTATATATGCGTGATCATAATACTTGATGACAATAATAAGAATAAAATTTTCATCTTTTTCATTTTTGTCTTTCAGGTAGCTGTGAGTAGATCTAAAGATGTTCAGGTTTTTGGACCACCTATAAAAGAGGGAGCCATTTTTCCTAAAGGAAAAGCCTTTGCTGAATTTTTGCTTGCAAAAGTTGTTAATGCTGAAAATGCGGCACATCGAAGTGAAAAATTCGTCACTATGGCTACAAGAACCAGACAAGAATATTTGAAAGATCTTGTGGAAAATTGTTCCACACATACAACTATTGATACAGGACAAAAATTTTGTAAGAAATATACTTTATATATTTGAAAAAATTTAAAATTGAATTGTCAATTATCAATTGATAATTCAATTGTGTTGATTTCATTGAATAAAAAGGCTTTAAATTCGTATCCCCTTGACCTAAAAAATATAGAAAATCTTATAAATAATGTGGTTTGAAAATTTTTATAAGATATTCTACCAGGTATTGATTGCTCATTTAACTCTTTTCAGCTATATTCAGTAGCAAAAAGAAGGAGAAAATCCGCCCTAGGTTTATTCCAGATGGATGCCAGAGAGGTGCAATTCTCTGGCAAGTATTATTAGATGACAGTGGCCAGTCTCAGCAAGTGGAATGTTTCTTAGGAATATCAGCTGATAGTTTGGTGCTAATCGACGAGCATACGAAACAAATAGTTTTTGTGACACCTTGCAAATCTATTCTGGGATGGTCACCCCAAAGTAATAGCTTAAGGATATATCATCACCAAGGTAAAAGTTTATTTTTATTAATTATTTCGCAAATAAATTCTTGGAACACAGTTATTGAAGGAAATAGTTTCAGTGAAATTTCTTGAAATTTTTCTTTTGTTGTTTTTATATGTTGATAGTAATGTTGGAGTTTTTATCAAATCGTATGGCTAGTTCCTGAGATACAGTGTTAAATTTCGATATTTGGCTCTGTATTTTGGTGAAAACTTTGGGTTTTGTTCCATTCGAACTCTATATGTGTTTTCATGGATTAGTTGGCTGTTTCTTGCATGTTTTGGCTGTGTTCTATCTGCTTATGTTCTTCAGTAAGAAATGTATGGGGGAAAAGTCCTTAAGAAAGAAGATTTTTTAATATATAATACCGAATTTTATGTAATCTTTCAGAAAAAATGTAAAAAACATATAAAAGTACGAAGTTATTACAGGACATAATAATACCTTATAAAAATATTGCCCTGCTTTTTGGGAAATGCAGCAAGAAAAGAGTGAACCTCACTTGTCTTCAACTGTTATAATCGTAAATCACCATAAGCTCTATTTTTGAGTGAAGTCGAAATTCATTCTGCTTTCTTCAAATTATAATTACTCATTGAATTTGTAGTGGCTTCTACAAAGAATCCTCAGATAAATAGATATTAAAATTGAGTGTGGGTTAATTGACGGCCCTGCCACTGCAACTGAGTAGTCTATTGTACCACATTCTGTCCTAAATGCTATCTACAAGCTCCATCCTTTTTGTAAATGCTATAAGCTTTGTGGGTGAGAGCTAAATATGCTCTGTCAGTTCCGGTTTGTTGGGTCAAAGTTCTTCAATTCTGATTCTGTTCTCAGTTGGGCATTCTATTAATTCTATCTCCTCCTCACAGTCTGCATGAAGGGTCTTTAATCAATCCTAACTTATTTAGGTGATTTCTGAGGCGGCATTGCCCTGTAAATATGGCAAATATAACTCTCATGTCTAGCCTGGAGAGTTTGCGGTAAGCCTTGGGTCTTGCAGTGGAAGGTCCATTGATGGCAAGTCGAGAGTGTCTGAGAGGCTCAACTAGTGCTTCTGTACCTCCAGGTCCAACCACCAGTTATTATCCATCCTTGTGGTCTTCAGGGGAATTCCGAGCCTAGGCTTATAGTGGTCAATAGCGAATATTTCTGCTTGAAAAACAGTCGGAAGCCCGCCAAAACCGATAGGCTGTTCTTTGGCAGCAGCTTGACCATATACTCCATATATTTTATTTTCATTAAACTCCAAAAACAGTTGATATTTGATGATGTTTTTCGAAGTGTTTCACATAATTACCCTGTTGGATTTGATTGCGATTGACTTTGTATGATGCTACAAAAACGAGAAATAGATGATTTTGCTTTTCATATGTCCATAATATTCGTTTGGTTCAATCTGATTCGCGGCGTCTCCTATCATTTCCAGAAGCCAAATTGAAAAGTATCTGAAAGTGTACCTTCGATTACCCAAATGAAATTAGAAACATGTGCACAATGTTTTTTCATCGCTCTACATACTTATTTCGTTCGAGCAGAAAAAAAAATTGTGAAATTCTGTTAGAATGACAAAGTGGCCTTTGCTACAGTGTAGTATCTGAAAGTTAATCTGTTTGTTTTTTCGACAAACTGTCATTTTGTTTTGGATGTGAGTGACCACTTCATTAATCCACGACGTTTGGCTTTTCTTGTTATCGAAAATGAATTCAAAGTTAATTTAACACAGAATAGAAGATACCATGGATAACAGCATAAACCAATTATTCTTTAAAGTGGAATCTGCATAAATTACTATACCTTAATGACATGAGAAGAAAAAAGTCGTTCCGTAGCCATATCAGGTGAATACGGATGTTCGATATAATGTGATGAGTTTTTGGTCAGACATTCATTCACAATGATTTGCCTTGTGCGATGGTGCATTATCGGGGTGCAAAATCTATGGCAAGAATTCCAAAATTTGAGACAAATTCTTTGTTCGATATTTTTATTCATTTTAAAAATCGCATAAAACACTTGTGAGAACTGACAAAAAAGAGCACTGTAAAGAAACTAAATGACAGATTGCGGTCAAACTCCGCGTCAGTATAGAAAACACTTGTGCCAACTTAGCAACAACAAAAATAGGGACAATCGTTTCGAGAAGATGTTTTAAACAATCAATTCCCTGTACTTTTTTGACAATGTATTGCACCTCTGATGTAGTCCTATATCGTTTCAAAATTGTGCAAAAATTAGAGCGAATTCTAAATGTTCAACTTTCTGGTTCTGCTGTCTTATCAAAAATAGGAACTTCAGCATTTTATAGAAACCCAACATCGAAAATTCATACTACATAAATTTTCCATTTCTACACTTCTGGTACATTCTGTATATGAAAATTTCTCTGGAAGAGACTGATTAAAGCCTAATCCTGTAAGAATTAGACAATTAGTTCATAAAAGCATATACAGGGTGTCTCAAAATTTTGGAAACAGGCAATATCTCTGGTGTTATGAGAGATTGAGGTGTTAAATAAAATGCGCTGCGATGTACTTTCAAAATGTCTCGAACTCACACATTCTACCTTCGAAATTTTCTTCCGACCTTCAGGAAACAACCCCCAAGTTTTTCAAATTGCACCCCTTAGTGTCAATAATTTCCAAATGAATTCAGAGTATTGTAGTATTTCGTTTTAAACGTTTTAATGTAGTCTGTTGGCGATAAAGAATCATTTCATTGATATTCTGAAAACTCTAAAATTAAACGTACTCAAAACAATAGACTGCAAAATGCAAGGCGCTTCATTTGCATCAGAGAAACATAGGTAGATATAAAAAAAGTGTTCTTATGCAACCGTACCCTCCGTCAATTTTGAAGTTTTTGAAAGAGTATTTATGGACTGCGAAGTGAAAGCAAGTAAAAATATATTTTTTAATACAATTTCGAAGAATTATATTATACTTACTAGTGCAATAAGCTGCAAATATGTCACTTACATTTAGAGCAAATGAGTATGTGGATATGTTGCTCATTTATGGGGAGTGTCGAAGAAATAGTCGCGACGCTGCTCATCTGTATAATGAACGATTTCCAACATTTCTAAAGTTGGAACGGAAAATGCGTACTCTATCTTTTCCGAATTTCGAACATAGGCACCATCGAACTCCAGTAAAAACTGACGAAAATGTTATAAATATTTTAGCGTATACTGGTGTGAATCCACATATTTCATTGCGTACTCTAGCAAGAGAACTGGGAACTAGTAAGGGTACTATTCAGAGAATACTCAAAGAGCATAAGTACCACCCATTTAAAATTCATTTAGTACAAGGATTGTGACCAATCGATTCGGAACGTGGAATGGATTTCATGCAAGGACATGCAGACTTGCTCAATCATATATGCTGGAGTGATGAGAGTAGTTCCATTACTGGCCTACAGAAAATCCACACTGGATAAAAGAGAGTCGCTTTCAAATAGTGTGGGGTATAAATGTATGGTGCGCGTTATTCCATGGACATTTGATTGGGCCCCATTTTTATGAAGGAACGTTAACAGGGCAACGATATTTTGATTTTTTGGTGAATACGTTACCAGATTTATTAGAAGATGTTCCCCTGGCAGAAGTACATGTATTGGTGTGGCAACAAGATGGGGCTCCTCCGCATAATGCACATATTGTGACAAATTATTTAAATGACTCTGGTAATAGAGGTCCAATTCAGTGGCCTGCACATTCTCCAGATTTGACTCCCTTAGATTTTTTCTTGTGGGGATACATAAAAGATCTTGTTTATCAAGTACGTTCAGCTAATGTGGAAGACCTAAAAAATCGGATCCGTGCGGCATGTCGCACGATCTCACCCGCTATGATTATAGCTTCCTGCACGAGACGAGTAGAACGTAGGTTTGAAGCTTGCGTGCAGGCTGAAGGGGGACATTTCGAACATCTCTTATGAAAAAAGACAAAATCTTACCACTTCAATTTATTATTGATTCGTTGTTGTTCAAATTTGATAATAAATAACAATTTTTGGTTTTTGCTGTAGGTATTCAACATAAGTATACGCATAAATACCCAATAGAACTTTTGAATTGAATGAATAAAAGGAATTCAATTTTGAAATATGAAGATTGTTTTTTGATGGTTCAAACAATGAATCCGATCTGGAAGGTGAGAGCAAACTCACTTTAATATTCAACTCAAAATAGCCTCTTCATAAACATCAGAACTGACAAATAAGTAAAGAATAAAATATTTTGCTTCTACCACAGATTCTATGGATAATTAAGTTTCAGCACCTACGTACACCTAACAAATGAATACATGGAGCCTCAATCGACGGATCTCTGAATGACATGTGTAGTTATAAACTCGAGATTTATTAACAATGCTCTCAATGAACACAAAAATAATAATTGTAATTATAATAAATAATAAGTGTAATTTTAGTTGAAAGAAGTGAATTATGAGTTGAGTCCATATAGAAAGTGCAAGACTAGCATATACTTATTAATAAGTATGTGAAGACTAGTCTATAAAAATTAAATTTTGACTTGGCTAGACTGGTGACTATACGAAAGTGCTATATCCATAGATGTGCTATCTGTGATTAATGGTCAGCGCGGATTTTGAGTACGTTTGTTAGGAATGCTCTCAGATTTTCTAATGAATATTTCTTTTTTTACCGCGAATATCCAGAATTGAAACGTGAAATTGACAAGCCACAATACTTTGAATTCATTTTAGAATCGATGGCACTATAAATTTTTATGGGTTGCAATTTGAAAAAATTAAATTAGGGGTTGTTTCTGAAGAGTTAAAAGAGAACATGCAGTATAGAAGCTGTGAGTCGAAGGCATTTCAGAAGTACAAAGCAGTGCATTTTATTTCACAATTCAATCTCTCATAACACCGGAGATATTGCCTGTTTCCAAAATTTTGGGACACCCTGTACAGAGATACAAAAAAAAGCATATATAAGAAACAAAATTCAAAAGTATTGCCGAAACATTAGACAGAACCAAATATCCAACTTTGTCGTCCTGCATCTTAAAAACTAGTAATACAGTTTTACTAAAAATGCATCTTTGAATTTAAGAAACGAAAAAACTATCATGAATTGATATTTCAAAACAGGGAACTATTTACGTGAATAATTGTGTAGGGTCCTTTATTTCAATGGCTCTTTCGATTTTCAATTCAAATGTTGTACGCATCTAATCTGCTCATATGCTAGTTGTGAGCTCTCTATCAATCTAATTATATTCAACTTCATCATACATAAAACGTTGATTTGCATAATATTTTATTTTAATAATTATATCACTGGTAAGGTGGACAAGTTTATAGATATATGTTCTTTTCGTCAACTTCATGATCATTATTCTTGTCTAATCTGGAATTTGCTCTTTTTAATAATTAAAACAGTAAAGGTTCTTACAAAAATTTATTGTTTATTTCCATAGGCGAATGCATGACAATACACATGAGAGATTCTCATGGAGATCGTGATGAACTTATGGAAATCATGGAGAGACTGAAAGCAGTTACAATGGGTGTTTTCGCCCAAGAACTTCCTTTAAAAAGGAATATAATGGGTCAATTAGGTTTTCATGTTCAACCAGATGGAATAGTTACTTTAGTAGAAAGTATTGGACAAGCCTGGCAGGCTGGATTACGGCAGAATTCTAGACTTGTTGAAATTTGTAAGGTAAGATAGATAAGAGTTAAGAGTTATTTCAGAATAGCCGTTATTATTATTAGAAACATGGGGGTGAAAATACTTTAAATTATCTTTTTACGATCTACTTTCAGGTTGCTGTATCTACCCTAACTTACGATCAAATGGTTGATTTATTGAAAACATCTCAACTTGTAACTCTCACAGTAATACCACCATTACCCGATGGTTCGGCCCGTAAAGGTTGCACTTTGCCCAATTGCAAGTACAATGAAAATAATTACGAAGGAGACTATGAAAATGCGGGTACAAACGAAGGGAAATACAGAAAAGCGCCACAAATTCAACAAGCTGGAAACCATAAACGTGTTTATGAAAGAAGTTTTAGCCCGCCGCGATCAAGCAATAGTTCTGGGTACGGAACCGGAAGTAGTAGCAAGTCTTTTCATGGGCCCGAATCTAAATACAACATGAATATAGAGGTATGTCGAAATATGTCGAACGTTGTTATTTTATCTAATTTGTATTTTTCCAACTCGGAAACTTGCGAGACAGATAGGCTTAGGTAAGTGCCAATGACTTCAAATGTGAATGCTTTCAATAGGAGATCATGGAATTGTGGTAGTGCATTAATAAAATCAGAGTCATAAGAAAATATAATAATTCGTGAAAAGACAAAATTCCAAATGAAATTTCTGCACTGCTTGTATAATTTGGAGTAGTATGTGTATTAAAAATCAAGAATTGTCTCTGTCACTCTTTGAGACCTTCCAAGAATTTTTAGTGCAGAGCATGTGTTTGGATAAATTGCTCTCAAGCAGTTTATCGCTTCGTACTGCAAATTAGAGAAGCATACATTGATCCTGATTGCAAATTGCAGTTTTGGTGTATTTAGTGAACTATTCAGCAAATTTTCATTCAGCAAATTTTAAATGAAAATTTGCTATGGATCTCAAATTTGAATGAATCAATCAGTTCTACTTAAAACTGTCGCAGTAAGTCATTAGAAAAGGCATGGCTAAAATTAATGATTTGATGCAATAAATACCGTTCATCCAATTCTCGCTCCGGAACTGTACCATAGGATTTTCCAATTTATAACCATTTCTTCGTAAGAAAATTTTTAAATTAATTGAATTAATTGATTTTAAATACGTAACTTCCTATTACTTCATTAGTTTTCCCTGAAACACTTCTATTCCAACTAATCCGATGTTGTCAATGTGCCTGCTAGTTTATAAAGAGGACGACTAAGTAATTTATTCAAACAATTGATAAGTTTATGGATTTTTACAAAAAACTAATTGAATCGTGCCGTGTTTCACTATACATTAGTTT
Organism: Cryptolaemus montrouzieri; assembly: GCA_013387265.2. Classification (NCBI taxonomy): domain Eukaryota; kingdom Metazoa; phylum Arthropoda; class Insecta; order Coleoptera; family Coccinellidae; genus Cryptolaemus; species Cryptolaemus montrouzieri. Next base: position 50,199,336 of record JABFTP020000001.1, on the reverse strand, counting down.
CTCGAGATGATCGAATATGCAACAGTGATGGTAACTTTGTTATTATGGACAAGAAATATAAATAAAAATTCTCAAGTTAACTAATAACTATAATTCTTAGGTAAATTCATGTTCATTGTATTGATTCAATACTTGTTCCTTTATTATATAAGTTCTTGTTTTAGATATCAATCTCTAAAATTAGCATAATATATTTTCTTCAGTAACTATTACCTGTGTTTAAGATTTTAAGTTTTTGGTAAGAAGAAACAGATGATTTCCGTGATTTGAATCCGATTTCTGATTAAAAACTTTTACAAATGCAAAGGTTTTTGCAGTTACTATAGTTAAACTTATAAAATTATGCCTTCAAGTTCAAATACATAATTTTTATAATAAAAGTCTTTTATTCTAATTTAATGGAAATAAATGGTATTTCCTGACTCTAATCCTTGTTAATAATCTAGGAGCGTGTTATACTTTCAGAATATAAATATCTTTAGCCACAATTTTTGCTATAATTTTTTATCCTATCAATTCTGGAAGAAGCATATGTAATTAGGTTTTGATTTTTTAGCATGGTGATTGTCATATAAGATAGTTTTTCATTTCATATTTGCATGGTAAAAACATTGAAAATACGTAGTAAAAATAATTTTTGAGAATTATTTCTATTTGAATTTAAGTTGATATGCGAGAATGAAGAACAAACATTTTGTATTTTAGTAAATGGCAATACACTAGGTTAACATCTTTCTATAATGTCGCTAGTTCATGAAACTCTCGTCGAAATATTTCGAATATAAAATTTTGAGGTAGTGATATCAGTTTTGTTTATCATGTAGCGCCAAAGGTTTCAATTTCTTAAATCCTATATAGTATATATAAGTCCAAATATATATCACTTCACTTGATTACATTACATTTCTAGAGGTTGATTATAGTTTGGCGCTAACCTATAATCAACCTTTACAAATGTCAAGTAAAATGCGCTTTTCAAAAATAGCATTTCTAAGGGTAAATTGTTTATTCTCGAATATTTTAGGAAGACTATTATAACCATTAAATATTTCAAATAAGTAATTTTGTTATGAAGAAAATAATGTGGAATATATTATAGCTAAATTCCATGAACTAGCAACAATATTGAATACCGTGGCCTTATTTTTTATTGAAATTATGTTTATTACGTTGAAAATATATATTCCTGATGTGTCTGTTAAAGTATGTTGTTAATGCTCGAATTAAACTTTTTATTACTCATTTGATTATAAGCTGCTCCACAAGAGTTAGAGATGTGGTTAAATTTTAATGACAAGCCCAGGTATGATCGATTCTCAGATATTCGCCGTCTTTGTGTATGAACAAACCCAGGAGTGAAAAAAATTTACGTTTAGTTCAAAATGTACACCCATTCGAAAGTATCACAGTAATGGTTCGGAAGGAATTTGTTCCGATGAAAAGTCTGATCTCTACTTGTGCGAAAATACCGTGAATTCGATTATTCATGAACGTGATATAATCAACAATATGCTGATTTTCATGGGGACTTGTTAATTTAGTTTTAGTCGACGACAATGCTAAATCTCGTAGATACCATAATGTAATGAATGCTCTGGTAAATTGAGAAATTAACCACTTACCCCTCCGATTGTAACTCAATCGAGCATGTATTGAACATGCTTCAGAGAAGCCTGAATCAATATTCGCTAAGGCTAGGAATTTTGCAATAGCTTTGAGAGCTTTTACCAATATTGGTTACTTTACAGCAGGATGGCTTATTCAATTGATGGGGTGTAAAACCGTTATTAAGCTGTAGTAAGGGCCTGAGGAGGTCATACAAATAATTAAGAAAGAAAAAACGAAAGTTTGGTCAATTTTACGTTTTCGAAAATTTTGCTATCTTCATTTTGTATTTAATAATCCTCAGAAATCAATAAATGTCTAGACCCCCATTCCAAAAGTAATCGAACTGTTTCAAAAAAAGCAGCTCTACTAGTGTCATCTGTTGTAATAATATCGTATCCATCAATAACTTGGCATTTCATTGACAGCTGTAAAAATTTCATGACATTTGTACGTAAACAACTAGAGTTATTTCTTTATGTTTCTCAGCGCGTTTAGGAAATCGGTCGGAATTTTAAACAAAGAACTGCAATTGTGTTTTGTGTTCAACTATCACCGAAGAGCACCAAATGCTACAAACTGCATATGGTAATGATTGTGTATCCCGTACGCAAGTGCACGAGTGGTGCAAGCGATTCGAATCGTGTTGAAAGGCCCTGAATGATGACGAAAGATCAGGCCGTCCCAAAACTGGATTATCGGAAGTAAACATCGAAAAAGTCAGTGAGTTAATCAAGAATAATGCAAAATTATCGTTAAAATTTATTGAAATGGAATTAGGCATTCCTCAAACAACTGTATACCGCATTTTGACCGAAGAGTTGGGCCTTACGAAGGTTAATTCGAGGTTTGTACGACACAAACTCACTGACGACCAAAAAAATAATCGAATTGAGCAAAGCAAAGACATCATTGAAAGTGCTTGGAAGGACCCAAACTTCTTGAAAACGATTGTGGCTGGTGACGAGACGTGGTGTTCGAAACAAAGCGGCAAAGTGCTGAATGGAGAGCGTTGAATGAAGGGAAACTCAAAAAAGTCTCTTGGAGAAGCCAAAAGTGAAGGTTATGCTAGTTTCTTTTTACGATTTTAAAGGAATTTTTTTCACGCGGCCAGACAGTCACAGGGGACCCTTATTTGATCGACATGAAGCGATTGCTGACAAGAATTTGTCGTATTCGGCCAGAATCTCGAGAAAACGGCAATTGGACTCGTTTGCACGATAATGCCCCATTACATCGTCTATATTGTAACTGCATTTTTGATCAAAAATAACATTATTGACTTGCAACATTCACCCTATTGACCTGACCTGACTCCGTTCTACTACTATCCATTCCCTAAGTGGCATTTGAAAGGCCATTGAAAGTGCGGTGACCGACGCGCTAAATACCATTCCAAAAAAGGGAATAGAAGTTCGACAACCTGTTGGCCCGTGCAAATTTCTGTATAAACACAGAAGGCGGATTCATTGATTAATAAAAAAGATTTGTATCAAAACTAAAACTGGTTGTTTCTATTTTCAAAAAGTTCGGTTACTTTTGGAATGGAAGGTGTATATTAATTTCTGTTTGTTTTTTATGAGGTTCAGGAAAAACTATTCAACACAATCCCACTTTTTCCTTGAAATTTCGTCATATCTCTAACTCTCTTGTAGCAGTTTATGTGTCATATAAAATACAATTTTGCTATTATAGGAACAATTGGTTTCACTGATATAATAGCTTAATAATAATTTCAGGTCAATACAACCAGTTCGTCTAGTGCCAATTCCGCCGAAGATAAATGGTACGATGTGGTGCATGACTACGATCCACCACCCATACCCACGAAATCGAACCATCGTACCATACATGCAAACAACACCTTTCCCTCGACGCCTAAACGTAACAATCATCACCTTCAAACGTCACAATTACAACTGTCCCAGTCGCACAACCATTTTGTTCAGCCACCTATCCAACACAGCAAGGTTCAAGTCAGTCATTCTCTTCCCTTGCAGCATGTCAATTTTTCGCAACCATTAAGTACGACATCTATTTCGACCTTGAACAACATAGATTATGATTTGGGGTTCAAGAATAACATACTCAAACAACAGAACGATAAATCTAAAATGGATGGGGAATATTCCGCTAGTAGAGTTAACACGGATTACACTTCGTTACAACACTTGAACAATGACTTGAGCAGGATAACTCTAAATGATGGCCACTCTACTGATAGTTCAATTAGCGAACGCTTGTATATCTTAGGCAGCGAAGATGAAGTGTCTAACGGTAGCGGCGGTAATATATCTCCGAGACCTCAAAAAAAGACAAAATCTTTAACAAGCACTAACAGTCTTACCAACAATAGTAGAAACCAAAGTCCACGTTCTCTGAATGGTGATACTAAATTGAGACCTGGAGTCAATTCGCGATCTTCAAATAGAAATAGCGCCAATTTATCGTCTAGTAACTTTCAAGAAGAGTTGATGAGACTAATAAACCCAGATAATATCGAAGCTTCGAACACCATGACTGATTCTCCGAAAACCAAAGATAAAAATCGCTCCAAGGAAAATCTGTCGAGGGAAAAGCTTTCAGTGCATGATAAAAGTCAACCGGAAGTTATTCTAACTACTGCTCGTCCAGCCACTGTAATTTCAAACGCAAGCACAACTTCTAGTCCCTTACTTAACGAGTTTAGGAACAAGGAGGATGTTTTAGGGTTAGGTAGGCGAAATAACTTGATCAAGGAGAAATCCATGGCTGTCGCTGAAGAATTTACTCTATCGGAAGAAATGGATTGGTCCAGTTTGATCGAAGGAGGCGTGAGAAGTTTGATTTCTCCAAAAGAAGCCAACAGCGGAAATTATGAGGAAGACAGAAGGCATTGGGAATTAGACGGCATGATGGATGCATCAATTACATCTTCGTAAGTTTTATTGGATCATCCTCAGAATATCGTCATTCATGAAGCAGAAATATAAGTTTTTCGTTAATTCCAATGTTGTTTCTAGCACAAGTGTCCCAGAACTACAAAATACGGTGTCTGAATTGGAAGCCAAAGTTAACAGAGAAACTCGAAGAAGGTTATCCCTGGAAAACGAGGTACAGCGTTTGAAAGATGAAAACCGTAAACTGCAAGACCAGGCTCAGGCTGCTTTGGCGCAGCTACGGAAATTTACAGAATGGTTCTTCAAAAACGTCCAAAGGCAATAATATTCGCTTAAACAGGTATTATAACACCAAAAGATCATATTTTAAAGATGAATACTGACTTTTATTCATCAGTTATCTCTTATCTTCCATATGTGATAAATATTGTTATAACATTATCATTATATATACTTTACTTCCTTTGAAGATGTCCATTCAAGATTTAATTCCTTCAAATTCGACTACACTTTTAATTTGTTGAAATACAAATCTATTATGTTGAAATATCAAAATGTTTTCTTCAAATGATGTAAAGTGTAAGTACATTTTAGTAATCGTGTCGTTTTGTATGTATTGGAATTGTTAATATATTTCTGTATTTTTATCAGTTTGTATTTATTCATTAAACTTAACTTTTTCTCTCATATCTTCCTCTATCTGACTGTGACTATCTTTAAATGTTTTTCTTTTAATTTTTAGTTAATTTAGTGTAATTTTATATATTTTTATATGGAGTACAAAGTTGTTATATAATGTATTTATTCTTACCCTGATAATAGTGTTTCATTATTGCATTTTCAAAATTGTTCTTCTCATACTCTTCAGTATTTGATTCTTTTGAACTCAGATTCACTTGAAGTTCTTAGTATTTTCAAGTTTCATTATATGAATATTTTTTCATGTGTCAGTTATGCTCATATTGTTATTTGAAGTTTTAGAGTGTGTATTTTCATCTTCTAAAAACTCTTCACGTCTGTATGTCCCACTAAAACTTATTCTATTGAGTTTTTCTCGTATACAATGGTTACCAATCTTAACTTTCATATCTGTTCTTGGCCACCATAGAATTATTTTCTCAATGAATTATATTATTGTATAAATTGCTATATTGTTGTTCTTTAACTTGTATTTATTATTCATTACTTCTGAATTTTGATTTGTTGGTACATAATTTATCTACAGTATATTTTTATGGAGGTTTCAAATTTTTCTGGTGGGCAAATAACGTAACTTTTTTTCATAGTGTTGACTTCTTTGTAATGTTTTATCGAGTCTATGATTGTTGCATAATTTTACATATAATACGTAATATAACTATGGTAATATTTAGCAAGAAAGTAATAATGAGAAGGAACACCAAATGAAATAGAATTATTATTGACATTTATTATTGTAATTTAGTTGTTAGCTCTCACAGTCCATTTCTCAAGTATTTTGAAATTTTCAAAGGCCAAATTCTGAAAACTTACTGGAGCAATGGATTTCAAGAGGACTTAACGTATTTAAGTATTCTGTAAGATGAATATATTAAATGAATATAAATGATTTATGACAATGCATACATTTTTTCAATTTTTTCAACTGTCCTCTACTACTGCAGAATTCATAAGATGAAAACAATATCTGTTCATGGAATTTGAAATTTGTTGAACTCTCAGCTATTATATCTTTGACACAAGGCTGTAACAAGCAAATGTGTAGCATTTTCACTTAATTATTTCTCGGAATTTTAGGGATTCTTATTTGAAGTTCTCCTTTATTTTAGCGACCATCCAAACATTTCATAAGCATAATTTTAATAATGTTCATACCTACTCCCACTTGTTTATCATCAAAACTAAGGAAAGCTTTTATCCTCCCCTTCAAAGGATATTCTACTCAGGACCTTTAGCTGAAGTAAAATATCTATGTGCAGAAAGTTTTGTCATGTTGCTCCCTTGCGCGCACTTATTTAATGAGCACATGCTATGAGTCATGTTGTCCCATAAGTAAAGCTGCCGTCAGCTCTGCCAATGTGTTCCAGCAATAAATACACCCACTTAATTGGTTCACGGAATATGATAGATGCGCAGAGGCAATGGACGTTTACCTCTGGCAAATTCTCGGTTGAAATTAGGACACCCTTCTCCTTAAATGTTGAGCTTAGTTGAACGTCCTGAGTTAATGCTTTCCTTAAAGCTTCATGCTATTTTCTTGTTGATAATGAGCAGCAGTGAGAACCAAGAAATAATAATAATTGAGTTTATTCTATTAGAAAATTTGGTGAATTCAAATGAGTCATCTTTAGACCATGACACTAAGTCTTTGACACTTGTGTGATGTGTCGATATACTTTTATGATTTTTCGGAATTTGAGTTTTTCCTTAAATGTTGGACGTTTACCTCTGTCAAATTTTCGGTTGAAATTAGATCTCCCTTCTCCCTAACCCGGCGAGAGTGTGATGACAAAATGTAACATGAAGTATGTGGCAGGGTATAACATACCCTTTTACAAAATTGGTTGTAAAAGTTGGTACTTGAAAAAGTATTATTTTAATTATTTTTATCATGATAAGACTTTAATACAATGTATGCAAAGTATAACATCTGTGCAATTTTGATAATTTCTATATCTAACTTTACTTGAGATAAATTACCATAACTTTTCAATGAAAATTTTTACACTTGAAAAAACTAAAAAGGAACTAAAAAACAAGTTGTAGGTAAAAAATGTCAAAAATCTTAAGAATATCAAAAACTGGAGTTAGAATCAGTGCTATTTTTGCAAAAAAAAGTTGCATGCTCCATACAGATAGCCTTTCCACAGCTTTCGCATGCGTATTTTGTCTTTTGATTCTTTTTCTAAGGGCATTCTCTGCATCTTACATAACGACCAGGAACATTCACAGTCGATGAAAGTGGTTCGTTGATCTGGGAATATATTCTCTGACGTTTATAGGTCGGAATATTTTATTGGTCTTTGCGCAAATTCCGGTGCTCGTAACGAAAGCCAAGCCTAAGTTACAGATGAAATCGGTACGTTTAGTGTCTGCCCTGATTTTCACGAAAAATAATATTTGCATTTACGGCAGCAATATTCAAAATCCCGTTAAAAAATTGTCATAGACAAGCGCTTACTATTACGCTACACCTTGTAATTACCACAGTTCTTCAACATTTACTCCAGCTTTCGTTGAATTGTAGAATGTTATCATCTCTGGCTTTTTCTGGTCTCCTGTCGCGCTATCAATTTTTTTGTTTTTCTTAGTGGCATATGAGACCATAGAAACATCCGACCAAACATGGAGTTTCCTGCAGAATTTCCGGTCTTCAATTGTGGCTGGAACACATCTTTTGTTTTTTCTCACAGTTCCAATTGGCGCAAGCCTGGGCTCATTCAGAAAATGCATCATCAATTCGTAACTGTTGAACCAGTTATCAAAAGTTATATTGCGATTTATGCTCGATGTGGGCTGGACTAGTCTTTCTACCACGTCAAGACCTTGTTGCTTACAAAATATGGGCCTGAAGGTCGTTTCTCTGCATATATCTCTAAATTCACGGTATAGAAAGATTTTGCATCAACAAGAGCTTGGACTTTGTTGCCGTACTTGGCAGGTTTGCTGAGAATATAAACCCGAAATACACAACGGCCCCTGAATGCGAAAAGTATTTCATCTATTGTTATATATTCGTGAGGAGTGTAAGCTTTCTGGCAGCAGTCAACAAATTTTTCAAAAATTGTTCTGATACGAGCCATGATATCAAGCTTTTTACGTTCCCCTCTTGTTGATTCATTATCAAAGCGAACACAGTTTTGCAAAAAATAGAATCTTTCCAAAGACATTGTTGTTCTAAATATGTCCACTCCTGTTTCATTCGTCGTCCACAAATCTTCGAGACTCTGGCAACTTGATTTATTAAGACTGGCAATATAAAACAACCCGATAAAAGCATCGAACTTTGTAGATGTTGTTTCCTTCATATTGTATAATCTAACTGGAGCATTGCACTGTTCTTGTCTTTTTACTACTTCTTCGTTAGTGCGCTTCAATATGATGGCTTTTATTTCTTCAGTCATAAAAATATTCCAACATTGTATCCCGGTATTTGCTTCTCTTGCTGCTCCTTTTTCGCCTGGTTGTTTAATAATTATGTTTTCGGATCTCATACGTATATTAGTTCGTAGAGGACATCTATACCATTAGTGGCCATCTTTTGACTTGTATTGCGGTGCTTGGACTTCAAATGCTGGACGGCGGTATGTTCTCAAAACAGATACCGGGATATTGTCTTCCGAGTGATCGGAGTCGGCACTAATTTCATAAGTCTCAGCTATGTCGTGATCGGAAATCTCTTGCTCCAGTATCAGATTGAAGATTTTGTTCACTACAATGGTCAGATTCTTCTTCAGAACTCGCCTCATGTGAAGTAATTTCTAGTAATTCTTCCAGCTTGGACCGAAGTCGGTTTTCTTCTGCATTAACATCCTTTTCCATTATAATTCACAATGCAAGGAAGAAAGTAACTTAAATTAGCAAAAAAGGCAATGTTAGTATTTGTCACGAAATGTGTACACCATGTGGCACGGTACCATACGCTCGAATGCAGTTTGCAAGCGTGTAATTCGAACGCGAGTCGTCGCCACTTTGCGATCGCTCTACTATCCTCTCCCGCACCCCTTTAACTCCAGCTACTCCAGGCGATAATATATTTCAAGAACAAAAACAAAAAATACACGCAAATAAGTAAATCGTGGGTATGACATACCCTGCCACACTCTCGGCGTGTTAAATTTTGAGCTTGGACGTCGTGAGTTAATGCCTCCTTTAAGGCTTTTGTTCATGTTATTTTCTTGTTGATAATGAGGAGCAGTCAAAACCAAAAATAATAAATTTATAGACTATGAAAGAATTTAATTCATATTTGATATTTACTTCTTCAAGAAAGTTATCAATATCGTATTTGAACATATTCTTAACAGATATAATATTCTCAACGTACAATAGATAATAATTTATTTCATTCTATTGAAAAATTTGGTAAATTCAAATAAATTAATCATCTTAAGACTATGACACTAAAACTCTTTGACTCTTATGTTAAGTTTTGACATACTTTTATGTTTTTTCGGAATTTGAGTTTCTCTATAATTGAGAGTATTTCCAAGCACTTCAATATTGGCAAAGTGGATTAATGTTGAAGCAATCTTTAAACGTGAATTGCGAGCGGTAATTCCCCTACTTCGGATCTTTAGAATTTAGCTATCAGACACCGCATAGGACCGAGAAAACAATATCAACTATTTCAGGAAATACTTGGTTTCGGACATAGCATTAGTTTTGAAAGCTATAGAATTACATGAAAACTTTTTTACGCTAAACTATCATTTATCAATTCTTAATCTGTTGATTGTTTCTCAGTGGATATTTGATGCATAATAATAATTATTGCTCTTACTTGTACAAATTTTGTTATTTTTAGAATAATATTTTCGTTCTACAATTATCAGCTTAAAGTATAAAGTTGCAGGTAAAGTAGCATGTTTCACAAATATATATTAAGCTCAATCTTTTTTCAAATGAAAGAATATAGCGAGTGAATATTACGTTATCGACAAATTAACGGTCCAAACTCCTTCATAGCTTATGTCATCAATAATAAGTTAAGCTAGACCCCCTGATATCACATCAGTACTTATTTATTACTTGACTGGCCCCTTTGTTCGATTTTCAACATCGTTGGTATTGTAAAGTATGAAACACTGATTCTTTTTACAGATTAACGCCCTTTATAATACATATTGAATTCACAATACCTTTTAGGCTTTCAAAAATAAACCCTCATTGAATTATTTCTTTGCTCCTTTGTTTGTCTTTCGAGACTCTTTTTGTCAAGAACACGTGTTAGATTTCAATAAATCACAACCTAGTACTTCTCGTTGACTGGGAAACAAGAAATTTTTCGAGTGGCAACATCTTATGGTCTGGTCGAAGAAAAAATTTGAAAACTAAATTTGTAGTTACATAACGAAAAGAAATCTTTTTGCGATAATACCTTTTCTCCTAGAACGCGTATAGGTATCGAGTTTATATTGATACCAAATACTCAGGTTGTACCTAATTCCTATGAGTTGTGATGATATCAAACTTGTCCATCAATGCAACCGGAAAATATAGTGGTTTTAGTCGCTTATGCTGCATATTTTGACACTTTCAAGCGAATCCATACCTATAGGGTATTTATCGTTGGCCTAGAAACAAGAAATTCCTTAAAAATCAATCAAGAACAGATACCGGAAACCTTTAGATTAGTTGTTGCATCAAGAAAAGAATTTATTTTAATATAATTGAAGAAAATGCATTTTTCATTAAGTGGACGTAAGGGTGGGGATTCACTTGAATCAGTATGTGTGGTTCGAGCATTTCTAAATTTCAGTATTTTTCACATATTTGTTATGCTGTGTAACTGAAGGGTGTTTTTATTTGAAAAGACATTACGGATGCAGAGACATTGTTTTTAGCAATTCATATCTTTTTGAGATATTCAATTCTAGGTGACGTGACCGTAACAAATTTATGATCTAATAGCGCATGACGATCACCATGAAACAATGATCTAATAACTCCAAATTCGGAGTCTATTATTAGAATATTTCTAAGACATGCGTCGACACTGCGATATAAAAGTGGGGTTGAATAATTTTGGTATTTCAATACCAAGTAAATTAAAGATTCTTTTATTTCGGTATTGAATTATTGGGCACTTCTAAAAGATGCAGTTCTTAAATTTCGGATTTTGTTCCTAAAATTACAACTGCATCAGTTAGTCAAAGAACTTCTTTAACATATTTTGGTATTGAGAATCCTACAGTATTATGAATATCTTCTATATGTTTGAATTATCAACCACTCCTGAAACATTTATGCTTGTTTAATAATACAAAAATATATGTATAAATCAAACTTCAATGATCATATGCAATTAAAATTGAAATATGCAATTTTCGTTTAAGGATATTTCATTGATATTAATTTACCAACTTATCTGAACCATAGTCAATATAAATTAGAAAAAATCAGAAAGTCAAATTTGTTTTTCTTAGTAGGACCTATTGTTCTAAAATTGAATGATAACTAACCATTGGATTGATTTATATATTATTCTTATTCAGAATTTCGTACAAATTCATAAAAACAGATTTTGGACTAGAATTAATATTAATTAATTGTGGGAAAAGAAACCGGTTCAAATTTAATCATTACTTTGAAAACAATCGAAAGAGGCAGAATCCTTGACATGAAAAATAAACGAATATGCTATGATATGTGATTGAAAAATGCTGCTTTCAATTCGATTTAATTAGTTGCCGGAATGATATTGAAGAAATATTCTTTATCTTTATATTCTGTTATCAGAATAAGGAAATAAAATAGTTATGCGTCATATTTTGGAGGAAAGTCAAGGCCGCAATGAGTGTAAATATATGATAGGAAACACTTAATTTCATTTTATTGCTAAAAAGACCAATGTAACCGAATAGTTATATTATTATTACAATTACAAATAAATCAAATCCGATTAATGTTCTTCTTGAATTGACACAGTTTTGTATTTTATTATCTTAAGATGTGCTACAAGGTAAGTGGAACATTTCTATTTTTATCTCATGGCATTCTTTCAAATTCCAATTCAGTGAATTGAATCTCTAGAAATTTTGCTATATGACTTCGGGAAAGTCGAATAAACCGCTTAGCGGATGTTTTGGCAGAAATAAAAAGAAGAGACGGCTTTCTGAATTTCATCTGGATAACCAAGTAAGATTTTTCTTTATAGTTGGCTTTTTATGCTGTTTTATATGTAGATTGCTAGGTACTTCAGCTTATTTGGTGACACTAAACGTCAGTCGACATACAAGATAACAAAGAAATGAAAAATATAACGGTGAGGAATCTTGAAATTTCAGTGTTGATATTAGATAGTCTGGATTAACGATGTAATGGAAAAATCGGGAAAATTGAACTAAACTTTTGTAACGAATATAATTAGTCGGTGATTTCATAAATTCGTCCGTTCTGTATCTGCACGCATTTCTATACTTTGCAAATAATGATCACCATGATAACTGATTAGTGTCACGTATTATTTGTCAACAATGAGAATAGTAAAAGAATGACAAACGCCCGACTATATTTGGCACGTGGTGAGTTCATTTGAACGCTTACTTTTTGAGAGTGTCTCATAATTAACATCATAATTAAAGGTTGATATTGAGGGAATTTCAAGAATTTAATTTTAAAACTATATCTTTGAATGAGTATATTCCCAGATAGCATTACTATGTGTACTGTGTGTGTTTGCTAACTCAAGAAACTCAAGATTTTTGTTATATATAGTAACTTTGTTGCCATACACTGAAAGTTCTATATCCTAATTCATGTGAATTGTGACTACGTATTTGCGAGTGCAACTATCTCTTTGTAGTAAACTGTTTCATACGTTATACTTTTCAAACATATGTATATTCAATTTTTAAAATATTGCTACTAAGATATATATCACCCTGAAATTTGAAGGTTGAAGAATACACTTCAGTTATGTACTATACAAAAAAATTAGGAATATTAGGTATATTAGGATTTCATCGCATGAGAGTCATCCACATGTTTGTATTGAGTACCTTTTTTTTCTGTATGTGATCGTATATACTTCTTAGATACTACACAATAAGTTTTTTATATAAAATTTAATCGTTGAGTACTTTTACTGATTAGTTCTCAATATGTTATTTGAACTATACGATAATGCGACAAATTTAACAAAAAGAAGAAGGAGAAAGATTCAATACCACAAGCAGGTGTAAACTGAGCTCTCGGAATACTTCAGGCCTGAAGACAACAAATGTATAATGCGAAGAACTTGCTTTTAATCAAAGTATGATACGCAGGCTCTGAAATTGGTTCTTGGGTAGAGGTATAGATGGCCAGAGGCCAGCTTTGGAAGAAGAACTTGCTTTTAGCCAAAGTGTGATACGAATGCTCTGAATTCGGTTCTTGGAAAATGCTACAGCTGGTCAGGGGACAGCAGAACGTCCATCTTTTAAATGGCTTAGTCCTTACATTAACCTTGAAGTTAGGCAAAAGCCTGCCAAGTGAAAAAGACATACAGTCAAAGGTCATTCAATGAGTGAATATTCTATACGCAATCAATTTTTGGATTGACAGTTGGCAAGTTATCCTCCATACCAAGCACCTGAGCTCTCGAATGCGGACATGCAGTTTATTTTCGATGTGCGTGGGAATATCTACATTGGCGGGAAGAATTTTGTACTTTTCGAAGACATATCACGATTTGCTTTACGTAGCGATAGTCGACGAATTCAAGTCTAGCGAGGGAAGAGAGGAATATTTCAAAACTGTTTATGTTTGGTATATTCACTAATTGTTTATGCAAGTATAAGCTTAGATTTGCAGAGTTGGTTGTTTGTAGAGTAACAATGGGAGGGAACTCAAGATATGGTTCTCCCACTAGCGATATTATTTCTACTATGTTATCTCATTTTAAGCGTTGATGAATATTTCGACAACGCTCCCTTCAATTTCTCAATAGATTTCTTCGTGATCATCAGTCACAGTCAGAAAAAGTTGAGCAGTTAACAGAGGTAGGTGATTCTGTATTAAAGATTTAATATGCGTAGGAAAGCATACAGGTTTTTATTCGTAGTAATGCTGTTAGTAGGGGTAAAAAAAATCTGATATCGAATAAATTTTCAATATACAGTTTATTTCAACCTTTTGTCAATATTCTGGATGGTTCGTTCTTATTTTTACCAAAGAATACCAAATACTGGGAATAATAAGATACCTTCACTTTTTGTTAACGTATTTTTGTTCTTTATTGGTAAAGAGAGGGTAAGAAAAACTTCTTTCATTGTATGTTATAATGTATCTTTTACCGTCATGACAAATTTGTAATAACGGATAGTATTCTTCGAGTTATATGTTTTACATGCTCTAATTCCTGGTATTGTGCTCAAATTTCGCATAAACCACATAAGTTAATTAGAGGTAAATCTGTATGCGAAATAACTGAATAACTGCAGCTTGATTTTGATGGAACAACAAATAAACTTCAAAGTTACAATTTTATGCGATTTGGTTAGAAGCAATGAGATGAGAAATTTCACCATTTTTGTATACCCCTCGTATAAATCTCACGGAATTTCTTTCATCTCCATTCTCATCGCGTGGATATGTAAATGAAAGGTACTAGCAAACAGTGAATAAACTAATGGTAAATCTCAATCGAGTTAAATAATTACACAATACGTTTGGTTCGATGTGAGTACAGGAATCATTAACGTGTTTATTGGGCAACTGTGTGTCTACTGGGTACGTCTAAATGTTCCTTTTGTGTCAGTTATGTGCAATGCAGTAATGTAATGATTAATTCAAGATCGAATGGTTTCTGTTTATAGTAATGTTTGAATTCGATAAACTTGAACGTGGTATGATATTTGTGGGCGTACAGTCTATACTCTATATATTTGTATTACTGAAAGAATATTTCAATCTACAAATTGACTTGACAGTGGATATAATGTATTGTAAATATTCCATGACAGTGTATCAGTGTAACGATTTCTACAAAATGTTTCATTTCAAGAATTGAGATTCCAATATCACCTTATAGTAAAAGATTTACATGTAAGATGTCGACATTGTATACAAATATGTGTATAGATTACTGTAAAGAAGATTCCTTTGAAGCTATTGAATATGGTTATGATGTCCTTTCAATTGTTGAACAGAAATCAATATCCGGATTGTCGAGAAGCAGGATTGAAAAATTGCCAAACAAATTGGGAAGAGGAAAAATAGTTTGTGTTACTGCCACCACATTGGTGAATTGTCAGAGGTAAGAAATAAGTTTTTTCATTTAGGACTTTACGGAAAGATGTCGCTAGAGTTATGTTTATATGTTCATAAGCACACACTGAGCTATAATGAAAATTTAAGAATAATAGGAAAAATTGCGTTTCACAAATTATTTGAATATACGAGGGTTGTCTTTCAAATTTTGCATATGGCGCTAGTATAAAATAATCGATAGTTTTTGAAGAATTGTTTTTCATATATTAAATGCATTCTGGTATCAGTTATTCCATTTGTTTGTTGTTACATTGAGATTTGCACTTTTAACGATATCGAATCTGACGATAAAAGCGTTCAACTGCGCATCTGTACCTGTTTTCAGAAAGGTAAAGAAATCATTGGAATTGAGGCCAGGATTGCAAGCATTATGAATTAACAATTCGTTGTTCTGTTTCGTTGAAAATTCAATTGTTTTGATGCAGTTCGCGAACTGCATTGCTTTTGTGAAGAATGATTCGCTTTTCAGGTTTGGTTTATCGAAGCCCAATGATATTTGCAGCAAAACAAATGGTTACTATTATTAGTATTAATAGATTTAGAGATGAGGAAAAAAGTGAAATTGGAAGAGAAAGGAAATGAAAAGAGATTCGAGTGTAAAGTAGGAAGCGGGTGGATGAATATATGAAACTAGACTTCGTCGTAAAACAAAATTGTCATAACGATTAACCCATTTATGCCCAATTTTTTTTGCCTAATATTTTTCATTCTTGGCAGTTTTTCAGAAGAAAAATACATATAAATGTAATTTTTGAAAAAATGTATTTGTATAGGGTACGGCGAATAGTTGAGTAATTTTTCACTTGAGCGGATATAGCTCCTCAATAATAAGTCTCAATGAGTTGTTATGCGGCTTGATGGATTAGTAATTTGTCTCTTAGCAAAAGTGTTCATAGTAATTTTTTTGTTACAAGTCGAATTTAATAGCTACAGATGTTTAAATGCAGAAAGTCAAGTATTCTCAATGGACCCCATAGGTGAGGTAAGTTGAGCACTAAGAATGTCTAGCCAAACCATGGGTTCAATGTTGACAAGAAAGGTAAAATATGTGTTTGACAATCAGGTCTTTATTTATAGTCTTTTAGTGATAGAACAACAGATCTTTAAGTCATTTTTTTTCGGATAGTTAACTGAAAATAGAATAAACAAACCATCAACATATCTTAAAACTAACTTCAGGATTAGATTCAGCCTTTCTGTTTCAAATCAGACTTAAATATTCAAAAAAAAATATTAATAAGATCCTAGCAACTTAACCTTCGTTGGCACTGTTGCAATTGACACAAAAGAAAGTAAGACCAGCACCTGGAACACATTTTGTATGTGCCCATTCCGCGCGAGCTTGACACTGGATCCACTTTTCTCTTGGTAAATTTTCAGCATAGCCGTCGCAACAAATCAGACAGGAATAATCATTATCATCACTTTACTTGACTGGAGTATTTTTACAGATCCTCTTCTTCCACTTCTTACTCATGTTCCTCTTCGGCTTCTTAATTTTTTTGTGGTTTTATTTTGTTGTTCTTTCAAAGCGTTCTTTTCGGGAGTGTCTGTAAGTATTGCAGCTTTCCTCTTTCTTCTGTTAGTTGTAGCTGCTTTTCTAGGGCCAGCTTTTGGGTATGGTCGTACAATTTCCGGGGAAAATACTTAGATTAGGTCGATCGTCTCGTTTTCTTTGTTGCTTAGAGTAGGTTCGGGTTCAGCTTGGCTGGAGGAGGCAGAAGGAGTGGGATTAGGTTCAGTGCTAGCTCTGGATGATATTTTTCCGGTTCGATAGTTTCTGGTTCAGGACGATCGGTTACAAATGATGGTGAAAACTCATACTCACCAAAAATGTTTAAATTATACGGTTTCACATGTTGCATAAACTGATAGAATTGTTCGTCTGTAACTCATTCACTGGCTTTGCCTGCTCATATACATTCAGCGGGACCACCGTTGATACAGATACAGCAGTTACTACTGCAACGTTAGTCTCTCGTTTCCCAGAAGTCATTTCGCTGACGTTGCGCTTACCTTTGGCAGTTACAATTTTATTTGGCTTCAGCACAGAGGATACTCCTGTCTCATCTATTTTCCAACTGTCTGCCGCAGTAAATCCATATCTATCCATTACTTCCGCTAATTTCTCAAAAAAAAACTTCAACATTCTCCTCATTAAATGATGTTGCCTTACAAAGCCTGGGTTCTGGTTTACGTATGGATAGCTTTAGATTTCGTTTTAAATTCTAATGCCAAATTTAATAGCACATTCGTAGGCAAGGCGACAGACGTCTTTTGGAGAATATACATAAAAGATTGATGCCATTTGTAGCGAGTATTTTTTCAGAGAGTCGTCCTGTGTAGGAGAAAATACTTGCCTCGGTGTTGTATACCCTATGGATGAATCACCACCTTCATTTAATTTCTTCAAAAATCTTGTCAAAGTCATCGGTTTGATACCAAATTCTTTAGCGGCGGCATTAACATTTTTTCCTTCATCTTTTAGAGCTTTTGCAGCATTTTTTAAATTTTCAGTAGTGTAAGAATCTTGTGTTCTTCCTCTTGTAAGTCGGCATCCTAACAAAAATAAAGCATTCATTACTTTAGTTGTTTGAGTCGTGCGGTAAGTTGAGCATCTATAGCTCAACTAACCCCATCCTGGAATTTTAAAAGAAAAGTGAGGTTATGAAAAAATCGTAAGAAATATACCCAGAACCTCTCTACATATCAAAAGAACAATAATTATCTTTGAGATTAACACTCACCTGATTGAAAACAGACAACAATTGATTAATTCAGACTAAAACTTGCGATAAACGACTTTTTTGCTTTTTGGGCACAAAACGCACGGCAGCTTCACACGTTCGTCCAGCTGCCACTAGCGATCGCCTGGTAATTACCCGTACTTCGATTCCTTCTTTCCGCCATACGATGCCTATGCGTATGTTGTGTAGTTTAAGAGATATTTCGATTGCCCAACTTGCCTCTATGTTCAACTAGCCCCGCCGTACCCTGTTCAACAAAAATGCTTTCTGAGGGTGTACTGAAACAAGGACGATGGGCAAATCAACACCATAATTTGAAATTTAAAATGAATAAAATATTTAGGGCAAATGAATAATTTTTCATGATATAGAGCAAGGCATTCCCTCTGAAATGCCACGTCGCACTTGGCACATTTTTTAAAAAACTTTTTATGATACACACGGCATCGCGATTGTTTTTCCTGACGCGTCAAATAATGTAATTTGTGCAGATGCAAAGCATTTTGCACCGAATGGTCCAAACATTATGCAATCAAGCAAAAAAACCATTTTTAGCCCCTTATAGAAGTTCTGTAGTAACTGATATTTTCATTGCACCTGTCTACATATCCCATAATTAAATTATACGCATGTACTGTGTGTGGTTGCTCCACATGGACACGTTTCCTTTTGGAAATTCGTGATACTTTATGAAGCGGAGTAATTTGCGAGTTATTTGTGACCTAATTTACAATGCTATTGTCGTTCCACTTGACAACATCACTATGTTTTCTGATGACATATTATCGTAAGACCCCCGAATCGTGAATTTTTTCATATGTACTTTAGAAATCAGAAGACATTTTGAAAGTCTATCTTCTCGGATGGTTCCGCTACCTTTGATATTTTTCATAAGAAGTGCTTCTAATAGAGGTACGATGGAAAAAAGTTATCAAAAAACAGGGTGATATGGTAATGCACGCATTTCTTGTAGTAAATCAGAATTTTCTAAGACAATCGAAGGACCCAATCCGTAACTTTTATATTTTACTGTGAGCTTAGTTTTATCACCTTGGTAAGGCTCAAACCAAAGAGAATAACTAATACAGAGCACTTCTGATGTGGTTCCCATCCACATTTTAAATCCATAGCGAATCGGTTTTCCTTTTATGAATTGAGTACATCCATGCCTCCCAAAATAAGGCACCAACGATTCGTCGAAGCTATGTGTTTCGCTTATAGGGGCATATTCTCGAAAGTTCAAATTTAATTAATTTATTGAAGAGTGGTTCGTACTTGAGCAAATCGATCACCTTGATTTAACATTGTAATATCAGAACAATGATTGGATATGATAAACTTAAACTTGTTTCGTGTGAACTATATCAATGTGTTACTACTCTTTTCCCAATACGTTTTGCGGCGAGGAAGTCGTACATAACCACTTTAGTTACACGATCCTCTCTATTTTTCATAGACGCATATAAGTTTGTAAATGTTGTAAACATTTCAATTATTTAATCGTCGAATTTTTGGTGAAAAAATTCCAAAGGATGAAAATTGGGTTTTACATCATAATTGGCCACCTTAGGTAGTAAATCAATTTTTCCCATTTGTACTTTTTTTTATATGCCAAATGCAACGCAGATAATGGAAGACAGTCCTCTTCGTCTCACGCTTTTCTCACATTTGTTACAGTTTCTTCAAAATATATCTCGGCTTCTGCTTGTAATTGTGATCCAGTTAAGTTATCTGAAGTACCACCACATTCTTCGCCGAAATCCTCATCTGTAGCATCGTTACACGGATGTGGGGGATAGTAAGGATATTTGTACTTCGTTGTTATTTTCCCATTCGTCATCCTCCAAAGATCTAATTATTTCGTCCAATGTCACTGCCAAAATGTTAGGTATAAAAAAATGCTTATTTACCCAAATTTCTTTTTTAGGGTCAGTGTAATCTTTGTAAATATTTCTTCATTATTTAAAAAATTTTCCAGTAAAAGTTATTACACCAAGTAAAGTAATTAAAGGAGAGAGATGTAATCTCGAAGCCTACTCCGAATCTATAAAACTCATAAGACACCAAAATGCAATATTCAAAACTTTAAATTCACAAACACATGTAGGTAAGCAAAAGTTAAGTATATTTTATTAATTCAATTACCGCCATCGGGCGGACAAAGACGCAATTAAATATCTGTGGAGTAGAAAAGCAAACTACTTCTACCGTCTTTTCTTAAGGACGTTTTGCATAAATGGGTTAACATTCAACAGAAACAGGAAGGACAGATCAGTGAAGTATAATCGATATAGTGCGCGATTGGCCGTTCTTAAGTCATCTCTCAGCCATCTATTTTCGAGAGAAGTGAGCCCAAAACTGTCAAATCTATTCTCGTAACAGGGGTCTGAATCTATCAAAGGGAATTGTAGTGAATCATCTTTGTAAAGTCTCCAAAGATTCCATATTCTTAGGGTGCATGGGTGACCAGACTGGACCAGCCAATTCCATGATAGATCTTCAATATTCGGTTACATGGACGAAAGTCGCGCCCATTGTTTTGGAGACATTTCAAGGACAAAAACGCTTTAACTTCAATAATTGGTCAACTGCTGTAAGGATCATTTATACAGGGTGCTTCAACGAAAACTAAACAGAGGCTATATCTACCAAGATATTCATTTATGATCAAAACGCAAAAACAGGTCAATTTTTGTTTCAAGGGGGACATTTTTTGGGGTACAAAACTTGCCTGAAATATCAACCCCCGAAGCGGGGGTTGCAATCCTTGAACATTTTGAATAGGGAAGATGGGTCGAGTGATGACTTGAAAGAAAGGTGGTATCTTTGTCTACATTGCTTTGAACGAATTTCCATTTTTAATTGAAAACTGTAAAAGATACAGCGTGAGCAACTAAAATATAGGGAAGACTATTTCCCTGAGACTATTCAAGTTTCAGTGAAGTAAAATGAAACAGATCCATGCTGATCAATGACAGTCATCATCAACTACCATCCTCATCTCGAAATTCTACCCCTAGAGCAGGGGTGACCACCCTTGAAAATTTGGAAGAAGGTAGATGGATCGAGTGAAAACTCGAAAGAAAGGTATTATCTTTGTCTGCATCCCCGTGAACGAATTTTCATTTTAGATTGAAAAGTGTAGAAGTTACAGAGTGAGCTACTGAAAAATAGAGGAGACTATCTATCGCCCTGAGCTATTCAAGTATTAGTGCAAAAAAATGGAA
The DNA here is from genome assembly GCA_013387265.2 of Cryptolaemus montrouzieri. Classification (NCBI taxonomy): domain Eukaryota; kingdom Metazoa; phylum Arthropoda; class Insecta; order Coleoptera; family Coccinellidae; genus Cryptolaemus; species Cryptolaemus montrouzieri. The sequence goes on along the minus strand of JABFTP020000001.1, from coordinate 50,177,925 downwards.
CAGATTCATTCCAGATCAAAGGATGTCATATTCCGAAACACCATTCACATCTCAAATTCCCCTCTTTATTTTCAGCCATTGTATTAGTTTTTTCATCTATTACATTTGAAACCGGATGTCTCAAACGAGTAACTGTCTTTCAAAAGGTGTTTATTCAGTGCAAAATTAAACCCTGTTTGCTACTGGTCGAAGATAGATGGTATACCATGCATTGCATCTTCAGTCACTTTTCCGTTTTGCATCCTCTAACTCCTATGGAACTAAATGAGAATAGAATTATTGCGAGCAGTCATAAAGGCAATCAAAATCCTTTACTTGAAAGGTATCACTGGATCGAAAATTACCCCTTCTCTAGGGGTAGAAATTCGAGATGAGGATGGTACTTGATGATGACTGCCATTGATCAGCATGGATCAGTTCCATTTTACCTCACTGAAACTTGAATAGTCTCAGGGAAATAGTCTTCCCTATCTTTCAGTTGCTCACATTTTCAATTAAAAATGGAAATTCGTTCAAGGCGATGTAGACAAAGATACCATCTTCCTTTTGAGTCATCACTCGACCCATCTTCCCTATTCAAAATGTTCAAGGATTGCAACCCTCGTTTAGGGGATTGATATTTCAGGCAAGTTTTGTACCTCAAAAGATGTCCCCCTTGAATCAAAAATTGAATTGTTTTTGCGTTTTGATAAGAAATGAATATCTTGGTAGATATAGCCTCTGTTTAATTTTAGTTGAAGCACCCTGTATATGAGGATAACGATAAACGGCATCGCAATTCAAATATGTTAACCGAGTTTATTGAGTCGTATCTAGAAAATTTTCCGCTTGTTGACTTAGATACTGAGTCGTTTCAACAGGATGGCGTGCCACTTCTTTCGCTTGGAGATTGCATCACTTATCCGGAGTATAGAGAGAATTTGTTACAGAGATTTGAAAATGCCACTGGACAAATTGAAGATGTAGAATTTGCATAACGAATTGAGGAGCACATTTGTTAAGACATTTCCAGTTCTACTTTGTCATATCATTCGAAAATGTCCTCAAAATATTGTACTGATTTTGCCATAGAGAATTATTTCTGTAGTTGAATATTATGCATTTCTTAACTATTTGCAAATGACCAAAATTGCTATTTTTACATTACCTTTGTAATGGCGTTGTTTAATTGCACAAATTTTTGTTTACATATTTCAATAGGTTAAAGCTAAATTTTATATTGGAGTATTTCTCCAGCTAGTTATGAAGGTAGCGATTTTTCATGAAAATTGTGATAACAGCTCAGTTTACATTGAGGTAACGATTTGGAATTTCTGGAGAAAACCTTTATGTCAAATACGAATCATTTAACAATTTATCATTTAAAATAATATATATTCTTGAAAAGGCGAACCATCTTCCTTCATAATGACATTTTGTGTCATTGAAGTTTGAAATAATAAAGTTGTTTGTCATATATAGAGAATTTTTTGAGCAAATATTTTTTTTTTCTTCGCAAGCACGTAGCACATTGGAACACTGGTTAAAAAAAGATTGAGGTTAATTTTCGGTACTTACATTTGATAAGTTTCCCCCCTCTATTTCAGTATGCAAAATTTGAAAGATATTTGTCGTTGTCTCTGTATCCTCATTGACTAGTAACTTTCCTGATATATCTCCGAAACTTCAGAACAACTATTTGCTACTAAAAGTAGCAGCTTCAGTTCTTTTCTGCAGGATAGAAGTAAACAAATATTTAATAAAATTAATTTTCAGATGGTCAGTAAATCTTTTGTGCGGCAAAGATAATTCATCAGATATAGCCTTTCATTTCAACCCTCGTCTGCTGCAACACTTCATCGTCCGTAATTCTCGTGTGAAGGGACAATGGGGACACGAAGAATACCTTTTGATAACACCGTTCAATATCAAGCATGGCGAAGACTTCAAACTCGAAATTTTCACAGCGGATGACCAATTCTTCGTGACGTACAACAAGAAACATGTTTGTAATTTCCGGTTTCGACTTCCTTTGCATTCAATCAGCCATATTGAGGTATGTGGAATGGTAGATGTCCATGAGATTGAAATTGAGACCTTTGATAAGTTTCCAGTCAACGAAGATGATATTTTTGTAATAGAAGAAATGAGTAAACCTCTGAAAGAAGAGCAAAAAATGGTGAGTTTGAGAATAGCACGTCATATATTATTGAGCTTCACTTATTTCAATAATTTAACAAGTCTCATCAAACACAGATTAACCCATTAATGCCTGAGTACTATATTCTGCAAACTGAATAATAAATTTTTGGGGATGGCTTTACTTCAAGGTATAAATAAGAAAACAAAGATCAAAAATGAATGATCTCAATTCGAAGTGCTAAATTGTAATATATGATTCATCATACGATAGGTCGGTCAAGGGACACTTTGGTAGGCCTGAAGGCAATATTGTGTTTGACGGTCTGGAGAGAGTACTGTTTCTTCTCTGGGACTGAAGGCACTTAAAAGATTAATTTTGTCGAACTATACTGCTGAAGGTATTAACATAATAATAACTTATTGTCTTTTGACCATTACAATGCGAAAGTAAGTAACAAAAGTAAAAAGAGGAACTAACAATTATCAGGAAAAAAAATTTATTCAGTGAGTAAAAGCATTCGGTGTGCAAATACTTTCCAATAATTCTACCAAACGTGATCACGTCACTTATTGTTTTGAATTGTTGGGCAAAACCTTAAAAATTCTTAATCCAATGTATCTAGATCCCATTTCATATCCCGATATAGTCTGATGGTATAAACAATAGACTGGTCGCCCATAACTCATAATTGACGTTGAAGATATTAGGTAAAGATGTGTTAAAATTACGCTTTACATGAATTAAAATATCCAAAATATACATGATAGTTAATGCCAAGATATGCAATTCCATGAAATATTAACGACATGAAAACATTCCTACAATATTTCTGATAGCCCTTGTACCTTGAATAGTCTGTCACAGTATCCAGAGGCACCCCAGAATATAATGTCATAGCTAAGTCTAGATCTAAAGTATGCGTGGTAAAATGACAATGATATCTCTAAGTCGATACAGTGCAAATCAGAGTGGAGACAAAACACTATATATGTGGTCAGTATGCCCGGGTCATTTAAGATTGTAGTCTATTATAACGCCTAGGAGCTTTGTTGTTTAGACTTGATGAATGGAATTACTTTTTACTTTCAAGAGATGGCTACGAGATCCATTCATGAAACAGTTCTTAAATGAAAAATTCATAATTATACAGTTTATTAGTATCAAACCAAATGGAAAACTTGTTAAGTTCTGCACGTTCTGAAGTATATTGGCAAGAGCCTGATCAGTACATAACAGAATAGTGTCATCACTGAACAATATCAAGCTGTCTAGGTTCCCAACAACATCAGGCATATCACTGAGGAACAAGAGAAATAGTAAAGACCTCAACACAGATGCCTGGGGGACGCCACAATCCATATTAAGTAACCAGGATTTTACACCTTCAATCTCAACAAATTGTACTCTATTGGATGAATGAGATCTGATCAACTCATGAATTGTTCCATCACCAGGTCGAAGGCTTTAGTGAGGTCCATAAAGACTGTTATGCAATTTTCATTATCGTTCGTAGATTCATGTAGGAGGTTGACAAAATCCATAATTGCCGTTTGAGTTGATCTATTATTTCTAAATCCATGTTGACAGATTGTAAAACTACTATATTTATTCAGGAAAGGAATCATTCTATTGAAAATTATCCTTTCATATATTTTTGATATAACAGGAAGCAACGAAATAGATCTTTAATTCTCTACTAATGTTGAATCTCGGTTTTTGAAATGCAAAATCACCCGAGCTGCCTTCGAGACTTTAGGGAAAACGCCCGTAATTATCGATTCATTTAATAGTTCGGCGAGTATAGGTACTAAATATGATAATAATAATAATAATGTTTATTTACGGGTTATTCCTTATTCAGTAGATTACATAATAATTTATAAACGTGCAACAATGACATATCTATCTAGTTAAAATTAAATTACTCTTTTAATATTCAAAATTTTATAGGCGGTAAAAGGAACATTCAGCTACGTCACAAAACACAAAACAGCAGCCTAAGACTATGTTGTGATTTTGGAACCTTTGGCGTATGAACAATGAAGACACTATATCACCACTACATCAAAACTTTATTCTTAATAATAATAATATCATATTATCATCTCCTGATGATGCTAACTTAGTTAGCGAAACGTGCGTCGAGAGTTAAGGTTAAAGTTTTGGTGTAGTGGTGATATAGTGTCTTCATTAGTAGCCCAAGAGTCGTGATGACATATCGCAAAAAAAAGGGAATTTTGAAGGCTTGGCAAGATCATTTTCTGAATGCTCACCAACCCCTCTTCAAACTCGAATTGAATCCATTCAAAGTAGTTCAAATGAATTCCATGCCTCGCGCTCCGTATTCGTTTGCTAATCTCACACAACGGGTGAGGGGATTGTTTGGACCGTAATTTGTTGAGTGGAATGGTATTTGAAAGAGATCAGAGTTCCTGGTAGCTCTCACTGTGATTTTAAAATTCAGAAGTTCCAATAACTCAGGGCAAAGGATATCTCCTGACAATAACTTGTATGTGAATGTAAGATCGGAGATTTTCCTTCTATCTTCCAAAGTTCGCAACTTCAAGAGAGCCATGCCATGATATCCGAATAGGGGTAAGTGCCCGCTGGCATATGCAATTTGTATGCGGCACCTCTCAAAAACCTGTGCTGAACCCCTTTAATCTCTGAGATTTGAACTCTGTAATGAGGAGACCATATGATTGAACCGTATTGAAGGACATAACAGACCAGTGAAACAAAGACGGCTCTGAATGCGTTAACAGATAAATCTTTTGATGAACGTTGTACGAAACCAAGCCGCTGTCGCCCCTTAGCTGTTGCTGAGTTAATATGTGGAACAAAAGTTATTTGCTCATCGAAAAAACCTCTAGATCCCTCACCTTATCTACCTGGTTTATAGACACCTCTGATATTGTGTAATTGAATTGATTGGGCTTCTAGATCTAGAAAATGTAATGCAGCAGCACTTTCCAATATTTAGCTCCATCCCATTTTCTACCTGAAGCCTTTCTAATAATATCCATTCCGACTCTGTTGCCATATGAAAATACATCGTTGCCTGGATAGTTTCTATAGTTGGTGGGTTATCTTTTGAATTATCACAAATCCCAATTTTCTTCTGTACTACTGCTAAGTAAACCAAATGCTTATTGCAATAGTTAGCTACCAGGCATGAGTTACTAACCAAATCCTCCCCGATCAAGATGTCGTGAATTTTACTTTTAGACGCTGACGAATTCACATTGTTTACTATTTTTGACGAAGCCACGATTTGTTGGTAGCACCTCGATATCTATGCGCATTGTGAAGCCTTTTCGCAGCTAACCGTGTTGATTCGCAGATTTCTTTGTATTTTTTATAAAATGCTACATTTTCGGGACAGGGATTGCAATTCAAGAGGTGGTATAGTTGCTTTAGCTTTTTAGATGCAACTATATCTAGTATAGTTCTGATGCTACTGATAACCCATGGTTTGTTTACTTGCGTCTTGGCAATTTTTAATAGGAGTGGAACAAATCTGGCAATTGTCTTATAGACTGAAGAAGTAATGCAAGATTCTTCCCAAAATTTTTTTGAGAGGTATTGACGAAAGTTATTGAAGTTGGCATCATTGATGTATGGTATATATTAATTAGATGATCCTGACACAATACCTATGTTACAATTATTCTGGTATATTCTAGCCTTGGTCGAGAAAGATGTTGTTGTGGTCGAAAGTGATAAAGCAATTATTGTAGGGACAAATTATTTGTCTTACTTATTTTATGAAAAGCATAACGATGCATATTTATCTAAGCACTTTTGGTACAAGAACTGACAAAGTGCCAATACCACTTACAATACTGCTAGAGGTCAGTTATCTTCAAAAATATCGGAATACATAGTATGTGGAATTTGTTGTAGTCTTTAACCTCTCTCATCTCTAACTGTATTGATTTCCATTGGTTGCTTAAAAAAATCCTATACCGTTAACACCCACTACAAAGTCTCATTTTTCTTTACCGCTATTATCATCCGTATCACTGTTTTAGCGATCTTCAGATGGCGAAAGCACAATATCAAAATGATTGCAGCTTCTTGCAGTATACATATTTCATAACTTCCTTTGCACCTCTGGCATTTTTGAAGTAACAAACTCTCTGTGATAGAATGTCTCTACTGTCCATCGTGTGATATTTCATATCACAAAATTATTAGCTCCTAGCTGTAATGTGTACTGTTTTTTCTTGAAAATTATTGTGAAATATGATGTAAAGTATTTCAATTAAAATTTCTATAATAAATCACTTGAAAAATTATTAACAAAAAATAATATACATATTTTGGTATTTTAGTTCCAAAGCACGTGTAAAAATAATTCTCTTCTATTTGATTCGTAGATTTTAACTTTATTGAAATGAAATACGTTTTCCTCACTAGCGATTATTCGGAACCGAACATATTTAGAAGTAATTCCTCAACAAAAACACTAAATACTGTACACGGTGGACAGATTTCGACGTTTTAGTATTGCAGCCATGTGAAATATTGTGAATATAGGACCACCCCTTCTCCTGCTTCAGGAATTCATTGCTACAAACAGATTCAAGGTTTTTGTTTTCGAGTTATTTGGAAATTTTGAAAATTTCCGATATCAGTCAAGTGCTAATTTAGATTGCTTTTGAAGTTATGTAAAAATTGTTCGGACATTCTGAAAGGCACTTTTTACGTAGAATCAAACTACGTTTTGTTCAATGGTTTTCGAGATATAATGCAAACTTGTCTTTTCTTAAGTTTTAATCATAGACATCTTTGATTTGAATAGAGTTTTTCCGTTTCTATTCAAAAATATGTCACATATGCATCAATTTTTCATTCACGACGTGTTTTAACGAAAAACCAAAATTGTATAACTTTTTCTTAATTTTTCTATGTCCTTCACATAATTTACATGGAATTATTGAAATAGCTTAAGTATGTTCTGTGCACTTATTTTGATAGTTCGAAAATTAATTCTTGTAATGATCTGGAGGAGGAAAATGTTAATTTGGAATAAATTTGTTGGCCTTGCATTATTAGAGGAGGTTCTCCAGCGGGGACCTCTCTAGAAAACGTAATTGCTTGCGTCTTGCTCGCGCTGAAGCTCACCAGGTCCAACTGACCACACAAGTTATTAATTTTTTGACATCTCTGACGATGAGATTCCGCAGCTGTAATGGGCCGCAGACTACTGAAAGACGAAACCAGGGTACAATCGTCTGCAAAACCGAAGATTTTATTCTCGGTAGATGACAGAAGATCGTTTATCTGCAACAAAAACAAGGTTGGTGAAAGAATGGATCCCTGAGGTACTCCTGCTTCTAACTGGAAACAATCAGATGTTATACCGTCGACCACAAATTGTATTGATCTATTTGAAAGAAAGCTACTTATCCAACCCCGCAATTTTTCGGGAAGGCCATATGCAGCAAGTTTATTCAACAAGGCTGTATGCCAAACCCTATGGAAGGCTTTAGAGATGTCGAAGGCTACTGCTCTAGATTCCCCATGCTTCTCCTTCGTTGATGTACAAACATGAGTGACGTAGGCGAGAAGATCTTCTGTCGATATTTGCCTGCGAAAACCATACTGACGGTCGTCTATAATTCCCTGCAACTCAAGATATTTGATGAGTTCATCATTTATGACTCTCTGCATCACTTTGGACATAGTGGGAAGAAGTGCAACAGGGCGGTAGTTTTGGGGTAAGGACTTTTCTCCTTTCTTTGGGATCGATTGAATTCTCGCTATTTTCTAGCTGCTCGGAAAAGTCTGGCTTTCATAAGAAATCTGAAACAAACGGTTGAGAATGGGTGTCAGTTCGGGAGCACACTTTCTGAGGACGATTGGCGGTATTTCGTTTAGACCAACTGCCTTCTTGCAGTTCAGCTGCTCGAAAGCTCGTCTCACAATGCGGACTCTGAACTTGATTTTTGCCATGGAAGAATTTGTAGGTGGACTGTTCGGTGGTATTGCGTTAGATGAATCCAGCACAGCATTATTTGAGAATAAGAGAGTAAATAGATCAGCTTTTTCTTTCGGAGATGGTGCTATACTTCCGTTTTCTCTAACAAGAGGTGGAAACGCAGATTTGCAGAAATTGGCCCTGACAGTCTTCGCCATAGACCAGAATTCTTTAGTCCCGCTTGCCTGTTCAAGGAGTTTATTAGTTACCCCTTCGTTGAAATTGGCCTTTACTCTTGAAGTTGTCAGGTTGCATACGTTCCGTATTCGTATTCTTGTTTCCTCTGTTGGATTTATCTTCCATGACTTCTAAGTTTTACTCTTGGCTGCATAGGCTCTACCGTAGTCTATGTTGAACCATGGATTTTGTGCTGTTCTTTTCATGGAATGAGGGATGTAGAGATCCATTCCTGCAGGAATGATTTCTGTAACAGATTCAGTGCACACATTGATGTCAGGATCTGAAAGGCAAACATCACTGAATGGGAAGCACGAAAAGAATTCGCGCAGCTCATCCTAATTAGCACCGTTATAGTGCCAAATGCATCTGGGTGCTTTAATGAGGTTGTGGTCTGAGTTGCCTAGCGGTGCTTAGACCTCCACTCTATAATCATCTGGATCTGAAATCAAAAAAAGATCCAAATATGTTTTGGTGATCAGGTATTCTTGTCGGTTTGTCGACTAGCTGCGTTAGATTATGGCTGATTGCGAAAGTTTCAGCCTGTCTTCCCGCTTCATCTGTTCTATTGGAGTGGCGGAGCCAGTAGGTATTGTGAACGTTGAAGTCACCCAGAACAATGATCTCAGCTGCCGGATGATGTGTCTGAATCCAATCCACCTTATCACCTAAATACTAAAACAGTCTAGGGAAGTGAATATCGTTTGGCGAGCGATAAAGACAGCATAAAAACAGTGTTTTATCTTGCAAATAGATTTTAAACCACGCAAGGTCGAAAGCGTCGTCTTCCATCTCGTGCTCTCTCTGGCATGCAACATCCAATCTGGCGAAAACACAGAGGCCCTCTTTAAACCTAAATCTCGTATGTAACTCATACCCATTAAAAGGTAAATACGTTGTGCCGGTTGTTTGACTTATTTGGGTTTCAGTTAGGGCGAGCACATGGGGTTGTGCGTTTTGCTGATGCTGGTGGACTGCATCGACATTTACGTTGTTGTGCCCCAGTCCTCTCATATTGCAGAACTCTATCAAGAGTTTGCTTTCTTTTCTAGAACGTGAATGAATTAATGAATTGGCCGGAGGAATGCTCGACTTACCGCATCATGAACCCCTCGAGGCAGTACCCCCCCCCCCCGGAGATCCAAATGGGAGACTATTTTAACTCCCGATGATTTTGTCTCAGAAAAGCTCATCATGCTTCGTTGCCAATCCCTTCCACCCTGGAAACCGGACCATCCGCCAGATCCCAAAACTTAGTCACACAGGTGACCAATTTACGAGACCTGGATGTGGCGGTATCACACCGGGCGACGGGGATGAGGCCGCCTGCTACCATATTGTATCTTCCGAAATAATGCATTCACGCCAACGAATAAACCAATCATCAAAACATTTTTCAAACGTTTTTTCCGGAACTCGACTTCAGTTTTCGCAGCGATTTCTCTTTTATCTCTTCTATCGATTCAAAACGGTATCTCGAAGTGGTAATTTGAGTTTTCGAAAATGAAAAAAGTCGGCTGGAGCCATATCAGGTGAATATGGTGGTTGTTCGATGGCATTTGTTGAGTTTTTGGTTTGAAATTCATTCACAATTACATTGCCTTGACTTTTGATCGACTTTAACATGGTTTTTTCTTTTTCGGTTCAGTTGGACGGTGGCATTCCGAAGCTTATTGACTGGTTTGCATGTCAAACTCAAAAACCCATGTTTCATCACCAGTTACAGTGCGTTTTATGAATGTGAGGTCGGAATTGACTCGTTCTAGCATCTCTTCAGCGACCTTTACGCGATTAAATTTTTGAAGAAAATTTGGGTCTTTTGAAACTAGTTGAGCAGCAACGCATTTCATTTCTCTCAAATTCAAATGACGATTTTCAATTACCATTTACTTCACTTTATCGATATTAATTTCAGTTGAAGATATTGATGGCCGACAAGATCGAGGAAAATTCTTCATCATATGTTGGCCGATGTGGAATGCACTGTACTACTCATATGCAGGCGTTTTTTCGATTCACTGTCAATTCACTTTAGGCCTTCTGTAACATTTTCAGCAATTCGGCACACGAAATTCCATTGGCAATACAACATTCGAGACCAATTCTTTGTTCGATATTTTTATCCATTGTTAAAATCGCTAAACACACTTGCGAGCACTGTAAACAAACTAAATGACAGGTCACGTTCAAACTCTGCGTCAGTATTGAAAACAGTTGTGCCAACATAGAAACAACAAAACATTTGATAATCATCATAGTTTTTTGAAAGAATGTATTACTGAGAAACATTCAGATGAAAAGATATTCGGCACGTACTTTCATTCTACGAAAAAAGTGTCTGTACAAAGTCGAAACCATTTTTACATAAGTTCAAAAAAATACGAGATATTGGCTCTTTCCTGATTCCCAAAAATTTTCATAATTTCCAAGTTATTCGAAAACGAAAAAATCTACCTTGAATCTGTTTGTGGCCATAAATTCTACAGGTAAAAAGAATAGGGTAGGGGGGTCATTTTCCTCTTTTCACAATATTTCACATAGCTGTAGTATTAAAACTTCAAAATCACTCTGTACAGCCTTGGACAGGCTAATACTTGCTGAAATGAAATATCTTATTACAGATATTGATAGGTGAAATTCTTTACACAAGGTTTCTTCATTTATTGTAATTTCCACAGTAAAATTGAAATACTACCAGTTATCTGAGTAAATTTCCCTTGCAGTTAGAGGTTAATGATACTTTTCGATTCCATGTTAGATGATGAAGTCTAAATTCAGGTTATTGCATCTCAGAAAACAATTTATAGATTTTTCAACTGTTGTGTAATAGTGATGAAAAAATTCTTCCCTAGGAAACTCCCATAAGAAGCATTTTACCCGAAGGATTACAAGAAGATTGGCAGCTTGAAATTTACGGGACACCGAAATTATTACCACAAACATTTTCTATTGATTTGAGGAGCTGTGTGTACGTTTGGCCACCAAATACAATTGCTTTGCAATTAAACACAATTTTTGGTAAGTTCTGAACATTGAACATATAAACTACAGATGTATCTAACCTAACCTAACCTAACCTTATCTTGTGTAATTTTTTCTCAATTGATTTGGTACACGAAGTCGTACAGTGCATTCTCATTGAATCTTACATTTTTTTAATCAGTATTGTTAGCTAGTTATTCAATTGTGGAAAAATATACAGGGTGCTATATTCAAAATGAGAAAGTTTGGTCTAACCGGATTTGGCAAAAGTTGAAAATAGTTTCAAAATGTAGTTTGTCAAAACTAAATCTAAGTGTGAAAATTTCAGGAAAATATCTTAACCCATTCTCCATAAACCAATAGGCCATTCAAGTTGGGTATCCCCGTATATGTCAATGTCCTGTTCTATTCTCACGTTTAAGTATCTCCCCTTTACAGATCAAATATGCATATGAAATATTTCAATATTTCCAACTGAGAGAAAAAAGGTTAAAATGCAGTTTTATAAATACGTAATACTTTCAGGGGAAATTCTTCTTCCTTTTATGTCTATACGAAATTTCATGCACAGAAAATGAGAGAAGGTGGAACGAAATTCCTAGAACTATTCTAGATTGTTTATTAGAAAACTTTCCATCTGAGACCCACGAAAACGAAACCATTTTCCTGACAATTCAATTTTATGCCACAGAATTGTTCTCTAGGATACACATTCCTAACCGATAATAAAAACCCGATATAACTGTTACAGGCAACAATATGTTGGTAAGGAATGCCTTCATCGATAATAAATGGGGAATGGAAGAACGAATCGGGGGATCCAAGTTTCTCCCTGCTACCCCTTTCTCCTTGTGGATCAGAAGAAGTACGAAGAAGTATAGCATTTGGGTCAACGAAAAGTTGCAGGTTGAATTCGCCTTTAGGTGTGATCCTGAACTAGTAAAAGCAGTTCATATACTCGGCGATGTTGATATAAACGGGATTTATGTCAATAAGAATCCTGAAAGATATTTTTAGAGATTCTTTTTCAATGCATTATAATTTATTTTTGTTACTTAATTTATTTTTAACTAATGAATAAAGTATTCCACTGCAATGCAAAAAACTTTATATTTATTATTTTGTTCTATGAGTTAAATAGGAATTTTTCAGATTTAGGAAAGTAGACAATGTAACAAAATAAAATGATTAACAATTGTGCCATAACACAGTCGATTTTTTAGCCCCCATTGAAAGCTGATGGCTTTGAAGCTCCGCATCATTGCGAACGTCGAACTGCATTATCCACTTCGTCACAACAAGTGAAAATGTTGGAGCGTAAATCATTAATCAACCAATCAACACCCAGCTGGTAAATCCATTCAGTTAATCGTAGGTTGGCCAAAAATGTATTGATAATATTACACGGATTTACTTTTACTTCATAAATATTATAATCATATACAGTGCGCCAAGAAATTAACGCACAAAATCCAAAATTCAAATTTATTCCGAATTATTTTACCAGTTATCCTTCTGTACCAAGGAATGCTTGAGAACTATCGAAATGGAAATGGTACTCATAGAAATTGAAATGAAACTAATAATGAAAAATTTAAAAATCAAAGTCCCCAAATACCAATTAATATCGGATAATTTCACCCCTGGCTAGAATAACTGCGTGATATCTACCATTTATACTCAAAATCAATGAACTTAGAGCAATTTGATTCATTCCGTTCCTAAAGGCCCGATCGGAGAGTTCTTCTATTAGAATATTCCAGACATGTTCGATGGGATAAGGGGCTGGACTTTGGCAGATCACTCTATTGGAGTGATTTCGTTACCTTGAAGGTTGTTCCCAACGATATGAGCTTTGTGAGGTCTGACGATATCATGCATAAACGAAAAGTTTTCACCCATGTTTATCGCAAATGATATAGCATGTATGTTCTGCAAAGTCTGTAGTTTACTTTACCTCTGATCATTCAAGACGAAATTAGTGCGGGCCCTCAAAGAAATTCCTCTCCATACAGTTATTGAATAACCACTAAAATCACAAGTAGGGAAAAGTTGTACTGGGTATATCTTTAATTTTGAAGTCTGTATGCTAGTAAACGTCAATCGCAATGAAAAAGACAAAATCTCGACTCATCTGTGAACAAAACTCTTCTCCAGTCAACTTCTAACCAATTAACATGTTACCTGACAAAATTGAATCGGACTTTTCAATGTGCTGCGACTAGAGCTGGGCTTGAGCTTTAACACGAGGCCTCAAACTAAGACTAAGACGTTGTCGTATCATTTCAGAGCTACTTTGCAATTCGCTGTTCTGACAAAGCGGCATTTGAAGGTACCTAGCAGTAGCGTTCCTGTACCATCACGTGGGGGAACGCGCATTGATAAAGTTCTAAATGTAGGTTCGGAAGATCTGCCGAAAGTTACAAGATGTGAAGTCAGAGCCGCAATCAACCAGATGAAGAGTAGAACGAGCCTATGAGAGGACCGAGTCACCGCTGAAATGCTCAAAAAGGGGAGGCACCAGCTGGAGACACCTTTCTGCATGCTGTTCAACAAGTGCCGCGAAGAGGGAAGAATTCCTGAGAAGTGGAAAAATGCCGAAGTGGTCATATTATACAAGAAGAGTGATGCAGCTTGCATAGGTAATTACTGACCGTTTAGCTTGCTAAGTGTCCTCTACAAGTTGCTGACGAAAATACTAACCAAGAGGTTAACGAAGAAATTAGATTTTTACCAGCCGAACAAGCAAGCGGGTTTCAGGAGTTGTTTGAACACAATTGATCATATTTATTCACTGCGAACTTTGGTGGAGAAGTGTAGCGAATATAATATGCCACACAGCTTGGCCTTTGTGGACTATGAAAAAGCTTTTGACAGTATCGAAGTCTGGGCAGTGCTGGAAGGTATGAACCAAGCGCGAATAGACTCAACGTATACAAATTTGATTAGAGAGATGTACAATGCCAGCCTGCAAGTCACTCTTAATGAAGATTGGAAGAGGGAAAAAATCCCTATAATGAGAGGGGTGAGACGGGGTGATACCATATCCCCGAAGCTGTTTACCCGTGCACTCGAGGAAGCCATGAAGGAGCTGAACTGGGAGGAAAGAAGAATTAACATAGATGGATCTTACTTAAACCATCTGCGTTTTGCTGACGGTATTGTGTTGATTCACACATACCCCAAAGAACTGGAAACCATGCTGCAACAACTAAATGATGCATCCAAGAAAGTCGGCCTCAAGATGAACCTAAGTAAAATAAAAGTCATGACCCGTTCGCCAAATATAATTGTGGTGGAAAATTCAGCCATTGAGAACGTGAAAGACCATGTCTACCTTGGTCACAAAACCCAGCTTGGCAGCGAAAATAAAACGACAAATCTAAACAGAAGAATAGGACTTGCCTAGGCAGCATTCAGCAACCTAAAACACATTCTCAGAGATAGGAAGTTACCAATAAATCTCAAAAAAAGGCCTATAATTCGTGAGTCCTACCGGTTATGACACATGCTATAGAGACCATTACACTGACAAGAAGAGGTGCGGAAAACTGAGAGTGACGCAAAGGGCGATGGAGCGCTGCATTCTGGGCATAAGCATCCGTGATCGAGTCAGGAATGACGTCATACGACATATGAGGACGTAGTGGCGATTGCTGCCGGGCTGAAATACCGATGGGCGGGACACATGGCGCGTTTGAAATGCAAAATGAAACTGTAGAACGATACTCGCCGGTCTTAGATAGTACCAGTACATACATACATGTACAGACAGGAAAATTATTATTGTTTGTATATCAGCCGGCGTCGACGTGCCCAGATTTTGATAAATTCTCAAAGTGCCCGAATGAGTCGCATGCCCGAGTTACTGGAGTGTCCGATATAGCGAGTGTCCGGACTAGTGAAGTTGTACTGTATACCGGGTGTAACTGGAAAGAGTCTCGCCCCTAAAACTTTTTTCCTATCCAATATTTTTCAATGAAATTTTTTGAAATTGACTAAAAATTTACTTCAAGTTGAATGGCATTGACAGTTTATCTGAAACGCTTCCGATTTCACCGGAAATGAGCCAAAGTTTCAATTTTCAAATGGCTCACCCTTTATATTTTTTGGGAAATCGAATGAAATTCTCTTCGTCTATGCATTCAGTATATTTAAAGATGTATTTGCCGAATTTTAAATCATTCTTGATAAATTTGTTCTCAAGTCTAGGTGGCTATGACGACTCAGCTGGTTCTAAAATTGTAATGCACACAAAGCATAAACGCAAAACGTTTTATTTTGGCATGGCGCATATACTCATCATCGTACATTCCAGATGAATAAAAATTTAACGAAACACATAAATAACGCAAAATACACAAATGGACCATAGATGGAATGTCATCAAATCAATTGAGCATAACTTCACAACAGGTTTTCGAAGAGACCCCCATTCTGTGCCTGAAACAGCCTATTGCGGCGAATGGTAGCCCGTACTACATTATCCATTTGATTTGGAAAAATTTCATTTATTGCTCCCCGAACCGTATTCTCTAAATCTTCTCGATTTTCTGAAGCAGTTCTATAAACACGATTTTTCACATGGGCCCACAAAAAAGAATCTAATGGGGACAAGTCGGGCGATCGAGCTGGCCATCTTGTCGGGCCGTTGGTGCCTATCCACCTTTCATTTAAATTATTATTTAGGTATTGAGCAACTTCCCTGCAGTTGTGCGCTGGTGCTCCATCTTGTTGGAAAATTAAGTTATTAGCAACAGCCAGTTGTAAACCATCGATCAGATCGCTTATTTCGTTTTGTGAAAATCCTAAATATCTTTCCCATGTTAATGGTCCATCAAAAATGATTGGACCTATGAGATGTCGCCCTACCATTGCCATCCATACATTTAACCTAAATCGCTTCTGGAAATTACCCTCACGTACTAAATGCTCGTTTTCGTGGGCCCAATAGCGCGTATTGTTTCTATTAAACATTATATATAAGATTTTATAAGGATACCTTGGATCCATTTCCATCTTTTGAAGAAACTGTATTTGAACGAGCGAAATTTATGCTTCTTAAGAATTCTCCAAACACTCTGATCCCTATTTCTTGGTAGATGCCGTACAATTCAAATTAATGTACGCTAATACATCAATTTCAGAATTTTCGCTGACTATGAAATTTTGATTATCTGCAACAACCGGTTGCTGACGAAACTTCACTTCCAGTTTTGGAAAATAGTGCCTTGAGGGATGTTGCCGTACTGGATAGCGTTCAGCGTATAAAATTGCTGATGCTGTAGAGTTTTTCGGCATTCGCCATAAATGAGTAGCATATCTACTTTTTCATTCTGTGTGTACAGTATTTCGTCTGTTTTTCTGCCGTGAAAATTCAAAAACTCTGAACAATTTATACCAACTCACCGACTAAGATGCAACACAATCTTATCTTATGACATTTAAAATTGAATACAAAAAATTCTATGATTTGTGATCAATCTGTGAAAGGATTTCAATGCATTTCCAAAGCACGTCAGATAATGAGTTGAAAACCAGGATTTCTAATGGAAATTTTCAACGAAAAATTATCAATTTGGTATCAAAATATTCGTAAAACTATTCTGCGTATTATAGTGCTAATGAGCGTCTATTATACCCTGCTGAAATAAGATTTTTTTCAAAGATACAATGTTTGAAATGTTACGAAGCCAATAACACAAGGAATTCTACAGTTTCAGTGATGAATTCAAATGTACTCGATTTCGGTCGATAAATCACGCAGTTTTTTGTCGTCATAGCCACCTTGACTCGAAAACAAATTTATCAAAAAAAAATTGAAAATTCGGCAAATTCGTCCTAAAATATGCTGAATATATAGGCAAAGAGAGTTTTATTCGATTTCTCAAAAAATATACAGGGTGAGCCATTTGAAAATCGAAACTTTGGCTAATTTCCTTTGAAACCGGAAACGTTTTTAATTGAGTTCAGAAAATTTCATTGAAAAATATTGGACAGAAAAAAAGTTATAGGGGCGAGCCTGTTTCCAGTTACACCCGGTATATTTTGTAGATATATATAATCGAAACATTGTGGCAATTCAAATTTTAACTGAGGGTTCAGAGATATGTGCTCCGCAATATTTTAGGGTACTTGTGACTCTACCGAGCAGCCGAGGCATTCTCTCTCCAAACGTTTCTATATCGTTATAAATTGTGCTGAAATATCTTGGCATAGTGTAATACAATTAATAAGTTGCCTGGTTTCTACCTACAAATAATGGGACGAACCACCCCTGGGAGCATCGGTTTTAGTGCAAAACAAAAATTCCACAGCAACCATTGATTGAAAAACTACTTTGTGTTAATTTTGAAGCTAATATTTCTGGAAATGATGAAGTAATTTCTACAAATAGTATCACAAATATGTTCTATTTTCTGATAGCCTGGGCATGATAATTAGATATTGATTCCAGCATTAATCTACTTACAATTGATTGATTGAGTTATGTCCAACGGGATTAATAGTGCCCCAATAACGAGCTATATAATTACTAGCTACAATAAAGCCATTTACAATGACGGCTAATCGAATAAAATACTAACTAATGTCAATGTATATTACTCCAATAAAATACGCAATATCCGTGTATTGATCAAATTCTCAGGATTGATGAAAATAGTGCTCTCATAATATATACCAAGTGAATACGATAAAGTGGGATGATGATAAGAATAAAAGGAAAGGAAAACAGCAAAACAACTTGCTGTAAGTAATACTGAAAAAATTTTGAAGACTGAACCCAAAAATAATGGAATCTGATACCATATGTCTATGCTCGAATCATTTAGAAATCTAGACAAATGACAGTCCAAGAATGAAGAATCTACAGTTTTCTCATTTTCACGCAATTCGAACTTGTTCTAACTTGAATAGCATTCTATTACATTAATTTATTTTAAGTGCCCGAAAACAGGATCACGTTTTTCTTGAATATTTTTTCAAATTTTCATTATTTGATTTTATGAGGATTAAAATGAAAATTAATTCATTGCGATCATTTGGTACCGAGATAATTATTGTATTCAAAAAATTTAAGGACTTGTTATTCATTTAGTATTATTTTCAATGTGATTAAATTTCAGTAGTTATATT
The DNA here is from genome assembly GCA_013387265.2 of Cryptolaemus montrouzieri. Lineage (NCBI taxonomy): Eukaryota > Metazoa > Arthropoda > Insecta > Coleoptera > Coccinellidae > Cryptolaemus > Cryptolaemus montrouzieri. The sequence goes on along the minus strand of JABFTP020000001.1, from coordinate 50,159,521 downwards.
TTCAATAAAAAAATAGTGCAATTCATTTAATGGACCTCTGGAATAAAATAAACGATTATCAAAGTGAAACGTGCAAGCGCGGCGCAAGCGGCTTCATAGTGAGAGTACCATCCCTCTGTCAATACATTCTCTGAGACAAGTCTGAAATCGAAAAACGTCTAGTTTGAGGTAGAGCCTCTCCATCGAAGGCTTTAATAAAGTTAAAGTATTATATGTAGCAGCATGAGGTCGAAAGAAGGACTCCAATCATTTAAGGTTAGTAATGGTGGATGTTCCATCCACAAACCCGTGCTGTTCGACAGGCAAAATTGAATTTACTTGTATATATTTTGATAGTGTCCAAATTCTGATGGACTCCATTATTTTCAAGGAGATTGAAAATAAGCTAATAGGCCTATAGTTAGTCGAATTTCGTTCATCGACTTTCTTACAAATGGCGGTTACCGAAACTTTTTTCCAAGCAAGAAGCACACGAGATTCTTCAAATGGAGATTTCATTATAACTGAAAGAAGAGGTGATAGTGAGTTCCATAGTTATTTCAGGAAGTAGAGCCTAAATCATCGAGCCCTGGGGACGAGTGATTTTTAGTAATTGTATATGTTCCTTGACTCTTTCAGGTGCAAATTCGACATGAGATAGGCTGAATTCTATCTACTCTTTTTGGAACTCAGCGCGGCAATTGTTCATCTCGGGGTTGCGGTAAATAACAACTCGCAAATCATTTCTTTCCATGTCCATTTTCTCTTCTCAAATAACTCTTTATTATTGCTTCTAAAGCTTTTTTATGCAGGATCAACATTAGCAAATTACCTCCAATCCACGGTTATAATGGGTTTCCTTGAGCAATTTTTGTATGATAATGCTTTTCACAGCAAGCTGTGAGTGAAGATAAGAAATTATTGCGCATGGTTACTCCTTGCTTTCAACTTTTGATTTAGTGTATTGTGGTGGGATTTGAAAATTGAATAGCAATGATGAGTTCAATGAGGTACCCAGATACTGAGAATAGAGATTGAAAAATTCGCTTAGCTGTCTATCCATCTTAGGGTTTCATCAAGTCAAGCAGCTTCAAAAATTTTCGAGAAGCTTGACTTGATTATGCAACTCAAAAGTTTGACTTGCTGCTTCAAAGTTTGATACTTGTAAGAGCATAAAGTTAAGTTCACTCGTTAATCGCTTGTTGCCGTACCCGTACAGGTGCAATAGCAGTAGGTAGTATCTCTAGTCGTACAGAATTTTTCAATTGGCTGCGACACACTGTGAATTCAAAACGTAGTACTTTCGATTATGTTGATTCGTTTCGCAGCGCAACAAGTAGATTTAAAAAGCTTCGCGAAAGAATTTGGTTAATTCGAAGGAAAATGAGAGGAATCAAACAGTAAAGGTTTCAGAAATGTGAAAAATTGATGTCGCCTACAACCTACATCTACGGTTTGGAGGGACCAGTATAGGACCAGAAATCATACTTGATGAAGCGCGGTATGCCGTCAAACAGCTAAGCAACGGAAAAGCGACAGGGCCCGACAGCGTCCACCGTCAACTTCTCAAGCTGTATACAGAGAGGGAAGACTGCCAAAGGACTGGTTAAAGTCCTATTTTTTGACTCTTCCGAAGAAAAGCAATGCAAGTAGATGTGAGGACCACCGTACCATAAGCCTTATGAGCCACGTTCTCAGGGTCTACCTTAAAGTTATTTTGAAGAGAATTTACAAACAGTGTGATGCAAATGTCACCGAAATGGTTTTGGGACAAGGGACGCACTTTTTGGACTGCAAGTTCTGGCGCAGATGTGCATGGACATGAAGCTTCATCGGCTTTGAAAAAGCTTTCGACCGGGTGAGACATAAATCTGCTGATTGAGGTGCTGAAGAATGCTGGGATAGATGGTTAGAATGTTGGCACAATAGCATCGCTCTACTGGAACCAAGTAGCATCAGTGCTGATTGAATCAGAAGAGATAAGAGATATTCCAATTGTACACGGGATTAGGCAAGGATGTGTTCTTTTGCCTACTTTATTCAATTTGTATTCGGAGAGAATTATGGCAAATGCTCTTGATGGTATGAATGATGGGATATCTGTTAAAGGGTAATTGATTAACAACTTAAGATATGCTGACGACACTGTCCTAATCAGCAGAAGGACTACAACTACTTCTGGTTAAGGTGTAAGAGACCAGCTGTAACTATGGCATAAATATTAATGTCAGAAGAACTAAGCCGATGGTGATCAGTAGAAAGAAGGGTGTGTTTGCAATGCTGCAGTTGGCCGGCCAGCAGATTGAGAGATGCACTAGCTTCAAATACCTTGGCTGCATGCTGAACAGCAAGTGGGAGATGAGGCAGGAAATACAGTCCAGAATTGAATAATCCAGGAGTGTGTTCACCAAAATGAAAAAACTGCTAACTAATCGCAACCTAAGCATAGAAGTAGGAACAAGAACCAACAGTACTCTCCGGCATGGAAGGCTGGACTCTCACGCAACGTCTTGAAAATAGAATCGCCTCCTTTGAAATGTGGGTGTACCGCCGAATGTTGCATATCTCATGGCGAGATCATGTAACCAACGCAGAGGTTCTCCGAAGAATTGGCAGTGGTGCGCAGTTGCTGGCAACAGTAAAGGCGCAAAAACTGCTCTATTTCGGCCACGTGATTAGGAATAACAAGTACCAACTTCTCCAGTTGCTTATTCAAGGACGAATAGAGGGAAGGCGTGCTCCAGGACGACGAAGAATATCATAGCTAAAGAATCTGCGCCAGTGGGGAAGAGTACGCGTTCACTCTTCCGGGCAGCCGTGTCCAAGATTCAGATTGCCAGGATGATCGTCGATCTTCGGTAGATGAGGCACTTTAAGAAGAAGAACCTACAAAAGATTTCCATATTAAATAGAATAGATTGAAATGAAATGATTAATTTAGAGGTTTTTTGAAATAATTGTTAAAAACTCAATATTCCTTGTAAAAATATACAGGGTGTCCGTGAATTGCGTGTACAACGTTATACCACAGATTCTTCAGCTCGAAATTAGTCGATTCAGGCCAACTTATTTATATGAAAAGTTTCTTCGCTTGGCCGCTAGAGGTCGCCAAATCCAAAGATTTTTCTCTTATTCTTCAAATTCGAGAACGAATCGATCGATAGAAACCATATTTGGTATGCGTAATTGGGAGCGTTATTCACGATTTTCCGTGACCTTGACGTTTTACAAGTGTCCCTGAAAACTCGAACGTGTTTTTAATCAACCATATATTTTTCAACTGTCTCCGTTTGAGCAAAACTGTTTTAGACATCGAGTAGCTAGGCTAATTATCAAACTTTTTTGTTTCTTGAGAAATTTTGATATGATGAGCGGTTCAATCGCAAAAGACAGTTTTTTAGTTTCATGATTTCATTTCTTCAACCTCCTAGCAAGTCAAAAATATCACATTTGACCATATTAGCTTTGGATTTATTTCTGTGGTCTGGTCGATTGTCATTTTATTAAGCTTGACAACCAATTGTTGACACAACAGTGTTCCTTAAGTTCTTAACTAGGTATTTTGGTGATTTTTTATCACTATTAGGCACGGAGATGTACAGTAAGTCTGAAATGGTTGATATGGTTATGATGTACGGATTTTATCAAGGAAATGGACGTGAAAGCGCGAGAATATATGCTGAAAGATTTCCAGATCGCATAGTGCTGAACCACCAAACGTTTAGAAATCTGGAGGGGCGCCTCCGCTTGAATGGTTGGGGTATACTCTTCCCCAATTGACACCCGAGAAGAGTTACATATGAGAATTTTAAATGCGGCCAACTCCTTTGAAAATGACCATGAAGTAATGCCAAGGGTCCAATTGAATTTCTTAAAGAGGATTAACTCCTGTCAGCAAAATGATGGAAAACCGGTCAGAAAAACTGGTACATCTGAATTTTTTTTTATTGCTTCTTCCTCGGGTTTTTTCAGAGTATTTTCCTTAACTGAAAATGCCGATTCGTTTTTCGAACGAGGAATACGCAAATGTTGTATTCGTTTATGGGTATTATAATGGTGATAGAGGAGCTACTGCAAGTGAATTCCGGAGAAGTTACCCAAATGGTAGAACGCCCAATCATCAGACTTTCTTTTTTGTATTCAGATATTGCAGAGAATATGGAAGATTCCCCCTGGGAAACGAGATACTGAAATTAATCCAGCAGGAGTTGAAGTAGATAATGGGATTCAATAAATTCAATAAATCTATCTGTACCATTTTCAAAAGATTCAGCATTTAGAATTAGACCATGCTCCACGAGCTCAATTTTCTACGTGGTTACTAGGTAATAGATGAGCCATCCTCAGAATTATTTATATTGACTAGGCTCAATTTACTCGGGATGGAATTATTAATTTGAAGAATTCCCATGTCCTATGCCAAAGTTGTCAAAAATTCCCAACAACGGTTTTCATTGAATACGTGGTGCGCCCTATATAGGGACCAATTGATCAATCCTCATTTCTTCGATGGAAATCTAATCAAACCTAACTTGAAAGATTTTTTGTATTTCCTTCGAAATGATCTATATATGTTTATGAAGAATACTGCGAATAGGAGAGTTTATCTTCAGCTAGATGGTGCCACACTTCACTAAGGCTTCACCAGTGAATAATGTCCTGAATGAAAGATTCCCAAATCATTGAATTGGCCGCTGAAGTCTGATATGTTGGCCAGCTAATTCTCCAGATCTGAATTTTAGCGGGATACCTAAGAGTTTTAGTTTATAAGGTGGAAATCAATTCGTGTCAGCAATTGGCACTCACAACTTTCGAAGCTAGCGATGTGGTGTGAAATCGGCACTGACTTTAGCAGGAAATCTATTAACCACTTCTTGATTCGGGTCAGAATATTAGCATAATTTTTTCGAGTAAGTATGGTAGGATTACTGTATTTTTCAATTTTTCACAATTATTTACTTTTTCTTCTGTTTCTCTCGACAATTAACTGTGTTCCTAGTCTTTATTGTTCCATGATGTTTAGAGTTAAACCAGAATTTCAGTTGTCTTGTGAAAATAAAGTGATCCACGGAAGTGATCTTGATTTCTCCTTGGATGAATTTACCGCCTAGCCCGCAACGCATTGGCTCGTTTTGGAAATTGAAATTAGAATAAATGTAATTCTGAATGAACGTGAAAATGTTTTTTTTGCGACTTCATAAGATAAATGAAAAAACAGGAAGATAACGTTCCTTTGCTTCGACACCAGATTTTCAGAAAATCTGAGTCCGACCCTGCGTATTTTTGAGCTAGATCTTTCTAGTCGAATCTGACGAGGAATTTAACGTATGAGTCAGGACACTCTTGTCTGTCGACGCTGATTGTAAAGGTGTTTTCCTGTTTTTACTCGATTCCAGAAATGTTCTCCCAATTTCCGGACGAAAAATGAAGGGTTTGTAAATTATCTACTCCCGACAAAAAAATGTGTGTGTGCTATAAGATTTCACAACTGAATATTCAATTTCTTAATGTGCTTTTTCTAGAAAAAATAGTATGTATTAAAAATTCAATATACAGGGTGATATTTCTGCTTGAACGCTGAAAATGAGGATGTTTTCATCCGGTCCTGGAATTTCCGAATTTTTTTCGGCAATATTTTTGATGCGACTAATAGCAATAATTTCTGAAAAATCTTCTATTTCATTGATTATTGGGAATTTTAGAGTGACTCAAATTTTCTGGCAATTTCCAAAAACACCATGTAGTTCAACAACAAGAGTCTACAGAAGTTTTTAATAGTGGATCTTAATTCGCCCCTTCGAACTGAATTATGTACAGTTTATCAGGATTTACCTTGCATAAGTTGCAAATATTTGTGCAAGAAAAGAATTCTTGTGAATTATGATTATTGGGAGTGTAAAAAACGTTTAACTTAAAAACAGTGAACGTTGTATTAAATGCTGTAACTTAACAGTTTCATTACAGTGAACAACTTATACAATTCATTCATCAAACCATCTTTGGATACTGTATTAAATGCTGTAGAAAGATAATAGTTCTACATGAAATATGAAAAAATCTACTAAAATTGTCGGTACTACGCATTTATAATATTATTGAGGAAAGATTGAGTACAACATTTTCGAATACTTACATTATATCATAAACCAAATTCTATAGAACCTTCTCAGATGAAATTTCTAACTTTACAAGCTAGTTAAACGTTTAGAAGACAATGATTATTTGGACATAAATATTTCGTTGCCCTCGACTAGTCGTGCTGAAACTGCGAAAGGTAATTTTTCAAATCCAAAAAGGATTCCCCGTACAATAATATTTCAAAACATTATAGTCGTTCACCCAAATTATTAACGATTGATAAAAAGATAATAATATTCCTGTTAACCCCGATGAATGCTGGAATTGTCATAAGAAAGGACATTTCTATAGTGAGTGTAGAGCTAGGAAAAGTAAATTTTGCTATCGTTGTGGATTACCTAACGTTACTGTTCGTACCTGCTCACAGTGTCAAAAAAACTAATTTTTGGGGCGAAACTAAAAGCCCGAGATTCGTCCCAGTCGTTTCATTTGAGGGCTTCTGAATTAAATAATTTTGAAAATTTCCAAACTTCACGACTTTTCACTAAAATGACACACGATAATAGACCATACATCGAGGTGAAAGTATTAGACAATAAAATAGTTGGTTTGTTGGACTCTGGTTCCAATATTACAATTATCGGTAAAGGTGGCGTTGATTTAATACGACGTCTTAATTTAAAAATTTTTAGTCCAAGTTCGAAATTTGTACATACTGCTGATAATAAAAGGCAACATGTAACTGGTCTTGTACATTTGCCTATTGAAATTAACGAGGAGTGTCATCTTGTAGAAGCTCTGGTTGTTCCGAGCCTGAGTCATAATTTGATTTTTGGAAGTGATTTTTGCCAAAAATTTGCAATTAAAATAGATTATCTTGAGGAAATTGGGAAATACAACACAATAATGTTTCCTTGGTAACGGTTACTTCTGTCGATTCAAAAATAATCTGGACCATAAAATAATTTATCCCCAAACCAAAAGGTTGTGATCAATGAGTTGTTACAGGCGTTTGAAGAAGTTAGCGGTGTAAATCGTCTAGGTCGAACGGATAAAATCTCTTACTATAGATACTGGCGACGCAAAACCTTTTAGACTGAAACAATATCCGATGTCTCCATATATGATGAAGATACTTAACGAGGAATTAGATGACATGTTGAATTTAGGTGTTGTTGAACCATCAAATTCACCTTGGTCTAGTCCGGTTATATTAGTCAAGAAGAAGAATAATGAATATCGTTTCTGCTTTGATGGGCGTAAATTAAACGAAGTTACTAAACACGATTCGTACCCTCTTCCTCGAATCGATTGCATATTAAGAAGTCTTACCGGAGCAAAATTCATTAGTACTATTGATTTAAAGAAATCGTTTTGGCAAATTCCGCTGGAACCACAATCAAGAGAAAAACCGCCTTTAGTATACCTGGAAGAGGCTTATTTCAGTTTACAGTCGTTCCTTTCGGATTGCGAAATAGTGCGCAAAGACAACAGCGTCTTGTTGACAGTCTATTTGGTCCCGAATTCGAAAATAAAATTTTTGCTTACCTCGATGACATTATAATTATATCTGGTACTTTTGAAGAACACGTTTACCTTCTAAAGCAGGTTATTGATCGTCTAAAACAAGCCAATATTACTGTTAATCTAAAAAATGTCAATTTTTCGAAATTCATTAAAATATTTAGGCTATATTGTAGATGAAAATGGTTTAAGAACCGATCCTGAGAAAGTATCATGTATGGTTAATTTTCGCGTCCGAATACAAGTACAGAAATAAAGAGGTTCGTGGGAATGTGCTCATGGTATAGAGCGTTTATCAAAGACTTCTCTACCTTACTTTCACCAATTAATGATTTACTGAAAGGCAAAAAGAAACGACAAGCTATTACGTGGACTCCTCAAGCTGAGGAAGCTTTTTGAAAATAAAGAGGCTCTAGTGGCATCTCCCATACTTACATGCCCTAATTTCAATATCCCTTTACCATACAAAGCGACGCTTCTGCAACCGGTGTCGGTGGCGTACTCACACAATGTCATGACGGCGAAGAAAAAGTTATTGCGTATGCAAGCCGATCTCTCACAAGAACAGAAAGAAATTACACAGTTACTGAACGCGAGCTTTTGGCCTTAATATTCTGTTTGGAAAAATTCAGAGCCTATGTAGAAGGTGTTAAATTCACCGTCATAACTGACCATTATTCGCTTTTATGGCTAAATAAACTCACAAATCCATCTGGTAGACTTTCTCGTTGGGCAGTTAGGCTGCGACAATATGATTTTGAGCTTATACATAGAAAAGGCAAAGACAATGTGGTACCCGATTTCTTATCCCGCATTCATGAATCGCAAGAGATTAATGTAATATCCTTTTATGACGATGATTTTGACAATTGGTATGTTAGCATGCGTAATAAAGTTAAACAAAGGGGCAATTCCTATCCCCAGTGGAAGGTAGAAGATGAAAAGCTCTACAAGTTCGTTCCGTCGAACATTCATGTTCAATCAAATATTTCTGAGTGGAAGGTAGTAGTTCCGAAAAAGAAACGTAAGTCAATAATAGAAGCGTTCCATAACCCACCAACTTGCGGTCATCTCGGGTGTTTTAAGACACTCTCCCGAATAAGTGAACTTTATTACTGGCCAAAGATGAGAGCCGATATTCTTAAATTCGTGAAAAATTGTAAAATTTGCGGAGCTAATAAAATTTATAACCAACCAGGTTTAGGATTAATGGGGCAAGAGAAAAATGTCCGTTTTCCTTGGCAAATTATCGCGTTAGATTTAGTAGGTCCTTTTCCCAGGTCCAAACATGGAAATACGTTTTTACTGGTCGTATCTGATTGGTTCACGAAATATGCCATTTTACACCCATTGCGTAAGGCTAGCGCTGAAAATGTCGTTAAATTTTTGGAATCAGATGTCTTTTTAAAGTTTGGTATCCCACAGTTTATAATAGCTGATAATGGAACACAGTTCGCAGGGCGCGCTTTGAGGAATCTGGCCAGAGCATATAAAGTCCAGAAGATTTGGTTCACACCGGTATATTCACCTCAGTGTGATTTTGTTGAACGAACAAATCAAACCGTTGGTACTACGATTCGTTGTTATATAAAAGAACAAAATCATTCGGAATGGGATAAAGAATTACAAAAAATTGCTTTCGCTATTAATACCGCTAAACATGAAGTAACAGGATTTTCACCAACTTTTCTAAATTTCGGTAGATATGTTCCGCTTAGTGGAGATTATTACGGGGAAATAGAGTTGACTGACGATATACAATTGTTACCTGAAAAAGGGATAGTTACGCAGTTGATATCGCACCGTTGTCTGATATTTTTCGAAATATTCGGGAAAAGCTTCATAAGGCTTATAGTAGAAATGCCCGAACCTATAATTTGCGTCGACGGGACTACAATTTTGGTGTAGGAGAGAAGGTTTATGACGAAATAAAGTCCTTTCAAATGCTTCAAAGAAATTCTCGGCAAAACTTGCACCAAAGTATGTATTGCGTCGAGTTTATCAAAAGTTTCTGGTCTTTGTTATAATTTAGTAAATTTAGACGGTTCACCGGACGGTAAATGGCATGTCAAAGACCTAAAACCATATTTCGGCTCAAATTCTGATGTTTCCGTTTCATAATATTTTTTGTATCGCTCAAGTATTTTAAAGTTTCACTGTCGTTGAATACCTCCTTGTCGAAGTATTCATTTCATTATTCCTCCGATCGATTAGTTTCTGAACATTATCAGGATTTGACCTATGGGTGTAGTATAGTTAGCTATAGGTTATTATTTAGGTTATAAATAGGTTAGATGAGTAGATAGATAGGTTAGATTATAACTAGATAAGTTAGTTTAGGTTGTGGCCGCAACAAAACAAAAATTAGCTGTAAGGAATAAAAACGATGAGAAACAGCATGACGGGGTTAGTAAGGCCTTCAATAATATATGCCTATTCCATATGAACTGAATATGTACTTCAAAAAAAAAAAATTATATCAATTTTTTTTCTTTTAGGAGAGGGTAGTGTAACGGTATAGAATTCCTCTTTTAATATAAATCACTTTAACAGTTTTCCTCTTTTCATATTATGTCCATCTTCCGGTATCAATCAAAATTAATTCGAAATCAAACAGTTTTAATTCAACATTAAAGGTTAATAATTATTCATAAGGATCACAGGTGGCGAGCATTGTCCGTATGTCTCGTAATTATTGTTTTATCGGCGCAGTAGATAAGATTCGTTACAGATTTACCATAATCGATCTAGTTTTCGACCTGAAAAGGGATAAGAAAATATTAGAATCAAAATTCAGAATTAGAATATTCCGTATCAAATTAATTATCGAATCTCAAAACCCTTTTGATAAAAGGTGAGTGTTTATCGAGTCTAACTCCAATTGTTTCATACGTGAAAATAAACATTTTAGGGTTTCTTCTACCGGAGGCATAGCATTTCTTTTCTTATACATACCTGCAAGAAAAGCATTACTGTTAATGCCTAGAATTCAATCCAATCCGATCAACTGGAGTTTTGGTTATCGTTCTGAGGACAGAATTTTCGAATACGCTTACCTACATTCAGCCACTCATCATCATCACTAAAAGCTGAAGCCATTTTGTTTCAAAGTACAGTTGTTCTATAGAACCTTCTCAAATCAAGGCCAGTATCAATCTACACTGTTATATTAATCAGTTCATCTTTCAACGCTAAATAATAAAGAAGAATTTGGTGTAACTTCAATATCGTATTACCTTCTCAAACATCTCCGTTTTCTTTTTATCATCTTTAGAGTTATATTATAAGTGGATTACTAACCCTTATTTTTCCGTATATTATAAATTGCATTTCATTACGTATATTATATTCTCATCAAAAATCATATTCTTCATTTACTGTTACCTAAAAGTAACACTGATTGTTTCTTGATTTTCAATCAGTCGATTCATATTAAGTTTATATTTCATAGCTTAAATCAAGTGGCGCCCAGTTCATTTTAATTATTCTTTTATTGGTACTAAGAGTTTTGTAAATTATACAACCCACTACCCAACTGTTCTCTGGCGAAAAGCTGCCAATAAGCGCAATTATGTAATACGTAAGAAATTACGTTACAATATCAGTTTCAGATCAATATATTTCAGATTTGAAACTATGATATTACAGAATGTATTGAAACACAGATGAAGGTTTTTCTATATTTTCCGAACGAAAATATTGTTGAATTTCGAACTCTCCTTCATCTTCTGACCGTTATTTGTGTTTCAATTGAGATTAACTATCAAGTAATAACGACTAAAACAAAAATCTTACTATGTTATATGTTAGAAAGTTATAAGTATCTGTGTTTACCTATTGTTGGGAAATTGAAACTTCAATTTCAATATTAGATTATAGATTAGACCTATGAGAGAAACGTGAATACATCCGATGGCATAGGGATAATACATACATGTTATATGATTGATTGTTTGTACTTGCTAGGTTACAAGATAGGATATTCGATTGATCTTGCCACTCATCATTATGTCCTAAGGGCTGCGCCTTGTAACAACAATGGCTCTCTGTTTGCTGCCAAGGATTGCATCTGTGAGTAGCAGATGCATTACCATGAGAATCTTAATATACTGAAAATAGACGTTTCTGGGTTGTTCTCTTAGTCGTGCGTCGTTCATTTTACCTAAAATACAGGTTGTCCGCGCTGAAGGTCCCAATTTAAGTATTCTGGGGAACGGGTTTATCGATCCATTTCAAATTTTGGCGCAAAATGGAGTAAATGGATACTGATCTACAATTTGCAATTTTTTCAGAGCTTTACCACTTCCACATAATGCGCGGTTTTCAACAATTGAACTGTAAGAAAGCAGAGGGTCTTGATGCCAGGGGATTCCCTTCGCCGACTAAATTTCTGCAATTGGTATCTAGAAAATATCCAAGAACACTTCACTTTAGTGAAGTTATATGGACAATTGAAGTCCGCATCACTAGCGATGTGATATTCAATCGCTTTAATGAACATTTGTGGTCCGATGTAAATAGTCAACGCCATATTGATGTGCAGTATCAAGGAAGATATGGTTTCAATGTGTGGTGTTCACTGAGAGATAGTCGCGTTTTGGCGTTTGAAATTTTTGATGAAAATTTGAATAGAGCACATTATGAAGAAATCATCAACAATAATATCATTCTCGATCAACTGCCGTTAGCACAAAGATCAATTTTTTTTCAACACTATGGTGCCCCTTCCCACCAAACAAGGGCCATCACTGATCTGTTGAATTTGAATTTTGGATATAATTGGATAAGGACTAAAGGTCCTGTGAGATGGTCGCCTGGTCCTCTGACTTGACGCCACTAGATTCTTTCTTTGGAGTCATGTTGAGGATTCACTCTACAAGAGAAACAGTAACAATTTAGAAGGGTTGAAACAGAACTTCAGGGAATGTCTTGCTTCTGTTAGCAATATTCATATTTATAATTCCTGCAGTAGTGTTACTCGGCGATGTAATTTATGCATTAAAAAATATTAAAAACACTTCTGAATATTTGAGATAAAGTAGTTTCCTCCATCTGTATCGTTAGAACTTCTTGTTTCTCTTAAATATTTCGTATGTGTTTTTGGTTTTCGTTTGAGAAAAGTTTAATGTCATAGGTCTTGTTCTTCATAATAATATATTTTTTTAATCGCATAACTTTCCAATCATTCTATAGAATATTACCAGAGAAACATGTATGGTTCAAAACTTTTGAACACGAAATTTGTTGATATATAATGCAATGGAATGAAAAAAATGAAGGGAAATCTTCATTAGTTCAACACAATCCAACCAAACCGTTTTTGTTTCCAGTCATTTCTGGTGTTCCATCGGTTGTAATGCACACTAATATATATATTGGTAGCTTGTTGTTTTTTACAAAATTGAAGAAACGTCATATATATCTTCGCCACGGGTCTTCCGCTTCAGAGGAATGATTGTCAAAAATTCTTCCCTAGCCAACATGTCATAGAATACCATCCGAATAAAAATACACATATGGCAGTGGGTGTCATATCGGTAGATTCGTCGAACTGTTAAGAAAAGTATGTACATTTCATGTTATCATGTTTTAGTTTATCTGCCATGCCTGACTTATGACTTCAATACGCTTGTGATAGTCGGACGAGATAACTGAAGTTCTCTAATAGCAGACATGATTTCTGTTTCATTTTCAAATTCTCCAAATAAAGTCTCACCCACTTCAATGAATGCTTCCTTCACAACCGATCCATCTTGGAATGGTTTCTTGTGTTTCGTCAATATATGAGATATTTTAAATGAAGCGATCTCAGCAGCTTTTGATTGTTTGGCTGGTCTTGTGAACTTTATTTGTTCTTTTTTCAAACAAGATATCAAATCACGTACTTTTCGTTTTCTCATTTCACTCTGTTGGGACAAATCCTTTTCATAGTTTTTATGAACCGTTTTATGATGCCTCTCTAAGTTACCACCCTTAGGTTTTGCAACTGACGCACAAAAAATAAGACAAATGATACGTTTTAGATTGTTTCGCTGTCCTCATTTTGCACTATTTAATATTAAACTTTGTATCGACGTAGTATTGCCTTCAAGTTGCAATTCAGAATGACTCCAATTCCTGCAGGCGCAACATTTATATCGGCTTGCACGAAAGTCTCGAATGTTCCCGTCAAACGCGCCGCCCGAAATTTCTAGAAAAGCGGCAAGAATAAAAAACGCGGCTTTTCTTTGACAAGTACCGCGCGTTTCTTTGATAAAGCTGCCTTTTGCCGCTAGCAGAGAGTTTTTTCTTCTCGAGATCAACTCAAGAAGCACTCGCGATCGACCGTTGGAGCACCCCAGATCTACAGAATTTTAATCACAAACGAGTGCTATTCACAAAGGAGCGAATTTCCAATGTCCGAAATTCACATGTTTGGCCAAGAGACAATCCGAGGAAAACAATAAAGCTTGATTTGTTTGGTTGAGAAATTACTCATTATTATTGGAATGCAAATCTTGAAATGGCAGGAGCGTATTTTTAATATAACGGAGCACCGGCCCAATTCACAAGACAAGTTACTGCAATTCTAAATAACATCTATCCTAAATACTGGTTTTGTCGGGGTGGACCTTATAACTATTTTGCGGTTCGCCAAACCTGACGTGTTGGATTATTTTCTATGTGGAAGTTCAAAATCTCTTGTTTATAGTTAAGAAATTGTGGATAGAGAGAAATTGATTCAAAGAATAAATGAGAGTTTAAAAGGTATAAGACACTAGAGTTATAATATACGTAAGGCATTGAGAAATTTGAGGTTCTAAGCGGAAAATTTATACAACGAGAAAGGGTATAACATTTATTATAGTTTGTTTTTCAATATTTATTGTTTCATTCCTTTTCATTGATGTTTTCGTTACCAATATAAATATTTTTTTCAATAAAAATACAAAATCGTTAGAACATATTCATTCAATTCATTCAAGTCGATTCTTCGAATGTTCCAAAATAATTCATTTGTTCCTTAGATTTTCCATAACTCTCTTCAATCGCTTAAGCCAATTGAGCGAAGACCTTTGACAAAGAAGAGTTTTTGTGATAGTTCGGATGAGAGCAAAAAATTGCAAAAAAAACATTTGCAGGTTGTTTTATTCGATATTTCATAAAAAACGATTTCCCGTGTTCGTCTCAATGTTTCTCTAGAAATCAATTTCACGATTCAGGAGTTATGGTGAATAAAATGATTGACTCCGATTCATGAAACAGCCAGTATCTTCGAAAAAAATGGCGTTACGCAGTTTACCCTTTGCATTTTTGACTTTTCCAAACATTTACTGCTGAAACACCCTGTACTATAGGTCCGCAACAAAGTTCTCGCTGCTTTTTTTAATGAATATATAATTTTATTGTGAAAAATGATGAATCATTCAAAATATTGCTAATCGCTAGCTACAACTTTTTCCCATCTTTCTGGTAGACCTCGAATACCGTGACGGTAGAATTGTTCGTCTTCTGAGGCTATCCACGAATGAAGCCATTTTTCGAGCTCTTCATATGAGAGCAACTGCTGATCAGCCAGACCATGTTACATCGAACGGAAGAAGTAATAATCGGATAGTGCAATAGCTGGGTTATATGGCTGGTGGATTAGGACTTCCCATTTGAGCGTTTATAAGTAGGTTTAAACAGGTTTGGCAACGTGAGGCCGCGAGTTGTTATGCTGTAGAATTACTTTTTCGTATCTCTGCTCGTATTGTGGACGTTTTTCGCTCAGTGCTTCACTCAATCGCATCAATTGAGTTGGATACCGTTCTCCAGTGATGGTTTCGTTAGGTTTCAATAGCTCATAATAAATAACATCGACTTGGTCCCACCAAGACACAGCATAACTTTCGCAGCGTGAATATTCGGCCGAGGCGATGACGTAGAAGCCTGACCGGGGAGTCCTCAAGATTGATTTTTCTTTGGATTGCTGTAATGAATCCTTTTTTCATCACCCGTTACGATGCGATGAAGAAAATCCTTTCTTTTCTGCCGCTGGAGCAGGTGTTCACAGGCGAAAAAACGACGCTCAACGTCTCTAGGCTTCAAATCATAAGGAACCCAAATTCCTTGCTTTTGAATCATTCCTAACGCATGCGATCACTTGGAAATGGCCTGGCGGGTAACTCCTAAGGCTGAAGCAAACTCTTCTTTGGCACGGATCCTCATCGAGTATTGCTTCCAATTCAGCGTCTTCGAAGATTTTTGGCCTTCCCTCACGGGGACGGTGTCCACATCGAAATCACCGTTTTTGAAGCGACGGAACCAAACGCGGCACGTTGTTTCACTTAGAGCAGCATCTTCGTAAACTTTTTGGAGCTCTCTATGAGCTTCACCCGCTGTTTCCTTCGAATGAAAGAAGAAAATCAACACTTCCCGCAAATGACGATCATTTGGCAAAAAATCAGAAATTTTCTCACAATTAAAAGTATACGACGCAAAAACAAAATTACTAATGTGTCACAGTGGTTTGTTTACCATATGTCTAAGCTTTGTTCAAGACGTTCTTGATATGTAACCATCAACCAGCACTTACTGCTGGAGCAATCTATTGACAAACAGCGAGAACTTAGTTGCGCAGATACATTAGTAATTTGGAGGTTAATCTGGGTATGTTTCTCGAAATATCCGAATAACCGCGATTTGAGTTCTGGTTTTGTCGTAATTACCAATCATTCAGAATTTCAATTTTATTCGATTAGGATAGATGTTTTATCTGAAAAAATGCTTTACATTTGAACATTCATTGAGATAGAAAACTATAGTACGCTATCATAGTATTCACCAATATATTGATAACAGAAATGAAAAAAATTCCTTTGAATTCAGCTAATGCTCTGATACAAAGCACAGGTGCGACTTGGTCTGGAATACTGCTCCCATATTTGGGGCTCCGCACCTAAACATTCATTACATCTATTTAACCTTTAACTGGTGACATGATACTATAAATGACATGACGTCTCACAGGCTACTACCTTAAAAATATTTTTTTGTTATAAAAATCACATCAGAAGTTTTTAAATTGTGTTTTTATTTTACTATTGGTATATAATAAAACATATTTAATTAATTTTAATCAGTCTTTATTAACATACATTGAATAAACGAGAATTATTTCTTAGTTGTAGTACTATTGAGCCTCAATTGTCACTAGGTATTATTTGAGCACTTTAAGATACCTTGTACAAGTAAAACAATAAATATAAAGCTTTATATCTAAAATCGAATCAAGAGAGAAACAAAAAACGTAATAGAAACTTCTGAAAACAAAAAATTAAAATTCTGAGAATGACTTAATTTTATATTTATGACTGGCAATTGTTGCACAAGGGCGAGAACATTGCATTCATACTGGATCGCAACATTCGACACACGTGTACACCGTCAATATGTGCAGTTTGGGTGGACAGATACGGCATACTCTTCATTTCCCTTGACTTATTTCAGGACTTTGGACATCTTCGACCATATCGTCATCCAGAACTCGTTTTATCTGTAATTCCCTCGGCAATTGACTGCAGACTAAACGCCTCTGGACATAGGGGAGCACTAGCGAACTGGCTAAAGCCTTTAGGAAATCACTTCTTTCTGTAATCTTGGGCTGATGCATGTTAGACAATATATAAGCGTTCTTGATACTCAAATCCAAAATGCGGTAGAACACCTCCATTGGCCACCTTCTCGTTCGGCGGCTGCTGGAATAAATTAAGCATTTTTTACTGGCTTGGTCAACACCTCGCCTGGTTGAGTTGTAATAAAGAATGATTTCAGGCTTTTCAGTAACCTCGTCAACCACGTTATTGTGATGCATTGACGACACAAGTATGATAGCTCTATTTCTTTTAGACACGTATGAGTAAATAGTTTTTTTGGTTCGTGAAACCAAACAAAGTTGACACTAGGTATTTCACGTTTATTTTTCTTTACAGTACCTACATGAGTAAGTTTCCGTTTTGCTAGTTCATCAATGAGTTGTACAAAAGAGAACCAGTTATCAGCAGTCACATTTCTGTTGCTACCTTCGATTGGTTTTGTTTATCGCAGAACACACTACGTAGGCACGAGGAGTTTTTTTTTCTTGTGCTGTCAATCCTATACCTTTTCCAGTATAAACATATCCATAATAAAAATAGGCATTTTTTGCATCACATAAAGCTCGTATGGCTCGTATGATTAGTCTATATTTCTCAGGTTTCTTTGGCATATATGAAATCATGTGACTTTTGCCACGAAACTTCACCAACATCTCGTCTATGGTGACACATTCGCTTTATTCGTACAGTTGTTGAGAGTTATTGACAAACTTGTTGAAAATAAAGGATATATCTGCCAAGCTGTCATTTGTTTTCCTTTTAGCGCGATCATTTGGGTTGTGGAATCGCAGACACAGCAGTAAAATAACATATCTATTTTCTGACATGCAGCATCTAAACATCTCACAATCTGTACTATCCCTAGCAAATAAGCAGCTTGAGCGTTCGTGGTTAGACTTCAAGACAGCTGAATATTGTTAAAGACCCGGAAAAGCCTGCTGCTCTATCATATCCATTTTTTTCAGTTCGGGTTTATTCTCTCGAGCAAACTGTAACCTATACGAGGAGATTTTGTTGTTTGTCCAAGCCAAAATTGGTTGAAGCATTTCTTCATCAAAAAGTTCAGTCCAGATGCTGAAAGGGTTTTTTTCATCCTCAGCCGTCAATTTTGAAGCACAAGCACCCGTAATTATATTGTTGCGTACATACCCTAGTATTCGGAGGCGTCTTTGACCATTTATAACGATTTTACCGTAATAAAAATTTGATCGCCGTAATCCCAAGAGAGGCACGTTGTCTTAATTTTTGGATTCATCCCTGCAAACTGATTCTGAAGAAATCTGATCTTCCTCTGAATCATCTTCTTGATCACTTTCATGATACTGTAAAAGATCGCTGTCTGATATAATAGTTTTCAAAATCTCCTTCGCTATCAGATTGGTCTGAAGCTAGCAACAGGAAAATGATTTCCATTTCAAATGATGGATCATCTACCCGCATTATTTTTCTTTCTGATGGTTCAACTGAATTTGTGGTAGAACGTTTACGTTTCCCATCGTTTTCTTTCATTTTGCACTAGAAAGTATAAAAATAAAAAATTTTTAATGAAAAATTTTGATATTTTGATGAATATTATTCACGTGTTAAACAGCCGACGACACTTATGACTCCTTCCCTGGTCGTTTCATTACTAAAACAAAAGCTACTGGGACGAGGGATCGCGGCAAGTTGGGGGAAGTGGTCCATTCTAAGAATTTGTAAAACGCTCGACGCCTGTGAGACTCCATGTCACTGGTTAAAGGTTAATGATGCCCAGAAGAGAGCATTGCGCCTCATCGATTTGGCCCTCTTCAAGAAGCAAGTGAACAAACGTATATTAAATAATTATTAGGTAACGCCTCCTCCGACCAGTAGAGAATAATAAAAAAAAAGTTTTTTGCTATCAAAGATAAGATGTTTATTTTCGGTTGCTACTCTGCCTGGAATTAATTTCAAGGCATTATACCATTAGTTTTTATTTGATTTTACTAAAATTATTCCTTTTATAGTAAAGTCCGATTTCAGTATGAAGGGTCACAACGAATCGCAATAGTAGTTTAATTTGAAAAGAATCATGGAAATATATTATTAATAATCCAAGGCAGTCTCTTTTTGAATGGATGGAAAGTATTCTTCCCAAACATGTTACGCTGATTCATTAATGTAATAATTCATTTACATTAATACACTTATTTGCATTCAGTACATTAGAAATGAAATACAATGCCTTCCATTTATTCCATCTACTCCGAATGGCGTTTCGGTTTCAATAAAAGGTTGAAAATCGAAGCACGGTTTACAATACGGTGGTGGCGGGAGGCAATGTGGCTTTGTGCAATAATAATAAATATCGGCTATCTGAGCGGCGCAACGCTCGTTTGCGAAAATATCATCGCCGGTCATCCATCATATCTCTGGACATCATGAAACTCGTTACCGCTGAAACAAACACGCCTGAATTCGGGAGATTACTTCTACAAAGTGGGTGTGGGTTTTTTCGATTCGCTGGAACCGAATCAACGATCAGAATAATTCATAGTGTTTTCCCAATTCCGCATGGACAACCCCGCCGCAGTTTTTCCTGAGTTATTGTTGGAAATATGAAAGCTATCGAAGTCATTGATGAGTGCGCGAATTTTCTGCTGAACTCATTAGGTATATCGTTCGACATGGAATGTTATCTTTGTTTTCTATCGATTTTTGTTATATGGATAATGTTATTGCATTAGTTCTTGGTAACAGGATATTTTTAAAGATGAATAATTTTCTTAAACGGATCTCCGCAGGGAGCCCCAGCAGCTTTCCGACTAAGTTCGCTCTATAATAAGACGAAATTCTTTATCTTTTGCCGAATTGGAACACACACAAACGAAGGCACGGTCCCGAAAGAACATGGAAAGACCTGATGCTCATGAAAGGAATGTTGCGACTTCTCCCAGACGAAGATCGACTGTGTTCAATAACATGGGACCAATGTGAAGATCAAATCCGAGGGCTTTTTCTCAAAGGAATGACCATTCATTCCAAAGAATATATACTCCGTCGCAGCAGAAGAAATAGTGCACGCGATGAACAGCATAAAAGGCTGAAGGTAGCAATAATCTGCTTGACAGCTACCATATAAATGACTGTGCAGCAGCAGCGATAGCTACTCTTCTTGGTTCGTCTCTCAATGAGGACAGAAATCAATATAACCGGAACAATGGGCACGAACCACCATGGAGAAAGAGGTTGTTTGAAAAACTTGTTGATACAAGAACTGATATAGCATATATTCATATTTATCTGAGTTTCACGTTCCCTCAAAAAAATAAGAATAGTAGACCGAGCAAAGCAAATCTGTAAGAAATTGAAACTTAATATGCGGTCCACTGAAGCTACGAGAAAACTAACCACCAGTCTTGAAGACCAGGAGCAAACAGTTGCACTTCTCGGTAAAAAGGTCGGAAGATACTACTTCGGAGTGGAAAGGTATAAGCAAAATTAGATGTTTCAAAATTAACAGAGACTATGTAATCGTGATTTATGATAAGTCGTCAAACTTGTGGTAGTGAAGAGAAAACGTATGACCAAGCTGCTTATTGAAAAAGTGATGAAGAGAGAAATCAATATCTTGAGAAAAGGCTGACACAACCATCTGTAATACGGAATAGAAAAATGTGTGAGAGCACTCGACAATTGGAAGACCGCGTGACCTGATGAACTGTAGGCATATTGGTAGAAGAGTTTGTCAGGTATACACGAAACTCGAAACTCTAGCAAAGCAGCTCATTGAGCTCCTTCGAGATCCTATTTCAGTGCCAGAGTTTTTCATTAGGGGTGTCACTTACCTGCTTCCGAAAGAATGGGATATACGAAGACCAGGAAACTATAGACCGATAACCTTCTTACCTGATCATTGTCATCAGGTTGACTATCATGAAGCCAAGATTTTGTACAACACTCTTGGCTGCTGCGGATAATGGGCAAAATAAAATGTTGCACTGGGTATATCTCTCGTTTCAAAGTCTGTACACTAGAGAACGTCGATGACAATAAAAAAATAAAATATCGACTAATCTCTAAACAAAACTCTCTCTCAGTCAGATTCTAACTTATTTCAATGTTGCCTGGCAATATCCAATCGGGATCTTCGATGTGCTGCGGTTAGAACCCCAAACTGCGAGACGAGGCCTCTAACCAAACTCCCTGAGACGTTGTCGTATCATTTTAGTACTCATTTGTCTCTAGTTTGAACTGTTTTCCCAACGAAGATATTTTCAATAAAGGTTTTGAATCGCCGTTGTTGCTAGAGCTTTTCCTTGCCTGACTTTTCCCTCATACTCCCTATACCTGCGGATCATTCTGGACACCACAAGCCTTGATTAATTCTTGAAGAACCTAGGTCATCTAACACCACTGCTTGATCATCCAAGGTCAAATACAGCTGGTTTTTTCGAAACTACTCAGCCAAATCTCGGACCAGATCGTTAGCAGCTTCCTCATCAGGTACCACGGTACACAGAATGAACAACATTTACTTCCGAGTGAAAAGATATAAGCAAAATAAGATGTTTCAAAGTAAACAGAGACTATGTAATCGTGATTTATGATAACTTGTCAAACTTGTGGCAGTGAACAGTCAAAATATGATCAAGCTGCTTATTGAAAAAGTGATGAAGAGAGAAATCAATATCTTGAGAAAAGGCTGACACAACCATCTGTAATACGGAATAGAAAAATGTGTGAGAGCACACGACAATTGGAAGACCGCGCGACCTGATAAACTGCAGGCATATTAGTGGAAGAGTTTCTCAGGTATACACGAAACTCGAAACTCTAGCAAAGCAGCTCATTGAGCTCATTCGAGATCCTATTTCAATGCCAGAGTTTTTCATTAGAGGTGTCACTTACCTGCTTCCGAAAAAATGAGATATACGAAGACCAGGAAATTATAGACCGATAACCTTCTTACCTGATCATTGTCATCAAGTTGACTATCATGAAGCCAAGATTTTGTACAACACTCTTGGCTGCTGTGGATAATGGGCAAAATAAAATGTTGCACTGGGTATATCTCTCGTTTCAAAGTCTGTACACTAGAGAACGTCGATGACAATAAAAAAATAAAATATCGACTAATCTCTAAACAAAACTCTCTCTCAGTCAGATTCTAACTTATTTCAATGTTGCCTGGCAATATCCAATCGGAATCTTCGATGTGCTGCGATTAGAACCCCAAACTGCGAGACGAGGCCTCTAACCAAACTCCCTGAGACGTTGTCGTATCATTTTAGTACTCATTTGTCTCTAGTTTGAACTGTTTTCCCAACGAAGACATTTTCAATAAAGGTTTTGAATCGCCGTTGTTGCTAGAGCTTTTCCTTGCCTGACTTTTCCCTCATACTCCCTATACCTGCGGATCATTCTGGACACCACACGCCTTGATTAATTCTTGAAGAACCTAGGTCATCTAACACCACTGCTTGATCATCCAAGGTCAAATACAGCTGGTTTTTTCGAAACTACTCAGCCAAATCTCGGACCAGATCGTTAGCAGCTTCCTCATCAGGTACCACGGTACACAGAATGAACAACATTTACTTCCGAGTGAAAAGATATAAGCAAAAAGAGATGTTTCAAAGTAAACAGAGACTATGTCATCGTGATTTATGATAACTCGTCAAACTTGTGGCAGTGAACAGTCAAAATATGACCAAGCTGCTTATTGAAAAAGTGATGAAGAGAGAAATCAATATCTTGAGAAAAGGCTGACACAACCATCTGTAATACGGAATAGAAAAATGTGTGAGAGCACACGACAATTGGAAGATCGCGCGACCTGATAAACTGCAGGCATATTAGTGGAAGAGTTTCTCAGGTATACACGAAACTCGAAACTCTAGCAAAGCAGCTCATTGAGCTCATTCGAGATCCTATTTCAATTCCAGAGTTTTTCATTAGAGGTGTCACTTACCTGCTTCCGAAAAAATGAGATATACGAAGACCAGGAAATTATAGACCGATAACCTTCTTACCTGATCATTGTCATCAAGTTGACTATCATGAAGCCAAGATTTTGTACAACACTCTTGGCTGCTGTGGATAATGGGCAAAATAAAATGTTGCACTGGGTATATCTCTCGTTTCAAATTCTGTACACTAGAGAACGTCGATGACAATAAAAAAATAAAATATCGACTAATCTCTAAACAAAACTCTCTCTGAGTCAGATTCTAACTTATTTCAATGTTCCCTGGCAAAATCCAATCGGGATCTTCAATGTGCTGCGGTTAGAACCTCAAACTGCGAGACGAGGTATCCAACCAAACTCTCTGAGACGTTGTCGTATCATTTTAGTACTCATTTGTCTCTAGTTTGAACTGTTTTCCCAACGAAGACATTTTCAATAAAGGTTTTGGATCGCCGTAGTTGCTAGAGCTTTTCCTTGCCTGACTTTTCCCTCATACTCCCTATACCTGCGGTTCATTCTAGACACCACAAGCCTTGACCTATTCTTGAAGAACCTAGGTCATCTAACACCACTGCTTGATCTTCCAAGGTCAAATACAGCTGGGTTTTTCGAAACTAATCAGCCAAATCTCGGACCAGATCGTTAGCAGCATTCTCATCAGGTACCACGGTACACAGAATGAACAACACTTACTTCCGAGTGAAAAGATATAAGCAAAACGAGATGTTTCAAAGTAAACAAAGACTATGTTATCGTGATTTATGATAATTCGTCAAACAAAACTTATGACCAAGCTGCTTATTGAAAAAGTGATGAAGAGAGAAATCAATATCTTGAGAAAAGGCTGACACAACCATCTGTAATACGGAATAGAAAATTGTGTGGGAGCACTCGGCAATTGGAAGACCGCGCGACCTGATAAACTGCAGGCATATTACTGGAAGAGTTTCTCAGGTATACACGAAACTCGAAACTCTAGCAAAGCAGCTCATTGACCTCATTCGAGATCCTATTTCAATGCCAGAGTTTTTCATTACAGGTGTCACTTACCTGCTTCCGAAAGAATGGGATATACGAAGACCAGGAAACTATAGACCGATAACCTTCTTACCTGATCATTTTCATCAAGTTGACTATCATGAAGCCAAGATTTTGTACAACACTCTTGGCTGCTGTGGATAATGGGCAAATATAAAATGTTGCACTGGGTATATCTCTCGTTTCAAAGTCTGTATACTTGACAACGTCGATGACAATAAAAAAACAAAATATCGACTCATCTCTAAACAAAACTCTCTCTCAGTCAGATTCTAACTCATTTCAACGTTCCCTGGCAAAATCTAATCGGGATCTTCGATGTGCTGCGGTTAGAACCTCAAACTGCGAGACGAGGCCTCAAACCAAACTCCCTGAGGCGCTGTCGTATCATTTTAGTACTGATTTGTCTCTAGTTTGAACTGTTTTCCCACCGAAGACATTTTCAATAAAGGTTTTTGAATCGCCGTTGTTGCTAGAGCTTTTCCTCGCCTGACTTTTCCCTCATACTCCCTGTACCTGCGGATCATTCTGGACACCACAAGCCTTGACCTTGAAGAACCTAGGTCATCTAACACCACTGCTTGATCTTCCAAGGTCAAATACAGCTGTTTTTTTCGAAACTACTCAGCCAAATCTCGGACCAGATCGTTAGCAGCTTTCTCATCAGGTACCACGGTACACAGAATGAACAACACAGTGCCCAAAACTGAGCGATGTGGTAATCCAACCGACACGACAACCACCACCGATTTAGCATTCAAGATAGAACCACTAGGCAACACACCCCTGACCTCGACATCTCTAACACTACTGCTCGATCAGATTCTTCCAAGGTCAAATTTCATGATTCACGTTACATTATTACTGAAAATAGGAATTATCAAGAAATTGTGTTACTCGTAATAGAAACATCGAATTTTGTTGGCATATGTACAGACCTATCCGAAAAAAAAACAAGTGTTTATGGAAAGTTGCCAACAAAAAAAACTTTGAAATATTGAAATTATGAGTTAATTTCTTGGCGCAGTGTATAGAGAAGAGATAAAATTGCTACAACTATGATAAGTGAACATTTTTGATCATCATAATTATAAAATTAATGAGAAAATGCGTACAGAAATATGTATATTTATCTTTCATTTAGTCCAGCTGAAAAAGTTTTTAATAAAGTTTATGACAAATATTGGCCTTTAGGAATTCGTTGCTATATCCCAAATCTCATTTCCTGGGTTGACCGGACTGACCTTAAAATTAATTTAAATGAAATTGCCGCTGGATGAATATTCATCAACCGTAGAAGAGACCTGCAGTTTTGTATATATTCGGTATTCGTTGGTGCAATAAATGATTTAGAAGAGCTACGGGCGAGAGCTCTCTGCTATCTACTATCCTGATGAAAACTGCTAATCCGCTTCAAATCCAGGCTCCCGCAGTTAGCCAGATTAAAATGAAAGACAATAACGTTCGAAATTGAGGAATTTCAGTTTATTCGGTGGAAAGGCATGTTGTTCTTGAATTCTGTAAAATGGGCAGTTTTGATTGGTCTAATATTATTTTGGAAGCGCATAATTAATTAAGTAAATGAAACGGATATGTAATATTCTTTTGAAGGTTATTGAAGATACTCATGAGATTAGCTTCAGATGAATAGAGAAGCTGAAATGAAATGAACATTCTTTCAAAATATAGACTTCAATGAAATAATAATAATTTTGTATCAAGAGCTTCAGATCAATAACTTCGTCAAAAATTTTATGTATTTAATTATTTAGCAACATTAATAGTGACAGTACTAATGTTAATCATCTTTGTTTTTGTATTGAGGAGTGTGAATGAAACTGATTTGAGTGAATGAAATATGGAAGCCATCATTTGAAGCCAATAATGTTTCTGTTTCTTCTTCACTCAAACTATTCTCGAGAAGGGAGGTGTTTGCACATTTGCTAGAAGAGGATTGGACATGCAACCCATTCTTTCTGAGTCTGTTGAAGAGAATTTCGAAATTTTTGCTTCTAAAATAAAAAAGAACAACCCAACTGAAAAAAATATTTATGTAATTAATATATATAGGTCACCATCTGGCGATGTTCAAGTGTTTTTTAATGAACTATCCAAAGTATTGGAGAAGTTGTATAAGTTTGGAGAAAATTATATCATCTGTGATGATAAAAATATTGATCTTTTAGAGCAGGAAAAGGAACACGAAACGCATATCAATTTATTGAATTAATATAATAATATAAATCCGCATATTCGGGAACCAACGAGATTTGATAGGGGTGGTGCTGCTACATGCATAGATAATATTTTTTCAAATATGGAGGTGTTGTCTGCAGGTGTGGGGGATACCTATCTTTCAGATCATACCTTCCAAGTATGTAAGTTTGGCCATGATATTGAAACTGCGTCGCAACCTAGTTACATTAAAAGAAGAAATTATTCTCCAAATAATTTAAAACTTTTTGAGAATTGTGTATAAATGAAACATGGGTTTCTTTGAAGAGTAAAACTAATTTTAATGAAAAATTCAAAATATTCAGTGGAATCTTTTACACATATAACAATGAATGTTTTCCAGAACAACTTGTCGAAGAAAAGGTTGTAAGTAAGAAATGGTTTACACATCGGCTCCGGTCGCTTCACCTCCAGTTGTGCTAAAATCCTATTTATATAAATGAATTCAAAAAATTGAAGAAAAATACAAAGAAGAAGTGACTTACGCTAAAAAACAACAAAATAATTTGAGAATTCGCACTGTGAGCAATATCAATAAGGAATGTTGGAGAATTATCAATCAACATAAACGGAAGAAAAAAACGTTTGACTTTGAACTATTCGATGAAGAAAATAATTTGAAAATAAGTAATAAAGAGAATGTATGTAATTTTTCCATTGATCATTTTGCCTCTCTGCTAATTCACAGAATGCAGGTGAAAATATTGTAGAATCATACCCCAGTATTGACAAAAGTGTTTTTCTGGCACCTGTTACGGCTGCTGAGGTGATTGGAATTATTCGGAAAACCACTAGAAAACCGGCACCAGGAATCGATGGTGTAAATGGAAGAATTCTGAATCGTGTCAGTGCATGTTTGAGTGAAATTTTAGCATATTTCATCAACGAATCATTCTGCTAAGGTGTTTATCCTGATGAATTAAAAATCGAAATCAATTCCTCCATACAAGAAAAAAGACTCTAAGTGTGATGTCGCCAATTATCTAATATTATCGTTGCAGAACCAGTTTGCAAAATTGTTTGAGACAGCTTATTCGTTAAGAATCTACAGTTTCCTTGAGAAAAACGAAATTCTAAGACATTTTCAAAATGGTTTCAGACGCGATAAAAGTACTAGCACGGCCCTCAATGAAGCTATTAGTATTATATATGTTGATTTGATTGAGGAGGTCGTTACTTGATGTAAATCGATATACATATTTTCAATGAAATAAAACTAAAGTATTTAGATTTTCACTATATTAACAAAACTATGACCGGTTTCACTACACTGTGGCTTCATCAGATAGATACAAACTAATGAACAGAGTTATTCCTTATATATTAGTCTTATTTCCTACTTAATATTACAATAGGTACAAGAGGTATGTTGGAAAACCCATCGGAGTTGCTTACTTTATGAATTGAAAAGATTGAGTAAAGGAGGAGGATTTAGATCTAATTGACTATTAAGTAACCTACCTGAATTCTTTTCTTTGTTGATCTCTAAAATTTCCAATAGATTGAGTTTTTGTCTGTTATTTTGATTGTGTAAAATTTTGAAATTATCATCAAAATTATGGTTTTCTTCAGTAGGTGATTAGAATAATTGGAATCTGATTTATGATAATTAAAACTACGTTTGTGCTCGGATAATCTAACTTTGAAATTTCTGAAAGTTCTACCAATATAAATTTCATTACAATCCCCGCAAGACAGTTTATAAACACCGGATTTATTACTTTTATCAATTTTAGATTTACAGTTTCTGACATATGCCTAAGAGGCATATGTCATTTAAATTATGCCTAAGAGGCATAATTTTCTCAAAAAGTTCTTACGCCGACCCTGTTAGCTATTTGACATTTCATTGCAGAACGTATTATTCATCTTACTTCCTCCGCTTGCTATCTCTTTTGTTCTTCGTGCATCTTACAAGAATCAGAACCGCAAAGATATTCTTGTCGACTTGTAATTCAGAATACGCTGTTTCATCCTGTTCCACATACAATCGCTGATTTCCACATCATGATTCATATATTATTCTTTATCTTCAGATAATTTCGATTAAGAACTTTATAGTATCAGATTGCTCTTAATGATGGTTGCAATCAAAATATTATAACTGAATTAATTAACTGAAAGCGAAAACACAAGGCAATTGAATTGGTCTATCCAAAATCTAAAAATCAACACAGATATAGTAGCTTCACAAACGAGGAGAAAGTAAGCCATAATTTAAGTTTTTATTCTGTATCTGTCTGATGAAGGCACAGTGTCGTCGAAACGCGTTACAAATGAATTAAATATGTGTAAATCACATTTCTTACTATTTATTATTGAAAACATTTTTTGTTTGTCATCCACTCATGAAATGAATGAATGGATGCACATATTCGAAAAATATCATTAGAAAGAAACTAATTAATCCATATTGATTTAAATGTACTGGAAATATCGGTTTCAACGAAACATTTTAATATCAGGCGAATATTTACTCTGATTTATTGTATTGACAATAAATTGACTTTATTGTTTGTTTCTAATTCAACCGCGATTACTTTAAACTAATATTGCCTTGGTTGGATTAACTAGCGACACGATTTTATGAATCCATGCAACTTTTTGATTACTAGCAAATGAAAATTGCTGATGGTTTAAATTTCTGGTAATATAGGATATATTAACCACAAACACAATCTGTTTGCATCAATTTTTTCATGATAATTATTTATTTTCACGAATGTATAACTGTTTAACCTATTTGGTAAGTAGTTCTTTGAAATGTAAATGAGCTCGATGTAACTTTTCTTAGAAGAAGTATGCAACAATTCCTAATATTTCGAATATAAGACAAGAGTTTCATCCAAATGGCCGCCAGAACATAATACAATGGAAGAACAAGATTCCACTGAACTTCCCAACATCAAATGTTACTTTTGCCTTTTTTATCAGACCTTCAGTCTCCTGCACTATTCTGCAATACACCTTAAAATATTTATGTCCAATTCCAGTGATATTTAGACGAGCTTTGACTCAATTTATAGAATTTAGGAATTCACTTATGCATTGTGTATAGGATGTTCTTTGAAAAACGTCCCAAGCTCCTACAATTTTGATCGATTTCAATGGAACAAAAACCGAATTGCATCTTTAATGATATTCTGAAACACTTTGATTGGTCTGTCACTTCTGGAGTTACCGGAAATTGACCGTCACTTGGACTTAATAGTAACACCATATTTTCATTCATTTTTGAGTAGCTACTTCTAGAAAAAAAGGCACCCAAAACGCTGCATTTTCCGACAAAAGAGAAATTTTCGAAAAATTTAGGAAAAGAACTTACATTTCCAATTCATTCATGTAATTAGTAGAATGCACATTTTTCTTTCCTTGAAAGTGCTTTGTTCATTATTTCAGTTAGAGTAACTCTCATTATTTCGTATTTTGGGTAATAAAAGAACTCAAAATGTAACAAAAGATTCAATCGAATCGTAAAGTAACTTCTGTGGCGGAATATCTTTGAAAATCACAAAGCAATCTGCATAGAACGATTTTGCTGCCGCGAAATTCGGGTATGTCTTACATGGCGATATTAGAAATGTTACCGGTCAGCTCTAGCTTCCGAATTAAAAATTACATTTTTCACGAAAAAATATTATTCTATTGGTATTAAACATTTAGACATTGCATTTTGAGTGGTTTTCTAGAATGACTCTTTCGAATGATTCCCCAGCAATAGTTGGCCATCAGCATTGAAAGGTATGTTCTACCTTTCTTGGTATCCATTCGCTATCGTTTTGTTGTCATGGTGGAAACATTTTCTTTGCTCTTCGCCTTAAGTCTCCTGAATTGTGTTGGAATTGATCTAGACGACTATAAAGATAGTGTAAGTTTATACTCATATTACAGCCCTTATCTTTGAAACGAACCAGCATTTCCTCTACTAATTCTACATAGTTGCCAGCCTTAAGATTTCTGAGGATATTTTTAACTGTTATAAAAACCTTTCCAGATCATTCATAGCAGTGTCAAAATGTCATTAGAGATACCTGCTCTAAATTTTTCAGTAATTGACTGGAAAATCGTGAATTAAACTGAAAACATTGAACCTTTCTGTCGAGAGCCTCAACAAATTGCTTCATTAGAGCTAATTTCCTATGCAATGGTGGACAAATGATTTTTTCGCTTGAAAATTAGGGTTCATTCATAACATTCAATTCCCCATAACAAGAGCATCCCTCATAGGCCAATTTTATGAGTCAGTGACGCTGAAAAAAGAAATCCTTTTTCTGAATTTCTCAATATTTCGTCATTGACTGACTTCATCAAGAGAAACTACAAAAGAGTACACTGTTTCAGCAAGGATATTATATAAGACATTGAATTTAAAAACTTAGAAGAACTGGATTCAGTCTGTCACAACTAGGATACAAAAAATCAGATTTTTATCGATGCAAGAGGATATACACATGTCTCATGTTCGATAATTAAAATGCTACTGCAAGAGTTGTCAACTCCACCAAATTATGAACATACAAACATTAATGAATAAGTGAAACTATGCGTGGAACGAACACGAAAACATATACAGCATATGAATACGAATAGAATTAATTACAGTTTATCAAGAATATTGCACTATATGTTACTTAATTTTTCTGTATCGGTCTTATAATTCACTTCAGTTGAGTTCCTTTTATATTTAACATTTCTAAGAATAATCTACTTTTTGTGTGATTTTTTCTTGTTCTTAAACTTTCAAATTTTTTTGATGGGCAATTAAAGCACAAGAACGTTTGTTAATACGACAATCACTTTTATGTTGAGTTATCTGCTGTTTTACCTACTGTTGTGTTTGACCGATGTAACATCCATTACAACCTAGACATGGTATCTTATACACATCATTATACTTAAATTCTACAGGTGTTTTGTCTTTAATTGGAGAATACAAACTAGTACATTTCCTTGAGTTGTATGTTGTTACTTTTATTTCCGGGTATCCCCTCAGTAATTTCGAAATCATATCAGTAATATTACCTACCATCGTTATTTTCTTGTGTTTAACATCTATCAATAGTAAGTCATCAGTAGGTCCGTCAAAGAAAGATGTGCCGTAAATGGCTTTTTTAGGTTAGAAGTGCCTGGGATATTCATTGTTCAAAAAAATATTAAATATCTTTTTTAAATTTCCCTTCAAAAACCGATCACTGCAAATATAAGTTATTCTATTTTTCATTGGGAGAACAGTATTTACTTTCTGATTTTTTGGATGGTTCGACTGATAGTTCATAAATCTTCCAAATGTTGTTGGTCTTTGATACCAGTCAAGTAAAATTAAATTATCTTCAGTTCTTACTAGTTTTGTGTCTAAGAAGGGTAAAGTGCAGTCAGTTTCAGTTTCGACAGTGAATTGTATGTGTTCATTCAATGAATTAAAAATACCTAGAGTCTCATCAATACAATCCTTTGGTACTACACTGATGAAATCCTCTACTAATTTATAAATGAAGGGCAATTGAAATGGTAAAAGTAGAATAACGACATCTAATAAATGATCTAGAACGATTATCGCTAGAAAAGGCTAATTGGAGAACCCATAGGGGTTCCAAAAATTTGTTTATAAAATTATCATTGAAACTAAAATATGTGTTATTGAAAATGAACTTGATAAAACTTGATAAAAGTTAAGAAACTTGCTTTTGATAAGTTAATAATAAAAAACAAGTACTGTGTTTTAAGGAATTTTACGAATTCGTCTGAAGAAGCTACGTTGTAGTGAAACGCGTTACGAATCGCAATTATTAAGTAAAATTCCTTAAAACACAGTACTTGTTTTTTATTATTGATAATGGAATTTTACCAAGTAAAAGCCTCCCAAATTCAAATGTTTGATAAGTTAGTTCATGGTTCAATCAAGTCCCACTTCAAATCCAAAATATCAATGATTAAATCTACAGGTATATTGGTAAACAAAGATACCACATCTAAACAGATCAATTTATAGTTCTCAGGTAGTCTGACATCATCCATCCGATCAACAAAAAAAAGGTATCTTTTATATTATGGTTCTTCTGATTTTCGAATGCTAATTTTTAAGTGTCAGCCATGGTTTTTGAAATGTTATAAGTTATTGAATTTATAGAACTAATTAACAGCTTAAGGGGTATACCATCTTTGTGAATTTTAGGTAGACAGTACATTTTTGGAAAGGAAGCTTTATAAATTATAAGTCTTATTCATCACTAATCTCATCCTTGTCTCTAAATTTCTTTATAAGAAATGATGAAATACCATTGGAACACAGGGACGGATTGAGGTCTAAAATTTACAAATATCATTACTAACTACATAAACAATTCAAACAACGAGAAACAATCAATACTTGAATCAAGATATAAAAAAACGGAGTTGTTCCTGAAATCCCACCCAGGATTGTGTATTATGCAATCAGACAAAGGAAGCTTCACAGGGATGATGGAGACGTCTGACTATATTGAAAAGGTGGAAGTACTGCTGGGCGATGTTTTTACTTATACCAAATTGAGCAGAGATCCTACAAGTGCCACACAAACTAAATTCAATGATCGATCACTGCAAATATTTGCAGTGATCGGTTTTCGAAGGGAAGTTTGAAAAAACTATTTAATATTTTTTTAAGCAATGGATATCCTAGGCACTTCCTAAAAAAAGCCATTTACGGCCCACCTTTCTTTGACGGACCTACTGATGACTTACCATTGATAGATGTTAAATACAAGAAAATACTAATGGTAGGTAATACTACTGATATGATGAAATTACTGAGGGGATACCCGGAAATAAAAGTAACAAGATACAACTCAAGGAAATGTTCTAGTTTGTATTCTCCAATTAAAGACAAAACACCTGTAGAATTTAAGTATAATGTTGTGTATAAGATACCATGTCTAGGTTGTAATAGATGTTATATCGGTCAAACCCAACAGTGGGTGAAACAGCGGATAACTCAACATAAAAATGATTGTCGTATTAACAAACGTTCTTGTGCTTTAGTTGATCATCACCAAAAATTTGGTCACTTATTTGATTTTAAAAATTTGAAAGTTTTAGAACAAGAAAATCACACAAAAAGTAGATTATTCTTAGAAATGTAAAATATAAAAAGGAACTCAACTGCAGTAAATTATAAGACCGATACAGAAAAATTAAGTAACATATACTGCAATATTCTTGATAAACTGTAATTAATTCTATTCGCATTCATATACTGTATATGTTTTTGTGTTCGTTCCACGCATAGTTTCACTGATTTATTAAAGTTTGTATGTTCATAATTTGGTGGAGTTCGCGACTCCTGCAGTAGCATTTTAATTAACAGACGTTAGACATGTGTTTATCCTCTTGCATCGATAAAAATCTGATGTTTTGTATCCTAGTTGTGACAGACTGAATCCAGCTCTTGTAAGTTTTTAAATTCAATGTCATATAGAATATCATTGCTGAAAACAGTGTACTCTTTTGTAGGTTTCTTCTGATGAAGTCAAAAAATAAATGACGAAGTTTAGAAAAAGGATTTCTTTTTTCAAACTCACTGACCGAAACACCTGATAACTTATTTCATTCATATATATATATATATATATATATATATATATATATATATATATATATATATATATATATATATATATATTATACAAATAAGCAATCAAGCAATCCCTAATGGACCTACTCAATATTCCTCTTTCATACATGATGAGTGAGCAGATGCAAAGGTATCATATTTATTTTCATCATATAGAAAAACTGCTTTGAGTATTCGTTTACTTCTGACTATGAAGACAAGACACTCATTTTGCTAATAGATCGTCAAACACATGAAAGTCAGCAAACCACTCACATTACAGTAATACACTAAATTTTAGTCAAAACTGCAATAAACTTCGTTCTGTCGAGCGATATGTAGAGACTCTAATGTCTACGGAAAGGCAATGGTTTCGTCTTCAATTTTAAGTTTAAGAATTTTTAATTTTTTCACATTTAACATTGACTTGCGTACAAACCAACTTATTTTTTAATGTACATTTTTTCGTTGTGTTTGCTTTCATGAGACTGGAAGTTAAGCGAGAGAACTTTTTCTTCCGATTTCGCGGCATTCGAAATTCGTTAAATTAAATTAAAATTCAAATACATATTGTCTTGGCGCTCTTTATCGGTTTTCAATTTCCCGCACATCTGTGAATGGAAATCGTGCCTCAGGGTAGCGCGCCAACCAGTCTGCTACAGAGAGTACTATCGACAGTATAGTAGTGCCGCTCGAAATATAACACTCGCTTATATGAATTGCAGTTGCGCCAAAAAACCTCGTTTTCACTTCCATGTGGAATCAAGTTTGTCTATTGTGACATAAAAGACTATTGAAATACATTTACCTTATAAATCATTAAAACCCAAACTAAGACATTTTCGAGGCCTGGACTACAGTGAAACTACAGTGCATAAAACCTAGTGCCCTATAGTGATTGTGAACTGAGTTTGAATGCATAGCTGTTAGCATCCTGGGTTTCCTCTAAAAGTAGGTCAAGAAAATAATTGAACAATCTCGGTACATTCGTTTCTTTCAATCTTTCGTAAATTTTTATATATATTTTCGTTCAGCACTCATAACTGAATGATACAATTTACCGTATCAGTTTCTCCTATGAGTTTTTTATATAGAGTCCACAGAAATCATCAATATTCTCGCTTATAACACTCCATTTTTTGATCCATTCGAGCCGTATCTTGATTTCATAATTGGAATTTTCATATTCATTTAGGAAGGTCAAGTGAAGTTGTGTGTGTTGAACGAAGATAACAAATTGGAACATCTAGTTTACCTTGTCTTTTTCTCTAAGGTTAATTTGTAAGCAAACACAATTATACTTTTTCGCATTGAACATCTGTTCTTAGGCAAGTTGATTTGATAATTTTAAATCCATAAATTTCATTCGAACATTCTCTGATCATTTGCAAATTATTTTGGTTTTTTTTTGATTCTTCCATGAAACAAGCGGACATTTAATATTTCTTCGACACATATGGAAACGATGCTTTGTTATCACGTACGATAATTTCTTTCGATTCATTTGTGAATAAATTTGTGGGTTGACAATAATAATTAATTCAATTTATCAGCATGACAGATGCTTCGAAAATCACTCGTAATAAGCCTGCGAGACAAGTTATTCTGGATAATGTGTTACAATTGAATTTATTTGCAGCGGAGATAAGAGATATAACTGAAAGCTTTTTATAGTTCAAATTCAGGTGTAAAAATTTAGTTAAATGGGAAAATGAGTTTGAGAGAATTCATTCAAATATATTTTCTTTAGTGTCCACTCAGGAGGGTGCACCAGAACTACTTATTGCAGAACAAAAAATCAATAATAGACTTTTACAGGAATTGAGTGAAATTCAAGCGCGATAGCATGAGATGTTCGAGCTTCATAAATATGAAGCACAGGGCGCTCAACCGATTAATGTTAATCTGCCTAAAATAAATTTAACTTGTTTTGATGGAGATGTTCGCCAATTCCCAACATTTTTTAGATATTCGATGCACTAATTAATAAGAATGATTCATTAGTAAATATTCAAAAATTTCATTAATTATTGTCGGTTCTCAAAGGTGAACCGGTAGCTTTAGTAAAGTACACCCCCTTGTTAGGAGAAAACTATCCCACAGCGCTTAAAGCTCTGACTGATCGTTACCAAAATAAACGCTTGTTAAGTACATCTTATTGGAGAGAAATAGAGAGTAGTCCTGTTCTTATTTCGGAGAGCGCTCCGTTATTACGAAATTTATTAGATACTTTTCATCAAAACATGCAAGCACTAGATACTCTTGGTTTTTCTACTGCAGAATGGGACTTCATTCTCATGCATATGCTTTTGGATCGACTTGATCCAACTACTCTAAAAAATTGAGCCATGCTTCTACTGAGATTCCGACATACCTCGACGTTAGGAATTTTGTTATGAAACAGTGTACGTTAGGTGTTAGCTCGAAAAAAGCGAACAAGTTTTCTTCGTCTCCTAAAGTCGCCGATTCGCGAACATGGGTGAAAACGAGTTAAAGAGCTAAAGAGTGTTATAACCTAGTTAAAAGTCACAAAGCTTGTATAAATTGTCTTTCTACGTCACATATTTTCATAAATTGTCCATCGTCTAATAGATGCAAGAAATGCCAGCAAAAACACCATTCGATGTTACATTTTGAATTTATTGAGGTACCCAAACCTCAAGCCAGTACTTCTTCTGACACATTCGCAGGACTTGCTTCACGTAATGGAAATGTGTTGCTGGCCACGGTGTTGTTGTATATTTGGGATTTTTTTCGGAAACTCCCATCAGATAAGAGGGATAGATGATTCAGGATCACAGGCTACATTTTTGCGACGCGATTTGGCCACCAAACTAAATCTTGAGAAATTTAATGATTCGGTAGCGGTGCAAGGATTGGGAAATATGAGCACTTTCGCACATTCAAGTGTGCATTGTCAGATTTCTTCTCTGCGTCAAAATGAATATCGTCAAAATATTGAAGCTGTTCTCATGGATGAAATTTGCAGTGATATGCCTTCTTTGTCATTTATGCCTGGTAAGTGGTCGCATATTTCCAACCTACCGCTGGCTGATCCTGCCTATTTCAAGTCGAGCCAAGTAGACATACTACATGGAGCAGACGTTTTGCCACTCGTCTTGAAGGACTACTACTACTAGTTTTGGTTGGGCTCTTATGGGTCAAATTTCGTTTTCGGTCTCTCAGTCCATCAAAACCTTCCACACTTCGACTTCAGATTCGTCGGTATCATCATTGAGTGAAACTCTTAAGCTCTTCTGGGAAGTAGAAGAAGTGCCGTCTGTGCATATTTCTTCTCCAGAAGATGCTTGTTGTGAAAATATTTTTTTTGGAAACCACTTCTCGCAGTGAAGATGATCGATTTATCGTATCTCTTCCTTTCAAATTGTCGGCACCAGATTTCGGTGATTCGCGAGCAGTGGCGGAGCGTAGGTTTTATTCTCTTGAACGCAAATTGTTAGCGAATACCAATTTATATTCTTCATATTCACAAAAAATTAAGGAATATCTCAACGATAAACATATGGAAATTATTCCTCTCACTTCTCGGTTGGACTTGTCAGATAGCAATGTCTTTTATTTGCCTCATTCATGCGTTCAGAAATCTTACTCTCCAAGTACGCCTGTACGTATAGTTTTTGACGCCAGTAGTAGAGCTTACCATAAAATCTCTCTCAACGACGCTCTTTTTACAGGGCCTGAACTGCAAATCAATCTGGTGGAAATTTTGATGAATTTTAGATTACACAAATACGTGTTCACCACCGACATTCGGCAAATGTATCGTATAATTTGGGTGGCAAAAGAACATCGAGATTTCTTACGATTATTATGGCGTTTTTCACCGAACGAAACTCTTTCGGAGTTTCGCTTGACAACTTTACCGTTCGGTCTCGTAAGCAGTCCTTACTTGGCCATTCGTACTCTGCGACTGATCAGAGTACTGAATTTCCTTTAGCCTCATCTATCGTGCTAAAAAATACGTACATTGATGACATAGTTTGTGGACATGGTTCTTTCTCCATTGCCAATAGTATGAAACTTGAGTAAATCGAAATGTTAGGAAGAGCAGGTTTCGAATTGCGTAAGTGGTCGAGTAATGACTCAAAACTACTTACTGACTTACCTAATTCGCACATTCAATCAACCTCATTATCTCTGGATTGGGATGAAATTTCAACGCTCAAAGTATTGGGTTTACGATGGAATCCAAGATCTGATGCGTTCATGTATTCTTTATATAATTCCAGTCTTCCTTGCAGTAAACGTACCATATTATCTGAAGTCGCTCGGATCTACGATCCTCTAGGTTTTCTTACTCCCTTGTTGATTTCTTTAAAAATTCTTGTTCAGCGATTATGGACTTTGGGTTTAGGTTGGGACGATACTCCTCCGGAGGATATCTCGTGTAAGTTTGGACGATTGAAATCAGAGATGCATTTTCTATCTGGTTTACAAATACCTCGTCATGTTGACGTTTCGAACGCTCATGTTTGTCATCTGATGGGGTTTTGCGATGCCAGTATGGCCGCCTATTGTGGTGTGATATACCTCAGAGTGGAACAAAAGGACGGTAGTGTGAGTATTTTTTTCATTTACGCTAAAACCAAGGTCTCTCCCCTAAAAACTGTTTCCCTTCCTCGTCTGGAATTATGTGCGGCAGTACTCCTAGCACCTATGCTGAAATACATAAAAGGTGTACTTGAGCCTAACGTTGCGTTGGATCAAGTTTTGGCTTGGACAGACTCGTCTGTAGTTTTGTCTTGGTTAAGGTCGTCTCCACATCGCTGGAAGACCTTCGTAAGCAAACGTGTATCGTATATTCAGAGTAACATGGATTGTGAACATTGACGTCACATTCCATTTGATCTTAACCCCGCATACGTCGGCTCTCGGGGACTATTTCCTTCGGAATTGGTTTCACATTCTCATTGGTTTGACGGTACCGAGTTTCTACGGAAACCCATGGACTCTTGGAATTTTCCGCAACTTCTTGATCAAACATTCGATAGAGAGCATACTGAATCCAAAGTTGAAGAAAGAAAGATTGTTTCATTGGCGGAGCTATCGATAGATAGATTTGATTTATGGATTGATGGGTTACTCGAACGATTTTCGTCGTTGCAAAAAATTCTTAATGTAATGTCTTACGTTGTAGGCTTCTTGCATAATCTGAAACATAGCGACGATAAATGGACACGACCGTTCTCTGCAACAGTGCTTCATAAATCATTGCTCATTATTGCACGTAGGGTACAGGCTGTACATTTCGACAAAGAGAAAAAATCAGTCACTAGAAACCTTCCTATATCGAAATACTACCAAAAATTTAGTCCTTTCATCGACAAATTTGGTTTGTTGAGAGTAGGTGGTCGATTGACATATGCGGAGTTACAATACGACAAAAATTCCCTATTCTTCTACCGAAAAACAGTGTCTTCACTAATGTATTGATCATATACATCCATCAACTTTATCTTTATGCCGGTGTCAACACTACATACTATCTTGTATCGCAAATGTTTTGGATCCCCTCTGCTAAAAAGCTCATCCGCTCAGTGATTCCTAAATGTGAAAACTGTTGGAAAACCCATCCTACTACTTATCAACCTCTCATGGGGAATTTGCCTTCCTTGCGAATTTCCCAGATAAAACCATTTTCAACTGTAGGCGTAGACTTAGGTAGACCCTTTTCGATTACCATGAATAGGTTACGCGGTGCAAAGGTTCTCAAAGCTTACCTCTGTCTTTTTGTATGTTGTGCTACCAAAGCTCTTCATCTGGAGCTTTTATCCGATCTCTCACGTGACTCTTTCTTAGCAGGGTTCAGACGTTTCGTTGCTCGGCGTGGTAGATGCTCGAAGGTTCTCTCAGATTGCGGCACTAATTTTGTGGCAAGCGCCAAATATTTAAAATATCTTGCAAAACATGTACAGGAATCGGAAAAAGTGGAATGGCAATTTAATCCGCCGTCGGCTGCGCACATGGGCGGCTTGTGGGAAAGCGGAATAAAGTCGGTTAAATCCCCTCTAGTTAGAGTTATAGGGCAGCAAGTTCTCACCTACGAGGAACTCTACACTGTATTGACACAGGTGGAGGCAGTGCTCAATTCAAGACCCCTTTGTCCTGTAAGTTCGGACCCAAATGACCTGTGAGCTCTTACTCCAGGTCACTTTCTGACATTAGAACCTCTAGTCGCCATAGGAGATAAAGAAGTCAATAACGAAGTTGCTTTGAAAAGACTTAACAGATGGCAATTTCTGCAACGTCTACACCATGATCTCTGGTCTAGATGGGCGCGTGAATATTTGCAGACGCTTCAATAGCGAGCAAAGTGGCATGGGCTTGCGGTTCCTGTAGAAGATGGAATCGTGGTTCTCATAAAAAATGAACTTGAGTCTCCACTGAACTGGCCTTTGGGTCGAATAGTTACTGTCCATCCAGGCGGTGATGGCAATGCAAGAGTTGCCACAGTCAAAACGTCCAAAGGTCTTTTCAAACGACCTCTGGTCAAACTATGTCCTCTCCCAATGAATTAAATTTCTTGAAATACCTCGGGTTTTCTCAGGGGGACGGGTATATTTCGTCTTCAATTTTAAGTTTAAGAATTTTTATTTCTTTTTTCACATTTAACATTGATTTGCGTACAAACCAACTTATTTTTCAATGTACATTTTTTCGTTGTGTTAGCTTTCATGAGACTGGAAGTTAAGCGAGATTTGCCGATTTCGCGGCATTAAAAATTCGTTACATTAAATTAAAATTCAAATACATATTGTATTGGTGCTTTTTATCGGTTTTCAATTTCCCGCACATCTGTGAATGGAAATCGTGCCTCAGGGTAGCGCGCCAACCAGTCTGCTACAGAGAGTACTATCGACCGTATAGTGCCGCTCGAAATATAAGACTCGCTTATATGAATTGCAGTTGCGCCAAAAAACCTCGTTTTCACTTCCATGTGGAATCAAGTTTGTCTATTGTGACATAAAAGACTATTGAAATACATTTACCTTATAAATCATTAAAACCCAAACTAAGACATTTCTCAGGCTTGGACTACAGTGAAACTACAGTGCATAAAACCTAGTGCCCTATAGTGATTGTGAACTGAGTCTGAATGCATAGCATCCTGGGTTTCCTCTATAAGTAAGTCAAGAAAATAATTGAACAATCTCGGTACATTTGTTTCTTTCAATTTTTCGTAAATTTTTATATACATTTTTCGTTCAGCACTCATAACTCAAAACACTCAAAACGGTTCATAAACTATGAAAAGGATTTTCCGCCACATAATGAAATAAGAAAACGAAAAGTATGTGATTTGATATCTTGTTTGAGAAGAAGAACAAATCATGTTCACCAGACCAGCCAAACAATCAAAATCTACTACGATCGCGTCAATTGAAATATCTGTGTATTTGTGGCGAAACACAAGAAACTATTCGAAGCTGGATCGGTTGTGAAATAATATTGAAGCGGATGAGACTTTATTGGGAGATTTTAAAAATAAAACAGAAATCATATCTGCTGTTAGAGAACTTCAGTTATCTCGTCCGAAGTCATGAATCAAGACATGTCAGATGAACTAAAACATAATATCATGAAATGTACATACTTTTCTTTACAGTTCGACGAATCCACCGATATCACAGACGCTGCCCAGCTGTGTATTCTTCAGAGGGTATTCAATGACATATTGGCTAAAGAAGAATTTTTCACAATCATTCCTCTGAAGGGGAAGACCTGTGGCGAAGATATGTATGACTTTTTCTTCAATTTTGTAAAAAACTACAAGCTATTAATATATAAATTATTGTGCATTACAACCGATGGGACAGCAGCAATAACTGGAAACAAAAACGGTTTTGTGGCATTGTGTCGAGCTAATGTAGATTTCTCTTAATTTTTTTCATTCCATTGCATTATACATCAACAAGTTTTGTATTCAAAAGTTTTAAACACGGAGGAAATTATAGGCATTGCAACAAAAACTGTGAATTCTATCCGTGCATGTAGCTTGCAACGGCGGCTCTTCAAGTTGCAGTTGGAAGATAGGGAGTCAGCTGAACACACTGATTTAGTTCTTCACATGGACGTTAGGTGGTTAAGTCGAGAGAAATTCCTAGAAAGGTTTCAAGAATTATTGCCCGAACTTACAGCTTTTCTAGACGAAAGAGGGGTTGAGACTCAGATGTTGAAAAACGAAAAATGGCTGACTGATTTGGAATTTTTGACTGACATCACAATGCACTTAAACACCATTAACTTGGAGCATCAATGTGAAAGGAAAAACTATTATTGAGATGATCAGCGCCGTAAACGCATTCATAAATAAATTGCAATTTATGACAGATCAACTGAAATTAAAGGATTTGAAACATTTTCTATCTTTGAAAGCAAGGATTACTCAGTTGAATTATGGTAAGTATGAGGCTGAATTATCAAATATTTTGGGACAATTCGAAATGCGTTTTTATGATTGCAGTAAATTGATGAATAAAGCATCATTCATGAGTTATCCTTTTTGATGTAAAAGAAATTGAGGAATTAGTTACTGAAATAGAAAGTCAGTTCAATATGAACTCATGTTCTGTTGAAAATGAGTTGGTGCAGGTTATATCAGATATACATCTCAAAGCTACAGCATCTGATACAAATTCCTGGTGTTTTATATCTGAAGATAAATATCCGAATCTAAGGTAAATCGTCCTTCAACTGACGGCAATGTTTGAGTCAACTTACTTGTGCGAGTCTGCATTTTCTGAAATGAAGATAATTAAGTCAAAATATTACAATCGAATAATTGACGATCATATGTCATCATGCTTGCGATTAGCATTCAGTGGTTACGTATCGTCTTATAAAATGTATGCTGAGGACATGCAGTGCTTGAACATCCAAACTCCTTAGTTAAGTTTAACACCATATGCAACTCTTTTGTTTTGTAATAAGCAATAAACTCTCAATTTTGAATAACTATGAGTTTTTCCATTGATATTGTAGAAAAACCCAACTAAATCTAACCCAAACCTTGACTAAAATAATGTATATTGTGCGGAAAGCTAATATCTATATATGCTATGGTACACCTAATCTAGGTAGGTAGGTAGGTAGGGTTTATCGTGTATGTACAACAACCCTGCATCACACATACTTGCAGCCTCTCAGAGTCGATCGTTAGTAGTCTAAAAATATTGAGGTAGAACGCCAGCAGTTCAAGTTTGAACACCCTTTATTTGAATCATAAGCTGCCTACAATTCTATAATTCTATAGGATGGAACATTTTAATGTGAATAATAGGAAAGCGAGCAGTGATGAGGGAGGAACTGTGGAACGTTTATCGAAAAAAGGAAAAAGAACTGGACGTATGACCGAAGTGCTTAAAAATATCCGTTTACAAGAGCATACTTCTAGAGCAGACTGTATGTGTAAACGTCAGTTGACTAAAAAAATGTATACCTTTGTAAAATAATATCAGTACAGCTTATCAAACAACGTCGGTCTCGCCAAGACGTAATGACTAAAGAAACTGCATGATACTGCTCATTCATCAGGGTGCGTTTCAAAAGAGACAACGCATGGGCAGTGGTTTCAGTGTGTACCAAAGCTCTTTTGTTGGTTCATGGGATTCTTCAACGTTCAATGAAGTTGACTGGAAGCATAAAAATCGTCGAAAAAAACTGTCTCAAGAGACAATGAGTGCTGTAATTAGGCACATTTCTTTCACTTAAAGGGTCGCATTACAGTTTGAAAGATTAATCTAAATTATACCTATCTGAAGACCAGAATGTGAAGAAGATGCATGAAATGTACAAAATGAAATCTGAAAACAACCCTGTTGCGTAAGAGAGTTACACAGATTTCAACATATATTTAGAGCATCTAAAAACGGATATATGTAGTACATGTGATGAACTCTTAGTGAGGATTAAATTTTTGGAGAGAGAAAATTTGAATATGTTATCACTTATCATCCATGTTACACCATTGTTTTCATGAGTGTTAAGTTGTAAACTTTTTTATTCTTGCCGATTGATGCGGGGGGCAAAAGACAAATTACAACGTAAGTATATTTGCCTACCCTCTTGTTCATATTGAGAAAAGATTTAAAACAGTT
This sequence comes from Cryptolaemus montrouzieri, assembly GCA_013387265.2. NCBI lineage: Eukaryota > Metazoa > Arthropoda > Insecta > Coleoptera > Coccinellidae > Cryptolaemus > Cryptolaemus montrouzieri. The sequence continues at coordinate 50,115,412 of JABFTP020000001.1, read as the reverse complement.
CATACACTTTTTGCAATGTAGTGCTTCCGTACATGAAAACTGATAAAACTATGAGAATGATACACCAAAAGGTGAGAATGAAATTGCCATCCGAATGAGCTGATGTTTTTCGAAACTAGCGAAAAAAACCCTTTCCTTTCGAAGTGGTCGAAACCAATCAAGAGTTGTTCAGATGTTCGACGGAATTATTCAAAATAAAATTTGTGAACACAGTAGCAAGTGCGGAACACCTGTGATCGGTCGCATCTCCGTGAGCCGGGCGTTTAAAAACCGTACACGTGTTTCTAACAATACGATAAACAAAATAAATTATTCGGAATCAAGTGAAATTCAAAACCGATAACTGAAATCCGGTATATAAAACCCTGGTGGGCCGAGCCAGTTGTTAAAATGGCTCCACCAGGGACTCCAACGAAAAATCAAAACTTAATGGAACAAAGTCAAGTGAATTCAAGAACTTACGCTAAGGCTGCTCAGCGGTCTAACTATCCGAAAGGGAACAGGAATCGTCATTGATTCTATAGATGGTGCACAAATGCGTGAATACATGTTAGCAATTAGTAAAATACTCGATGTTACTAAGGTAGGGTGGATCTCTAGAATTTCAAATTCTAGAGTCTGCATGTTCCTGGATTCGAAAGAGACTGCAGATCTTATTATTGACAAGGAAATTACTGTTCAAGGCCAGTCCTCTTGATAAGACCGTGGCTAACGAGGAACAAGAGAATTGTACTCTCAAACGTCTTTCCTATCATTCCTAATGAAGTCATTGAAGAAAGTTTAGACAAATTGAATATCAGAAGAACTTCAACGATTACATTTATGAGAGTGGGACTTAGTGACGAAGAGATATATATGGGCCACATTAAAAGTTTTAGACGCCAAGTCTACATTCATCCTGAAGATGTGGCAAAACTTCCTGAAACCTTGAAAGTAGAAATTGATGGTTTTGCCTTTTGGATTTATGTCTCATCTGACAATGGAACCTGTTTCCAATGTAAGGAGGCAGGTCATATTGCCAAGAATTGCCCCTCTATCTCCACCAATCCTCCCAGAGGGGGACTTGGAAACGGGGACACACAGAATCAAGAAACAATTACAGAGAATTCAGAAATCGAAAGCAATCCACTGAACATGTCTACGTGTTCAATGAGCACAGAACCACTGAGCCAAAATGATTCGTCTCAACCTGCATCGATTACCAAAGTAGTCTTCAAGCGACCACTGTCGCCTTCTACTTCAACAGATAAATCGGATGTTATACCTGAAGATCCAATTATAAACGAGAACAACAAGATAACAAAAATACTAGTACAAAACCAAAGGCCAAACGGAAGAAAACCCAAGAAATATCCCCAGAAGAAGAAGCTCAAAAAATACAGAATACAATCGATTTTATTAAAGACCAGATAACCGACCCCACAAAAAAATATCCTCTTAACGTCACACAACTCAAATGTTTTTTGGAAAACGCGAAAGGCAAACCTAATGTCAGAGATATAGCCCTGCAATTCACAAACGACATTCATGAATTAGACATTATGCTTACAGACCTTTATCCATACATCAAAGACAGAGGTATGAAAACCACATTCACGAAAATAAGGAACAAATTACGAGACACGCAGAACAAGGAAGAGCGATGGTCGACTACTGATGTTTCAGCGACGGATGATGAATAATTTCCCTACTATTGTTATTATTGAAATTTTATTTTTGTTGTTCAAATGACCTCAATACTGCAATGGAATTTAAATGGTTTCTACACACAGCGTGAATTCTTAGAAAAACTTTACAAACACGACGATGCAGACATAATTTGCTTACAAGAAACGAACTTCAAAAACAACCATGTTGCCAATATTAACCACTATACAGCGTGGCACAAAAACAGAATAACGCCACACGCTAGTGGTGGAGTAGCGATTTTGCGAAAACATCATTATCGCAGAGAGCCCTCTATCTGAACACCGCCTTAGAAGCAGTTGCTATCACATTCATTTCGCACAAGCCAATTACAATTTGTAATATTTATCTACCAAATAGTCAAGAACTAGACACACAAGAGCTCTCGAACATCATATCACAACTACCAAAACCATTCATAATCGTAGGAGACTTCAACAGCCACAGTCCTCTTTGGGGATCTAAATACATTGACACAAGAGGAAAAAAAATTGAAAAATGGATAATGGATGAACAGATTATATTGCTAAACAATGGACAAGCTACACATTTCACTACAGCAACAGGCGAAACAAGTTGCATTGATCTGACCTTCAGCAGCCCTGATATTGCACATATGATTAACTGGCGTGCAAGCGAAGATTTACATAATAGTGACCACTTCCCCATCAAAATTACTATCGAAACATCGAATCGAAAAAGACAAATAGAACAACCTAAATGGATTTTCAGCAAAGCTGACTGGAATTTATACGAACTGAGTATAGAAAGTGGTCTGGAACGCATCAAATCAAACTTAAATGACGAACACGTCCCCATTGATGTCATAGTTTCAGAATTTACGGACATAATTAAACGAGCGGCTGACATATCCATCCCAAAGACGACAGGTAAACACAACAAGCCAAAAGTACCATGGTGGAATGATAAATGCAACGAAGTGACCAAAAACAAAAATAAAGCCTTCAACAAATATAAGAAAAACAAGACGGAGGAAAATAAAGTAGAGTTCAAGAAACAAAGAGCTTTGGCAAGAAGAACAACAAAAGAAAGTAAGAGAGATAGTTGGCGACAATATGTAGCCTCCATAACATTTGACTCAACGAATATGTGGGAAAAAATAAAATCAGTTAATGGAAAATCATACAGTGGAAATATCACTTCTATACGAACCAGTGATGGGCATATAATCACTAACACAACACAAATTGCCAACCACTTAGCTGACACCTTTGCATCAAACTCCAGCAACATTAATTATTCCCAAGAATTCATTGAGCATAAAAATAACTTCAGCCCGCCCCGCTTAACCACAACGACAATTACTATATAGGCTTAAACGAACTGAATAACGAAATCCGAAAAGAAGAAATTCTAGAGGTACTAAAAAAAACCAACAACTCAAGCCCTGGACCAGATGGAATCCCAAACATTCTTCTTAAAAAGCTTCCTCAAGCGGGCCTTGAACACATTCAAAACTGTTTAACATTATTTATACTGAAAATAAATTTCCTACTGGTTGGAGAGAGGCGGTAGTTATACCCATACTCAAACCAAGCAAAGAGAGTGGTGATGCTCGAAGCTATCGCCCCATATCTCTCACCTGTACGATCTGCAAAATTCTCGAAAAAGTTTTGAGTCAAAGACTGAGATGGTTTCTGGAAACAAATAATGTTCTGTCTACCAAACAATATGGATTTCGCCAAGGAAGGTCAACGATGGATCATCTAGTCGACCTGGAAACCAACATATGTGAAGGACTAGCCAATAGGTTTCACACAGTAGTGGTATCTATGGACATTGAAAAAGCCTACGAAATGGTTTGGAAGCAACGCATCATAGTTCAACTGTCCAAGTGGGGAATTGAAGGTAAATTATTGAACTTTATTAAAATTTCCTTAAAGATCGAGTTATAAGAGTGAGAATAAATGGCATGCTCTCTAAGTCAACATTCATGGAAAACGGGGTACCTCAGGGGTCAGTATTGAGCATCTTGTTGTTTTAATTGCCATAGATGAAATAATAGCGAAAGTAGAGGCGCCGGTCAAAGCGCAACTATTCGCCGACGATGTAACACTCTCTGTTAGCGGCAAAGTTTTAGCAAGTTTGATCTCCGTTATGCAGTCAACCATTGACAAAATTACTGAATGGACAAAGACATCCGGATTCAAAATCTCACCCACTAAAACAAAACATATGAACTTTTCACGCACTCATTCAAACCAACAAGTTCTGCCACTCTACCTAAACGGACAACACATAGAACAGGTGAAAACTCTGAAAATCCTTGGATTACTGTTCGATGACAAACTCACTTGGGTCCAACACATGAAGAAAATTAAAACCGAATGCCAAAAAACTTAATATCATTAAAACGCTATCTTCACTACACTGGGGCGCAGACAGGGAAGTACTCATCACTACATATAAGGCTATCATACAATCGAAACTAGACTACGGTTGTATCATATATGATTCAGCAAAAGAGAGCACCTTAAATATGCTAGACCCGGTTATTAATACGGCTTTAAGATTATCCATTGGAGCATTTTGAACTAGCCTCACCTACAGCATTCTGGTTGAATCAAACTCGATGCCTCTAAGTTTCAGGAGAATGGAATTATGTTTGAAATATGGCATAAGGATATCAAGACAATCAAAAATCCGGCATGTAAAGCCACGTTCAAAGAGAATTTCCATGATCTGTACGATAAACAATTTAGAACACCTAAACCACTCAATTATAGATTGAAAAATACCTGAGCAAGACCAGCATTACCTTACCCCTTACAAATGAAAATATTCATCAAACTCGGCCTCCTTGGACGACGAAAGCACCTAAAGTAAACCTGCAACTGGAAGCACTCGGCTCGAAAGCCAACACCAAACCAAGCCACTACCAACGTTTGCACGACAGAATCCGCAAAACCATCCAGACCACAGTTACTATTACACTGACGGATCAAAACCAATGAAGGCACGGGATGCTCAATAGTGCTCGATACCATTGAACCACAGGTGTGGTCTTTCAAATTACCCAGTGACACAGCAATATTTACATGCGAGGCCTTCGCCATTCTAAAAGCTCTCGAGATCGCGCGTGAAAAGAAAAATTCTTAATTCTCACCGATTCGAAAAGTGTTCTATCAGCCATAGGTAATTATCACTCAACGAATATATTAATAAAAAAATCCAGAATATCCTATATGAATATCAGACGGTCAAACAAATTACGTTATTATGGGTCCCGTCCCACATGGGTATCCGAGGAAACGAAATAGCGGATGACAGGGCTAAAACTTCCATAACACATGGGACAAGGGCAGGGGTAGATAGGACAATACAAGAGCTACAAAAATAGTTAAAACTGAAATTAATGAATTATGGAACAGAAAATGGGGTGAAGGCATGCCGAGTAGAATATCTGAAGTTAGAAGCAATGTCCACGAAGCTTTTCCACATCTGGAAATCCGCAGGCACCAAACAATTATCCAGAGACTCCGAATAGGTCATACAAACATAAGACATTTACACCTATTGTTAAACGAAGAACCACCAATCTGCGACGTCTGTAGAGAACCACTAACGGTGAAACACGTATTATCAACATGCCTCAAGTATTATAATCAGCGTAACCAATTTTTGACCAACAACTTCAAGGACAACCTGAAAAACAACAGCAGTGCCTAAAGACGATACAGTTTCTCAAATCCATAGGATTATACACACTTATTTAAAACAGTCTACAAGAAATTGCTTAAGTATTTATTATCCTATTACTGTATGAATAAACCATTGTGATATTGTTGAATGAGCAGTCGCTAATGACCTCGATGTAGATGCGACTTTAAATAAAGGCAAAAAAAAAAAAATTTGTGAAGAAATGTTCTTTTCAAACCCGTCCCATCAAAGTTCTGAAAGTTGATCAAGAGAAAACCTTCCCCATTTTTCACCATTTAACCTACCACGGGGTGTACTTTTCTGATGGGGTCATTCCTAAAAGGTACACAATGACTGACAGGCCTCTTCATCCTTCTTACAACCAGTTTATAACCATTTCGAGAGAAAAACATGAAGATTTGAGCAAATTTTGTTCGAATGAGGCTCAACAATATTTATCATTACTACCTCATGAATAAGTAGATTACTTTTGAAGTGGGACTCAATTTTTTCCGATCTTTTGTATGAAAGTATTCATTTCTTTCTTTCTTCTAGTTCAATTTTCAAATTAGTAATGTTTTCAAAAAAAATGTATTGACATCCTCTTTTCATCCCAACAAAAAATAACTTGGAACACCTTTTGTGGTATCGTGAAGCTTTCACATAGGCAATCCAATTTCTGAGTTGTGTGCGTAAAGTTAGATAGTTAAACATTATTTTGTGATCATTCAGGGGTCTTACCCTAGTTACAGACATATTCGAAGAAATTGTGCGCCTTCTTCCCTTGTGCCTTCATTTTATATTTCAGTTGATTCTTTCAATTTTAGAAACATACAAACCCTCTTATATGTCACTCCGATTTTATCATACGATTATAAGTTTCAAACTAACTTATTTCCTATTTCATTCTGGCACACAAACTGTTTGCAATATTCATATGAATTCCCCAGTAGAAAACTCGAACTCAAAAGTCTCGAAACAGATTTCCCAGTGCGCTCAAATAAATAAATAAAGATATTTTCGATCAGGTGAGACATATATAACCTAATTTCAAAACTGCACAGTTTCTTATTGACATTTCAAATTCAGTTTGGCCCTTCGTAACATGAACGTTCTGGGAAAATTTGACCGATCACGTTCAAACCTTCATTTTTCCATCGAAAACTCATTGGTCCGAACACGAACCACGCCAAGATGGCTTAACAATGTGAAAATCAATTTGCGGTCAAGATGTCATGATGGAATAGTGTGGGTTGCTCCTACGGTCTCATGAGAAAACGTTCACCACTCCTATCTGACGTTCGAAGCAGACTTTGCTAACGGTAATAACTGTAGCGTAGGCCGTAGGCAGGAGAGTGAAAACCTTCCTTGATTTGTTTGCTTTACATTCATGACCTATGAGATTTAATCGTCGATACAGTATAAGGGAAATATAATGATCTATATATAGGGTGAGTCACGAGTTAAAGATTGTTTTTTCGTTTTAACCCTATTCTTTTGAGAAGCTCATACCTATGCCGCGCATTACGAGCTACAATCTGAAATTATTTTCGACTATAAAGGATATCCTGAAATGTGTGGCATATCATTTTTCCATGGATGGAATATTATAACTTTTAGCGCGTTTTTGGATTACTCGTCAAAATTCAAGTGAAGTTTATCATAATTTTCCAATACGTAAGTCTTGACGATTTCAAGGCTTCTAAAAAATTAAAACACCCAAATGATTCAAATGTCATGAATCATAATCTATATGCCTTGAGCTATTTACTGCTAGGCTTACCATAAATAAATTTCATACAGTCTGTAAAAATGCAAATTTTTCAAATTTGAAAGAGAAAATACACTGTTGTCAGTTTTTCACGTTCATTTGTTAATATACGACCGGTTTCGACTCTTTGGTCATTTTCAAGTGTTGAAGACTAATTTAGGTACAAAGACAATAACAAGATATATTTTTTCTTGAATGGTAAGTAGGGGGGAATTATTCATTTCAGATTGTTTGTTAAGAGTAGTATAATGAGGGTTTTCCTGAATTTATCTATTACGTCACTTTCCAACAGATTCCTTCATTGCATTTGTGGATGACTTTGAGATGTCCAAAACTATTGTGTGATTTGTTGATTGAAAGCGCTCAAATATTGGGGATTTCTTATCAGAAGATATATGTTCTTTGAACCTGCATTCGAAATTTCTACCTGTGATGTTCGATTTTGTTCTTTGCATTTAATAATTTTATTTATGAAAGGGCTGGAATATTAATGTTGGAGACTATTTTTTAGGGGTGCTCAAACTTGAAATGCGGGCGATCTACCTCAATAATTTTAGACTACTAAATATAGACTCTGAGAAGCTGCAGTATGTGTGATGCAGGGTTGTCGTACCTACACGATACACCCTACCTACCTACCTACCTAGGTAGGGTGTACCGTAGCATATATAGAAAATATTAGCTTTCCGCACAATATACTTTATTTTAGTCAAGGTTTAGGTTAGGTGTAGTAGGTTTTCTCTATAATATCAATGAAAAAACTCATAATAATTCAAAATTGCGAGTTTATTGGTTGTTACAAAACAAAGAGTTACCATATGGTGTTAAACTCAACTAAGCAGTGACTTTGGATGTTGAAGCGTGGCAATGCATGTCCTCAGCATAGTTTTTATAAGATGGTACGTAACCACTGAGTGCTAATCGCAAACATGATGACATATGATCGTCAGTTGGTCTATTGTGATATTTTGACTTAATTATCTTCATTTCAGAAAATGCATACTCGCACAGGGTAGTTGACCCAAACATTGGCGTTAGTTGAGAGGCGATTTGCCTCAGATTCGAATATTTATCTCCAGATATAAAACACCAGAAATTCAGATCAGATGATGTAGCTTTGGGATGTATATCTGATATTATCTGCACCAACTCATTTTCAACAGAACATGAGTTCATATTAAACTGACTTGCTATTTCAGTAACTAATTCCTCAATGTTTTTACATGAAAAAGTATAACTCATAAATGATGCTATATTTGCTGATTTACTGCAATCATAAAAGCGCATTTCGAATGGTCCCAAAATGTTTAATAATTCAGCATCATACGTTTCATAATTCAACTGAAGAAAGTTGCAATTTTCTCTTGAATGCGTTTACTGCGATAATCATCTTAATAATAGTTTTTCCTTTACCTTGAAGCTCCAAGTTTATGGTGTTTAAGTGGATTATGATGTCAGTCAAAAATGCCAAATCAGTAAGCCACTTTTTGTGCATCTGAGTGTCATCACCTCTTTCGTCTAGAAAAGCTGTTATTTCGGGCAATAATTCTTGAAACCTTTCTAGGAATTTTCCGCGACGCAACCACCTGACGTCCGTGTGAAGAATTAAATCAGTGTGTTCAGTTGACTCCGTATCTTCCAACTGTAACTTAAAGAACCGCCGTTGCAAGCTACGTGCACGGATGGAATTCACAGTTTTTGTTGCAATGCCCACAGTTTCCTCCGTGTTTAAAACTTTTGAACACAAAACTTGTTGATGTATAATGCAATGAAATGACAAAAATGAAGGGAAATCTTCATAAGCTCGACACAAAGCCACAAAACCGTTTTCGATTCCAGTCATTGCTGGTGCTCCATCGGTTGTAAAGCACACTAATTTATATATTGATAGCTTTTAGTTTTTTACAAAATTGAAGAAAACATCATACATATCTTCGCCACGGGTCTCACCCTTCAGAGGAATGATTGTGAAAAATGCTTTCTTAGCCAACATGTCATTGAATACCATCCGAATAAGAATACATAGCTGGGCAGTGTCTGTCATATCAGTGGATTCGCCGAACTGTAAGGAAAAGTATGTTCATTTCATGATATCGTGTTTTAGTTTATCTGCCATGTCCTAATTCATGACTTCAAGACAGTGACAGTATGATGAAACGTTATGACGCATTTGTGAATATAGTAAAAATTTGAATATCATTGTTTGATTTGATTAAATGAAAAAATTAGTAAAACTACAATTAATTTAACAGAACGACTACGGTATACAAGACCAACCATCCATTCGTTTTAAAAGCGACTAGAAACTTATGTTGATGATGCGATCGTAGCAGCCCTTGATTGTTTGGCTGGTCTTGTGGACATGGTTTGTTCTTTTTTCAAACAAGATATCAAATCACCTACTTTTCGTTTTCTTAATTCACTCTGTGGCAGAAAATCCTTATCGTAGTTTTTATGAACCGTTTTATGATGCCTCTCTAACTTACCACGCTTAGGTATAGCAACTTATACTTCACCATACAAAAGAAAAATTCTTCCGCCCAATCGTTATTAAAATGATACGTTTCAGATTTCTACGCTGCACTCATTTTGTACTATTCAATAATAAACTTTTTATCGACGTGGTATTGCCTTCAAGTTACAATTAAGAATGACTCCAATTCCTGTAGTCGCAACATTTATATCGGCGTGAACGAAAGTCTCGAATGTTACCGTCAAACGCGCCGCCTGAAATTTCTAGAAAAGCGGTAAGAATAAAAATGCGGCTTTTCTTTGACAAGTACCACACGTTCCTTTGGTAAAGCCGCCTTTTGCTGCTAGCAGATTTTTATTTTATTACGTAATAAATTTTTTTAGTTTAGTTATCTACTTATTGAAATTTTCTTTTTCTCCTCGAGATCTACTCAAAAACCCTCGAGATCGACCGTCTGAGCACCCCTGATTTAAATGATTGAATGAGTCCATAGGCTTGTTGCTTCTGTGAACGATTCTTTTCTAAGAATATTAAGAGTAGGAATATTGTTTAAAATTGTTATAGTTGAGTCTAAAAAATTCTTTAGTTTCAACTTCAACGGTAAATTTTAAATGACCTGGAGTTTTATTGAGGAAGTTCAAAATGAATCTTATTGTCTATTTGAGGCATGAAAACCAACCAAAAGCCCATCAGCGTACCTATACCAGAACATGAAATATTTTTCCGCTAGGTCGCTGTTCAGTAATCCATAAGTTATAGAAGTCGCAAACTTCCGCTCACAGCCTACCTTTTTGAAGTCCAAAGACCTTATACAAATGTGCTTACTTGAAATCAGTCCTAACTTCAAACTTGTTTCTTTTGATGTAAGAAATATTCAGACAGATGAATGTCTACTTTTAGTTTCAGTTTTTTTTCACCAAAATCAACATATTTCCACATATCTCCTTTGAATTTTGCAACCTATCAAAAACATGTTTAGTACAAAACATAAACATTATCTGTTCACAGATGCAACAATCCCTATGGACTAATTTAATAATTAAAATCATTAAACGCAAAGATCAAAATCGAACATCACAAGTATTATATTCCATTCAAGAGAAAACCGGAATAAATGCTAATTTCTATTATTTGGGCCCACTTTGTTATAAAAAAACATTATTTTTCAAAATTCAAAATAACCACCTCATTCTTAAGCGGTCCCAACCTTAGCAAATAACTTCTTAATTCAAAACAGAAAACAGATAAAGTCAAACAATCGGATATTTACAAAATCGAATATAACGAATACCCTATAGCTTATGTAGGTCAAACACGTAGAAATTTTGAATGCAGGTTCAAACAACATATATCTTCAGATGAAAAAAAAAATTTGAGCGCTTTTAATCAACAAACCACACAATAGTTTCAGACAGTCTCAAAGTCCTCCACAAATGTAATGAAGGAAGTAGAATGAATCTGTTGGAATGTCTGAAAATTGCTAAACTGAAAGTACTACATTATACTATTATCGAAAGCCAACTTGAAATCAATAATTCCCGCCTACTCCCTATTTAACATTGAAGGAAAAATATATCTTGTTATCATCTTTGTAGATACCTAATCACTTCAAAATGACCGAAGGGTCGAAACCGGTCGTATATTAACAAATAAGCATGGAAAACTCTCAAAAGTGTTTTTCTCTTTCATATTTAGAAATGAATTTCCACGAAATAAAATTGTCATCAGTATCATGAACTTATTTTCTTAGCCTTGGAATAGGTTCTTATCTTATGTAGATCATACTTTTGTGTTGTTGTAAGATAGGAAATCAAAGTATATAAAATGATCAATTGAAGAAAAACATTAAGCTTAAGTTCGCAAACATTTATGAATAAAAATATGTTGGACATATGATTTGGGTTCTTTCCCAATTTCAAAAACTAAAAGAAATTGAATATTATAATGTCATTTATACCTAATAATAAAAACAAGTCATGTTTTTCGAGGAATTTTATTGAATAATTGTGATTTGTAATGCGTTTCTCCCGTAGCTTCTTCAGACGAATGAATGTAGAGAAATTAAGACGAATATATACAGGGTGCTTCAACGAAAACTAAACAGAGACTATATCTACCAAGATATTCATTTCTGATCAAAACGCAAAAACAGGTCAATTTTTGTTTCAAGGGGGACATCTTTTGAGGTACAAAACTTGCCTGAAATATCAACCCCCTAAGCGGGGATTGCAATCCTTGAACATTTTGAATAGGGAAATTGGGTCGAGTGATGACTCAAAAGAAAGGTGGTATATTTGTCTACATCGCTTTGAACGAATTTTCATTTTTAATTGAAAACTTTGAAAGATACAGGGTGAGCAACTGAAACATTGGAATGGTTATGAAGGATTATGAATCTTTAAAGAAAACGATAAAACTATCAGTCATAGTAACTCCATTGATCTTTGAACATTCGTTGTACGATATGCGGGCAATGCATCTAGAGTTAGGTTCACATGTACATGCGTTTTTATCAGTTGACTGAAAGGAAACTTTTTTGTTTTCACATGTGATACTGTATGATCGTCGTCCTCATGTGAAATGACTCTTATTCGATGATACGAATCAACACTACGAATCAGGAACGCAGGCAGATGTTACAATTATCAGATTTCTTCAACAAAAAAATTGATTCTCAATGTTTTCGTACTTTTTGTATTCAATTTCATCGTCCCAATTTTATTCCACATTAGTTGTGAAAATTCTGTTGCATTCATCACAGTAGTTTCTCTTCTATTCGAAATTTAATTTTTGTAAAACCGTCATGGTTTCCTCGATAGCTAAGAGGGTTGAAATGATTGAACTATTTTTCAGTTCTGATAGTTGCGCGAACAGAACAGCCAATATCTTCAAACAACGCCACGAAGGTGCTCAAGTGACCTCGAAGTATGTACTGGAATTAGTTGCCAAATTTTGTGAAACTGGATCGGTGCAAAATAAGAAGCGCGTAATTGAGCAGCCAGTAAGAAATGAATCTTTTGAATTTGGGAGGCTTTAGTAAAACGATTAGTAAAACCGATTATATTTCTAAAACTGAAGAATTCTTAACAGCCGGAAACTATATAACATCAACTAAGGATCCTACCGCAAAATTTCAGAAAGTTGTTAAAAACATAATTTCGACAGCAAAATCATTAATTACAGACCAAGAAAAATATAAATTCATTAACTCAATCCACAATCCCCGAATTATATTCGTTGATAAAACTTCATAAACCTAATTACCCTATTAGACCTGTTGTTTCTTATGTAACAGCACCTTCGTTCAAACTTTCAAAATTCCTCAACGACTTGCTAATAAAACATTGCAATTTTAAATCTGAATTTTGGTCAAAATTCATACGAACTTATTGCCAATATCAAAGATACCACTATACCACCTAATTCCAAACTTATTTCTTTCGATGTTAAGAATCTATTTCCCAACATTCCTCCAAAAGATACGTATTACTTAGTTGAAGAATTATTAGAAAGGAATCATGTCAATACTATCATTAAATCAGATATTCTTTCATTATTAAAAATTTGTTTAGATCAAAATTATTTCCATTTCAATTACAAATATTATACTATTGAAGACGGCTTGATTATGGGCAATCCGTTGAGTCCTTTGTTAGCAGAAATTTTCATGAATAACTTAGAGAAATTTATTCATAATCATCCACTCAGTAAATATTGTTTATACTGGTATCGCTATGTAGACGATATCATTATTTGCTTCACAGGAACAGATAGACAGTTGCAAATTTTCGAAAATCATATAAATTCATTACATCCAAAAATTGCATTCACAACCGAAATAGAAAGCAATAATTCGATAAATTTCTTAGACGTAACAATTTCGAATCAAAATGGAAAACATGTTTTCGCAATTTACCATAAGCCGTCACATACAGATATTATAATACATAACTCGTCGTGTCATCCATATCAACATAAAATGTCAGCATTCAATAGTTTTATTCATAGATTGATTAACATCCGCTATCACCAGAAAATTTCAACAAAGAACTAAATTTGATTAAACAAATAGCCAAAAATAATGGTTACAATCCCAAACTAATAAATAATATTTTAAATAAAAACAAAGTAGAATTGCATTGAATGAAGTGTACCCTGTCGATAAATTGAAACAAAATTCAACACCTTAACCTACGTTGGCATTACAAGTGAGAAACTGAAATCATTCTTGAGTGGCAATAATTTCAACATAGCTTTCCAAACGAATAATAATTTAGGCAAATATATAAAAAATAATAAAACCAAATCAGGTAAAAAACAATAAATCAGGTGTTTATAGATTGAATTGCAATGACTGTGATAATTTCTACATTGGTAGAACACATAGAAATTTTAATATTAGAATATCGGAACATAAACGCAGTTTTCAAATAAAAATCAGATTCAAATTACGCGAATCATCTCTTAGAAAATAATCATTCTTTCGACCCACAGTTTGAAATTTTGCATACAGATAATAAATATTGGAAGGTAATTCTTTGGGAAACTTTAGAAATAAATAAATACAAACACTCAGGTAGACTCATCAATGAACAAGTCGATTTAAGCCCTTCACCTCTATTGAATCTTTTCGGGGAGCAATCTATTCCTTAATTTTATTGGATATACCTGTCATAAATAACCACTTAGGAGGAGGCGACCAATAAGCTTTTAATTACTCAAGAACATTTATAGTTATATTCTCATTCACATTTTTCTGCATAATCATTCGTCTGAAGAAGCTACGGTGTAGTGAAACGCGTTACGAATCGCAATTATTAAGTAAAATTCCTTAAAACACAGTACTTGTTTTTTATTATTAAAGAAATGAATCTGTGGAAGTGGCGGTGCTTGGTCAAGCGGTGGTTGATCCTACCCTAAGCCTGCGGAAATTGGCAGATGTAAGTGGTGTAAACCAAACGAGTATTTTCCGCATTCTGAAGGGGCATAAGTTTCATCCATATAGAATCAAATTAGTTCAAGAACTGAACGAAAATGATTTCCATCGAAGACTTCAATTCTGCGAGACCATGAAGAGAGCCATGAACAAACCTCATTATTTATATCAATTGTGTTTTTCGGACGAATGTACATTTTTTCTGAATGGAACCGCGAACCGCCATAATTGCCGTTATTGGGCAGATTCCAAGCCGCAAATATTCCACGAAATTCACACTCAGCTGCCTCAAAAACTAAATGTTTGGGTTGGTATTTATGGCGATCACCTCAATGGACCGTTTTTCATTCCTGGAAATCTTACCGGAGAGTTGTATTATCAACTATTGGAAGAATTTATCGACCCAGCAATAACGGAGATCAATGAGAATGACCCCCGCTATTTGGATAACGAGGTTGTATTTCAGCAGGATGGAGCGCCCCCGTATTTTGCACAACAAGTTCGAGTATTTTTGGATGATCATTTTCCTGGTCGTTGGATTGGAAGGAGAGGCCCAACGGAATGGCCTCCACGATATCCGGATCTCAGTCCTTTAGACTTTTTCTTATGGGGCCACCTCAAAAGTATAATCTATAAAACTGAACCTGCTGATTTGAACGACCTGAGACAGCGCATCGTCAATGAGTGTAACCAAATCACACCTGAAATTTTACAGAATGTCCGTGAACGTTTCACCCAAAATTTGTTTATGTGCATGGAGGTTGGTGGCCAGCAATTCGAACATTTACGTTGAGTTTTAGTGACTTCAGTTCCATTCATTTTATCGGGTAATAAAGTACAACTTCTACTCGTTAATTTTCTCCTTTCGTTTATTCCCCTCTTTATTTTCAGCCATTGTATTAGTTTTTTTATCTATTACATTTGAAACCGGATATCTCAAACGAGTAACTGTCTTCCAAAAGGTGTTTATTCAGTGAAAAATCAATCCCTGTTTGATACTGGTCGAAGATAGATGGTATACCATGCATTGCATCTTCAGTCACTTTTCCGTTTTGCATCCTCTAACTCCTATGGAACTCAATGAGAATAGAATTATTTCGAGCAGTCATGAAGGCAATCGAAATCCTATCACTGGATCGAAATATTACCCCTGCTCTAGGGGTTGAAATTCAAGATGAGGGTGATTTCGGAAGATGACAGCTTTTGATCTTAAATGAATCTATTCCAGTTTTTCGCACTTATACTGCAATAGTGCTCTCTATTTTTCAGTGGCTCACTCTGTATCTTCTACAGTTTTCAATCAAACATGAAAAGTCTTTCACGGGAATGCAGACAAAGATAATACCTTTCTTTTGAGTTATCACTCGATCCATCTACCCTCTTCCAAATTTTCAAGGGTGGTCACCCCTGCTCCAGGGGTTGAAATTCGAGATGAGGATGGTACTTGATGATGACTACCATTGATCAGCATGGATCTGTTCCATTTTACCTCACTGAAACTTGAATAGTCTCAGGGAAATAGTCTTCCCTATCTTTCAGTTGCTCACCCTGTATCTTTTACAGTTTTCAATTAAAAATGGAAATTCGTTCAAAGCAATGTAGACACATATACTACCTTTCTTTTGAGTTATCACATTTCACTGAGCGTTTCCATGGAATATTAGAATTATGGACTTTGAAGTTGGGGGGTGTCCTCATTCTTCTGGAGAAGAAGGTAGCTTCAGACTTGGATTCGTTGATCTGGAGGCGCCACTTGGAATACCATTCCAGGAGATTAGGCAGATGATTTTGGATCCGTTAGTTAGCATGAACAATTGTTTTGCTGCACAATAGAAGGGCAATGTCGTCTGCATATAGGGCTGTAAGAATATTCGGGTCGGATGGAATATCCGACGAAAAAATATTGAATAATGTGGGCGAAAGTGCAGACCCTTGAGGGACGCTGGCTGTAATAGTTCTTTGGCATGATATGCTGTTAACAACACGGACAGAGATGGACCTGTTTGTTAGGAACGAACATACAATATTCGTGAGGTATGCGGGGAATCTGAATATAATCATTTAATATGAGAGTCCGTCGTGCCAGATGCGGTCAAACACCTGTTTGCCATCAAGCAAAAGCATTGACGTGTAGCAACGCTTGTTGTGGCAATCGGTGAGATACTCGCCGACTCGAAGGAGCTGGTGTCCAGTGCCGTGATTTTTTCGAAACCCATATTGAAAATTTGGGTTTATGGAGTTGCTCTTAATGTGGGAGTTTATTCGAGCTAATATGATCTCTTCTAGGCTTTTGCTGATGGAAGGTAACAGCGAGATAGGCCTGTAGCTCGAAGGAGAGCTAAGTGGTTTACCAGACTTAGGTAAACATACAACCAACGCTTTTTTCCAGATGTTTGGGTAATATTGATGTCTCAGGATAGAGTTTATAATAGCGTTGAGGTATATTATGCAGTTTTGAGCTTTTTATTCAGTATGCCATCTTTACCAGGGGCTTTCCTCGGTTTCAGGGAATTGAGGATATATGAGATTTCGTCCGTCGTTGATGAAATTAAGTCAAGGGCGACTTGCTGGTATTGACGAACTGTACTCGTAACACTGTCGTGGAACGCTTGGAAATTAGAGGAACTTGAAAACGGAGAGCATTGGTTCTGTAGTGACCTGGCAAAAATATAGAATTTTTAAGTTTCTTGATGACTTTCCAGACGCTCTTGGGATGGTCATTTGCTTCAGCGATGAAATTTCGAAACAAATGACCATCCCAAGAGCGTCTGGAAAGTCATTAAGAAACTTAAAAATTTTAAAAGTCAACTCCTCTTCCAGCTCTGAAATCCGGGAGTCTCACCTTCACTTCAGACCCAGAAAACATTCAGTATGAAAGGATTGAAGAAGAACGAGAAATCGCATGTGAAATGCACGGCATTAGTATGGCTTAACTTCGTGCTTCTCTATCGCGAGAGCAATGACAGACAGCCCGTGAAACGGATCAGCTGGCAATGCGAAATCGTCGAGCAAACCTCAGATCTGAAAAACTAAATAATTTGCGACGAGCAGCGTTTCGATACGATTGCAGCACAGATTACTACTTGCATACTAGCGTTCGCATCGGAAATGGACGTTGTTTGCGAGTATTGTGACGCATTAAGATTATCCGGAGAAATGCCAGGATTGTGCTGCTTTAGTGGGAAAGTGAAATTGCCATTATAGACAGATTGATGGACATTCCTCATGTAGTAGTTATGGCTCTGTGAGATCCAACATTGCGGTTGCAGATGCTTATTTTGGAATAGTAGCCACATTGTTAGAAGGATGCCGTAAGGCTCTTTCAGCAACTAAACTATTGAGAAACATCATGTAATATTGCAAAACGCTCCGCAATGTTTCATCAGCATCGAAAATCATCATCTGTGACAATGCACAATGGCGCATAAACGTGTAATGAGGTACACTGAAGATGTTTTGGAGGCGCAATGATTCTGAATCTGTTGAAGATTTCTCTGAACAATTGCTGACTATCTGTAATGATCGAAAGACGAACTCATCAACACTGTATTCCTAAACTAACCACAAAAGCAATGAATGGTTAAGTGAGCGAGCAATTTGGGCGGCTAAGAATAAAGATGTCGATGATTTAAGCTTGATAATTCAGAATAAGATAATTGGAACAATGCCTTAATTCCAATTTATTGACTGTGTAACAAATGAAAACTTCTTGGATGTGCCTGGCTTTCCACCGGACAATTCACGACTAAAAGTTGGCTCTATAGTAATCATGTTTTGAAACATAAACCAACCAAAACTGTGTAACGGAATGCTTTTGGTAGCTAGTGAATTAATAAACAATGTGATTCACGCGATGATACTCAAAGGAAAATTTGAAAGTGCAGAAGTTCTCATTCCGAGGATTCTGATGATTCCATGCGATTTGCCGTTTAAGTTTAAACGACTTCAATTTCCGATCCGTCTTGCATTCGCAATGACCATTAACAAATTCCAAAGCCAAAAGTTGAGTTTGTGGTCTGAATCTAGGAAATCCATGTTTTTTTCATGTTCCATTATATGTAGCATATTCACGGGTCAGAAGACCATCTGCGTTATTTGTTCTGATAATAAAACAAAAAATGTCGTCCTTACAAGATGTTTCGCTAAAGAGTGCAAACCATGCACTAAAATACATGGTCAATAAAGAATCATTGAAATACTTTTATTTATTTATTTAGTTCAGATACAAAATTCTATACATTAATTTGTATAAGAATGTACGGAAACACCCTTTAAACAAAATTACAAGAAATATATCGATGAGAAAGATAGTAACAATAAAATAAAAACTACTACGAAATGAATACATATTCACAATTGCCTTTATTCATTTATTTATTTTATTAAACAGGAACCCCAACAGGTGATTCCAATTATAGGGGTTCTCTAACTAGAAACAATAATAATATAATTTTAACGAGTTGTCCTCCAAAACATGTCAACACTATTCAAGCTTATAAATAAAAGGAAAAAGAAAATTAAAATTCTGTACATGAAACACTACCCAGTTTATGAAATTCGGCACATAACATAACCTAAATATGATTTCTCAAGTAAGTAAATAAAGTTTTTTGAAATTGTAAAGGCTCACTGAAAACAAGTCTACATTATTCAGGTGGAAATTGGCAGAACGCATTATTCTCAGAAACACAGAGTTATAATAAAGGGTAGTTCGAGCTTTTTGAACATAGAAAAGTGAAATTCGACGATTATCATACTGGGGAACGTTGAAAAGAAAAAAATTGATGAGACGATAATTACTATGACAGTTCATAGAACGGTACAAAAATATTCCATCGAAAAGCATCCTTCTATGCTCCAGACTCAAGATATTAAGGTGTTTTAAAGATACATTATAATCACTTGCCGGTCCACATCGATTGAATCTAAAGTTAACGTTTTTGACAAACTTTCTTTGTACTTTCTCTATACTATCTATATAAATACCAAATGGGGGTTGCACACTCCAAGGCTTCTTACTAGTGTGAAATACAATTTTTTAAGTCTCACTTTTGAAGTTCTTCGTTATCCTCAACACGAAACCGAGCGTTTTGAAAGCTTTTGATACCACATAATCAACGTGAACAGAATAAGAGTTTTTCATCAAGCATTATGCCAAGATCTTTGATGCAATTTGTTCTTGCTATATCTAAGCCTCCAAGAGTGAATGTTTTTCGTATGCTGTTAGTATTCTTGGTAAAAGTGATATGCTGACATTTTTCAATATTAACTGTGAAATATCTGGAGATGCAGAAAGTAAACAATCGATCTAAGTCACTTTGAAATGAATCTATATCAGAAAAAGATTCCACACGTCTGTATATTTCGAGATCGTCGGCATATAACTCGTGATCGGTATTCAAAAAGCACTGAGAGTTATCATTTATATAGACTAAAAAGAGGAGTGGTCCAAGGTGAGACCCCTGCGGTACTCCAGAAGTAACGTTGATACGATTGAAGAAATTCCATTCACTATGACAAATTGCAACCTGTTATTTGAATACGAATTCATCCATTTCGTGAGCGATTCGACGAAACCAAAGTCAGACAGTATCTGTACTAATGTATCGTGATGCACCTTATCAAAAGCCTTAGTCATATCAGTGTATTTTCCGTCCGCTTGAACGCCTTCATCAAAGCACTTTGATAAAAAATTGATATAGGGGGCTAGGGTCGTCAAAGGTGATCTTCCCCTAAAGAAGCCATGCTGATGTTTGGACAGTCTAGTACTACAGAGGTGAGAAAGTCGTTTCGTCAAAATTGATTCAAAAATTTTACCAAAATAGCTGAGAATGGAAATAGGTCTGTAATTGCTCATTGAACATTTTTTACCATTTTTGAAGACAGGAACAATTTTTGCTAGTTTCCATTTATCCGGAAATATGCCTAGTTGAAGTGATTTGTTAAAAATAACATAATGATAATAAATAATAATTGAGGAGGAATTGACAGTGATTGTGTCAGGACCTGCGCCTTTAGATGGATTCAGTTTGGAGATTTCTTTCACAATATCAGTTACCTCCATACGATAGTTTCTTTAGATCTTCAAAAACACTGGAGAAGTATTCCCCAAAAGTATTAGCAATTGAATCATTGCGGGGGGTATATTCTCAGTATTTCTACATTCTGAAACGTATGATCAGAATAATTTAGGGTTATCTATAATGCTGTGTTCAACCGATGAAATATAATTATCATAATCTTTTTGAATTGCGATTTTACACTCTTTTCGTAGTTGAACAAAATTTTTGTTGTCAAATTGATTTCGGAATTTCTTAAATCGTGAGTGAAATCTAGCTTTCTCTGAGATCAGCTTAATTGTGCTTTTGAAAAACCAAGGAGGAGATTTATTGCAACCAACATTACGTCGAGGTACATGCTTATCGATTATAACATTCAATATAGAGTAAAATTTTTCCACACTATCATTTACACTGTCGTTAGCTAAAGCTAGTTCCCAATTAATATTATCGAGTTCATTTTTTGTGGATTCATAATCAGCGTTGAAAAATTTATAAATGGACCGTGACTTATTATCTTTTTCCTATCTAAATTTAACTTAATATAACATTCCAACGATGGGCGATGCGAGTCTTCAGAAACGAAAGGTAAGGAACATCGCTGAACATCAATGTCACAATCATTTGAAATAATCAAATCTAGCATTTTGCCGTTTTTACTGGAATACCATTGAACTGAGACAATGAGTTATATGAACAGAAGTCACCGAAAACAGTGTATACATTATTCTGAATGATATCATTCCGCCAAATACCGCGAATATCATCGTATGACCACGTGAATGATGTTAAATTGAAATCACCTACTCAATAAATGTATCATCAGGATGACTTTTCATCAAAGAAGTTATACGATCGAAATAATTCAAATAATTTTCTCTATTCGTATCAGGTGCAAAATAACAAACACATAAATAAAGGAATTTACCACCAGTGATTGCCTTATTAAGAAACCTACTTTTGCCTTAAAATTATCAAAAGAGACTGAATATAAGTCGAGATCTCTACCAATATTCATCATCAGATCGAAACAACGCTTGAGGAAAAAATTTGAGATGTAATTGTATTTGCACATTCTAGATCGAAACAGAGGAATGTATCGAGTGAGTCTACCAGGTAAATTAAAATCAATCATCCTTAACAAATCGGAACAATCTACATGCCCGTTCAGAACATTAAAAAAGAAACATAAATCCAAAACCCGTCGTCTAGTCATCAAGGTATCCAATTTTAGCTGTTGTCGTAGAACATCAATACTAATGGCAGTATTATTAAAATGGGTCATATATGATAGCAAGCGTAAAAACTTTCGTTGGACCTTTTCTAGACTATTTATGTGACAAATGTAATAGGTCGACCAAATGCATGAGCCATACTCCAAGTTGGCACTGCCTAATGAGCAGTACAGAGTTTTTAATGTTGCAGCGGAAAAACCTGCTGAGCTACGATAAATGAAGCCAAGTATTTGGTACACCTTAGCCGTTATGCACCGAATATGTTCTTTGAAATCGAGCTCAGAGTCAAGGTTGATACCGAGATCGCTCACCGTAGACTCGCCGTTCAACATTCGATCATTCAATTTTTAATTCGCTATGAGTGGATAACTCAATCTATGAGAGGTGACACTTCTCCACGTTCAGTCAGACCCAAAGAATTCGAACTAGCCCACTGGGAGAAGCATTTGATCTGGCCCTGTAAATATGATTTATCTGAATCATCCCGAATGACCAAACATATCTCATGTCGTCGACAAAGAGTGAAAATTTCGTAGTCAGTACGCTACTGACGTCATTGATGAACAAATTAAATAGAAAGGGCCCCAAGTGCGAACCTTGGGGAACTCTTTAAATAGGAATTCCTTATATCCTAACATTTGAGAACGGCCATACAAAAAACCTCATCCATGATAAAAGAGGTCCCGAAATACCCAATGCCTCCTGCTTGACCATCAGAAGGTTGATATTAACTCTGTCGAAGTTCTTTGAAAAATCAGTGTAAACTGAATCCAAAGCAATCTAATATATACTTGACATACAGAACCAAATTGGTGATGGTAGATCTCCCTTCCTGAACCCATGCTGTTATTTCATTAGTATTCTACTACAATTCCAGGACAGGAAGCTGCAAACCAAGCTGTCTAGCATTTTGGGTATAGCAGACTGAATAGCTACTCCTCTATAGTTCCTAACATTGCATTTCTGACCCGATTTAAATACTAGAATGATGAAACTCCGCTTCCAGATTAATGGGAATTGACCACGACTGAGAGACATGTTGAATAAGGGACTAATTGGATCGGACAAAACACTCATACACTTTTTTTATAGGAAACTGGGTATACCATCAGGCCCACTACTTAACTCAGGCTTCATGGCAGAGACTATCTCAAATATTTCGCGTGGAAAAAATCTGATAGTCGATACATCAATAATTTTAGCGTACTCAAACTTCTGTGGAACCAACACTTCATCGCTGTATACTTCCGCAAAGAACTGAGCAAATAGATCCACTACAACCTCTCCCTCAAAACCAATTACCCCATTCAAATGCATTTGGGTTGGCAAATCGAAATCATCTCTCCTTGAGCGAACATAACACCAGAAACTCTGTGCATCGAGATGGATATTGCCCTTCTTATTCCCAAGATAATTCATGAATTGCATGAAACATTGCGAACAGACCGTTTCGCGCTAAAATCCTCATAATCTACTTGAAAACTTGAATTTCTTATGGGCCTTCTTTTTCGCATTAATTAATTTTATAAGGTCACGATTAAACCAAATGAGATATCTTGATACTTTCTTGAGGCTTTATAGGAACATAAAGACTAAGACCCCTTTAAATATTACGATGAAATTTTGACACCGATCCATCGATACTGTCGACATCAAATTTCCAATCAAAACAAGATAAAAACTCAGTAGATCCTTTGTAGTCTCCCTTGTAGAAGTCGAAACGATCCTTCTGCCAAGGTAATCCTGAACTCTCTGCAGTAGCTAGAGAAATGCATAACTGGACCGTACTATGGTTAATACTGCTCTGGAGTAATTCCGTTGCGGGACTAATAGCGACAGTACTATTATGGGTGTACACAAGATCCAATAGAACATTGCGAGAATTCGTGATCTACTTACTTGTCAAAGATTAACTGAATTTATTGAATCATCAAACATAGAAGCTGGTTCACCAACACTATGCATTATAGTCACCCGAAATATAAGCTGTATGATTCATACTTTTCTTCTCTAGATTTCGTCGGTAGGTATACACCATCAACTATGAACCTACTGCTCCCATTCGACACCAAAACAAAGAAATGTTCAACGTCCTGATGTGTGTGCTCAATGACTTCCACCTTTAATGAGGATCGTACGAAAATTACAACTCCTCCGCCTCTTCTTAGTCTACTTGTATTCACGTTTCGGGCCAATCTGAATATATTCTACTCGAAGGGGCATACTCGGAGTCGAGAATATCCGCATTCAGCCAACTCTCAGTCAGAATCACAATATCTTAAGAGAAATGCTGCAACGAAAGCCAAAAGTTTCTAGTTTTTTAGCTTTGCGGTGACTATAGTAGGTACACCATTAAGAGATTTCATAGACAAATTCTCCTCACCGGCACTTTTTCGTTGATCCAATTCATTGCGTTTTGCTTTGAGATAATCACGTTGCATTATAGTTTGATCGGACTGAAGTATTATCTTACTTTTGAAGGCACTGAGTATGCTCGATTTGAGCTTCAATATTCTAGCTGCTACTTTTGGATCAGTAAAAACAATTTTCTTTGGTCGATTCTCCGGATTCTTTCCCTTTCTACCCACCAGTAAGAGACTTAGAAATATGGAGTTAATATCTCCAACACCAAATTGATGCCGTGATCAATCCTGTCCTTAATAAGACTACTAAATCGAATATAATAACATTCGTGGACCTTTGTGATCGTTCATTAATTTCGCAGATAATATTCTCAGCACTTAAATTAATTTTGCTTTTCAACTCTATCAGTTCTTTTTTCATCACTCCTATTCCAGATTTGAGAACTCTATTTTCGTCTGCCTGCAACGTAAACTTCTCCAATAACTTATTATATTTCTCTTCCATACTGTTAAGTTTTGGCAATACCATATAATAAACCAAAAATCTACTTATTTATTGCCTCTAAGGCGGGACAAAGTTTGCCGGGTTAGCTAGTTACAATATAATTTATATAGACCGCTTTTTTCACCTCTATCAAGACGATCTTCGTTTATGACTAAGAGTGAATATAAATCTTTCTCATTTCTACATATTGTGTTGATTTTATTTTGTTTTAGTATATGGCATAATTTAGTACTCATTTTTTTGTGTGAATTCTAAGGGTGGGCTGAATTGAGGATTCATTAGAATCTTCTGTAACGTGTTAGTCTTTTTTACTCACAATCTGTAGTGAGGTTAGTTATGTGAATAATGAGGAAAACCATTTTCTAGGACAAAAAACTTTTATCACATACAGTCGCCTATTCTACGAATTACATCGTTGAATAAGAACTTTTCGATAATTTATGTTTCTTTGCAGAAGGTACTCAAAATTAAATGAGTAATCGAAAACAAAATAAAATATGGAGTTAATAATAAGATTTAAAATGTTCTTTATTAGTTCATTATTGACCCCAGTAGGCTATTGAATATGTCAATATAGTTCTAATTTTAATGAAGTCAGTGATACTTAGTAGAAAAATGAAATTGAAAAAATTAATGGACAATAAGGGTAAATGACATCACTTGCATCAACAAACAACAAAATTATAAAGAGTAAATTGGGAATAAAACCAAAAACACATTAAAAATATATATACATCTGATATTATGTCTATGAGTCTGTTATTTGTCTTACAGTGAGTTTTACCTGACTGTAAGTAATTTTTGTTGATTGAGACTGATTCTTTGTCTAACACTATTCATTTACACATATATACATTTAACGATACTTATAACGTACTGATAATGGACTGTATTGACGATGTAAAAATTTGATGAATAGTGAATACGATGTAATGATCTTAGTTACGATTGATACAGAATAAAGTTACAGTTTGAGTGTTACAAACTGAATTTTAAATACTGAATGATAGATCGATGGTGAAAGATAGATGATAGAAGAATGAAGAAAGTAAAGTGATGATCGATAGACGAAAGAAAAATGATATCTCTTAGGTCTGTACATTTTCTTAAAATACTGTAGAGAAGGGGAGAGAGTTTGGATTCTAAAATTTAAAGATTCTAACAATAGGATAGGATCAATGGGCTGGTATGTATTGTTTACGACCGGAACGTGCCTAAAAAGGATAAGAACTTTACTGTAATGAAATTGCCGACAAGACGATTACAATATTCGGTGTAGATGTATATCGAAATTATATGATTCAAAATTGTGTGGAATTTCTACAACAAAAGGAGAACTACAATATTTAGGGAAAATATTTATGTTTTGTTTTGTCATGAAATTTTAAGTTATATTATATCCAGAATTGTTTAACCTATCTTAAGGCACGCAAGAGAGTCTTCAAAGAATTCCTCCAATGTATAAAGGGGTCTTTCTTTTAAATAACCAATAAGTCTGCTCTTCAGCTTCGCCTTCGGAAGGTATTTAATTTCTTCTGGTATTTTATTGAATATTTTAACCACCATATTCTGAGCATTCTTCTGAAGGTAGGTGAAGTGCAATGTAGGGATTTCCAAGTTATGTTTTCATCTTGTGCCATATTTATGCCTGGTTTCCGTATGAAAGAGATCAGGATTACCAGCCACAAATAGAACACTCTCATAAATGTAAAGGCAAACAATAGTAAATACTGACTTTTCCACAAATATGCTTCTACAACTCACATCGTAAGGCAACCTGAAAATACTGCGAAGACATCGGTTCTGCAAAATTAGAATTCTGTCTATCTCTGAAGAATTCCCCTAGAATATAATCCCATGCCTCAATTTAGCCTGCACGTAAAAATGATATGCCAGTAGAGCCGCATGAGCACTCACTGAATATGCTTGAGTCTTTATCGCATAAGTATAGCTCATCATATGCTTGCATAAAACATCAACATGAGATTTCCAACTTAGTCTGTGGTCCAAGTGTATGCTTAAACAGCATACACTTGCAGAAGTTTTAAGGGATGCTCGTTTGTCATTGGTGTTTGTTATGCTCTTGAACTTACTTTTCAAAAATTCTAAGTGGAGGAAAATTTCAGTTATTTCCAGAACTGAAAATGTTTGTGGCGTTTTTCACGCAACACCCGATATATAACAGCTTATAAAGTCCCCAAGGTCAAACCATTCGATCTTCAATAGCACATTTTTTGTTTTGATGTGGCTTTATTGATTCTCTTTGCATCTGTTCTGAAATATTTGATGCAGCGACATTCTGGTCCCTTTTCTGATACTGTCACCTTGTTGTATGCATATTTCCAATTTGCCGTTGTTGTATTGTATGAAGAGTGAGAACCCATTCAGTTTTTCAAAGAAATGTCTGTTCTTGAGGAAAACAGCAAACGGAATGTAAATGACAGCTGGACAGTACAGGAATCTCTTACTTATTACTAGTCGAGGCATGAAAGCACAAAAATACGTCTTACTATCGATTTTTCACGCTGTAAGACGGATTTTAAGGTAGTTTGGTGCGTTGAGAAACTCTAGAAACTTTATGAACAAATTTAATCATGAGGAAATTCCAAATTGCATTTCTGCATAAAAAAATTGCATTTCAGAATTGCTTGATGAAATAGACAATTCTAAAAATTTGAAAATCGGTAACTAATTGCAAAAGTGAATCCTAATCTGATCTCAGGGAGTTTTTGGGGTCTCTGAACACGAATTTTCACGAAACCAACGCACCAAACTGCAATAAAATCCGTTTTACTATGCAAAATGTCGATAGATTCATTTAATATTTCGACCTTTGTTTAGAGTTTTATATGCATCGTTCTTTTTTGTATACTCAAAATAACCTTGCAATTTGTGCAAATTTCAAAGAACAGTGCTTCATATATCAGTTTCGAGTTAACGACCATATTGATACCGAATCCTAAGCTCTTTATATTTAAAGAACCATTTATAGATGCCAGCTTACCTGACAACTTCTGGATTTGAAACTGATCCATTATTATTACTTCTAGTTAGCCAAGCCTATCATCTCTCCCCTAGGCAATCTTAAGTGCTCAGAAGTTTCATAACTTACGTGTGTTGTTCGGAAGAATATTATTTAAGTTTCGTTTTACCCAGCCCAATTTCAGATCGGTCTTCTGCTTCAGGAAATTTTTTGGGTCTCAATCAGATTTTTGTATCGACCTATTTAACCAATAATATTCGAGATTCTTGTTCCGTAATTATATCAGAATCATTCACAAAGAGCACAAATAATAATGAGCCCTGAGACATTCCCCACTATTTGAAATTTTATATATTTTAATTTATTTGTATTATGTTATAGTAATATTGAAACTGTGGTATTCTGTCGTTCATGAACAAATTCAAAATGTTTTATTAATTGATAATTTCTCGATGAATCGCACAGGACTCTGACTGTATCCGTGTGGTATTTCTTCATCAAGAAAACAAGAGAATGAATGCCCTTTATACCGAGTGTTTTTCTCGCCATGATGAGCACGGAGCTTTTTTAGCTTTTCAAATCGGCTCTATACCGATGTTTGTTTTCACTAATTTCTTTGAAGGGCTACCCCAGAAGAAACTTCAAAGTAAAAAAGTGATTTCTTCAAAAAATTAGTTAATATTATCCTTGTTTGGTTACCGAATGGATGGTTTCAATATGAACTACCGAAAAATTCAGGACACTGCTGTATTTCCAAAAATTGAACTGATTGAATAACGTTAGGGTTATTCAAATTTCAGTGTGATTTAAAGGATTGACATTTTACAAACTATCAAACAATCAAAGTAAATGAATGAATTATTCTTACGATTAGATTGAACTTCTTCATGTTGTGAACTCTATAGCAAAGCAATATGTTGAAAAGATTAATCGTTTAATCGATTTGCTTAAACATCTAAAGGAAATACTGACTATCTTTCACAAATTAACTTAATGATTTTACAATCAACAGAAATGGAACTTTTATTAATAAATCTTGAAAATGCTATTAGCATCGGAAGACTCAATTTACTTCATGAAAATATTCTTCCATTAAAATCCCTTATCGGTATGCCTTAAAATACGAATTGGAGAATTTTAAGCATTCAAGTACTTATTACGCATTATACCTAAAAAATCATAATTAAAGCAGACAAGTGAATACTCTGATTTCAGTCCCTTTGATTGGCTTAGAAAACTATAATGTTTATCACATGAATGATATCCTTCACCAAAACTTATCCTTAATCCAAATACCTTCCTTTGCCTTGAACGAAGGAATGAAATTGGAAACCTCTGCTCTACATCAAATTGAAGAATTTTATATAATACGTCAAGAAGACTTGGTGTTACCACCCGAATGCCTCAAAGCGCTTTTAAAAGAATCAAAAGAAGAAGGTCCTAGGGTTAGAAAACCGATAACAAAGGATCTTTGCCAATTAGAAGACAAAGCTATCATATCCAAGAATAATATCTGGATATTCCTGTGAAAATATATCGAACCGAATGAAAATCCCCATGATGAGTCGTTTAAGAAGTATTGATATAATCTCCAATGGAAGAAAAGGAATACATCTTGAAGTATCTTTGACCGTCAAGCAAAGTATTAATTTATTACCAATGGAACTTCAGTAGAAACATATCTTCAACGAAGAGAAACTATTAGTGGAAGAAGTCCCGCCGTTACAAGATTTATACTCTTGGGCACGCCTTCTAACAATTATTTCTTTCACTACCATTTTTCTAGTGATAATATGTATGATTGTTTTCTGCTTTTTATACTATCCACTTGTCAAGAAAAATCAAGTCAAGAGTCAGTCAAGAGGAATCACATGATCACATGATACCAATCATCCAACTTTCTAAGAAGATAAACAAGTTACGTCATCATGATGTCTCCCCAATCGCATACTTTATGCAGTTCGCAATTCAGCACTATAGAAGGCATAAATATGACTGCAATAAGTTCCTTACTTTAAGTTTGTATTCTGTATTCACACCTTATTGAAATGAAGGCATTTATAATGATCCGAATTCGCAAATCATCCAGTGACTCAGGTTGGGTAGTGTAAATCTTAGATTTCAGGTACCCCATAGAAAGAAGTCCATAGGCGCCAGATCAGGTGATCTAGGTGGTCATTCAATATGTCCCTTCTTCCAATCCAGGCCCGAGGAAAATTTTCATCCCAGAACTGATGCACAGGTTGAACTAAATGAGGTAGAGCGCCATCTTGTTGAAAAATGATCGTTTCATGGTCTTCTTCAATCTCCAATACTTGCACGAGGGCTGGATAGATAGCGTTCTGTAATAGGTCTAAATAACTTTGGCCAGTGATATAAAAAAGGGCCGATGATGCCACTTATCCGAAAAACATATATTGAACATGTAGTTTGGATTATTGTTAATAATTTAACTGACCACTTCACAGAACATGAGTCGGCGATTAAAATCATCCTCATTCAGTTCCTGAACCAATCGTTTCTTAAAAAGATGAAACTTATGTTTTTTTTTTGAATTTTCATGATTATTGTGCGTGAAACACCAGACACATTGGACAATTTCCTAGTACTAAGGGTCGGAGCCATCGCTACAATTTAGCAACCAGTTGCACAACGTAAGCAGCGGATACATTTTTTTCAGGATGTCGTTCGTTAAATGAAGCCACTGTTAATCGCGCAGAGTCGTTATTTGTAAAGAATAATTTTATCATTTCCACCCTTTCTTCTACGGAATACAAAATTTTAATTCTACTACAAATTTACAATCGTTTTGGCACAGTTTCAACGTTCCTGAAAATTTACGATAGACTAACGAGAGACGAAGGTAAATCAAACACATGGTCTGTCTACTTTCTTGAACGAAAAATTCACAAATGAATGAAAACATTGCATACCTCGAGGTTAATTCCACATAAGCTAGCCATACACCACCGTTTTTTACTGCACTGAAGGGATGGTGCGCATTTTTAGCACTTAATAAACTAATCACAAAAGTAAGAAGTCACTGGATGATTTGCGAATTCGGATCATTAATGAATGCCTTCAAATCAAACCAGAAATGTTGAGTAATGTGCGTGAACGATTTGAGTAAACTTATTTTACAGCATGGAAGTTAATGGTGCAATTTTCAGCATTTAATAAACTATTCACACAAGTAAGTAGTCTTCCACTTTTCAGCTGCCATTTCGTTAACGATGAATATTTTGAAGTGAAAATGTAGGGTCAGATAGTACTCGATAAGATCTTCAAAATGAGGTATCGCAACACCCCTCACCCCTATTCAAAATCAGTTTGTGCTCACCCCCGTTGAGGAATTGAAGTTACGGGGATGAAAAAATCGGAAAAGTTGTTCCCTCTCGAATCAGAAATCGACGAGTCCGAGCGATTCTCCATTGTTTTTTTTTAAACCGGAAAATCGAGTTATTAAGTATTCGTTGGACCAGCCTTTATATATATATATATATATATATATATATATATATATATATATATATATATATATATATATATATATATATATATATATATGTGTGTGTATATATATATGAGTAATATAATTAATTCAGAAGTATACTTGAAACGTAATTATCAATTGGAAAAATTGCGCCATACTCTCCAGTCTAGAAAATTCGATCTGCCAAGTGCAGATTCCATCTGTCCGTTCCTGCCGTTCCAGGGCAGTCGGTAATTCGATTTGTCTATCCGGACGCGCCAGATGGATTGGAAAGACAACATCGTTCGACTCGGACCACTCTTTGATCCCTCTCCCAGCTTCCTAATGCACTGTGTGTTGTTTTATGTAAGGCGCCAAATTTAATTTCGAACACACAGACGCAAAAGTTCTCTAGTTTAATTCCGATGCTTACGAAAGTCTTTCAACTTTTTTCCTTGTTTTATTGGAGATCAGCAAGTTGATTTAGGTGAGCAGACGTGACGTGCTTCTGAATTGATGGTTGTAGAAAAATTTTTCGATGTTTTTTTAAATTAATTTAATAACACTAGAAAGTAAAAGTTAGCCTGAAAAAGACGAATTGCATTCGGAATGAAGGCTAGCTAGTTCACGAATTTTCAGTATTCATTCATTATACCATCCTTATGTCAACATTCAACTCAAATAGGTTTCTTATAAATTTTAATATTCATCAAGGTGAAAACACAAATTTTTCGAACTAGATCCTTTCGCGAGAACATAATACTAAAAAACTCGCATTGCATACTCGAAACAACAAATGCTTGAAATCGTGGAGGTCTCAGTCACACAGTGGATAAAAAAAATTAATTAATAATTGTTGAATGGATGGGAAATTCAATTGAGGTAGCTGCTTCTATAGCTTTTTGAATAAAACCAGAAATGAAAATAGAAAGATACTCTCAACAACTAAAAATGAAAATAAGTGTAATTAGATCTATTATCTCTAATTATAACAAATACATTTATCCAACGAGTTATTGCCACCCCCTCTATCTCAAGATGGACTAATTTTGGCGGAAAAAGCTGAGACATGTCAATATTTGACATTGGAGAGGGACCAATTTCTGAGTTGGTTCGGAACATGTAAAATCAACCCCTACCCTCAGCAGCAGAAAAAGTGGGTCGAGTGACATATCTTTACAAAGGTCTTTTGATTTTCTATCCAAAAATGTTATCTTTAGGAACGTTTTCAAAATGACCTCATCCGACATCCATTCAATGATAGAATTCTCATTCTCTGCTATCATTCTCAAGTAACGATTCTTCCTCAGCTCTTCCAAGTTTTTAATTTAAGGATTTGAGATTTGGATAAACATCAACGCAAATTTGTCTTTCATTTCGCAATACTTTCAATCACAGCTATCGTTTGTTGGACAAACGTTGAAAATGGTTTACTCAACTGATGAGCGTTTCTAAATTGTTTCAATTTATTATCGAAATAATAGTTGCGCCAGAGAAATGGCTACGATTTTTAAGGCGAATCATCCAAAAAACATGTAAAACACCAGTATGTTTCAATTAAATGAATTAATTTTTAATTATGGGTTCGGTACTAACAACAACAGCCTATACGGAATGAACAGGCAGTTTTAGGCCACCTACAAATGGGAAACACTACTTTCATGAGACAATTATTACGTGTATCAGCTCTACAGCCTTCAGGAGCGTGAAACATCACCAATTTTACCGTTATAAAGCGAAACTAGTCTATGAAATAAACGAAGATAATCCTGATCACTGCTTGCAATTTGGTGAAATATTAATTGGAAATATTAATAATATTCATAATCTGTATAAAAACTTGTTTTTCTGACGAAAGTTCCTTCACTCTCAATGGTGAAGTCAATAGGCATAATTGTCGATATTGTGATACCCAGAATCATCATTGGTTCATATAGACATAATCACAAACTACTCCAGAAATTAAATGTTTCGGCTGAAATTTATAGAAACCATAATGTTGAACCTTTCTTCATCAAAATTGGTCTCAATGGGGATACTTATCTCCAGTTGTTGGAAGAATTAATAAATCCCAGGCTCACATAAATTTTGGAAAATGATGAAACCCTATCAGAGAATGAGGTACGTTTTCTGGAAGATGGTGCTCCTCGATGTTCGTGTGCTATAATATTTGGATGCAAATTTCCCAGGTCGGTAAATTGGCAGAAGAGGAACAGTTGAGTGGCCAGCCAGGTCACCTGATTTGAGTCCGTTCGGTTTCTTTTATGGAGTAATCTTAAATCGTTAGTTTATGCTATAAAACTTGAAAACTTGAAAGAAATGCGGAGAAGAATCGTCACCAAATGCAGAATTTCAACACCAAAAATTCTTCTAAATTTCGAAATTGTTTGTATCATTGTATGTTGGTGGTTTGTATGATATTGAATATTCATAAAGTTACTATTTTTGAAAAGAAATTCAAAGGACCTTACCAAAGGTATGCCACTATACCAACTTTCCATATAATCAGTCTTGACTTAGGTGCAGCTCACGGTAGGGGGTTGATTTTACATGCTGCGAACCAACTCCGAAATTAGTCAACCTCCAATCGAAAATTGACGTGTATCAGATTTTTCTGTCAAAATTTTCCTTGGAATTGCTATAGGATTTCCGTTAGAGAAAAAAATGGTGATGGTCAATATTTGATTGATCGATATTTCGGTTTATAACTCGAGGTTGATTATAGGACAAATTGGTTGAGATATCTGTCGACTTGATTCTGGATGCCTCATTGTGCAGATAACTTTGCAGTTTTTTAGTACCAGACCAATAGGTGCTGGTCGTATTTCAAGAGCAAAAGCTCGTTTGAATTGAAAGGATCATTTGATTGAATCATGCCAATGTACATATGAAGGAATGCTGGTAATAGCACCATAAAAACTCAATGCTTCAAATGTACCGTCGGTTTATATTATATAAAAGCTTCACCGAAGAAGAAGAAATACTCCCGGAGGATCATTTTGGATTTAGAGGAGGTCATTCGACAATACATCAACTTGCAAGGATCGAAGACAAACAGAATATAACAACACCGATAGGAGCAGCTTTCTTGGACATTGAGAAAGTATTCGACAAAGTTTGGCACGAAGGGCTAATCTACAAGAGCAAGACTTCTTGCGAAGCCTATAAACATCACGATGTTATGACATTTGTCATATTTTTAGGACGACTATAAATTTTTTCGCAAATTTTTCTGTAGATTTAACATGATCCACGAAGAAATAATATATGGGTCAACCCAAATTATTGGGTCCATAATGATTGAAGAACATCTATAGATCATAATCGGCATCACTTAGAAGACTGAACCTGGCCATCGGGGCTCTCTCAAATAGAGAGGAAATTGTTTTGTTGAGTTTGCATATTGAAATAGGCAAGCAAGAACAAGGAAGTGATTATGTTTCAGGAGACTCACACTGCGACGGAAGAACATCTCCGCGAAAGAGGAAATATCGCGGGTTATGTATTTTTTGATTATCTCCTTAGTCCTTTTTATGGCCTTGCTTGCTATGTAAAATCTTTTCTTAGGTTTGTTTGGACATATAAGAGGTATGATTGTTGAAATATTTTTCTGCGGGTTTTCTTTTTCCATTGTTAAAGATTCCTGTCCCAAACCCCTTCCTTTCACCTTTGTCTTCGTCTGGAAATGATGGAGTGCAGGAGAGAATGAAGCGGCTAAGCAGAAAAATCTTTGGTACACACGACACTAACAAAACACACAATACTAACAAAACACACGACACTAACATAACATGAACAGACAAGCTATTGCTAGTGCAATAGCGACAGGGAAACGAGTTTTTTCCTCAGGTTTCTTCACTCGTTTATTGAATCATATGCAGGATAGTATGGTTCTTCTGTTACATTTCCTGAGCTCACACTTGTGTTTGTTTCTGACACACACCAAAATTATAGATAAAAGCATTTGTTGTAAATACAATTATTCGAATTTTGTAAATTATATGTAAAATAAAATAAATTATGTGTAATATATATATATATATATATATATATATATATATATATATATATATATATATATATATATATATATATATATATATATATATATATATTTAATTTAATTGATATGGCCTAGGACATTAAAAACCAGGTGGTTGATGCAATAAAAAAATACCCGTGTTTTGCTATCCAGCTTGACGAGAGTACAGACGTAGCACAATGTTCTCAGTTGATTGTATATGTACGTTACATTGAAAATGAAAGAATGAAAAATGAACTGATGTTTTCTCTACTGAGCTGGTGGCCACTACTAAAGCTGTAGATGTGATGAATGCAGTATCAGACTTTTTTGTGAAACACGAACTTTCTTGGCAAAAACTTATTGGTGTATGCACAGATGGTGCTCCTTCAATGCTCGGTTTTCGCTCAGGCTTTGTGCAGTTGGTCAATCAGCAGAATGCTGACGTGGTAGGGATTCATTGTTTTATTCACCGCCAAGCCTTGGCAGCAAAAACGCTTCCAAACAAACTCAATCCTGTTTTAAAGCTATGTATAACAATAGTCAACTACGTAAAGAACAGTGCATTAAATACTCGACTGTTTAAAAGTCTTCGTGAAGATTTAGGAAGTGACCACAAAATGCTGCTATTTCATACAGAAGTACGATGGCTATCAAAAGGCAATATGTTGGGAAGACTATTTGAGCTCCGTGATGAAGTGATTACTTTTTTGGCACTGCAGAAACTAAACGAGCCTAATGCAGAGTTCAAAAAACCCAGCAACCAAGTGATTTTGGCCTATTTATCAGACTTTTTTGACACGTTAAACAACCTAAACTTGAGACTGCAAGGTACAGACTCAAATAAAGTAACACATCGGTATGCTATTATGATGTACGTTGAGAAACTTCAACTTTAGATACGTAAAGTGTCAGTAGTGTCAGTCTTTGAAGAAGCATGTTTTGAGGACGTTTTGGAAGGACCGCTTTCGAAAAACTTGATAATTGACTATTTGAAGAACCTTAAGGAGGAGTTCAGCAGGTACTTTCCTAACTTGTCAGAGGAGTTTTACAAACTATCAACCGATCCGTTCAACATGGATATACAGTTGCTGCCAGAAGAGTTGCAAGAGGAGGGAATAGAAATAAGAAATGACTCTGCTGCAAGATACAATTAAAAAAAAATGGACAAGCTCTCATTTTGGTTAAAGTACTTAAAAGCTCACCCCAGTGTTTCAGAGAAAGCTGTTCAGATGTAATTGCCTTTTTCAACAATATACATGTGCGAAAAAGCGTTTTCAACCCGTTTGGCGATCAAAATCAAGTACCGCAACAACCTTGATGTCAAAAGTCACCTACACTGTGCTTTGTCTGAAACTCAACCCAGGATCTGTTAACTTATCCTGAACATACAAGCGCACCCATCTCACTAAATTTCATGTTTTGTTTTTGTAAGTAGGTAAGCCTATTGCTTTACCTTCCTTAAATTGAAAATGTATCTGTGTTACAATGTTAAAATTTGTATCAGTAATTATAATCGTTTTTCATATAATACTTGTTTTAATTTTCATTATACGTACAAAGGGGGCCTGGGGGGTCACCGTATAACCAGAGGGGGGCGTGGTACTTTGGGAACCTCTGGCTAGTCAGTAATAAACCACACGAGAGCAACGACACCGTCAGGAAGAAGATAGAAATGTACACACTGGAAGAAATAAAATAATAGAACTAAAACCGACAACAATCGGAAAGAGGATATCCCTAGTACAATGGGAGAGGAAACTACAGGCCTATGCAGATGCACTATAACATAAGAGAAGAAGGAAAGGAAAAAATTCTGCCCTCGACGAAATTCAAGATTCACTTTTTAAATGTATTGCTTATCTGAAGAAGCCACAGTGTGGTGAAACGCGTCATAAGTTTATCATTAAAGTGTAAATCTGAGCTTCATTATTTAATTCAATTAAGAAATATATATCAATTTTTTTACGAGTAACCACCTCCTCAATAAAATTATTATATTTCTATCTCCACTACTCACATTTAAGATCTATTAATTTCATTATCTATTCTAGGATTCATTGGAATTTGATTTTCTTTGGCAACATCTTGAATTTGAAATAGATAGGATCCGAAGTAACATATGTGATGAGTTGTTCCAGAGAATAAACATTCAAAACTAGAACATGTGATGTTCAGGGTTTTACAAAGTAGCGCACAATTTACACAATATTCTATTCATAGAGTTGCCGAGACGACGTCGCACGAATAACATTGTTCCAGTTTTCTATGGATACCTCCAGTTTTCAAAACAATAGTACATGATATAACAGCATCTCTTGACACATGTCAGAGAAATCACTCATCCGAAACACAAATCCTTCGTCATTAAAGCAGACATTTACATGGACAGCAATGGAAATTGCGAACACCCTCCTCTCACAATGCGGTTGGTTCCCATCTCCAGAATGGTCAGCTCATTCGGTCGCAGCTGGCTGCTTGACCCCAAACACACCGACTGTAGATTGTTTCATTTCCTGCTAACTGATTTCGATTTCGTGTCTCCTTTTTATAATTATTCGCCATAATCTAACCAAGATTGAAACTGGCGCTGTGTTAAATTAAACCAATTGTGGAGATATGCCGTGACGTGGATGTGCCGCAGGTTACTGCATGAACTCGTTAACTGTGATGACGACATTCATCTAACGACTCAGCCAATTGATGCGAAAGCGTCGATAACCATACCTGAAATCGTATATTCCAGTACTACATAATTTTTTCTGAAGTATGGAGCAATTTTTCTGGATAAATATTCATAATTATATTCGTCGTCAACAAAATGAAGAACCGATTTCTATTATCAGAAACATTATTGTATTTTCGTTGATATAAAAAATCAAACAGGGTGAACCGAAAAAAGGTTCCAATAACACGGGGTCCGAAATAACATCAAAATAATGCCAACAACTTTTTATATGATCCACCCCAAAGATATTGACTCCCACATCTGATAAAATTTTAATTTTGGTCTAAAGTTTTTTCCACAAAAAAATTCTTTTATTAGTAATGAACCTTTTACGAGATAAACGGTTTCGAAAAATGCTAGGTAACATAACCATTAGATGTTAAACAGACGAAATATTAGGTCTTCCACTTGGACTTTTTGTATTTCAAACCATTTTAATTTTTTACGATTACTCATTCAAGTTTAAGTATCTTCTGCTTGAAAATATTACTTAAAACTCTGTATTTTCCAAGAAAAAAAAGTTATCGACAGATTTCAGAGGAAAACTCACGTTTTTAATTCTTCGATGACTATCAGTTTGCCGAGCTGTTAGCATGCGATCTGATTAAGGCGTTCGATAGCATACTGTAGAGTTTATCACTGGAGAAAATGGAATACTACGGGATGCGTGGAATGGCACTCGAAATTTTTAATTCTTATCTTTCGGATCGGGAGCAAATAGTACATTGGAAAAGTTAACAATCAGGTACAAGAACAATAGATTTGGGTGTCCCACAGGGATCAATTTTAGGACCAATATTGAACATAATATTTATAAATGATCTTCCATCTAATATTCCATGCACAGTGGCGAGTGTCTATGCGGATGACACTAATTTCCTCAACGTGGCGAGTTCACAACAGGAGCTTGAACAAGTAACAGCTCGAAACCTATTCAGTGATGAAGAATGGTTCACAGCAAACTTCCTTAAATTAAATGTAGATAAGACCCAAAGACTGATATTGAATACAAGAAACATATAGGGGAAGACCATCAATTTGCTAGGTATAACTTTTAGCTCGGATCTCACGTGGAGTGAGTATATATCTGGACTGCTGTTGAAGTTAAGCACAGCCACTTTCATCATCAGAAGAATAAAGGCCGTTTCCTCGCAGGAGGTTTACAAGATGGATTACTATTCGAGTTTCTATTCATTGGCTTCATACGGTATTTTGGCATGCGTAGGCTCCTTCTGAAACTGAAAGCTGCAATAAGGGTTTTGTGTGGTGTTCCACGTAGACATAGCTGTCGAGAACTATATAAAAAAATAATAGATAATCATAAAATACTTACAGTTATATCAGTCTTTATACTTACCTGCTCAAAATTTGTGCATGAGAATAAACATAAATTCAAAACGAACTCCGACATGCATAAATACAACACAAGAAGACGAAATGACTTTTCCACAAGATTTCATCGGATATCCAAAACGCAGACTGCAACAAATCATCTTGGGATTGTGCTATACAACAAACTACCATCCGACATTAGAAACCTCTCAATAGGGCCCTTCGTAACAACAGCGAAGAAACGTTTATTAGAGTAATCATTATACTCAATCCAAGAGTTTATGGAGATGGTTTGGTGAGAGAGTCGTTATAGTATCGTGTCGCTACTTAATCGAACCCCTTCAGATGATAGTTATATTCTAGATTTTGTATATGTTGTTGTTCTGTTCTCATTTCTTGTTGTTCATAAGATGTTTTGAATAAGTATCTGTGTCTATACACTCTAGTACATGTTAATATTATGACATGCCATGTAATTTATTTTATGGCTAATAAATATGAATATGAATATGACAAAGTTGTTGAATATATGCTGTCATAGGTGTGTGTGAACCTTAAGCATAAAGAAACTTCTGACTGATGCTAGCGGAAAAAGAATGAAATAGTGAGAAGTTAAAATCTTGAAAATTGTCAAAATGAACATAGTGTAACATAAGATCATCAACCAAAGGTCTAGTGAAAAATAAACAAAAGTGAGCATTGTTTTGGTAATAAAATTCATGGCTTACCGACGAAAATCGGAGCTTCTTTTGTTTACATTCGGAATATCTTATCAGGCAGAAATGTCGACATCTGATCAGTGGTCGACACTAAAGTTGAATATAAAGTGAAGCACACATTGGCTGGCTTGCGTGATAATGTCAGAAAATCAAATCAATTACACAATTCAAGATCTTTTCGAAGAGATTAAAAAGACTGGAACGGAGTTGAGAGATTTCATATTCGCGAGCGAAACCAATATTTTGAGCAAACTTGATCTACGCAAGACAAGATTGTGATAGTGGAAAAAGAAAACAAACAACAAAGAAAGAATTGAAGCCTTAGAGAGAGAATTCGAGAAGAATAATATTATCATATTTGGATCAAATAGTGAACTCTCAAAGGTAACTGTAGACCTGGTTAAAGAAACTCTTCTGTCATCATTGGGGGAGAACATTGATGACAGGGAAATAGCAGACGTGTTTCCTCTAGGAAAAAACCGAAACTGCCTGATCAAAGTATAGTTTGTATCGCATCTTAGGAAAAAAATTCTTTGGAAAGGAAGTGGTTTAAAGGGAAAAGACATTGCTATTTCTAGTGACTTGACCTACCAGCAAAGGAAAGATGGCAAGAATCTAAGGGAAAATTTAACTGAGGCCAGAGCACTTAACAAAAAAGCATACATATCGATTATACATAGAAAATAAATCATACTCTGCTGAAGAATTGAGGGGATCGAAACTGGGAGTGGATATTCAAGGGGATCATAACGGAGATTATGTTGCACTCGGAGGGGTACAGGGACCTGGGAACCTTAAACCGACGCTGGGGAATAAGAATCAATTGAAAGAAAAACAAATACCCATAAAGCAAAGCGCTAGACTGGCAGGTAAGCAGCAAAATACTGAGTTGAATAATTAGTGCTGAATAATTCTTGCATCACTATTGTTTTTGCTTTTTTTTTTTCTGTTCAAAAACTTTTTTTATGTTCAAAAACAAATATTGTTTTTATGAATAATAATAGAAACGAAAAAAAATCAAATTAGAAAAAAAAAAATGGAAAAAACTAATAAAAATTAGGCGAAAGAAAATCATACTAGAGAATGATGAGCTGAAACTGTTTCTGGAAAGTGGGGCTGAGCATTTTCACGTTATTGTTCTCTCCGAGACCTTTCGGTAGAAAATATTAATATTTTCAGTTTGACGGATATTCCAGTGTTTACAGTGAGGGAATGTACAACAAAAATGATGCAGTTCTAGTTTATGTTGAAAAAGAATTGGAGTACCATTGTGAGATGATTGCACTAGACGAAACAAACGGTTCAGAGCTAAATATGAATGTAGAAAATGAGTCCCTGAGAATTACAGCCTTATATTGCTCTCCGAAAACAAATGCAAAAAGATTTAATGAAAAATTACTTAAATATTTAGAAAGTCGGAGCATGGCGATCTACCACTTAATAACCGGCGATAATAATATGAATTTATCAAAAGACGGAGATGATATAAGTGAGTACATAAACATCATGAGTTCCTATGACAACTAATTGTTAATTAATAAGTGTACCAGACCTTTTAGCGGGACTTGTCTCGACCAATTTTTCTTGAAAACACAAACGAAGATACAGGACGACTATCGAAATGGTTTCGTTGTTCAGACACGCATCATAGATCATTCTCCTATTGTTCTATCCCTCAAAATGAAAACTCCAATTAAGAAAGAATTAAGAACGATAAAAACATATATAAAATATACTGAATTGAAGAACGAGATGGAAATGGAGAGGTGGGATGATTTAAGAACAGAAAAGACGTAGACACTGTGGCGACGTTACTTATTGGAAAAATTACTCAATATATGAAGAAACATACAATTACGAGGAGCGCAAATAGAAGGAGAACAGCAAAAAATGGTTGGATGACTACTGGACTTCTGAAATCTGTAAGTAGAAATAACGAATTGTACAAAAAGCTTATGAGAGAACCGAATAACCAAGAATTGAAAATGTAATACACTAATTACAGAAATCTAGTTCATAAACTCATAGATAGGGCTAAGAGAGATTACACTAAAAACAAGAAGCGAAGGCAAAGCATAGGTCGAAAGTATTGTAGAATTTAGTTCAGGAAAGTTGCAATGAGTCCAAACCTATAACAAATATTGAAGAATTGGAAGGACAGAATGGCGAGAAAATAAAAGACAGGCATGAAATAGTAGAAGAATTCAACAAATACTATAGTGAAATAGGAAGGAAATATGCAGAGAAAATAGAGAAGCCAAATCAATTTCAGGAAAGAGAAATATACAACAATAACACAATATTCTTGAATCCAACGAAACCAGAAGAAGTAGAGAAGATAATTGAGGAATTGAAAGACCATAAAGCACCTGGACAAGATGGTATACGGGCAGAACTATTAAAAGAGGTGAAGAATGAAGTGTCAGAACCCATTACGTATTTAACTCATCCCTGTTTTTAGAGAGGTAGATTTCCTGACATTTTGAAGGTTGGAGTAGTTAAGCCCTTATTCAAATTTGGGAAAAAACCATGACACAGAAATATCGTCTAGTTTCATTAATATCAAATTCAGCAAAAATTTTAGAGAAAATACTTAAGATACGTATAGTAAATGTCATAGAAAAAATTGGATTTATATCTGAAAACCAATATGGGTTTAGAAAAGGCAGATCAACGGACGATGCGATAGGAAAGCTTATACAGTTGGCTAGATCGAGGGAGACCGGCTCTTTGCATCTTCATAGATCTAGCCAAAACCTTCTATTTTGTTTCGCAAGAGAAGTTATTGAGAGAACTGTACCTGCTTGGATTCTGAGGAAAAGCTTATAATTTATTAGAGAGTTATCTGAGTGGTCGGAAGCAGTGTGTTGTCATCGGAAATGAGCAACGCGAAATAACATTTGGAGTACAACAAGGAACTGTACTGGACCTAATATCATTCATATTATACATCAACAGTTTACTTCTACTGGAGAAGAAAGGTGAAATTGTTTGTTTCGTTGATGATGCAGCCATTTTGTATCACCAACATGGTGATACAAAGAAAGAAATTGAAAAGAGAAGCTGAAATAGATTTCCCTAGGATAAGGGACTGGTTTCGATTCAACCAGCTGACTCTGAATTTGCAAAAGACAAAGTATCAACCTTATGCTTCACACCAATCTGGATTACCCAATATGGGTGATCTTCAGGTAGATATCAACACCTTTATACCCGAAGCAGAAAATTTGACATACCTTGGAATTGTAATGGACAGAAACATGAGTTGGGATAAAAACATTGAGATTTCAGTTCGAAAACTGAGACGTCTTCTTTACAAGTTCAGACATATGAGAAATTTCTCGATGTTTGTGATTTGAAGACTCTCTACTATGCATTGGTGAAATCACAATTGAGTTTTGGAATTTTGGGATGGAGAGGAGCGTATCATTGCTATATGAGGAAGATTGAAGTCATGCAGAAGTGGATATTAAGGATAATACATGGAAAGGAGCTGACTTTCGATAGTGAAGAATTGTTTGAGATATAAGAAGTTCTCAATATGCATCAGATATTTGTTTTGAAAATCCTTTATCAAGTCATAAAGGGAAGCATTTCAATCACCAATACAAAACACGAACTAAAGAAAAAGAACTTAATCATCTCAAGTACTAACACCTAGAACAGAAAAGCGTATAGGATAGAGAGCGTACACCTATTTGGCTCCACATATATATTTCCTGTTACCAGACGCACCCAAAAACATCAATAAGTTAATGAATCCGAAAAGATTGAAGTATAAGATGAAAAATTGGATCTTTCTAGTGGAAGAAAAATATTTTCTGAACTGATAAACAAAACGTAAAAAAAAGGGGATTGAACAGATCCGATACGCCGAATATTATTTAAATAACTCGATCTCATATAACCAAATCAGAGATTCC
The DNA here is from genome assembly GCA_013387265.2 of Cryptolaemus montrouzieri. Classification (NCBI taxonomy): domain Eukaryota; kingdom Metazoa; phylum Arthropoda; class Insecta; order Coleoptera; family Coccinellidae; genus Cryptolaemus; species Cryptolaemus montrouzieri. The sequence continues at coordinate 50,071,546 of JABFTP020000001.1, read as the reverse complement.
CGATTTACCCGATATGGACCACCCAATGAAGACTACCCGATGTGGACCACCAAATGAAGACTGCCCGATGGGGGCTTTCTAAATGAGGAAAACCTAATGAGGACTACCTAAATGAGGAAAATCTAATGAGGACTGCTAACATGAGGAAAACCTAATGATGACTACCCGATGATCACTACTTGATGGAGAAAACCCGATGAAGACTATACGTATACACGATAAAGACTATTTGGTTAGGATGGGAAAGTGGATTAAGTCTGTTTGGAATGTTATATTATTTTTTTATTTTGCTAAGAATTTCGAGTGCAACACATCAAGATAATCAAAGAAAACAGTCAACATTTCCTTGATTTTTGATCGACTTTGACGTGGTTGTTTTCGGTACAGTTAGAAGGCTCCAATCCGAAGCTTCTTAAAGGGTTTGCATGTCAGACTCAGAAACCCATGTCTCTTCACCAGTTACAATGCTTTTTATGAATTGACTCGTTCTGGCATGTCTTCAGCGACCTTTACGCCATTCAATTTTTGAATAAAATTCAGGTCTTTTTGAACTAGTCGAGCGGCAACGCGTTTCATGCCCAAACTATTGTTTAAAATGGTACGAATTGATTCGTGAGACACAGGAAGTTCATTGCCTATCTCTTTCAAATAAAATGACATTTTCAATTACTATTTCTTTCTAATCATCGACTTTAACTTCAGTTGAAGATGTTGATTGCCGCCAAGAGCTAGGCAAATCTTATCCCATATCTGGGCCACAGTTGAATGCACTGTATTTTTGAACCACTGCACTGTCCGCTTATGTATTCTGGCTCAGTAAATTAAAGGATTAAATGTTGAATTCCTTTCTTGATACGTAAAATTAGAATATAAGTCTAGGAACACTTACCAATATCTTTAAAATGAATGAATGAATTTGATGATTCGAATTCATAGAAATCTTTCGGTTTTTGTTAAAATGTATTGTATATAATGTATTCTCTAGAAAACAAAATAATATTTGACTTCTCCAAAGCACCTATGATAAAAAAAAATTGAAATTTGAAAATGACGAAATTCATATTATCTCATTTGCGTAAGAATTTCCCGTGAGGTTGTTCTGTATGAAAAGTAGGTTAGGTTAGGTCAGTTCTTCCACCAAGGCGTATACCTCCCCAAAACATCACTGATCCGCGTCCCTGTCTTACAACTTCTCGAGCATGCTGGAAACGGTTTTGCTTTCCAGGTTCCCTCCATATTCGAATTCTTCCCGAATCGGGATAACAACTAAATCTAGATTCATCACTGAAGAGAACTGTGGCCCACCTCTCTTGATCCCAGTTCACGTGTTCTTGGCACCAAGCTAAACGAGCAGCGAGATTTCCATGGGTCAGTTGTGGAACTCTTAAAGGACGTCTGGAGTGGAGGTGACCTTCGTGCAGTCGATTTCTCACAGTTTGGTAGGAAATTTGTACATTATGAACTCGTGATAGCTCTTGAGCTAATTGAGATGCTGTGGTAGTACGATCTCTTCTGGCTTGTAAAACCAAAAATCGGTCTTGAGCGACTGTAGTAATCCTGAAACGACCTGTATGGCGTTCTTCTACGCTACCTGTTTCATTGAAACGCGACCATAAACGGATTATGACACTTGGGCTACTTCCCAGAACACTGGATACTTCCCGTTGTGAGCTCCCAGCTTGGAACATGCCAACAGCTAGTAACATCTCTTCTCTAGTCAAATGTCGTCTTTCCATGGTCGAATCACAAAACTTGAATCTTTTATTTGTGCTTACAACAGAAACAAAGTGCCAACTAACTGATTTCAAACACTGAATACATGAAATGATTATAAAGCAGCGTCGCATCTGCTGCATTTTCAGTTTTTTATAAAAAAAAACTGAAATCTGTTGCGGCACTATACATAATTTGGTAAGAAATTGATGCAGGTGTTCATTTCTTAAAAAAAATCATCCATATTGATCGTTCTGGATACGATATATCGATATTCAGAAGTGTTCCCTAGACTTTTTTGAGGTGTTTACAGTGTCGTCCAAGCTCTATGACAAACTTTGAGGGGTCATACCTTCTAAGACAAATTAGTGAGAACAGCACGGTTCTAATCTCCTTAAATTCAGAGACATTCTGCGTAGAAAATTCGAGCCTCATTGTACCTGAAATCACAATTTTAAACATCGAAAGCGCTTCTGTGGTGTTAGCATAGATGGAATAAATATGTTGTTGTACAGAAGGTGACATTCGTTACCATAGTTAAATGATTATCGAGAATGTTGATTCACTTTTGATAGATAAATGTTAAAATATATTCTTCGAAAGATAATTATTATTTTGAGACCATAAATTCCTTGAATTGGAAATGTATTCCCTCAGTTGTGAAGAATATGCAGATATGATTTAGATTTATTGTTTTTGCGATGAAAACGTACGGAAAGTCATTAGAGGATACCATCGAAGATTTTCACAATGACATAATCCATTTCGTAAAGTTTTTACTTCGGTATTTAGAAAACTCAGAGAAGCTGGAACACTTAAGCCGCCAATGCATGTACGACCTCTACAAGTCAATATACAAAATAGGGAGAACATTATAGACTGTGTGAGTTGCAATGCCCCTGAAGTGTCCTTTGGCGTATTTTGAAAAGAGAGGAATAGTACCTTAATCATTGACAGAGAGTGCAGGAATTGAATGATCAGCATCGATTCACAATTTGCTCGCTGAATTCTGCAGCAACATGCTGAAGATCCAGATTTCATGTCTAACATTTTATGGTCTGATGAATCATATTTGTCAAGAGATGGTATAAATACTTTCCATTCCTTGTAGAATCCAAGTGCGGTTAGGCCAAGACGTTTCCAGAGGATGTTCAACGTTTGGGGTTATAATAATACCTTCTTACCCCTATCATATTTCAAAAACAAATTTAATTCCAATACTTATTTACTGCAGAACACGTTGATCAATAAACTCTGGACCCAAAAGTCAGAGAAGCTGGAACACTTAAGCCGCCAATGCATGTACGACCTCTACAAGTCAATATGCAAAATAGGGAGAACATTATAGACTGTGTAGAAGATAATCTTTCGATAAGTATAAGGTGAGTTGCAAATTAGTTGCAAATCCCCCGAAGTGTCCTTTGGCGTATTTTGAAAAGAGAGGAACAGTACCTTTATCATTGACAGAGAGTGCAGGAATTGAATGATCAGCACCGATTCACACTTTGCCCGCTGAATTCTGCAGCAGCATGCTGAAGATCCAGATTTCATTTCTAACATTTTATGGTCTAATGAATCATATTTCTCAAGAGATGGTATAAATACACTCCATTCCTTGTAGAATCCGAGTGCGGTTAGACCAAGACGTTTCCAGAGGATGTTCAACATTTGGGGTTATAATAATACCTTCTTACCCCTTTCATATATCAAAAACAAATTTAATTCCAATACTTATTTATTGCAGAACACGTTGATCATAAACTTTGGACCCTTTTAACCACAATGCAAGTTTGCACACAGTCCTCGAAAACAATTGAATATTTAAAGCAGAAAAATATCGAATTATTACATCATCCTGCGTACAGTCCTAACCTGAAGTTCCAGCGATTCTTTTATTCTTCCCAAAATCAAGATACTACTGGGTGGTTCTTCACAGGAAGATTTTGATGCCTTTCAAAAGGCTATTTTGAATGTAGCAGCAAAAGGTTGTAATAACTGCTTCCAGAATTTGTTCGAATGCAGAAATGTATTCATCTTCGAGGAAAATACTCATAAGTTAATGTATTCAAATTACTGTGATTTCAAAAATTAACAATTTGTGTCAGGATTTCAGGATTATCGAGTAGTGCTGTGTTCCTATAGCTCTCTGAAGAAGCCGCCACAGAATTGAAGACTTTCCACGCCCCTGCCGTTACTGATACAGTTCGATTCATTGGGGTCCACCTTACATTTGATAAGCGCCGATTTTCATCAATTTTAAAACCTGTTTAATTGAACTCATGCTCGTATTATCTTCCCTGCCTCTCGAGAAATCATCTTGCTTATTAACTCTGGATTGTTCGGAATCTAAAAGATATTCCGCCTAACTTGATATATCTTTTAGTATTTTACTAGAGTTTATGATACCATAAAAACGTTCGTTGAAATCGAATGTTAAAAATTGTTGCAGTCACCCCGTGAGGCCCGAAACCGCCATCCTAATCCTATCGTTAAATAAAAGAGCTTATAAATCGAAGATATTATCCGCAGAATCGTACTGTAAATACAATCGCGAGATTTAAGAGCCCATTCCTTCCACTTGTTAGACTTTAACTTTCTGGACTCTTTTCCGGCTTTTTTTGCCATTTTTATGAGTATAACGGATGAGAGTTATTCTTCCGAATTTGAGAGGCCGTTCGATTGTTTGTAAAATGAATTATTTTCTCATAGCTTTCCGGAGTTTTCATCTGTACGTGAAGTCTGTGACTGGAAAACGTTACGAACGATCGCTTAGAGGTTTTCATTTTCCTCCGGAAAATATCGCTCATGTCGATGTAATTCCGCTTGAAGAGGTCCGTTGTTGGAAAGATATATTTGCTCTCGCGTTACGGGTAGTTCAAAGCAGCATATGATGCATCTGAATTTCACATCATCGTGTCCTTCAAAAAGTTTTGTAACTTTTTCATCAATTGAACTTGTTTCCACTTAACGATAATCTACTGTACAGCGTGGAAAGAATTCGATGTTTTAGTATGGTGGCTATGTGAAATATTGGGAATAGTTGAAAATGACTCCTCCTACCCTGTGTTTACTTTGCTTGAGGAACAAACTCGAGCTCTTGTTTTCGAGTTATTTGGAAATTTTGAAAATTTTCGGAATCAGTCAGTTGTCAATGTCTTGGTTTTTTTGAAGTTATCTGAAAATGGTTTTGACATTCTATAGACACATTTTTTTCGAAGAATCGAACTACGTGTGGAAATTTTCTTGTCCAAACATTTCTGAGTTATAATGCAAACTTGCATACCTTTAATGGTATTCTGTATTCAACTTCGATTTCGTTAAAAGCAGTTTTTTCCTTATCAAAAATATGTCATTTATGTACTTGACTTTTTCATCAAGGACGTGTTTTCATGAAAAAACTCTATATCTATTCACACAGTGATTGAAATAGCTTTAGTATATTCTGTGTTCTCATCATGATAGTTCGAATATTAATTCCTGCAATGACAATTCAGTTAAACCATTTAATGTTTTTCATTGAGTTAATATAGGGTGAATATAGTTCAGTTTCTAATAACGAAGACACCATGCCGTACGAAAATTTTGAACAGTTACATGCCATAGTTATTTTAAAACAGGAGTCTAATGAACTTTTTGATTATATGGATTAAAGTGCAATAGAAATAATCAAAGTTGGTAATCAAATTTACAGTAAAAGCTCCATATTCGAGTTTCTTACATTCGCGTTTTCACTATTCGCGGATAAAAAACTGCAACCTAATTCCTATATTCGCGGCTAAAGAATTTTTATTCGCGAATCAAATTGGCACATCTGTACATACATATGTATTAATAAGTAGGACTCGATATCTTTTGTAAACGCGTCGCCCAATGGACTTACAAAAAGTAAATTGACCTTATTTCTACTACGCCTAAATTTTGTTTTTAAATTATATCACCGCTGCGTTGCTTCGGCTTTTCCTGTGATATACAAGCCGTCTTCGCCGCGTTTGGTGTTTTTGAGAATGTAAACAAACAAAATGTTTAAGTGAAGCGATCTCAGTACTATATGCATGAAATACATTGTTAAATGCCTCTTGTTAGACGTTCCGTCCTTTAGTAAAAGCCGCTTTGCGTTTTTTATTGTTTAATTTTTCCATTCGTTATAAAAATTGTGATCGAGTGATACGTTTTTTTCTTTTATGCGCGCTTCCCAGGAATAAGCAAACCTGTTTCACCACATGAGTGGGCGCCTGGGAAGAATTGAGGTGTCTGTTTACTAGCTTCTTGAAGAGGACCAAATTGTAGGATGTTGGGAAGGTGTTGGACGGAAGCGAGTTCCACAGCACACCATCCCTGTAAACGAAGGAATTCTTATAGAGAGAGGTCGTTAAATGTACCGCCATATGATGAGAACTCCTTGCCAGCCTAGTGTTGCGCAAAACATATGATTCTGCTTTGAATATAAATATGATGTAAATAATTATAATACATTTATATATACTATTTAAACTCCCTCTACGCCGACTATATACATGGAGATAACCTGCTGACTCACCCGACAACATTGTGAGGAACCAGATACATTACATCACTATTTCAAAAAGGTTTCGTAACTCTATCAAATATATGAGAACTTACCCAGGAACTGATATAAACTCCGATCACAATCCCTTAGTAAGTAAACTGGAGATCAAATCAAAACGAATCGACAGAAAATCAACAGGTAGACCTATGGACATTAGGAAACTCCATAATCCTGAGATCAAACGAGAAATTCAGATGTCCATCAGCAACACCATAACAAATGCTACAAACAACAATGACAGTAATTTAGATCAATGAGACAAAGTCAAAGAAGCCATTCAAGCTACCTGTACACAACTGCTACAAAAAGAAAAAACGAAGAGAAAAGAATGGATGATCGACGAGATTTTAGGATTAATGGAAGAAAGGAGAACGCATAAGGGTGAAAATCAACAGAAGTATATCGCAGCACATAAACTCATAAAGAAAAAAATCAGAGAAGCTAAAGAAGCATATATATCAGAAAAGTGCAACGACATCGAACAATGTGAGAAAAAATACGATTTCTATAACATGCACAAGAAAATTAAAGAGTTCACTTCAAAGAAAAGTAATGCTCACCGAACAATTAGCTTACTGAATAAAGACGGAATGCTAAAAACAGAAGCCTCTGAGATCATGGGCATATGGAAAGAATACGTAGAGGAATTGTTTGACGATACACGCCCCGAGAGATACAATTTAACCGATGTTACAGACGATACTGAAATGTGAGATAAAGAAAGTGGTCTTTGGCATGAAAGATAATAAATCCCCAGGCCCCGATGGTGTACATATCGAGATCCTTAAAGTTATGTGTGAATCCGACCCAAGATTTCTTGATATTTCAGTGAAATTATTTAACAATATCTATGATACTGGAGTAAGTCCGGAAAATTGGGTGCACTCGACATTTATTCCCATTCTAAAGAAACCAAATGCAAAATCCTGCGACCAATACCGCCTAATAAGTCTAATTAACCACTTGACTCAGACATTTACAAAAGTGATCCAGAACAGAATCAACACAAAGTGCGATCTAGAGGTGAGTGAATCGCAATTTGGTTTCCGTATTGCTCTGGGCACAAGAGATGCTATTTTTGCTCTGCAGGCTTTAATCCAGCGTTGCAGAGACACAAATAAAGATGTATATATCTGGTTTGTCGACGTTGCTAAGGCATTCGATAGCTTCAACCATGAACGACTCGTATCCATCCTACAAAAAGCAGGTCTTGACCATAAAGACGTAAGAGTAATAACTAATCTCTACTGGGGGCAGACTTGTCGGGTCAAAGTAGACAATAACTTCACGGGTGATATCGAAATAAAGAAAGGCGTACGTCAGGGTTGCATTTTATCCCCTCTTCTCTTCAACAGATACATGGAAGGTATAACGATGAATGGAGAACTGATCAACAAAATCAGATACGTTGATGATACAGTTATACTTGCCAGCGACATTAACGAATTGCAGCAACTAGTGGAGAGAGTGCGAGTCGTTAGTGAACAGTATGGCTTGAAGCTCAACGTTGAGAAAACCAAGTGGATGCGTGTTAGTAAACGACCACAACAATGCGAACAACTGATAATAGGCACGAAACCAGTGGAACAGGTCAACAAGTACTCGTATCTCGGATCTTTCGTAAGTTCAGATTGGGATCAGTCCATGGAGATAAAAACAAGAATTGAGAAAGCAAGAACAGCATTCAACAACATGAAACCATCATTTACCAGTAGAGATCTATCTATCAATTTAAAATACAGACTGGCAAAATGCTACATATTCTCAATTCTATTGTATGGTGTGGAAGCATGGACGATGACGGAAAGACTAATAAAAAAACTGGAGGCATTTGAGCTGTGAGTCTACCGCCGCATTCTACGCATATCAGGGACGGACCACATTACCAACGAGGAGGTCCTCCGTAGGCTCGATAAACAGAGAGAAATCTTATTTACCGTGAAAAAACGTAAAATGGAGTACTTTGGACACATAATGCGTCACGAAAAATATCGCCTTCTCCAGCTTATCACGCAGGGTAAAACGGACAGCAAGAGAGGCCCTGGTAGATGAAGACATTTTTGGCTGCATAATTTGCGTCAGTGGTACGGGCTCACTACCATACAGCTCTTCAGAAGTGCAGCTTACAAGATACGAATAGCTATGTTAATCACCAACGTCCGTACCGGATAAGGCACCAAGAAGAAGAAGAAGAATATATACAAATAAATAAAATATAAAATGAGATTCTGAGCAGTATGAACGGAAGAGAAAACCTATGACTCTACCTCATTATTTTTTCAGAAAGAAACCCACGAAGAATATTCCAGTATTTGCTGAATGTTATCTTCTGTAACTGTTCAAATGAATTTTTCTTTAGACCTAAAATCTCAATATTTTTGTGAAGATTCCTAGGAATAACAACTGTTGTTGAAATAATAATCGGTAGAATAAATATTTTTTTCATTTTCCAATTTTTTAATCTCGTCGGCATGCATCATATATTTAAAATTTTTTCAATGTATTTATCTTGTATATTATGTGTGTTGGGTATAGCAATATCAATTATATATGTTATTCGATTCTGTTTCTTAGTAAGAATGATATCTGGCCTATTGTGTTTTATAACTCGGTTGCATAGAATTGTTTTATCAAAATAAAGTTTATATTTCTCGTTTTCACAATAAATCTCAGGTTCATATTTGTAACATTTTTTTTTCTTTTGGGAATGAGGTCATGTTTAATTTCTAGATTAAAATGAATAATATTAGCGACGGCATTATGTCCTTCTGAATAATCTGTTGACGCAAGGACTGAGCAAGATGATAATATATGAAAAACTGTTTCTGAAGAATTTATATCTTGCTTGATGATGTGTTTTCTAAAATTCCTCGTGAAAGCAACCTGATCCTGGATCGCTATTGCCAAGCTTTCAGTTTCAGCGAACAATTCTCCAGATACTAAACATCTATTTGATGCGACTTCATCAATATAATCTTTCTTCAATTCTTTAGGTTGCTTTCCGTGTAATTCCTTCTGCATCCAACTTTCTCTTTCAGAATTATTATCAAATAATCAATTAAAATCTACCTTTTGCATTGTCAAGTTCAGAGGTGTAAGATTATAATCTGAAGCAATAGCAATATTATGTATTTTAGACGTTCTCTGTTTATCATGAAAATGAGAACGTAGATGAAAAATCTGTGTACTATGAAGATTGTTTAAGTCAGTTAATCCATGACCTCCAAGATGTCTAGGTAGTGTAAATCTTTGAATTGCTGACTTTGGGTGATGCTTATGATATTTACAAAGCATTTTCCTCGTTTGACATTGTAATTAATTTAGATCAGGTTTAGACCATTTAATAATTCCGAAAGCAGATGTAAGAATAGGAACTGCATAGAAGTTGATAGCTCTAAAAAGGTTTTCACTAGTCCATTGTAGTATAAGCTTCTGATATTTTCTTTAGTGCTGCTATGGTCAATTGTCTTCTCTTGAACAAATCCATGATATTTATATGTATCTCCTTTGGCTCGATTTCGATATTGAAAATCTTTATATAATGAGAGGTGATCTTTCCCTTTTCAATAGATATAATTCAATATCATCTAAATAATTTAGGTGAGTTAATTTGAATTCAGTTGATAGACTCTTTATTTTGAAGCCGAAACTAGTAGCATTTAATTCATGAGATAATGGATAAAGGCAAAGACAAAACCAAAGAGCACTTAAAGAATCACCTTGGAAAATGCCTCTTTTGATTGATAATACTTTGGATGTTAACGATTGTTTTGAAATATTTAAATGAAGATTGGCTCTCCAATTTTTCTTTACAAATTCAAGAAAAAGACGAAGTGTCTTATCAATTTATAAAATCTCAAAATTTCTTAAAGCCATGAATGAGGAGAACTATCAAAAGCCTTTTGGTAATCAATGAAGGCTGTATGAGTATTGCTCTTCTTAGTTTCAGCTTGATTCAAAGTAACTAACAGAATCAATTACAAAATTACAAGTTGCTCTTTAGTACCAAGGTGCTATTTATATATATATATATATATATATATATATATATATATATATATATATATATATATATATATATATATATATATATATATATATATATATATATATATATATATATATATATATATATATATATATATATATATATATATATATATATATATATATATATATATATATATATATATATATATATATATATATATATATATATATATATATATATATATATCGACAAATATTTGTAACAGTGTTCCCAACATTCATTTTTTACCTTTATGCGAGTTAATGTAACCTTACCCCTATTTTTGAAACTAATTTGACAGAGCTATAACGCCAATGCACATTCTAGCGGGGTCATATTTTCAATTAGCCTTATTACCGAAAATTAAAATTTACAAGAAGAAGAAAAGTTATTTGGAAAAATTGATCCCGCTGTTCTCAATATATGGTGGTTTCTTGCAAAATCTCAATGTATTTCTGGGACTATGTGCACTAAGAAAAAACATAGATTTATTTTGGAACATTTCCGGACATATCAGGAAGAAAACGTAAATTTCAAATATTGACATTGTGTGATAATTTCTGGGCGCAGTTCAGTTCCACGACAGTAAATAACCTTATACAGATTATCAATTAAACCATCTTCCCACACTCTATCATATGCTGCAGAAAGATCCAAGAATACTCCTGTTTATAATTAACTCTGAAATCTAGACTCAAAGAACGTTACCAGGCTCAGGACTTGATCTGAACAATTGAAGTTTATCTGAAACCACTTTGTTGATGACACAAAGTTTCGTCAATAATCTCTTCTAATCTCTGAGATGCACCCTCTGTTTAATTGACGATTTAGCGGACTGTTTTTTATTAGGAGAAGCTGTTACAATTTTCCTATATCATGCGGAAATCCTGCTTCTTTCTTTCGCAAAGATACTCGCAACAATATGATCGAAAATATATGATACGATAAGATAAGTAAGAGAATAGACTTACTAATTGGGTGTACAGGAAATGAGAGAGCAACAAAAAGGAAAGCAATGACAGTTTTTCGTTATCTTGTAGAAGAATTTTCGCCCTCGTCGATATGAAAGTTTTCCACGATTCGGCATTTTCACTCACACACCGGATCCAGCTTTACGTTTTAAATTGTGAAATATTAATTTTATTTCGTAATGAAAAGAAAATTTTAATAAAATGTGGTTCGTCTTCTTGCGTGCGTATTCTTTCTTCTTGTAGCTTGTGTTGTATGCAGTTTCTCTGCTCACTTGATGTTGAGCAGTGTTGCCAAGGAGTAAGGAAGGAAGGTAGAAAGGAAGTAGGTAAGTCTAAATTTTGAAAAAAGATATTTTCAAACAAATATATGAGATTAGGCCAAAAGGTTGATTTGAGAACTGGCCGCGACATGTGCAAATGGTTGAAAAATAAAAGAAAATATACTGAATAATCAAATTTTGAATTGTTAATAAGAAAATGAAAACTATAAATTGAAAAAAAATGAAATGAAAAAAATTGATGGAAGTGGTAACCAAACTCCCTCCATTCCACAAGTAGCCAGTATGAATTTTGATACAAATTTCTTTTATTAATCAATGTATTCTCCTTCTGCATTGATACACAAATTTGCATGTGCCAACAGGTTGTCAAACGACCTCTCTATCTCCCTTCTTGGAATGGTCTTTTGCGCGTCGGTCAGTGGACTTTCAATGACCTGAATCGAATTGTACCGCTTTCTTATTATCGTCAAATGCAGCTCAGAGAACAGGTAGTAGTTGCACAGAGCTTGATCAGGTCAATAGGGTAAATGTTGGAAGGTAAAAATGTGATTTTTGATCAAAAATTCAGTAACAACTCTTGAGCGATGTGATGGGACATCGTGCAAAATAGTTCAACTGCCATTTTATCGATATTCTGGCCGAATACGAATTCTTGACAGCATTCGCTTCATGATGTCCAAAAAAAAAGTGCCCTGACACTTATTTTTGGGCATCATGAAGCGATTACATTTGTGAATGTCTGGCCGCGTGGAACAAATTCTTTTTGAATGATTCCTTGACAATCGTAAAAACAAATCAGCATAATGTTCTCTTTTCTTGTTGTTTACAGTTTGTTTCGGGCTCATTTTGAGAACACTGTGTCTCTTCACCAGTCACAATCTTTTTCAAGAAGTTTGGGTACTTTCGAGCATCTTTAATAATGTCTTTTCTATGATCAATTCGATCTAATTTTTGGTCGTCGGTGAGTTTCTGTGGTCCAAACCTAGAATTAACCTCCATTAGTAAAACTTTTGTCAAAATGGGGTATACAGTTCTTAGTGGAATGCCTAATACCATTTCAATAAATTTCACCGATTGTTTTTATTATTTTTGATTAATTCAGGCACTTTTTCGATGTTTTCTAACCTGTTCGGTTACTTTGGAATGAATGTTGTAGAAGTCCCCCTAATATTTTGAATAAAACAGAAGTTGATTAATTTGAAGATAACTATTTGAATGTTCTGAGACGACCCAGAACCGCGGTCTATTTTTTTTTGTTAATTTGCTAAAACTATCCATATATTTTTTGGGTTTTATCTAATAGAATTTTATTATCAATTGTGATAACTCTATTTTGTAGATCTACCTGCATAACATTTCATATTGTTTATCTGAATTCACAATTACAGTGAGAAGACGGTCATTCGCCAGAATAATTCAATAATTTCATTTTAAATTCTCAATATGGTAGAATATTACGTATCTTTAAAGCAGCTTAAAGTCACAAAAACCGTAAATATCGAATCTAAACTCAGATAAGAAATTCAGCGAAAACAATATTCGCCTTTAATACCTAGGCTCTTAAGCATCCTTTCGTATATCCACGATTCCACATCTGGTATTTTCTAGAACAGCAATTCCCACGTCGCGACGAAGGAACGCGTCTATAGCGTCTATAAAAGACTATGTAACAGGTACTTGAGTACCAAGGGCAGAGGGAAGTGAAGGTGTAACGGCTGCTGGGTCACGGATATATAAGGATCACGATCGCGACGTTAAGGGATCATTATGATTATGATTATTATTGAGTTATTTTTCGTCAGATGTGCAGTTACTCTTATAATTCAGTTATTTAGTTTTCGAAGCTTAGTGAATTTACTCATTCGTGTGAATCGGAATTAAATTCAGGTTAATTAATCGTGCATAACATGAGTCCAGAAGAATGGAAGACGCAGATTGTTCCTCTCCAAGAAGCGGGACAGGGGAAGAAGAAGCACCGTTTCCGCTGTGTCCCACAGGTGATTACTTTCTGAATTTCCTTAAATATGTTCACTATTTAATCTTTATGAAATTCCTGAAGTATATGCTATGTAATTTCTAAACGCACTGAGGGCGAGTTGAAATTATCATTTCTCAAATTCCAAATTATTTTCACATATTTTTTTCTTCTTGGCAAATGATCTATTTGAACTGCACTGACTTTTCTAATATTTATTTTGAAGAGTTATTTTCGTAGACTAATTTAAAACCTTTGCTTTCGTTTCTTGGTAGAATTTGAAATGTACTGAATTTATTTTATATTGATTTCCATAGTTGTTGGCAACATTATTGAGACGTAATTAAGCTATTGTGTACTGATTCCAACAACTTTGAGAACTATTTGAATTTGAAATGTTATGAAGTTTAATATTGATGTGAAACTTTACTTTTATAACTCAGAAAATGGATCTCAGTGAAATGTTACTTAACCATTTTGCCAATACAAATCTTTTCATTATAATCAGATGAACGAAACGTTCGAATGTGAGAACATTTAATATTGATTCTTATCTTTGCTTCTATAATGGGCCAATTATCTATTTGAATTATCATAATCCTTTTATTCAGTATATCTATTTATCTCATTTTATAACTGAGCAGAACATACTTAAACTGTAACGAAGATGTTTATATTTCATTGTATCCAATTATGGGGAAGATCTTACTTTTAAATTATTGATTTGATGTCCGATACTCTTGAGCTCAATAAGGGAACTTTCCCTGCCTTCAGGTGTAATGATCACCTACGAATATCATTACTCATTAGTATAAATAAATGGCTTTAGGGGCGATACGCATGTATGGACCCACAGAGATTGAGGCTTGTATGTTGTCGGTATGAAAGTTTTGAAGAATGTCTGAGTTGGTGGAATGTAAGTGACGTTTGTGGTACATACAGGTGTATGATCAGAGGGCATGATTCCCTGGTTGGCAGATCCGGGATATGGGAATAGAATATGATCCGCAGTCAGTGACACAATAAAATAATAATAAAAGTGCCCGTTGGCGCTCAGTTGAGCAAAAAGAATCACGTATGGCTTAACGGGCTTACCTCTAGTTCCATATATAACGTTTTAATACTATACAAATTACTGAATTCGATTAAAAATACGCGAGCGAATTAACGCTTGCAAGTTGTCAGCTGTGGACGTGTTCCTTAGAATTTTAAAGGCAAATCTTCCAGAGTTTGGAGTATCAGGGCAACGACCTCTTTAGAAAATATGATATCATACTACCAAAACCCTTAGATCGGGTCAGTTACCACTCATAAGATGTGTGAGGGCCGGTTAGGCCTGTCTATAATAATCTCATATCCGAGTTATATCCAGAATATGGATGAGGGCTGATTAAGCCTGTGTATAATAATCAAATATTCCAACTTCCACTCGTAATATGGGTGAGGACCAATTAGGTCTGTTTATAATAATTAAATATTTCAACTACCACTCGTAATATGGGCGAGGACCGATTAGGTCTGTATGTAATAATCTACTGTATCAACTTCCACTCAAAATATGGGTGAGGGCAAATGGAGTCTATATCGAAATGATCTGATGTTTCATCAAATTCATTAAAAGACGCCAAAGAATGCAAGGATAAGAATTTAATACAAATGCTACAAAGATCAAATAGACGTTGTTACCGAATCTGTTTTGATTTTCTAATTTCCTTACCTATGGTTTAAGCGACGAAGAATTGGTCGTATCACATCAAACCTTAAATAAAAGAACTTGAGTAGGTTACTACAAATACACAACACAACAAAGAAAAGGGTCCTATTTTATATAAGAGAACTTCAAGGCAAGTTCAGGTACTAGACGATCACATGGCTTTTCATTTGACCGATTTCAGTCGGTCCCAGGGGAAGAAAATAAGATAATTCAGGTATTGCAATTTATAGGAAAACGATGCATTTTGCATCGTCTTTCATAGACCGGGGTTGGGGGTGTTTCAGTTCTGAATTTCACCTAGTTTCAGGATGGCGATAGTCTTGGCTTTCCTGAATTTCTAGGAATATTGCCAGAACCGACCAAATCATTATAAAATAACAATAAATAGATGATGTTATTCCAGAACATAAACACGTGATTAAAATGTGTCGATAAGTTTTCTCATTTCAGGTTCGATAAAGAGATTATGTTGACCATAAAATGTCGTAATTTACGCAAAAATAATAAATAAAATGTGTCTAGTATAGCTAAAAGACATTAGTGAGGAGAAAATTCAGTGAAAGAAAACTCTTTTTTATTGATTAATCCTAGAATTGTGACGATGGAGTAAAATGCTCTGTATATCATAAACCGCACAGAGATAAAATAAATCTATTCTGTATAAACTGAACACAGCAACTAGACGATAGAATACCAGAGAATTCTTATCTATTTTGGCTGCACTTCCCGGCGGCAACCTGATAACTTCGACAAATTGGTTGTGGCGAACACGGTTGAAGGGAAGAGACCCCGTGGATGATAACGTAGCCATTGGTGTGAGTTGGTAAAGGCTCTCACTGGTCTCGCAATAACAACAGCAGGGGAAGCTGAAACCGAACGAGATGGAAGAAAATAATGACCAATGCAACGTTAAGATAAAGACGATCAGGAAACTATTCTCTGTGCAACATTTGTTGCTTAGTAGAAGGGTTCTAGTATGGAATAATAAATTATTGCAAATTACAAAAATGCAAGCAAGACATAATCTTATTAAGCTGTCGAATTTTCTAAAGATTGTAATACATGTCACTTTTGTTTAATCAGTTTTAATTACATTTAGAATCGGAATTACAATTCATTCGTGCGTTATCTATACTGATATTACAAAAACGAAATATTTGATTGTTTGTTTGTTTGCATTGAATAGGCTCCGAAACTGCTTGACCGATTTGAAAAATTCTTTTGCCTGTTGGGAAGCTACACTATGTCAGGTGAACATAGGTTATATTAAATTTTCAAAAGGGTCAGGTATTCATACTAAAACTTCAATAATGTAACCTAAGGTGTGAAAAAATTATCAAAAAACTCTCTTACATGGCGTGCGCTGCGAAATCTATTGATTATAGAACAAAATAATGTACTACGAGATATAATTATCTACAAACTAATGAACAGAGTTATTCCTTTATATTATTCGTATTTCCTAGTTAATATTACATTACGTACAAGTAATATAAATTTTATTACAACCCGTGCAACACAGTTTATAAACACCGGATTTATTACCTTTATCAATTTTAGATTTGCAGTTTTTGATATGTCGGCTGAAGAATTATTAGTTCGGAAAATGCTATATTGAAATTCTAATGCGAGAGGAATGATTTTAATTTCAGACTAGGATGACCAATCTAAGTTAAGCTGTTGTATTTTGTGTTAGAACTTTTATACTAGGAAATACTTCCTGGATTGTTTTTGAAATTTTTTGCGTGAAATCATATTCTCAATCATACTAGGACTGTAACCGTTATTGACTGCTCTTTTATAAAACTATTTTGTGACATTGGGATATTAATAAGTTTATGTACCATACTATTGTAAGCAGCTAATTTATGTGTATAAATATGTGTAGATGAGCTGTGATTAGTATTATCTGTATGCGATGGCTTATGAAAATAGAAAAATCATGTTTGCCGTTAATTTTAGTAAAGTTAAATCCAGAAAGTTAATGAAGTTCTGTTTTATCTCTATCGTGAATTTAATATTATCGTGAATTATGTTAATGCATGTTTTGAATGTCTCTAATTGTCTGTTTGTGCCAGTGAAACAACAAATGATATCGTCGACATATCTAAACCAATAAATGAAGTATTTGAATAACGGATGTTCTTGGATAATTTTTCATAAATATCCATGAAAATTTCAGCAAGCAGAAGGTTCAGAGGATTAACCATGATTAAACCTGTTTTACTATTATGTAATACTCCATTGAAGTTAAAATAATTTTGTTCTAAAAAATGTCTAAAAGATATAACTTTAACGGAGTATAATATAATAGTTAGAAAGGTTCAATCATGGATTATCCTCTGAGCCCTCTACTCGCTGAAGTTTTCATGGATAATATTGAAAAACTATCCAAGAACATCCGTTATTCAAATATTTCATTTACTGGCTCAGATATGTCGATGATATCATTTTTGTTTCACTGGCACAAACAGACAATTAGAGTTATTCAAAATATTCATTAACAAAATTCACGATAATATTAAATTCACGTTAGAGATAGAAACAGAAAAAAACTCTATTAACTTTCTGGATTTAACTATTACTAAAATTAACAGCAAACATGATTTTTCTATTTTCACAAGCCATCGCATACAGATATTACTATTCACAGCTCATCTACACATTCTTATCCACATAAATTAGCTACTCACAATAGTATGGTACATAGACTCATTATTATCCCAATGTCGAAAATAATTTTATAAAAGAGCAAAATATAATTACAAATAGCAGTCAATAACGATTACAGTCCTAGTATGATTGAGAACATGATTTCCGCAAAAAATTTCAAAAAGCAGTCCAGGAAGTATTTCCAAGTATGAAAAGTTCTAACACAAAATACAACAGCTTAACATATATTGGTAATCCTAGGTTGAAATCAAAATCATTCCTCTCGCATTATAATTTCAATATAGCATTCCGAACTGATAATTCTTTAGGCCGACATATCAAAAACTGCAAATCTAAAATTGATAAGGTAATATATCCGGTGTTTATAAACTGTCTTGCGGGCATTGTAATAAAATTTATATTGGTAGAACTTTCAGAAATTTCAAAGTTAGATCATCCGAGCACAAATGTAGTTTTAATTTTCGTAAATCAGATTCCCATTATTCTTTTCACTTACTCGAAGAAAACCATAACTTTAATGATAATTTCAAAATTTTACACAATGAAAATAATAGAGAAAAACTCAATCTATGGAAAATTTTAGAGATTAACAAAGGAAAGAATTCAAATAGGTTACTTAACACGTGTCACGTGTTTCCATAGCGTCTTGGACTGGTTTCCAATCTCATCTAAAACCGGCTCGGTGGCGTAGGGGATATGATAGTTGTCTCCTGCGCAGAGTTACCTGGGTTCAATCCCCACAAAGTCGGTGCGATTTTTCGGATCCTGGAATTCGCTTGAGTATCCATCTTTCGGAGATGTAAAGCCATCGGTCCTGTCAAACATAGATGTGTTGGACATTAAAGATCCCTTCCTCGACACGAGAGGGGTTCGGCAAAATTCCCGGGTTAGTGAGGTGACAGAATTCCCCGACGTGTCATTGGCCGAAAGGCGGAAATAGAGCACGTTAAAGGAATAACAAACAAACACTCTCATCTATGCACTTATGAAAGTATCTTTTTTTAGCAAGTTCAATCAGTTTTTTCAATTATTGTGTGTATTCTTATTTCAGTTCCTCATTACCAGGATAATGCCTCACATTCATATATCGTCGATTTTTTTCATTGATGGATTTAAAAGCCCCCTTGTAACCCAATTATCTCTTTTCTTGTTTATTATTTTTCAAAATAGTGTTAGCATTTTGTTCAATATGCTGATACAAAACCTCAATAAAATTATCAGTCATATTCTCTTCATATACACTCCGCCAGCTTTCTCTCCTAAGATCTGATTTCAATGAATGACTGCTTTTTAATGGTTACAGTGCTGTCTAATTTTTTTTCATTTTGATAGTGATGAAAGTATGTGAGTGATATGTTATATCGTAATCTATTACGAAGCCATTCAAACCATCATGGGAATCTGTACCACACTTATCAAGAACAAAAAAATGATCCAGACAGATAAAAAGAAATGCTTTTCCTTTCTTCCTCCATTTCTTGTGAATATACTGTTTGTTACATTATATTAATACCAGTACGGCAAACCGTATTAAGAGAGAAAACTAGAAAGGTAAAGTACACGAAGTATGGTACCAGATATAATGACACTTCTTGCTACGATATACCCAAAATAAGAAAATCATTAGGCTTAAGAAGCATTATATATCTCGCCCCACGTATATTTAATCTACTACCCACAAAACTGAAATGCATAACACATATATCAATGTTCAGCAAAAGAGTAAAGGAGTGGATTTTAGCTAAACCTCGTTGTCACATTACTGAGATTGTAGGTCTTCAATCTGTCAATTGAAATATAAATGTGAGCTTGAAATAACTTGGTTTTTGGATGATGGATCTAATTTTTGCTAAATGTTTGTTTATGTTTATGATGTGTTTACTTTGTGCGCACTCAGTGGCCATGCTCAAGGAATTTTTCTTTTATGGCCAAAATGTGAAATACTTGAGTATACTAATTGTAAAATCGAGCACTGATTTCTTTATTCATGATTATTATTCAATAACTCATGTCATTGTTATTGAATTATTTGTGCCATTTCTGGTATTATTATTATTTCTGAATAAAGATTATTATTATTATATATTATATAATGTTGATAATTCAAGCCTTCTATAGAAAGGCAGTTCTCAAGAGAAGCGTTAACTATACCAAGACTTCTAACAGATCAAATCACAAATCAGTTGGCAAGTTGATGTGTTTCATCTCTTGGTTCAAAAACATCGAACTATCAACTGTTTTATAGCAAATTTGTTTATGTTGTTTTTGTGATGATATGGCTGTGTTTTATTTGAAAATATACATTTCACTTTCACTCTCGTATCTGTTCTGTATTTGTGTTTCCTTAAACAACTTTATAAATTTTGCAGATTCTTACTTTGAATTTAATTTGAATAATTTCTAAACAAATATTCAGTATTATTTGAACCTCTGTTTTCGCTCTTATTGAATAAAAGAGGAACTTTAATGTTTTATTACAATTGTGTTCTGATTACAGCTTTGAAGTTTTGTGATTCAAGAAGCTTAGATTTTCAAGCTTTCGTGAAGATAAAAGTTTGACTTCACTAGAAATCTGAAAACAAAAGTTTGACTTGCACTTGACTTGATTTCAAGTCAAGTTGAGTCAAGCAGTTCGATTTTCATATCAAGCTGTGAATCCCTAGATATTCATGTTACAAATAAAATCCAATTTCCTACCAACATAAGTTTTCTTTTCGATCACATTTCTTCCTGAACTTTCCAATTACTGAAATACAAAAATAGATTTATGAAACTTTTCAAAAAATATAAATCTATTCTTTGAAAGGAAAAAATGAATCCTGACGAATTATCAGGATAAAATTAGGCAAAGTTATAACTCAGCCTCAACTTCATACTATAAAGTTAGTCTCTGAAATCAGTCAGTTGTGCCAAACTGGGACATTACTATGAATGGGGGGCTTAGAGTTCCCATCCTTATCCGCTCAGTGCCTAAGAGAGGGGGTCAATAATCCTTGAATCTCTGAGAAGGAACAGACTAAACCGGGATTTCATATTCAGGACAAAGGGATACATTTGCACTGTATGCTTCTCGTTATGCTTCTGTTAAGAATAATTAGGAACTATAATGATAGATGATGTGAAAAGGGGACATTTGAGATAATTTCAGTGAATTCGAAGTATGAATTCCTGAAAGATTGAGAAATTCAAACCTTCGTAGTAATTTTAATCTTTACAATTTTAGAAATTCGATAGTTGATAACCTATACGTAATCAATTGTCAATCTATAATGAATAATACAATGAAACAAGTTACTATGTTTTAACTATCACTAATTTATTGATGTAAAGAATGACAAAATTTTACATTGGTTGGACCGGTTTCGGACATACGTCCATTATCAACAACAAGCTAATGAAAACTGAATACTCATGTACAATACAGGAATTATCATCAATAAAATGCTAGTAGAGGTCACAGTAACTTGAATAATGGTGATTGGTAGGTAATTAAGTCTACCTGGTCGTTAAGGAGCTTAACCCTTTCTACCCTAGATGCCTTGTAAATTTCCATCGATTCAAAGAAATTAAGTTCATAAAATTTATCACAGGAATGAAGAATTTTTATCTGTTGAAGTTCTGGAAAAGAATGACATTCATTCAGACAATGTGCAGCTGAAGCTGACTCATATTCCAGATCTAAGAATGACCGGAAATGTTCTTTGTATCTAGCATTGAAAAAACGTCCTGTTTGACCTATATAAAAGGAATTGCACTCAAAACATATTAATTGGTATACTCCTGATTTTTCGAATTTATCGGTTTTATCTTTTGTGTTGAAAAGCAGGCCTGACAATTTGCTAACTGGTTTGAATGCAATATGAACTTTTTTACTATCAGACAAAACTCTAGCAACCTGTTCTGACGTCTTCCCAAAATATGTTAGAGACATGAATTTTTCGGGCTTTTCTCTCTTGGATTGGAGATATATCATGTTGAATGTGTTGTTGTGTATTTTTCGATTAATTAAACTCTCTATTGCTTTTATATCGAAGCCGTTGTTCTCTGCTATTAACATAATGGGGTTAAATTCTGATTTTCGGTCCATGTCCGATAAAGGCAAAGAAATCGCTCTATGAATCATGGATTTGACGGCTGCTATTTTTTTAGAATACGGGTGAAATGAATCTATGGGTATGACATTATCCGTGTACGATGGTTTTCTGAAGATATTAATTGATAAACGGTTATTATTCTCCCGGGTAATTGTTAGATCTAAGAAATTGATTTCACTATCGACTTCTGTTTCTACTTTGAACCTAATTTTAGGATGAATGTTATTAATGAAAATCAGGAAGATTTCTAGTTGTCTATTCGTTCCAATGTAACAGGCTAAAATGTTATCAACATATCGGTACCAAAATAGAATATGCCTTTTCGTCAAAGGTGACGTCATAATTTTAGTGTTTTCCAAATTAGACATGAAAATTTCAGATAGAAGGGGACTGAGGGGTGAACCCATAGCTTAACCATTATTTTGTGAATATATCTTATTATTGAACTGAAAATAATTTTGGGTCAAGCATAAATCAAAAAGAGAAATTAACTCATCTTTACAGACCACGTTGAGATTTCTTGTCTCTAGAATACTTGATATTAAGGGGACACATTCTGTTGCAGGTTTATTCGAAAACATATTATCTACATGTAATGATATTAATTTTGCGGTTGGTGGCATGAGAAAATTATTTATTTTATTCGATAATTCTAATGAATCTTGATTGAATCTTTAGAATTTGATATTTTAGAAAATACAATTAGATCTAAAATTAGTATCTCAGTATTCAAAAATTTCATAGACAGTCTAGAAAATTAAAATCACTCAAATCAAAATTTTCAGTCACACTTGAGCCACGCATAATACATAAAGTAATTTCTTCGGGAAGTCAAAGGGTTGTTAATTTACCTGATGTTCAATTCAACGAAAAAGAAACAGATCTTTTTTCTAAAGGTCCTAAATTTGTTCCTAAAATACAGACTAACTCTCTAGAAACATTAGCCGTTGAATCCGAAATTTTAATGTGAACCTTAAATACTGGCGATTTTGAAAAGACAAAAATTGAGAGAATTTTAAAGAACCATAAAAATCAAACCAACTCGAAAGATAAAATTTCAATAAAAAATATCAAACGCAAAATTTCTGAAAATTTATTAGTACTCACGCGAGCAGATAAGTCGAACGCTATGATTGTTATTCCAAAAGTACAATATGAGGCAAAAATGGAAGATTTCATTAATAAAGAAGCGCTTTCACTTGTTCATAAAGATCCAACACTACTTATACAGAATAGCAGCCGCTAATGATATGCAATCACTTTTTAGTAGCTTCGAGAGAAACAGATGGATTAAAATGAATCCTAGAATTCCTAGATTATATGGTCTCATTAAAACACATAAAGAAAATAACCCCATTCGTCCAGTGGTGTCATATACCAATAGTCCAACACAAATACTTGCTAAGCAACTAAATTCCAAATTCAAATCAATTTCAGATTTTCATTCACAATATAGTATAAGAAATTCATTAGAATTATCGAATAAAATAAATAATTTCCTCATGCCACCAACCCTTTGACTTCCCGAAGAATTTACTTTATCTATTATGCGTGACTCAAGTGTGACTGAAAATTTTGATTTGAGTGATTTTAATTTTCTAGACTGTCTATGAAATTTTGAATATTGAAATACTAATTTAAGATCTAATTGTATCTTCTAAAATATCAAATTCTAAAGATTCAATCAAGATTCATTAGAATTATCGAATAAAATAAATAATTTTCTCATGCCACCAACCGCAAAATTAATATCATTAGATGTAGATAATATGTTTTCGAATATACCTGCAACAGAATGTGTCCCCTTAATATCAAGTATTCTAGAGGCAAGAAATTTCAACGTGGTCTGTAAAGATGAGATAATTTCTCTGTTTGATTTATGCTTGACCCAAAATAATTTTCAGTTCAATAATAAGATATATTCACAAAACAATGGTTTAGCTATGGTTTCACCCCTCAGTCCCCTTCTATCTGAAATTTTCATGTCTAATTTGGAAAACACTAAAATTATGACGTCACCTTTGACGAAAAGGCATATTCTATTTTGGTACCGATATGTTGATGACATTTTAGCCTGTTTCATTGGAACGAATAGACAACTAGAAATCTTCCTAAATTTCATTAATAACATTCATCTTAAAATTAAGTTCAAAGTAGAAACAGAAGTCGATAGTAAAATCAATTTCTTAGATCTAACAATTACCCGGGAGAATAATAACCGTTTATCAATTAATATCTTCAGAAAACCATCGTACACGGATAATGTCATACCCATAGATTCATTTCACCCGTATTCTCAAAAAATAACAGCCTTAAAATCCTTGATTCATAGAGCGATTTCTTTGCCTTTATCGGACATGGACCGAAAATCAGAATTTAACCCCATTATGTTAATAGCAGAGAACAACGGCTTCGATATAAAAGCAATAGAGAGTTTAATTAATCGAAAAATACGCAACAACACATTCAATATGATATATCCACAATCCAAGAGAGAAAAGCCCGAAAAATTTATGTCTCTAACATATTTTGGGAAGACGTCAGAACAGGTTGCTAGAGTTTTGTCTGATAGTAAAAAAGTTCATATTGCATTCAAACCAGTTAGCAAATTGTCAGGCCTGATTTTCAACATAAAAGATAAAACCGATAAATTCGAAAAATCAGGAGTATACCAATTAACATGTTCTGAGTGCAATACCTTTTATATAGGTCAAACAGGACGTTTTTTCAATGCTAGATACAAAGAACATTTCCGGTCATTCCTACATCTGAAATATGAGTCAGCTTTAGCTGCACATTGTCTGAATGAATGTCATCCTTTTCCAGAACTTCAACAGCTAAAAATTCTTCATTCATGTGATAAATCTTAAAACTTAATTTCTTTGAATCGATGGAAATTTTCAAGGCATCTAGGGTAGAAAGGTTTAAGCTCCTTAACGACCAGGTAGACTTAATTACCTACCAATCACCATTATTCAAGTTACTGTGACCTCTACTAGCATTTTATTGATGGTAATTCCTGTATTGTACATGAGTATTCAGTTTTCATTAGCTTGTTGTTGATAATGGACGTATGTCCGAAACCGGTCCAACCAATGTAAAATTTTATTTTACATCAATAAACTTGTGATAGTTAAAACATAGTAACTTGTTTTATTTTATTATTCATTATGAATATTAACTATCACGTAGTTCAGGCTTCATCGATCAATTAATTGTCAATCTGTTTTAAAGATACTTTGAAGAAGCTATTGTAATTTGAAACGTTATGGATTTTGGTTAATATAAATTTATTTATCAGTGGTCACTTTAGTTTTTAGAGTACATTTTCTTAATCATCTATTTACTGATGACATTAGAGTTGGAAGTTACGATGTACGAAAAATATCTCTCGCGACTCCTGGATAATTAGGACGTATGAAACAGAAACGTGGATGTTGACAGCTTCAAATTCCGAAGAGAGTGCGATTTCTGGCGGAGACGGCTCTAGAAACGCAATTTTTCTATTGAAACAAGTAATGAAGAAAACATATATTTCAGATAGCGATATAAACAAATTTCCCAATTACTATATTCCATTATGGAATACGTAACTTACATTGATCCCCTCTCTAATAACATCTGCAATTATCTTTCCACATTTAATTTAATTACGTCCTTTTCCATTGGTTCCAATAGAAGCAAATTGATATTCAGTAATAAACAAAAAAGTGATAAATGCAAACACTCTGGAATATACAGAATTGAATGCAAAACTGCCCAACAATTTGGGTAGGACAAGCAACTTGAATTTTTGAAATTTTGGAACATATTCTTGTGTTCTTACCAAATTTGCTATATTTATTTTAAATAATGTTAAATTTAATTTTTATTTTTTCTAATGACATGTTTGCATTCACTATTGAGCGGAATTCTTTTATTTATTTTACTTTTTCTTTTTTAGTTTGGTACTTTGAGATTTACAATAATATGTCCTCGCCTATCCTTATTTCTCTGCTCCTCGTACTTCGAACAGGTGTTTCCGAAAAGGGAAACTTGGGGAGAACAGTTGAAAACGAGACTTCCGGTCGTAAAATCTCTAATTTTGAGATCTACATAGAACCCACCACGAGTTTGGGGTATCCTGAGTCCTGATTGCTCTTGCAGGAAAGTTAGTCTCAGAAGTTTTATGCAAAGTTCATTTTAATATAATCTCGGGGTAGAAAGGAGTAGCCTGTCAAATCGATTAACTAAGGAATCCAAAACGTGTGTAACCTATACAAAATTTACAGTCCACCTCTGTTAACCAATACTCATTAGATCAACAAATCACATGATTACATTAGATAATTTGAAAAATACTCCACAAATGCTATGAAAGGAATAATAGCAATCAAATGATGCCAGCAACAGACACCGCCACTCTGTTTCGATGGGTATGAGTTTCACTTAAGGCTTCGGTTTAAGGGTGGGGTTTTGTGTCTTTGCCAGATTGGATGTCGCATTCCAAAGAGATGTTACATTGGAGGATGACGTTTTCGACCTGGCATGGTTAAAAATCTGTTTAGACAGGGATATCCACCGGGACCGTCCGTTAAAAACTTTTTATGTTCCAATTACAACATCAAGCTGAAATTTTATACGCGGCCATAACTAGCGATTTCCAATTGGAGTGAAATATTTTCGAAGTGATACCATTTCCAGTTAAACTGAAAGTGGGTCATCACTTTGTTATTTCAAATGGCAATCTACCTTTTTTATTATATATCTAGAACCGACATTTGAGCAAGGCATAAAATACCCAAGTTGTTGGCACTTATCTGTCAAAATTTTTGACAGATTTAATTATTTTTGTTATAAACTCGATTTTTGAGGAACATTTAAGAAAATTGTAGCTCGTAGATCTTTTGTACCACACACACAATTTTTGCTTGGCTGGATAGAAGAAGGATCAAGGAATTTTTAAGCAGTCTACATATGTCAATTGTGCATTGCGTTGTTTTGTATGATTTTTTCAATTTGGCCTTTTTCAAACAGTAATAACTCAATTTTTTCAAACTGCACGTGCCAATTTTTATATCGCCATCAGATGAAGCGTCAAATTTCAGATGGAATTGTATAAGCATGTACTATACCCATCTCTTATAGTTCCGAAATAATTTGGGAATATATTGAATTTTGATGATTTTGCAAGAACTAACAGAGAATGCTTTGAAATATTTGAATCAAGTAGCTGAACTGGCTACGCTCACCTGACAGGTGCCTAAAATAAATGTACTTGTCACTTCGTTCATTCGAATTTGATATTTCAACAAGAATTGTCGTTATTACAGATTGAAAATATCCAAAAAATAAAACTGATCTGGAATAAAACCACTGGTTATTTAAACGAAAATATATTCAATCTTTTTTTGATTCATTTTAGAATGTCAAAAAGTAGTGGGTACAAATTGCAAGCAATTCGATAACCAATTTCAAAATTTACCGTCTATGAGTAAAATAAAATTTCGAAGCATTAGAAGCAATTTCCTACAATTCGGATGAATAAAATTATAGGAACTAAGCGAAAACCAATCATCGAAGATAATTACATAAATACGAATAAATGATAGCAAACATCATAGGAGAAAACTAATTTACGATCTGAATAAATGTTCAATAAGGGCCCCATTTTGCTTGATACACTTGACAGTTCGTATACGAACATGAGGAGTTGCACTCCTAGTTTCCTCAGGATCAATATTACGAAAACCATTATGTACTCTAGTAACTCTTATTTACTTCTTACAGGAATAAGGTACACATCACTCTTGATTTCGCCCCATAAATAAAAATCAAGCGGCGTCAGGTCCGGAGAATGCGGAGGCCATAAATTTTGTCCTTGATTACCCCACCATCTATCCTCGAACATTTCTGTTAGCTGCCAATCTACAGCTTGTGTTTTATGTGCTGGTGCTGGTGCTGATAAAAGAATACGAGTGCATGTTATGTTTCTTAAGGATCCTTTGAATGGAAGTATAACTCAATCCAATATCCATTGATGCTGACTTAATGGACGCATGTGGATTGTCACGAAAATACGCTAGCGTATTAATTTGATTGTCGTCGTCCTCGAGAATCGGTTTTCTTCTAGTTTCTATGAATTTTGTTCCTCCAAATTACAGAAAATTCCTTCTAATCCTTCGAAATTTTGTCTTACTCATAGGCGCCAAATTTGGAAATTGGTTATCGAATTGCCTGCAAGTTCCATCCACCATTTTTTCACATTCGCCATGAATTAAAAAGAGATTAAACATATCCTCGTTTGAATAATCAGCCATTTTATTATCAATCTGGTGTTTTTCAAAAATTTTCACTTCAAAATACCAACAATTCTTGTTGAAATATGATATCGAATGGACGAAGTGACAAGTACATTAATTTTAGGCACCTGTCAGGTGACTGTAGCCAGTTCAGCTACTTGATTCAAATATTTCAAAGCATTCTCTGTTAGTTCTTGCAAAATCATCAAAATTCAATATATCCCCAAATTATTTCGGAACTGTGAGAGATGGGTATAGTACATGCTGATACAATTCCATCTGAAATTTGACGCTTCATCTGATGGCGATATAAAAATTGGGACGTGCCAATTGAAAAAAAGTGAGTTATTGCTGTTCGAAAAAGGCCAAATTGAAAGAATCATACAAAACAACGCAATAAACATTTGACATGTGTAGACTGCTTAAAAATTCCTTGATCCTTCTTCTATCCAGCCAAGCAAAAATTGTGTCTGTAGTGCAAAAGATCTACGAGCTACAATTTTTTTAAATGTTACTCAAAAATCGAGTTTATAACAAAAATAATTAAATCTGTCAAAAGTTTTGACAGATAAGTGCCAATATTTTGGGTAATTTTATGCCTTGCTCAAACGTCGGTTCTAGATGTATAATAAAAAAGGTAGATTGCAATTTGAAATAACAAAGTGATGACCCACTTCCGGTATAACCGGAAATGGTATCACTTCGAAAATATTTCACTTCAATTGGAAATCGCTAGTTATGGCCGTGTATAAAATTTCAGCTTGATATTGTAATTGGAACATAAAAAGTTTTTAACGGACGTCCCGGTGGATATCCCTGTATAACAAAGCATGTTTTTATGTTGTCCGAATCGATCCACTAACTATAACAACTACTGTAGATTATTTCAGTATCTTGGTGACAAGGTAGACAGCATCCAAATACAGCATCCGTTAGCTGAGGTAATCACAATGGGAGACTTCAACATCTACTACATCAATTGGCTCCAACACTCAAATAGGACAGACAAAGCAGGAAGGCAAGCGGAGGCCTTTGCGCTCGTTCTCAACTCGACTCAACTTGTCGATGGGTCGACAAGAGTTCCTGGCAATATAGCCGATTTTCCGAATACTCTCAATCTCTTTCTCGTCTCAGATCTATATAATTTCTGAATACATGTGTCAACACGCTTAGGCAATTCCGACTACAACCTAGTTTCTGATACTTCGTACAAGCACGCAATTAAGAGCCAAAGCCTTCCAGGAAAATATGCCATTACAACTGAGCCAGCTTGGAGGAGCTGCGGAGTTTTTCTCATATTTTCCCTTTAATGATGTCTGTTTTTCAGATCCAGACAATGTTTGCACTGAGTTCGTCACTGAAGTTATTTTTGGAGGCATGGACATACCGATACATACATTGATCTTTCCGATAACCTACAATTTGGCTTTCTTCAAGAAGTGAGTGTTCACACAACAAACTTTGTAAAAACCCAAACCTCATCACTCTTAACTAGAATTAAATCACTCCCCGCTACTTAACATTTAAAATAGCCGTAGTTAGCACATACTTTTTCATAACAGTTAACTTTAGATACTTGAAAATGACTCAACTGATGTAACCAGCGCGTGTATCAAAAATAAACATTGTAGAAATCGGACAAAAGTGTTTCGTTAAATTCATATCAAAATGTATTTACATACATTAACAATATCATTAAACCTAAACGATTTTGAAATTATCTACTTCTTCTAAGAAGTATGGGTTTTGTTCTTGTTGCAGATTTTTACATATTTCATTTTGATTCATCTATTGCAGTAACCAGTAATTGAATAACCAACCAAGAAATACCAAATATCTCTACAATTTTACTATGTGTGGATGTGATTCAATTTTCTATTCGAATATAAAAGAAAAGGCTTATATTTAAACTGAATATTAATGGCGCTGTATTCAAGAATTAATTTAAATATTTCTAAAGAGCGACGTATTTTGTTGGTGAAGTTTTTGCTTGCATTAATTTCCCATGGGTACAGTTGTACTGCCGTCCATTTTCACTAGTTTCAACGACATATAGTCAATCCCAGACTTCCAAATTCTCCATTAAAATTTTAGTACTAAAACTTTGGTGATTTGAATTTAATTTCAGAAAGCAGCTTCGTAAGATCCGAACGTTCAACAGTTTCTTTACTGAATATAAAATGAACGATGCTGAGTAATTTTCTGGCAGAGGTGTACTTTATTATCCTCAATCGAAGTAATAGTTTTATTTTATAGTTTAAATTACCTTTCTGTCTGATGAGAAAGGCACAAGGAGATGCTGTAATATTGAATTTAAATGCAAAATTTTCCGTTTATAAATTAACATCATCTAATCGTGATTAAGAACTCCTCTGTTGGTTGGCTGAATTTCAAGTTATTTTATTCATACAGAGTGCAGATTTTCAATGAAATATATCCAATAAAACGTCTGGCGATATTTTTTATGTTTCACAAGAAACGTCGATTTTCAAACACGGTGTTTCAGGACGAAAAGGTTATACTGTAACTCCAGAACTTTCAGAAATTGTATATGAAAGTCATTGGAGCTCAAAATCAACAATGATAATATGATGGTCGGCAGTTTTTAGATCATACAGAAGAAATAATGTAAATACGGTTTTAGATTTTTTTTCAATACTGTTCATTAGTTTTTTTGAGAATGAGATACGTTTCCAGCAAGGTGGTGCTCTTGCATATTTCAATGTTCATGTGTATAATATTTACAAGCAAATTTCCCAGTTCGCTGGAGTGACAAGAGAGGAACAGTTGAGTGGCCAGTCAGGTAACCTGATTTTAAATTTTAATTCGAGAGTTACTGTTACTGAAAACTTGGTACAGCTAGGAACAAAAATCGTCACTGAATGCAGACTTTAGACATATAGCAGTTCTTCAAAATGTATATATATATATATATATATATATATATATATATATATATATATATATATATATATATATATATATATATATATATATATATATATATATATATATATATATATATATATATATATATATATATATATATATATATATATATATATATATATATATATATATATATATATATATATATATATATATATATATATATATATATATATATATATATATATATATAGTATATCCCTTATCATCGTTCGGTTGAGCTATTTGGTGGTGGTTCTATATTTGTGT
The DNA here is from genome assembly GCA_013387265.2 of Cryptolaemus montrouzieri. Classification (NCBI taxonomy): domain Eukaryota; kingdom Metazoa; phylum Arthropoda; class Insecta; order Coleoptera; family Coccinellidae; genus Cryptolaemus; species Cryptolaemus montrouzieri. The sequence goes on along the minus strand of JABFTP020000001.1, from coordinate 50,040,049 downwards.
CCTATTATATATATATATATATATATATAGTATATATATATATATATATATATATTATATTATTTACTTTTCGACAAGTAGTCCCTTGTCATCGTTCGGTTGAGCTGTTTGGTGGTGGTTCTATCTTTGTGTCCTCGTTGTAGGCGTCAGTAGACTAGTGGTGGGGATATATATATATATATATATATATATATATATATATATATATATATATATATATATATATATATATATATATATATATATCCCCATATATAGGGGTTTTACCCCGACGAGTTGCCCATATATCTGTCCATGCAATCAAACTGATTTCATGAAAAATATAAATCCACCACCCGGTAATTAATACCATTGCCAGGCAATGATTATAATCAAAACATATCCTGGAATAATTATATATTAGGCTTACGTTAAATGTTATGAGAATATATCAATCTACCAGAATATACACATACTATAGCATCATCAGACAATAATATCAATGTACCAACGAGTAGTGTCAGAGGCTTTCTCCCCAGAAAAATCCAGTGTACGGACCTTAGTCTTAGTATATATATATATATATATATATATATATATATATATATATATATATATATATATATATATATATATATATATATATATATATATATATATATATATATATATATATATATATATATATATATATATATATATATATATATATATATATATATATATATATATATATATATATATATATATATATATATATATATATTAAATTTTAAATTAGTATTGTATGTGTTACGGGTTTTATGCCGTGGTCCATTTTGATTTCGGCGACGTTTCGACAAGTTGTCCGTTGTCATCTTCAGGCATTCGGTAGACGATGTCTCGAGCGTAACTGATAGTGCGCGTAGATCCTTGAATTTTGGTGAGGGTCGAATTTCTATCCTTTTTCCTCTTCATCTCGCTTGTCTTACATCTCCTTGATTTGTCCTGGGGTTCTACTGGTTGGTTATCCTCCTTCTTTTATGTTGTGGAGCATCTATACTGGCCTGTTGTTTTCTTTTCCATTGTACTAGGGATGTCCTCTTTCTTGTTGCCCTCGGTTGTAGTTCCATTATTTGATTGATCTTCTTGTTTTTGTGGTTTTCCATCTGGTCGGTTGTCTTCGTCGTTAGTTGTGTGATGATTTCTTCCAGTGTGTTGATTTACATTTCCTTCCTGAGTTGGTCGTTGCTTATGTACCATGGGGCGTTTGTCGCTGTCCTGATGATCTTGTTGAGTGCTGCTTGTAGTTTCCTCTTCTCGAATCTGTCTTCTAGATGCCAAATTCGTCCTGCGTATGTTATTCATGGGATGATTATTGCCTTGATTATCTTGATCTTGTTTTCCAATGTGAGTTTGCTTTTTCCGTTGAGTAGTGGATATAATTTTCCGTGAATTACTCTTGTTTTCCTTGTAGTTTCCTCGATGTGCCTCTTGTAGTTCAATTTCAGAAAGGACGCACCTCGTACATACGTATGAGAGTCGCCCTCTATGGACCGACACGGCAAACCCGCTACCGGACTTCGAGAAAGATACGAACAATAACAAACAGATGTGGAAACGTTAAAGACTCCAAACATTTGGGGGACATCTTTCGCCGTTCCGTGAATCACATCAACGGTAGAAAACGAGCGAAATAATCCCGCTGGAATAGTGCTCTTTGGTGGGACAAATATCTTCTGCGATAAACTTCGCGAGGAGTCTACATATGTTCGTATCTTTCTCGAAGTCCGGTAGCGGGTTCGCCGTGTCGTTTCATAGAGGGCGACTCTCATACGTATGTACGAGGTGCGTCCTTTCTGGAATTAATAGGGTACCCCGATGTAGCTTAGTAGGATGCTGAGAAGCGATATGCGACACTGATGAGCTCCTAATAAGGGCGAAACTGCAGTCTGCCGCTTATTTTCTCGGCATCCTGCTTGGTTGCACTATTGTGGTGCTTGGGAACTAGCTCTTGTCAGGAGGGATTATTGATTGATCTACGGATTTTAGAATAATTCTTCTCGTCTTAAGTTTACATATATATATATATATATATATATATATATATATATATATATATATATATATATATATATATATATATATATATATATATATATATATATATATATATATATATATATATATATATATATATATATATATATATATATATATCATGAATACATTAGAGGAGAGATGCCGGTTGTATCTTCGAAGTCTAAGAGCAATTTCAATATTCGCGCAACGTCACTGTGCTCAGAAAGAGGTAGTCGAAAAGAGAGGTTATTAGATCGCGTAGCATTTTCAATTAGACGGAGTCGAACGTCGTCTTCGCCTGCGAAGTTGTGTGTCCCAACCAGGCAATGAATACAGATTAACGCCTGATATCGGTATGCAGTTGTACAGCTTGTTCTTATTTACGCCCCATGCACGAATCTCGTTAAGTCGCGACTGATGTTTTGCATTATAGGACCCCCTTATAAATTTCAACTTGGGCGCCGCTCAGTGCGGTCTGGAACGCATTATTACGTATTCACAACTTGTACCTTCGTTACACAAGAAATGCTGTTTTCGAGGAATGTTCTGTGCTGGCTTACCATGTTCCAATAGGTGCAGAATGTTTGGTGATGATTTTATAAGATATAACATATTTATGAGATTATACGGTGTCTGTCAGCAAAATGGAATAAATTTAATTTCTGACTTTGAAATCTGTACTATATTCCAGCATCGCATCTAATCCACAACACAGAAAAACTAGAAAATGCTCACAGTTATTAATTTATTCTTAAGGATGCTTATCCAAATGGTTTTATTCATGAATGCATTGAAATAAATTTCGCTACGAAGAATTACTTCAACACTGCAGCAGTTAAAGAGATACAGATTTATATCAAACTTGCACGATTTATAGAGCTTATTCGTAAGATGTTACATAATATGGGTGATCTGTGAATGTATTTTGATTAATATATATATATATATATATATATATATATATATATATATATATATATATATATATATATATATATATATATATATATATATATAAACCTGCATCAATTTCTTACGCAACAGATTTCAGTTTCTTTTATAACACTAAAATGCAGCATATGCGATATATCATATTATGTATCCAGTGTTTGATCAATATTGGCACTTTGTTTTGTTGTAGCACAAATAAAAGATTCAAGTTTTGTGATTCGACTATGGAAAGACGACATTTGACTAGAGAAGAGATGTTACGAGCCGTTGACATGCTCCAAGCTGGAAATGTCATAAACCGTTTATGGTCGCATTTCAATGAAACACGTAGCGTGGAAGAACGCCAAAAGGTCGTTTCAGGGTTACTACAATTGCCCAAGACCGATTTTTGGTTTTACAAGCCAGAAGAAATCGTACTACCACAGCATCTCAATTAGCTCAAGAGCTATCACGAGTTCATAATGTACAAATTTCCGACCGAACTTTAAGAAATTAACACCTGCATCAATTTCAATTGCGCGCTGCTCGTTTAGCTTGGTGCCAAGAACACGTAAACTGGGATCAAGAGAGGTGGGCCACAGTTCTCTTCAGTGATGAATCTAGATTTAGTTATTATCCCGATTCGGGAAGAATTCGAATATGGAGGGAACCTAGAAAGCAAAACCGTCTCCAGCATGCTCGAGAAGTTGTTAGACAGGGATCAGTGATGTTTTGGGGAGGTATACGCCTTGGTGGAAGAACTGACCTCGTTTTCATACAGAACAACCTCACGGGAAATTCTTACGCAAATGAGATAGTTTTACCTGTAGTGGTACCGTATCTCCAAACAATGGGTCAAAATCCACTCTTCCAACAAGATAATGCCCCTCCTCATCGTGCAAGAGTTGTCTTGAACGTTCTTGAAGAGAATGATATCGATCTTCTACAGTGGCCATCCTGCTCCCCAGATCTGAATCCCATCGAGCACGTGTGGGACACCCTAAAAAGAAATCTCCTGCGTCAAAACGTCTTCCATCATGAACAGGAGCTTCGATTAGCAGTTCAGGGGGCTTGGAATGACTTAGGCCAAAATGTAATAGACAATTTAATATTGAGCATGCCGCGACGATGCCAAAGTGTCATTAATAACAGAGGTGGACCTTCTGGGTACTGAAAGATATAAGTGCTTCCATATCGTTTCGAAAATATTAATTCAGGATTTTTTTGTGTTTTACCAAATTTCGTCATTTTCAAATTTCAAATTTTTTTTTATAATAGGTGCTTTGGAGAAGTCAAATATTATCTAATGAAAATTCATTAGATCTTAGCTATCTTATTTTTTTCTGGACACTTTTTGAGTAGAATGTAGGAACGTATTCAAATTTTCTTTTTTAAAAGGTTTTCGAATCATAATATAAACTATTGTGGGGTCTCCCAGGGATCAATACATGTTATGTATCTTAAGGATCCTTTAAATGGAAGTATAACTCAATCCAATATCCATTGATGCTGACTTAATGGACGCATGTGGATTGGTACCAAAATACGCTAGCGTATTAATTTGATAGTCGTCGTCCTCGAGAATTGGTTTTCTTCTAGTTTCTATGTATTTTGTTCCTCCAAATTACAGAAAATTGCTTCTAATCCTTCGAAATTTTGTTTTACTCATAGGCGCCAAATTTGGAAATTGGTTATTGAATTGCCTGCAAGTTCTATCCACCACTTTTTGACATTCGCCATGAATTAAAAGGAGATTGAACATATCCTCGTTTGAATAATCAGTCATTTTATTATCAATCTGGTGTTCGAAAATTTTCACTTCAAATTACCAACAATTCTTGTTGAAATATCAAATTCGAATGAACGAAGTCAAAATTCAATATATTCCCAAATTACTTCGGAACTATAGGAGATGGGTATAGTATAAGCTTATACAATTCCATCTGAAATTTGACGCTTCATCTGATGGCGATATAATGAATCTTATTCGATTCTTATATGATTTTATTGGAATCAGAACAGTTGAGTGAAAATTAAAAATTTGAAACTATGGAAATTATATATCGATCTTTCTGAAGTATGTATTAGATATATATTTTAGGCAAATATTCGGGATATTGTGAATTAATATTTGAGTTCATTGTGATAGAATTTTATGGCTCTAGGGTGATTGAACTATTTGATTTTTAGAATCTATTGAGGATCTAAATATTTGGGATATTGTGAATTAATATTTGAGTTCATTGTAGTAGAATTTTTATGGCTCTAGGGTGATTGAACTATTTGATTTTTAGAATCAATATTTGAATTTTTGAATTTCATTTTATGCTAGCTCAATTGAAGTAAGTTAGGAATTTTAATTGAATGTATCTCTTTGAATTGGAATAGTAGAGAATAGTGTTGAAATTTGTATGGTTAATGAGTCAGTATCCATAAAACAATACTGAAAGCTGCGTTACCATAAGTATGTGTGAGGCAATATACGACAGAGTTCCATAAAACATGGAAAGAACTATTAAGTATAAATATCAGTGAATATATGAGGCGTTCCGTATAGATAGAGTTGGATATGAAAAGGAGTTCAGTATATTTGGTTTTTAGTATATTAGGCGTATACTATATTAGCCGTTTAGTTTATTAGGCGTTTTAGTATATTAAGCATTTAGTATATCAGCTGTTTAGTTATAAGAAGGCGATCTTAATGGGCTCAGTAGTGTTTTTGAAATCTCGTCATTAAAATTAGGCTAATATCCTGTGCCATAAGTGCGGTGTTATCAGAAAATTTTTGAGGTAACTGCAAATTTAAAGTTTTTAGATATTTTTCTGTGATATATGATTCTCCTCCACAAATTTTAATGTTTCTTTGTCAACGGAAAGTCCTCTTTAGGTTTACAGTTTTCCACAGTACCGACAATGAAATAATCTAGTAAGGATCCCTTTCTTTGGTATGGATCCTGACACATTGTGAGAAATCGGTGCAAATACTAAAATAAAAACTTCTGGTAACTAGAAGAAGTGCATAAATATTGTGGGGATTATAGTGAAACGTAGAAAATAACATGTTTTTCGAAAATTAATCTTTTTCTCCAAAACAGTTTGACTGTTAATTATTGAATGTCCCTCGTATATTTCATGGATTTATTCAGGGAATTAAACAAGAGCGAGGACTTGAAGTAAACACATATCAGCACAACATAAAAATTGTTGTTATTATAAAACAATGTATGATCGAAATAAAATGTGTAGTAACCTTAAAATATATCAGTTATTTTCCTTTTATCCATTATAAGAGGGAGGTTATATGGCGTCCAGATCTCCAAGCGATAATAAAATTGAAATAACGTATAGGAAACTCCAACCGAAATCACTTTCTTGAGTCGTTGAGTAAAAGTATAGAAAATCGAAATTTCATCCATTTTCATGTGATATCTCTGTTTCCCAGTGCCAGCTGTAACCGCAAGTGTTCGTTATTACTTCTAATATTTTATGGTTTTCGTGAACGCAAAATGTCCTCTCAGTTTTTATGTCTGATATACTTCGAACTGCCTATCGTATATCCGAAAATTTATGATCTCTTGCGGGTGCCAGAGTGAACATCCTCCGGATGCTAATGTAGAGCGGTTCTAGTGGGAGATGGCAGCTATAATATGTGATTTTGTTCTATTGAAACCCGAAAAGCAAATAATCGTGGAAAAATGATATTTGCCCTGAAATATTTCAATAACGAAACTTAATGTTCAGTTTAATACAGTTTTCCTGAATCAATAGAATTCCGAGAATTCTGGTGGGTATACATACAAGTGGTGATAAATTAGAGTCTGAATAGAAGACGAATTTTTCCGCAAAAGAAGCCTTTTTTTTCTCGTATCCGAATCACAGCTGTCTCTATTACGAAGACATGCTCAGTAAAGTGGCTTTATTACATTCGCGAGCGGTCAAGTTCCAAAAAGCTCGAAGATATGAGACTGTGACAGTTTGACCATTTCTCAAAGCAAAACGGATTAAGGAGGTCAGTACTGTTTTTGAATCATATTCTTATATGGATCTAACTCATTCATAAAGAAGAACTAATATCGAAGAAATATTAATTTTATCGATGAGAAGCAGAACAATTTTTCCGTGTTCAAAGGGACGATAACTTGTTCGTCTCCTTCGTCAGTTTGGATGATAAAGAAATACTTGAGGAATAATTTGCGATTATTTTTTATATCGTAAAATAAGAAAAAATTAACAGATCAGAAGTTATAGGTGTTCGGTTGTTGATTAAGAAAAACTTCAGAATAATTGAGGAAGAATATTGTTTTTTATATATAATTTGTTTTAATTGATTTACAAATAAATACACATTGTTCATGAACTTAGTACTTATGTAAATTTGTTTTTCAAGAATCAAAGTCGGTGGTCCATAAAAAATTAAAATTGTTCTTTCTCTTGAGGTTCTTTGTGGTTGAAGTACAAAACAACACCAACTAATTCTGGCCAATGTCAAGCAAGTTGAGTATGGAAGACTTAAAAACATATTATACGGAAGTATATTCCATTATTATGAATTAACTTTTCTTAATGCGAAAATTCGTTTTTGAATTCGGAAAACTCTATGAGTTATGCTCGCTTGAAAAATTAATTTTTGAGACATTTTTTCTTGGAATATTTGATGTATTCTTTCGAGATCATTTCAACTAAAAAATTTTTCAATGAAAGTTTAAGAACGATCCAACGACGGATTTGGTTATAGAAAAACGTTTTATTATATTTTTGTCATTGAAATGTAGCCTATTAACTACAACAGATTCAAAAGTAGTTGTAGTTCTGTTGAAAAAATACCACATTCATTTTAACCTAATCGTTCAGAGTGGAGAATGCTGTTTCTCCTTTTTTCCCAAGGTTCCCAAAATAAACGTTAGTTTCATTGATGACCGAGATCGCTTACCGACAACAATTGTTCAGGTTTGGAAACAGGAAGAAGTCTCCGAATACTAAATCTGGAGAATATGTTTTATAGGATTGCTCAATTCAGGAATGTTAGCAATGGGGACTAAACACGTGTATTTTTTTTTCACGGAATAGCACTGCCTTTTCTCCAAATGTGGCAATTTTCACTTCAAATCACCATTGAAATATTTGTATACCAAAAAACCACAATCATACAGTTGTTAGGTGACAGATCCCCCCCTTTTTTTTTGGTACATATTTACCAAAAGAAAACCATTGGCGTGATTGTTTCTTAGTCTTTAGTGTGTAGTGGTGGATCTGTGTTTCATCCACGGTTACTCAACGGTTCAGAAAAAACTAAAAACTCATTTGGAGTTTCTTTCATGGTCGAAGGCAAGAAATCATGGCTTTGGGGGATTGCTCTTTCATGCCCATACATGCATGCAAACTGTGATATACTTGTTCCGTGCAGATGTGTACAGCCCCAGCTGTCTCATGAATTTTCATTATTCGGTTCAAAATCATTCTATGAATTGAATTGAGGTATTCTGGCATGATGAACTGTTTTGAACGTCAATCGGAATTACGTCAATGGAAGTCAATAAACGACTGAATTGTTGGAACTAATGGTGCAGAGTTTATATAGTACTTAACAAGCCTTTCCTAGGAACTGCAACAACATCCAGAAATTGCAATGAAGTTATTCAAATTCTTATATTTTCAACGGACAAAAGTTAATTAACTTCAAGAGTGTTCACTGAAGATTTATATATTTGATGGGGATAAATATTTTTCAGGAGTGTAGAGCTTTTCCAAAACGACAAAAATATATTAGTAGTAGATAATGATAAGTTTTATAGAAATTTAAGGTCAAAATTCAATTTGAAGTTTCTGATCTGATTAGAGTGTGGCTTCTTATCATAAACTTCGGGCTCACAAGCAACAACAATTCTTTTCAGTCCAGCAGTCTATTTATAATTGATTGTAATTAGTATAGCGTTGGTTTAGCCGAAGAACGTTATGGTTCTCTTTATTCTGAAATCATTGTATAAATATTTCAACGTCATTGTTCTAATTTTCAATAGTTAGTATCCAATACACGAGGTATGTCAATTCAGTTCGCGGAAAAGTGCCCGGACGATCTGGAAAGTACATATATACTTGAAAATACCTTATATTCCTTCGCAATAGTCTCCCTCGAGTTCGATGCACTGACACCACCGTTGAACCCACTGTTGAAAGCACACCCTGAATACCCCCGAAGATAGGTCCCTCAGAACTGTCGTCGTGATACTTTGGACTTCCGAAACTCCGTCATATCTGTTTCCTTTGAGGTACAACATCAACTGTGGAACAGATGGAAGTCACAGGTGGCCAGATCTGGACTGAAGGGGGGTGTGGAGGTGTTGGAATGTTGTCTTTGATGAAAAAATCACGAACTGCGAATGACGCAATGGCCGGAGCATTGTCATGAAGAAGCACCAATCTGAGCTCTGCCAATTCGGGTCGTACACGAAACACACGGGCCTTCAGACGTTTCAAAACTTCAATGCGTTGCTGCGATGATTAAAGATTTCACTTTCGATGTTGACATTCTGGCTTTTGTGGGGCGCTTACTCCCCTTCTCTAACTACCGCATGCTCTGCCTTTTGGTCTAAGGGTCGTATTCGAACACCCACGACTCGTCAGAGTGATAACATTCGTCAATTCGAAAAATCATGTCTTGACAGATGGACAATCGGAGCTCTTTCTGCTCAACTGTGAGCACTTTGGGAACCATTTTAGCACACAGCTTACGCATCCCTAAATCTTCGAGCAGCATCTGCCTTGTTGATGTCCAACTCGTCTTACAACATTCGAAGGCTTATCCGATGGTCCACAAGCACTCGCGAGCTCAGCCGATCGATGTTTTGTGTGTTTCGAGAGGTGAAGGGAGCTCTTCGCGCAGATCATCCTCCAATAACTCTCTGCCGCTTCTGAACCGCTTTTCCCAATCGTAGACAGCTGATTTTTTCAGACAATCCTCATAAACGTCGGTAAAGTTTCGCCGCGTTGCACCAAAAATTTAATCACTATTCTTTGCTCAGTTATTTTATCACCCATCTTCACGACGGTGGGTCAAAACAGGTCGATGTTCAAAGGACAATAAAACACGAAGTATAAAACTGATCAACATGACGCAGAAATGAATTCTGTTTCGAATGAAACCAATGTGAACGCTGCAGAGTTACCAACTGCCGCAGCATTGCCAACTTCCTCGAACTTAATTGACATACCTCGTATTGATCAATATGGATAATCACACTAAGGGTGAACTTTTGAATATGTTTTCTATTCAAGGAGAACATGAGAAAGTTTGTAATTGAACTGTTTAATTTACGATATCCAGAGCTCACATTTGTGACAATGAGTAAATTTAGAAAATAGTTTGTCACTTCAGAAATGACTGTTTAGTCGGTCAGTGGATGAAATTTCTTCAAATCGAGTGAGAACAACAAAGACAAAATTAGGGGAAATTTTCAACAAGAGATAGGTTAAACTTGGAGGATCTATGAAACGGTCTCTAAGATCTCCCAATCTCCTCGTATGTCTTTTTTACAGGGTCCTATGAAGAAAAAAATATATTGGACATCTTTCAATTGTAGGGATCAACTGGAGGGACCAATTAAGTTGGCTTTCATGAAGCTTTCTCAAGAATTTATACAAAATGCAACCACTAGCTGTATCAGACGAAGAGACAATATGGATGAAAATTCGGACATTTTCTTTGAAGTGTTATTTTATAGCTTGTGCTAGTTCGAATTTTGTTCTATAAAATTTTGACTTGTTAGTGATGAGTGTTTGCTTGAGACACAATGGTTTCACCGTAATCGCTTCGGAATAACATAATGTTCCCTTTAATCACTTTAACAAATAACGATATTTTTTCCTAACAAAAAAGTTTTTATAGAAAATGTCGATTACTCTGAATTTAAGGTTATAATGGTTCAGAAAATGATTTATCTGTTTCTTGAGTGGAATATATCGAGTTGAAAAAAATATAGGTTGTATCCATTTGAAATATTCGAGTTCTAAGTGTCCGAAATTGAATTCAAACATAAGGCATTCAGTTTACAAACTCCTTTAAAAAAATTCTTGTCGATACGGCGATGTTTCTATAAAGGGGATTCGTTCTCAGTTTTACCTGAAAGAAAAAATTGAAATTTTTCTTTCATGTTCTCTTATTAAAATTAAATCAAAACCAGCAAACATCATATTAAGCAATATACATTCTTGAAATTGTTTACTAGTGGGTATTGAGAATATTCCACATAATACATGGTGTTCTATTTGAAATGAGAAGGATGACAATATTCAGGGCATTTGTGGACGAAAGGGTCATATATGTGTTGGGGAATGAAGTAATTTCCTTTCAGAAATAGTGTAAAAAACTCATCAAAGCTTCCGGGTTCTCAAGATAGAGGATGATTTGTTGTTAAATATTCACAGCTTGACTTGAAAATCAAGCCGGTTGACTTAAGTTTGACTTGATTTCAAGTCATAAGTCATTTTCATAAACCCTTGAAAATTCAAGCTTCTTGAATAGCAAAATTTGAACTGTAGCATTGAACTTCTCTAATGTTCAATAAGAGCGAGAATAAAGGTTAGAATAATATGAAGTACTCGATCGAGAAATATTCAAATTCAACGTAACAATGTAAAAAGAATTTATGAAGTAATTGATGGGATCACAAATACAGAACAAGAATAAGAGTGAAAGTGAAATGCATATTTTCACATAAAATACAGCCATAGTATCACAAAAAAATATATATATATATATATATATATATATATATATATATATATATATATATATATATATATATATATAAATTTTCTATGAAACAACTGAAATAAACTTCTGTGAAAGTAAAAATTACTGAATTAAACTTCTGTGATAATAAAAGACATTGAAACTCAGGTCAAAAGAATAAGAATAAGCGAAACTACATTCCCATTTCAGCAGATAGTTGATAGTTTTTTTGAACCAAAATAATTTTTCGTATATTCATATATTTTTATTCATTTATATATGTATTATTTATGTATGAATTTCGGGGAAGTCCATGGACTTCTCGGGGATTCACTCAGTCTATGAAAAGAATATCGCCAAATGTAGTAAAGCTTAATCGATAGATTATAATACTTACACTTCTGACCGTTAAGTGACGACAATATATAAATTTCTTTCAGTTTTCTATATATTTTTATAAGGAATATTGAGTTTCTAACAAATGATACGGAAAACTTCTGAAAGAATCAATTCATCTGAATCTGAATCTGAATCTATTCTATATTATATTGAAATCTATTGTAGGTTGTAGGCGATATCAGTATTTCGTTGTGTTGTTGCTGAATACAAATATTCTTTCTATTTCTTTCCATCCTTTTTTTAAATAACCAAATTCCCTGCCGGAATTTTTTGTGTCTACTTGTTGCGCTGCGATACGAATTGATCAGATTGAACGTACTAAGTTTTGAAATACCTGTGTGTCGCAGCCAATTCAAAAATTCTGTATGACTAGAGATACTACCTTCTTCTATTGAACCTGTACGGGAGCAGCAACAAGCGATTAGCAAGTGAACTTAATTTTATGCTCTCACAAGTAACAAGCCTTCAAGCAGATTTTGTATTGCAAAATTAAGTTGAAATTCAAAAGTTTGAATTTCAAGTAAAGTCAAGCTTTTCGAAAAATTTTCAAGCTGCCTAATTTGATGAAACCCTATTTGTTGTTGGTCAAATGTTTAATAATTTATAACTCGAGAACACGTGAATCAAAATTGATGAAATTCATCACATTTATCAGGCTCGTCTTATGACTTCGACTCAGCTCAAACTTTATATTTTCGGAAATCGTGTGATAGGGAAAATCTGAATTTTATTTTTTACTCCAGAGCTATGGTTCAAAGTGCTCCAACAAGTGTAAAAAAATCATGGCACCATTTTTATTATCAATGATAGCAACAATGTAATTATTGCATATTGTGGTGTAACTGGAAATTTGCTGTATTTGGATTTTTTTCCAGTTACTGCTTTACGAGTCATTGCTTCTCGACAAATGTAATGTTTCTGGCTCAGCGGGATGTTTCCAAGGGGTTTCAATATTTTTCCACTTTTTATAATTCCAGGAGCTCACCAACCCGAGTATTTGGTATCAGTTTTTGCTCTATACCTGCACATATTCCTGAGTAAAGACTCTTCACAAAGAGACAGACAGACGGACCATGAAAAAATTTCATAAGAGTTTTTTATTCCGTTTAGAGTACGAAAGCCGAAAACGTAGAGAAGAAAGTTTTTACCAACCTAATATAGAAATGTCCAAAACTTGAGATAAATGTTTCCACTTATGGTTTCTATGGAAAATTTTTCAGCCTTATGTATTATTGATACTCTTAAACACATTAAAAAAATGAGTTACAATTGGTATATTAGTCAGTTAACATTGCGCCAAGAACTTATAGCATAAATTCAATACTTCAAATTTTATTTCTGATAGCCAACTGATTCAATTAGTTGGCTATTAGAAATATTGAAATTATGCTATAAGTTCTTGGCGCAGTGTTATTAACACATGTTGTGTTTTTCGGATCTGTCTGGACATATGCCAACAAAATTCGATGTTTTTCTTATAGCACATGTTCCTCTCATGAGAAATAAAGTGAAAAAATTAAATTGAGGTTTTGCAAGAATCCACCACTTACTGATAACAGCATTTGTTGATCTATTTTTGTGGATAGGTAACGTTTGTTTATCTTGAAAATTTTAATTTTCGGTAACAATGCAACATGAATCACAAAATTTGACCTCGGTAGAATGTGCTGAAGCAGTAATGTTAATTGACCTAGGTTGGACTTATAAATGAATTGGGCAAAAGCTTTGGGTGCCCTATTTGACTGTTTCCAGAATAATCAGCAGGTACAGCGTGAAGAAAGAAGACCTCGGCAAGGACGAGCACCAACGTCGATCCATAACCATTATTTGAGAATTTCGTCGTTGAGACAATGGTTCACTACTGCTAGGCATCATCAAGTTCAGTGTCGACAGAACATGGGAGTGAAAATTACGACAACGTTTCAAGGAATTTGATTTGAGGCCTCGTGTTGCAGCTCGAGACCCAGCTCTAACCGCAACACATTGAAGACCCCGATTGAATAACACCAGAGAACATATCAATTGGTTAGAAGCTGATTAGGAGTTGTTTCGATCGAGATGTTTTATTTTTCATTGCAATCGACATTCTGTAGTGTGAAGAGGAATTTCTCTGAATGCTCACACTGATCTGGTCATCGTGAATAATGGAACAGGTAGGCTACAGACATTTTAGAAGAAAGATGTACCATTTGAGGCAAATTTGTGGAAACTATGCTTATGCATGATAACGCCAGACCTCATCAAGCTCATGTCGTTAGGACTTACCTTTAAGATCATAAAATCACTTCAATGGAGTGGCCTGCATGAAGTCTAGAGCTCCATCTTATCGAACATGTCTGGCACATTTTCAATAGAAGATTAAGAAGCAACAAAACCATCTAGCTACCGTGACTGAGATTTGGAACAGACTGATCGAAATTTGGAATGAAATGTATCAGATTGCAATAAGGTCATTGATTTTGAGTATAAGTCGTAGATATCATGCAGTAATTCTTACCAGAATTGGATTTGTTATTTTTTCCAAAAGTGTTACATTTTCATTATTATTATTATTTATTTCAATTTCTGTGAGAATTACTTTCATTCCGATTGCTCTCAAGCAATCCTTAGTGCTTGTGGATTACTGGAGAAATAATTCTTCAACATATCTAAAGCTCTTCTGAATAAATTTGATTATCGATGTTGAGCGTTAATTTCATGGCGCTGTGTATTATCACTGTTGTGGTTATTCATGAATTACAACAGGAAGTTTCAAATACGGCGTAGTTTCTTGAAAGAAATATGTCGAGTCATTGTATAAAATTGAAATAAAATGGGAATTTGATTGAATCAATTTGGATTTCATTTAATTTCGTAAAAGCATATTATTGTTTATCCATTTGGATATTTAAGAATGAAATTCACTTGGTTTTGGATCTGATTTATTTTTAAAAGCCAAACCAAGGTTTTATGGATACAAAATTTTCAAACTTAAGAAATGGAATTGGCCCTTTATTAAATATGATTTCCGTATTTATTCAAGTCCGAATCTCACTATTATAATGATGATTATACTTTCTTTCTTAAACTTATATTATTTAAGCAATTTTGAAGTCTGTCCGTGACAGTGGAATGGAAAAGTCCTATGGATCATTGAATCAGAAGCTGTTAGTTTGTGATTTAAGTTAGTTAAACATTTAGTTTAATGAGGAAATAGTTGAATCTGTTGAGGTTTCTTTTCTGAAGATGTAATAGATGAAATTGTTAGCCCATTTTATTATTGTCAGGTCTAAAAATGTATTGAGTTATTATTTCTGTTGTAAACTTAATGTTGGTATGAACTTCATTCAGAAATTGCAGAAATTTAACAATTTGCCTATTTGAGTCCTGGAAACATACCAAAATATCATCTACATATCTGTACCAGAAAACTATGTGTTTTCACTACGTGGCTATTTAATACTACTGTTCTTTCTAAGTTATCCTTGAATATATCGGCTGAAGGGATTCTAAGAGGTCATCCTATGAGGAGTCCTGATGTTTGTTGGTAAAATTTTGATTGAAATTGAGAATAATTTCAAGATAGGCGGGTTTTTAGAAAGTTAAAAAATTGATCAGCAACATGTGGTCACGTCTTATTATAGGCAAATATTTATCCTGACTATCGGAGGGAATTCATCTGTTGGAATATTTGGATACATATTCTTCATATCAAATGAAACTAATTTAAGATTTTGTGTGTTTTCGAGCCAGGAAAATTTTTGTCCAAGATCTGTAGCGTTCAAAATTGTGTTATTGGGATGGATTAGTTCATTTCTGGTTTAACAACTCTGCTAAGTTACCTAAAGGTGTATTTCTATAAAACTACTGGTCTAGCGGATTTTTCTTCTTTGTGCAGTTTTATTAGTCCGTATAACTTTAGAGTTTGAGCGATCATTGCAATTAGTTTTCCTTTTCTTCTTTTTTGTCATTTCAAGAAAAGCTGGAAAAGGCAACAGCATCGAATGCCTCAGTAAAGACCATTATAAAGAAAAATACGAGATATAATGGAAATATCTACGAAGTCCGACCAGATCCTTTATAACTGATATAAAACAAGGATTGGAACATACATATTACCGAGCATATATGGTGAATGGGAAAAAAGAAACCTGATTCCAATGAACGCTCAATCTCCAAAGTTATACGTACTAATTAAACTGCACAAAGAAGAAAAAATCAGGAGTTTACAAAATTACTTGCAATGAGTGTGCATTGTTGGGCAGACAGGTGAGACGACCCAGAACCGGGGTCAATTTTTTTTCGTTAATTTGCTAAACTATCCATATATTTCTTGGTTTTGATCTAATTAAATTTTATTATCAACTGTGATAACTGTATTTTGTAGATCTACCTACATAACATTCCATATTGTTCATCTGAATTCAAAATTACAGTGAAAAGACGGTCATCTGCCAGAATGATTCAATAATTTCATTTTAAATTCTCAATATAGTAGAATGTTACGTAATTTTAAGGCAACTTAAAATCACCCGAAAGCGTAAACATAGACACGAAGGAATTTATCTAACCCAAATAAGAAATCCAGTGAAAACAATAATCGACTTTAATACCTAAGCTCTTAAGCATCTTTCGTATATCCACGATTCCACAGCTGGTATTTTCCAAAACAGCAATTCCCACGTCGCGACGAAGGAACGCGTCTGGAAAAGACTATGTAACAAGTACTTGAGTACCAAGGGCAGAGGGAAGTGAGGAGGTAATGGCTGCTGGGTCACGCATATATAAGTATCACGATCGCGACGTTAAGGGATCATTCATTCATTCATTATTATCATTATAATTATTATTGAGTTATTTTTCTTCCGAGGTGCAGTTACTCTTATAATTCAGTTATTCTGTTTTCGAAGCTCAGTGAATTTACTCATTCGTTTGAATCGGAATTAAATTTAAGTTAGTTAATCGATTATCGTGCATAACATGAGTCCAGAAGAATGGAAGACGCAGATTGTTCCTCTCCGAGAAGCCGGACAGGGGAAGAAGAAGCACCGTTCCCGTTGTGTCCTACAGGTGATTACTTTCTGAATTTCTTTTAATATTTCTACTCACTATTTGATTTTCACGAATTTCTTGAAGTATATGCTACGTAATCTCTAAACGCACTGAGGACGAGTTGAAATAATCACTTCTCAAATTCCAAATTATTTTCACATATTTTTTTTTCTTCTTGGCAAATGATCGATTTGAACTGCACTGACAGTTTCTAATATTTATTTTGAAGAGTTATTTTCACAGACTTATTTAAAACGTTTGCTTTCGTAACTTGGTAGAATATGAAATGTACTGAATTTATTTTATATTGATTTCAACAGCTGTTTTAACTTAACGCATTATTTTGAAATACACTAAAATTCTTTAGTATTGATTTTACAATTGTTTATCAAACTTGCAACATTACTGAAACGTAATTAAGCTATTGTGTACTGATTCCACCAACTTCAAGAACTATTTGAATTTGAAATGTTATGAAGTTTAATATTGACATGAAACTTTACTTTTATAACTCAGAAAATTGATCTCCTTGAAATGTTACTTAACCATTCTGCCAATTCAAATCTTTTGTTATAATCTGATGAACGATACGTTCGAATGTGAGAACATTTAATATTGATTCTTATCTTTGCTTCTATAATGGGCCAATTATCTATTTGAAATACCATAATCCTTTTAGTCGGTATTTCTATTTATCTCAGTTTATAACTTAGCAGAACATACTTAAACTGTAACGAAGATGTTTACATTTCATTGTATCCAACTATGGGGAAGATCTTACTTTCAAATTATTGATTTGATATCCGATACTCTTAAGCTCAATAAGGGAACTTTCCCTGCCTTCAGGTGTAATAATCACCTACGAATAATACCATAACTCATTAGTATAAATAAATGGCTTTAGGTTAGGAATTAAATATTCCAACTTCCGCTCATAATATGGGTGAGGACCAATTAGGTATGTATATAATAATCTAATGTATAAACTTCCACCCAAAATATGGGTGAGGGAAAGTTGGGCCTCTATCTAAATCATCTGATATTTTATTAAATTCATTAAAAGACGCCAAAAGATGCAAGGATAAGAATTTAATACAAATGTTACAAAGATCAAATAGACATTGTTACCGAATCTGTTTTGATTTTCTAATTTCCTTACCTATGGTTTAAGCGACGAAGAATTGGTCGTATCACATCAAACCTCACATAAAAGAACTTGAGTAGGTTACTACAAATACACAACACAACAAAGAAAAGGGTCCTATTTTATATAAGAGAACTTCAAGGCAAGTTCAGGTACTAGACGATCACATGGCTTTTCATTTGACCGATTTCAGTCGGTCTCAGGTGTAATTAATATGGGGAAGAAAATAAGATAATTCAGGTATTGCAATTTATATAAAAGCGATGCATTTTTCATCGTCTTTCATAGACCGGGGTTGGGGGTGTTTCACAGGTGAAAATTTTGATACTAGATTGAAAGAACATTCATCCTCTAACAATAATTCTCCAATATGTGAACACATAAAAACCACAAAACATTCAATAGCACTATATAAAAATTCTTCATAATTGCGATGAAGGCAAGAAAATCAATCTGTTTGCATGTTTGGAAATCAATAAACTTCGTAAAAACCCAAGTAAAATCACCCTTAATATCCAGCTAGACATCAATATCTCTCCACTACTGAATATCAAATTTCCTGTAGTTGACCACTTGAAAATGACCTGACTGTCGAGTTTGTGAAATAAAATTGTGGAAAGTATGAAATATATTTCACTTCATTTTCGTTGATAATTACATTAGATTATACGAAAATTCTCTACGAATGCAATAAATGCATGACAATGAATCTGTTGGGAAATTTAGAAATTAGCAAACTAAAAACCTGAAATTCACCACTCTCCATAGCCCACTAGAATTAAATCACTCCCCACTACTCAACGTTTAAAATAGGCATAGTTCTTGCTCATAACTTTTAGCTCTTGAAAATGACATAACTGTCGAAACTCGTTGTGTGTATTGAGAATAAACGATGTTGAAATCAGACAAAAGTGTTTACTTCGTTTATATTGAAACATAGTTGGTTGATTTTCTATGTTCTCCTAATTGAATTGTATTATTAGTAGTTCAGATGAAAGAAAAACTGAAATATTTGTGAAACGTTATTGAAATTTCAAGAGAAGAACGTTTGTCGAATCAGTTAGCTTAAAATATTTTCGATTAATTTTTGCGAACGAAATCATCAGTGTAGTCTTTCATTTTTAGATGCTCATCTGTCAAACCAAGTAAAATATTCTTAATTCAATCATGCTTGAATAGAACAATTACATAATGAGACTGAAAGGAAAATTGAGGAAGGCATAATGAAGGGAGAATGGTTGATGAAATCAGAGAGTTAGTCGCATCATCGACCTAATTGGCAGCAATTCCACGTCTGAATTTGAAATCAAATTACGACAATATGGCCGCAATTCTGAGACGCTGCAATTATCCTAATTTGCACCTATTATGTCCTATCTTGGTTATACTTAGTTCGCATTCGCGAAGATTTCAACCACGGTCTTAGAAAAGGAGATAGACGTCAAGCTTTCATAAAATATGTTCTCACAGGCAGAAAAGTATTTTACATACTGCAATTACGAGATATGTACAATAATTACTTGATAAATATATTTCTGGTTAATTTTTTTATTTTGAAAAATAATTTCTTTTAAGCTTTATATTTTCTTAAACTGTTCCTCCAACTTCTTCATGACTGCTTTGAAGTAAAATATGCCCTGGTTGAGAATAAAACAAAATTTTTGAGGACTCGATCTAGTGACTATGGTCGATGTGTAACTACTTAATTTTTGATACTTTCGATTTCACGATTTAACCTTCAATGCTGCTACAGTGTGCACTGTTGAATTAATAATTGTTGATTTATTTTATGAAACACTTTTTCATTTGAATTTGGGAGGCTTTTACTTGGTAAAATTCCGTTATCAATAATAAAAAAAGTACTGTGTTTTAAGGAATTTTATTTAATAATTTGTAACGCGTTTCACTTTTACTGTAAGTAAAAGCTTTTACACAACCACAAAAAGATCTATTAGAAAAAGGATTCAAACTTAATTTACATCCAAAACATAATAGAACTAATTTTGAACAGTTAAGCATAGACTCCGAATCATTCTCAAAAACTCCAAAGATAATATTTCAGCCAAACATCAAACAGCAAAAATCATCAAAGAAGACTTTTCGAAATTATCACCTCATTGCAATTCCGATTATAAGATAATGAAAACAATTCGTGAAAATAGTACCAAGAACGATTTAGTATCCACTAAAGCAGATAAAGGTAACACCGTCATCGCGATTAGTAAAACCGATTATTTCTCTAAAACTGAAGAATTCTTAACAGCCGGAAACTATATAACATCAACTAAGGATCCTACCGCAAAATTTCAGAAAGTGGTTAAAAACATAATTTCGACAGCAAAACCATTAATTACAGACCACGAAAAATATAAATTCATTAATTCCAATCCACAATCCCCCGAATTATATTCGTTGATAAAACTTCATAAACTTAATTACCCTATTAGACCTGTTGTTCCTTATGTAACGGCACCTTCTTTCGAACTTTCAAAATTCCTCAACGACTTGCTAATGAAACATTGCAATTTTAAATCTAAATTTTCGGTCAAAAATTCATACGAACTAATTGCCAATATCAAAGATACAATTATACCACCTAATTCCAAACTCATTTCTTTCGATGTTAAGAATCTATTTCCCAACGTACCTCCGAATGATACGTATTACTTAGTTGAAGAATTATTAGAAAAGAATTATGTCAATACTATCATTAGATCAGATATCCTTTCATTATTACAAATTTGTTTAGATCAAAATTATTTCCATTTCAATAACAAATATTATACTATTGAAGACGGCTTGATTATGGGCAATCAGTTAAGTCCTTTGTTAGCAGAAATATTCATGAATAACTTAGAGAAATTAATTCATAATCATTCACTCAGTAAATATTGTTTATACAGGTATCGCTATGTAGACATTATTTGCTTCTCAGGAACAGATAGACAGTAACATATAAATTTATTACATCCAAAAATTGGATTCACAACCGAAATAGAAAGCAATAATTCGATAAATTTCTTAGACGTAACAATTTCGAATGAATATGGAAAACATGTTTTCGCAATTTACCATAAGCCGTCACATACAGATGTTATAATACATAACTCGTCGTGTCATCCATATCAACATAAAATGTCAGCATTCAGTAGTTTTATTCATAGATTGATTAACATACCGTTATCACCAGAAAATTTCAACAAAGAATTAAATTTGATTAAACAAATAGCCAAAAATAATGGTTACAATCCCAAACCAATAAATAATATTTTAAATAAACAACGAAGTAGAATCGCTTTGAATGAAGTTTACCTTGTCGATAAATTGAAACAAAATTGAACACCTTAACCTACGTTGGCATTACAAGTGAGAAACTGAAATCATTCTTGAGTAGCAATAATTTCAACATAGCTTTCCAAACTAATAATAATTTTGGCAAATATATAAAAAATAATAAAACCAAACCAGGTAAAAACAATAAATCAGGTGTTTATAGATTGAATTGCAATGACTGTGATAATTTCTACATTGGTAGAACTCATAGAAATTTTAATATTAGAATATCGGAACATAAACGCAGTTTTTCAAATAAAGAATCAGATTCAAAATACGCGAATCATCTCTTAGAAAATAATCACTCTTTCGACCCACAGTTTGAAATGTTGCATACAGATAATAAATATTGGAAGATAGATCTTTGGGAAACTTTAGAAATCAATAAATACAAACACTCAGGTAGACTCATCAATGAACAAGTCGATTTAAGACTTTCACCTCTATTGAATCTCTTGGGAAAGCAATCTATTCCTTAATTTTATTGGATATACCTGTCTCAACCGGTTGTGTGTTTTAGAAAAGGCATTTAACTATTTAGAATATTGTGGAAATTAGACGAAAGTGTTTCACTTAATTTATATCACTAGTGAATTGTCTGAGTGAAAAGATTATTTCTCTATTCAAATGAAAACTTTTCCACCTACTTTATTTGCTCAACCTATGTCCATCTGGAATATTATCATATATTTTCCATGTATTCGAAATCGGGAGTTAATATTACATAGCAAAACATTTAGGGATATATTAAAAGGTCCTCATTGGCGCTCTCTATATTTCCAATTCCTCTATTCGTATTCATGTGTACAACACATATGTATTAATAAATAGGATTCGGTATCTTTTGTAAAAGCGTCATCAAAAGGACTAATAAAAAAGTGAAATAGACCTTATTGCTACTACGCCTCAAGTACGTTTTGAAATGAAATCACCGCTGCATTGATTCGGCTTTTCTTTCGACATAGGCCGCCTTTGCCGCAGTCGTTATTTTTGAGAATAAGAAAATATGTTGAAGTAAAGCGACCTTATCACTCATGGCATAAATTATATTGTTAAATGCCACTTATTAGACGTTCCGTCCTTTGGTAAAAGCAGCTTTTCGTTTTTTATTGTTTCATTTTTCCATTCGTTACGAAAATTATGATCGTTGTAAAGTGAGAGAAACGAAAGACTAAACATCGAAGTATAGAAAGATATATGTGCTGAAACCTTCCGGCAGCGTCCGATTTTTCTGGCATCAGTGATATATAATTCTACAATGATTGAGAGCGAACAGGAGAACAAATGGGCAGATAATGAAAGAATTGTAAGCTATCAAATGCGAGTCTCGACAAATAGAAAAAGAGGACCGGAAAAACCGTCCTAAATATGAAGTACAACATACAAGAAATGACTGCAAGAGAGTTATGGAGAACTTATAAATAATACAGCTATATATTTTCTCAGACGAGACTGTAAGTGACGTGAGCGCTATTACTTCATAAGTCGAATCTCAACAACGTCTGACGTTGCCTCGTTTGTTCTATAACTTTCGGAAGGCTTAAATTTCGTTACAGTTGCTCCACTTTGTTTCGTACCACTGAACGAAATTAAGAAAATTAATTGCATTAGGTTTACACTTCCTTTTATTCTGCATTTGTGAATGAATTGTTCTTATTATGTGAAAACTTCGAATACTATAACATAATTTTATTTATATTGCGAACGAAATTATACAAAGAAATTTCCAAATCGTTGCATTCAAGACTATGGTATCAAACGGTATATTAATACAATGTAATGGGTCGGGCTGAGCTTCCAATTATACACTGAACTCTCAGATTTTTTATATATTTGCACATAACAACAACTATAACCTTGCACTTTGTAAGCGATGTACTTCAACTTCTCGTTGAAGTGACTTATTCTATTCGGTTGTAGCCAGACTCGAACTGCCGATTGAAGTTTTTCAGTTAACATAATCTTCATTCAATTACCAGTTGTATAACTTTTAACTTTACATCTCTTTGATTGATAGAAAATTGAACAATTTTTGGCTTCTAAGCCGTGATCTGAACGTAACCTAAAATAATTAATTTAAGTACAATTCATTTTGTCGTCTTAGTGACGACGGTCTAACATATTTATTTTACAAGATTCTTTAGCTAATCCGGGTCTTCTCGAAGCACCGTCCTGGGCCTCTTGTATTTTCTCGGTTCGTCTACCTCGTAGTCTCCTAGGGTGTTCACCAATGGATTTGGTCGGTCGTCAACTGCTTGGAATGCTTTCACCGCTGTCTCTCTGATGAACTACATCACACTCGAGATACACGATGTATCTGGGGGTTTCACACGTACCAGGGGGCGTCCACGGTTATCCTCAATGCCTTGTTCTGCACGACTTAGAGCTTCCGGATATGACGTGCCGCTGCATGTCCCCAGACTGTTGACGCTTATGTCATCATGGGCCTGATGATGGTCTTGTAGAGCTTCAGCTTGTTCGCTGCGCTCAGGTTGCTCCGGGGGTACAGGAAGGCTTGTGCTGCCTTCGCCTTGCTCGTGAAGTCTTCCACAACCGCCGGTCGAGTGTGACTCCCAGGTATTTGGCCTTGTTGACCCACGGGATGGGTTGTCCGTTCATGGTGATCTGCTCCTCGGGACTACGTCTTCTTCTGGACAGCCTATTGAATACAACTATCTAGTTTTATGTCATAATCACGTCTGATTACCCTAAACAAACGGAAAGAATTTCTAAATTAGTATACTTCAAATTATCGATGAGAAAGTTAAATAATGAATTTGGAAGGTATTGTCATTTCTTTTGTGGGCGAATCAATCATTTGACGGGACTGTTTAAAATAGGATAATTTTGGTTTGTGAAGCATATCCGCGGATGTTTACTAGAAACGAGATAGTTGGTTCATTCCATAATTATGAAGTATTATTCGGAGAGTTCGAACTTTGGTACACGAGATTTCATATTATACCATAGGCGTAACATGCTGGTATACAGTTGATTTGGGGTAGGTACATCACAACAATGTAGATCAGAAAAAGAATAAAATAACTACCTTTCCATTCGAATTTTAATGATTTTTCAGTTTCGGGAATTCGGCTATGTACTCATTTAAATATTCCAATAAAAAAGAAATGCTGTAACAGTTTTTCTTGGTCTGTAATAGCTCGGGTACCCATTTTCTTTGCCGAGGTTATCTCCTTGGGGGGCCTGTTACACGTTTTCTTCCAGAGCGCTGTAGGCATGCCCTGGTGAGCAGAGGTTGAAGAAGAGTTCTTTGTTATCTAAAGCGTTAGCGATAACCAAGAATGTAAGTTTCCAAGTGAGCTTTAAGCACTAAAAAGGAAACTTTTGTTTTCTTTGGTTTGAACAGATCTTACTCGGACTTGACTCCGAGATAGGGATTAAAGAAAGAAAAGATGTTCTATGACTGTATTCAATGACGAAGACAATATTACCTTATACAGTATATATGTTACTGTAAAAGCTCGAACTGCAGTAAATCCTAAGATATTCCAGTAAAACCTAAGATCTACCAATTTCTAATGGTAAATGTCCCAAAAGATTTGCGATTCGAACATTTACCACCATTCCGTTGTTAAATCTTAGGATTTACATTAATGGTAGTTTGAATGTTGAAAAACAAAACATTTCATAACGTGCTCAGCGTATCGACTTGTAGCTTGCCGCCCCCGCTACCCGCCCACCGTCTCCGCCACTCCGCGCGCCTCAGTCGCTTGTTTGACACGTTTGAACTCGCACGATAAATTGATTTCTGATTGTATTTTTTGTGTTTGAAAGTTATTTGTGAATAAAATTAGTATAAAGCAAAGATTTTATGAAATAATGGACGAGCTTGTGGCAAACAAGAAAGATAATAACTTTTATCTCGATAAGGACAAATACGCTAAGTGTTTAGAGGAAGTAAAAACTGCAAAGAACATTGAAAAGAAGGAAGCTGTTCATTACAGGCGTATAAAACGCTATGATATTTTGACTATAGGCGGCGAAGAAAAGCTAATTGCCCCGATGAAGGAAGATAATGGAGAAATCAAACATTATGTTTGTTACGACGATTTATTTAACATTCTCGAAGAAACGCATTTTGCTGTTGGACACGGTGGAAGAACAAGGATGCTCAAAAAATGTAACCACAAGTATAATAATATTACAGTTGAGACTATCATGACATATTTGAAATTATGCCAACCTTGTCAAAAGAAACAGAAGATTTTGGAAAAAGGTATTGTCATTAAGCCTATACTTCATAGTGAAATGAACTCACGTTGTCAAGTAGATCTCATAGATCTACAAACTGATCCTGACGGAAATTATAAATTCATATTAGTTTATCAAGACAATCTCACTAAATTCGTGGTCCATCGTGCACTTCAAACTAAACGCGCAACTGAAGTCGCATATCATCTATCGGATATTTTTACCACTTTTGGAGCGCCGAACATCCTTCATTCCGATAATGGTCGGGAATTGAGTAATCAAATAATTGAAAATTAATGCTCTATGTGGTCAGACGTTAAAATCGTACATGGAAAGCCAAGGCATAACCAGAGTCAAGGATCGGTAGAGCGTGCAAATCAAGACATAGAAAATATGCTCAGTACTTGGATGAAAACTAATTAGATTACAAAGTGGTCAGAAGGCTTGAAATTCATCCAGGTTATGAAAAAGATATGATTGGACTATTAAAATCTGAAGATTTGGAAAATGTGTTGCATCTCATCAATCATGAAAATATGATAGAACAGGACAAGGAAAACAGCGTAGTTGGTAATGAGCCAGAAGGAATAAAAAACGGAAACAGTAAAAATGTGAACAACAAAACGCAAGAAAAAGAAATTACTGCATTGGAACAGACCACAGAAAAACAAATAACCGATGATAGTGATGATACCAATCTAACTATTCAAATACAAACCGATTCAGAGATAGAAAGCGCTATTCAAGCTGAACAAGATCCAATACCAAAGAAGATAGAATATATTCAAACAATAAGAACAAAAGCAAAATCTAAGAACAAAAGCAAAATCTAATTTGGAAAACCAAGCTGAAAAAATGAGAACCATGTCAACAGATAATTATTCAAATGTGGAAGTGGGCCAAAATGTAAGACTGAAAGGATCTGAAATTGACAGAGCTAAAACTGACCCAAAAAAGCATTATTACAGTTGTGATAGATGTAAAGGACAATGAGTTTAACCAACTCGGTACCAAAATGGGAATACTAAAACAGCTTTACACCAAGAATCAGTTCGCCGCATGCTCTGAAGATTTTATAAAGATAGAAGAAATTGTTACGGATAAAAAAGTGAGTCTTCTAGAAGTTGTCGGAAAATTGTCGTTAACTGGAGGACAAGGATTCAAAAAATGTAATTGTCAAAAAAAATGCTCGACGAAAAAATGCACCTGCACATAATCAGGATTACTTTGTAGTCCTAAATGCCACAACAGCAATCCGTGTTGTATGAGTGCAGCGTCGTATTATACGGCTTTCTTCCGGTGCGCAGCAACAATCTTATTCATAGAGACTAGCTAAAGCAAGCGTCTAGGCCTCAGAAAATGGACGTTTACGACGTGACTTAATCTTCACTTTTCGTATCTTTCAGTATAATTACGCCAACCTAAGGCACCTCTCCGAAATGAACCGTGATTCGCGATTGAAGGGTCATAGCATGAAACTCACGAGGGAAAAATTCAACACAAAACAGAGACAATTTTTTCTGTCCAACCGTGGTTTCCGCAAATGGAATGCGCTGACCAATGACAGTGTGGGGGCTGGAGATGTAAATTTGTTCAAAATCACTAAAAACAACTTGCTCTTCATTTAGATACTTTTTTCTTCATCTTTTTGTGTTCCTTTTTTTTAATCATTTGGAATAGAATAGAAGTTATACCTATAACCTTATCTCTCAATTACATATAGAATAATGATATAGTAATATTCGTTCTCGAATTTTAAGCATAAAATGTTAACATATAATATAGGATTTTCATAATTTTTCAGCTCTTCAAGCAGAATACATGATTATTTTATCTTCAGATAAATACAGTCGACAGTGGTAGAGTAATAAATGAGTTGAGTGTTCGAGAAGAAAGGAAACAGGATATGAATATGTAATATAATTTCTGGAACAGAACGAGGTTTACAGTGGCTTTGCTAATAGGCAACAGCTAATTAGTATAGAGCAAAATGAGTGTCTTATTAGTAGCAGCTACCCGAGATTTCCTATTTCCATCCTTCAGATGTATTATAAATGAATGAGGAAAGGGCTTTGTCATATGATCATCAAATTGGGCGGTTCTGAATTTAGAAGCGTTTTGATGTTTCATCGTCTACTTCTTACATCATTTACGGATTTAAACTCTCAAGCGAATATGTTTCTTCGCCATTCCACGAACGATTGCTGCTTTAAGAGGAATCAAATGTCAATTAGCACTTTCCGGCTACTCTTGAATGTGGAAAATATCTATTGTAGATGGGTTGATAAAAGTATAATTACTGATATGTTATATTTCTTATGGAACTTATGATCAATACTATTTATCATATTCATTTCATGTTTTGCTATAACGTAGCGTGTGGTACGTGGGCAAATTTAAGAATAAATGTAGTTTCTATGACTTTGTCTTGGAGCAGGCACCAATTTATTGCCAGATACTTGATAGAAACCCTTGTACAAATCTCCAGGAGGAACCCAACTACCTAACTACGAACTTCTCTGTCGTTTTGTTGTTGCGAATATTGATGTCCTCGTTTAAAATAAAATGTTTACTTCATACGTCTAAAATTTGTAGTCAGTAACTTAAACGGATATGTATTTTAAGGAAACTTCGAAAATATAATTGAGTCAATTGAACACTAATGTTTTTAAAATCGATAATAATTTAATGTCAAAATTACGTTAACCAAAAATAATTATTTTCGTCTTTCGAATAGTATTCCTAAAGTCTTTACTATCAATCCATTTTCAGATTTTCCTTTCTTGAGAAGCTTGTCATCATCCATTCAATAATTTCAATCATTCATTATGGGAATTATTCATCAAATTGACATCATTAATGTTCTTATATTCAGGTTATTATGTAAGACGAAAACGGTTTCGATATCAGTTTTTTGATTCTTTAACGCGCTCTATTGCTGCCTTACGGCAAATGACACGCCGGGAATACTGTCACCTCACTAACCCGTGAATTTTAAAGAACCCTTCTTATGTCTAGGAAAGAATCTTTAATGTCCAACACATCTCTGTCGGGCAGGACAAAAAACGGCATTACATCTCCTCCGAAAGATGGACACTCAAGCGATTACCAGAATCCGAACTTTGTGGAGATTGAACCCAGAACCAATAGTCCGACTGTCAAAAACGCAGGACTCTTACGAGTGGTTATGGAAGAAAATGTACAATCAACTGCCGCAAAAATTCAAACATCTTAGGATTCAATCTTTCAGAACTAAAGTCTCTGTTAATAAAAAAAACGCTTTACTCGATAGAAGAATATTTTGGTTCCATAATTGAATAGTTAAATTGTTTGTTACCCATGTGTATATTTTGTATTTCGTTTTTTTCGTTGTTTATGTTTTATATGCTTTTATATTCATTTTATAGTTTTTATATATGACTTGCTTTGTAAACTTTAGAAAGCCAATAAATAACATTACATTACATTACATTACAGATAACTCTGCGCAGGAGACAAGCATCATATCCTCCACGCTACCTAGCCGGCTGTCCATATCAGTTAACGGGTATTCAACTAAGTGTTTATGAGTTTTTCAAAAAAATAGAAATGAAATCCACCTGAATTGTCAATATTATACACATGTACTTCGGATTATAATATGTAAGAAGTAAATACTCAATAGCACGCCTATGACCATCGTGTCACCTAAAGATTTATTACTCTACGATTTTACTGAATCCACTATAGTTGAGTACATGTGTGAAATGGAATGATATACAGAAAATATGAAGATTTCAGAGGTAATTAGAAATGGAATTTTAGAATTTCATGAATCCAATAAATCAGAACTTTATTTAAACAATAAATATACTTTGAAATCAACCAATAAGATGGATCGAAAAGAGGCGTTGAAAGGAAAATTTGAATGAAATAAGAAGACATTTATCTCCATAATGGAAAAATAATGGAAAAATCAAGAGTTTAGACAGATAACAAGGTTTTAATTATGGCTAAGAAATAGAACAGATCCATGCTGATCAATGGCAGTCATCATCAAGTACCATCCTCATCTCGAATTTCAACCCCTAGAGCAGAGGTGACCACCCTTGAAAATTTGGAAGAGGGTAGATGGGTCGAGTGATAACTCGAAAGAAAGGTATTATCTTTGTCTGCATTCCCGTGAAAGAATTTTTCATTTTTGATTGAAAACTGTAGATGATATAGAGTGAGCTACTGAAAAATAGATCGCTCCAAGACTATTGGAGTATTAGTGCGAAAAACTGGAATATATTCATTTCAGATCAAAAGCTGTCATCTTCCGAAATCACCCTCATCTCGAATTTCAACCCCTAGAGCAGGGATAATATTTCGATCCAGTGATATCTTTCAAGTAAAGAATTTCGATTGCCTTCATGGCTGCTCGCAATAATTCTATTCTCATTGAGTTCCATAGGAGTTAGAGGATGCAAAACCGAAAAGTGACTGAAGATGCAATGCATCGTATACCATCTATCTACGACGAGTATCAAACAGGGGTTGATTTTTCACTGAATAAACACCTTTTGAAAGACAGTTACTCGTTTGAGACATCCGGTTTCAAATGTAAAAGATAAAAAAACTAATACAATGGCTAAAGATAAAGAGGGGAATAAACGAAAGGAGAAAATTAACGAGTAGAAGTTGTACTTTATTACCCGATCAAATGAACGGAACTGTCACTAAAACTCAACGTAAATGATCGAATTGTTGGCCACCAATCTCCAAGCACATAAACAAAATTTGGGTGAAACGTTTACGGACATTCTGTAAAATTTCAGGTCTGATTTGGTTACACTCATTGACGATGCGCTGTCTCCGGTCATTCAAATCAGCAGGTTCAGTTTTATAGATTATACTTTTGAGGTGGCCCCATAGGAAAAAGTCTAATGGACTGAGATCTGGAGATCGTGGTGGCCATTCCGTTGGGCCTCTCCTTCCAATCCGACGACCAGGAAAATGATCATCCAAAAATACTCGAACTTGTTGTGCAAAATGCGGGGGCGCTCCATCCTGCTGAAATACAACCTCGTTCTCCGATCTTTCTCCGAATAGCGGGGGTCATTCGCAATGATCTCCGTTATTGCTGGGTCGATAAATACTTCCAATAGTTGATAATACAACTCTCCGGTAAGATTTCCAGGAATGAAAAACGGTCCAATGAGGTGATCGAAATAAATACCAACCCCAACATTTAGTTTTTGAGGCTGCTGAGTGTGAATTTCGTGGAATATTTGCGGCTTAGAATCTGCCTAATAACGGCAATTATGGCGGTTTACGGTTCCATTCAGAAAAAATGTACATTCGTCCGAAAAACACAAGTGAAATGAATAATGAGGATTGTTCATGACTCTATCACTTATGGTCTCGCAGAATTGAAGTCTTCGATCGAAATCATCTTCGTTTAGTTCTTGAAATAATTTGATTTTATATGGATGAAACTTATGCCCCTTCAAAATGCGGAAAATACTCGTTTGGTTTACACCACTTACATCTGTCAATTTCCACAGGCTTAAGGTAGGATCAACCACCGCTTGACCAAGCACCGCCACTTTCACAGCTTCATTTCTTACTGGCCGCTGAATTACGCGCTGCTTATTTTGCACCGATCCAGTTTCACGGAATTTGGCAACTAATTATAGTACATACTTCTAAGTCACTTCAGCACCTTCGTCTCGTTGTTTGAAGATATTGGCTGTTCTGTTCGCGCAACTATCAGAACTGAAAAATAGTTCAATCATTTAAACCCTCTCAGCTATCGAGTAAACCATGACGATTTCATGAAAACTAAATGTCAAATAGAAGAGAAACGATTGTGATGAAAGCAACAGAATTTTCACAACTAATGTGGAATAAAATTGAGACGATGAAATTGAATACAAAAAGTACGAAAACATTGAGAATCAATTTTTTTGTTGAAGAAATCTGATCATTGTAACATCTGCGTTCTTGATTCGTAGTGTTGATTCGTATCGTCAAATAAGAGTCACTTCACATGAGGACGATGATCAAACAGTATCGCCTGTGAAAACAAAAAAGTTTCCTTCCGGTCAACTGATAAAAACGCATGTACATGTGAACCATGAATATGCATTGCTCGCATATCGTACAACGAATGTTCGAAGATCATACTATGACTGATAGTTTTATCGTTTTCTTTCAAGATTCATAATCCAGGTTATAACTGGACCTATCTTCTGCTTTAAAAATAACACAGGGTGGTCTCCCCTGCTCTAGAGGTTGAAATTTGAGATGTGAATGGTGTTTCGGAAGATGACAGCCTTTGATCTGGAATGAATCTGTTCCATTTTTTTGCACTAATACTTGAATAGCTCAGGGCCATAGATAGTCTCCTCTATTTTCAGTAGCTCACTCTGTATCTTCTACAGTTTTCAATCAAAAATGAAAATTCGTTCACGGGAATGCAGACAAAGATAATACCTTTCTTTCGAGGTATCACTCGACCCATCTACCCTCTTCCAAATTTTCATGGGTAGTCACCCCTGCTCTAGGGGTTGAAATTCGGGATGAGGATGGTATTTGATGATGACTGCCATTGATCAGCATGGATCTGTTCTATTTACTTCACTGAAACTTGAATAGTCTCAGAGAAATAGTCTTCCCTATCTTTCAGTTGCTGACCCTGTATCTTTTACAGTTTTCAATTGAAAATGGAAATTCCTTCAAGGCGATGTAGACAAAGATACCACCTTTCTTTTGAGTCATCACTCGACCCATCTTCCCTATTCAAAATGTTCAAGGATTGCAACCTCCGCTTAGGGGATTGATATTTCAGGCAAGTTTTGTACCCCAAAAGATGTCCCCCTAGCATGCAAGAAACAAATTTCAGAAATGATAAAATAGGTAAATTAGCACGATATAATAAAGCTTTCACACAATAAGAGACACTGAAGATCGCATATATATATATATATATATATATATATATATATATATATATATATATATATATATATATATATATATATATATATATATATATATATATATAGGTGCTCGATATTGGGTAGGTCTCTGGTGAAGTGGATATTATATCTTGGATGGGTTGGAGGTCTATATTCGATTTTTTTGAACTGGATATAGTCGATGTTTTTCTTTTCTTTCCTCGGTGTCTCACTTTATGTTGGGTGGTGGTGGAGGAATAAGTGTTTCTTCTGTGTTATTTTCTGTATTTGGAGGTGATTTGTATGTAGCTTGTGATGTATCTTAGGAGCAGCTAGGGCAAAGAGGTCTTTTCTCGTTTCTGACGCACTCCTCCTGCCAATTTTCCTTATGTATCTGTGTTATCGTGGTATTTTGATTTTGTTCAAATTCCTCATTTTGTTGGTCTAAGTTTTCGTTTGTCTGATGGGTACTGATTATTTTCGGTACTGTTTCTTCATTTGTTGTGTGTTATCGGACTCTGTTGTGTTTTTGGACATTTTTTCGCTACGTGTCCTTCTTTTTTGCAAATGAAACATTCAATAGAATCTGTAGCTATAATGATTCTATAATTCATATCTTCATGTGTTATCATAAGTGATGTTGTGCTTAGTTCTTCGGGTGGAGCTATGAAGACCTAGCTTCTAAAACTAAGGATGTGAGAGAATGCGTCCACTGGGATACCTGCCCTGAGTGGTTGAAGAGTGACACCAGTTTAAGGCTGAATTGATAGTAGGAAGGTAAGTTATATTTGGTGATCGCGAGGTTTTTCCGAAATAAAAAAACATGAGTTATCCATATAATCATACCTCAATAAGAAAGTTTAATGGAATGCAACATTTTTACGCAGTAGGCTAATTTTTTAGAGCAATTCTTGCTGATTAATATCGTGTGCAAGAATTCTCGAAAAATTATCTACAGTGTCTGTGTTTGTTTATTTCGAGGAAACAAGTCATTTTTCCAGTCCGGTCCTGGAATTTGATTTTCGCCTAGAAACAGTAATGTTGACATCAGTAATGTTATTTGTTATACGAAATATCGAGGAAATCGGTCTATGTGTTCAAGAGTTATTGCGATTAGAAAATTCGATGCAAATCCATAAAACAGCATCGAAAACGAATAAGGTTACCTAGTATATTATGTGGCGATTCAAACTGCCCTAGGACTACTCTAACTGCAGTTAAGCTATGTACTATCACTCTGTTAATCATTTTAATATATTTATTTCGAATCAAGATTATACCAGATTGATTTTCCAAACAATAGGAAGCGCTCTTTTTCCGCAAAACATCCGTTACATCAACGTCATAAGTCTAAGATTTGCCACCGGAATATTACAAAGTACCCGGCATTATTTGGAAGGCTGCGTCTGGGAAAACCAATAAATAATAACTAAAGTTTTCTGCTCACGTAACTAATCTATGGGAATAGAGCGCCAATAACTGCCAACTCATCAATTTCACCTCACCAAAAAATTACTATTAAAAATTGAATTCTCGTATCGGCAGTACAACTGAAAGTCTTCAACCAGAATACGTTATGAGTTTATCGGGCTCGTAAATTTCGGGAGTGGAGAACAATACAAAGATATATAGAACGGGTTCCGAGAAGTTTGTGTCAACATTCATCAAATCGCGGTATATATATTGAGAACATCGATGGTTTATCATACTGAAATCAAACGTCCATTTTTCAATGATAAATCATTCAGCGATTTGTCGAGGGTACATTGTGTGAAATGAAAAATGTATTTTATCACCTACTCTTCTCTTAGAATTTGATATGAATTCATTCGAGTCAAAATCAATATTTGATAGATTACAGACAATATAGCACGGGAAATTTCAGGAAAGGAAAGCTATAAACTATTCGAATGATGGAGCAGGACGTCGATTTTTTTGTTCCAAGAAACTTATTTCTAAAGATCTCTTGTACAGGATCTCGCGACTTGCACTGCATCTTCAGCATACTTTTCATAAGATGGTACGTAACAACTGAGTGCTAATCGCAAGCATGATGACATATGATCGTCAGTTAGTCGATTGCGATATTTTGACTTAATTATCTTCATTTCAAAAAATGCAGACTCGTACAAGTCAGTTGACCCAAACATTGCCGTCAGGTGAAGGGCGATTTGCCTTAGATTCAGATATTTATCTTCAGATATAAAACAACAGAAATTTGTATCAGATGCTGTAGCTTTGAGATGTATATCTGATATAATCTGCACTCATTTTCAACAGAACATGAGTTCATATTAAACTTACTTGCTATTTCAGTAGCTAATTCCTCAATGTTTTTACATGAAAAATGATAACTCATAAATGATGCTATATTTGCCAATTTACTGCAATCATAAAAAGCATTACAAATAGTCCCAAAATATTTGATAATTCAGCGTTATACGTATCATAATTCAACTGAGAAATCCTTGCTTTCAAAGACGGAAAATGTTTCAGATCCTTTCATTTCAGTTGATCTATCATAAGTTGCAATTTATTTTTGGAGGCGTTTACTGCGCTAATCATCTCAATAATAGTTTTTCCTTCACCTTGAAGCTCCAAGTTAATGGTGCATTGTGATGTCAGTCAAAAATACGAAATCAGTCAGCCATTTTTCGTTTTTCAAAATCTGAGTGTCATCACTTCTTTCGTCTAGAAGAGCTGTTATTTCGGACAATAATTCTTGAAACCTTTCTAGGAATTTTCAGCGACTCAATCACCTGACGTCTGTGCGAAGAACTAAATCAGTGTGTTCAGCTGACTCTTGATCCATCTTCCAACTGAAACTTGAAGAGCCGCCTTCAGAGGAATGATTGTCAAGCTACATGCACGGATGGTCATATTCACAATTTTTTCACGTTGCAATGCCCATAATTTCCCCAGTGTTCAAAACAGATCTATCCTCAAATGGTTTCTTGTGTTTCGGCAATATATGAGATATTTTACATGACGCGATCACAGCAGCATTTGAATGTTTGGCTGGTCTTGTGAACATGGTTGGTTCTTTTTCAAACAAGATATCAAACCACATAATTTTCGTTCACTTAATTCACTCTGTGGCAGAAAATCCTTTTCATAGTTTTTATGAACCATTTTATGATGCCTCTCTAAGTCACCATGCTTAGGTATTGCAACTGACGCACGAAAAATAAGACAATTGCACTTATCCTTCACCATACAAAAGAAAATTTCTTCCTCCCAATCGTTATTAAAATGATTTAGATTTCTTCTCTGCACTCATTTTGTACTATTTAATAATGAACTTTTTATCGACATGGTATTGTCTTCATCTTACAACTCAGAATGATTTCAATTCCTGCAAGCGCAAAATTTATATCAGCTTGAACGAAAGTTTCGAATGTTCCCGTCAAACGAAATTTCTAGAAAGCAGCAAGAATAGGAAATTTGGCTATTCTTTGACAAGTACAGCGCGTTCCTTTGATAAAGCCGCGCTTTGCCGCTAGCAGAGTGTTATTTTATTACGTGATCAATTTTTTCTCTTCTCGTAGTTTAGTTACCTACTTATTAAAAGTGAAATTTAAACTCTTTTCCATCATATCGATTCTACAATGTTTAATGTTGGCTCTTGAAAAAACATTTCAACAGGTTAAAAATGGAGGTTAAGAAATGTATCTACTAAAGGTAGAGCCACATGGCAGGTTATAAGAACTACATAAATAAATTAATGAATCAACACTTCATTGCCACATGCTCATTGATAACAAAGATAACCAGTACGAACCAAACAGCAGGAATAAATATGGTGGTGCAATTTTTCTCAATCCTGCAACATTTTAAGATATTCACAACATTATAGATCCTCTTCGGTAGGTTTCGACGAAACGCCAGTAAAATTGTTCATACATATTCTTCACATTAAATCGGTTCCACACTGTTGTATTGTGAATCTTAGCATGCAGAAAACATAAATATAGAGGGTGAGATCTGGTTACCTCAAGGGCCATTCAACTAGGGTTACATCAAGTCAAGCAGATTGAAAATTTTCCGAAAAGCTTGACTCTAGTTGAAATTTAAGCTTTGAGAAAATTAAAGGTTTCTTCAGTTGATTTTGCATCCAAAAAGCTTGACTTGACATCAAGTTTCTTCAAGCTGCTTGAAAGCTTGACTTGTAAAAGCATAAAGTTAAGTTCACTTGCTAATCTCTTGTTGCCGTACCCGTACATGTACAATAGAAGTAGGTAGCATCATTTTTGAATCGGCTGCGACACATTGGGATTATAAAACTTAGTACGTTAGATCTAGTCAAGTCGTTTCGCAGCGCAACAAGTAGATAAAAATGCTCCACCAGGAAGAAATCAATCAGCAGTTACTTCCGAAATGTAAAGAATTTCTGTATTCAATAATACTAAACAAAATATGATGTAATCTATAACCCATAATTGATTTTTATATAATATTGAATAGATTCATGTGAAATGAATCTTTCAGAGAGTTTTCGAATCATTCGTAACTCAATATTACTTGTGAAAGTATAAAGAACACTGAAAAAATTTAGGTAGTGTTGTCACCTTGCGGCCAGAAGTCTCTTGGATTTTGTTGCAGCCTATGGTCATTATACCGGTATTCAGTTCAAGAGATATAAACAGCAATTTCACATTTATCAATAAATTGAAACGCTTAATTCTTTAAATTGATTCCTGAAATAACCACTTTGTGTGATTTGCATACATTTCTGAATCAGGAGCAAGGAATTTTATCGAAATACTCGATTCTGACATGACGATACTATTGGAAAAGAATCATCCAACACGGATGAAGTTGAAATTGAAAATTTCTGAAAATCTACGTAACGATTTCGAGAAATTTTGCAATATTGTCAGTTTGAGAATAATGATGCTAAGACTTGACTTTACCTGCTGGAATTCCACCTTTCGAAATGTTGTAGTGGACTTCGAGGCTTAAAATATCTTTGCGATAATACTGAAACATGTAATCTGAACTCAAAATGACAGACAAAGATTGGTTATTGATAGAGAAAATGTGATGACACCTCAAAATCTACAAAACTATTTCAACAATATCATAAGCCAAAACTTACTGTACACTTCTTCTTGTAGTTATTGGCATCAACATGCTCCTAGATAAATTAACTGAAAACTGAAATATCAAGCTTGACAATCAACCAGAAAGAGATAAAATCGATAAAAGAGTAATACGCAACATAGAGAAGGCGAGGGGTAAAATTGTTAAACATTATAAAAGAAACCAAGTGTGTAGTTTTAATCTTCGACCCTCTCCATAAGGTGGAAATAAGATAGATATAAATCTGAGTAACTCTCGTGGAGAAATCTCCAAAGATATTTTAGAGTATTGGAAAAGGCACGAAGCTATATTTTCAAATTTGGCGAATATGGCAAGAGATTTCTTGGCCACTCCTGCATGTTCGGTTTCTATAGAGAGACAGTTCTCAAGAGCTGCGATCGACTAAGAGTCGAAACAAATTGAGTCACAAATCATTTAGGACGTTGATGTGTCTCAACTCTTGGTTCAAAACAGCTAACTATCAACTATCTCATGAAGTAGGAATGTAGTTTCGCTTATTCTTGTTCTTTCTTTTTGACCTAGGTTTTAATGTATCTATAGGATTCCTTAACTCTTACGTGGAGCATAGAGCTTCAGTAAGTGCTCGACAGCGGACCCTGTTTCTCTCCGTAACTTTGACCTCTCTCCATGTCTTTCCCACCTTCTTCGATTCATCCACAATTGACATTCTCCATGTGTGCGATGGCTTTCCAATTTTTCTTCTGTCCTGTGGGTTCAAGTCGAGTGCCGACTTAGCAATACAATTGTCATCCTTGCGGGGGTGTGTCCGATCCAGCCCCATTTCCGTAATTTGATTTCCTTCTCTATCTAATTCTGATTGGTCTGGTGGAGGAGATCCTCGTTTCCAAACGGCTGTGGCCAGAAACTTCGGGTATAATTCTAAGACATTTATGCGCGAAAACCTGTAGCCGATCCGTAAGAGTTTTCGCTACCTTCCAAGTTTCGCAACCGTACAACAATATAAACTTCACGTTGGACTGATATAGACGCAATTTGGTTTGTGTAGAATACTGGATGGAATTCCACACTGGTATGAGTATGCTGAAGAGGTGGGATTTACGTAGTTGGTGTCTTATATCAGCTTCGGCTCCCCCACTCCGGGTGATAGTGCTGCCCAGATAGGTAAAGCGTGACGTCCTCTATGTTCTCGTCTCCTACACTAAGGGCACTGCTGTCGTTGATGTTTAGCCTCATGGATTTGGTCTTTTGTATATTAATTTGCAGTCCAATCTTCTTGGCTTCGTCGGCTAGCGCTTGAAGTTGTCGCCATGTATCTTGAAATGCTTGACCAAAAATACACACATCGTCAGCATAATCTAGGTCGTTCAGGTGATCAGTTAGTATCCATCTAACACCACGCATGCCAACGTTAGCTTTTTCGAGGACATAATTGAGCATGATATTAAATAGGAGTGGGGAGAGCACACAGCCCTGTCTCACTCCTGACAAGAGGTCGAACTTGTCAGTACTTGTGCCCTTGTGAGCGACGTAGCATTTTGCGTCTTTATCGAGACATTTGGTTAGGTTTATTATTTTCTCAGGCATTCCTCTCAGCTTAAGTACTCTCCAAATTGCTTTTTGTGACAGTCCATCAAAGGAACGCTTGAAATCTATAAACATGAGGTATAATGTCACTAGCCATTCCACTGATTGTTCAATGAGGATTCGGACTGTGTTAATATGGTCAGTGCAGGAAAAACCCGGCCTGAAACCAGCTTGGTTCGGTCGTAAGATCGTTTCGATCTCTTCTGTTAGTCGATTTTTCAATAGTGAAGCCAGTACATTGTTGACAGTATTAAGCAATTTTCCAATTTTCGCACAAGGGGAGGTCACCTTTTTTGGGCACTTTTATGATGATTCGATGATTTTCTGTTTACCATATCTGAGTAATTATGGGAGCTGGTAACTCGACATTTATCTGTGGATCAGCTTTCAATAGGTCAGCTGGTACATTGTCAATTCCTGGTGCTTTGTTCTTCTTCAAACTTTTTACGGCGCTGATTACTTTGACGACTGTCAAAATTTTTTTGCAAATTAAGCAAGTTCCACGAAGAAATAATATATGGGCAATGTCAACCCAGATTATTGGGTCCATAATGATTCTAAAACATCTATAGATCATAATCGGCATCACTTGGAAGACTGAACCTGGCCATCGGGGCTCTCTCGGTCAAACAGAGATGGAATTTGAGGAAATATCGCAGGTTATGTATTTCTTTTTATTATCTCCTTTGTCCTTTTCATGACCTTGATTGCTATGTAAAATCTTTTCTCTGATTTGTTTAGACATATAAGAAGTATGATTGTTGAAATATTTTTCTGCTGGTTTTCTTTTTCCATTGTTACAGATTCCTGTCCCTTTCTTTCACCATTGTCTTCGTTTAGAAATCATGGAATGCAAGAGAGAATGAAGCGGCTAAGCAGAAAAATCTTTGGTACTCTTTTTGTACACACGACATTAACACAACATAAACAGACAAGCTATTGCTAGTGCAATAGCGACACAGAAACGAGTTTTTTCCTCAGGTTTTTTCACTCGTTTATTGAATCATATACACGATAGTATGGTGCCCCTGTTACATTTCCTGAGCTCACACTTGTGTTTTTTCTGACACACCAAATTGTAGATATAAGTATTTATTGTAAATACAATTATTCAAATTTTTGTAAATCCTCTCATTTCAAAAATCAAAAGAATATATATATATATATATATATATATATATATATATATATATATATATATATATATATATATATATATATATATATATATATATATATATATATATATATATATATATATATATATATATATATATAT
The DNA here is from genome assembly GCA_013387265.2 of Cryptolaemus montrouzieri. Lineage (NCBI taxonomy): Eukaryota > Metazoa > Arthropoda > Insecta > Coleoptera > Coccinellidae > Cryptolaemus > Cryptolaemus montrouzieri. The sequence goes on along the minus strand of JABFTP020000001.1, from coordinate 49,999,382 downwards.
ATATATATATATATATATATATATATATATATATATATATATATATATATATATATATATACAAGTGTGTATAATGTGGGCTTGTCACAGGAGATTGGCAATTGCACGATGTTTTCAGAAACATACTCGTTTGCATCATCCCCTTCATCTTGCGGGGTACCTAACATATTCTGAAATTGTTTTTTTCCCTCTCTGTAGTTGTTCGCTTTCCGTAGTTAGCAAAATGCATGTTCCCGATCTTGAATATTTTGACTGATTTGAGACTTTTCCTGCGAATCTTTCAGTAAGTTGGTAGAGCTCTCTTGCATTATTCTTTTGCGTCGCTGTCTGTGCCTCCTTTGAAAGTTCCTCAACCTATTTTCTTTTGTCTCTTCTAGCTGCTCTTTTCACTCTTTTATTCATTTTCTGATATAATCGTTGTGCTGCCGCTTTCGTTTCCATCGTATGCGCTGTCAAAGTTCCTCCTTTATTCTCTTTCTTTCATTTATAAGATTCCATGTTCAATCAGATATCCATTCTTTCCTTTCTATTTCTCCTGTACCCAGTATATCTTCAGCTGTCTCTGTGAGTACCTTTGCCAGGCTTTCCCAATCTTGAATATTTTCTGTTCTTGTTTTCTTTATTTCTTCTTTGAATGAGTTACATTCTTTTCTGTACTTCAGTTTGTCAACATTGTACTTCAGTCTCATTGAGTTTCGGCTCCTTTGAAGCTTGAGCTTCAAAACATCAGTAACAAGGTGGGTATCACTAACTATATCAGCTAATCTCTTGTTGCGGACATCTTGCAGGGATGAGCGCCATTTCCTCGATATGGATATGTGATCTATTTAGTTCTCAGTGCGTTCGTCAGGTGAAACCCAAGTAGATTTGTGAATTTTTTTTTCCCTCCAATGACGAGGTTTTAATTGCAGCAGAAGTTTGCAAAGTATTCACCGTTCTCATTCATGTCGCCGAGACCATGCACTCCCATAATATTTTCGAAGTTTGTGCTATCGTGACCAACCTTTGTGTTTAGGTCCCCCATAACAATCATTATATCGCCTTCTGCAACTTGTTGAGACGTTTCCTCTAACTGGTCATAAAAATCTTGTTTGTCCCTCTGTGAGGAAGTGTTTGTTGGCGTGTAGCATTGGATAATAGTTATTTTTCTGTACTTGGTGTAGAACCTGGCCACCAATATTCTGTCGTTGATTGGTTTCCAAGATATGAGGCTCTGTCTTGTATGTTTGCTGAGTAGCAAAACCACGCCACTATCGTGACTTCCGTTTTCTTTTCCCCTATACAAAATAGACTCTCCTATTTGAGTTTTATGCTCGCCACTTCCTAACCATCTAACTTCTGAGAGACCTAGGAGGCCAATTTTATATTTATTGAATTCATTTACAATTTGTGCTAACTTAAAAGGTTCATACAGCGTTTTAACATTCCAACATCTAATTCTTGTCATTTCCTTAGTCGTGGCCAGAGTCGTCGTTAGGTTTTCGGTCCGGTTTACTCTTTCTGAAGTTTCGGTAATATTTGGAATTTAAGGTGAGTAGGTTATTAGCCGTCTGCACCCGATTCTGGTGCTGGGGCTGCCAGCTCTAGCTTCCAAACAAGCCTCAGGGGAAACCTGGTGAGTAAGTAACGATATTTCCTTCGTACTGTATTTTGAGGATATACCGCCTATGCTCGGTCGTCAGTGCCTCGTTTGTGGAAACAGGGTGTTCTTTCTGAACAGAGGGTGAGGCTGACGGTTGTGCAAGAGAGGCTTTACATCGCTCATCACTGAACCATGAGCACCCCTTGTTTTAATGCAGGTATTTGTTTAATTTTCACAGAATTTTGAAGATATATAGAAAGCTGAAACAATTTCATATCGTCAACTAGCGGCCTGAAGGGTAAGAAGAGTAATCTATTGATTGAGGTTTATTACATTTGGCGATATTCAGCAAAACCCTTTCAGAGAATTAGTGAATCCCCGAGAATCGAGATTGAACGGTGATTCCCCGACAACCGAGAATCGGGGGAGCCCAGGGACTTCTTTTCACAGAATTTTTTTTAAGTTGTTCTATAGAAAATTCATTCATGTTATTGTTCTGATGCTATGGCTGTGTTCTATTTGAAATTATACATTTCACTTTCACTTTCTTTTGTATTGATGTTTGCTTCAACAAATTTATGAATTTTCACGTTAAATTTCATTTGAATACTTCCCGATCAAGTATTCAGTATTATTGAAACATTTATTCGCTCTTATTGAATATAAGAGAAAGTTCAAAATTTTATTGCTGTTGTATTCTGATTCATTTTTTCAAGTTTTGTGACTCAAGAAGCTTGAATTTTTAAGCTTTTGTGAAAAGAAGCTTGACCTGACGTGAATTGTGAAAACAAACGCTTAACTTGACTTGATTTCAAGTCAAGTCAAGCTCTGGTCACTTTCTCACACCATTTTTGAAAGACTTGGAGTTACGCTATGCCCATTATAGTATGATCCTTTCGTGCCGAAACACTCCGTATATCCACTGAATAAATAATAATTTCCATAATAAATCATTTCTCATGAAATGTTTAAATGATTTCAGTAGCAATTGTCTTACTGAAAAACGTAGGCCCCCAATAGATTAATCCATTTCATAGTATTACCTTTTTATCCGGAAACACCCTGTATATCCACTGCATAAATAATAATTTCCGTAGTCAATAATTCCTCATGAAATATTTATGTGATTTAAGTAGCAATCCTATTACAACTCGCGGAAGCTTATTGAAAAATAATATAACACAATAGTTTAATGCATTTCTACCCCAACTAAGAGGATGAAAGGGTAATAGGAAGTTTTACTTGAATCGTGTGTCGAACGAATGAAGATTGTTCCTCGGATACTAAGTTCTCGTGTTGTTTTCACATGCAATAAACAATAAATTATGTAATGAAGGGAGAGTGAGATCCTCAAATTCTGAAAAAATCTCTACAATTATCCCGAAAACCCAATTCAGCATCAACTTGAAGAAGTTTTCTCTGCAATCCCTAGACTTTCTGGTTAGAGTCTGAATGATTCCGTGTTGGGATAGCGTTGGCAATTTTGGTAAATCGATAGCATGAAAGGCCACAAGAAAAATCGGTTCGGATTATTCCATGAAAATTTTCTCATTGCATGTAGATAACTTGATGCAGATGACACTACTGGATCCGCATAAGCTTGTCACAATAGTGTACACACAGGAAGCGAGTGACACTACAATCAATTTGCCCAAGTGATCTGACTGAGAGGTATTTGAACGTATTCGTATGGTTTGAGGTTGATTTTTTTAGCTACCATATAGTCAGTTACTATTTTTCTAGTCACTTCCAGGTTTTGAGATCCGGATTTCTTTTAACACCTGTGGTGTCATTCTGACCAATTACAAAATTCGTCTCAGAGTTACTGTATGGAAGGTCGATAAATGAGAAAAAGTAATGGTTCCAAAACCGATCCCTAACGCACACCGTATTTTATGGTCATTAGCTCCGATTAGATACCATTGAAAGTGACACATTGTTGTCTAATCGTTAAGTATGAAAGTAGAAGAGACGTAACGCCTATGGAAAATTTGTATTTCTTGAACATACTCATAAAAATATTATTGGAGGCAAAATCAAAATCCTTCAGTAAATCGTAAATGAGAAGTCCAATATATCATTTCTTTTTAAAAGAGCCACAGCTGTTGAGTGATTTTTCCAACAAGAAGTTAATGGTTCAAAATAAAGATTACTCGGAGGCCCACTACAGAATTTATTGTTGAAAAGTACTGTACACACTTATAAATGATCTTCAAACTTTGCTCCATTTGAAGCGATACACATGTGCCAATTTTCTTCCAATCATCGAAACACTTTTTATAGGCGCTTTCAGGAATGGCCTTCACCTTATTCTGCGTGTTTTCTTCTATAACGTCTATGGAATCAAATCTGGCTCCCCGGAGAGGCAATTTCAGTCTGGAGAAGAGAGAAAAGACACACGGGGCTAGATTAGGGAACAAGGCGGCTGTTCGATGATATTTATTGAGTGTTTGGTCGTCGTTGATAACCGTGGCGCGGTGATGGTGCGTTATCGTCTTACAGAATCACCGAATTGTTTTGCCACAAATCCGGCCGTTTACGGCGAATATTTTCACGCAACGTCTCATAACGGTTAAGTAGCGGTCCTTATTGACCATTTGACCTTGCGGAACGAATTCATGATGAACCACACCATGAATATCGAAGAAAACAATCAGCATCGTCTCGATTTTTGAATGACTTTGTTGAGGTTCTTTCGGATTTGCCTCATTTTTTCCTACCAATTCCGATGATTGTTGGCTCGTTAGTGAGTCGTATTCATAGATGTCTCATCACCAGTTATGATCCGTCCTAGGAACGAGGGATCAGAATTCGCACGATCTAGCATGTGCGCAGCCACCTGCAACTGGTACTGTTTTTGAAGAAAATTCAGCTCTATTGGAACAAGCTGAGTGGCGACGCGCCGCATGCACCAAAATCATACGAGCGGTTTCACGAGAGATGTTGAGATCACGAGCTATCTATCCAACACTGACATGAAGATTTTCGAGAACCATTTCTTTGATTTTTTCGACGTTATTGTCGGTTGAAGAGGTCGAAGGTCGTCCAGAACGAGGCAAATCTTCGAAAATCTCCTGACCGTCTTTAAAGGCTTTGTACCTGACGTACACTTTGGTTTTCGATGAAACAATCTCCAAAAGCCTTTTTCAGCATTCGCAACGATGCAGCACAAGGAATTTTGTTCAAAATACAAAATTTGAGACAAACTCTTTGTTCAATATCTTTTCTATTGTAAAATTCGTAGAGTACAACTCAGGCTACTGGTTTCAACATTTGTAGTTGACAGATCGCCCTCATCTTTAACTTAGTAATTAAAGACAGTCCTGCTAACATTTATAGACTCAAAATAATTGAAAATGCTCAACGTGGGCAATTTAAATGATAATTTCCGGATACTTTTTGTCACAGTGTATATAAAAAAATTTGAATTTTTGTTAATGAGTAATAAACTCAGTGAAGGTTTCTCTAATACTCTAATACAAAACTAAAGTGAATACATTATATATATATAAAAAAAAAGGAAAGATCACCTCTGATTATATAAAGATTTCCAATATCGAAATCGAGCCAATGCATCAAGGAGATACATATAAATATCTTGGATTTTGTCAAGAGAAGACAATTAACCATAGTAGCACTAAAGAAAATATTAGAAGTTCATATAACAAAAGACTTAGAATTATCATCAAGAGTTATTTAACTAGTAAAAACGTTTTCAGAGCTATCAACTCCTATGCTGTTCCTATTCTTACATCTTCTTTTGGAATTATTAAATGGTCTAAAACTGATCTAAATGAATTACAATGTCAAACGAGGAAAATGCTCTGTAAATATCATAAGCACCACCCAAAGTCAGCTGTTCAGAGAGTTACACTACCTAGACATCTTGGAGGTCGTGGATTAATTGATTTGAATAATCTTCATAGTAAACAGATTTTTCATCTACGTTCCCATTTTCATGATAAACAGAGAACGTCTAAATTACATGATATTGTTGTTGCTTCAGATTATAATCTTACACCTCTGAACTTGACAATGCAAAAGGTAGATTTTGATATATTTGATGATAATTCTAAAAGAGAAAGTTGGATGCAGAAGGAATTACACGGAAAGCATCCTAAAGAATTGAAAAATGATTATATTGATGAAATTGCATCGAATAAATGGTTAGTATCTGGAGAATTGTTTGCTGAAACAGAAGGCTTGGCAATTGCGTTCCAGGATCAGGTTGTTTTCACGAGGAATTATAGAAAACACATCATCAAACAAAATATAGATGATTCTTGCCGTAGATGTTTCTGTTCTTCAGAAACAGTTTTTCATATATTATCATCTTGCTCAGTCCTTGCTTCAACAGATTATTTAGAAAGACATAATGCCGTCGCTAATATTATTCACTTTAATCTAGGAATTAAACATGACCTAATTCCCAAAAGAAAAAAATTTCACAAATATGAACCTGAGATTATTTGTGAAAATGACAAATATAAACTTTATTTTGATAAAACAATTCTTTGCAACAGAGCTGTAAAACACAATAGACCAGATATCGTTCTTAATGATAAACAGAATCAAATAACATATATAATTGATATTGCTATACCCGACACACATAATATACAAAATAAATACAATGGGTGGTGGATTAAAAAATATATTTTATTCATGAAATCAGTTTAATTGCATGAATTTTGGGCAAGATAATTTGTTTGAACAGTTACAGAAGATAACAGTCATCAAATCTTGTCTTCGTAGGTTCCTTTCCGAAAATAGAAGAGTCATAGGTTTTCTTTAGTTTATACTATATTTCATATATATATATATATATATATATATATATATATATATATATATATATATATATATATATATATATATATATATATTTTCTATGATGCTATAGTATGTATATATTCTGGTAGATTGATATATTCTCATAACATTTAACGTTATCCTATATATGTATTTACTCCAGGATATGTTTTGATTATAATCATTGCCTGGCAATGGATTTATATTTTTCATGAATACCATGAATAATGGGAATTTCCTATTTTAAATACGACCTAAACAAATATTTACAGTCTTTATAAGAAAGGGTACAATAAAGATATTGAACTAACGATAATAATATTTCAATAACATATTTGATACTTTCTATGGGTTTTGTACATGTTGAGATTATTTATAAAAATTCTCAACAACAACCAAGTATCTACTCTAATCTAATAATACATTAATTTTAACCTAAATTTTTCGGGAATTTTCAGTATACATCTGTTTCTACATAATGTTTCTGGTTTTGTAGTTAACCTGGTCCATTAAGTTTCTTCCTGTCAGAAATGTGTTGTGTTTGATCACTGAAGATCTTCAGAAGTCATAAGTGATTGTGTTTTCAAATTGGCAAGAATCCATGGGGCGAAAGTATGCATCATATAAAAACATAAGCTGCGGCAAAGTATAGTATCATGAAAAAACAGTTTTTCCGACATATCTCGAAAAGTAATGGACCAACTGAGGAATTGATTATTGTCATAAACACGCTTATCGATCCTACAAACAATATGTTACAAGTATTAAGTTATTTTGTTTTAGTTGAGTGTAAGAACACCAGACCCACGCATAGGTATTAGATACCTCTTAGGATTACTTATGTAATATGCAAATTCTGGAAATAAATTGAATTGAATTGAAGTTGAATTAAGCTCCACATATATAGGAGAAACCATGATAGCTTCAAATTTAAGATCTTCAAAATCTCTAAACAGGGTGTTGCATAATGGTATGTCACAACTTAAGGGGTAAACCTACGTGCAATTTCAAGAAAAAAAGTTCCTATAAACATAGGTCCGCGAAGCTTCGTGGCGAAGCTACAGGGTGTTGAAATTTCCGGAGAAATTTTTTTTTCTTCAAAACTCTTGCAGTTTTTGAGATATTCAGCCCGAATTTGGAATGCAAGCTACTTCTCACAGCCACCATCATTACACGTCCTATATTTCAACTGAAATTCACAAGGTGTTTTCTTTTCCGAGGCCATGTCTCCTTTTGCCCTTTCAAATCAGCGTACAATCAATTTTCGTCATCTTCGTTAAATTTGGAAACTATTTCGACACCTGTAATTTTTTCGTATCTCCAACCGTTTGTGAGTGAAAAATTATTGAATCTGAATTATTTGAATTGTATGTTATTCACTTAATAAAAAAATAACAGAAATATTCGATAGGTATGCCCAAAATTTCTTTTTATTTTGATAGCTCGTCTTCTGAGACTCAACTGATACTTATTCAATATCAAACGAAAAAACAATTAACAACTGAATGAATTGCTGGAAATGTCCTCCTTATGCAAGGATACAGGCCTCTGTCCTCCTTCGCATATTATCACGCACTCTTTGAAATATTCCTGGGGTATTTCTTATCGTGTCACAAGGAGTTATTTATCGATTTCTCAATTCTTCTACAGTGTTCAATTGAGTGGTATAAACTAAACTTTTGAGATATCGCCATTAGAGAAAGTCTACACTTTTAAAGTCTGGGGACCTAGCAGGCCATGGTTCTGGCCCACCCCGACCTATCGATCGGTTGTTGAATGTATTATTCAAGAATTCCCCAGTTTCTCCACTGAAATGTGCTGGTGTCCCGTCATTCATGAACCACATTATGTTTCTCACCAAAAGTGACACACCCTCGAGCCATAAAGGTAACTGCTCCTCAAGAAATTGCCGATAAGCGGGACCGTTTAATCTGTTAGGCAAAAAAAATGGCTCAATCAAATAATTTTCAATTAATCCGACTCAGATATTTAGTGAGAATTGTTCTTGATGATGAGATTCTTCAATCAAATGGGGTTTTCCTCAGCCCAATAATGATTACTGTGAAAATTTGTGATAGCAGTTCTCGAAAAGTTAGCTTCGTCTGTAAACATTATTTCCCTATCAAAATGAGCATTTTCTCTTATTTCATATGAGAACCATCGGCTGAAATTCAGTCTTGAAGGTAAATCCCGAGGAAGTAGAGTTGGGTTAGACGCGTTGAATATGAAACGGGTACAATAAAAAGACATGGAGAATCCTCCAAACTAGAACATGTGAAATATTCAACTGATTTCCAATTTTGCTTGTACTCACATGAGGATTCAAAACAATACAATTCAAAATTGCTTCCTCAATATCTGGAGTTCTCATAGTTCAAGTTGCACCGTTTAAATGATTATTTGCTGTAGAAATACCAGTTTCCCTCAACCTTCTGCGGATATTTGAAAACGTACGCTTGTCTGGTATTACTCGATTTGGAAAGCGCACCTGATATAATCGCCTAACTTCTGTTGTGTCAGCCAGATCGTACATGTAATGGATACCAGCCAATTTGGCGTTAGTAAAATTGGCCATTATTTCTTACAGCAATAACTTCAAAAATCTTAAAACTAATAGTTAATTTAATATATAAGCAGACTTTGGTTCAACTTTGTCAACTGTCAGAATAAATAAATAAATGAAAAAAATCAACGCCTACTAGTCATTTTCTTCGTTAGAAGTGCTTTCAATTCAGCGAATGCATTAAATCGTTTAATAATTTTTTGCTCGATAGATACAAAAAAATCACAATTCACAAAAGTTTTTAAATTGAACGAAGATGACGAAAATTGATTGTACGCGGATCAGTGGCGTACTGCAAAAAGGGAAAAAGAAGACATGGCTGCGGAAAACAAAACATCTTGTACATTCAAGTTGAAATTTAGGACATGTTATGATCGAGGCTGTAGAAAATAGCTTGCATTATAAATTTGGGCTAAGAATCTCAAAAACTGCAGGAGTTTTGAAGAAAAAAACAATTTTTTTCTGGGAGTTCCAACACCCTGTAGCTCCGTAACGAAGCTCTTGCGAACCCATGTTTACAAGAACTGTTTTTCTTAAAATTGCACTATTTGAACACTTTGTAGATATAGTAAATAAAGACGGTTCATTATTATCACCACCTCAAGAATTTGGAATGTTGAGATTGTAAAATAACCCTGGTTTTGTTGAGGTTCATATTGCATAGCACACACAGTTGGGAAGATTAGGCCATGTTACGGATAATTCAAATATCTATCTATTTGGAATTATAAAATAAAATTGTGGGATAATTTTCGAAATAAATAGTCCATTGAATTTGTCTTGAATGAAGAAGTCTCCGAGGAGGTGTAACATGAGATAACTTGCCATTTGTCGGAGCTTGCTCCGACCCCCTTTATGAATCAGGAAGAACAAAATTAAAAGCAAAATTGACTGAAGAAAAAATTGTATAGTTTGAGATTCGTTAAAAAATATTGCTCGACGTTTATCTGAATTTATTTCACATAAAGTACGCACTCTATATAAAACCTAGTTTGGCTTATATTCGAGGCGACAACGTTGAACTTTCATCCTCAAGAAAATCACTCAGGAAAAGAGATGTCAGGTATGTTATAGAAGCAGACGGCAAAAAATAACGTCGGAATGAAATTTATTCGACTAAATATATATGAAATCAACTTTTAAAAGCCTCGTCAACCTTATTTACTTTACACCAGAAAGAACAACTCAATTTTCTGAAGATGCTCCGAAAATGAAAGTCAATATCAGAAAAAACCGATCACTTTGAAAGTCATTGTTTGTCAATGGATCATCTTCAGGTTTTTACTGCCAGATATATAAATAAAAACATGAGGTTGCGAATCGTGGCGGACCAGACTTTCCCAAATAGCCGATAAACCAGACTATTCCAAATACCGATAAATTTTCGACGGAAAACTGAATCAATCTCAATTGTACCATTCAACTCTCTGTCTTGAAATAAAATGTGTATTTTTCATTTATTAGTTTTGTACGGATTTGATGCGCTGAATTTCTTTATAGAAAGAAATTTTTAAAAGTTGAAAGCAATTTCGGAGTTTATGAAATTCAATCTTTCTTTGACCTTTTATTCATTTTGAATCTTGATCTTCAAGGTGTTCGGATGCTAAATTTCAATTTTTTAACAAAAACCTTTGTTAGAGTCGAGGATTCGAAATAATATATTTGCATTCAGATACTATAGCATTTTGCATGTTATTATCATTACGAGGGATGTCTTACATATACTGGGTGATTCACCTGCGGCGCGGTGCTCTGTAGCTGGTACACTCTTGAAGATTTCATTTTTGTTCGAACGGTATTGTATTTAGAAAGTAAAAATCTACTTCAGCAATTTATTTTGAAGTAAGCAGGGTGTCCCAACTTTCTATAAAAAAAAATTTTGGGAGGTTTTTTTTCAGATCGGACGACCACTTTTTTGTTGAAGATTCAAGAGCGTCCTAAACTCTGCTCTAATGTCTGTAAGTAATAAGTTTTTTGGTGAGTAGTTTCGTCTCAATATATTTTTTTCGTAAGAAATCATGAAAATAGGCTCTCACATCATCGCATGCTCCTTCTTATCGCCAAGGATAGCTTTATTGATGAATTGAAATAGATTATCCTCATTTTATACAGGAGTGATTATTGAATATTACAATTTTAAAAGTATCATATCTTGATTTTTTCAAATGGAACATCCTGTATTTTATTATTCATATCATCGCATAACATATTGTGCCATACTTTTGCAGAAGTAATTATCTTTATCTTCGACCATTTTCGAAATAAAAAAAAATAAACTAAAATAATAAAATCAGAGGGTGCGAAAGAAGAGTTTATTAGTACTACTTGATCAGAGAAATGGAGATATTTTAACGTAGTCATGTAAGCAATACGTAATAGATTGGTTTTTGGTGAGATGATCTACAAGGTGTTGAACTAATTCAATAAGTATGTGCCCGTTTTTTTGTAGACACAACTCAATCCTTTTGAAGAAAGACCTTTGAACTCTCGACAACATTTGCGGATTAACTGACTGAAAGGCGTCGACTATTCTCTGCCTCCTATCCAACTGTGTTGTAGAAGGAATATGGTAAACGATGCCCTTAATATAACCCCACAAGAAAGAATATAGACTTGTAACGTCCGGAGACCTAGCTGACCATCTAACAGGACCATCACGTTCCTTCCATTTGTTTGGAAATACATGATTCAAATGATCCCTAACCTGATGTGATTAATGTGCCGGTGCTCCATCCTGTTGAAACCACAAATCTTGTCTTATATGCTCTGGTACATCGGAAAGTAAAATTGGTAGATGATTTTGCAGAAAACCTAAATACATTTCACTATTGAGGTGCCGTCGAAAAAGTGCGGCCCAATTAGGTATCCATCTACTATAGCGGCCCATACATTCAAGGACCAACGATGCTGGTGATCTATTTGTCTCATGAGGTGACGATTTTCCGTGGCGTAATAATGAAAGTTGTGCCTTTCAACAAGCCCATTCTTGTGGAAAGTTGCCTCGTCCGAGAAAAGAACTCTGCCAAACATATTTGGATTTTCCGCTACTTTGTCACTTGCCCAATTGCAAAAATTGATTCGATTTTCATAGTATTGATTGTTCAGTTGCTGATGCAGCTGTACATGATATGCATGAAATTTATTCACTTTCAAGATTCTCTGGACGGAAGTTTAACTTATATCTGTTAACTGAGAAATCTCTCATTGGCTTTTATATGGGTCCTCTCTCACTGTCAACAAAACTGATAACTGGTTGTCTTCAGCTGTCGTAGTTTTAGGTTTTTTGTGAGCGATATTATCCGTTTCGATAAATCTAATTAGAAGTTTTTCAAATCATCTTGCATCGGGATGCCTCTTATCAGGAAACCTTTGTGCATAAACTCTACTTGCCAACAGAGAATTTTTATCACACTCACCCAGAAAAAAAATCATATCAACCATTTCCACCCAGGAGAACTTGATGAAATTGGGTTCAAACCTCACTTTAACAACGTTTAGTAACCAAAAACTGATAAGCACCTGACAGAAGGCACAAAAAAAAATGTCAACACATACCTCGATATACGTCTTAATTATCTTGATTTTATCATTCGTTAAAGGAATTATCTTGTTCAGGTTTCATTTTTTATTACTTGAATCATCACAGAAAAAAAACTTCTGTGCGAATAATGATGCACGTTGATGAGTTTGATATATGGTTTGTAGAATTTTCATTAAAAATTTTTACAAATAATGGAATATTTCGAAAATGATCGAAGATAAAGATGAGGTTACTTCTGCAAAAATATAGCACAATATTTTATGCGTTGATATGAATTATAAAATACAGGGTGTTCCATTTGAAAAAATCAAGATATAATATTTTTAAAATAACAATATTCAATAATTTTTTTGAGTCACTCCTGTATAGAATGAGGATAATCTATTTCAATTCATCAATAAAGCTATCCTTGGCAATAAGAAAACGAAGGAGCATGCGATGATGTGAGAGCCTATTTTCATGAATTTTTACGGAGAAAACAATATTGTGACGAAACTACTCACCAATAAAACTTATTAGGTTTAGGTCGCTCCTGAATCTCGAACAAAAAAGTGGTCTTCCAACCTGAAAAAACCACCCAAGAATTTGTTATAGAAAATTGGGACACTGTGTTCACTGCAAAATAAATTGCTGAAGTCGATTTTTACTTTCTTGATACAATACCGTTTGAACAAAAATGAAATCTTCAAGTGTGTACGAGCTACAGAGTACCGCGCCATTGGTGAATCTCCCAGAATAGCTAGATGTTTTACATATATAGCTAGAATTAAAAGTTTGAGAGCTTTAAAAGACTTTATTGATTATGGAAATATTCTCAACAAAGAATGATTCACCTCTGTATTCGTTCGAACCAATTCTGGAAGCACCTATTTCCATCGTTTGCTGCTACATTGGGAATGGCCATTCGGAAGGCATCAACAGCTTTTTATATTGGGAAAAGTACAAAAATCGTTGTGGTTTCCAGCTGTTTGCGAACCTGCATTGTTTTGGTGTATAATGATTTGCCGTTTGGAATTGGTTTTTCAAAGCTTACAAGTGGTTGTGTACGAATAAACAGTAGGTGTTCTTCGATATTGTGAAGGTGTTGTTGCTACATCACCAATTGTGGAACGTTGCCACAATCGTTTTGGAAATACTGCGACCACGGATGACTTTTGTCGGTTTTTCTTCCCCTTGGATCAACCAGATTGGCTCTTATTTTCTGGATCGTATGAATGAATCCTAGATTTATCACCGTTGACAATATTGTAAACGCTTTAAGACCTTCCATGGTTGAAACAGTTCACAGTTCTAAACTTGACTCGTGCAGCTTTCTGTTCTACGGTCAACAGATGCGTTATCAAACGGGAGACAATTTTTATCACACGCAATTTTCCATGCAAAATTTTTTGTATTGAAGATTTTCCTCAATCCTCCCGATACGCATGGGAATCTTTGTGGATAGTCTTACGTACAGCGTTCATATTTGTTTTGAGTGACCATTGCTTTGGGTACACCTGGGGTCCTTGGATTGTCGCTAAGCTTAACCTTTTTGCGTTCAAATTCTCCAACGGGAAACTGGTGTGGTGCTTCATCCATGCCTAAAATAGAAACCTACTCACTGAAAAGGCGGGATAATTGTCTTTGAAAATTGTAGAAAATTATTCCGCTATAATGCTCACGTTTCAATTCTATTTTTTTAAATATATCGTTAACTTTAACAGTCTATTGTAGCTAAAACACAGCACGCATATAATTTAAATTTTGGATTTATTTTAACAAATGATAGAAATTCAAATTTAATATTGACAGTTGATTAAAGGTGTCCTCTATATCCCAGCACGCAAAACAATAAAAGATATACCTTGTATGATGAAAGATTCATTCATCTTAGAAAATAAAACAAAGTCGGGTATGTTCGAACACTTATAACTTGAGAACGGCAGGACAGATTTTTTATGGTTTTTGATTTGTTGAATTTGCCTTTGTCTCGAATAGCAGAATAACTCTTAAAGACATTGGAAAATCGACAAAAAAATAGAATGAAACAAAGAACATTATCTCATACAAATGGTTCATGGATTTTATACTTGTCAAACATTCAATTTCATCTCGTTGATACAGTAAACTATCTCTTTAAATTAAAGAATTTACTTGAATAAGTGCCGGTGCACCATCCATTTCAAATCGACAAGATATAACCCCAATATTCGAATTATCGTAAATTTTAGATTTTAGAAATGTAGAATAGTGTCAGTGATGAAAAAGGATTGACATATTCATTGCTTGACAAATATTTGAGCGTGAGTTGATAAATTTACTTTGTGTAAACTAATGAAAAACTATTAAGCTACTTAGAAAAATTTATATTTCAGAAATCAATCTTAAAGATCAATGAAAAAAGGGCTACTCACATAGAATCGGCTTGAAAACAAAAATATGAAACGAATATTCCAGATGGCCGTGTAGCCAACGCTGAGTGAAAAAAAACACGAACTGTCAATCTGTTTCTCTCCATTATTCCACATTGTATCAATCCAGTTAGAGTCAGTATATTCAATAAATATTTACGTCGCGATAGTATAATTTTTATTCATGTTGTTTGTGATTTGTTCTGACAAAAATCGTCGATTTGATTATTTATGTGAGTATTATTATCAACAATGCCGCCACCAAGAAGATCTGATCTTTTCCAACAAAGCTTTAATGCAATTACATTACGGATCATTGCAAATCAATCAACTGATGAAGAACGACAAATAGCACGAGAAGAACGCCGCGTATCGCTGGAATTAGGGTCCTATTTCGTGCTTTTCAAACACAAGAACTGGGAGAGGCACCTTGTGCAACGGCTTGGTTAGAAGTGAGAAGTTATAGGCCAATTCTTGACTGTTTGTGGACTCAAATTCATGTTTTCCTCATAATCACATGAACGAGTTATGTTCACGTGTCGGCAAATAATCAGATTTATTAGTTCTTGTGCCTGATGAAAACAAAAAATTCAAATGTAATTTTTTACTATGTTTCTACTGCCAACAAACGAATGAATTAATAGATTACTGTTACCCCTGTTTCAAACTCTCGTTTATCGTTGTACAGAATGAAAACCAAGTGAAAAGTGACATAAAATATGTATGGATAGATCGTTATTTGGATCTGGAGAAACCAAATATAATGACTGTATTTTTTTGTTTGTTTTTCCTTTAACGTGCTCTATTTCTGCCTTTCGGCTAATGACACGCCGGGGAATTCTGTCACCTCACTAACCCGGGAATTTTGCCGAACCCCTCTCGTGTCGAGGGAAGAGATCTTTAATGTCCAACACATCTCTGTTAGACAGGACCGACAGCTTTACATCTCCTCCGAAAGATGGACACTCAAGCGATTCCCAGAATCCGAATAATTGCACTGACTTTGTGGGGATTGAACCCAGGTAATTCTGCGTAGGAGACGAGCATCATATCCCTTACGCCACCGAGCCGGCTATGACTGTATTTAACAACTATTGAAAGCTAGTTTGAATATATCGAAAATTTGAGACTTACATCGATCGGTCTGGTTATTCATTATCAGCAAGTTGTCATTAAAAAATATCTGATTCTAGGTAATGAATTTTTATACCCTCTGGGATAATGCATAGATCTTCTAATCTACCAATACTACGAAAACAGTGGCCATTTTGGATGCAGTGATTAGTTAATGATGAACTTTGTTTATTTTTCCAGTTTGGAGTTTGATGTTCTTTTTGTCTTATTTACTAAGGATCGACCAGTTTAACTGCTGTAGAAATAAATGAAGTTTGGACAACATATCTTATAATTTCCTCATTTATTTAGTTTTCCATTTGGAAATATGTTAACCCGGTGTTGGTGTGGTGGGGTCAAAATCACCCAGAGTGATATTCAATTGCGCATCACAAAAACACGGGGACTGTCAGCGCCCCATCTCTTCAGTACCTTCAAATGTTGAACTGAATATTGCTGTCTCAGTTGCCTCTTAGCTCTAAGTGAGTTAACATATTTGTTATTTGAGTGCGAAGTTCGACTCGGTGATTTTCACCCCATAACACCATTGACGTTATCGACTATAGACACTTTTGGTGATAATCACCCCACCACACTATTTTTTTTTCTTCAAGTCATACAGGTATGTTTTGTGATGTGGGGTTAGTTTTGAGGTAATATTAATTTTTTTGTTGGTTATTTAGAGAAATGAGTTACGAAGAACAAAAGAACAACAAAGGAAGCTCCTCCCTTTTGGCATGATCGGGAAAATGATGAAGACTGTCGATTCGAGCGATTCTGAAAATGAAGATATAGTTCAAGAAAGTGCACATGATTCTGAATCAGAACAGGAAGATGATTCGGAACAAGTTGACGATGACGGATGCGTTCACTCAGAAAATGAACAAGATTATAATCAAACAACATCATCTAATACAACGTCATCATAAAATTGCTTCATCGAAAGAGATAAGAAAACCATGTGGTCAAAAATTCGTCCCAACCGAGCAGAACGAACCAGATCGGAGAACATAATTCTCAGTAGTACGGCCTGCCGCGAGGAACCGCAAAACAGCTGAAGAATGCTTCGATATTTTTTTTGATGAGGAATTATTACTAGTATTATAAGATATATCGATCAGCGTCAATCGGAATCTTTATGATGATCAGCACAAATAACTTCGTATTTTTTTGGGTCTCCTCTTATCTGGGGTATACAAAACAAATCGTTTGAATTTAGAGGACCTATGGAAAACTAATGCTTTGGGTATTGATATATTCAGAAGAGTTATGTCTCTGCAAAGATTTCAATTACTACTCAGATGCTTGCGTTTGATAACTCTGAAAACAGACAAATTAGGCTACAAATTGATAAATTCACCCACATTAGAGCATTGTTTACTAAGTTTGTTGAAAACTGTCAAGGCGCTTATTCTCCCAGCGAGTACGTCACCATAGATGAACAGCTGCCTGCATTTCGTGGTCGATGTCCTTTTCGAGTATACAGGCCTAATAAACCTTCAAAGTACGGATTTAAAATATTCGCTTTATTTGAAGCAAAATCATATTACGTGGTGAATATGGAACCATATGCGGGTCTACAACAAGATGACCCATTCAAAGTATCCTATTCATCGTTCGATGTTGTTGACAGATAAGTGGCACCCATCAGTAAAACTAACCAAAATGTAACTTTCGACAACTGATTTACCAGTTTTCCGCTGATGACCCATTTTGAAAAATCAGAAACTTCCGTTGGTACCATCAAAAAGCTGAGCTTCCACCTGTGTTTGTAAATACTAATCAAATGCACTTTGTTTTCGGAAAGAATATGGTGTCTGTTAACGCAGTCAATTTTCAAATTCCCGAAACAAATTGTAAAAATAAGTTTTTCACACGAAAAACTAAATGGGGTAAATTTCACCCCGCAGCACCAAACATGTAACATAAGTTCACCACACCAACGCCGGGTTGAAGGTTGAATAACTACTACTAATAATTTGATATATTTGGCTAATAGCTGTATGCAATTAATTTTGTTGCACTGTTTAGTCAAATGAACTGCGATCGAAACTGTAGTTGTGAGCTATAGTTTCAATGGCTTCAAATAATATTTGGTGGTTTTCCGAATTTAAATTACATTTTCAGACGGATAATGTCTATTTTTCAGTTTTCCTCGCTACATGGGGAGGGACTCTTCTTGAAATGCTTTCAGTGTTTCGTTTGCCCTAATATACAAGCACATATTTCGGCTTGCCCTGAAAAAAACCAAAACCAAAGCAGCATATGATATCATGAGCCTTATAACAACTCCAAAAATTCAGCTGCATATATTTATATTTATCTCTACATGAGAAGGGGCCCTTCTCGAAAAGCTTCCAGTGTTTTGTTTGCCCTACTACATAAGCATATATTCCGGCTTGCCCTGAAATAAATACGTTAAACGCTGTGAAGTTCAGTCAAATGTTAAGGACATCGGTTGGGGTGCTATACATGGTCTCTGTAATATGAACCCACGGAAGCCACACTATCCACCCAATATTTTGCTAAGGTTTAGTTGAATAGACCACAAAATGAAAGCATCATATGATATCATAAGCCTTATAACAACTCCAAGAATTCAGCTGCATATAAATAAAAAATAAAACAGGCAGTTTTCTGCTATACTCGAGAGAGTGGTTAAAAGAGGCTCCAATTACTTCGTCTCGCTGGACCATGCGAGGTTTTTTCCTAATATACGAGGAAGTCCTTCTTGCGTCGCCTTACTTTTACGACTATACGGTATAATGTTTGTATTGGCCGCACTAACTTCATATGAGATCCTTTTTTATTTCAGTCAAATCATCAAATATCTTCAAGGATCAGATGAAGAACTAATTTCTTAGTTAATATTTTCTTTCAAGAATATGATTCATAAAAACCGGATGTAAATGTTTCATTAAACATATGAAAATTTCAGCGAATGCTATTGTTTTGTTATAGCGTGTGTTAATATACCTGAAAAATTCAAATAGGACACCCAATATATTTTCACGAAAGTTCATTACTCTCTTATCTTTCATTCGAATTGCACCGTTTCTTATTCGACGTTAAGTTGAAGTTGTTGAAAACTGATTTTTATTCAATGATCATCATCTATCGGAGATGCGGACAAAAAATAATAAGTTCATAATAAAAGCCAAATGGGTATATACGAATATCGAAATAACGATACTAGATCTCTTCCCTGAAAGGTCGGAAGTATTTTTTTCATCAATTGACAAGTGCGTTAACGCGTTCCAAATTTCTGGAAAAGACTTGAAAAGTATCGCCGAACAGAGAGCGTTTGTCGATAATAGATCCCCAGTAGCAGTAGTAGTTGAATTGGTCAATTTATTTTCAAAATGGAACATGTTCATCATCCCACACAATCTGAAATGATGAAGAAATTCATTTTTTATGACTGTGAATTTTGGTAGAAGAAACGTGAATCAGTTAATCGAATCTAGTTTCCAGTTCAATTTCTGCTTTCAATTTAGTATAATAATAATAATATCGTTCATTTAGCAATGCCAATAACATACAATGAATGTAAATGCACAAAATCCTTTCAGTTTTGTGAAAATTTTGTAGTCTCTTACTACATAAAATAAATAATTTAATATATATATATATATATATATATATATATATATATATATATATATATATATATATATATATATATATATATATATATATATATATATATATATATATATATATATATATATATATATATATATATATATATATATGTATATATATATATGTTCAATACTGAGTATTGAAATTGTTTTGTATTGAAAATTATTCATTAAGTACAGCTCTGTACATCATCTCACGACGATATAGTCAGTATTTCGCATTATTTAAATAATTTATTAAAAAAAGATATGTTAAAGTGTTCAACAATCTTTTCAAGTCCTACAATTCATATCTAGTGTACGCAAAAATAGTCGCATATTCCGCGAGTCTCAGACACCTACGTCTCTCGCATCATATTTCACCGACCTATTGTGTTTTTTCTTTCACGAAATATACCAATAGTGTCAACAAAACAGAAACACCTACGATTCCTTAATTGGCCTAGTAAGAGTTCACGAGACGTACAAGTTCAGTGAATAATATATATATATATATATATATATATATATATATATATATATATATATATATATATATATATATATATATATATATATATATATATATATATATATATATATATATATTATCAAAATCCTTTTTACCATCTGAAATGGTGTAGGGTCTACAATATATTAACATTTTAACATTTCATGAAAATTCGATACATGAACAATATTGATCATATATGAAATTTCTCCATTCAATCTTCTGTCTTGCGATCGTTTTAGCCTCTGTCCAAGTTTTGCCCAGTTATTCGAATATTTCCGCTATTACTCCATACCATGTTTGTCGTGGTCTACCACTTTTCATCTTTCCGTTATTCTTTGTCTCCCATATACGTTTGACTTGCCGTGTATTATCCACTCTCTGAAGATGTCCCCACCAGCTGAGCTGCCTTTTCTCTATAAATTTCAAAGTTAATTCAATTCCTAATTCCTTTCGTATGTCAATGTTCTTTAGCTCATCTCTCTTTGTGACTCCCCTTACCCTCCTAAGATATTTCATTTCACTACATAAAAATATACCTAACAATAATCTTTGAATTCTTCGAACACCTGAGATAAAAATTCTTATTTTCCCTAACTTTTTGGTAGTGAGGTATTCTAATTAAAATGTGGAAATGCATCATTTAAGTGTTGATCTTCTTGATTGCAAGAGGCAATCGCACGGTTCGATAAAGTGCGTTCAAAATAATGGGGAAGAAGCAGCTAAAGAACAAGGTTTCTTTTCAGAATCCCTGTCTAGAATGTTGTCAGATTCTAGGTAAATGTGAATGTAGACATAACCTGGTGATATTTAAAGGCTTAGAGAAGTCCAGGAAGTACATAGCTGCAGAAGAGGCATTGTGATGGTTTGGGGTACAAATCTAAAATAACGAAACATGAATTATCAAATACCCCTTCATTTTTGTCAAGTGGGTATTTCGAGGAAACGTATCTTTTGTGTACAGTGTATATACATTAAGGCGAGTACCTACTTACTTATGAAGAAATTATTTTACTCGATAGAATAATTTACACTTTGTAATCAATTAATTTTTAATTTATCTAAAATTTTATCTGATGTTGTAGTTTTACAGAAATTATGAATGATTCATAGTCGAACTCCAGGAAGAGTGCATTTAATTAGTTAATAGCGCAGGAAATAAATGTCGACATTATTGTAATTTACCTGCCCAAAACTTTCCTCATTGGATTATTTTAAGCAACTTTGCAAGTTTATCGGTGCAAATATCTATCGGGCATGATAAAACTTTTATACACTATCAATCCTCTACGGACCATAAATTCCAGCGACCTAGTTCGACAATGATGCTCTGTTCTGTTCATATATTTCGTGTTGAGTTGAACCAACCTATTTCGTATGTCTGCTTCCGTTTCTGGTTAAATTATTGCTAGTCTTGAAATGAAAAATATTGTCCATTTCCATTTAGGAGTACAAAACTACACAGAGAAACATTAAAGTGATAGAAAGTGATATTTCAATTGCAAGATTATTTGGTGTGAGCGGGTTTCGTAGGATTAAAGGTGCCCATAGACGACCAATTTATATGTTAATCTTGTCTATTTGAGGCTACGGAATTGAATGGGGTCAGCTCGGCCATTGCTCGGTGATCCTATTGTATATTCTGTCTTTGGGATTAGATGATTTTGCTTTTTTACATGAATGTACGTAACTTGTATAGTTCCCGATCATCTTGATTTCTTTAAAGTTATTCTTAATTATGGACAAAATGTTAATGGCTCTGCTTCGACTATTGATAGAGTTCCTGGAATAGCCTGTAGGAGAGCTCTGCATCAATACAGGAAGGCTAGATGAAACTGGAGTCCAACCTAACTTCCAATCGTGGCTAAAGCTGATCCACTATGAATTGGAGTTCTTATTAATAGGAACGTTTCCCCATTTATCGCATGCAGAGTTTTGGCACCTTCTACCAAGAGCGAACAGGAACTACCATTACGGGTAGCCACAAAATCTTTTGGACCTCTGTGTTGTTTTAGGTTCTTGGATTTTTGGAAGCTCCATCGCAAAATTTTAACAGTATCCTTTCTCCCACTATCAAGTCGTGCGAACCAACACACCACAAGTGAGTACATGATGCCATACACTTTATTCTTACTTCTTACTTAAATCCTTATCGCATATTAATGCAGAACATAAAAATAATTATATACAATACAAAAAAGCCTACATTGATCTTTTAAACAAAAGCAGATGTGAATTCTATACTAACAAGATAGAAATTAATAATAATAAAAACAAAGCCGTATGGGAAACAGTGAAAGAACTCACGAATACATCGAACGGGAGGGAAAACATACATCCCGAGGGAATAACAAAATCATTACTAGACGATCTGAATAGATTCTTCGCAGATGTTTCTCTCAACCTTACAGATCATGACCCCCAGCGGGACGTCGGGTGAGGCATTCGTTATGAATTTTCCTCAGAATCCAAATACAATGTTTTTTGAACCGGTCACGACGCAGGAAATACTTTCAATTGTCAGAAATCTGAAGAACAAGCAGAGCTGCGGTTACTACGGTCTCACAACAAAAATCATCAAGGAATGTATTCATTTGATAGTTGCACCATTATGTTCTCTCGTGAACTCATCTCTGGTAAGTGGAAACTTTTCAGATGACCTCAAAATAGCTGTTGTGAAACCCCTTTATAAAAAGGGAGACAAAAATGATTTCAACAACTATCGACCCATAAGTTTGCTCACAATTTTTTCGAAGATTTTTGAATCAGTGGTTTCTGATAGAATAATCAAATTTTTCAACAAAAATAAGATTTTCAGCAAACATCAGCACGGGTTTCTTAAAAGCAAAGGGACTGATACGGCACTATTTGACTTCGTTCAGGCAGTAATATCAGCCATAGAGGAAAAATTTAGAGCGTGTGGGATATTTTTGGTCTTGTCAAAGGTATTTGACACTCTGAGCCATAAGCTTCTCCTTTGGAAACTTGAGAGGCACGGGTTACGCGGGGTTTCTTCCGGCTGGGTAAAGTCTTATTTATCGTCAAGAAAGCAGAAGGCATCAGTGATGCTCGGCTCGGAATCTTTAAGCTCAGGCTATGTTGAACTCAGAGCTGGTGTCCCACAGGGCAGCATATTGGGGCCACTTCTGCTCTTAATTTTTATAAATGATATTTTTGAGTGCTCAGTGCCGTTAGCCGCTCTCGTTACCTATGCAGATGACACCACTGCAATTATTCCGATTGGGAGGGGCTCCGATGGCTCCACTGGCTCAGACAAGGTCAATGCTCAGCTAGAACTCCCGCAGGAGTGGCTTGACACAAATAGATTAATATTGAATACGAAAAAAACTAATGTTGTGATTTTTCAACCTTCACAGGCTAGCGATGATCAACAAATGCAAATTCGTCTTCGGGGAGAACCCATAAGCACAGAGAATAGTTCTAGGTTGCTCGGCATTCATATTGACAGTAGTCTCAGTTTCGGTGTTCAGGTGGAGGTCACTAGTAAAAAGTTGTCTCAGGCATGTTATTCAGTTAGAGTTATTCAAAGACAATTATCTCACTATGCCGCAAAAACGGTCTACTTTGGATATGTCTATCCATATTGAAGTACGGTGTGATCGTTTGGCTGAGTAGTGTGCATTGTATTTTTATAATTCAAAAAAAGATCATACGGATTATGTTCAACATGGCGTTCACTCAGACCTGTAGAAATGTTTTCAGATCAAATAACTTGCTGACTTTTCCGGGTATCTACATATATGAGACACTTTTATTCATGTTTAAGAAAAAGCAGAATTTTCCAATTATTTGATAAATCACGACATTGCCACTAGAAACAATAATAATAACTACAATACACCGATTTATAGGCTCAACATGACTGAAAGATCACCTCTATATACGGGAATATTGTTTTATAACAAGTTGCCATCTGAAATCAAACGTACAGAGACCTTTAAAATTTTCAAATCTCAAATACTCAAATATATCCGTGATATCGAGCCCTACACCATAAATGAGTTTCTAAATGCTGAATGAGAAAATTTTAATTATATGCGATGTGTGTTGTTATTTCAATGTTATTCTGTTAGATGTTTCATTTTCGTTTTTGTTTTGTTTTATTCTCTGCTATTGACGAATTGTACAACCATGTGTGTTAGACAATTATTGTAAATAAATATTAAAAAATATTAATTAACATATGCGTTCCTGATCACACTGAATGTAGGTGTTATGACATTTGGGTCATGTGTCATGTCCGGATTGCAATTTCGGTCTCTCGACCATCTTCAGTTGACAACAAGTATTGTACTACAGTTGAAATACATAAATAGGTAGCAAGAGAGGACAATCGTAGTGTATTTGTTTTCATCATCAAATAACCTATGTTTGAAAATCAAAAGTTTAATTCAGGGGCAAAACAAAGACTTTTGAGTAGCACCAATAACTCTTCAAAAATTACAAATGCTGTTCAAAAAACCTCATTTTCCAGCTTAACGTTCTTACTTCCTTGGCCTTTCTGCTTCTTCATATCGTTTCAGATAATTTCATTAACTGGGTAGAGAACTTTAAGTCAATTTAGAAGATTAGTTTTTGAATCTTGAGGTGATTATGGGCTACATCCTCGAATGGAGTATGAGATGTTCCCTGTTGAGAAACAACGTAGCATTAGTTAAGTTCTTAGATAAGGCTAGGTCTGCTCCCCCTTAGTGTTTTTTTCCTATGGTGTATGTTGATAAGGCAAGAGCTACACTCATGTAGGGCTTCATTCCCAAAAGGTGTATGAGATGTTCCCTGTTGAAAAACAGAGAGAGAACATTAGTTAAGTTCTTAGATTCAAGTGAGTTTAGACATATAAGACTTAGATATATTTTGATGAAATATTTTTCTGCTAGTTTTCTTTTTCTATTGTTACAGATTTTTCATACCCCAGCCCCCCTTTCTTTTCTACCTTGTCTTCGTGAAGAAGTCCTGGAAATCATGGAGTGCAAGATGACAATGAGATAATGAAGCTGCTAAGCAGAAAAATTTTTGGTGTACACACGACACTAACACAACATAAACAGACAAGCTATTGCTAATGCAATAGCGACAAGGAAACGAGTTATTTTTCCTCAGGTTTCTTCACTCGTTCATTGAATCATACGCAAGATAATATGGTTCCCCTGTTACATTTCCTGTGCTCACACTTTAGGGGCAATCGTAAGAGGCATGATGCGAGTTTAGATGCCTGATTAGGGAACGGGCATGGTCTGTTTTTTCTGCTGGTATTCTATTTATTCGCTTGTTTTTTACGATTGGGCTTTTCTGACACACCAAAATTATAGCTATAAGCATTTATTGTAGATACAATTATTCGAATTTTTGTAAATCCCTTTTTCAAAAGAATTTATATATATATATATATATATATATATATATATATATATATATATATATATATATATATATATATATATATATATATATATATATATATATATATATATATATATATATATATATATATATATATATATATATATATATATATATATATATATATATATATATATATATATATATATATATATATAAATTTGAGACAAGAAGAATTATTCAAAATCCGTAGATCAATGAATAATCCTTCCTGACAAGAGCTAGTTCCCAAATCTGCCCGCCATGCACGCAGCCCCGAAGCGCCACAATAGTGCAACTAAGTAGGATGCCGAGAAACGAAGTGGCAGACTGCAGTTTCGCCCTTATTAGGAGCTCATCAGTGTCGCATATCGCTTCTCAGCATCCTACCAAGCTACATCGGGGTACCCTTTCAATTCCAGAAAGGACGCAGCTCGTACATACGTATGAGAGTCGCCCTCTATGGACCGACACGGCGAACCGGCTACCGGACTTCGAGCATGGCGGGCAGATTCGGGAACTAGCTCCTGTAAGGAAGGATTATTCATTGATCAACGGATTTTTGAATAATTCTTCTTGTCTCAAGTTTACATATGTAGACTCTTGCTTTACAAAGTTTTTCTATCGGGAGCAATTCTGTTTGAAAATCTTTCAATGTACAACCGCCGAGTTTTAAATTCATTTCATTCAGCACGTCCATACATGAAGAGCATGTCGGTCATCTCAGTATTCGTATTACGATCCATGATAGCCGATTTGAAATTCAAATTCAATAGATTCAAAATTGCTGAAAAACAGAAACACTGAAATCGCAATGATGTTAATAATTTTTGAACACTTCTATGACTGAGCATAGAACAGGTATCATCAGTAGAATAGCAAGGATTCCTAGAAAACTTTTCAACATATTTTTAATCAAAAACTCGGTGTCGTGTCAAAAAATATCGAGATAGCATTTTTTTAAATAATTGGGAAATTCAAAAATATTTATATTTTGAAAGAATCTGTAGCGTCCTTGTTTTCTCTTTGAGAACTACTTGTGTTGAGCCCATAAACGCGCCACTGGTGAGTCCAGAATATTCTTCCTTATCGAGAATTATGCGTCTTTGAAAGCATTCGACACCACCCATAATTTACTTCAATATCTGCTGTATCGAATAGGGGTAAGTATATATATTCTTATTATGGAAAAGATTCATTAAAGAGGAACTGCAATATGAATACAATTTCGAAAAAATGTAAAATTGAATAATTGCAATCGGAAACCACTGTCGATCGGATATAACTAACTATGTAACTAGATATAAGTATCGTTTTGATATTGAAGAAACACAACAGTCTTCCCCATTTGAATGATAATAACATACAAATTTCATCATGTAAATGAAACCAAATGAAACAGTAACTATTTTAATTTTGAAAACGCACTGTGGGTTAGGTTAGGTTAGTTAGCTTAGGTTCAGGATCGCTGTTCACACATCTTGGAATTAGAAAAGACTGGGTTCGACCAAAAGTCACATGTCTTTCATTTTTACGAAACAACGTTTTATGTAGTTGGTTCATGTGCCATTCGAAACATCGTTCCGAATCTAGTTTGACTATATAATGATACTGACCAATTTTCTTCTGCATATTTCCAAATTCGCCAAATTGTTGCATCGAGTAGGAGTAAATATATATTCTGTTATCATGGAAAAGATATATTGAACAGGAAC
Organism: Cryptolaemus montrouzieri; assembly: GCA_013387265.2. NCBI lineage: Eukaryota > Metazoa > Arthropoda > Insecta > Coleoptera > Coccinellidae > Cryptolaemus > Cryptolaemus montrouzieri. The sequence goes on along the minus strand of JABFTP020000001.1, from coordinate 49,972,132 downwards.
TGGAATATGAATACAATTTCGTAAAAATGTAAAATTGAATAATTGCAATCGGAAACCACTTTTGCTAGGATATAACTAACCATGTAACTAGATTTACGTATCGTTTTGATATTGAAGAAACACAACAATATCTCAAACAGTTTACGAAAACTCAAATTCAACTGCATCTTTTGATTAAGCTTGAACAGCCTGTATATCGGTAACGAAGTTTTTGCGGACTAATGTTCATGAGAAATTTTTTCATTAAATGATTTCAGCAATGACCTCCTTAGATATTGCCGTATCCTTTTCAAACACCCTGTATATCGAATACCCACCTCTACTTAAATTTGCATCCCTCATGAATCAATACACCCAAAATGTAATAAATACGCTAAATTGAATCTAATAAATACGATACGTTTAATTGATATGTCCAGGAAAATGTCAGCTATCGAAGAAATAACTAAAAACAATGGTTATTCCTCAAATATAATAAAGGTAACAAACAGAAAGAAACAAACACAAATAGCATATCCTAATATTTACCCACGTATAGAATCAACTAATACAGATAAATATATTTCATTATCATATTTTGGCCGTATCAGCGAAAAAAATTGCGACTTTCATTTCAAAACAGAATAAAAAAGTAGCTTTCAATACCCACATGAAACTGTCCCAAGAATTTTTCAATAGTAGAGGTAAAACTGATATGTTTGACAATACTGGTGTTGAAAAGTTGTATGGATTGTGAAGGCGTTTATATAGATCAGTTTGGTCGTTCATTCAAAACTAGGTACAAACAGCATCAAGCAGATTATATTAACCAGAGAACTGACGAATCTACTTTCGCTTCACATTGTATCAAAAATGGCCATGATTTTCCACCCTTAGATTAACTTCAAATTACTCACAGAATACCTAAGGGACGAAACTTAAATTTCTTAGAATCCATCATCTGAACGACCAGAATATATCTACCTGTTTATGTTTGTATGTATTTCAACTTTTGTTCAGTACTTGCTGTCAGCTGAAGACGGTCGGGAGATCGGAAGTTTCAATAAACTGATAGGGATAGTATAATATATAGTTTAATTTCTTATCATCAGCATTGATGGAATAGTTTTGCGTTTGTTTTAATCGAGAATAATTTTCCAAGAAACTTGCAGTTTATGTATATTGTCTCGTTCTCTCGGTCGCGTTCGTTGTTGATGAGATTGAATCAATTTATGTTATGTCGACTTCCTATGTTGATGAAAGTACTCGTTTCAATCCTGACAGTAATTATTCTAACAGATATGCATGGATTTGTTTGACCAACGAAAATCTATTTGCACCATATGCATGGAATGATGTTAAAACGATGTTGTTAATAAGGAATAAAAATAATAGGATTTCCTATGATTTTTGATAGTGCTTTGTGTATCAATTTTGTTTGTTGTGCCTTTAACATATGGAAGATAGTCTGTAACTTGATGTTCTAGTTCTTCTTTGACGGTAGAATTCGCATTCCGGTTTTTTCCACTGAATACATTATCCAGGGAAAAAAATCTTCTAATGGGACATCATTTCCATGAAAATCTTTATATATAAAGATAAATGTCCTTACTGTATCTCAGCATAGTATCTAAAATCTTTCTATCTATCTAGAATTTATTCTTATTATATTTAATAATATAATTATAGGAATACATTATACTTCATTCCGGAATGTAGCTTGAACACCTAAACAGTATTATTAAAAATGAAGAAAATGGATGCTTCGCACTTAATGAATGGATGGCCGCTTGGGAAGTTCGATTCGAGTTTAGGTTTAAGGTGAATGTCTGGATAGTTCATTTCATGATTCGGTTTTTCAAATGAATAACCCAGGAAAAAAAAGACGAAAAAATTTTTCAAGCGGTTTGACATAGTCGGTGATCAATTGAAACAATGAGTCTTGAGTTCTACTGTCTAGAATGAATTTTTCAAAATATAATGCGGGTGATGTCTTTTATGTTTTCTGTGCTAGACACAGATGTGTTCACCAATATATATATATATATATATATATATATATATATATATATATATATTCTTTTGACACTCACCTACCAATATATATATATATATATATATATATATATATATATATATATATATATATATATATATATATATATATATATATATATATATATATATATATATATATATATATATATATATATATAGTTTAATTTATATATATATATATATATATATATATATATAAATAAATAATATAATGATTTTAAAAGGAATATTTTAGAAAAATCCAGAAAGAACCTAGGACAATAAACTCAAAAGTTGACTGTGTGGTTTATGAATATCTATGGAAATCTTATCTTTTAACTGTGAAGTGTATAATTCTACAACCCGTGATACAGTAATTTTAAGAATGTTTGCCTATATTTGTTTATTGTTTCCTTTCATGTCAGTCTTAATGTGATAACGACAGAATGATATCGTCGGTTAAGTTTTTGAATGTAAGATTTGTTTTGTATGGTATATGTACTTATTTTAAAATATCTCGATTTTAATTTTAATTTTAGATAATTGTGCAGATACAGATTTTCTGAAGATGGCAATGGTGCCGAAACACGTAAAATAGATTTCTGCAAATTATATATAACCAAAGATAATATCTGTCAATTTTAACCCATATTCCCAGTATAATCAAATATTTATATATATATATATATATATATATATATATATATATATATATATATATATATATATATATATATATATTCTATTGAAAAGAGAGGATTTATAATAAATGCTTATATCTATAATTTTGATGTGTCTGAAAAAAACATAATTCCCTGTTACAGGAAATGTAACAGGGAACCATACTATTTTGTATATGATTCAATAAACGAGTGAAAAAACCTGAGGAAAAAAACTCGTTTCCCTGTCGCTATTGCACTAGCAATAGCTCTGTTTATGTTTAGGATACCAATAATCAACTACTACTAGTACTAAAAATGAATTGCTATAAGTGTGTTCTCGTTACTGGACTTTTTTATCTACTCACATCTCAGTGGATGTTGATCAAATATAAAGTATATATTATTATCCAAACTGCAGAGGGCGCGCAGGTATAGAAACGAGAATCAAAATAGTGAACATGTGTAGACTTAGACTTTCCATGACGTTTCGTATTTCGAAGTACATTCGAATTCATTTTTGTCGCATAAAACATTTTGAATTTTAGGTATTAAACAATATATTCTTTTGAATTTTACTTTCCAATGAGTACAGGTGGTTTAAAAATAACTAACATGAAGGTCTGAAAATGAAATCTAGTTTGTAACATTAAAATTGTTTTTAGTTTGTTCAGTAGTACTTTTCTTTTTTCTACATACTCCTGCAAGAATTGCGTCCCTTCTTCTCTTTGTATATTTGCTTCTTTTATACTCCTAATATATTTTTAAAATATTCTTCATAGATTGACAAATATTTATTTAGTCTTTCAGCTCATTTAGCTCTATATTCCCTAAGTTGCATATTCATTTTTTCTAACGTCTTTCGAATGCTTCCCAAAGCATTTGTGACTAACAGTCTTTTCGAGTAATTGGGCTTGGGAATAACAAAAGTGTTTAAAATACTGGTTCTAGTCGGCATTGTTCTCTGCTCTGCGACACCCAAATCTAACCTATATCTACAAAAAAATTAAATTTACTGACTCATTCTACCAAAGAAGGCTCAGTCCCTATAACATTTTTTCTATAGGGATCAATATAAGACCTAGTAAATATATTAAATCAAGTCAACCGTAGGGCCAATCCTTTTTTATCATTGTGAAACCACAATTCTAAAAGTCGGAATCTTGCTTCAGGGCAGCAATGTCAGATATAGCCACATGCATATAGTGTGTTTTTTTCCCAGTATCTCTGTAAAAAGTAGTATTTCATAGCAATATACCAATATGGCAATCATTCTTCAATATAATTTTAGTTATTAAATACTTAGTGCCTAAAAGATACTGGAAAGTTGAGATTTTATAGGTGAACTTCATAAACATACTCCTGTTAAGCGTATTTTGCCATTCCTCTTCCAGTTTTAGAATTATTAGATACAGCGAAATTGAAAGCTCTTAAATTTATTATGGTATTGTCCAGCTATAACAGAATAGCCAACTTTTTTCCCAGACTGGGAAACGAAATCTTCCTTCGCCTAACACATGAAAACAAGGAACAATATTTCACAGAAATTAGATGAATCCACTTACTTGTGTTGCTTGTACAGCCGAGTACTGCTTGTTTCATCTGCTCATCATTTCATGATATTGAAGATAGTTCCTAACGACATGAGCTTGGTGACGTCTGGCGTTATTATGTTCAGACAAAATGTTTTCACCGCAAAATGGTATAACATGCTCTTCTCTCTTATGTATCTCTGAGCATTCTTGGTTTAATTATTTAGGATGATCAGATCAGTACAGTCGTTCAAAGAAATTACAACACACACCATTATTGAACCTACATCAAAACCAGGTGGGCATATCTCTCGTTTGACATCTTGCCTTGTAGAATTCAAACTAGATATTCGATGTGCTGCGACATAAGGGCTCAAACCAAATTCCCTGAGTCGCTGTATGGTTTCGGTGCTAATATGCATTTCATTGTTCCGTCGAAGCTCCATTTGAAGGTGGCTAGCAATAGCGAACCGTTGTCTCAACGAAGAAGTTCTCAAATAACGGGCAAGGATCGCCGTAGTTGCTCTGGGCTATTCTTGACTAAGCCTCCTGTCATAACTACCAGTTTTGCTGTACCTCAAGATCATTCTGGAAACAGTTGAATGAGACACCTCAAGCCTTTGGCTTATTCTTGTATAAGCCCAATCTAGATCATGTTACACGACTGCTTCAGAACATTCTACAGGGGTCAAATTTCGTGATTCACTTTGCATTGATACCGAATATATAAATTTTCAAGAAGAACCAACGTTACACGCAAAAATCGATCGACAACTGCTGTAATGTGGTGGTCAAAATTTATTTATTTCATTTTATTTTTCATGAGGGGAACATGTCCACCAAGAAAAAACATCGAATCGTGTTGGCATATGTCTGGATATATCCGAAAAAGAACAAGTGTTAAAAATTAGTTGTCTTCCAAAATGAAATTTGAAATATTGTGCGTTAATTTTTCAGCACAGTGCGTTTACATCTCTATTTGTGTAACAGAATATTCGAAGTCAGTTTTAGCTCACTTAAGATATCAGATTTGATTGAAACGTTGCGTACTCATCAAGAACCGGTGACAATTCAACAAATCGAAAAAGTTTTCCAATATCTCTGGAAATTTTAAAAATTAATAACCCCCACCGGAACCAGTGGCATCCTTTGGTAACCTGAAACATTAGTTATAATTCGAGATGCTGTTATGCGAAGTGCTCAAATCCGAGTGACATTTATTTAGCTTGTCGAAATAATGATTGAAACGATAGTTATTGTTAATTATTTAAGTCATATAGGGATATTGGATACTGACGAGTTGTGATAAGAACGAAATTGGACTTCTATTGACATTCTGCACCGTTTGAATATCTAAATATAATGGTAGAACTTGAGAATCCATCTCATCTATAAAATTATGGGGGCATGCCCGTACAAGAAAATATTTTCCTTCTATAATACATCATTATTTTTGATTGTCTCTATAACGTTTTTTGCTGAATTGCCGCAAGATAACAAAGCAAAGTACGATTTGTATTCGTATAGGGATGCTGCCTTTAGTAGACAAATTTCCCTATTATTCTCTTATTCTCCTTTCATGCATAATGGCACGAATGTTCTCCCTTTCTGCTGAATTTAAATTGTATATGAAATTGTTTTGCAATCCATTTTTCATGTAGTCGTCGAAGGAAACTCTTGTTCTAGAGTGATGAGTTTTCAGGTTTCCGTATTTTCCATTTATTTTCGCTTTTTCAAAGAAATTGATAAAGGTGAAATTGTTATCGGCATGAACGCTTTCAAGTTTGAGGGTATAGACTTTGAAGGTTCTAAGAGAGGTTTATAAATTCTTTTCCAGGAAGAAAATCCAGTTTAAACTTAAGCTATACTCATAATACGACAATATTCAAATGACTGAAAATGATGAAAAACTTTGTTTTCTGATGAGAATTTATCTCAACCATTCCAATTGGAATGGCTTAAAGGTGCTCTGAAATCAAGAAAAGTCTTTTTACAATAATTTACTGGCTCCAGGAAAGGTTTTTTAGATTTAGAACTGTTTAGGTTATTTTGGTTTTCTGGTAGATTTCGTAAGAATTACTATATAGTGCAACCATCCTAGTAGCGGATTTTGATTTCCAACGATCAAGCCTTAGGCACAAATATCACCGCCTTTGTATTTATTTGTATTCATAATAACTACCGCAGTTATGATCTGACCGCCACCAAACAATGCAATTTCATTCAAGGCGCCAATATCTCGGATTGCTATTGGGTATATTAGAAATAGGAGGGGTTGGAAATTTTAAAGTCGTCATATCTCTAGTAATTACCAAGGTAAGTCAATATGGATTTCAAGTTATTCATAGGCACATTATTATCAGAATCTTTCGTCCACAAAATTTTTGATACGATTCGTTTCCAAATCGGAACGGAGTTGAAATTCTTCATATCGCCATATCTCCGGTAATAAGGTCTATAAGGTTTACGAATTTTCCTTTGACATATTATCGTCAAAAACTGTTGCTTGAAGTTTTTTCTTGCTTGCTCAACTGCTATGCGGATTGCATATAATACTTTGAAATATTAGATATCATAAAAGATCTTTGTTTGAAAGGTTTTCTATTTACTTCTGTAGACTTCCAAAATCTATGAATTTTTGCTAAGCTCTTTTCCCAGACTGGGAAACGAAATCTTTCTTCCCCTAACACATAAAAACAAGGATCAATATTTTACAGAAATTAGATTTCGATTTCCACCAATCATAACCCTAGACACAAAAACCACCCGCATGTATTTATTTGTATTCATAATAACTACCGCAGTTATGATCTAACCAAACCAAACACTGCAATGTCATTCAAGGCGCAAAAATCTCTGATTGCTAATGGGTACATTAGGAATGGGAGGGGTTGGAAATTCCCTGGTTTCATATTTTCTGCAGTATAATTCATCCACATATTTGCAGAAAATCAACCTTGAAAAAGAGTTTGGATAAATATCACTCTATTTTTGAATATTTTCAATTAATCCCAAAATTCCGAGTCCACTTGTTTCACGATTAAAATCTCAGAAACCGATCTGGTTTCTGGATCTGGTGGAACTAACGCATCGAAAGGAGAGACCTGTTTGGAACAGCGGATGGCATAAAGTTGTTATTGTCAATGAGCTCTTCATAGAACAAGTTCCAGGTTTTAACTTCAGTAGAAAGATAATTTTAGGTTAGCACGTCCAATTTGAAAGTACGACAACTCAAAAAATGTCGTTTCCAGAAAAACGATTTTTAATTTTTGTGGAAGCTATATTTTACCACCTTGCACTTAATTAATATCGAATAATTCGATAGAGGGATAATTTGAAGTATATTTTGTTGTGTCCAGTAGTTCTCATGTTGATTTCACTAGGAAAACCCTCTAAAAATCGACATTTTCGAAAAAATTGCGAATTGTCACGGCTTCGATGCTAGGATCTTTCAGTTATTCAGAGTTTTCTCGGCAGAAGCTCCTACGACAATAAATGGATTTCGTTAACTTCTTTTATATTTTCTAAGAATATCTCATTGTATATTGAGCCGAAATGATGAAGATAAGGTTTCATGGTATGGTGTATTACTAGTGAGAGATGGGAATGAAGACTGAAAATGTGCGTCAAATAACTTTTTTTCAACAAACTTCAAGAAACATGAGTAGCAAAATATTATAAAACAAAAGTAAACATATTAAATGAAACAGCATTTCTCTGATCTTGAATCACATTTTTTATCACGCCTGAAATGATATAGAAATTTTTGTGTCGATACAAAATGAAGGAGAATTGCCTAGTGATAATTGAGCTAAGCTCAAAAAAAAAGAGTTTGAAAAGATTCAGTCTCCTTGTCCGAAATTTGGGAATTATTCATCCTCCTGGAAGTCGGGAACAGAATTGTTCTTCATTTCATTTTGAATGGGCAGACCATCATAGAATGTTCTATATGTGTCTGGTACGACTTTATTATTGAGTAAACTCAACAGTTCTTTCTTTTTTTTTTCCGAAATGCCCGTAGGTTGTTAATAGCACTTTTGAGAATTCAATTCACAAGTAGTCTCAACCTTTTCATCAAGAGCGTTTGTTCATTTTGTTTCGATGCTGGAGTTTCCAAGGATTTTCTCTTTCTTGTTGTAACTTGACGGGTGGGTCCTTGGTAGGCGCCGAACCCCAAATATTTGCTGTTTTCCAGTCCCCGTCAATAGAGGTTAGATAGTCAAATTCGAAAGGGGACTTATCATCAAGCATATTATTTCATTGAATAGAAATTTAGTTCTGGAGGTGTTCACTATGTAATTTTCGCCCAAACAGTGAGCCAAGCTCTTGAAGTCGATCATGTCACGGTAGCTCCACTCCTTCACCACATAAAATGGGTTTTTTCACTTTAGCTGACCAGATTATTTGGTAAAACTTTTTTTTACTCGTGCGACAGTCTTCTCTATTATGGAGTTCACACAATCACCCTCATTTTGTGTGTGGCATGTCACCAGATATTTATGTGAGATTGATATATTAAAAAAAAATACAACATGTAAATGACTAGGATATATTTATTTTCTTGCTGAGCACAGCAATTATCAGTGTAAAAGATAAGTTTAAGTTGCTTCTTAGTTGACATAGCCTTTTCTTCTATGTATTTGTAGACGCAAGTTGCAATATCGATGGCGCCTCTTTTTGCATCGCATTCATGCCACATGTTGTTAAAGGTTTCCCTTGTTTTCAAGTCATAAATGGTAAGATTACACGATGATAATTTGCTCTTGTAGTATAATATGAAATCTGGTCCTTAAGGTATCGGTAACACGGCTTGCAGATCGTATCAGCACAGTTACGTTGTCGTTGGAATATTTTTTGTCCCACTCCTTTTCTAGTCCCGCCAGTCATAATTTCCAGCATTGCGGCTAATTTCTTTATCATCATAGTACCTAACCTTTCATTGCATAAAATTATATTGATTTATTTTTGATTCGCATATTTTTCATTTGCTTACTCTTATTTCTGAATTTAATTTTTTTTCTCATTGAATTATTTTTCCTCTTTAAAATGCGTATTAAATCTCTTAAAGTTTTTTCTATGATCGTTGAGAATGACAGATGTCAGAAAATTTTGTTGACAGAAAACTTTTACTTGACAACTGTACAAAATTGTCATATTCGGTTTTGAAACAATTAATTCTGTTTCCTATATATAATAATGAAATTTAAGTTATTTGGAATGAATCACAGAGATCAAAGATATTTTATGTATCATTCCTTCATTAGGTAATAATTTATGTGTACTCTTTTAGCTTTTTGGGAGAAGCCGTATTTCATCCAAATATACATTTTGGAAGAGGCTGTATTTTAACGAAAATACTCTTTTTGGAAGAGGCTGTATTTCCACGAACCAACATTTTTTGGGGAAGCTGTATTTCACTCAAATATACTTTTTGAAAGAAACTGTATTTTGACGAGCAAGTACTCTTTTTGGCCTCTTTCTGGCAGAAAAAAAAATACTTTTTTGAAAAGGCTGTAATTAACAAAATACTTTTTGGGAAGGCTGTATTTCACCCAAAAATACTTTTTTGGAAGAGGCTGTAATTTGACGAGCAAATACTCTTTTTGGGGAGAAGCTGTATTTCACCCAAATATACATTTTGAAAGAGGCTCTATTTCAACGAAAATACTCTTTTTGGGAGAGGCTGTATTTCAACGAACCAACTTTTTTGGGAGAAGCTGAATTTCACCCAAATATACTTTTTCTATTTCAACGGGGAGAGGCTGTATTTCAACGATCCAATACTCTTTTTTGTACTTTGACGAGCCTATACCCTTTTGGAGAGGCTGTGTTTTGGCCAAAAAAAATACTCTTTTTGGGAGAAGCTGTATTTCACCCAAAAATACTTTTTGAAGAGGCTGTAATCAATGAAAATACTCTTTTTGGGGGAGATTGTATTTCAGCGAACCAACAGTTTTTTGGGAGAAGCTGAATTTCACCCAAATATACTTTTTGGGAGAGGCAGTACTTTGACGAGCCAATACTCTTTTTGGGAGAGGCGTATTTCACGTGTTTTGGCCAAAAAAATACTGTTTTTGGGAGAAGCTGTATCTTACCCAATAGTACTTTTTTGAAGAGGCTGTATTTTGACGAGCTAATACTCTTTTTGGGGAGGCTATGTTTTGGCCAAAAAAACACTCTTTTTGGGAGAAGCTATATTTCACCCAAATATACATTTTGAAAGAGGCTCTATTTCAACGAAAATACTCTTTTTGGGAGAGGCTGTATTTCAACGAACCAACTTTGTTTTGGGAGAAGCTGAATTTCACCCTAATATACTTTTTGGAAGAGGCTGTATTTTGACGAGCCAATACTCTTTTTGGGAAAGGCTGTGTTTTGGCCAAAGAAATACTCTTTTTGGGAGAAGCTGTATTTCACGTAAAAATACTTTTTGGAATGAATTTCAACGAAAATACTCTTTTTGGCAGAGGCTGTATTTCAACGAACCAATATTTTTTGGGAGAAGCTGAATTTCACTGAGTCGATACTCTTTTTGGGAGGCTGTGTTTCACCCAAAAATCAAATATACTTTTGGAAGAGGCTGTTTTCGACGAGCTAATACTTTTTTTGGGAGAGGCTGTGTTTTGGCACAAAAACACTCTTTTTGAGACAAGCTGTATTTCACCCAATAATACTTTTTGGGAGAAGCTGTAAGAGGCTGTATTCTGGCCAAAAAACTCATTTTTGGGACTGTATTTCACCCAAATATACATTTTGAAAGAGGCTGTATTTCAACGAAAATACTCTTTTTATTAGAGGCTGTATTTCAACAAACCAACTTTTTTGTGGGAAGCTGAATTTCACCCAAATATACTTTCTGGAAGAGGCTGTTTTTGACGAGCAAATACTTTTTTCGGGAGAGGCTGTGTTTTGGCACAAAAAATACTCTATTTTGGAAGAAGCTGTGTTCTAGAGCCCCATAATACCATTAGAAGTATCACCACTTTCTGGATAAGTGATTCTAGTATTTTACATGTTTTTTGATTGATTTTCAACTTTTAAACTCTTCTGTAGAATAACTTTCGGCCTTGTAATCTTCAAAATCATTTTGTACATAAATACATAATAACATTATAAATTAATCATTTTAAATTAGTTTCAAAAAGTCAACTCGTAATTTTTTCTTCAAATTGTAATTAACTTTTATTCAGCTTTCGTGTGTAGTAAAAGATTTAATATATTCATTCAATTTCACTGTGCATTTTCTTGTGAACTTGTTGTCTGCTCTTGAGTTCCAATAATAGTTCTTTTACCGGGCAAATCGATCACTTATATACATACGACCACCTCTCATGCTGAGCTATTGTAACCTGATCTTCGGTTGGTCACTGAAGGATAATTTGAAAAGTAACTTGTTATAGTTACATATTCATATATCTTTTTCCTAGCTGAACTAATAAAACACGAATAATTGTGAAATATACATTCTTTCTGGTTTGAAAAGAATTTACTTTCAAAAAAACATTTCAATTATCTCAAAGAGTACAGAATTTGAAATAGCGAAGAATACAAAAGCTAATATGCCTTAATTCATTTAGGTTGGTGGAGTAGTTTCCTCGTAAGAATGCCCGCCAGTTTATAAAGACCAATCGAAAAACTGAAAACTCGAGAAAACATTTTTTACAGTTTCTGATCAGAAAACATGTAAATCTTCAATCACCTGAAGTAATATTACTCTAATCTGCTATTTCTGCGCCATAGGGCAGACCTTCAGCATCCTCATTGACAGTGCGAGCAGTAACGTAGGTTACACTGCAGAATATCCTCCATTGAAAATTCCGATAGTCGCACAGGTAGCAAAATCAAGAATATTTATTCAGATGGTCTGGATTCATTCGCCTGACAGTGAAACTGAACGATTCGTTTGAACTTGGCTTGTGCCCATCTGCGCATCCGTCAAAGATTTGTCGTCTTAAAGCTATGTAGTATTTAGACGAGCATGTTTCTCCACATTTTTATCAATCAATTGATCAGGAAGCTTGAAAGACGCTGTAGAATTTGTGGCTTTAGCTTAATTCTATCCACACAAGTTTGTCCGCTCCACGTGTAAATCGATTTCAGTGAAATTTGCATTTTCTTGGCTTTGCAGAACGATGAATACTTTCGATAAGTAGACATTATATTGTAGCAATGTTCACTGGACAGAACCCATGGCAAAACTAGTCGACGCCTCATAACTGTAGAACCATATTCCTAGATATGTAAGAAATAGATTTAAGCTTAGACAAAAATCGATATTTTGAGTCTTCAAGAGGAATTATGTATTAAATATGACAATGCAAATCTCAATGACTGCTGTATGACAAGGCGATGGCCTGGGTTATGTTGCCTTTGAGGGCATCGATCGAATGAAGTTTATTGGTATATATCTGCGACTGCAAAAAACCTCACCATACAAAGTGTAGCAAGGTTGAATGGAATGATCTTATGGCCAATGCACGATGTTACTATAGGGGAGAGTCGGGTAGCCTTGGCCTGCGGGAACCTCCGGCCAAAGCTCGTTCCAGAAAATCCCGCAGACATACATTAACAGGCACCACGTCAAAATAACGGCAGCAAAATACAGGGTGATTCAACGAAAACTAAACATAGGCTATATCTACCAAGATATTCATTTCCGATCAAAACGCAAATTTCAATTTCTGTTTCAAGGGGACATCTTTTGGGGTACGAAACTTGCATTTTAGAAAAAGCTATCAACCCCTAAGCAGGGGTTGCAATCCTCAAACATTTTGAATAGGAAAGATGGGTCGAATGATAACTCAAAAGAAAAATGGTATCCTTGTCTACATCGCCTGGAACGAATTTCCATTTTTAATTGAAAACTGTAAAAGTTACAGGGTGAGCAACTGAAAGATAGGAAGACTATTTTCCTGAGACTATTCAAGTTTCAGTGAAGTGAAATTGAACAGATCGATGCTGATCAATGGCAGTCATCGTCAGGTACCATACTCATCTCGAATTTCAATCACTTGTTTGTCGGGTAGAGAAAAACCTCTGTCAGAGGAAGTTGGGATGAAAATACCTAGAGCAGGGTGACCACCCTTGAAAATTTGGAAGAGGGTAGATGGGTCAAGTGATAACTCGAAAGAAACGAAGGAAAAAGCAAGTAGGTATGTGACATCTTTTCTGCAAAGTTCCCGTGAAATGAACATGGGAGCCATGAATTTTCATTCTTGATTGAATCCAAGTACCAGTTGCGACATCGCTTTCCTTATCCAGCAGCTACACTCACAAAAGGAGTTCAAATGCACTATTTGAATTTTTGTCTCAATGCTCAAAACCATCATCCACAAGCCATCTACTAGGCATCCAACAGCCATCCTATTTCCACCCAGCAACTACAGTTGCGCCCAGCACTCGAGCAAAAGTGCAGAGCCATTTGCATCTACTAGTTTGAATGCATTTCTTCAAAAATTGTCCCTTATCCCTAACGCCTCAAGGAAGTGTCTCGCAGCTCGTTCTCCAAAACCCCAAAAAGTGAGATTCTGATATCCTCTCCATCTAAAGATGCACTGGTAGCAAACAAGGCTGTAGCCAATAAATCCAAGGCTGTAACTGATAGAACAAAAGCAGCAATCAGCCAAATGAGATCGATAAAGAATATCCAGAGTTCAACTAGGGAACAAACAAATCATGATACAGAATGCATCATTTGTGGGGAAACCTTCGACAAAGACTGCATTCAGTGTCACAAGTGCAAGAAATGGGCTCATGAAGAATGTGTGGACATTGATCCATCGTCATCTTTCTACTATTGTGATGTTTGCAAATCGACATAGTCATATTTTTTGTGTCCGGGGCTACTCCCAGATATGATTGTGACAAATATTTGACAGTACCTTCTAAACTTCATTACAGTTATGAAAATGAGAATTTTCATTTCTTACTTCATTAGTATTGAGAGGACTATGTTTTGTTCATTATAAATATTGAAAATAGATCTTTTTTCTCAGAGTTTTTCTTGTAATCCTGACTCTTACTTATGTGGCCGAGGCTACCCGACTCTCGCCTAATCTCAAATATTTCTTGTAGAATATTCTTCATGGCATTCGCTGCCTGTGATGTAGCGCTGACTCACTGAAACCATATGTTTATTACTATATCGTTGAATTCAGGCTGAAAGGGATGGATTATTATTTGTTTTTAGCGATGCTGGTTTCACCATCATCGTTTTAGAAAATGTACGAACGATTACTTTGTGTGGATGTATTGTAACCTGGTGAACCACATCAATGTGAGTTTCGTCCTTTAAACGGTTATTTTGCTATATGTAGGAAATAGAATCCAAGTAAGTGACCATCGTTAGAAATGAATTTTCTGTAGAAAGTGGAGTGTATGTTCAGACGCATCGAAGTCCAGGCAGGCAATAAACGGTGTTGTCTATGATTCATTAATTTTGAGCTTCTGGGTCTGTTCGATATTGTCTACTGAAGACCAACTAACCTTTTCAAGGAATGAACTGTCTCAGGTTCTTTTACACACAGTAAAATTTAATGCTCCCGCCGATCTGCTTTTGGATGTTGCCTGATTGTTACTGAATCAGTTGGCTTGAATTTTGAAACTATATGTAGACTATGAAACTCACCTCGCTTGCCGTTAGAAGGGCTTAATATGTGCTTGTGATTCAATGAAAGTGTATTATTTGGACATAATAACAAACAGTAAACTTGATAGATCTCATCACAATCCCTAAATATCTACCATTCCTTTATAAGCAATAAAGCTAAATTCTGTAAATGTGATCATTAATAGAGTTGGAAATAGTTTATCAAAAAGTTCTGAAAATTTAAGCTTTCAAGTATTTCTGTTCAAATAACAACTGTAATTTTTCTGCACAAAGTTTATAAAAAATTTCAGGAAATATATAAAACTTAAATAACTTGGTTTATGAGATGATAAAATTATCTTTGAATACAATGAGGAGACACTTCCTGAAATTTATTGTAAAAACCATTTTATTGCCCTGTTGATTAGAACCTTAGCTGATTCATTAACTCAGAGACTCACCCAGTATTTCTGAGCGTTCATCTCTTGAGTTAATTTCAGAAAAGAGCAACCTCGATTGTTATGATAAGAGTAAAGGAAACAAGCACAAAATAATATGGCCTTTGTATTATTATTATTCATTTTACTGAGATGAATGTTTTCATTGTTCCTGTTTTTCGTGTTACTTCAGATTAAAATCGTTGATGAGAAAAACATCAGACTGTTTAGATTAAAAGAACTGTGTACTTTAGACTGCAGTAATTCAGGGAGCTTATAACGCTCCATCGAAATGAAAATTTCGAACGTTCACATTACATTAATAATTTTCTTACTTCAATATTCTGGGTAATCTGGAATTAAAGATAATGAAAAAGATTAAATTTAAATTAAGCACTGAATTCGAGGATTTTGCCTAAATCAGTGGAATTGTGGCGCGTTTCACTACATAATAGTTGTATAAGTCAATTGAGTATGTAATTCACTTACACGTGATCAGGAAAGATGAATAAAAATTCCCAAATTAACTGATAACAATAGGAAGTTTTGGGTTGAAAGTATATTTATATTCCGAAAGATGATTTAATTTGATAAAATTTATTGCTGTCGATGTAATTCAACTTGTAGACCTGACTTAATATTTTTGCATACTAACCCCTGAACAATATAATATTTCAGGTATTTACTCTTGATGTGATCATTTTATTATTCAGACATTTCATCATTCTGATCTATATAATTGAAAATGAAATGATGTTTTTGGGTAGTCACATCAGTTTTGTGTTGTTATATTAGAGAATTATTTATTTGAACAGTGCAGAAGACAAGATTGATCAAATCATGTAATATTCTTCGTACGTTTCTTTCCGAATAAAATAATGAGGTAGGGTCATAGGCTTTCTTTTTAGTTGATACTGCTCAGAATCTTGTTTTATACTTTATTTTTATATATGTATGAAATAAAATTTGCTGAAATTTATATTTGTAGCAGTAGTTCATTCCATCATCAATCACTTAGCACAAGAATAATAATCTAGTATCATCCAGTTTTACTTGACTAAGGTCTGCACACTAGATTTTCCACTTGAATGATCCCATCATATGTTTTTATGTAAATATGTGAACAAATCTGAAATCGAATGAACGAAATGAAACTGAATTTTCAGAACCATGTAATGAAAAATGTCTTTTATTTGAATCACTGCTTCTCCGTATGGAAGGTAAACAGAGTATTTTATTTTGCATTGTGCTGAGTGTCCCCCTTGATATTAAAAGAATAAAAGCGATGTTTGAAGGGTTGAAATCAATATTATTTTCGAGACAGAACCGTACCGAAGTGAAAGGAGAACCAAATTTGATGTTTTCGTACGGCAGCTATATGAAATATTGTAGATAGAGAACAATTATCACCCCTCTCTTGAACTCGATTTTTGAGAAAAACTTATTGGTGGAAACAGATTTCAGTTTTTTTCAGTTTTCGAGTTATTTCGGAATTCTGGGTTTCTCTAGATTTCAACATGTAACGATATCTCGAATCCTATTAAGTAAAGTGAAAAATATTTTCTCATTCAATTTTCGAAAAATTTTTTAGCCGATCTGTTTCTGAGTCATAAAGCAAACTTGTGATTTTTCAAACACGAATTTTAGGCGATTTTGGTACCAGCAAAGAGGATTATGTGTTTCCTTCCCAAACCTATATCACATGCCTCATTATTTCCTTCGAAATCAGTCATATCGAAAATTCATATCTATCCACTCAGAATATCGCAGATATTCATAATTTTATGGTAAAAGAAATTTGTCTATGGGCGTCAAAGAACCCATGCATTCATTTCTGTGTGATTAACTATAGGATTAACCCTTTGAACAAGATTTTCCTTCTTTTGTGACACTATTTCAAATATTAAATCTCAATGATGTGGAGTCATTCAATTCTGTGTTTGAAACAATTGCAATATGCAATCCATAGCAATGATTTTGTGAAATCAATCATTTATATTATTAGTTCAGGTTTCTCTATTTACTTTGAAAATTTCTACCTACATTGTGTCAAAAAAGTACCAGAAATTGATAATTTAATGAATCTGCTTGAGACGATTGTCAAAATGTTTGTTGTTGCAAAGTTGGCACAACTGTTTCTATACTGACGCTGAGTTTGAACGCGATCTGTCATTCAGTTTGTTTACAGTGCTCGATTTCGTCAGTTCTCACAAGTGTGTTTTGCGATTTTTACCACGGATAAACATATCGTATTAGGTGCCCAACTAAGTTCTCGCTGTTTGCCAATAGATGCCTCCAGCAGTAAGTGCTGGTTGATTTTTACATATCAAGAATGTCTTGAACAAAGCGTAGACATATGGTAAATAAACCACTGTGACACATTAGCGATTTTTTTTGCATCATATACTTCTAGTTATGAGAAAATGTCTGATTTTGTGCCAATAATCATTTGCGGAAAATGTTGATTTTCTTCTTACATTCGAAGGAAACGGCTGCTGAAGCTCATAGAGAGTTCTAAAAAGTTCACGGAGATGCTGTTCTAAGTGAAAAAACATACCGGAATTGGTTCTGTCGCTTCAAAAACGGTGATTTCGATGTGGATGATCGTCCCCGTGAAGGTAGCCTAAAAATCTTCGAAGAGGCTGAATTGGAGGCATTCCTCGATGAGGATCCGTGTCAAACACAAGAAGAGTTTGCTTCAGCCTTAGCAGTTACCCACCAGCCATTTCCAAGCGATTGCATGCGTAGGGAATGATTCAAAAGCAAGGAACTTGGGTTCCTTATGATTTGAAGCTAAGAGACATTGAGTGTCGATTTTTCGCCTGTGAACACCTGCTCCAGCGGCAAAAAAGAAAGGGGTTTCTCTATCGCATCGTAACCGGCGATGAAAAATGGATTGATTACAGCAATCCAAAAATAAAAAAATCTTGGGGACTCCCGGTCATGCTTCTACGTCATCGCCTCGGCCGAATATTCACGCTGCGAAAGTTATGCTGTGTGTTTGGTGGGACCAAGTCGGTGTTATTCATTATGAGCTGTTGGAACCGAACGAAACCATCACTAGGGAACGATATCGAACTCAATTGATGCGATTGAGTAAAGCACTGCGCGAAAAACTGCCACAATACGAGCAGAGACACGAAAAAGTAATTCTACAGCATAACAACGCTCGGCCTCACATTGCCAAACCCGTTGAAACCTACTTGGAAACGCTCGAATGGAAAGTCCTACACCACCCGCCATAAACACCCCAAAAAAGTCTAGGGAACACTTCTGAATATCGATATATCGTATCCAGAACGATCAATATGGATGATTTTTTTAAGGAAATGAACACCTGCATCAATTTCTCACCAAATTATATAGAGTGCCGCAACAGATTTCAGTTTTTTTATAAAAACTAAAAATGCAGCAGATGCGACGTAGCTTTGTAATCATTTCATGTATTCAGTGTTTGAAATCAGTTAGTTGGCACTTTGTTTCTGTTCTAAGCACAAATAAAAGATTCAAGTTTTGTGATTCGACCATGAAAAGACGACATTTGACTAGAGAAGAGATGTTACGAGCCGTTGGCATGCTCCAAGCTGGGAGCTCACAACGGGAAGTATCCAGGGTTCTGGGAAGTAGACCAACTGTCATAAACCGTTTATGGTCGCGTTTCAATGAAACAAGTAGCATAGAAGAACACCATACAGGTCGTTTCAGGATTACTACAGTCGCCCAAGAGCGATTTTTGGTTTTACAAGCCAGTAGAGATCGAACTACCATAGCATCTCAATTAGCTCAAGAGCTATCACGAGTTCATAATGTACAAATTTCCGACCAAACTGTGAGAAATCGACTGCACGAAGGTCAACTCCACTCCAGACGTCCTTTAAGAGTTCCACAACTGACCAATGGAAATCGCGCTGCTCGTTTAGCTTGGTGCCAAGAACACGTGAACTGGGATCAAGAGAGGTGGGCCACAGTTCCCTTCAGTGATGAATCTAGATTCAGTTATTATCACAATTCGGGAAGAATTCGAATATGAGGAAAACCTGGAAAGCAAAACCGTCTCCAGCATGCTCCAGAAATTGTTAGACAGGGAGGCGGATCAGTTATGTTTTGGGGAGTTATACGCCTTGGTGGAAGAACTGACCTCATTTTCATACAGAACAATCTCACGGGAAATTCTTACGCAAATGAGATAGTTTTACCTGTAGTATCTCCAAACAATGGGTCAAAATCCAATCTTCCAACAAGATAATGCCCCTCCTCATCGTGCAAGAGTTGTCTTGAACGTTCTTGGAGAGAATGATATCGATCTTCTACTGTGGCTATCCTGCTCCCCAGATCTGGATCCCATCGAGCATGTGTAGGACACCCTAAAAAGAAATCTCCTGCGTCAAAACGTCTTCCATCAAGAACAGGAGCTTCGATTAGCAGTTCAGGGGGCTTGGAATGACTTAGGCCAAAATGTAATAGACAATTTAATATTGAGCATGCCGCGACGATGCCAAAGTGTCATTAGTAACAGAGGTGGACCTTCTGGGTACTAAAAAATACAAGTGCTTCCATATCGTTTCGAAAATATTAGTTCAGGATTTTTTTTTGTGTTTTACCAAATTTCGTCATTTTCAAATTTCAAATTTTTTTATAATAGGTGCTTTGGAGAAGTCAAATATTATTGTGTTTTTTGAGAATACATTATATACAATACATCCTAACAAAAACCGAAAGATTTCTAAAATTCGAATCATCAAATTCATATTTTGAAGATATTGGTAAGTGTTCCCTAGACTTTTTTGAGGTGTTTATTCCCCAGATATTGCACCATCCCATTAGTACTTGTTCCGTTCTATGGCACATGATATGACTGATCTGCGGTTCTGCTTATATGAAGAGCTCGAAAAAAGGCTTGATTCGTGGATAGCCTCAGAAGACGAACACTTCTACCGTCACGGTATTCGATCTCTGCCAGAAAGATGGGTAAAAGTTGTAGCTAGCGATGGGCAATATTTTGAATGATTCATTTGTAATCATTTTTCACAATAAAGTTGTATTTTCATAAAAAAACAGCGAGAACTTTGTTGCGGACCTAATACAAAGAATTTGTCTGAAAATTTTCGACTTTGAACAGATACGTTTTTCGTAGAATCAAAGTACCGACCGAATATCTTTTTTGTCTAGAGGCTTATGAGTCATACATTATTTCAGAAAAATACCGGGAATTGATTATTCAAAAAATTTGCTTGATTGATTTTCAAAATTTTTGTTGTTTCTATGTTGGCACAACTGTTTTCTATACTGACGAGGAGTTTGAACGTGACCTGTCATTTAGTTTGTTTACAGTGATCACAAGTGTGTTTAGAGATTTTAACAATGGATGAAACAAAGAATTTCTCTCAAATATTGTATTGCAAATGGAATTTCGTACGCCGACTCACTGAAAATTTTGCAGAAGCCTTACGGTTACGGTTTTATCAAAAATACGTGCATATGAGTGGTACAGTGCATTCAACAGCGGCTGAGATGTGGTTGAAGATTTGCCTCGCTGTGGTCGGTCATCAACATCTTCAACTGAAGTTAACCTCAATAAAGGGAAGGAAATGGTAAATGAAAGTCATCATTCGAGTTTGAATGAGATAGGCAATGAACTTTCTGTATCTAACGAATCAATTCGTACCATTTTAAATTACTGTTTGGGCATGAAACGCGTTGCCGCTCGACTAGTTCCAAAAGTAAGTTCTTGTAAAGCTGGCTATAGACATGCTAGAACGAATAAATTCCGACCCCACATTCAATAAACGCATTGTAACTGGTGATGAGACTTGGGTTTATGAGTTTCACATGCAAACCAGTCTATAAGTTTTGGGATGGCGCCTTCCAACTGAAGCGAAACCGAGAAAACCACTTCAACATCGATCAAAAGTAGAGGTTATCGCGTTGTTGTGCACTCGGAATTCTTGTCAGAAGATCAGAAGGTAAATAAATCATATTACTGTGCGACTAGTTCCAAAATATCTGAGTTTTATTCAAAAATTGAATCGCGTTAGGGTCGCTAAAGACGAAAAACGGATTTATTCCGACCCCACATTCATGAAACGCACTGTAACTGGTGACGAGACATGGGTTTATGAGTTTGACATGCAATTCAGTCAAGTTTCGAAAAACCCTGTTCCTAGTGAAACAGAACCGCAAAAACCACGTCAAAGTCGATCAAAAGTCAAGGTAATGTTGACTGTTTTCTTTAATTATCTCAGTGTTGTGAACTCAGAATTCTTGTCAGAAGGTCAGACGGTAAATAAATAATATTATCTGAGTGTTATGCGGCGTTTGAGAGAGCAAATTTGTTGAAAAAGGCCGGATTTGTGGAAAAAATTCACGGATTTTGCACCACGCTAATCTTACAAGGCTTTCATTTTAAATAAATTTTCGACCTAAAACGCAACAAAAACCATCGAACAACCACCGTATTCACCGGATTTGGCACCAAATGACTTCTTTCTTGTTACAAAACTCAAATTACCACTTCGAGGTATCTCTTTTGAATCTATAGAAGACGTAGAAAAGAATTCGCGTCAAGAACAGAAGTCGATTCCGAAAGAACCGTCTGAAAAATAATTGGATTATTCGTTGAAGGCGATACAATAAATTCGAATGAAAAAAAAAATTTGTGTTTCATTGACCAATTCCCGGTACTATTTTGACAGAATGTCCATCGTTAGGGCTCTTGAATTCCAGAGTTACGAAAATGATGATATATGTGAGTGTTATATGGGTATGACTTGGATGCTGCGGAAGAATTTATTTTAATAGGTTCCCTGAGATGAAACAATCGCATAATTCTCTTTTCAGAAGACTGAGTAACAGTTGAATTGCTGGAGGAACTTTCAAGCACAAGGGAGCAAAACATATGAAGTTGAAGATATAGAAGATGATATCGCCGTTACACGGCAGTCGCAGGTCAACCTGAAATATCGGGCCATCAATTGGTTATTAAAACTGGCTATCTAAATTCTCAAAAAGAATAAATTTAGACCCTACAGGATGGGCAAATTGAAATTCTTTCAGCCTGGTTATAACCAACGACAACTTAATTTCATTCACTAGCGTTGTATGGACCGATGAAGTTCGCATAACAAGTGACGGAATTTTTAATGGGCACAATGAGCATTGCTGATTGGATGTCAATCCCCATCGATAGTTGAATATTCCATATGAAAACATCAAGAGCGATACGGTTTAAATATGTGTACTCTTTGTTGAATAATCGTTACTGGTATCCACTATTTGACGACAACCTTAATTGCGAAATATACTATCGTTTAATAGATGAGAATATAGTTGAAAGATACTCAGATAAATTGCCACTATGGCAAAGGGGAAATATATGTTTGTTTCTTGACGTATCTTGACCGTATCCAAACTGCGGACTGGAATTTCGGTGATCACTGGATAGGAACTAAGAGGCCTGTGGAATGGCCAGCTCTTTCCCCTGATCTGACTCATCTAGATTTCTTACTTTTGGAATGTGGGGAAGTTATTGCATAAAGAGCAAACGGATTACATAGATGAGCTAAAATAATATTTTAGGATTTGTTTAGAGAATGTGAGTACCATTTAATATATTAAACGCATGCAGGAGTATTGCCGGGCGTTGCAACTCCCGATTTTTAAATGATGGAACTGCTTCCGAATTCATGAGATAATTTGTTTATGGTTTCGATATTTTATATTTAATACTTTTTCCCAACACATATTTTCTTTCAAGACCTTAACTGAATATTTCTATGAAAAACTATATGTTCTAAGAAGTGAACACAGAACATAATAATAATAATAAAAATCTCAGAGAATTCTTCTCAGCCAAAGCTCTCACTTCTGACCTCCATAGAGTGGTATCGTTGGCTGATAAGGGATATACACCTCTAAATCTTGTTACCAGAGATGACCTGATGAAACTACCGTTCCTAACAGGTACTGAAAAACAAGAGCACATCGACAAAGAAGCCTCCAACAAATAGTTGATGAAAGGAGAATTATTCGACGAAACAGAATGATTCCTCATGGCCATCCAAGACCAAGTGATCGCTACAAACAACTACAAAAATTTATTATGAAGGACGGAACATAACAAACAGATAGGTGCAGTAAATGCCATATAAGATTGGAGACTATACAGCATATTACGTCCGAATAATGACAACGTGCTGTTCCTGGAGAAAAGTCCAAATACACACCTTGCTATTGAGATCAAGCAGATGTGGCACCTCGACAAAATAGATATTGTTCCTGTCATCGTATCCTCGGCTGGGTTAATACCCCAAACTTTGCATGATAGCCTTAAGAAATTAGAATTGCATAAGAATACCTATATAGAAATGCAAAAAGCTTAAATTTATAATACATGTAGGATAGTTAGGAAATTTATGTCAAGTATATTGTAATCGAGCCTATTCCTTTGATTGCTGAATCTGGGAAAGGTAAATTATATCCAGCTAACAGCTCAGATAGTGCATAAATCCACGATAATAATATAATAATAATAATAAGGTTCATTCAGTACTTCATAATGTATTCAACAGTTATCCAAATAAACATAAATCGCAGAGATAATTATAAACAATAATTTTCTGTACGCGATATGAAACCTAAACAATTTAATTTTTTCCTGAACAATTTCAAAAATTAAAATGAAAATAATATGAATTCTATGTTTTGCTCTTGCTCTTGTTTGTCTAAAATAAGGTGCCTTGTCATGCCCAGGTAACTTTTGTCGTATTTAGGTTGTATTGTCGAATTCGGGTTGAGTCATTAACCGGGTTATGACTTTTTTTTCTCTACGTTTGGTTCAATAAATCACGAAATATTTTCCTCTCAGTAATTAGGACCCAGCTCTTAATCTCTTTCATAAAACGTTTCGAATTTGTTGTTTCTCACTCGCTCAGGAATTAATGAATATATTCTAGGTGCCACATACATAAAACACCTTTGCCCTATGTTTTGTTTGCTCTCGAATCTGGAAGATTAATTTCTTGTTTAATGATCGTGTTTCAAAACGCTAATTTCTATTTTGTGTTGAGATATTTGTGAGAGTATCTTCAATATATATTCTTTTGAAAAGAGAGGATTTACAAAAATTTGCATAATTGTATTTACAATAAATGCTTATATCTATAATTTTGGTGTGTGTCAGAAAGAGCACGAGTGTGAGCTCAGGAAATATAACAGGGGAACCATACTTTCTTGTATATGATTCAATAAACGAGTGAAAAAACCTGAGGAAAAAACTCGTTTCCCTGTCGCTATTGCACTAGCAATAGCTTGTCTGTTTATGTTGTGTTAGTGTCTTGTGTACAAAAAGAGTACCAAAGATTTTTCTGCTTAGCCGCTTCATTCTCTCTTGCATTCCATGATTTCCAAACAAAGACAAGGGTGAAAGAAAGGGGGTTTGGGACAGGAATCTGTAACAATGGAAAAAGAAAACCAGCAGAAAAATATTTGAACAATCATACTTCTTATATGTCTAAACAAATCTGAGAAAAGATTTTACATAGCAATGAAGGTCATGAAAAGGACTAAGGAGATAATAAAAAATATACATAACCTGCAATATTTCCTCAAATTCCATCTCTGTTTGACCGAGAGGGCCCTGATGGCCCGGTGCTGTCTTCCAAGTGATGCCGGTTATGATCTATAGATGTTTTAGAATCATTATGGACCCAATAAACTGGGCTGACATCGCCCATATATTATTTCTTCGTGGAACTTGTTTAATTTTAAGAAAAATTTTCGACAGTCGTTCGAAAAATATGACATTTGTCATATGAAAATATTTGATGGACGTCCATGACACCAGACATTCTGTATAATTCGTCACTTGAAAAGGTAAGTATTTTGTTATATTTAATTCTTAGTAACCATTTTTGCATTACATTTACACTCTCCAGATAGCAATTGTATGAACCCCCCACCCAGTATGCCATATGATATTTGTGATAGAGCCAGTGCATAATACAGGATTTTCCTATCCTCTATGTCAAAAGACTTTCTCATATTCCTGAACTTTCCAAGAAGCCCCTTTAATTTTTTGACTTATATTTCAATGTGTTTGTCCCATTTCATATTTCTGTCGATTATAAAACCTAGATATTTCATGTTTTAAGTTTCAGGTATAAGCCTATTCGTATTAAGAAGACTACCTATACGTAAGAAGCGAATGGTACATATTTTGTTTTCTCCAGGTTCATTGTCAGTATATTGCACTCAAACCACTTACGTACTTCAACGAGATCTTTTCAGCTTCAGCTTTCAATTCCTGCTATGAATTATGCTGATACAATATGGCAGCATCGTCAGCGAAACATACAATTTTACTTTTTCTCTCCATAAGTAGAAGACTGTTTATGCACAATATGAACAGAACATGACCCAGTACTGTACGTTGTGGTACACCAAAGGTTATATCTCTCATAGTACTCTTTTCATTTTCAATTTCTACGCATTGTTCCCGCTTCGATAAATAGTTCTTCAGTAAATCATGAGCTTTTCATCGTATTCCATATCTGTACAGTTTCTTCAGAACCTTTTCATTGGAGACGGTATCAAACGCTTTAGTAAGATCGATGAATACGCAGAGGGCTGGTCGTTGCATATCATTGTTGTTATAAATGCTTTTTGTCAGTTCTCCAGTAGCGCCCTCAGTTGATTTACCTTTAAGGAACCCAAATTGATGTTTGAATATAAGTTTGTGCTTTTCTAAGAATTTCCACATCCGCGATTTTATTAATTTTTCTATTACTTTTCTCAAGTTTGAGAGCAGTGACACCGGAAGATAGTTCCTCAAACATGTTTTTATTCCTGATTCATAAATGGGCTTTTTAATTCCAATTTTCAGTAAGTCAGGGAAGCTTCCAGTCTAGAAACATAAGTTGACTAGAAAAGAAAGAGGTCCTGAAATTTTCTCCTTCACTCTTTTCAAAACTCGTATCCTGCCGCTCTATAATCTTTGAGTTGTTTAATCACCGACTCTACTTCAGTTTTATCTGTTGGGTACAGGAATAATGTTTCATTCAAAAACTTGTCTTCCTCTTCATAATTTTCTGGTTCTTTTATTTTTTCCGCATATGCCTCACCCAACCCGCTAAAATATTCATTAAACTCTTCCGCCATTTCGTCATGTTCATGAATCAACCGTCAATCTCTACCATGTATTTCTTTTATTTCTATTTTTCTTTTAGGCTCGTTACAGTTGTCCTTAACGAAACTCCATAGTGCTTTCGCTCTGTGTTTATTTTCTTTTACATAGTTCTGAAGATGTTGTTTTTAGGCTTTTGTTATTAATTTTTGAACCATATTTCTGTAATTCACATATTGAATTTTGAATTCTAGATTAATTGGGTTTTTGAGGTTTTTGAATAATTAATTTTTTTTCGTTCACAGCTTTTCAAGTGCAGGGTGAACCAAATTTTTTATAAAATTTTCTCCAGAAATTTTTTTGTCGCTGTATGTTTAATTAAATAATTTGAGAATTTTTCAATAAAGAGTTTTGTTGCAGTATTTACATCCTTCATTTTATACATTTCATCCCACTTTTCCAAACTTAATTCAATTTTCATTTGGAAGTAGGTATAATATCTTTTCAAAGCAGTAATCTTCTTCTGAGAAGTCTTCATTGAAATACATAAAATAATTGGACGATGATCGGTTATGCGAGATGCAACTATGAAGCCATATTGATTTTTTGCTGTATGCGATCATCTGATTTAGAGAAAAAATGGTCCAAGCATCTTCCACTGGCAGGTCTAGTGTATTTGTTTATATAAGATTCGTAGCTATATGAGTTCAAAATATTCATATATTCATTCACGTGATCTTCATCCAAGAGGTCTAAGTTTATATCGCCAGTTATTCTATGGTGATTCTGATTTTTCTAGATAATTTGAAAGATTTTCATTGAAATTCGAAGGATTAATTTTAGACGATCGGTATATAGAGGATATTTTGAAATAATTATTTTGTAGTTTGATATTCATTTCTGAAACGTTTATTTCACCTATAGGAATAATTTCATAAACGTACTCAAGTTCTTCAGCTACGTAAACCAGTACTCCATCGTTTTTATTATACTGGCCTTCATTATAGACATTTGTATATTCCTCAAAGTGGAAAATATCCTGGTTTTCCATTTGAAAAGTCTCTAACAGTACAATTACATGGAAATGCTCGGGATTATTTTGTAGGAAAATTTTAAGTTCGTCAATTTTTTTTTCTATGCCCCTTATATTTGAATGGACTATTCTGCAGTGTTCTGATAGTTCATAGTTTTGAAGATTTGTTAGATTATTGATGACGATAAGAGTTCGATGTATAATCACGTATAAACGGGTCCATTTTCAACCATAATTTTGAAGAGAGCAAAAATTAGCGCGATTAGAGAGTACCTTTGGAAAGTATGTATTAAAACAATGAAATAATAATGTATGCCTAAAACTAGTAATAATTAAATCAACTTAAGCTACTTTTTCACATGAAATTCTATATTTACTCAGTTTCAGAAAAATTCCTTCCCTGTCTTTCTGCAAACATAGCGCTCTGTTTCAGCTGGTTCTTCGCGACCACTTGTTTTGTGCTAGAAGATTCTTTTGTAATTGGTTTTAATTTCTGGGCTGCACCATTTGATTTTGTAATTTTCTCCTCCAGTTTTTAGCGGTATATCTCCAATAATTAATCTCTCCCTTGATGAAGGCTTTCTTCCCACTTGTTCTGACCTCAGTTAGAAGTTTTTTCAGAATACCTCTGTTGAGGAGTTAAATCGTGTGAGATGGCATCTTTCGTTCCTTTCAATATGCTACATTTCGATAAAATTTCTTTTTTCTTCAGATACGATCCAAATTCCACCTTTACTGGACAATTGACAATTGATTTTTTCTAGTGGTTAAAGGCCTGTTATTTGTTCTTCAGCGATGTTAACTCCGACTAGTGTTTCAATCGATCCTCTCACAGAGTCTACTGTTACATCCGTAGGTTTTTTGTTTAGACCAAATTCTATCAGACTATTTTTCTCTGCATTCCTTTCCAAAAACATCCATTCTCTCTCTCAATGAAATTTGTTTTCCTCTTCTACTTCTTGGATTCTGTTTCTTAGAGAATCAACATTCGAAATAATCTTCCCTTCACTAGATGAAATAGAATTTTTCAGTTCTGTTCGAGTTTTGATTATTTCATCAAAAAGATCCTCTACTTTCAAGTTTTCTGGCATCGTCAGACCGATTTGTAAGTGTATGATGGGCTTAATCTCATATGATTACTCTTCACTGAACAGGTGTCGTACTAATGATTGCTTTATACTGATAAGAATTCGAGATGACAATTCAACGTTTACTTCCATTTTTCACTGGAGGAATCAGAGTTCGAATGCCTTTTTACGTTAAACTTCACAGAAATAGTTGATTTACGGCCTAATGATAGTCACTGCGAACTTTCAAAATTTTCTTGGCTGTTTTTCCTTAGTTTAGACGTGATTACTATAGAGAACTTATAACATTAACTTTCTTTGCTGAAGGTTCACACATAAATGGGATATTTGACGCACACAGTCCAACGTCATCTACCATAGAATTAAGAATATCTTCTATGTTCCGAGTGGATAGATATGAATTTTGAATTTTTTTTTTGAGAAAGGCATTAGTAGAAGCAATTGATATAGCATTTAATATATATTCGAAAAGAAAAAATAATACTCTCTACTGATATCAAAATCTAACCTAACCTATAGCTCGTATTTGAAAAAAAAACGTTTGCTTCATAAGTCATAAACTGATCGGTAAAAAATTTTCGATTACGTACCAGCATTCTATTTGAAAAAGGGCCTCAAGAATGGAAAAATACCTTCTACCTAATTGCAATAGGATTCGAGATATCGTTATATGTCGAAATTCCATGAAACTTGAATTGCCGAATAACTCGACAGCCAAACCAAAAGAGAGCTGAAACCTGTTTGCACCAAAGAGTTTTTTTGAAAATCGATCTCGAGAGAATCTCATTTTTCTCTATCTATTGGGTTGTTCGGAAAGTACTTTCGATTATTCCTGACAGAGGATTTAATTGTTTTTTTTTTGCACCTTAATGCACACTTAAGTCGTACAATTTATATGTGCTTTGAGAGGTCATATAGCAAGGCTTGTGTATGAAAAATTCCAATTAATTCTGAGCAGTAGTTTTTCGTTGGTGCCCTTTTGAATATGGAGACCGATAAGCAGTATTTTCGACATATGTTACAGTTTTACTACAGAAAGGGTAAGAATACTGTTCAAGCCAGAAATAAATTGACCGATGGGAATGGAAATAGTGCGTTGACAGTGCGCCAGTGCCAGAACTGGTACGCTAAACTTCGATCCAGCAATTTTAATGTCGAAGATGCACCACGTTCGGTTGAAGCTAATAAAGACGCGATAAAGGTATTATGATGATGCGAACCGGCGATCGGATTGAGATTAAATTCATTAAATTCAACAATGTATGACCACTTGAAAGGGCTGGGATAATCCTCGAAGCTCGATGTATTGGTTCCTCATGTTCTGACAGAGAAATCGCATTGAAGTCTGCGATTCGCTTCTCAAACATCACGACAATGACTTTTTCTGATGCGCATCATCTATGGGGACAAAAAATGTGTTGTATGCAACAATGTCAAACGCGAAAGGCCATGGAGCGAAAAAAGATGAACCAGCTCAAACCATTTCCAAGGCCGATATTCACCAAAAAAAGGTGATGCTATTAGTTTGGTGGGATTTTAAAGGAATCGTTTATTTTGGGCTCTTACCGGATAACACATTGATTAATACGGAAGTCAACTGTCAATAGCTGGACAAACTGAATGATACAGTTCAACAGAAAAGGCCAGAATTAATCAACAGAAAAGGTGTAGTGTTTCACGAGCTCACACAAGTTTGGTCACTCGCCAAAAGCTTTCACAGCTTGAATGGGATACAATACCACACCCACCATATTCTCCAGATCTGGCACCATCGGATTATTGTATGTTCTGGTCACTCAAAAATTTTTTGAACGGTAAAACCTTCACCTCGATCAGTTTTTTGCCAGCAAAGACCAAATATTTTATGAGCGTGGAATTATGCTACTACCAGAACGATGGCGAAAGGTGTTGGACCAGAACGGTCAATATATAATTTGATAAAGTATTAGTTTATTGTACGAAAACTATCTTCCATTTCCACAAAAAAAAGAAATTACTTTCCGAACAACCATGTATAATATTACACAAACCTGCAGTACTAAAACCTAGAATTTAGTCTACCCTGTAGACTTTGATATATTGATTTGATATAAACTCCATATACGAAATCATCGTATTTACATACAACTTATATTTTTGGATATGAAAATAAATTGGGAAAACTTAATAGAAATTATTATGAGAAGATAAAAGTTTAATAGGAAGAAAGCGAACCTCAATTTACTCATTCGTTTAATTAAAAAAGCATAATCTACATAATATTATTTATTTATCGACAAGGGGTATGTTGCTACAAAAATTCGAAGTTTCATTTAATAATCCGGCATAAAACAATTTATTTAAGTTTATTCTTCTAAGAAACTCATCAGAATCTATTACCAACATAAAAATATGTGATATCAAAATGAAATCCATCTTGATGTGATTAATGAAATTTCTTAAAACGATTCACTGAATGAATTCTCTTTGAATTCCGCAGGGTGTTACATATTGGTATGTCACAAATTAAGGTGGTAAATCTACGTGCAATTTCAAGAAAAAAAGTTCCTATAAATATAGGTCCGCAAAAGCTTCGTTACGGAGCTACAGGGTGTTGAATTTTCCGGAAAAAATTAGTTTTTTCTTCAAAACTCCTGCAGTTTTCTAGATACTTAGCCCAAGTTTGGAATGCAAGCTATTTTTTACAACCTCCAGTATTACACGTCCTAAATTCTAACTAAAATCTACAAGGTATTTTCTTTTCCGAAGCCATGTCTTCTTTAGCTCTCTCAAACTTTTTTGCAATACACCAGTGATCAGCGTAGAATCAATTTTCGTCATCTTCGCTTAACTTTTTTGGTACCTGTAATTTTTTCGTATATCCAACCGTTTTCGAGTGAAACATTATTGAATTTGAATTATTTGAATTGTATGTTATTCGCTTAGAAAAAAATAATAGAAATACTCGATAGGTATGCCCGAAATTTGCTCTTATTTTGATAGCTCGTCTTCTGAGACTCAACTTCAATATCAAACTAAGAAAAGAACAATTAAAAACAAAATAAATTGCTGAAAGTGTCCTCCACTTGCAAGAGGCCTCTGTCTTTCTTCGCATATTATCACGCACTGTTTAAAATATTCCTGGGGTATTTCTTATCCTGCCACAAGAGGTTATCATTCGATTTCTCAATTCTTCTACAGTGTTCACTGGGGTGGTATAAACTAAACTTTTGAGATATCCCCATAAGAAAAAGTCTAAACAATTTAAGTCTGGTGACCTACTTCTGGACCACCCTGACCTATTCATCGGTGGTTGAATGTATTATTCAAGAATTCCCCAGTTTCTCCCATCATGCACAGTATGTTCCTCACCAAAAGTGGCACATCCTCGAGCAATAAAGGTAACTCATCCTCAAGAAATTACCGATAAGCGAGACCGTTTAGTCTGTTAGGCAAAAATAATGGCCCAATCGAATTATTTCCAATTATTCCGACCCAGACATCTAGTGAGAATTGTTCTTGATGATGAGATTCTTCAATAAAATGGGGGTTTTTCTCAGCCCAATAATGATTATTGTGAAAATTTGAGATAGCAGTTCTCGAAAAGTTAGCTTCGTCTATGAATATTATTTTTCTATCAGAATGAGAATTTTCTCTAATTTTATCCAAGAACCATCGGCAGAAATTCAGTATTGAAGAAAAATCTCGAGGAAGTAGAGTTTAGACGCGTTGAATATGAAACGAGTACAATAAAAAGTCGTGGAGAATCTTCCAAACTAGAACATGTGAAATATTCAACTGATTTCCAATTTTTCTCGTACTCACATGAGGATTCAAATCAATACAAACTCTCATAGTTTGAGTACCATGTTTTAAATTATTATTTGCAGTAAAAGTACCAGTTTCCCTCAACCTTATGTGGATATTTGAAAATGTTCGCCTGTCTAGTGTCACTCGATTTGGAAAGCGCACCGGATATAATCGCCTAGCTTCTGTTGTTTTACATTAGCCAGACCGTACGTGTAATGGATATCAGCCAATTCGGCGTTAGTAAAATTAGCCATTTTTTCTTACAGCAAAGCAATGAATTAAAAAGTCTTAAAACTAATCGTTAATTCAATAAACAATTCGAGCAGACACTGGTTCAACTTTAGCAACTGTCAAAATAAATAAATAAATGAAAAAAATCAACGCCTACTAGTCAATTTTTCAATTAGAAGTGCTTTCAATTCAGCGAATGCATACAATCGTTTATTAATTTTATGCTCGAGAACGGACGGAGATACGAAAAAATTACAGGTATCAAAAAAGTTTTTGAATTAAAAGGAGGTGACGAAAATTGATTGTGTGCTGATCAGTGGCTTACTGCAAAAAAGTTTGAAAGGGCAAAGAAAACACCTTGTAAATTCTAGTTAAAATTTAGGACGTGTAATGATGGAGGCTGTAAAAAATAGCTTGCATTTCAAATGTGGGCTGAATATCTCAAAAACTGCAAGAGAAGAAAAAAACAATTTTTTCTGGAAATTTCAACACCCTGTAGCTCCGTAACGAAGCTTTTTCGGGCCTGTGTTTATATGAACTTTTCTCTTAAAATTGCACATAGATTTACCCCCTCAAGTTGTGACATACCATTATGTAACACCCTGTATAATTTTTCTTAGTTCTTAAAAGACCGAGACATTTTTTTATATCGATATTGGTGGCTGTTATAATATATTATTGAGAATAAATGTTACCTATATTTAAGGAACTTGATTTGAGAGTGGTTATTAGCATTTCGTTTGTTATAAGTTAAGCTGAACTGCGTACGCCACTGACCACTCCTACTTCCGTTCAGAAGAGTGCTGCTCTTCGAATGAAAGAATATTTGATTCTTGAAATATAGAACGTGAATAATTCCGGAACAAATTGATTGTGTGCTGATCTGTGGCTTACTGCAAAAAAGTTTGAAAGGGCAAAAGAAGACATGGTTCAGGAAAAGAAAACACCTTGTAAATTCTAGTTGAAATTTAGGACGTGTAATGATGGAGGCTGTGAAAAATAGCATGCATTTCAAATGTGGGCTGAATATCTTAAAAAATGCAGGAGTTTTGAAGAAAAAAACAATTTTTTCTGGAAATTTCAACACCCTGTAGCTCCGTAACGAAGCTTTTGCGGACCTGTGTTTATATGAAATTTTTTTCTTAAAATTGCACGTAGATTCACCTCCTCAAGTTGTGACATACCATTATAAAACACCCTGTATAATTTTTCTTAGTTCTTAAAAGACCGAGAGATTTTTTTATATCGATATTGGTTGCTGGTATAATATATTTTTGAGGATAAATGTTACCTATATTTAAGGAACTTGATTTGAGAGTAGTCATGAGCATTTCGTTTGTTACAAGTTAAGCTGAACACTCCTACTTCCTTTCAGAAGAGTGATGCGCTTCAAATGAAAGAACATTTGATTCTTGCAATATAGAATGTGAATAATCCCGGAACAAATATTCAGAACTTTATTATATATCGAAAGTAATTATTATGAATAGAACAAAGGGTTATCCATTTTGAACGGAATCATTAGAATTAGATTAATTCCTGTTACACAGAACGAGTATTAATTGCTTGCTATTAGTAACATATGATATCGAACCGCTACAGGAAATAACTCATGCTGTAGCGAAAATTATCCGGTTACTAATAAATTTCCACATACGTCATAAAATCAGTATCTGAATTTTCCACAAAAAAAATGATGACAATACGAGTTTACTGTGGCGGCTTTTCTACGTACCTACATTTCAGTCGAAAACAAATGTTCATATCAGAAAACTGTAATGAGATTTAATTAAAGTTTATAATCATTGAAGTTCTTCGGCCTTAAAGAGCACCATTAATTTGGGCAAGCAACACATGAAGGGCGGCAATTGTTTCCATCAGCGACTTCGTTAGTGCATCCGCAAACTTCTTCAAGACGTCCGTCAGTTTCTCCATGTGGATTCTGGATGAGGATTCGAGAATTTGATTATTGAGATTGAACTTAGTCCCCGCTTAAGTTGGTGTTTCTTGGAATTTCTCCTACTCTGGCTTGTCTGGGCTGATGGCTGATGTTGCTGCCTCGGATAAATATATAGACGCTTGTGGTGTAGGCTGTTCTGCTACTGATAATATCTTGGAGGATACATTAATGTTGCTTAATTTATTTTGTACAAGGGCAGAATGTCTGATCTGGGATTCAATCGGTGAACACCAAGACAAGAAATTCAATAGTTTAACATCTTAAAAATTCAAATTTATATATAGCGTTCAAAACATAAACAAATTTAGGTTCATTTATCAGAAATTCATCTTATAGAAAATAGTCATTCAAATCTCCAATTAATAAAGAAAATGAAACTCACCCTTATTAAATTTATTTCCTAAACAGTAGTTCGAGTACTGACAGCTGTGAGTGGATTTCCTCTTTGGTATATATAAAAATTTGTTAGTAAGATATATTTGTAGTATTCATTCGCTCTTGATAAAGACACTGTGTATCGAAACGCGTCGAGCATTCAATAATATATTTTGGTAGGAATCATCGTTTACTTTTATTTGAGAAATTGAATCGCCCCGTCAATTGAATTTTTGAAATAACCACACTTTCCGTTTGAATTTTATTCGTTATTGTCTTGTCATAAAAATCATTTTTAGCTTAAATTGTTATGAGCTTTAATTCATGATTCTATATATATATATATATATATATATATATATATATATATATATATTTATCAAATACCATTTTAATTTGTTGTGAAATGTCGGTCCTATTGAGTGTTTTCAATTTGAGTATAATCGACTTTACTTGCTGAGAAAAGATTAGGTAGGTTTTTTCACAAAACAGAATTTGTTACGTTATACTTTTAATATTTGTTTTTCTTGTAGTCACTGGTCTGATGATGCTCTGTATAGAGGGCGAAACTAGTAACAATAACAGATCTTTAGGAGGAAACTATAGGTACTTTCATTCAAAAATATTAATATCTTTTAGGATGGTTGGCTTTTTAGTATGACAAAATAATTAGTAGATAGGCTAATTTCATTCCTGTCAGAATGAGATTTATAAAAGGAAAATTCATGCTAGCTTAGGCACAAAAGTGCATAAAACGAATATATATTGAATGAATACATTAAAATGCCAGGGTTCATTTCATTGTCTGACGAATGGAGCTTTCATGGAAATGGATTAATGAACACGCATAATAGTCATTATAGCAAGAGCAATCGATGAAAGCTTGGAATGAATGATATTACGGTGAATGAAATCTTAATGTGTGGAAATAATTATTCTTTCGTGAGGGGTAGTATAACAACAGGTTTGCCAAATTGCTGCAATAAGATGTGATAACGTGAAATGCAGAATTCGAGAAGCATTTCAGCGTTTTGTGTAAACTATTTTAAATTGTGTTTTATACTATACAAAAAAATGAAAATGTACGTATTGCCATTTAACATAATATTAAAGATGATGCCTACATTTGGTATAACTGGAAGCGCTACAGCATTCAAAATATATTCGGCATTTAGTTCAAACGAAACAAGAACAAAAAAAATTCACTCAGTTAAACCCTTCTACATAATTTTCTAGTGTGCTATCTCTCCGCATGAACCTGGTATACATTATGTCGAAAAAGTAGCGGAAATTGGTCGATGAAATAAAAAATATTTATTTTTCATCCAAATTTATTGTATCACCACAACAGAACGCCTCTTCCGGAATAATACATTCACGCCAACGAATAATCTAAGGATCAAAAAAAACATTTTTCAAACGTTTTCCGCAATCGCCTTCAGTTATTGACGCTAGTTCTCTTTTATCAATTTATAACGGGTATCTTGAAGTGGTACTTTGAATTTTAGAAAAAGAAAAGAGTATTTGTTTAGCTTTTGGTCAGAAATTCATTCACAATGATAGAACCTTTTGAAATGTTGCATTATCGTAGAGAATCTTTCCTCACATTTTGGTCTTTTTCGACGAATTATTCTTTTTTTACCGTCTGACCTTCTGATAGGAATTCCGAGTGCACAACACCGCGATAATCAAAGAAAACAATTTATTTATTTATTTATATGCTCATAAATGTTTTATATTGTGCACACTGTAATATACGGTACAACCCATTTGAAAACTTAAGGCAAACAGAGCATAGTAAAAGTTCATAACAAAAACAATTTATCCACATTGAAATTATAGAGATGAAATATAGAGTAATATAATTTAAAATTGACCTATATATAACATAAAATCTTGGACTGCACTCAAGAATACCACCTACACCATCAAAATAAGTATTACAACCCAAAAAAAAAGAAGAAAGCAAACAACTTAATTCAATAAACGAGACACTAACTGCTTGAATGAACGACTTGGGGTAGCAAAGAAATCTACTTTGGAGCAAACATTATTTGCGAGAATTATTACCCGATTCAGAAAAAAGTGATCTCAGTAATTCGTACGAGCATTCACTGGATAGAGTTACAAGGCATTCAGAGAATTCAGCCTAGGTACTGAGATATTTATGCGACTAAGTAACACTGGACTATTCACTTCGTTGTTCAAAACTTTGAATAAAAATGTAATATCCGCGCAAGAACGCCTTGTGCGAAGACAAGGAAGAGCCAAAAGACCTCTCATAAACAATTAGTCAATCTCATTCCGAGGAATATCCATCTTAAAGGCAACCAGGCTTATAAATTTATTCTGTACACTTTCAAGACAGTTAATATAAAAGTTATATGTAGGACACCAAATCACAGAAGCATAATCCAGGATACTCCTGACTAGGGTACAGTAATCAAGTTTGAAGGTGTCTATAGATAACGATGAGTAATTCCACTGTACGAATCCGAGAATTCTCAGAGCCTTCCTCGTAATATCCCAGATGTGATCGCGAAACAATAACTGGGAAACAAGCTCTACTCCCAAATCGTTAACAACACTGACTTTCAAGCGATATTCAGACAGACTATAATTGAATATGTCAGTATCCCCTCGGGAGACAGTTATAGTATAGCATTTCTTCAAATTTAGTTCCAACCCATTGATTGAACACCAGTCACTGAGCCTGTCCAAATCAGACTGAAAACTTTTAGCATCGGTTAGACAAGAGATTGATCTGAAGACTTTCAGACCGTCAGCGAAAAGAAGAAATCGACTGAAATGAAAAACGTCAGATATGTTGTTAATGAATAGAAGAAAAAGTAAAAGGCCCAAGTGCGAGCCCTGTGGAACACCAGATGGTATGTAAAATATCTATTACGCAAACAGTTTTCCAACCATTAATGCAAATTTCCTCTAATACCCATAGAGTAGAGCTTAGTCTACAGCAAGTTTATATTGACTCGGTCGAAAGCCTTGCGAAAATCTGTGTACACCGCATCAACACTGCACTGGCTCTCTAAGGAATTGTAATCTCGTCTAGGAAAAGTAGAAAATTTGTAACCGTTGACTTGTTTTTGAAAAAACCATGCTGCTCCTGTATTATACATACTGAACACCTCCAAGTCAAAAACACTGATACCAGCTTATCGAACAATTTGGGAATAACGGAAAGAATATTGATATGGATACATCGACATTATCTCCAGATTTATGAATAGGTATAATAAACCTTTCCTTCCAAATTAGAGGAAATGAACCTGAACACACAGATGAGTTGAAATATCAGCTAAGTGTCCTGACAACGAATACACCTAGGTCCTTAACAGAATAGATGGAATACCATTAAGGCCACAAGAATTTCTAGACTTTTAGCTGTTAATACCATCAAATATTTCATCAGATGAAAACGACACGGTCGTGAGATCCAAAACCTCAGGAATATTGAAATTAAGAGAAACAATATGGTCTGAAGTGAATACTTCACTGAAAAATTCTGCGAATAAGTGAGTTATTTCAGCATTGTCCTCGCTTGATCGTTTGCCAAGAAACATTGGTTCAGGAGACTTGCCAGAGCTTTTCATACTTTTGATGTATCTCCAAAAAGATTGGGG
Source organism: Cryptolaemus montrouzieri (assembly GCA_013387265.2). Lineage (NCBI taxonomy): Eukaryota > Metazoa > Arthropoda > Insecta > Coleoptera > Coccinellidae > Cryptolaemus > Cryptolaemus montrouzieri. The sequence continues at coordinate 49,933,664 of JABFTP020000001.1, read as the reverse complement.
TTCAGATCTAATATCAGCTTCGATCTTGAATACTTTTGACTTTTTGACAACGATTTCTCAATTCGCGAAATGACTCGTAATCAATCATCAATACTTTGACTTTTACTCGACTTTGACGTGGTTTTGGATCAGTTGGAAACCGCCATTCGGAAGCTTGTTGACTGGTTTGCATGTCAAAGTCATGAGCTCAGGTTTCATCACCAGTTACAATGCGTTTTAGGAATGTGGTGTCGGAATTGATTCGTTCCAGCATGTCTTCAGAGACTTTTACGTGATTCAATTTCCGAACAAAATTGAGGTCATTTGGAAGTCGAGTGGTAACGCGTTTTATGCCCAAACAATCGTTTACAATGGTACGACTTGATTCGTGAGACACAGAAAGTTCATTCCCTATATCTCTCAAACTTGAATGATGCTTTTCAAGTACTATTTCCTCCACTTTACCGATGTTAACTTTCGTTGAAAATGTTGATGGCCGACCAGAACGACGCAAATCTTCCACCACATCTCGGCCGTTGTTGAATGCACTCAACTACTCATACGCACAAATTTTTGATAAAATCGATTCACCGTAAGGCTTTTGTAACATTTTCAGTTATTCGAAAGACGAAATTCCATTTGTTATACAAGATTTGATACAAATTCTTCATTCGGTATTTTTTTTACATTGTAAAAATTGCAAAACACACTTGTGAGAACTGACAGAATCTAGCACTGTAGAAAAAATTAATGACAGATCACGTTCATAATAGAAGACAGTTGAACCAACTAGGCAACAATAAAAATTTTTACAGTCGTTTTAAGCAGTTTTTGAATAATCAATTCCCGGTACTTTTTTTTTGACATAATGTATATAAAATTATATAATTGTGAATGCATTAATGTTTTTGAAATTCACAATAAATTCAAAATTTCCAACTCTATATTTATATGAAAATAATAAATTTTGAAAATTTTTGTAAGAATACAACATTCAGAATATTTTGAAATTGTCCGAATTTTCAATCTTTTTTTGTTACTGTTCAAGATTGGTCTTGAAACCGAACAAAAGAAAGAACGAACATAACTCGTCATTATTGTCAGTTATGATCGATAGTGGATAAAAAACTAATGATTTTCACAGGAGTTTCAAGTTCACTTTATAACTGCCCCGATTTTTTTCCTGAAAACTTTTCCAAGTTTATAACGAACACAACAAAAAAGAATCAAACAAACATCCTTTATCGATATATATGATCGAAATAACTTATAAAAATTTAATATTTGAAGTGCGTATAATTTTCCGACTTGTTTCGTTTTTTCCCATAAACTTTTTCTGAGCAGTAAATAAAATGAGAAAAGAAGGAAAGTATTACTCAAATATCAATTATGATTGAAAATGAATGAAATATATGCTTGCAGTTGTCTGAATTGGTCGTTTTTCTTTTGTCATTGATCTGAGTGTGTGACTGTAAAAACAATTAGATCGAATTTTCATTGCCTTGGTCGTCAGTTATAATTTCGAGTTCATACTTAAATCACATCTTTTCTGTTAGTTTCTTCAATTTTTCTTTTCATACTAAAGACTAGTTATTAATATAATTAATTATATCAACTTATTCGAAATATATGAATAATTTAGTTCTCAATCATGAATTATTCAAATAATTCTGTATTGCGTATTATATATATATATATATATATATATATATATATATATATATATATATATATATATATATATATATATATTATTTACAATGAATGCTTATATCTATAATTTTGTTGTGTGTCAGAAAAACACGATCGTAAAAAACAACGGAATAAATAGAATACCAGCGGAAAAAACAGACCCTGCCTGTTCCTTAATCTGGCATCTAAACTCGCGTCATGCCCCCTACAACTGCCCCTAAAGTGTGAGCACAGGAAATGTAACAGGGGAACCATACTTTCTTAGCGTATGATTCAATAAACGAGTCAAAAAAACCTGTGGAAAAAACTCCTTTCCCTGTCTCTATTGCACTAGCAATAACTTGTCTGTTTATGTTGGGTTAGTGTCGTGTGTACGTACAAAAAGAGTACCAAAAATTTTTCTGGTTACATTTCCATGATCTCCATGATTTCTAGAAGACAATGGTTAAAAGTAAGGGTTTGGGACAGGAAACATCTGTAACAATGGAAAAAGAAAACCATAAAAAAATATTTCATCAAATATACCTAACTCTTATAAGTCTAAGCTCACTTGAACCTAAGAAAATGAAGAAGATTTTACATAGAAAGCAAGGCCATAAATAGGACTAAGGAGATAATCAAAGAGTACATAACCTGCGATATTTCCTCTTTCGCGGAGATGTTCTGCCGTCGAAGTGTGAGTCTCCTGAAGCATAATCACTTCCGCCATGTTCTTGCTTGCCAAGTTTGAAGTAAAATCGCATTTATCCTTGGAAAATATTCAAAATCCAACAAACAATCCCCTCTGTTTGACCGAGAGAGCCCCGATGGCCAAGTTCGGTCTTCTAAAGGATACCAATTATGATGTATAGATGTTCTAGATTCATTATGAACCTAATAATTCAGGTTGACATCGCCCATATAATATTTCTTCATGGATCTTCCGCATAGAAAAATTTTGACATTCGTTTCAAAATTATGACAAATAATAATTTGTCATAAATACTGTTCTTAATGTCTTTCTACTACTACGCTTTCAAGACTACTTCTTTTTATTATCGTTATACGTTCAACTTTGATTTTCCATTCATTGGATTGGATTTTGTTGAGTCAACATTTTGGAGATTTTCATTTTCGAATATGGTGTTTTTCTTTGGATTTAACAAGTATTTATGTGGGTCGCACCATAAAATGGTTTAAAAACTAGTGGAATGGAACAAAATGATAAAGTACTATTAATAGTAGTTCTTGTCTTGAAATGAAAATTTTCTTTGGCGCGTTGGGGGATATTTCGATGAGTGAAATCTAGTAAATCACTGTTGTTTCATAGTTTTGAGTGTATACTTTAGTCGTCAGTCCCAATAAAAGTGTCTGTACAAATTAATTTTATTGTTCATCATATTTTCAGAGAGAATTTCGATTTTATATGATCTTCGATTGAACAATTGAAACTATGTGTTCCTATATGTCGTTTATTTTTCATCTAGATTGCATCATTCCGCATCGTTGCTCGTCGCTTATTCTAATTTCATATCTGCTCCATTATAGCATCGCCTGGAATGCCATTCAAAGGAATCATGATTGGCAGATACCCCGACGATCTTCCGCAATTTCCCTCTAATGTTCAGTTTGGTACTGACAATATAATGCTCGGAATTAACTTATCTCATACTAAACGGGGCGGAAAATTCACTCAATTGATCCCATTTAGCGTTTATCGGACGTTGCAGCTGAACAGGGTGCCGATACACAAATCGAGTCCATTCTAGAGAGATATTAGATATATCGAAATATAAATTTGAGAGGAATATTCAGGAACAGGTCTTTATGATTATTATTGAAGGAATATTTCAAATGAATCGAACATTTTATTTGGTTAAGATATTCTCGCAATCATTTAGAAGGTGTCTAGAAATTGATGTCGCTTTTAGAAGTCAAATGAGCTGGCAACAGTGTAACGTATCATTTGTCAGGTAGAATTGGAGACCATTTTTTCTGAACAACTAAATATACATTATTCTGCTTAGCGAGGAGGAACATCTCAGTATGAGCTAATAAAGAACATTATTATTATTGGCACCAAAATTTTCAAGGCAGAAACTTGTAAGTCCTACTAAAATTGTTGTCATACAAATTCGGTACTAACATCCAATCAGTAAACAGTCCACAGCAATAGAAAAGCATTGCAATTTTAAAATTAGTGAAACTTCATTCAAAGTTAATTCGTACTTATATAAATTCACAGAAAGCTAAAACTGGCATGTGGAAGAACATCATCCGTTTTCAAACTTTAAATTTTATTTGAGTTGAAAGTCCACAAAAAATGGTTTATTGTATTTTCGAGAGAAAAAAAAGTTTCATGATAAAAAATAGTTCTAGCCTTAATTATAGATCATACGATTCTTGATAAAAATTATATCCTCATTGATAAAGTTATGAAATGATGATGATTCGTGAAGTGTGCTAGATGGTTTTATTATAAACAATATATCGAACTTATTGCACATCGCTGGAGGAAGTATATATATATATATATATATATATATATATATATATATATATATATATATATATATATATATATATATATATATATATATATATATATATATATATATATATATATATATATATATATATATATATATTGGTTTCATGAAAAATATAAATCTACCACCCGGTAATTAATACCATTGCCAGGCAATGATTTCAATCAAAACATATCCTGGAATAATTATATATTAGGATAACGTTAAATGTTATGAGAATATATCAATCTACCAGAATATATACAAACTATAGCATCATCACACAATGACTTCAATGTACCAACGAGAAGTGTCAGAGACTTTCTCCTCAGGAAAATCCACTGTACGGACATTGGTCAAGTAACACTGAATGTTCCTCATTAATAGTTTTCTTTGTGTGAAGTGATGAAAGATCGAATAGAATACTGCTCTGAATATAGATATGACAAAATTGTCAGCTAATTATATTACATTTATATATACAAATAAATAAAATATGAAATGAGATTCTGAGCAGTATAAACTAAAGAGAAAACTTATGTCTACCTCATAATTTTTTCGGAAAGAAACCTACGAAGAATATTACAAGATTTGATGACTGTTACCTTCTGTAACTGTTCAACCAAATTTTTCTTCAGACCCAAAATCTCAATTCTTTCGTGAAGATTCCTAGGAATAACACCATATATATATATATATATATATATATATATATATATATATATATATATATATATATATATATATATATATATATATATATATATATATATATATATTGCGATATCAATAAGATCCAAACCAACACCAAGAAAGTAGTCTTAAAACCTGGAACCGAGCCACCGTAAAAAATTCTCCTGAAGGAAAGATAGTAAGCATTAGAAAAAGATAGAAATTCTGCATACTTACCTCAAATGAGCAGAACATAGCAAGAAGCTTCTCAAGTCGGTAAGGGAAGTCGCCTTCGAGTTCTCACTGAAATAAAAAGGAACCAACTTCCAAACATTGTATTGACACTGTGTGTGATATGCTGAAACAATAAATGCACACAAACAGAATCCAAAGGATAACGAGAGGACAAAGAGGCGCAGAGACAACAAGCTGTATCACACAAACCAGAAATAGTTTTTCCGAGAGCTTAAGGAACAAAAAACCCAAGGTCCATGGCCAAACTCAAAAGATATGAAGAGTTTCTGGTAAGTAATCTGGTCTAAAGACGTACAGTATGATTCGGATGCCTACTGGCTGAGTGAAAAGAAGGAGACAAACTTTAAGACAAAATGGATAAAATAATAATCACCAACGAAGAAGTATCGAAAGTGCTGCATAATACAAATAACTGGGCAGCACCGAGGGAGGACAAAATTCACAGTTATTGGTAGGAGTTCTTCGGTAGTGTTCACCCTAAACTTGTGATTCTCTTTCAGGAGGCCTTGAAAGTTCCATCTCTCATACCAATTTTCTTCACCAAAGGAATAACAACAATGATACCAAAAGGCAATGATAGTCAGGATCCCAAGAACTATCAGCCCATTATGTGGCTTCCATCTCTTTATAAAGCACTTATCGCCATCATCACTATTCATATCAATAGATATCTCAAGAAGCATAATATCTTGGTATCAGGAGCGTCACAAGTATGTCGTGAAGTAACAACAGATCATCTCAAGATCAAATGTGGAATCCTTTAGGGGGATACACCGAGCAACGCGTCACGTACCAACTATACATGGACCATCTCATGTTTTATACCGCAAACGTTAACCAGATAGAAAGGCAATTAGAAGTAGTTTCTGCCTTCAGCAGTGAAATTAACATGGAGATGGAGAGATGAAGTGTGCAACTATTTACATACGAAGAGGAAAAGTCCAGAATGAGGACATAATAATGCAGCCCAATAACACTCAAATACTGGGACCGGAGGATTCCTATAAATACCTTGGAGTCAATCAGGCCCTAGTCATCAAGACAGCCGAGGCCAAGCAGGATTTAGGAAAAAGCTTTTTCTGCGGGTGCGACTGATCCAACAGGGTAGGCTGAGCTCCAAGGTCATGTTTAGCACTAGCAACAGCTAGGCCTTACCGTGTATAACCTACTCATTTGGAATACTCAGCTGGTCTATCACGTCTATCACGTACATCAAGGCTTTGGACACCAAGATCAGAACACCACCCCCAAGCCTCAGCAAACCGTCTCTTTATAGGCAGACATTCAGGAGGACGACGGCTCATGAATCTCGAGACAACATATGATAAGGCCATTTGCAACCTGAACAAATACTTCAGCACAAAAATCTCGCCTCTTCACGTAGCAATACGTAAAGCTGACAAAGGCTTCATCCCACTTCGATTATCTGAACGTGTTGAAGAGCGCATGGCCGACTCGAAGGAGGGCTTATGAATGAATAGTGGTCCAAGGCTCTACATGCAAAATACCCAAGCTACTCAAAAAGTGATGAAGTAAACAGAATATAGTCACTGAAGGCTGGGTATCTGTTCCCGGAAACTGAAAGAAGAATCATAGCTATCCAAGATCAGGTCATACCTACAAGATGTTATCTCAAGGACATTACAGGGAAAAACTTACCTTCGGAGCAATGCCGCGAATGTAAAAGACATTCGGAAACAGTGCGACACGTCACTTCAATTCTTGCTTCTAGTGGATACCTGCAGCGGCACAACAACGTAGCCTGACTCTTACATCAGGAACTGACTCTGAAACATGGTCTTATTAAAAACACGCGCCAAATTATCAGTACTCACTCTAGATATTCTAGAAAACAAAGAATTAAAACTCTACTGGGACACAACACTAATCACTGACAGAAATTTTTTCATTGTATTTATTTTGTATATTATGTGTGTCGGGTATAGCAATATCAATTATATATGTTAATTCTGTTTATCAATAAGAACGATATCTGGTCTATTGTGTTTTACAGCTCTGTTGCACAGAATTGTTTTATCAAAATAAAGTTTATATTTGTCATTTTCTACAAATAATCTCAGGTTCATATTTTTGAAATTTTTTCTTTTGGGAATTAGGTCAAATTCCTAGATTGAAGTGAATAATATTAGCGACGGCATTATGTCTTTCTAAATAATCTGTTGAAGCAAGGACTGAGCAAGATGATAATATATGAAAAACTGTTTCTGAAGAACAGAAACATCTACGGCAAGAATCATCTATATTTTGTTTGATGATATGTTTTCTATAATTCCTTGTGAAAACAACCTGGTCCTGGATCGCAATTGCCAAGCCTTCTGTTTCAGCAAACAATTCTCCAGATACTAACCATCTATTCGATGCAATTTCATCAATATAATCATTTTCAATTCTTTAGGTGCTTTCCGTGTAATTCTTCTGCATCCAACTTTCTATTTTAGAATTATCATCAAATATATCGAAATCTACCTTTTGCATTGTCAAGTTCAGAGGTGTAAGATTATAATCTGAAGCAACAACAATATCATGTAATTTAGACGTTCTCTGTTTATCATGAAAATGGGAACGTAGATGAAAAATCTGTTTACTATGAAGATTATTCAAATCAATTAATCCACGACCTCCAAGATGTCTAGGTAGTGTAACTCTCTGAATAGCTGACTTTGGGTGGTGCTTATGATATTTACAGAGCATTTTCCTCGTTTGACATTGTAATTCATTTAGATCAGTTTTAGACCATTTAATAATTCCAAAGAAGATGTAAGAATAGGAACAGCATAGGGTTGATAGCTCTGAAAAGGTTTTACTAGTTAAATAACTCTTGATGATAATTCTTAGTCTTTTGTAATATGAACTTCTAATAATTTCTTTAGTGCTGCTATGGTTAATTGTCTTCTCTTGACAAAATCCAAGATATTTATATGTATCTCCTTGATGCATTGGCTCGATTTCGATATTGGAAATCTTTATATAATCAGAGGTGATCTTTCCTTTTTCAATAGAAAGATTTTTACATTTTGGAAGCCCAAATTTTATATGAATATCATTGGAATAGTTGAAAGTAATCTCAAGTAGACTTTTAAATGAGATCTGGTTCCGGCATATAATTTAATATCATCTAAATAAATTAAGACAGAACTCACAACAGACCCAACATAGCCCTCTTCGGCTGGCAGAGAAAGGAGACAGTTCTGCTGGACGTCACCATTCCGCTTGACGAGAACCTTTAGAAGGCGTACGCCCAAATAAATCAGCAAGTACCAGGACTAAGCTTTTCAACTGAAGGAAATATGCAGTCTGAAGTTGGTGTTGATGCTGCCTCTCATAGTGTCTCAGAACGGTTTGCTCCATGCGCGCCTGATAGACAGCACGAAGCATCTCCAGATTGACCGGAGGATCATTTCTAGTGCTCACAAGGAAGCATTGTTGGGCACTGCACGTATATATATATATATATATATATATATATATATATATATATATATATATATATATATATATATATATATATATATTATTTTTTATTTATATTTTTTTTCTTCATTGGACCACCCCGTATATATATATATATATATATATATATATATATATATATATATATATATATATATATATATATATATATACGGGGTGGTCCAACGAAAATTTAAACCTCGATTTTCCGGATTTAAAATGAAAATATGGAGAATCGCTCGGACCCGTCGATTTCTGATGATTCAAGCGGGAACAACTTCTCCGATTTTATCATTCCCATAACTTCAATTCCTTAACAGGGATGAGCACAACCCTGATTTTGAATAGGGATGAGGGGTGTTGCGATACCTCATTTTGAAGATCTTATCGAGTTCTCGAGTTCTATCCGCCCCTTAATTTTCGCTTCAAAATTTTATTAACGTAATGGCAGCTAAAAAAATGGAAGACTCTTTACTTTTGCGATTAATTTATTAAGTGCTGAAAATAGGCACCATTCAAATCCATGCAGAAAAGAACGCTAGTGTATGGCTAGCTTATATTGAATTCACCTCGAGGTAGGCAATGTTTTTAATCATTTGTCAATTTTTCGTTCGAAAAAGTAGACAGACAATGTGTATGATTAACTTTAGTCTATCGTGAATTTTCAGGATCGTTGAAACTGCCAAGGCGATTATAAATTTGTAGTGGGATTAAAATGGTGTATTCCGTAAAAGAAAGGGTTGGAATGATTAAATTATTTTTTAGAAATGACAACTCTGCGCAATTAACAGCGGCTTTATTTAACGGACATTCCAAAAAAAAATAATCCGCTGCTTACGTTGTGCAGCAGGTTGTTTAATTTGACGCTACTGGTTCAGTTGGCGAGAGAAGTGGCAATCTTAGGTCACGTAGCGATGGATCTTTAGTACTAGGTAATTGTCCAATGTGTTTCACGCACAACAATCATGAGAGTTTTAAGGAAACATAAGTTTCATCTTTTAAAGATACGATTGGTGCAGGAACTGAATGAGGATGATTTCGATCGCTGACTCAGGTTCTGTGAAATGGTCAGTGAAATTATTAACAATAATCCAAACTACATGTTCAATATCTGTTTTTCGGATGATTGTTTATTTTACATTAACGGCACTGTAAACAGGCATAACTGACGGTACTGGTCAGATGAAAATCCAAGATTATTTTGAGAAGAGCATGCTCAGCATCCCCAAAGGTTAAATGTTTGGGTGGTTATTTATGGAAATCACATCATCGGCCCTTTTTTATACCCGGTTATATCACTGGCCAAATTTATTTAGAACTATTACAGAACGCTATTTGTCCAGCTCTCGTACAAGTAGTGGAGAATTAAGAAGTCCATGAAACGATCATTTTCCACCAAGATGCCACACCACCTCATTTCGTTCAACTTGTGCGTCAATTCTTGGATGAAAATTTTCTTCTAGCCTGAATTGGAAGAAGGGGATATATTGAGTGGCCACCCAGATCACCTGATCTGGCGCCACTGGACTTTTTTCTATGAGGTCACATGAAATCCAAGATTTACGTTACCCAACCTGAGTCACTGGATGATTTGCGAATTCGGATCATTAATGAACGCCGACAAATGGAACCAGAAATGTTGAGTAATGTACGTGAAGGATTTGAGCAAAATTTATTTTACTACATGGAAGTGAATGGTGACCATTTTCAGCACTCAATAAACTAATTACAGAGGTAAGTAGTCTTCCACTTTTTTTAACTGCCATTTCGTTAAAGATGAAAATTTTGAAACGGGGTCAAATAATACTCGATAAGATCTTCAAAAGAGGTATCGCCTGAATCAAGGAGTTGTGCTCATCCCCTGGTAGGGGAATGAAGTTACGGGATGAAAGAATCGGAAAAATTGTTCCTCCTCGAATTAGAAATCGACAGGACCGAGCGATTTTTCATATATTTCATTTTAAAACCGGAAAATCGAGGTGTCAAGTTTTCGTGGGATTATATATATATATATATATATATATATATATATATATATATATATATATATATATATATATATATATATATATATATATATATATATATATATATATATATATATATATATATATATATATATATATATATATAGACTCTCATGAAGTTTGTCGCGGAAGATATTTGTCTCATCATCATATATATATATATATATATATATATATATATATATATATATATATACAGAAAATGTCAATCTCCGGGGAACTCCAAATCCAGAGACAACGACCAACTTGAGTGTGGAGAAGGCACAGGGCCCACTATATGCGTCCCTTCCTTTAGTCGACAAACTGACCTCTCGCTTGATACATGTGATGAGAAATACAGGCTGTACTGTGAAGATTGCAAGGAGCACTCTAAAAACCATAGGCAAACTATTCTTCACACTTTTGAAAGACCGCACTCCGCTCTTGAAGAGGTCCAATGTCATCTATAAAATCCCTTGTGGGGGCTGCAACGGCGTCTACATTGGGCATACTTGTAGGACTCTACAAGCTCGAATTAGTTCGCATAAAAGTGACGTGAGATTACATCCGGAAAGATGTGCTTTGGCCCGACATGCGAGTGAGCAAGATCATACTCCGAATTATGCAATGGCATCTATTGTTGACGCGGAAAAGAATTACCACAAGAGACTGTTTTTGGAGATGGTTGCCATTCAGAAGGAACCTTTGACAATCAATAAAAAAACAGATTTGAATAATTTAAGCTCAATTTATATTCATTTATTAGACTTAGATAAAAAATCCTCCAATTGATCCATTTCTTGTTAATTTCATAATTTTATAGTCTTTCAGTTTTCGTTCTCCACTTCTCAATTCGCATAATTGATCAATCATTTAATACACTTTGTTCTTTTTTAATTTAAAATGTTTAATGATTGTTGTAGAATGACATGGTTTCATAGTTTGCATACTTTCTTGATTCTTGAAAGTACAAGCGTTTGACATTCTCTGTCTATTACATTTTGAGAACCTATACAAGGCCGCTCCTGCGCCGTTTCATGCCTTAGAATCAAATGAATTTTACGTGATTTGTTGTTGTTTTTAAACTGGCAATTTTCTCAATTTTGTACCTGATGATGTCTTATATGAGTTTTATTGTGCATTTTGTCGATGTGTCTTGTGTTTTTTTGAGTTCATGACTTCGGTTTTCATCACATACTAACTTTTGGATAATTAACCTCAACTTTCTGTAAGTTGCCATTCTTATGGTTTCCAAGTGATTATTTTTGTTTATATGATTTAGTTTCATTGATGTCTGTTCGTTGTAGAGGCCTGAAGATTGAAATATATATATATATATATATATATATATATATATATATATATATATATATATATATATATATATATATATATATATATATATATATATATATATATATATATATATATATATATATATATATATATATATATATATATATATATATGATGATGAGACAAATATCTTCCGCGACAAACTTCGCGAGGAGTCTACATATGTAAACTTGAGCAAGAATTATTCAAAAACCCGTAGATCAATGAATAATCCTTTCTGACAAGATCTTGTTCCCAAACCTGCCCGTCATGCACGCAGCCCCAAGAGCCACAATAGTGCAACTAAGCTCTTGGGGGATGCGTGCGTTAGACTAAGAAAATTTTCCTAGTCAGTATGTGTTTTGATCCTACTTCAGTATTAATTATGTATAAGTAGTGAAAACGTTCAATACTCAAATAATGAAATAAATTTCAATTTTCAATTTTTGACAAACTACTACACCCTCCTTTCCAAAAGTTACCAAACTGTTTGTTTTGTTGTAATATTGTATCCTCAGATAACTTTGTAGATAGCTGTAAAAAATTTGTATGTAACAACTTGAGTTATTGCGTCATGTTTGTTAGTGCGTTTAGTACATCGACCGGAAAATGAATTTCAAACAAAAAACTGCAATTGTTAATCTGTTAAACTTGGTAAATTTTTTACCGAAACGCACGAAATGCTACAAACTACATATGGTAATAATTGTCTATCCCGTACGCATGTGTACGAGGGAATCAAGTGATTTGAATCAGATAGAAAGACGCTCAATGATGATTAAAGATCAGGACGTCCAAAACTGCATCATCGGAAGAAAACATCGAAAAAGTGTGTGGGAGTTAATCAGAAATAATAAAAAATTGTCGATGAAATTCATTGAAATGGAATAAGGCATTTCAGGCAATCTTCAAACAACTGTATACCGCATTTTGGTCAAGGTGTTGGTTCTTGCGAATGTTAATTCGAGGTTTGTACCACCAAACTCGTCAAAGACTGAACATTTAAAGAATTAACGTTTTGAATTCAGCTTTTAAGACACTGTGCATGAATTGTCGATGGTTTTTGTTATTTTGTTTCAGTAAATTCAATACGTTATGCCATGATCAACAATTATAATTTATTGCACAGGCAAGGGTTTCTTACAAATGAAACATAATTACGACATATTTTAAAAATTAAAAATAGCACAAACTTTAGTAAGCAATACTAACAATTGTGTTTTCAATACAAAAGAAAGTTCAAGACTTTAAGACGACATTTCGTTGAGACTCAGGAAAAATGTAGGTTTGCGATTATCCTACAATTGAACAGTAGACAAATGCTCAAGGCTCGACATAAAAAATGAGGTTCAGGTTTCTTTTGAGTTTATATTCTCGGAATCATCTAATAATTTTGATCTGCAAATATGGTCTGAAGTATTTTTTCCATTAAACTGAGGGTTTCGTTGAAAATCCCAAAAAAATAAAAAATTTGACAATTTCGGCAGTGAATAATATATATTCCTGTAAATCGTATAGATGGAAAGTTTTTGCAATTTGATTACTATGGTTTTCCATCATTCATACCAATTTAATTTTTAAAATTTCAAAGAGAATGACACTCACATTAAAGAAACCAATTTTAATTCTGAACAGATTCATTACGTACCTCATTCGTAATTCATTCAAAACCGGATGTGTATTTACGAAATAAATTTGAAAGATTTGCTGTTTATTAACCAAGTATACCAATAGTTACTACTTTGAAATGGAGATCAACCCTCAATCATAACAAAACGTTATGATACTTCAAAGAAAAATACGAAATGGTCTTCCAGCACATAAATTCTCCTTTTTTTACATAAGTAAACAAGCATCTGCATGCATGATGTATTTCTCTTTGCTCCAGAATTTTAAGGGTGGAAGATAACTTGACTTCATATACGTACGAGGTCTGTTCAAGAAAAAAAGATACTTAACATTTCTCAAAAAAGATTCATTCATTCATCGATATTTAGTTCGTAATCAACAAAATGATGGTTCTGCCAGCATAAGAACAAAAAAATCATGCATTTGAAAGTGAAAAATGTGAATACATTTATATCACAATGTTTAAATCTCTTAGGTTTGAGAACAGAAAAATTTTGATATGTACATTTCCAGGACTAACTTTCATCAGCATTCCCGAAATGGGTCGTACTTAAAAATGAAAACTAGAAATTGCATGACATGATTGATACAAACAACTGCCTAAACATTTTGTAATCGATATCAATTATCAATGACATGTCGAGTATGAATATTTTCCATATAAATGGAAACGCATGTTGCATGTTGAATATACAAGTGTTTGTGTAATGGAGCTGTCCACATTTTTTATTTATGTCACCTACCTGCAAATTACTGAATTTATGTTCCAATTGGGCTTGCATACGGTGATCTGCAATCAAATGTGGTGAATGATTCTGCGAATATGCAGTTTTGTTGTTTTGTATCTAGGGAATGGTTTTATAGATCAATTTAAAATTTTGGGATAAGAGTAAATGGATAATGATCTCTAATTTGCAATTGATTTCAGAACAGTACCACTTTTTGTTATACAGGACATTGACTACCACTTTGCTATTCCAAATTGCCTGATGTATTTTCAAATTTTTTTATTGAAGAGCTTTTTTCTTCCAGATTTGTCCTATCTAAAATTAACTACCAACGAGATATGATTTTTTCATCAAAATTTTCGGAATTATAGTGTCATAGTATTTCTCCAAAAGAAATTGAAGTAAGATCATAATCTTCTTTCAGCTTAACAAGAAAAATGTTATTTTGAGGGCAACGTACTTTCCGTTGCTATTTTATTTACACTTGTGAACTCAAAAGATTAAGTTGTTAAAGAAAAACGTTTCTTTCAAATACTAGCACCTATTTTTTCTACTTAATTTGAACCGAATTTCAAATCAACACCGATTGTATTAGGTTTCCCTATATTTTAAATGGCTCGTTACAACTTATTTGCGATTTTATCGAAAAATCTGCAGTTTTTTCGGAAAATCAAATTATTTATCCCCATGTTCCACAATGTCAGGATCTATGAAATATTGCCTCAGTGCACTTATTTAATAGATGATTTCCTTACATGATTGACATTGATCGAACTGTAAACTATAAACTTTGTTCTTTGAGTACTCCTCTAGATAAAAAACTAGGGGGATAAGATTCGGAGAACTTGCAGGCCAGTTCCATGGATCCAGTCTTCTTATTCATGCGTCGTCAAACAAGCTGGTTAATTCTTCCTATACCTGAGGCTCAATGGATCGGAGCTCCATCTAGTTGGTACCAACATGAAACATATGCATCCAATGGGAGATTGTTAACGAATTCGGAAATAAATGTAGTTGAAATCTCTCATTATTTTACTGCTTTTTAATTTTCTTCATAAATTAAATTATGACATTGGTGTTTGTACATTAAACTGAATTAATTAAAGCAAAAACGTAGTAGGAAATTGCTCCCGTATTTGACGTGGATTTATGACGGTTCAAATATGAGAATTATGCCGTTTCAAAATACTTTCCCTCAAAAATTTGGATTCATCAGTTCAATACTTCATTAATTGATGTACGAGCTATCTGTAAATCTGCAAAAGGGATACGTACAGATACATAAGGATTGGCATAAAGTAACGTTCGACTATAACTGAAATGTTTTCATCTTTGTTAATGGAATTACCACTATCCCTTTCTACTGTCAATGTTTCCATTTTAATGATAGTAATTTTCTGAACTGTTCTTTCCAAGTTGGTTGTAAATTCGAGTACTTTTCCTCAAATTTTTTGCAAGCACGACTTAATATTTGTTGACATTGACCATGAATGATGAATAATTTCATAATTTCATAATATCCTCGTTTAAGTAGTAATTTGTCATTTTGTCTAACGAAGAAACTATACACAAACAAAATTGGTGTTATTGCTACTTTCGAATGATTTCCAAACGTCAAACTGAGGCCGATATTCGTTGATCTTAACATAGTACATTGTGTCATATTGAAACTGGCAACGGAATTAAATCTAATCTGTTTCTATGTGCCACAGCATAATGATTTAATTTTCCGAAGTAATAGCAGGTCTTGAGTAGAATTTTACACATGGGGAAACTTGATACCAATTAATAGTAATTGGAAATACGGTTCTAACAAAGTAAGAAAAAATAGGTAGTTCTTTTTGAAAACAACATTTATTAGACAACTTGTTTTCAAGAAGGAGTACCAATAAAACTAACATTTCTTAGACAAGTTAGTTTTATTGAATTGACAAGTAAATTTTGAGCATATACAATCGAATCGGAAATATTTCTTCAAAAATAACAGTTTTCTTGTTCAACTTAAGGAAAACTATAATCTTATTCGAATCTGAGTGCATTTTTAGCACAAAGAAGGTGAAACAATTCCAAAATTTTTTTTTATTTAATTTTAGTTAGGACAAATCTAAATGCTTGAAAAACTGAGCTCTGTAATAGAAAAAAATTAAATGTACACCATGCCATTTGAACTAGCGAAATTGTAGTCGATGTGCGGTATAACCGGAAGCGGTACCGCTCTGAAAACAATTGAGAATTGTAGATCATTTACCCAAATCCCAAAATTTGAAATTGAGCGATAAACAGTTCCCCAGATACTTCCAATGAGCTCTTTAGCGCGCAAATCCTGTATAAACAGTGTGTTTCAATGAAAACGAATCACCTAGAATATCTCGGCTGGTTTGATTCTTCTGTGAATTTCCTGAAACAGTTCGATTTTTGATTGGAGGGGGATATTTTTTGGTACATGTTTTGTTCTCCCCCTAGCGACCCTCGAATCCTAGCAGCTTTCACCTCAAACTTTTGAATAGGGAAAAAAGGTCGCGTGGAACCTTTTGGAAATGGTGATTTCATTCTCTATACCACATATAATTATTTATTTTATGAAATAACATGCGACGAGTTGATATCGAGAATCGTTTGGAAAAATTGGAAGTTTTCATCATTCAGTTTGAGAAACACTATTGATCGAAATTCTTTGGTACAGAAATTTTTTCTCTCATTTGAACGTTTGCGCATCATCTACCTACCACTGTGTACTATCACCCCCAAAATATCCATATGAGAAAAGGGTTGTGAGATACCCCTTTGAAAGGTTGTTGAGTATATTGCATTTCTTTTGATTCATTGACGATCGGCCAATTCATTCATGTAGAGATCTATACAGTCGATTTTGTTTCGAAGAGTTAATAATTACCGTTCGAAATTAATCTCTTGAGAAACAGCTAGATTTCTTCCGTTTGAATCAATACTTAGAAATGTTTTTTTTTATTTTCAAGGCATGTGTTGGTTTATTACTTCTGGTTATTTGTTAAAACGCAGGTAACTTGCAGTGGTAGTATTTTCCGTAGTTTTATTACCTGAAATGCCGGTAATTTTTGTTGAAGATAGTACACACACTTGCATCCATATAAGATTTAACGTGTACACGAGCTGAATGATGATGATTTTGATCGTAACCTTGAGCGGATCAATAACGATACTAATTTGCTTCAAGGTATTTTTTTTTGACGAATTGGGTTTTATTTAGAACGCCGAGGTTCTTCGCCATAACTGTAGAGTCATTATCCTGATCAGTTTTATATTGGTGACCTTGTCCGTCCATGGTTCAAATGCTTAGAATTTTGAAGGTGTTTCTTCTTTCAGAATCCATGTTTCTACGCTATACAGAAGCACCCGATACGCATAGCACTTCAAGCTCTCTTTCTTTTCTCGGGTGTAGTTGTGGCTTTTGAATTTTGAGTTCCTTATCAAGAATGTACTTTTGTTTTTGTCAATCCGACTCCAAATCGCATCATTGATCATAGTTCCTTGGTAAGTGTATTCCGAGACTCTATAATTGTTTGGTTTATAAACAGATTTGCTGCAGTGATGTTAACCTTGTTGATGATCATGAATTTTGTCTTACTGCTTTTAATATCAAGTGCGTAGGTTCTACTTGCTTAAGTGGCTTTCTCTATTAGATGCATCAATACTGATTGTATGTCAACGATGAGATTATACATCCCTGACTCTCTAATCTGGTTTGTATGCCCACCATCAATTATTAGTACGGATGATGATATGAATATTGTAATATTGATATCTTTTCCATCTAGTTTCGTTTTCAGTCTTACTCGGCCTAATGCCTTTTTATATTCTATGAGGATTGAAAAAACGTTGCAGTTAACATTTCTGAATTTCTTGGACAAATCTTACGCGTTACTGATTGGGTGCAATTTGTTGTTCAAATTTTCAATAAATTCTTTCAAGAATGATTATATTATTAGTTATATCATGTAGCTCATGAGACTTATTGTTCTGTAGTCTCCACAGACCTTTGCACCTATTTTTTTGGGCAGTGCTACGAACACAGAATTTAGCTGTTCATCTGAAATTTAACCTGCTGGGTTAATCTTCTTCTTCTTCTTTTTCAGCCCTTCTCTGTCCACTCCTGAACATAGGCCTCCCATTCTAGCTTTCATCTCTCTCTGTCCTGTGCTATATTATACCATCCTCTTCCTACTTTTTCCTTTATGTCATCCAACCACCTTCTCTGGGGGCGCCCCACTCCCCTTTGGTATAAGCGTGGTCTCCATTGAGTTATTCGCTTAGTCCATTTTACATCCTGTTGTCTTGCTACATGTCCAACACATCTCCACTTCAATGCAGCTATTCTCGTGATTACGTCCTCTACGCCTGTTCTCCTTCTTATTTCTTCATTACGTATGTGATCCCGCAGGCTCACTCCAAGCATAGTTCTTTCAATTGCGCGTTGTGTGGTTTGTTAGCAGATCTTATTGTGAGAGTCATGGTTTCCATGCCATACGTTAACACTGGGAGAACGCACATATTAAAAACTTTTCTTTTGAGGTTAATGGGGATTTGTTTGTTTTTCAAGACAAATCCTAGTTTTCCAACAGCAGCCCAAGTCATTCTTATTCTTCTTGACAATTCTGCAGTTTGATTGTCTTTACCTATCTTTATAGTGTGTCCAAGGTATAGATATTCATTCACTTTCTCTATAACATTGCCGTCGACTTCCAATATTGCGTCCTCCGTTGTCATTATTTTAGTTTTTGTCAGATTCATTTCCAATCCTACTTCTTCCGATGTTCTTTTGAGTTCTAGCATCATTTCGTGGAGTTGTTCTAGGTTATCGCTTATTAGAACTATATCATCTGCAAACCGGAGATGGTTCAGGAATTTTCCATCCACATTTATACCTTTTCTATCCCATTCCAACTTCTTGAACACGTCCTCCATTGCAAGTGTGAACAATTTTGGCAATATCACATCGCCTTGTCTCACGCCCCTATTTATCGGGATTTTTTTGGTTTGCATGTCATCGTCTAGTCTCACCTGAATAGTCGCTCGCTCATATATATTCTGTAGGATGTTTCCATATCTCGAATCTATTCTAGCATTATCGAGGGCTTGAAATACTGCCCACAGTTCTATAGAATCGAAGGCTTTGTTATAGTCTACAAAGGCTAGGTGTATTGGCACTTTGTATTCGTGACATTTTTCAATAAGTGTGCGAAGAGTTTGTAGGTGTTCTGTTGTGCTATATCCTCTGCGAAACCCTGCTTGTTCTGCCGGTTGATAGCTGTCAAATTTGTTTGTCAATCTGTTTGTGATAATTTTTGATAGCAATTTATAAGGGTGTGGTAAAAGGCTAATAGGTCGGTAATTATCTATCTTAAATTTGTCACCTTTTTTGTATAACAACACAACGTGTGCATTGTTCCATCCTTCCGGAACACTACCTTCTGTTAGGCATTTATTTAGTAATATTTTTATTGCTTCCAAAGTGACCTGTCCTGGGTTAATAGCTTTGGAAATTCATGTCATTGTTTTTGTTTGTTCTTCATCCAGTAGTTTCAGTCATTCTAATTGTATTTCATGTTGTCCTGATGCTTTTCTTATTTTTCATTTCTTTGATATCTGCTGATATTTATTCTGAGGGGATTTCTGATTTTGTGTTATCTTGAATGATGGTTTATTAATTTTTTATATTATTAAGTACGTTCTTTAAATTTCGTTTCCATACAACTTTCGTCTTCCTTGATGATGGCCATGAAGCCTTCTTATTCTGTCATTTTGCCGGTGCTTTACGGAACTTTCTGGCACCTTCTTTAACTTGACGATGAACATTGAAATCGTCCTAATAGTAATGATACTACTCTATCTATATATTTTGTGAGTACACTTCATGAACTTAAGGAATAAAAAAATTAAATTAAGTTTTGTGAATCTCAGATCATATCTTATACTACTGTTATAAAATTCTTCTTTAAGAAATATTATTTAGTCATGCATAGTCATAAACAAAATAATGAATCAAAGAGTGTAGAAATGTTTATTATAATTATATATGATACATTGAATAATTATATCTATTAGATCATTTGATAGGAACAATATAGATTGTACGTTGAAAGATAATTAAGCTGTAAACTGCTTGCGATCTCTTCATCATTTCTCACGATTCTCATGTCTATTTATATACAACGTCGAATATATTAATTTCACTAATGAAGAAATTCTTTCAATCATCGTTAATCGGTAGAAGGATTGAAACAGAAAAATTGCGCATTGAAATTGAAGAGGTATTTAAGTTAAGTTTATATTACGAGGGACATTCAATAATCTGAGATGAATTGGTCTGCAGAAACATGATATGATTAAATGAGATAAAAAACACAAGGTTTAACTTTAATCTACACTTTATTTGAAAAAATTCGACGACGTTTCGCTGACACAGCAGTATATCAAGAATGAAAAACAGAATGAAGAGTATGGTATTATAAACAAATCGTAGAACAAGTTGGATGAATAACAGGAAAATCCACACCGAGCCATTGTACAGTTAGTATGAAAGGTAATTAAAAACTAATTAAACAAGTTAAGTAGGGGTGAGTAATTCACATCTACCTGTTCATTCAAAAGCTTGTCCGAATGTTTGTATCTATTTATTTCTAATGCTTCTAGGAGATCTAATTTTGAATTTTTGATTTTATATGTAATATGTCAAAGTTTTTATTGAATGAATGGTTTTCTTTTATTAGGTGGTTTGAATAATTTGAATCAGATTTATTTTTATCGAAGCTACGTTTATGTTCAGATGTTCTTATGCCAAAACTCCTATAGGTCCTACCGATATAAATTTTATCACAAGAACCGCAATTGAGTTTATAGATTCCTGATTTACTTGATTTTTCAACACGAGATTTATTATTTTTAATATGTTTACCTGAGTTATTAGAAGTTTTGAAAGTTATATTAAGATTTTGTTTGACGAGAAAGGATTCAATATTTGTACTTGCAGAACCGCACAATGTTAAACTGTTGAATATTTTATAGTCTTCATGAATGATATTCATAAACGTCGTCGAATTTTTTCAAATAAAGTGTAGATTAAAGTTAAACCTTGTGTTTTTATCTCATTTATATCATGGATCTACATCAAGTAACGGCCTCCACAATTCAAATGATATGATTAGATTGGAACTTCCATGACTGAAAGTTGTATCCCTGGGATGAACATTGATTGTCTGGTCGATTAGCATTGTTTCGTTCAAGACCTTCAAATTAAAAAATTGTACATTGGTTAAAGAACAACCAGACAATATATAATTAAGTCTTTTTGTTTATCTGAGAAAACTTACAATAATTTTCCAATACTACTCAAATATACTTTAGAACTAGATGAAGCAATGAGAGAGGAACGTCGTAGACACCTGAAAAGGAGTTACCAGCAAAGTCCGTTCTCATGTTATTCAATAAATTCATAAAACCATCGACAAAATGTCCAATAAGGTATTGCTTTAATTCTCTTCAAGCTCCGACGTAGCATCAAGTGATTCGTTCACACAGAAGGAGGCATTACGACGAAGAAGTTCAAGAAGTTTGCAGGTAGTAAAAAAGGCTAAAAACCCGTAGGGGCAAATGCAAAAATTATGGTGAAAATTAGTAGAAATATTCTATTTTATAGAAATAAACGCCATTCTTTTCAGATCAATGAGTCTTTTAACTATGTTGTGCCAATTGAAAATATTTGAAATTTTGAGTTTTAAAAAATGAAAAGTAAAGAGATGGTTTCGTATATACAAAAAGAATTCAAATTGCTTGATTCGACAAAGTCGATCATCGAATATCTCAAATAGGCGCTGCCAAATTGTCGTTTACTGTCTGTCATCTTGATGTATTCTACGATGTTCCAGACAATCTAGAGATAGAGATTCATGAACGATATACCGCCCACTGGTCTGCAGGCGAAATTGAGTGAATATAACAATAATGCTCGATTAATGTAATAAACACTGATGAGATATTATAGCCTAGTTACACACTTGTGTCGATGTGGTTAGCAAATTAGCAGACCTTCGGCATTCAGAATGAAATGGGTTAGACCATTTTTCAACTACTATTACTACAATCATAAACAGATACTTCATTAGAACAGACTCACCTTGTGGTTCTGTTTTCGGATCATTCCGTTTACTATATTTGAGGGATCACTATTGTTCTTAGCTATTATGTAAATCTGAGTAAATTCATAGACAAAATTGTAAGAGAAAAGAAGGTCCCAAACGAATGGAACAATGGAATCATACCTTTTCACAAAAAAGGAGACGTCAGAGAATGTCAAGATTATAGAGGGATAACATTCATCAACTTGCCAGAAAAAATACTCGCTACAATAAATGAGATAAGATACAAGGATCGAATAGAAGAAACACAGTGTGGATGGAGAAAAGGTAGAAGTAGATAAGACGACATATTTATAACAAGACGAACCATAGCGAAGTGCATCAATAAAACCAAAGAAATTCACATGATCTATATCGACCTAGAAAAACCATTTTACAGGGAGAAAAGGGAAGATGAAGAAATTCTAACCTAAGAAAAAAATGGAGTAGATAAAATCTAACTGAAATTAGAAAAATTTTATACAATAGACTTAAAACATTGCAAGGACTAATAGCGAAGAGTAAAAAGCCTTCGAAACAAGCGATTGTCTGAAACAAGATTGCGTCCTTCAAAAAATAAGACCGATGGTACTAGGACACTAGAAAATGCGAAAAATTGAATAGACTATTTCAGTTGATATAACATTGATAGCAGAAAGATCAAAAACGTTGAAAACAGGACCAAAAATAAAGACACAAAACTTTTTAATGAACTGATGTAAAATAGAAGAAGTTGAAGAATTTAAATGATCAGTAATAATCATATAAAGTTGCGGAAGAATGGAAAAGGAAATGAACGATAAATTAACAACTCTAGAAAGAATATATAACAGCTTATGAGTACTACTTTCGGAAAAAAAAAAAACAGATGAATTAGACGTGAGCAAGAATGCGACAATTTCCTCATTACTCTATGGCAGGGAAACTTGGAGCCTCCCGAAAAAGAAAAAGAGCAAAAAAGGTGTCGAAAATCAGATTTCTCTCATTTCAAATAGATGGAAAAACAGAAAGAGATAAAATAAGGAATGAAATATGCCAGAACAAATTCCAACTAAAACCGGTAGTATCACAATGTAGGCAATTTGGATGGCTAGGATGGCAGGTACTAGTCCAGGTGCCAAAAAAAACGAAGATTCAGAAAAACTTGGGATAAAGAAGTACAGGAATCCTGAAACAGGAAAATTGCGAAAAGACACGTCAAAGGTCTGGCACAAAAGAGAAAGAGACGGAAAGACCTAACCAATTCGACTGGACAGTCTCATACCTAACGGAAAAAAGACTAAATAAGTAGAATCGATTTAAAATGTTAGACATGAAATATGCTGAACGCTTTTGAAAGTATCCATGAAATGAAATATGAATATGCACTAAGAGAGGACAAAATTCCGTTTCGGTTCAGTGTACTCTGTAGCTTGTAAAATTCTAAAGCGTCTAGTAGCAGGCATAGATTAAATATAAGCGATAGAGCCATGTACAGCTAGATTGGGTGTTCTATCATCTCCTGATGATGGTAACATAGTTGGCGAAACACGTTGTGAAATAAAGTTTTGGTGAAGAGGTGTACAGTGTTGTGTGTGGACTAATTCAGTTACTGGGTACAAAATTGAGCAACCCTGTAGTTGCATATATGTTATTTGAATTTGGGAGGCTTTTACTTGGTAAAATTCCATTATCAATAATAAAAACAAGTACTGTGTTTTAAGAATTTTACTTAATAATTGCGATTCGTGACGCGTTTCACTACACCGTAGCTTCTTCAGACGAATGAATGTATAGAAAATATAAATGAGAATATAAATATAAATGTTCTTGAGTAATTAAAAGCTTATTGGGTTGCTTCTTCTTAAGTGGTTATTAATGACAGGTATATCCAATAAAATTAAGGAATAGATCGCTCCCCGAAGAGATTCAATAGAGGTGAAGGGCTCGACTTGTTCATTGATGAGTTTACCTGAGTGTTTGTATTTATTGATTTCTAAAGTTTCCCAAAAATCTTACTTCCAATATTTATTATCTGTATGCAAAATTTCAAACTGTGGGTCGAAAGAGTGATTATTTTCTAAGAGATGATTCGCGTAATTTGAATCTGATTTTTATTTGAAAAACTGCGTTTATGTTCCGATATTCTAATATTTAATTTCTATGTGTTCTACCAATGTAGAAATTATCAGTCATTGCAATTCAATCTATAAACACCTGATTTATTGTTTTACCTGATTTGGTTTTATTATTTTTATATATTTGCCAAAATTATTATTAGTTTGGAAAGCTATATTGAAATTATTGTTACTCAAGAATGATTTCAGTTTCTCACTTGTAATGCCAACGTAGGTTAAGGTGTTGACTATTTCTTTCAATTTATCGACAGAGTAAACTTCATTCAATGCGATTCTACTTTGTTTTTATTTAAAATATTATTTATTAGTTTGGGGTTGTAACCATTATTTTGGCTATTTGTTTAATCAAATTTAATTCCTTGTTGAAATTCTCAGGTGATAACGGGATGTTAATCAATCTATGAATAAAACTATTGAATGCTGACATTTTATGTTGATACGGATGACACGACGAGTTATGTATTATAATATCTGTATGTGACTTCAATAGTATAATTACTATACTATTGAAGACAGCTTGATTATGGGCAATCCATTAAGTCCTTTGTTAGCAGAAATACTCATGAATAATTAAGAGAAATTAATTCATAATCATCCACTCAGTAAATATTGTTTATACTGGTATCGCTATGTAGACGATATCATTATTTGCTTCGCAGGAACAG
The DNA here is from genome assembly GCA_013387265.2 of Cryptolaemus montrouzieri. Lineage (NCBI taxonomy): Eukaryota > Metazoa > Arthropoda > Insecta > Coleoptera > Coccinellidae > Cryptolaemus > Cryptolaemus montrouzieri. Next base: position 49,908,458 of record JABFTP020000001.1, on the reverse strand, counting down.
ATAGACAGTTAAAAATTTTCGAAAATCATATAAATTCATTACATCCAAAAATTGGATTCACAACCGAAATAGAAAGCAATAATTCGATAAATTTCCTAGGCGTAACAATTTCGAATGAAAATGTAAAACATGTTTACGCATTCAACCATAAGCCGTCACATACAGATATTATAATACATAGATCGTCGTCGTGTCATCCGTATCAACCTAAAATATCAGCATTCAATAGTTTTATTCATAGATTGATTAACATCCCGTTATCACCAGAAAATTTCAACAAAGAATTAAATTTGATTAAACAAATAGCCAAAATAAAGGTTACAACCCCAAACTAATAAATAATATTTTGAATAAAAAACAAAGTAGAATCGCATTGAATGAAGTTTACCCTGTCGATAAATTGAAAGAAATAGTCAACACCTTAACCTACGTTGGCATTACAAGTGAGAAACTGAAATCATTCTTGAGTAACAATAATTTCAATATAGCTTTCCAAACTAATAATAATTTAGGCAAATATATAAAAATAATAAAACCAAATCAGGTAAAAACAATAAATCAGGTGTTTATAGATTGAATTGCAATGACTGTGATAATTTCTACATTGGTAGAACACATAGAAATTTTTATATTAGAATATCGGAACATAAACGCAGTTTTTCAAATAAAAATCAGATTCAAATTACGGAATCATCTCTTAGAAAATAATCAATAAATATTGGAAGGTAGATCTTTGGGAAACCTTGAAAATCAATAAATACAAACACTCAGGTAAACTCATCAATGAACAAGTCGATTTAAGCCCTTCACCTCTATTGAATTTCTTCGGCGAGCGATCTATTCTTTAATTGAATTGGATATACCTGTCATAAATAACCACTTAAGAAGAAGCAACCCAATAAGCTTTTAATTACTCAAGAACATTCATATTCATATTCTCATTTATATTTTCTGTACATTCATTCGTCTGAAGAAGCTACGGTGTAGTGAAACGCGTTACGAATCGCAATTATTAAGTAAAATTCCTTAAAACACAGTACTTGTTTCTTATTATTGCATATATGTTAATCAGGTAAAACCCTGCTGTAACCATTATTTGAATATTTGGTATGACAAATGTGAAAATTGATTCTTTCATTTCAATTTCCTATTTCATTTTCACTTCAAACATATTGCGGATTTCTAAGAAAAACTCAAAACGAACTCAGCAAAAACTTGCGAAAACCTTCGATACTCGATGATTGTGGTGGAGGATGAATGAGCATACAATTTTGTATGGAACTCTCATCAGTTGTCCGAATTTTCGACATACCTTTGTATTTCTTGAAATCAATTATTCATATTGTTGACAGATTCCTTTAAGTAACTACATTAATTATTCGCTCATTACCAAAATAAATATTTACGAAATAAATTTCAAAATTTCAAATACACAGTTTTTATCTCTTCAGTAAATTCCTGTATTACGATAATTGCAGATGAGGATATCGTACAAAATGAATCACATAAGCTCCGGTCGTGAGGGAATACCCAAATCCAGCTCCATTGCTTGTACATTAATTTTTACAAGGGAGTTGAATCATTCAGAGATTATCACTAATAGGAGATTAAGAGATTCCATATAATCGAACGAGTAATAACATTTCCAACAGTATAATCAAAGTTGTGCGAGAGGTAACCTTAATATGATTTCGTTAACTCATCGAGTATTCAATATTATATTGTTATGTGGCGTATTTTGTTGTTGCGTTCGAGATTACACCGTTCCTGAACCTGAAATAGAATTGATCTACCCGAAAGGTTTTAGTGTTAAAATACCTCACAGTGATGGCATTTCCGTATTTGCATTTCATGGAAGAATCAACGAGAAAATGGACCACTTAGAAGCAGGGAAATTCTCTAAAGATATTATTAAAAGAACTGGTAATTACTGGATATTCGAAGATCATCATACGAAGCTAAATGTGGGTGATAGGATTTACTATTGGCTGTTCGTTATCAAGAATGGTTTGGGATTTAGATACGACGACGGTGAATATATTGTGACAGGTAATTGAATTAATTTTTCAAGAATATGGTCGATATGAATGACAGAAAGAAATATTTCTTGAATATTTGTTTCCTCAAAACATGTTTGTATGCTATGTGGAATTTGAACTATATCAAGTGAAGAAATTATCACTAAGCAGACATGTGTTTACTGTTGTTTGTTGTGATAATTTGCATTTAATTGATAAAAGGTATTTTAGTAAGCCTGCTGCCGCTTATACGGTTTAGATTCTATAATATCGAAAAATTGTTTTGTACCTAATATTAGAAAATTGAAATATTCGGCATGAACGAAAAGAAGGGCTTTATTTTAAACCCATAACCATAGCTCACAACACGAACGATGGAAATGCTTAATTCTTTTTATTAACGTTGGTTATGGTAGAGGAAAGTAATGAAAAAAAAATGGAACAAATACGGAAGAAGCTAGAATATTAGAACAAGCTACAAAAATCATAATTCCGATTGAAACACAGAAAATAAATCACCTCTTTTATGACTCCGAGTTGTTCTCTTCATTCAGATTCTAAAAAAAATTTCAGGAGAGGAAATGATCTGAATATTCATACAAGATCCAAAAACTATAATCTCTGTATGCATTTTTGATAGTAATGGGTGGGAGAAATGATATATTTGATTCATTGTTTTACTTTTAATGGTTAGGGTCAAGTTTCAAGAATCTTAAAATTTCCGGTCAAAAAATCAGTATAGAAAAATTTCAATAGTTTATTTATTGACGAATTAATTAAATCTATGAAGAATTTGCTGAAAAAATTAGAAATTAAATTAACTAAGCATCAAGTTTATTCTCAAAATACACTGCGCCAATAAATAACGCACAAAACCGAAAATTCAATTCGGAAGTTTAGATTTAGAAGTTGAAGAAATAATTTTTTCGTAATCCACCACTATGGAATGCTTGAGAACATTCGAACTGAAAATGGCATTCATAGAAACAGTTTTTTTCCTCTAACGTGCTCTATTTCTGCCTTTCGGCTAATGACACGAATAAGGAAACATGTAAACCTTTGGAAAAAACCAGATATTACAGGTATTTACACCGCTGGCTCGAACTTTTGCATAAAATCTACGATTCATAGTCAAAATCAGTGACATTGTCATTCTGATCCATTTCGTTCAAAATTTCGCAGTTTCGTTCAAAACCTCACTCACGTTAGCTTGATTATTTTGTTTGCTTCTTAATCTTCTATCGAGAACATGACCGATGGTATTGAGTTCTGGACTTCGTGCGGGCCACTCGATTGAAGTGATTTCGAGATTCTCATGAGAGAAACATGTGCGTCAGGAACAAATTTTTGTTGGCATATGTCCAGACATATCTGAAAAAATAATAAGTGACGGAAAAAAAAAGAAATTGGAAATATTGAAATTGTGCTTCAATTTCTTGGCGCAGTATACTTGAACATAACTTCTTTCAACAATGTTTTTAAATTTCAAGACCTTGAAAAGTTTCTGGAATAAATAGGATTATGGTAGAAAATGTACATAAAAATTACATAATTTATTTTATATTAATTTCTGGTCATAATTGAAGAGTTCTATTACAACCACTGTTTCGTATAAAGCTTCGGTAATGAAATTCAGGAAAGTATAAAAGAGCAATCATTTATTTATTGACAAATCAATTAAATTCGTATAAGAATCTCTTGATGAAATCAAAATTAGTCTCAATAAGATTCAATTATATTTCTTGAAATACTCGAAAATAACTTCTTTCAATAACGTTTTCAACTTCCAAGACAAAAATCAACTTAATTGAATTTCGAAGTTAATAAAAGCACTTATTATATTTAGATATCAACTTTTTTCAGAACACTGTCAGGCAAAAGAGTTTAAATTTAATTCTACTTCAAATTTCTCAACAGAAAATTCGGGAAAATAATGAAAGAAATCTCAGAATTCATACAAAATCCAAAAACTATAATCTTTGAATGATCTCAGATAATAATAGGTGAAATGAATGATATATTCGATTCATTGTTTTTCTTTTAATGATGAGATTAATTTAAGTTATATTTCTAAGATAAAAGTTTTCTTGGAGAATGACTATGAAAAAACTAGATAAACTATTTTCGTATAAATTCTCAATCATAACTGGAGAGTACGATTACAGCCTTTTTTAAACGAGTTACGGTAATGAACAGTCAGTATTAAAACTTTCAATCATTCATTTATTGAAGAATTAATTAAATCCTTAACAGAATGTCTTGAGATAATGAGAAATTGGACTTATTGAAAATCAATTTCATTGACGCGCAAAATCGAAAATTCAAATTTATTCAGCAGAAGCTCAAACCGGATAGTTACACCCCTGTCGAGAATTACTGCATAGAATCTACGATTCATAGTCAAAATCAATGAAATTGTCATTCTGATCCAAGACCTCATTCATGGTGGCTGGATAGTTTTGCTTCCTTCCTTTCACTTCATTGAAATGCTTTCATGATCTTGAAGTTAATCAATCTAATCTAACTTAACGACATGATCTAGGGTAGATCTGGCATTATCATGCATAAACAAAAAAATTTCAACGCAGTTTTTGCCGCAAATTGATCAACATGGTCTTTTAAAATATCTGTGATGTATTTTTGATCATTTAGGCTTTCAATGTTTACGATGACCAGATCGGTGCGGGAGTTCCAGAAAATTCTATCCCACTTCATAACCTATACCAAAACCAAAGGTAGGTTAAATTTCGTTGTACATTATAGAAAGTCGATCGCTATAGAAGAAAAAATCTCGACTCATCTATGAACAAAATTCTCTCCCAGTCAACATCTAACCCAGGGGAACTCAAACTTGAGCTGCTGGCGATCTAACTCAATATTTTTAGACTACTTACGATCGACTTTGAGAGGCTGCGAGTTTGTGTGATGCAGGGTTATCGTACATACACCATACACCCTATCTACCTACCTACCTACGCAGGGTGTCCCGTAGCATATATAGATATTAGCTTTCCGCACAATATACATTACTTTAGCCGAGGTTTGGGTTAGGTTTAATTAGGTTCTTCTCTATAATATCAATCGAAAAACTCAAAGTTATTCGAAATTGTGATTTTATTGGTTGTTACAAAACAAAAGAGTTATATATGATGTTAAACTTAACTAAGGAGTGACTATGGATGTTGAAGCGTGGCACTGCATGTCCTCAGCATACTTTTCATACGATGGTACGAAACCACTGAGTGCTAATCGCAAGCATAATGACATATGATCCTCAGTTAATCGATTGCGATATTTTGACTCAATTCTCTTCATTCAGAAAATGCAGACTCGCACAAGTAAGGTGACCCAGACATTGTCGTCAGTTGAAGGGCGTTTTGCCTTAGATTCGGATATTTATCTTCAGATATAAAACAATAGACATGTGTATCAGATGCTGTAGCTTTCAGATGTATATTTGATATAATCTGCACCAACTCATTTTTCACAGAACATGAGTTCATATTAAACTGGCTTGCTATTTCAGTAGCTATTTCATCAATGTTTTTACATAAAAAAGGTTAACTCATAAATGATGCTATATTTGCCAATTTACTGCAATCATAAAAATGCATTTCGAATTGTCCCAAAATATTTGATAATTCAGCCCCATACGTATCATAATGCAACTGAAGAATCCTTGCTTTCAAAGACGGAAAATGTTTCAGATCCTTTCTTTTCAGTTGATCTATCATAAAAAGCAATTTACTTTTGAATGCGGTTACTGCGATAAACATCTCAGTAATAGTTTTTCCCTTACCTTGAAGCTCTAAGTTAATGGTGTTCAAATGCATTGTGATGTCAGTCAAAATGCCAAATCAGTCAGCCATTTTTCGTTTTTCAACATCTGAGTGGCATCACCTCTTTCGTTCAGAAAATCTGTTATTTCAGGCAATAATTCTTGAAACCTTTCTAGAGTTTGTCGAAACTCAACCACCTGAAGTCCATGTGAAGAACTTAATCAGTGTGTTCAGCTGACTTCCTATATTCCAACTGCAACTCAGAGAGCCGCCGTTGCCAGCTACGTGCACGGATGGGATTCACAATTTTTGTTGCAATGGCTCTAATTTCCTCCATGTTTAAAACTTTCGAACACAAAACTTGTTGATGCAATGGAATGAAAAAAATAAAGGGGAAATTTTCATTAGCTCGACACAATGCCACATAACCGTTTTTATTTCCAGTCATTGCTGGTGCTCCATCAGTTGTAATGCTCACTAATTTATATATTGGTAGCTTGCAGTTTTTTACAAAATTGAAGAAAACTTCATATATATCACGGGACTTCCCCTTTAGAGAAATGATTGTCAAAAATTCTTCCTTAGCCAACAATATCATTGAATACCATCCAAATAAAGATACATAGCTGGGCAGTGTCTGTCATATCGGTCAATTCGTCCAACTATGAATAAAATATGTACATTTTATGATATCATGTTTCAGTTTATCTGCCATGTCCGGACTCATGACTGCAATACGCCTTGTGACAGTCGGACGAGTTAACTGAAGTTCTCTAATAGCAGACATGATTTGTTTTATTTTTAAAATCACCAAATAAAGTTTCACTCGCTTCAATAAATGCTTCTTTCATAACCAATCCATCTTCTAATGTTTTCTTGTGTTTCGCCAATATATGAGGTTCTTTAAATGACGCAATCGTAGCAGCTTTTGATTGTTTGTCTGGTCTTGAGAACATGGTTTGTTCTTTTTTCATACAAGATATCAAATCCCGTACGTTTCGTTTTCTTAATTCACACTGTGGCAGAAAATCCTTTTCATAGTTTTTATTAACCATTTTATCATGCCTCTCTAAATTACCCTGCTTAGGTATTGCAACTGACGCACGACAAATAAGACAAATGCACTTATCCTTCACCATACAAAAGAAAAATTCTTCTTCCCAATCGTTATTAAAATGATACGTTTCAGATTTCTTCGCAGCACTCATTTTGTACTATTTTATAATAAACTTTGTATCGATGTAGTATTGCCTTCAAGTTACAATTCAGAATGACTCCAACTCCTGCAGGCGCAACATTTATATGGGCGTGAACGAAAGTCTCAAATTTTTGTAGTTTAGTCACCTTCTCATTAAAAATTTTCTTATTCTCGAGATCTACGCAAAAAGCATTCGGGATCTATTGTTTGAGCACCCCTGATCTTAACACTTGCTCCTCGGTAAATTCGATCGGGCTCTTCGATGAGCCAGAGACAAGAGGCATCAAAGCACATTCCTTATGAGAGGAACATGGGCACCTAAAAAACATGTCCTGAAATATCCGAAAAGAACATATGTTAAAGATTATTTTCCCTCCAAAAAGTAAATTTGAAATATTGAAATCATGCGTTAATTTCTTGCGCAGTGTATTCACCTATCTTTCTATCTAACAGAATATTCGAACGCTGTTTTAACTCACTTTAAGATTGTCAGATTCGATTGAAACTTGGCATACTTATCAAGGACCGATGACGATTCAATAACTTGAAAAAGTTTTTCAATATCCGACTCTAAAAATTTGGAAACTAAATAACCTACACCGAAAAGCCCCCTGTTAACCTGAAACAAAATCGGGAATTCAAGTTTATTCAGAACGAGTTCAGATATGTTGAAGAAGTAATTTTCTAGCAATCCACCAGCTCTAACGAATTCTCGAGAACAATCGAAATGAAAATGACACTCATAGAAATTGAAATGAAACTAATAACGTAAAACCTCTGGAGAAAATCAATGTCCCCAAAAACCTGTGAATATCTATTATTTCAACCCCCTGGCGAGAATTACTTCACGACATCTACGATTCATTCTGAATTTTTAATGACCTTATAGCATTTTGACCAACTTTATTTCGAACTTCGATCAGTTTGTTCCGAACTGCATTGACGCCAATTTGCTGGTGTTGCTGGCTTCTTAATTTTCTATTGATAATGTCTCAGACATGCTTGATTGGATTGAGGTCGCACTTCGTGCAGGTCACTTCACTGAAATGATTTCGCGTTCCTGAAGGTAGCTTACAAATGGTATAGCATCTCCTTCCTAAATGTCTGTAACGTAACTCTGAGCGTGCTGAGTTCCAAATGACCAAATCAATGACGGTATTCTAAAAAAATTTCACCCACACTGAACCTCCACTAAAACCATAGGTAGGTGAAGAGTTGCACTGGGCATATCTCTCATTTTGACGTTCATCGCAACTAAAAAGACAAAGTCTCGAATCATTTGTAAAAAAAATACTTTCTACAAGTCAGCTTCTAACCAATTCACATCTGTTTTGTCAACCAGGAAATTTTTAAATAATTGTCATGGATTGCCATTGTTACTCGAAGTTGCCTTCTCAGGGAGTCACTTTGGCCTATTCTGTATAAAATCCACATAGGTCATCTATTACACTGCTTCAGCTCATTTTGGCGGGGATAAATTCTGTAATTCGCTTTGCATTATTACTGAAAATTTAAATTTTCAAGGAGAACAACCGAAAAACATCAAATTTTTGCGTTCAGATAAATTCAAAAAAGGAGTTTCAATAATTAGTTCAAAGAAAAACAAAAGAAATTTAAAATATTGAAATTGTGCGTTTTCCACTTGCATTGAAAATTCTCTCGGAAAAATGGGAGTGATCATGAAAAAAATGTATATGGGAAAAATTCTTTAACATAACTGCAAAATTCGATTACAGCCCTTTTATCTTATCGGGCTTCGATAATGAAATGTCAGAAAAATTCAATCATTTATTTATTAACAAGTCGATTGAATTCATGAAAGAATCTTCTCTCGAAATATTGAACATAACCTCTTTCAACAACGTTTTTAACTTCCTGGATAGGAATAGACTTAATTAAAAATTCTGTAATTAATGTAGACACAGTATGCTATATTTAGATATCAACATAATCTTGGTATTCAGTTGATTGTCAGAAGAAGAAATTAGTATTCATTTTATTTCGAGTGTCTCTTCAAAAATCAACTTTCTTTCTGATAAATTTATTTATTTGAAGTGTATGTAAACAAATTTAGAGAGTTAATATTCATATTACATTTATGTTTTTTTGAATAGGATATCTTATGTTTCCCATTATTTCGTATGTGTTGAACAAAACTAAAGTTAGTTCCTCTAGATACGTAGAACAAGTATTCCGTGAAAAAAAACTCAAATTTGCAGCACTCTGGACAGTTGCGATCTGGGAATCGTTCCCGATAGAGTCGATATGATCGAGAACTATTTTTGTTAGATTGAAAAGAAGGCTTGTATCATGTTTGTATCTACTTGATCATTGTTCTCCCCACTTGATAATTTTCTATGAAGAACGCTACAAGCGAAGCAATAACATGAATTAACGGATAGATAAATGAGCTGTCATAGTTGCGAATATCTATTAAAATTAAATGAAGATTTCTTTACGATTTTCAATGTTATTCCACCACAGAACATACTTCACGAAGCATTAGAATCTTCTGTTACGCTTCGGTCGAATTAATTAAGTTATCCGAACGAAAATGATGACAATAACTTTTCAACTTTTAAGGACTGAAAATAAAATATATATATATATATATATATATATATATATATATATATATATATATATATATATATATATATATATATATATATATTTGAATAATTCATAATTGATATATGAGGGTGAGTTGATGAGTCAGGTTAAAATGAAACAAGAACTAATTTTTTGAAATGGGTGTAATTCATTTGTCAATTGAATCGCCTTTTTGAGACATATACTTACTTAGGAGATGGAAAAGTTTTTTTTGTCTTTTGTAGGAGTCAAATAAGTCCAACTTACGTGTGCTTCAGCACATTCTGACGAGTGCAAAATTTTGACTCGCGTAACATATTTACCGACAATTCAAATTTTCAAGAGGAGCAAATTTTAATGGCAAAATGTCATCAACAACTACTGTAATCACTATGTGGTGGTTTCTTGCAAACATTCAATTTATTTTGTTAATTCTATTTCTCATAACAGGGATATGTGTGCCAAAAAAAACATTGAATTTTATTGGTATATGTCCGAACATATTCGTAAAAATTTTGAAAATTAGTGAGAATTTGAAATATTGAAATTATAATCGTTTCCTGGAAAAATTGGGAGTCACCGCAAAAGAAAAAATATATCATGTAAAAAAAATGCAGGAATTATTTCGGTATAAACACCTTAACATAACTGGAATGTTTGATTACAGCGTTTCTTTCTAATCGGTCTTTGATAGTGAGTAGTTAGAGATGTATAAAAAATCAAATCATTTATTCATTGACAATTAAATCCATAAAGGAATCTTCTGTCGAAATAAAACATAAACATCACTTCTTTCAACAGTAATTTCCAATTCCTAGGCAAGAATCAATTCAACTAAATTGCGTTGGTAATGAAAACACAATAGGCTGTATTTAGATATCAACAAAACCTTGGTTTTCAGATGATGGCCAGGAGAAGGAGATAAAATTTATTTCAATTCAAATTTCTTCTCAGAAAATCAACTTGATCAAACTTTGTTTCTGATAAATAAATTGAGAGTGTACATAAATGAAGTTAGACAGCTAATTCGTAGCCCTTTATTTTCTAATCTTCAGAGCATTCCATTACAAGATTCATTTTAAATTTATGCTTTTTTGAATAATGTATCCTATGTCTCCCATCATTTTTGTACGTGTTCAAATGAAATAAAGTTAGTTTCTTCTGCCATGTAGATCGAGTATTCCGTGAAAAACACTCAAAATTTGCGGCGCTCTGGATAGCTACGATCTGGAAATCATTCCCGATAGAGCCGAAATGCTCGAGCACTATTTCTATCAAATTGAAAACAGGCTTGAACTATGTCTCTATGCACTTGATTGTTTACTTCCATACTTATCAATTCTCCATAAAAAAGACTCCAAGCGAAATAATAACAAGAATTAGCGGGTAGGTAAATAGCCTGTCATAATTGCAAATGAGATCTATTATAATGATACGAATCACTTGAATAATCTGTTACGCTTAAAGTCGAATTAATGTGAGTTATCCGAAGTGAAATGATGACCAAACCATTTTTTAGTAGTGAAAAATTTTTCACAAACTCAAACAGTCAACCATTTTATGAATTACATCGATGAATTGAAAATGAGAATATTCTTCGAAAAATTTTCGAATATTTCTTTTTTCTCGGAAAACGCAGCTTTCTAATTGATTCTTTTTTGCATTAAGTAGTTAAAATTGAATAAGAAATCGAAAACGAAATGGAAAATGGGGTTACCTTTCAAAAAGTCCAAGGAAGATAACTACTGGTACTTCCGGAAATGATAGACCAATGAATGGAAAATTTCTTAAAGAACTTATCTAGTATTTTATTTCGGATTAAGCCTATTCCAAACGTTTTAACACCAAAAATAGATAGCTGTTCTTAAGTGCTGCGCATACTCATAGAAATCAGTTCGTTTTTATTCATAAAATCTAAGAACACAAAGTTTCAATCATTGCGTATGCATTTGGCACAATTCATGAAACATGATCCATTGAGGTCACAGACAGCTACCAAAATAATTTGCTATTCAATATATTGGACGAGGAAAGTAGAGTTAATTGTTGCTTCAGGAAACCGATACGCGATATTAATTCAAATTTATGAAAATCAAACAAAATTTCTCTAATTTTTATGATATTGAGGTTTGAAGCGTATTTTTATTATCAAGTGATAAAAATATCGTTTTTTATAGAAGACGAACATTTACAATATCTTTCAAATTTATAATTTATATAATAATTAATAATAATTTTTATAATAAAAATATTTATCATTGAACGAATCGGAATCAAAATTGGATATAATATAGTAGACAAAATGATTGATAAGTGATGTACGAGGGTGAATAAATAAGTCGGTTTAAAATGAAATAATAACTCACTTCCTCTACTGAGAGTCATATCATCTCCTCCCTGTGATATATACTTGCTCTGGCGATGTAAGAGATTTTTATGAATTTTCTGTAGTTGTCTTTTCAATTATCCCCAAAACAATTTTCGCTTCGGAGATAATTTCCCAATCTGTTAAAATCTTTGTTTTCCAAGACATCTTTTCATGTTCAGAGGTTGGGAGAACTTAGTGGAACAGGTAACAATTAATATTACTGAAGTTGCTGGATTATTTCTTAAGGTATTCAGCTCCTTCGATTAAGATATCTCATTTGCTAATTGATTACCAATTAATAAAAATCTATACTTTCGATTTAAACCCCAATAGTGCATCAAGATGAATTAAAAGATAAAATACGAAATATACCTCTTCTTCATACTGCAAAATCAGCATTTTATGATGATAAAAACCTGAGACTTCATTTTAGCGTTCGGGCGAGACCCTCATATGGGGAATTCGCTCAGCCCCCTACTAGCAGAAATTTTAATAGATAACTCACAGATTACAGTACCCAACAGTCCTATCGTTGAACATTTTTTACATGGTTTTGGTGAGTGGATATCATTGTACGTCTTACTGGTCTTGAACGTCAGCTAAATATTTTCGAAAAGTTTATAAATTCAATTCATCAAAAATCAAAATTTACTACTGAACGATTCAATGAAATTTTGAGATTCAACTATTACCAAATTTAATAATAGACCTGATTTCTATTCATAAACTGTCTCATATAGATATAGTTATTCACAATATGTTTGTTTGTTTGTTTGCTCCTCCTTTAACGTGCTCTATTTCTGCCTTTCGGCTAATGACACGCCGGGGAATTCTGTCAACTCACTAACCCGGGAATTTTGCCGAACCCCTCTCGTGTCGAGGGAAGGGATCTATCTTTAATGTCAAACACATCTCTGTTAGACAGGACTGACAGCTTTACATCTCCTCCGAAACATGGACACTCAAGCGATTCGCAGAATCCGAAAAATCGCACCGACTTTGTGGGGAATGAACCCAGATAACTTTGCGCAGGAGACGAACATCATATCCCACACGCCACCGAGCCGGCTTGGTCTACAATATGTATTTCAATATAAACCATCTTGTTTCCACAGAATTAGTCACAGATTTTTTTTATAATTTCTATAAGTACTTCGTATTATTGAACAACAAGCTCTTAATGATAGTTACAGTTCAACATTATAACTAAGTTACTCAAAAAAATCAAAATATACAATGCAATAAAATTCGTCTACCCAGAATCTGAATATTAACACAGATATAGCAGCCTCACATACGTTGGGAAAGCAAGTCATAAATCAAAACAACTACTGGAAAAATTCTTATTACACATGTCATTCCGAACCGATATTAATCTCTCCAAACACATCAAAAATAAAAGCAAAACAGACCAAAGAAATAAATTTGGTTTATGAAAACTTAGTTGCTTTAGTATATCGATAGAACCTACAGAAATTTCAATATTAGAGTCGATGAACATTATTATAGTTTCATCAATTGAAAAACTAATTCTGATTACACATAATCACATAATTTAAGCCAAAATTCAATTTAATAAAAAATTTGATATTGATTTTTGGGAATCTCTTGAAAACAATAGACATAAACAAACAAACAGATTTTGACAATAACTCCTCTTTACCTAATCCCTTTCCGGCTGATCCACTTATATAATAGTTCAATGTTGTAGATCATTGTTCCACCTAAGTTTTGTTTTCGTGTTCTGTGTTTGTCTAATGAAGGCGCAGTGTCGTCGAAACGCATTATAAATATAGTAAATAAGTGCAAATCAAATTTCCTTTTATTTACCATTTGCAATGTGTTACTATATTAAAGATAATACTGTCTATAACATATTATTTTAGAACTGAATGAACGCGATGTTTTTTTAATGATATATTTCGACTGTTACCTAGAACACATGTTCGATATTGTACGATACTTATTCCAGTCTGAATAATAAACTTGATGAATTCACATCGCAAATACAAATTTGAATATACAGTGTGTTCCAACGAAAATTTGACCCCTATAACTCCGAAATAAGTAACATTAGCGAAAAACACCAAGACACGTCGATTTTTGTTTCGAGGGGAGCATTTTCGAAATAATTCGAAACTTGTCAGATCAACCCCTACCCCCAGCAACCCTAATTTCGAAATTCATCATAGAGAATAAGGGTCGAGTGGCACCTTACTGTAAAGGTCTGTCAATTCTCCATTCTGATTTGTCATTTTAGAATTTTAAATTAACATACAGGGTGTCCCAACCGAGGTAAAGTTGAATTCCTGCAAATCCCAAATACTAAATGAAATCGATTTATTTTGGCATAATGCAAGCGCAGGTTTATGCTCGGTCTAGAAAAACGACCTACACTTGTGAATTTGGAGTTGGTGCAATCAATCCCTATTTCCAGCATCCCCAACTCAAAAATCATTCGATCGAAAATAGGTCAAGTGGCACCTCGTTGGAAAGGTATTTCAATTTTCTTCGAATTTGGTATTTTCGAAATTCAGAATCAGCATACAGGGTGTCCCGGAGCAGGAACACTGAAAACCCAAATAACTTTTTGAAACTGGTTCATTTCGGTATAATACGAGAACATGTTTATGTTTGATTCGAGAATAAGACTCTCTTGCGTGAATATGGAATTTTTGCAATCAATCTCTTCCATTCAGCATCCCCAACTCAAAAAATCATACAAGTGATTACAGGTTGAGTGGCAAAGTTCCAGAAAGATTTTTCTATTTTCTGAATCACTGAGGCATTGGTTTCAGTTTGGCAATCGAGGTTTTCTGGCGTGAGGATCAGGATGAGGGGATGATGGAGAAACTGATTGGATGCTCATCTAAACAGGAAAACGAGATTTATTGAACTTGTATTCAATTGAAAACAAAAAACTAACTTGATTATTACAACAATTGTTCAAAATGACCTCCGCCCACCTCCATACAGTTATACAGACGATTTTCGAACTCTCTTCTCACATTAGCGAAAACTTCAGGAGTCAAAAGTCGGCATTCTGTGATAATCCTCATCCGCAGCTCCTCCAGGTTTTCTGGTCTTGTGGCATAAACTTTAGATTTTAGATGGCCCCACAAAAAAAATCTAGGGATTTAAATCTGGTGACCTGGCTGGCCACTCAACAGGTCCTCTTCTACCAATCCACCTTCCTGGGAAATTTTCGTCTAAATATTGGCGCACCCGAGCATCATAATGCGGAGGAGCACCGTCTTGTTGAAAACGCATTTCGTCCTCAGAAAGAGTTGGATCGTTCTGTAAAATTTCTGTCAATCTAGGATGTATGTGTTCCTCTAACAACTGTAGGTAGCCATTTCCATTCAGATTACCCTCAATAAAGAAAGGCCCAACAAGATGATTGCCAAAATTCCTGCCCAAACGTTCAACTTCTGAGGCCTTTGCGTGTGGGCCTCTCTAAACCAATGAGGATTCTGTGTGTCCCAATATCGACAATTATGTCTATTCACTTCACCACTGAGCATAAAGGTGCTTTCATCAGAAAAACAGATGTTATTCAGAAAATTTGGATTAGCGTTTAGGTTTTCACTTAGATTTTCACAAAACTGTAAACGACGATCTGGATCATCTTCGTTTATTTCATGCACTAATTTTACCTTGTAGGGGTGAAATTTGTGATGTTTCACGATTCTATGGACAGTTGTAGCTGATACACCAGTCAGACGAGAGAGTTTTCTAATCGAAGTAGTATTCTCCATTTGTAGATGACCCACTACTGCCACTTCCGTTGCCTCATTTCTGACAGGACATGCCACTTCATGTTTTTGTTTGCCACCGAACCCGTAGCTAGGAATTTGTCAACCAAATATTTAACGTACTGGTGACTGACTCCCCTTTCTCTTTCAGGATGGTTCCTATCGAATATCCTTGCCGTTTCTTTGGCACAACTGTTATTTCGAAAATACGTAGATACAATTTCGACCCTTTCCTCAGTGGAATAAACCATTTTCAGATTAATTTCAACTGACGAACAACAACAATAATGAGGAACTGATCTGAATAATAATAATATTTCATTGCAAAATGAGAAATAACAGATGACTGCACGCCAGATGGAAATGAAAAAATGTGAACATTTTCAATGCAGAAATCAGCTTTATTTCTTCGTAATTGATGCTCAACACATCGTACCCCAATACTTTTAACAGTTTCGATTAATTTTAGTTGATAATTTCAAATGACGATATTGAATTTTTCGAAAGCGACATCCTGTATGGAGAGCCGAACTGAATGAAATGCTTTAATCATTCTGGAATTCAAAAACCTTTCTGAAGATATGCCACTTGAATTATTTGTATGATTTTCAAGTTGGGGATGCTGAATGGAAGGGGTTGATTGCAAAAATTCTATAACCACACAAGAAAGTCCTATTCTCGGATCAAACATGATCTCGTACACCGAAATGAACCAGTTTCAAAAGTTATTTGGATTTTCAATGTTCCTGCTTCGGGACACCCTGTATGATGATTCTGAATTTCGAAAATACCAAATTCGAAGAGAAAATTGCAGTACCTTTCCAACGAGGTGCCACTTGACCTATTATCGATCGAATGATTTTTGAGTTGGGGATGCTGGAAATAGGGGTTGATTGCACCAACTCCAAATTCACAAGTGTAGGTCGTTTTCTAGACCGAGCATAAACCTGCGCTTGCATTATGCCAAAATAAATCTATTTCATTTAGTATTTGGGATTTCCAGAATTCAACTTCACCCTTGGTTGGGACACCCTGTATGTTAATTTAAAATTCTAAAATGACAAATCAAGGTGGAGAATTGACAGACCTTTTCAGTGAGGTGCCACTCGACCCTTATTCCTATGATGAATTTCAAAGTTAGGGTTGCTGGGGTAGGGGTTGATCTGAGAAGTTTCGAATTATTTCGAAAATGCTCCCCTCGAAACAAAATCGATGTGTCTTGGTGTTTTTCGCTAATGTTACTCATTTCGGAGTTAGAGGGGGGGTCAAATTTTCGTTGAAACACACTGTACTTATTTTCGACTTCCATTCCGATTACTCAAAGGGTGCAAATATCTAACATAATGAATTTGCATAAAGTATCGACGGTGTTCAATGCTTCAATTTTTCGCGGCGTTCGTCCAACACGGTACGTGAACTTCCGAGATCATTTTCGTAGTTGTTAACTTACTGAGCCTTCCAGGATGGGGGCATCGTTCGTGCTTGTTTTTCCTCAAATATAGTAGGCCATTCATGAATCATCTCAAGTGATGGATCACCGTAGTACTAATCAAAAGATCCTTCGATTTCCATTATAGATTTCATGAGCAAGAAACATTGTTTCACTAGCACTGGATTTCATTTTAACACAGAGAGAGCCATTCGTCCAGTCTGATGGCCTGTTCCATCAATACTAATTAGCATATCAGCATGCAATTTCATACTTGCACTTTTGAGCATTACATTTTTCAAAAATTTTATAACTTATGTGGTGGTACTATCACTTTAATAATTTTTTTGTGGTTTAGTGGCTTATAGTCTAGATCATAAGCCCAAATAGGTGTCCATTCTTGATTAAGATTCTGAAAATATCAACAATAATATGTCATTGCATGAATGACGTCAAGAATATTGAATTGAAATAATTGCTGTAGATTTGGATAGGTACTAATGGTCTCATAAGCTGGCCAGCTAGATCGCCAGATTTCCACTAGATTTATTCCTGGAGACTTGGAGAACCGTTAAAGACAGGCTATTGCAGGCATTATAGCCCAACAGTTAAATAATGTTGTGAGGGGAACCATCAATCGTGTGCGATCTTGTGTTCGTGAGAATGGTGGTATTTTTGAACATTTATTATAATTTATTCGTTCTCGCTGTTCGCTCTTTTGTTATTAACTTTGACACCCCGTACAAATGGAGCAATTAAATTTTCAGATACAATCCTGTACTTTCGTGATAGGAGATGTTGAGCTAAGCCAATTGTCATTATGTTTATGTTTATGTTTTCCTTTCAAAAATATGTCAAAAGGTCGTAGGATTAGATGAACAATTAAAATAAGCAAAAAAATACAGGGTGTCCTATTCGAAAATCTAAAGTTGGTATCCTTTCCGGCATAACATGAAACGGAATGTCAAACATATTAATGTCATCAAATTCAAAATATTGTCTTCTATCCAGTTCCCAAATTTTATCGGAATATTCCAAATAGAAAAAACTTATAGCGGTGGCCCTGGTTTCAGTTACACCCGATATATAAGGAACCTTGGTGATTTTAGTTATTATATGGATAGAATAATGATATTTGATGAGATAGAATTTGTTTCAGTGAGTTCAGGAACATTTAGTGAGAAACCACAAAAACTATAATTTAATTTTCTCAATCTTGAATAAATTTTGAAAAGTATTGATTCATTCGTCAGTTACAAAATTCCAAATAAAAACGCGAATTGAAGAATATATCAATGTTCAAAATTGAATTGAACGGAAACGGTTAATCTGACGACAATTTTAATCAGAATTTCTTTTTCGGCCAATCTCTAATATTAGTGGGATGCTCTTAGGCACAAACCTGAAAATAGTGGGAACTTTCGTTATTCAGAAAATGAAAACAATTTCTCAAGGTGCTGTTACTTAATCTCCCTGCATTAAACTTCAGATTGAGGATCTAGTAAAGGGTGATGTGATCATTTATTTCAATAACTAAGCATTATAAGTAGACCATGATGTTATAAATCATATTGAATCTTGATGAGATTTGAATCAGATTAATGTCAGTCAGTTTTAATTGAACTTGATTTAATGTAATATAATAAGTAATTTTCAAATCCTCCAATTTTAAAGTCAGAATGAGAGATTTGATGAAGAATCTGTAAGCATAATGCAACGAATGTGGTTACGTTTTGAAATTTGAGAAGGAGGAGGAACTTTTGCTAATCATTTATTTTTGATGCGGTAGATTCGTGTTGTCGAATCGAAATGTTCTGCTTCGATATTTATTTGATTGATTTTTGCTGTTAGATAATTTTATTGGTATGAATTTGAAATCCAATCTATATTTGGATACACTTCATGTCCATTTATTGGCACAATATGCCATTAATTATTCTTTTAAATCTCTAGCGAAGGAAAATAATGTAGTTTACTAGAGATGGACCTAAACTACATAAAGAAAATTGCCTCGCTTCATATGTCTGTCTAAATGTGAAGCATATGAAATTAAGTCTTTTAGAATAGACTATCGTAAAGGAGGATAAACTGAAAGGAATAAATCAAAAAATCGATTAGAAGACCGATGGAAAGAGAGCAGGAAAGGATATGAAAATCGTTTTCTCTTCAATTTCGAGGTGGCCATCTCAAAGGTCTTCTAGTTCCTATCTAATTATCCCGAAATAGAAAAATTCGAATGCTCTTTTCATCAAATTGTGACGGAAAGATCAAAAGAAATATACATTTTATTGAATTCAGATGATACATAATAATAAAAAATGAATTTTCAAGATGACTACTGTTGACATTTTCATGCTCGCATTCTCAAATGATGGTTTTACTTGTAACAGTTCCGTTGTTCATCACTTCTTCATGATTATTATTGATATTTTGAATTACATGTTGCCTAGTCGCTATCTCTCCATTATATACTTTGAGTTTCATGTGCTGTCATGAATAGTGATCTTACGGGCTCAAATCGGGAGATGTTGCGGCCAAGGAATTACCATATTCTGATCAATTTTTTGGCTGTCAAATTGATTGTTCAAATAGTTTACCATAACATAAAGAAGATACACTTTTGTCTGATTTCCACATGGTTAATTTACAACATGCACGACCGCTTTCGACAGTTACGTAATTTTCAAGTTTTTATGGTTGTGAAAAACACTGTGCTCACTATACCTATCTTAAATGTTAAATAGTGAAGGACTGATTCAATTTGAGTTGACTATAAGGAGTGGTTAATCTTGGGTTCTTACGAAGTTTTTCCAAACTCTTCAATATATTCATTGCCATCCCACCATTTATGGAGAATTTCGAATAATCCAATGTAATTATATATATTTGTAGATCCAATTTCTTGAAAATCTGTGGATTCAAGATGTCCGTTAGAAATAGATTCAAAATTTCGACCTGTTTCTTCTACGACAGCTGTTAGGCATTAATTAAATTCAATTCTGTACATTTCAAACTGTTTGCGTTAATCAGTTTCTTCAAATTAGTACAACATTTCTCACGATCAGGCCCCATAGAACTAAAAATTGGCTCTCCAAATATCAATATTTCATTAACTAAGAAGGCTGGTGTGATGTTCTGTAAAAATTGTAAGTAAATCTTTCCATTGAATCCATCCTCAAAAGAATTTATTATGATTGATTTATTTTTATTCAAATACACTGCGCCAAGAAATTAACTCACAATTTCAATATTTCTAAAATTTTGGTAAGCAACTTATTATTAACACACGCTTTTTTTGTGTAATGTTACATATGCCAAAAAGTTCGATATTTTCTTGGCGCACATGTTATTTTCGAGGGAAATTAAATGAATTAAATAAATTGAGATATATTTAAAGAATCCACCACATATTGCTAACAGCAGATGTTGATCAATTCTTGTGAGTAACGATTGGGAATTTCGTTTGGGGTCTCTTGTCGCAGCTTGAGGCCCAGCTCTAACCGCAACACATCGAAGAGCTCGATTGAATATTGCCAGGGAACATATCAATTAGTTAGAGGCTGACTGGGAGAGAGTTTCGTTTACAGATGAACCAAGATTTTGTCTTTTTCATTGCGATCGACGTTCTCTAGTGTACAGACGTTGAAATGGGAGATATGCCTAGTGCAGTATTTTCCATACCTATAATTTATTTTGGTGAATTTTCAATAATGGTGTGGGTATTAACTTCTCTGAACGGTCACACTGATCTTATCATTGTGAATAATGGAACCCTGAATGCCCAAAGGTATGTAACAGACATTTTTGAAGAACATGTTTTACTGTTTGCGGCACGATAACATTCTCAATAGAAGATTAAGAAGCCAGAAAGACCAGCCAGGTACCATGAATGAGGTTCGGAACAAACTGATCTATCTATGGTACGAAATAGATCAAATGCTATGAATTCATTAATTATGAGTATGAATCGTTGATATTATTTAGTAAATCTCGCCATAAAATAAGATATCCCACAAACAAATGTCATGTACAAAGGTTGTAGAACTTGCAATAATCAACCACTTTCATGGAGATCGAAAAGAACGTGATTCAAAATTAACAATTTTCCTTACCGTTTCTTATTTTTGATTATCATAAAAATCCATAATTTCCCTCGAAAACCGAAGAAGTTTCCTTTTTATGCACCTGAAGTCCAGTGACTTTGTTACAGAAATATTTTACGGTTTCCGAAATATTAATATTCATTTTCTCTTATTTTTCAAAATAATACTGTATGTCGAAAAATTATCATACAAAGCTTAGGGAATGCGCTTCTTTTCCTTCTCAATTGTGAAAGCCATCTCCCAAAATCTTGACTAAAAATGCAGAAAAGCGAAAACTACATCTTACGATAGTGAATGTTTCGGTGAAAGTTCATAATTTTTTCGAAGTCTCGTAGCATTCTTGAATTTTACAGAACTAATTCCCATAAGTGCATAATGTGTTTCAAACTATTTTGCAGTGTTGTTAACAGTAACAATTGTTATTTCCGTTAACAAAGATTATTCACGATATTATTTATTACTGAAAATGTATGAAAAAAAATAAAACAATATTTTCGAATTCATGATTTTCTTCTCGATTTTAATACCACTCATTTTATTTAAACAGTTCGAAAAAGAACCAGTACAACTTTCAGTGGCTGCGTAATTCTCTTTGATCTTATTCAATAAAGCAAGTTTTTGCTTTATAACTAAAATTTTCATTCTATCTTTCTACGATTATTTTTAAACAATTTTAGCTTGAAAAATAAGAACAGAAAAGCGCTGAAAACTTATAGTACGAAAAATTCAAAATATTTTTTCAAAGATTACTGGCATTTAGGACATGAAACAATAATTATCTACCAATTTTCAAGTACGAATATTGATATTTGGTTAAATGCGACATGCAATACGGTAAAAACTATAATGCATCTTCGGTGGCACTTTTCATACGTGAATGAGATCTGCATCAAAATTATAGATTTTTGCAGAATCTGCATTGCTATAGAATGTCTCCTTTTTCGAGAATTGAAAAAGCCGCCTTTCACACAGCACCAATCTTTCAGCCACCCTTCATCAGTCGGCTTTCATTCTCTTTTCCACATCTCTTGAGGATCTTCGGTTATGAAAGTTTAAATATTATATTAATTCATAAAACTTTCGATCATCATAAAAGCCTTGATTGATTAAGAAATTACTTCATATTTATAACAGTGAGAGCTGTTGGCTCATCCAATGAGTCTATTACACATTCCCCGTGAGCTTTGAATATATTCTTGATGAAGCAGATGTTTCCATTCATCGGAATATCCTAGAGGTCCTACTCTCTTTTTTGAAAGCTCAGGAAACGCCGTAAGTAAGTAAAGTGCATTATCCCCCCCTTGTCGAATTGTTGTGTCCAACACGTAGGTTATCTACAATTGTTGAACTACACTTCCATCGAGAGCTTGTAGACTATTGACTCAAAATTATACTTAGATCATAGTTCTGTGAATATGCTATAAGAGAAGTCCTTCCTCAGTATGCATATCATATGCATATATACCCTCAACCTGTTGTGAACTGTAAGGATGTCGACTATTGTTTTCGATTTTAGCTTCCCCAATAGGATGTATAATGATTCAGTTCCATTTTAATTACATGTTCATATGTTTTAGGCCCTGGTGATCTAGTTCAGCATTATTTATTCTGTTCGTTATTAACAACTCAAAAATTGGAAGTAGGATGTCTAAAAATGCTTCTGGGGTTCTGGTCCTGGGAAAGCGGGGCACATTTATTCCTGTCAAGTGAAGCATTGAAATATCTTCCAACATGGATCTTTTCCAAGTACTTGTAGCTTGGGTTTGCGTTTTATGAAGCCAGGGCGGTTCCAAACCTATAAATCCCTATCCCGTTTTCAGCAAGTCTTTCCGCCATGGAACTCGATCACAATTATTTGCGGATTTCAATACAGTCTATTATTATTCTTAGTCCTTAGAAGAGTATAGTCCTTATGATGTTGAAAGTTTCTTGTTTTGCCCGGACGGTTGTGAATTTCTCAAAAAAATTGGATTTCCTTGGCTTCGCAGATTTCTTTCTTCCATGTCTACTCATTTCTGGGCCGTTCGTATACCACTGTCGAAGCTGTATCTTATCCTGATTCCTTCAGAGATACGGCTCTGAAACATATTATGTTATAGTTTTCTCGACATTTTTCTAACAACATTTTGCTGATTACTAAAATACATTTTTGCTGATGCAACTCCTTTCTTGTTCTAAAGGAATGACTCTGCTGGAATAAAATTGAGTTAATTCCTCGTGAAATATCTACCGTTTGAAACAGAAATGCTGATGATCAACGTCGTTAATGAGTTATGTCTAGAAAGAAGGTTGAGATGAAAATTGATCATTAGGAATGAACTTCAGGGAAAATTGGGACTAAAATTAAATCTCAGCTGCATTTACATGGGGACTCAACCTGTGGAACGCAGCCCCATCAGTGGAGTCGCAGCGAATGGAGGTGCCTTTAATAAATCACAAGGCATGCCTTGAAATTTGCATGTTCCCGCCATTCTCAGTGTCACGTGCACACCTGTCAAAGAAGGCGTCGGAACATGTAACGCGCTAAAAGACATGTTTATTCATAAACGAAGCAAGGGGGTTATTTTCACGTTTCGAAAACAGTGCATCGGCAAGATAAATTTCACGGATATTAATAGCAGCCATTTCATATTGAATTAATTAAGTGGGTGCATGTACCGGACCCAATTGGTAATTTCAACATTTGAACAGGACCGGCTTGATGAAGATTTTGATCAGAACATGTCTTCATATTCAACAAATGTAATTAGAAAGCTGGAATGAGAGTTTGTTTATATTATCGCCAAACTTTTGTATGAATTTTATATAAGCTTGAACTATGACTAATTGTTTGTACATAATCTGGTATGATGTGGAGTTCTCACAAGAAGAAAAACTTGATGTC
Organism: Cryptolaemus montrouzieri; assembly: GCA_013387265.2. NCBI lineage: Eukaryota > Metazoa > Arthropoda > Insecta > Coleoptera > Coccinellidae > Cryptolaemus > Cryptolaemus montrouzieri. Next base: position 49,884,332 of record JABFTP020000001.1, on the reverse strand, counting down.
TGCAAGAATTGAAAAAATTTTCATTTTAATATTGGTCTATTTGGAAGTATCTCGCATCAAAGTAGATGGTTCTCTCCATGAGAATATTCTAAAGCACTTACTTGGTATCTTGGCAGCGCAAGAATATTTTGTCAGTAGGTAAAGTACACTTTCCGTGCGACATTCAAGAGAATGTGAATTTTATCTTCTAATTTGAAGAATTTCTTCGACTTCTATTGGATGAAGGTTAGGTGATTATTTTATTTGATAGATAGTAACAGGTCAATTTACTCTACTTCCATCTAGGGCTTGTGGACTATTGACTTACCATAATACTTAGATCATAGTTTCCTAAATACGCCAATGAGAGAAGTCGATTATTTGGTTCGAAGCAAGGGCAATCTGAAACCATTCTTGACGCCATATCATCTGACTCCAACATAGTATTCGTATTCAGCAGCTATTCTATGTATGTGTACCCTTAACTGTGATCTGTGAGGATACTGACCAATGTTTTCAATTTCAGCTTCCCCATTCCATTGTATAACGACTCAACACCATTTTTGTGACATTTTCATGTGGTTTAGGGTGGGGTGATATAATTTCACATTTATTTTTTCTGAGCGTTATTGCCAGCTCATCAATTTTAATTTGGATGTCTGAAAAAGTTTCTGGAAAAGTTGGAATGAGAGTTGACTAATAATATCCTCGAATTTTTGTATTCATATTAGCTTTGACTATAACTAATTGTTTTTCCTATTATGGTATGATCAAATTTACTGCCGATGTTGATTTCCCCCAAGGGCGAATGCTTCTTTGAAAGTTTTCTGCAAGAGTTGAAAGAATTTCTGCTTTTAATATTGGTTTGTTTAGAATTATCTCAAATTAAGCTACAAAATGGCATCTCCTCCCACAAATAAAGGTACTATATTTCAAGTTTCGTCAAAAGGTAGCTTATTCTGTTACAGTAGTCGGATTCGTCGCGGACGAGATGAATATACTGTAGTTGTGGATTATCCGAAAAACTTTCGAGTTAGGTTCCTTCAGACACCTAAATACTTTGAAGAAATAAATAGACATATTTTCATACATCATTAAATGTCTGTGATTATACTGCGAACTGTATATGTATTAAGAACAAAAAATCTGATTTCAGTCACATGATGGGATGGTAAGTGAGGAGATATACTCGATCAGCATAGATATGGACTTTAAAATTATACATGTTAGAGTATATTAGAGAGATTCTAAATACAACAGTTGTCCGTTCATAAATAGGACTGTTTTCAGCACAGTTTAACTTTTCAATAGCTCAAAATGCCAAGGAAATAGTTCGTGTCGTCCGTTTTACCTCTACGCAAGAACTAATGATAAACATCACTTCGAAAATCAGAGAAAACCAACCTTAGCTGTCTGCCGACTTCCACGCATCTTTTTTAGTGTTGGTTTGCCCTGTAGACAACAGTAAGACAGTTTATTTATCTTTAGTAATTACAGTTGAATATTAAACAAAGTCCGATCATTTTAGGTCTCATGAATCTTCTCTTCACCAATAATCTTAATTTCTTTTTTGTGCTAGTTCGGTTGGCGGCAACACATCGCATTCTCAGAATATCTATAATAATGCGTAGAGTAGTTCGTTATTAGATATGACTATCAAAAAGAATCTTTGCACAGCAGACATAACGTTTTCCAAGTACAATTTTTTTCAATATTTCAACCTTTTCATCGAAGTTGGATGTGAAATGACTCCCTTAAACAATTTACACCTTACATAGGTCTATGTTTTCGTTCTGGAAAAATACTCGCAGAGGTTTTCCCTATTTTTCCAATGATTCAGGACGAGACATTGTTCCAAAATACAAAATTTCAATCAAAATCATTACTTGATAAATGCAATAAAACAGAAAAACATGTCCGTTTTAAACAGATGACATACAAGCTCTCATCTTTTGAGCCTCCTCAAATTACTGGCATTTTTAATTCTATGTATGGAGCAGCAATATCTTCGGATTCGTCTTCCTCAATCATGAAAAGCAGAAACATTTGATGTAAATTTGTGCCGCCAAGAGGTAAAACTTTTTGGCGAAGGAAACTCAAATTTGCACAGATACAATTCTAACTGATCCAATGTCACCAAAAAAACGACCGTCTCCAGCTGGAAATGCCATCGATCCAGAAAGCTACTTGTGTAGAAACAAACATTCTCTATGCTGAATTTCTGTACCAGAGCATGCAGAAATTAATGAAATTACAGATTTTTATTCAGGGAATAATATTTACCTTCCGTGACATGTTGAATATTCTTCCCTGAAGAAGCTGGCTTACCGATCCACCCTTCATAATCATCCTTAACCAGTTCCACACATTAGAGGTACAGCCCGGTCAGATGTCATGAATAGAAGTAATTGACTGTAGTTTTGGTCTAGGTTGACCCCCGTCAGTATTGCATTTACTAAACCAGATCACTAACTCCTACTTATCAGAAACTGTTGGAGCACAGCAAGATCATGTATATGTATTGGCGCCCTCTAACGAACTGACACACAGGCTTACCAGCGCCACCGAGATACCATGGAAATAAAGGGTCAATCAAACAGAATACTTCCAAAAACCATACTAGTGCGACTAATTACCGCAACGCTACACAGTGTATTTGAAAGATGCGATTTGTTGAAAACCTTACACTCCTTATTACTTACCTGGATGTCAACCAGGTGTACATGATATCCCAATAAAGATAGCATGAGAAATTTATCTCTATATGTGTGAACAGATTGAAGATTTTTGTTCAGCGAACAATATTTTACCTTTCGTAGAATGTAAAATACCCTTCTCTGAAGCAGTAGTAGCCTTCAGTTCGGTCTTGTTTGACCTTGTCAGTATTGCACATCCATTGACAACGCTAGGCCAGACTTTCTCCTACTCATTTCAATTCATTGTTCATCGAATCATTTTTCACATATACATAAAACTTAATCGCTTCCGAGGAACTGGCACAGAGGCTATTTACTTTCATGGTTTTTCAGAGGCGCTGGTGAGTAGTTTCTGTGTCAGTTCATTGGAGGGTGACAATACATATACATGTCCAAATGCGCTCCAATAGTTTGAGATGACTAAAACTGTTGTCTGTCTATTACTCCTATTCATGACATCCTATCGGACTGTACCAATGTTGAGTGACCCTGAATGAGGATGATTATGAAGGGTGAATTCAAAAATCAGCTCTTGCTTGGAAGGTATTCAACATTCTACGGAAGGTTGAAAATTCTTCCCTGAATAAGAGTCACATAAATAAATAATGAAACTGCTTATGAATGGGTTGGAACAGTAGCTAAAACGTTTCCTATGAGAACGTAAAGAAGTCAGCAGATTACAGCACTTGTTTATCGATCACTTAACAAAAACAAAACACAATATACAAATTTTGGACCCGTGTATAGACAAAGTGGCAATCAGCACTGGTATCCTATCAGAGCACTGAAGACTGAGGTACCATTCCATCAAAAAGGGTAAATAGTATACGAGAACATGTAGAACAAATATATGGGGCAATGAAATCGTGATTGCTAGCAATTGCTTATAAGATATATATTTACTTTGGCAACTGAGTACTAGAAGCGTATGGCAAAATATTCTTAACTTTATACAACTACACACACCACAAAAATTGTCGCATCACCTGGTATTCTGAATTCCACAATCGATTAAGCAGCTCGATCTAAGTTTATTGTCAACATATGTTTTTGGACATATGAGGGGAAAAAAATCTTATCTATGCAATAACATTGGTTTCTCTATGATCTCAAACACGTCTGAAACAAGAATGAGTTTATTTGACTACCAGTATTCATTCAATTTCTCTTCAGTTTTCACGCTGAATTAATGCAAGTTTTCTGTGTTTCTTGTTGATTTTCGAATCTTTGAATTTACGCTATTTGAATGATCATGAAGTGGTAAGAATTGTAACACTTCTAGAGGAGGGGCGAAGCCGTGGCTAACTTGTTGAATGTTAACCAAAGCACTTTTTCAAGAGCAATTAATCGGTACCACGAAACAGGGGAATATGTAAGAAGGGTCGGACTGGGAAGAAATCGGATAACAACATGAGTTGATCATCGTTGGCTTCATTTAACTGCACTAAGAGTTCGGCACTGTATGGCTAGAATGCTACAAAATAAACTTGTACTTTTCAGAAATGTACATATTCCGTTGCAAACTGGTAGGAACAGGCTCAGAGAAGACGATACCAGACCAAGGGTGGCTTCTACCGGCCCGAGTCTCACCAGAGAGTATCGAGTTGCAAGACTTCAGTTTGCGAGGGAACATGCAAATAGGAGTATTCCAGAATGGTCGAATGTCCTCTTTTCCGACGAGTCCAGTCCAGGTTCTGTCTAGTATCAAATCATAGACGCATGCCTGTATACAGAAGACCTGGGGAACGGTATCAGCAATACAATATCCAGCAAACCGAAAACTTTAAAGGGGCTCAGTAATGGTGTGGGGAGGCATTTTTTTCCATGGTCGAACTGAGTAAGTCCAAGTGAATAATGGAAGAATGACAGCGGCCAGATACATCGCAGATATCCTTGAACCCCATGTTGCATCCTTTGGCCCATTGATTGGCGAAAACTTCATTTATATCCATGATAATGCTCGGTCTCATGCAGCTAGAGTAGTTAAAGAATTTCTGCAAAATGCCGAAATTGATATTTTAAGATGGCCAGCCAGAAGTCCCGACTTGAATCCCAATTTGGAACTCAGTATAGTAACCATTCGATGCTAGTTGATTTTTCTCTTCGCGAAAGTTTGAAGATGGTAGAATGTTTCAATTTTTCATTAACTCGAAAATTGTTGATATTTTCCATCATAAACTCATCTCTTTTGAATGATAACTTCTTATTTTACACTTCTGAAAGTTACCAAGCGACCTCTGAATGATCAACCTAAAAGTTTATATAGTTTTGTCGTAAAAGTAGGGTGATGCGACAATTTTTGTGGGGAGTGTACTTAATCTACTGGGAAACTAATAAATCCGGGATATGAACTACAGATTAGCTCCGGTCACAGTTCAAAGCCAAGCGACTCCTTACAAAGTAATGCAATTTACCTCATATCCTTCATAATGACATAGAAGTACATTTGATCAGAAAATCATTTTGTAATTGGCTGACGGGCTATTATACGCGTTGGAGTATAACACTATATAGCATCATAGAAGCCCCTGTAAAAAGATACACTAGTCTTAAATACACTGGCAAACTCTGTAACAAAATCAGTAATTACTTTTCCAAATTCAACATAACTACTTCATTCTCAAGCGGCCCCAACTTAAGCAGATTATTATTTAATACCAAACAGAAGAACGATAATTTCAAGCAATCAGGAATTTATCAAATCAAATGCAATGAATGTCAGGTAGCCTAAGTCGGACAAACAGTGGGAAGTTTAGAAGCTAGATTCAACATATTTCCTCAGATAAAAATTCGCTAATATTTGAACACATGAAATCAACCAACCACTCGATATCATTAAACAATCTTAAAATCCTTCATAAATGTAACAAAGGGAGACAGATGAATTTGTTGGAAAGATTGGAGATTAACAAACTCTGTAAAAACCCACAATTTACTACTCTCAACAGCCAACGAAACCTTTAATGCATCCCCACTACTCCATTTCTAGGATAACTTTCACTCTGTACTTGTACTTACCTACTCATCTGTTATTTTGTTATTTACTTGAAAACTACCGTAATGTCGAAACAGGTCGTGATTATTAAATAAATAGTGGAAAAGTGACAAAATTGTCTAATTTCGTTTTACTTTGAAGATAGCCCATAAATCAAATTTTTTTAGCACACCTGAATTTTCTCTTTCTGTCTAACTTCGTTTTAATAGTGCTGTATGTAGAAACCTCCATCTATATTTTCAAATCGGGAAAAGTAAAATATTCATCATCCTTCCCCATGTTTATTCTTCCCAATGTTGTCAGTATTTGTTTATATGGCAAAATTCTGTCTTGACGAGACCCTAGTCTCATATTTTGATTAAATTTCATTTAGATAACAGTGCTACAATAAACTGAATTCAGTTGAACAATTGAAGTATCATTAATGATATATCAAGAATAAATTTCACACATGTTAACCCCAGTACGGTCCCATAATGGTGGAAATCAAGGCTTTACCAGGCTGTCAAATTCCGGTGTGTTTTTGCTCTCCACTACCGAAACCCTTGACGCTTCGTAATTAGCATAAATTTGTCCCGAAAGAGTTTGGCGTGCATGTTGGATTATAATGAGTATATTTTGCATCAGAAGTCATATTTCACGCTCGATGTTGAAATGGAAATTTCTGAATTTTATACATGTGAATCAGCGCTTGTTAGTTCTCTTCGCATCTAACATACTTCATGTTTTTTGTTTAGCTGGTTTTGCATGTTCTCACTTGAAACAATAATAGGTGGGTGAAAATTATATTTTATCTAGAAAACTCATCTGCAATAACTGTGGAGAATATTGTTGGAAATGTGTTTTTCTTAGGGCCATATTTACCACATTATTACATCACAAATTGAAACACGTAGCGCCGTGGCCTCTTGGTCTTGCAACGTTAGATTTTAACTCACTCTGTGTAGCTTAATAATACCTTAATACAACCTTGATTTTTTCAACGCTAAGAGATCAGAAAGCAATATGCCTAAACTGTTGTTTACATAAGAAAAATATATCCGGATAATTGAAATGACAGTTCAGTACACAAGTATTGATATTTCTTTTCAGTAGTTGTTGCTCATTTTTTTGGTGGTTTGGTTGATTTAACTCATAGAAATGCATGATGATCACCAGAAACTCATCAGATACCAGACAAGAATAACAATACTTGCCAACAGTACTGAATGTCAGCAGCCAACTTCAATTTGAATTTTTCCGTTTACGAGTGTTGAAATTTTGATTTCAGGTGTTTATATAATCTATTTTCTTACTCAAAAATATGCATTTTTCGAGAAAGATAATAGAGACACAAAGTTTTCATTAAAACATGACTTGAGGAAATAATTTTGACATTCTGAATTTTACACATACTTACCTTACAAAGAAATGAGGATTGGCAACGAATTTTAGCATGTCTCAGGAATAGTGGATAATTAAAAACGTCCAGTTGAAGTGAGGACTTTTGCATCATTTCAAGTTGATTGCATTATTTATCTGACAACAAAAATTAAAATAACATTTTATAACATATTTACGAAAGACAAAATATTAGCAAATCATCTTCATTTTAGCTGGAGAATCATTTTCTAAAGTTGATGCGCGTAATTAGGAATTACGTTTTATATTTTAATCCTAGAAACTGTCAATATCTTACATCAAAATATTCCTTAAGCAAGCAATGGCTAAATTCTCGAAAAAAATGATATAGAGATTTTAGTCCGTCTAATATTTTGAAAGAGGTGGAAGGTAGAATTGTAGGATGATATTATATATAATTATTGTAAGAAAACGACAGGAAACAAAGTATTTTTCATCAGATAGTTGAAGACTTTCGGAAACATGTTATCGAACTGGAGTGCCCTCAACAATTATAATTTTCGCAGTTGGTTTAAATTTACAGGCTTTTTTATGGTTGGCTCGCTTTTCTTCCCTTGAAACTTTTCCTCAATCATAACGAATAAAATGAAACAAGAATATAGAATTCCTATCACTTGAATCTTGAGTTATAGTACAGGATTTCATACCAAAGTTTCTCTTTCAGTTTTTACCGCATTTTCCAATTTCGTAATAACGAACGTTTCAAAATGAAAATTATCAGATTTTTAATTTTATATCCAAGACATCACTATTTTAATGAATTTCACTAATATAAACCTATTTTTTCCATGTCAGATTCATATAAGGAATCAAATAAATTCAGTAGTTTCAATTATGAATTATTTAGAGAAGGTATATTTTTCTGTAAGAAATTTATCTCAGTATACAGGGTGTCCGCTGAATATGAGACATTAGAGATATATGGAAAACGGATGTATAGATCATCACTAAATTTTGTATTCAAGGCTTTAGTGTACCTCCTAAAAATATTATCAGTGTTATATTCCTTCCGTTTATTCCGGAAACGAAAATCAAGTCATACTTTTTCCTCTTTCGTTGTAGAAAATAATGATTTGAACAATTTTCAATAATGTAATTCTTAGAGGTTTTTTTACATACCAGTTGTGAGCGAAGATTATTCACTATTTACGACAAAGTCAGTTTTAGAGGTCCGTACTCGAAAGAGAAACGAGGAACATTTAAAGGATCACTTCGTTGTCCTTGTTTCGGTCTGTATGTCTGTCTATCTGTTTCAACTATAAAAAAGTAAGTTTTTCAGATATCGCAATCTGGGGATACAGCTGCACGTGGTACTTCGACTTTGTGAAGAGAATTATTACTTATATGACACTTTATGTAGACCTACAAATATGAAATTTAGCGAGAAGTGTTTTCGTTTTATGTAATTCAATTATAATGTTTCGATTTTAACCATTATTGAGAACTAATTAATTATTAATTACAAAGTTCTATATCGAAATTATCTAAATGAACAACATATAATCTGTGGATCAGGCTGTGGAAAGCTGCCATTTTATGTTGAACAGGATGAAACGACATATTATGAATTACGAAGTCTGTATAAGATGGTTTATGAAAGATTATGAAGCATTTTCTATAATTGGGTTATGGCACATACTGTGAGCCCAATTTTCAATGGCGATTTTAAATCCGTGATTAAAACATCTGTATCAGTTCTAGCTTACATAGGAAAATGTAACAGAGCCAATTTTACAATAAAACACAACTTTTTTAGAGTTGATCTTATTTTGTACAATCCTAAAATTGAAAAAACTCTCTTTTATAAAATTTTTTAGCAGATGTTGTATTCAGTGAGCTGTTATGAGTTGTTCCTCAATAGTCTGAACGTCCTGATGGATTTGTTCGTCCTGTTCTGCACATAGATCCCCAAATTTATCAGGAAAATAGTCTAGGTGGTTTTGAACTTGATGACTTGTGTCACCACTTTGTTGGTCTAAAAGAAAGTTGCACTAGTACTAGGGATGACAAGTGAAAATACCCTGACTAAAATGTAAAACACAGAAAGAATAATGTATAATACACTGAAAACATTAATACTATGAATAAGTTTGTACATGAATCGTTTCGTAGCCAAATTCAGTTCGAAATATTCAAGCACATAATATGCAGTCAACACACTCGAGAGAATAATTGCCTGTCGCTTCATTTTTGTTTTGATAGTTGACTGAAAAAGTTTTGAACTGTTTAATTCTCTTATTTCACGAGGTAACTGATAGCATATTTTTATTCCTTGATAGATAAGTTTTGGTTAGCTTTTCTCTCTATGGAAACAGGATCACCCTATTTCTTGTACTATGCACTTGTATTCGGAAAGGCTGTTTCTTGAGTACATAGCATAGGCAATTTGAAACATAGGTCACTGGTATGACTTCAATGACTGGGTTTTATATACATTTAATTTTAGAACCTCTGCTTCAAGCCAATTTGCTGCTCTTTCCAGCGCCAATTCTGTTATTTGTCGATGATTTTGTTGTTTCGTTGACCTGATAATTGTGGAAGTATTATTTGCGTATATGACAGCTTTTGCGGTTTGAACATTAGTGTATATGCAAAATAATAAAGATCCTAGAATGGAACCTTGGGGCTCTCCTATTCTACATTCACTTACGTTGATCTTAAATTTTTCCATTCCACGCATTGTGTACGATCCATTATAGATGATTTCAAGATTCTATATGATAGCCTTCGAGTTCCGAGGTAATCCATTTTACCAAATAGAATGAGATGATACACTAAGTCGGAAGCACTACTAAAATCTAGGCAAGATATGGATATTTCGCAGCCGCCCTCAAATAACTCCAACCGATGACCTCGGTTCTATCTGACGATAGTATTTCATGGCTGGCTGGCCGATTTTATTTTCTCGTTTCGAGTAGGGCCTCCAACACCTTAGAATAAATGAATAGGACCGAGATCGGTCTGTAATTTTCAGCATCATTTATATCGCCCTTCTTGAACACGGACATTGCTTTTGAAACTTTTAACTTCTCAGGAAATATACAACTAAAAAGTTCTTGTTGATAAACAGACTGAGAAATTCGGCAATAACATGGATCATATCTTTCAACAGTTTGATGGAGAATAGAGGATTGAAAAGCCAGTTACACCAGCTAACAACTGTGAATGAAGTTCGGAATAGATGATCGAAATTTTGAACGAAATTGGTCAAAATGCTATAAGGTCATTGACATTGAGTATGAATCGAAGATGTTATGCAGTAATTTACCAGGGGTGGAAATATCCAGTATTGACACAATTTTGGGAACTTTGAATTTCCCCAAAACTTTCAGATTTTTCTCTATGAGTTTCAATTTGATTTTTATGAGTATCATTTTCATTTCGATTGTTATTTAGCATTCCTTAGGTGGATTACAGGAAATTAATTTTTTAACATATCTAAACACTTTTGAATGCATTTGAATTTTCGATTTTTGCGTTAATATTTCGATTCAGTATAGTATAGCACTGAAAATATTTTTAGAATGTAGTTCCGTACCCTAAACCTCTAAATCCAAAATTCGCTTATAATCGATACATCCGTTTTTCATATAGTTCAAATGCCACATATTTTGCGACCGCTCTATATTGTTTGAAGGGATGGAACGATCAAACTTTTAGTATATAAATATACTCGTATTTTCGATAATATTTATGTCATCATTATTCTCATTATGTTACAGAAAACACTCCGTTTAGAATCAGCGACGTAGCGACTGTCCCTACAACAGATTCTTCAATTACAACTAACGTCGAACCCACAACAAAACTTCCTAACGATGCCTCCATCGCGGGAGAATACGATGCGATGATGAGAACATGCCAGAATACCATATTAAATATCACCGATTCACTCCTCAAGTTACAGACTGAAGTGAGCTCGTTAAAGGATACAAACGAAATATTGAGGGAGATAGCTGAAAAACACCCCGCATCGGCAAGGACCCTCAAAGTCAAGGGTGGAATTCCAGTTAACGAGGACGCCTTATCCACAGTACAAGGAATTATTGAACAAAAGCTGGCTCTATCAATCGAAGTCGTAAAAGCGACGAGAAATGAAGACGATAGTATTACTTTTGAAGCCGGGAGCCTCGATGATAAAGTACAAATTATAAAAGCTGCAAAGGAAAAATTGAGATATTCGAGGATTTATCTTACTTATTGAGGAAGAAACCTTGTCTGATTGTGGAGTTTAATATCCTGTTCCGACTTCAAAGATCCCAAAACCCTGCTTCCAATATTATTTCATAATATTATTCTGTTTTAGATGGAATCTATTTCCTAGAACTGAATTGGCTAAAGAATTTCTCGTTCTAACTCATTCTTTTGTTTCACTGTTTTATGTTATTACTTGCGGGAACAACGAATTTTCCATTCGAGATTCTCGAGTAGCATAAAATAATTTTTATTCTCTATTGTATTGTGTATTGTGATTGATTCTTTCAGAATATCGAAAATTTACCTTTTAGGATCGGTGATACGGAGGCATTTGGGTCTTTTCTGATTGAATTAATAGTAAATTCCAGTGAATTAGTAAATTAGTAGTATTATTTTAAGATTATTCAAAAGGAAAATTATGAACTCAAATGATAAAATGCCATATTATTCTTAATGATTGCTCATTATAAAATGTGTATGTTATTCGAAATAAAGTCTTTATCTGAGGATTTCTTAGTTTTCCTTAAGAGAGAATTTTTGAAATTCAATATCTTCTTTTAAGATTTGTCCATTAACCACTACTATGATTTCTTTAATCAAAGTTTTCGAAATTATAGTTTAATTTTTCCACCCGAAAAAATTGATTCAGATTTGAGTAAGATTATACCTTTTTAGTTCCATAAGAAAAGTGTTGACCTAATTTTTTACTTTATTAGTACCCTATTTTGCATAAGTAATACTTGGTATTAGATTTCCCCATACCTAAAATGGGTCTCTTTCATTTTATTAGCTACTTTATCAAGAATCGGCAGTTCCTTCGGAACATTAAATCATTAGGTCGCGGAATATAGAAACAGACAGGGTGGATTTAATTCTGATGCCAGTTTCTATGTTTGAAAATGTGCTATGTAAGGTTTTATAAATTTCGGCCTCAGCTTGACATTTTATCAATTGATGTAAGTGCTATCATCAAATTTGCAATAAAAGCGGCATACAGATTGGTATAAAAATAAACCCAAGACGGAAATTGCAATGACTTCATCAGTAGGAATGAAACTAGCTCTACCCCTTTCCGCTGTCTGTTTTCAATATGAGACAAAATTTTATTGTAATTTTTCAAATTGTTTTCTTCAGAGTGGTCTTAAATTAGGACACTTGTTGTTGTTCTGCAAGATCAACTTATTTTTTGTTGATATTGAATGATATATAAATTCATAATTTCCTCGCTTGAGTATTTAGTAGCCATTATATTCAACAAAAAAAAAGTATAAGCAAATAGAATTAGTGTTTCACCATTTTGAAATGATTTCCAAACATAAACTGAGGCTGAAATTCCTAGAACTTTACATAAAACATTGTAGAACATAGAAATTGGCATCGGAATTGAGTCACCTCTCCTGTTTTTATGTTTTATGGCCTAATAATTCAATTTTGCAGGCTTTTGAAATGATCGCAAATAATATAAAAAAGAGCCATTTTAGGTTTAGGGTAATCTGACACCATTCAAAACAAATTTAAAATACGGTTGTTATAAAGTGAAAAAAAAATAGGTAATCGTAATTGGAAAACGTGTTTTTCGACCATTCATAAGTTTATAAGTGATTTTTGACCAACTTCATTACGGGTTTATATTCGCGACGAAGATGAGGTATAATTTACGACCGATTTTGTAATCTTTTTTTACTCAGTAGTATGTTACCGAGAGCTTAAAATATTTAAGATTATATAAGGTGTTTCATAATAAAGTTGCAGACCAAAATTAAGATTTTTAAATAGGAAATTTTGTTTCATTTTTGACTGTGAGGAAAAATGAATATGAGTTTTTCGAAATTCTCTATACCTATCATGAATAGTTTCCGAAATATTTGACATCTTCTGAAATTTGAGGACTTTAAAAAAAAAGTTTGTGCCGTCACTATTGATTTCAAAGCTTCAGATGTACAACTATTGTGATAGTAATTGTTCTTGCTTGAACATATGATACATTTTGTTGATCTATATCACAGGTTCTTTAAAAACGCTTTTTGAGATTGGGACTCAATCATATGTATCTAATTTCACTGTATTTTTCAAATGGCATATCGTACATTTAAAGAGTCAAAAAGGTGGTATATTTTCAAACTCTTTGAATAGTATCTAGATTCCCTATATCTTCTTCAAATGGTTCAGAAGATATTCGAAAGTTTAGCAAGTTTTTATCGAATTTCAAGAAATATTTCAATTTTTCACTCCATTTTCTATCTGGACCGATTGTTGCCTCAGAAGGAAAAAAACGGAATTAGATGAAATCATGCCTGTGTTTAACTCTGCAGTGGTCGCCCTATGTTTTGTAAAAACAGAGGTCGCGCGCGGAGTGAAAATCCGCACCACGATTTTCAATTTTTTTCTCCATTTAAAAGGTTTCGAATGAAGGAATAAAATATTTGAAACATTAATTTTATTTTGAGTAACAAAAAAAACAAGATGAAAAGGGACTGGAACATAGAAAAATATAAAAAAACTTCAACTTCATTTTCATTAAAGCTGAAAAAAGTGATTAAATTAACTAACTCCATCGGCATCCTCTTGATTGTTTTGGAAGCATTCCGAACACACTAAAGTGGCATGCTCAAGGTACAAGAATATTTTAAGACTCTTGCAAAAATATCTCGTGGATCTGTTCTTCACCCTATCGCACACCCCACACCAATCTCGTTGGTTTTCTGTCGGCTGCTTCGCCAAGTGCTCTTCAGTTGGATTCTTCTTTTTGAGGATTTCACTCATTTATGTAGTAAGATAGGTAGGCTCTTTGACAACGTTCGAACTTACACATAGGGTTTTATGAGCTCAAAAGCAAGATGACTCAAAAATTCCCTTCGCTTAATTTTTGAATTCGGATTATTACTCTTGACGATGATGAGGGAATTTATGCCAGCAATATTCAACAGAGAGTAAAATTTAACCAATTGTTTGTAGAACATAATTGGTCGACAGTATAAACTCCTCCCTTAGTTGTGTTATACATCATAATCATCTCTTGTTTTCCAGTATTGTCATCAATTTGGTCGTCATGGTGCATACTAGATTCGAGTAATACATTTTAACCTTTTTCTAGAATATAAGAAACGAGTGTCACATTTTTGTGAAAAGCCAACATTGAACTTTTTATTGGTATTTTCACAGGACAAGGAAAATCAAGTGGCAACTCTCGCTCATTTTTTCTGATAGTTCCGACCACAGTGAGCATGAAATCCTTCTTGAATTTTTCCAGAAGATCAAAACTTGTAAACCAGTTATCCACATTTACGTTTCTTTCAGTTCCTCTTATTGGTTCGCACATTCTTTCCATTAAAATTCTGGAGAATTTCTGACTTCATAAGGTCCTGGAGGCTGTTTTCCAACATAAACTTTCAAATTTACCGTAGATATAGTCTTGAATGACGTATCGCTAAAACTTTGATCCCGTATTCGTTAGGCTTGTTAGGTATGTATTGACGAAATGCACATCGTCCACGAAAGGCGTCTAGATTTTCATCCACAGTTACATAATCAAGAGGAGTAAAACCGTTCTTGCACTGATCAACAAAAATCTCAAAAACATATCTGATTGGGGCAAGTTTGTCGGTTGCTCGTCTCAACTGTCTAGTTTCCAAATCATCGACACGGATGTGTCTCAAAAAAAATTTGAAACGCCGCTCAGACATCGTAAGTCGAAATATTTCAACACCAGTGCCGTCGGTTTTCCACAAATTATTGCTATTCAGGTGGTTACTCTTCAGTACTCCGGCCAAGTACAACAATACAAAGAGTGCTTTCATTTCCGAAATGTCGGTCAATTTCGAATTCCTTTCACGGGAGTAATTCATGGAAGTTTGTTGAATATGTATATTGAGTAGTTGGTCCGGAAAAAAATAATTCCATATATCGTACATCGTTTTCAGACATTTAGTCGTACTTCGGGTACCAGGCAATTGTGTTACAAGATTTTCCGATCGAGTTCTTATAGTCTGTGTCGGTTTATATTTCAGTCACATTGTCTTGCCATCTTTGCCTATAAACATTGGACTTTCATTTACTTCCGTTTCGTCAATTTCGAGTTCATTTTCGGAAATATCTTGCTCGCTATCTCTGTTAGCCGCATCACATTCTATTTTATCGGGCTCATTCATCATCAGAATCATCATAGGTTTCACCCTCATCGTCATCGAATAGAAAAGACTCATCTAACAAACGCAATCTTTCCTGTTCCTTTCCGTAAGAATAATTTATTGCAGGATCAAACACGAATAGCCGGAAAATATAAAAACAAACACTCTTATCTTGATAATATTTGTAACACTCGTAGTCGCGCGTGGACTCTCACTCCGTTAAAATTTCTGTAGCTGCTTTCACTTATAAAACTCAAACTAAGTACTAGGTTAGTACACGCAATTTTAGGAAGGTAAATAAGTCGGGATGACTTCAAGTGGTGGGGGTGCAAAGATATCCTAGAATTTACATCGGTGCAGAGCGAGGGTCCGCGCGCGACCACTGCAGGGTTAATTGTCATGAAAGGTAACCATCCAACAACTAGTGGGGAAAAAAATTGACAAAAAATTCGAGCTTATAATATCACATTAATTCATACTTCAAATCTAATTTTAAAAACAAAATTTTTGCGGAAAAAAAATACGTTTCATATCATTTTTTGCATAAGATGTTGGCGTCCATTTTCAACGGTACACAATATTCTGTTTTCAAACGATCTTTCAACGTTACTCAGCTGTCTGGTGTTACCGATCGAAATGCTTCTCTTATCCTTTCTGTCGTATAGTCGCCATCGTTGGCGGAGTTCGAAATACACCTCTGGCAATCTATTTATTACGAAAGTATGTGCCCATGAAATTCCGTACATTGGCATGAAATGTACAGGAGCTCTGTTGAATTGAAACCACGTTAGTTGTCTTACATCTACCGTCACATCTTCTAACAATTCTTATAGATGATCACGAATAGTACCGCGTGTACCGTTGGTGAAAGATATGTGGATTCTGATCATCGTAATGATGAAAATTGTGCCTATTCACTAGGGACTTATTGACGAAAGTGCATTAATCCGAGAACATATTTTCTGCAAAATTTTCAGTTATTCCGATCTTTTCCAACATCCATCCCTTTCGATAGCTCCTGGTAGACCTGAACATGATTCGTATGCAATCCGTGGTTTTTCAAGATTCTGGGGACACTTCCTCTATTAATACCCTTCACATCGGCAATCTTCCATTGACTAGTAATTGAATTTTCAACGACTTTCGCAACAACTGTAATTTCATTTTTATCATCTTCTGTCACCCGCTTTTGTCAGTTCTTTTTTCGAAATGTTTGTGGTAGTTTTTGTCGGGAATTTCTGTCTTGATCTCTTTGATTTGGATTACTTTTGGAGTTGACGGCTTGGTGGCGTAGATGATATGATGTTCGTCTCCTGCGCAGAGTTATCTGGGTTATATTCTTACAAAGTCGGTGCGACTTTTCGGATTCTGGGAATTGCTTGAGTGTCCATCTTTTGGAGGAGATGTAAAGCCGTCGTCCTGTCTAACAGAGATGTGTAATACATCAAAGATCCCTTCTCTCGACATGAAAGGGGTTCGGCAAAATTCCCGGGTTAGTGAGGTGACAAAATTCCTTGGCAGTTTTGTTGGCACCCGCCGATGACAAAAATCATATCAAGTCATTCTTGTATCGAATGAGTTCTCATTTTCAAATGTATATCGAATAGCAAAATTGCACAAAATTAGAATTTTCCAACCGATAGTTGAGCAAAAATGAAATTGTGAGCACTATGAACTGATACGTACTCGAATCTCTTTTTGATCAAGATTGACACTATATTTTTTCCTTTTAGTACTCAATGGTATCAACAACAACCTCTTCCAGGAACTTGTAGGTATCAAGTATATTAAGCTCCTAATATTAAACAGTAACATTAGAATGATTAGGATTAGGTGGGTACCCACTGAGTACAAGAAATGCGATAAAGAGATCTCGATTGTTTGATTACCTTTATGTGATTTGCTGGTATTGAGCATCATTCCTTGATTGAAATTAGGTCGATAATGGAATTTGATTCACTGAATGAATATTATACTTTCTTCTGGGAAGAAACCAGTGTAACTGTAAAGACCAGCTTTGTTGCCAATTATTTAAGAAGAATTCGTATTATTTAAGCACTAAAGTGAGATATGACCTCTACTATGCCTACGTTCACTCTGATCTGATCTATCTGGCTGCATTTTGGAGGCAGGGTATGAGTTCTGATATCAGGGAAGTGCAAGTGGTACAGAATAGAGCTATAAAAATTATTTTCAATCTGAACTGGTAAATCTAACCTAACCTAACCTAACCTAATATTAAACAGTAACATTAGAATGATTAGGATTAGGTGGGTACCCACTGAGTACAAGAAATGCGATAAAGAGATCGCAATTGTTTGATTACCTTTATGTGATTTGCTGGTATTGAGCATCATTCCTTGATTGAAATTAGGTCGATAATGGAATTTGATTCACTGAATGAATATTATACTTTCTTCTGGGAAGAAACCAGTGTAACTGTAAAGACCAGCTTTGTTGCCAATTATTTAGGAAGAATTCGTATTATTTAAGCACTAAAGTGAGATATGATCTCTAATATGCCTACGTTCACTCTCATATGATCTATCTGGCAGCATTTTGGAGGCAGGTTATGAGTTCTGATATCAGGGAAGTGCAAGTGGTACAGAATAGAGCTATAAAAATTATTTTCAATCTGAACTGGTAAATCTAACCTAACCTAACCTAACCTAATATTAAACAGTAACATTAGAATGATTAGGATTAGGTGGGTACCCACTGAGTACAAGAAATGCGATAAAGAGATCGCGATTCTTTGATTACCTTTATGTGATTTGCTGGTATTGAGCATCATTCCTTGATTGAAATTAGGTCGATAATGGAATTTGATTCACTGAATGAATATTATACTTTCTTCTGGAAGAAACCAGTGTAACTGTAAAGACCAGCTTTGTTGCCAATTATTCAAGAAGAATTCGTATTATTCAAGCACTAAAGTGAGATATGATCTCTACTATGCCTACGTTCACTCTCATCTGATCTATCTGGCTACATTTTGGGGGCAGGGTATGAGTTCTGATATTAAGGAAGTGCAAGTGGTACAGAATAGAGCTATAAAAATTATTTTCAATCTGAACTGTTACTCTGTGTGTGTATAAAGACCTGCATTCACAGATGATAGAGGAAATTATCAAACTCGATAGCGTGAAACTAATTTATAACATTTACAACGACTTGATAGAAGCTGGTGTAGGACTAGTGTTGAACAGTGACCTACATGGATGTAACTCTAGAACATAACAACATTTCCATATTATACCATCAGCAACGAATACAGGACATAGAAGGATCACCAGTAGATCAGCAATATGGTTTAACAAACTGCCCCTTATCAAGATTGCAACGACATTACCAGCTTTGGATAAACTTGTTGAATCTCACCTATTCAGTGAACGATATGTGATAAAGAAAGTGGATGGGCTGTGATATGGAGTATAGACTGATAATTAAAACTAAGCTTTCAAAATCTAAAAGAAAATATTCATTAAATTTAATATTATCTATGTGTTTTGTAACTCATTATATAATTCCGCTTACATTGTGCAAATTATGATCTATAGTTGTTATTGATTTGTGAACTTGTTATAGATCCTATGTGAACTTTTTGGGTCCTTAATAAATAAGAAAAAGCTATAAATTGGAGTAAAAATTGGAATATTTCTTGAAATTCGATAAAAATAGGTTAACTTTTTAATACCTCCGAAACGGCTAGGAAAAGGTACAGTGAACCTAGGTACCTTTCAAATGGTATTAAAATATAACACTCAATTGACCACTTAGATGTAGGGTATGCCATTTGAAAAAACAGTGAAATGAGATTTGAATGAGACCCAATTTTAAAAATCGTTTTAGAACACCATGGGTAACAAAATTTGTCATATGTTCAAGCAACAACAATTACTATCATAATAGTTGTACATATGAAATCGATACTGAAGACACAACCTTTTTTTAAATCCCCAAATCACAGAAAATGTGAAATTTCGAGAACTATTCAAGAAAGTTAAAGAGAATTTAGAACAAACTCACCTTTATCTTTCCTCTTCAGTCAAAGATGAAACAAAATATAAATGCCTCTTTTAAAAAAAACATAACTTTGATATGTAACTTTATTATGGGGCTCTCTGTATAGTGTTAGACAATTTTACTTTGTAGTCACTAAAGCATTACATATAACTGTGTAAAATTAATCAAAATCGGCAGTACAATATGCCTAATCTCCCATCGCGAATGTGAAGAGCCACCAGGTATAAAATATCAACGTTATCAAAAATAACACTTTTTCGTAAAATTAAAATGAGTATACTATTTTTAAATCTCATTCAATGTTTTTCGCCAAAAAGACGCTTGGAAAAGTATGCTGTTGAATAAAAGAAATCAGAAAGTTATGTGAAATAAAGAAGTTATAGTAGATATCCGTATAACTGAAAGTGGAACTGCTCTGAAAAAATATAGCAGAAAATAGCAGTCTGTTGATCGGCGTCTAGTTACTCTAATTTCAAAATTTGAAATTAATCGATAAACTCGTTCTCAAGATACTACTAAAGGACCCTTTAGTGCGAGCACACTGCTTAACTATTTTGGATTTGCTCTCTGAATTACTGCAGATGAAGTTTGAAATAAATAATACATACGTGTTCAAGATATAAGAATATTAGATGAACTCCTCATAAATTTGTTCTCTATAAGAGCATTTCAGATTGCCATCTTATTGGAAGAGTAAAATAGGACACATTATTGGGATATTGGAGGTACAATTAAGTACACCCTGTTAGAATTTCACGTTACGTTGTATGCCTTCCCAAAACTTCTCTAAGAATTTCTCAAGCATGCTGCATTAGATTTAATTTTGATAGTGAGTTCTTGTTATGTCTCACTTGGATCGTAACTCATTGAGCAAGTATAACATTTGATTATCCTTTAAAGGAAGTAGGTTTTTCAGTTTGTTTGGTTCTACAGTAATTTTCTGAAATCATCAAAACTGATTATACCCAATCTTGGGCATTCTTAGATAATTTACCTTGCCCTTTCACTCCTGCCAAGTAGAACCTGGGTTCGTCATCAGCCAGGCCGTTTCTATGCATGTGTGTCTTCAGCCCCCAGTGACCGTAAGTATACCGACAAGAATTTTCAGTTTTATTTTCCCATTCCATTATGCGAATGGCATTATGCTTCAATACGCCTTGATGAACGCTTCCGAATGTTCTAAACCGTTGTGATCCAACCAGAATGAGTTGAGCTCATAAACACCTCAAAAAAGTCTAGGAAACACTTACCAATATCTTTAAAATATGAATTTGATGATTCGAATTTATAGAAATCTTTCGGTTTTTGTTAGGATGTATTGTATATAATGTATTCTCAAGAAAACAAAATAATATTTGACTTCTCCAAAGCACCTATTATAAAAAAAAAATTTGAAATTTGAAAATGATGAAATTTGGTAAAACACAAGAAAAAATCCTGACCTAATATTTTCGAAACGATATGGAAGCACTTATATTTTTCAGTACCTAGAAGGTCCACCTTTGGCATCGTCGCGGCATGCTCAATATTAAATTGTCTATTACATTTTGGCCTAAGTTATTTCAAACCCCCTGAACTGCTAATCGAAGCTCCTGTTCATGATGGAACACGTTTTGACGCAGGAGATTTCTTTTTAGGGTGTCCCACACATACTTGATGAGATTCAGATCTGGGGAGCAGGATGGCCATGGTAGAAGATCGATATCATTCTCTACAAGAACGTTCAAGACAACTCTTGCACGATGAGGAGGGGCATTATCTTGTTGGAGGAGTGGATTTTGACCCATTGTTTGGAGATACGGTACCACTACAGGTAAAACTATCTCATTTGCGTAAGAATTTCCCATGAGGTTGCTCTGTATGAAAACGAGGTCAGTTCTTCCACCAAGGCGTATACTTCCCCAAAACATCACTGATCCGCCTCCCTGTCTAACAACTTCTCGAGCATTCTGGAGACGGTTTTGCTTTCCAGGTTTCCTCCATTCTTCCCGAATCGGGATAATAACTAAATCTAGATTCATAACTGAAGACAACTGTGGCCCACCTCTCTTGGTCCCAGTTTACGTGTTCTTGGGACCAAGCTAAACGAGCAGCGCGATTTCCATGAGTCAGTTGTGGAACTCTTAAAGGACGTCTGGAGTGGAGTTGACTTTCGTGCAGTCGATTTCTCACAGTTTGGTCGGAAATTTGTACATTATGAACTCGTGATAGCTCTTGAGCTAATTGAGATGCTGTGGTAGTACGATCGCTTCTGGCTTGTAAAACCAAAAATCGGTCTTGGGCGACTGCAGTAATCCTGAAACGACCTGTATGGCGTTCTTCTAGGCTACCTGTTTCATTGAAACGCGACCATAAACGGTTTATGGCACTTGGGCTACTTCCCAGAACCCTGGATACTTCCCGTTGTGAGCTCCCAGCTTGGAGCATGCCAACGGCTCGTAACATCTCTTCTCTAGTCAAATGTCGTCTTTCCATGGTCGAATCACAAAACTTGAATCTTTTATTTGTGCTAACAACAGAAACAAAGTGCCAACTAACTGATTTCAAACACGTATATGAAATGATTATAAAGCAGCGTCACATCTGCTGCATTTTTAGTTTTTTATAAAAAAACTGAAATCTGTTGCGGAACTCTACATAATTTGGTGAGAAATTGATGCAGGTGTTCATTTCTTAAAAAAAATCATCCATGTTGATCATTCTGGATACGATATATCGATATTCAGAAGTGTTCTCTAGACCTTGTTGAGGTGGTTTTTGTCCGTTTAGTTCTTGGAAGTGCGACACCTAAATAAGGATATGGTCCCATTCGAAGTGAGGTTTCGATTTGTACTACTCGATCTACCTCTTCGTTACTTAATAGTCTCAATGTCTTGATTTCCAGAGGAGGATGAGTTTGTTGTTTACTTCAGGGATGTGTTCATCTCAGGAATGTTGCCATATATTTTTGCTCTCAGACCTTCAAGAGTTTCGATACGATCAGGCACAAGCTCAAATTAAGTACCATTCTCCCAAACTCTCAGTTCCCCTTTGTGGGGATAGATACTTGAAAGTGTAAATCTCGGACCGTTAATGTTAATGTCCGAGGCGTTGCCAGAATGTTGGATGAATCCAGTAGTTCTGCTGGCTTCGGCAAGTTTATTACCACTATTCAATCAATTTCGCCTTTCTTTCTGGTAATAGGTGGAGAGGAAAACTGTCGCCAAGAACTTGCATGGGTGTGTTTTGTAATAACTAAGCAAGTTTGTCGCTATAAACATGTGAGATTTTGTTGGAAATGCGCCCTCGGTTCTTTTTCCGCTACACTACATAGTGTAGTCAGCGAATCTAATTTTAGTTGAATCCTCATGTTTCCTTGCAGATTCAGAAGGATAGTCTTGGTGTCTAAAAGAGGTCTGAATTCTACACTTTGAGATCCTGGTTGAAATTCATTTCTTTCTTGCCAAATCATTGTCATATAATGCTGATTCACTGCGCGACTGTCCGATAGACGAAGAAAGCAACAATATTCGCTAAATTCTGCCTGAAGTAACACTGAAATTCCTATAAC
This sequence comes from Cryptolaemus montrouzieri, assembly GCA_013387265.2. NCBI lineage: Eukaryota > Metazoa > Arthropoda > Insecta > Coleoptera > Coccinellidae > Cryptolaemus > Cryptolaemus montrouzieri. The sequence continues at coordinate 49,861,361 of JABFTP020000001.1, read as the reverse complement.
TTTTGAGTCCCCACATATTAACCATTTATATTGTAGTGCATTTTATCCAAAACAATACTCATATTTTCATAATTTTCTTTCATCGTCACTGAATGGGTAAAACTAGTATAAAGGGTTTTGAATTTTCATTATGCAATAAAAGAACCTTAAAACTGTATCTAGACGAATCTATAAATGAACGCTACTCAGAGGGGAAATGCTCAATATCAAGTTGCTGCATTAAACCTTTAATACCATAAAACTAAGAGGACAAATTTTCCATACTGTAGAATGCAGAAAAGTGAGCATGTCTTTTCCGAAATTCGTAATTCTCGTTTCATTGCTACTGAGTTCCATTTCCTCAAAATGTGAACCAAGAAGTTCTACCTGTTAATGTTAATTTGATAACCCAAAATCACGTAATAAATCCTTTAATTCGCTTTGAACATTCGCTTTGAACAATTAAATGTGGCTCGCTGGCACTGGGAACTGGAGAATAAGTGGCGTCAGTTCACTGTTCTTTGGAACTGCCTGATGATGCTCTCCACTATCTTCCAAAACAACATTTCATGGATTTAAAGGTATAATCGGCACTGGTATATCTGCATTATGAGGAATAGGTGGTATGGCAGACCGCAAATTTGGATAATCCATCTTACGCTTTGCTCTTCTGGAATATCTTCAGTTGTTCGTTAGACAAAAATAGCAATCATCAAAAAGATAAATGGGTTCTCACCAATCCTAAGGTTTACAAAAGCAATGCTTCTTCTCTTTACTTTCATCCTCTGCACGAATGATACGCTACAACTAACACATCACACATGGGGAGCACAATGCTTATGTTGATCTCCAATTGAGACGCCAAAACATGACAATTATTGTTTTAGGTCAAGTGAAATCTCAGTTTTCAAAAAAAAAAAAAAATCAAATCTCAAAAAATTAATATTAGCAAAAGGATACCAGCATGATGAATTACTACATGAAGGAGGAATGTTCTATAACCCATAACATAGTATTTATTATGTAAACCAACCGTGAACCAAACACGTTAAAGAATCATCACGTATCTGCGATGGCGCGACGACATGTAATAACTTTCATCAAGCAAACATTCTAAAGTGCATATGTTTTATTCAGTAATGACCATCCATAAGTTCAAACCCCTTAGTCTCAGAAAAGTTATCAGTATAAGTGCACAGATTTGACAAGAATACGTATATAATACTTTATACCCTGTTTACTCTCCGTTATCTAATAAAGATCAAGAGATATTAGCTTACATCCCAATTTAATAATATTCTGGCAGAAGTTCATGTTTACGTATTTTGAAGAATATGAATATTCGAGTTCAAAAGAAATCATGAGCAGATATTTCCATTTCCTAATTGGGTCCCATGAAAGCTTCAGAAAGAAACTCTCTGATATGTTTCCAGAAGTTCAAAGGACTTGGAAAAGATTTGACGATTTTTAATGAGTATCAAAATAGCCTTTGCGGTTTTGATGTTATAACAACATGAAATGGAGTGACTGAAAGATGCTGTCCACAAATATACAGAGGTCAACCTCATATAATACCGAAATTCTCGATCAGACATTGTAGCCACTGCTTAAAATGTTCGGTAGATATTGAAACATTATCTCCAAGTATTTGTTATGGTAATAGACTTAGGAACTTAGGAATATTCTGAATATTCCAGTTCAATGGAATTATGTTGTTTGACATGACTTTGATCTGTCCCAGCTATTCAGGACGTGACACTTTCAATGATTTATACAATGACAAAAACAAGTAATATTTTTTGAAGAACAACTATATATAGATACAAATGAGAATATAAATACAAATGTTCTTGAGTAATTAAAAGCTTATTGAGTTGCTTCTTCTTAAGTGGTAATTGATGACAGGTATTTCCAATAAAATTAAGGAATAGATTGCTCTCTGAAGAGACTCAATAGAGGAGAAGGGCTTAAATCAACTTGTTCATTAAGAGTCTACCTGAGAGCTCGTTTTTATTAATTTTTAAAGTTTCCCAAAGATCTGCTTTCCAATATTAATTATCTGTATGAAAAATTTCAAACTTTGAAGCGAAAGACGGATTATTTTCTAGGAGATAATTCGCGTAATTCGAATATGACTTTTTACTTGAAAAACTGCGATTATGTTCCAATATTCTAATATCACTAGGTAATAATTTTTTTGTGTCTTGGAGCCGTAATGCCGCCACCAACGCCTCTCATAACACCTGTTATGAGTTAGTTATTTCTGATGTTTTCGTCCACCATACTAACGATGCATATGTGACAATGGGTCTTATAACCGCTGTGTATAACCAGTAGGTTATTTTTGGCTGTAGTCTCCAGGTCTTTCCGAAGAGTCTACGGCATGCCCATAGGCACGATGTAGCCCTGGAAAGAGTTGTGTCAATGTGTAAATTCCAGTTGAGTCTCTGATCTAGGGTTATCCCTAAATACTTAGTCTGTTCCGAAAATTTCAGAGTATGTCCATTCAGAAAGGGGGGCTTTAAGTTCGTCTACATAGCGATACCTGTATAAACAATATTTACTAAGTAGATGATTATGAATTACTTTCTCTAAATTATTCATGAATGTTTCTGCTAACAACAGACTTAACAGATTGCCCAAAATCAAGCCAGATTCACTAGTATAATATTTGTTATTGAAGTGGAAATAATATTGATCTAAACAAATTTGTAATAATGAAAGAATATCTTATCTAATTGTCGTATTGATATGATTCTTTTCTAGTATATAATCGGTTTTACTAGTCGCGATGACGGTGTTACCTAAACTATCGAGAATTTATATATTTTTTTCATTAAGAGAATAACATACAATTCGAATAATTCAAATTCAATAATTTTTCACTTGAAAACGGATGGTGATACGAAAAAATTAAAATTGTCAAAAAAGTTTCTACATTGAACGAAGATGACTAAAATTGATTGTTCGCTGATCAATGGCGTACTACAATAAAGTTTGAAAGGGCAAAAAAGACATGGCCTTGGAAAAGAAAGCACCTTGTGAATTTCAAGTAAAATCTAGGACGTTTAATGATGGAGGCTGAAAACAATAGCTTGAATTCCAAATTTGGGCTGAATGTCTTGAAAACTGCAAGAATTTCGAAGAGAAAAACAAATTTTTCCGGAAATTTCAACACCCTGTAGCTCCGTAGCGAAGCTTTTGAGGATCTACGTTTATATGAACTCTTTTTTCCTTAAATTGCTCGTTGATTAACCCCCACAAGTTGTGACATACCAATACGTAAATATTCAGGGAGACATACTATTGCGTTACATTCTGTATATTTCAATTTGTTATATTTAAACAAGCACGTTCGATATCAGAAAAACGATTAGAAACATTCGGCCATAACCTGCATTTTGCATTTAATGCGCCACTCGTTATAGTAACTAGCAACTAAAACCAACTTTCATTTAGCACGGTCCGACTAAATAGGTATGAACTAGACAAAACAAAAAATAGGTCGACATTTCGTGACATCGACTGCAGTTTCGTGGTAGATTTGAAGACGATTACAAACAAAGATAATCTGGACTTTACAAGGTATCTGGTAACAAAATTGCATATTCACATTAAAGTTATTGAAATGGAATACCTGATTGCAAAAATTTTTTCTTTCAGTGCATATGAATATAAGAAAATATGTTATTGCTTAAGGTACAGATTTCAAAAACTTTAGTTATTATTCAGAAGAACAGGAATGAAATATCTCACAAATATCCCAAGCTATATCCTAAACGGTGCTGTACGAAAGAAAAATTCTTTCAAAAAATTACCTTTGGAAGAATGTGATCTCATTCTTAGAATATTCAGTGTCATTAGGGTTTTTTTAGAAGGGGTCCATCGAAAGCGTGCGACGCAAACGGTTTCATGTTGGCGATTTGTAATCCTCAAATTGTGCGTGCGCGCTAAAAAAAACTAGTACAGCAGAGGCATGATATTACTGTCATAGATACACATATTTGAAAGGAACATAAGATTATACGTATGAAGCATAAAATTCAAACATTTTTCAATTATCCTTGTATTTTTCCAAAGTTATTTCGAGAGGTATTGAACGAAGAACAATCAAAATACTACGAATATTTTATTCCTGTTTTTCTGAATAATAACTATAGTTTTTGAAATCTGTACCTTGAGCAATAATAGATTTTCTTATATTTATAGGCACTGAGAAGAAAAACCTTTCTTTTAGATTTTCAAATAGTCTTTATTATAGCTCTTCTAATGTGAAATTTTTTAATTTTGAATTTGAATTTTGATTTCAGATTTCAACAAATTAATTCAATTGGTCAGAAAGTACTGCTCTAATTCTTTGAATCCGGCAAGACTTTGAGGAGCTGCTTTAGTGAATACTATATCTTTATTCGTACTATTTTCACGAATGGTACTTATCATTTCACAATCAAAGTTGCAATTAGGTGATAATTTCGAAAAGACTTCTTTAATGATTTTTGCTGTTTGATGTTTGGCTAATATATTAATTTTGGTGTTTTTGAGATTGCTTTTCGGTCTTTCAAAAAACTATTAAGATGTGCAGCTCATAGTCAGAATATATGGTTTTACTCAATGTGATTAAAGAACAGCTTGACTCCCAAATACATACGGTTCAGGACACACAACAACAGTGGACCAGAGGACCAAAGAGGATATGAAGATCCAATAAAACAAGAGGGACGTTGCCAGCATATATTTGAAGGCAATCCATACAGAATTATTGTTTAGATTGCATCCTGTTGAGTTTGATATTTTAGACTCTGAATCCAGATACGATGCTATAATTCCAATTCATAAAAAGTTTCAGCAACAACCGAAAAAGTTAAATTTACTTAAACTAAAAATTTCTCCACCCAAACCTTCCACTGATAAATTTTCATATCATAATTTTTTTGACAGATTTACTGATTTAACTGATACCGATTTTTTCACACCCAGAAGAATATCTATTAGAAAAAGGATCCGAAAATAATTCACATCCAAAATATACTAAAACTAATTTTGGACAGTCAGGTATTGACCCCGAAATCATTCTCAAAAACTCCATAGATAATATATTAGCCAAACTTCAAACAGCAAAAATTTTTCAGAGAAGACATTTCAAAATTATCACGTGATTGAAATTCCGATTATAAAATAATAGGTTCAATTTGTGAAAATAGTACCAATAATGATATAGTATTCACTGAAACAGATAAAGATAACACCGTCATCAACCGACTATATTTCATAAACTGAAGAATTCTTAACAGCCGGTACCTATATGACATCAACTAAGGATCCTACCGCTAAATTTCAGAAAGAAGTTAAAAATGTAATTTCGACAGCAAAATTAAGTAATTACAGAAAAATATAAATTCATTAACTCTAATCCATAATCCCCCGAATTATATTCGTTGATAAAACTTCATAAACCTAATGACCCTATTAGACCTGTTGTTTCTTATGTAACGGCACCATCTTTGAAACTTTCAAAATTCCTTAACGACTTGCTAATAAAACATTGCAATTTTAAATCTGGATTCTCGGTCAAAAATACATACGAACTAATTGCCAATACCAAAGATACCATTATACCATTAAAATCTATTTCCTAATAATCCTCCGAAAGATACGTACTACTTAGTTCAAGAATTATTAGAAAAGAATCGTTCCAATACGATCATTAGATCAGATATTCTTTCATTATTACAAATTGGTTTAGATCAAGATTATTTCCACTTCAATAACAAATATTATGAAAGTGAAGACGGCTTGATTATGGGCAATTCATTAAGTCCTTTGTTAGCAGAAATATTCATGGATAATTTAGAGAAATTGATTCATAATCATCCACTTAGTAAATATTGTTTATACTGGTATCGCTATGTAGACGATATCATTATTTGCTTCACAGGAACAGATAGACAGTTAAAATTTTCGAAAATTATATCAATTCATTACATACAAAAATGGATTCACAATCGAAATAGAAAGCAATAATTCAATAAATATCTTAGACGTAACAATTTGGAATTAAACTGAAAAACATGATTCCGCAATCTACCATAAACATACAGATATTATAATACATAACTCGTCGTCTTATCCGTATAAACATAAAATGTAAGAATTGAATGTAATCAAACAAATATCTAAAACTAATGGTTATAATCCCAAAATAATAAATAATATTTTGAATAAAAAACAAAGTAGAATCGCATAGAATGAAGTTTATCTGTCGATATATTGAAACAAAAATTCAACACCTTAACCTAGGTTGGCATTAAAAGTGAAAAACTGAAATCTTTCTTGAGTAGAAATAATTTCAACATAGCATAACCAATCATAGCTAAAGCAGATATATAAAAACAATTAAACCAAATCAGATAAATTGAATTGCAATGCCTGTAATAATTTCTACATTGTTTGAACACATAGAAATTTCAATAGTAGAATATCGGAACATAAACGCAGTGTTTCAACAGAAAAATCAGATTCACATTACGCGAATCATCTCCTAGAAAATAATCACTCTTTCGAACCACAGCTTTCAATTACTTAAGAGCATTTGTATCTATATTCTCATTTGTATCTATTAATAGTTCTCATAATTTCTGTACACTCATTCCACTGAATGTACAGTGTAGTGAAACGCGTTACGAATCACAATTATTCAGTAAAATTCCTCAAAAAATATTACTTGTTCTTGTTATTTATAATGAAATTCTACCAAGTAAAAGCCTCCTAAATTCAAATGTTTATACAGTGAGTGAATCATCAACCGTCGCATATTTTCGAACACACAGGGTGTTCTGCTTCAGAGATTTATATCGAAGTCATCTGTTCTTAAATGAAATGTCCAATTGTTCGCATCATTTTCAAGTATTTCAAACTGAAATACGGTGAGTATTTAAAAAGTTTCCATATTTAAACTGAACGGTTTTTGAATTATCCGAGGTTTTGAAAAATTTTGACCTTTCAAATACACCGAAACTTTTTCAAAATTATTTATTGTGTAAATTTCAGAACATTCAAAATATCATCACTATATTTTCAATTTGAATGGCACATACTATATTAAGTGGTTGAATCTGAAAAGGAATTTCAATACCATTCAATCGTATATGGTTTGACTATCATACCTATTTTCAACTCTTCTCGATTTAGAGGATTTTTGATTTACTTGCTCGAAATGCTTACTTTCTTCATGACAACCGTTAGTCATTGCTTTAAAGTACAAAAATAGGCCTTACGATTGATTTTTTCCGCAGTGGGATTTTGATGCTGTTTGGAGCGTTATATTCTTGAGAATCTCTAGTTCGCAAGATTCTTGTGATAACTAATTCCGAACAAATACATTTGAGCTTTGCATTTTGAAGTAGAAAATCAGAAAAAATCTGAAAATCGGTAAATAATCGTGAAAATGCCTGCAGAGAACCTGGTGCCCTCAGCAGGTGTTTTAAACGTCTTCTTCAGGGGTATTTTCTCAATTTATCACAGAATGGGCCCACACTCGTTTCTTGGGGTTTTCGAGGTCGCTGAACATGAATACGAGATCGGCGAGAGCTTGACGAGTGCCTGGTGCCTGTAGCGTACACACCTTTCTTGGGGTTTTTCAAGGCAATTGAATGTAGTCGGCGAGGACCCGCAGCAGGTGTTTTAATGTCTTCCTATGGAGTGTTATGACACTTATCGTTGAATTGGCTAACACTTGTTATGCGGGGGTTTTAGAAGTCGCTGAACACGAATATAAGGTGACTGAATACGAATACGCCGCCGGCAGGAGTTTGCAGTGTACCTGGTGCACACAGCAGGTATTTAAACGACTTCCTTTGGAGTATTAAGAAAATTTATCGCAGAATCGACCCATACTCGTCACTCGGAGGGTCTTTGAGATTGCCGAACATGAAAATAAGGTCGACGAGAGCCTGCGGAGTACTTGGTGTCCACAATGGGTGTTTTAAACGTCTTCATCTGGATTATTATGACAATTTGTCATAGAATTGGTCTGAAATTGTTGATCGGGGGTTTACTTGTGACGATATTTCTATTCAGCGACCTCGAAAACCCCCGTAAAATAAGTTTGGGCTAACTCTATGACAAATTGTTGTTATACTCCAGAGGAAGATGCTCAAAACACCCGCTGCGGGCACCAGGTACTCCGCAAGCTCTCACCGATCTTGAATTCGTGTTCCGCGATTCCAAACACGCATTCATTAAATGCGTCGAACAAATTTATTATTCTCACCTACAAGTAATTGTGATTTATCTCAACATTATGAATTTAAGTAAACAGAAATCAGTGAAAATGGTGTCTGCAAATGGAAATAGTTACGGAAATTGCTTGGTGGTTTCGCGTGCATATGCTACCACATATCCAGAAAGTAGACAGTCACGAATCTTTAGAAAGTGAATAAATATCATCGATACCACGTTCATCTTCAAGAAGAACTAGTAGAGCAAATTTATAGAAAAGAATATGGTTTTGTAAAGGGTTTCAGATACAACTGGCAGAAGAATAAACGGTTCTAAGAATCGGTATATGGTGTCCTAATTCGGGAGTGTTTGTAGAAAATTGAGTATGGTCAAGAGATTTTCAAGCATAGATTTTCTAGAAAGAGTTGGAAACGGAATCTGGTTACAGTGTAATGAGGCTTCTCCACATTTCGTCAAAAACTCAGTGACTTTTTTGGAGAGCGTTAGAATTAGCAAACTGAAAAAATCTCCTTACCACAGTTAACGATATAAAACAAAGCATTCCGTAAAACAACTCCTGTAGTTCTGGGTAATGATCGAAGAACTTTGGTTATCGACTTGAAAAGTGTGTTTGAGAAGAAGGTAGATATTTCGAGAAGTTATTGAAGTTTACAGAAAAGTTATCACTCAAATTTAATTTAATGCCAATTTTCATGTATAAATTTTCAATCGAATGAAAAACTCCTTTCCATTTCGAGAACCGTTCAAAATAGGTAAGGAAACCTACATCATTTGATAGGTATTGGAGTTCTTATTCCGATTCAACCATTTGAAATTTGAAATTAAAAAATAATATTATTTGAATGTTTCCAAATTTCGATAATAAAAATTGAACAACCTGTATAATTTTGCTACTATCCGCTGCGCATTCAATAAAAGCTCTATTTTTTAAAGTTTTGGTATCCTGTGGAGTATAACAAGAGTTTAAAAAATGATCAGAATTTTAGCAAATCTCGAATAATTCACAAAAAGGCTTAGACATAAATTATTATCAGAAAATTCACATTATTTCAGTAAAAGAAATACAGAAATGGTGCGAAAACTAGGGCATTCCGTTTGAAAAAAACACTTTGATTAAAATATCTGTAGCGGAAGACTCTGTGTATTCGAGAATAGTTTTCAAATATGCAACGGCTCAATATCTAGTTCCTTAACGCCTTCTCGACACGATGTACAGTCTTAAATAATTAATTGTTCGAATACGGGTCAAATCACTCCTTCGATAGTTCAAATTTCGACAAAAGCTGAAATTTTGTATGCTTTTTAGTTCAATAGGGCATTTTTCCATTTATTTCATCATGTTTGCCCCTTTTTCTTATGTCTACTTGTTGAAAGAGTTCATATTTCAAGTGAAAAGGACTATCACTCGCAATGATCGTTTCATCAGAAAGCAAAAAGGGTTAAGAACAAAGGCGTATGTTATATGCCACGTTTTCTCCCTAGATCACATTCAATTCAACAAATGTTAGTCGAATCAATAAATGTAAGTTGTTCTGAAATTTTTCACAGGAGAGAAAAAATCCATCACATGAAATGAAAAATTCCAAGAAAATTTTTTCCCAGTGGATCACCAATTTTTTTCCATATCTTGAGACCCCATAATAAAATTGAAGCAAAGAGTTTTCCGAAAATTAAACGAGAACTGAAGCACATAAAAAAAAATTTGGACATAAGGTTGCAGGGGTTGAAAGGATCAATTGATTCATTTTTGTTTTCAATCAGCATATATCTAAAAATTTCGGAAAGATGAGTAGACTTGCGGCGCTCTGGTTCATCACGATCTGGAAATCGTTCCTACTAGAGGCGGAATGCTCCAGCACTATTTGTGATACATTGAAAATGAACTTCCATCAGGTTTGTATTCACTTGAATGTCGTCCTCCAAATTTAATTCTCCGCGAAAAAGACTCAACATAATTTCTTGTTGATAATTGCGAATGACACCCAATGAAAACTGCTCTATGATTTTCAATGGCATACCGCCGCAGTGCTTATTTAACGATTCGTTAGAACTTTCTGTTACGTTTTGAGTCTTTTTCACATAATGTAAGTTTTCTCCGACCTGAACTGAAATAATAAACAAAACACTTTACTAGGACAGAAAAATTTCATCCTGAACTCAGTCTCAATTTAACGAATTACATTGAAGAACCGGAAATTTCTTTTTTCACAGAAACTACTGCGTTTTGAGTAATACTTTGTTCGCAGACTATCAATGATCGTAAAAAATTTAAAGAGGAGGTTACCCTTCAAAAATTCCCAGTCAAGGTATTTCCGACAGAAAGACAGACCAATAGAAATATATCAGGCTGTAAGAATACCATTCAAGGTGCAGTTTGGTTCCTGTTTCATTTTTGAATCGATTAAAGGAGCTATAGCTTCGGGCATTTCACACCCGATATCCTTTTTTATGGAATAGCCTTTTCTTCGACTTAGCGTATCTTGTTTGAATCTGATTCGTACAGATATATATGTTGATATGTAGTTGAATAATTGTTTTGAAGTAACTTTTTGCCAACCAGATGTTTTGTCGTCAGAAGTTCAGGTGTAAATATAGATAGGAGTTTTGAAAGAAATTTAATACATCAGTTGTAATGGAAGTTCCCGAAATTTTCGTGAAATATTTTATGTTATTGCATAAAGTATTTTATTTTTCTTGATATTGAGAACAATGAAATCTGAAATCATCAAAAATCCAAGAAGAAGACCTGATTTTAACAAAAGCTGATGAAGGCAACATCGTATACCTCAGTAAAGACAGATATGAAGAAAAAACACAAAATATATTGAAAACACTGAAATATAACCTAAGGATCCGACCAAATCCTTCATAACAGACATAAAACAAGCATTGGAACATATACATTACCTAGCACATACAGAATGGGAAAAAAGTAGATGATATTTTTTGTAGGTTTCCAGGGCTCAAACAGGCAAATTGTTAAATTTCTGTATTTTCTGAATGAAGTTCATACCAACATTAAGTTCACAGTAGAAATAGAAATTGATATTCAGACCGGACAATAACAGAAACGAAAGCTTCACAGACTCAACAATTCCCATGGACTCACTCAAATTAGAAACGAGTAGCTCATAATTCAATGATTCATAGGGCCTTTCCTATTTCACTTTCACCGACAGACTTCAAAATTGAAATAAATATTTCCAGGAAAATTGCCTTAAATATCAATATTCCCCCGGTTCCTACAGACAAAATTATCCAACGTAAATAAAAACATCAAGAAGCACAATTATTCTATGCCATAAAAATACGTTACTTTCAACTACTACTGGTCTTCTCTCCAATAACTTAAGCAACAATTTCTAAATTCAAAATAACCATCTTTTTCTCTTGAGCAAAACTATTATTCAATGCTAAATAAAAAACAAACGAATTAAAAAAAATTAGGAGTTTACAAAATTGCTTGCAATGATTGTATTGTAGCTTATGTTGGGCAGACAGGTAGGAATTTCGAACCCAGACTTAAGGAACATTTATCGGCTGATAATAATTCTCCAATATCTGAACAAATAAAAACCACAAAACATTCAGTAGCAATAGATACTATCAAAATTCTTTATAATGGCGACAAAAGGAAGAAATGAATTTGTTGGAATGTTTGGAAATCTATATACTTTATAAAAACCTCAGTGAAATCACCCTTTATAGCCAGCTAGACAGCAATACCTCTCCACTACTTAATATCAAATTAGGCTAGTATCTATATCAGTAAGTTTATTTCCTGTAGTTGACCACTCGAAAATGACCTGCCGGTCGAAATCGGTCGTGTTTATAAAAATAAAATTATGGAACGTTTAAATATATTTTACTTCAACTTCGTGAAGAAGAATTTTCATGGAAAGAATGAATAATTATTACTCATTATTTGCTATTAATTTGGGTTCATTCTGAATTCTCACTTTCAGTTTTTCTGGGATTTCTCGAAGTGAGAAACATGTATAGGAATTATAAAGACTACGGGGATTCAAATAACAAAAGGGACATCAACGAAACTAACAAACACATTGAGAAAATGATGGATCAATACTGTTGGCGTATCTGGAAGACTGCATGTGAAATATCAACGAAATGAAAGGAAAGACATACTGGAGCGAAATTGCTAAACTTAGTGGATAAAAGAATCAGACAAAGATAGACAACACACCTGTAATTGAGAACGATATGATATGCGATGAAATATTGTCAATTTTAGCAAAATACTTCGATAAGTGCTATGTAATCGACAAAATGCAAACTTCCATAAGAATCACTTTGAGTATGTCAACGATTGGCAATAAGCAATAGATAAGAAAGAGAACTATAAGACATTGCGGAAGGGTAAGAACTCAACACCGGGGCACGACTGATTTACTGAAACTATTCTCAAAAATTTGGGGAAGTTCTACATACATTAATGAAATTTATGAGTACTCTCTGACCAATCATCAAGTAGGCACGATCATCGTCATACCAAAGAAAGGCCTCGACCACTCAAAATTGATCAGCATTAGACAAATTGATTTACTATCAAACCTTGGAAAAAACTTCGAGAAAATCATCCTCAATAGGTTAACATCAGCCATCGGACATAAGATGCCGCAGTTTCAATTTGGTGTCGGACCGAATTCATCCACGATTCACCTGCGTAAACAATATTCAAATGTTCAATGTCAATGGGAAAAAGAGTACTGTCCTTTTTGTGGACATCAGCAAGACCTTCGATAGTGTCTAGATAAGTGGTCTAGATTGTCCTGATTATATTACAGGTACTTGTGCAAAGTTGTAGGAAGATAGAAAGCTTCAGGTAAAAATTAGCGACCAGGTATCTCCTTCATTTGCAACTGAGCAAGGTCTTCCTCAAGGATCGCAATTATCACAATCATTATATAAAATCTATTTATCTGACATGTATCATGACTAATAAAACGATATGCTGACGATACCGCAATATTTAGCCATTGTAATAATCTATCCAATACAATCGATCAACTTCAAACTCATATTTCGAAGACATCCCAATGGTTTATCAATTGGATACTTAAACCAAACCCAACCAAGAGCCAACTTCTTAAATTCAATCATAGAATTGAAAATACGTCACCTTCAATATAGCTCCTTAACCATACAGTTCACCCGAGATATCGCGCTGGGTATTTAGGAATTAGGAATCATCATAGACAGTAAGCTGAAATTAAGTGTGCACGCAGCCAATATCAAGGCTGCCACCGTTAAAAATGTTTAACTAATCTTTGAAAAACGGAAAATTCTGTGCCATAAATGAAAATTGAAGAAACCACTCAAAGGATCAAGCATGTGCCAAAAGATATGGTGTAAATTTCAAACTGCTACTGCATAAATTATGATGCAAGACATCATACTCACAAGAAACTAGTTTGTGTTTTTTCCAATTATTATGTATCTTTCTATTTAAAAAGTGAATGTGAATTATCGCTAGCTCTTAGCAACCTTGGTCGTTTGTAAATAAACCTTATAATAAATATTATATAACCTAATCTAAGAGTTTGGAAAAATGATCTAATGAAATTCTAAGAATTTCCATGAAAAAACTATTTTAGGTTATTTTATGAAGTATTTTAATCACTTGCTAAAATTTTGAATTAGTTTTTCACGAATTTTCCGAAGAGAAAAATAAAATGGTCACAAATAATATTTTCGCCTAATCTTTTTCATGAATAATGAAATACTATGTGGGATTATGTCAAATTTATATTTATAGAAAAGTAGAAATCATTCGAAATTTGATTAGGGTTCATCAAATTAGTATAGATGTTGCGAAACGATATCTACCATATCGTTTTTTATTGAGTTTATTCAGCAGTGTGCCATTGTCTGAAGGGAATGAAATTTTAATCGGACAGGCTGCGAACATACGAGGCACAGAGATAACAAAGAAATATAGTCACTTCATTCTTCGAAAATATTTCATGGGGAATATGAAAAAACTTGTGAATGTTTCCCTGAGGAATATGAGGTGTATCATTTGTGTCCGACTCGCCATAGTAAATGATGGACAAGAATAATACCCAGATTTTTTGGGCTTTTGTATAGGATTTTTAGTTTTCGTTTATTTATCGAAACTTTTATATATGATGTGTCATGAAACCGCGGACAATACCAACTTTCTAATTTTAAATGCAATATCCTGAATCTTATTCAATTCTCAGATTTTTATAGAATGTTCAAGACCTATTTCATATCCAATATTCAAATGTTTTGGAAGTATTTATCTGCTTGTTCATTTTATGTGAAATTTTGAATTTCGAATATTTCATCCGGAATTTTTCGCGAATTTCTAGTTGTTGATTGAACTTGGGAAACATCACCATTTGTTTGGAGTCCATAAAGTTTCTGCTTCTGTAGTTAAACATAATACTGTGTTACTGATATTTTCAATGAAATAAAACTATGGTATTTAGATTTTCACTATATTAACAAAACTATGACCTACTCAATATTACAATAGGTACAAGTACAAGGGTATGTTGGAAAACCCATCAGAGTTGCTTACTTTATGAATTGAGAAGATTGAGTAAAGGAGAAGGGTTTAGATCTAATTGATTATCAAGTAACCTACCTGAATTCTTTTCTTTGTTGATTTCTAAAATTTTCAAGATTGAGTTTTTGTCTATTATTTTCATTGTGTAAAATTTTGAAATTATCATTAAAGTTATGGTTTTCTTCGAGTAATTGATTAGAATAACGGGAATCTGGTTTATGATAATCAAAACTATGTTTGTGCTCGGATAATCTAACTTGATTGATATGTCGGCTAAAGAATTATCAGTTCGGAATGTTCTATCGAAATTATAATGTATTTTGTACCTAATTTACACAAATGAATTACCCTATGTCACAGAGCAGAAAACAATATGATATGCTGACGATACAACATTAATTTTCACTGAATAGAATGAACAATCACTTGTAAACAAAATAGTACTGACTCTTGAAAAATTAGAAAACTATTTCACAGAAAATAATCTCCAGTTGAATCTTTCCAAAACAAATATTCCTGTATTTGGAAATAAAATGTTTGAAACATTAGAGATAGACTACAAAGAAAACAAAATTTCATCTATTGATAATTCAGCTTTTCTGGGAATATGTATCGATATGAGGTTGGACATGCAAGCGCATATAGATAAAGTAGCTAAAATGTGTCTAAGTATTGTTACGCTCTTCGGATTATATCAAAACATATTGGTGTAACAAGCTCTGATTTTATATTATGCATATGTTCATTCAATAATAACTTATGGTTTAATATTTTGAGGAATGAGATAAAAACACAAGGTTTAACTTTGATCTACACTTTATTTGAAAAAATTTCGACGACGTTTCGCTGACACAGCAGCGAAACGTCAGCGAAACGTCGTCGAAATTTTTCAAATAAAGTGTAGATCAAAGTTAAACCTTGTGTTTTTATCTCATTTATATCATGGATCTACATCAAGTAACGGCCTCCACAATTCAAATTTTGAGGAATTCTACAAATGTGGAAATAATATTCAAGAAATGCCTAAGATGTATTTTTAATACGAAAAAAAATGAATCATGTAGATCAAAACATCATGACATTGTATGATTTATATATTAATGAGTGTGTAAAATTTGTGTTAGAACACAGAGGTCTACTCGATGAATGCAAGAGAGAACATGGTCACTTCACTAGAAAAAAGACGAAGTAAATGATGATAAATATAATTTTTCATATCTACAGAAGAACGTTAAGTAAAACATGTTCAGAATATATAATAGCTTGCCTCAATCATTCAAAAATTGAATAAAATGAAACCCAAAATCAAACTAAAAGAATTTCTTAGGTCTAGAGCACACTATATTCTGAATGAATTCTACACAGAGAAATTGATTTTTTCTGGGGTAGAGTCCACGTTGTTTCTTTAATTTTCCAAATCACCTAAATTTCTCAAAATTATCGTTATTCAATATTGTTGTTTTCACTTGTTTTTTCTTTTCTTCAATAAGTTACGGTCTGTTTAATTCATTGTAAAAAAAATAACGTAATTTTTTTCTGAATGAATTGTAATTAGACAGAATGGGTGCATTGAGGGGGCGAGAAGATTTTTCACTTATCAGACTGACGGTTCTAGGTTAGGTTCATTCCGTTTCAAATAATTTCATTAATTGGCTAGAGAACCTTAAGTCTATTCAGGAGATTAGTTTTTGAATCTTTAGGTGATTATGGGCCACTTCCCCGAATGGCGTATGAGATGTTCCCTGTTGAAAAACAGCGGAGCATTAGTTAAGTTCCTAGATAATGCTAGGGCTTCTCCCCGTTAAAGCTTTATTCCCATGTGTATGTTGATAAGACGAGGGCTACACCCACGTAGGGCTTCATTCCCAAAAGGTGTATGAGATGTTCCCTGTTGAAAAACAGAGGAGATTCAAGTGAATTCAGACATATAAGAGTTAGGTATGTTTGATGAAATATTTTTCTGCTGGTTTTCTTTTTCGATTATTACAGATTTTTCCTGTTCCAATCCCCCCTCCTTTTCACTCTTGTCTCCGTGAAGAAGTCCTGGAAATCATGGAATGCAAGATGACAATGAGGGAATGAACCTGCTAATCATAAAAATTTTAAGTACCCTTTTTGTACACACGACACTAACACAACAAAAACAGACAAGCTATTGCTAGTGCAATAGCGACAGGGTTTTTTCACTCGTTTATTGAATCATACGCAAGATAGTATGGTTCCCCTGTTACATTTTCTGTGTTCACACTCTAGGTTCGATTGTAGGAGGCATTATGCGAGTTAGATGCCTGATTAAGGAACGGGATTGGTCTGTTTTGTCCGCTGGTATTCTATTAATTCATTTGTTTTTTACGATTGTGCTTTTCTGACACACACCAACATTATAGATATAAGCAATTATTGTAAATACAATTATTCGAATTTTTTTAAATCCTCTCTTTTCAAAAGAAAATATATACTTAGCTTGGCTAATTTCACCAACATAGGGGTACCCCTGCATCAATTCTAACATGAAATCGTTGAAAGTCCTCATAGATCCACGTGCAAAAAATTTCGCAAAATAAGACGAAGTTCACAAAAAAGATTTTTTGAATCTTTCAGCGAAAAGTTATAAATAAGTATGTGGGACTAATACATTATTTAGGATAAATCTGAGAATATGAACTGAAATAGTTTTTCGTAATTTAGTTAGTCATCATAGTGCTAGAAACAAACAAACCGAATTCACGTGGTGCTCATTCAAATTAGAACTTTCAACTCTGCCCTACTCTATGCATTTCGCTAGAGGCCTTCCTAGTAGCTAAATTGTGTCTCGCGTGATCTCTTAAGTTTTCTAAAATGTTTATAGCCGGTTATGCATTGACGAAAGATTTCGTGATTTACTGCTGAACATATTTTAGTCAAGCAAGCTGACAATGACTGACGTACTCACTATGAAAACTGGAATAAATCCATTCAATCCAACAGATATGAACGTTATTGTTGGTGAAGATATTGATCTTTTCGTGTTACCTACCGGCCAAACTTCAACTGAGAAAATTATTTATGTTTTGAAACCGCCAAGGTTGTACAACCATCGGAAAGATTTTCAAATATGAGATTATCCGATTATTCAGAATGAAAAAATCCTATACTATTTACACATGCTTTAACTGGCTGTGAAGAAGCATCAGCAATGTTCCGCATGTGTGCAAATAACTTTTCATCTTCCAACTACGGATTCTGCTCATCAACATTTCTATCGTGTATATAATCAGGTACGAGTGTTACTTGGTGATTAACTGGACCTAGAGTAGTGGAATGGGAAACTAATCAATAATGTATAGGAACCAATTCACATTCCACTTCCTGTACCTGAAATCCACTATTTCTTGCAACCGCTGAAAAGAACGACATTCGAAGAGAGACTGCAAAGAACAGATTTATTTTGTTCATAAACATGCTCTAATGGTCGGATCCTGTTTTGTTGAAAGAATGACTCTTCAACAGAAGAATATCCTTATACCAACAACTGGAGCATTGCTGTTAGAACAATTTTTGTTATTTTAGCAAGATGGGGAAGATGAAGAAATATAAGAAAAATATGGAGGGAAGAGAAGAAGAAAAATATGATGATATTATGAAAGATGCCTGATGTACCATTAAATTTCACTTAGATGAACATACGTACAAAATGGCATATAGTCTTGTTTTTGATTCATATCTTTCTATTAATCAATCACAGCACATCCATATTGTATATCTGTGAACTTTGATATTCTAATAGTTATGCAACACAAACTCTAAGAAACTATAATTTTCAGTATAACTGAAAACAAAGAAAAACCATTTTGTCTTCAGGCTCTGTACAAAGTGACATTCTGAGTATGCAGTGAATGACAAATACGACAAATGTTATGAAACTAGCGGCAATGATCGCAAATGAATCGCTTGGTTCGTTTAGAAACGTCTGCTCAAGAAGCGTGGTCCCAATGCGAACAACTTAAACATCGCAACCAGACTTCTCCACGCTATGAGCCGGGAAAAAGATCATTGCAATATATACAAGTGCATTCCTCTTCGTCATCTTGAGAGTTGCTTGGCGAATTTCTTTTTCACTGTCGTCTTTGAATAAGAAATTGGAGGAGCTACAGGTTCTTTCTCTACTTAATTTACTTCATGTTTGGAGTCAAAATTAAAGAGGTTTGTCATTTCTTCGGCTTACGTTTTCCTTGACCACTCAAGGAATTTCCATTTGGGACAGGATATATATTGGACAGTGTTTACTGTTGAATCGTCAGTTTGTTCAGTAGATTCGGTGGTTCGAGAGAACGGGAAGTATGGGACGAAGAGAGAATGTATTGCTAATGAAAAGTGAGGTAATAGAAGATCTCGAGGAAAGAGATTGATTAGAGGGCGGAAGGAAAGCGCGGGAAAAATGTTCGAAAGAAAGGAACGGGAGGAATGAGCGGAACGAAGTTGCGGAAGTAATTAGCGGAAGAAAGTGCGAAAGGAAAGTGCTCGAGATGAGTGCAGGAGGTAAGAAACATAGAATAGTGTGAAGAGACTCAGAAGATGAATGCGGCAGTAAAGTTCTTCAGACTTTTGCATAAATAACAGCGGAAGTAAAGTGCGGGAGCAAATCTCTAAAGAAAAGATATGGTTGAGAGTAAGAGAAAAAGTGCGATAAGAAATTGTATGGAAGAATTATGAAAAGAAATTGATGGAGAATTACGGAAAGAAGGTGAGGCAGCTAAGTTCTGAGGAAGATAGCGGGATGAAAGTTTGAAGGAATATTGCGGGCGTTGAGTGCGCGTAGAAAGTGCGGAAAGAATTAGACGACAGAATTTACTACTGTTCTATAGCAAAGTTCTGACAAAAAGTGCGGTGAAAGAGCTAGAAAAAGGTGCAAAACGGGAGTGTGGCGACTAATCCAAGAAGAGAAGGAGCTAGAGAAATACCCGAATGGAAATAATCAGGGTAAAGTGCTAGAAGAAAGTTCAGGAGGACATGGTAGGTTGTGACAAACATGTGGGAGTAGTGCAAACGATAGTGAAGGAGGAATGTGAGAAATGGTACGGGGGAGGAATGTGTGGTAGGAAAGTTTCAGAGGACAGCGCAAGAGTAGGTAGTGTGTAGGTGAAAATTTCAAAAATAAGTGAAAAAAATATTGACACGAGGAATCGCGAGGGGAGCAACAACTATGGGAATAAGGAAATTAAGGAGACATTTACGGGAAGAAGGTATTGTTGGTGAAAAGTGCAGTAATGAAATTTCTTAAAAATGAGCTGGTTGAGAGGCCAGAAATAAAAAACAGGAGGAAAGTGGGGAATCAAATTGCGAAAGTATCGAACGGACGAAAGTGCATCAGTCAATGTTTAGAGAAAAGAGGGTAAAAAAAGTGCGAAAGAAAAGTATGCAAGACAAGTGCTGGTTGTAAGAGACATTGAATGGCGGAAAGAAATTCAGGGGATGAGTACGGAACCAAATTGATTTAGAGAAGTGTGAAACTAGGAGCGAAAGTTAAGTGCGTGAGCAAATCTGTCAGGAAAAGTGAAGATTGAAATAACGAGAAGAAGGGCGATAAGAAATTGTGCGGAAGAATAACAAGAAGAAATGGAGGAAAAGCTACGGAAAGAAGATGTGGCGGCCAAGATCAAAGAAAGAAAGCGGTATAAAAGTTCGAGGGAAAATTGCGGGTGTTGAGTAAGCTAGGAAAGAGCGGAAGCACAATATTAAGATATGAGTGATCTAAGGGAGTAGAATCTAGCCTGAAGAAGGGTGTTAATAAAAGAAGAAAGAAATATGTAACAAAAAACGTTCCTTTTCAACCAAAGATCGTCCTGTTTCAGAAAATTAACAGAAAAATCAAACCTGCCGAACGATTCACGGTGCTTGGTTTTTATTGGAACGCACAGTAAAATTCCCAATGTATTATTCTGTTAGCAAACCGATCTCTATTAGGTTTGATGAACACTTGGATTAGGTACCGAAAAAAATATGTCGAGGTTTCATTACGATGAGAAGTAAATGAAAGAGTTGCTTTCCACAAAAGAATGAAGATTCAGAGAATACTTTATTCATCACAAGAACTAAAGTGCTTTCCCCGTTCCATTTTCCTTGAATATCCGTGATTCAGGTGCTCGTTTTCCGCGGAACGTCTGGATGCCAAGTTTCGTGTAACATGTGTCAGAAAGTGCAGAGACGAGCCGTGTGATTTCTCAACTGAAACATAAAAATCGCACTTCCGAAGTCAAACGTTGTATGCTTCCCTTTCTCATTATGACAGCTTCTGAACAAATAGAAATTACCGGCTTTACTGCTGTTGTTCTAGGATATGCGGAATATACATTGAGGTTTTCGGTTATTCTCTTAATTTATTCATCGGAAAAAGATTTACGTGATCTTATGCTCGGAAAAAAATTGAAAAACTTATTAAATATTTGAACTGACGTTCTGGAGTTGTACGAAATGTATGAAATGGATAAATGCTCAGTTTAAAAACTTGGTAAAGGTTTCACAAGAATATATTCAAATACAAAATATGTTTCGGGTTTTCATCCTATTATCGGAAATAATATATTACTGAAAAACAATGAGTGGTTTTAGTTAAATATAATGGATTTGCAACATAACATAAATCGAAATCTGTCTGGCTGGTTTTTGCTTCGAGCAGGCGTGATTTCTTTCATCTCTAAAATCTCCATCTCCTTCCCTTCATTACCTGGATGGAAAATGAAAATAATGAAAACTCTTTGGACTTCTTGAACTTGTCAATTAGTAGGGCACATAAATCATTCGCATTTCAAATAAACAGAAATCCAACTCATTCGGATAGCTGCATTCATCAACAGAAGTTCCCAAATTGAGTGATTTTTATACATTCGTTACCAGATACTCTCTATTTCTGTGTCAGCTGTTGATTTCGAGAATGAGTTCAAATATTAAAATTAATCGCTAAGAATATGGGCTATGAACTGAATTTAATTGACACCTTAATAAAAAAAACAACATAAACTTTTACTGCAAAGTATTTATGATTTGAATACTGAGAAATCGAAGAGGAAACTTTCAATTAATTATATTCCTAATATCAGCAGCAACATATGCAATAGATTGCACAAAAATAATATTTACACCATCAGTACTTCTGAATTTCTGTTCACTGTTAGTGAATAATGAAGATGAACTGAAATAATTGGATGATAGCGGATAATATAAGATACACTGCAGTGCATGCGAGACTTTCTATATAGGCCAAACCGGAAGATGTATCGAGAAGAGAATTGAAGAACATTGAAGGTCCCTTATTCTAAACATAATTTCCTGACCATCGAGTAGATAAAAATCATTTCATAGAGTTCGAAAGCATTGAACATACATGCAGGTAGTAATGGAAAAAAGATGGATGATGGGAATCGCATCCGCTCATAGGAAAAACCATCCAATTTCGAATGAGCAAACAGACTTCGGTCTATCTCCTATTGTAAATGCATCTATATCTGCGCGAAACCACTCATTTTATCTTTCAGTAGCTTATGTCTCTTGATAATAGGCTGATAATTCGAATCATATGTAGAATTTTTCCATTTTTTTTTTGAATCATTTATTCATTATGTTTAACCAAGTGTTAAGCGATAATTCTTTATATAGAATGAAATGAATTATCGAAATTGTATTAAATACCTTCTCTAATTCAGTTAGTTACATTAGGAAATTGAACGAATGACACAAGAATGTGAGTATATGAATAGTTCGTTCCCATTTTTTCACATATGTTTTAAAATTTCTTGTGAAATTCAGATTTACGAATGCTCAATTATATTTATGCATGTAGTATTATGTAGCACTTAACACTAAAAAGCGGTACTTCACATTATTTCAAAATTCCACTCTGGTTTCGCCAACTGAACCGACACGATCAGGTGATGAAACTACATTAAATCGAATTATACATGGCTCTATTATTTATACTAAAAATCTCCCTGCTACTAGACACTTTCGTCGAACCATCATCCTGATTGGACGAACGTGTTATTAAAGGGCATTGTTCCAGCATACTGTAGATTACACTGGACGGAATTTGACTAGTGTCCTTGTTCAGTAGATGTTCGCATCATCATATCAATACTTTCGAAAGCGATCAGTGTATTTGCGTCTTAAACATTTTTATTAATTTTAAATTCTCAAAATCTGTTTTATGGTCTTGATCAAAGGTATGTTAGGCAACGCTAGATTCTTCTGTACGTCCATATCTTAATTATGCCTAATGTTCTTTCAATCTGATTGGTCATTCAGTTGCCGCTTTTCACAATCTTTACAACTTATTTCAATGTTGAATTTGATTTGTATGCCATACTTAAGTTGATATTTTGGAATATTTTTTTCAATCCTTTGGAGTATCGCGGATCGAAAGGTGAATAAACGGCCCTTATTTTTTCTTCTTCAGGTTGCAGAAAAGTGCCATTCGACAATATTTTCTTTTATGTGTGTTTATTTATTTACTCTCAAAGAAGCCCAAATTTTATGTTCTCTCTGTATTTCAGGTGTGAATGAAACGAAAATCTTGATTTACTCATAGTTCTTGAAAATAGGGGTAAACCTGAAACACATATTCAATCATTATATTTTGAGAATCTTGAGCCTTCAATTGTTTGATTACACTGGACAACAAAATTGCACTTTTCAGGTGAAAAATTATTTATGTCACTTGATGCTCACCGATTTTTTGTCGCTGATTCTAAATATAACCGCATCTGTTCTCTTCTAGCTCTTGCTTAGCAGTTATAGCTTTTATGAAAAACACTTAAATACTGTAATAATTTACTGTTAATTGAGAAAATTTTCATTTACCTTGCTAAAATTTGATATGGCATCGTCTACAACAGCTTTGAGGTGAATGGTTGAAATGATTTTTCTTTAATTTGCTAGGAGTATATATTTAATTAATACCGTTTAAATGTTACAGAGTTCGTAAGTGTAGCTAATAAAAACTACATTGGGCATCCACTGGAAATGCGTGATGAGCCTTGGCTTCCTGAAAAGATTTATGCGATAAATTTCTCCGTTCGTGGATTAATAAAAAAGAAAAATTTTCCGGTACGAAACTGCTATGATCCGAAAAGTACCCGTTAACCACCACTATGACTGCAGTTTTTGTTTTCATTCCGAACATTCGGCACATAGACAAATTCTGAGCCCTAGAACTTCAAATGTTCCTCGAGCTACTGTTTCGTAGCAGAACTCAATTGACATTGACATGAAAATTGATAGACTGTGACCTTTAATCGCTGAAATTATTTATTTAAGATGATTTAAACGACCCAATGAGATGAAGGACTGTCTAGGCTACAAGAAAGGAACTAGGGTCGTTGCCAATTGCACCTACTACTGAAGTGAAAAGAGAAATGCTCTGGCTTTGGACAACATTAAGTATGCAGAAATATTTGGCTCAAATGTGTTGATTTAAAAATGATCAACTTTATTTTTGGCCAATAAAGTGATTGAACAAAGTATCCCTGTTTTTTCTGCTTGTGGGATAGTAGAGCTAAAAATTCAACAATTGGTAGAAAAGGATGAGCATACTCGGTAAGTGCTCAGTTGCATCAAGAATATGGCACGGAATAAAATTGTTTGGCTTATTTTTTGGGAAATAAGAAAAGTTCTGACTGACTATTTTCAGCACGTTGAACAACTAATGAGTTACTTTCAAATTCTTGGAACATAAGCATCAAGTTACACTTTCTACACAACTACCTACACTATTTTTCTGATAATCTTGGGGATCTAAGTGAAGAATAGGGCGAGCGATTTCACCATGACCAAGGCTACGGCAACACTTATATGATGCTGACTATTGTTGGCAGCATGCATAACAGCTTATTACATTATTCTTTAAAGAAATATTTTGCCGATTCAAATAGGTTGATAAAACATGATCAATTTTAAAGAAGTTGAGTTCATAACAGGGGACGGTAATCCCCTAATTCTAGGCACCAGAATTAAGAATAAGCAATACAAAAATGAGTTTGATAATATCACCTTCAATTTTGAGTCTCTTGAAACTTCGTCAGCTTAGCTCATATGGAGAAAGGGTGGATTAAACCAACTCAATTATAAGATCTTCTGCGCCACCACGTTTGATGGACGACTCAAACGTCAACTCACCGTAAATTTAATAAATGTTATTAAATGTAATACAACTGCGATAGGCGGTGACTGCAACAATAAGACAAAATCTCTCCTATTGTCTAACGAAAGTTAAACAATCATTGGGTCAATTGGTGATCACAGAAAGCGCACATTATATATATTCCACAATTCAAATCTCAAAAAACCAAATGTGATATCGTTTAAATCAGGTAAAAATAAATTATTAAATGGCAATTTAAATGAAATAAGTTGATGCTTATCTGTGGACTTCCTGAAGATCCAACCCTAGATTCTTATGTAGCTCCTATCCTGCACTTTTCCAGATATGAATCAACCCCAATCGGTATATTCCTACTTCATGTATTTTCGGGATTCCGCAATAACCCAATTCCTGCTATACACGAGTTCCAGAATAACCCAGTTGTAGGACACCCCAATTCTAGGACATCCAAGTTTTACAAAATGTTGAAGGGGAAAACGTGCTTTCTTCAAGTTCAGAATGGCGGCCAGAGCCATACAAGACGTATTCTTCTAGTTACAAGAATTTCAAATAAATAATATTCAGCCAAATAATCCGCTTCAGAACTAATCTTGAAGGTCAGAATAGAGATTATCACAAAACCAAAACTTTCTCTGTTAATCCCTGAATTTGGATACTTTTAAATCACTTTACAAAACTTCACAGAAACTAATTTGATTGAGGTCGTTACTTGATGAAAATCGATATACATATTTTCAATGAAGTAAAACTATGGTATTTAGATTTTCACTATATTAACAAAACTATGACCGGTTTCACAACACTGTGGCTTCATCAGATAGATACAAACAAATGGACAGAGTTATTCCTTCTATACTAGTCTTATTACCTACTTAATATTACAATAGGTACAAGTACAGGGAGTATGTTGGAAAACCCATCGGAGTTGCTTACTTTATGAATTGAAAAGATTGAGTAAAGGAGAAGGATTTAGATATCTGGTTTCTATCCACTTGTTTGAAGAACGAAGTATTTCCGAAATATATCAAACTGAAGACACATAATATCAGCCTCTCAGCCCGAACTTGAGTACTACAAGGCAAGAAGAAATGGTTGAAGTTAGACATCAAGTTTCAATACAATGAGACAACTACAATATCTTTTTAAAGGTAATCCATAAGGAGTTGCATCATAGATTGCATTCAGTAGAATTTGACATTTTAGATTCCGTATTAATTCACAGAAAGTATAAAATGCAGTTACGAAATTTAAATGTATTATTGAGTAATAAACCTGAAACTTCAAAAATCAAGTCCAAATTTTCCGATTACCAATTTTATGATAGGTTCAGTAATCTTTCAGATGCTAATATTTCTGAAGATAAAGTTTCACGTCTGGAAAAGCGTTTTAAACTCAATTAAGAGGCCAATACCGCTCGTCTCCATTTAGATCTGCTAGGAATTGAAACCGAAATAGCCCCAAATTATTCATCGCAAGCCAAACACCTAAAACACTCTTCACCGTTACTACTTCAAGAAGAGTTCAATAGTTTCAACATAAGAAATTCAAAAATACAACTTTAAAGTCCATTAAGTCCGCATCTGAATATATATTCACCAAAGCAGACAAAGGTCATACAGTCATAGCCTTAAATGAAGCATATTATTTATTGAAAACCCAAAATTTCATTGAATCAGGTAGTTATGAAAAAATTGATAAAGATCCAACTAATAAATTTCAATCCATAGTAAGAAACGCTTTAGAGTATGCCAAGTCTATAATACCTACCAACCAAAAATATAAACTTTTCATTGACAAACCGCAATCACCAAAACTTTACTCCCTCGTCAATCTCCATAAAACAGGGCAACCCATTATACCAGTACTTTCATATTTTCAAGCTCCAGCTGCAAAACTTCAAGCTTTCTCATAGACATCATTCAATAGTACGCTAATTTTGAACCTAAATTCTCACTTAAAACTCTTTAGTCTTAATAAACAAAATTATGCACACGATACTACCACATAACGCTAAACTTATGTCATGGGGTGTAGTAAATCTCTTCCATAGTGTCTACCTAATGATACAGTGAAACTTATCAACAACGCCCTTCAAATTAGTAAAGTCAATCCGGTAATTCAATCACAAATCTTACACCTTTTAGAAATTAAAAAAAAAATTGTAAACTCGTTGAAGTCACATTAGGAAAAGAATTAGAAAATATATTAGAATTCGAAACGAAACTGGTTGATCATCGAATTTCTTGCCATTGCCAAGTCTACCTAAAATTCCACCACTGTGGGACTATATGTTTACACCATCAAACAGAGTCAACAACAATATCGAAACAAGCCAAGATTGAACAAACGTAATTCCATATCGCCAATTTTAAACAATAAATCAATTATTCCATCATAAAGATTAATGGAGAACTGACTAGGACGTGAAGGTCTACGTCACATGATCTCGATTTGAAATCAGTATTCAACCAACGTTGACTCCACCGGCAACGTCGCAGCAATGACAGAGTTTGTTGACAAATTTATCCATATAATACTAAAGCAGTAAGCCTTATTTCGAGGAAAGTGGAGGGGACGGTTGGAGTTTGAACCGGGCGGGAAGAAAGGGTCGGCGCGGAAAAGCGGGTCCGTAGGCCCCCGCGAATAGTTCTTTTCCGGTAGAGAAACGTCTGAGGAAGATCCGAGCGAAATTCGGAGTCCCTAGCTCGAACAACAGAGGCGCGACGATTTTTCGAAAAACTTCGCCGAAACGTCGCCCCGGGCGAACGGAACGTCGAAACGACGAGATTTCTTCGGAATCGATAACTCGGATCTTTCAGAGGGCGATCAAAGAGATCGATCGAGCGAAAATTCCGGGAAAAAGTTCCGAAAAAGCGAAAATAAAATACGTCTCCGAAATCTCCGGGATGGAGGGGATAATTTCTATGGACTTTTGCAGCTATACAAAATATTTCTATCGCCTTCGATCGCTACGAAACCTGGACGACGAAAAAGCTTTGAGTTTCGCATTTTGCGCCGCCATAGTTAGATTCTCATAAAACCACGGGAAAACGGAAAAATCTTCCATCGAACGGAGGGCTATCGGCCGACTTTCGCGAATTTTCGCTCTACTTTCCATATTCCGAAAATCTCCGACGGCCAGAAATTCGCGAAATAAACAAACCTCGAGCTGTCAAAATACGGGTTTTTGTTTTAACCATCCTACTTAAACGGGGTCACCGGGAGAAAGGATTCGACCTTCGAACGATTCCTACATATCTCGAGATCGGGTCCCCGACGAAAAATCGTCATTTCACGACTTGATTTTCGAATTTGGGACGGTTTTTGAGACCTACATTTTCGAAGAATAGAACGGAAACACGGGGGTGGAGCCAGTCACCGCTCCTTCTGCCCCTTATATCGCTATTCAATGTCGGAAGTGAGCGTTACCAACGTGTAAAATTTAATGCTCTCTCTCTCTGAACGAAAATAGTGAGATGGAAATGGTTTACCTCTAAAACCATAAAATAAACAAAACAATGGAATGCAATGAGATTGAAGAATAATAATTTGAAAGATGTTCGGGGAGGAACTTCATCGAATGGATATCCAGAATAATAAAATATCCTCGTTATTATTATTTACCGAGGGGTACTATGTGAAGTTATATGTTGATATAATCTCTACTTTTATCAAAATTACAATCGAAGGTGTTGAAAGTAAGCAAATTGTGGAGAATGTCGATTTTAAAATATTACGAGTTTCATTGTAAAATGGGCAATGATACATATTTCTAAACTAGAGCTGATACAGAAATTTCAATCACGGATTTGAAATCGTCGATAAAAATTAGGCTAACTTGTGTCATAACTCACTAATCAGAATTGCATTTGTACGGTGTTATTTATTGATGCAGTCTTCCCGCATTTCGTAGCTCTCTGATTCATTTGAATAAATAATTCAATTAACAACAAGGTATATAGATACTTATAGGTGTTACAGATTTTTTTGATATGTTTATTGAGATCAAAAGGGATGGTTCGGAATTTTCTCATCCTTCAGAATTTCTGTAGGTAAATTTAACGTTTGTCAGCTTCTATAAGTAAAATACAACATACTCACATCGTCGCTAGCCCCAGGGAAGAAAAATGCGATGAAATAGGAGTGCGTTGGTGAGATTTGTTTTCTTTACGATAATGTCAACGTAGAATGGTAGAATATTCAAGAGAAACGAGCGCAAAATTTGTTCGCAAAATTGAAAATAATAACCCTAGGCTCAACTTTGAGGAAATGGTGAAATCGAGTTAAAAATTGTTCGAATAAAATAAACCGCCGAGAAAAGGAAATACGATTAAATTACTCATTTCATCCGCTGAGGCAGCGTTATCTTTTTCATGCCATGAATTTTAATATTATATTATTTTTTCTGCTCTCACGAATTTGAGTATGATGAAGTTTGCAATCCAAACTGAGTTTTAATGGATCTACAATGAATGCCAACGAGAGTTTTATTTTGAATTGTATTTTTTCTGCTAGGCAGCGGAAATATAGCGTAGCTCTTATTTAACTTCAACATTGATATGAAATTAGTACTTTGCAGAATAAGTTGGTTGGTTTTTATTCTGATTTCGTTCCTTTATTTTATGAGGAAAACCTGCTGGAAAATGATGGAAACTTCGAAATAAATCCTTTTATCTCTGAATCTATAAAAAATTAGTATTGAGAAACTCTTAGCATTTTTTCGATAACGATTAAATCATTAATTGAACTGCTACTAGAAAGTTCGGGATAAAGATGGCAAATTAAATAGATTTAGATCAGATCAGTTATGAATAAGATCTTGCCACCTGGAGCTGCTTACTAGACAGATATCAATCCCTACGCAAACCTTTGTATTTATCTGGGTGTCAAATAGTACATATGTGTGTTTCTGCGATCTATTAGTTGAAGTACAGAGTATCGCATTTTCTATGTTCTAGTACGCCAGCTATATGAAATTCAGTATAAGCTCTTTGTTCGCGGGTTATATGTTCCGTAAATATACCGTGAACACGAAATGATAATGTATATAAAATTATAGGGGTTAATTTTCTAGGTGACACAATAGAGTCATCATCATCATCCTCATTAGCCTATGAGTTTGTCCACTGCTGGACGCAGGCCTCCCGTGAATGATTCCAATTATTATGAATTCCTGGCAGGTCGTCAGCCCATCTGGTTGGTGGTCTGCCCTAGTTTCTCAACGGTTCCTGTCTAGGCCACCACTCTATGAGCCGTTTTGTCCATTTATTATCGCCCATTCTGGCAACATGCGCCACCCAATTCCACTTCAAAGTTGCGATCCTCTCAATGGCATCTATCACTTCAGTTCTTCTGTGGATTTCTGTATTGGAAATCTTATCCCTAAGCGATAAACCTAGCATCGATCTTTCCATTGCACGCTGTGTAGTTCTTATTTTATTCACAGATTTCTTGGTCGAAGCTAATGTCTCTGCACCATAAGTGAGAACGGGGAGAACACATTGGTTGTAAAGCTTTCTCTTCAGGCATATTGGAAGATGAGATTTGAAAATATGTCTAAGGTTTTCCGAAGGCTGCCCATGTCAACCCCACTCTCATATGAAGTTAACATGTCTGATTATCTTTACCTAACCGTATTTCATGACCTAAGTATTTATAAGATGTTGTCATTGCTATTGGGATGCCATTAATATTCATTTTTTTACTTAGAACAAGATTTGTCATCAGTTGAGTTTTCGAAACATTTATCTTCAGCCCTACTTGTTGGGAAGTCTCGTTTAGTCTTTCGAGAAATTTCTTAGCCTTTTCAATGCAATCTGCAAATAAAACCACATCGTCTGCAAACCTGAGATGGGTCAGCATCTCGCCGTTAATATTTTTACCAAAAGTCTCCCCAATCTATTTGTTTGAAAGCATATTCAACAAGCGTGGTAAACAATTTTGGAGAGATAGTATCGCCTAGGCGTACACCTCTTCCAACTGGAATCTTTGCTGTATTTTTATGAAGTTTTACACTTGCAGTTGCATTTCATAAATATATTTTATGATTGTGGTGTACCGGTAGTCTATTCTACAGTCTGCTAGGTCGTCAAGCATCTTGTGTTGATTACTTGTTTCGAACGCTTTCTCGTAGTCAACGAATATTCAAAGGACTAGTGGTTTATTGTACACAATTGACTCTCAATAAGATATTTTACAACTAGGAGATGATCATTGGTGCCGAATCCTGATCTGAATCCAGCCTACTCTCTTGGTTGGTATAACTCAAGCTTTGCGTTCAGTCTGTTGGTGAGAATTCTGGTGAACAGCTTATAAATATAAGACAATAAGCTTATTGGTCGATAGTTTTCTAGTTTTGTTATGTTACCTTTCTTGTGAATGAGTACAATAATGGCATTATTTCACTGTTCTGGCGTAGTTCCCGTGTGGAGACATTCGTTGAAAAGTGTTTTCAATGCATCTAGTAGTTTCTCTCGATCTGATTCAACTGCTTCAATCGCTATCTCATCCTCACTTGGTGAATTATTATTTTTTATATTTAGGAGTGCATTCGTATTTCAGGAATTGTTTTTTCGGGGATGTCTTTTGAGCCTTGGTTTACGACTTGTCGGATTTCATTATTCTTTCTGATCTGTGGGTGACGCCTGAACAATTCTTCATAGACATTTCCACTGTTTATTATATCGTTTCTATTTGTGACTAGTTCGCCTTGTGCGTTCGTTAATTTACAGATATTTTTTTTACCATTTGCTGTTTTCCGTTTGAGAACCTTTAGACTTTTATTATCTTCAATCACCTTAGTGATCATAATTGAGTTGTACACTCTAACATCCTTTCTGACTTCTTCTGAAAGGATTTTGTTCAGCTGCCTCAGTCTTTCATAATTTCCACCATATTTATCTTTTAAAATTTCTTCTGTCCTCTATCTTTTGTTTCGTGTTGTCGCTCGATTTCTTCTCCCTTGCATATCTTTTATCACAGTATTTTTGTTCAGCCACTTCAATTCCCGTAATGATACACATATTGAGCTTTTTGGTGTCAACAACCTTGTTTCGTAAATATTCCTCTCTATCTAGATGCCTTTTTATTTCAGTCTGGAACTGTGTATGGTTTTAAGGTTCTGTCCATCCTTTTCTACTGGTTTTCAATATTTGTTTTGTTCGTTCTTTCTTTATATTGATGGTTACTTTCGTTCTGATCAATCTATGGTCACTGCCAATTGAAAACTCATTCATCACTGTGACATCCTGTATGATGTACTTTCTGTCTGTGATAATGAAATCGATGTCATTTTTATGTGGTCCATTGGGGCTTATCCAAGTCCATTTTATTTGTGGTTTCTTATTGAAAAAAGTGTTCATCGCATCCAGACCATTAAGCCGTAAAAAGTTTAACAGTATATTTTCCCGCTCATTTATTTCCCCGTAACCATATTTTTCTATTGCTGATTCTGACTCATCTTGCTGCTTACCTAGTTCGGCATTGAAATCACCCATCAGAAGAGTAATGTGTGCGTTGTTCGTCCAGTGCCTTAGTAACGTAGTCGTAAAATGCTTCGTGTTCTTCGTCTTCACAAGTTGATGTCGTATTCTCATGCAATTCTAATTTCTTAAGGCTATCATGCAACCTTTTGGGTATTAACCCAGTCAAAGAAATGATGACAGGAACAATATCTATTTCGTCGAGGTGACACATGTGCTTGATCTCAATAGCAAGGTCTATATATTTGGACTTTTTCTCCTGGAACTTGTTCAGCACGTTATTATTATTATTCGGTATGGTGACATCCACCAGTATTGCTGTTCTGGCTCTCTTATCATACACCACTATGTCCGGCCTATTATTCGTCACTGTTCTGTCAGTGATAACAGGCCTATAATGTGATAGAGTCATTTTCCTATACGGGCGCCAGTTGATACTTGTAATATGGCTGGAAGGCATTCAGAAATCAGAACTTGTGTGAAAGGATAATGTTGCACACTTGATTATGCCTGTGGTATTGGCCAGTTGTTCGCAGCCGGTCGTAATATGCTATATAGTCTCCGATCTTATATGGCATTTCCTGCACTTATCTGTTTGTAATGTTCTTTCCCAATAATAAATTTTTTGTAGTTGTTTGCAGCGATGACTTGGTCTTGAATGGCAATAAGTAATACTTCTGTTTCCGCGAATAGTTCTCTTTTCATCAACCATTTGTTGGAAGCTGCTTTGTCGATGTGTGTTTGAATAATCTCATATTGATGTCGTCCATGCAATTCAATTCCTTTCTTGACGATTGCTCTTGCTTTTCAGTATCTGATCGGAACAGTTGATTTAGCAGGTCATCCCTGGTAGCAAGATTCAGAGGAATATATCCCTTATTAGCCAACGATACCACTCTGTGGAGATCAGAAATGCGAGCTTTTGCAAAGAATAATTCTTTGAGATTTTTGATTTGTTCGGTATGTAAATTGACAACATCTATCGTTCCGCGTCCTCCCTCTTTCCGCTTCGAAGTTGTTCTTATCACATACGATTTTGGATGGTGATTGTTGTACTTTGTCAGTATCATTCGGGTCTGCCTTCGAATATCAGTCAGTTCTGCCTTAGTCCATCTGATTATTCCAAATGAGTAAAGCAACACTGAATGGCAAAGGTGTTTGACTTGATTCCTGGAGTTCAACATTGACTTCAGCATAGTCTTCATATATTGACTTTACTCTGAACGAATCTACTTCTTTGACCATTTTTGTCAAGCAATCTGGCTTGTTAGTATCCCAGATATTTGTACGTTTCGCTATCCCTCATACACTGTATAATATCACCATTTGGAAGTTGTGCTTCACCATCTATGACTTTCCCTCTTTGAATGTTCAGGGTCTTACATTTTCCAATCCCGAATTTAATATGAACATCTGCCGAAAACTTATTGACAGTTTTCAGCAGATCATCTCATTGCTTCTTGTTCGTAGCAGGTGGGAGGTTGTGTGCCGTATCCTGTTCTATTGAGCATTGAGGACAATGGGTTCATAGCCAAAAGGAACTATAATGGACGCGAAGAGCCTCTCTGAAAAATTCCATGACGTATGGGTATCTCGTCGGTTTTGATTGACTAATTGTTCATGTTGACCTACAGAGACGTGCGCCAGTGTGTCATTGTTGGGAAGAATTCACCAGGACTAGATGGATTTTGAATATCTCTAATACTCCGACATGCCAAGAATGGGTGGTATTATCGAATGCCTTCAGATAACCGAGAAAAGCTTAATGAACATTCCGATTACCCCCGTGTGACTGTTTTTTTTCACAGAATCGATGATGAGTTGACTCTTGCACCCGTTGTGTTTCCTTCTGAATCTCTACTGCTCCTCTGATAATATTGTTGACACACAAGTGATCGGGCTATACTGGGACGGATCTTGTGTTCTATTGCTCTTGGGTAGCATATACATATGTTGGGAAAGTGGGTGTTTTTCTGGGATGTTGAAAAACATATGTGAGCTGTTTCGCTAGGGCTCCATGAAGCTTATTAAACTTATTCTTATCTGTGGTTAGGTTAGATTGGTTGGTCGCTCTAACTGCTGTTGCGATTTCTTCCTCCGTTATTTCTTCGAAGTCCATATGTATGATATCAAGTCGTTGTTTTTCATTCGTGATCCATTCAGCATATTTATTGTATCCTTTGGGGTTCGACCATAACGATGACCAATAATCGGTCAAGCACAGTGTATCAAGTACTTCTCTGTTATTGTTGTTCGCACTTTTGTTTTTTCCCTTATGAAAATTGGCCGCGCTTGGGAGGAACCTTTGGTTTGGTGTTTCCTTTCAGTACACTTCATGTATCTTGAGAGCCTCTTTGCTTTTGCATGGAGTTTCTGCTACGTCTCCCAACATATATTTTCATTGAAGCAATGTCAAGTTCAACCTGCATGGTAATATTGTAAAGTCTTCCCATTGATGACCATATTATATTGAGAATTGCTGTCATAGAGAACACATTCTATAAGAAAGAAATAATTATTTGTCATTGTAATCTAGAATGCTGTCTTACAGCGTTTCTTCCTGTATATTTATTGCATCTGTATCAATCTTGGACAGAAACTTCATCTATGACGTCAGAGTAATTTTACCAAGGCAAATCGAAACTAAGGGAGCACGAGTGTCCTACATTGCCTCCGCACATCTCATATCCCTTCGCCTAACCATTGCTCCAAAATTTGTTGGTCTCGGAGCACGAGCCTAAGCATACAAAGTTTCTACTTTTGAAGTCGTTGCAGTAGTTTCGTTAAAGGGCATCATAGTATTTCATTTTTATTTTACGAATCATTTCATCTTCGTATTCGATTCTGCAAAACCGAGAATATCATCAATATGGAAAATTATGTTACAGGTGACAAACTTTTAAGCTCCACTATAGATCACGAACCATCGAATACTTTCAATATTCATGTTGGCCTTGTTCAATAAAGCCAATAGTCTCTGAATTTCGTAGTGCAGAAACAAAAAATATTGGAAAATTACTCGGCGATTTCACGTTTCAATAAACAGCCTAATTGATCCATTCCAGACGGAAGTAATGAGCAGGTAGCTAGATAAAGTATCAAAGGTAATGAATGAGCTCACTTCATGCCTTTTTCGCGAGACGAGGCTAATTTGAACTCTAATTTATATCATTAGTGTGATGAAACCTTCCTTTGATGCTTGTATCTACTTCAATATCGCAGGAAATATAAAAGATGTTAATAGTGCAAATAATGATGGAATGAGGAATTCTTTCAGTTTGTGAATAGTCTAGATTCTTTTGGAAATTATTGAAAGAAATTAAGTTTTTTGCCATTTCAATAATGTGAAAATATGTCTTTTGAGAGAGGGAACTACCTCTACACGAAAAGTTATTCTATGATCTAGGATTGTAGAATATTTTTCTCTATGATACAGGGTGCCCACACTAAAGTGCCTGTTTGACGTATCTGGGGAACGGGTTTATCGTTCAATTTCAGAAGTTGAGATTGAGGTTAATTAATATGGATCCACAAGTTGCGATTGTTTTCAGAGTGGTACCATTACAACATCGAATACAACTTTGCTGTTTCAAATAACATGATGCACTTTTCAATTTTTTTCTATTCGTAGAAACTCTTATTCAAGATAAGATTTGTCTTATATGTTAGTAACAACCATTGAGATATGATTTTGCCATTATAATATGATCTTTTTGGCCCAAGAAATTTGACTCAGATTTGAGTACGATTATAACTTTTTAAGTTTATCGAGAAGAGTGTTATTTTTGAGGCAAAGTACTTTCCATAAGCTATTTTATATCAAAAATCATTTGTTGACATAATAAAGCTGAAATGTCCAGAAAACGTTTTTCCAAATGAGTGTACCATTTCCTTTTCACTTTATTAGACTCATATTTCGAATCAGTATTGATTATTGTTGAGTATTCGATTTGCTTATGTCTAAAGTGGCTCTTTTCATTTCACTCGCGATTTTGTCAACCACCTACAATTACTTCGGAAAATTAAATCATAAGGCCATGCAACATAGAAACAGACAATTTCAATAACAGTTTCTGTATTCCACAGGTCCGCTTGTATGAAGCGATGTTAAGTTCTATGTCAGTAGACAACGAATCAAATCTTGCAATAAGTTAACATTGAATCAATTTCAGTTCTGTTGTATAAAGCTTTGTTTACTTCTCGTCAGCTGAGTTGAAGTAAGTAAATAGTTTACATCGAACTTCTTGTTCAACAACGTGAGGTTGGTACTTATATTTGATGACAGAATGTCAAAGTCATTTATATCTCTCAAAACCTCAACTTCTAATATCCAACGGAAATTTGAAATTGGAGGCAAAGAATATAAATTGGTTGTTTGTTGTTTCTCTTTGAAAATATATCTTAATTCAGAGGAAAATTAATTCAGGAAAGAGATCCTAAATTTCACTCAGAGAGAAGTAAATTCTGATTAGTATCGTACACAAGGAAGTATGTTTTCATAGGTATATGGTATACGTTAGTGCTCATTTTTGGTATTGAGGAAATCTCACTTCAAATTAAAGCGTAGACTCATTTCTTTTGATTTCTTTCAATGTAATCCTTTGTTTTCAATACCTAATGCTTATCTATTTCTCCTAGATACATGAATATTATTGAATGAAGGAAAACATCTTGCTCAAAAATTAGAATAACATAGCCGAAGAATTGAATGCTCATTTTGCATGCTTTGTATAAATTCAAAAGGAGAACAAGAAGAGATATTGCTGAGGAACACGAAAAATGAATGGAAATAGTCCTGTTTCTCTACTCAAATCTTAATTTTTTAACAGAAAGAAAAATATCTGCTCGCGAAAGTGGTAACAGATCACGATAAAAGAGAGTTTCAGAAAACTGGGTTGTTATAGTCCCAAATTGGGTGACAGTGGGGCCCAAAGTTTGGCAATTCTGGAGGATCAGCTTGATCATTTGCCAAATTAGTTTGATGACATTGCTAAGGCAGCCAGGAATAATATTGATGTGATAAATCTTAAGGCAGCTTATTGATAATTTTTGTTCATTTCAGTGTCATCTTTTGGGCAAGCTGATCTTCCCTCCTCCTTCCATATCCTGAGCTTCCTATGGAAGTTGTGCATGAAATTTCACCTCAAATGCCTAAGCCCATCTCAAGCTCAGACATCATAAGCCAGAGTAGCCCGAAAACTAAATATTTTAAATTCAAAGAAAACCAATTAACGAGGAATCATACTTTGAAAAAAGTATAGATCTGCATGTTTTGAATTAAAATCAAAAGAAATTCTCCATAATATATAGATCAAACGGAAGCAGAACCAATAAGAACTAAGAACAAGATTATGAAGGGTGGATAGGAAAAACAGCTTTTACTAATGGTTGAATATTGATCTCTGAAGAAAAGTTTTCAATTTTTTTCACATATAACAATAAATTCTGTATATTATCATTGTTGGGTTATAATGTGCATCTGTATGATAACCAGACAAGTATAGGGAACGCTAGCCTTTCGAAGGATCGCATCTTTCAGACGCAGTGTGTAGCG
Organism: Cryptolaemus montrouzieri; assembly: GCA_013387265.2. Taxonomy (NCBI): domain Eukaryota; kingdom Metazoa; phylum Arthropoda; class Insecta; order Coleoptera; family Coccinellidae; genus Cryptolaemus; species Cryptolaemus montrouzieri. The sequence continues at coordinate 49,823,421 of JABFTP020000001.1, read as the reverse complement.
TTGCAGTAGAGAGAGTAACCTGTCAGTTCGTTGGAGGGCGCCAGTACTTCTACATGTCTTGGTGTGCTTTAACTTGAATTAAGTTGGATTTGTGAAAGGTTAAGTAACACTGAGAAGGTCAAACGAGACGGTAACTGCAGTTTTTTTCTCCTATTCATGACATCCGACCAGACTCTACCAGTAACGTGTGGACGGGACATAATGACGGTAAATCTATGACAATTTATAACACACATATTGTGAGGATGCTCTCTCTTTACCGTTGACACCTACCAATGTAGTTAAATATTTAGAAATTTCCAGAATCGAAACGTTTGAATAGGAATATCTTCACAGATGGCGACTTTCTCACAGCTTTGATGACAGATCTTCCCTTCCAATCTTTCCCTCCTGAAACTGCAGTACAGCCAATTGAAGCTCGAAATTCAACACTTCTGAATAACGAAGCAAGTTCCCAACCAGGTACATCATAGTATAGTAGTCATTATGAATTTTCCAGCCCGGTTTATTGCATATTAGTAGCACATTAGTAGCACATCAGTACACTAAATTCCTATGGTCAAGACATAGAGAAGAATCTACAATTAAAATTATTCGCCCACTTCCAGTAACGGGCCGTGCTAAGGAACATCAAGAGGCAGAAAAACAAGAAAATACTCCTGGGAAGGATGTGTAAGAAGTTGCGCAAAATAACACAAAATCGGAGAAACTGAAGAAGGAGGAATACAAAATGAAAAATACTATGAAAAAAAAAAAGTCTTGAAAGAGGAAATGAAAATGAATACTTTTTGCAATGGATAATATGCACAATTCTGGTCAAATGAAGCCTCCATTGACGCTAGTGCAATTTATGTCTCCGATAATAGTGATTCATGTTCACACTAATGTTTTAGTTCAATTCAATAAAAATCTTTTTCTTGTACCAAAGAATACTTTTTTGTAGTTTTGTCTTATTGATGAAGAAATGATGATGGAAAGAGTGAAAACGATGAGCTCTAGAAATATCTCGTCTTGCATCATTGATCGAAAATACGGTTCACGTAGACAACGATCAACTGGTGACCTCCTTGCATACATAACGCAATATATCAAAATCGAAAAGCATGGCGAATCAAGAGCTATTGCTCTTGATACCTCGACGGAGTTTTGCACGCAGCCTTGATGAATAAACTTATAATATGGACGAAGAATTGCATTATCGGATTTCAGCTTGCTCCTCAGTAGATCAATTGAAGTGGTGGTTGATGGTGTAACGAGTAAATCTTCTCAGGTTAATGCAGGAGTCGAGCATACTCGTCATACGTCATTTTTTTTTGTTGCAGATTATTGATTTGCTCCACTCCACATAAAACAGAATATTTAGGTTTGCTGACGACTGTATCCTGCTGTTCCATTTTAATCAGCGTCCTAACTGCTGAAGAGAAGCACCGACCAATATACCAACAGAGCATGCCATTGAATTCTGCTTTTGCTAAACTCAGTTTTCTTGAAGGGCTAAGCAGTGTTTCACGCCATCAAAGCTGATGCTTTTATACAAGGCACAGGTACTACCTGGTCTCGAATATTGTTTCCGTATATGGGACTCCACACCTAAACATTAATTGCATCTATTGGATAGTGTCAAGAAGAAAGCATTGCGCCTCATTTACCACCCGGAGACAACGCGTGATCTCCAACCTCTCGCTCAAAGGTGCAGGTTGTTGTTCCTTTTCTTACAGATTCTTCCATGAATAATGCTCTGAAGAACTGAAAGGCTTAGCCATGAAAAGAATCAATTTCCAAAGAAAAACAAGGCTTGCGGAAAACTCTCATCAGCGGACGGTCTAATTGGTACAGCCATGTACCTCTTTCTTTAAAAATTCTTTTGTTTACAAGGTAAGTGTGCTGTCCAATGCGCTTCCATCAAATACCTTTCCGATAGGTTGCAATTTTACCCTTTTCAAGAAGCGAGTGAACACACACATTAAATTATCTTCGGCGGCGACAGCTAAAGCATGACAGGAATTGCCTTTTTCCAAGAATTGAGAAAAAAAAAGGTTTTTGTGTTCAAATAAATAAATTAACTTTTAAATTAATATCAATTAAACCTTATGGTCGACAAATCATGCATATAGGGTATAAATAATAATATGCAAAGCTATATTGGATAATTCAAGAATTGCAAAAAGAACATGAAAATTGTTACAACTTCCACGGTCTCCTTTACTATTACAATACATTATTCAAAAACAACGTCAGTATTGTATTGAAATAAGGGAAGCGTAGTTTTCGTTATGATGCACTTTCAGAGAAAGGGTTGACTTTGTTAACCTTTATCAGGTGTGAAATTGGGAATAGCAATAGATTTTTTTTTTCTCTCCTACAGAGGTTCTAGAAGTTGTAAAAAACCTAAAACCAGGCCTTTCTACTGGCTGCGATGGAATACCATCCATAGTTCTAAACAATTGTGCCTTTGTTCTGGTAACTCCAATTAGTAATTTGTTTAATATTTCTTTGGGTTGTGGCAAATTTCCTGCACTATGAAAACAGAGTCTCATTATTTCCTTGTTTAAAAACTGTTGAAGATCGCTAATAGCAAATTACAGAGGTATATGTTTACAATCTGCCTTACCTAAATAACTTGATTGCATGGTCTGTAATTACCCATCTTGAAAGTGCTCCTCTATTATCATAAATGAGCAACACGGTTTTTCGTAAAAGCTGTTCTACTATAACTAATTTTGCACTCTACTTGAAAGATATAATTGACTGCTTTGAGGCGGGTTTCCAGTTAGACTCTGTGTACACTGATTCTTCTAAGGCTTTCGATACAGTTAATCATAGTATTTTTGTTAAGTAAACTCGAAGCTCTTGGCATAAGAGGTTCCCTGCTCTCGTGGCTAGCAGAGTTTTTATGTGGTAAAGAGCAGATTATTAAATATAGAAACTTTTACTCTAGATAGATTTTTGTGACTTCTGGGCTGCCCCAGGGTACTCATCTGGGTCCGCTGCTATTTAACATTTTCGTTAATGATATAAAGAATTTCATTTCAATTAAGTTTCTTATGTTTGCAGATGATTTAAATATGTATTCAGTTGTGAAGAACTCGCAGGACTCACTGTTTCTGCAATCTCAGATTGATGTTTTTTTCCACTGGGTTGTCTTATATTGAATTTCGATAAATGTAAAATTATCTCGTTTCATAGGTGTGCTCAGATTAGTCAGTTCAACTACAGTTTTGATCAAAAGGATATTAGTCGTGTGGAGAGTAATCACGACCTTGGAGTAATACTGGATACTTATTTGAATTTTAAGGAACATATATCAGCTGTTTGTTTAAAATTATTCAAGATGCTTGGTTTTGTGTTGAGAAATTCGAAAGAATTCTCTTCGCACACTATCAGGTTATTGTATTGTTTTCTCGTTAAACCAATCTGGAATACGGTTCTATTATTTGGTCCCCATTCTTCATTGGTGATATCGATTTTTTGGATAAAGTACAAAGGAGGTTCTTACGTCATCTGGCGTTCCGGTCGCATTTACCAAGTAAAATTGACTTACAAATTATGATGAACACTTTCGTGTTGGATTCTCTGGAGACTGAAGGTATCTGATTTATGTTTTTTGCATGGTATATTGAATGGTTCTGTTGATTGTATTGACTTGTTAGCTATGATTGATATTAACTTGCCACTTAGGCGAACTTGGTACACGCCTCTATTTAGTATCAAAATGCATAGATTTAATTACATTTGCAACTTCTTCATCTACTGTACTCTTACATGGCTCGATTTCTTTTCTGTTTTTCTTAGAGTCTTTAGGTCCAAAGCTTTTCATGCGATAAGGTCGCTTTAAAATTGCATTTTTTTTATGTTTCAGTACTGGGCACTATGTTTAATGCTCACTATACTGTTTGTTTCAATTAGTTCCTAGTTTTTTGTATTAAAAGGGGTTACCCGTCTGTCTATACTATTTTTTTTGTAACTGAATGTTACTTTTTTTCGTATGATTAATGAATAAATAAATAAATAAATTATCTTCTAAATATTCTAATTTCATCATGATATCGATGTTTAGTCACATTAATATTATTATATGAAAACTAGGTTAGGTATAATCCTCACTTTTTAATATCAATTGTAGGGTCGAAAACTGTTATATTACTCATTACTCATTTCACAAAATGAAGCAAATGCGGAGCTTCAAAATTAGCGCAGAGTAGGAAAACAACGAGAGAGGACGGCTTATCCCACCTTTGATATTTGCAGGGTATATGAAGTTTACGTGTTCGGATTATTAAATTCGAAGAGGTGGGTCTATGGCAGTATGCAAATGTTCTACACGCGGAGCACCACTTTTATTAAAAGGAACAGGTTCGTTGCTAGCTGTGCGGGTATTATATTGTTTCCTGACTTTCTTTTATATTACCATCGGCGTTAGGAATAGCAAATTTGAATCGAATGGTGGCTCTTTGCGCTTTTCAGGGGTATTTCATACATTAAAACGTTTCGTTACTTCAGACTGAATGGAGCTTTAGTTACTTCGATTGGTTTACTCAATATATATAGGATGTAGCAATGAAACACGAAACAAACCTTATAATTGTATTCACTTGTCAAGAAACGGTGAGAACAGTTCTATTTTGTTAGAAGGAGAATCTCTGTCATCTTAACATGCTCAATTATAACATTAATCCTTGAAACGAAGATGAAGTAAAATATCTTTCAACTTTCTACAATTTTATTTTCACGGTTTGAACCGTGGTCAACTAGAAAAAATTATATAGGTACTAGTCTAATTTGATATTGGGTAGTGGAGATGTATCAATGTCTAGCTGGCTATTAAGGGTGAATTCTCTTGGATTTTTACAGAGTTTATTGCTTTCCAAATATTCCAAGAGACTCATTTTCTTTCTTTATCGGAATTATGAAGAATTTTGACATTATCTAATATTATTGAATATTTTCTGGGTTTTATATGTATGCCTATTGGAAAATTATTGTTAGTTTTGCTCAAATTCAGACCCTCGATAAAAAGTAGGTTTTTCAAATTTAGAAAAAGATTTATTGGAGAAAAGACCAGCATAATTGAAACTAGTGTATTTTTTCAAGGAAATATCTTCTATGGAATATATTAATTGTATTATTTGATGTTTTCCTTTACGTTGGATAATTTCGTCAATAAAAACAGGGGAAATTCCGTTATTCAAGGAAATTCTTCTATTCAAGGCAATTTTTCTGATAGTGTTCATTTCAATTTCGAAGTCTATCATTGACAGTGGAAACGAAAAGATCCTATGATTTATTGAATTATAAGGTACTTGTTTGTAATTTAAATGACTGAATGAGTCCATGGGAATAGTAGAGTCTGTAAGGGTTTCTTTTCTGTAGATGTTATTGAATTGTTAGTCGATTTTGTCATTGTCAGGTCTCAAAAACGTATTGTGCTATTAATCTCTATTTCTGCTGTAAACTGGAAACCTACCAGAATATCATCTACATTTTGGTGGCTATTCAATATAACTCTTCTTTCTAGTTATCCATGAATATATCGGTAAAAGGGGACTAAAAGGTGGTCCTATCAGAAGTTCTGATGTTTGTTGGTGGAATTTTGATTAAAATTGAAAATAATTTGGAGATAGACAAGTGTTTAGTAGGTTACAAAACTCATGAGCAATCTGTGGCAACGATATTGTGATAGAATTAAAAACTAAGAAACAATATCAAGTGCAATATGAAAAAGAAAACAAATAAAGAATTGGAAAACTCTAGTCTCTGATACTCTCCACTCAATCAGATCCTTATTATGTACTGCAACAAATGAGACTCCTCATGAAAAAATGTTCCGCATTCCTCGACGATCTAGTAATGGTCAGTCAGCATCTAATTGTGTGAATCTATTGATTGTTCTCGAGTAATCAATGACCATTCGTTTTTTTTGATTTGTCGAAGAAGTAATCAGTACTTGGGCCATCCAAGGTGAATAACTTGTTTCAATAATATCTGCAGATAGTAGTCGTTCAACCTCCGCTTCTATCAATTTCGCGTCACTATCTGTTTGTCATCGGGATTTTATAGCAATTGGCTTACAGTCGGGAGTAAGATTTTCAAAAAGAGCAACTGGACTTACGTTAGCTAGAGCTAGGCTGCAGATATCTCGGCAAATATTCAATGAATTTCTAGATCCTTCAAATACTACTTCACCACATTCATGATTCTTCAAGATATCATGACTAATAATTACATCCGACCAAAGGTTTGGAAGAACGCAAAGGCGAACTTGGTTATATTGGTGATCACAAATGGTCAGATCTACGAAACACTACCAGCAGTAGTCGAACGAAGAGACATGGATGCTATTGAAACCTGCTATCTTGATGGAAATTTAATAAGGGCCAATTTTCGTACACAACAATCACTAATGAAACTGCAGGAACTTCCAATATCAGTAAGGGCTTCAAGCTCAAAGTTATTCACTTGCACTCAAGTTAAAGCTTTTGACAGACTTGATGAGGCAGATGTGTTATAATTAGTGGCAACTGTATTGGGTGAGGCAGACTGTGTTGTGTTATCATGAGGTTTTCGGGATCTGCAAACCTTTGCATAATGTTCCTTTTTAGTGCAGATATTACAAATTGCATTGCGTGCAGGGCATATACAACAGACACATGTCTCTTCTGCAGATCAGGTTGATGATACTGCGAACACAGTGAGAGTTTGTTTATAAGATAGTGCCTGCTACTGAGCCAATTCTAAAGATCTAGTTTCAAATGAGACTTCTCATGAGAGAATGTTCCGCCATCCTAGACGATCTAGTAATAGTCAGTCAGCATCTTCCTGGTTACTTGAACTTGGCCTGTTCATTTGGGGTTTAAAGGGTGTTGTTCCACTAGTTGCAATACTATTTGAATTAAGAAAAGTTTTCAGTTCGTGGGAAATGAAGTTCCCCTATCAAAAGTTTGAAGAAGCTAGATTTCAGTTCAGAGCATACTGAGAAGCGTGAAATTTTTTTCTTTATATCTTCAACTGAAAATGGTAAAGTTTTACTACGAACCCAATGATACATTCGGGTGATTCCGTGATGACATAGAGAATCATGAAGTTGTTCAAGGCGGTTTTTTTCTGATATCATTGCTGAGCAAATTCGTGAGAAAGCATCAGCTGCTTTCCAAGCCTGTAGATGATATCATAGCTGAAACATGATAATTCTAACTTCGATCGCAAAATTTTCTCGTTTTTAATCTTACTAGAGCTTTTGCCTTTTGCGACAGATTTCTGATCAGTGATGAGACGAAAGTGGCGGCCCATAAGAAAATGGCGCCATTTTCGTGTGGCTTCAACTAGAGCATATGCTTTCTTCTCTACATATGAGTGTCGACATTCAGATCCAGGTAGCGTTATTAAAAAAAATAAGGCCATAGGCCTACCTGATTAATCGATAGCATTTCCAGATGCATCTGTTTCGACCATGAACATGGCATCTTCATTGATAGGTGCAAGTGCAGCATTCTTTATATCTTGCTTTAGTGCATGAAGAGTTCCAAGTGCTTCTACTGAGAGAGCAAAGGAAATGCGTGAGAGTATCGCCATCTTCTGAGAAAATCTTGGAATACTAGTTGAAAAATGTGCGAACATATCTACAGCTCTTTTGAGAGACACTGCATTACCTGGAGGAGGCAGCTCCCGTAATGGCTTAAGCCTCTCTGGATCTGGTCTTATAGTCTAATTTGAAATGGAATAGCCTAACAAGTTGATTGATCGCAGTGAGAAAGAACTTTTTTCATTATTTAGAGTTAAATTGTACTTGCTGGCAGCATCCATGAAACGCTTCAGATTTTTATCATGCTCCTTTGATCTCTTCCACATATAGTTACATCATCTAAATAGTATTAAGTATCCTCGAGTCCCTCACTTTGTATTATATTATCAATTCCTATTTGCAAAGCTGCTACACCGTTAGTCACACCAATTAGAATTCTTCTGAATTGATACAATTTACTACATGCTTCGAATTCGGTATAGAGTTTGTTCTCTTCTCTAATAGGAAAGTGCTGGTAAGCACTTTTCAAATCAATTGTACTGAAAACTTCATAATCCGCTACTCTATTGATTATGTCTTCTATACGTGGTAGCGGATAGCATCACTCAAAATCAAAGTAGAATTTTCAAAAAGCCTCTGTCTATTGTTCAAATTGAAGCTCTGAAGGAATTCAGGGCTGCAGCTGAAATAGAAAATCACAAAATGCTCGGCTACAGTATAAATAGTTGCACTTATATGCCATTATGCTCAGCTTGGAGAGAGTTTTAAAAATGTACCAGCCGTTATAAGATTTTTTTGGACATTGTCAAATGTCCCAAACTGATAAAACTATTTTGAGGATCCCAAATCAGATTGAAGACTTTATTTTGTCACGCTCGGGCAGTAGTTTTAACCAAGTTGCATTGAAGGTTGAAAATAAAACTCTGTCGGCAGTTGATGCTACAAAAAAAATCATCTCCATGATAACCATGATCTTTCAGTTAGTGGTGATAGTTTAACTTATGTGCCTTAAATATAATGGTTTTAATACCAATGAAGGGTTTGTGAAAGATACGGCTACAGAATTTCATAAAACAAGCCGAGTATATCTAAAACAGTGAACTTCTTGGAGATATTTTTATGGGCAGTTTGGGCAGATTTAAGAAAAATACTTGCATGGGAAGATATTCAAAAAGCACTGGATGTATTGATTGAAAAGAGATATATTCATTGTAATAAAGAAACAGAAGTATTTGACAAATTTACATCAATTCACACCTAGCAAAAAATAACCGAATAGGAGAATTTGAAAGTCGCCACAGAAACTTGTTGAGTGAAAGTATCAATAAAATTTCGCACCAACAACATTCAACATGAACATTTTGCATTTTGGTTGGATATACTTTATGTCTACCTGGAACAAAAGCTCCAATAGTCTTCTCTCTTATGAATAAATTGTGGACATCTGAAAGAATCACTCACAGGTTCCAGATCTGAAAGTGATGTTGATAACTAAGGTCAATATGAATAAACGTGCTGAACATTTTAATCTTATATAAAATCATCACCAACATTGACACAAATTCAAAACTCCGACATATACATATAAATACAATAAAAAAAATTTTAACATATATATTATATAATAATTACTGCCAGAATAACTTTGCCTCAATAACTTGAACTTCACAACTTGTTACAATAAAATTGAATATAATTAATATGAATATAATGATAGTAAATATTTATTGCATTGAGTTCCATTTTTCTAGATAAAGAAAATTTAAAAATATTGTTTATTTTATTAACCTGCTAACTGAGATATAAAAACTTGTCCCGTTATGAGTTAAAAACTAAATGGTCAGTTTAATTATATTATTCAGAACTTTCGATAGCTTTCGGATTTCTATTACACCTTTATCTTTGTAGTGCATACGACACGATAAATCTCATACATCGAATGAATCGGTGCTGACAAATATTGAATCAAACAACACGCCATAGTTCGCAGATCATATTCAGTCGTGCTCTGAATTTTGTTGCCGTCAGAACTTTGCTGGTAGTTTAGTTGCTTAGATAAGTATTCGTATATGTATTTAAAATTCAAATTGAGATCGATTCTGATGGGGAATCGCTGTTTGAGATATACTTTTTGTTCAGCAAAAAACAAAACAATTCAAAACAAGCGGTTGTTCTTTTCTATGAAGTGAATGCTAATACCATGTATCTATCAAAATAGATTGGCATGTTTTTTCTGTCACTTTTTTTCAGAATAAGCTAAAGAGAATTGAACGTATTTTACTCTGTTGTCACCAATTGGATCAGAAAATGATTCTGAAAGAGATTCAGAGCTTGAAGGCTTATTTCCTCAACTCAGGTATCAGGAAGATGGCAATTGAACCTATTGGGGAGGAAAACGAGGATGATATTTTTGTAAAGCTGTTGCCTGTGCCAACTGAAATATTCCTGAAGAACCACCAAACCGTCTTGGTGTACCAAAATAGTTCATACTCCACCTGTTCTAAAACCTATTCTACAAGTAAAACGGGAAAAAAATGAGGAAACTTCAATAGAATTCGAATGCACCGATGAAGATTTTGAATATGAATTCAACTGTTGTCACCTTTGCAGTTTTTCACAATCTTCTACAGGAATAACATAAAATATTTGATTATAGAACAAACAAAGTTTTACTCAACCCAGCAGTTTGATAAATACGTAGATACCAATCGAGACGAAATTGAAACATTTTTGGACATTGAACAGTTGATGGGTATTACACATATGCTAGACTTCACTGATCACACGGCTACTGAGTTACGACGTTTCTGATAAGATGCCAAACATTGCATGTTGGTTATAATAAAGACCTCGATAATGAGCGTTACTTCAAAGTGAAGCGTATTCGGAAAAAAGTTTGAAGGAACTGTTTGAATGATGTTCAGCTAGAGAAAAAATCAATTGATGCAATGATAGTACCATACAAAGGCAATTAAGCTGGTTCAAGAAGGCAATATTTCAAAAACAAACCAAAGACGTAGGGTTTCAGAATTTTCGCGAGATGTTGAATGCCTGACCTGGTATATGATTTCATCATTTATGTGTGTGAAGATACATTTCGGAAGAACCAGTATTCGAATACTGAATAAGAGCTTGGTTTCAGTGCCAATGTTGCTATTGTCATATATTTTTCACTTCAGAATAAACCATTGTTTCTGGTTTATGCAGATAAATTATTGATGAGTCCAGATCTAACAAACTTCATCCGTGGAGAGTATGGTATTTCGATCTAGGGATTAGATCAAACCGTCTAAGAGGATATGTTTGATCAGAAGGTCACTAGAAATCATGTTGCGATTATGAAATGGTTCGACATTGATCTTTTCCATTTTATATTCAGCTGCGATTGAAACAATCCATAGTTATGCAAGAGTAGGAAGAGGAAAAGTTCATAAAGTATGTACACACGTGGTGAAGCATAACAACAACCACATCGGCGGGGTAGATCTTACCGATATGTTGGTTGCTTCGTTTAGCTCTGGAATAATAGCTCATAAGTAGTTTATTGGCCTAGAAAAGTCTACGATGTTTGTCTGAATATTGCATGGCATAGGCGTCAATGTAAATTATTGTAGTAGAAACCACATCGACTCAAAATTTCTCAGAGTAGTTAAGAGTTTATCTCAAACGAATAAATCTAAAAGAGGTCGTCCGAATTGAGTAGAAGCTCCTTGATCTTGGAGACATTCGCTCGAACAGACAAGGTGGATTACTTTCCTGTATTCCATTATAAATAACGATGTCCAACTATTCATCTGGACTAACAAATGTATAAGTGGTTTCGTATATTGTCACTACAAGAGACTGTGTTGAAAATCTTTGTTATAAGAATAATTTTCTCTGAAGAGCAAAAATTGTTTCCTCTGGTAAGTTATTCTTGGCAATAAATCTCCATGAATAAAATTTAAAAAAATTAAAACTCCACTCTTGGTTATTTATCTCTAGTGATTCAACTCAGAATATTGACTTGTATTCATTATAAAAATCAGAATTCGATTGAAATGGTACAACATCAACAACAACAAAAATTTCGAGAACAAAATGCGTTATTTGCCAATTTGAGGATTAAAGTAAAAGCTACCTTGATACTTCGGATTGCTGTATACCTATTTGGGCATTTGCGAGAAGAAGGGCTTCATCTCTCTGGAATACAACTTTGAGATTACATTTATTTCAATAATTGTGGGATGATGATTTCCTGTAGAATTTCATAATACATTTTTTCAGTTGAGTTATAAATTATTTATTCATTTATTCCAAAAGAAGAAAAAAATTTGAGCTGATGTTGCCGAATGTCAAATTTCGATACCAGTCACAGGTTTATCTTTGTGTTTAACCAAGATATGGTGATTTGAAAGTTTTGGACCCTTTCTTCTTGATTCAGGAGGTAAGGGTCTTGAACAAAAGTGTTTGATGATAAAATGCTGAAAACAATATAAAAACCATGTAGGTTCATCTTGGTTAATATTCGTCTTTTCCCCTCAATCAGGTCTGTTTCTCGGATCCTGACATCAATGTCTGCATTGAATCTGTCCCTGATGTTATTCTTGCAAGCATTGGACTGTAGGAAATATGTCACAGTTAAAAACAGACTGTATGAGAACTGAGAAAAAAACCAACAGATGAAGCTAAACTTGAATATAAGCATTTCTGAAATATTCAACATATGCTGAAGCGAAAACCGACTTCAATGAAAAAATTAGGAATAGATTCTTGGAGATCAGTGGAGCTCGTCAGTTCTGGTCTATGACGAAGGCAATCAGCCATAGCTTCTGAAAGTCATGCTTCCCGCCTCTGATTCGAGAACACGGTTCTATCGCATCATCACCTTTAGCAAAAGCGGATCATTTTACAAAAATGTTTTCGCAAAATTCTATTCTAGATACACCCACCGCAGTGCCACTAAGCATTCCTCATGTTCAATCGATCAACCGATTCCAAAGAAAGGGAAGAAATACCTTCCCCAAAATTATCGTATAATCGCATTGTTGCCCATTATGTCAAAAGTCATGGAAAAAGTGATAAACAACGAGCTTATAAAATATCTCGAGTTACAGAGTATTATCAGAGATCGACAATACGGTTTCCGTAGACAACGATAAACCGGTGACCGCCTTACATACAACACGCATTTGTGAACATCAACAATCGAAATGTATGGCTTATCGAGAGCCATTGCTCTTGATATCTCAAAAGCCTTCGACTTGGTTTGGCACAGCTTTGGTGAACAAACTAATCGCATATAGACTTTCCGAAAAATTGCGTGATTTAATTGATCGATTCGGGTGGTAATTGATGGTGTAACGAGTGAATCTATTCAACTTAATGCACTAGCACCCCAGGGCTGCATACTCTCCCCAACTCTTTTTCTGTTGCATATAAATGATCTTCTTTACTGCACCGACAGAATATCTGGGCTAGCAGACAGCTCTCCTCATTTTTCAATCAGCGTCTATAACTGTTGAGGAGGCACACCAACAAAGATACCAAGAGAGAATGTAACTTAATCCAGACTTCGAAAATATTTCAGGTTAGGCCGATTGAACTTGGCGAATTTCAACGCGAATAAGATGCATTCAACAACGTTCTTCAGAAAACTGCCTGATGAACAACCTCCTTTAATCATCCAAGAACATCAAATTTCTGCAGAAAACAACATGCATCTACTCGGAATCACGGTGAACAACAGAGTTTGCTGGCATGACTATGTTTCAGCCATTGTCAAATCTGTTTCTGCTGATCTCAGTTCTTCTTCGAGGCTAAGCAGTACTTCACGCCATCACAGCTTATAATTTTTTACAAAAACAGGTGCAACCTGGTCTGAAATACTGTTCCCATGTATAGGACTCAGCATCTGAACATTCACTCCATCTATTAGATAGTATCCATAAGAGAGCGGTTACCCGCGTGAACTTCAACTCTTTGCTCAAACGTGGCAGCTTGCTGATGTAACTCTTTTCTGAAGGTACTTCAATGGTAGAAGCTCCAAAGATCATGAAGGCTAGATTCCAGAACGAGACCAGTTTCAAACATAACCAGGCTAACGAAAAACTTTTATTCTTCTATTAAAATTCATTTATTCACATCTCTTGGTCCTCTTCTAGAGGAGAATGAATGCTCACGTTGAATCATCTTAGGTGGCCACATCAGTGGCATGACGCCACCTCTCAAGAGTTAAGAATAAAAAAAAGGTATGATGATTTGAAAAATTCTCAACCCCTCCTTTCCGAGTCGGGAGGAAAAGGTGGTATCAATTTCTTTACAAAAGTTCTTAATTATAACATGCCTATAAATAGTATAAAAACCTTAGAGGTTTCCTAGGTTATTATCGAAGATTTAGCGATCTGACAATTTGCAACCTCTTCTATTATTACCCACGTAGTGCTGCATTGTGTAAGGGAGCTGCGTTTTCTTGGAAATACAGTTTTGTTGATGTAATGGGGACATGTTTTTCTGTTATCAATGGAACAACGGCATTTTCCAGCATATTGAGATAAATTTCGCCGTTTCAATCACTAGAAATAAGCAGAGGTCCAATCTGGTAATCCTCCAAAACTTCTACTCAAACATTGTGCTTTTCTGGCTATTGAGTTTCTCGCAAAACTGTTTCCTTCGATCCAAACTATCACCGTGCAATTAGGAACAATTTGATATTTGTAAGGATGGAACTTGTATTTAGGTAAAATTCTGAATATGTAATATTTGCTATAACCGGAAGATGCAGAAGTTTGCCGTACAGATTGCTTGTTGGGCTTATTGAAACAGACAGCTGCTGCTTTATCAGTCAGAATTCCAATGGGCGTCCTTCCCTTACCCATTTTTGACCCCATTCCACTAAAGTTTTATGACAATTCTATTTCGTACTTATGGCGAGCGTTACGTTCAAAATGGTTTCGGTTGAATATCCTAGTAGTCAACCAGGCACAATTTTGATTTGGTAATAATGGCTTACCATTTCAATACATATGTCCTGTGCCCTAATTATAATAATAGAAAAACTGAATTTTTCATGAACAATTCAGATAATTCAATGTTTTTTCATCAAGTTACAAGTTTTGTGTAAAGTAAGTATCGTTTATAATAACGAAGCAACCATGACGTACGAAAACTTTGAAAATTTCAACATGATTGAATGTTATATACAAAATAACTGTGATGCGGATGCTACAGAAGGTGTTTCTTTGAATCGTTTTTCTGAGAGGCGATAACCTCATGAAAGTTCATTCACTAATTGAGATAGAAACCTCATGAATCATCGTACGTTCAACGTCCAGAGGAAGAAAGAATATGAAGAAGTAAATGGGCAAGATTCATCAATTGATATAATAGATAGTGTAACTGTCAACCCATCGATTTTGAGTAAGCAAATTGAAATGAAATCAGGAGTATCTAAGAGTGGCACGCTTAGAAAAATAGATATTGACCTTAGATGAAGAGAATATCTTAGTTTTTGCAGCCATGAGATTTCCAACATCGACTCGATACTTGAAACTGGTTTTCGCAGAAATATGAAGGACGTCCGCAGTTTCGATGAGAAATAACTTACACTGATGAAGTTCACATCAGTAGTGATGGAATATTCAACTGAATATTGCAGGTCGGATGTTTACCAACATCGCCATATTAATATTCAACGTCAAAGTCGATATGGATAAATGTATGGTGTGCATTGAAATATAATCGTGTAATTGAGTGTGTGTGATTTTTGATGGAAACCTTGTGGTGAATTATAAATAAGAACCTTATCGATGTATATTTTGGGGAACTGTCTCTTGCTAAAGGAAGAAATATCTGTTTTCAACATGATGGAGATCTCATCAGAAGATATCCGTTGCTAATTAACTTGATTTTAATTTTCACAATAATTGGATTTGAACTAGGGAGCCAGTAAGATGGCCGGCCATTCCCAAGATTTGTCGCTGTTGTCCTTTTGGCGATATATCAAGGATTTGTTATATACACATTCAATCATCTTGGGCGGCCGCGTGAAGATATTGTCAAAATATTGAAGAGTTGAATCAAAATATCCGACATGGTTTTGCTTTGGTTACCAATATTGAAATTTCCATTGCATGTGAATTATGCATGCAGAAGGTAATGGTGATGGTCATACATTCTAATACCTACTTTGAATATTTCCATCCAATTTCATTCCATTTAGTTAAATATATCGTTACTTTTTCTGTTTTAGAATAACGATTGAATGTAACTTTTCAAAATTTTCTTACGGCATAATCGCTTCGTAAATACAAATGATACCATTTTCACCCAAATGTTTCCATTGATGAAAAACCATAATTTCAGTAAAACACGTTCTGAATGGGAAAGAAAAGAAGAAAAAGAACTCCATTCAAAGAACTTTGCAATATAATTCGAAAACCGTTGGACAGATTATTTTCGCACGTAATTTGTTTCTACGTAAAACAGTGCCACTTGAATGTCAAAAACCATTTCATATAAACAATCGAGATATTGGCCTTTTTTTAGCCATTTAAAAGATTTCACATAGCTGCAGCGCTAAAACGTTAAAATTTGTTTAACATTAATACTTTCAAACACCAGCGAAGTAGTATTACAATGTTTGATTTATTATGCATCAAAAGATCGAAAAAACGTATTATTAGATAAACATCTTGCTTCTAAGAATAAAAAATCAACAAATGGTTTCATTTAGTCTACTTTTATTCAAACATGGCTTGGAAGAATTTTTCTTACTCAATTTTCATTTTTAAAATGTTGCAGTTTGGAGAAAGTGCTTTCAGAAACATTTTTTTTCAGATTGTCTTAAACCTCAAGGCTGGCAAATTTACTCATTAATATTTGCAAGAGTTAACTACCCTCGAACTGTCTCCAATCAGAATGAAAATGGATTTGTTTTCCCTTTTTCAATAACCTTGAAAATAGTCAAAATATTCTAGGTGACTCGTTTGCGATAAAAAAGATTCATCAAAACTACAACGAGATAATAAATATACATTGTGGCTTGTTTGAGGTGGAATACCCTGTATTGAAGACCTGAAGTAATATTTGAGAGTGAATTTTTGTAATTATTTCAACTAGCTAATGTATATCATTGATCCTTTAACATGTAAATTGTCTTGGATTGTGATTCGATATTCATGAGCAAACGATATACCGACGAGTTCACGTAAATCTCTGGACAAACAATGCCTCCAGGAAGAGACACTTCATCCTCAACGCCTTATCATTCGAAATCCCCACAGGAACCCAAATTCTCGCAGGGAGAGCTGGACCGTCCAGCCGTAATTCAAGACATTCTGTCAGGAGACGGGGGCAACAGGGAAATCTAACCGAGTTTGCAGATACAGAATTGCTTATAAATAAATCACATAGCTTGATTATGACACGAGATGCGCAATGCAGAAGCCTTCCTGTTCCGGTATGCAGGAATCATACCTCATCATGCCACAAAGGCAATAAATATTAAACTGAATAACCGTATTATCATTGACATCTACATACATTGCGGCGCAGCTCGTTGGAAAATTGGCTTCTTCATTATTCATGTCGACTATTTTAGTATTTCGCTCGAGGCATTTTTCATTCGTAATTTGAGTGTTATTAATGTGGACTGTTTTTATTCGATTTCGGAATACTTCTGACCTAAATATATGAAATATAATTATAAGTATGCCAATACACAGAGATATTCATTTATAATTATATTTTCGAAACTAATTTTGTTTTTTCCCGAAATGCCTGATGTCTTTTTGAAAATGGAATTTATTCGCGATTCATGGTGGTGGATACATTAGTGTTCATGATTTGAAAAATAAGAATAACATACATGTCACGTCAATTACAAAGAAAATGTAGAAAATATCAACTCTTGCAGCACAGACCTTGCATTGCTCAAACTTTCAATACTAAAAATGAAACAGTATGCTTGTTAGTATGAAGTTGTATGGAAGCTGCATTTAGCTACAACAGGCTGTCAAAGTTGACAAGTTAGCTGATAAATGTGATCATTTTTGCTCAATAATCTTCTACAATTTTCAAAGACAATTATCTTAACAAGGATGTCTCGGCGATTTGGTTTCAATTTTTGACATTCAAGTACCACACCAGTCAAACATCAAGAAAATCTGGATGCTGTGCGTAAGATTATTAAGAAAGATCAGCATATATCGAGAGATTGAGGCACGATTGCAGATTTCAAACACCTCAATACAAAAATTTTTTACGAAGAATTGTGTGTGAAAACTTAGTTTCCCTTTGGATAACGCATCTGATGAACGAATAATCGAAAGCTGCAAGGGTGAATTGGTGTCAAAAGCGAAAAACTCCGGACTGTTCTGTCTTTGGAAAGTTTAAAAGCATTCACAACATTGTCAGTGGTTAGATGAATCAAGGATTCATTCATATGAGCCAGAAAAAAGGACTAATCTTCCGGTTCGCTCTTCCAAGGGAAAGAAATAGTGACAAGAGTCATCCATGGGGTCTCCAAAATGATCTTCGTTACAAGATCAAAGAACAGCCACTGTCAATTGTTATACAAATATGTGTTTACCGCGAGGCGTTAGTAACCTTCGAGTAATCAACCCCGAACGGCGAAAAAATATAGAATTTTTATATCATCCGTCGTACATATCTGTTTCTAATTCTGAAGAAAGCAGTAGCAGCAAAAAACGCTCAAAACAAGTTGTTCGAGGTACCATTGTTCATGTCGACTTGGAGTATGTCAGATCAACTACTTCCCCTGTGATCATTTACCTTCAAAATCAAGGAATATAGGTCGCGTGGCATATACTTACAATGGAATTTTGATTATCTATTCGAGGAAATTTTTCGATACAGAATGTTGTAACTACAAGAAGATATTATCTTATTATATTCGAGCAATCCTTTGAACCCGATGTGTTCTGAACAAATGGTAGTGAAGATGCCATGAGTATTAAAGAAGGGGTTCGAGCATGTCAATTTGAGAGTATGGGAATCAACCAGTTACACCTCATTGGAAAGGTCTGTTAATCCTCTCATCACATTTGGTCACCACTTTGTGTTGAGTGTCTATAAAGTATATTCGAATTGGTGTAAAAATTCCGTTAGCTAGCTAGGTAAGATTTTGGTATTCTTCAATTTGCTTCGTTACTGGAACCATAAACTGTCAACAGATGATATAGAAATGAATTCGAAGAAAGATGCCGTTGTTATTTAAAAAATTGATGAAACTCATTGTAATCAACATATTACATGTTTCACAATTTTTTCCAAGGCAATATTGTTATCATTATGGGAATATATTGATTAATCGTTGGTTCCAATCTGAAATGTCACTTCATTATTAATACAAGTTGCACCAGGCCGGCTCGGTGGCGTAGGGGATATGACGCTCGTCTCCTGCGCAGAGTTACCTGGGTTCAATCCCCACGAAGTCGGTGCGATTTTTCGGATTCTGGGAATCGCTTGAGTGTCCATCTTTCGGAGAAGATGTAAGGCTGTCGGTCCTGCCTAACAGAGATGTGTTGGACATTAGAGACACCTTCCCTCGACACGAGAGGGGTTCAACAAAATTCTCGGCTCATTCCCCGGCGTGTCATTAGCCGAAATGCAGAAATAGAGCACTTTAAAGGAACACAAACATACACCAGTTGCACAAAACGAACAGCCAAATATTTTACACCAGTCATCCAGTGAGAGAAGTGAGTCACCAATGTGTCGAATCTCTGATACAAAATTTTCAGGCATCTGCTACAGTGGCGAAGCGAAAGCATGAAGTAGCACGTCCTGTGCTGTGAGGATTGAAACTATGAAGACACTATATCACCACTACACCAAAACTTTAATCTTAACTCTCGACCCGCGTTTCGCTAATTAAGTTAGTATCATTAGGAGATGATAATATACTCATACAGTATATTATCATCTCCTGATGATGCTAAATTAGTAAGCGAAACGCGCGTCGAGAGTTAAGGTTAAAGTTTTGGTGTAGTGGTGATACAGTGTCTTGTTCATACGCTAAAAGTTCCGAAATCACTACATAGGATTGAAACTGTTGAAGTTGCGGTATTGAGTTATTTACAACTGGACAACACTCTGTGCATTAAGAAATTATTCCACAAGACATGCGTGTCAAGTAAAATTATCTACAGAATAAAGAAGCATCACAAATTTCATTCCTGCAAAATGAGATTGCATCATGAACTAAACAAAGGATGCAAATGGCTATGTAGGTAGGCTAACGATATACTGGGTGATTCAACAGGGCGCGGTGCCCTTTTGCTCGTACACTCTTCAAGATTTCATTTTTTTTCTAACGGTATTGTATTTAGAGAGTAAAAATCTACTTCAGCAATTTATTTTGAAGTAAACAGGGTGTCCCAATTTTCTATTAAAAATCTTGGGAGGTTTTTTCGGATAGGAGACCACTTTTTTGTTGAATATTCTGGAGCGTCCTAAACTCTGCTATAATTTCTTTAAGTAATAAGTTATTTTGATGAGTAGTTTCGTCACAATATTTTGTTTCCATGAAAATTGGCTCCCACATCATCACATGCTCCTTCGACCAGAGAGGATAAAAACGTTTTCTCATTGCCCTAGGATAGCTTTATTGATTAATTGAAATAGATTCTCATTGTATACAGGAGTGACTCAAAAAATTTTTTTTATGTTGTAATTTTAAAAATATCATATCTTGATTTTTTCAAATGCAACATCCTGTATTTCATTATTCATGCCAACGCATAAAATAGTGTGCCATATTTTTGCAAAAGTAACCTTATCTTTATCTTCGAACATTTTCGAAATAAAAAATAAACTAAAATAATAAAATCAGAGGTTGCGAGAGAAGAGTTTATTAGTACATATCATTATACTTGATTAGAGAAATGGACATATTTTAAGGTAGTCGTGTATGAAATACGAAATGGATTGGTTCTTGGTGAGATGATCTACATTAATTAATAATGTTTAATAACGAAACACTGATAAGTTCACCATATAAAATGCAGAATATGATATGTCCGGACACCTGACAGGAGGCACAAATAAAAAAAAATGTCGACACATAACTCGATTTACGTTTCAATCATCTTGGTTTAATCATTCGTTAAAAGAATTATCTTGTTTAGGTTTCATATTTTACTATCATTACAGAAACAAAAACTTCTGTGCGAATATTGATGCATGTTGATGAGTTTAATACGGTTTGTAGAATTTTCATCAAAAATTTTACGAATTATAGAATATTTCGAAAATGATCGAAGATGAAGATAAGGTTAATTCTGCAAAAATATAGCACAATATTTTATGCGTTGACATGAATAATAAAATACAGGGTGTTCCATTTGAAAAAATCAAGATATGATATTTTCAGAATTACAATATTCAATAATTTTTTTGAGTCACTCCTGTATAAAATGAGGACAATCTATTTCAATTTATCAATAAAGCTATCCTTGGTCAATGAGAAAACGAAAGGAAAGAAATATTCATCCTCTCTGGCCGAAGGAGCATGCGATGATGTGAGAGCCTATTTTCATGAATTTTCACGGAAAAAAAATTGTGACGAAACCACTTACCTGATCCTGAATCTTGAAAAAAAAAGTGGTCTTCCAATCTGAAAAATCCATCGAAGATTTTTTTATAGAAAATTGGGACACCCTGTTTACTGCAAAAGAAATTGCTGAAGTAGATTCCTAATTTCCGAATACAATACCGTTCGAACAAAAATGAAATCTTCAAGAGTGTACGAGCTACAGAGCACCGCGCCACCCAGTACATCGAATGTAAGAAGATTGTTTTATCTAAAAATAGTTCACTCTTAAATATTAATTTTATTGTTGATTTCTTTTTCTAGTTTCAATTCAAGTTTTGGATGAATATCATCAACAAAGTTTATGAAAATGTCTATTTGTGTACCATTAAAACATGCAAAAATATCGTCAACATATCGATACCAAAATATTTTATGAGACGCTATTAAGATTTTCGAGATTAGAATTGAGCATTCAGTACTAGGTATGTTTGAATACATGTCATCTACGTCAAGAAATATTGAAAAGGATTCTGGAGGAAGAGAGATATTTTGCAGTTTATTTGTGAGCTCAAATAAGCTTCCTATTGAGTACTTGAGGCAAAAGTTAGTGAGATGCATGAAAATATCATAGAGTTCTTTTGACAGCCTGTATGTTGGGGAGCTGGAATATGATACAACCGGACGAATCGTATTTTTATGGCTTTTCGAAAGTCCATAGACTTTTGCTACAGACAGTTGCAATGAGGGACCAAATAAGTTCTTGAAACAAGGATGTAGGGATTTTTTAGAACACTTTCTGGGGATTTTTGGAAAACAGGGGATTCATGGTTCAATTGTTTTGTACACTAATTTCTCAAAATATCGTTCTTTTTGATTAGTATGGGGGCATGTTATTATGAAAAAGGCTTTTGAAAAGTCTTCTTCTGTGACGATGAGGCCATTTTCTGTTTAATTGATTTGATGTTTGTGTTTATGGTATCGTCGGGTTTCGATTGATGAAAAGAAGAGCTAGGAGATTTTCGTTATACTGAAATTATTGTTATCCGAGTTTCTAACGGCGATGGTTGAGTCTACCGCTAATATTTCTTTCACATTTTATAATTATGAATTGAATAAAATTTGTTACCTTTTTCTAAAAGAGCAATTTCAATGTGCTAGTGTAAAATTATATAGTTTTTCGTTGTTTGAAAAAGACAAGACTGGTAGAAAAGAAACTTATGGAACCACATTTTGAAGTAACAATAAATGGAAACATATCAAAATAATTTATAGTGGCCAGAGGGCTAAAACAAGGGCACTCCTCATTTTTGTTTAACGTTTTTGAAGTCAGCGGTGAAGAAAAATATTATTAGTACTAAAGAAACCATATATAGTCAACAAATTCAAGAAACTATGGAATACAATGCTATAATAACAACAGATTCTTCGAACAAAGTAAAAGCAGCGAAAAATTTTGGATTAGCAGCAGAAAGCAAAGGATCAAATTCAAATGAAGCGAAAACAAAATATATGGTCATGAAAAAGAAAGAAGAAGATAGCGACCAAATTCTGAAAATCAGAATTGATGGCAAACAAAACTGCTTGAATGAAGTATGATTATTTAGGAGTATCAATAAATATTGATGGTGAAGAACAAGATACAGGAAAGGATTGCAAAAGCAATTAACAGTATGGGTAGATAAAGACCTTAAATAACGAATAAACGAGTCAAAGAATGAAATGATTGGCCATATGGCAAGATTACTAGAGAAAGGAACAGCAAAACAATTATTGGAGAGAGAAACAGCAGGGAGAAGTAAAAGGAGTAGACCACATATTGATTGTATGTAGATGATGAATCAAGACTTGGAAATATTTAGAATGAAGAACTGGAGGAATCTAGCAAGGAGTAAACTAGAAGAGAGGAAAATATGCAATCAAGCCATCGGCCTTCTAGGCCTACAGACACCCAGAATACTCACTCATACAGGGAAATATAAACAAAAATCCCATAGAAATTGAATGTTTGGATAGGGTTATACAGGAACCATCTTGTTGGACCCTCCCATATCGCGGGTCATTTCAATGGAGATAGTTATCTGCAATTGATACAAGCCAAAATTATTGAGATTCTGGGAAACGATCCGACATTTTCAGAAGACTAATTGCATTTTGAACAAAATGGTGCTCTTCCGAGTTTTAATATTCGAGTGCGATATTAATATATTAATTAACCGGGGCACTAAGAGGGTATATTAGATTTATCAATTTAAAGGCCAGTAAGGATCATCTGATTCGAATCTTATTAATGTTTTGTATGGTTGATTTTTTTTTTGGACTAAGGTAATCCGGCTTTTGTGGTTATAGCTGATTCATAGATATAATACGATTTATCGTTAATAGTACTTTTTCAACACTCAACGCCTGTAGTTTCATAACTAACTAAAAATATCAAATATCCCAAAATTTTTACCATGAGTGCATTTTTAGAAAATTCATCAATAATGAAGCTGAATCACTTTTGTGAACTAGACAGACTATATGTCCCAGAATTTTAAGCTTAATTAATTTTTCTCTGAGTTGTAATTTTTTTGCGTCTTTTGCTTAGAGCTGACGTTCGAGAAACTAAAGAATGTAACACATTAAGTTATGAATGAAGTTATATCCAAATTATCATTAGGGGCGTAGAGAAATTCAACCATCAAAAGTTTATTTTCAATTAAACTCACAGAATGAGGTATTCGACTAGTTCAATTCCTATAAATATAAAATACGTTAGTTTCTGATTGATGTTATTACTGAATTCGCAAAGTTCAATTCTCATCATAAGTTTTCTCTGTACAATTCATACAACTTAATGAAACAAATTAGAGATGTAACTTTGCGGTCCAATGATAAATTGGTTCATTCTGGCTTTATGAATCTTTTCTCAAACGTTCCACCTAAAGAACCTATTTCTCTGATAGATAAACTGCTTTCGGCATACAGAGTGAATCAACTTATTTCATTATAGTTATAAATTTGCTCGAATCAGAATTATTTCAATCTCTATGAGGTAAATTATGAAATCGAATGTAGAAACTCTCCATACCATATGTGCAAAAAGTTTTGCTCAATGTCAAATTCCTTTCTGGCACTTTTCATCGAAAGGGTTAGTTTCATGATAAAAATAATTCAGGCAAGGTTTTCTTTCCTTCCGTTCTTTACATCTCCGTAAGTAATCAGGTAAAGCGTTTTCGTTTAGTCTCATCGCCGGAATCGCTACGTACGGACATTCATCTCGATTTTCTGAATTGTTATGCTGGTACAGCAATTGTGACAAGTAATAGGAGGAGCTCAATGTTCAACCATTGAAATCACAGATGTTCGTGGGGGAGGTGTTTGACATACAACTTAAGCTTTATGATACCGGTTAGTAGAGCATCAATATACATTAAGCTTTACACCATGCCACATAGTTAGTTATGTTACTTTAAATTGTAGGTCTTGAAAGGAAAAGGTAAACGAAAGGTGCCGAGATATATATTTTTTTTTCACCGCAGTTGCGGGTTCGGTATGAGCAAGAGCCGGGTAATAACTTGCCAAGGCGTCTACACTTAAGTTAGGTTCATTTTACACCATGTAAAAACATTCTAACAATTCTTGTTGTTCCTAGAATTGCCTCCTTTTGTGCGCTGGATATTATTTTACTATCCAATTCCAACCTCTGTGTGTTCTTAGGTAGATGGGCCTCGATTAATCCATTAACTGATATGATGATAGACAGGATCGTGACCTTTTTTAGTTTGTGTATCTCTTTCAGTTCGAATACAAGGTTCTGATACTTAGACACCTTTTCCGTATATGATTTATTGACATTTTCGTCGGAAGGTTTACTTATATCTAGCAGTGTAGCGGTTTGCTATCTGAAGTCAAAGATCGAAATATCGGGTCTGTTATGTGCGACCGGCCTGTAACCAATGTGGTGTCCCAATAGATTTTATAGAACTCATTTTCTTGGACAGGCTTTGGCTGATATAAGTATTGTGGTGTAAGTATTTAAACAGTCCAAGACTGTAAGCGATACTTCGGTGGTAAACCCTTGCAACGGCATTATGTCTTTCGAGATAACCCTTCAGAGCAAGTATGAGGCAGCTGGATGTAATGTGTTGTATTGATTCTTGATTCCTTCTACACTTGCTGCACTGGTCAGTTTGGATGTCCTGTTCTTCGCTATGCTTCAGGTACATTCTAGTGGGTACCACCTGGTCCTGGATAGCCAGAAGTCTTCCCTCGATCTTGGAAAACAGATAGCCCGCTTCAAGATTAGTGGAAGACTCCTGTTTATTGACATTCTTATTTTCCAGCTGGTTAGGGTATCTGCCATGAAGGGCTTTCGAGTGCTAGTCTTCCATCAACTGTAGGAGTGTACGTGCATCGACCTGATACGCAGGATTGGTGAGCTGGAGCGCAGAGAGCTTATCGTTAGCATCGCGAACTGCTCGATAGAAAGGTGAGTTTTTAGTAGGAAAATATGACCTCAGGTTGTCGACATTTTTCTTATGGACCATTTCCGAAGATAACAAAGCTTGTCCTTCCTGGTTTCGCTTTAAGTAGAGTCGACTTACTGACGAGTGCGGATGATGTATTCCATGCGTTGTGAAGAGCGTTCAAATTTTTGTGTCCATGGCCCTGAGATTTGTCTGTAACCACTTCAGTATACCAAACGAGTACGCGATGCTCGGGATGGCCCACGAGTTAATTGCCTGGAACAGCAGCTCTGATATTGAGAGCCAGCTGGACTCCGATGTATTTATAGGCTTACTCTTTAGGTAATATAGGGATGACAGTGTTGTTCATCAAGGTAGTGCTCTCGTCCGCATCCACTATTCTTCCCCTTCTGATGTTCACCACAGCGAACTTATCAGTACCTAGCTCCATATGGATCGCGTTACTGAAAGCTCACCGGCATATAGCTGATGACTTTGGGTAATTGTATCCCTGTTGATAATATAGCAATTGTTCGTTCTGTTGAGTACCGTGATGAGAAGGTTGAGTGCCAGACAGAACCACAGGAGGCTCAGGGTATCTCCCTGAAATATTCCACGCTTGATTCTAATTTCTGATGTTGTTGTTTTGCCCCTACCAGCTCGTATATTTAGTGAAGTTCTCCATGTGTTCATGAGATGTTTTAGGTGCTCAACAATTGGTTCAGATATTCCATAAACCTTGAGATCCTTTACTAACCAAGAGTACGGTACTGAGTCATATACTTTCTTATAATCGATCCACGCTATCGTTGAATTACGTAGCTACTTTTCGCTTGCTTGGTTACGATACTATTTTTCACCAGAAGTTTCTTACATCCCTTGATTCATAACGTCAGCCATTTTGTTCATGGGCAAGTATATGCTTCGCTCTCACGTATTTGCTTATGTATAAAGTGAGTGTGCCTGTCAGGATTTTATATATTGCTGGTAGAAATGTAATTGGTATGTACTTTCCAGGGTCAATCGTGTATTCGCCCTTAGGGATCATATAGGTCACTCCGAGGGTGAAATAATCTGGTATTATGGATGGAGATTGGAGTGATTCTCGAAATAATTAGGCAGGCCTGGAATGGACACATGTGAAATATCTCCACCAATAATTATGTCCAGGCGCGGCCCAGTTATTTGCTCCTCTTAGTAATCACGGGATGTCCTCGAGAATGGTGATCTTATCCATCTTGTGTTGGGGAGTATTCTTTTGTACTTCCTCCATCCAAAAAGTCTTTTTGTTGTGATTGACATCTTTCGCCCAAATACCGCTCCAAAATTTGTGCATGGCATCCACTTCTGGTACTTCTTATTGTTCTTCTCGGGGTTTTCTAGTTCTCGAAAGAATTGCTTTGGTTCTTGAGATATAGGTTACTGTTTCTGTGCCGCTTAGTCGTTTCATTATATCGATACAGTCGGTTACCTAACGCTTTGACTTTTTGTTTTAGGTTGTCGCAGGTAACTGTGACCTTTTTCCAAGGTTTCCGTTCTTGGAGCAGGTGTGCTTTTTCGAAACAACATTCTTGACTGACCTGATTAATTTTTCGGAAGGGCTATCTGTGTGCAGGTAAGTATGCATCAAACCAATATTCTTTCTAGCAGTTATGATCTTATATTTCAATCGCTTCTTCTAGGGGGGATCTTTGCGTGGTTGTGTAGATGCAGCTTCCACTCCCTGGAGTTCACACACCGTCATGACACCAGCATACACCATGTCGCCGACACTGGTCAAAAATGCGTTCTCCAGTGGCAATGTCGCTTTGCTTTTACTGACGAATTTCCACATCTCGAAGCAGTTCTTTGGTATACTTGAGCCTAGATATTTTCGGTCGATTAACTGGGTTCAGTTGCCTGTACTTGAATTTATTTTCTAGTGTTTGTTTTATTTTACAGGATTCTTTATCTTCAGGTGAATTAGTCACTACATGATCCCTTGTCTTTTCAGTCGACTTAGGTGGTAACTAGTTTTTATGATATCAAACTCGGCTCTAGATAGTTTCTGGTTCTCCAGTATCCATCGCACTCCGTTTGAGAGGAGTTGCGCGTATTACAGCCAGCGGGGGTAGATATCAATTCAAATTTCCTCCATCAGTTGTCTGTATGTCTTATCCGAATCATTAACCATACTCATCGCTATATAATGAGCACGCATAATCGAAACGTTTTCATCGTTACTCCACCGTGCGCGCCTATCTTGCCGTGTAGCCGCAGCGGGCCGAACCATTGTTTCGGCCAAGCTACAAGAACTTTCCTCATTCTGAGGGGCAGAGTCGGGCCTTACAATTCCGTCTCGAAGGGGTGCGCTGCTTGCTCCGCACTTGCGAATTTCCGTTCAAATATCGGTTGGTGTGTGTCTGTTTTCTGTAGACATCGAAATGTTTTTGTATCATAACGTCTAGGAAGCAGAGTTGATTGTTGTATTCCAGTTTGACAGTGAATTTTATCTTATTGTGTTGTTGGTTCATATGATGTACGAATTCGTTAAGTTTTTCTTCTCCGGAGAAAAAATAGGAGAAGTCCTAGAAAGATAACTTGTGAAGAACAAGACCGCTTTTTGTATCAAATAGCAAGAAGAGACCCTATTGCGTCGCACCCCATACTCCAAAAGCAATTTCTGGAAGCAACGGGTATCAGTGTTTCAGTCAAAACGATACAACAAAAACTTCGTTCAAGAGGTTTATACATCAGAAGGCCCTCAATAGTTCCAAAGCTAATCAGACGACAAAAAATTATCAGACTGAATTGGTGTATCGAGCACCAAAATTGGAACATTGAAAATTAGCAAAATGTTCTTTTTTCGGATGAAACCGAATTGGTGTTCGATCAGATGACCGCCGGATTCAGTTTTTAAGAGAACGTGGAAGACAAGTTAGACTTCGAGCGGCAAGACAAATTCCGAAATACCAAGGGAGCAGTGTGATGTTTTTGGTTGGCATTATGCTGGGAGGCAAAACAGGTTTCGTTCCCTGCGAGTTTAATGGCGAGAAATTACGTGGACCTAGTGCTGAAGCTCATAGTGAGACTCTGATGAGGTGACCACGCTGAGAATTTCACTTTTATGCAAGATAATTCTCCCGCGCATACCAGCAACCTCACGCGTCATTATCTTGAAACAAAGAGAATCGCTATTTCGGACTGGCCAGCTTGCTCTCCAGACCTAAATCCTATTGAACATTCGTGGGATAATCGCAAAAGGAAAATTAGATCACCGGAATAATCAAAAAATTCCAGAACAGCTCATCCAAGCCGCCACAGAAGAGTGGCAGAATATCACTCTAGAGGAGGTTGAAAACCTAATCCAAAGCAGGTCTAGACGAATGCAGGCTTGTATCAGGGCAAGAGGAGGAAATACAAACTACTGATGTTCAGAAAAAAACACCCACTCCGTGAGACAATAATTTTCAATTTTTTCACTATATGCGGAAAGAGTTTCCTATTTCCTTTTATTCGTTTCTTCCTCATATAAACTTTAATTTATTTTTATTAATTGAAATATCTCAAAAGGATCAATTCTAACAATCCTTCGACAAAATTCCTGAGGTAATATTCAAAATATCATAATTCCATATAAATTTGGTTGTATATATATATATATATATATATATATATATATATATATATATATATATATATATATA
Organism: Cryptolaemus montrouzieri; assembly: GCA_013387265.2. Taxonomy (NCBI): domain Eukaryota; kingdom Metazoa; phylum Arthropoda; class Insecta; order Coleoptera; family Coccinellidae; genus Cryptolaemus; species Cryptolaemus montrouzieri. Next base: position 49,794,231 of record JABFTP020000001.1, on the reverse strand, counting down.
TATATATATATATATATATATATATATATATATATATATATATTTAGATTTTGAGCCTATGGACTGTTTATTCTTTGCCAAGATTTTCGTACTGATTTAATGATTTAATGCTTTTTCAAGACTTCTTCGAGTATGTACAAAGCAGAAACAAATTGATTTACAATTTTATAATCTTCTGCAATATCAAGAACTTACCGAATGTGAGGTTATATATAAAACTTGCAAACATTTGCTATTTTGAATAAAATTTTTATCTTTAGGGACTTGAAAAACGTTAAAATGTCGACTAATAAGATTTAATTTTCTAATATTATTCACAGAAATATCTTTGAAAATTTTAACTGTAGTAGTTTATTTCTAGAATATCGATGTATTGATGGTTGTCTGAGTAAGTTGGATTAATTGATTGATTTTTTGTTTTCCTCATTCATCTAGCGGGCCGTTATAAAAGTCCTTATACTTCGATTTGTCCTGTAAGCAACTGTATATACAACTTAATTTGTTTGTATCCGTTTTTTTGTTCATGGTTTCATCTATTTTGTTTATGTGTATCATTCCGTAAATCAGTCTCTTGTGATAATTGCTTTCAGATTCTTGTACTTTCACATTATCAAAATTTATATGATGGCCAAGGCCAAATGAGTGTGCAGCTAGACATCTTTTGAGGTTTTTGATAATATCTCGTGTGTTGTGCCATTCTACGTTTCACCCACTGAGAAGTATATCCAATACCTACCTTCACAGCTTTCACATTGTACTTGGTATACCACATCACTTTTCAATGGTGTTGGAGTTGAATGTCATTATATATATATATATATATATATATATATATATATATATATATATATATATATATATATATATGTATACATGGTGCTTCAACGAAAACTAAACAGAGGCTATATCTACCAAGATATTCATTTTTGATCAAAACGCAAAAACAGGTCAATTTTTGTTTCAAGGGGGACATCTTTTGGGGTACAAAACTTGCCTGAAATATCAATCCTTGAATATTTTGAATAGAGAAGATGGGTCGAGTGATGACTCGAAAGAAAGGTGGTATCTTTGTCTACATTGCCTTGAACGAATTTCCATTTTTAATTGAAAATGGTAAAAGACAAAAGGGTGAGCAACTGAAAGATACGGAAGACTATTTCCCTGAGACTATTCAAGTTTCAGTGAAGTATAATGGAACAGATCCATGCTGATCAATGGCAGTCATCATCAAGTACCATCCTCATCTCGAATTTCAACCCCTAGAGCAGGGGTGACCAACCCTGAAAATTTGGAAGAGGGTAGATGGGTCGAACGATAACTCGAAAGAAAGGTATTATCTTTGCCTGCATTTCCGTGAAAGAATTTTCATTTCTGATCGGAAACTATAGAAGATACATAAAATGAGGTTCAAAGTATTTTTCACAAACAACAAAGTTTTTACCAAGAGTCCAGATTTTTCTGGGAATGTTTTTCATCCAAATCATCCTTTGGAAAATTAAACACTGATACTTTTTCGTTTTGCGATTTATGATTGCTTTTACAAGCTGGCACTGAATAAAGTTCGCAATAAAAACTGTAGATTGCTGAACAATGCTTAAAACTTCCGAAAACGAATAAAATACGAAATATCTTTAACGTGCTTCGACCAACTGTTAACAATGGCCAGCATGATGCGCACCCGCTACGGGCCGTCAATAGCCCTGCTAGCATTGTTGCCAATTCTCAGCGGCTCCTGCCTTGAATATAGAGGGCCGTGTCCAAACCAACTCAGAAATGTGATTTGAATCCAATCGAAGAATTACTGTTTGTGCTTGGAAATCAGAACTTGTGCCAATGTAGGATAACGAGTACTGCTACCGCGCATCTGAATACTCTTCCATTTACATTCAGGCGAATACAATTTTCTATATCAGTGGCTTTCTGCTATCAACAAGGAGCAGGGGCTAACTATTGTGAGAGTAGGTTAGATTTCAATCGCGCTGAAGATCTTTCGAAAATTTGAAGATAGAAATTGAACTTGTGGACCCAAGGACAGTCAATATTGTTTGGAAATAAGTATTGTAATATCTGTGATATATTATGTTTCATAATTCTTATCCCTCCAATACTAGATAAAGGTGACATCACAATGATTATTTATGTTATGAAAGCCTTACTTTTCAATAATTGGGTATACGTATATAATCAATGCTGCGGTACAGCATGGGTTCTGTAGTGAAATTGAAAAATGTTTTGAATATGAATTCGCTCTACTGGTTGTTATTTTTCGATAAGGTTTGAATGCGAAAATCACAAATATTATAATTTATAATTGTTTTAAAAAGGAAATATTGATATTGGCAAATTAAAGTGGATATTCGATATTTCGAATTCCCATTTTGGTTGACAACTAATTATTAACACATGTTTTCTTTCGGATTTGTCCAGACATTCGCCAACAAAAGTCGGTGTTTTTTCATAGCTCACATGTTCTTCTCATGAGAAATAGGAAAATTGGAATTTTGCAAGAAACCTTTTTTTCGCGAGTAATATTCTCGAAAATTTTGATGTTCGGCAATAATGCTATGCGCATCTCGAAATTTGACACCGGCAAAATGTGCTCGAGCAGTTGTGATGACCTAGGTTGAACTTATGAATAGACCAAAATCAGTGTCCAGATAGGGAGACTGTTAGACATGAAAGGCGATCTGGACTAGTACCACCTCGAGCTACAAAGGCGATCCATGACCTTCATTTAAGAATTTCCTCATTGAGAAAATGATTTGCTTAACACCTTAGAATGCTGTTTCGACTGAACAGTGGAGTGTAAACAAACTCTGAAACGATACGAGACTTCAGTCGATTAGAAACTAACTGGAAGAGAGAGTTTCAGTTCACAGAGAATCGAGAATTTATCTTTTCATCGCGATCGATATTTTCTAGTGTACAGATGACGAAATGAGAATATGCCCAGTGCAGATTTTTATCTGCTCATGGTTTTGGTGGAGGTTCAACGTTGAACGCCCATGTTGAATAATATAGCTCATCATTCTGACCATACCTTCCTAATGAAACCCAAGAACAAAGATCAATAAAAGTCAAATAATGTATTATGCTGCATATTTCGAGATCACCCAGGATACGCAAAGGAAACATGCCACCGGATAGGAAAATGCAACAGTCCCCGGATATTTGGACAACCAAATGATAAAAATATGTTTACACTTTTAGTTCAGTCGATAGTTATCTTGTAATCTCTTTATAGATGTCTTTGTAGTTCCAGCATCCTAATTTTTCAAACATTATTGAAGCTGTATGGCTTGTATCATAACAGTTTTCAAAACTTGTGTACTACTATAGTTCACATAATTCCAGCACTTATCTAGTCATCGTAAATTGTGAATCAAAATGCTTAGAGGTGCTTTGCAGGCATTTAAGAAGAGATTGTTGTTATATCTGTGGAACATGGTTGAAAACTTTTAGTTTATGCATAATACCGCCAGACCTCACTAAGCTCATATCGTTAGGAACTACTTTCAAGTTTACGAAATACTGCAATAGAGTGGCTTTCACGAAATCCAGACCTCAATTCAATATAACATACCTGGGACATTCTCTATAGAAGAAGCTAGCAAAATCATCCAGCTACTGTGCATTCACAGATTCGAAATAGACTGATCGAAGTTTGGATCGAAATGGATCAGAATACTGAAGGTCATTGATTTTGGGTAGGAATTGTTGACGTCATGCAGTAATTCTCGCCAGGGCTGGGAATATCCTGTATCAATAGGTTTGGTTTTTGGATTCTTTACAAATTCATTCTGGATAGTAGAAACACATCATTTATGGTTCTACGTATCAATTGCTCGTCATTTTGTATATCCACACAGGCGACTTTTATGCGATTTGCTAGTTGTTCTCTGCAAACAATATATATTTCATACACTCTGGACTTCAAATAACTCCACAGATAAAACCAAAGAGGGGTGAGTTCTGGTGACCTTGGGGGCCATACAACAGGCCCACCGCGATCAATTCTCCTATAAATTTATTTTAGCTTTTCAGTAGCAGTTTTATTTCAAATTGTATGACTACTTTTTTCATTTCGATTGTTATCAAGCATTACTTAGTGCTAGTGGATTACTGGAAAAATAATTCTTCAACATATATAAACTTCCTCTGGATTCTAAGTGTCTAACGGAAGAGTCAACATCATATATTGCCTTTATTATAGCAGTATGCTCAGCAATATTTGAAGAATACAACTACCAGTATTAATTTGGATACAAATGTTTTCTATTAATCAAAAGATTCGCCTTCTGCATTGATACACAAATTTGCACACGCCAACAGGTTGTCAAATGTTTTTTCTTTGGAATGGTCTTCAGCGCGTCGGTCACCGCGGTTTCATTGGTCCTCAATCGGATTTTGACGCTTTTCTTTCATCGTCAAATGCAGCTTAGGGAACATATACTAGTCGCACGGATCCAGATCAGGTGAATAGGGTTAATGTTACAAGGCAATAATGTGATTTTGGTTAAAAAATTCAGTTACAATTCTCGAACGATTGGAGGGGCATTATCGTGCGAAAGAGTCCAAATACCGTTTCCTCGAATACCATGAATTCCTGCCACTAATCACCTCATGTCGCCCAAATATAAGTCTTCTATCGCTGTTTGGCCGAGTGGAATAAATTCTTCACAATCGTGAAAACAAATCAGCAAAACCTTCCTTTTGACTTCTCCAAGCGATTTTTTTGGGGTTTTCCTTCATCCAACTCTCTCCATTCAGCACTTTGCTGCTTTATTTCGGACTCATACTAAAAATACTACGTCCCGTCACAAGTCAAAATAGTTTTCAAGAAGTTGGAGTCCTTTCGAACATTTATTATTATATCTTCACTATGCTCATTTCAATTAAATTTTTGGTCGTCGGTGAGTTTGTGTGGTACAAACCTTCAATTAACCTTCGTTAGACCCAACACGTTGGTCAGAATGCGGTAAACAGTTTTTTGAGGAATGCCTAATTCCATCTCAATAAATTCAGGCACTTTCCTCAGACTTTTATCCGATAATCTATAACATGATGCAATAACTGAAGTTGTTTACATACGAATGTCATGAAATTTTTAACAGTTGTCAATGAAGCATCAAATTATCGATGAATATAAATTACAACAGATGACACTAGTAGTGCTGTTTATTGAAAATAGTTCGGTTAATTTTGGATTGGAGGGTATATGAAACAACAACCCAACTGCAATAAATCGAGGAAATCTATCCAGTAGCAAGATTTTACTGTTACTTCATCGGAAAACTGTTGCTACAAGGTAGTGACAAGGTAAGTTTCAGTTGATTTTTAAGAGCTAGATCTCTCAGTTTGAATATATACGCCTGACTCCGACAATTCACATTCTCCTCAAAGTTCTGCCCCTCCATCAATACTACCTACGATCATTCCACTTAGTAATGCAAGTAAAGCGAGGAAGCGTAATGCTAGAAAGAAACGTAACAAAATTACAAAGAAAGACAAAAAGATTGAGTATTACAGAAAAAATCCGAGAAAAATAGGAAGAGCTTGGAACGTTTGGAAAAAGCTCAGACAAAGGAAATGTGGACACACCTAACACGAAACTTACCAAAACGTGTGATTCCTCAGAAACTCGTAGAGAAGTGTTGAATGCCCAGATAGAAGTCAGCGCATCAATCAGTTTTAGTACCCAAGCTTCGGACTCGTAAAGACAAAATTTCATCTGATTGCGAACCTTCTATGAAAATGATGACAACAGCAGGCTTGGCGCAGGAAAGTGAGAATGCCTGTCCAGAAATGCCAGAAATTATACAAGACGTGTCCAGCTGAAAATTCTAAAATGAGCTACACAACGTTTTGGCGTCTATGTCCTTTCTGGGTCATAATACCAAATGTAAACGAACGTGCCATGTGCCTGTGCATGAAGCACGCTAACATCGATCTGAAACTGCCAGCATTGCACAAGCGACGAATTTTGTAGTCATACTACACTGCTAGAGAAGACATGTTGTAATTGCCATGACGAGCTAAGTTTGTCACGAACCTGCCACAGCTGTATTGACAAGAATCCTGACTACAGGGAGTTTGATGACAGCAAGCCTATCGATTTTAAAAATTGGATATCAGAGAAACAAATTTGTAACGATCCCAAGACCAAGAATGCTCGAAGAGTTACCAAATACCTTAAGAAAACGTCCACGGTTCACCCTCGAAAAATAATAGTAGAGCTGCACGAGCATTTGGAAGCCTATTATCAACACGAGGAAAACATTACCATCAATATAATGCTTTCAAGAAATACAAGCAAAACCTTTACGACGAAGACGCTATTATACATATGGATTTATCAGAAAATCTTTTTTTTTCTTTTCTTGTATGCGCGCTTTCCAGGAATAGGCGAACAGTTATACCACATATAACTCATACCCATTGAAACGAAAATACGTTGTGTCGGTTATTTGACTCATTTGGGTTTCGGTTGGGTTGTTCCAAATACAGTCAAGTATTTCATTTTGGCGGGTCGAGACTTCAGCTAAGTCTTCATGTTGTGGTAATGTATACCAAAAGCTCTATCAGGTCTTATTGTACCGTTTCCGGAAACTCACACATTCACCTGCTGCTAAATGGGCACATTTGCGGTCTATCCTTAAAACTCTAGCACATAGCATAAAGAGCATTCGCTTCTTCAGCGACAGATCCGTAACTCAATACAGATTCAACGATGTTGAACAGCCTGGCATCAAGGCTTCAAAAAGAAGTTCTAAATGTGAAGTAGTTTACCTGGAATTAGTCAGAGAGTGACCATGGCAAAGGGGCCCTGACGGCATTGGAGCGACCTGCAAGAGAACCGCTTATGCCGTCGTCGCTACAGTAAATTATATTAAAAGCTTGGAATTATTTTTAGAGGCCATTCAACGAAGATGTTCAGCAATTACCTTGTTCACAGTCGAGCCATCCGAAAAATTGACAGATGACCTTCTGAATTAAGCAGTTAATTTAAAAAGCTTTAATGGCACTCTGAAATTACATCAAGTAAAGGTAGAAATATTAAGAAGTCCTCTGAATCAGCTCCAAGTGCAACTAAACCCATAATGAAAAGGTTTAAATTGCACTTGTGAAGGCGAGGGAAAGAGACTCTGAAAGTGAAAACATGAACAACCCACTGGATTCTAAAATGGCGACCGATGACGCTGCACTGGATGGACCTAGTTCATTTGAATTTGGGAGCCTTTTACTTGATAAAATTCCATTATCAATTATAAAATGAGTAATGTGTTTTTTGAAATTTTACTCAATAATTATGATTCGTAACGCGTTTCACTACACCGTAGCTTCTTCAGACGAATGAATGTTCAGATGTACAGACCTAGTTCAATTTACATTTACAAAAATTTGAATAATCGTATTATCTTTTTTCAATTATTTCTAGTAAGACGTACTGAATATTGTTATATTGCAGTAATCAATAAGATAGAGCGGAAGAAGGCGAATTAACAGTAACCTTCTCAGAAATTTGTGATGAGAAAGGTCACTTATTCAGAGTCGACGAGAAAGATGTTTCTGATGTGTCCTTTGACACAATATTATAGAAGTTCCAAACCCAGATATTGCTCCAAAGGGAACACGAAAATATAATTATTTTAATATATCCGTTTTTGAGAAATAAGTCTGCATTGATAAGTAAACAAGGCTGATTCTCAGTACCTAAGCTTAATTTTGATTATAATTATTTCAATTCGGTACTTAGAGAGTTAAGCTGGCAATTTGTTCCTGATAAATATAAGTATTAGAATTTTGTATGTGATATAGTATTTAATAAAATAAAGAATTCTTTTGATTACATTTAATGATTAATATTATGTTTTCATTCATATAAACATTGACAAAAACAGTTCTCTGTGTGGAAAAAACAGTCCTCTGAGTCGCTAAATAGTCCTTTTTTCAAGAAATCGACTATAATTCGGAAAATTACAATGGTTTCTTGTTGACATGTATTTAAATTGTAACTATCTATTGACTTACATAATGATATTGATAATTTTCTAGAAAAATAGGGTTGGGACAACAACAACAACTGTTAATAGAAATAATAGTTTTCAGTTAGTAGCGAAAGGTGCATTAACAGGTTTTTGGGGGACTTTGATTCTTTTCAATAGTTTCAACTTCTTCATTATTAGTATTATTTGGATTTCTATGAGTACCATTTCAAATTCTATAGTTATCAAGCATTCTTTAGTGCATGTGGACTACTGAAAAAATAACATATCGAAACTCCTTACGAATGAAATTGTATTTTCGATTTTGTGCGTAAATTTTTTGGCGCAATGTACTCTCAACTCATCGTGAAGGAGTACACGAAGGACTATAATAATGGTCTAATGAAAGAGTTAACCTTTTTTATTGTCGTAGATGTAGTGCTCACCAATAATTTAGGAATACAATTCTTTTGTATTTTCCGTGGGCATGTCGAAGTTCACATTTTTGGTAAGGGTTTTTTGAAATCAACAACAAGGAATAACAAGATTTTACTGTTACTTTCTCGAAATATTGGTGCTATATGGTGATGACTCAGAGCTCTTTCAGTTTCAGTTGAATGAGAGCAATTCGAATATTTATAGTCGCGAAGGAGGTTGTTTATATTCTCTATATCATCCGATAGGGACTCTGGATTTAGCAATGATTGAAAATCAATCGTATGGTGCAAAACCTCACCCTCCGATCGTTCTGTGCTAATGTACATCCCAGTAGTTATTATCGTCAGCTAATCAAGGAGTACTCCCAGATTACGTACGCCCAGAATCTGCAATGCCTCTCAATGATTACATTTTAATTAAATCTCAGGACGATTAGTGGCCTAGCATATCTCTCTAAATTTCACATTTCGATACTCACTACCTAGAATTAAGGGACATAATCGCTGCTTTCCATTCGGTTCGGTTTCAGGACGATCGATTGCGATTAGTGTAGTCTTCCATTCTCTCAATGACTGTTTCTGATATGTTGCTGCATAGACACAAAGGGGATTGTAATAAATTATGTTGTGTGTGAGCAGAATAGTTCCTTCTGATAGAAGTGACAGCAAACGTAGTCACACAGATAACATGAGTTTGAACAGAAAATCTGCTGGAGCTTTAAATACGACACAAATACTTCTGAATTTGTCAGCTTTTTAGTCAATATGTCATAATTACTCATAATTTTGCAAACACAAAGTCAATTTGAAGATTTATATTCATAAAAGTTAGCTAGACGCTAAAACACGTTGTACACTCGGGAGTTTCCAGTGGAATCACCTGAATGGTAAAATATCAAGTTTGATTCGAAATTATAATTCTCTATTAAATTAAAACTGATTTTTGGTTAGCTTAACTGTATGTATGTTCGCGCGCAACTTCCTAACAACGGCTTATTCTTCCTCTTATAAAGGAAAATATTTGAGAAATAGAAGGGCAAAATGAAAATAACAAACAATTCAATGTACGAGGGTGATCGGAAAAGTTTTCGATCTAACAAAGAGCATTTTCCTGAATATTTTTTTAATTTTTCATCATAGTCACCTTCTAACTATAGACTAATTCCCCAGAGATGTTGCCATCTCTGTAACCCATCTAAATAGTACTTGGCGTTTCTATCCGCAGAATAGTGGTTCACGAAAGAAAGAACTCACTTGGTCAAGAAGTTTGAGCCGGACTTGGTGGATTTTCACCATGGAAACCGCTAAGGTGTTAGCAGCTGCGTTGTCTTGGTGAAACAAGATTCTTCTTTTCTGTGAAAGTGGCCGTTCTTCCGCAAGTTCTGCTTTTAGCTTATCAAATAATGATGCGTAGTATGCTAGTAGTATTACTCTCGATCTATTTCAAACCTCGTTCGACTGCATTGTTTTCACAGATACTTTTGGTATAGATAACTCAAACTTCTTTAATTTGGATGGTTATAGTTCTATATACAATGGGGGTGACATCAGTAAAAATGACGGATCAGTGATTTTTATTAAGAATGAATACAATTTTCAGTACAGTATTGTTAAATTGGATGGAGTGAAGGTTAAAAGATTTATCATCAAGGGTATAGAATCATCTCCTACACAGACTCTACCCTAAACAGGTCTCCTTCGCTGAATATTGCCAGTTTTGTTGATGGATTGAAGGCACTTTTAGATAACTGTAGTGATGTTTTCTGTACCTCTATCTTAATAGGTGATTTGAATATTGATCTTATGGATTTGGATGACCTAGGACAAGAATATTTAAATATATTTCGTGAAAGTGGATATAAATCAGCTATAAATACCCCCAGGAGGGTTCAGGGGATTCACTCGTTCTGCATGGATCACATTTTCATCAACAGTAATATGCTTGAAGATAAGCTCTGTCCTATTGTTTAGCGTTCACGGTTGACCGACCACTACTCTGTCTTTCTAGGGGTCCATTTGGCTGAAAAAATACATTTATCTGATCGAAAGCCCCTCTCAAATTATAAAAATCACTAAATTATCCTAAACTTGAGAATATGCTGGGGAGAGAAACTTGGGAACAGCTTTATAGTTGTGTGGATCCGGAATCAGTGGCGAATATGTTTGTTGATGAACTTAATCATTTTATAGCTTTGTACACGGTGAAAATCAACATAGAGAAGGAAAGCACAAAACGAAAATCATGGATAACCAAAGCTCTGATGAAATCGGTATCTATAAAAAATGAATTGTTTAGGAAATTGAAACGTAATCAATTTATTGAATGAACTAATAAAAATACAAATAATGATTACCTCAAATCAAAGACAGCAGAAAATAGTGATAATATAAGAGGTTTGTGGTCTTGTACCAATGAATTGGGTGGAAGGAGAAAAGAAAAAATGGTATAAACAGTTTCATCACTGAGTCTGGCGGAAAATTTACTAATAAAACAATATAGCTAATTACTTTTGCAAATATTTCTCGGAGGTCGGGGCTAAATTGGCAGCTAAAATAAAGAAATCTAAGAAAAACGGCTACGACTGAGGAGGTTGAAGGACTAATGAAGGGTTTGAAAAATGGTAAGTCTCCTGGTCAGGTTGGATTGAGACCTGAGACAATAAAGAGAATGATGAATTATATCAGTGAGCCGATAAAGTATATTTTTAAACTGTGCTTGGAAAAGGGAGAATTTCCGACAATATTCAAGGTGGCTATCATCAAACCAATTTTTAAAGCTGGAGATAAAACAAAACCCTGCAATTATAGGCCAGTATCAATTATTTCTGTTTTCGGTAAGATATTTGAGAAGCTGTTGAAGGTGAAAATTGTTGGCTATTTAGATGAATACAAGTTATTTTCCGAAAAGCAATGTAGATTTCGAACTGGAAATCGACGGAGACTGCAATGACCCAACTATTGAGTAAGGTATATGATGCAATAGATTCTGATATCTCTTCTATCTGCATAAACGTTGATTTGTCGAAAACTTTCGACTAAATCTCACACAGTGATCTTTTAGGGAATTTAAAGAATATTGGAATTCGAGGTATGGCTTATGAAATGATGAAAAGCTACCTGAATAATAGAAAACAAGTAGTATCGATTAAAGAACGCCGGAGTGACGAGAGAATTGTTGAGTTCGGGGTGCCACAGGGGACAGTTTTGGGCCCTGTCTTGTTTTGTGTATTCATCAATGACCTATTTTACCCACCAACATCAGGAGAGATTTTTTCTTCCGCTGACGATTCCGCAGTGTTCTATAATGATACTAATTGGTTCCACGTGAAACGAAAATCGAAAGAGATTTCTCTAAATTTCTAAAATTCTTCAGAGCAAAGCTTCTCACATTTAATGTAGAAAAAACATTTTTTATTCCTCATAGTAGCTACAAAACAGGACTGCCTGAATGGAACTGTTTGAATATTCAGATGAAGAGTGAGGTGATTGAATTGAAAATTGTGAATAAAGTGAGATACCTTGGAGTAATAATTGATTCTCATTGCTGGGATACACAAGTGGCCTATTTGAGTTACCAAGTTGAGAGCTCGTCTTCCTCTGTTCAAGATGCGTACAGGTTTTTGTGAAATACATCAGTTTAGAGTCTTCTTTTTGCCCTCGTAGAGTGAATACTCGGCTATGGAATCGTGGTCTGGGGGGAATAGAAAGTACACATTTGAAAAAATTAGAAGTCATTCGAAAAAAATTGTTGAAAATTATACTAGGTGATTCACCAGTGACGCGGTACTTTGTAGCTCCTACACTCTTGAAAATTTCATTTTTGTTCTTTTTGTAAACACCCTGTATTTTATGGTTCATGTCAACGCATAAAATATTGTGCCATATTTTTGCGCAGAAGTAACCTCATCTTTATTTTCGACCATTTTCGAAATAAAAAAAATAATAAAATCAGAAGTTGCGAAAGAAGAGTATATTAGTGATTATCATTATACTTGATCCGAGAAATGGAGATATTTGAAGGTAGTCGTGTATGAAATACGTAATGGATTGGTTTTTGATGAGATGATCTACAAGGTGTTGAACTATTTCAATAAGTGTTCGAAATGTTGCCCGTTTCTTTGTAGACACAACTTAATCCTTCTGAGGAAAGACCATTGAACTCTCGACAACATTTTCGGATTAACAGACCGAAAGGCGTCGACTATTGTCTGTCTCATATCCAACTATGTTGTAAAAGGAATCTGGCAAACGATGCACTTGATATAACCCAATAAGAAAAAATCTAGACTTATAAGGACCTAGCTGGCCATCTAACAGGACCACCACGTCCTATCTATTTGTTTGGAAATACATGATTCAAATGCTCCCTACCCTGATGTCAGTAATGTGCCGGTGCTCCATTCTGTTGAAACCACAAACCTTGTCTTATATGCTCTGGTACATCGGCGAGTAACATTAGTAGATTATTTTGCAGAAAATCTGAATACATGTCACTATTGAGGTGCGGCCCAATTAGATATCCATCTACTATAGCGGCCCATACATTCAAAGACCAACGATACTGGTGATCTATTTGTCTCAGGAGGTGTGGACTTTCCGTGGCGTAATAATGAAAGTTGTGCCTGTTAACGAGCCCTTTCTTGTGGAAAGCTGCCTCGTCCGAGAAAAGAACTCTGCTGAACTTATTTGGATTTTCCTCTACTTTGTCACTTGCCCAATGGCAAAAATTGATTCGATTTTCATATTCTTGATTGCTCAGTTCCTGGTGCAGCTGTACATGATATGCATGAAATTTATTCACTTTCAAGATTCTCTGGACGGAGGTTTGACTTATATGTGTTAACTGAGAAACCTCTCTTTGGCTTTTATATGGGTCCTCTGTCACTGTCAACAAAACTGATAACTGGTTGTCTTCAGCTATAGCAGTTTTTGATTGTTCATGTTTTTTTGTGAGCGATATCACCCGTTTCGATAAATCTAGTTAAAAGTTTTTCACAGCATCTTGAATCAGGATGCCTCTTATCAGGAAACCTTTGTGCATAAACTCTACTTGCCAACAAAGAATTTCTATCACACTCACCCAGAAAAAAAACATATCAATCATTTCTTCTTTGGAAAACTTCATGGCAGTCAATTGAGAAAATTGGGTTCAAACCTCACTTTAACAATGTTTAATAACGACACACTGATAAGTTGACACCTGAAGGAAGACACAAATAAAAAAAAATGTCAACACATACCTCGATTTACGTTTTAATCATCTTGATGTTATTATTCGTTAAAAGAATTATCTTGTTTGGGTTTCATTTTTACTACTTGAATCATTACAGAAAGAATAATGATGCATATTGATGAGTTTGATACGGTTTGTAGAATTTTCATTGAAAATGTTCACAAATAATCGAATATTTCGAAAATGATCGAAAATAAAGATGAGGATATTACTGCAAAAATATAGCACAATATTTTATGCGTTGACATGAGTAATAAAATACAGGGTGTCCATAGAAAAATCAAGATATGATATTTTTAAATTACAATATTCCATAAATTTTTGAGGTCTCCTGTATAAAATGAGGATAATCTATTTCAATTCATCAATGAAGCTATCCTTGGGCAATAAGAAAATGAAAGGAGAAAACTATGTATCCTCTTTGGCCGAAGGAGCATGCGATGGCCTATTTTCATGAATTTTTACGACAAAAAAATTTTGTGAAGAATTTACTCACCAAAAAAACTTATTACTTAGAGACATTATAGCAGCTGAGTTGAAGCCGCTCCTGAATCTTGAACAAGAAAGTTGTTTACCAATCTGAAAAAACATCCAAGATTTTTTTATAGAAAATTGGGACACCCTGTTCACTGCAAAATAAATTACTGAAGGAAGTAGATTCTTAAATTCTAAATACAATACCGTTCGAACAAAAATGAAATTGTCAAGAGTGTACGAGCTACAGAGCACCGCGACACTGGTGAATCACCTAGTACTTATAGTCCAAGACTAATACTTACCCTTCTGACCAACTTTATTTTGAGACCCGTATCCTGGATTTGAGACAGTTGTTCTATGAAAAAATTCTTTGTCATCATTTTAGAAGTGGAAATGAGAGAGACTCAATTCCTCATGATCACAAGACCAGATACGCAAAGAATGCTCATATGATTTCTCGAACACGGAAAACTGTTGGTCGAAGATGCTTTAAATATTTAGCACCGCGAACTTTCAACGTTTTGCCACAACAATTGAGATGCTTAACCTTCTTGAAAGTATTCAAGAAAGGCATCAAGAGGTGGATCTTCTCCAACACTTGATCTTACACATACCGATTGATGAATTAGAAAAATGCAGTTCGAATTATTTTTATTTTTATATGAAACTTTATAAATGAACTCTTAGTAGATTTTATTTCAGTTTAAATCGGATCAGGTTGGTTATTGATTTCGACTCAATTCTTTGTCTATATTTCTTTGTTTATTTTTGTAAATATAAGGTCTCAAGGAGTTCTGTATTTTTAGTTGAAAGAATCAGGCAAAAGGATTACCCTTTTCTGATTCGCAATGATTGAAGTAATGTATCCTATATTTAGGTATTATTTATAATCATTTTGAGTATTAATTGCCGTTACTTTATTCATAACGAGTAGAAATATTTTATCAGTAACAAACTCTAATTCTGAATGAAAAAAATAAATAAAATTATTTTTTTTATTATTATTTTTCTCCTGCGATGAGGTTTTCTTTTTCAAAATAATCGATTGAAATAACTCCATCACTATTTTAAGAAACAGTCGCCATAACCTTCCATAACCGAGAAAAAGTTTTCGCTTTTTTGGAACCAGTTACCCCTTTGCAGCCCACTTTTTGGACTATATTTTCATTCTGTATAACAGTTTATCAAAGTAACATCTACAGTAATTAATCGGCGTCAAAACTCGGATTTATTGAGCAAAAACTGTACCAATGGAGCGTTTGAAATGTTCTTTAGAATACGTGAACAAACGCGGCACCCAACGCGCAGACATCTTTTTCATGTGTATATGTTGATTCAATATGGGACAAACATGTTCTTTTGACATATTTATGTACACCATTTGATGAACTTTGGCGATGTGATCGTCGGTAATTGGAGTTTTTGGACGTCCCAACGTTGATCGCCTCCTAAGCTCAAGCGACCACGTCAAATTTAGCTGCCAAAAAGTTTGCTAAGGCAAATAATGGTGCAGAGTCTCCGTACACATAATAAAACTCATCTTTAATTTGCATAGTCGTATTGCCTTTCAGAAACAAATATTTAATGACAGCTCGATACTCGACTTCTTTCTCAATTTTCCCAAAACACTCACATCAACTCACTCAAACGTCTGTTCCATGATAGAATCGCATCCATTGTTTTCAGTACATCCTGCATTTTTTCTTCGTATAGGTCTTCATTGAGGCATACTATATTATTGCCTTTGTCAGCTTTAGGCATTATGAGATCTTCGGCTCGGACTTTGCTTGATATGGACTTTATTATTTTCAACTGATTCTGATTGTTAGTTTTTAACTCCGGAAAACGGCAAATTCAAAACAGACAAGGAAATAACCGGAATGCAAGCAGAGCTGGCTATCGGCTATCCTAAAACATAAAGATATTATCACCAACCAAAGCCTCCATAAACACAAACTCACAGAAATTATCAGAAAATCTGACATAAAAACTAACAATCAGAATCAGTTGAAAATAATAAAGTCCATATCAAGCAAAATCCAAGCCGAAGATCTCATAATGACAAAACCAGGCAAAGGAAATAGTATAGTATGTCCTAATAAGGACCTATACGAAGAGAAAATGCAGGATGTACTGAAAATAATGGATATCACGGAAATACCAAAAGATCCAACCGAACTTTTCACAACAGAAATCAAAGAAGATCTAAGTTTGTCAGAACACTTATCACACAGAATGGAGAGGAGGAAACTGATTCCAATGAATGTTCAAGCTCCAAAAATGTACAGATTGATTGAACTTCATATGGAAGAAAAATCTGCAAGACCTGTAGTGTCATATATAAACACACCATCAGGTAAACTAGCAAAATTGTTGAATCAAAAATTTCTAGACCTCTCGAATTTTAAAGCTCAATACACTATCTCTAATTCTGTAGAACTCATACATAAGCTTTCAAATCTCACAATCTCCTAAGATATTGAATGAGTCTCTTTCGATGTCAAAAATATGCACCCGAACATTCCAACGAATGAGTATCTTCCCCTTGTTACATATATCTTATCCGAGTCCTACACACCGCCATATATCACTAATGAATTAAGCAATCTTCTTCAAATATGCATCTCTCAAAGTTACTTTCAATTTCAATCTAAATTCTTTAAACAAAATTCAGGTCTTCCAGTGGGTTCACCCCTTAGTCCTCTACTAGCTGACATTTTCATGAATAATTTAGAGAAAAACTCAATATTAAACACACACTTCGTTAAAAAAACTTACTTTCTGGTACAGATATGTAGATCACATTTTAGTTGGTTTTCGTGGTTCAAACAGACAAATTCAGCAATTTTTAAATTTCCTGAATAAAATACACTGCCGCATCAGTTTCACTTCTGAATTATCAACCATTACGAATTCAACGAACCAACTCACTTATAAGATTTACAGAAAGGAAACATTCACAGACGCATCGATTCCAATGGCCTCGTTCAGTCATTTAAGCCACAAACTAGCTGCATATAACTCCATGATTCATAGAGCTTACTCTGTTTCCCTTTCGACAGAAAATTTTAAAACTGAACTTAATATCATCAGAAAAATTGCCTCAAATAACAACATACCAGAACATTTTCTAAATACAATCATTAAACGCAAAGAACAACGTATTACCTCTCAATTACTATATAGCATCGTAGAAACCCTGGAAAAAAGATACACTAGTCTCAGATACATCGGCGAACTCTCTTACAAAATCAGTAACTATTTTTCCAAATTGAACATAACTACTTCATTCTCAAGCAGCCCGAACTTAAGTAGATTATTATTCAATGCCAAACAAAAGAATCATAAATTCAAGCAGTCTGGAATTTATCAAATCGAATGCAATGAATGTCAGATAGCCTATGTCGGACAAACAGGGAGCAGTTTTGAAGCTAGATTCAACATATTTCCTCAGATAAAAATTCGCCAATATTTGAACACATAAAATCAACTAACCACTCGATATCATTGAACAATCTTAAAATCCTTCATAAATTTAACAAAGGGAGAGAGATGAATTTGTTGGAAAGTTTGGAGATTAACAAACTATGTAAAAACCCACAATTTATTACCCTCAATAGCCAACTAGAGCATAATGGATCCCCACTACTCAATATTTAGGATAAATTTCATTTTAAACTTGTACTTGCCTACTCATTTATTATATTGTTATTCACTTGAAAATGACCATGAGGTCGAAACCAGTCGTGATCATTGAATAAATTGTGGAAAAGTGACAAAAGTGTCTCATTTCGTTTTACTTTAATTCCAGCTAATTTGAAACTAGGTAAAAGGGATAGAAAATGTTGTTGAAATCTAAACGCTGTGTAAAAGAGTTTCATTTTTGATTGAAATATCCAGAAAATCATCAACATGTGTTGAACGGAAGAGATTTTATTGAATGAAGGCAATTTTTCTAATCAAATTTGGGGGTCAATATCTCTGTAGGGATGTGTCCTACAAAAGTTTTATATAAAGCTGAGGCATTATTTTGATAATCCAGAGTAATTAATACCATGTCATTATAGTATTAGATAGTTTATTTTATATAAATAAACTTGGCACAATATACTATATCTCTTTTTTCATTGTCTACCATTGATGGTAATTGCCATAGCATTATTAAGCATACATTCCCACTTCGTTTAATTAACTGAATTTATAAGGATTCTTTGCCATGCTCTAATTTGATTACTGCTTTTCAAGCGGAAGGAGAATTTTTTGGTGTGCACTTAACTGATAGAAACAGTAAATGTTATTGTATCAATTCGCTAAAAACCTATCTATTAAATAAATCGCACCATATATCTCTCGAATCACATTCAATATTAATAAATTGTTCTTTGTGAAGCATTAAGGTTGCTTTAGGCGTTCCACAGAAGATACATGACTGTGCTATTGGCTTCTCCTATTATTTGGTGGTCTTTCTTTGGAGAGCTTTTAATTCGAAAAGGAGGACGCATTACTATTATTAATTTCTTTGAATGATATCGATAAAGTAGTTGAACACTTTTCGATGTAGGATAGATTTCTGTATCATTGAGCTATTGTTTTCATTGCTTTAGCATCTCTTGACTCGAAGTCAAAATAAATAATCTGAAGAAATTGTATTCTTATATATATATATATATATATATATATATATATATATATATATATATATATATATATATATATATATATATATATATATATATTCAATTCAAATGACATTGAAGACTTTTATTCTGGAAACAATGTTCAACCTTCGTAGAATATTAAATATCCGTCTCAGACGGACCTCGTTTTCCAATCCACCGATTATGAAATGGTATGCAATACTGACGAATTCAAACGCGACCGAAACGTGGCTCTTGTTTGATCTCCTCTTGTGAGAAGGTCAGGTCGGAGTTCTCTAATTTTGTTCAGGGACGTGGAGTGTTCAGAAGTTGGATTTCCTTCCCTCCACATATCTCCTTCCCACAGTCTCGAAAAGGCCCTCATGGCCGCTTCCTCCATCACTATGTGTAGTGGAGAGATTCCCAGATTCCCCTCCATAGAGGCCGTGGGTGTGGATCTCAAGGCTCCCGTAATTGCTAGACATGCTTGCCATAGGATCTTGTTTCATTTGTTTCGTTTCATCTCTTTGTCCAGTGCAGGCCACCATAAGATGGCTGTATAGGTCAGGAGCGATCTTATCACTTTCGTGTATAGCCAATATATTATTCTTGGTTTGAGTCCCCATCTGGGGCTAAATAATCTCCGGCAGGCAATGAGTGTATTTCATGCTTGTCTTTCAATGTAAATGGTACTAATACCTAGATATTTCACTTGTTTTACTTGTGTTATTTCCTCGTTAAAAAGGCCTTGAAAGGTGGTAGTTTTCTTTTTCAGGTGGATAAAATTATGTCTGATTTGTTTGGATGAACAGACAGGTCGTTCTCTTTGCACCATTGTTCACTCATTTGGAGAGCGTTTTGCGCAACTTAACATAGGGTGTTGAGGTTTTTTCCACGAATAAGGTGAACGAAATCGTCGGCATATCCCACCGCAAAGTGCCAAGAATCAGCAAGAATCGCTAGGAGCCTATTCAGCACCAGGTTCAAGAGGAAAGGAGATAGTACTCCCCCTGCAGGCGATCCCCCGGACGGTCGATTTGCCGAGATGAGCCTCGATGCGCTTGGTCGACAGCACACGTCTCACCCACCTTGCTATGGTTTTGTCTACTTTTCTGTTTACGATAGCTTCATCTATCGATTTATGAAGTGTGTTGTCGGAAGCTTCCTCTATATCTTGGAATATTCCTAGAGTTACTTCGCCTTTTTCCAGTCTTTTCTCGATATACCCTACTACAGAGTGTAGTGCTGAGTCGACTGATCTACCTTGCTCTTAGGCATGTTGAGTCACACGTAGGGCGCGCTCCACTAGGTTGTTATCTCTAAGATATATTTCTACTAGTCTCTTCATAGACTTCAGTAGAAAGGAGATGAGACTAATTGATCCTGAATCTTTGGCGATTCCATGTACGATCTTGCCCGGCTTAGGAATTAACACAACCCAAACCCTTTTCCAGGGGTCCGGAAATTATCCCAATGCTAGGCAGGGTCTGAAAACAAGGATTAAATGCATAATTATTTTGTCCATACCCTTTATTAACTGTGCAGGGTATACACCATCTACTCCTAGTGCTTTATATGGTTGAAAGATAGTTACTGCCCATAGAGCCTTTTCTAGTTTAACTATTATTGAGGCTGAGCTCCAGTTTTCTTTGTCAGCATGTCGATTAGATTTCTGGATTGATGAGTTATCGATGAGGGAACCCAGGAAGTGAACTTCTGCTAGGTGTGTCAGTGACCTTGGATGTCCGCCAGTCCTGCTGCAGGGAGTAAGCGACGAAGACGAAGTGTCTCCGGTACACACTCTATTTCCTCGCATTAGGAATGCCATGCTTCTTTTTTGGATTTTTTGATTAATCTTTTGTATAATCCTTGGGCTTCCTTGTAGTTGTCCCAATCGCTTTTTGTGCTAGTACGCATCGCTTCATTTAGAAGGTGTCTGCTTTTCATCCTTTAGGCGGTGAGTTCTGCTGTCTACCATAGGATTTTCTTCCTCTATTGTATTGAATATGGTAAATGTTATTGTACGCCAAGGTGATGCAGGTTTGCATTTTCTCAACGGCAGCTTCCAGATCCTCGATATTTTTCGGTTACATAGCTGTTGGTTCCACCATTTCCGATAACTTTTCCCGGTATAGGTTCCAATCGGTTTCTTTGGGGTTCCTGTAAGGCACTTGTCGTTGTTTCGGTATATTTGTAATGTCGCAATAGATATATCGATGGTCGGAGAGGGATACCTTTTCATCTTACTCATCAATAATAAATGTGTGAGTTTGGATGAGGGGTATACATAATGAAAGTTCTCTTCTTCCTCGTAAAACAGGAATATAATTCAATATAATATTCAATAAATATTTCAATCATCGTCACCATCTTGATGTATTACAGGAATTACGTCACTATTTTTGAATTTATCAGTCAGGTGCTTTGACTAATAATAAATAAAAGCAGCTACATGAGAGCAACATCCAATATGGTTGTTTCCGTTAGCGCAATTGCAACAGTATCGTTTTATTATATTTTAACCATCATTAATCGACTCATGGTTCACATAACATTTTTCCGTTTCACTATTCATATGGAGTGATTTTACTTCAAATCTGATGATTTCTGGCTGCACTTTTGCATAACTCAATAAAAAAGTGTTATCTTCTATCTATTTCTGCTCAATAAGAAATTGTCTGTTTACAATCAGTAGAAACACCAGTATTTTATTGGGATTGAAAATTCGGATTAACAAACATCTGTGAAAAATATAGTAGTAGAATTGAAAGTTTAGAAAGGCAAATTTTTCTATTCCAGCTATTATCTCATACATAGGTAGATAGCATTTATGTTAAATCTTTCATAGCATTTGTTCTATCCATTATTTCTAAGACTCCTTCATCTTCATTTTCCAAATAAACTGTGAAGAAAGCAAGCAATCTGACAGTAGATTTGTGTATTATGCAGGAAATAATTATGAACTGATTGTAGAAGAGCTTGAACTTTTGCCCTACTATACCATGCACAGCTTCTACTATCCATCTGATTTTTGTTACTAATCGAGAAGCATTACACTCTTGTAAAGTCAGTTGGTTCCTCTAACCTCTGAGGGCTGGCATCGGGACTGTGGACACCTTTCTTTCTAAAACCGCAACTACATCCCTGAAACCTCTATCCAATATGAATATATCATTTTTCAATATACTGCTCTGTCCATTTGTTGCCTCCAAAACTCTTTCAAGGATTTGAGCCAAATTTTTTGTGGAACAGAATGGGCCTTCTACGTTCACTACGAAACCATCTGAAGTAGTTATCGTAAATGGTTTTCATAGGGATTGTTTTTTCTACCCTGAGTATGATTTTCGTTGATGAATATTATTAGCACTTTTCCCATGACGTAAGTAAGTATTGTCGCATATGAGTGCTAAGCGATTGTCCAGATCAAATAATGTACCTACAAACGAAGATGTACCATTGATGAAGAATTCTCGGGGATAAGAATAATAAATATTTTAGTAAAATATTTTCCAAACATTTTATCACAGAATCAACAATTTTTGCACGAATTCTCCCCATTTTGAAGAATACCTGTCCGCAATTTCATTTAAAATATCTATAGAGCTTGTAGAACATTTATTTTCTCAGATGTTCCCATGAGATTTTTCAACATGCTTTCAAGTTCTATTACATTTTCTCAAGTAAATCTGTTAGAGCTTTG
Organism: Cryptolaemus montrouzieri; assembly: GCA_013387265.2. Classification (NCBI taxonomy): domain Eukaryota; kingdom Metazoa; phylum Arthropoda; class Insecta; order Coleoptera; family Coccinellidae; genus Cryptolaemus; species Cryptolaemus montrouzieri. Next base: position 49,771,762 of record JABFTP020000001.1, on the reverse strand, counting down.
ATTTTTTCATCACTAACTTCAAATCTTCTATTTTGTTGTGTAAAGTATCCTTTATGTTGCCAGATAAATTATCCGAAAAGTGACCTAGTTCGGAGGATTCTATTGAACATTCGACTGTAATTCCTTGTATATTAGATCAATCTTGTTCATGAAATATATTTTTAATCTCATGTATTTTGCAGCACCTATTTCATTTGGGTATAAAATACGATTTCCAGCTCTAAATGGCACATCTTGAAGATGCTCACCAGATCTGCATAAAAAACTACATGCATAAGAAGAAATAGTCCTAAGAAATGGCAGGTTAATTGATTCTGCTGGAACTTTATCAAGTATTGTATAAGGCAGGGGTGCTCAAACGGTCGAACGCGCTTTTCGAGTAGATCTCGAGAAGAAAAATATTTTTAATAAGTGGGTAACTAAACTACAAAAATTTATTAGGTAATAAAATAACACTTTGCTAGCGGCAGAAGGCGGCTTTATCAGAGGAGCTCGCGGTACTTGTCAAAGAAAAGCCGCGTTTTTTATTCTTGCCACTTTTCTAGAAATTTTGGGCGGCGTGTTTGACGGGAATATTCGAGACTTCCGTTCAGGCGATATGAATGTTGCGCCTGTAGGAATTGGAGGGATTGTAACTTGAAGGCAATACTACGTCGATAAAAAGTTTATTGTTAAATAGTACAAAATGAGTGCAGCGAAAAAATCTAAAACGTATCATTTTAATAACGATTGGGAGGAAGAATTTCTCTTTTGTATGGTGCAGGATAAGTGCATTTGTTTTATTTGTCGTGCGTCAGTTGCAATACCTAGGCGTGGTAACTTAGAGAGGCATCATAAAACGGTTCATAAAAACTATGAAAAGGATTTTCCGCCACAGGGTGAAATAAGACAACGAAAAATACGTCATTTGATATCATGTTTGAAAGAAGAACAAACCATGTTCACAAGACCAGCCAAACAATCAAAAGCTGCTAGGATCGCGTCATATAATATATCTCACATATTGGAGACACAAAAGAAACCATTCAGAGATGTATCGGTTGTGAAGGAGGCGTTTATTGAAGCGGGTGACTTTATTTGGAGATTTTAAAAATGAAACAGAGATCATGTCTGCTATTAGAGAACTTCAGTTATCCCGTCCGACTGTCACAAGGGTATTGTAGTCATAAGTCAGGACATGGCAGATAAACAAAAACATGATATCATGAAATGTACATACTTGTCTTTACAGTGCGACGAATCCACCGATATGACAGTCACTGCCCAGCTGTGTTTTTTTATTTGGATGGTATTCAATGACGTTGTTGGCTAAGGAAGAATTTTTGACAATCATTTCTCTAAAGGGGAAGAACCGTGGCGAAGATATATATAACGTTGACTTCAATTTTGTAAGAAACTACAAGCTACCAATATCTAAATTAGTGTGCATTACAACCGATGGTGCACCAGAAATGACTGGAAACAAAAACTGTTTCGAGGCATTGTGTCGAGCTAATGAAGATTTCACTTCAGTTTTTTCATTCCATTGCATTGTACAATAACAAGTTTTGTGTTCAAAAGTTTTAAACACGGAGATAATTATGGGCATTGCAACAAAAAGTGTGAATTCCATCCGTGCACGTAGCTTGCAACGGCGGCTCTTTAATTTGTAATTGGAAGATAAGGAGTCAGCTGAACACATTTATTTAGTTCTTTACATGGACGTCAAGTAGTTGATCACGGAAAACTCCTAGAAAAGGTTTCAAGCAGTATTGCCCGAAATAACAGCTTTTCTCGACGAAAGAGGTGATGACACTCAGATGTTGAAAAACGGAAAACGGCTGACTGATTTGGCACTTTTGACTGATGGCACAATGCACTTAAACATCATTTTAACTTGGAGCTTCAAGGTAAAGGAAAAACTATTATTGAGATGATTAGCACAGTAAACACATCCCATTCTAAATATGTAACGGTACACCCCACCTAGGTACGTAGGTAGGGTGTATCGTGTATGTACGACAACCCTGCATCACACATACTTGCAGCCTCTCAGGGTCGATCGTAAATAGTCTAAAAATATTGAGGTAGATCGCCAGTAGTTCAAATTTGAGCACCACGGTATAAGGCGAGTCTAGAGAAATTGATGTCTGACTTGCTTCTATACTACCAAAATCGTCAGTAGAATCGTGGTTTTGCGAAATGTGTGCTTCGAATAAGCTAAACTTCATTATCTTTACTAGTAATTTTTTGGATCCGGAAATATGATCGACACTGCAGGTAGTATCATTGATCATGAAATATTCTTGAAATACTCGATGAAATCTTTCGTAGAAACTTATTACATTTTGCTCATCGAGCGTCATCTGTTTCACTTCTTTACTTCACTTCACTTCTTAGTTGCAGGTTCGCCACTTGTAGCCGATATTTTGCTATCAACATACATGCAGACGGACTGCACAAGAAGAGGACATGCACAATTGCAGATAGTCTCAAAAGTAGATTGTCTCAACCTTAATTGCGTGTATGTATTACATATATCGCATTTGAAATATAGAGGTATAATATCTTGAATCAAATACTCCTCAAGACACAACTCGAACTAATTGTTGTTGCAGTTCTGTTAGGGTGATATCCCATCTATGTTTATGCAACAACTGACAATTTAATCGAACTGTAATCTGAAAACAAAATGAACTAATCATGCTTCAATAGTTTGTTTTATTAATTGATATTACGGAACTGAGACTGCGACGTCAGGAGCAATGTAGGACTGGTAGTATACACAGCTTGAAAATATATATAACGACTATCAAGACATGACGAGTGACAGGGTTTTCACAATATTAAAAATAATTCGGGAAAATAAAGAGAAAGTGGAAACTGCTCTTTCAAAGTATAACTTGAAAAACTAGATAATCATTAAAAGTCTAGGTTTCTCGCACAACCCGATATTAATTACTTAGTTAAATGTCCTATTTTGCAATTATGGTGTCATGAATAACACAGGTCTACAACAAAAATGCTGTCTGGATATTTTCAACTGATTTCTATGTATTTAGGTGTTCTGAAAACAAAAAACATTCTCAAAAAATTCCAGAACGTACGGTTATTTTACAAAATGCAAAAGATGAAGCGTCTCAATGATGGCAGACTACTGTTGTACGCTTAAAAGGGACCTTCCAGATGCTTCCCACAAGCGAAAATGTACCAAAAGGAGTCTCACTGGGAGAAAGAAATGTGTTTAGTGCTCACAAATTAATGTATTTTAGATAAGGAAATAAGTTTTGATCCGCAATTATAAATTACTTTATTTAAAAAAAATTACGTTTTATTTTGATATACTAACTTGTTTAGCATAGACACCTATATTGTCAGAAAACGTGACGTGCTAGGACAAAATGAAAGTGTATCACAAGGTACTTAAGTACCTTGTGATACACGACATTTTTTGTTTTATTATCAGGCGCAAAAACAAACAACGCAGATGATCTTCACCACAAACTTTTAAGGATTAGCCTTGTGATTTGTTGATGGTCATGGCAAATGCACGAAGGATCGGAAATTGAGGTCTCCTAAATTCAAACGACATATCGGTTGGGATCATCGGAATCCTCGAAAAATCAAATTGTCATCCATACGTCCAAGCTTCCACCTGCGTTTGTAGATACTAGAAATCGAGAAGTCTTTTCTACCCAATTCGGTTTTCAGAAGGACACTATCCTATTATCATATATACCGAAGGAGAAAAAAAGAGTACTGGTTGCCTCCATGCCTCACCACGACGATAAATTAGCTGAAAGAACTGGAGAAACGAAAAAACCTGAGATAATAGATTTTTATTATTTCACCGAATGCGGAGTAGATGTGGTCGACGAACTGTGCGGAAATTATGACGTATCACGTAACAGTAGAGGATGGCCACTAACCATTCTTTTCAATGATGGACGTCGCGGCTATCAATGCTAGAATAATATATCAAAGCAACACTAAGAATAGACAAAAAGAAGAGAATTCCTTTTAGATTTGGGCTTGCAGTTTGTGCAAAAGCATCTTCTGTCTCATAAAGATAATGAGAGATTGCCTAAGCAATTGAAAAATTCAATCAAATCTTCATTGAATGGAAACGAATTTGTACCGAATGAAAGAGAGCCAAAACGCCAGAAAAGTAGTGGAAGATGTGGAATGCCCCAGGGGTAAATATATGAAGTGTCAAAAGAACTGTTCCAAATGTGAAGTTTTTTTGTGTCTGGAGAATAGTCTTATTCTATGTCAAAATTGGTATCAATAGAGCACACAGTGAATCATATATTTTTGTTCATTTATTTGATATTCAGATTCTACTAAATGAATAGGTTTCTTTTCATATTATGAACCGAAGAAATGTATGTTTTTTAATTTCATTGAAATTATGTGGTGAAATTTTTTTTTACTATTATATTCTGTAGGTGGGTGAATCAAATGCACTTTTTTTCTGAAATAATATGCTATCTGTTAACGTAGTCAATTGTCAAATCCCCGAAACAAATTACCACGTCGAGGAACCCTTTTTGAATAGATAGAAGACATAAAAGAGAATTCACAACGAGAACTGAAGTCGATTCCAGAAAAAACGTTTGAAAATTGTTTTTACGATTGGATTATTCGTAAATGTAATAATTCGAGAAGGGCCTAATTTGGAGGCGATACAATAAATTTGTATCAAAATTAAATATTTTATATTTCATTAACTACTTTCGATACTTTTTCGACAGAATGTATAATTATCAAATTATTGATAAACAAGTGTGTAAAATAACTCAATCAGTCGACAGGGGTTGAATTCTCACAAAATAAAATGAGCACCACACCACAATTTTAGTGGGATCAAGTATAATGATGACGAAAAATCATTCTGTATATTCTTTTCGCATTCTAAACCTACAAAAAATGAGGGAAATTTAGAGCACGATCTCTTGACGAGTGTATGAACTATCAAGAAAAACAAAAACTAAACACACTGTTTTGTGATTAAAGCATTTTTGCAAATATGTTTGAGGATTTCTTTCAAATTTCTAGAGAGGAATCACCTTCATATCTGAAACAACCTGTGCACATATAATTCTTTTTCTCCTTTTAAATCATTAAACCATTTGAGGTATATTTTGATCTTGACTTCTTTCACTAACAAAGTATTGTTATACTGAGACATACACACAATCAAACTTATAAGGAATCACTCGGTATTTCACATTATTGATTATTTTTAAAATGGATTTTTAGTACTCATGAAGAATGAAATTTTTGTTGTAAAAAACTGGATAGTATGATAAGAATTGTTGAATTATATTCACATGTTCGGGATATTGTAATCAGTCGTCACTGAGATTTGAAAGTGAGAATCTAAAAATTCAAAAAAGCCTATAATCATAATTGAAAATGCCTTACGTTGGATTAACCGATGTTCAGAGGGGTCGAATTATTGCTCTAGTTGAAGAATGGGTGACACAAGGGGATATAGCGGCCACAATGGGGGTATCATAAGGGGTGATTTCAAAAGCCTACGCCCGATAAGTGGAGCTATAATCTCTGAAAAATAGGCCTAAGAGAAATCGTAGAAAGGCTACTTCTGAATAACAGACCGCTTTTTGCGCCAATTTGCCAGAAGAGACTCTAGTACGTCGCACCTCATACTCCAAAGGCAATTTCTGGAAGTAACATGCATCAGTGTATCAGTCGAAAAGATACGTCAAAGACTTCGTTTGAAAGGTTTGTACAGCAGAAGGCTGTAGTTCCAGAGCTTACCAGACAACAAAAATTTAACAGACTTATTGGTGTATCGAGTACCAAAATTGGAATATTGAGAATTGGTGAAATGTTCTTTTTTCGGATGAGACCAGATATGGTGTTCGATCAGATGACCGCCAGATTCGGGTTTCAAGGGGTCGTGGAAGACAAGATAGACTCCGAGCAGCAAGACAAATTCTGAAATAACGAGGGGGCAGTGTGTAATGTTTTGGGGGGCAAAACAGATTTAATTTCGTTTCCTGCGAGTGTAATGGCTAGAAATTACGTAGATCTAGTGCTGGAGCCTATAGTGAGACTTTGGCGAGGTATCCACTTTTATGCAAGGTAATGCTCCTCCGCATACCAGCAACCTCGCGTAACATTATCTTGAAACAATAAAAAATCGCTATTTTGGACTGGCCAGCTAGCTCCTCAACCCTAAATCCTATTGAACTTTTATGAGATAATCTCTAAAGGAAATTACAGAAGAGTGGCCGAATATCACACCAGAGGAGGTCAAAAACCTAATCCAAAGTATGCCTAGATATAGTCAGGCTTGTATCAGGGCAGATGAGGTTATACAAGCTACTCAGGTAGAGAAAAGACACTTTCTCTATGAGAAAACAATTTTCAATTTTTGTACTACATGCGGAAAGGGTCTCTTATATTCTCTTATTTGTTTCTTCCTTAAAATAAACCTCAATTTATTTCTTTTTCAATTGAAATATCTCAAGTATACATCAATCGATGGAAAGATAGAGAATACAATCATTTCTGAAAGGTCAAAATAGAAAACTTTTATCTCATGGTATTTTAATCTTCAAACTATGAGACGAAATTTACGCATATAGCTGTTGGCGTTAAAAATCTTTCCTTCTTTCGCCGTCACCAAGTTGGAAGTTATCGCATCAGGAAACATACTGTGGGACTAGCCAATTCCCGGATCTACTCGCTTAAAAGGGACACATAGTTGGGCCACCGAATGAGAACAGGGAATTCTACAACAATAAGGCCCCATTGCAACATGTATAGTTCGGAAAGTTCTGTTTGACCGTTTACGAATCGACCGTTTTAACAACTTTTGAATCTATTTTTGAAACTTATTTCTCCACGAAATTAATACATTTAAGAAATATGTAACGTAATCCCATTTTCGTTCGTACAGGGTGTCCCATTTTCAAGTTTCGGCAACTAAGTAAAATATTGCAAATAGAGAAAAGCGACCCAGACATCTCTGTCTCAGATTTTCGAGGAAGACTTAATAGTGAAAAGAATTCGCAGGAATTTTCTTTGTTTTCAATTTAGGGATATCGGCATATGCTCCTTTCTCATTTGCTATCACAGTTACTTAAAAAAATATTTTGAGTAGAATGCAGGGGCATATTCAAAGTTTCTCTTTGTTGAGTGGTTTTGAAAGCAGCTATGGAAGGAGCATTAAAAGGAAAGCTGTCATGGATGAAAGAAGACAGAAGAATCCAATCCAACAAACGGGATATTTGTTACACTTATGTTAAGGTAATTCATTCAGAGCTTCCCCTTGGACTACATAAAATTGAATTTGATATATTAGACCGGAAAATCAGAGAAAAAGTCAATAAAATTATCCATAGTAAATATGAATCTCAATTGATTAAACTGAATAACCTCATCAGAAATAAACCTGAAATTAAAGAAATAAACACCAACTTTTAGAATCATCAATTTTTCAGAAGGTTCATGAATTTAACTGAAACAAATTTCACCATTGATGAGACGGCGTTGTTGGTGAAAGGATTCGAATAATATTCACCCCAAACATCATACATCAAACTTTGAACAACTAGCAATAGATACAGAAATTTGCCTCAGAAATGTTGAAAGCAATAGTTCTCTGAAACACCAAACTTCGTCTGCGATTAAGAAAGAATACTTCAAAAACCTTAATAGACCAATTGGAGATCACATATTAATCAAAAATATAAAAACAAAATCAACATCGAATGACATTATTTTCATAAAAGCAGATAAAGAAATATAGTTGTAGCGATAAATAAACAAGATTACATTTCCAAAACATTATATTTTATCAATAATTTTAATTATTCAGTTATAGCCCGAGATCCAACTAACAAATTTAATAAAGAAGTGAAGACAGTCATTGAGACTTCAAAATCCATCATTACAGATCGCGAAAAATTTAAACACGTTTTATCGAATCCTTTACCACCTCAACTCTATTCTTTAGTTGAATTGCACAAAGCTGGTTATCCAAAAAGACCAGTGGTATCATTCACACATGCCGCAGCATACAAGATTTCCAAATTTTTAATACATATTCTGGAAAAATTTTGTAATTGTAAGCCGTCTTTTTCAATTCGTATCCTAAAATGATTTGATAAGAAAAATAGAAAATGTTTTCATACCAAGTAATGCTGAGTAAGTGTCTTTCGATGACAGGAATTTGTTTCCAAATATTCCACCGAAGGATCCGTATGATAAAATCAAACATTTGTTAACACAAAATAGGACGAATCCCCGAATTAAATATGACATTATGGCTTTATTAGATGTTTGCATATCTCAAAATTATTTTTCATTTAACGATTGTTTTTATGAAATTGATGAGAGACTCATAACGGGAAACCTCTTTTGGCAGAAATCTTCAAGGATAATATACAGAAAACTATTCATGAACACCCATTCAGTAAACAATTCCTATATTGGTATCGATATGTCGATGACGTTATTGTGTGATTCACACGAACAAACTGATAGTTCACTGTATTCGAAAATTTCATCAACAACCTGCACCCAAATATAAAATTCACTTCTGCAATAGAACAGAACAACTCGATCAATTTCCTAGACTTAACAATAACAAGATCGAATATTAAACACCTGTTTTCAATTTATCATGAACGTTCTCATACAGATATCATAATTCATTATACATCGGCACATCCTTACCAACATAAAGTTGCAGCATTTAGCAGTTATATACATAGACTTTTAAGCACACCAACGTCTAGTGAAAATTATCTCAAAAAATTTAATTTGATAGAACAGATCGCAATAAATGATGGTTATGATGCAAATTTAGTCAGCAACATATTATATATGAAAAAACAGAAATTAGCTTTACAACATATTTATCCAATCGGTGAACATCAAGACAAGGAATTCAATAGGCAATTAGGCAATATTAGCAATAATGTGATATCCCTTCTTGAAAATTCAAATTTGAATATAGCGTTCAAAACATCAACAAATTCAGGGTCATTTATCAGAAATTATAAGTCTCCAATTAATAAAGAAAATAAATCAGGTGTTTATATATCGGAATGTATAGATTGCAATTGTTTTTATATAGATAGAACAGGAAGAAATTTCAAAGTCGGAATCTCAGAACATAAACGCAGTTTCATCAATGGAAAAACCGATTCGAATTATTTTAATCATCTTAGGGAAAAGAGTCATTCTTTCAATTCGGAATTTAAAATCCTACATTCGGAGAATAGAGGTATAAAACTCAACCTTCTGGAAGTACTTGAGATTAACAGATTTATGTATTCCCCAGAAATCCATAATGACCAGATTGACATAAATAACTCACCCTTATTGAACTTGTTTCCTAAACACTAGTTCAAATATAGATAACTCTGAATGGATTGCCTCTAAGTCCATATAAGTATACGTTTGTTAAAATAATTTTGTAGTATTCATTCGCTCTTGACAAAGATACTGTGTATCGAAACGCGTCGAGCCTTTATTAATATATTTTAGTGGAAATCTTTGTTTAATTATATTTCAAAATTCAAGCAGCAATGTTTCAGAATATTGTAGCTCTTTCATTTTGAATAATGAAAATTCTCTTGAGTATTAAGGGTAGTTTTCTTCCGTTTTTTTTGTTGCTAATTATTTTTGATATTTCAAATTTTTTCAAATTTACGTATCGGATTTTTGACACTCATTATTTGGAGGAGGGAGTATTCATATGCCCGTTTTTCGATCTCGAAAAGTAATTCACCGATCGATATTCAGTGAAAAATGAAACATTTGACTTGTTTAACATCTACAGTCTTTCAATTCAACATTTTCTTTTCAGTTTTCAATTTTGCGATCACTTAGGTTGCGTAAGGCATTGAGATCCATAGGAAAAATCGCTTTGGAGTTTTTCTGGAATAATGCGCTAGGAACTGGTCGTCAATTGCGATACACATAATTATCTTTTCAGAAAGAATACACGTGTGATATTAGAACCTCATCTAACCTGTTTATGTATATTCCGATTATCGATCATTCACACTTGTTCATTTAGGGAACAGATAACATGATTTTCAAGCACACTAATGAATTTGGACAGCGGTTTACAATTGATAAAGATGATAAAAATTTAGTAGCCAATCGTGACTTGAGAGTTGTGGAAGTGAACGTAATTACGATGAATCTAGTTTTTCATTTAGTTTTGATTTTAATTTCTACCTGTTGTTGTAACTGTATTAAATTATTGATACTTCTTACCAACCCAGGTAGAAGTCATTTCTATGTGTTCAAACCTCTTGTTATCGAACTGAATAGAAGAGGACACAATATAACTATGGTTGCCCATTTTTCTTCAGGATTGAGTGAAAGCAATTCCTACAGAGAGCTCATTTTGAAAGATGAGAATAAGGAAGCCGTCCACATTTTCGATTTAGAAAAGAATATGCCAAATTTGAATAAGAATAGAAAAGATTTAGTGCTCAGAATACGAGAAAGATCATTCATTCAGTGTAACTCAAGTCTGTCGCAGGATGTTATGCGAAATCTAATAGCAGAAAAAGATCAATATGATTTAATATTACTAGAATATTTTTCGAATGACTGCTTTTTTGGATTCATAGATAAATTTAGAATACCAGTTGTTGGACTTTCTACAACATCTATACTACCCTGGCATAATGATAGATTCGGAAATATTGAAAATCCCTCGTACATTCCGAATGCGTTCAGTAATTTTAATACCAAGATGAATTTTTGGGACAGAATGAGTAATCTCTTCTTTGTGGAATTGTATAAGTATCATTATGACACATATATTTCCAAAGTCAACGAATATTTTGCGGAGAAATTCTTTAACAGTAAAATTGCTTTCAAAAAGGACTTCATTACGAACTATTCCAGTTTAATGCTTGTGAATACGCACTATAGTTTAAATATTGCGAGACCCTTGGTGCCTAGTGTTATAGAGGTTGGAGGTATTCATATAGGAATGCCAGAAAAATTACCCAAGGTATGTATATATGAATATTTGGTACATAATTTTCTGTGAAATGTGTAACATGACGGGATATTTTAACGTAGACAAATCTAAGATATGTGAAAACAGTATGGACTTCCTTTATAAAAGGTAGCCTACAAGTTCAATTGAAATCTCTTTCGTTTGTTCAGTCATAAATTGAAACGAAAAATATGAGTTGAAGAATGAAAATTCTTACCAAGATCAAAGTTAGTAGGATTGTTTGAAATATCATCATTAATGAAATCTAAAAAGTCCAAATCGATCCCATTCCAAAGGAAAATTTTATTCACGGTCAAACTTACAAAAATGGAGTTATCACGATTTTCAGCAAAAAGGTTTTATGAAAATTAGTTCGGACAAAAATTTCCAAATAAACCAGAATTCAAGCTTTCTCATTTTGAAAAGAACAATCTGTATGTTTTCTATAATTGAATTCTCCTCTCGATACTGATTTAAAAAACGTACCACTTCATTGGAATAAAATGTGTGGTTTCGAAAATATTTTTTTTTTAAATTGGGTTTTGACGTGTTGCAGATGAAGACACTTTCACAGCGAAAACATATCAGAATTATAAATGCATTCTTTAGAAAGAATTTCGAATAAATACAGCGTGTACCAAAATCAATTGGGAAGTTCGAATCGAAAATGTGGAAAAACTCCGTTTTACATTTGTAGGTAGTAAATGTAATGAGAAGGCGGTTAGCTGGTATGAATTTTATACCTGAACCGTTGTGTTAACAATAGCATACATAAAAATAAATTGATGAATAATTATTAATTATGAATCAGTCTTCTGTTGGGTTTTGAAATGAGAGGTTTTCTGTGTGTAGACAAGATAATGTTTTAACACATCGAAGAAAATTATTTTTCAAGGGACAATATTCAATCTTCCATAGAATGTTAAATATCCTCCCTTGACGGAGCTAGTTTTCCGATCTACTCTTCATAATCACCGTTAACCGGGGCCACAGGGAAGTGGTACAGCACGGTACAGATGTCACGAATAGGAACAATGGACTGCAGTTTCAGTCTCGTTTGACTGAATTGTGTTTTAACTACGCAAATGTCGGGACAAACACGGTTGCAGAGTTCCGCTTGACTAATTTTGTTATATTTGTGGAATATTTATGTACAAATCACAAACCAAGCCATTTTCTGATACAGTTAAAAAAACCTATTTCCTATATTTGTTGTGTTAGTTTTAGCGTATCATTGGTGCAGTGGACGAATGGAAATCTTCCATTTACAGACCGTATGGTATGGCGAGAACCCAGTCATCATTTAGACGATTGATATTTTCAACCTGACAAAGACTGGAGGGTATTCCAAAAAGGCAAAGCGCAAGATTGACTATCCTTATTTGAGGTCTGCCATGTGACCTGTTTCTTATAAAGCAGATGTACCAGTGCTGATCGTACCTTTAAATCCAATTTTTGAAGATACTGGAGGCAATGCATCATCAGGCAGCTCCAAAGTGCACCACTTTTACTTCCAGTCCCAGTTCCGGCAAACCCCATTCAATTATTCAAAGCAACAGTCTGAAGTAAAACTGAAAATTCAAAACCCTCTTTACCAGTTGCCCATTTAGTGACAAAGACAAAAAAAAAAAAATATGCGCAGTGTTTTGGATAAAATCAAAGAAGTATAAATTTTGAATTTGTGGGGCTTGAAAAATTCAACAACAATCGACATCTTGGTTCTCGTCTTGAGGAATGGAACTTATTAGCCAATGAAATGGAAATTAAGAATTTCAGAAGAAGATTGGCTCAGTTTTCTGCATTCTACAGCATAGAAAATTCATTGTGTTGGTGTTCTAATATATATGGTTCGATGCAATGACTTGTTATTGAGCATTTCCCGTCTGAGTCGAGTTTATTTATAGATTCGTCTACATCAGGGGTGCTCAGATTTGAACTGTTGGCGATCTACCTCAATATTTTTAGACTACTTATGATCGACTCTAAGAGGCAGCAAGTATGTGTGATGCAGGGTTGTCGTACATACACGATACACACAACCTACCTACCTAGGTAGGGTGTACCGTGGTATATATAGATTTTAGCTTTCTGCACAATATACATTATTTTAGTCAAGGTTTGGGTTAGATTAAGTTAGGTTCGTCTCTATAATATCAATGAAAAAACTCATAGTTCTTCAAAATTGCGAGTTTATTGGTTGTTACAAAACGAAAGAGTTACATATGGAGTTAAACTTAACTAAGGAGTGACTTTGGACGTTGAAGCGTGGTACTGCATGTCCTCAGCATACTTTTCATAAGATGGTACGTAACTATTGAGTGCTAATTACAAGCATGATGACATATGAGCGTCAGTTATTCGATTTCGATATTTTGACTTAATTATCTTAATTTCAAAAAATGTAGACTCGCAGAAGTAAATTGACCCAAACATTGCCGTCAGTTGAAGGGCGATTTGCCTTAGATTCGGATATTTATCTTCAGATATAAAACACCAGAAATTTTTATCAGATGCTGTAGCTTTAAGATGTTCATCTGATATAATCTGCACCAACTCATTTTTTCAACAGAACATGAGCTCATATTATACTGACTGGCTATTTCAGTAGCTAATTCCTCAATATTTTTACATGAAAAAAGAATAACTCATAAATGATGCTATATTTGCCAATTTACAGCAATCATAAGAACGCATTTCGAATTGCTCCAAAATATTTGATAATTCAGCCTCATACGTATTATACTTCAACTGAGGAATCCTTGCTTTCAAAAACGGAAAATGTCAGTCAAAAATGCAAAATTAGTCAGCCATTTTTCGTTTTTCAACATCTGAGTGTCATCACCTCTTTCGTATAGAAAATTATTTTGGGCCATAATTTTAAAACCTTTCTAGGAATTTTCCGCGACTCAACCACCTGACGTCCGTGTGAAGAACTAAATCAGTGTGTTCAGCTGAATCCCTATCTTCCAACTGCTACTTAAAGAGCCCCCGTTGCAAGCTACGTGCACGGATGGAACTTACAGTTTTGTTGAAATACCCATAATTTCCTCCGTGTTTGAAACTTTTGAACACAAAACTTGTTTTTGTATATTATGCAATGGAATGAAAAAATGAAGGGAAATCTTCATTAGCTCGACACAATTTTTATTTCCAGTCATTGCTGGTGCTCGATAGCTTGTAATGCACACTAGTTTATATATTGGTAGCTTAAAGTTTTTTACAAAATTGAAGAAAACGTCATGTATATCTTCGCCTCGGGTCTTCCCCTTCAGAGGAATGATTGCCAAAAATTCTTCCTTAGCCAACATGTAATTGATTACCATCCGAATAAAAATACACAGCTGAGCAGTGTCTGCCATATCGGTGATTCATCGAACTGTGAAGAAAAGTATATACATTTCATGATATGAGATATTTTAAATGTTAGCAGTTTTCGATTATTTGACTGGTCTTGAGAGCAAATCACGTACAATCATTTTCATAGTTTTTAGTTACCACACTTAGGTATTGCAACTGGCATACGACAAATAAGATAAATGCACTTATCATTCACCATACAAAAGAAAAATTCTCGCTCCCAATTGTTATTAAAATGTTTTAGATTTTTTCGCTGCACTCATTTAGTATTATTTAATAATAAACTTTGTATCCACGTAGTTTTGCCTTCAAGTTACGATTCAAAATGACTCCAATTCCTGCAGGCGCAACATTTATATCGGCGTGAACGAAAGTCTCGAATGTTCCCGTCAAACGCGCGCCGCCTGAAATTTCTAGAAAAGTGGCAAGAATAAAAACGCGGCTTTTCTTTGACAACAACCACGCGTTTTGCCGCTAGCAGAGTGTTATTTTATTACGTATTGAATTTTTGTAGTTTAGTTACCTACTTATTAAAAATTTTTTTTCTTCTGGAGATCTACTCAAAAAGAACTCGCGTTCGGCAGGTCTAAAGCTGTGTAATTGTATAATGGAAATCCAAAATCCTCTATATCAGTTGCCCATTCAGTGACGATGAAAGATTGTTATAGTTATAAAATATGTGCAGTGTTCTGAATAAAAAAAAACTACAACAAGTATGGCAAATATGTGGGGACTTGAAAGTAATAGGAATTTAAATGGGACTTCAGGGAGGATTTACACAATAATGCTGCATTATTTGTCTATTGGACGGTCGTGTAGGAAATCAGCATTATACAACAAAAAATTGGCCAGAAAGATGCGAATTTCTACCAGGATCCCAAAGTTTAGACCTCTTGTAGACCCCTAAAATGTACTTCCGCCTCCTCTTCACATTGAATTTCAATGCATTGGAGGAATGTTATTTTAAAAGATTCCCTGAGAGGACGCAGCCACATTAGTCTATTTTCAAGAGGCTGATGGTCAACAGTATCGCTGAAACAATTGCAATACTCAATCAGTAGCTTTGATTCTGTGAGAACAAT
This sequence comes from Cryptolaemus montrouzieri, assembly GCA_013387265.2. Classification (NCBI taxonomy): domain Eukaryota; kingdom Metazoa; phylum Arthropoda; class Insecta; order Coleoptera; family Coccinellidae; genus Cryptolaemus; species Cryptolaemus montrouzieri. The sequence goes on along the minus strand of JABFTP020000001.1, from coordinate 49,756,339 downwards.
TATTTATGTCATAGGTTCATGTCCTTCTTCTATATCTGCTTCGAAAGTTCTTACTTATAAATCAATTGTTGTGGCTCATCTATTTCAGAATTACGAAAAGTAAGAGAATGTTGTATACAGAATGTGTATGATTCAGATGCAGCGGAAGAAACTTATTTCAATATATTCCCAGAGAGGATGAAGCCAAATTAGTCTTTTCTCAAAAGACTGGAGGACAGTTCAATTGCTGGAGGTTCTTTCAAAGTACAACGGAGCAAATGATATAAAATCATAAATAGAGAAGATGCTATCGTCGATGATTAGGAGCAGCCTAACTTAAAATTCTAGGCTGTTAAATGGCATTTTGATCTGGCATCACAAAGTTAAGGGCTCACAGAACTTTCAAGGAGACTGAATTGAGATCCTACTGGATGAGAAAATCGCAGTTCCTTCAGCGATGATAATCAACAACGACTAATTTCAGTCATTCGTGCCTTCAGAAAACAGACGAACACTCTAAGTTTCTTCGACACGTCTTTATAACTTATGTTTCAACAGGAGCACTGTTGGTCGGATATGAATCGCCTTCGACAGTTGAATATACAACATCAAGAGCGATGATACAGTTTCAATGTGTGGTGCTCTTTGTTACATAATCGAGTATTAGCATACATTGTTTTTGACGAGAATCTTACTGGTGAAATTTAACATCGTATTATAGATGACAAGAGGGATAGAAGACATACGAACATCTCGAAACAAAAAGTTACTATATGCGAGACTTCGCAATGTCTAGACACATCGAAGATAATAATTTACAAGGGACAATATTCAACCTTCCGTAGAATGTTAAATATCCTCCCCTGAAGGAGCTAGTTTTCCGATCTACTCTCCATAATCACCGTTAACTGGGGCCACAGGGAAGTGGTACAGCACGGTCAGATGTCACGAATACGAACAATGGACTGCAGTTTCGGTCTCGTTTGACCTCGTCAGCATTGTCCATCCTTTCGTAACACAAGGCTATGCCGTTATCTACTCATCTCAATTCGTTGGAGCGAACGCAGTAATGTAAATGTCACTGCGCCAACCAACGAACCGAATCAGAGACTACCCCACCAACGTCGCGCGAAACGGTGAAAACAAAAAGCAGATAAAACAGGAAAAAGTTAAGTGGTCACACTAGTTTAGCCTTAAACTTATTATGAGTGAGTGTTACTGTACATTTAGAGATACCAAAAGGTAGGATACAGCATAGCTGATTAATCCAACCTGAATAAAATAGAAACAAATACTAGACAAGTGTACCCACAATTGTACGGAAACATCGTTATGTAAGAGATACTTATCACAAATCTTACCAACTATTCATCTTGAAAACAAAAATTTAACACTAAAATAAATCAAAATTAATTCATGCACTCCATATATAAAAGATCTTTTCTTCTTGGTGAAACAAGGAAAAACTACATCTCATTTAACTGGCTCTCAAAAAGCCAATGCCTCACCCTCCTCTTAAATGCATCCAAACTCAAACCTAAAAGACTACTCGGTATTCTATTGATTTCATCTACAATAATATAAGAAAAGCAACGCTGAAACATGGAAGAATGATAACGTGGTATGGCAAGTTTATGTCTGAACCTGACGTTGATGCTATGAACATCTGTTCGATATTTGATTCGTCGGTGCAGATAGGAGGGTTTCTTCTCATTCAAAATTATGTAAAACAGACTCAGCACATGCAGCCTTCTTCGATTCGCCATGTTCAACCAACCCAATTGCTGCAGTCTGCAGGACGTACGATCTGTGCGTCTAAGGTTGAAAACAATTCGAACACACCAGTTTTGAATTTTCTGAACTCGGGCCACATTCTGTTTTGTCAGACATGGGCCATATACGGTATCGCAATAATTGAGGTGAGACAACACCAGCGCTTCACAAAGCATTTTTCTTTGTCGAATATCCAGAAATTATTTGCAACCATAAATCAATTTGACATTCACGAAAGCTCTTTTAATTAGCAAGTTTATGTGAGAATCAAACCTCAAATCGCTATCCATAATCAAACCCAAATTACGACACTCGCTAGTCAGAGGAGGACTGCGCCATTCACAGATATCTTAATTAGATCTTTACATGCCTCTCTCATGACCTTCCTTCCAAATAGCATAACTACAGTTTTTGAAGGGTTAATGCTCAGACACATACTCTCCGACAACTTAAAGATGTTATCCAAATCTATATTAATTTTTTCTAGAGCTTCATCAAGTGAGTCGCGCGAAAACTGTAAATAGAGCTGTGAGTCGTCAGCATATAAATGAGCCGAACAGAAAATTAAACAACACATGAGCTGAAAGGTATAGATAATAAAAATATCGGTCTGAGAATGGATCCTGCGGAACTCCACATGGGATCTCTATAGGATCAGACTTATTTTTCCGTACAAAACTAAAACACAAAGGTGTTCTGCAAGTCAAATAGCTTTCAAACAATAAAACCGTATTTTCAGTGAAACCAATATAATGAAAGATTGCCAACAACAAATCGTGATTAATTTTATCGAAAGCCTTCGAATAATCCAGTAGGACGAGCAACAAAAGTTCATTATCGTCTACAGCCTTTATGATGTCATCCACCACTGCGAGCAGGGCAGTGGTACAGCTATGACCCCCCCTGAAACCCGACTGGATATCAGGCAAAATACTCTCCGACTCCAAATACGCTTTTATTTGGACAGCGACAAGTTTTTCAGAAATTTTGGACAATACACTCAATATACTTATAGGTCGGAGATCCCTGTAATCCCTAGGACCGCGTACTTTTGGAATCGGAATGACATGAGCCATTTTCCACGACTTTGGATAGTAGTTCGATAACATACTGCCATGCGACACTCACGTTTCAGACAGAAGCGGCCGTCGAAGGACCGACGCTCCTCATTTTTCCATGTGGTTTACAACCAGGCATACACAAACATCTCAAAACAAAAAGTTACTTATTCGTGACATCTGACCGTGCTGTACCACTTCCCTGTGGCCCCGGTTAACGGTGATTATGGAGAGTAGATCGGAAAATTAGCTCTGTTAAGGGAGGATATTTAACATTCTACGGAAGGTAGGATATTGTCCCTTGAAAAATAATTTTTTTCGATGCGTCTACACATTGTGAAATCTCCCATATAGTAACTTTTTGTTTTGAGATGTTGGTGTATGCCTGGTTGTAAAACCACATAGAAATGAGGAGTGTCACTCCTTCGACGGCCACTTCTGTCTGATACGTGAGTGTCGCATGGCGGTATGTTATTGAACTAGTGTGACCACTTAACGCGTTCTTGTTTTATCTGCTTTTTGTTTTCACCGTTTCGCGGGGCGTTGGTGAGGTCGCCTCTGATTCGGTTCGTTGGGGGGCGCAGTGACATTTACATTACTGCGTTCGCTCCAACGTATTGAGATGAGTAGGTAACGGCATAGCCTTGTGTTACGAAAGGGTAGACAATGCTGACGAGGTCAAACGAGACCGAAACTGCACTCCATTGTTTCCATTCGTGACATCTGACCGTGCTGTACCACTTCCCTGTGGCCTCGGTTAACGGTGATTATGGAGAATAGATCGGAAAACTAGCTCCTTCAAGGGAGGATATTTATCATTCTACGGAAGGTTGAATATTGTCCCTTGAAAAATAATTTTCCTCGAAACTGAACTGGAATTTTGGTGATCAGTGCATAGGAACTAGCGTGAGATTGCTAACCCGTTCCCGGGATTTGACTCCCCTAGATTTCTTTTCTCTATAAAGAAGAAGAAGAATAACTTAGATAAGCCAAAACAAAATCTTAGAAATTGTTTGGAGGATGTAACAATCATATAGGAAACGCATGCAGATGTGTTGCCAATTCTGCATTTTAAATGATGAAAATGCTTTTGAAGTCCAAAAGAAAAATTTTTAAACAAAAACATTATTAGTTCTACTCCAAAAAAGGACTCTAGAATGTGAAAATATTTTTTACCTTACTTCATGAGGATTCGAGATATCGGAACATCTGAAAAATTGAAAGAGGTAGATCAAATTCGTTTTCAGCAATGTGTTTTCTCGTAAATTATTTTTCTGTACCTACAATATTTCACATAGCTGCCACTGAAACATCCAATTTGGTTCACTCCGTACGAGGTTAAAATAATTTTCAAATTGTTTCATGCTTCCCAAATCTTCTAACCATGCACGCTTCGGATGTCTAAAGTTAAAGATACTATTAATTAAGATCACCTGAGAATTCGTTCAATGAGATTTTACTCTTTTATTATTTTTATTATTATTTCAAGAAAAATTGATAAAATTTAAATTTTCAATTAAGTTTTTCTTTGAAGACATCCGTTTTTTGTTATTTTACTGATTTAAAAATCTTATACTTTGATTTATCGTTTATAGTAAGAAATCAAAGTACATTCTTGGGTTTCTTTAGCAATTAGATTATGATATCGATCAAATTTCTGGCTTATACTTTCGTAGCTTTCAAGATTTCTCTATCAACTACAAATTATATTTGGCTCTCATTGATAACGGTATCTTTGCGGGATGGACAACAATCGAAGTGAAATATGTGAATATAACGCGTAAATTTTGAACCATCCGAAACTAAAGTCATCTTTGGACCACACTTTGCTTTCACAGTGTGAAAAACTCCGCCCGGTTGTGAAGATAACAGGATGTTTAATTTAACATCATAAGGTTTCTGACAATTTTCATGAATTGGTACTTCATAAGTCATTTTGTATTTCTAGTATTTTTTACAGTTAGTTATTCGAGTTGAATTAGAAATAGAAAAAATTACAGGAAAAACTGAAATTGTATATTCAACTTAATAAGCTGTCTTTCTGGAAACGGCTGGAATATTTTCTGACATCAAAATTTCCTCACCAACTCTTTTTTCTCCGACATTGTACTATATCTGGCAAACCTCCATTTTAGTTTTAATTTTCCAATGCCTTCAGGGCCTGGTATAATGGAAGGTGGTGTAGTTCATATTGAAAAAAGAAGGAAGTTCTTGAGGTAGTGAACAAACCTTCTCTCTGAGAATAAGGCAAATACTGTACGTAACCTATAATTTTCTGAATTGACATTCTTTGTTTGAGTTGGGTCGAATCTAAGTTGTAAGTCTCGAAAAACTTTTTCAATTATAAGTTTATTTGTTCAGTTTAAGTTAGAAGTCAAAAGTTCTTAAATATTGATGCCTTGTGGCCGAGTGCGCTAAAGGTTTTCATTTTATAGTTCAAAAAGTCTTGAGCTTTTCCGTTACGATAATTCCCTGTTCCGAACAGGAATAAACATTTTTTTCACATAATAATCCTAGCGTTATTATAAATGTAAAAGTTTGAACGGATGTTCATAACAAAATCATGCAAAAATGGCTGAAAGGATTCGAATAAAATTTGGTACACAAATACATAATTTTCATCCCTGAAATATATTCGGTTCATGTAGGATTAGTGTGACAACCTTTAACATGTTCATGTACAGGGTGTTACATAATAGTATGTCATAACTTGAGGAAGTAAATCTACGTGCAATTAAAAGAAAAAAAAGTTTATATAAACATAGGTCTGCAAAAGCTTCTTTACAGAGCTGCAGGGTGTTGAAATATAAGAAAAAAAATGTTTTTTTCTCCAAAACTCCTGCAGGTTTCGAGATATTCAGCCAAATTTTGAATGCAAGCTATTTTTTACACCCTCCATCATTACTCGTCCTAGATTTGAACTGAAATTCACAAGGTGTTTTCTTTTCCGAGGCCATGTCTCCTTTTGCCCTTTCAAACTTTTTTGCAGTATGCCACTCATCAGTGTACCATCAATTTTCGTCATCTCCGTTCAAATTAGAAACTTTTTTGACACCTGTAATTTTTTCGTATCTCCAACCGTTTTCCAGTGAAAAATTATTGAATTTGAATTATTTGAGTTGTATGTTATTCGCTAAATAAAACAAAATAAAATAGAAATACTCAATAGGTATGCCCAAATTTTGCTTTTATTTTGATAGCTAGTCTTCTGAAACTCAACTTATATTTATTCAATATCAATTTATAAAAAAGAACAATTGAAAGCTAAATAAATTGCTGGAAGTGTCCTCCACCTGCAAAAATACAGGCCTCTGTCCTTCTTCGCATATTATCACGCACTCTTTGAAATATTCCTGGGGTATTTCTTATCGTGTCACAAGAAGTTATTATTCGATTTCCCAATTCTTCTATTCACTATAGTGGTATAAATTAAACCCATACGAAAAAGTCTAAACTATTTAAGTCTGGGGACCTAGGAAGCCATGATGCTGGCCCACCCCGACCTATCCACCGGTTGTTGAACGTATTATTCAAGAATTCCCTAGCTTCTCCTTTGAAATGTGCTGGTGACCGGTCAGGCATGAACCACATTATGTTTCTCACCAAAATTGGCACATCCTCGAGCAATTAAGGTAACTCCTCCTCAAGAAATTGCCGATAATCGGGACCGTTTAGACTGTTAGGCAAAAAAAAATGGCCCAATCAAATAATTTCCAATTATTCCGACCCAGACATTTAATAAGAATTGTTCTTGATGATGAGATTCTTCAATCAAATGGGGGTTTTCCTCAGCCCAATAATGATTATTGTGAAAATTTGTGATAGCAGTTATCGAAAAGTTCTTCGTCTGTTAACATTATTTCACCATCAAAATGAGCATTTTCTCTAATTTCGTGAGAGAACTATCGGCAGAAATTCAGTCTTGAAGGAAAATCTCTAAGAAGTAGAGTTTGGACGCGTTGAATATGAAACGGGTACAATAAAAGTCGTGGAGAATCTTCCAAACTAAAACATGTGAAATATTTAATTGAGTTCCAATTTTCTCGACTCACATGAGGATTCTAATCAACAGAATTCAAAACTACTTCCTCAATATCTGGATTTCTCATTGTTGGAGTTGCACCTTTTAAATGATAATTTATAGTAAAAGTACCAGTTTACCTCAGCCTTCTGTGGATATTTGAAAATGTTCGCCTGTCAGGGTTACTCGATTTGAAAAGCACACCTGATATAATCGCCTAGCTTCTGTTTCGTTTCCCTCAGCCAGAGCGTACATGTAATGGATATCAGCCAATTCGGCGTTATTAAAATTTGCCATTTTATCTTATAGCAATAACTTCAAAAGTCTTAAAACTAATCTGTAATTTAATAAACTGTCAAAATAAATACATAAATGATAAAAATCGAAGCCTACTAGTCAGTTTTTAATGAGAACTGCTTTCAATTCAGCGAATGCATACAATAGTTTACTAATTTTTTACTCGAGAACGGTTGGAGCTATGAAAAAATTACATGTTTCAAAGAAGTTTTGGAATTTAACGAAGATGACGAAAATTGATTGTACGGTGATCAGTGGCGTACTGCAAAAAAGTTTGTAAGGGCAAAAGAAGACATGGCTCCGGAAAAGAAAACACCTTGTAGATTTTAGTTACAATTCAGGACGTGGAATGATGGAGGCTGTGAAAAATAGCTTGCATTCCAAATTTGGGCTGAATATCCCCAAAACTGGAGGAGTTTTGAAGAAAAAACCATTTTTTCCGAAAATTTCAACACCCTGTAGCTCCGTAAAGAAGGTTTTGCGAACCTATGTTTATATTAAATTTTTTTTTTCTAGAATTCCACGTTGATTAATCTCCTCAAGTGGTGACGTATATTATGTAACACCATGTATAGTTATTGATAATGTTTCTATCTTGTTTTCAGGGGCTATTGGATAAGGATAAATAGCGTTAAATTTAGTTACAGTATAAGATCTTTATTCGCGGGGTATATGTTCCGTAAATATGCTACGAATACCGAATTCGTGAAAATAGAATGATAATTTATATGGAAATATAGGGGATGAGTTCCTAGGTGACAAAATAAAAAATAAATAAAACTGTTTTGATCATATAGATCCATAATTATCTTCAGGCTTGGGAAACAGTTCGGAGAATTATTGTATTTTTTTTTCTTTGCTTGGGAATTTTTTGAAAGCTCCTTCAATTCAGAATGATATTCGACAGTGGCATTAGCCGATTGTCTTTTGAAAATGAGACTTCGTTGCATTGACAGCTCAATTTTCATGAAAAAATTACAGAGCTCATTTACCATTCTCAAACCTTCATTTAGTTCTTTTAAATCAAATATCATGTTTCCAGTGCTTGTTGAAGATTGTGAATTCAACATTTCCTCCAAATCGGTTTCGGTCCAATCTTCATCTTACGATTCAAGCATTTCCTGAATGTCACTCGATTTTATCTGTTCAAACCCATCGGATCCTATTCCATTTCTAATTTTGGAAATGTTTGCAGTTAAAGTTGTAAGCTATTCACCTCACACATTCTATCTTGACATCAATATCATCACTGGTAAAACAAAAACAAAAATCAAGCCAACAATAACAGGCAATAACAATTAATATTTGAGTATAACTGGTTGCAGCAATCTATTGAAGTGTGTATTCAAATTATCAGATTACTGTAGACATTCATAAATCCGTCAACGTCAGCTTTTGAATTCACTGTCTTAGGTTCTTTTTTGATTTCGATCATTTCAAGAATGTTCGTTTTAAAGTCGTTGCTCTCATATGCAAGAACTCGTCCATCAGCAAAATTAAATTTATGTAATTGTTCAATGCTATGTTTCGCTAGGGCGGTACTTTTGTACTGAAACGCGTGAAAACACTCTGCAAATTATAAGTTTTTAACCTCAAACTTATTATATATTATATATATTAAAATATATTTTTCATTTTAATCTAAATAATAAACTTTACAGAATATATTTTTATTTATCTCATTGCTCTGCTTTCAGATGTCTCAATATAAATGAAAATTTTGTTCTTCCAAATAATACACCAAATATATAACTTCATTTCCTATTTTCCGGCTATTTTCATAACTATTGTCATCTTTCATTTATTAAATTTTCTACTAATCTAAGCCCCTTCTGAAAAATATCTGATGGTGTGAGCTGTGGTCGATGTGCTGGTTATCAAACTAGATCGTTGTTTCAAATCCATCGATTTCCAAATTGGTGGAATAGGAATTCGGAAATGACCTTACTGCGATCATTTCGTTTGAAGTTCAGAGGTTCATATATATGCTAGTGCCTCAGGAAAATCATTCTTTTGAAATTGGAGGTAAAAAACCTAGTTAAGGTTCTTTTGAAAGAAATGAGGTCCGATGGCACGTCCGTTATATAATGAGCACCATACATTCATGAACCAAACGGTTGACGGTTAGACTCTTGAATCAATTGGTGAGTTTCTGCTGACCAAAGCTGATGATTAACGAAATCGTTTTGTGAAATCTGGATTCGGCGCTCCACAGAATATGATTGCCCTCATTATGATTATCTTTGAACATTATCCTCATTAAAGCAATGATTTCTAATCTTCGCTAGAAATCCGTAGGTCGTAAGTGTTTTATCCAATAAACACACGTACTCAGGTTGTATATCTTTAATGAATAATAAGATTGGAATTTTTCATTCCTATGGAATCTCGTTAAAGTAAACTTTTCCCAATGAACTCCATGGAGTTTTTCTAGAATTTCTAATTTTAAGTTGAATTGGTGATGATTTCTACTTATATATCTTTTCACTTATATATAAATTTCCATCTCTGTTCTACATTATCGTCTGGAAAAGCAAAGCTAGTGTGTAGAGAAACACGTCACGAGTCAACTGATTTTAAACAAAATTAACGAAATTTTCTTTCACTTAATGATAATGTATTAAATGAAATCCTATCAAGCTTAAAATGGCATATATCTCTTATGTATGATGAACAACCTAATCTTTCAGTTCGATTTGTTCACCTGTAGTTGAATACTACACAAAATAATGAAAACATGAGAGCATTTTTTTATTATTTCATCCAATACAACTGGAATCATACTTAACATCATAGGAATTGTTGAAAAAATATTTCTCTGGGTGGTTCAATTAGGACATCGGTCGGTGGCAATTTGTTTGAGAGCTCTAGAATACAGAAACGAAAGAAACCTTCGCTGAGATCATTTTTTCATAGAGTAAAAGTATATAGAGAAAGAGTTTATTTATTAATTTCAAATTTTGTTATTAGAGTAAATGGATACTATTCTACAATTTGCAATTGTTTTTAGAACAGTTCTATTTCCAGTTATACTGAACATTCACTACAACTTTGCTATTTCGATTGACATGGTGTACTTTTTTACTTGTTAAGAATTGTCCAATCTTAAATTAACTAGGACTATTTTATCAAAATTTTCGGAATTTTAGTGTCATCTTCGCCCGAAGAGTTGATTCAGATTTCAGTGAGATTATTACTTGTATTTTAGTTTAACGAAAAAAGTTCTAGTTCTGAAGGCAAAGTACTTTCCGATGCTATTTCTTATACAGGGTGCTCAAACCTCACTTGTTAACCCACTATAACTAAGTTGTCAGTAAGTTTCAATGCCTGAAATCTATGTTCCACAATTTTCTATGAATTCATGCCTCAGGTTTCACGTTTGGAAAACATTCAAAAAGAGCAATAACACTAATTCACTAATTTTGTTTGTGTATTGCTTCTTGGTAAATAAAATGGCAAATAATTACTATTTTTATTATGAATTTATTCATCATTCATGGTCCATGTCAACAAATAACAAGTTGAACTTGCAGAAAGTTCGATTAAAACTTCTCGAATTTTCGACCAATTTGCAGACAAATTCAGAAAATTACAAAAAAAATTTTGTCACTTATAGACAACAGACACCAGAAAGAGAGACATGTAGTTTCATTACCAATGATGAACACATTACAGTTCATGTCTTGGGTTATTTTTATGCCAGAGCGTATGCATCTGCACGTGCTGCTGCTGCTGATTTAGTGATAGCACGTACATCAAATAATAAAATTTTGGACCAAATTAATTTCGATCCCTGCAAACTCTTATTAATATCATCGATAAATCCAAGAGTCGCGGCGTTCAGGATTAATTTCTTCAAATATTGATGGTTCACATTCAAGAAAACCCTGACACCGTATCAGCTTTCTTGTATGCAGTAAACAATGGTGTTAAATATTTTAGAGTTTTTAACTATATTTAGTTCGGAATTCTTGGACAATCTTCATTTAAAAGAATTTAATGCATGTCGGTACCAATCAGATGGTGTTCCAGCTTATCGCACACCTCCGGAATCGGAAGAATCAACTAGCTTGTTTGACGACAGATGGATAAGAAGACTGAATTCATAGAATTGCCTTGCAAAATCTTCGTACCTCACACCTTTAGATCTATAACTATGGAAGTACCTAAAGTACAAAAATTATTGTTGGCCGATAAATTTGTGGGGGACTGTCTTATGCTTTGCCATTGTCAATAAGAAATGTTACTGACATGAGGAAGTTTAAATTTGAAGATTATCCTTTATAAAGGTAGGGATATAATTCATGACATCATAGAGTTGAATATATTTGTTGTTGAATCTGAGTTTTCCTGTTTACTTAAGGAAGAAATTAGATTAGTACACTGCAGACAGTTATATGGCTTTGCAGTTTTATGTTTATTTCATGAGTTTATTGTCAAAAACCTCGTTTTTACAACTTATTTACACACAAAATTGTATAGGAAAATAAACAATATTATTATTATTATTCTTGAATTGGAACTGAGAAGTGTCATTTATAGCATCGATTCCAATCAAGTGAAAAAAACAGCTATTAATGAAGCGCGCTCGCGAATTGAAAATTGTCCTTAATACGTTGGTCATGTTTACGCTTTTTCTAATTTTGTTTCTGATAAATGCTAATAATTCTGTTTCATTATTCATGTCGCCGCAACGATATCTTTACCATTTGAAGTAAGCTAACGATTATTTCAGTTTTATGTTTTTCATAAGTGACAAAAGTAGATCGTAATTTTCAAAATTGTTTGTAGCAAATTGGTCATAAATTTGGGAAATTAACGTTAAATGTTCTGCAAGTTCTACTTATTTGTTTGTTGACATTGACCATTAATAATAAAGAAATTGATAATATTTTCGTTTGAGCATTCATTTGCTATTATTTTTATTTTTTACGAACAAACAAACTGCGCAGCACCAACAAAATTGGTGTTATTGTAATTTTTAAAAAATCTCCAAACCTCAAGGTAAGGCCGAACTTCGTAGAAAATTATCTTTAACATTGTGGAACATAGAAACTGTCATCGGAATTAAATCCACTGTCTGTTTTTATAATTCATAATCATTTAATTTTCCGAGGGAATCGCAGGTTTTTGATGAAATCGAGAAAACGAGACATTTTAGATATACGGAAACTTAGTATTATTATTTTTTCATTATTATTATAAAAAAATACAGGGTTGATAATATAAATCCTTTATAACTCAAAATGAAATTAAAGATATCGACAACGAACTTGAAATATTACATGGTAAACTAATTAAATTTAAATTAAGTACTAGAAAAATAGAAAAAAGAACAACGTTAAAGAAATCAATTTCTTCTCCAGATGTCAAATCGATTTTTGAAGGCGTTGATGGAAGGAGCGCCCACCATATCTGAGTACAGGCGATTCCAGCAGACTCAAGAAGTTTTTCCGGATCTCGTAAAAAATCTTTCTCTTGCTAGATTGTTTGATTGGGGGTGAATTGAATTCAAAGAGAAGAGATGAGATATATCGATGCCGAAAAATCTATGACGAGCCCTGTAGACAGTAATCAGTCCCCACGAAGCCTGCGATCCGCGAAAGATGAGAGGTTCATTAGTGGAAAGGCGCTCTTGATAGCTTGGCCTTTGACAACCAAAGGGTATTTGAGTTGCGCGTCTCCGCACTGACTCGAGAAGTTGGGAGTCACCGATCAACTGCGGATGCCATAGAGGACTAGCAAATTCTAAAATCGGCCAGACAAACGTTTTGTAGAGGGAAGATATGGTCGAAAAATGACAGTTCTTGAAGGAAATTTGTGAATTAGAAATAAGCTTCGTTTGGTCCTACCAGTTGTATGCATTACATGAGATGTCCAGGAAAGGTCTCAACTACACTACCTGCAATGACATATTAACGCTTAGGGTTATTCGAGCCGAGATGCAACACGCGGCACTTGGCAATGTTGAGAGGCAACATTCAATCAGCACACCAAGCTTTTATGACTTTGAGGTCCTCTTGAAGAGCATTTTTGGAATCTGTGGCAACATTGAATAATTTAATGTTGTCTGCGAAGGCTGCACTTTGACCCACCTGCTGGGAATGTCAGAGACATACAGTACAAACATAAGAGGGCCCAAAACGGACCCTTGGGGAACAACACTAATAACTGGCTGAAAAGAAGTAGTATCAGTACCTACCCTAACAGCAAATTGCCTATCAGTTAGAAATACTTCTACCCAACGTAATAATGCACCTCGAACGGTGAAATGTTCAAGTTTATGTAAAAGGCGCTTCCTGGGAACCTTATCAAAGGCAGGGGTAAAATCCAAATAAACGATGCCTACAGGAATTCTTTTATCAAGGGACTGGGTCCAATCATTGGGTCGTTGAAGCTAGTTGCTGATTATAGATCGACCCGGCACAAAACCGTGCTGTTGGTCAGGAATAACAGAATTCGTGATCATGAATTTGATCAGCTTCTCAGAAATAATTATTTAGAAAGTTTCAAGGACCGTAGAAGTAATGAGTCTTATATAGGTCTATAATTCTAAGGATCGCACTTATCACCCCTTTTAAAAATAGGCGTTACAGAAGCTCTTAACCAAGGAGTGGGGAGGACACCAGATGATGGTGAAAGTTGCATGATTTTACTAAGAGGAGCACTGATAGATGTGGCACATGACTTCAATAACGAGGCTGAAAATCCATCTGGACCAGGTGCAGATGAAGACTTGAGTTTGACAAGAAGACTTTCTATTTTTGCTGGCTCAATAACTACACCAGTAATACTCGCACCGCTGCTCGGTCGACCAATTTGTGGCATCGGGCCATCCGGATCCTTAGAAAAAGCTTGAGGAAATGTGTTGGCTAATATTGTCAATACAAATGGAAAATACAGTCCCAATAAATTAAAAAAATATGTACTCGTATTTGAAAGAAACCATTTTGTGAGAATTCACTTTTTTTGAATTGAAAACTGATTTTCAGCACTTTTCTCGTTAAACAAAAGATAAGTTATGATCTTATGAGTCCATTTTTCTGGGCAAAAGAGATTACACTATAATTCTGAAAATTTTTACAACAAGAATAATAGCTCAAGGGTGGTTCATTTCAGATGGGATAAATGTTAACATCTTAGCGTTCGCCAGATGCTCCTGATGGGCCCTTTAGCGCGGACATCCTGTATATCTACGGTTAACTTAAATATATGCATATTTTATCCATTTTGTGTTATCGATTCTATTGTCAATTTGCAGCGATATCCATTTTAGTAATTATATTCCTAACTACTACTGTGTGCCCTAAATTTTGTGCGGTAATATCCATTATATTAATGTGTGATAAGTGAAAATGATACCTTGAATTGTAAGTCGAGTTCAGCACATCAGCCGACAGTATCGTTTTTTTATATTGGGTAAAAAGTTTGCAATGTATTTCTTTGAACTATTTTGGATATGTTCATGCTATCTAACGTTTTCAGTTGGGTATAACATTTTGGCTATTGTTCCATATCATGGATACAGCCATGTGAAGTTTTTCGATCCCATTATCAGCGAGCTAGTTTCTAGAGGACATAATTTAACAGTGCTGCTACATCGCTGTTTGAATATAGAATCACAAAATTACAAGGAGTTATTACTGAGTTACGATTCACATGTTGGTACGCATTTGTTTGATGTGGAAACGTTTGACTGGCCCAGCTGGATGGTTGTCTGGGCTGGTCCATCATTTCTTATAGCTTATGGTATATCTTCGTGTCAACATCTGCTTTCGAACTCGGAAGTGCAAAAACTGATGGATTCTAGTGATCATTTCGACTTAATTTTGAGTGAACTGTTCGATTCGGAGTGTAATCTCGGGTTCAAGTTCAAGTTCAAAGCACCACTTGTAGGTCTATCTTCGAATACTTTAATGGCTTGGTATACTGACAGATTCGGTCAACCGGATAATCCTTCGTATATACCGAATGGTCATCTCTCGTATTCAGCGAAGATGAACTTTTTCGAAAGATTAGGAAATGTTCTTGGTGATATAATGCTCAAGGCCAATTATTATTTTGCAACACAAAAAATCCAGTTAATTTCAGAAAAATATTTCAAAACAAAAATGCCATCATTTTTTGATATGGCGAAGAATACAAGTTTGGTTCTAGTGAATTCCTATTGGGCTCTACATTTTCCTAGGCCAAACGTTCCAGCAGTTATCGAGATAGGTGGTAGCCATATTCTTCCATCAAAAGCCTTGCCCAAGGTGAGTGATTCAAATAAAAGTAGATAATAGTGATGAAATGAAATAGATCCAACTCAGAAATTATTCTATTTATAATTGAGTTGAATTTTACGTCGGGTGTATGCTTTCAATATCCTACAATGCGCTAAGCAATTAACGAATAAAATATAGAATTCGATTTTATTCAGAAGAAGATTAGATATTTTGAAGTATTATTTCTCTAACAATCCACCAGCACTATGGAATGCTTGAGAATAATCGAAATGAAAATGGTACTGATAGAAGTTGAAATAGAGGTGATAATGTAAAATGTAAGAATTTTAGAAAAATCAAAATCCTCAAAAACCTGTTGATACCAGATATTTCCACCCCAGGTGAGATTTATTGCATGAGTTCCACGATTCATACTCAATATAAATAATTATTATATATATATATATATATATATATATATATATATATATATATATATATATATATAGGCTGGTTCCTTTGGCTTCTTAAACTAGACATATTCGAAGGATTGAGGTCTGCATTTCGTGCTGACAGTTATGAGGAACAACAGAGCAAAGCAACTTCATTGGGAACAAAGTGTTCGCCAATTTAATAGGGGAGCCGTTGATGAGCAGAGACCAAATCATGTCGAGATAGGAATGATAAAACAATTTGTTTCAACTATACTTATGGAAAATTTCCTAAGCTGAGTGTGGGAAAGAAAGGTGGAATATTGATTTGTTTTTGGAGGTTACATACATCCCGATGGTATTTTATAAACTCGACAACTCAAAATTATTGAACTGTCAGATTTTTGTGTTTGTGCGCCCAATAACATCCAAATTTTTTGGTACGATAGATTTCGATAATCTCAATGCTGATCTGTGGTACCTATGGGAACTGGAGAGAGCTCCTCACGGATAAGGATCTCAATTCAAAGTGGAACAGTTTTCACGAGCTACTTAATTCCACGATATCTGCGAATACCACCTGTCGACTAATGAAAATACTGCTAAGCCTTGAACATCTGAATCGATTTTCAAATTGATAAGGCTTAAAAAACCCTATAGCAGAGGGGCTCTAGGAGCGAGTAGGATTATAGGAACCACAGACTCCACTCGAATTTGTTGATTATCAGGAACAAGAATTCAATGGAGTTACTAATTGCTCAGATAAGACTTTCGATCTAATTTTCTGTAATAAATTTAGAGTATCATCTTAAGCGCGATGTGGTAGCCCCTTTGTGCGGGAGGATGAATACCATCCTTGTATTAAATTCCTTTTCAATAATAAAAAACAAGTACTGTGTTTTAAGGAATTTTACTTAATAATTGCGATTCGTAACGCGTTTCACTACATCGTAGCTTCTTCAGACGAATGAATGTACAGAAAATATAAATATAAATATTCTTGAGTAATTAAAAGCTTATTGGGTTGCTTCTTCTTAAGTGGTTATTTATGACAGGTATATCCAATAAAATTAAGGAATAGATTGCTCCTCGAAGAGATTCAATAGAGGTGAAGGGCTTAAATCGACTTGTTCATTGATAAGTACCTGAGTGTTTGTATTAATTGATTTCCAAAGTTTCCCAAAGATCTGTCTTCCAATATTTATTATCTGTATGCAAAATTTCGAACTGTGGGTCGAAAGAGTGATTATTTTCTAAGAGATGATTCGGGAATTTGAATCTGATTTTTATTTGAAAAACTGCGTTTATGTTCCGATATTCTAATATTGAAATTTCTATGAGTTCTACCAATGTAGAAATTATCACAGTCATTGCAATTCAATCTATAAAGACCTGATTTATTGTTTTTACCTAGTTTGGTTTTATTATTTTTAAATATTTGCCAAAATTATTATTAGTTTGGAAAGCTATGTTAAAATTATTCCTACTCAAGAATGATTTCAATTTCTTACTTGTAATGCCAACGTAGGTTAACGTGTTGAATCTTTGTTTCAATTTATCGACAGGGTTAACTTCATTCAATGCGATTCTACTTTGTTTTTCATTTAAAATATTATTTATTAGTTTAGGATTGTAACCATTATTTTTGGCTATTTGTTTAATCAAATTTAATTCTTTGGTGAAATTTTCTGGTGATAACGGGATGTTAATCAATCTATGAATAAAACTATTGAATGCTGACATTTTATGTTGATATGGATGACACGACGAGTTATGTATTATAATATCTGTATGTGACGGCTTATGGTAAATTGCGAAAACATGTTTTCCATTTTCATTCGAAATTGTTACGTCTAAGAAATGTATCGAATTGTTGCTTACTATTTCGGTTGTGAATCCAATTTTTGGATATACCTGTCATAAATAACCACTTAAGAAGAAGCAACCCAATAAGCTTTTAATTACTCAAGAACATTTATATTTATATTTTCTGTACATTCATTCGTCTGAAGAAGCTACGGTGTAGTGAAACGCTTTACGAATCGCAATCATTAAGTAAAATTCCTTAAAACACAGTACTTGTTTTTTATTATTGATAATGGAATTTTACCAAGTAAAAGCCTCCCAAATTCAATTTCCTTTTCAACTTTCAACTATAAATATTTAGAAACTCGTAGAATACGGAGGTATTCAGGTTCCACAAATCTGATTATATAGCTATTAATCGAAGAATCTCAAATGCACCTTGGTCAGAAATATTATCAAATGGTGATATGAACGCTGATCTGTACACCTTCTATGTCATACTCAATATATAAATTATCAATCGAAAAAACAAAATTCACAAAAAATGGAAAATTTATCAAAACTACTATGACTTCCTAAGTTTCAAACATTTGAGAAGGGAAAGTAAAGCCCGGATTTTAGCAGATTATAATAACTTCATTTCAAATATCGAAGAAGAAGTCGAAACGAATCCAAAAAGAATATTCAGTATATCTTCTTCTAAGCGACTCGGTAGTAGCTTGCCGTCGTCAATGCACTATAACAAGGAAACCTCTAATGGAGCCACGGAAATCTGTGAATTGTTCGCTAGTTTCTTTCGCTCGGTATTTGTGCCGCCAACAGTAGCAGCAACTCCTCGCGTTGATCCATGTTCGGAACCCCCTGCTTATGTTTCATTCATTTCGTTAACTCCAAAAATCAATAAGAGCTCTTGATCAAAAAAAAGGAACAGGACCTGATGAAATACCTTCTCTTTTTGTAAAGTCTCGCCATGAATTATGTACACCTCTGAATAGTGTGACACCTATTTTTGAAGGTGGAGACAAAAGCAATGTCGAAAATTACAAGCCCATTAGCAAGTTATGTATCTTCGCCAAACTGTTTGAATCATTGATCTACAAATATATTTTTTTTCTCATCAAATTTCAAATTATGCCTGAACAGCATGGATTCTTCAAAAACAGGTCAATCGAAACTAATTTATTGACATTTGTCTAGCATATTTTGAGTGCTAAAGATGAAGCTTACAAGTGGATGCCGTCTACACCGACTTCGGAAAAGCCTTTGACAGAATTTGTCATAGTATTCTTGATTGTCGGGTCGAGGAGTTGGTGTGGGTGGTTCACTATTGGTGGTGGGCATAGATCGGAGACATATCGCTGTACATCTGGGGTCCCCCAAGGATCACACCATGGTCCCCTCCTGTTTCTCATATATGTAAATAATATAAAATATATTTTTTTAAAATGTGACTTTTTACTATACGTTGAAGATCTCAAAATCTATTATACCATCAGGAGCTTGTCTGACTCTCTTGTTGTACAGAAAGAGCTCTCACTCTTTTTAGAGTATTGCAAAGCCAATAGCTTTTTCCTGAATTTAAAAAAATGTCAAACTATCACGTTCACTTGAAATTCAAAATCCTTCAATTTTTCTTATCAACTATATAACAATATTTTAATGAAAGTGTCACAAATTCGAGATCTTGGAGTCCTCCTGGATTCGAAGTTGGTTTTCGATCAACACATTGATTGCATAGTCAGCTCTTCAAAAAGAATGTTGGGGTACACTCTCCGCCAGTGTCGTATATTCAAAAATTCTAGTTCTGTTCTCAGTGTTTACTATGCCTACGTATTCAGTAAACTCAACTTTGCCTCCGTTATATGGAATCGTCAGTATAAAGTTTACATCTCGCGAATTGAAAAAAATTTAGAATAAACTTTCAAAATATCTGGCTTATTTCTGTAATTTCACGGTGGCGGAGGGTGTTGACTTCTATGCGGAAGCAAGAAAACAATTTCACTTGGTTTCACTTGAGGACAGAAGAAAGGTGAATGACATCCTAACTCTTCAGAAGGTATTGGCTGGGGAGGTTAGTGCACCAACTATTCTGGAAAATATATTCTTCAACTCTACTAATTTTCACTTGAGGAAACATGAGTTGTTCTACATTCCTTTCAAAAGAACTAACTATTCTAAGCACGCGCCCTTAACGAGAATGCTATGCATGGGCAATGAATTGAATCAGATATTTTTTCAAATAACATCGTGAGATCTAAAAAATTCTAAGAGACTTGATCTTGATGTAGTTTCTTCTATTGTAACTTTTTTTCAATTATTCATATTTTCTATTTCTATTTACTTAACACCTAATCTTTTTTTAAATATACTTAGTGAATACTCTTTTATGGGTTTGAACCTGTTTGTATTCTCGAAACAATAAACAATAAAGAAAGAAGAATGACTTTGAATCTGAACTCGCTGGCTCAAAAAGAAAAAAATTACTCAAATACATCCGTGCCTCTATGAATACAAAGCTATTATTCCTAACTGTATATAATACTGGTGGTTGAAGGAGTGCAAGAGGGCTTGAAGCTGCTGAAATCCTTGGCGAGACATTCTCAATATGATATATATTGTGATGAACCTACAACTCCACTCCCCGAGTTCAAAACTCCTCGGTGAAGTTACCTTCAGCCGAAATGTTGTTGAGAAACAGATAGGTAGGTTGAAGAACAACAGTGCCCCAGGACCTGATGGACTTTCTACTTTGGTTCTGAAACATTATGCACACAGTTTATCTCATCCAGTTTCAATCAACTTTTCTGGCTAAGTGCGTTCTCACTCCCTGCCAAGCAATTGGTAGCATCTGTAACACACGTCTATAGAAAAGATGACAAATTATCTACCTTTAATTACAGTCCAATCTGTTTGGTCTCCATAGCAGGAAAATTATGTGAAAAAATCAATTTCGAAACAGTGATAAAGTTTGCTCTAACGAATGAACTGATTCCTGAAACATGGATTTCTACCAGGCGATAATTACTCACGAATATTTTCCTCTGTGTGGCTGTCTGGTCAAAGGCATATGATCTTGCCATTCCACCTGACATCATTTATTTGGATTTTTCCCGTACTTTTGATCGGCTACCTATAAGGCGCTTATTGGCTAAAATATAGTATATTGATATCAAAGGTAACCTCCTGAATTGGATATAAACTTTTTTGTCTGGAAGAATTTTTATTTTATGTTAGAGTCGGAAATCTACGTCCTACTCAGTGACTCGTCACCAGTGGTATTCCACAGGGGTCTGTTCTAGCTCCCATGATATTTATTCTATATACTGCCGATCTTCCTGCTTCAATTCAGTCTAATGGCTCAATCTTTGCCTATGACAATAACCTTTCCAATACTCCTCTCGAAAATGCTAACATATCCAACGGGATAGGAGCCCAATCAGGCAGTGGTATATCGACTGGTCCTTGCCGTTGAATTTTGATAAATGTCGAGTTATTCACATGGGTAAGAGCAACTCTCTCACTAGGTATACTTTCGATGGCACGACTTGAACTAGTACTACTTCTCATTGGGACCTGATGGTGGATTAACAATGATTTAACCTGGTCCGATCACATCCAATATGTTTTGAATAAAACATCGAAAGCCGTATTCACGCATAAGATAATTTTTTAAGAACTACCATTTAGTACTTGCAGTTTGCTCTAAAACACATATGTCGGGCCAATCATAAAATTTACTGGTCCACTGTGGCATTCCATTCTGGAACGCGACATGGATCTTTTGGAGTCGGTACAGCGTAGGACAACAAGAATTCTCTACGGCACCACACGTTCTCCGTATGAAGTACAACTCAATATTTTCTAGTTATCATACTTATCCTCCGGACGCTTCTCCACCACATGTTCAATTGTGACCGCTCTGGGTTAATTGATCTGAATCAAAATAGACAGCTTTGCTATCCCAGGCTAAGACTATATAGAACGAATTTCCAGTCATCTCAAAGGCAGCATTTTCTATCAAATAAGATTTTTGAGTTGTGGAATAGATAGGAACGCGTTTGAAAACAAATTTTATTTCTGTTCCTCATTACAGGTAATGCAAGAGTGAAATATTTAATTTTTTGCATGTATATACCTACTTCAATCTATTTGTAACAGTTTTTAAGGTTACATTCTAGACATGAACTCATGGATCTAGCTTTATAACTTATGCATAATCAATTTTAAAGATTTTTAGATTTGCACATTTGATTGATTTTCTATGGTCTTTCTTCTCTGCTACATTTGCGATTTTAATCTTCTATAGTTAATTGATTTCGCCATTATTTCATGATAGTTAATCATGATGATAATAAGAAATTGAATTATGTATTATACTATCGCATGAGATTTATTGAATATCACGATTGCAATTTCGGTCTCTCGACCATTTCAGCTAACAAGTATTGAACAAAAGTTGAAAATACGAAAATACGAGTAAACTATGATTTCTACTTAAATATATCAAATGCTTGTCGCGTTTAAATACACAGTATCTTTGTCAAGAGCAAATGAATACTACAAATATATCTTACTAATATACTTATATATACTACAGAGGCAATCCACTCAGAGCTAACTGTATTTGAACTAGTGTTTAGGGAACAAGTTTAATAAGGGTGGGTTATTTACGTCTACCTGATCATAAAGAATTTTGGGAGAATACCTAAATCAGTTAATTTCAAGTAATTCCAGAAGGTTGAGTTTCATATCTCTATTCTCAGAATGTAGGATTTTAAATTTTGAATTGAAATAATGGCTATTGTCCTAAGATGATTTGAATAATTTGAAACGGTTTTTCCATTGATGAAACTGCGTTTATGTTCTTAGATTCTAACAATAAAATTTTTTCTGTTCTACCTATATAAAAACAATTGCAATCTGCACAATCCAATCTATAAACACCTGATTTATTTTCTTTATTAATTGAAGACTTATAATTTCTGATGAATGAACCTAACTTTGTTGATGTTTTGAACGCTGTATTTAAATTTCAATTTTTATGGAGGATTTCACATTATTGCTGATATTGACTATATATGTTAAACTATTGAATTTCTTGTCTTGGTCTTCACTGATTGAATATATATGTTGTAAAGCTGATTTTGTGTTTTCCTATATAATATGCTGCTAACCAAATTTGCATCATAACGATTATTTATTGCGATCTGTTGTACCAAATTGAATTCTTTGAAATAATTATCAACTGGTGTTTATTATTTGATCTTGTTATTGTTAGGTTCTAATTCAGAATTGAATTTTATTTTTTTGGGTGCAGGTTTTGATGAAATTTTCGAATACAGTAAACTGTATTTTTGTTCTTGTGAAACACTCAATAATGTCATCGACATATCGATACCGATATAGGAAATGTTTACTAAGCGGGTGTTTATGAATAGTTATTTCTATATTATCCATGAAGATTTCTGCTAAAAGAGGGCACGAGGGATTTCCCATTATAAGTCCCTCATCAGTTTTATAAAACACTCGTTAAATAAGGATTAATTTTGAGATATGGAAACATCTAATAGAGCCATAATGTCGTATTCAGTTCGTGGATTCGTCATATTTTGTGTTAACAAATTATTGTAAATATTATATGAATCTTTCGGTGGAATACTTAGAAACAAATTCCTGACATCAAAAGAGACTAACTTTGCATTACTTGGAATGATAATATCTTCTATTTTTCTATTTTTCTTCAAATCATTTGAATTACGAATTGAAAAAGACGGTTTAAAATTACAAAATTTTTCCAGAATATGTATTGAAAATTTGGAAAAAAATAATCTTCAGTTAAATGGCACAAAAATGGTTATCCAATAAGACCAGTGGTGTCATTCACACATGCCCCAGCATTCAAGATTTCCAAATTTTTAATACATATTATGGAAAAATTTAGTAATTTTAAACCGTCTTTTTCAATCAGTTATTCAAATGATTTGATGAGAGAAATAAAAAATATTGTCATTCCAAGTAATGTAAAGTTAGTCTCTTTTGATGTCAAGAATTCGTTTCAAGTATTCCACCGAAAGATCCGTATAATATAATCAATGATTTGTTAACAAAATATATGACGAATCCACGAATTAAAATCGACATTATGGCTTTATTTGATGTTTTCATATCTCAAAATTATTTTTCATTTAACGATTGTTTTTATAAAAGTGATGAGGGACTAATAATGGGAAACCCCTTAGGCCCTCTTTTAGCAGAAATATTCATGAATATTATAGAAAAAACTATGCATAAACACCCGCTTAGTAAAAATGTCCTATATTGATATCGATGAAATTATTGCGTGTTTCGCAGGAACACTGTATTCGAAAATTTCATCAACAACCTGCACCCAAAAATAAAATTCACTTCTGAATTAGAACAGAATAGTTCGATTGATTTCCTAGACCTAACAATAACACAATCAAATAATAAACACCAGTTTTCAATTAATCATAAGCCTTTCCACCCAGATATCACAATTCATTATACATCGGCACATCCTTACCAACATAAAATTGTAGCATTTAATAGCGATATACATAGACTCTTGAGCACACCGATGTCTAATGATAATTATTTCAAGAATTGAATTTGATGAAACAGATCGCAATAAATAATGGTTATGATGCAAATTTGGTTAGCAGCATATAATATAAGAAAAACAAAATTAGCTTTACAACATATATATCCAATCGGTGAATACCAAGACAAGAAATTGAATAGTTTAACATATAAAGGCAATATTAGCAATAATGTGAAATCGCTTCTTATAAATTCAAATTTAAATATAGTGTTTAAAACATCAACAAATTTAGGTTCATTTATCAGAAATTATAAGTCTCCAATTAATACAGAAAATAAATCAGGTGTTCATAGATTAGATTGTGCAGATTGCAATTGTTTTTATATAGGTAGAACAGAAAAACATTTTAATGTTAGAATCTAAGAACATAAACGCAGTTTCATCAATGGAAAAACCGTTTCAAATTATTCAAATCATCTTAGGAAAATAGCCATTCTTTCAATTCAATATTTAAAATCCTACATTATGAGAATAGAGGTATGAAACTCAATATTCTGGAAGTACTTGAAATTAACGATTTAGGTATTCACCCCAAATTCTTTATGATCTGGTAGACATAAATAACTCTCCTTATTAAACTTGTTCCCTAAACACTAGTTCAAATACAGATAGCTCTGAGTGGATTTCCTCTGTAGTATATATAAGTTTATTAGTAAGATATATTTGTAATATTCATTCGCTCTTGACGAAGATACTGTGTGTCGAAACGCGACGAGCATTTTATAATATATTTCAGTAAAAATCATCATTTACTTGTGTTTCTGAGAATGGATTTCTATCATGTAAAATCCTCATCAATAGAATTTTTGAAAGTACATACATATATGAACAAGTAGACACAAATTTAATAGGGGTGCAGACAGGCGGTAATAAACTAATTATGATTGGGAACGTCTCCACAATAACTCGGCGTTTTTGGGGTACACCCTGTATATAAAATATACGGAGTATAATATTCTCAAGAATAAAACTTTCCTCGTAAATTAAAAAAAAAGTTATAATCTTATTCAAATCTGAGTCGATACTTTAGAGCAACGAATATGATAACACTCTAATTTCGAGAATTTTGTTGAAAAAAAACCATATCTCAATGGTGGCTAATTTAAGGTGAGATGAACGTTAACAAAAGATGCTTACTACAAAGGATGATACAGTATAAGCTCTTTATTTGCAGGGTATATGTATATATGCCGCGAATACAAAAATTCAATGGTAATTTATATGCGATTATGGGGATACATTACTAGGTGACCAAATAAATAACGAATATATGAAGAAAATCAATTCGATTGCAGGTTTTGACCACATTCATTAAATATTATCTTCAAGCGTAGGCAATGTTTCAAAGAATTTTGTACTTTTGTATTATATGGCAGTTTCTAAGACCTCTTTCAATTCAGACTGATATTCAGCAGTGATATTAGCAATGTGCCTCTTAAAAATAAAACTTCTTTTTATAGATGAATCAATTTTCATGAAGAAATCACAAGGACTCTTCAACCTCCACTAAGATGTTTCAAATTAAATGTCAATTTTCCAGTACTTGTTGGAGCGTCGTCTTCAATAGGCTATGAATTTAAAATTTCCTCCAAGTCTATTAAAGTCAAATCTTCATTTTCCGCAGTTGGAACAAGCCACAGTAAGTAAAGACGTCATGTTGGAAGTGAAACTGTCACTTCTATATTTGGATGCATAGTCCCAAGTTCGCGTGGATGACCTGGTGCATGGTCCGAAACTATAAAAGCTTGAAAGTTCGAATTCTTTTCTTTTAAATAAGTTTCAACTTCTGAAACATAACAATTCTAGAACCAGTCAGAATAAATAGCGCTTGTTACCCACACTTTTTTATTTGAACGTCAAAACACTGGCAGGTCATTCTTGATTTGATCTTTTAGAGTACGAGGTTTGAAGATCTGTAAAGCATCATTGATTCAGTGACACAACCTTCTATTGAATTAGAACATAGCAGCAATATACCTTCATTCTTTTCTGCTTTAAATCTAGGGCAGATGTTTCGCATTTGGAAATGAGTGTTTTGTTTGGCATTCTCTCACAAAACAGTGCAGTTTTGTCTCAATCAAATACTTGGTCAGATTTATATCGTCCATCAGCAGCAAGGATCGAGAATTCTTTTGGATATCTTTCTACTGCAGCTGTATCAGCAGATGCAGCTTCTCCAATAATTTTATGCTATGTAATGATTGTCTTACTTTAAATTCATTGTAGAAACTATCGGCTGCTTGAAATCCTCGTTCGTTAACATTTTCAAAATCACCGGCAGCGAGAGCGGTTTATGTCAAAAGAAAAGCCGAACCAAGGCAGTGGCGATATTATTTGAGAATATACTTTAGCGTAGTTGTTATAAGGTTTATTTTACTTTTTTATCAGTCCATTTGACGACGCGTTTACAAAGGATACCGGCTTCTATTTATTAATACATATGTATGTACTGATTTGAACCGCGAACAAAGAAATCTTTAGCCGCGAATATTGGAATAGAAAAGCATTTTTTATCTGCTAATAAAGAAAACTCAATTGTAGGAAACGTGAATAAGTAGCTTTTTCTGTAGTCCATGTTCGGTACCACCGGAAGTGGTGCTCCAAAAAACAATTGCAAATTGTATATCAGTATCTATTTACTGTAATCTCAAAATATGAAATTGATCGATAAACTTCTTCTCTCTCTTCTAATGAGCCCTCTAGCGCGGACAGCCTGTATATCCAAAACCAATCTTATATCGAGGGCAACAAAAATACAGTTGACCAGTGTTTCAGTCGCCTTATTTCAGGATCTTCATCAAGAAATAACACCAATTAGGTCCGAACATGTGAAGTAGACTATCCAATATCTATCAAATTCGTAACATGAATTCTCTTGTTTATTTTTAGGTGCGTAATTTATCCCCGAAATTTCAAGCGGTTCCGTCTGCCGTATTAGAGTACTAGCGAGAATTCAGATATGTGGATCGTTAGTCAAGTTCATAATATCAAGCGTAAGTGTCGACTCGGACAACGAACGGATTTGTTCTTCAGAAGGTCAAGAATACTTTCACTTCTTATATTCCTTGAGTTAATAGTTCGTGTACTGTATTCAATACTGCAATGATATTCTTTGAAATATTTTGGTTATTTTTATCTTGTCTAACGTTATCAGTTGGGTATAATATTTTGGCAATATTTCCACATGATGGAATTAGCCATCTCGAAGTTTTTGCGCCTATTGTCCGCAATCTAGTTTCAAGAGGACATAATTTAACCGTGATTTCACATCACAGTTTGAATATAAAATCAAAAAGTCACAAGGAGTTACTACTGAGTAATGATACACATGCTGGTAGACATTTGTTTGAATTGGGTATGTTCGATTGGCCCGCTTGGATGCTTATCTGGATAAGTCCATTATATGTATCAAGTTTCGGTATATCATCTTGTCATCATTTGCTTTCACACCCAGAAGTTCAGGAGCTGATGACTTCTGATGGAAACTTCGACTTGATTTTGAGTGAACTGTTCAACTCTGAGTGTAATCTTGGTTTCGTGGACAAGTTCAAAGCACCACTTGTAGGTCTATCTTCGACTACATTAATGGCTTGGCATACTGATAGATTTGGTCAACCAGATAATCCCTCGTATATACCGAATAATCATCTCTGGTATACATCAAAGATGAGCTTCTTGGACAGAGTAGGAAATGCTCTAGGGGATTTGTTATTCAAAACAACTTATTATTTCGCGACTAAACAAAGCCAATTAATCTCAGAAAAACATTTAAAGACAAAAATGTCATCATTTTTTGATATGATGAAAAGCACAAGTTTAGTTCTAGTGAATTCTCATTGGTCTCTACATTCTCCACGGCCTTTCGTTCCAGCAGTTGTTGAAATAGGTGGTAGCCATATTCCTTCACCGACAACCTTGCCGAAGGTGAGTATTTCAATTTGAAGTAGATAATAGTGATTAAATGAAATTGATATTACCTTGAAATCAATAGATAATTATTTGGATGTTCAGGAAGATCTCTCGGAAATTCAAGCAAGTTAAAAATAATAATATAGATTAATATTTCAATTGATATCGAATAAACTTTCGATGTTTTGTATCGTGTGTAATTCGTAATAACACTGGTCAACAAAATTTCGTAACAAGAAAGGTGCCGGTTAATTCTAAATTACCTACCTTCCCTCATTTTATAACCATATTAATTTTAAATCCATCAGATCTAGTTTTCGTGTTACAGCTACTACCAACAAAATTAAAAATTAATCGTTTTCGTCTCACTTTTACATTTAGAGAATTTGTTTGTTTGAAGAGCGCAGTGGTTTTTTCTGTTTTTAGAGTGAAGTGATTCTTAAATAATGTCAAGAAAGTGTAAAATGATCCTGACAAGTTCTGTTACATTTGTGGTGACATTACTTTGAAAACTAAACGAAGGAATTTAGTAACTAAGTTATATGAACAGTATTTTGGTTTTGCCATCGGACAATAAGACAAAGCGTGGGTTCCACACATCTGTTGTGTTACATGTGTGGGTCTTCTCACTGCCTATCTATGCCTTTTGCAGTCCCTATGATTTGGACGGAAACAACAAATCACTCATCTGATTTTTATTTTTGTCTTACTGATACAAAAGGTATTACAATTAAAACAAAAAGTAAAATCAAGTATCTCTCATAGTGAATATCTACCGGTACCAGAACCACCTCATACTAGCGATCTGACCCTTACGCCAGAAGTCGAAAAAGAGACATTAGATCCTGACTTTCAAGAAGCTTCCTCATCCACATCTAATAAGCCACATCTTCTATCACGAGGAGATGTCAATGACTTGGTACGTGACTTAAATTTGTCCAAACAACAGGCAGAACTTTTGGGCTCTCGATTAAAGGGATGGAATTTATTACAACCTAAAACAAAAGTATGTTACTTTCGCAATCGAAATGAAGAGCTAAAATATTTTTTTTCGCAAGATGATCATCTTGTATTTTGTGATAATATCTACGGTGTAATGACTGTCTTTGGTATAGAATATAAAGCAGAAGAGTGGCGTTTATTTATTGATGGCTCAAAAGTAAGTTTGAAGGCTGTTTTTTCACATATCGGCAATAAACTTCCCTCTATCCCATTAGGTGAGGCTTCTAACATGAAAGTGTCTTTTGAAACGATTAAATTTATCTTGGAAGAAATTCAGTATAACGAACACAACTGGAAAGTTTGTGGAGATTTGAAGGTGATTGCCCTTATTCTAGGATTACAACTTGGGTATACAAAATACTGTTGTTTTATTTGTGAGTGGGATAGCAGAGACCGAAAAAATCATTATGTTAAGCAAGACTGGCCCAAAAGACAATCTCTTATTTCAGGACAGAAAATATCAAAAATCCTTCATTGGTGCAGCCTGAAAATGTATTTTTACCACCTTTACACATAAAACTTGAACTTATGGAGAACTTCGTAAAAGCTATCGACAGGAGTGGTGACGGCTTTTTATATTTAAAAGAAAAATTTCCTAAGATGAGTGAAGCAAAAATTAAAGAGGACATATTTGTTGGCCCCTAAAATAGGCAATATTTTTAGAGAAAAGCTTAGTAATTTAGAAAAATTAGCTTGGGAATCTTTCATGAAAGTAACTTCCAATTCTTTAGGAAATCACCAATCAAGTAACTATAAATGTATTATCCTGGAGCTTTTATCTACTTATAAAGTTTTGGGCTGTAATATGTCATTGAAAATTCATTTTCTCCATCACCTTTAGACTTCTTTCCTGAAAATTTGGGCGCCGTCAGCGATGAACACGGTGAAAGATTCCACAAAGACATTTCTACCATAGGAAAACGATATCAGGGCAAGTGGGGTCCACGTATGTTAGCGGATTAGTGTTCGACATTAAAACGAGACGTGCCTGAAGCAAAATATAGACGAAAATCATAGAAGTAAATTCACACTAATGTAGCAATAACTCGAAATAACTTCTTTTTGTTTATAAAAATTCAAAATTTCTGAAATGTTATAAAATGGTATTACAAAAAACCATTCGCATCTGAAGCATCTTAATTTCATTTCTAGTATCCTCATCCTTGTCCTAAACATAACTAGACAAATGTTTTCATGTTACATGAAAAATTGGTTTTTGTTGACTAGTGATCAGTTCACAAAAGATTTGAAAAGGTAATTTCACTCATTTAATTCTTCTAAATTAAAGTGGCAGCAATTCCAAATATTTTATGTACTATATATTGAAAGTTAATTTCAAACTGTTAACTCACCGAAAAGAAATCAATATTCAATATTTTCATGATTCTGTTATTCATTGCATATTTATCTTGAATGAAAATGAATTACACGGGATATTTCAGGTATGTAGTCATAAATTTCTACAGCCAATTCCTCAGCAAAAACTGTGAAATAGTGCTCATGAATACATGTCCAAAAGTCTTCGAGATACAGGGTATTGAAGCTCTGAATTTTTTCTCATTTCTTTTGGAAACTCTAAAAGTTCTCGACGGATCTAGCTTCAATTTACAGAAAAGGAATGTTTCACTCCTCCATTCATTAGATGTATCTAGTAGTTGCGAAAATATAGGAGATGATATTTTTCAGAGTAGTGTTGCATTCCCCATCCAAAACATAATGAATGCATCTTCCAATTCTGAATTTTCTCTGCAATGTTGAATTTTTTCGACATCGCAACCGTTCTTGAGTGAAAAATGATTCACATGAGAAGGCACATGCTTTTTGAATAAAAAGTGGTACCGAAAAACATAAGTTCTTGAAAAATTTGTATATATATATATATGAATATAAATATATATATATATATATATATATATATATATATATATATATATATATATATATATATATATATATATATATATATATATATATATCCTTTCATATATATTTCATTCCTTTCAAAAGAGTGGATTCACAAAATTCGAATAATTGTATTTACAATAAATGCTTATATCTATAATTTTGGAACGGTTTAGTTTATAAACTCTTTGAAGTAGTTCAATGTGGAAAAATTGTGAAGTTAATTGAAAATATGTTACCAGATAGAAGACTTTGAGTTCTTATGTAAAACAAGGTGAGAAAAGCAGTAGATTTTACACTCTAAATGATGGCCTACCTCAGGGATCTGTTCTTGCACCTCATCTGTTCAATTTTCATATGTCTGACGTCCCTTCCTCCAGAAAGTTTATTTATGCTGATGATATTGCTTTGGTTTTCGAAATAATTGAGCAAACACTGACTTCCGATTTAGAAGTTTAGAAATTCTGAACATTTTCTTCAGAAAATGGCGTTTATGTCCAAATCCTTCGAAAATTGAGGTTTCTTGTTTTCATCTGAATAATCATGAGAAGGATAGGCAACTAAGTGTATTCTTCAATCAATCACTATTTACTCATAATTTCACTCAAACATATCTTGGTGTGAAGCTAGATCGTTCTTTGACTTTCAAATTTCATATTGACAAATTATGTCAGAAGTTGAAAACAAGAAACAATATACTACATAATTTAGCTGGATTTAATTGGGGCACGGGAGTCTCTACTTTGCGAACTACTGTTTTAGCTTTAGTATATTCAGCAGCAGGATATTGCTCAGGTGTGGTTTAATAGAGCTCATGTCAATAAGATTGATTCTCAGTTGAACTGTTCTATGAGAGTTAAAAGTGGATGTATCAGTTCAACTGCTACCCTATGGCTTTCGGTTATTTGTAATATAGTTCCTTTCTATATTCGCAGGAAATTAGCTTTTAAATCATCTCGGGCTATGTATCATTCATTTCCAGAAGATTTTCCGATAATACAAGATCTTCAAAATCCACCTAGCCTGAGATTGAAATCTAGGAAACCTATTTGGTCGATTGACTTTTTGCGTACACGGGTGAAGGCTGTTGATCTTTGAAAAACTGGAAGGCAAGAAGTTGATGTTTTCAATAAAGTTCTCATAGAGGATCCTTCCAAAATGGTTGCAGGTTTCGACATAAGTAGGGAAAATTGGTGTGCATTAAATCGTCTCAGGACAGGACATGGTCGTAGTAATAGTATGTTGTTTAAATGGAATAATGTAGAAAGTCCGGCATGTGAATGTGGCGCAGCTGAAGAAACAATAATACATTTAGTTCTCGATTGTCCTATTTACTTATTAAATCAAATTACGGGTGGTTTTCAAGAAATTAATTCCGTTTCAGATTGTTTCATTAACTGGGTAGAGAACTTCAAGTCTTGTTAGGAGATTAGTTTTGAATCTAGAGGTTATTATGGGCTGCACTCCAGAATGATGTATGAGATGTTTCCTGTTGGAAATAACCGAAGCATTAGTTAAGTTTTCAGATAAGGCTAGGACTGCTCCCCCTTAAGGCTTCATTCCCATGGTGTATGTTGATAAGGCAAGGGCTACACCCCCGTAAGGCTTCATTTCCAAAAGGTGTATAAGATGTTCCCTGTAGAAAAACAGAGGAGCATTAGTTAAGTTCTTAGATTCAAGTGAGATTAGACATATAAGAGTTAGGTATGTTTGATGAAATATTTTTCTGCTGGATTTTTTTTTCCGTTGTTACAGATTTTTCCTGTCCCAAACCCCCTTCCTTTTCACGCTTGTCTTCGTGAAGAAGTCCTGGAAATCATAGATTGCAAGATGAAAATGAGAGAATGAAGCTGCTAAGCAAAAAAATTTTTGATACTCTTTTTGTACACAAAACACTAACACAACATAAACAAACAAGCTATTGCTACTGCAATAGCGACAGGGAAATGAGTTTGTCCACAAGGTTTTTCACTCGTTCATTTAATCATACGCAATATAGTATGGTTCCCCTGTTGCATTTATTGTGCTCACACTTTAGGGGAAATCGTAGGAGGCATGATGCCAGTTTAGATGCCTGATTAAGGAACGAGCATGGTCTGTTTTTTCCGCTGGTATTATATTTATTCGCTTGGTTTTTGCGATTGTGTTCTTCTGACATACGTAAGTAAGTATCTGTAATAGTTGAAAATTATAGATACTTACCTACGACTGTATTCGAAAATGGTGAAGTTAAAGTATTTTGAGACAACACTATAATAACAGACCCGGGCTCGCCCCACAATGGGCCGCACATTGCTATTGTTGACTGGAATAGCAAAACAGGAACATTGCTGGATGTTTCCGTGTCGCTCGATGAGAACCTAGAGAGAGCATCCATGGAAAAAGTAAGCAAGTACCAGGACCTGGCTCTCCAAGTAAAGGAAATGTATGGACTGGACTCAGTAAGGGTGCTGCCCGTCATTATCTCTGTCAACTGTCTTGTGGAAACACATCGCTTTGAGAAGACCGAACGACTTTAACTTAGCCGCAGCATAATACCAAGTGCTTTTTGAAATCCAAAAAAACTCACATGAAGAAAAATGTTATTTGTTCATTCTTCTTTCCCCGGAATTCATCGAATATTTAAAAAAAAATAGCCATGTTTTGTCAAAATTGAAAAATAAAGCGGATACTGAATAGTACGTACGACGCAGCAACCTCTATTAGTAATAATCTTTGATATTACGTTATAAACAAGGACAATAGAGACGTGAAAGTTCTATCTCACGGAGGTACTAACAATGAATTTGTAGATGAAGTAGTAGCCTTCTGTAGTGTCTAAGTGAATGTTTAAAAATGAAAGTTTTTGAATTAATATTTCTATTCGTGTGTATATTCAAGTCTATAGGTAGTTATGATATTCTCGCGATATTCCCTCATGAAGGAAGAAGTCATCACAACGTTTTCGCGCCGGTTATTCGTCGATTGGCTTCTGGTGGGCATAATATGACAGTTATTGGATACTACAGCTTCAAAGTTGAAAATAAACACTTCAGAGAAATTATACTGGAAGATACAATGAAACAAGGGGAATATTTCTTTGACTTGAAATCTTTCGTTGATGTTCCATGGAGTATATCTCAAGCTATGATTCCTTTTGTTCTGACAGACCTCGGAGTGAGATCGTGCCAAGTTATGTTATCGAATTCAAAAATTCAGAATCTACTGAAACAAAACATTAAATTTGATCTAATTTTGGCTGAGTTTTTCAATAGTGAGTGCATACATATTTTCAAAGACCAATTTGATGTGCCTTTGGTTGGAATATCTGCGAGTACTATAATGCCCTGGCATAATGATAGGTTTGGAAATCCAGATAATCCTTCATACATTCCTAACAATCATCTGTGGCACGAAATGAAAATGAATTTTTTTGAAAGAGTCGAAAATGTGCTGGGATTATATTGGCATAACATTTTTTATTGGATATTAACAATGAAGAATCAGAACAAAATAGAATCATTTTCTGAGAGAAGATTGCGTTTAAATCACGCAAAAATTTCAAACACTAGCCTTCTTCTGGCAAATTCGCATTTTTCCTTAACATATCCTAGACCTCTCGTGCCAGGAGTTATTGAAGTAGGAGGAATTCATATAGAGGATAAAAAAATGTTACCATGGGTGAGTTTTCCTTAACATTTTACTGAACCTAGAAGATTGTGAATTCAGTTTCGTTAATACTCAAATGAAAGTATTACAAATAAATATAATATTCAAGATTCATGCCGCAAATAACGTTTTCTTTGAAGTTACCGCTTCAGATATTGAATGCATGTGATTCAATAATCAATGTTTTGAAATGAGCGTTTTAGATATATATATATATATATATATATATATATATATATATATATATATATATATATATATATATATATATATATATATATATATATATATATATATATATATATAGTATATCAGAAATCTTATTTTATAATCCTACTATGGGTGTTGGGTTTTACGATCCTTGGGTATTAGTTTTACGAGTCAGATTCCTACAAATAATCATATTTGATTTAATTTGAGACTTTCGAACTACACTGTGCTAAGAAATTAACACACAGTTTCAATATTTTTTGGTAGAAACTAATTACTAACATATGGTTTTCTTCAGGTAGGTCCTGATATATGCCATCAAAATTCGATATTCCTCTCATGAGAAATAAGATAAAAGAAATGAGTTGAGATTTTGCAAGAAACCACCACATATTGATAATAGCAGTTGTTGATAAATTTTTGCGAGTAACGTTTGTTCTTTTTGAAAATTTTAATTTTCGAAGATAATGCAACTCGAATAAGAAAATTTGACTCCGGCAGATGTGCTGATGCAGTGGTGTTAGATGGCCAAGAATCCACTTAAACAACAGTAGGCCGACGACTTGGGATATCCCATTCAATTGTTTCCAGAATGATCCGCAAGTACAAGGAGACTTTTAGTTATGAAAGGGACCACCTCGAGTAACAGGGTAGATCCATTAGGAATCTCCTGGTTGAGACAATGATGCTTGGCAAAAGCAGCTTGGACAGAACAGTGAAGTGCAAATTAGCACAGAAACGATACAACAACGTCCGAGGTAATTCGGTTGTTGCCTCAGTCGAATCTCTAGTGTACCGACGTCGAAATAACAGATACGCTCATTGTAACTTCCAACCTACCCATGGTTTTGGTGGAGGTTCGATTAAGGTACTAGGAGGAGTTTTTTTGAACGCTCGAACTGACCTGGACATCATAAATATTGGATTCCTTAATTCTCAGGATTCAAGATCACGAAATTATTTCAATGGATTTGCCTAAACGACGTCCAGACCTCAATACTGTAGAAAATTTGTGGGACGTTCTTAGTTGAGAGAGTGAATGAGGTTTGGAATAGAATGATTGAAATTTGGAACGAAATGAAACAGAATGCTATAATGGCATTAATTTCGAGTATGAATCATAGATGTCATGCTGTTATTTTCGCTGGGGTAGAAATATACAACATTAACTGGTTTTTGGGGACTTCAATTTTTCTACAATTACAATTTTCCCTATTAGTTTTATTTTGATATATGGAATCACCATCTTCATTTAGATAGTGGAAGAATAAGCTGCAGTAAACATAAATTATTCTCAACATCGCACCTTGAAAGTAATACTGACGACATGAAGGTCATTTCTCTAATTAAAGGGAGAATCTCAAAAATCAATTAGTCATATCGTTTACATTTTTCAGTTACGGAAGAAAGTGATTCAGTAGGATTCGTAGAAATTTCATTAGCTCACAAATATAATCAACCAATAACTAACGACCACCTTAATGTTCGTTTGTCCCTATTTCTCCCATCTGTTCATTAACATGGCAACGGATAGATGATCAAAAGTCACATTTTCGGTCAAGTGACCAAATTAAATATTGCTGATTTTAGTTGTACATTTTCTTTGGTGTTTTTATTTTAATATGGAAAATAAAATTCATAATTTCGTTTATTGATATTTGTATTACAATCAAGTATATAAATATTGAAGAAAAAATATCTATCACTTATCTTTAAACCACAAAAAAAAAGCGATACCTATCAATTATTTCACAAAACTTAAATATATTTTTACTTATTGGTATTGGAAAAAGTTATTTTAACTATTTTTGCTCATTCTATTCAGAAATTTTTATTGGCACAAGGTATACACTGCATAGCAACATATTCTGAACAAACAGATGCATCGCAAGAACGGCAAGAATGGTTCGTTTTTCTGTCAATTTTTCTAGGGAAAAAACTACAGTGACCTCGAATTGTAGCTTGTTATTTCAGGTTGTTCTTCAGACTCCTCACTAGGTTTGATGTTTTACCGCAGAAGACGCGTGCTTCTGGGAATATTTTTCGGAGATAGCATTTGCTGCTTAACTAATACAAGTCCCAAATTTTTCACAAAGTCCCGCCTGTTTGTTTCATGATCACACATAATACTTATGAATAAGTTGTGAATTAACACCTGCTGTATTCTAAAGACAAGAAAAAAGTGTAAAAGATCATAGTCTGCTGTTTCGAGTAACATCATAGAAGCTGTCAATTCATCTGTTACATCGGTTCCGCTCTTAGTTGAATTATAAAAGATAATAATTTTAGGAATCTTCGTGTCCCTAGTATTGTCGAAGAAACTACCATGATAAAGCGTTGAAGAAGTGAGACGTTCTCGTTATTTTCAGCAATGTACGCCACAATGGTTCTGTGAGTGAGGCTTGATTTTTCACGATGGCTTCAAGCTGAAAGCAGCTCAAGTGAACTTTGCTTTTAATTTTCTCGAGGGTTCCCACTAAAAAGAGTTTGTGCTTTTCGAAGAGTTCATTACTGGAGTACCAATTATCGAACGTAACATTTTGATTGGTTCCTGCAATTTGGTTCAACCATCTGAAAAGCTATGTATTCATCAGTATGTCTCAATTATTATGATGCATTGGCTGTTTTTCTGCTAAAGCTTCCATGTTTATTGAATGAAAAGTTTTAGAGTAAACAAAAGCCTGTATTTTATGCTGTATTTTGCTCAATTGGAATGTAATGTCGAAACGCACAGCGGTCTCGAAACAATTCCAGCTTATTGTCTGAAGTTATAAACTCATTAGGGGTGCAAAAAGGTTGAAAGTTTTCAAAAACTTCTCAAAACAGCTCTTATAAGTGCAAGCTTATCGATTTTTCGTCTTTCTGACCTATTTTCATATTATCAAACCTTGAACAGACCGAAAACATAAATCTTTTGGTATTGCTGAATAATTTTCAATT
Organism: Cryptolaemus montrouzieri; assembly: GCA_013387265.2. Lineage (NCBI taxonomy): Eukaryota > Metazoa > Arthropoda > Insecta > Coleoptera > Coccinellidae > Cryptolaemus > Cryptolaemus montrouzieri. The sequence goes on along the minus strand of JABFTP020000001.1, from coordinate 49,718,534 downwards.
CTGTTCCATCGTCAATCTTCAAATTTCTGTGATTTGCCCTAAACACACCGGCAAGATTAAGAAAACCAAACAGCGCTTCTATTTCAATCTTATTCATATCCTGATAGAAGTCTTTCTCCTTAAAGTTTACAGTTTTTTCAGTAATTTTTATTGTGGTTTATTTTGTAACATCAGACAAAATCTGGTCATCAATAAACAACAACCAGAAGTCAAAAGAGGTTAGAATCGCTTGCACTCCAGGCTTTATGGTATTTTCAGCCCTTTTTCGGATTTTAATATCAGAGCTATTTTTCAACCATTTTGTGCCATCCTATACTCTGAAATATACATCTTGAATTTCATCATTATCTGGGTTCACGTTAGCTCCACTTACTTCATCCTGTTTTTCCTGGCTACTTTTTTCGCATTATCGTCTTCGTTAACCCCTTCTTCACCTAATATTGCTTCCTTATTTTCTTGGACTCGCATTGCAGCCTGATCAATATCGACTGTCTTGAAATCGCTTTAGCTCTCTATGAAACCATGTTGATCTTCTTCTTGTTCATTTAATTCATTCCAAAATTGTAACATTCGTTTTTGTTCGTTTAAGTAGGCATGGAGTGCTATATTTGTGAAAATGTGTGATCTGCAAACATCTAAATATCATAAGATTTACTTATCGGAAAAGTGTATGAAAAAGGTTACGTAAACAGTCAGGTGGGGTTCGTTGGAACCCAGATGATTAAAAACTGATGCGGGTTCACCAAAATTACCATAAAAAGGAAATAACGTATCACGTTCTCCAAACGGATGTCTTATCACGAACAGCTAAAAAGCTGAGCTGCGCAAACGTCTAAATAAGGCAACAATGGCATTAAGCATTAACGTAGGGTCTATAATACCCCAACAATGTATTCCTGGGTTAAATCTCTTCTAAAAATTCTCGATTTCATTTAAATATACGATCAAATTCAATATAGAATTCGAAAATGTCGATGAAACACTCAGTTTCATGAATAATCAAATTAAAAGAACAGAGACTAATCCTGAATATGACATTTATCGAAAACCAACGTTTTCTGATACCTTGATCAATCAAAGCAGATCCAATACGCATAAAATCAAAATGTCTGCGTTTCAAACATTTGTGCATAGATTACTCACGGCTCCTCTTCACCGAGAATACTTCGATAGAGAAATAAGAATTTGAAAAACATCAGCGTCAAAAATGGGTACGAAAATAACATCATAGACGAATTAGTACCTAAAAGACAAGATCATTTTTTATAATTATCGTCGATATACAACACCTTTCAGGTTCATGAATCAATGAAAAAATACAAAATAGTACCGGGAATCGGTCAATGAAACACCAAATACAGTGTAGTCCGTTTAGTACGACTTCGCATAAAACAACCAACCGTTTTTAGCGACGTAATTATAGACATATGTTAGGTCAATATCAGCTGCTATCGAAAATTCATCCGTTTTATACGACTCCGCTTACAACGACCGACTGCTTTTAAGGTCGAGTTGTTTCTTCAAAGTAACGGAAGTGAAATATGTTATGTTTCAGAACATTGATACAACGAAAGTCATCTCAAATCTAATCAATCATAACCCGTGAAATTATCGCTGTATGTCTAGACATAATGAAGAATTTTATTCAAGGAACAATATTCAACCTTCCGTAGAATGTTAACTATCCTTCCTTGAAGGAGCTAGTCTTCCGATTCACCCTTCAAATAAACCGTCAACCGAGGTCACAAAGGAGTGGTAGGGTACGGCCAGTTGTCTTGAATAGGAGCAATGGACTGCAGTTTCGGTCCTATTGGACCTTATTAGCACTGCCCACCTATTATAAACAACTAGTCCATACCACCCCTACTTCATCTCAATCCGTTGGAGCGCAACGAAACATGCGCATGTTATAACACTCTCCAACGGACCGACACAGAAGCTACCCACATCACCGCGCCATAGGCAAACCATGAAAACAAAGAGTAGATAAACAGAAAACCTCAAACAGTCACACTACTTCGACTATTCACCGCAACGCTACACACAGTGTCTGCTAGAACACGGTACGTCGAAGGACCACGCTCCTGATTCATGATGGTTGTCAACCCGATATACTTCATTTCGGTCCGAAATTGCAGTCTATTGCTCCTATTAATGACAACTGGCCGTTCCGTACCACTTCTCTGTGGCCCCGGTTGACGGTGAATTTGAAGGGTGGATCGGAAAACCAGCTCCTTCAAGGAAGGATACTTAACATTCTACGGAAGGTTGAATATTGTTCCTTGAATAAAATTCTTGAAAATCATTTCATAGAGTTCACAAAACCCAAGATTCTTGATTCAGAGGAAAAAAGTAAGAGATGAGGTATACCATACCAGCATTCATAGAAGCTCAACATAATCTAATAATAACTGAAGACCAGACTAATATACGTATGTCCCCACTTCTATCATCTCATTTTGAGTATAAATGAAATTGTCATATTTAAATTTTGTCGATGTTTTTGAAAATAGAATTAGACACGCAATATACCGACTGAGGCAAATAAAACGAAAAAGACTCTTAAACTGCTAAACTGTTCGTTTCTGGGCAAAAAGCAGAAACAGGTCAATTTTTGTCTGAAGGGGGACATCTTTCACCACACAGTGATTTTATTTTACATCTTACATCTATCACTTAAGCAGGAGTGCACAAAACTCAACTTTTTGAATGAGGAAGATAGGTCGAGTGATACCTCATTGGAAATCTCCTCTGATTTTCAAGACGAATGTGTCATAGTTTTTGAGTTTTGACATATACCGAAGAAAATACAGGCTGGTTCGTCAAAAGACGAATTATTTTAAGTGATTGTAAAATCTGTCGATTTCGAATGAACATTGACCGAAATACTATTGTATTTTGGGGAAAAATATCTTTAAGCAGTAATGCTTCCATTATACCCTATCAGACATCCCCCCAGATGAAGTGTGTCAAGCCTTCAAATCTTCCAATTGATCAGTTAGTCCGAGTTATAGCTCATTGGTTAGGTATTTAGAATTATCTGATTACAGTGAACGAATTTTCAAATCCGATTACATTTCGATGAGGATACAGGGTCGATCATGGAGAAATTAATACACAATATAAGAGCCTCCTCATGAAGAAGTGATGATCGCTTCATGTCATCGGTTGAATCGCAAAAAATGTTCCACATCGGTGGACTGATGGAACGCAGACATGTGAAGAGAACCATTGGGGTAATGGTCCGCACGCCTCACGACCGCATACGCAACCAATAGTCGTATGTGAGAAGCCTCTAAAAGCATGGTATCCAAGAACGAAATGAAACGAACTCAAGTAAAGTTCTCGTTACAGAAAAATATTCATCCAAAATCACACAGATGTAATGCACTCTCACGGGTTGCATCCAAACCAGTATAATGGTTTATTCAATAGCTGAAAGAGTAAAAATTATTAAAATTTTTTCAGCAATAATATTTGTGCAAATAGGGCAGCTGCTTTTTTCAATGAACGCCAAGACGACAAACACGTGAGTGCCAAGTACATTTTGGAGTTGGTAGAAACATTTAAAGAAACTGGCTCTGTTCATAATACGAATAGAAAGCATGTCCAAAGACCCATACGAAATGAGGAAATGGAAACTGCTCTTCTTCGGCAAGTAGTGATTGATCCCACTCTGAGTACAAGACAATTGGAGAATTAAATTGGTGTGAGTCGAAGAACTATTGGACGAGTTTTCAAACAATACAAATTCCATCCGTATAAAATGAAGGTGGTTCAGAAATTGAATGAGGTTGACTTCGACCGCAGAGTGCAATTCTGTGAAATAATAAGTGAGCAAATCGCAAACAATCCCCACTTTCTCTACAATATTTGCTTCTCGGATGAATGATGAATGAAATTTTTTTTTGTAATCGTCATAAGTGCCGGTTCTGGTTGCACTCTAATCCCAGAATGATCGTGGAGTACATACACAATATCCTGAAAAATTGAATGTTTGGGTTAGCATCTATGGAGATCATCTGATTGGACCAATTTGCTTACCAGGAAATCTGACGGGAGAAATGCATCTCCAACAACTTGACACACAGATAACTGCTTTTTCGAAACTCAACCGAAGACTGATTTATAATCTCATTGTTATGCCTACTATCGTAAAAAACACGGTTCAGGTATAAAATTCTCATCCCAGCTAACCGTCCCCTCATTTCATGTACTACGTGGTACCTGTTAGGGCCTTAGGAATATTTCTCCTATTATAAGAAGGGTATTTTCATTTAAAGAATAAAGATCTGCTTCGAGTCACGAAAATCTTCTCGAGCAGTGTTAGCGAGACAGCTACACATCATTTTTATGTTCATTGATTTCTTCAAGAATAATCGACATTTATTGATAAACTTTCACAAACCATCAGAATAACATAATACTTTTATTCGAACCCAGCAAGTTCTCTACATGAAATTCAAAGAACTACTTCAAACTCTGCCATTGAATAACTTAATATTCTATAGTTTCGAAACCAATTTATCCGTCCGCATTATGAGATGTAGAAAAAATTGTGTTTTTAAATATATGTTGAAAATAATATCATCCTGTTATATTTCCTACGAAAATAAAGAAGGTAAAAAGATTGGGGACAATAAAAAAGTCACGAGATTCGGCAAAACTTAAATATTATATTTTCTGTGAGAACTCTTGATCATCACTAATGGTGAGTATGATATTTGTGGATGATTCTAAATTGTTTTATTCAATGTGGTCCTGAAAAAGATGAGGAAAAAACGGAATAATAACGAAGGAAAGTAGCGAAATTCCACAAACCTTTAAAGTTGAACGCTCTCTCATTCTTAGTTGGCGTTACGTGTTTATTCAGCTCTTTATGATATTGAACTAGTTTTAGGAACATTCAGAAGGAGACGTGGAAAAATCCTGATGATCTAAACCAATGCAATAATTGCTGATTTTCCTTTTATTTCCTATGTTATGGTTTCGGTATTATTTTCAGAAAGAAATTTGGAACAATTTGAAAAATAACTTGAAAAATAAAAGAAACAAAAAATTTTTATGATGAACTTAGAAGAAGAATGATATATTCAGTTGTTTTTTATATGTCTTGACACTTACAAAACAAGTCGAACGAAACGAAAAGCTCAAGAAATATAAAACACCTAGATCACAAGTTTCAACTGTTGTTAGTAATTAATCTCTCAAATATATCATCGAAAGCTAATAGACAGATCGACGTCATGAAAAATGTATAAAAATGTTTCACCAACACATAAGAAAATACAAAAGTTATCTCTATCTTTGAAAAAATGCGAACATCCAAAGTTATTGCATCTAATCTAAAGCACAGCCAACAGAGGAGTGCTTTCAGTTTTTGATTTATTTCCGAGGATTGATATAGTAATGGATCTATTCGCGAACTTTTCATACAAACACAATACGGCGGACTTCTTTTTATTACTACGCGTTAGATAATTCAACAAACATTAGCCTACTGTCAATGACTGATCAAGTACCATCATTACGGCCAAGCAATATTGATGCGGTCGATTTCCATTTGAAAAATAAAGATCTGCTTCGTGTTACGAAAATCTTGCTGACCATTGTTAGCAAGACAAATATACATCATTATTATGTTCATTGGTATCTTCAAGAATAATCGACATTTAATGACAAATTCTCACAAAAAATCAGAATAACATAATACTTACCTATTTTAATCCAGAAAAGGAACTTTCTACATGTAATTCAAGAAATTACTTCTAACGCTGCCATTGAATGACTTAATATTCCATAGTTTCGAAACCAATTTTTACGTCCGCGTAATGAAATGCGGTGAAAATTGTGTTTTTAAAAATAAAAAAAATCTAAGAAAATTATTTTTCAAGGGACAATATTCAACCTTCCGTAGAATGTTATATCCTCCCTTGAAGGAGCTAGTTTTCCGATCTACTCTTCATAATCAACGTTAACCGGGGCCACTGGGAAGTGGTACAGCACGGTCAGATGTCACGAATAAGAACAATAGACTGCAGTTTCGGTCTCGTTTGACCTCGTCAGCGTTGTCTACCCATTCATGACAAAAGGCTATGACGTACCTACTCATCCCAATTCTTTGGTGCGAACGCAATAATGTAAATATCACTGCCCCCCTCAACGAACCGAAATAGAGGCAACCTTACCAACGCCCCGCAAAACGGTGGAACCAAAGAGCAGACAAACCAAGAAAACGTTAAGTGGTAACACTTGTTCGATAACATACCGCCATGCGACACTCACGTATCAGACAGAAGCGGTCGTCGAAGGACTGACGCTCCTCATTTCTATGTGGTTCACAACCAGGCATACACAAACATCTCGAAACAAAAAGTTACTATATGCGAGATTTCGCAATGTGTAGACACATCGAAGAAAATTATTTTTCAAGGAACAATATTCAACCTTCCGTAGGATGTTAAATATCTTCCCTTGAAGGAGCTAGTTTTCCGATCTACTCTTCATAATCACCGTTAACGTGGGCCACCTGGAAGTGGTACAGAACGGTCATATGTCACGAATAGGAACAATGGACTGCAGTTTCGGTCTCGTTTGAACTCGTCAGCTGGTGAGGTAGCCTCTGTTTCGGTTCCTTGGGGGGTGCAGTGATATTTACATTATTGCGTTCGCTCCAACGAATTGAGATGAGTAGGTAACGGCATAGCCTTGTGTTACGAATGGGTAGACAATGCTGACGAGGTCAAACGAGACCGAAACTGCAGTCCATTGTTCCTATTTGTGACCGGGAAGTGGTACAGCACGGTCAGCTGTACCACTTCCCGGTGGCCCCGGTTAACGGTTATTATGAAGAGTAGATCGGAAAACTAGCTCCCACAAGGGAGGATATTTAACATTCTACGGAGGGTTGAATATTGTCCCTTGAAAAATAATTTTCTTCGATGTGTCTACACATTGCGGAATCTCGCACATAGTAACTTTTTGTTTCGAGATGTTTGTGTATGCCTGGTTGTAAACCACATAGAAATGAGGAGCGTCGGTCCTTCGACGGCCGCTTCTGTCTGATACGTGAGTGTTCCATGGCGGTATGTTATCGAACTAGTGTGACCACTTAACGTTTTCTTGGTTTGTCTGCTCTTTGGTTTCACCGTTTCGCGGGGCGTTGGTGAGGTTGCCTCTATTTCGGTTCAGTGGGGGGCGCAGTGATTTTTACAATATTGCGTTCGCTCCAACGAATTGAGATGATTAGATAACGGCATAGACTCGTGTTACGAAAGGGTAGACAACGCTGACGAGGTCAAACGAGACCGAAACTGCAGTCTCTTGTTCTTATCCGTGACATCTGACCGTGCTGTACCACTTCCCAGTGACCCCGGTTAACGGTGATTATGAAGAGTAGATCGGAAAACTAGCTCCTTCAAAGGAGGATATTGAACATTCTACGGAAGGTTGAATATTGTCCCTTGAAAAATAATTTTCTTCGATGTGTCTACACATTGCGAAATCTCGCATATAGTAACTTTGTGTTTCGAGTTAAAAAAAGATAAAATTATAGTGATATATTTTCTTCGAAAATAAAAGAAATTGGAGGTTCAAATATGTTATACAAATACAGTGCTCGTATTACACAATGTATGAGTACGTCAAAAATCTTTTCGACAGTAAGTATCAATCAATATCCTTATAACATTGAGAACCTGAGATAGAATTCCAAACACTAGACATCAACCTACCTGATTATTGAAACTAGTAGTAAATTCTATTTGACAATCTACTGAAATATTGTTTTCCTAGAAAAAAATGAATAGCATGAATGATTTACTAAATGAATGAATGTCGTGAATATAAATCACCTGAACCGAAGAGGGTCGCATGATTGAAAATATTTCGTTTGAAGGTTTCCTTATTTACATTTGAATCTGTTTTATCTTGGACTTTCAGTCTTTGAAATCAACCGTCAAGATACCATTAGAAATGAGATACGTTGAAGGTTAGAAAACTTTTACAATTCTCGGTAAATGCTTGAAGATTTCAATGCAACTTTTCAAATAATTGAAAAGTTAAATATTCTTTAAATGAATTTTATTCAATGCGAGAAGATCGAAAGGAAGACCAAACTCAAATACACCGTACTATCGTGGATATACTGCTCCAACATATTATTAGAATTTGAAAATTCAATTTATTCGGAAGAAGGAGTAGATATGTAGAAGAATTATTTTTTTCAGTAATTCACCAGATCTAACGAATACTTGAAAACAATCGAAATTGAAATGGTACTCATTAAATTTGAAATAACACTAATAATGAAAAAGTCCCTGAAAACCGGATACCGGATATTTCACCTCTAGCGGGAATTCCTGCAGAACATCAAAGATGCAACTTAATCATCGAGTTTATAGCATTCTGATACATTTCGTTCCAAATTTCGATCAGTCTGTTCCGAATCTCATTCACGATAGCTGGTTGGATTTGCTGGTTTCTAAATCTACTATTGAGAATATTTGAGACATGTTCGATGGGACCCCGTGCAGGTCATTCTATTGGTGATTTCGTTCTTGAAGGTAGTTTTTAAGGTTATGAGCTTGGTAAGGTCTAGCGTTATCATGCATAAATAAAAAGTTTTCACCGATATTTGCCACAAATGGTACGAATTTTTCTTCTAAAATGTCTCCAACGTACCTCTGAGTTCAAAGAAATTTCTCCCTACACCACCATCGAACCTTCACAAAAACGATAAGTAGGTAAATGCTGTACTGGGCGCATTTCAACGTCTGTATACTAGAGAACGTCAATCGCAATGAAAAAGACAGAATCTCTACACATCTATAATTAAAACTTTCCCCAATCTGTTTCTAAACAAATCACATGTTCTCAGGCAAAATTCAATCGGGCTCTGCGATGTGCTGCGGTTATATCTGGGCCTCGAGGCCTGAAACCAAAAGCATTGAGATGTTGTCGTATCCTCTCAGTGCTAATCTGCACTCAACTGCTCTGCCGAAGGTGCTTTTATATAACGGTTATAGATCGTCGTTCTCGATCGAGATCGTCATGACCACCAGTCTCCCTGTAACCGCAGATCTTTCTGGAAACAGTTGAATTTGACCCATCAATCCTTTGGCCCATTATTGTATAAATCCTACCTAGGACATCTAACACCACTTATAGCACATAAATTCTGTCCATGTCAAATTTCATGATTCGCGTTGCATTATTCAAATTACTATTATTGAGAACAACGGTTACTCGTAAAATTGAACACAACTTTTGCCATCAATATGTGGTAGTTTCTTGCAGAATCTCAATTCTTTCCTCATTTTATTTCTCATGAATTGTTTTGGTATATGTCCCAACATATCCGAAAAAACACGTGTTGATAATTAGTAGCCTACCAAAGAAACATTTGACATTGTGTGTTAACCCATTTGCTCCCATTCTGCTCGAATGGTGACACTTTATAAGTGACATTACAAGAGACATCTAGTTGTGAAATTTGATACCAAGTCAATATGAAGGACTTCTAAGATACATACTAAGATAACTTGTGCATCTATTCAGAAGATGCCTTTATTTAATTTTCCAAAAAAACAGGAAAAGCTGGGATTCCCACCAGAAAGATTTCATTGTGTAAGTATGGGTTGACTGTGCTTATTGTTTATTTAGAATTTCTTGCTTCTGAGGTAATGAAAATTATTTCAACTATGTAGTACAATACTTCATGTAAATCATTGGAAATTACTTCGAATTTTATAATGTTTTCGCTCGTATTTTGTTGTTGTCTTCGATTGAGGACAATGGGTTTCTGTTCGGGAAACAGTAATTCGAATTCACTTCATTGTAGATTCAGTTTATAATGGATCCTGATAAATTCGACACAGTACTTGAAGATATAAGTAATCACAATTATCATTATGTACAAAATTAGAATAATAGAAACTCTCAACAGAGGTGAATTTTTCATTCTCAGTTGCCAATAGATGAATCTATGATCAAATATTCTGGTTATAAATCTGTAAAACATTTCATTAGTAGAAAGGCTATGCTATTTGGCTTTAAAGACTAGAAGATCTGTAGCTCCACTGGATATCGTTACAAATTTGAGACCTGCTGTGGTGCAAAACCATCTACAGTTAGCTAGGAAGATGTAGTGAAAAGTGCATAACCTCCTGGCTCTAGAGTTGCTTTGAAAGTATTAGAATGTGAATCTGATGCATAAAATTAGATAGTATTTTTTGATAATTATTTTACCAGCCCTGGCCTTTTAAAAACATTGAGAGGAAGAGGTAATAGAGACCATTGGGGACCAAAAAGTGCGCCTTATCATCAGTTACACAATCCAAAAATGAATTGAATTCAATACATTTACGACTCAACAAGTAAAATGTTCTTTGTCATATGGAAAGACATAAATATTGTGACAATGGGAACAAATTACGATACGCTTGAACCACTGGTAGTAAAAAGACGGTCTTCAATTAGGAAGCAACAGATTGATATTCCACAGCCTCCCCTCTTTTTCAAATATGATACTTTCAATGGGAGGTATTGATCTCCTGGATCAAAGTGTTAATAACAACATAATATCTATTCGGGGAGAAATGGTGGAGGGGTCTTTTCACACATATGGTCAACGTGGCTGCTGTCAATGCTTGGAACATTCATACAGTGGTTTTTGAAGATGAAGTCGATTTATTAACTTTTGTTTGGAGCATTGACTGTCATTATCTGCGGAGCTTTCCGAAGTTATCACCCACCAGGAGCTGACCTTCTGGTTCTATGCCCAAGAGTATTATACAAGAAGAAGGTGGTCATTTTCCAGTGAAAATTAAGAAACAATTACTTTTTAAATTGTGCCATTTCAAAGCACGTTGCAGATGTGTCAAATATAATGTCACTTTATGCTTAGAACGAAACTTTTCTTAGACACGAACTTCTTGCTAGACCCCTAAATATCCCAGTAGACCCAAATTAATTCACCAATTTTTGGTTAAAATGGCTTGAATTTTTCTTCATGTTCATGTTTCAACTAAGATATTCAAAATGCGGAAAAAGCATGATTCAAAAAATTTGTGGGTCCAAATGTGTTAATTTCTTGGCGCAGTATAGATATAGGTTATTAGAGCACAAACGTCCTCTCGACGAACAAACATCAGATTATCATTTACTAGAAGAAAATTATACTTTCAATAATCAATCTTATATTTTACATACTGAAAATAATATGTCATATGGGAAGCATTGAAAATCAATAAACAGAAAAATTATGGAAATTTATTTAATAGGTAATTAGACCCAAATTCGTCACTATTTTAAATCTTTTCAGTTCTTGAAGCAATCTTGTTTGGATTTTCGTTCTATTGAGCTAAGTATCTGCATGTATCGAATTAGCATATAAGGCATTTATCTTTTTTAAATGTACTTTGATGAACGCACAGTGTGGTGAATCGCGTCATGAGTGTGTAGATAGAATGAAAATTTGAACAAAAAAACCTATCAGTTTGTTCAGTAAGTATGTATTTTATAACAACAACAACAAAGTTTTGATAACAACAACAATAAGTTTTGATGTGAAAGTACTGAATCTGTTGGAGACTGAAGTAATGAAATTCACTTTAATTTCTAAAGTTGGTTAAACTGAAAAGAACTTAAGACATATTCGATAATAGCGAAAACGAACAATTCATAAAGCATTAAGTGTCATGGTCATACTATTCGCACTAGTCAAATTTCTTCAATTCTTTCTTATAAGTTTGTTACACTTTATTGATAATGCACTGTAATGTTCATCATCCATAAAAATAGTGAGGAAGAGATTCAAATGAATTTCTACTAAAAATTTACCCCGAAATGAAAATTAAAAGGATTTTAAAAATCATATATTTTTATGAGTCTGCATGCTATCATTCAGCATGTTGGCCCCAAAATGACTCTCTAGGCCCCTAACTCTTTTTCATGATAGAATAACCATTTCAGCTCAGAGTTCCACTGGTAAAAGGAAAGGGATAATTTTTCCCAACCCGAATTAATATTTTCTCATTATTTCATTATTCATTGGTAGTTTAAAAGTATAACAGAAAATAGAATCAAAATCAGTCAGATTTCGACTGATTTTATTGTGTCACCTGAAAAAAAGATATGTTTTAGAATAAGAGTGCTCCAGGGTTGAGGGAAATGCTCCATCGACTAGCAAACATTTCATTGGTTAATAAGTGTTTCAAATATAAAGAACATAATCGTAAATTAGTATTAGGGGAAACTAAATGAGGTTGCGTTAAAAATAAATTTCCAGCATTTTAACATTTAATGAATCTGGGAGCCGTGTTAAAACGAATTCGTCGAAATATGAGCTCTTTTGTTAAACGAAACGTAGGACAAGATGTATGTGAAAAGCCGTCGAAAACCATGAGGCAAGAAATGAACCTGACATTACATGTATAACGCAGGACGATCCATATAGCGTAAGAAAAATATTTATTATGAACATCGTAAACATTTACCAGCTTCACCAAAATATATCCAAGAAGTTCATGAAACATTGTATAAACTCAAACTGAAAACAAACAGAAAAGATGAATTTTTATTGATGAAAGGTGTTTCAAAGAATTTGATATTTTTTTGTGTGATCAGAACCTAAAATTTTTAAGCGACTCTAAAATTATTTGTATACACGGCACAACTTACTAACCATGGATTTCTAAACGGTCATTACATTCCTCTAGTTTGTTTGTTACACGACAAATCAACTTACATTCATGAAGTGTGCTAATCAAACATCAAAAACTACTGTTCAAGATTGAATACTGTATTATCTCCAGCTGAAGAAGTGACGAATTTTGATATTCGGCATGCCTCGCTAGAGTATGTAGGCTATGTATGTAAGTACAGTATGTACTTACTATGAGACTTATATGAAATGCAAAAGTATTTTCCTTCCTCATGAATCAAAAATAATCTTTTAAAAATAATTTTTATTCAGCATGGAATACATTGAAATTGTTTCGAATAATTTTAGTACTATATTGTAATATTGAATTGTAACCTCAATTAAAACTTTGAAATTGAACATGATAATCAATGAATATCACTAATATTTATACACGTGTTTCCTTTTCTAAACTTACAATACGAAAAATATTATAGTCATGAATGAATTCAGGGATAAGAGGCGAGACGGACAGATTTTATACCTGTTTGGGTAATCCAAGAAAAACAAAAACCGACAAAAGTCTTCCGTGGATGAAGTATTTTCAAAAAGATGGTCGCAACGTTTCTTTCAGAAACAGAACATGTAGCAACAATCCATTTACTAGAACAAAGAACAGTTACTGCCGATTGGTACACAATCATTCTCTATCGCAAGTCGTTAGTAAGCTTCGAATACCAACTTCGATCGGCAAATCATGTTCCTCCAAGACAATGTAAGTTCGTACCCAGACCAGAAAACAATTGAATATTTAATGCAAGAAAACCTCGAATTGTTAATTGTTGCGTACAGTCCAACTATTTTTCTACAATTCCCAAAATCACGAACGGACTGCGTGGTATAAGGTTTCAGTCTTCAGACGAAGCTGTTGGTGCCTTCCAAAAGGCTATTTCGAATTAGCAGCAAAGGATTGGAATAACCACTTCCAGAATTGGTTAGTTTTCGCTTCGCGGAGAGTACCTCGAAAAACAAAGAAGTTGTCTAGCTCTATATGGAACACTTAGAAGATATTCCTCGTAAATTTTAGATTTGAACACATTTCGTAAAACGTAAATTTTACTGCTCGTCTCGATACCGGCATCAAAAATATGGCTTCCTATTAGAAGAAATCAAAATTGACAAGAATATGTATTTCCTGTTGAAAGTTACCTAAGACGATTTGCAATTTTAATTTTTAAACAAACCAAAGAGATGCTTGCATACATTTTCGTCACACTATACATGAATTGCGTGTACAACGTTATACCATAGATTTTTCAGCTCGAAATAAGTCGATTCAGGCCAACTTACCGATATGAAAAGATTCTTCGTTTGGCCGCTAGAGATCGCCAAATCCAAAGAGATTTTTTCTTATTTTTCAAATAATTCAAGAACGACTCGATCGATAGAAATCATATTTGGTACGCGTAATCGGGTGTGTTATTCACTTATTTTAGTGATCCACTCAATGACCTTGACGTTTAACAAGTGTCTCTCAAAACTCGAACGTGTTTTTTATCAACCATAATTTTTCAAGTGTCTGAGTTTGAGCAAAACTGTTTCAAATATTGAGTAGCTAGGATAATCATCACCCTTTTTTGTTTCGTGAGAAATTTTTGATATAATGAGCGGTTCAATCACAAAAAACAGTTTTTTAATTTCATGATTTCATTTCTTCAACCACCTAGCAAAACAAAAATATTTCATTTGACCAGTTGGCTTTGGATTCATTTCTGTGGTCTGGCAGATTGTCCTTTTAATAGGCTTGACAAGCAATTGTTGACACAACAGTGTTCCTTAAGTTCTTAACTAGGTATTTTGGTGATTTTGTCATCACTATTAGACACGGAGATGTACAGTAACTCTGAAATGGTTTATATGGTTATGGTGTACGGATTTTGTCAAGGCAATGAACGTGAAAACGCGGGAGTAGATGTTGAAAGATTTTCAGATCGCATAGTGCCAACCACCAAACTTCCGGAAATCTGGAGGGGCGCCTCCGCAAGAATGGTTGCTTCAAGCCCAGGAATTTGGATCGAGGACGACAACGAACAGTAAGGACGGTAGAACGCGAAGAAAAAATTTTGGTCATGGTTGAGGAAAACTGACAATTAAGCAAGCGGCTTTTAGGTTTGCAGTTGATCGTTCCTAAAACAATGATTCATGATGTTTAGAAGGAACATATATTCCATCCTTATCACATTTAGAAAGTTCAGGAAATACTTTCAAAAGATCCTGAGGATCGCCTACCTTTCTGCCGATTAATCCTAGAGAAGAGAACTCAGGATCTCCAATTTTGTAGGAAAATTCTATTCACTGACGAATGCACCGTTACAAGGTCTGGCATCACTAACCTTCACAATGAACACGTCTACAGTTTCGAAAATCAACATGCTTCTACAAGTACACATCATCAGAATCAATTCAAAATCAACGTATGTATTTCAGTAATTGACACTTTCATTATTGGTCCGATAGTGCTTCCAGATCGATTGAACGGAGAGGCATATTTGAAATTTTTGCAAGAAACTTTGCCGGATTTGTTGGATGATATTCCAATATTACTGCGTGCAGAAATGTGGTTTTTGCATGTCCACCTCCTCACTTTACTCTAGCGGTTCGCGAGTTCTTACATACATAGTATGCAAATAGTTGGATTGGAAAGGGAGCTGATGCCCCTGCAAGTTGGCCAGCACGATCTCCCGACTTGACACCGTGCGACTTCTTTCTTTGGGGTGCTTTAAAAAGAGATTACTCTTCTCCAATTGACATCCGAGAAGAATTACATATGAGAATTTCAAATGCGGCCAATTCCTCCAAAAATGACCCTGAAGTAATGCCAAGGTTCCAATTCAATTTCTGGAAGAGGATTAACTCCTGTATTCAGCCAAATTGTGGAATTTACTATAGTTGAATGAAATTTTGGGTGTAAACTAATTAATCGTTACTCTGAAGTGATTTGTTTTTTCTTATTCAGTTTCCAACTGGCCAATCTGTTTTATATTTTTGAATAGTTATTGTGAAAAACTTATTAAAATTTTTTTTTCGAATTTTGTACTATCTAACATTGCATTTCCTTTTTGCTTGATCCTATTTAGCAACCTTGAAAACATCATTTTCTCAACAAGAGGTTGTCAAGCATAATAAAATGACAATCTGCCAGACTACAGAAACAAATCCAAAGCCAATATGGTCAATATGTGATATTTTTGACTTGATAGGATGTGAAGAAATGAAATCATGAAATTGAAAACCTGTTTTTTCTGATTGAACCGCTCATCATATCAAAATTTATCAGGTGACAAAAGAGTTTGAAAATTAGTCTAGCTACACAATGTCTAAAACAGTTTTGCTCAAACGCAGACAGTTCAAAAATTATGGTTCATTAAAAACACGTTCGAAGTTTTAGGGACGCATATCAAATATGGTTTCTATCAATTGAGTCGTTCTCGAATTATATGAAAAATAAGAAAAAAATCTTTGGTATTTTAGACCTCTAGCGGCCAAACGAAGAAACATTTCATATCGGTGAGTTGGCCTTAATCGACTTATTTCGGGCTAAAGAATCTGTGGTTTATTGTTGTACACGCAATTCACGGACACCCTGTATAACGAATTCCTCAAGCATATTGATCATATGCTTACGGAGGCTGTCTTCTAGGAGCCTAAATCAGATCCACTTATATGATTACTTCTGTAGAGTAGAGTAACTAAATGATTTAGCAGCTAAACAGATTATAAAAGAATATGGATGCTGAACTCCTAATTCAGCAGAAAACTGGTATCTATCAAATCCAAGATAGGAATTTTTTAGGCTATCGAAGAATTCTCGAATTCATGTTCAATCTACTCTCGTTCTAGTGAAACATACATTAATGTGTGAAGGATGAATCAGTTTCATTTATAAACTAGATAATATAATTACGGGACAAGTTAAAGCCGGTCAAATTGAAACAGACAACAATAATAGATTAAATCAATTTACGTTTCGACAGATAGTATTATTCCAGTGTTCGCGGAGTAAGCAGTACGTGAGATAAGTTTGTGATAATGCGTACACTATTTATATTATTAAATTCTTTCTTATTCGCGAATGCGTATAATATTCTGGCAGTATTTCCGCATGAAGGAAAGAGTCATCAGATGATCTTCGGTCCAATTATCAGGGAATTAGCTCGAAAAGGGCATACATTGACAGTTTTAGTGCATTACAGTTTCAAGGAGAACTCTGATGGGTACAGAGAAATACTGTTGAAAGATCCAAACAGTGCAGGACAAGATGTGTTTTCCTTAGACTATTTCGATTTGCCAGTAACATTTTATCAATTATTGAGTGCCTATAATCTTGTATGGGAGGGGTTGAGTTCTTGTGAATGTTTGTTATCCAATGAAAATGTACGGACTCTTATTCAGTCTGATGAGAAATTTGATCTCATTATTGCGGAATTCTTCAACAGTGAATGTAGCCAACTATTCGTTGACAAATTCAAAGCTCCTTTAGTTGGGGTATCATCGACGACGTTGATGCCTTGGCATACTGATCGTTTAGCAACACCTGATAATCCCTCCTACATACCTAACAATCATTTTTGGAACACAAATCGCATGGATTTTTCAGAAAGGATAGTTAATACGTTGGGTGTATTTTATTACAAGATGATATACTGTTTCTACTTGAATTCTAACAAATACCTTCTAGAGAAATATAGTGGTCATGAAATGCCGGATTTGGAAATGATGATGAAAAACACTAGTTTATTGTTGGTGAACAGCCATTTTTCCTTAAGTTTTTCTCGGCCTATGGTACCGGGTGTACAGGAAATCGGGGGTGTACATATTACTCAACCAAAAACGCTTCCTAAGGTAAGTTTTGTATTTCATCCGACTGTGTGAGTTTCTAAATTAAATTTCAGAACTGAATTATCGATTACAAAATATAAATGAAGAAACAATAGATCAATATACAGCCGGCTCGTTGGCGTAGAGAATATGATGCTCATCTCCTGCGCAGAGTTACCTGGGTTCAATCCCCACAAAGTCGGTACGATTTTTCGGATTCTGGGAGTCGCTTGAGTATCCATCTTTCGGAGGAAATGTAAAAAAGCTGTGAGGTGATAGAATTCCCCGGCTTATCATTGGCCAAAAGGCGGAAATTGAGCACGTTAAAGGAATAGCAAACAAACAAATCAATATACACTTAATGTGTAATTTCAGTATTTCAAATTTCTTCTTTCTTAGGTAATTCATTATTAATACATGTTTTTTTGGATATGTCTGGATATTTGCCAATAAAATTCGGAATTTTTTGTTGACGCACATGTTCCTCTCATGGGACATTGATATTGATAACAGCAGTTGATCCGTTTCCGTGAATTATTGGTGATACAATGCTAATCACAAATTTTGACCCCGGCAGAGTGTGCTGAAGCAGTGTTGTTAGATGATCTTATCATATAGGCTGCAGTTATACAAGAATAGGTCAAAGGATCGGGTGTCCCATTCAACAGTTTTAATAATGATTCGTTGGTATAGAGCATGGGTGCTCAAACTTGAACTGTTGGCGATCTATCTCAATAGTTTTAGACTACTTACGATCGACTCTGAAAGGCTGCAAATATGTGTGATGCAGGGTTGTCGTACATATACAAAACACCCTATCTACCTACCTACCTAGGTAGGGTGTACCGTAGCATATATATGTATCAGCTTTCAGGACAATATACATTATTTTAGTCAAGGTGTGGGTTAGGTTTAGATAGGTTCTTCTCTATAACGTCAATGAAAAAACGCGTATATTGTGCTAATCATCTTAATAATAGATTTTCCTTTACCTTGAAGCTCCAGGTTAAAGGTGTTCAAGTGCATTGTGATGTCTGTCAAAAATGCCAAATCAGTCAGCCAATTATCGTTCTTCAACATCTGAGTATCAACGCCTCTTTCGTCCAGAAAAGCTGTTATTTGAGGCAATAATTCTCGAAACCATTTTAGGAATATTCCGCGACTCAACCACCTGACGTCCGCGTGAAGAACTAAATCAGTGTGTTCAGCTCACTCCCTATATTCCAACTGCAACTTTATTCACAATTTTTGTTGCAATGCCTATAATTTCCTGCTTGTTTAAAACTTTTGAATACAAAATTTGTTGATGTTTAAGGCAATGGAATGAGAAAAATGAAGGGAAATCTTCATTAGCTCGAAACAATGTTTTTGTTTCCAGTCATTGCTAGTCATCCATCGGTTGTAATGCATACTAATTTATATATTGGTAGCTTCAAGTTTTTTTAATTGAAGAAAACTTCATATATATCATCTTCGCGGGTCTTCCTCTTCAGAGGAATGATTGTCAAAAATTCTTCCTTAGCCAACATGTCATTGAATACTATCCGAATAAAAATACACAGCTGGGCAGTGTCTGTCATATCGGTGGATTCGTGGAACTGTAAAGAAAAGTATGTACATTCCATGATATCATGTTTTAGTTTATCTGCCATGTCCTGGCTCATGACTTCAATACACCTTGTGATAGTCGGACGAGATAACTGAAGTTCTACTAGCAGACATGATTTCCATTTCATTTTCAAAATCTCCAAATGAAGTCTCACCCGCTTCAATAAATGCTTCCTTCACAGCCGATCCATCTTCGAATGGTTTCTTGTGTTTTGCCAATATAGGAGATATTGTAAATGACGCGGTCGTAGCAGCTTCTGATTGTTTGAAGGGTCTTGTGAACATGGTTTGTTCTTTCTTCAAACAAGATATCAAATCACGTGCTTTTCATTTTCTCAATTCAATCTGTGGCGGAAAATCATTTTTATAGTTTTTATGAACCCTTTTATGATGGCTCTCTAAGTTACCACGCTAAAGTATTGCAACTGATGCACGACAAAAAAGACCAATGCACTTATCCTTCACCCTACAAAACAAATTTCTTCTTCCCAATCGTTATTGAAATGATATGATTCAGATTACTTCGCTGCACTCATTTTATACTATTCAATACTAAACTTTGTATCGACGTAGTATTGCCTTCAAGTTACAATTCAGAATGACTCCAATTCCTACAGGCGCAACATGTATATCGGCGTGAATGTTCCCGTCAAACGCACTGCCCGAAATTTCTAGAAAACCGGCAGGAATAAAAAACGCGGCCTTTCTTTGACAAGTACCGCGCGTGCCTCTGATAAAGCCGAGTTTTGCCGCTAGCAGAGTGTTATTTCATCACGTAATAAATTTTGGAGCTTAGCTACCTACTTATTGAAAAATTTTTTCTTCTCGAGATCCACTCAAAGAGCACTCGCGATCGACTGGTTGATCGCGATCGATCGTTTGAGCACCCCTGGTACATAGAGACTGGTAGTAATAAAAGGAGACATGGATGTGGGCGGTTTTTCCAGAATTCCTTTGTTGAAACAACGTTTCGTGATTGCTAGGCACCTTAAAGTGCAGTTTCTAAATAACAGTGGAATGAAAAATAGCTCTGACATGCTGTAATAACGTCTCAGTGTTTTGAGGTCCCGTGTGATAGCTCGAAGCCCAGCTCTGACCTCAACACATGCCCGATTGTATTTTGCCGGGGAACATGTCAATTGATTGAAAGCTGACTGGGAGAAAGTTTTGTTAACAGATGAGTCGAGAATTTCTCTTTTTCATTGCGATCGACATTCTCTAGTATACAGACGCCGAAATAAAAGATATACCCAGTGCAATTTATTACCTACTCATGGTGGAGATTTAATAGTGGTATAGGAAGGAAGTTCTTTGAACACCCGCACTCATCGGAGCATATGAAACAATTCTAATTCGCTGCTATCATTCTCAAGTGACGATTCTTTTCCTCAGCACTTCCAAGTTCTCAATTCTCAAGGAAATGTAATAATTTTAGATATTGATAAGCATCAATGTTCAGAAGAAAACGCACAATTGTTTTATCACAACCATATAGTAATGAAACATCTGTTTCCTTCATTTTGCAATTTGTTTGATCACAGATGTCGTTTGTCAGACAATTGTTGGAGATGGTCTACTCAACTGATGAGCGCGTCAAAATTGTTTCAATTTATTATCGAAATAATAATTGTGTCAGAGGAACGGCATTGTTTTTCAATGTAAACCATCCAGAAAAACAGGTTGGACTCCAGTATATTTTATATTTGATGGATAAATTTTTAACTATGGGTTCGGTGGTTGACAAAAATCATGAAGTTCAATATCAGTCTGAACAGAACGAAGCAACTGAAGTGGCAGTTTTGGGCCACCGACAAATGGAAAACACTATTGCGATCATAAAATTTTCACATATGTCTGCTGTATCAGCTTTTAAAGTCTACAGGATTGTGAAATATCACCAATGTCTCCCTTATAAAGTGAAACTAATTCGTGAAATAAACGAAGACGATCCTGATAGCGGCTTGCAAGGCTCGCAGAAATTTTGGAAAATATGAAACTTTTTAAGAGGAGATCTGTTCGCAGCAAGATGGTGTTCCTGAACATTTCGATGTTCGTGTGAGCCAATATTTGGATGCAAATTTTGCAGGTCGGTTGATCGGCAGAAGAGAAACAGTTAAGTGACCTGCCAGGTCAACCCATTTGAGTCCAGGAATGGGCAAACCTTATATACCACATGAGTGGGCGTCTGGGAAGAATTGAGGTGTTTGTTTACTCGCTTCTTGAAGAGGCTCAAATTGTAGGATGTTGGAAAGATGTTGAACGGAAGCGAGTTCCACATCTCACCGGCCTTGTAAACAAAGGAATTCTAATAGCGAGAGGTTCGAGGGGTGGCCAAATGTACCGCTATATAATGGGAACTCCTTGCCAGCCTGTTGCGGCCAAACATCAGTTTTACCGGAACAAGTTATTTCAGCTCCTTGAATCATCTTCCGTGGATGTATCTGTAAAACAGAGAAAGGTCGGCAACTTGTCTTCTGAGAACCAGCGGTTGGAGATCGTGGGTGATCTCCGGGTGGTCGATGAGGCGCACAGCCCGTTTTTGCACACATCTAACATCAACTACGAATGTTTGGACGCAGATTTCCATACATGAACAATATTCCAAAGCCGGTCGAATCTGCGCCTTATATAGAAGCAACATCTGAGATGAAGTGAAGTACCGCTTGGCTCTGAAAAGAAAACTGAGTTTTGCTGATGCAGACTTAGCGTTTACGATACATGTTCATGCCAGCAAAGCCTGGAGTTGATCCTTATTCCGAGAAGGTGCATCGAATCTTTGGATGCAATTTGTTGACCTTGCATTGTTAGAGGAGATTTTTCAGCGGGTACCCTCCTAAAAAAGTAGTTGCTTGCGTCTCGCTCGCGTTGAAGCTCACCAGGTTCAACTGACCCCACTCCAATATGTTCTGTAAGTCAGAGTTTAAGTTATTGATTTGTTGCATCTCTGTCGCAGAGATTCTACAGTTGTAATCTGCCGCAGACTATTGAGAGATGAAACCAGGGTACAATGGTCTGCAAAACCGAAAATCTTGTCCTCTGTAAATTACAAAAGATCGGTTATCTGTAACAGAAACGAGGTTGGCGAAAGAATGGATCCTTGAGGTATTTCTGCTTGTAACTGGAAACACTGTTAAGCCGTCGACCACAATTTGTATTGATCTATTTGAAATAAAGCTACTTATCTAACTCCGTCATTTTACGGAAAGCCCATATGCAGCAATAAGGCTGTATGCCATATATACCATATTACAAATTTTTAAGAATAAAAAACGCGTAGGTAGATGTACTTATAATAACTTTTACAAATGTTGGCTCATGATGATGAAATTTGAGGTAATATCCATGACAGATGTGACAAACGAACAAAAATAATAAATCTCCAATTCCATAACTACGAACGCCAGTCGGTGACAATTTCGGAAACTATTTGCTCAATGCTTATGGTCGTTAGGGAGAACGGCGTTGAAAATTACTGAAATTCCACATTTGTGATACTCAAATCAATCTTTAGAACACCAGAAGCTCCTAATACTTCGGAGGTACCAAAATCTTATTAGATTGCAGAGTCTATTTGAAAAAGATTCAAACATATCTTGCGAACATTTTCGAAGAAAAAGATGATTGGAAATATATGCCCATGATTTCTTATATATGAAAATGAGATCCTTTTTATTCATTCATAAGGTTCCATCATACAAACGTCTGGATGTTTATCTGCGTAAAACTTGTTTAATCAAGTATGTAAATAGCATATTTATACTCTTGACATTGAACTTGAACGACACGTGTAACTTATTTCATGTGGAAAGGAAGTTCGCTAATTATACTTCTCTCATCGCAACGTTGTCGAATAAATATCTTTAAACATTTTTTCACTAAATATTTATGCATCCATACTACCAGTAGTTTGATCTATATGGATAATACCACGTATAATATTACAGAACATAAATAAACTAAACATCAAAAATGTTTCACATAAATTAAAAGAGAAGGTGGTAATGTGGCCCCTGCAGGTATATTGGCCCCCTTCGATATTTATTATTTAGAAGCACGCCATCTAGTCAATTTTTGTGTAAACGTGTAGCTCTTGTGTATGCGTCAATTAGAATCCAAACGATTTCAAACGAGGGCGTTACGTATTTGTTCTCATTCGATCAAGTTAAAACGCGCAACTGCCAAACTTCTTAATGTGCTGTGAATTTTATTAATTTTTTCCGGAAAAACTGAACCTTAGTTCTTGAAATTTGTACATTGCGTTCGGTGAACATTTTCCTGCCGGATTTTGAAGGTAATTATGAAAAAACTTCTCATTAACATCTCTAATATGGTTTGTTTATTATATTCTGTGATACATGCAATTTGGCCCCCTTACATTGTTTGTATTATGGACCTGAGGGCCATATATGATGTATGACATAAATATATTATATCGTTTTTTTTATATTTGCTACAGAAGCCCCGGCAAACTTTGATATCTCCATCTGTAAAGAAAATAAAAACTTGGGATCCTGACCAAATTAAAAAGCAATTGAAGCTGAAAGACGAAGACGATGGGGTATGAAAAAGCTGTGAAAATATTTTTATCTACACTGAAAAGGTTAGTGAAGGATTCTCAGAGAGTTGCTTGTGCATGAACCTCTCGGAAGAAAACCAATACTACCACCTGAGCTCGAAAAAAAGTTAGTGGAATATATTTTTTTTATGGAGTCAAAATATATGAACTGACAAGAATTTATGTCAGACGAATGGCTCATCAGTTAGCTTTAAGAAACAACAACCGACTAATATAATTAAAAGAAAGAATTCTTACA
This sequence comes from Cryptolaemus montrouzieri, assembly GCA_013387265.2. Classification (NCBI taxonomy): domain Eukaryota; kingdom Metazoa; phylum Arthropoda; class Insecta; order Coleoptera; family Coccinellidae; genus Cryptolaemus; species Cryptolaemus montrouzieri. The sequence goes on along the minus strand of JABFTP020000001.1, from coordinate 49,694,591 downwards.
TAGCCGGCTCGGTGGCGTATGGGATATGATGCTCGTCTCTCACGCAGAGTTACCTGGGTTCAATCCCCACAAAGTCGGTGCGATTTTTCGGAAATCGCTTGATTGTACATCTTTTGGAGGAGATGTAAAGCTGTCGGTCCTGTCTAACAGAGATGTGTTGGACATTAAAGATCCCTTCTCTCGACACGTGAGGCGACAGAATTCCCTGGAGTGTCATTAGCCGAAAGGCAGAGATAGAGCACGTTAAATCAAAACAAACAAATTCTTACATAATCAGCAAAAGAGCATTTACAGAAATCGCATTTTTTATTCGAATTTGTTTGTGGAAAGGCTAAGCACTATTGTAAGACCTCTGAATGATCACCAAATAATGTTCAACTATCTAACCTTACGCACACATCTCAGAAACCTGACTCTCTATGTAAAAGCTTCACAATAGTGCAAAATGTGTTCAAAGTAAATTTTTTACGGAAATAAAAGGGAAGTATCAATATAGTCTTCCCGAAAGCATAGCTAATCTGAAAATTGAGTTACAAGAAAAAAAGTTATACATACTTGCATACAAAAAATGTAAAAAATGAGGATGTCACTTCTAAACTAATCTTATTATTTATGAGGCAATGATAAAAATTATTTTCTAGCCTCATTCGTATAAAATTTGCTGAGGTCCTGTATATACTTAAATTTTTTATTCGAAATGGGTATAGGAAGGATGTGTAGGCCTGTCAGTCATGGGTTTTTTAGGGATGACCCTATCAGAGAAGTACGCCCGTAGTAAGTGACATGGTGAAAAATGAGAAAGGATTTCTCTTGATTGACTCTCAAAACTTTGATGGAACAGGTTTGAAAAGGACATTTTCTCACAAATTTTGGTTTGAAATTTTCCATTCAACCTCTGAACAACTTTAGATTGGGCTCGTCCACTTCGAAAGGAAAGGTTTTTTCGCGATTTCCAAAAAACTGCCGCCCATTCGGTTGGCAGTTCCATTATCTCCTTTTGGTTGATTGTTCCCATAATTTTGTCAATTCTCATATACGAGTGCCCCCCTATCGGAAAAACAGTTTTGATTTTTTTCTGAATAGGAACAAGATGGTACGCAAATCTGATCACGGCGTAATTTTTATTTCGCCCCCCGCAAGAATCGGCAAGAACGAAAGAGTTTTCAATTTCAGGATCCACATTGTTATATCATCAGCTGCTTTTTTCCCAACAGTCTGAGGGTATGTATAGAAAACACTTTCTTCGGGGGGGAGGCGTGAATATACTGTATGGACTGGTAGTCCATACAGACAGCTTCTGACTCAATGTCAGTTTCACACAACTTCTTTAGTTGTCGTTTTTTCTTAACAAAAGTTTCAGCTTTCAACTTGTGGCGTTAATTGATGTCAGGAAGCTGCCTCGTCGTTTTTTTAGTGCCAGTATTGAAGGTCGATGAATGAGTGATGACATATTCGATTATTCTCTTTTCAAGGATTCAATTTTCACTATGAATTCATCACCTTTACTGCATATATCCGTTCTTGGATACCCGAAAGATATGTTGAACTCTTTGTTGAATGTTGATCCGGAACTTTCATATGACAGGATTGTCATATCTCTTATAGTACATTTCGTGAATCTTCTTCACATTCAGCTCAGATAAGTATAATTTAGAAGAATCCTTCAAACGGTAATGCTCTAGTCGACTTCATTGAACGTAGGAGAACCTCCAACTTCTTCCTCCCTATTCCATGAACTGACAGAAAAGCTTTGAAATATACTGAAACTTCTGCCATTGCGTTGTGTCTTTTATAACGCACACGGTATGAATAAGCAGAATCATGAAGTTTGTTAGGGTAAGTCATTACGTTGTTTGATAGGCAGTATGGATATTAAACCACAAAGATATAAATTTTGTTGTTCAGATGAATCGAGAAGAGCTGACCGATTATCCATAGTCTAGCTTTTAGAGGAACTACATGAAAACAACGGAATCGTTTATCCTTACAGTCTGCTCCAATTGTAAACAGATATTTCTTAGCGCTTCGGTTATGCGGCCAGTTATTTTGCTTTTTTCAATGAACGTTCTACATTTTCTCCTTCATCACTACTCGCTTTCTAACTATTCACATTAAAATCTGCCATCGTATAGCATAATTATTGAAAGTAATCAGGTACTTCAGTTAATGCAGTTCACTTTAATAACACAAGAAAACACTATAAGAATAAGAAATTGGAGGGAAAGGAATTTTACATTGCGTCTTCTTTCCATGACATGGATTGACATTGCGTGTTCTTCCATGGTACGCTAAAATTTCATTCTATATTTTCTCTCTACCCAACTTTCTCTTCCCAAGAATGAAAAGGTACGATTATAGATCTTCCAATTCCCTAATATATGGCACTATAATGGCTTTCCATTGTGCCTTCTTCCATGTGGCCTTCAAGTTAAAGTACATATCATTTCACCTCATTCGCCCCTCTCACGAATTTGACCTTGAAGTCCTTGATGATTTGGAAACATAACCACCCTTGCTTCAAAGTACAACAAATGAACATACGCAAATATGCCTCAAAAAACGGTTGTGTTTATGCACATAAATATTCTATACCAAAATAAAAGAAAGAAAATCGTGAATATCTGCATAAAACTCAATGAAATGTGAATCAAATACGTACATGTTATTTATCACACTTTCACTCAAATTGATAATACATCTCTATATCGAAGTATAAACTACGCATTAAAACATTAAATTATTAAATATTTCCATAATGTTGAAATCAGACAAAACTGTTTTATTTTATTCATATTTTCTTCAATTCTTCTGTAGCAATTAGGTGAGACTTTAGTAAGTTATTGTTCATTGCTCCAATCATTGAGTGCCCTATGCACTGGCCTCACGAATCAGTGTTTTCATTAATACAAACAAAAAAATGATATTTTCCAATTTCATATTTGCTTTTCTCTTTAACATTTGAATTTATGAAATTAAAGTTGTTTCACCTCAATATTCTGTCGCTTGGAATATGCTATGCATACATCATCATCAATAAAAAAATATCATTCATTAGTATTTGGCGCTCAATAATAATGGAAAATTTTGAAATTTTGTTTCGAACTGAGCAATACATATACTTTGTCCATATCCATATGTTAAGTTCGTTGAATATCAGGATCCCGGTATAAATAGCACTTTCTTTAGGAATTTCTACTATGTGCTGAGTGTGCAGATGCAAAACTTCTTTCCATGAAAATTTTCAATACATTGCAATTATCTTAAATTTGCATTACTTTCATGACTCTCTAATTCAAACGGGTAATAAAATATTAAGGCCCATTAGTCCAATTGACATTTAGTATATTTAACTGCAGAATCAGAAATATTGGTACCAAAATAACGGTAACCAAGTCCCATATTAAATTACCAACCACAAAACTGGAAATTCAGATTGATTTCATTTGCATTATGAGTAAGAACTACCTGGAAATGAATTAATGATAGAGAGATGCAGCTGCGGAAAAGAAATATGAATTTTAAGCATCATTAAATTGTAAAAAAAGGAAAATTTCAGCAATTCTAATAGTTAGGGCAGAGATTGGGGTTACACTCATGACTTACGTGTCTAAACTAAGGAATAAGACTAGCAAAAACAGAAGTTCGAAGAACACGTGGTCGTGAAAAATTATTTGTGAGCCAGAAAACGTGTAAATATATGGAAATTGCTCAAAACAGCTACCCACGTAATTCGAAAAAATACACAACGATATTTTCATAATGTAACCTTACTTAGTTTTCGAAATTATTTGTGGGTTCAAATCAAACACCTCAACCTTTCAAAACTCTAACTAGTTCATTTACACGTAGACTGAACAATTAAAACACTAAACTGAAAGACTAATTTATATAACCCAATCGATACTGCTTAATTTCTCTCTAACATTTTGTCCACTCATTCGCGCTCTGCATTCAAACTTAATCCTCTGTGCTTCGCGCTCTTTTCTTACATAAATGTACGAATTATTCTAGAATATTTGCCTAACTTTGGCTCTGCTCCAGATCTTCGTTCGAGAACCTTCCGGAAACTCGAATTCTCCCGACAGTGCCTCGTACTCGTCATTCCGCTGGGCCGTGACAGCGTCGGCTTCAGGGACGATTGGATATCGTTGCCATAAGTTGCGAAACCTCTTACTTCTACTGAAAGCTATGTATCTAACTATTCTTTAAACTGAATTGAATGATGTTGACATCACGAGGAAGGAAATTGAAAATTCCAGAAAATTGAAATATCAAGAATCAATCCTGTTATGTGCACAGATATGATGATAAGTGGAAAATGCGCTAAAAGACTTCATAATAAAAAAGTTTGAATTTTGAAAAATCAAATATTGGATGTTAAGTTCACAAATGAAAGACAATGGAATGTATTCGAAAAAATGGAAAATCATCCAAGACCATTTATAGAGTTGTCAATTTCCCACTTAAATAGCAAATTTATCTTCAAGATCTTCAGAAAACCTGCTTGCAAAGAATTCAGATAAAATGTTCACAATTCAATGATGTCCAGATCATTTTCGTTCCCCCTATCGTTAGAAAATCTTGAAGAAGAAATTGAAGCTATTAAAACTATAGGTCACAACAACGGTTTAGATCGTGAATGTAATTATTAATCAATTAGACCTATATTCGCCTCCGTTATTTAATCTTATTAGTTCTCAAGAGGAGCAACCTTATTTGGTTTTCCGCCTATATAGTTAACTATCTGGTTTTATCATATAACATATGGGGCATATGATTCTTGTGGATGTACTACTTATCGGAAGAAGCCGTAGTGTGATGTAACGCGTCATAAGTTTGCCAATATAGTGTAAATTTAAACATTGTTTTTTTCTCCTGAAATATATATGAATTTTCATCAATTAATGACCTCCTCGATCAAAACACGTAATTCAATGATGAAAATCCTAAAACGAAATTAAATAAATCAGGAGATTCGAAACAGTAGTATTGATGATTTTTCATTATATAAAAATTCATTTTCCACGAAGATGGAGTAGAATATATATTCTATACTTTCTCCAATTTAATTTTTTCCAGGAAATGAACATACTTGTAGAATGTAGCCTAATTTGATATTAAATAATTCAGATGTAGTGATGTCTAGCTAGCTATTAAAGGTGATTTCAAATGGATTTTTGCAAAGTTCATTGATTTTGAAACATTACAACGGATTCCTGTTATTTCACTTATCGAAATTATGAAGAATTTTGATATTATCTAATTTCTCGAATGTTTTGTGGTTTTTCATCTTCAAATATTGGAGAATTATTGTCAGAGGAGCTGGTTTCGAAATTCCTACATGTCTGTCAAACATAAGCTACGGTACAATCATTGTTCTGTAAACTCCTGATTTTTTAATTTGTCTGTTTTTTGTTTAGTACTGAATAATAAATTATCCAGGTTCACCACTTGAGAAAGAAGTGGTTTCTTAAATCTAGAAAAATAGTTGCTTAAGTTAATGCAGATAATACTACCGTATTTGCAACTAGCGTATTTTTCAAGGAAGTATCTTTTATAGAATAAATATTAACTGTGTTATTTAAAGGGGAATTGGAACATACAGATCAGCTAGCACATGCAGAATGGAAAAAAGAAAACTGATCTGAATTAACGCCTAATCTCCAGATTTGTACATACTTATTAAACTACACAAAAAAAGAAATTATTCTAGACCAGTAGTGTCATATCTAAATACAACTTCAGGCAAATGAGCAGAGTTGTTAAAGCAGAAATTTATTGATCTCACAGAATTCCTTTCGTTTTTGAACTCTATCGGTCTTGTACATAAACTTTGTAGGCTCAAAATCACACAAAATCTTCAATTCATTTCGTTTGACATCAAGAGCATGTATCCAAATATTCCAACAGACGAATGCCCTCCGATAGTCAGAGAAATATTTATCAAAAATACGATGCTCATACATGATGCTGATGAGTTTTGTAACTTCCTAAGAACCTGACTTCCTCAAAATTATTCACAACTTCAATTGAAATTTTACCAACAATCATTAGGACTTTCCATAGGATCACCTTTTAGCCCCCTTCTAGCCGATATATTCCGGGATAACTTAGAAAGAAGAATTATTAACAAATATTCACTTAGCGAACTAGCAATAAAGCATTATAGTACCAATATGTAGATGATATGTTGGTAGGTTTCCAACGCTCAAACAGGTATATTGATAAATTTTTGAATGAATTTCATGCCAACATTAAGTGTACAGCATGAATAGACATTGATAACTTAATAAACTTACAATTTCATTCATAACATCTACAGAAAAGTAACCTTCTCAGACTTAACTATGTTTACTCATTTGATCAATTAAATCATAAACTAGCAGCGTATAATTCAATGATTTATATGGTCTTTTCCATTCTATTGCCATCGACAGACTTCAAAATTAAAATAAATACTGTCAGAAAAATTGCCATGAAAAACAACAAAATTCCTCTGGTTTTATAGACAACATTATTCAACATAAAGAAAAACATCGAAGACCACAATCATTATATTCCGTAAAAGATACTTGATTGAAAAAAACGCTACTTTCAATTACGATTGTCTCTCTCCTATTGCTCTAAATTTAAAATAACCATATAAAACCACAAAACATTCAATAACATTAGATGATATCAAAATTCTTCATAATAGCGACAAAGAAATGAAAATGAATCTGTTAGATTGTTTGGAAATCAATAAACTTTATGCCAACCTTAGTGAAATCACTCTTAATGATCAGCTAGATATTAATACCTCTCCAATACTGTAAATTAGTCAATAAGGCGAGGAAATTCTATATCTCGGAAGCTATTTAGGATAAAAGCGAAATTTTTTCTGATTATTGTTCAATGAGTATGTGTGCATTCCTTAAAATTATTTTCGTACATACAAGGTGTTCCATTTTGCTCCAGGGACAAACATACATTAAAACATACCATATTCTGATTACAATTTGGATGCTCTTTTCAACGATATCTGTTTTGTGCCCAAACAACTATCGGTTTATTTCAAATTAATTATAATATCGATAATTTCGGGAATTTGGAAGTTTTTCAAAAGTTCTCAAATGCCTCATTTCGCATAATTTACGCATGATATTTTTTTTCTTGAGGTAAAAGTGTTGTACCTTATTATCAAATAAAAAAAAAGTTTTTCAGTACCGAGTTTTCCTAGTAACCCGGCAAAAATGAAAATTTTCAAACATACAAAACTTTTTTTTTCGAATGTAACACCCTGCATCTTTTCCACGTGTTTTGTTTTCACTCGAACAAGCTTTACAACCATACCTTCTTTTCAAAATCCAATGGAGATTTCCCAGAAAATATCGAAATTAGTGTAAGGTTTATGTATTTCTTGCAATGAACATGCTGTTGATAAAATTCAGACATTGAAATATGCAAATTCAACACAAAATTAGACAATGAAACTCAAACATCAAAACTCAAGGTGTATCGAAATTTCTTCACAAGAAAAGATTCATTTGCGATATTATCATTTGTGCTCAGAGCTAAGTCTTCAGCTAATTGAAATTACTCAGTTCGAAATCTTCAATAGATGTTCAAAAGTCTACTGCGCTCAAAATAATCTGCATGCTTTTCTCTTCACAGTTTGAAATCGATGTTCTCAAAACAACCTGCAAGTTATTCTCTTCATTGAGTACTCGCTTAGCTCTTTAATTCTCCTCATATCCAACTTGTGATTAAACCATAGAGATAAGTATGACTTCTATGGGCATACCACATGAAGATAGAAAATATTGTTCGATAGTCTGTAGTTTAAACCACCTGTGCCCAAAGAAGACTCATTTCTATGGTTTACTCACAATGCCCCCAAAATTTGAGAGTTTTGAATTGGATAATTCCAACGTCATATGAGTGACTCTAAGTGAGAAATACATAATATTATTGCAACAATGAATTTTACCCAAGAAGAGTTAATTAATATGATTTATTGTTTGGGAGAAGGTGAAAGGAATTGTTTGTTGGCGTCACATATTTATTCCAAACGTTACCCAAACAGTAGACATCCTATGAAAGAGGCATTCGAGAGACTGAAGGAAAGGTTTGAAAGAACTGGACAAGTTCGATATGAGAAGAATGAGAGAGCTAAGCGTGTACTTAATGAAGAGAATAGCATGCAGGTTGTTTTGAGTGCAGTAGAGAATCCTCATATTAGTACAAGAGATGTTAGTCGAGACTGACATTAGTCAGACATCTGTATCAAGAATTTTGAGGAAGGAAAAGTTCCATCCTTTTCATGTTCAACTCCACCAACAGTTGGAGCCCCTAGACTTCGGGCAGAGATTGGATTTTTGTAGATGGTCTTTAAAAAAAATAGTAGACCAACCAAATGTTTTCAGTGGGGTATTTTTCTCTGATGAGGCCACCTTTCATAAGAATGGATTGGTGAACCGGCATAATTTTCTATATTACGATACTCAAAATCCTCATTTCATGAGAATTGTTGACCACCAACATCGTTGTCTGGGGTGGTAAAATTGATGATTATGACCCTTTTTTTTTTCAAGAACATTTGAACGGCGGAAGTTATTTAAATTTTTTGCAGCATGATCTGGAGCCTTTGCTCATTTATGTTCCCCAAAACATTAAAAACAATATGTGGTTTCAACACGATGAGGCACCAGCACACTACAGCGGCAATGTCCGCGACTTTTTAAATGATAGGTTTGAGGGCAATTGGATAGGCCTTGGAGGTCCTGTAGGATGGCCTTCTAGGTCTCCGGACTTCAATAAATTGGTTTTTTTTGTGGGGTATGTTTAAGAGAGGGTATATCGAGACCCTCGAACAACCAGGGTAAATATGATGGAGAGAATTACAGAAGCATTTAGGAGTATAACGCCGAATGTTCTCCAGAGAGTGACCGAATCATTTAACAATCGTGTTCGAGAATGTATTCGTCAAAATGTTTCGAATATCTAATTTGATTTGCATTATTGAAATAGAATTGAATTAGTGTTTATGATGATTTGCATTTTTTCAGTGATGTTTCATTCACGAGCAGTTCAATTTCGTTTCTTAATGATAATTCCGGAATATTTTGGTCAGTTGTAAAAGTAATACAATTTCAGTGAAAAGAACAGGGTGTTACATTTAGAAAAAAGTTCTTTTATCTCGAAAAATTCTATTTTCGTTGGATCACCAAGAACACTGGGTATGAAAAAACAGTTGACCTCTTACTTCGATGATGAGGAACATATTACCTTCAGAGAATAATTATTGTCACACTCAAATGATACGGAATAAAGATTGTGAGAAGTTGTGAAAAACCTTCCAAATTCTCGATCTTTTTGATATTTTGACTTTTTGAACATTTATTGAGATAATTTCGAACTGAATAATTTCAATTGAGTGAAGAATTAGCTCTGAGCACAAATGATAATATCGCAAATGAATCTTTTCTTGTGGAGAAATTTCGATACACCTTGAGAGTTTGCATATTTCAATGTCTGAATTTTATCAACAGCATGTTTATTGCAAGAAATACCTAAACCTCACACTAATTCCGGAATTTTCTGGGAAATCTAAATCTGAGTTTTGAAAAAAAGGTATGGTTGTGAAGTTTATTTGAGTGGGAACAAAACACGTGAAAAAGATACAGGGTGTTATGTTTGAAAAAAAAAAGTTTTTCATGTTTGAAAAATTTCATTTTCGCCGGATTACTAGGAACACTCTCTATGAAAAGTTTTTTTCTTCATTTGATAATACCTCTAGAAAAAAAAAATCATGCCTGAATTATGCGAAATGAAGCATTTGAGAACTTATAAAAAACTTCCAATTTCCCGAAATTATCAATATTCTAATTAATTTAAAATCTACAGATATTTGTTTGGACACAAAACAGATATCGTTGGAGAGAGCATCCAAATTGTGATCAGAGTATGTTAAAAAATACAGGGCGTGTCAGTTAAAAAAAATCTATGTTTGTCCCTGGAGCAAAAATGGAACACCCTCTATTTACGAAAATATTTTAGAGAATACACACATATTTATAAAACAATAATCCGAAAAATTTCGCTTCTATCTCAAATAGTTTCCGAGATACAGAAATTCCTCGCCTTATTGACTCACCCGGTATAAGTAAGTTCGTTTCCTGTATTTGACAACTTGAAGATAACGGGCCATGTTCGTAAAAATGAAATTGTGGAAAGTATAAAATAGATTTTACTTCATCTTCGTTGAATCATTAGATTTTAGATCATTTTGTCCAGACTGCAATTAGCTAGTTACTGTATCCTAAGTGTCCATTTTTTCATTGATAAGGTTCAACTCATTGATCTGAATAGTAGGAAACTCCATGACCTAGAAAATATTGAAATTTCCAAATTCCTTTCTAAATGACAACTTTCTGATAACGGACGACAAGAATGATCCATGTATATTCCAAATTTTCGATGTACTGAAATAACAACTCCCTTTCAATAGTTTGTGAGCTTCAAATTTATATAAATAAACAACGATCTATTCATATATATTTCATGTCACTTTTCACTTGGTTCTCATACTGTCCGATCATTAACGAGAGTTCGAAACCGCGGTAACAGTGATCTATTAATTGAATTCATTTATTAGTAGTGAAAATATTCAGAAGAATTTCATTTGTGTTTCAAAATTGATCAGTTATTTGAAGACTGGACTTTCGATATAAAAATCTCACTTTATATAACAATAATAATACTACACAAACAACATAAACCAATTAAGATAAAAATATTACCTAAAAGTAAATGAAATCCCATCAAAAATATAAAACGTTAATAATTTCTAAATTCTGCATCTTAGTGTTGATGAAGTAATAACTGCATGAACTTGGAGATTTAGTTATCTGTGTTGCACACCCAACTAATAGGATGAATGAAGGGTTTATTGTTAATTCAGATCAATCAAGATATTGCAAAATTGTTATCAAATTATTATATCGTCATGCGAACTAGATAACTTCATTTCGATCTGACAATTCAAAGTTCATAAAAATTATGTTTGAGAATATTCATACAAGATGCAGATACATAGTTGAATCAATAATTGAATGAACTACAGCAACAGCTATGGGTTAGTCTCGACTAACAATTTTCTCTCAAATTTAACCATTCCTATATCATATATATATACACAGTGTAACAGATATTTTACGCATAATCATTGTAATTCCTATGAAAATGATTCGCTATTTCATTATCTTCTTGCGGATAGTGACATCGCGCGATATTTTAAAATATCAGACGAAAACGGTAAACAATTCAAATTCAATGCCACACTATTGAATTGATAATATAATTATGTAATGTACGATTGCTAGGATTCGGCAAAATGTGACTCGAATGACGGTGCGGAATTTCTTGAGGAAGATAAGAATGATGCGAAAGAATATGAAGTATTAAACTTTGACCATTTGAGACCCCTTTGATTAAACTTAAGTTATATATACAGGGTGCTTCAACGAAAACTAAACAGGGGCTATATCTACCAAGATATTCATTTCTGACCGAAACGCAAAAACAGGTCAATTTTTGTTTTTAAAGGGGACATCTTTTGGATGTCGCCTGAAATATCAACCCCCTAAGCAGGGGTTGCAATCCTTGAACATTTTGAATGGGGAAGATGAGTCGAGTGATGACTCAAAAGAAAGGTGGTATCTTTGTCTACATCGCCTTGAACGAACTTCCATTTTTAATTGACAACTCTAAAAGATACAGGGTGAGCAACTGAAAGATAAGGAAGAATATTTCCCTAAGACTATTCAAGTTTCAGTGAAATAAAATGGATCAAATCCATGCTGATGAATGGCAGTCATCATCAAGTACCATCCTCATCTCGAATTTCAACCCCTGAAGCAGGGGTGACAACCCTTGGAAATTTGGAAGAGGGTAGATGGGTCGAGTGATAACTCGAAAGAAAGGTATTAAATCTGTCTGCATTCCCGTGAAAGAATTTTCATTTTTGATTGAAAATAGTAGAAGATACAGAGTGAGCCACTGAAAAATAGAAAAGACTCCCTAAGACTATTGGATTATTAGTGCTGAAAACTAGAATAGATTCATTTTAGATCAAAAGCTGTCATCCTCCGAAATCACCCTCACTTTGAATTTCAACCCCTAGAGCAGGGGTAATATTTCGATCCAGTTATACCTTTCAAGTAAAGGATTTTGATTGCCGTCATGACTGCTCGCAATAATTCTGTTCTTATTGAGTTCCATCGGAGTTAGAGGATGCAGTTTTCAATCAAAAATGAAAATTCGTTCACGGGGATGCAGACAAAGATGATACCTTTCTTTCGAGGTATCACTCAACCCATCTTCCCTTTCCAAATTTTCAAGGGTGGTCACCCCTGCCCCAGGGGTTGAAATTCGAGATGAGAATGGTAATTGATGATGACTGCCATTGATCAGCATGGATCTGTTTATTCGAGAAAGAGGATGAAATTTTGAGCACCTGTTATACTTTTTAAATCTCTTTCGTAAAAATATCATTCATTAATTTTTTCTAAGTTTAGTTTATGTTCATGTTTCATTAAGTATTATAAGATATCTGACTTTTCGAATTTTATGTTCTTATTACTCGTACCCATGATATTGCTGGAAAAAAGTATTTGGCTCAAAAGTTGATATACCGTTCGAAAGCCAGTTGAAAGTAGTAGTTTTTACCAAAAGAAAAAACAGCTATTTATCGACCAGTTTTCAGTGGTACAGCTAACAAGAAAGAACATTAATTTTGTTCATTTCACAATTTTTTCATTAGCCTTTTACAACACCTGGTATACAAAATTTTTTCACCTTAAGTACTTGCCTATCTTATAGCAAATTCAATGTTCTTTCCAATGTTATGGTCAGATTTGATGTAGCTGTAAGAATAACAGAGAAATTCTTGTTTTTATGGAGATATATAAATATTATGTGTACACAATGTGTATGTTTCCTCTTCTCTTGAAGAGGGCCGAATTGTAAGTTATCAGAAATATATCCGATCAAAGGGAATTCGGCAGCACACCAGCCATGTAAACAAAATAATATTTATAGAGAGAGGTACGTTGCGTTGCTAGTTCGACAGTACGTTAATGAGAGCCTGTTAGTTCTTTAAAGCATTTACCATGGAAGCATCTGTGAAAATGAGAAAGATCAGCAACCTGCTGCCTTTGAGGAAGCGGCAGAAGATCACGAGTGACCTCAAGTAGGTCTATGACGTTCACTGCTCTCTTCTGGATACTATCTGACAGATGTAATGAATGTTTGGATGCGAAACGCCACACATAGAAACAGAATTTCAGTCTAGGATGCACCTGTGCCTTGCATCAGCTGATATGGCTTTAAGTACTGCTTAGCCCTGAAAGGAAACTGAGTTTAGCCGAAGCAGAGTTAGCAATGACTGAGACATGGTCATTCCAGCAAACTCTGGTGTTAAGTATGATGCTGAGTAGATGCATGATCGTTTCTGAGGATGGTCCTTGAATAGTTATAGGAGGTTATCTAGAAGTGACTTTTCTGGAGAACGTTATATATTGCCTCTTCTCCACCTCGAAATTGACCAAGTTCAACAAGAGGGACCCACTCTGATATCTTTTTCAAGTCTGAACTCAGTAGCACGCTCTGTTTGTATCTTTATCGGTGTGTCTTCTCAGCAATTAAAGAATGCTTACTAGAATTTGAGGAAACCTGGGTGCAGTCGTCGGCAGGCCTAAATATTTTGTTCTGAGTATAACAGCAGATTATTAATCTGCAACAGTAAGAGGTTTGGCCAGAGTATGGAGCCCTGGAGTACTTCTACATTAACCTGGAAGGATTCGCTCGTTACATCATCAACTATTACCTGAATTGATCTACTGAAGACTAATTTAACCTCGAAATTTTTCGGAAAGTCCATATGAGATTAGTTCATTCATCAGGGCTCAGTGCCAAAGCCTGTCTAGGGTCTTTGAGATATCCAGAGAAAAGACTCTTGATGCTCTTTGATTGTTGATGTCCACAAATGCAAAAGGTATACAAGGAGGTCACTAGTAGATCGTTGTCTACGAAAACCGTATTGTCGATCACTGACCCTATAACTCGAGAATGGTACTCTCGTAACTTTCCAATGCTCCAGAAACTTCTGTCTCTCGAGAAAATCTGAAATAGACGACTAAGATTAGGTGCTAACCCTGGAACACATTTCTGAGAACCGTTGGTTATATTCCATCCAGACCCCACTGATTTCTACAGTTGTTGAAGTACGTTTCCTCCATTGGCAGAGATTTTGTTTCTCTCTAACTTTCCTTGAAGATCGAGTTGGTCCCATTTCAATTGATGCTAATATGTTAATTTCATCAATCTCATGTTAAGGTTTTATATAGTTTTATTGACGAGGTTTTCCAACTGATTTATAATTGATTAGACTTTCTTCATTCAAACGAATGTTTTTGTACAAGGTTGCTTTCATTCTGGGAACGTACGAAATTATATTATTGATGAGATCAGAAATGTTGTATAAGTAACATCCTTCTATCTTTCTAGGATAGATCACATGCTGCATTAATAATTTCATTATACTCTATTAAACATCTGAGAAGAGAACAACAAAATAGCATTTTTCGACTTCCAGCAGAATCAAACCTCTAAGTAATATATATTTATATAACTTATGAAGGTTTTAATGCATAAAATTCTATCTGTAGAAATGCATGGGGTGTTCCTTTGAAAATACTACATATTTAGCCAATAACTTAAGAACTGCATACCTGTATACCACTGGGTTCCCCATGAAAAAATCTTTAAGAGGCAGTGTTCTTCATTACACCATGTGAAAGGGTAACCGAGATACGGGGGATAATTGAAAATTGATGATTTTGAAAATCACTAAGGTGGCTATGAACGTTTTGTTGACTGCATCTATTGTTTCAAGTAGAATACGCTGATTGCTACTACATCTACTAGTTCAGGAGTTACCATTCTAGAACAACGAATATGGAACACCTTGTACATCTTATAACTGCCTTGGTTGTTTTATCTTAAAATCACAATTTGTGCATACTTCCAGTACATCCAGATTTGCTCAAACAATCTGAATCAATTTATAGAATCCTTGAAACTTTTAAGAATTTGATATTCCATTTGATTTAGATATAATTAAAAAGTTTTTATTAAAATTGTTGAATATGTTTGTCCATTGTTTTCATGTTATATTTTTTTGGCTGAAGAAAGTCAATAAATTTCTTATCTTAGTGAGACTTTTTATCTTGTTTTATCAATTTCTAATCATTTTGTTCTCATTTATGAAATATTCGTAACAGAGTGTATCACATTATCAGATGAAAACGTTCAATTCGAGAAATTGTTATAATTTAGTAGAAAAATAAAATGGATGTTCTTCGTTACATGTGTGCGTTTTTTATGGTTATTTCAACAGTAAGAAGCTACCGTATTTTAGGCCTTTTCTGCTACCCTGGCAAAAGCCATTTTGAAGTTTCGATACCAATCATGAAGCAATTAGCTGTGGTAGGACATAATATAACTGTAGTGAGTCCTTTTACTCTGACGCAACCACAAGAACGATACACTGATTTGAGTTTTCATGAAGTTTTGCCTTTAAACAAGGAAGAGCATCCAGCCAATAACATGAATAGTATACATTCTAGAATATTGGCATCATATCTTACCCCATTTCTTTCTGACAATAGCGTTGATGGTTTTTGCAAACTTGCTTTTGAAAGTAAAGCGGTCCAGAAACTATTAGAGTCTGCAGAAAAATTTGACCTGGTAATAACAGAAATGTTTGTTACTGACTGTTTGCTGGCAATCAATCAAAAATATAATGTACCTGTAATTGGATTTGTGAGTTCTATCATGCTCCCATGGAATGCTGCTCGGTTCGGTGTTCCAGACACTCCAAGTTACATTCCTACTCTGTTTTTGGATTATTCACAACAAATGAGTTTTTTTGGAAGGCTTGAAAATACTTTGGTTTCCCTTGCACATAAATTTTGGTTCGTTATGAGAAATAAACGGGATGACGAAATTGCTGCTAAATATTTGAATGGAGTTTCGCGATCAGCATCGAGATTTGCAGACAATGCTAGCTTACTCTTGGTGAATTCGCATCATAGTTTGAACGGGCCGAGACCTTTCCCCCCTAACGTCATTGAAATCGGAGGAGTCCATATTGGGAAATCGAAACAGTTACCAGCGGTGAGTGTATACAGAATAACTTAATTTTCAATAACACAGTTCTAACTTTTGATAGATTAAAAACAGTAAAATCGTAGGCAATATTTCTCATCATAATTTTCAACGTTATCCTTTAACTTTATCTTATAATTCTAGAAAACGTGAATCTCGCGAATAAGAGAAAATTACCGTTTTACTTTTTCTACTTGAAATTTATAATAAATTAACCTTCACAGCAGAAATTGAACCGAACAATTCAATAAATTTCCTAGACATAACCATCAGTTATCACAATAACAATCTTACCTATGCAATGGTAATACACGATAATAACGACGTTTCAGAAATTAGCAGATTTCCAATTACAAAACATTGAATGAGTTGTTTAATAACCTATCGGAAGCAGGAACTCTACATCCTGCTCCCGAACATGAATGTGCTGCTAGGCAGAATATTCAGGAGGAACAAAATATCCTGAGCATAGAGCAAACCGTAGAAATCAGTACGAGAAAGAAAATCCACCATTTGAATGTCACACTCAAGAGACTGTTTACGCTTACACCCCAGAGCTGAGATTTTACAACAGAATTTTTGCATATGGATTTCATCTTATAGACGCACTCTCAGCAGATATTATTTAGTGGTGGGGCTCCATTTACGAAGGATGGAATCTACAATAGCAGAACTGATCACATTTGGAGTATCAAAAACCTTCCTGCAGTCAAGTATAAAAGATCGCAAAGAAGAGTATCGGTTCTAGCCTAACCTCATTGACAGGTGAAATGTATTAGGATTTTTCTGGTTAATATTCCATTAAATCTGTTAGAAAACATAAAAGTGAGGTTAATTTGGTTTTCAGCAGGATGGCGCTACACCTTCTTTCCTAAATGAAGTGAGAAATTTTGCGAGCCAAAACTATAAAAATAGGTGAATTGATCGCAGTGGGCCTCATTATCACACTATAGATTTTTTTTCTGAGTGGTTATTTGAAGTCCAAATTGTATGAAATAGATATTATTTGAAGAGAACAACAAGTAAATCACTTAATAGACGCCTATGTGTATATACAAAATGACTTGCAAATGATTCGTTGAAGCATCGATGAAGTGTTTCTACGAACCAGGAAATGTATTGTTCTTTTCTATTTTTCGTTGATGTTAAAATATATCTGGTGTCATTGTCAATTTCAATTATACTAAGAATGGTTTTTTTACAATTGTTGGATCACTATAAATCATAGCATTACAAAAAGAAATCAGATTATCCATACACAGAGTGTTTATTTTATCCGTTCCCGAAAATATGAGGTTCGGGCTGAGTAGGGAGCTGCAACTTGTTCTTCCTTCGTGAGTGTGTGAAATTTCAACAATATTGGTCGAGGAAGATGAAGTTTAATATATGTTATACTTTCCATAATTTTATTTTCACAAACACGACCGCTATCGACCGTCAAGTCAACTACAGGAAACGAACTTATATCGATACTAGCATAATTCCATATAGAGTAGAGGAGAGGTTTCAATGTCTAGCCGGCTATTAGGCTATTAAGAGTGATTTAACTAGGACTTTTTAAGGTTTATTGATTTCCAAACATTCTAACAGATTCATTTTCTTTCCTCTGTCGCAATTATGAAGAATTTTGATATAATCTAATGTTATTGAATGTTTGTCGTTTTTATAGGTTCACATATTGGAGAACAATTATCAGAGGATAACTGCTCCTTGAATCAGGTTTCGAAATTCCTGCCAGTCTGCTCAATACACTCAATTCAAAAAAATTTTGTAGATTTGTCTGTTTTTCGTTTAGCATTGAATAATAATTTGCTCAAGTTCAGACCACTTGAGAAAGAGGTGGACATTTTGAATATGGAAAAATACTTGCTCAAGTTGTGGAGAGAGGACCAGCGTAGTTAAAAGTAGCGACAGTATTTATTATAATTTTGAGGTTTATCGGTGACAGTGGAATGAAAAGGCTCTATGGATCATTGAATTACAAGGTGCTAATTTTTGATTCGAATGATTGAATGAGTATATGGGAATAGTTGATTCTGTGAAAATTTCTTTTCTGTAGATGTTATAAGTGAAACTGTTTGTCGTTTTTATTGTCAGGTCTGAAAAATTTATTGAGCTATTGATTTCTTTCTCTACTGTAAACTTAATGTTGGTATGAACTTCATTCAGAAATTGCAGAAAATTATTTATTTGCCTGTTAGAGCTACGGAAACCTACCAGAATATCATCTAAATATCGGTACTAAAAATCTATAAGTTTTTTTGCTAAGTGGTTATTTAATATAACTGATATACTGATGTTTTTTGGTGGAAGTTTGATTGAAATTGAAAATAATTTTAAGATAGGCAGGTGTTTAGAATTATTATTTTAATAATTTCATTGTCAATCAAAATTTTATTGATATACATCAGGACTTCCCATAAGGTCACCTCTAATTTCAAAGTTGTAAAACTGGCACTTGAATAAAGAATATGTCAAGTCAGTAGTTGACCACTTGAATATGACTTGACGGTCAAAACCGGTCGTGTTTGTGAAGATGAAATTGTGGAAACTATGAAGTATATTCTATTCCATCTTCGTTGAAAATGAATTTCCATAAAATAATAATTTTATGGAATATGGACATAATTTTGGTTAACAGCTTTAAGATTTATGAATGATAAAATATTTGGCAAAAAGAAGAAATTACCTTGTATCTTGAAAATACGGACGTTTTGATGACTTTTGTAAGACATCTGTGAAAAGCCTGGAGTTACTCCATTTCCTATTACGGTAAGACCGTTTCATCCGGAAACATCCTGTATTATATGTCAGTTTTCAAATTTTCATTTTCCTAATAAATTTTTCATAATAGCCGAGCCATTGAAGCAAAAAAATTGGCCTCATAATCGATTTTTCGCTCAGCAAGATAGATTTTAATGCAGCTTGGTACGTTGGATTCGTGAGAATCTCCAGAAGTTTTGTGAACTAATTTGATGATGAAGAAATCACAAATTGCATGAGAAGAATACATTTCAGAAGTGCATTTTGAAGTATACAATAAAAAAACGTTTGAAAATCGGTATATAATCGAAAAAATGAATCCAAATCTGTTGCTCGGGGATTTTGGGATCGCTGAACACCAATACCAGGACGGCGAGAGCCTGCGGAGTACCTCGTGCCTGCAGTGGGTATTATAACGTCTTCCTTTAGAATATTATAACAATTTATCATAGAATAGGCCCACACTCTTCACTCAATGGTTTTGAAGTCGCTGCACATAAATAGGAGGTCAACAAGAGCCTGCAGAGTACCTGCTGCCAGCTGTGGGTGCTTTGAACGTCTTTCTCTACAGTGTTATGACAGTTTGTCATAGAATTGGCCCCCACACGCTACTCAGAAATTTTCGAGGTCGCTGAACATGAATACGAGAGCCTGAGGAGTACTTGGTGCCTGCTGTGGGTGTTTTGAACGTCTTCCTCTGGGGTATTATGAAAATTTGTCATTGAAATGGCCCAAACTTGTTACAAGGGGGTTTTCGAGGACGCCGAATAAAAATATCGTCGCCAAAAAGCGCCTGAATAACTAGTGGGGCCAATTCTATGACAAATTGTCACAATCTTCCTAGAGAAGACCTTCAGAACACCCGCTGCGGCACCATGTACTCCACAAGTTCTTGCCGGCCTCAAAAACCCACGAGTAATGGATTTGGATTCATTTTCCATTCTGCAGAAAATCGATAGTTCATTTCTTCAATGTCTCGACTATGAGAAATCGTTTTGTTATCTTGAATTTTTACTGTGTTTGCAATGATATCAAATATTATAGCAAGAGCTTATCAGCCATCTATATCTCTAACTTTATCATTGTTGAATTAATTATTCTTCATGAATATATCATTCAAATACTTTTCGATATGTCTATCCGAAAATACGTTTTTGGCTGGGAAATGTTTTTCTTATCTTACTGGGAGTTATTATCTTTTCTAATCAATTTTTGGTTAAGTATTTTATGCTCAAATATGAGATATTTTTATTAGAGTGTATTATAATATCCGACGAAAAGGTTCAATTCAAGAAGTTACTATCGTACAGTGAAAAATAAAATGGAAGTTTTTCGCTACTTGTGTGTGCTTTTCATCGTCATTTCAACAGTAAGAAGCTATCGTATTTTGGGCCTTTTCTGCTATACTGGCAAAAGCCACTTCGATGTTATTAAACCAATAATGACGCATTTAGCTGAGATTGGGCATAATGTAACTGTGGTGAGTCCATTCACTTTGAAGCACTCACAAGAACGGTACACAGATTTGAGTTTTCATAAAGATGTATCTGTGCGAAAAGAAGTTCATCCAACCAATGAGATGAATACTATAGAGTCTAGAATTATAACAGCATATCTTGACCCATTTCTTTCTAACGAAGAAGCTGATGCTCATTGCAAAGCAGCTTATGAAAGTAATGCTGTCAAGAAACTGCTAGATTCTGAAGAACTATTCGACTTAATAATAACAGAAATGTTCATTACCGACTGCATGTTGGCACTCAATCAGAAATATAATGTACCAGTGATTGGAATTGTTAGTTCCATCATGCTTCCATGGAATACTGGAAGGTTCGGCGTTCCTGATAATCCAAGTTATATTCCTACCCTGTTTTTAGATTATTCACACCGTATGAGCTTTTTTGGAAGGCTTGAGAATACTTTAGTTTCTCTTGCTCATAAAATTTCGTTTAGCTTCAGAATCAAGCGAGATGACGAAATTGGAGCTGAATATTTGAAGGGAGATACGGATTCGGTATCGAAGTTTGCAAATAATGCCAGTTTACTCCTTGTGAATTCCCATTATAGTTTGAACGGGGCTAGACCTCTCACCCCAAATGTCATCGAAATAGGAGGTGTACATGTTGGACACCCGGAACAATTACCAACGGTGAGTGTAACCATTATGACGATTGTATATAAAATTGAAGGAATTATAAATTATGATTTTTAATGCAAATTTTCATTAATTTACTTCATCATAGACGTTTTTAAGATAGAAAAAATCCTGGACAATCCAACGACTGGACTGATCTATGTGAGTCCCAAATTTTTAATGCAGTCAAATAATAACTCACTTTCAATAGTTTTGCGAACTGCATACCCATATCTGGTTTTTTTTCCAAATCTAATTAACGATCTATTGATATACAGGCTGTTCAGTTTCTATATCGGAAAATTCGGAGACCAATAGAGAATCGAGAAATATTACAAGTTTGCAATATAAACTATATTCGAAAATTCTTTGAAGAAGAGACAAGGGTGTTCAAGTTTGGTAAAAAAGATTGAAACTTTGTTGGCGTTAACCGCTATCCAGGAAGTATGTTTTGCAATGAAAATATTATTTTTAAATATTTTACCAGTGGTGTTCATATTAACATGTAACTGGATATTTTATAAAAAAATTCTTATGCCACTGTTTTCCCACAAATTAAAAATTAGTTTTGTATTCTCCATACAATTTGGAGGAAGAAGCACTCCTTTGATTTTCTCTGTATGACTCAACATTTGTGATTGAAAAATTAAAATTAGAATTAAATGAATTTTTATGTTAATAAAACTACAATAAGGCCAACAGATTTAATTAATGGCGTTCAACAACAAAATTAAATAAATAAAAATATTCTGTCGAAGGAGTACCGGAAATTAGCAATGAGACCCAAAATATTTATTTTTCATCCATATTTATTGTGTTGCATTCAGAGTAGGCCCCATCCGAAATAATATATTTACGCTAACGAATAATCCAATCTCCAAATCATTTTTGAAACGGTTTTTCCGGAATCGACTCTAATTCTCGCCGCGTGTTCTCCTTTATGTCTTCTATCGATTAAAAACGGGTACCTCGAAGTGGTAATTTGAGTTTCGGAAGAAGGAGAAAGTCAGCCAGAGCCATATCAGTTGAATATAGTGTTTGTTAGATGGCAATGAATGGCCAGAAGATAGAGAAATTTTCGCAGTTGATATGCAGAAGATATTAATAATTCAGAAAATGGTGACTCAGAATTCCTTTTTATAAGTCGTCTAATATGTTTCAATGAAACATTGCTAGCTTGATGAATCATGGACAGAATGTGTGTATACTATGGCATGACGCTATTATGGGCAGAACTTGCTCTGATGTTGTATGCGCATATTATAATTTCATGAAGTCTCTTGGGATGAATGTAAAAAATATTGTACTTTGGGCAGAAAATTGTGCCGCACAAAATAAAAACAGGACACTGTTTAACGCATGTTGTATTCTAGTTAATGAATAATGGGGACCAGAGACTATTACTTTCGAGTTTTTTGAAGCAGACCATTCATTTATGAAGGCTGACTCGGTACATAGGCTGATCGGAAAAATATGGAATAAGTCGAAATAGATATTAGATTTCGATGATTTAGTCAATTTAATCAGTAGAATCAGTAAGTACAATAAACCACTCATTCCCCATTTGGAAGACTTTCTTTGTTTCGAAAACGGTTGCCGAACCCTTGAAAAAGGAGCAGTAACCAATGGTAGCACTGCTGTACCTTTTCTCCGTGACCTGAAGGTGTGTCAATTCAGAAAAAATTCGAGACCACTGTACCTCAAAACCGAAATAGATAGTCAGGAGTTTCAGAAGTCAAATTTTTTTGAACCAAAATTCAAACTTCAGTCGCCAGTTAACAAATTATCATGCCGGGGTCTGAACAAGGAAGAAAAAAAGATTTTGAATGAACTAACTGCCCGTATGCCCGCTACAAAATATCTCCTGCCAGTATCTGACATGGACGACTTGGCCCACTGTGGGGAAGAAACTCAAATTGAAGAGAGCGATCTGTAGTTACAAAGTTTTTATAATCTTTTCAGCTATTTCTGTATTTATTTGAAAGTTCATTTGATGTTCAATATTTGTTACTTTTATGTTCTGTTTGATAATTGAAAAATGAATTATTTATTACATGTTTCTTCAACAAAATATTCAAATGTATATTGATTTACTTGAATTTTGTCTTGAATTTTTTGACTTACTTGTTTTATGTTTTGTAAAAGCTTCTTGCGGATGTGACCATCCGAAATCTAGTAACTGAAACTGAGCGTCCATTTCGAATTTGGCGCGAAGAATTTTGAATTTAGTACGCTCTCTGAATTACCAGAATTGAGAAGTAGTAAATGCTTTTTGAGTAAGCGTAATCTCTCTTATTTGCATCATAAAAATAACTCTGCTGAAAAGTTGGAGAGAATACTACTTAGAGTAGCTTGGTTTTTGCTTTGTAAGGCAGAAATGTGGACCACAAACATTGTTTTGAAACAAATCTAACCTAACCAAACATTACCGAAAAGTCTTTTCGAAATAGGATTGTTCGAATTTCCGAGAATTTTCGTGTGCGCAATCATGGATATTATAATAATTCGTTATTACACGTCTGTTGAGAAAGGATTCATCAGACCGAAGAATTTCATGCAAGATTTTCTTCTGTCGAATTTAAAAGTCAATGGCTACATCTTCTTTTTTCAGCATCTCCATGGAGTGAATCCTGAACGGGTCATATTCGTACATGTGTTTGTAATATTTGAGAAATAGGTATTTGCAACTGTTGAGCTGCCTTGCGAGAGCTGAGCCTCGGATTATTATCAGAGATGCGAAGAATGCGATTGCGATTGCGATTGCGATTGCGATTGTGATTTCTACGGTTTAAAATTGTTTCACTATTAACACGCAGACCAATGTTACAAAAATTCTGATGTGTTCTAACGAAGACACGAGCATCTGAGATTCTGATAGTTGGATAAAGTCTTCGATATTTCCATCAGAAAATCCTTAACAAAAATGAATATTTGTTTATTGGTTGTTACTAAAACACATGTTCAGAATATTACTTAGAACACTAATAATAACAAATAACAGTAACAACAATAAAAAAATCGAATTACTAGAGAGCTTATTTTTTTCAGTCTTTTTTTTTCAATTTTGACAAAAAGTTTTTCAATTGTTTTATGAAAATCACTATCTTAATTTTTCACTTCATCCTTTTTGGAGAAAAGAAAAATAAGGAGATATTCATTTCTGTTATGGTTTATGGATTCGTGAATATCGACGGCGGTATCCAACTAAAAGAATTAAGAACTAATGAAGGATTTGCAATTTTGGAATGTTGAAAAGCGAATGAGATTTTCGCAAACAAACTGAACGGAAGAAAATTCCAATTTGTTAAAAAAATTTTACGGACAGATGAACCGTCTTTCACTAGACGTTGAGTACCGAATAACCATAATATCCATGTGTGGGCCCACAAATATTCTCGAAAAATTGGACCAGACAATTAAAAATAAACATAAAAATTCTTTCAATTCTGATTTCAATATTTTACTCGAGAATGCCGAGTCGTACAGAAAAATTGAGAAAATTGTTTCTCCAAATGAAATGGAGAATCTAAAATTGATTTTGAATGTTGAAAAATAATGGCGTATTTATTTTTCTTTAGAAATTTCGAGTTACGTGATAGTACGGACACGAATGGTATTTATACATATAATATTTAAATTTTTAAACCAACGAAGCGTTTTCCTGATATAGTTTACATAGCATATGCATATTATTTTTTGATTCTCTATTCGTCTCTAAATTTTCTGCTATAGAAACTAGATATAGTATGTCACAACTGGAAGGAGTAAATCTACGTGCAATTTCAAGATAATAGATCATATGAACATAGGTCCACAAAAACTTCATTACGGAGCTACAGGGTGTTTAAATTTCCGGACAAAATGGTTTTCTCTTCAAAACTCCTGCATTTTTTGAGATATTCTGTCCCAATTTGGAATGCAATCTATTTTTTACAGCCTCCATCAATACATACATCCTAGATTTCAACTGAAATTTACAAGGTATTTTATTTTCCGAGGCCATGTCATCTTTTGCCCTTTCAAACTTTTCTGCAGTACGCCACTAATTAGCGTACAAACAATTTTCGTCATCTTCGTTCAATTTAGAAAATTTCTTGACACTTGTAATTTATTCGTATTTCCAACCGTTTCCGAGTGAAAAATTATTGAATTTGAATTATTTTAATTGTGTTATTCGCTAAATAGAAAAAAAATAAAAGAATTACTTCAATAGGTATGCTCAAAATTTGAGTTTACTTTGATAGCTCGTCTTCTGAGACTCAACTTAAATTAATTCAATATCGAAGTAAAAAAAAGAACAATTACAAACTGAATAAATTGCAGGAGGTGTCCTCCACCTGCAAGAATACAGGCCTCTGTCCTTCTTCGCATCTTTGAAATATTCCTGGGGTATATCTTATCGTGTCACAAGAGGTTATTATTTGATTTCTCAATTCTTTCACAGTGTTCACTGGAGTGGTATAAACTAAACTTTTGAGATATCCCCATAAGAAAAAGTATAGACTGTTTGAGTCTGGGGACCAAGGAGGCCATAGTTCTGTCCCACTCCGACCTATCTATCGGTTGTTGAATGTATTATTCAAGAATTCCCTAGCTTCTCCACTAAGATGTGCTGGTGCCCCGTCATGCATGAACCACATTATGTTTCTCACCAAAAGTGGCAGATCTTTGAGCAATGAAGGTAACTCCTCCTCAAGAAATTGCCGATAAGCGGGACCATTTGGTCTGTCAGCCAAAAAAAATGGTCCAATCAAATAATTTTCAATTATTCCGACCCAGACATGTCGTTGAAATCTTGATGATTAGATTCTTCAACCAAATGGGGGTTTTCCCCTGCTCAATAATGATTATTGTGAAATTTTGTGATAGCAGTTCCCGAAAAGTTAGCTTCGTCTGTGAACATGATTCAACTACCAAGATGAGCATTTTCTCTAATTTTATCTAAGAACTATCGGTAGAAATTCAGTCTTGAAGGAAAATCTCGAGGAAGTAGAGTTGGGACGCGTTGAATATGAAACGGGTACAATAAGAAGTCGTGGAGAATCCTCCAAACTACAACATGTGAAATATTCAACTGATTTCCAATTTTTCTTGTACTCACATGAGGATCTAAATCAATACAATTCAAAACTGCTTCCTCGGTATCTGGAGTACTCATAGTTTGAGTTGCACTTTTTGAATGATTATTTGCAGTAGAACTACTAGTTTCCCTGAACATTCTGTGGATATTTGAAAATGTTCGCCTCTCTGATGTTGTGTTTCCATCAGACCGTACATGAAATGGATATCAGCCAATCTGGCGTTAGTAAAATTAGCCATTTTTTCTTACAGAATTAACTTCAAAAGTCTTGAAACTAATCGTTAATTTAATGAACAATTCGAGCAGACACTGGTTAAACTTAAGCAACTGTCAAAATAATTAAATAAACGAAAAAAATCAAAGCCTACTAGTCATTTTTTTAATTAGAAATGCTTTCAATTCAACGAATGCATAAAATCTAAATGAAGGAAGATGATGAAAATTGATTGTACGCTGAACAGTGACGTACTGCAAAAAAGTTTGAAAGCGCAAAAGAAAACACCGTGTAGATTCTAGTTAAAATTTAGGAGGTGTAAGGATAGAGGCTGTGAAAGACACTTACATTCCAAATTTGGGCTGAATATCTGAAAGCCTGCAGGAGTTTTGGAGAAAAAAACCATTTTTTTTCCGGAAGTTCCAACACCCAGTAACTCAGTAGCGAAGCTTTCGCGGATCTATGTTTATATGAACTTTTTTCTCGAAATTGCAAGTAGATTTACCCCCTCGAGTTGTGACATAATATTATGTAACATCCTGTATATTTCATGTAACTTTGTACTAGGTAATCATTCGTATACTTCCTCTGTTTGAATATTATGAAGAAATCACCTATAATGTATTAGGAAAATTAATTATTCAAAGATGCTGTTGATAATCTTCATGCCGTGTATTATATAGACTAATGATCGAAGGTCAAGCAATCATTTCTTATCGCATTGAGATTTATTATCATTATTAACACATTCAGTCGGGCAATGTGTTCTTATCTGTCAGGTAGTATCATATTATTTTCAGAAAAACCGTTCAATTAATATTATCAATTATTGAACTGAATATTATAATGAAAGTTCTTCGTGAATTGTTTGTGTTTCTTATGTTCCTGTTAACAGTGACGAGCTACCGTATTCTAGGTCTTTTCTCATATCCTGGTAAGAGTCATTTGGATTTAATAATTCCAGTTATGAAGCAGTTAGCTGCGAATGGCCATAATATCACAGTAGTCAGTCCTACATCTTTGAGTACTCCACAGGAACGGTACACGGACTTGAGTTTTCAGGAAGCAATACCCTTACGTCAAGAAGTTTATACAACCAATGAAATGAATTGTATACAATCTAGAATTTGGACATCATACCTGGATCTCTTTATCAAAGATAATTTAATCGACGCTTATTGTAAGGCGGCTTATGAAAGTGATGCTCTCCAGAAATTGCTACATTCTGAAGAAGATTTTGATCTTGTAATAACTGAAATGTTTAATAGTGACTGTATTTTGGCAGTCAATAAAAAATACAAAGCACCTGTAATTGGAATGGCCACTTCAATAATGATGCCATGGCATCCCGCAAGGTTCGGTGTACCAGACAATCCAAGCTATTTGCCAACTTTGTTTCTGGATTATTCAAACCGAATGAAATTTTTTGAAAGGGTTGAAAATACCCTAGTTTCGCTCACTCATAAGTTTTGGTTCATTATGAGACAGATAAAAGACGACGAAATTGGAGCTAAGTATATGAATGAATTCATAGAAGTTGCATCTAGATTTGCAAACAATGCAAGTTTACTTCTTGTGAATTCACATTATAGTTTGAACGGACCTAGAGCTCTCACTCCGAACGTCATCGAAATAGGAGGTGCTCATATTGGAAAACCGAAAAGGCTACCAATGGTGAGTATATTGATGAGTTCATATTAATTATTCATTCTTATGCATAACAGATGCAATGAAATAATTTACGAAGGAGTTGTTTACGCCAACTACAACGCTCCTGTTAGTTTGATGTCAGTACTCTATTCCTAGTAGCTAGCTAGACCCTAGTTTGGTTCAAATCAAAACTTGAATCAACTTCATTTTCTACAAGCAGACCCAGCTAACGCAGTCTGTGGATTTCAATAGAATCGAGGCCTTACTCCGAAATTTTCAGTTTGGCCTTTATGTCGCATTGTGATGCATGTTTTGACACTAGCTATACGCTAGTGAAGTATTTGTCGCGCGCTACCTTTGCGCCACCTCGTGTTCAAGTTTTTAATATCTGGTTCCGATAATACTAGTGAACATACGAGATAGTAATCTAAAGAGCCTATTTTATTTTCAATAAATGAATAATTTTTACGTATAATGTCAGTAAAAAAATTAATGAGCAGTTTCTAAGGAGTACAATAGGCCATTTTTAGAGAAAAGTATCTCGCAGGTACAAAATTATGTACAATGTTTCATGTTTCAACCTTATATGAAGAGATTGATCTTAGTGATTGCCAACGGATTTTCGGAAGAGTTTTACACGAAATACGTGGTCAAACAAGAACTCAAAATAATACACATTATTGTAATGTAATGATGGACTAAAATGAAAATCCATGTTTACAATTATTCTACCGTTTACAAATAAATTTTATGTTGATGAGATAATGACAGCAACATTCAAGTCTAGTAGTATATTTCGATGCATCGCCATTTGCCTACAGTTACATTCGAATGAAACTGAACACAATTCTAAGGTTTTTTACAATTTTGAATTGACTAAAAAATCTAACTGACGTTCATAAGCATGATCTTTTGAAAATTCATGAGTTTTCCGAGAAAAAGGCGAAGATCATTTCATTTTTTCTGATTTTCCAATTGTTTCGTTAATCTTGATTCATTGAATTTCTTCTCTACAGCTATCATTTCCAGCATGGGACATTTTTTTGTAAGATATATCGTCGATGCATTTTCAAGAGTATGAATGGTATATCTACTGAGCTGAAGAAATTTTGTTTTTGAATTTTTCATTTTGTTAATTTGACATCCATTTTTATATTTTGCTTAGTGCACATCTGTCAGATTACCAAGTCATCTGTTTTTGAACATGTATTCTCAAAATTGACATAAACGCATACAGTGGCTGCATTTTCATAAAATCGTTTTCCTCCTTTACAACTACATATAGTATTTTCTGTCCTTGTTAGGCTGAAAATATTCGAAAAATGAAATTTTTATGATAATAATAAGGAAATATTTAGGATAATACCAATTTTCTCTGTGATGTTATACAGGGTGTTACATAATGGTATGTCACAACTTGATGGGGTGAATCTACGTGCAATTTTAAGAAAAAAATCATATAACCATAGGTCTGCAAAAGCTTCGTTACGGAGCTACAGGGTATTGAAATTTCTGGAAAAAATTGGTTTTTTCTTCAAAACTCCTGAAGTTTTTGAGATATTCAGCCCAAATTCAGAATACAAGATATTTTTACAGCCTCCATTATTACACGTCCTAAATTTTAACTAGAATCTACAAGGTGCCTTCTTTTCCGGAGCCATGTCTTTTATTGCCCTTTTGAACATTTTTGCAGTACGCCACGGATCAGCGTACAATCAATTTTCGTCATTTTGTACGATTGAAAAACTTTTTTGACACTTGTAATTTTTTCGTACCTCCTACTGTTCTCGAGCAAAAAATTATTAAACGATTGTATGCATTTGCTGAATTGATAGCACTTCTAATTAAAAAAATGACCAGTAGGCTTTGATATTTTTCATTTATTTATTTATTTTGACAGTTGCTAAGGTTCAAACATTGTCTGCGCGAATTGTTTAAAAAATTAACGATCAGTTTTAAGACTTTTTAATTTATTGCTGTAGGAAAAAATGGCTAAGTTCACTAACGCCAAATTGGCTGATATACATTACATGTACATGCTGACTGACACAAAACAGCTAGGCGATTATATCAGCTGCGCTTTCCGAAACGAGTAACACTAGACAGGCGAACATTTTCAAATATCCACAGAAGGTTGAGAGAAACTGGTACTTTTACTGCAAATAATCATTTAAAAGGTGCAACTCAAACTATGAAAAGTCCAGATATTGAGGAAGCAGTTCTGAATTGTATTGATTTGAAACTTTATGTGAGTAAAATTTGAATATTTCACATGTTCTAGTTTGGTGGATTCTCCACGACTTTTTATTGTATCCGTTTCATATTCAACCCGTCCAAACTCTACTTCCTCGAGATTGTCCTTCAAGACTGAATTTCTGCCGATGGTTCTTAGATAAAATTAGAGAAAATGCTCATTTTGATAGCGAAATAATGTTCACAGACGAAGCTAACTTTCCGAGAACTTCTATCACAAATTTTCACAATAATCATTATAGGGTTGAGGAAAACACCATTTGATTGAAAAATCTTACCATCAAGAACAATTCTTACGTAATGTCTGGTTCGGAATAATTGGAAATTATTTGATTGGACCTTTTTTTCGCCTAACAGACTAAACGGTCCCGCTAATCGGCAATTTCTGAAGGAGGAGTTACCCTTATTTCTCGAGGATGTGCCACTTTTGGTAAAAAATTTAATGAGGGAATTCTTCAATTATACAATCAGCAACCGATGGATAGGTCGGGGTGGGCCAGAACCAAGGCCTCCTAGGTCCCCAGGCTTAAATAATTTAGACTTTCTATCATGGAGATATCTCCAAAGCTTAGTTTATACCACTCCAGTGAACACCGGAGAAAAATTGAGAAATCGAATAATAACCTCTTGTGACACGATAAGAAATACCCCAGGATTTTTCAAAGAGTGCGTGATAATTTGCGAAGAAGGACAGAGGCCTGTCTTCTTGCAGGTGGAGGACACCTGCAATTTATTTAGTTTTTGATTGTTCTTTTTTTCAGTTTGATATTGAATAAGTATAAGTTGAGTCTAAGAAAACGAGTTATCAAAATAAAAGCAAATTGAGGGCATACCTATCCAGTATTTTTATTATTTTTTTTTATTTAGCGAATAACATACAATTCAAATAATTTGAGTTCAGTATTTTTTTACTCGAAAACGGTCGGAGATACGAAAAAATTACAAGTGTCAACAAAGTTTCTAAATTGAACGAAGATGACGAAAATTAATTGAATGCTGATCAGTGGCGTACTACAAAAAAGTTTGAGAGGGCAAAAGGAGACATGGCCTCAGAAAAGAAAACGCCTTGTCAATTTCAGTTAAAATCGAGAACGTGTGATAATAGAGGCTAGAAAAAATAGCTTTCATTCTAAATTTGGGCTGAATATCCCAACAACTGCAGGAGTTTTGATTAAAATACTAATTAGTTCCGGAAATGTAAACACCCTGTAGCTCCGTAACGAAGCTTCTTCGGACCTATGTTCATATAAATTTTTTTTCACAAAATTGCACGTAGATTTTCCTCCTCAAGTTGTGGCATACTATTATGTAACACCCTGTTGATACGTTTACGTCATTTTTCAATCAGTATTAAATTTATTGGTTAATGGTAGTTTAATTGTCAACAAAGATTTCCAACTTACCTCTGTCACAACATATAATAAAAATTTGTAGCATTGTGACTGCTCATTTGACCATGCGCTTGGCGTAAAAGGCTTGCATTAGTTTTGTACCTATTGAAATGCTTTTTTTCTAAATATCCAGCTGTACTTCTTCACTCATCAAAATTCAACTGACATTGTTAATGAAAATTATATCTTTATTGAAAATAAAATATGCTCTACACATTACTATCTCGTAAGGTTACTAGCTTTATTGGAACCCGATTTTGAAAAATTGAACACGCGTTGGCACAAAAGTAGTGCGCCAAAAATACTTCACTAGCGTATTAAGTTTTACTAGTATTATGAAATTTGGCGCGAAGCAATATCCTAAATCCCAACAAAAAATATAAGGAAAGCTGTAAATGTGTAGTTACCCCACAAAAAATATCAGAGTGATTGTAGAACACTGGATTAACCAAAAAATATGATATTTCATCGTCGATATGATTCACTTTCTACTAAATAGAATGAACTAGATGAATTTATTTACATGCTAATTTGCAATAAACTTCTGAGGAAATAAGAAGGGTATTACCGAATACAAATATTTGCGTCGTTTTTGAATTATCTGGTTTTGTTCTCAACGACAAAGATATAAAGGACAAATTAGAAACATCGAATGTGTAGCAACTATTCAGAGGACAATTCTTTGTATATAGAACAAATTGGTTGTTCTACCAACACTAAATACAAAGAGCATTTCATTATTTTCATGTTGAGAAAACAAAACTCTAAATTGTGATATATTGCGAAGAAAATCATCAACATTCGTTTCCGGATATTGACGATATAAAATACTTCAATTATGTGATAATTCTTTCAAATTTCATTTCTTCGAATCGATGGAAATTTTAGGAGCAGTAGAGTCTCTCAACGACTAGGAATGTTATAGTAATCACTTTGGGCGGTAGTAAATTTGGTTCCGGCAGGTAGCGACCAGAAATGTTTATATCTAATTCCACATGTAAATTCTTTCCCGAGCTTTTCTGGTACCATGAATCTACCTAATTATCTTCTTAAGAAGCAAATACTGTATTTCGAATTTCAATAAGATTATGTGCTATGGCCTAGAAATGTAATCATTGATGTTTGAAGAATGAAGACATTTTTGGAACGGAACTATGTCCTGAGAAGTTTATTCTTGAAACCAATGATATGCAATGAATACTAAACAAGGGTCAAATAAGAATCAGTCTCTTATTTATGTCAATTTCTTATTTGTGTCCTCCATCAATAGAAATTTCTACATCACCAACCTTGCAACGTGTGAATGAAAAATGTATGTAAAATTTGTGTTGAGTGATAGGAAAAGCAGTTGGTGGTTATTATTATTAAGTTTCATAAAGGGTTGAGGTTTTGAAATCTATAAACTCAAATATTGTCAATAGTTGTCAACAACTATAAATATTCATTTCGAAAAATCTCGAAAACAAGCGGCGAACAACGAGGGACTATGGTGAACAGAAAGTCATTGATTCTTATATTGGGGCCACTAGAGAACATCTGTTTATCGGAAGAGTCAATCAAAGCAATTTTGGGAGTTTTCCAAGATGCTATGCCTTTTTCGATTACTAAATCTGATATTCATTACACATTAGAAGAAATTTATATAACGCTCGATGGAAATACTGTCACCGTTACCAACGAATATGAAGGAAATCTTTTCTGCGCCAAGCAGATTAGATATTTGGACGAACGAGATGTTTTTATGCACCTCTAGTAAAAGGGTTAATATAATAATTTTCTCCTGTAACTCTGATATTTGTTCTTTGAAAGATGAGACTCGTATATACCAGGACAACATATTTGATTGTTCTTCTTGGTTCATTTGCCAATTTGTAACGATAGATGTAGATAGACATATTATAAAGGAATTATTTTCCTTAATAACAAATCCAAAAATAAAATACGAAATTCAACTATGTATAATACTATCACAAGAGATTTATTGAAAATCAGGATTAGAATTTCAGTCTATCGACCATCTTCAGCTGACAACAAAACAGCATAAAAAAGTAGACCCACATGAAACTCTCCCAGGAATTTCTTAATAGTGAAGATAAAATAAAACTGATAATTTCGACAATACTGGAGTCTGCAAGTTATCCTGTATGGATTGTGAAGGCGTCTATATAGTTCAAACATGTAGTTCATTCAAAACTATATACAAAGAGCTGCAATCAGATTACAATCAGCAGAGAACCGACTGTGAGTGATTCACAGAATACCTAAGGGACGAAAGTTAGATTTCTTGGAATCCATCTGAATTTGCAAACTGCAACAAACCCTCCATAGAGAAAATCTTCTGAAGGACCAGTATGTCCCGGCTTATTCGCCCCTATTTGATATCTTTAAATGTTATCTGCTTTTATCATAATTAGTTGTCACCTTTTGTCTGTACCCTTTTTAACTTTGTATCTATCTGTCTATGTATCTATGTATTTTCAATTTCAGTTCAATACTTATTTTCCGCTAAAAATGGTCGAGCGATCGAAGTCGTAATCCTGATTTTCAATGAATATCTTGTGATAGTATTTTACATAGTTCGATTTC
Source organism: Cryptolaemus montrouzieri (assembly GCA_013387265.2). Lineage (NCBI taxonomy): Eukaryota > Metazoa > Arthropoda > Insecta > Coleoptera > Coccinellidae > Cryptolaemus > Cryptolaemus montrouzieri. The sequence continues at coordinate 49,660,311 of JABFTP020000001.1, read as the reverse complement.
TAATCGAACAAGTTAAGTCTGCAAAAATATTATCGATTGTAGATTCCGTCTTTCGCAGAAAAATGATAAACTCGGTTTGATTGAAAATCATGGAAACATAAGTGAAATTGAATCATAATTACGTATAACTTCATGAATCCAGATGAAGTAGGAAATTATTTTGCTTTTGATTTACTGCAAAAGACGATCAAAGCATTCAAGAATACGCTGAATATTTAACTGAGAATTACATCACTGAAAATTTATTATTTTCCTCAAAAATATGTGTGGAAAAGTATTAAAATACTTGTGATTTGTTCTAACGAAATTGTCATGACTCATTTTCAGTTAGCAATCCAATATTTTCGTTCTACTTGAAAAACTGAAAGAATTTTAAATAGATACATATATCAGGATTTAGAGTATCAATTTATTTGATAAGATTCATAATGAAAATTTAAATAAATTATTACCAAAAACTAATTTCCTCAATGGGACACAACTTTTAAGAGAAAAAAGTAATTGATGAATACATATCTCTTCTGTACAACAACCTGAGATGATCAAGCAAATAGTCCACCTAAGGGATTCATAAGAGTATCTATATACCCCTCCATGTAGTTTTTGTATTGTCTCATAATTTGGGGACATTGAACATCTACTTTCTTCTTTTCATCTTTCGCATATCATTTTACATAAAATATGGGACTATTTTCCCAATTTACTATAGCAATCGCAATGTTATTATCTGCTCTATAACCCATGCTTCTACGATATTTTGTCTATTTCTCATCTGCTACAAAAATCCAGTTTTTTAACGATTGCCCCAAATTGTACCCAAACTGAATAGACCGTACTCGTGTTGTAGAAGAATGATCAGATCCAAAGTGGTGAAGAAATTATCAAAGTAAACTGTACTCTCTCGCAGATTCTCTATGCTTTTGCATAGTGCCAGAACAACTTCCGCTCCTAAATCAAACGCCTCTTTGGTTTGGAAAAAGTAACTGCATCGAAGGTTTTTGATCCTGTTTAGAGCACAAAGTCGTATACGATTTCTGGCACCCCTGATCTAATAAATATTCAGTGTCCCCGTTTCTTTGGTTTTTTGCATATCGCATATCGTTTTACATAAAATATAGAACTGTTTGAAGAACAATAATTCGCAAGTGTCTGCCAACTTTACTATAGCCATGGCAATGTTATTATCGGCTCTATTACTCATGTTTCTACTATCATTTGTCTATTTCTCATCTGCTACAAAAATTCTATTTTTAACGGTTGCTCTAAATTGTACCCTAACTGGTATTGTAGAAAAACAATCAGATCTAAAGAGATGAAGAAATTATTAAAGTAAACTGTACTCTCTTACGGCTTCTGTATGCTTTTGCATAGTGCAAGAAAAGCTCACGCTTCAAAATCAAACGCCACTCAGTTTTCGGAAAAAGTAATTGCATCGAAAGTTTTTGATGCAGCTTAGAGCAGAAAGTCGTAAACAATTTCTGGCACCCCTGCTCTAACAAATATTCAGTCCCCATTTTTTTGGTTTTTCTAGGAGGAAGATTTCCTACTCTGGTATCTTTATACGGCATCATGATCTCTCCCATGGAGGAACATATGTCACTTTCAGTTTTCAAACTGATTCAAACTAATTCTTAAAAAACTGGCCTTATTTTATATATGGGATCTGGGTTATTAGTAAAATAAAGTAGTCCTTATTTTATAAAGAGGAAAGTTCGTCTGACATTTCTATTAAAAGTATTAAATGATTTGATATTTGAATCTCAGTATCAACTTCGTTTATAACTTGTGAGACGTCATTTTGGAATTTATTGAAATTTTCAAATTTTTATTCAAAGTAATTACGTTTTCGTTCATCCTCTGTAGGGAATTATTAAAATTAGTAATTGTTCCAGATATGATGGAAACTTGTTGTTGCATTAAAACATCTGTTTGTTTTTGATTATTTATCAATTGATTTATCGAGTCTGAATAGAAATCTGCGTCGTCTGAGTTTGGTATTCCAAAGAGCCATTTTGTTGCGTAAGAAATGCCGTTTATTAGGCCTCGTTTGTGTCGAGTAGTGTATGTGTCGATTTTATGAGCGACAATATTGAATAAAGATTGAATTGAGTTAAGTTTTGTTCTGATATATTTCAGCTGATTGTAACAATCGTTGCTTATGTGACTCGACCTTGCTAAGTTGCAAATATCTTTAGATATGCTATAATAATTATTCAACATAGTAATCTTTTCATTGATATGCGTAAGATTAATAAGGTTAATAGAGTGTAAACTTCGTTTGATATGGGATCTTCATTGTATTACAAATGGTTATTAGTAAAATAAAGTAGTCTACGAAGTTTTTATTATCACTGCCATAGAAGCAGCACTTTTATGAACAAATTCAAGAAATAAGGAGAAATGGAACTGTCCTCTATCATGTCAACACGTCACAATCTTCTGGTGCGACAACAATTTGTAAATATGCTAATAGCCAACTGAAAGGGTAGGGCGTTAGCTGTTGTATCTCCTCCTTATATATATATATATATATATATATATATATATATATATATATATATATATATATATATATATATATATATATATATATATATATATATAGTATATAATATTTCATCAAATATCAGCGCAACACGAAGATACAAAAGCTCCATTAGAAATTTGGTAAATTTAAAGGAAAAATTGAAGAAATCAACCCACAGACATTTCAGAAATGTCTAGAATTTCTGTATTCAATAACACTCAACAAAGTATGGATGTCACCTAAAACCTACAATAGATGTATATTTAATATAGAAATGATTCTTTCAGAGGCTTTCGTATTACTGCTGGAAATTCAATATTTCTTGTGAAAAGATATAGAACACTGAAAGAAATTTATGTAGAGTCGTCACCTGGCGGTCAAAAGTAGGAGTATATATATGTTATAATCTATCGATGATGGTTTACTACATTTGGCGGTATTCAGCAGAACCCTTTCGGTGATACCCCGAGAAACTCGTAAATAAGAAAATATATATAAATTCATGAAAAATACACACATCACAAAAATTGTCGCATCACCTGGTATTCTGAATTCCACAAACGATTAAGCAGCTCGACCGCAGTTTCTTTGTCAACATATGTTGTCGGACATATGACGGGAAAAAAAATCTTATCTATATAGTAGCATTTGTTTCCAAATGATCTCAAACACGTCTGAAACAATAACGAGTTTATTTGACTATCAGTATCCATTCAATTTCTCTTCAGTTTTCACGCCAAATGAATGCAAGTTTTCTGTGTTTCCTGTTGATTTTCGAATCTTTGAATTTATTGTAATGGCTGCTGAACGTCTTGGGCGATATTTTAGTGATCATCAAGTGGTAAGAATTGTAACACTTCTAGAGGAGGGGCGAAGCCTACGTTACGTAGCTAACTTGTTGAATGTTAACCAAAGCACTATTTCAAGAGCAATTAATCGGTACCACGAAACAGGGGAATATGAAAGAATGGCCGGCCAGGGAAGAAATCGGATAACAACATCAGTTGATGATCGTTGGCTTCGTTTAACTGCACTGAGAGTTCGGCACTGTACGGCTAGAATGCCACAAAATGAACTTGCACTTTCCAGAAATGTGCATATTCCATTGCAACCTGTTAGGAACAGGCTTAGAGAAGACGATATCAGACCAAGGGTGGCTTCTACTGGCCCGCATCTCACCAGAGAGCATCGAGTTGCAAGACTTCAGTTTGCGAGAGAACATGCAAATTGGGCTATTCCAGAATGTTCTCTTTTCCGACGAGTCCAGGTTCTGTCTAGTATCAAATGATTGACGCATGCCTATATACAGACGACCTGGGGAACGGCATTAGCAATGCAATAACGGCAAACCGAAAACTTCGAGGGGGCCTCAGTAATGGTGTGTAGAGGCATTTCTTTCCATGGTCGAACTGAGTTAGTCCTAGTTAATAATGGAAGAATGACAGCGGCTAGATACATCGTAGATATCCTCGAACCCTATATTGTACTCTTTGGCCCATTGATTGGCGAAAACTTCATTTATATGCATGATAATGCTCGACCTCATGCAGGTTAGTTACAGAATTTCTGCAAAATGCCGAAATTGATATTTTAAGATGTCTAGTGAGGAGTTCCGACTTGAATCCCATAGAACATGTTTGGGACAACATGGGGTGGCAACGTAGGATGCCTTGTAGAACACTCGTACAACTAGAAAACCTGCTTCCTGAAATATGGAACTCGAGAGTACATCCAAAATTTGTTTGAGAGCTTTTGTGACGTATACTAGCAGTAATTAGGGCTCGGGGAGGAAACACTCGATTTTGAAAATGATTAGTAACCATTCGATGCAAGTTGGTTTTTGATTTTTCATTAGCTCGAAAATTTTTGATATTTTCCATCATAAACCCATCTCTTTTGAATGATATCTTCTTCGACTCTTGAATGACCTACCTAAAAGTTTATATAGCATTGACGTTAAACTGGGGTGACGCGACAATTTTTTGTTGGGAGTGTATATAAAAATTATATAAAAAATATCTCGGTTTAAAAATAGCGAACTATCAACTATCGGATGGAGTGGGAATATAGTTTTACTCATTCTCATTCTTTTCGAATTATGTTTCAAGGTGGTTATTTCTTTTATTTTCACAGAGACTCAATTCAATTGTTTTATAGAAAATTAATTTATGTCGTTTTTGTGATGAACTATGGCTGTGTTTTATCAACTTGAAAACTTATATTTTTCTTTCAATCTTGTTCTATATTTATGATCCCTTCAACAACTTTAAGAATTACTTTGAGACTCCTACGTTGAATCTCATTTAAATATTTCCTGATCAAATATTCAGTATTGTTTAAACCTCTTTTCTCGCTCTCATTTAATATGAGATGAAGATCAATATTTTATCGTAATTGTGTTTTGATCAAGCTTTTAAGTCAAGCAGCTTGACATTTCAAGCTTTTGTAAAAGATAAGCTTGATTTAACTTAAATTCTGAAAACAAAAGCTTGACTATATTTCAAGTCGGATATAATTTGATTCCAAATCAAATAAAATTTTCAAGTCAAGCGGTGAATGATGCAAAGGTATCTACAAACAGACGTTTAACGGTTCATTCAAAGTCATACATCATTCCATTGTAGTTATAATTAAAAGATAACCTGTCAGTTTAATATTAAATGACTTTCTGTTGGTAACCAATTTTTTATCTATCATTATCAATAAATCTGTATAAATATTTAAAGTTGTGTATTCATTTGATAACCAACAAACTTCTTGGAATCATATCGCAGAACCGAATTTACCTATCTGATTAAAATATCCTTACACCTACGGGACTGAATATCCCTATAAATTTTTGACTGCCATTATGCGTACGGGAATTTACATGTTCTCATCACTTTTCATCAATGCAATGCCGCAACATCATTATTTTATTAATTTTCTTGGTATTTTTCTGTTATAGATAAGAGTATAGTAAGGTTATTTTTATTGCTGATGATGGCGAATGTAGTCAGGTTCAACCAAATAATAATATAAAATCGATAGAAAGTGGTAGTTAAAACATGGTACTTGTTTTATCACTTGATATTAAAATTTTCACATTACAAAGTTTCAAACAGTTTCGTTTCTTTAACTACTGAATGTACTAACGTTCAATTCTGCTTTAATTGTAGCAAATTCAATGGGTTTTACAATAATACCAAGTAGTTCTTCAATGAAATGCATACTTCGAAAGTCATAATGCAAAACCTCGAAACGAATAAGTTGGTCGTTTTGAAGAACTATAGTGATAAGAATTGTTTTGGCTACGAAAAGAGATTTTAGACTACGCATAGGAGTACTAACCAGGTATTTAAAATGAGGGTTAACAGTATTTTTTTCCATTGTGGGACTTTTTGAGTTGATAATGACTGAATTAATCTTTTTAATTTCTGTGCACGTCCTTCAAATCAGAATGTTCAAAAGTAATATTAGATACAGCACATTCACTTCAACGATTCAAATTGAGAATAAAGAAATAACGACTCAATCGTTAATGCGCTCAGTTGCAAAATCATAGTTGGGACTATTTATATATACGAATAAAATGATTTTACTATTGGAAATGCAAATGTGTTAAATGAACTATCAAAGTGCAACTGCATTACAGAGATACGTTTCTCGCTAGAATCATGAAGATAATTCATTTGTGATAAATTCGGTATTCAACACGAAATATAATACAAATTTTCAAAGTTTTCCTTGATTGGGTTGGGTGAGTTGAGAAAGTGAAATAATTTGATATGACGCTGTATTCGAGATTTCAAGTATTCAATAAGCTGTGAATGTGAAGTTATCATAGAATAATAGTGAGAAAGAACAATTTCTTGAAAGAATTTTTGTATTTATGTGAACCGAAGGTAACAATCATCAAAAAAATATCATATAATAAGTAGTTGCTTCCAGTTAAATTTTTTGCTTTATAATCAGTATTCGATATACAATGCAGGGTGTTAGAACTAAAGGGGCCATAAGAAAGATCTGGGGAAAAGTTTATCTATCAATTTCAAATTTTGGGATTAGAATAAATGGATACAGATCTGCAAATTGCCAATTGTTTTCAGACCGGTAGCACTTCAGGTTATAGCGCTCATCGACTACAAATTTGCTAATTCGAAAAGCATGGAGTACTTAAATTTTTTTAATTGAAGGTCATCCTTTTTTAAGCATATTTTGTTGAGATTTGTACTATCAAAAATTAACCATCACTGAGCTATGATATACAGGATGACCAAAACTCACTTGCAAATTCAATTAAACTAAATTGTCGAAAAAGAGTTGATTTTAAATACGAGTACTTATTTGTTTTCTACACTATTATCAGCGTATTTTAAATTGGTGTTGCTTCTTTTGATATCTATGTGAGGTTTTATGTGTTTCAGCTTCAGTTTGAGGTTTGAATTGGGTTATTTAAAAATAGCAGAAACGATAATTTTGTGTGTGTATGATTTTTTTGGTAATTAAAATGGCAATAAAATACTCAAACGAGAATATTAAGAGTTTATTCATCATCTATGTTATCTCCAAACCTGCAAGAGCAGCACATACAGTCGCAGACGGATCGGTATAAAAATAACCCAAGATGCAATGTCCCCATCGTTAACAGTGGAATTAACTCTATCCCTTCCCGTTGTTTGTTTTCCGTAAATGACGATTTTTGATTGTAATTTTATATTTTTTTCCTGCAAAAAAAGTGAACTTTTCATGAAATGTTCTGCATGTTCGACTTATCATTTCTTGATATTGATCATGAATGATGAATAAATTCAAAATATCCTAGTTTGAGTATTTAGTTGTCATTTTATTAAACGAGAAAAACTATACTCAAACAAAATATGTGTTATTGAAATTTTCAAATGATTTTCAAACTTCAAACTTAGAGCGAAATTCATAGTTCAGAAGGAAATGCAGGTTTTTGATAAAATTGGGAAATCTAAAACCTATCAATAGTAATTTAGAATGCGGTTCCAAAAACGGGTACTCGTATTTGAAAAGGAAGTTTTCTTGACAATTCAGTTTTATTAGGTTGAGAAGTAATTTTTTAGCAGCCTGTATATAAAATAGCATCGAAAAGTACGCCATCCTCAAAAGTAACACCTTTCTCGTTAATATAAAAAAGCTTTGATCTTACTCAAATCTGAATCAATTTCTTTGGGCAAAGAAGATGGTATAATTACGAGAACTTCTGATAAAGAAAATAATAGCTAAACGGTGGCTTACTTCAAATAGAATAAATCCTAACAAAAGATGTTCGAAAACGGATGCCTTTAGTGGAAACACTAAGAAGTTCACCATACTATTTAAAATAGCAACGTTGTTTTCCATGTCCAGTATAACCGGAAGTTGTTTTGCTCTAAGACCATTGCAAATTATGAATTATTATCCATTTACTGTAATTCTTATATTTGAAATTAATCGATAAAGCCGTTCCCCATATACTTCTAATGTGCCCCTTAACGCGAACACCCTGTATTCAGAAATTATTTTCATGAACTCGAATACAGGGTGCTTCAGGGTAGCTAGTGAAATAGGGTCATTTCTTGGTTGATTTCATGAATCAAACTGAAGTTTGTGAACGCTTCGAACCTACAAGGTGTGATTATTTGAATTTCTTTTTATTATATTTTGCTATAGCGTTTGTAATTTTTGAGATATTTATCTCGAATTTAGGAATGCTTACACAGTACAAGTCGATACAAGTGAAACTTATTGCGGTGCTTTGCTGGCAAGTTCTAAATACCAAAATTAGTCATCCATTTTATTTGGAAACTTTTTATCTCCTTAGAGTTTTGTTGTACCTCCGACTTTTATCGAGAAAAAACATTTCTTCTTGCAGAATTTTTTGATTTTTAGACATCAGGAATTAATTGACTTCAACTTTATATGCCTACGCGATCAAGGGAAAACTGGCAGCTCAATATTGCATTTTTATTTCTGATACAACATATACATACATATACATTTTCGTATTTTTTCTTTAACTTTGGATAGACAATATTGTTGTCTGCAAAATTTCATGGTTCATTATAAACGCGAAATACCCTATAGCTCTTGCTTTCCTTGAGAGAGTCAGAATATGCTGCATAATGAGAAGTAACCAGCCGTATTTCTCGATTCCATTGATCTAAATGTTCGATTTGTCGACAGATAGAGAGGACAGCAGATCTGTCATTTTTTTGAGCTTTAACTTCAAATTTACAGTTTTCGGAATTTTTTCTGAAGAAGTGCTAAAAAACATTGCTTCTCGCTGAATTTCATTTTCCAAGGACGCTGTAGTGTTTGATTTTCCCTCACATCGAAGAAATTTCAGATTTTAGTATCTGGTATCTATATATTATCTCGATGTCTACACGCGTATCAGAGAAGGTGGTGAATACGTTCATCATATCAATTTTTTTTCCAGATGGAAAAACATACTGTTCTTCCTATATATGTTCTATAAGGCGATGGTTATTGCCAAATTCCATGTTTCTAGTTCAACGGGGAAAGCCCTATAGGAACTTTGAATTCACAGTTTATGTCGATCTTAGTATTTGGTATTAATTTCAAGTCTGTAGTTACGTGTGTTCCTGAGAAAATTGCCCTGACAAATAGACTGTCAGACAGATGGATAACGTAATGATCGTAAAAGGGTTCCATTCAGAGTACGAAATTCCAAGAACCATTGCCTATAATTGTTAAGATGAAACAAAGTTTTTCGATATGGTCTCCATTCCATTTATGAAAAGATGGAAATTATAATGGAATTGTCGAAAATTGTCAATTTCAGGAGCAGTTTTTATCAAATCTAAGGATTGCATAATTGTAAATTACTAGATTAGTCGCTTCTTTTTACCTAGTCGACTTACCAGTAATTCATATAGGAATTCTTTGCAGCACGAATTTCCTTTATGACTTGAAGACTTCCTATGCTAAGATGTAAAATATGGTACATGCATGATGGCACCGAGGCACATTTTTCAAATTTGACTTGGAGCATATGAAAGTAACAAAAAAGGAGGATGAGGACCTCTGCCATATACCATTGACATGGATAGCCTAGATTTCTTTCTATGAGACATTTTAACTCTCCAGTATATAGAACACCAATGAATATAGTTGATGAATAATAAATTGACTTGACCATAGGAAATATTCCTGGATTGTTTGAAATTGTGCTAGAATCTTTGCAAAGAAGATTGAAGGCATGTATAAGGGCCGGAGTAAGATATCGAACATTCCAACAATGTTTTGTGTGTAGCTATTTGTCTCAGTTATTATTGTTAATTGTTGTATTTGATACCTACATATATCAAACATATTCAGAGGTCAATAGAAATGCTTGAATTGTATCTTTTCGAGAAGAAGAATGCAGTCTTTTATTCAATTTCAAAGCATTGAGAAATATTCTCCTAACAGAACAGAAATTTAAAAACCTTTCAAAACAAAAAGTTACTATATGCGAGATTTCGCAATGTGTAGACACATCGAAGAAAATTATTTTTCAAGGGACAATATTCAACCTTCCGTAGAATGTTAAATATCCACCCTTGAAGAAGCTAGTTTTCCGATCTACTCTTCATAATCACCGTTAACCGGGGCCACAGGGAAGTGGTACAGCACGGTCAGATGTCACGAATAGGAACAATGGACTGCAGTTTCGGTCTCGTTTGACCTCGTCAGCATTGTTTACCTAAGGCTATGCTGTTACCTACTCATCTCAATTAGTTGGAGCGAACGCAATAATGTAAATATCACTGCGCCCCCCAACGAACCGAAACCGAGGCTACCTCACCAACGTCCCGCGAAACGGTGAAACCAAAGAGCATAAAACATCAAAACATACTTCGGAGGTTACAAGCAAACATCAAGTCCATTGATATATTCTATCGAACTGTCAGTTGCCAACAGAAAGTCTAAAGGATTACCACTATGAGATCTTGTTGGGTATTCCTCGACTATATGCCAAATCGTCTGAATTTCCCCGCAATCATCTCTATGTGATTTTTTTTTTATGCGGAAGATCAAAACCTGGTGGTGTTTCAGTTATGCATGGCATGTTATTAATTTGATGAGCAGGCCATTTCAGGGTCCAAGCTCTACTAATATCAAATCCCTCGTGAACAGCCTCCCTCGGTGATCTTGTTGGTGGCTTTCTTGACCGAAGTCGGTTGTTGTTGGCTTCTAAAATATTTTGATGGATATGTAAGTCTGTATTATTCATTATCTTCTCGTACCTGCGTACGAGAGCATGTATTCTACGCAAATAAGGAGGTGGAATATGGCTTAGTATTGGGAGCCATTTCATGGGAGTGGATTTGATTACGCCTGCAATCATTCTCATAGAATTATTAAGCTGAGTATCCACCTTCCTCACATGTGGACTATTTTGCCAGGCTGCGACACAATACTCCGCAGTGGAGAAAACAAGACGCAGAGCAGAAAAGCGGAGGGTAGATGCCGATGCTCCCCAGGAGGAGGTGCCACATAGTTTTTGGAGAATATTGTTTCTTGTTTTAAGCTTCTCCGCAGTGTTTGACAGATGCGCCTTGAAAGAGAAAGTCCTATCGAGAGTAATGCCCAGGTATTTTGGTGTTTTGTTGTGGGTGAGTATTGTTTCTTCGGAGCGGATAGTGAGTTTTTTTCCAGCGAGTTTGTTATTCAGGTGAAAACAGGTCATCTGTGTCTTGGAGGCATTAAGTTAGAGCCTCCACCTTTTAAAATATTTTCCAACACAACTCGAGAACCATTGTAAGAATTTCTTCAGACAGTTCGAGTGATGTACACCTCGTGGCGAGTGCCCGATCGTTAGCGTAACCGAACTTCTTGGATCTCGTCTCTGGCATATATAGATATACAGACTAAAGAGAAGTGGAGCAAGCAATGATCCCTGTGGAAGGCCTTTTTAGTTTCCTCTGAGTTTATGTCAGTTCCCATCACTACTTGAAACACCCGATCGCTTAGCATGTTGTCCAGCAGGCGTACTGGCAATGTACATGGGATTGCACGTAAATCATACCCTCTTTCAGTTGAAGATGTAGATTGTCGACCAGAGCGAGGTAGGTTTTCCACCACATGTTGGCAGCTGTTGAATAAACTGTACCACTCATTTCAAATAATCCATTTCCTGTACTTTTCGACCGAATACACTTCAAATGGTTTCCATCCTATCTTCAGAAATTTTGTGTGAAACAATCATATGAAATTTTGGTATATAATATATAAAAAGAACCACAGAGCATTTTTGTTAACTTTGTCATTCGAAATTCTTGAAAGGAAATTTAAAGTGTAGCTTACCACTGCATCCAAAATGGTCTCTCTTTTCATAGTATTGATAACTTGAAAATTTATTGAAGAAATTCAAATTACTATTTCAATAGCAACTTTCAAGTAATGAACGACCAGACTGATTTCCCAAGTTTTTGGTGTACTGAAATAATAACCCCCTTTCAATAGCTGATCTGAATACTTTTTATCTGATTTTTTCATGATGCTGTATACTCAGTTTCATACTGTCCGATGATGGGTCAGTTTCTCATTTACATGGAATCATAAAATTTGTAAGAAGCATTGTCCTATATCCCAAGCAAAAGGAAACATTGAAGGACTATATATTATTATTAGTTTACACGTAGGCGTATAAAGTTGAAATTATTTAATCACTGTTGTTATCCTTAAATCATGAAATTCTGCAAGAAAACATTTTTTTATTCAAGCAATTGAAAATCCGAAAACTGTTAACTTGGTGTAACATAATAGAAACAAATCAATGAATTGTGATCAAAAACTCCTCATTCGCTAGGGTTAAGAATGTTCAAAATTTTGCGGCGATTTAAGAGATTCCGAAGGTAAGATTCATTGAAGAATGAGGATGCTTCGATAAGTTTCCTGGACAGAACAACGTCTGCTGGTTCTACTAACATGAAATGTAGATCAACTAAAGTTTTAAATCATCACTATTCCACTTTTTTACAGTCAACCACCCACTATCATTCGAAAGTTTTGAAAATTACAGTATTATTTCTTGTGGAATAAATAAAGTTAATAATATATCCGAATATAAGATTCAAAATGCAAGTATTCTGGCTTAGTCTATTTCTATGGACTTCTATATATAATACAGAATGTTTGAGAGTATTAGGATTGTTCCCACATCCTGGAAAAAGTCATTTTTTCATCCTACAATCAGTAATGAAAGAACTAAGTGTTAGAGGTCACGATGTAACAGTTGTAAGTCATTATCCATTGGACCATCCTATACCCAGATACAGAGATGTGAGCTTAAAAGGACTTATTCCCTGTTTTTCAATAATATTGACATGGAAACATTACTCGATCAATCTAGATTGAGTTTGTATATGAATCCTATACTTTTGCACCAGTGGGCGCAGATTGCATGCAACGCTACTTATTCCAGTGGAAGATTAGAGGTAATCTTCAACTCGAACGACACATATGATTTGATTATTGTCGAAATGTTCAACACTGATTGCCTCCTTCCAATCAACCATAAATTTAATGTACCAATTATTGGAATGAGTTCCTGCGTGTTACTTCCTTGGACTTATATGAGATATGGAATTCCTTCTAATCCAAGTTATATACCGAATGTTTTCATGAATTATCCTAAAGTTTTGAATTTCGGGCAACGTTTGGAGAACACTGTATTTACATGGATCTGTCTATTGATATTTAAAGGAAGGAATCGAAATGACGATTCTATTGCAAGCCGATACTTGAATGGCAATATTTCTCATATTTCCAATTACGTGGAAAATGTTAGTTTAATGTTGGTCAATACGCATTTTAGTTTGAATTATGCTCGACCAGTCCCTCCAAATGTGATTGAAGTTGGTGGTGTACATTTGGTTCCTAAGAAAAAGTTACCTCAGGTGAGAAAACAAAACTATTTTTTTGAATGATTGCATGCAGAGCTTCTAACTTGAGTATTCAATGAGCTGATTCCTATTGTATCGAAATATGATTGATGGAGATCTTGAAAAAGTCTAGTAGTCGGAAAACCCTTACAATTATCAATAAATTTTGAGTAAAATTTTACATTTCTATCTTCTATCAATTTGTTAAAATTGCTGTTTACACTTACATGTTTACAAACCTATGACGCGTTTCACCACACTGTTGCTTCATCAGACAATTGATTCATTTAAACGAAATACGTCTTACATAGAGATTCACAGCTCGACTCAAAAATCAAGATGATTGAGTTGACTTCAAATCAAGTCATGCTTGCATTTTCAGAATTAAAATCAACCAAGCCTTTTTCTTCCAAAAGCTTGAAATTTGAAGTTTCTTGATCCACAAAATATGGCAGTTTGAATCAGAACACAATTGTAATAAAACATTCAATTTCCTCATATATTTAATAAAAGCGAGTTTATTCTCGCTTTTATTAAATATAAAGAAATTGAATGTTTTATTACAATTGTGTTAATATAATATCGAATATTCAATCAGGAAATATTTAAAGGAAATTCTATGTAAGATTCACAAATACAGAACACGAACAAAAGTGAGACAGGAATTTATTTTTCTAAATAAAACACAGAAACTACATAAATAAATTTAACATGAAACAACTCAAATATGACTTCTGAGAAGATAAGAAAAATGAATTAAACTTGTGTGAAAATGAAAAAACCTACATTGAAACTTGAGTCAAAAAGAATAAGCGGCAGTACATTGTCATTCCACTCAATAGTTGAGACGCTTTTGAACCAAGAGTTGAAACTCATCAAGGTCCTAACTGATTTGTGCCTCAGTCTGTTTCGAGTCTTGGTGATAGTTAACACTGCTCTTGAGACTGCCTTTCTTTAATAGCCAAACTTTCTGGTGTGGCCAAAAATATCTTTCCATGATCGCCAATTTTGTTAATTCTAAGCTCTTATGCACGCTTCCCAGGAATAGTCGAACCTATTACACCTCATGAGTGGGCGCCTGATAGAGGTGTCTGTCTACTCGATTCTTGAAGAGGGTCAAATTATAGGATGTTGGGAAGATGGTGGACGGAAACGAGTTCCACAGCTCACAGGACCTGTAAACAAAGAAGTTCTTATAGAGAGAGGTTCGAGGGGTCGTTAAATGTACCGCCATATAATGAGAACTCCTTGCTAGCCTAGTGTTGCGGCAAAACATGAGTTTTCCTGGAACAAGGTCTTTCAGCTCCCTTGAGCACCTTCCGTGGAAGCATCTGTAAAACAGAGAAAGGTCGGCAACTTGTCTTCTTCAGCCAGTTTTTGCACACTATACAAAATCCGCAACGAATGTTTGTTCCCCATACATGGGAACAATATTCCAAAGCAGGTCGAATCTGCGCCTTATATAGAAGCAACAGCTGAGATGACTTGAAGTATCGCTTGGTTCTGAAAAGAAAACTAAGTTTAGCTGATGCCGACTTAGCTATTGCTGATACATGGTCATGCCAGCAAAACGCGGAATTGACCATTATTCCGAGAAGGTGCATTAAACCTGCATCAAAACTGTTGAGTACAGAAATTCCTCCTTTTTCCTTCAAACCAACCAAATTCCCAGGGTCGCTGTGCGTTTATATCTGCGCTGTGAAACGAATTGATCAGATCGAACATATTAAGTTTTGAAATCATATTGTGACGTATCCAACATGAAAATCTGTATGACTAGAGATATTACCTACTTCTATTTCACCGGTACGGGTACGGGTACAAACGATTAGCCAGTGAAATGAAATTTATACTGTTATAAGTATTAAGTTTTCAAGCAGTTTGAAAAAGCTTGGAGTCAAGTGAAGCATTTGAGTAGCAAAATCAAGTCAAGTCAAATCTCTGATTTTCCATATGACGTCATCGCCATTTATTTTAATTTGTTTTTTTTTTCTGAAATCTAAGAATTTATTTTGTTTTCAAAAAACAGTTGTGAATTTACTATGGAATATCGATTCTATAATTGATGGAACGACCAATAAAGAGAGCAGGTAAATCATTATGATATAATTTATATTTACCGCTTGTGTTACTTCTATCAAGTCGATCTTAGCTATGACCAAAAATGAACATAGATCTTAGAGGTGTCTAGGAACCTATTCAGAGTACCAAGCGAAAAACAGATATTCGTTTTTTTGACCTACCTTAAGCAGCAACCTGCCGCCTTTGAGCGAGAAGCTGGTGATCAGGCGAGATCTCCGGGTGGCCGATGTGGCACACTGCTCTCTTCTGGACACTATCCAATAGATTTAATGAATATTTAAGTGCTGAGCCCCACACATGAGAACAGTATTCCAGACCCAGTTTCATCTCTGCTTCGTATATAATCATAAGCTGTGATAGCTCGAAGTACTGATTAGCTCTGATAAGATATCTGAATTTAGCAGAGGTATATTTTGCAATGGATGATACATGGTCATACCACCAAACTCCAGTATAGATGCTTGTTCTTTTCTGAGGAAAGTCGATGTCCTTGCATGATTGAAAGAGGTTCTCAAGCTGTGACTTTTCGGGAGAGCGTTGTTGATTGCGTCTTGTTTGCGTTAAAATTGATCAGGTTCAACTGGTCTCTGATATCTTCTCCAAGTCTATATTCAGTGACATGCTCTGTTGGTATCTTTATCGGTATGACTCCTCGGAAGTTATTGGACGCTGACAAGTAAACGGGTTTACGGACACCAAGGCCCGCAAACCCTAATATTCGGTTATCGGTGGAATGGAGCAGATCATTGATTTCAGAAGAAAAGTAGGTGAGAGTATGGATCCTTGGGGTACTCCTGCATTAACCTGAAGAAATTCACTTGTTACACTATCAACTGCTACCCGAATGTATCAACTAAAGGGAAAGCCTAATCCTACCACGCAATTTCTCTGAAAGTCCATATGCGATCAGTTTATTCATCAAGATGTTTTATGAGCTCATCATTTATTACTATCTTCATGACTTTTGACAAAATGTGCGACAATGCAACTGAAGGATAATTTTGAGGTAGGCTTTTCTTCTCTTTCATTGGTATCGGTTGATCTCTCGTAACCTTCCACCACTCTGAAAACGTGCTGCTCTCATACGAAATCTGAAACACACGACTAAGAACGGCGGGTATCACTGTGCCACATTCATTTAAAACAGTTGGTGGTATTCCGTCAAGACCCTCTGCTTTCTTACAGTTTAGTTGTTGAAGAACGCGTCTTATTCGATCGACCATGTGGGATGATGGGTTGCAATGCTTTTGATGTATCTAAACCAGAATTTTGCGAAAACATTTGCAAAGAGATCCGATTCAGGTGATGTTTTGATAGAACCGTCATCTCTTATCAAAGGTAGGAAGGAGGACTTGCAAAAGTCGTTTACTTTTCCATATACTAGAACTGACGAGTTCCAGTGGTCTCCTCCAAGAGTATTTTCGTAATTCTTTCATTGAAGAATGTTTCCGCTTTATCAATAGCTGAGTTACGTATAACTAAGGCACTAAATTTGAACTAGTTTAGCACTGATAAGTTTGAATTGCCAGAAGGATTAGTTTGCGTAAGAAGACAGACCAGATATCGAAGTATGTAGCTGTTTGGATGATGTTCAAAAAAGTTTGGAATTATTATTTTAGAATTTGGACTTCTTAATGTCTCATCAATGTCTTACAGATTCTCGCGGTTTGGCAGTTGTTTGGATAATTTTAATAAAATCCTTGTACTATAGGAACTGTTCCTTGCCTATGCAAGGTGCTACTCCAAAAGCAAGCAATATAGGTGTAGTGTTATAATAACAAAAAGAGATGGGAAGTAAATCAAAGTCAGTTATTTTATTTAGCATCCAAAGAAACTACTGTACAATAATTGTTAAATAGTTAGTTAAATATTGAAATTTGTAGTCATCTTCAGACTAATAAATTACTAATATTAGATTTGGCAATCGTAAATTTATTACATTATCATTACCTTGTGAGAATCAATACAAGTGATTGAATTCCTTATCAGCACTACCATAATATTAAATTATTCGGATTGGCACTCTACAATTGGTTGAATGCCATCGTAATTTGCAGTTTGCTATTCAGTCCCAAATTATCTCATTGCGGTTCGATTATTTAAGAGGTAGCGCAAACAAGGTTACGGAATTAAAGTTCAAGTTCAAATGAATTTTGAATATAGTTACAGATAAGTGAACTGCCATCGTGAATATATATTGAAATTTAACATATCTATTACTAATGATAACTGATATGATCGTAAATCGAAAAAATCACCGTTTCAATCTATGGCCATTGTATTTATCTGCCTCGTTTATTGTCCAAGAATCCAAGAATTGCGTTATAAAGAATTGTAATTATTTCATTAATTTCAATTTTCCAAAAACAACTCTGAAATATTTAAATTATTTTTGAATATTCCTTCCAATTTTCTTATCCCGGTTATGCCTGTTATAGAAATCAATTATTTACATTTTTAAATGATTTCAAACAAAATTGGCATAATTTTTCTTCGTGATTCAACTTGTCATAGAGACTTCGTGGGTGAAAAAAGATTAATCCTTTTTGGAGCATTCGAATTTGATTGTATTAATTAAATGAAATGAAAGTTTTTTCTCCACCTGAATTTCAACAGCTCGGAAAATTGTGAAATCTTAGAAGATATTTTGAAAAAAGAGTGATTTGTTGGTAGCCTGTGTGCTTCATCTATTTCGAGTAGGTTAGAAGTTTCGTAACCTAAATTTGAATGAGATAGCGAAAACGAAATATTCGATTTTTGACGATATCTAATTAAGAGATTCACTTGAGGAGCTGATTGTCAAATTTGGTCTTATCAAAGTCCAATTAACGAGGCTTTCACGTGATAGAAATCCATTTTCATGAATACTACAAATATTTGTAGTATTCATTCGTTCTTGATAAAGATACTGTGTATCGAAACGCGTCGAGCATTTAATAATATATTTTAATAGAATTCATCGTTTACTTGTATTTGTGCTTATCAAAGTCCTTTGATGAGATTTGTGTTTCCTGCTATATGCGTAACGAAAATGTGGAGATGAATTACACAAATCTGGAAAAATTTGAACTATGAGTGTTCTTCAGATCTCTAGGAAAAAGATGATAGTTAATGTTTGGATTTGGGAGGCTTTTACTTGGTAAAATTCCATTATCAATAATGAAAAACAAGTACTTTGTTTTGAGGAATTTTACTTAATAATTGCGATTCGTAACCGTAGATACACAATATATATATATATTAATAAATATATATTATCCAATAAAATTAAGGAAAAGATTGCTCCTTGAAGATATTCAATAGAGGTGAAGGGCTTAAATCCACTTCTTCATTGATGAGTCTACCTGAGTGTTTGTGTTTGTTGATTTCTGAAGTTTTCCGAAGATCTACCTTCCAATATTTATTATCTGTATGCAAAATTTCAAACTGTGGGTCGAAAGAGTGACTATTTTCTAGGAGGTGATTCGCGTAATTTGAATCTGATTGTTTATTTGAAAAACTGCGTTTATGTTCCAATATTCTAATATTAAAATTTCAATGTGTTCTACCAATGTAAAAATTTTCACAGTCATTGCAATTCAATCTATAAACACCTGATTTATTGTTTTTATCCGATTTGGTTTTATTATTTTTTATATATTCGCCTAAACTATTATTAGTTTGGAAAGCTATGTTGAAATTATTGCTACTTAACGTAGGCTAAGGTGTTGAATTTTGTTTCAATTTATCGACAGGGTAAACTTCATTCACGGCGATTCTACTTTGTTTTTATTTAAAATATTATTTATTAGTTTGGGATTGAAACCATTATGTTTGGCAATTTGTTTAATCAAATTTAATTCTTTGTTGAAATTTTCTGGTGATAACGGGATGAATAAAACTGTTGAATGCTGATATTTTATGTTGATACGGATGACACGACGAGTTATGTTAGAAATTTAGCGGTGGAATCCTCAGTTGATATTTTATAGTTTCCGGCTGTTAAGAATTCTTCAGTTTTTGAAATATAGTCGGTTTTACTAATCGCGATGACGGTGTTACCTTTATCTGATTTAGTGAATACTAAATCGTTCTTGGTACTATTTTCACGAAGTGTTTATATTATTTTATAATCGGAATAATTTTGAAAGGTCTTCTTTGATAATTTTTGCTGTTTGATGTTTGGCTAAAATGTTATCTTTGGAGTTTCTGAGAATGATTTCGGAGTCTTTGCCTAACTGTTCAAAATTAGTTTTAGTATGTTTTGGATGTAGATTACGTTTGAAACCTTTTTCTAATAGATCTTTTTGTGGTTATTTAAAATCGGTATTAGTTAAATAAGTGAATCTGTCAAAAATCTATAGTTTGAAAGTTTATCAGTTGAAGGTTTGAGTGGGGAAATTTTGAATTTAAGTGAATTTAACTTCTTCTGTTGTTTCTAAAACTTTTTATGAATTAAAATTCTGACATCTTATCTGGATTCAGACTCTGAAATATCAAACTCAACACGGTGCAATCTAAACAATAATTCCGTTTGGATTACCTTCAAATATATTTAGGCAACGTCCCTTCTGTTGTACTGGATCTTCATATCCTCTTTGAGCCATATGCGTTGACCTTTCTCGATTGCTCTTCTTGCTGGTCCACTGTTTTTAATATTAGAATATCGAAACATAAACGCAGTTTTTCAAATAAAAAATCAGATTCAAATTACGCGAATCATCTCCTAGAAAATAGTCACTCTTTCACCAATATTTAAAATATTATATCTTTTGTGTTTAAAAGTAGGCCTGACAATTTGCTAACTGGTTTGAATGTTGAAATAAAAAAGTTCATATTGCATTCAAACAAGTTAGCAAATTGTCAGGCCTGCTTTTCAACACAAATGATAAAACCGAGAAATTCGAAAAGTCAGGAGTATACCAATTAACATGTTCTGAGTGCAATTCCTTTTATATAGGTCAAACAGGATGCTCTTTCAGGGCTAGACACAAAGAACATTTCCGGTCATTTCTACATCAGAAATATGATTCAGCTTTAGCTGCATATTGTCTGAATGAATGTCATCCTTTCCCAGAACTTCAACAGCTAAAAATTCTTCATGTGATGAATCTTATAAACTCAATTTCTTTGAATCGATGGAAATTTTCAAGGCATCTAGGGTAGAAAGGGTTAAGCTCCTTAACGACCAGGTAGACTTAATTACCTACCAATCACTATTATTTAAGTTACTGTGACCTCTACTAGCATTTTATTGATGGTAATTCCTGTATTGTACATGAGTATTCAGTTTTCATTAGCTTGTTGTTGATAATGGCCGTATGTCCGAAACCGGTCCAACCAATGTAAAATTTTGTCATTCTTTACATCAATAAATTGGTGATAGTTAAAACATAGTAACTTGTTTTATTTTATTATTCATTATGAAGTTTTATTAGAATGGCGAGTTATTTTTGAGCATCCTATATATGAAAATACATTTCCCTAAAAATGAAATTTTACACTAAAACTGAAAAAATATTATTTTAGTCAAATCTGTGTTAATTTTTCTGGGCAGAGATAATGACACTATAGTTCAGAAAATTTCAAGAAAAAAATCATAGCTTAGTGATGGTTAATTTCAGATTGACAAATTTCAAGAAGGATGCTGGAAAAAGGATGTTCTTTAAAAAAAATTCGAAAGTACACCGTGCTATTCGAAATAGCCAGGTTGTAGTCGATGTATAAGAGGAAGTGGTACCGCTTTGAAACTAGTTGCATGTGTCCCTTAGCGCCGACAGCCTGTATTTCTAAATATACCAAATGCAATTAATTGTAATAGCGAAGATGATTGAAACTGATTAGGTTGAATTGATCGATATTGAAGGATATTAATGAAGATATAGTATAAACATTTCATTTATTTTCATTGAGAATAACTAACCCGGTATTTTTAATTGTTTCTGATTTGTTTCATGTTCAAAGTATTGCACAAATTTGTACAAACAAAAATTTTATGAATATTACAGCTTATCAAGTGCTGCAGCATACGTTTTAGCAATGAATGCAAGTTTTGAGGACCACCGAAATAATAATTATATTATTGTTATTTAGTCACAAAAATTTTGAGTACATTATCAGATATAATCACAACCTGTCGGATTGAATCCGTTCCTATATATCTAAACGTATATGTCCTTATCCTTTTATGGAGATCGTTTGTTCATTCACAATATGGAGCTTGCCTCGAACCCACTTTCACAGAAAATTCGAAAGTTTCCTGGGGAAAAAGGACTGGATACACTGGGGATGTCTCGAAAATTTCAGGATGAATAGAAATGAGGGGTCTTAGAAAATATCAAATGTATTACAGCGGTCGATTTCGGGAAAACGAAATGAAAGTTGAAAGTTGCAAGAAACCTATAACTAAAAGTTGTACAATATTCCCAAGGGAAATATCCTATCAAAAAGTAATTGAATGGTTGATGCGAACAGAACAATCGAAGTTTTCTTCGATGTCGGCTGATCTATTTCTTAAATACTTGATCAATGTTTTCAGGAATATTTTCATCATAAGTAAGAAGGAATGGGGCAGTTTATACTCGAAGGAAACTCAAAATTCTAGTTTTTATTTCAATGTTGATTACAAAACTTCGCAAATTTTTCTACTTCCTCGTAGATTTTATTGATCCTCCGTACTGGGTGTCCCATTTTTGAATCGTTAATAGGACAGCTATGTGGAATACTGCAACTGAAACTCCTCGACTTTCGAGGAAAATTCATTGGTGAAAAGAGATCGCTGCTACCTTCTGTTCTTTTTGGGTGTTTCTAAATTTTTTTATTTCCCTCGGATTGTTGCATCAAAGTTTGGTCAAGAATATTTTGAATTTCTAGGCACATTGTTTTGAGTAGATTGAAGGCATTTATTAAAAAATTACTGTTGTTGAATGGTTTTCGATTTATCATAGAAACTTCTATTTTTTTTTCAAATATAAACCATAGTTAAATTTGAATGAAATAGGAAGAGTATTTTATTCCCTTTCCAAATGCTCACAGTAATTAAGCGCTCTTATAATACGAAAAAAACGAAATTTATTTATTATTCATTTCGGCGACTGAAGAGAAACAATTTCTACAAGTTTTCTTTCAATTCTTCTACCTCCTAAAAGGTTTGTTATTATAGTAATTCGTGGAGATAACTACAGAGGAAAAAATTTAACGGTAATAAATCTGGGGAACGAGGTAACCATTTCCTGAGACTTTTCTTGTTTGATGTGGGGCACACCGTCATGCTGGAAATATACTGACTCTGACTAATTTTGAGGTTAGGTTAGTTATGTAATAGTGAAGATCCTATCAAATATTTTCGTCAAAAATGACGTACGCCGAAAGATGGTGGTTTATTAATGCGCAACAAACATTGAAACTGAATAGCCCTTGGTATTAAACATTCACTTCCTGATGGCGATAGACATTGGACCAGTGATATCCCTTATTGCGATTGAAAAATCTGTTACTGACCACCTTCACTTCTCACAGAATCCCTTGGTAGTAGATACTGAGATTTTCTCACCTAACATAGTTGAAAACTATTATTTCTCGAAGGATTGGCGAAGCATAAAACTTTTGTATCGCACTCTTTGCTTCAAATTGCCTGCATGAAATTGCAGGATTCACAGTAACAGCTCCCATAATTTCCATCGCAACATCTTTATTATATTGTTTATTGTCCTTGGAATTTAGACTTGAGAGGTTTACTGTCAGGAAAACGAACGGGATAAATTTCATGAGCTGCATCAAAATCATTATCATTCTGAACTATAACATGTCGAATTTTTGGAAGTTATTTATGGATATTCTTCAATCAGAAAGTTTTCAGCTAATTAGTTGTGCAGCATGTTCAAACAACTCTTGTTTTTGCAATATATATATATATATATATATATATATATATATATATATATATATATATATATATATATATATATATATATATATATATATATATATATATAGGAGTTACTAACCCTTCCTCTATAAATATTTGATTATACTGGGAATATGGATTAAAATTGACAGATATTATCTTTGGTTATTTATTTATTTATTGTTTCCTTTCATGTCAGTCTTAATGTGATAACGACAGAATGATATCGTCTTTTTTTTAAATGTAAGATTTGTTTTGTATGGTATATGTACTTATTTTAAAATATCTCGATAAAAAAAAGATACCCAAAGATAATATCTGTCAATTTTAACCCATATTCAGTATAATCAAATATATATATATATATATATATATATATATATATATATATATATATATATATATATATATATATATATATATATATATATATATATATATATATATATATATATATATATATATATATATATATATATATATATATATATATATATATATATATATATATATATATATATATATATATATATATATATATATATATATATATATATATATATATATATATATATATATATATATATATATATATATATATATATATATATATATATATATATATATATATATATATATATATATATATATATATATATATATATATATATATATATATATATATATATATATATATATATATATATATATATATATATATATATATATATATATATATATATATATATATATATATATATATATATATATATATATATATATATATATATATATATATATATATATATATATATATATATATATATAAATGTATGTGTCTTAGAAGCAAGGTGTTTATCTCATTATACGTTTGTTTGAAGATTTGTTGTATTGTAAATCAATTACTGCAAAGAAGTGCAGATGATGTTTCAAAAATAATTCTGTTGCAAGAACGTGTCGATCTGGTGACCAAAATCAAATTTGTGACAGAGTTGCAGGGAGGATATCTAACCAAAACTACCTTTAACGTAACTTAATTAGAACACGATGGAATTGACATCGAAATTTATTGATACGTGATCATTGGAGCTGTGAATAAAGCAGCATCAGCTGTGGCGATATTGGGACATGTTCAACTCATGCCAAACAGAAATTGGTGAGACAAATTTTTGCAGCTTCCAGGATTAACGAATCTATCATTTTTAAATTTGATATAGAAGTTTCTTCCTTACAAAGTTAATTCATTTATTCATGAATTAAATGACGGTGATTTGTAACAACGTTTAGTTTTCTGCTTGAATTCATGGAGAGGTTAACCGGCATAAGTGTAGATACAAATCCTCAGATATTTTGACAAACACTCAATATCAGTTGAAGCTAAATGTTAGGGAAGACATTTGGAGAGGCCTCCCTATGGAACTTCTGTCGATTCATGATGATTCAAACGGTGAAATCTCGATATGATAGAAAATGCGATTCAGCCATTGGTGCTTGTACTACTTGAGTTCGTCTTCATTACGCCGCACCAGTTTGCCTTTGCCTCACTTCGAAATATCCTAGAAGTAGGATTGGAAGAAGAGGTCCTATTTAAGCAAAACTGGCCTGAACCCTGTAGACTTGATTGTGGCGATTTTTTAAGTCCAAAATTTTTGCTACTCAGTCTGAAAAACGTCAAGTTTGAAATTTTGATTCGAAAACATTGAATTTCCTTTTTTTATTCGAAATACGATGAAAAAATTAAATCTATATAAGATTGATGCAATCTCTACAAAAGACTTTCAAAATACATGCCAACAAAACCTACTTTCCTTATAAAAAGTGAATTTACTCGTTAATGTACGCAAGCCCTATCTACCTCAAATTGTTTCTCTTCGGAACTATATATGATTTGTTTTGCATTCTTCAATAATCTTGAAAATAGCCAAGAAATTCAAGATAGATAGTTTGAGATAATGAATGATTTTTTTGCAAAAATGTTCATCAAAATTACTCTGTTGTAAAGAGGCTTCGAAGTGATTAAAAGTGAGATATTGTTCAAACTCTTTCTCCTTTTTGATTTCAGGGTTCTTGAAGCGTCTCCTCTTAAGGGATTACTCGTTGAAGCCTCAAATATATGTCTCCCAAACAAAGTTACTCCACGTGTTTCGCCAAATTTTTTCAATCATTACGCGATAGGGAATATACAGGCTGGCTCGTTTGAGATGGAACACCCTTCGTTTTGTTTTCATATGAACATTCTTATTGAATCAGACTGTCTATTGATTGATGTATATGTTGGGAAATTAATATCAACAATTATGATAGTTCATAACCATAGTTTTCTGAAGGCGTTTTTCAATTTCATCTTTCTGCTCGTTTGCAAAATTTCCAAATTGATTGATTACTCGAAATTAGTGAAATATTGACTAGGGATATAGTAACACAGAAACCATTTGAATTTGAATGGAGAATTATAATCTTAACATTAGGCAACCTCATTTGATTCATTTGTGAGATATTTCTACTGAGGACTCCTGGCGGGACATCCTGTATACTTATTCGAGCATATCCGAGAAATTACTGAATAACCAGTTTTCAACTTTGTAATCTACTTTAATGTCCATTTTTCAAAGTAATATTCGAATCACTAACGTTTGGCATCCACTGAAACTCTAAATATTGGCGGCGATTTCGTGCACAAATTTTGGATTATCGTTCAAACTATAGAATAACAGGTAAATTCAAAATAAGAAATCATGATACCTACAGAACCGGTATAGAATTTTCATTAAGGAACTAGCCCGATAGAAAACATCAAGTCCGGAGAAGAGTCTGCTTAAAAGAATCAGTTAATCCACCAGTTGGTCAATGTGTGACGGGTCAATGGACTGGCACAGCTATGAAGTGTACTTCGCAAATATTTTCAGGAATATGTGTTATTGTGTGCTTGTTTTCTGTGGTGCGAAGTTACAGAATCTTGGGTTTATTTCCGTATCCTGGTAAAAGTCACATGCATGTCATTCTTCCATTAATGAAGGAACTTAGTAGAAGAGGCCATGATGTTACAGTTTTAAGCCAATTTCCTTCAGACGAAAAACCTCTTCGTTACAAAGATTTGAGTTTAAAAGGATCAGTACCAATACTATTAGAAGTTGAAGAAACGAACAATCTGAATCCAATAATATCTAGAATTCTCTTTATGTATTTCGATGTTATAGAAATGGGTTACATTGCTGATCATTATTGTGAAGCAGCCTTCAGAACTAAGGTTGTGAAAAATCTATTTAGTTCAAACGAAACATTTGATTTGATTATTCATGAACCATTCACTAGTGATTGTCTTCTATCTTTGAACGAGAAGATGAAGGCACCTATTGTTGGAATAACAACAAGTGTCATGTTAGCTTGGAATAATGAAAGATTTGGAAATCCAGATAATCCTAGCTATATTCCAACTTTATTCATGGATTACTCTGACAAAATGAGTTTTTTTCAAAGAGTTGAGAATACTCTTACCAGTCTGGGGCATAATATATGGTTCAGAAAAAAACAGAGGGATCATGATTTAATTGTGAGAAAGCATCTTGGATCGAAAATTGCATCGCTTAACACTCTTGGGAATAATATGAGTTTAATGTTAGTGAACACACATTTCAGTTTGAATTTTGCTCGTCCGTTCACACCGAACATAATTGAAATTGGTGGATTACATGTCTCTCGTGCGAAAACATTACCTTGGGTAAGCTATGAGCCTAGATAATTATCTGTATACACGAGCATTTGTGAAATTAAAAATTTATTAGTACACATTCAATTTATTGATTAACACATGTGAAATTTTAGAAGATAATTTGCAAAAATCATCTATTTTATTAGCTCAATATTAGGAAAGAATACAAATTTGCCGTATAGCAATGATTATTATTATATACGGGTGCCCTGGATCATAAGTGGTAGCTTATAATTGCGTTACTTGTAGAATAGGGCGTGCTAAAGATACATTGAACCTGCTGCTTCATATTATTGTTTTGCTAGAAGGTCTCAATATAAACGAAAAACAAGAAAATCTTATTTTTGTTCAGCTATTCTCAGCACTTTACTTTTCATCAGTAAATGTTGACAAAATCTACAAACCCTAAGCCTAGATATTTATTTGTAATGTAATTTAATATAATGTGATGCATAAGCTTTGGTGCAATCAGAAATTTATTGGTGCACATTCAATTTATAGATCCATATATCCACGGTGCGAATACAATATATCGTATCTCGGAAATAGAAACTTCTCAAGAGAGAGTAAAATCTTTCAGTGTCATCAATTAATACTTATAGGCGAGCAATTTTGACAAATATGACTTGCATGACCTTGACAATATAGTTGGAC
The DNA here is from genome assembly GCA_013387265.2 of Cryptolaemus montrouzieri. Lineage (NCBI taxonomy): Eukaryota > Metazoa > Arthropoda > Insecta > Coleoptera > Coccinellidae > Cryptolaemus > Cryptolaemus montrouzieri. Next base: position 49,632,574 of record JABFTP020000001.1, on the reverse strand, counting down.
TAAATTTTAATGGTAAATTATTCAGAAACTTCAAATTTTCAACATATTGGATTATCAAAAATGGTTATTTACGACTAATTGAGATGAATTGTTCAACGTAGACATAAGCACGACTTTTAGAAAAACAACATATAAAAATGCCGAGAATCTAACTATTTAAACGTAATCACATAATATATTTATTGCAAAGTAATAGGTTATATTTTCAACTCCCAAAAAAGGAAAATTATCGTAACAAGGCCAAGAATTGGTAGGAGCTACTGCTTCAAATTGCTGTAGATGCTGGTATTCGGTTTTTTTTTTCAAAAGGTATTCGTTCAGAATGATAGAAAGTGGGAGGCTTTCATAGGATTTGTTCTAGTAAGAATGTTTGCTATTCCGGAGTTCAGATACGTTAGGTTTCTTATAATTCCTTCAGGAGAGTACTGAAGACTTTTAATATCGTTGACTGTGGGATCTTCCGTTTTGCGTCTGGGTCTTATGAAATTATAACAAATGTCTTGCCTGGTATCCAAAGTAATGGTTTCGTATGGAAAAGACTTTTTAGCATCTTGGCACAATCGAGAATAATCACGCAGTAGGTTAATTTGTTTGTTTTGAATTTCGTTCTCAATCAATGCATGTACACTGCATGCTTCCATATGTATACGACCTTTCAATAATACACAATTATTGGTTTGCTTTCTTTTGAATGTCTTCTAACATAGTTAATCAAACATGATGCAAAAACTGAAGCTTGTAGATCAGTTCCGCCCTTGTTGAACCAGTAACAGGGACTAGAATTGGTAGTCAAATTAAAAATTGTGAAGTTGTGTACGTATAACTTTGTTTGATAATGAGTTGAGCTCGCGTTAATTGATGGACAAACTTTGACGGTCTGCATATACATCGTCTAAATGTGGCTAGAACCATTTTCACTGGCCTATTTATCTCTAGTTTCCTCTGCACGAGCCCTCTCGTTTTTATCTCTATGGGTAATTTATGTGTCTTCAATTTATACTGAAGACAAATATTCTTGGGTTGATATAAATAGATGCTCATTTATTTCAGCAATTTTGTAACTGTACTCTGTGACAGTAATTGCTCATTACATTCCGTGCTCTCAATTTTGTATGATCGCAAAGCTTTGCAATAGTTATGAAATGTTATGCAAGATAATGTTTTGCCATACCTTTACGGCAATTGTGTGAAGGTAATTTATTCAATTGGAAATCCAGCTCAATACACATCTTTATTTTAGTCCCAGAGTAGATAGAAATATTTTTACACCTACTTGATGTAGTTTGTTTTTAGTTGTAAGGTTGTATTTAAACGTCCATGTTCTACAGGATTTTTCAGATTTTGTCATTTCCTTTGTAAGTTCAACAAGCACCAAGTTCGCCACATAAATATTTTCTTGAAATATCCTTCCTATCTTTATCTTCGATTTTGTTGCATTAAAGTTTGGTTAGATTTGACACAAAATTTGGAAGAACCCGGCTTGCCTAACTCTCTAGCCCTCCGTTGAGTATCTTGAAACGTGCTACTTTGGTTTAACGGTCTTCGATATTCAGATACGATTTGCCTTTTTTCATCAATCATTCATTGATTTCATTCAGGATAATGTTGACACAATTTCTAAAAAGGACGAGATTTCATGTGAACTATAATTCAGTTTCAGTTCATCAATTTAAGAAATGAGTAAGAATTATCTTTCAAAATGCAACATAATTTTTTTTGTTTAATGATACATATGTGATTAAAATTTAGAGATATTTAAGAGAAATCTAAGATGGCTTCTAAAAAATTGATCTCTTCTTGAATTAATTCCAGCTCTACTCAATCTTGCCATGCTTAAAATTATGTCATTGAAAAATACTTAGGAAAATGAGAATAATTGAAGAAAAAACACTCGTCACAAGTGTCACAAAATTCAATGAATGAAAATATTTTCTGTCATATGTCCCATTTTCAAAACAAAGAAATTAAAATATAACAATTTCATTTATACCTAAGTAACAGATGAGAAGGGGGGAATCATAAGTTATATATTAGTAGATTATGTTTATAAGTTGATGAAATTTCTACGAATACTAATAATTTTTTCAATGAAATAAAACTATGGTATTTAGATTTTCACTATATTAATAATAAAGTGAAAATCTAAATACCATAGTTTTATTTCATTGAAAATATGTATATCGATTTTCAGCAAGTAACGACCTCCTCAAACAAATCAGAATACTGATAAACCTTATCTCCCGCTTATGTTACCTGAATGTAAAATTTGGAATTTTGTGAAATCAAATAAATGATTCTCGTTTATACAGTGTTCTGATAAACCAGTTGGTAATTTAATTATGAATTATTCATTTTTATGCCCGTCTATTATAGGATTGAACGATAGTTATCATATGAAATAATAAAACGTAGGGCTATAATGACAATATAATCAAACACCGCTTTATTCACTGGAATCAAGTCGATCTTCGTTTTTGGGCAAGAGTGAACATACATTTTTCTTGTTCGTATATATTGTGTTGTTTTCGTTCTATTTTAATATATGGCATACTATACTATTTATGTCCGAGATATAATCAATGAGTTATATTTTATAGCTTCGTGAAACTGAAGAATACGGAACAATAATAAAAATAATTATATCCCTCACACAGGTACTAAATTATGACATATATCAAAACAGAATAGAATCAGCAAAAATAATAATAGGAAGAAGAAAACTAGAATAATGATAATAATATAATAAGTCAACTAATAAGAAACAAGAATAATAATATGAGAAGAATCTATCTTCACTCTAGGTTAATCACGAAGATCGACTTGATATAGGTGAAGAAAATTATGTGTATAAATTATATTGTAATGATCGTTCTGCTTTTAATATAAATCAAACTGTCGCTCCATCAATAAAAGAGTAGACGAGCATGAAAAATCAATAATTCATAGTAAATTAGCGACTGGTTTTCAGTACAATGTATAAACTAAAATCGTGTCTAAAATTTCACGAAAACTGAAATTTTGCCATTCAGGTAACGAAAGCAAGATATCAGGTTTATAAGAATTCGTAGAAATTTTATCAGTTCACGAAGTTATTCAACCAATAACCAACAACCAGCTGGATTTTCGTTTGTCTCTACTTCTCTCATCTGTATTTTAGATATAAATGACAGAATAGTTTAATTGTTACCTAGTTATTGCAAATGGGATAAAACCCGAAATATATGTCTAGTGATTTTTCTGCAACTGTTCAATTATTCAGTTAAAATATTTCAACAAGGGATTAACGAGACTTCTTTATGTATCATTGAGAAATTTTGGTGCATCGAGAATCGAGTTATTTAGAGAGTATCAAAGGATTGTTGCCAATTTTGACAAGCATGCATGTTGACCTTATATAACGCCTCTGAAAAAACCTTCCATGTAGATTTAAGCAATCCGTTTTAGCTACTGCATTGTGGGGAAAAGCATTATCATGTAGGACTAGATGTAGCCTTTAATAACACAGAGGGTTGCAAAATCTAATAACCAAAGAAGTTGTCTTTCTGACAGTTATGAACCAACTGCTGCGTTCACAGTTCTTGTAGCCTTCGTGTGAATTCTCTTATTTATGAACTCCCAATCTATTGATTCCCAATTCTTTTAATCGAAATTCGAAATAGTACCAGATCATGAAGATGTCTTTTTTTTTCGGAGAAACTCGCCTTTTCTGATTTGCTTCTAAAAAAGTTATGTCATGTTGAAATAAGATGAATACAGTGTAGATTTTCGATGTTTTAGTACCGTAGCCATATAAAATATTGCAGATAGAGATAAATGATCCTACCATTTCCGTCCTCGATTATCAATGAGAAAATTTCAAATTTCACGAACATTATTCAATCAAGAAGCTTTGAGTTAATTATCAATGAACAACAATGGAAATTGAATATTCGATTGATTCATACATTTATTGTTGTGAGGATTGAATTGAGAGCATTTGAGAATATTTTGTGTACAGTCGCACCAGCGTTCAGTTTTTTTTCATTTTTGAACAAATTAATTTTCTTTCATCTCTTGAAAAAATCACATTTTGTAAAGCTCCTTTATATATTATTTATTTGCCCTTTTATCCGAATTAATCTATGGTCTACATTTGAAAAACCCAAGTTTATATTATAATTCAGAAGCCATTCAATTACGAAAAATTGAATATGTCCTGGTATTCTACTCGTAGAATGTCAAAATAGTTTTCAACATAGTTGATAGCAAATGGAATATTAGGATATACCAGAATTTCCAATAACTCGAAAGTTAACGAAGATAGCTGCGATCCCTTCTTAACAATGAATTCTCGAAGACGATATGAGGATCATTTTTCTCTTTCTGCAGTATTTCACAAAGCTGCCATACTGAAACATCGAAAATAGAACATCCCGTACATGTTTTGAATTTAAGCAAATACAACTGTCTGCTCTATTTGCGAGAAAGCTTCAACAAGCAAAACCAATATCATGAAAAATATAATTTTCTTAACATTATTCGGTCCACTCATTAGCAATACAGAATCAACCTGAAAACAATTTAATAATCGCACAGAAAATTCCAATAGGATGCAACTAGACCTTTTTTGGTCCAAATAATTTTCAAGCCAGATAAGGAGGGAATTGGTGCCACAGATTACAAAGTCAAATATGAAGCTCCTTTTTCAATATGAGCTTGGTTTCATAAGTATTTCAAGTTTAACGGAAAAATTACCCTTTGGCGGGATACCCTGTATAAAAACTTAACATTTCGAAAATGGTATATTCGTGTAAAACATTGAAAGACGATTGCAAAGAAGTGCCTCTCGATCCGTTTGCGCTATAATGAGTTAAGTTAGTTAAAGTTAGAAGAGGGTATCGAATTTTCGAACACAGTGTATATACATATTTGAAGTATGGTGTTTTCAGGTTCCTAAATTTCAATAGCTTTTATTGGGTATTATTTTTCGTATCAATTTCATCATTTTAATTTTCAATAGATTGCTTACATTACATTTTACGACTGCTTAAAAATACTTGAGAATATTTGATTACTTATTGGAATCGAACATCAAGTTTCAAATTTTGACGGCTGTCCTTATCCTAGTACGGTCCAGATAGGTTTCGTCATTTCTTTCCATTTACTCGAGTAGGAAAACTGTTAGAGTCAATTTACTTTCTTTTTCTATATGAACAAAAAGTTTCGAAATATAATACACGTCGTTTAAAGTACGCTAAAGCACTTTATAAAATTGATACCTTCACTTCGTTCACCGCTCTTCCTCATAACAATATTATTTTCTCAATTTCACTTGAATTACCTCGAATCCTTATGGAAAGAAAAATGATATCTTTAATGAAAACTTAAGAAATTGTTGAATATTGATGCATGTTCTTCAATCTTACGGATTAAATTTCTATGTTGGAAATGAAATCAATACGCACATGTTCGTTTATGTGAAAGAAATTCAAGACATCTCAAATCACTTTAGTTTCTCGTTAGATTGTTTCTGAGGACAACGAGATAATTATTGGAGCATTTATTGGCTACTCTGCATCAACGTATGCTGGAATTCGCTGATAGAACGTGTGCTATCTTGTGCGTGGATTTGACTTTCAATTGGTAGAAACTTCTGATTCAGTGGCGTCTCGTCCAATGGGGGTAGGTAGATCCAGGAATAATCACCAATAAACACCTAAAAAAAGTCTAGGGAACACTTCTGAATATCGATATATCGTATCCAAGACGATCAATATGGATGATTTTTTTTAAGAAATGAACACCTGCATCAATTTCTCACCAAATTATGTAGGGTGCCGCAACAGATTTCAGTTTTTCTTATAAAAACTAAAAATGCAGCAGATGCGACGCTGCCTTATAATCATTTCATGTATTCAGTGTTTAAAATCAGTAAGTTGGCACTTTGTTTTTGTTGTAAGCACAAATAAAAGATTCAAGTTTTGTGATTTGACCATAGAAATACCACATTTGACTAGAGAAGAGATGTTACGAGCCGTTGGCATGCTCCAAGCTGGGAGCTCACAACGGGAAGCATCCAGGGTTCTGGGAAGTAGCCCAAGTATCATAAACCGTTTATGGTCGCGTTTCAATGAAACAGGTAGCCTAGAAGAACGCCATACAGGTCGTTTCAGGATTACTACAGTCGCCCAAGACCGATTTTTGGTTTTACAAGCCAGAAGAAATCGTACTACCACAGCATCTCAATTAGCTCAAGAGCTATCACGAGTTCATAATGTACAAATTCCCGACCAAACTGTGAGAAATCGACTGCACGAAGGTCAACTCCACTTCAGACGTCCTTTAAGAGTTCCACAACTGACCTATGGAAATCGCGCTGCTCGTTTAGCTTGATGCCAAGAACACGTAAAATGGGATCAAGAGAGGTGGGTCCACAGTTCTCTTCAGTGATGAATCTAAATTTAGTTATTATCCGATTCGGGAAGAATTTGAATATGGAGGGAACCTGGAAAGCAAAACCGTCTCCAGCATGCTCGAGAAGTTGTTAGACAGGGAAGCGGATCAGTGATGTTTTGGGGAGGTATACACCGTGGTGGAAGAACTGACTCCGTTTTTATACAGAACAACCTCACGGGAAATTCTTACGCAAATAAGATAGTTCTACCTGTAGTGATACCGTATCTCCAAACAATGGGTCAAAATCCACTCTTCCAACAAGATAATTCCCCTCCTCATCGTGCAAGAGTTGTCTTGAACGTTCTAGAAGAGAATGATATGGATCTTCCAATTTGGCTATTCTGCTCCCCAGATCTGAATCACATCGAGCATGTGTGGGACACCCTAAAAAAAATCTCCTGCGTCAAAACGTCTTCCATCATGAACAGGAGCTTCGATTAGCAGTTCAGGGGGCTTGGAATGACTGAGGCCAAAATGTAATAGACAATTTAATATTGAGCATACCGCGACGATGCCGAAGTGTCATTATTAACAGAGGTGGACCTTCTGGGTACTGAAAAATATAAGTGCTTCCATATCGTTTCGGAAATATTAGTTCAGGATTTTTTTTTTTTTGTGTTTTAACAAATTTCGTCATTTTCAAATTTAGATTTTTTTTTTATAATAGCTGCTTTGGAGAAATCAAATATTATTTTGTTTTCTTGAGAATACATTATATACAATACATCCTAACAAAAACCGAAAGATTTCTATAAATTCGATTCATCAAATTCATATTGTAAAGATATTGGTAAGTGTTACCTAGACTTTTTGAGGTGTTTATAATGTTGGATGCGCCGTACCCAATTTTTGGCAAATTAAAGCTTCGAAAAAGAATGGATATAAGAGCTTTAAGAGTATAACAAACTTACCATTTCAATTAAGATTACAAAACTATTACCAAAATTACAAAATTCATACACAAACAAATGCGTTTAGCTTGAAGAATTTGAGTGCGAAATTGAGAAACTCCTATTCATTAGATCTTCATATATTATGAAGATCATGCCAGAGAACACCAGAGTACATACATTATAAACTCACCTACCTACCTAATAACTCATATAAATAATCACAAATTTACATGTTAAAGTTATATTCTGTCAAAAAAGTACCAGCAACGGGTCAATGAAACACAAAATATTTATTTTTCATTCAAATTTATTGTATCGCCTTCAAACAATGGTGTTCAGTCGTCTGAAGATGGTAAAATGTAATATTGCACACCTAATATAAAATCGAGTATCAAAGCATCTGATTCTATTACATTAGAAGATGTGATGTCTAAATTGAATAGCGTCGAGTATTAATATATGTTGCTATCTTAATTCAATCTACTAGTTAAGGAAAATACTTCTCTCAAATCTGAGTTGAACGTTCTTAAAAATGAGTTTGAAATTCTGAAGAAAGGAACTCTTAATTCTGAAGAAGTCATTTCTGAAATCAATGATAGATCTTCGAGGGCTAGAAATGTGATATAACTCGATGTTAAGGAATCTGCCCATGTTAATCTTAATGATCGACGATATGAAAGAGGTTGCCCAACTCTTGGCACCGGCAGGAATTGTTTCAACAGACAATGAAAGTTTTCCGAGTTGGGAAAAAAGGTAACTGGAGTGGTCCAACGAAGATTGTTCTATCTAGTTCTGATGTTGCTCTAAACATTCCTAAGAATTTGCAATTTGTAATGCTTGCAATAAAAATTTGTCTTTTTTCGATGATCACAATGAAATGCAAAGAGCTCATATGAAGGATATCCGGAATCAACTTGAGTTGCGTAAACAGAATGGAGAGAATAATTTAAATATAAAATATCTGAAGGGTGTACCGACTATTGTTGAATCCAATACAAAGAATAGTACCCCACCCTCGGTGAATTATCTGCTCCAAGAAGCTTACGTACAATTCCAATGTTTCAAATTTATATTTTGGCAGGTAATCTCAACAGTTGTTGATCAATTTTTGCGAGAAATGTTTGTTCTTCTGGAAAGTTTTTGGTAATTCTGTCAGGAAACATATCAATTGATTAAAAGGTGACTGTACAGATGTACAAATGAACCGAAATTTTGACTTTTTCATTTCGATCAACGTTCACTAGTGTACAGATGTTGAATGAGTGATATGCCCAGTTAAAATTTTCACCGACATATGGTTTCAATGGAGACGAATCTCTATGAATGCCTCTACTAATTCGGCCATTCTTCAGAACCTTCTCATGCGGATTCTGTAATTGATGATTCTTTGTTTTATCCTACGCAACACAAAATGTCTGCTTTCCACACTAAGATTGAGCAATGTAAATAATAAAAACCATTTGCGGCAAACTTGGGTGGAAACGTTTTGCCTATGCATGATAACGCTAGACTTTACTAATCTCATACCTTTAAGAGCTACCTCCAAGATCACGAAATCACTTCAATAGAGTGACCTGCACGAAGTTCAGACCTCAATCCTATTGGACATGTCTTGCACATCCTCGATAGAAAATTAAGCAGCCAGTAACACCAACTGTATCTGGTTGGTGTTACTGGCTGCTTAATTTTCATGAATGAGGTTCTGAACAAATTCATCGAAATTTGGAACGAAAGGGATCAGAATGCTATAAAGTCATTGATTTTAAGTATGAATCGAAGATATCATGTAGTTGTTCTCGAAAGGGGTGTAAACACCCGGTATTAACAAGAATTTTGTTTTATTAATATTTTCATTCCAATTTCTATGAGTACTATTCTAATTTAGGTTGTTCTGAAGCATTTCAGAAATGGTGAATCACCGGATGAATAATTCTTCAACATATCTTAACTCTTGAACATTTGAATTTGGGAGGCTTTTACTTGGTAAAATTCCATTATCAATAATAAAAACAAGTTGTGTTTTAAGTAACGCGTTTCACTACAGTAGCTTCTTCAGACGTCTGAAAAGCTGGTGAATTACTGAATAAATAAAATTCTTCAGTACTTTTTTTATATCTTAACTCCTTCTGAATAAGTTTGGATTTACGGTTTTGTGAATTAATTGCTTGGCGCAGTGTATATCATGAGACAAAAATATTTTTTCAAGAATTCGTTTCAAATATAAGATCTATCATCTTCATTTCAGCAACTTTGGATAATATATTGTACCAGATAAGCCTAGAACATTTTTCAGTAGAGTTTCAAATTGAAGGATGTATGTGAAATTATTGAATAATCTTAATACAGATATTTTAATATTCCAACCTAATCCGATTTAACCATATGGAGAGGAATCATCTATTATATTTTCGTTTTCAGAATATTGAGAAATTCATAAACGAATCAACTCACGGAGTAATCTACTTCAGCTTAGGATCCATGATCAAAGGGCACACTTTTCCTCAGGAAAAAAAAGAAGAGTTTCTACGAGCATTTGCCCGGTTACCACAAAGGGTCTTGTGGAAATGGGAAAACGAAACCATGCCTGGAAAACCGGATAACGTTATGATTCAGAAGTGGATGCCACAGTTCGACATATTATGTGAGTAGTCAGCTGCATGAAAAATGTTCAACCCTTATAAACTTCAAAAAAGGTTTGAGTTTCATTTTAGAATTTGGGTGTACTTTGCAAAGTCTGGAATAGTCCCGATGATGAGGTAGGGGGGAATTGTATTTTATTCTTTGAAACTTATACTGACGAAAAATTTATTGGTGTCTTTCTAAGAATTTTGTTAGTTTCCGCTTAAACTAGGCATACAATATCAATATCAATAAAGAAGATCTGCATTCCATGTTACAAATTTCGTCATGCAGAAAGTCTTGAATAGTTCCAAAAATTATCGAAATTTCTTAAGACTGCATCTATAATTTCAGTTCTATAAATTCGGCGTTATGTTATGAATCGACTCTTGTTGGATAATATTTTTCACGAAATTTGTCGATTTTAATCTTCAGTCAGTTTTGCATCTCATTTCGTTGTTCTTGTATAGTATAAGCTCTTTATTTGCAGGGTATACCAGAGTGTTCAACAAGTTTTGTCGTTCGATAAGAGAGGGCATTGCTACTAGTCCAAATTTGTTTATGTTTTGTTGGTACACTCTTCTTATGAACGTATGTGAAGGTTCATTTCAATCTGTCAATTCATTCTTTGTTTACAAGCCATTTAGTATCGCCGTGTCACAGTATTTTTGTACAATGCAAAAAATGAATATCGTGGAGTGATAAAATTCTTATTTTTGGAAGGTGTAGCACCAGAAGAAATTCACGAACGAATGTTAAGAGTATTGTTCACCTACAATTACAACAGTAGAAAGATTGGTTGCTGAATTTAAACGTGGTCGTACAAGCCTTGAATACGATCCACGTGAAGGACGTCCAAAAAGCGCATCAACACCAGAAATCATAGCTAAAATACAGAATATGGTTTTGGAAGAACGTCGATTGACTGAGAGGGATTTAGTGGAGGATCTACACATCTCATTAGACAGTGTAAGCCATATTTTAAGTGAAATTTTGGGTTTTAGAGAGCTGCGTACACAATGAGTGCCTTATTTACTAGCAATGGAAACAAACACATTCGAATGCGACTTTCTCAGCAACGTTTAGAGCGTTTTAAAAAGGATTAAGTGGATTTTGCGCGTCGATTCATCACTATGGATGAGACTTGGGTCTATCACCATGATCCTCAATCAAAACAAGAAGCTGAAGAGTTCTGTGAATCTGGTTGTTCGACTTCGAAACGAGGTCGTGTACGGAAATCGGCCAAGAAGGTTATGGCATCAGTTTTTTGGGATGCGAAGTGAATTTTATTTGTGGATTACTTGCAATCTGGTAAAACAATTAATTCTGAATAATATTGCAACCTTTTGGACCAGTTGAAGGAAGAAATTCGTGAAAAAAGACCCGGTTGCAGAAGAAAAAAATTGTTTTTCATCAGGACAATGCACCATGTCACAAGAGCATTTTGACAATGGCTAAATTATGAATTATAATTCGAATTGTTGGAGCATCCACCGTATTCACCAGATTTGGCCCTCAGCGACTTCCATTTGTTTCCAGATCTCAAAAAAATTATGCGTGGCAAGCGTTTTTCATTAAATGAATAGGTCATAGCGGCTGTTGAAGCATATTTTGCAGACCTTCCGGATTTTCACTTCAGGGATGGGATGCACAGATTGGAGGATCGTTGGAGCAAGTGTTTTAATGTTGAGAGAGATTATGCTGAATAATAAAGTGTATTTTGAACTATAACATTGTGTTTTTCTTATCGAACGACAAAACTTATTGAACAACCTGGTATTCGAGAATTTGTTGTTTGGTTATTTAGAGATCCTAATTAACCACCAATTAGCAAAGGTACTATTTATAAGAAAAATTGGGACACAATGACTGTATGCGGGGCAGGTATATACAAAAAGAAAATCCGTTGTTGAAAACAACAATGAACTGAATATTCTGCTGACCATTCAGGAAGTCCAGAAACTTTGGCCTGGTAAATTGGTCCTTCATAATAATTACGATATATCTAGAATTCATACGGACCAAATTCAATTTGTACAGGTAAAGGAATTAGTTAATATCCTGTCTATTCAACCAGAAGCTCTAGTCTATCAGGTAATGGCTCTTATGTTCAACAGCGGAAGCAGACACATTGAACCAATGGAACGGTAACCATCTGTAATGCATAAACTAAAGATTGTCAAAAATGAAGGATAAAAAATTGGAAATTCAAAGTGATGTGTTGGTTGAGATAGATTCCACTAGATCTATCTTTGCTATTCGAGAAAAAACTTGCATCTTATAAATCGAAACGGTTATCGGGGTATACAAAAACCTCGTACTCATTGACAGTATAAAATTTTTCGGTGATTCGCTGTGTATGAATTAAAAGCAGTATCAGAATAAGGTATCGTTCTCCATATTCATCGAGAAGTAGGCCCTTCTAAATTAGTGGTTGATGTTGACATCAATATTTTTGTTTTTCCAAAACTGTAATTATCACTTCTAGGTACCGGTTTCGATTCGATAGAAGACATAAAAGACAATTCGCGACGAGAACTGCAGTCGATTGCGGAATAAGCATTTGAAGAATGAATTGATGATTTGATTATTTGTTGGCGTTAATATTTTATTTCGGAAGGGGCCTACTTCGAAGACATACAATAAATTTGGATGAAAAATGAATACTTTGTGATACATTCACAAAACTAATGATTGTTAATAAAATGGCGGATGCGCTTTAGCCGTTCACCATCATCATCAAGATTTGTTATAAGCGAAATACGAGTTTTGATTTTGCTAGCTTTGCATCAAAAATATCTTTGTTTATGATTCCATATTCAGGTTAATTCCATAAATGAAAAATATTCATTCAGAAAACATTTGAACTCCTTGAAGTGAACAATTTTTGTGATCAAACGGAAAAGAATGTCCAAATAATGACGATTAATCATAAAAAAAATATCTCAATTTATCTATTTACTGTCGCTACACAACTCATAATCAAATTGAGTTTATGGGCGTAACAAATGACATAGTTAGCTGAAGGATATTTGAAGGATATTTGTTTTTTCCGAATCCCATGCAATATTTAGTTGATGTGTAATGTAATGAGTTTATTCGGTGTGTCACTTATAAGAGCATCGATCATTGTGATAATGTATTTTAATATTGAAGCTTTATTATTACCATAAAAATTCAGAAAATTATAGAACACTATATATATATATATATATATATATATATATATATATATATATATATATATATATATATATATATATATATATATATATATATATATTTTTGATATATATATATATATATATATATATATATATATGATATATATATATATATATATATATATATATATATATATATATATATATATATATATATATATATATATATATATATATATATATATAAAAATCCGTAGATCAATTGAAAATCCGTAGATCAATAAATAATCCTCCTGACAAGAGATGAATCCCAAATCTGCCCGCCATTTACGCAGCCCCCAAGAGCGACAATAGTGCAACTAAGCAGGATGCCGAGAAACGAAGCGGCAGACTGCAGTTTCTCCCCTATAAGGAGCTCATCAGTGTCACATATCGCTTCTCAGCATCCTTTCAAGCTACATCGGGGTACCCCATCGATTCCAGAAATGACGCATCTCGTACAGACGTATGAGAGTCGCCCTCTATGGACCGACACGGCAAACCCGCTACCGGACTTCGAGAAAGATACGAACAATAACAAACAGATGTGGAAACGTTAAAATTCCAAACATTTCGGAGACATCTTTCGCCGTTACGTTAATCACATCAACAGTAGAAAACGAGCGAAATAATCCCGCTGGAATTAGATGTCGAAAGATGTCTCCAAAATGTTTGGAATTTTTAACGTTTCCACATCTGTTTGTAATTGATCGTATCTTTCTCGAAGTCCGGTAGCGGGTTCGCCGTGTCGGTCCATAGAGGGCGACTCTCATACATATGTACGAGGTGCGTCCTTTCTGGAATCGATGGGGTACCCCGATGTAGCTTGATAGGATGCTGAGAAGCGATATGTGATACTGATGAGCTCCTAATAAGGGCGAAACTGCAGTCTGACGCTTCTCCTGCTTAGTTGCACTATTGGCATCTTCCTTCCTTAGTGTGAAGTGATGAACGATCGAATAGAATACTGCTCTGAATATAAATATGACAAAATTGTCAGTTTATTATATTACATTTATATATACAAATAAATAAGATATGAAATGAGATTCTGAGCAGTATAAACTAAAGAGAAAAAACTTTGACTCTACCTCATTTTTTTTTTATATGAAAGAAACCTACGAAGAATATTACAAAATTTGATGACTGTTATCTTTTGTAACTGTTCAAACAATTTTTTCTTCAGACCCAAAATCTCAATACTTTTGAGAAGATTCCTAGGAATAACACCTGTAAAAAATAATAAAAAAATAAATAAATTATAGCTAAACATTAAAACAATTTGGTTGTTGTGATTTCATCAGCAGTAAGAGCAATATAATTATCCGTTTCCTTCAGCTACCTACTCCTGATTAATTAGAAGACTCGCTAATCATTTGGTGAAATTTCCTCACTAAACAATTGAACGATTGAAGAAAAATCACTAGGCTTATATCACAAAATATAATGGATGAAAAATTTTCAACATATGTTTCGTGTTTCATCATATTTTCGAAGAAGCCATTCTTTCCATTGTTGATGGCCACAAGGAGGTCCCCAGTTGATCGATGTTTACAGAAAACAGTATTGTACATCCCTGAAACTCGATATATTTCATGGGCTCATCACTCTTTCTATGACGTTAGACATAATAGGCAACGATGCGATTGCGCAGTAATTTTGGCATAGGCATTTCTTCCCTTTCGTTGGAATCGGTCGTACTTTCGCAACTTTACAACACTCCCATGTTCCAAGACGAGTATAAACAGGTGCTAACTCCAGTTGGTGGTATTCGATCAATACCATTTGCTTTAAACCTCTTTCCAGAAATATTCAATTGAACATGTGGGATGCTTGGTGGCATTGAATTTGACGTATGTAAAACAGAAACTTGTGAGAACATTTTTACAGAGAGATCCCCCATTGCTTTAGGCGATGATGATATAGAACAATCATCTCTAATCAAAGATTGAAACGATGACACGCAAAAGCTGTTGCTATCTGCTTTCACCATAGATCAAAACTGTCATGTTCCTCTGATCTGTTCCAAGACTTTATTCTTAACATTTTCATTGAAGTAGATTTTCGCTTCATCAATTGATGAGTTACAAATGTTCCTGAAACGCATATACACATATTCAACCTAAGTTTATCTGTTGTATTCTTCTCCCAGTTCTTATAAGCTCTGTTTTCAACATTGGCAAGTTTCTGACAGATTTTAGTGAACAAAGGTTTTTGTGGGGATGTTCTTTTCTTGCAGTGAAAGAATCACTTCTGTAACCGACATAGTGCAGACATTAATATCAGGATCTTAGAATTAGATGTGATTGAAGGGGAAAATGGAAAAAACTCGCGCAGCTCCTCCCAGTTGGCTCGGTTGTAATGCTATATATTTCTTGATAGCGTTAGATCTTATTTGCGTAGTTGTATGAAATTCATTATTCATTTTATTTTATTTTATTTACTTATCTAACTAAGATAAGAGACGGGACCATAAGGGTCCATGAATCTCAAATACATGATTAATATGGTATGTGATATCACAGAAAAATAAATGGAAACAGGGTAAAAATAATATTAACAATAATACCTAAATTAATCAACGAGAAAATCGAGATAAACTGAAAAAAATTATGAAACACGAAAGATAAATGATGACATGGACTGAATACGTGATATCAAAAAAGTGAAAATGAAAAGGAGGCACCAGTGTTACGCGCGCACTTTGTCGAAAAGATTTTTAAATGAGTTCACGGATGAAGCACGTACCACAGCTCCTGGTAAAGAGTTCCATTTATGGAAGACGCAGTTGCATATAAAGAGCTCACGAGGGGTAGTTTTGAAGTCCTCCCGATACAGTTTCACTGAATGACCGCGAAGATGGCTTCTGCTGATGCGAAAGAGATCGCTAAGGTCCGTCCCAAATAGGCCGTTCATTGCACGATAGGTGTTAATCAGATCTCCACGCTCGCGACGCTCTGAGAATGGCCTCAAACCGAAAAGTTCAGGCCTCTTCTCGTATGAAGGTCGATTATGACAGAAACAAGTTTGTGGTCGGAGTAGTCTGAGGGTGCTGAGACCTGTAAACCGAAATCATCTGGATCTGAAACAAGGAATAGATTGAAAGTATTGAGAAAATCTGTTATACTGTTAGGAATTCTTGTCGACTCATCGACAAGTTGCGTCAAGTTGCGGTTGATTGCAAAGGCTTCCGCTTGCTTCGTTGGTCGTATTTGAGTGTTGGGACCAGTTGATGTTTCGGACGTTGAAGTCCCCCATTATGATCACCTCAGCTGACGAAGGCTGTATTTGGACCGCATCAACCTTGTCGCCTATATACTGAAAAAATCTGGGGTAGTTGTTATCGTTAGGAGATCGATACAGACAAAATAGAAACATGATTTGCTATATAAACAGATTTTGCACCATGACAGGTCGAAAGTGTTGTTCTCCAACGATCCTCCCGTTGAAATGCGTCGTCCGATCTGGCTAAAATTTAAAGCCTTCCCTTAAACCGAAGCCATGAGTGTAGGTAATGTCCATTGAAGCAGAGGAAGATGGTGTTAGTTGTTAACATTATTAGAGTTTCCGTTACAGCTAGGACATGAGATTTCGACTGAATCTTTCAGGGATATATTGCAGAGATGCCTTATTCTTGATCAACTTGATCTTCAATATCGGTAAGAATGGCATGATGCGCTCTCTACCTAATTTAGCATATCTACTATCTCCAGGAATTTCGAGAATGCCTAGGGGGAGTCGGGTACGAGATGTTTATATTATTCACTAAGGCATCTCTAAATTTAAGATTTCCTGTTTCATTATTATTTCTGGAAAAATTGATGAAGTTTGAGTTTTCATTTTTTTTTCCCTAAAGAAAAGGCATCCGGCTTTTGTTACTGATTTATACATATTATACTTTGCTTTATGTTGTACAGTAATTTTTTCATCACTCACTGCTAAAAATTGATAAAGGAAGCCAGGAATACTAAATATTTACATTTTTGCCACATATCTATGTGTTTTTTGTTGGACTCGTTCGAAGAATTTGTCAAGAACAATTTCTGTTAGCATTTACAACCTGAATAAACTGTTGAAACTTTAATTTTTATACGCATTCTCGAAGACATACAATCTTTCAAAAAAGTACCAGGAATTTGTTACTGAAACACAAAATATTTATTTTTCATCAAATTCATTGTGTCGCCCTCAAAATAGGCCCCTTCTGAAATTATTCATTTACGCCAACGAATAATTTAATCATCAAAACATTTTTCGAATGCCTTTTTCGGAATCGACTTTAGTTCTCGCGGCGTATTCTCTTTTGTGTCTTCTATCGATCCAACCGGGTATGTCGAAGTTGTAATTTGAGTTTCGGAAAGAGAAAAATGTCAGCCGGAGCCATATCAGGTGAATACGGTGGTTGTTCGATGATAGTTGTTGAGTTTTTGGTCAGAAATTCATTCACACTGATAGCCATGTGAGATTTTCAATCACAATTTACTTCACTTTGTTAATGGCCGACCAGAGTGTAGCAAATCTTCCACCACATCTCGGCCGCTATTGAATGCACTGTACTACCCATATAAAGTAAAGTCGATTCACAGTAAGCCTTCTGTAACAATTTCAGCGATTCGGCTAACCCAATTCCATTTGCAATATAAAATTTGAGATAAATTCTTTGTTCGATATTTTTATCCATTGTAAAAATCACAAAACATACTTGTCAAAACTGACAAAATCGAGCACTGTAAACAGACTAAATGACAGATCGCGTTCAGACTCCGTGTTACTATAGAAAACAGTTGTACCAATTCGGCAACAACAAAATTCTTGACAACCGTTTTGAGCAGATTTTTTAAATAATCAACTCCCGGTACTTCTTGGCAGAAGTATACGACTCTTTCTATGTTTTATTTTTTCAGTTTCTATGATTGGTTCATTTATTTACACAAAAATGGAACTAAGCACGTGAATAATACCAAGTAAAGTATTCACTAGGTACAATAGAACACCTATAAAGTAATTAAAAAAACTGTCCAAAACTAATACAATGGAAAATTATTCAAAATATTGAAGACAAAAATAAAATATGAGTATATTCATACCATTCCACCATCCAGAGCGCCACCCACCAAGCACTCAACGAAACATTTCCAGCCGGCGCACCTATGCCGCACAGAAAAAAATGATATCTAAGTAACAAAAAATGTCTGCTAGGATATTTTTAAATAAATCTTCTCTAAGAAATTTCTTCAAACTAATCTGGTTCAGCTCATTGCAAGTCTGAATCAATCTGCATAAATGGCAATTCTTGCTGCTATTGGTGTTTTTGAAAGGAACAAAAGATACGCCTTTCTCCTCCAACAATCTACGGGAAGCATAGGGGCCCTACATCCGCAGAACATAATCGCACTGCAAATTATGGTCAAACACCTTATGCACCAAAAGTATGTAGTTGATACTCCATCGCTTTTCAAGCGATAGCAACCCGAAGTACCTCAGGCTGCTCAGATGTTTTTTATCCTAGTCGTTCGACACCACATCAAAGTTTCATTAATAACCTAAAATTCAACAAATCTTTTCTGGATTTTTCCTAACCGAGAAACGTAGATATTATATTAGGGACGCTTGATCAGATGACTCAATGTTTCAATTACTGAATACATATGAATGGTGTAGGATAAGAAGCGCCTCATTATTCGTAAATTATAAACATTGTCTACTGATATGATGATCTGAATTGAGAGAAAATGTGATCGAAATAGAAAACTGGATATCTATTGAAAGAATTTGATAGGATATGATCAATAGGATTTGCTAGTGAAATACAAATTTAGAATACAAATCCAGTTTTACCTTTTCTGGAAATATATTTTGCCTCTGTATTAGGTTGCAAAATATACTCGAATAATAATTAATTTGTTCAGATGAACAAATGTGTGAATTCTCGAAACAGACTATTAGACTTAGTGTTTAGTGATATCGATTCCACAGTAGTTGGTGTCGCTTCGGATTTATTGGTAAACAATTGTAGAAATCATGTTGCCCTTCATATAAATGTGCCATTTTTAGCTGAGAAAGAGCGTTTGGACTACAGGGATGTTCAGTTTATGTTCAACAGGGATAATTATATCGGAATGAATAGTTTTTCAGGCTCTTGTGATGGGTCTGTGGACAACGATGATATCGACAGGACAGTATGTAAGTTTTATAATAATGTGTACGAGGCAATGTATCGATTTAAACCTCTGAACACTTTTGCACCTAGTAGTTATCCGAAATGGTTTAATTGAGAGCTTATACAAATGGTGCGACGCAAAAATAGAGCTCATAGGCAGAATAAGAAGACGGGATCTCGTGGGGATTATTTGCGATTCAGGGAGCTTAGAGCTGGTTGTCATGAGCTTGTTTGTATTCCAGGTATATTGATTTTGTTGAGGCAGATATCAGGTCGAGTCCCCAGAACTTTTGGAGATATATCAATCACTAGAAATATTCGCATGAATTACCAAATACCTTGGAGTAAGGGGGTGTAAACTCATCAGACGGAGGTGAAATAGTTGATTGTTTTGCTGATTTTTTCTTTAAAGTGTATAGTAAGGAGTATGTCGTGCCACCCCATTTCGAATATGATAATGTGGTGGATTTATCGTCAATACAGTTTACAAAAAGCGAAACTTTTGAGTTGAAAAGTGGGTCAATGCTCAGAACTTCAGTTGGACCCGATGGAGTCCCAACTTTTATCTCGAAGAAATGTATTTTCACTTCGGTTGGTCCGATACGTGACCTTTATAATTTGTCGTTGAGAAGAGGGGTTTTCCCATCATTTTGGAAGTTGAGTTTTTTGGTTCCCATATTCAAATCAGGCGATAAATCAGTTGTTTCTAACTATAGAGGAATATGCATTCAATCTGCGTTGCCCAAATTATTGGAGTGCATAATAAGCAATTATTTTTCTTGGGTGTGCACATCAGTTATCATAAAAGAACAACATGGGTTCCGTAAGCAACGCTCCACAATCTCTAATTTACTTCTCCTTCACCAGTGATATCGTGAAATGCTTCGATGGGGGATACCAGCTCGACGCCATATATACCGACTTTACCAAGGCGTTTGATAAAGTGAACTACAATCTGCTCATTGGTGAACTCTTTGTTTTCGGGATGAGAGGGTCATTACTGGAATGGATTCGTAGTTTTTTATACTGCCTGAAGCAGATATTTTGGTATAGAAACTTTTATTCCAAAGAGATTTGTGTGAGTTCCGGTGTTCCCCAGGGATCTCCCATTGGGTTTTTTCTATTAAACATCTTTGTTGGAATTTTGTCAACTGATTTCCTTCTCTTTGCCGATGATATGAAGGTTTATTCAATTGTTAAAATTGTTTCTGATGCTCAGTAACTGCAGAATCAGTAAAACAGTCTTTATGAGTGGACAGAACAGAACCATCTCTATCTCAACCTTAGCAAGTGCTCTGTTGTCACATATACACGATGCAAAGAGATAATTGAATATCGGTATGATGTTGGAGGGCAGATTTTGGCCCGCGTCAGTTCAGTCAGGGATCTGGGGATCGAACTCGATGAAGCTCTGAATTTTACTGAACACATATCAAATGTGATTCCAAATGCTCGGTTTTGTGCTGCGTAACTCTGACGATTTCTCTCCCGATGTTCTGAAGCTGCTATACTGTTCCTTGGTACGTTCGGTGGTGGAATATGGTTGCATGGTTTGGTCCCCACATACCTCAGTTTCCATAGATTGCCTAGGAAGTGTGCAGCGATGATGTCTTCGATACTCGGCGTTTCGATCTGGACTAACCATCTGTGAGCGCTCAATAATTGCGATGAGTGAAAGATATAACTTGAAATCACTCAAATGTAGAAGAAGCATTTCTGATGTGTGTCTCTTATATAAAATTCTTAATGGTCTGTTAGATTGTCCTGAACTATTAACATTATTCAACTTCAATGTTCCAAGTAGAATAACTAGGTTTATATCATTGTTTAGGGAAAGAATATGCTGAACAAATTACTCAAGGAACTTCTTCACAGATCGCTCGGTGGTTATTGCGAATAAAATACACACTCCGATTGATCTCTTTGCCGTTTCGCTGCGTTCATTGAAAAGCCGATTGGTTGTCGTTGTTGATTGCTTGTTTTCATTTCGCGTCTCATGGAAATTATTTTTACGTATGTTTTCATTCGACATTAGGATGAACTTGGGTTTCCCGTTCAATTTGATACACATATAATGTCAATTATGATGTATTAAAGAATTAAGAAATAAAACTATTGACTGATAAATTATCTATCCGTTTCGAAACACATTTTTGATGTTAGATGTATTTCACAGCCCATCCGAATGTCAAAGCATTCATTTCACATGGTGGACTTCTTGGAGTGACTGAAGCTGTTCATTGTGGAGTACCAATGATTGTTATGCCGCAGTATGGAGATCAGCATACAAACGCAAAGGCTGTTGAAGCAAATGGTGGTGGTGTTATCCTTTATTTGAGAGAGGCCACTGAAGAAAAAGTATACCAAAACCTGAAAACCATATTGGACCCAGAGTAAGCATATTTTATGAATTATTTCTCATGTACCTTGTTGTAAAAACGTTTTCTTAATACAAGAAATTCTGAATTGAATGTTCATATAACAATAATTTATTGGAACTCTCAAGTGCGTATTTTGCAATAATATCAATGGCTTGGAGAAAATTACATCAAACTTTCAGGAATGTTTTATATGTGATAGAGGTTTCCGAATTAATTTAAGGATCACACGAAGTTACCTTCATCATTCATTGCAATATGAAAATATTGCCTGTGGTGTTTGCTGAACTAATTTATTTTGACTTTTGGTAATGATCTAGTTCACAAGTTCCAATTGATTATTATCAATAACAAAAATCTAAAGATTATGAGCGAAAGCTCATTCGTTTTCGAATCAGGTCTCGAAAAAAAGGAAATATAATAGTAACAATAGTTTTCATTCATTTCATTTATTATTAAATATTACTCCATTCTTTACTTAATATAGCTTTATATTCCTCTTCTTATATGATTTGTTGCTATTGAAAGTATCCGTAGCCACTAAGAAATTACACTGCACCAAAAAATTAACGCACTTAATCGTGAATAAATAAATTTATTCGGAATATTTTTTCCAGTAATCCACCAGCACTGAGGAATGCTAAGATCAATCGAAATAAAAATAGTACCTATTGAAATATCAGTTAAACTAATATTGAAAATATGAAACCTTTGTAAAAAATCAAAAACCTCTAATACACGATGTTTTCACACCTGGCGAGAATTAGTGCATGACATTTATACATAAAATCAAATATCTTATAGCACTCTGATCCATTTCATTTCAAATTTCAATCAGTCTATTCTGAACATTATTCACGGTAGCTGGATAGTTTTGCTGGCTTGTTAATCTTCTATTGAGAGTATCCCAGGCATGTTCGATGAGATTGAGGCTGAAGTCGCAGGCTATTTCATTGAAGTGGTTTCTTGATTTTGAACGTAGTTCTTAACGATATGAGCTTGGTGAGGTCAGGCGTTATCATGCATAAAAAAAAGGTTGCACCCATGTGTGCCACAAATGATACAATATGTCTGTAACGTACCTCTGATAATTCAGGGTTCCATTGATTACGATGACTAGATCGTTGCGGGCGTTCAAATAAATGCTTTCCAACACCATTATTGAACCTCCACAAAAACCATAGGTAGATAAAAATTTGACTGTTGGCTGCTATAAGAAAAAGAGTGAAAAAAAGATGAAATTTCGACTCATCTTTGAAAATTACTCTTGCAGTCAGCTTTCAAAGATGTGACACGTTCCCTGGCAAAATTCATTCGCGCTTTTCAATGTACTGCTTTCAGAGGTGGGCCTCCTGCTGCGACATGAGGCCTCAATCGAAATTCCTTGAGACGTCGTATCGTTTCAATGCTAATTTGCACTTCACTGTTCTGTCGAAGCTAAATTTGAAGGTGCCTAGCAGTAGTAAACCATGGTCTCAACGAGGAAATTGTTAAATAATGGTCATGGATCAATATTGTTGCTCGAGGTGGTTCTTGCCAGGTCTGCTTTCATAACTGCCAGTCCCTCTGTACCTGCAGATGATTCTGGAAGCAGCTAAATGGGAGTCCCAGAGCTTTTGGCTCATTATTGTTTCAATCCAACCTACACCCTCCATTCCAAAAGTAACTGAACTGTTTGAAGTAAACAGTACTACTAGTCACATCTGTTGTAATATTGTACCTGTTGATAACTTGGTACTTCGTTGACAGCTGTTAAAAATTTCATGACATTTGTATATAAACAACTTGAGTTATTGCGTCATGTTTGTTAGTGCGTTTAGTACATCTTTTGGAAAATGAGTTTTAAACAAAGAGCTGCGATTGGGTTTTGTATTAAACTTGCTACATCTTTCACCTTAACGCACCAAATGCTACAAACTGCATATGATAATGATTGTCTTACCCCGTACGCAAGTTTACAAGTGGTTCAAGTGATTCGAGTCGGGTAGAAACACCGTGAAAGATGATGAAAAAGCAGGCCGCCCAAGAACTAGATTATCGGAAGGGACATCAGAAAAGTGCGTGAATTAATCGAAAATAATATAAAATCATTGGCGACATTCATTGAAATAGAATTAGGCATTCCTCCAACAACTCTATACCACAATATTATTGAGCTTTAACTCGAAGTTTGTACCATACAAGCTCACCGACGGCCAAAAATTTGATCGAATTGAATATGCCAAAGACATCATAAAAAGTGTTCGAAAGGAACCAAACTTTTTGAAAACGATTATGACTGGTGACGACACATGGTGTTTTCAGTGTTTGTTACATAAACCCGAAAAAATGCGACAAATGCTGAATGGAGAGCGTTGGATAAAGGAAAACCCAAAAGAGTCGCTTGAAGCAGTTAAAAGTGAACGTTATGCAGATTTGTTCTTACGATTGTAAAAGAATTATCCACAAATAATTTGTTCCACGAGGTCACAGGAGACTTTTATTTGGGCGTCACGGTTGCTGGCAAGAATTTGATGTATTCGGTTAGAATGTAGAAAAAACGGCAGTTGCTCGATAAATCTCCATCACATCGTTCAAATGTTGTAACGGAAGTTCTGTTCAGAAATCAAATTATTACCTCTCAAAATTCACCCTATTCACCTAATCTGGCTCCTTGCGACTACTATATGTTTCCTGAACTTCATTGGACGTTGAAAAGAAAACTTCATTGGACGCACGAGTCGATATGAGTATATATATATATATATATATATATATATATATATATATATATATATATATATATATATATATATATATATATATATATATATATATATATATATATATATATATATATAACTGAATATATATATATATATATATATATATATATATATATATATATATATATATATATATATATATATATATATATATATATATATATATATATATATATATATATATATATATATACGGAATTGCTTGAACACGAAATTGAGAACGATGTTGACAAAATATGGAATCCATCACCCGCACGCCTCTGTCAACAGGCTATACCTCCCAAGGCACGAAGGAGGAGAGGACTACTCAGTCAGCCTCAAAGCGGTGCACGCGGGTCAAGTCGAGAATCTCCGAAAGTACTTTCTCGGTAAAAATGCAACCTTCCACCGAGCCCTCCGTGCAGCAGATGAGGACAACTCAGCGCTGCGTCTTAACGAGGAACAGTATACGCTGACTACACCAACAGCAGCCCAATTGATCGGAGAGTGGCAGGAAGAACAGTTGCATGGCAGAAACCCGAATCACCTTAAAAGTGACGATATAGACAAAGTTGAGTCACTTGCGTACCTGCGAGCGGGGTACCTCTTTCCGGAAACTGAGGGAAGAATGCTGTCCATACAGGACCAGGTGGTCTGCACAAGAGCTTTCCAGAAGTCCATTATCGGAAAAACATACCATCAGATAGATGTAGGAGATGCTCGAAAGCGCTTGAATCCATACAACATATAACCTCTGGGTGCTCGATACTGGCCCCTAGGGAATACCTTGAGAGGCACAACTCAATGGCACATATCTACCACCAAGAAATCGCAGTAACCAGAGGTTTGTTGACAACACCTGTCAAACAGCACCTCTATCGGCCTGAAAGTATTCTTGAGAATGAAAAATTCAAGCTGTACTGGGACACAACGCTTCTAACAGACAGAACAGTACCTCACAACAGGCCGGACATTGCGCTCTTCGATAAATTGGCAAAACCAGCAGTCCTTCTTGACGTCACAATTTCGGCTGACGACAACGTAACTAAAACTTATACGGAGAAAATAACGAAGTATCGTGACCTGGCCTTTGAGCTGCAGGAAATATATGAATTAAAATCAGTTACCATCCTGCCGCTCATAATCACAACAAATGGGCTGGTGGAGGCCCATCTGAGAGGGATTACTGAAAGATTGAATTTGAACCGCAGTATAATATCCAGCTGTCAGAAGGAGGTCATCTTGGGCACCACGAGAATTGTGAGAGGGTTCCTAATAGTTTAATTTAATCTTGATTGCACCGAACACACCTTGGCGAGAAATTGCCCGATGTGTTCGCGAAACACCCACAGATGTGGTGCGAAAAATATATATATAGGGGGTTTTACCCCAACGAGTTGCCCATATATCTGTTCATGCAATCAAACTGATTTCATGAAAAAATATAAATCCACCACCCGGTAATTAATACCATTGCCAGGCAATGATTATAATCAAAACATATCCTGGAGTAATTATATATTAGGATAACGTTAAATGTTATGAGAATATATCAATCTACCAGAATATATACATACTATAGCATCATCAGACAATGATATCAATGTACCAACGAGTAGTGTCAGAGGCTTTCTCCCCGGAAAAATCCAGTGTACGGACCTTAGTCAAGTAACACTGAATGTTACTCATTAAAAGTTTCCTTTGTGTGAAGTGGTGAACGATCGAATAGAATACTGCTCTGAATATAAATATGACAAAATTGTCAGTTAATTATATTACATTTATATAAACAAATTAATAAAATATGAAATGAGATTCTGAGCAGTATAAACTAAAGAGAAAACCTATGACTCTACCTCATTATTATTTTCGGAAAGAAACCTACGAAGAATATTACAAGATTTGATGACTGTTATCTTTTGTAACTGTTCAAACAAATTTTTCTTCAGACCCAAAATCTCAATACTTTTGTGAAGATTTCTAGAATAACTCCTGTTGTAGAAATAATAATCGGTAGAATGAATATTTTCTTCATTTTCCACATTTTTTAATCTCGTCGCCAAGCATCATATATTTAGAAATTTTTTCATTGTATTTATTTTGTATATTATGTGTGTCGGGTATAGCAATATCAATTATATATGTTATTTGATTCTGTTTATCATTAAGAACGATATCTGGTCTATTGTGTTTTACAGCTCTGTTGCACAGAATTGTTTTATCAAAATAAAGTTTATATTTGTCATTTTCACAAATAATCTCAGGTTCATATTTTTGAAATTTTTTCTTTTTGAATTAGGTCATGTTTAATTCCTAGATTGAAGTGAATAATATTAGCGACGGCATTATGTCTTTCTAAATAATCTGTTGAAGCAAGGACTGAGCAAGATGATAATATATGAAAAACTGTTTCTGAAGAACAGAAACATCTACGGCAAGAATCATCTATATTTTGTTTGATGATATGTTTTCTATAATTCCTTGTGAAAACAACCTGGTCCTGGATCGCAATTGCCAAGCCTTCTGTTTCAGCAAACAATTCTCCAGATACTAACCATTTATTCGATGCAATTTCATCAATATAATCATTTTTCAATTCTTTAGGTGTTTTCCGTGTAATTCCTTCTGCATCCAACTTTCTTTTAGAATTATCATCAAATATATCAAAATCTACCTTTTGCATTGTCAAGTTCAGAGGTGTAAGATTATAATCTGAAGCAACAACAATATCATGTAATTTAGACGTTCTCTGTTTATCATGAAAATGGGAACGTAGATGAAAAATCTGTTTACTATGAAGATTATTCAAATCAATTAATCCACGACCTCCAAGATGTCTAGGTAGTGTAACTCTCTGAACAGCTGACTTTGGGTGGTGCTTATGATATTTACAGAGCATTTTCCTCGTTTGACATTGTAACTCATTTAGATCAGTTTTAGACCATTTAATAATTCCAAAAGAAGATGTAAGAATAGGAACGGCATAGGAGTTGATAGCTCTGAAAAGGTTTTTACTAGTTAAATAACTCTTGATGATAATTCTAAGTCTTTTGTAATATGAACTTCTAATATTTTCTTTAGTGCTGCTATGGTTTATTGTCTTCTCTTGACAAAATCCAAGATATTTATATGTATCTCCTTGATGCATTGGCTCGATTTCGATATTGGAAATCTTTATATAATCAGGGGTGATCTTTCCTTTTTCAATAGAAAGATTTTTACATTTTGCCCAAATTTCATATGAATATCATTGGAATAGTTGAAAGTAATCTGAAGTAGACTTTTAAATGAGATCTGGTTCCGGCATATAATTTAATATCATCTAAATAAATTAAGTGACTTAATTTGAATTCAGTTAATAAACTCTTTATTTTGAAGCCGAAACTAGTAGCATTTAATTCATGAGATAATGGATTGAGGCAAAGACAAAACCAAAGAGCACTTCACCTTGAAAAATGCCTCTTTGATTGGAATTACTTCGGATTTTAACGATTGTTTTGAAATATTTAAATGAAGATTGGTTCTCCAATTTTTCATTACAAATTCAAGAAAATGACGAAGTGTCTTATCAATTTTATAAATTTCAAGAATATATTCTTTTGAAAAGAGAGGATTTACAAAAATTTGAATAATTGAATTTACAATAAATGCTTATATCTATAATTTTGATGTGTGTTAGAAAAAACACAAGTGCGAGCTCAGGGAATGTAACAGGGGAACCATACTATGTGGTATATGATTCAATAGACGAGTGAAAAAAAACCTGAGGAAAAAACTCGTTTCCCTGTCGCTATTGCACTAGCAGTAGCTTGTCTGTTTATGTTGGGTTAGTGTCGTGTGTACATAAAGATTCTTGCATTCCAGGATTTCCAAACGATGACAAGGGTGAAAGGAAGGGGGTTTGGGACAACAAATCTAAGAAAAGATTTAACATAGGAAGCAAGGTCATGAAAAGGACGAAGGAGATAATAAAAAAATACATAACGTGTGATATTTCCTGAAATTCCATCTCTGTTTGACCGAGAGTGCCCCGATGGCCAGGTTCAGTCTTCAAAGTGATACCGATTATGATCTATAGATGTTTTAGAATCATTATGGACCCAATAATCTGGGTTGACATCGCCCATATATTATTTTTTCGTGGAACTTGTTCAATTCA
Organism: Cryptolaemus montrouzieri; assembly: GCA_013387265.2. Taxonomy (NCBI): domain Eukaryota; kingdom Metazoa; phylum Arthropoda; class Insecta; order Coleoptera; family Coccinellidae; genus Cryptolaemus; species Cryptolaemus montrouzieri. Next base: position 49,603,983 of record JABFTP020000001.1, on the reverse strand, counting down.
AAGAAAAATTGGCGAAAAAATTTTGACAGTCGTTCGAAAAATATGACATTTGTCGATTGAGTACATTGAAAGTATGGTGACCGACGCGCTAAAGAACATTCCAAAAAGGAAATAGAGAAGTTGTTCGACAACCTGTTGGCTCGTGCAAATTGATGAATCAATGTAGAAGGTTAGGTACTTCAGCACCTTCTGCTGGGGTCAAATTAAGTGATTCGCATTACATTATTACCGAAAATTAAAATTTTCAAGAAGAAAAATTGTGCTCCTAGAAAAAACGAATGTTGATGGCATATGTCCGAACATATCTGAAAAAAATTATTGTTAATAATTACTAGTCTACCAAAAAAAATTGAAATATTAAAATTGTGCCTTATTTTCTTTTCGCATTGTATATCTGGTTGCTGTACTATCCAAAAGGATTGATACTTGTATATTCTACTTTCATTTCCTGCTTGGGCTGTATGTATATTTTTCATTAGGTGCATCATTGATATGATGTGATATGGAAATCAGTTGCAATAATTTTGTTCTTAAAAGAGATTTTCACATTTTCCTACACTCTATTCCAAATAGAATGAATGAGCGTTTCCTCATATTTTCTATATCAACACAAAACTTGTGAACTATTCTATAATCTGAAAATTAATCCAAGTTTCATTTATTATCAATAATTTTTTCTTCTAATTTTAGGTTCAGATCCAAAGCTAAAGCCTTATCAGAACGTTTTCGGGATAGACCAATGTCTCCAATGGATACAGCAATATACTGGATTGAATATGTAGCAAGACATAAAGGAGCACCTCACATGAGAACGGCAGCAGTCGACATGCCTCTATATCAGTATCTTCTCCTTGATGTTTTTGCTTTCTTAGCAGTGGTTTTAATAATATTTTTATACGTTTCCTACAAAATTTCATCCCTTATATTAAGGGCTATTTTCTCCAAAAAGAAATTGAAGCAAAACTAGAAATGTACTTATTGCAGTTGACAAAGTAAAATTGAAAATAAAAATTAATTCAGATTTAGGTAAGAGAATATGAAGAGATAGATTTAAATGAAGTGCAGTACGCATAAAGATGAGTGCATTATAATTAAGAGCTAATTTATAGTTTTGGGAAAAATTATTGTTTTTCAGTATTTAGACAGTTTTAGTACCAAGGGGAAATTGAATGAAACTCAAGAGTACAATTGGCAAACATTATGAATTGAAATTTCAAATATCTAGCATTAGACTTTTTGAATATTCTATCCTCATTAATTATTTATGATTTTCAAGATGATTATTCAATAAACTTTCTAATTCATTACTGTTAGTAAATAATATGTGTTTTTCAAGTGTTATTTTAGTTATAAACTTTTTTCCAAATACTTGTTTTCAAATTTTACAGCAATGTCAATTTTTCTGAATTGTTATTCTGCAATAAAATTGTGATGTACCAATTTCATATGATCGTTTTGATATTTTCTCCTATTTTTGCGAATTACTATCCGAAAACTAAATTTCCTTTACGCTAAGGGAATCATTTATATAAATTTTTGTGTTCAATATATACTCATACGTTTATTTAACTTTCCTTGTCAGTTTGAGTTGAACATTTCAAGTAAATTACAGTTATTCCAAAATTTTACATTCTATTTAAGTTTAGTTAATAATGCAGGTTCAACCGAGAAACCTCAGATTAAATTTGATGTGATGGATCGGGAGCAGTTTTCTCAGGACAGTTCGAACAGTAAAATAATATCACACCGAATTTAATATAGCCAGCAAGATTTCCTGATCTACCGTCATTATATAGCTATAAAATGATATGGAGGAATCAGGAAAAATTGAAAATGAATTTAATGACAGACAGACAAACAGACAAATGAACAAACGAACTACGAAGTAATCTTGTAAGGTTTCTTTTTTTCTTTTGGACAACCGAATTCTAAAAGTCAACAAGATTCAACGCAGAATATTTCAAATAAACACTTTCCGTCTGTACCATTTTGATTTCAATCAAACTTGTATTAAATAAAAAACACGTTTTTCTATGAATAAAAGTAAAATCGTTTTACATAAAGATTATAATTGCTTGACTGTAAGTCTTGAGAGAATTAGTAACATACATCAAATTTCAGTTCAATATACTTTTCAAATGAAATCAAACTAAATCAGAGTTATCGTTCTTATTCTTCATTTCTTTTTACTATGGGCTTGGCTGCATTGGCCATCTACACAGGTATCTATCCTTTTTGCTGCTTTAACAAAGGAATTTACAGCTTATAGTAGATTCCGAACCACTCTCCTAGACTGTGCAATGATAACTGCCACCACAAGGATTGCAAGTTATCTGGCCTTTGAAAGTTTATTCCTCTCTAGGCGACTCTTTTCAAGTATCACTTTTTTGTTCAAGGACAACATCCATAACTTGAACCCAGATTCGAATTGGGCACCTCGGCATAGCATTTTCAATATGCTTGCGCACTAACCGTGCAGCTACCGAGGCGGTTAGAGGTATCGCTTAACTGGTATCGTAAATTTGACATCCTCAAATGGTATAGTGAGGGCCGCGAGGTCCCCATAGAATGTTTGCTTCTAGCAGGCAAGAAGTAACTATGTACTTAAGAAAAAAATGCTTATAAGTGAAAATAAAATGCTTTTTTAATGTAATCAATTTTATTGCTATTCTATAAATCTTCTTAAATAGATACTACAAGATATTTCAATTTAGTATCAACTTTCTGATATTAGTTTTACTACGTTACAAAGAACTGAGATTATTTCCTTTGGAAAGTTATAATAAAGAATGATGATATATGAACGTGAAACAAATAATAGGTTATAGTCTCTTATTTTCATTTCACAACAATCTACATGCATTAAAGTCACTTTCAATCTTAGGACTTGAATTGTTCAGTCGTAACAATCATCACATAGTGTTTTTTGTGCTACTATGGACTTCGCAAATAAATGGTGAACAATCGCGATTTGCAGAAAATTTGCCATTTTTTTCTGTCACATAAGTAACTGCGTAACTGCCTTCAGGCCCGCCGCTAGCGGTTTGAACGCCGGTGTGCAATTCCTATCGTGCCGCCCCTATCTAACTACAAAACCTAGGTGTTAATAAAAATGTGAGAAAAAAATGCTGTACAGTGAAAAACTATGTTATATTCGGTTATTTTATACAAGATAGATACACTAATACGACATTAAATGAAAAATGAAGGCAAGAAAGGTGCAGTTTATACATATTATGTAGGTAGGTATATGCATTAAGTTATTTTACAGAAACTGCACCTTTCTTGCCTTCATGTTGGCAAGATCAGCTATAATTTTTTGGTGTCTAGTCTATTTAGAATCTCATGTTCAATTGAAATTATTGCTAAATTACTTAGTCTTTGCTGGCATAGTTGATCTCAAATAGTTTTTTATTATTTTTAACTTTGAAAATGACCTTTCACCAGATGCAACTGAAACCGGCAATGTAAGTAGTATCCTTAGCGCTATTGCTGTATTCGGAAATGTTGACATTAATTCATTAGCAAAATGAATTGCAATAGGGTTTGTGGATCATTAGACTGGTTTTCAGTTAAATGCAACTTTAAAGCATTGATTTCATTAAACATATCTATACCGTCAATATCTGCGTCACTACTTGAACTATCTTTTAGCTTCACATTCAAATCTTTACAATGTTTCATTAAATCATCTTAGGAGTAACTAAACAAGTTTTTATTGGTGAAAAAGCCAAAAACGTCGGTAAAAGTTTCCAACTCATCGAATCTACGTTTTAAAGAAGTTAAGGTTTGGTCCAGGATCCTAAAGAAAACATCTACCTTGTATTTTGTTTTAGGGTCTAGTAAGACTTCATCACTCTGTTCATACCGAAATTGAGTTGGTTTTCTTCGTGGACGAACGGTATCTATAGGCGGAAAATCTGCATCTACATTAAGTTCCCGAGCCACAGTGGTAGCTTCTTCTAACACCCTTTCGAAATGCTCATCTGTGCGATATTCGGTGAATTTATGAATCCATTTATTTAACAAATTTATGCAGATTTGAGTATTTATTGTGGGGTTTTGCATCATTTTGCTAATAGCATTAGTTTCGTTTAAAATATCAAACCAAATTACAACAAAGCAAATAAATTTATAATTTTGAATATTCAATGCAAGCGAATGTGCTTTGTGAGTTGTTGTACAATCCCATTCCGACGAATTGTTATCTGATATTTCAAGTAGAGCGTCAAATATTTTTCGAGGTGATACCGTAAAGGTTTGACTGCATCGATTCTGCTAGACCATCGCGTGGCACTTAATGCCTTTAGTTTTGAATCAGGTAAATGCTTGCAAATTATGGACCCACTTTTGGTAGAAGACGAAAAGAAAACGTAAATTTCTTGAATTAAGTTGAAAAAGTTGACCGTGTCGTAAGTATTTGCCGCATCGTTAACGACCAAATTGAGACTATGCGCCGAGCATGGAACGTAAAATGCACGATTATTCATTTCCAATATGTTTTTTTGTAATCCATTGTGTTTTCCACGCATATTAGAACCATTGTCATAACCTTGGCCACGTAAGTTTTTAATATCAAGGTTTAATTGCGAAAATAAATCTAAGACAAAATTTAATAGTCCTTCACCTGTGGAGCTGGTCATCGGACAGATGCCAATAAAACTTTCGCATATTGTAACAGTTTTAGTTTCACTGTTTAAAACAACATACCTTAGTATAACTGTAATTTGTTCTGTGTGAGTTACATCTGGTGTGCAATCTAATATGATAGAGAAATATTTTGATTTCTTGACTTTGTTCAGGATATAATTTTTTATGGTCGTGCCGAGTAAATCAATGATTTCATTCTGAATCTGATCTCCTAAATAGTGAGTCATGCGAGTTGAATCGAATTTCGAGGCTTGAATTCTGTGAATATGTTCCCGCATAACTGAATCAAAGGATGCTATCATTTCTATTGCTTTGAGAAAATTACCATTATCATGCTCATATAATATTTTGGACGAGCCCCTAAACGCCAGACATTGATGAGATAAAATTTTATAACAGCTATGATCCTTTCCAATACATCACACCATTGTTTTTTTCAGATTCTAATAGTCTCAGTTGCATTTGATTTACAGTAGTTTTATTTTTAACATATGATTTAGTTGGACCCAACATTTTAAATTTTCGCTATGGGAAATGCTTGTTTCGTGTCGTTTTAAGGTAGATGACAGATGTTGCCAATCGGAAAAACCGCTTGGAGCTGACAGACTACTTACAGTTTTACTGAATATTTTACAACAAAAACAATAGACTGAATCTTTTGACGTAGAATAAACAAGCCATTCTCTGTTAATTTTTTCTCCATTAAGAAGATTTCCAGGGTAATAACTGTTTGCAAATTTTCTTCCATCGATATTAGCAGGAAAATTGTGGTTAAACAGCTGCACTGGACCAATGCTAACCAAAATATTAACAATATCATTAGTCATACTGGCGGGCCACGAACCGGGATCATCACCACAATCTAAACAGCTACTTGATGATGATAAATTGCTTACAGGTTCTTTAGCACTACTTTCTCTTTTTTAGTTTCACTGGAGTCTCCTTCTGAAGGACTAACATTTTCTCTTCAGATACCTCCATAACTTCTAGATTTAAAGCTGCACTTGTTGAAGCTACATCTACGTCAACGTTCTCTTGACATTCAGAGTCCCTATTTTCTGGTTTGCTAAAAAATTTCTCAAGAGATCCCGCTAGTTTTTTTTCTCTGTATCTGTTTCTCGTTTTTGTTGTCGAAATTGAGCTCCTGAATTTTTTTTCCTTTTTTGCGGTTCCTGGAATTTTTTGAAAAGTTTAGTATACGGTTGTAGAAAAGTAACTTAAATCCCAAAAGGGGGAGGGGATCATTCCACCCATTATTGCGAACAACCTTTACTAGGGGGTCAACACTGAAATCGCGAAAAAAATCAGCTCTTCCATACATTTTGTATGGAATAGTTATTTTTTCGCGATTTCACCGTTGACCCTATAGTAAAAGTTGTTCGTATTTATGTGTAGAATGACTCCTTTCGGGATTTAAGTTACTTTTGTTACACCCTGTATAGGTATAATTTTAATATTTTTTTATAAATGTTCACTCTTAAGTTGTATAACAGAAAAAATACCTCTAAATCACAATAATAATCACAATACTACTGCGAAAAAAAATGTTCATACCTACTGCACACAAATGTAATGGAATAACTAATTTTTTTTCGCGACTTCAGAGTTGACCCCATAGTAAAAGTTGTTCGTATTGATTAGATGGAATGTCCCCTCTCGTTACTTAAGTTACTTTTGTTACACTCTGTATTAATTTCAATATATTTTTTAATAAATCTTTACTTTAAGTTTTTTCAGTAAAAGAACCTTTAAATTTTACATGAATACCTGCGGTTTATATGAATGCGCCCATATGCTGATTAATTAAACAAAGACACTTACCATAATTATGATTTTTTGCGCTAATATAAATAATTTTCTAAATTATTTTTATAGTCACACTTCGCACAAAAATATACAGAATATTATTAATTTTAAGTACCTGGACCGTTTCCGGATCTCACATTAGGCTGTAACCAAATAATTGAAGTTTGTTGTTCACTCACATCACTTTCACATTTGTGTTAAATAAATAAAAACAAAGAAATGAGTATATAGTTTTAAGGATTTCTTATATCTGTGGGATTTCCTATTTCGCATAGAGCACGATACGAATTAACTTCTCATGAATTTCAATAGACGGCGCTATGTAATGCTACGATATAAAAGAAATATTTGGGCGCCGTTCATCATATTATTTTTATAAGTATAATCTTTTTAGTATTGTGAGGTTACAATGTCTGAATTTTAGTCGATGATTGTCTGATTTTTTTTTCAAGACGTTTTGGCTAGGAGTAGCGACATAGACGTCGACAGTAAAAGCGCCGTGTTAGCTGACAAGAAATTATCAATTACACCACGCGAATATCTTGGGTACTTAGAATACTCAGTTTCTCTATTTAAGATGTGATCTTTGATGATCTATGCCGACAAATTTTATGTAGTTCTTTCACTTCATCCGTGTGTCAGCATTTGAACCTTACCACAACATAAAGCCGTTTATACAAGCAATATTTGGAATACCAGCAAATATTTCACTTGTCCAACGTCGTGTTCTACGAGCTACTGAGTATTTAGCGCATTTTTGATCTAATGCATCCACTCCATCTTTGTGGAGTTGTGAAACACAATCATTTCTGGTTTCTTTATACGTTCATTTACCTTTTCGTCATAATACATTAATGAAAACATTATAACGCTTTGATTTTATTTGCCACAAAAGAATATAATATTATTTCAGTTGTTAATCCAAAATAGAAGATCCTGGTTCTCTGTGCTCATGTGGCTAGAATTTAGTGAGGATTTCACGTTTGTTATTTCTTAAAGTACCGACGTATGGCGAATTTCTTTCGAGTAATGCATCAACTTATTCCACCAAAAGAAACCATTTATCCGCTGTTATGTTCCGGTTCGATCCAAAAGCTGGAGAAGCGAACCCCAGTACGTCTGATGCTTTTCTGCAGTTTGCCTGTATATATAAGAGTATTGACTAAATAGTGAGTCTTAGCATCACAGAAACCTAATATTTTGTTGCCATATTCAGCCAGCTTTGACTTGATGTACAGCTTCAAAAGACATTCACTTCGGAATGAATATAACATTTAGTAAATAGTGATATATGACAGTTTTCTATGAAATATTTCAGAAATAAGTCAAGCGCGGTTCTCTCGATGCAATATTATCAAACAAAAGGTTTGACAATATGAACCAAAATCTTTTCAAAGACATGGTAGATTTAAAAATCTCACGACCTGTCTACTGGATTTTCATAACCACTTATAATTTCACTGTATCTTCATCGTTCTACTGGTATGCTACCAATCACTGAGTCGGAATCAGAATCTTTGTTCAAGACCTCTTCAATTATTTTCTCACCTAGAATCCTCGACATTTTGATTAAGTAACTGTCGACAAATGAAAAAACAGATTGAATTTCCACGCCAAAAACTCACGTAACTGGTATCGTGGGGGTTGCAGAACTCGAAGATGTGCATACCTGTATCCTGGTAAGTGATGCAGCGCCGAACGTCAGGCACCAGCCTCAACGGGCGACTTAATCAGAATCCTTGAAATGGCGGCTTCTCACGATGCTTACTTTAGTAGGAAACAAAGAAAACGTCATGACTGGGGGAAGCTCGGCTCCCACCAATAACTTACGGTATTGAAGAACAAACATTGAAAAGAATATTTCTTTTGGCAGGTGTAACTAGTTTTCTGAGATCGACTTCTACTCCTTTTATTTCTAGAAACTTGTTTCTGTCGGTAAGGCTATCTACGAGCTCTTTTGTTTTAGGTAAACGCAAACTCGATCATTTGTTATACGGGATATATGCGCTATATTTTGTGCTAGTACTTTTTAGGCTATCGTAACAGTGTTCGTTGATAGTGAGTGGATCACTATAGCTCAAAAGTACAGCTTGTTCTTTTTAGGGAAATCTCACTTGTTTTGCCACTTGGGAATATTCGATGGGATTTTCTTGACATTATCACAGCAAGGACTTCTCACCCACAGAACAGACCCTAATGAGAAATAAAAACTCAGTGCTCCGACACAGGAAACCATATGGCCGTTTCTGCATAGAAACTAGCGCTACGCGTGCCATTACGGTAAACCAAACCGAAAGACGCCTTATTTGAATTCTAGATTTCCTACGATCGAATTTAACTTGACTGAAATGGGGTATATGAACTAGTCTAATCGATGCAGATTATTTCTGCCTCAATTAGACTGTTGTTCAAAAATTGAGAAAATAATGAGTATTTTTTCACAATAACACTTTTATCTTAAAATAACAAAAATCTCTTAAACCATATATGCATAAAACATTTCCAAAAATAAAATAAATTCATAACACATGTAAATCGAAAATATAAATCACATATCACAGAAAACAGCTACATTCTAACATTCAAAATAGAAAAGAAATTCTGAAATATTGTTGCCAGCCATAATATTAGTCCTCCATTGCTATCATTGGTCCCCCGTTAGTGGTAAACTGCCTTCACTGCCATCTTCATTGCAGTTACCCCAAACTGCTTCTGAAAATAGAAAAAACGCAGTAATAACTGTCTCCAGGAGTTTTTATTTAAATGAATTTGAGATCACTCAAAATTGTTGAATATTGAAAAAAAAATGCAATTTCATCACTAATCTTGGAAACTAGGGTTGCATAATATGCAATATGGTTCATTAAGAGATGCTGTTACAGTTGAAAATTCAGGTAAAGATGGTAAACTGCCAATATATGAGTGATCTCCCATAACTACAGAAACCGAAAAAGATTTATTCAGAGATGGCATATTAGCAATGTTCGAAGGGTGCCCTGTGTTAGAAATCGGTCAAGATGGTTCATTGGGAGTCTCTGGCAAAGATGATCTACCACCAACATTCCAGTGATCATTTGATGATAAATGATATTGCTCGTTGAGAGCTCCTGGCCAAGAAGAAATACTGCCTACTTTTGACTGACCCTCTTTATTATAAGAACAAGATGGTTCATTGTTCAAGATAAGAAGAAATGGTATAACGCCACGGTTCAATCTTTTTCGATTTGCATTAACAAAGTCGTCTTCTTTGTAGTGATCACTACATAAGAAAAAGTTAGTAGTGTCGACAGTTTCATTCATAGAACAAAACTTTCCACTTCAATCAAATTGATGGATCTTGTCGAGGGAAAACATGGTAACTGATATTTTCAGCTCGGAAAACGTACTTGTTGGGGTATGTGGGAAATTTACAGCGATATTTACTCACTAACGACGTCATCCTGACAAATTCGAAAGTAGAGAACCTCAAGAAAATTTATATAATTCAAATCAACCTATCTTTTCAGAGCTCGAAAAGAGGCTTCCTCGGCAACTGTTATTTCCTCTCCATTCACAGGAGTCCTCTTGTATTGTATAGTCCTTTCCCACCGCACTCCAAAGGAATGAACCTCAAAATTAAGAATGAAACCGATAAGAATTGGATATAATCCAATTTAGGTACCGTAGAATCGAACAAAGCTCAAGCTGCACAAAATATGGGCTAAAACTTCACGTATTTAATTTACTCACCATACATTTTCAAGAGAATTACTAAACTTGAGTCCAACACACAAGCAACGGACACACCTGAAAAGAAAATGATTTTGGAAGCAAAAACCGCAAAAATAAAAGGGTTTAGCGGGAAACTAAAAACTTTGACATTGACAGACATTTGACAATTCATTTATCGGCGATTGAAGTTTGATCGAGAGTTTGACACTTGACGTGGTTAGGTTAGTTAGGTAGTGCCATCTATATGTATTATGGGAGGACTAGATGGATCGGTGAGGGGACGTGAGGGGGTGTTGAATGTTTTGGTCGGTAACTCGGTCTTCTTAATGAATCTTTTCTCTGTTCTCACCACTGCGCCACCGAGACGACCAAATTTACTCTTGTTGATAAAATACTGCCTGTTTTTGTGGTAACATGCTTGGAGCAGATGGTGGTAACTGTCAGATATTGAAATTCCCACGACTTCGGGAATAATTAATCGAATCTCATTTCAATTATGCCCAAATTAAATGAAACTGAGATGTTTTCAAACTTACAGTTGGATTGTTTATTCTACGAATGTTTTTGTTGTACACAGTCTTGAATATAAAAAAAAAACAGTTCATGCCGATAATCAATTCTAGAAACGGGATACGTTATATTAACACCTTCCGTGACAAAATCTCGAAACGGAGACTTTCCTTTTCAGATTACATAGAGGAAATAAAATTAAGAAAGAAAGTATGGTATATTTGCCCACTAAAGCGACTAAAAAGTGACTCCACTAATGAAGCCTCTCTATGTTTTTGTTTGTATGTGTTTGTATTTGGATTTAACATAACTGAAAAAGATAATAACCTGAGCAACATCCACACAAATGATATTGAAAATCGAACAAAATCATATGCTCTAGCACAATCGAAATTCCACGAATACTATTTCATAGAAATCCTTTATTTCATCAAAATTCCATTAGGATGCGTTGAATGCGAAAACCATAAGCACCAATTTTAAACCATTTGGTGGTATTATTTTGATCTGTTTTATCAGATTTCGAAATACTACTTTCTTATTCTAGAATACTTGCATATTTCATCGAAGAAAATACAAAGTGAAGAAATTAAAGGAAAATACTCTTTACCAACCATTAAAAAATAGAAGAGATGATAGTTAGCATCTCTAAGCTTAAGATATCTAAGTGAAAACTAAGAAGAATAGAAAGATGGTGTAATAATATTAGGTTACTTAATCAATCTTAAGCATCGAGCTCTGACGGGGATAAATGTATACACGAAATATTTTTAATATAAGTTATTAGAAGTTTTGAAAGCTATATTAAGATTTTGTTTGACGAGAAAGGATTTGATATTTGTACTTGCAGAACCGCAGAATGTTAAACTGTTGAATATTTTATAGTCTTTATGAATAGGATATACTTCATTTATTGCTTTCTGATAGAATTTTTACGAATGATTATGCTAATCAACATCAAACGAAATCATTATTTTGTTCTTTACTCGGTTTAAAGTCAGCTAATGATTCATTTTTATAATGTTAGATGCTATTCCTGCTTTTCTGTTGTTACAAATATTGACATGATGGGGATTCACTTCACTTCATCCCTATAATTGATATTCTGTAGATATCTGAATATTAATTATCTGAACCTTCGATCACAACAACCCCGTAGTAATTAACAAACTTTCATTTTACGCTAGACGAATATAAATTTCATAAACGTGTCGGCACGAACACGATAGGTAGACAAACCGACGCAGAGGGTGATAAAAATTAACAGGATTCCGGGTACGAGCTATATAACCCGACCAGTAGCACGCTAATGAAGATCCATCGGGATTTGAGGTGCTGAATTAGTTTTATTCCAGTCTATGGAGTTCGGCCGGCCTGGGGCTTATCATAAATCTAGGCAACCGCAAATGACTCGAGTTTTCCTCACGACCTGACCTGTTTCGTCCGTCCCTAGGCGATTCCGAAAATAACTCTCCATACGTAGTTGGCAAAACTGATGATGCTCATGCAGTAGTATATTTGTACTCCTCAATTTTAATCTCCTGATTCTAGTTTTTAATCGAGAGGTCACGATTTTTCATTCAAATTTTCAGTGTTGCAATAAAACTTTTCATTCACAATGTATATTTACCTCGTGGAGCAATAAATATAGAAATGCTTCTGGAGAAGTAGTGGGGATTTCTTCTAGATCACTCGAAGCCAAGTTGACCACCAAATCGGTTTATTCACTTGCTCCTACAATGAGCGAAAGAAGCTTCAGCGGCCTCAACATTTCGTAATGGAGATTTCAAGCGTTATAACAGACGATATTTGAGAAAAAACTAGTATCCAAGAACAGTTCGAAACGAATTCATTCTTATGATCACGTGTGCAAATTTGATAAAAAGTGAAAAATGAAAACAACTATGATGCCCTAACCTAGCCAACTATTTTGCCTTGGCAATGCTGCAACTGATCCCGAGCTTCAATAAGCAAAAGTCTCTCCAGTGTAACCGAAATCAGAGCAATGGGAAAAATTACATTTCTCAGACCATTTATGCTCGCTTTCGAAATGATCCGTATGCTTTTCAGAGATTTTGACGCTCTTCTTATTTCAATTTCGAATTTACTGTCTCAGGTAACATTTCTGTTTTTGCTTTTCCTAAAGCCAACTTTTCCGGAGTAACGGTTAGTATGGCGAATGAACGTTTCCTGTTCGAACTGACCGATTTCCTTTCCCCACCTATTGGAAAAGGTTTGATTTTCTGTAATATATTGATTGATCTCAGTTCTACGAAGCCTTTTCTTTCTTATGTACATTATCTTTCATTATGAGACTTGGAACAAGTTGTGGACTTATATTGTCAAGAAGGACTGGGCTAGTACTATGGTAACTAACAGGTTAAATAGTTAGCATATTACTAGATACGTCGTTAGATATATCATTTCGTTCAATGTCGAGTGGGACCAAATCTGGTGCTGGCCTGTCTGTGGTGAGACTTGAAATGAAATCAGAATCTTTGGAAAAGTATCTGTTGAATTCATACATCAAAGTTTTCTTTGAAGCCAGGAATTATATTGTTTGGATCAGCGCCAGTCGCAAGGCTATTTCAACAGTTCCAGGAATATCATTTATATTCATGGAATTATCTGGATTGTGCGTGATCCAGTCACTAGTACTGTTTGAACAGTTTTTGTCAAAAGCCCAAAGCCAGAAATATCCAATGGTTGGAATTTGTGAGAACATGGGGGAGGAATTGTTAACAGAGAAAGAAGAGAACTTTTGCAAGATTCATTCCTTCAGTTGACAAGCGTGATCGTCAAGAATGAAAATAACAAGTTGGAATTTCGAGCATTTGACATGCCTTAGGAAATGTTTCAAAAATTGATTCTTGGTGGGCCATCACGCATGAAATAACCGGAATCTTGAACGTATTAGACGCGAATAAAAGACATTGAGGCATCGAATTCCCAATAGCTGAAATGGTACATACAAGTATTGATAGAGTTCCCTTTTTCAGTGATATAGCTCTGTCTACTAGCTTGACTCCTTTTCTAGGTAAGACTTGGCCTTGTTCTTGACTTCCTCAGGACTGAAGTGATATTTATCATGAATATGCTTCAGGTCGTCGAAAAAAAACCATCGACATTGTGTCTATTGGAGCTGGAACACCAAGCAAGACTAGTTGCCTAAGCAGTTTTTATCCATAATGAATTATTTCAGAAACAATGTGAGCCAGGTGGCAGCTGCCGTCTGATTCGCGATCCATGACGTGGGAATTGTTCCATATAAATTCGGGGCGAATCCATTACCAACCTCCATACTTCTTTCGGCTGTAACCCGAAGCAGATATCTGATGCTTATATGAGATTTTGCACTAGTTGTACCTCTTGCTCCTTTGAAAACACTTGTGGCGGTTGACCGTAGCCTACACAGATATCTGGAAATGAATTGCTTTTATTTTATAGGTCCTCGATTGATATTTCTGAACAGAATATATAAGTGTCGCGCTGGGAATTGCAGAATCAGCTGTTACCGACTTTGTGAATCTATGGATCTATAACTTAGCAAAACTTCTCTTGCCGTTCTAACCGATGTAGCTTTCAAAGTTTGATCCCTTCGGGTTTGTCTAGTATATTTTCTGATCATAATGTTCCTGAAATAAACGAAAATATTATTTCATTATCAGCGAAAAGGAAGAAATTCCTACTCCAAAATTACCTCCTGTGATGTCGAAAGTCATTAAAAGAGTGACAAACGATGAGCTCATAAAGTATCTCGAGTTGAATACATTACGGATTTGTGGACATAAACAATCGAACAGCATTACAAATCAAGAGCCATTGGTCTTGACATTCCAAAGGCCTTCGACAGGGTTTGGCACGCAACCTTGAAGAATAAACTAATAGCGTCGAAAAATTGCGTGGTTCGATCCGAAGCTTTCTTTCCAGTAGATGAATTCAGGTGGTGTAACGAGTGAATCTTTTCAGGTTAATGTAACGGTAGCCTAGGACTCCATACTCCCGTCAACTTTTTTTTTAGATTGAGCATCAGTCACGATCCAACGAAAACAGAATATGTGGGTTTATGGACAACTCTACTCTGGTTTTCTCATTTCCAAGTGAGCGATCTATAACTGCAGAGGACACACTGAAAAAACACCTGTAGGGTAAGTCAGCTAAGATTTGGAGAATATATCAGGGTGGAGCACATTGAATAATACGAAATCAGCAACGTTCTCTAGGAAAGTCACTGCTGGAGAACCTCATGCAAGGAAATCGAATTTCCTCAGTGAAGATAATGCATCTCCTCGGAGTCACAGTCAACACCGAAGTATTTTTTTAGAGCTAAGCAATACACCACAACTGATGCTTTTATACATGGCACAGGTGCTATCAGGTCTAGAATACTGTGCCCATGTATGGAGCTTCGTAATCGAAGGGTGATTTCATCTTTTGGATAGTGTCCACAAGGAAACAGTGCGCTTGACTTGATCACCAACCCCTTGCTCAAACTAGGCAGCTTGCTGATCCTTCTCTCTTCTACATATAATTTCGAAATAAATGCTCTGAAGACCAAACCTTTGGTCCAAAAATTAGGATTATGGTAAACTATCATCAGCTAGCACTGACACTTACCTCTCTCTATAAAAATTCTTTGGCTTACAAGGATAGTGTGCTGTGGAATTCGCTTCTGTTGAACATCTTTCCGATAATTCACAATTTCGTCCTCTTCAAAAAGCAAGTGAAAAAACAACTTGCGCAGCTACAGTTGTAACATGGAAGGCAACTCCTTCTGTCAAGAGTTGAGATTAAAAAAAATATATGCCCGTCATTTACAGCGTTCATCTCCATCATATCTGAACTGCTTTCGTATCTTTACCTTTTCGCCTGGTGTATTGTTAAAGTATATTAATTTTGATTGCGAAAATTATAAGAATTTTCCAAAAGTATGATTTAAATTGAAACTGAAGATTCAAATTATCAAATTTATACACAAATTAAATATCCGCTCTCATTTGCGACAGAACCACATTATTCCTTGAAGTGCGAATCTACCGATACTTTAGCTTTTATCGAGTTCATCAACCACTAAATTCGTTTTCGCTTGCTTTAACTCGATTCCAGTTGAATCAGGAATACATTTAGGGGTCTCACAGCATTCGTAGATGCTGAGAAAGATTCTGGATAACTATTCATTTGAATAGGAATTTCTCAATAAAAGAAAATCTGAGGATTCCTTTGAATCCAATATGTGCCGCATTGCTGTTCCCGAACTAAGAGGAAATTCATCATTTTAGCATTCGAATCGGATTATAAAATGCATGTCATTGCATTTGTGAGAATTTGTAAACTATGCAATTGTTGAAGATATGGAGATTATAATAAGTGGTCTAGCTAGATTCTCCGACAAAATAGTTAAATTGAGTTTTGTATGCGAAATGGGATTTCCGTTGCAGAAATTGCCTTTGTCAAAAACAACAAAATGTGACTGGCATAAGATGTTCAATGAAAGCACATAACTCGTTGAAGAGAAACAAAGTATGCCGGGTGACCCAAGTAAGATGGACTAGTAGAAGTATAAGGGTCAGAATCAGAGATGTGAGCATTGTGCTTCTGACAAAATTTTTTTCAATATAAGAACATGATATTACTACAAAAGTTTTCTCAAAGTGAAGGATTTGTGCATAATTACAAGGAACTTAGCATATTTATTTCAGTATAATAATGTTTTATTTGGTTTTAATCAGAGGTCTAAATAGTCATTCCGAGAACGCGTCCTTATATCAAAATCTCTAGAAATTACTATTTGCGAGATTATCGCATTGTGTAGACACATCAAAGAATTTTTATTCAAGGAACAACATCCAACCTTCCGTAGAATGTTGAAATATCCTTCCTTGAAGAAGCTGGTTTTCGATCGACCCATCATAATCACCGTCAACCGGGGCCACACAGCAGTATTACAGCACGGTCATATGTCATGAATAGGAGCAATGGACTGCAGTTTCGGTCTCATTTGACCTCGTCAGCATTACATACCCATTCACAACATCAGGCTACACTGCCACCTGCTCATCTCAATTCGTTGGAGTGCTACTCGGGACAGATGCCATTTCACCATTGCCACCGGAAACTAGTGAGACTGCTTGAAGTTTTCTTGTAACATTCACATATTTACTAGCGCTCCAACGAATTGAAATGAGTAAATGGCAGTGTAGTGAATGGGTATGCAATGCTGACGAGGTCAAATGAGGCCAATACTGCAGTCGTTTGCTCCTATTCATGACATCTGACTATGCTCTACCACCGCAGTGTGGCCCCAGTTGTCGGTGATTATGAAGGGTGGAGCGAAGAACCAGCACCTTAAAGATGGGTTAACTACTATTCTACGGAAGGTTGAATATTGTTCCTTGAATAAAAATTCTTCAATACGTTCTTATACCATGTCTAATAGTTTGAACAAGTCCAAAATGTCTACAATTACGATTTAAAGATGTCATATCTTACGTTTAGCTTTTAAAATCATCAAATCTAGATTTAGATAGATGCAAAGCAGATTATCTGGCAGGATGCCTCTGATGTTTCCATACCACAGTATTAATTTTCAAAATTTTTTTGTGAGAAATTAAACTACAGGCATTTTCAGTCGAAGATCGAGAAAAGGAAGGTTCAGCGCCATAAGAAATTATCGATTTTCACATGAAAAGAAAAAGACGAGAATCTCCAAAGTGCTTCAGATCGTCTTCATGAAAAGAATGATGATTGGAGCTGGTACATCGTACAGAAACGACAAAGAGAACTTCCACCTAAACATGATATGCCCAAAAACATTTTCTGATAAATGTACCAGCTGAAAATAAAAAATTGAGTCTAGATACATTGCAGTCGTTGACACCTCAGTTGATGAAGATGGTGAAATAAAATTCACCTTTTCTTCGTTGGCAGCGGAACTCAGCTAAAATATTTAAAATTGAACGAAATGATGTTTCTATGTCCCCTGTGAATAAATTGTTAAAATTTAACCCACTCCAAAATTTCAAGAAAAAGGTAGTTGTAGCATTTATTGGTATGATAAAAAAATGGGCATATTCGAAAAGTAAGTTATTGTTGTACTTTAAGTTCGAACTTTGATGCTGAAGTTACATTGGGTTATTATATGCGATTAATGTGATCTTATATCTGTTTACTTTGGACCAACAGAATTTAGATTATGATTTTGAGAATGTGCAATCTATATGATATAGTGCATTACCATTTGTTCCTGATATTTAAAGAGTGTTGATTGAACTACGAAGTTTATTATCATCAAGTTTTGAGTTTAAATTTTGATAATCAAATTCCTTATCCCTCAAGTACAATTGAAGATTTTATATGTACTGTAAATGTATATTATTCTCATGCTTATAATATACCAAAACCAGACTTTGGTTTCATTCAGGAACATCAACGTCATTTAGGAACTTGCATATACATGAGGAAATAACCTCTAAACCTTTGTATTTATGTTATTGATAAATAACAGTGCAATAACGTATAAAATAAACTGAAAATTTTGAGTCGACATTACACCAATTGGAAAATTATTGAGAGTTAGTGTTTTGATTATGAAAATATATAAAATAACAAAATTTTGAGATTTAGAAACAGTTTTATTACAATTTATTGAAAGTGATTCTTAAATACGTTGGTTATACATACAACCAAATTTATATGGAATCACTCGATATTTAATATTACCTCAGGGATTTTGGAACTTTCGAAGGATTATTAGAATCATTCCTTTTGAGATATTTCATGTAAAAAAAATAGAATAAAGTTTATTTAAGAAAGAAACAAATAAAAGGAAATAAGAGACTCCTACAGCATGTAGTAAAAAAATTGAAAAGTATTTTCTCACGGAGTAGGTGTTTTTTATCTCGACCTCAGTAGCTTATATTACCTCCTCCTGCCCTGATACAAGCCTGAATCCGTCTAGGGATGCTTTGGATTAAATTTTCGACCTCCTCTGGGGTGATATTCTGCCACTTTTCTGTGGCGGCTTGGATGAGCTATTGTGGGGTTCCTGGATTATCCTGGCGAGCTTATTTTCCTTTTGGGATTATCCCATAAATGTTCAATAAGATTCAGGTCTGGAGAGAAAGCTGGCCAGTCCAAAATAGCGATTCCCTCTGTTTCAAGTTAATGTTCACTGTTTTCTGTATCTTCAAGTTGGGAGTTGCTATTCCTATCGGTTGAATTGAATTTCTGGGATACTTTCGGAACTACAGGTTCCTTTGGTATGCATTCCTGTGAATTTTTTTGAGGCACTGGCAACGTTGCTCTTCTTCACTATGGCGGAGTACGAAGATTTTTCCGATAATAAATGAATGATTTGTTTTTTGTTGTCACAGTTTTCTCCATGCTTTCCAACAGCTTCATTGGGCTTTTCAATTGAACTCTTGTGACCCTAAATTCACTCTTTAACTTTTTGACGTAGAGTTGCGAGTTGTCAACATTCCCGAGGTTAACATTGTTTACATTCATTCGATGCATCGCGAAAATCTTCACTTGCGTTCTCGAAATCGCCTTTGATATGATCACGTAAGTCAACACTCACTGTTACAACGTCAGGGACATTTTTCTTCAAAATTATTTCGATTAAAATTTTTTTTTTCAATTTGCTAAGCTTCCCAGACTACTCTGCGTGGGCTGCTATTCGGCCATTTGTCGAGGTAGATACTCTGCGTTATTTCAGGGTACTAGTACTTTTACTGGGTAGCCGGAATATTCATTAAAATTTTCATATCGTTATTGAAACTTTTGAAAAATGTCCCGTTTGCTCGGTTACAAGTTACAAGTACTCTCAAATATTGCAGAGCACTTATCTGTGAATATTCAGTTTGAATGGATATTATATTCAAATAAAACATAAATACTAGGCGCCTTCAATTGACATACACAAAAAGAGAAACACTTATCTAACAATTTCCAGGGGGTGAAGCAAGGGTGACGTCTTTGTCATTAGGAACCCTTCAACAAAATTGCAACTATCTTCTTCTGGCCGCTAAATCGGTGTTGGTCTAGTAACTACTCCCAAACGTTAGGTTAGGCCTAGTCTTGAAGGTCTAACCAAGAACTATCAATTCGATAAGTGTTCTCATCTCTTCAATGCACCCGTTCTGTCTAGTGTCAATTTGAAAAAAAACCCAATACTTTAAATTACAATAAATTGAGCAGAACATTGCTCATTCATGTGAAAAGTAAAAAGAGACAAGTGAACTACAGAAAAAAGTAAATTACGATAACTTTGAGATAATTAGGAGAATCAGAAAATGAAAGAAACAACGTGGACTCAGGTACTTAAACAAATAAAAAATGTTTTAAATATTTCTCCCACTCGTGTAATTTTCAAGTAATTATACAAAAGAAATTCCTCCTTCTTGTGTGAAGGAATAAAAAATTCTTCCTAGCTTTATTTCATTACTCAAACTTCCCTAATTGGAATATGGTCAATTCAATCATTTATTACCAACTCGGTATAAAATATCAACTTCTTAATGTTCATTCTTCTGAACACATAATCATTGTAATGAAGCTGATCGAGCCAATTTAGATGTTTGTGCTGATTCAATCGAAATTGTAAACAAAATACAAGCGTATGTCATTACTGAATATTGCATAAACCAAATGGATCTATATCTTTCATCGTTGCCTTTGGAAGAGCAATAGTATGCTTATAGCATAGGTTGAACCAAACACAAGTTGGTCTCGAATAAATCAGCTACAGCAAATAACATTAGCATTTGATTGCTAGGCTACGAAATCTAGCAGTGATGATAAAATGTGATAATAGCACACCGGAAGCCTGCGTCTCTTCTTCAAGGCCGTCCAGGAAACTCACTACGTTTATTCAGTGGCGTATCTCACCTTCAATTAGTGGCATTGTTCTTTGTAATTACTGGATTTATTTCAAAACCGCAACTTTTCAACAAACATTTTCTAAATCAAACAAACAAACTGCAACGGAACTTTATATTGAAATTTAGTAACGAAACTATTGATATAAGAAAAATATCATTATCCTTCATTACCCCGCGGGAAACCCTACAAATCTTCAATTGTAACCGAACGTCGTCTTCCAATTCTATTCACTCTGAAATTCGAACTCCCAGTTATACATAATCTTGCATGGACGGTAGCAGAAATATCTTTTTTTGGAGGTGAATGCAGAAGAAATTTATTTTTTGTCAAATTATATTTCTATAGCAAAACGAGAAGGAGTAATAGAAAAACTGATGAATTCGTTTCCAGTCTGAGAAGATTTATTTCTATGGGGGGAAAAATTATTCGACAATCTTCTTCTTTTTAGTAGAGAAATCATCCCTCAAAGAAGGCCCATGTACATGAGAAACATCCTGTACTCAAGACAGACTCATTTGAATAATTTAAGATTCAGTTCTCTATGTGAAAGTCGTTAAAATTCAATCCACGTACAGGTAGTTGATACTGCGCCTTGTTGATTGACGTTGCAAATGCAAGTGGCACCTTAAACTGCATGCGTTTAAACTTGAATGGCTGTCTGTCTACCTAA
Organism: Cryptolaemus montrouzieri; assembly: GCA_013387265.2. Taxonomy (NCBI): domain Eukaryota; kingdom Metazoa; phylum Arthropoda; class Insecta; order Coleoptera; family Coccinellidae; genus Cryptolaemus; species Cryptolaemus montrouzieri. Next base: position 49,582,754 of record JABFTP020000001.1, on the reverse strand, counting down.
TTTATTTAAATGCATAATCACATTTCATTTTCTCCTTTATATTTCCCTTTTAATCTTAACTTTGATAATATATATAATTGTACTTAGTGAATATTGTTAACACTGGTATCGCTATGTAGACGATATCATTATTCGCTTCACAGGAACAGATAGAATGTTGAAAATTTTCGAAAATGATATAAATTCATTACATCCAAAAAATTGGATTCGCAACCGAAATAGAAAGCAATAATTCAATAAATTCCTTAGACGTAATAATTTGACATGAAAATGAAAAACATGTTTTCGCAATCTACCATAAGCCGTCACACACAGATATTATAATACATAACTCGTCGTGTCATCCGTATCAACACAAAATGACAGCATTCAACAGTTTTATTCAAAGATTGATTAACATTCCATTATCACCAGAAAATTTCAACAAAGAATTAAATTTAATTAAACAAAAAGCTAAAAATAATGGTTATAATTCTAAAATAATAAATAATATTTTGAATAATAATCAAAGTAGAATCACATTGAATGAAGTTTACCCTGTCGATATATAGAAACATAAATTCAACACCTTAACCTACGTTGGCATTACAAGTGGTAAACTGAAATCATTCTTAAATAGAAATAATTTCAACACAGCTTTCCAAACTAATAGTAGCTTAGGTAAATATATAAAAACAATAAAACCAAATCAGATAAAAATAATACATCAGGTGTTTATAGATTGAATTGCAATGACTGTGATAATTTCTACATTGGTAGAACACAGAAATTTCAATATTAGAATATCGGAACATAAACGCAGCTTGTCAAATGAAAAATCAGATTCAAATTACGGGAATCATCTCCTAGAGAATAATCGCTCTTTCGACCCACAGTTTACAATTTTGCATACAGATAATAAATTTGAATTTGGGAGGCTTTTACTTGGTAAAATTCCATTATCAATAATAAAAAACAAGTACTGTGTTTTAAGGAATTTTACTTAATAATTGCGATTCGTAACGCGTTTCACTACACCGTAGCTTCTTCAGACGAATGAATATACAGAAAAATATAAATGAGAATATAACTATAAATGTTCCTGAGTAATTAAAAGCTTATTGGGTTGCTTATTCTTAAGTGGTTATTTATGACAGGTATATCCAATAAAATTAAGGAATAGATTGCTCCCCGAAAAGATTCAATAGAGGTGAAGGGCTTAAATCTACTTGTTCATTGATGAGTCTACCTGAGTGTTTGTATTTATTAATTTCTAAAGTTTCCCAAAGATCTACCTTCCAATATTTATTATCTGTATGCAAAATTTCAAACTGTGGGTCGAAAGAATGATTATTTTCTAAGAGATGATTCGCGTAATTTGAATCTGATTTTTATTTGAAAAACTGCGTTTGTGTTCCGATATTCTAATATTAAAATTTCTATGTGTTCTACCAATGTAGAAATTATCACAGTCATTGCAATTCAATCGATAAACACCTGATTTATTGTTTTACCTGGTTTGGTTTTATTATTTTTATATATTTGCCTAAATTATTATTAGTTTGGAAAGCTATGTTGAAATTATTGCTACTTAAGAATGATTTCAGTTTCTCACTTGTAATGCCAACGTAGGTTAAGGTATTGAATTTTGTTTTCAATTTATCGACAGGGTAAACTTCATTCAATGCGATTCTACTTTGTTTTTATTTAAAATATTATTTATTAGTTTGGGATTGTAACCATTATTTTTGGCTATTTGTTTAATCAAATTTAGTTCTTTGTTGAAATTTTCTGGTGATAACGGGATGTTAATCAATCTATGAATAAAACTATTGAATGCTGACATTTTATGTTGATATGGATGACACGACGAGTTATGTATTATAATATCTGTATGTGACGGCTTATGGTAAATTGCGAAAACATGTTTTCCATTTTCATTCGAAATTGTTACGTCTAAGAAATTCATTGAATTATTGCTTTCTATTTCGGTTGTGAATGCAATTTTGGATGTAATGAATTTATATGATTTTCGAAAATTTTCAACTGTCTATCTGTTCCTGTGAAGCAAATAATGATATCGTCTACATAGCGATACCAGTATAAACAATATTTACTGAGTGGATGATTATGAATTAATTTCTCTAAGTTATTCATGAATATTTCTGCTAACAGAGGACTTAACGAATTGCGAAAACATGTTTTCGCAATTTACCATAAGCCGTCACATACAGATATTATAATACATAACTCGTCGTGTCATCCATATCAACATAAAATGTCAGCATTCAATAGTTTTATTCATAGATTGATTAACATCCCGTTATCACCAGAAAATTTCAACAAAAACTAAATTTGATTAAACAAATAGCCAAAAATAATGGTTACAATCCCAAACTAATAAATAATATTTTAAATAAAAACAAAGTAGAATCGCATTGAATGAAGTTTACCCTGTCGATAAATTGAAACAAAAATTCAATACCTTAACCTACGTTGGCATTACAAGTGAGAAACTGAAATCATTCTTAAGTAGCAATAATTTCAACATAGCTTTCCAAACTAATAATAATTTAGGCAAATATATAAAAAATAATAAAACCAAACCAGGTAAAAACAATAAATCAGGTGTTTATCGATTGATTTGCAATGACTGTGATAATTTCTACATTGGTAGAACACATAGAAATTTTAATATTAGAATATCGGAACACAAACGCAGTTTTTCAAATAAAAAATCAGATTCAAATTACGCGAATCATCTCTTAGAAAATAATCATTCTTTCGACCCACAGTTTGAAATTTTGCATACAGATAATAAATATTGGAAGGTAGATCTTTGGGAAACTTTAGAAATTAATAAATACAAACACTCAGGTAGACTCATCAATGAACAAGTAGATTTAAGCCCTTCACCTCTATTGAATCTTTTCGGAGCAATCTATTCCTTAATTTTATTGGATATACCTGTCATAAATAACCACTTAAGAATAAGCAACCCAATAAGCTTTTAATTATTCAGGAACATTTATAGTTATATTCTCATTTATATTTTTCTGTATATTCATTCGTCTGAAGAAGCTACGGTGTAGTGAAACGCGTTACGAATCGCAATTATTAAGTAAAATTCCTTAAAACACAGTACTTGTTTTTTATTACAGATAATAAATATTGGAAAGTAGATCTTTGGGAAACTCTAGAAACCAACAATTACAACCACTCAGGTAGACTCATTAATGAACAAGCCCTTCAGCTCTATTAAATATCTTCAAGGAGCAATCTATTCCTTAATTTTATTGGATATACCTATGATCAATAACCACTCAAAAGAATCAACTCAATAAGCTTTTAATTACTTAATAACATTTGTATTTATAATCTCAATTGTATCTTTAAAAGTTGTCATAATTGCTGTACATTCATTCGTTTGAAGAAGCTACGGTGTAGTGATACGCGTTACGAATCACATATATTTAGGAAAATTCCTCAAAAAAAAAATTCTCGTTTTTTGTTTTTGATGATATCGATCATAACTTTGATCATTGAAAGTTTGGTACTATTAGGGACCTGAATGGTGGAAGTAACTTCTAGTATCCAGCAGCATACTTTTCAAATTTAGTGAACTTAAGAGTCTAGTTGAATGATTTTGAGCCTCAATTAATTCAGAGCTGATTGAATTTGACCGTATTTGTTGTACTAGAGATATGACAAATCACGTTTGTGAAAATCTCTAAGAACAAAATGTACTCTGTGCCTACCTGGCCTGAGTGTTTAAATACCCGTGCATTTGGGAGACTAACTTTTTTTTCGTTTCTTCAATCTTAGCTAGGTTATATCGTCTCGGTAGATCGTCTGCAGATCGCGATCCTACGCAGCTGTACAGACAACCACTATCCGCCATATTTCGAAACCGCCGTTGTCTACTAACGAACCATGTGTTTCATTCAATTTTACATTCACGTTTACATTGAGTGATTGTGTGAACCATCGACATTTTTCTTCGTTTGTATGACCCCATACCTGTAGCAACTGGAGCCCAATGTGCTCTACGGCATGGTTTTATCCGTTGAGAAAAAGAACCCATCATCTAGATCACTTAGCCGATAAATGGTGATAACGGGAAGCCAAGTGAAGAGTTCCGCTACTTCCGCACACGAAGCACGTGGATAATTTCCTGCTAATGCAGCGACAACCGCAGAATCCATTCACCACCACAGCAGCCGTGAAGGAAGCATCCGTTTCTTGGACCGAAGACAATACCGAGTGGCGCCCAACGACGAGTGTTTCAAGACAACCTGTGCGGTAGTGAACCTAGACCTATTAGACTACTAGCAGTCGCAGCTCTCCAACGCATAATAAACTCATCATGTGTCTCTTGTGTGTTAGGTTAGTAAATTTTTTTTCTTTCTCAGGCACTTTTAATTCTTTGTAAACGCCTCGTCAAATGTACTAATAAAAAAATAAAATAGAGCGTATTACTACTACTCCTCAAGTATGTTTTTAAATGATATCGCCGTTTCATTGATTCAGATTTTCATTTAATATTAGACGCCTTCGCCGCAGTCGGTGTTTTTGACAATGTGAATAAACAAAATATTGAATGCCACTTATCTTATGATCCTTCCTTTGGTAAAAGAAGCTTTGTGGTTTTTATTGTGTCATTTTTCTATTCGTTACAAAAATTGTGATCGAGTTTACGTATCTGCCGTTGTCTTCCTAATTTATAAGGTTGCCTCAAATATTGCATATATTTGTATGAATATCAGGCTCGTTCAATGTAAACGAATCAACTTTACGATCGATAAAGAAATCGGAAGATAAAATAAGGTTGCTTAAAGCTTCAGATTCACTGTTGGCGAAAATTGTTCGTGACCCAGCAATAGAAAATATGAAAGAGGCGTTGTCACGCTCATTTTAAAGAACCTGGTGGTGACAGATTTTAAGCATTGGAACGTTAGTTCACTAAATTGAGTAGATACTGCTGCAGCAGAAAAATACCCTAGAAAGAAAACCCAGTAGCTGATGGAGGATACAAACCTTCACAATTATTCAATGCACACGAAACTGCACTGTTTCGGAAGACGAAAGTCTCCCTCTAGATTTAAGGCAGAAAATGATAAAGTTACACCTCTGCTTCTGCGCTTTATTGACCGTAAAATCCTCTTGCTTTGGCGTGTTAATAATAAAGGGCGGGTTACAAGTGCAATTTTTTGTGACTGGTTCTGGAATTGTTTTGCTTCAGAAGTTGACATTCATTTAACTAAAAAAAAGAATTCAGACATTGAAGCTGTTCTTGTTTTGGACAATTCGCCAGGTCATCTTCGCGAACTTGAAACTATGCATCCAAATATAAGAGTGATATTTTCACTTCTAACACGAGCTCGTTGCTTCAAACTTTGAACCAAAGAATAATATCTTACATCAGATGAAACTTCAAAATTGTATTGGACAATATGGAATGTTATCCTGATAGAGATGTTATGAAATGCTGAAGAAATAGGACATAGCAAAAATTATCTTCAACATAAAATAATCAGTGGAAGAACTGAACCCATACACGTTGACATCATGCCTGTGGCCTGTTCTGCCTGCGGTAAATGACGAAGAATCTATGCAAATTCAAACTTTAACTACAAGAATTGCCGAAGTTGCGAATTGAATAGGACGAAATGTGTTAGGTAAGGTTAGATTTTAGCAGATAGAATCAAGAAACATTCAGGAGTTACTCGAATCGACTTGGAAAAAATGTTAAATTCACAGTCTTATCAAGACAAGGCTTCAACAAGCATTAGAAACCTGACATTCAATTTGAAAAATGTTGGTGAAGGTTTGAGAATGGCAAATGAGCCTTAGAATTTTGTTATGAAAATTGATCCGTCTATGGAACGAAGTCTTATTTTCAAGAGGCAAATTGCTAATTTCACTGCTGAATATCAGTCTGAATTGAAGGAGCTTCAAAAACTGTCAAACAAGAGAAAATTACAGAATTATTCAAACCATTGCCTAAGCCTGAAGATAACAATTATTCAATATGGTCAAAACTTCAATCAACTTGAGTTTTTCATTAATTTATTTTTATATATCTTCTATAATGCTATATAAATAAATTTTCATATTCACGGTTTCTATATTCACGGCATATTTACGGAACGTATACCCGGCCAATAAACGGTAATTATAGTATAATTGAAAGCGTAATTTGTCATTTCCATGAAAACATGTAATGTTAAACTGCATGTCACATTGCGAAACTAAAATTCTCACCAAAATTTGGTTGTACGGATCACATGTGATGCTACATCATATTAATTTTTGTTTGCATGAATTTCATCATACAAGTATCTATCTTCCATTCTTTTAGAGTTATTTCGATGATTTGATTTGAGTTGGAACTGTATTTGAAGCACGCCTCTGCTTTTCAGGAAACGGGAATACATACCGACCGCGATCTGCCCTGATGAAAGTCAGTTCGTTATTTTTTACCGGGGCGGATTTGTTCCTTCGAATTATAAACGCGTGTCAGAATCGGTACTCGCCTCTTTCTGTTTGATTTATCTAAACTGTCAGCACTACCAGCCAAGAAAATAATTATACGTCATTTGGAAAATTTATAATATGTAATCAGGGGTGGTTATCGTGCTCCCTCCATGTAGTTACGACTCGCGATACCCATCGTTCTAGCCGCCAAGTGGAGAACTGTGCCAAAATTAAATAGGCACTTTCGAACTATTTCGCTATAAATAATGCTCAATCATGGTTTCACTCCTAAATTATAGTAAATTAAACGCATTTCACATAGTTATCTACTTGATTTAGCTCATTTGAGAGTTTTTCTTGTTGACTGATGTGGTGCTTCGTTGCTGAAAATGGAAATCTTACTGGGTGAAACGCTCTCGTTAAGATAATTGTCTTCAGAAACTGTAGAAACATATTCTAGATATAAATCTAATCGACTTACTTGTTATGAAGGTTCCTTCATTAAGCGCTTCATATCTTCGAATTCGAATAAAACCCAATATGTGAAATTATTCATTCAAAAGATCTATCGACGCCATAATGTTATTCAAAAGTCCGCCACGACTTCTCTGGGTGGAGCTCATCCAAAATGTCCAATATTTTCTATGCTTCTGGCGCATAAATTAAAATGAGTTTGATGGACGGCATGGATAATGTAAACTTTAAGAAGTGCCGCTGTGATATGTGAGTTATTCGCATAGACCTGCGACTCTAGAAATCCCTGCAAGAAAATGTCAAACGGGGTAAAATCGCAAGATCTCGGTAGCCAGTTGACATCACATCCACGTGAGATGACTATGTCCTCAAATCGCTGGTGCAGAGTATTCAATGTGGCGTGACCTGTGTAGCATATAGTTGATCTCCAGATCATCCAATTCAGGCCAAATAAAGTTGGTAATCATCGACCTATAGCGCTCGCCGTTGAGAGTGATAGCCTGACCAACGTCGTTCTCAAAGAAATATGGACCGATGAATTCGCCAGTCCAATATCCACACCAAACAGTGTATATGCATTGGACGCTTTAGGATCTCATGTGGATTGATATCATCCCAAATTCGACAATTTCGTTTGTTCACGTACCCATCCAGAAAACCCATCCAGAAATGAGCCTCATCACTGAAGATGATATTTCGATGAAAAAAAGGGTCAGTTGCCAACTCTTCCAAAGTCCATCAGAAAGTCATTGTCTATGGTCGTTTACCTTCAGTTTCTGGACCAATTGGGTGCAGACCCAAGTCACGATGCAAAATTCGGTAAGTTGTGGTCTGCAAAAGACCGTGAGCGACGCGAAATAGACTGTTTAGGATTCTTCTGCATATTCTCACGGACAACAGCGATGTTTTCGGTAGATCTTGCATTTCGTTGACGTACGGATATTGATCGATCGTTTACTATCCAGTGGTATCAATCTTATCCACCACTTTGGGAATAGTCCTCTCGGTAGGACGATTATGGCGCCGGAAAATGGACGAAGCGCGCTGTACGTTGCCCCAACAAAATACCCATTGGAATAATGAAATTTTATTATTAGCACGAACTGTTGAATACTGTATCCGTCCATGGTGATTTTGCAAAACAAACTGAATGAATGGCAACTAATTTGACAGATGTAGCTTCAACAAGATGGAAGTTTTCAACAGTCAAAGGTCGGAAGTGTTACCGTGTTCAATATTCTTTCTAATCATAGATCGCTCTAGGCGCTCCGACAAAGCATGCTACCTTATTCACAATGCTTCCTAGTCAAAGATCGCCTAGTGAAACCCTCAAACCAAGCTAAACAGAACATCCTCAATGCTTACCTGGCCGAGGTTTTAAATAGCCACGCATTCATGAAACTCGCTGCGTTTTCCTTTGCCGACCTCATCGAGGTCACATCGTCTCTGTAGATCGTCTGCAGCACGCGTTGCCATGAATCGACTACTACAGACAACCCACGCTATCCGCCATATTGCTAAACAGCTGTTGTCTAGCAGCAAACCACGTGATTCATTCAATATTACATTTACGTTCACAACGAGTGTTTGAGTGATCCAGCAGAATTTTTCTTTTCGTGTGTGTGACCCCATCCCGGTAGCAGAAGTCCCTTTTCCACTATATGTATTGCACTGAAATCCTTTCTAAGGCTAACGAAAAACGGAGAATTGTTTTTAGGATTAGGCAATGATATTATTGATGGGTTCATTTTATGGAAATTCATCAGTATAAATCAAATGAAACACTTTTGTTTGAATTTCACAATGTGTATTTTTGATAGACGCGACCGTCTCTGACAGTTACGTTCTTTTCAAGTGTCTATAACCAAAAGTTGTGGGAAAGAAGGTGCTAGCTATACATATTCTGAATGGCGATGAAACGAAATTGTAAATTTTCTTCTGTAAATATTCCGTTATTTCTTTTTTCTCGCAAAATCCTGCGTTCTAAGTGATAATTTTTAGTAGAAAGTACTTGAATTGAAATGAGTTATTGACAAAAAATATGGAAATTCGAGGATACCATTTAAAAAGTACCAGTGGAAGTCTACTACTGGTATTTTTGAAAGTGACAAACCAATGAAAATATTTCACTCAGCTAGAATATCAGTCAAGATGCAATTTCAACTTCTTTTAGTAATTAGTTTTCTCTCCTCAATAATATCAACTCACCCATTTGTTCATTACTTAGAGAATATTTCATATTTTCCGAGATCAGCGGGACGATGATTTGAAAGGTTTGACCATTGCACTGGGGATATTAATCCTTTATCTTGGTCAAATTTGTTATGAAATCACGTACAGTTTCACTAGTCACACAATTTTGTTGCTCACAATTATATCGATTAAAACAGTTTTCGTCAATTTATTCAGCTCGGTCGTTAACTGCGTCGCTTCACTTTCCGCCATCATGAATAATGAAGAGGTCCCTAAATACACCGTTGAGGTACACCTATAGTTATATTTTCCATATCTGATCAACTATCATCAACGAAAACAATCTGAACGCTATTAGTCAAGTAAGATCGAATGAGATTACAGCTCTGCTCATCAAAAATATAAAACTCAATCATCAGCCATACTGATGTTGTGAAAAGAGGAAGTGACTTTCGAAGTAATTTAATTGATTACTCATAATTTTTTCCAGAATTCTGGAGAAAACTGGTACTAATGAAATAGGTCGGTAGTTAGACACACCGTTCTTATCACCCTTCTTGAAGATTGGAACTATTTTGTTAACTTTTGAGCAATCAGTAAATACTCCCTCTCAGAGACATTTATTAACAAGGCATGTAAGAGGAGATATAATACTATTAAGAGTTCTCTTGATAAGTACAGTAGACAATCCATAGAAGTCTCTAGATCTGCTATTTTTTAAAGATCGAATAACATTACGTACATCCACCTTACTCACCTCACGGAATGACAAACCTAAATTGTTAGGGATTCTCCTGCAAAACAAATCAGCAGAACAATTGTCTGTTGGTGGAACGGATCGAGAGACTCTATGAGGAACTGATGAGAAATACTCATTAAAATGATAAACATCGATATTGGAGTTTACTTTGCTTTTATGTAGATTTCTCTTTGAGTTGATGATATTCCACATCGCAATTTGTGGCCTTGAAGATGATTTTATTGATGAATCATTTGCTCACCCCTTAGTATTATTTATTTCAAATTTGAGGGTTTTCAGCATATATAGGCGGGACCGAAAGTCGTACCTCATATGACTTGACACCACAGATAAATCGATACATTCTGTCAAAGAAGTACCGGAAGCTGATTATTTAAATAATCTGGTTAAACCAACTGTTGTTGCTAAGTTGACACATTTGTTTTCTATACTGATTCAATTCCGACCCCATGTTCATAAAACGAATTGTACTTGGTGATGAGACATGGGTTTATGAGTTTTACATGCAAACCAGTTAACAATCTTTCAAATGGCGCCTTTCATCTGAAAACCGAAACCGAAAAAAACACAAAAAATCAAAAGACGAGGCAATTTTGACTGTTTTCTTTGAATATTGCGGTTTTGTGCACTCAGAATTCTTGTCAAGAGATCAGACGCCGTTTAAGCGTGCAAATTCGTTGAAAAAGGCCTGATTACTGGAAAGAAAACTCATGCATTTTGTACCTCGATAATGAACTATCTCACAAGGCTATCATTGTGATTGAATTTTTGACCAAAAACAAATGCCATCGAACAACCACCGTATTCATCTGATATGGCTCATGCTGAGTTTTTATCTTTTTCCAAAACTGGATAGAAGACATAAAAGAGAATTCGGGGTTAGAATTGAAGTCGATTCTGTTGGCGTAAATATATTATTTCGGATGGGTTCTATTCTGAAGGCTATACAATGAATTTGAAAGGCAAATAAATGTTTTTTGTTTCATTGACCTCTTCAACCATTTGGACAAAGGAAGGTTCAGATACGAGTTACAGTTTTGTTACTTCATAAAACCACATTTTAAATTTACTAACCTGCCAGAAAAATGGTGCAAATACGAGTACCTATTTTTCTCAATTTATAATAACCATAATTCAAATTGGTATTAGGTTCTTTCACACCTAAAATGGTTTTGTTCCTTTATGTTCTAAGAATTTCGGTCCCAGTTTGACGTTTGGAAATTATTAAAAAATAGTAATAACAATTGTTTGGTTTTTGTTGCTGAATAAAATGTTGAATAAATAGTCAAACGAGGATGTTATGAATTTCTTCATCATTCATGGTCAATGTCAAGAAATAATAAGTCGAGCTTACAGGGCATTTATCGGAAAGTACACAAATTTAAGAGAAATTTGCAGAAAATAATTTAGAAAGTTACAATCAAGTTTTGACACTAATGAATTACCTGTAAATTGGTCGTTACTTCGGTTATTTCTCATTAAATGTTCTGCATTATTATTATTTGTAGATATGACAAAGAATGATGAATTCATGATATTCTCGTTTGAGTACTCATTTGCCATTTGATTCAACAAAGTGAAACAGAAAAAAATATTTATGCAACTGCTATTTTTAAATAGCTTCCAAACTGATTTAGTATTCATTCATAGAAACTTACTTAGAACATTGTGGAGCATAGATACCTGCATCGAAATTGAACCCACTCTGTCGGTTTCTATGTTCCATGGCTTTATGATTTAATCCTACGAAGGAACTATAGGTTTTTGATAAAATAACGAATCAAATGAAAACGAGCCATTTAAGGTATAGGGAAATCTAATACCAATCACTACTAATACAAAATGATGTTCTACTAAAGTGAGAAAAGAGGTAGTTGTATTTGAAAAAACGTATATTTACAACTAAGTTATATTGAGTTGATTAGTGATTTCGAGCACCCGGTATACAAAATATCATCGAAAATTACGGTTTCCCCAAAAATAACAGTTTTCTCGTTAAACAAGGAAAAGAGTTATAATCTTATTCAAATCAGAGACAATTTTTTTTGCAAAGAAGGTAATAGTTACAATTCTCTCGTTTAATTAGAAAAAGAGTTACAATCTTACTGGAATCTTCAAATTAAATTCTTTGAGCAAAGACGATAACACCATAATTTCGATAATTTTGATGACAAAACTCATAGCTCAATGGAGGTTTATCAGGACAGATCTTAATGAATGATGTTTGAGAAAAGGTTGCTCTTCAATAAGAGGAATTGAAAATGCCATTAGAAATAGCAATGTTGTAGTCGATGTCCGGTACAACCGGAAGCTGGCAATATCCGTTTACTCTAATACCTAGATTTATCGAAATTCTCATGAATCTCTCTCGCCCAGACTATGTATTTAGAAATTATTTTCATAAACTCAAATACAAGGCGCTTTTAGGTTTCTACTGAAGTAAGTTGATTTAATGAATAACACCTCTAATAATCTTGAGCTTCTGATGGCTTCCAGCTTCTTGCATAGGGGTGACATCTCCCTAACCGAGACCAAAAGTAGACCCAGCACATTTTTTTCATAAATAACAGCAGCAAAAATGAGTTTCATTTCAGAGGGTTAGGTTAGAAGTTAGCCAAAATTATTTCAACATAAGTTGTATTGTCAAATCATAACCTGAAATTGGAGCTCAGTCTTCTAGAATTCTTTAGCAATCTGATATTCGCAATGTTAATTATAAAATCGCTATGGAAACAATATAGAAGGTGATAAAAATTCAGGAATTATAATTGAGCTATTTCGAACGAACGAGAAATGTGTAGGAAAAATTCACAATGTTAATCTAACTCTCTGTTTGAAAAATAACATATAAGTCATTAGTTCATTAGAGAATAATAGACCTATACACTCAAATTTTACTCAGTTTATTATCTAATAACATCAAAAATACAGTTCTCAGTTAACAAGAATTTGACGGTTGTTACGCTTCATAATTGAATGAATGTGTTCAATATTCGGACAACTGCAATTTCGGCTAAACGAATGGGTTCATTATCTGTTAGTACACATAGATACGTGTATTGTCACAGTTAACTAATTCATTGTTTGTTTTATTCATTCATCTACTAACAATGTTGACACTTAGAATATCATTTTTATTGAACATTTCATTTGTTGAATAATCTATTTTACGAGTGAAAGTATCAATCTACACGCAAACATATTATCATTAATGATTAAACCGGGTTGCACGAAAGTCCTTGGTGAAATTCACACCCACACTTTTTATTTTTCATATGACGAATGTCATATTTTTCGAACGTCTGTCAAAATTTTTTTCGCAAATTTTTCTTAAAATTAAACCAGTTCCACGAAGAAATAATATATAGGCGATGTCAACCCAGATTATTGGATCCATAATGATTCTAAAACATCTATAGATCACAGTTGGCATCACTTGGAAGACTGAACCTGGCCATCGGGGCCCCTCGGTCAAACAGAGATGGAATTTAAGGAAATATCGCAGGTTATGTATTTTTTTTATTATCTCCTTAGTCCTTTTCATGACCTTGATTGCTATGTAAAGTCTTTTCTCAGATTTGTTTAGACATATAAGAAGTATGATAGTTGAAATATTTTTCTGCTGGTTTTCTTTTTCCATTGTTACAGATTCCTGTTCCGAACTTTTCCTTGTCTTCGTTTGGAAATCATGGAATGCAAGAGAGAATGAAGCGGCTGAGCAGAAAAAACTTTGGTACTCTTTTGGTACACACGGCACTAACACAACATAAACAGACAAGCTATTGATAGTGCAATAGCGACAGGGAAACGAGTTTTTCCTTTTTTTCCTCAGGTTTTTTCACTCGTTTATTGAATCATATACAAGATAGTATGGTTCCCCTGGTACATTTCCTGAGCTCACACTTGTGCTTCTTCTGACACACACCAAAATTATAGATATAAGCATTTATTGTAAATACAATTATTCAAATTTTTGTGAATCCTCTCTTTCAAAAGAATATATATATATATATATATATATATATATATATATATATATATATATATATATATATATATATATATATATATATATATATATATATATATATATATATATATATATATATATATATATATATATATATATATATATATATATATATATATATATATATATATATATATATATATATATATATAAATATATATATATATATATATATATATATATATATATATATATATATATATATATATATATTATGTATTTTCAGATGGCAACCCTTATTTTGTGATTATTCTCTTTGAATATCTATGAAGCTTCTAGATAACTGTCCAAAATATTTCAGAAAAAAACTATCTGACATTGGCTTGTTCTTATTCTTTTCTTGATGATGTTAAAGCCTCGTCAATCAGTGAGCGCTCTGAGTATTCGATAATACTCTCATTTCAGAAGAATATATATATATATATATATATATATATATATATATATATATATATATATATATATATATATATATATATATATATATATATATATATATATATATATATATATATATATATATATATATATATATCTTCTATTCTATTACTACCAAAATATCAATTTCTGATCAAAACTTGCTTTAGGGGGACATCTTTTGGAGTACAAAACTTGCCTGAAATATTAACCCCTAAGCGGGTGATGCAATCCTTGAACAATTTGAATAGGGAAGATGGATCGAGTGAGCACTCAAAAGAAAGGTGGTATCTTTGTCTACATCTCCTTGAACAAATTTCCATTTTTAATTGAAAACTGTAAAAGATACAGGATGAGCAACTGAAAGATAGGGCAGACTATTTCCCTGAGACTATTCAAGTTTCAGTTAGGTAAAATGGAACAGATCCATGCTGATCAATGGCAGTCTTCATCAAGTACCATCCTCATCTCGAATTTTAACCTCCAGAGCAGGGGTGATAACCCTTGAAAATGTGGAAGAGGGTAGATGGGTCGTGTGATACCTCGAACGAAAGGTATTATCTTTGACATCTCCGTGAACGAATTTTCATTTTTGATTGAAAACTGTAGAAGATACAGAGTGAGCTACTGAAAAATAGAGGAGACTATCTATCGCCCTGAGCTACTCAACTATTAGTGCAAAAAAATGGAACAGATTCGTTCCAGATCAAAGGCTGTCATCTTCCGAAACACCATTCACATCTCAAATTTCAACCCCTAGAGCAGGGGTGATCGCCCTGTGTTATTTTTAAAGCAGAAGATAGGTCCAGTTATTTCCTTCTCAGAAAGGAATTTTGTTTGTCTCCACAATGGTGTGCAATTATTTTTACCACATGTTTCGCAAGCAATGTAAATTTTGAAGCCCAAGCCACGTTTTGAATATTGGTGAAACTGTACTTTCGAATGAGAAATATGACACACAGGCTGCTTCGATAGTTGAGGAGAAACCAACGCAAATGCAATGAAACAGTATGAAAAAAGGGAATCAATTCTAACGCCTTGCGGAGCACCAGTTTTCAATTTTTTCGCTGAAGCGCTAACACTTGCCAAATCTTTATCTGCCTCGAAACGATTCAACGATTCGCTTTGTTGATTTGTTGCCTTTTTTGTGAGGAATACTGTTTTACTATCTGCCATGATCAATTGCAATTTCAACAACAAAAATTTTTCGATTCAAGAACTCGAATTTCGACTCAGCAGAGAGCAACAGGCAAACTGACGTTACACTAACACATTAACTGTAAAAGTAGTTTTAAATGACTAGTGCCACCTCTTGTTATCTGGCCAAACTATTTACTAATAAGAATAGTCACTAAGGGATACTTGTGGCAGGTATAAACTTTGGAACAGAACGCGTCGAGCGTGCGCCGCATGGGCCCCAACCGCACAGTGGGGAGTCCAACGTCTATGCTTGTAATTCAAGGAAAAAAATTCATTCATGAAAATCACTTTGAGAAGTTAGTCTGGACATTTTACTCTACCATTTAAGCTAAAATCTATCTTTTCAAATTTTCACATAGTTGTTACCCTTAAATACATATCTTGTTGTACAGGTGACGTTCGTAATCATAATAAAATGACTATCAAGAATGTTGAGTAACTCTTGACAAATAAATGTCAGGATATCTTTTTTGACAAATAATTATTGTTTTGAAACTTTCAATTTTTCGAAATGCAAATGCATCACGTCTTTAATGAAGAATATGCAGCTATGATCTGTGTTAACAGTATTTGTGAGGGAAACGCGCAGGATGCCAGATAATTCGTCGAATAATTCCAGAGTGATTCTGTAGTGATTAATGACGAAGTGATTATAATTTCGAACAAAAACGTTGAAAAATAATGTATAATTGACATTATGTTTTACAGTTGTGAATTTTATTAAAGAAAATCATAAATAAGACGAATAAAATCATATTAGTCAATACAAAACTTGCTCAAAATAACCGCCTCCTACTTTAATACATAACACACATCTACGCAGAAGTGATTGCAGAACAACATGAATTCTTGTACGAAGGATATCTATAAATGTTTTAAATTTAAAGCTTTTGAAAACTATTCTCTGCGAAGATTATTATACTTCTGCATTAATTCGAACCAATTCAGGAAGCATTCATTCCAATCGTTTGCTGCTACATTCAAAATTGCCTTCTGGAAGGCATCAACAGCATCAACTGAAGACTGAAGCCTCCAACTACGCAGCCCGTTCTTAATTTTGGGAAAAACAAAAAATTTTTGGAACTTGGATCCGAACTGTATGCAGCACGATAAAATAATTCCATGTTGTCTTGCATTAAAAATTCAATAAGTTGCGAACTTGCATTGCCTTGGTGGATGATTCTCGCTAGAGGTTGTTTTCTCAAAGCTTACTAACGACTTTCAGTAAACAACTAATGTATACCAATCAACAGTAACTGTTCTTTGATGTTGTGAAGGGATTTTGCTTTACAATCTGTTTTTGAAACAAACATTGTAACCAACCTTTTGAAGACACTTCGGCCACAGAAGACTGTTATCGATTTTTCTTCCTCTTAGAATACCTGAAGAACAAGAAGATATGCACCGATTTCCTAGCTCGTATGAATAAAACCAAGATTCATCACCAGTGATAATTTTGAGAACGACTGAGACTTTCGAAAGTTTAAACTGTACAGAGTTTTCAGACACTAATTCACACTTGGAGCTTTCTGTTCTTTGGTCAACAGATGCGGTATTCAACGGGAAACCAAATATTCCAGAAGAAATTCTTCGTGTGAAATTTTTGTATTAAGATTTTCAAAAACCGCAGTGATACCTCAATCTCTTGATATGTTGAAATCTTATATTCCTGGATAATGTTAAGCATAGCATTCACGTTTTCTTGAGTGACCATCTTTTTTGGAGCACCAATCTTGGATCGTCGGTAAGGCTTAACCCTTTTGCATTTCAATTTTCAATATCAACGGAAAACTGCCGACTGGTGTGAGGCTTCGATGCCGAAAATATAAAGCAGCATGTCGAGTCATTGTTGTTGAAACAATTTTCCTTGTAAATTGTGAAAACGATTGCGCGAAAATCCTCAATGTGGAATTCCAATTTCGAATAACGTTGACAGTTGTTTGTGGCTAATAAAATGCAGCATGCATAAAACTGGAATTTTGCATTTATAAAGGGTCTTCCATCGGCAGGTTTCATTTTCAATTTCTACAAATTACAAATTTCAAATTCTCAGGTTGATAATGAAATACGATATCTGGCAAGTTTCCACCTCGGGCCTTCTTACAAATGCTCATTCTTAATAGGAAATTTTTCATTACATTTTCGCATAATTGCAGTAGTATTTCACGTATAACAGCTTGAATATTGTCTCCTCAATCTTTGCTGTAACATTTGCGTAGACCCTATCTCTGATGCAGCTCCAAAGAAAAAAGTCTTATGGTGTTAAATCGCATGATCTCGGGGACCAACTCACATTTCCATTGCAAGAAATAACACGTTCACGAAATTGTTGCTGCAATAGAGCCGTTGTTTCACCACCTGTGTTGCACATATCGCCAAGAGCATCCACTTTAGGCCAAAAAAAGTCAGGCAACATCGCTTTGTAACCGTTTCCATCTAACAACGGTTGCGCCTGCCTCATTTTCGAAGAAATGTTGACTGATGACAACTCCTGACCAAAAAGCACATCAAACAGTCACTCAGTTTGGATGAAGAGACTGTTCGAGTATTTCTTTGGGGTTTTCGGATC
This sequence comes from Cryptolaemus montrouzieri, assembly GCA_013387265.2. Classification (NCBI taxonomy): domain Eukaryota; kingdom Metazoa; phylum Arthropoda; class Insecta; order Coleoptera; family Coccinellidae; genus Cryptolaemus; species Cryptolaemus montrouzieri. The sequence continues at coordinate 49,564,655 of JABFTP020000001.1, read as the reverse complement.
CCCAAATGCAGCAGTTCTGTTTATTGACATACATAGATAGTTGAGAATGGGCCTAATCACTCCAAATAATTCGGTTCAAAAGAACAGGATCACGAATCTGCATTTCCAGCGCCCAATCAGCAAATATGCGGCATTGTTCGTGGTCTGTTGACTTCAATTCTCGTGTTAACTGCACTTTATAGGGATAGAGATGCAGATCAAGATGAAAAATACGGCGCAAAGTGGTTTAAAAAATACGGCGCAAATGGTTGGAGAAAAACCCAATTTCTGTGATTGTCTCAAAATTGATTGAATTAACGACAGATGGGCGAGTAGGTTCTTCATGATAACCGAAAGCAGTACGAGTTTTTTGAATTGCAAGAAATAACACGTTCACGAAATTGTTGCTGCAATAGAGCCGTTGTTTCACCACCTGTGTTGCACATATCGCCAAGAGCATCCACTTTAGGCCAAAAAAAGTCAGGCAACATCGCATAGCAGTACGAGTTTTTTGAACCGTGTTCGCGAAATTTTCACCGATTTTATAGTGAATTCTCACTATTTTTATGCGTTGTGCGAGAGTAAATCTTTTCATGATTGAAATTCTCCTAGTTTTCGCACCTTGCAATGACAGTTCTATATTGATAAATCAGAAATGGCGGCAAACATGAAATAAAACCTGCCGATGTAAGACCCTATATTAATAAATGTTAGAAGTTCATTTTGGCTACTGACATTTGATTAATGGTGTCTTCTAAGTCCCAGCATGCATAATACAAGAGAATTCTCGCGTAACTACTCGAAATTTGGAATCTCTTTACACTAATGACGAGTTGTTTCATGTATGCCACACATAGAAGTCCAACGGGTTGAGATTTATTGACCGTGGAGACCAAGCAATTGGACCTCGCCTACTAGTTGACTTAATTGGAAAATATTCATTCAGCCATTCAACAATTATTCTTCCTTGTTGTGAAAGTGCTCTGTCATATTCTGAATCCTGATTCTGAAAACAATTCAACGGAATATCTTTGTATATAAAAGAATGTCGTGTTAGTTACACTATTTATAACTCAGGAACGGCTTAGCTTAGAGCCACGAGACGGACATAGGATACTGTTTATCCCGTTCTACAGCGTTTTCGTGTGACTTGGACGTATGAAAACGAACAAAAAAAAAGGAAAAAGGAAGTTTATGATACTTCAATGAAGGCAATTGATGATGAAAATGTTGGTTTATATTTCCTAGATGCCCCTGGTGAAACTGGTAAGACATTCCTCATGTCAGTAGTTTTAGCCACTGTTCGTGCTAGATCCAACGTAGCGGTTGCAGTCGCTTCTTCTGGAATAGCAGATACATTATTAAAAGGATGCCGTACGGCTCATTCCGCATTAAAATTACCGTTAAATCTTCAAACTATTGAAAAACGAACGAGTAATATTGCAAAAGACTCAGCAATGACCAAAGTTTTATCAGCATCGAAAAACATCATCTGGGACGAATGCACAATGGCGAATAAATGTGCATTAGAAGCACTTAAACGAAAATTGAACGATTTACGCAATGACTCGAGATGTTTTGAAGGAGCAATGTTTTAACTGTCTGGCGATTTCCGCCAAACACTGCTAGTAATTCCAAGATATACACCGTCGAATTAAACGCTTACCTCAAATTGTTGAATCAATGCTGACAACAAACATGGGAGTTACATTGCTTAATGATACATCTGTTGAAGATTTCTCGGAGCAATTCCTGACTATCGGTAATGCTCAAAGTACCCATCATTCAAAATAAGGTCATTGGAATAATGCATTCATTCAAATCTTTTGACTGCGTCACGTATGAAGATGAAGCCACTAACTATCCGATTGAATTTTTAAACTCCTTGAATGTGCCTGGCTTACCACCGCACACTTTACGCCTAAAAGTTGGCTCTATAGTAATCATGTTTCGAAACATAAACCAACCAAAACTGTGCAACGGTACGCGTTTGGTGGTTAGAAAATTGACGAACAATGTAATTTACGCCATGATACTGAAAGGAAAATTCAAAAGTGAGGAAGTTCTCATTGCGAAGATCCCGATGATCCCAACAGATATGCTGTTTGAATTCAAGAAACTTCAATTTCCGATCCGTCTTGCATTTGCCATAACCATCAACAAATCACAAAGCCAATCCTTAAAAGTTTGTGGTTTGAATCTAGAACATCCATGTTTTTCCTATGGTCAATTATATGTGGCACGTTCACGGGTCGGAAGACCATCTGCGTTGTTCGTTTTTGCGCCTGATAATATGAAAAAAATGTTCGTGTATCACAAGGTACTTAAGTGAAGAGCATGTACTATGTACTAAAATACAGAAATAATAATGAATTAATAATGTAAGTACTTGATTTTTTTTTGTATTTTTTCTAATAAAAAAATAATGATTTTCAAAATCTTCTTATTCATTGCCTTCAAGGCGGAACAGAGTTCGCAGGGTCAGCTAGTCATCAATTAAATTGAACATCGTGATCTGTAGAAATTTTCGATAAGTAATGTCTTTCTGTCTGCCATTTGAAATATGAATGGGTAAGAAGCTATTAATATAATGGCCACCTCAAATATTGATACTGAACAACCTTTGGAAACGTCCTGGTCTAACCGATTTTGGAATTCAGAGGGCTCATAAATGATCGATAAGGAGATTATTTGTACCACCTCTTGAGGAGCATAAATCATCAGACCATGAAACGTTGGAAACGAAACTGGATTTTGAGCATATTGCTGCAAAATTTGAGTCGACACTGCTTATCCTCTGCATTGATAGCTTGTACACCCTGTCGATGATTAGGCTGCAGTCCTCTCACTTCAAAACCCGCCACACAATACTTCGTGGACATTGTTAGTGGTTTTCAATACTGCTGAATAGTCACACTTACAAAGATACCAACAGAGCATCAAGAGCGTTTTCCAGAAAAGTCAATGCTCGAGAACCATGACCATGATTTCAAGCAGAGCTCAGGTGCGACCTGGTCTGGAATACTACTCCCAAGGTTAGGCTCCGTACCTAAACATTCATTACATTACATTTATTGGAAGTTCCGAAGAGAGTTGTGCACCTCATCGAACACCCGGAGATCATGTGTGATCTCCAGCCACTCGCTCAAAGGCGGAGGCAGATTGCTGATGTTTTTCTTGAACACAGGTACTTCCATGGTAAGTGCACTGAAGGGCTAGGTTCCAGAAAGAATCTTAAAGAAAACACCAGAAAAACTCACATCAGTGAACATCAGCTACTCCACGTACATCGCTGTCTTTATAAAAATTCTTTCGTTGACAGGGTGAGTGTGCTGTGGAACTCGCTTTCATCGAACATCTTTCCGATAACTCACAATTTGGCCCCTTTTTCAAGAAACGAGTGAATGCACACTATGAAACATATTGGGCGGTCCTGTCTTCAGAAATATGTGGTGCGGATTATCTGTGGCGCCAAACAAACAGATAGTTGTAGAGGCCTGTTTAAGAGGGAAGGCATACTTACTCTGTCCTCACTGTTCATTAAAATAATGAAAATCACTCCTACCTGACCATGAATGCATACCACTACAGAATTTCCCACCACATAGTTAACGCATCTCAACTTGGCGTTAACTATATAACACAATAAAGATTTTTAACAAATTTCCCGAGGATATGAAAAGGAAAAACAAGACTGACCTCAAAAGAAATTTGAAGAGTATCCTTATGTCCAAGGCAAATTATAGCATCAATGAGTATTGATGATGTTTCTCTCTCTACAAAACATACGACACTTCGGGGCATTTGCAATTGATTTGCAATGGGCCGAATATACATCGAAGGATTATTTTCAATACAGTCCCTAATGTTCTCCTCATCTTGTATGTCGACTTGACGAGATCGTACATGATTTGGTTTAAGAGTTTCCTTTATTGAGTCTTCTAAATACCGGGATAAAAACCGCACAAACAGGAGTATGTCTTAGAGGAAATCTTCAATGGTGTTCTCTTACAACCCCTACATTCCCATTGCCGAAACCATAAGAATATGTCATATCTGCATATTCTTCATTCCTGAAAGAATACATTTCAATTACTAGAAATTTTCAGGTTTCAAAACAATAATTATAAAAAAAAAATTCTGAAATTTATCTATAAAAATTAACTCAACACTCTTGACAATCATTGTACAATGGTTACAAATGCTACATTCTGTACAAGATATGTATATCATTGCATCTATGGTAACACTGAATCGCTCTCGTATGTGGAAAATTATGACCTGTGAGGATCAAATTTTTGAATCTGAATATCTCCGAAGATAAAAAGATATTAGTATCGTTCTATTTCCACTAATGTGTTTTAGACTTGGCTCTATAATCACCTGTCAAAGTTTGTTATAGAGATTAAGGGACACCTTGTATTTTCGTTATCCGTTTCAATAGTGAAATGTTTTTACAATGGTACAGGGTGTACCTCAATTCGATATTCTAGAATGAGTGGAAATGAAACCTCAATTTTTCCTAATTTTATGGTATGATTATTATTAATTGAACCAAAAATAGTTTGAGATTATATTCGTTTGAACCTCAGATTTCTCTCGCCAATTCATACACATAAACTAAATATTTAAGGTTTCATCTGAGAAAACAAATATCTTTTAATATGATTAGTTCTTCCGTAAATTGGCTTCGATGTCATAGTATTAAATTTGTAGTGTGTTTCAGAAACAAATGATTTGTTGGAACCGCCCAAAGAGAAAATTGTGTTGTATGTATATGGCTTTTCCAGAAAAAACGTTGGTATTTCCTAAGCCGCAAAATATCATTCACGTCATTTATCTCGGATAGTAACCTTCGTAAAACGCCGCGACCTTGAACTCTTTTTTCATTATTCGGATTCGATGAAACAAAAACAAAATTGTTTATCACATAGAACACACGTTTTGGAAATACTACAAGTTGAAAGTTTTCGTCACTCTAATACCAGCAGTTTAATTACGACATACCAAATATGCCCACATTTTTGCCTTATGTAAATTTATTTTTCAAAAGAAATACCTGAGAATGATATGGCGTATGTTTTTTTGGATACTTGCTGCATTTATGATTTAATATTAATTGGAGCAGATAACACATTATTATAATAAGCAACAAGTAACAAACCTACGGAACGCATTCTGATGAATAGAAAGAAATACCCTGCGCCAAGAAATTGACGCACTATTTCAATATTTCATCTTTTTTTGGTAGGCTACTAATAATTAACACTGTTTTTATGACTCTTCTTAGTGCACATGTTCCTCTCATGAGAAATAAAATAAAATAAACTAATTGAGATTTTGCAACAGAGTACAACAGATTGATAACAGCAGTTGCTGATAAATATTTGCGAGTAACGTTTAGTCTTCTTCAAAATTTTAATTTTCGGTAATAATAGCAAACGATATATGAAACCTAATCCCAATAGAATGTGCTGAAGCAGTGGTATTAGATGACCTAGGTTGGACTAGTACAAGGCAGCGCCAATGTCTTGGGGTGTCTCATTCCGGAATGATCTTAAGGTACAGGGACACTGCTAGTCATGAAATGAGACGAGGAAAGGATGATCTGGAGCAACTAGCGCGAACCATGACCGTTGTTCAAGAATTTCCTCGTTGAGATAACGGTTTGTTATTGCTGAGCACCTTCAACTGCAGCTTCAACAGTGGGGTGCAAGTTAGTACTGAAACGATATGAAAACGGAATTTTATTCGAGGCCTAGTGAGTTTTGCCCAGAATCATGTTAATTGGTTAGAAGCTGACTGCGTGAGGGTTTTGTTAACAGAAATTTTGTCCATTTTATTGTGGTCGAAGGTACCTTACATCCAGACGTCGAAAAGAGAGATATGTCCCATACAACTTTTTATCTATCTATTGTTTTTGTGGGGGTTCAAAAATGGTGGTGGGGGGGGAACTTCAATGAACACCCGCACTGATCTGATCAGCGTAAATAATGGAAACCTGAATGCTTAGAGGTACATAATAAAGCCAGACCTCTCTGAGCTGATATCATTAGGAACAAACTTCACAATCAGGAAATCACTTCAATGGAATGGCCTGCACGATGTCCAGACCCCACATCTATCCAACCTATCTGGGAGATTTTGAATAGAAGATTGAGTTACCATAAATGAAGTTCGCAACAGACTGATCACAATTTGGAACGAAATGGATCCGAATGCTATAAACTAATTGATTTTGATTATGAATAGTAATGTCATGTAGCAATTCTAGCCAGATGTGGAAATAACCGGTACTACCAGTAAGGGACTTTGATTTCTTCACATTTTTCATTATAAGTTTCATTTAAATTTCTATGTGCAATATTTTTTCATTTCGATTTTTCTCAACCATTCCTTAGTGTTGGTGGATTACTTGAGAAATTATTTTCAACATATCTAAACTTGTTCGGAATGAATTTGGTGCAGACTATAACAATTCAAAAAAAACTAAACAATCGAAATTGAGTAGGTGTAAAACTGCATTTACCGCATAATTAAGATATGTTGTAGTATGGATGGGGTGCGTTGTAACGCTTAGTAGGAAATACCTTTATCATTAATGACAGGAAAATCTGTGAGCCTGAATATTCCATTGTGCACATTGTATCTTATCTTTATCTTGCTTATAAATTTCTTAGCAACCGATGAAAAATGTTTCATCTTTCTCATTTTTTTCCATCATTATTTTAAATTTGCTATGTATATTTCTATTTTGTTTTGTCAGTTATCTTTGTTGTTTACTTTTTTCAGCGTATCTCTTAAAACAGCTATTTTTCATCTCTTTCTGCCTCTGATTTTACCTCCTCTTTCTGGTGCTTTAGGAATGTATGGATAGATGTTCATGAGTAACCAAAATTGAGATAACTGCTCCATTTGTTTTTTTATCACGAACATTCTGAATTGTTTCAAGCTCTTAAACTTCCTCAAGCAGATCTTCAGTGGCAACAACATGATAACCATGACAGGAATGATCTGTAAGGAAAGCCGTTAATAAATCAATTTCTTCAAAGGTGATATCCCAGAAGAAGCAAACCCAGAAAAATGCCTGATTAATAGCCTTTAGATGAGCTTCATCAGTGATTTTTGACTAGTCATAAATTGTGAGATTTCCCATGGTTATTATACAGCCAATCGTTCATTTTTTTGCTACAATGTCTCTTGAGAGGCCCAAATATCGATAAATAAAGAGACTGTTGCCTACGTGAACAATGGGAATACAATTGCATAACCAAGTTGTTCTATCTACATATATCTATTACCTCTACACCAACGTATGATGAATGATTGTCAAACATCAAAAGTACTAGATTTTCTGCACATGGTTTGTTTTGTCTTATGAAATGGCACATGAATATATTAGGAGTTTTTTTATTCGTGAATCCTGATCCATTAGCAGCTCTAATGTAGCCAGATGGTCCGTCTCGTATGAAATTGAATTTTTCCAGAAAAAGGTAAATCTTGGGGGCATTGCTGAACCCTGAGTATTTACATCTGCACCTACTTATCATCTTTTTAAGCCGAAATAACAGCACCGATTTGATTATCATACCATGTTGCAACAATTTTATTTACGCGTCGGTAACTCTCTCCCGTTTCAATCATGTTCCAAATCCTGTAAGCTATCAACCTGTACTTTCTCTGTAGTAAGTTCAAACATTATATCGCATCATATTTTTATGTTACTGTCGAAAATGACTTCTTGCTCCTCTGTGAGTATGTATACTGCTCTTATGTGGTATTAAAAGATAGAAACAAATTGTTTGGTACACTGTTGTATCAAACACTTGCAGAAAAATCTCTGAATTTTGACAAAGAAATTGTTGTGGATTGAAATGAGAAAACAGGTTGCAACACGTAATGCTTCTTCGTTACATTCATAGAACCACATTTAATGTAAAAATATCTAATGCGTATGAAGGAAATAATAATATTCAAGATTTTGCAATAATAAATAATGATTTTATTAAGTTTTACACCTATTATCCTTACTACATTAAAGGAGAACACAAAGATCAAAGACATTGACTCAAGATACTAATCAAATTCAATATTTGCTTTCTGTGAAGGGTCATATTTTCTCTTTTCAAAAATCAACAGTAATCACCCTTCATCCCATCGCCCTCGATAGCGAATTTTCAATGACCTAATATCTTAGTGGAATATTTCACCCTGCTCGTTACTGACACCTCTCAAATTTTCAGGAAAAATTTACAAATGGAAATAAAATAAAGGAATTTTTAATGACTTGCGGGCACCGTGCGATCTGTAGGCATCTAGCAGTTCATTATCTAACCGTTGGTAGTTTATATCCTAATTGTTGCCCAAAAATCCACTAACAAATGAGTTCCATACATGGAGTTTCTGACTGGTATGCTTTTACTTAAAGCTGACTGGTAGAAATTTATTTCTATCTGGCCAAATTTTTATTATAAAATGCTAATTTATTGTACGGCTGTCCCGTAGAAAGAAAGCAGCAATATTTTTTGAATCCTTCTTGTAGGTATACTAAAATTTCTATAACTTTCAAGTCCCCACACATTTGCCATTTCTACTTGTTGAAGTTTGTTGCATCTAAAATACTGTGCATATTTTCATAAGCTTCTTTCATTGTCACTGAATGGGCAACTGATACTGAAGGTATTGAATTTCTATTATGCAGCAACATAGCTTCCAAACTATATTTAAACGAATCAATAAATAAACACCACTCAGAGGGGGAATTCTCACTCCTATGGGAATTCTCAACCCAAGCATTAAACCATCAATATGAGAACACTAATACGACAAATTTCCCATTCTGCGGAATGCAGAAAACTGAGGATGTCGTTTCCTGAAATTCTTAATTTTCGTTTTATTGGCTAATAAATTCCATTCCTTAAGGCGGGAACTAAGAAACTCTGACGGAACTGGTGAATTTGCATTGTTAGGAACAGGTCGCATGACAGAACGCAAATTTGGATATTCCATCTTGCGTTTTTCCTTCTTGGAACACCCTTCAGTATTTGTCAGGCAAAAGTAGCAATCGTCTAAATGATTTGTGGGATATGGCTTCACCATAGGGGCTGCAAAAAGCATGCTTTTACTCTTTTACTCATTCACTGCACCAATGATATGCTACAACTGACACAGCACATATGCGGAGTCCATTGCTTGTCTTGATCTCTGATTGAAACATCGAAAAATAGGGAGTAGGCTTTTTCAACAATTTCAGAAAATGGCCAGGCTTGCGATATCACCATAAATTCTCTACAAATCGCCTTGCTTGCTATGTGAAATCCTTTCTTAAATTTAAGTGTGTTTAGACATATAAGAGTCAGGTATGATTGTTGAAATTTTTTTCTGCTGGTTTCTTTTTCCATTGTTACAGATTTCTGTCCCGAATCCCTTCCTTTCACCTTTGTCTTCGTCTGGAAATCATGAAGTGCAAGATGAGAATTGAAGCTGCTAAGCAGAAAAATCTTTGGTACTCTTTATGTACACAAGACAGTAACACAACATAAACAGACAAGCTATTACTAGTGCAATACCGACAGGGAAACGAGTTTTTTCCTCAGATTTTGCCACTCGTTTATTGTTATTTATTACCTGCAAATGTAAAAGGATCTTATTGAGCTATTGAAAAGTGGTACGTTTTATGGCTTTTGGAATTTTTTTTCTGTTATAAGAAGGATATTTTCATGTAAAAAACAAAGATCTGGTCTGTTACGAAACTCTTGTTGACGATTATTACATCAATGAAATAAAACTGCGGTTTTCGATGTTCTTACGTGTGGCTTAGATATATTATGAATAATTAGCACAGATGACAATAGTCTGTAACATTTCAAATGATAGTTTGATTAGTTATTGTACTCCTGTTGCTATGTGTCCTGGTTTCCATTATGACTATTTGTTGGGATGAACAAGTAAAAAACTATGTGTTAAAATTTCAGAAAATTTTACAGCAGACTCTTCCGTAATTGTGGTGGGTCCTTTTTCAGTCTCTTTCCACAAGCATGACTTGTTTTGCTCCACCCTATCTTCCAAATGCAATGGGACTCTGAACAATTTTTATCTTGGTGGATTTTACAGGTACATAAGAAGTGAGACTATTATAAGAAACGAATCTTCATCAGTTTTACTCTAGAATATCAGAAACAATAATTCTTATGACAGCCGAACAATCGACTGCTCTTCATATCTATGAATTCAGCGGAAATGTTGGTTGCGGAATATTCCATTCGTCTTCCTTATCAAGATTTTATCAATTCGAGAAGGCATTACTTGGTTTGAATTCGGGTAGGTTTACATCCCTACATTAGTGTAATTTAGGATTTGGATGCGGGTAAAATGATATATTAGTTGGAACTGCTGTTTTTGGGATCATTTCTGGTATGGATAACCTAAATTTAATTAACTTTGTATAAACTGTTATCGCGGATATAAATTATTTAACCGTGAATAGTTGAACGAGATTCTGTGGGATTGGTCAGCAGATTAATTAATAAATGACCTTTATTGGAAATACTGATACTTCGGGGTTTGTTTGGGATTCTGTTTCGCAATTTAGCTATTATAGATGGCGAGAACATATTTTAGCTCGAAAAAAATATGGTCCACAAAATGTTGAAATTTTGCTGAATTACGGGTTATTAAATCTTGTATGAATTCCACATTTGCATAGTCATTATATAGTTTATTAAATATCGATTGTATCCGGGAGGGATTTGTACATTGTTTGAACTATTGCTCGGTTCTGGTTAATTAAGTTGTCGAGAATTTACTCACTTCAATTATAATGCATTGTTCTTCGAAGTATACTGTTGTTGCAAATATAGGGTGACGCATCGAGAACATTCTATGAAGGATAATTGAACTGGTAATGAATACATGAAATTTTATGCCTAAAATTTAACTCTAAGTTAGTCCAAGGGTAAGTGTTTTTTCCATTTCTACAGTATCTCAAGTTAATCCCTATCGACCAGGCGACTTATAATCTTAGTACGGAAAGCAGACTGAGTGTACCTTAAAAAATAAAGTGCCGAAACTTATGACCCCCCTAGAATCGCCCCGTGACAGTTTTGTCCTAGCTCATTTTTCACAACGCTCAATAGCATTAAGTATTAAAATAATTTTGAAACAATATTTAAGGCACTTACCACTATATTTATTCATTTATTCCAATCAAATTATCAGTTTAAAAATCATAAATTACGAATTTCTTTCTAAAGTTTCTTTTAAAATTCATCATAACCACAATAATTATTCTACTTCTAAATTCAATTATACCAAATCATCTCTAAACTGTTTGTCTTATATTATAGACAGTTTTTTTACACTTGTGGTACTTCACAGAAGTGTTAATACTTCTGCATTCTGACTTGACCTGACACCTTTGCGAACGTTTTCCTGATTATTCTGTTGTTTTCTTGATTTCTACTCAAATTTCTGTTTTTCTCTTATGAATGTTCTGTGATCTCAATTCTTCCCCCAGTTGCGATAAAAAGCCTATACGTTGAATTTTGCTGTTGTCGATAATTTTATATAATACCCATGCGTTTATAGCCGCCAAATCCAACAGATTATAAAACGTATGAACAGACTGACATCTATGAGGCGCCTTTACGGTATATTTTCTGCTAATTCTATGTACATCATCTATTCCATACATCGTGCTGTTGTAGAAAAGCACTGTTTCCGGTTTTCTCTTCGAACTAGAACTTATTGATACATCTTGATGCATATTACTACGTATTAAAATTTTTAATTTAGCTAACAGTGCCTTTTCATTGGAGAGTTTTGACATTCGATTCGACCGTCAAAAATGGTCATGTGACCTATTTTTCTATGAAATCTTGACGCTTCCATGAAAAGGGGTTTTCAGCGTCAAAATGTGTCATTTGTCTTTTATTTTGTGTGGAAACACTTAATGGAGGTTTATTTCATATTGCGCAATAACGGAACGCTGTAAAAATTGACTAAGCCATTTCGAATCGAAGAAAACTGGTTGCTATAGGTTTTTTATTGGCAACCCTTGAAAACAGAAAATATAAAATTATCACTCGTTTCCTTCAGCTTCTGCCGCTGTAAAGTTCAAAAATCCCAACTTTCTACCGTCAACCCTGAAAATCACGTGATCATCCGAATCAGCGCCAAAACGCACTAATGAAAAGGAGCCTTTAGTCTGATAAACTGTCAACGTCGTGTCAACAATTTTTAGGGTAGCCGTTTTGGATAATTCTTCTTCAGCTGTTTTTATGGAAATAGGTATTTCCCTCCGAATTTTATTTACGGTGCGTACGAAACTAGGGTTATGAGACTTCAAATTTATTGCATCTAAAAGTGATCCTATTATATTTGTGGTCATCTTCTCTTAGGAAGGGAAACTCATTTATTACATAAGTTGCATCTTTGTCAACAGCCGTCCAACATTTTTGCCTATACTTACCTGGCTTTGTGCTCATAAACTGGGTAAATTGGCAACGGAATTTAGATGGGGAAAGCTGTTCGTCGATGGTTAATACGGCCCTGGTATCTGACAAGCCTGTGCATTTGCTTCAAATTCAAACCAAATTTTCGAAATCATAGCAAACTTATTTTAATTTAGTCTTCGGCGTCTACTGTATTCATGATCAAATCGCTAGTACTTCATTATCTTACGAAAATGATTTCGAGACATTGTTGCCTGCGTTGAAAGATTACCCCGTTTTATCGACCATGAAGAATAAAAGTCTAAGTTATGTGCACCTATTGCACCACGTCCATAAAGTACAGCATAAGAGGTCTCCAATTCATCTATCGTCATATACCAGTCTTCATCTTGTAATTCACGACGGTTCTCTTCTATAGTACACTATGAAATATGCTGCAACATTTTTTATGAAAATATTAGTCGCCAAGTACTTCTACAAGTTTCATCCACGTTGCGCTTAGCGTATGGAGTTGGCCCCACGCGATTTCGAAAAATGTTTTGCCTACTATACCTACCAGCTTCAATTACTATCCACGCAGTACTATCAGGAGAAGCAAGTGTTGAGCTTGAAGTCAATTCAAAGTGAGAATTTGTCAATGCAGACTGCTGAACGTGAATTCCTCGACATTGAATACCTCAACCTCGTTTTTGTCTTTGTACTTGACCTTGGGCTTAAGTCACAACGCCCATTACACTTGTAGCTTTTAAAATATATAGATAATATAAAATAATAAACTCAAATAATAAAATGAAAACACATGACATGAATCAAAAAACATCAAATCAATAGCTATTCATTGTGATAGAGTGAAGAAAAACATACCTTCAGGTATTTCTCTCTGAATAGTGTCATCAGATTCGTCAGAAGAAGAAATTCACTTTCTTCTAACTCGTAACCGACGTCAGAATTCGTTATTTGAAATATTATTCAAATAGGATACAGTTTCCTGATGTTTTAATATTCTGCGGCGTTGACTAGACAAATTTATGATCAAATTGTTTATGTGGATGATCGGTGTCTTTAGGACCTCAGAAGACACTTCATCGATTCCCCGACATTTCTTTTTTTTTTAAATAAGACATAATTAGATTAGAAATAAATAGATACAAACATTCGGACAAGCTTTTGAATGAGCAGGTAGATGTGAATTTTTCACCCCTACTTAACTTGTTTAATTAGTTTTTATTACCTTTCATACTAACTGTACAATAGCTCGGTGTGGATTTTCCTGTTATTCATCCAACTTGTTCTACGATTTGTTTATAATACCATAGTCTTCATTCTGTTTGTCATTCTTGATAAAGCTACTGTGTCAGCGAAACGTCGTCGAATTTTTTCAAATAAAGTGTAGATTAAAGTTAAACCTTGTGTTTTTTATCTCATTTATATCATGGATCTACATCAAGTAACGGCCTCCACAATTCAAATGTTGAAGAAAGCGAATACAAGCTTTTTGGCCTTTGGTATTTTAAGTTGTAACTTAAAAATGCTATAACATCCCAAAACCTGTGGTTTTTAACTACGTGTTTGAAGAGTGAAGTGTGTCCTAAATACATCAAACTCAAGACCAACAACAACGGTTATGCAGCTCGAAGAGCAGTTATCTCTGGACAGAAGATATGGATCAAATCAGAATGCAAGATTTTGTTCCACAAACGAGACATCTACAATATTTATCTCAAGGTAATTCATACCGAGTTATTGTATAGACTTCATCCACTTGAATTCGATTCATTAGATTACAATAATAAATTCAAAATTAGATCAATAATACATAATAAATATACCATCCAATACCGCAAATTAAAATTTCTCGTGTCACGAAAACCGAAACCTACTCCACGTTAAACTAAATTTTCTGACCATCAATTTTTTGATAGATTCGTTAACCTTTCTGACACTAATTTCACAACTGATGAAACAAATCTCTTGAAGAAAGGTTTCAAACACAATATTAAATCAAACAAGATAAAATCTGATTCAGAGGAACTTGGCATAGATACTGAAATTTCTCTGAAAAATATTCCTAATAACACACACCTTAAATATTTAGCATCTAACATTATAAAAATGAATCATTAGCTGACTTTAAACCGAGTAAAGAACAAAATATTTTAAAGGCCATCAAACAAAAATCTCAACTGAATGAAGTTATTTTTACAAAAGCAGATAAGGGTAATACTGTTATTGCGTTAAATAAAATGACTACCTATTTAAAACTCTAAATTTCATTTCGTCCGGAAACTATACAATTTTAAACAAAGATCCAACTATTAAATTCCAGAAAAATATTAAAATTGCAATAAATGACGCAAAATCTTTAATTAAAGCAATAGATAAATACAAATTAATTTTACCAAACCCTCAACCACCTCAACTGTATTCACTCATTAAATTGCATAAAGTAAATAACTCCGTTAGACCAGTCGTATCTTACGTTACAGCCCCAGCCGTGAAATTGTCGCACTACCTTATAGATATCATTAAAATTATTGTTCATTCAAATCAAAATTTTCTATAAAAATTCTTTCGAATTGATAAATAACATAAAAACGTTAACCTACCACCTAACGCAAAACTTATTTCGTTTGATGTTGAGAATTTATACCCAAGTGTTCCTCCAGGTGATGTCAAAATATTAATCGAAAGCATGTTGAATTCGAATCATGTTAACCACATAATTAAATCAGAAATATTGAATCTGTTGGACGTTTGCATTGAACAAAATTATTTTTCTCTCAACAACATCTATTACAGTAGTGAAAATGGTTTGATCATGGGAAATCCTTTGAGTCCACTTTTAGCAGAGATTTTTATGAATAATATTGAACAGAAAATTCATACACATCCACTCATTTCCAAATTTCTTTATTGGTATAGATATGTTGACGACATCTTAGTATGTTTCATTGGAACTACTCGTCAATTAGACTTATTTCTTAATTTCATTAATTCCATCCATTTGAACATTAAATTCACGATAGAAATTGAACAGAACGATTCCATTAATTTTTTGGACTTGAAAATCACTAAACAAAATAATAATCATGTTTTTTCGGTCTTTCGTAAACCAACACATACTGATACAATTATACATAACTACTCATTACATCCAATTCAACACAAAGTTGCAGCTTTAAACAGCATGGTACATCCGTTACTCAATTTACCTTTATCAGTAGAAGATTATAATAAAGAGTTAAACATCATCAAACAGATAGCCATTAATAATTCATATAATCCGAATATGATAGATCTAATCATTCGTAAAAAACTGTATCAGGCAGTAATAAATGAAGTATATCCTATTCATAAAGACTATAAAATATTCAACAGTTTAACATTCTGCGGTTCTGCAAGTACAAATATTAAATCCTTTCTCGTCAAACAAAATCTTAATATAACTTTCAAAACTTCTAATAACTTAGGTAAACATATTACAAATAATAAATCTCGTGTTGAAAAATCAAGTAAATCAGGAATCTAAAAATTCAATTGCGGTTCTTGCGATAAAATTTATATCGGTAGGACCTATAGGAGTTTTGGCATAAGAACACCTGAACATAAACGTAGCTTCGATAAAATAAATCTAATTCAAATTATTCAAACCACCTAATAAAAGAAAACCATTCATTCAATAAAACTTTGACATATTACATATAAAATCAAAAGTTCAAAATTAGATCTCCTAGAAGCATTAGAAATAAATAGATACAAACATTCGGACAAGCTTTTGAATGATCAGGTAGATGTGAATTTTTCACCCCTACTTAACTTGTTTAATTAGTTTTATTACCTTTCATACTAACTGTACAATGGCTCGGTGTGGATTTTCCTGTTATTCATCCAACTTGTTCTACGATTTGTTTATAATACCATACTCTTCATTCTGTTTGTCATTCTTGATAAAGCTGCTGTGTCAGCGAAACGTCGTCGAATTTTTTCAACTAAAGTGTAGATTAAAGTTAAACCTTGTGTTTTTTATCTCATTTGGACATAATTTTGTTATTTTTTTCATTTTTAGTAGGTATGAATTTAAACTCATCGTCTAAGTCACGATTTGGCAAACCTTTTTTTCATCTCTATGTTTATACTTCTTACTTATATTTTAACTAAATATTTACCAACTCTCGTGTAATGCTCATTGATAATCCGTACCACGTCTACCGCTTTTTCTTCGGTTTTATTATTTATATGTAAATTTATATTATCTTCTTTAGATTTCTTCTGTCGACAAAGTTCAGATACTATCTTCCATATGTGACTGGCGCTACCATCACTTGATCGCAATGTCTCAGTATAATATTCTCTCTTTATAATTTTTATTAAGAAGTTCAGTGTATTTCTGTAAATTTTAGAATGATTTCATCATTTCATTTCTATACTTTCACACTTCTTGTACAGGTTATTAGGTTAACTAATAGGTATAAGTAGCGTATTTGTATTCTAAGGTGTTCTCGTCTTGACTTTCTTTTTTCATCATATTGATATTTTCTAACCTGATCTTTGATCGTTTTTATCAGAAAATTTGAAAAATTCTATATCTGTAATTGCTTAATAATGGCACTAGTTCATGTTCGAAAAATGATTCTTAACATATTGTAATTTATGGCCTTTTGTTGATGATTTGCATTGTGCCGTTGCTCAAATATTTCTATCGGTACAAAAAATATAGTTGAAATATTAGTTTTTAAGATTATATGTATGCAGTTATCAATCCCTTGAACTAAGGTGTGGTCTATACAAGATTTGCTACTTCCCTGGACCCTAGTAGGCTTATTGATCAGTGGGGTGAAATTCTTCACTTTATTTTGGATATTCATCTAAAATATCAATATTTAAGTCACCAACCATTATATGATAGTGATTGCCTCTGCAATAATTTTCCAGGCAATTGTACAGTTCTATATTAAACTGGTTGGTCATAACATCTGATGACTAATAGGTGCAAGTGATTTGAATTTTGTTTTATTTTTACAATATATAATAATTTTGATAACCTTATATCCCCATGTTTACGATATCATATGAAAAACGCAATTTTGTATTGATGTAACCAATTACCTTATCGTTCCTTTCATAATTACCCTCATAATTAATAATTTGATACCCCTTCAAGTTAAGCAATTCCAAATCCAAAACCCGAAATGTGTGAGAACAATACAATCATATTCGTGTTCTGTTTCATTTAACAGAACTAAAATTATATTCAAGTTTTTATTTATACGTCTGATATTATTATGAAATAATTTGAAATGGTTCGCTTTACCGTATGTACAGTTATTATATTTTCAACTACATCACAAACAATTGTATCTACCCAAGAATTATTATAATCCCTCATATACTGATCCATCAAATAAATAAGTTTAGATTGAGTAATTTACAGTAAATACGATATACAGTCTACTTTTTCTTTAAGTATTCGTACCTGTCTGAGGTGGGTTGGGCACTGACGATCCAATCCACTATGACCCATATTATATTCAGTACCATACTTTTGGTTGGAAATTACACATCCATCGCATATAAAAATGTCACGATTACACGAACCCTTAAGAAACCTCTCTCGTACAGTCTTCACTTCTATGGTAGTTATTGTATGATATTTTTTCGTAGTTGGAACATCCTGTGAAGGATATTTAACTGAAAGAAAAAAATAAATTAGTATAGATAATCGAAAGATCTTTTCAACGAGTGACACTCGATCCATATTCTCTATGACTGTTTTGTAAGTAGGCGATGCTGGGGCTGGGGGTTGATGTGACATGCTCGAAGATGAAATGAATATTGGTCCCCATCGAAACAAAAGTCGATCTGTTTCAATGCTTTCTGCTGATACTGATTTCTTCTGAGTTAGAGGCGAATCCAATTGTAGTTGAAATACACCCCCCAACGAGGCTATCAATCGATTGGGATATAGTCGAAATACTTTGAAGGAATATTATCACGAAAAAAGTGAAAGATGAAAAACCAAATGGAAATTTCAAATGAAACATCGAAACTTAAATGACTTGTTGAAGTAGTTCAAACTATTCATAATGTTAAAAGTGATGAAAATTCTAGAAAGCTACTTTCGGTATTAAAAAAGGAACTTCGAAAATGTTTTAGGGATGCAAATAAACAAAAGAACAGTGAATATATTGCAAGTGCTCAGGATAGGACAAGGGCGATTTGGAAGATAATTAAGGATGAGACAAATTCTGGGAGGGCTAATCAAGTTTGGTAGCAGAGAAATTGAATGACTACTTTGCGAGTATTGGAAAATCAATACAGAATCTAGTAAACCCTAGTGTTAAAGGAGCGATGAACATCATCAAGAGGCAGATTATTGGATCGTCTGGGTCTCTGTTCAAATACTCAACAACAGAAGAGGAATTGGAGGACATTGTGAAAAATCTCAACAACTGGACTTCGTCTGCAATTTATGGCATGACAGTTGTTGGAGCAAATATTGCCAGTGGTGATAGTGCCCTTGACTCGGATTCTCAATTTATGTTTGCAGGAGGGCGTATTTCCGGATAAACTCAAAATGGCGAAGGTGATTCCTATATATAAAAGTGGCAATGAAGATGTAGTAATCATAGACCCATTGCTTTGCTGCCAATATTTAATAAAAGATTTGAGGAGGTTCTTAGAAGAAGACTAATGGAATTTTTCGAAAAACCTAACGTACTTGATAACTGCAATCATGGTTTCCGTTCTGCTAGATCTACCACAACAGTACTTATCAACCTCGTCGAGGCGATTGTTAAGGCTTTGGACGAACACCAATTTGCGGAACTACTGGCATATGACCACAACAAAGCTTTTGACAGTATATTTCGAAGCTTGTTGATTGATTGAATGGAGTTAGAGTGAATGCCTTTTCGATATATAAGTCCTGTTTGTCGAATAGAACGCAGGTTGTCGAATAGAAAAAACAAAAATCTAGTGAAAAAGACGTTGAAACTGGAGTACCACAAGGTTCAATATTAGGACCAGTTCTTTTTCTAATTTAAATAGATGACTTACCTCTTCATATATCAACTGCCCACACTAGTCTATGCGCTGATGATGCTAACTTCCTAAACATCGCGACAACCCGATGCAAAGTTCAATCTCTAACTGGGGAGTGCATGAAACATGCGGAAGAGTGGTTTTCGGCTAATGGACTAAAATTGAACTTAAGGAAAACACAAAGGCTAGTCATAAGCACTCATAAGGAAGGGTCAACATATTTCTGTCTTAAATTGTTGGGAATCGCTTTGACCAGTGAGTTCACATGGAGCGAACATATATTCATAATACTCAGGAAATTGTCAACAGCTATTTTGACGATTCTCAGAACTAAACAGATAACGTCAAGGAAAATTTGCAAACTCACTTACTATGCTAACTTCCATTCATTGGCAACGTATGGGATTCTTGTTTTGGGTAATGCTACTACTCTTAGGTGGATATTGCCAAAGCAGAAAGCAGCAGTAAGGGCACTCTGTGGTGTCCCCAAACACCAGAGCTGTAGTCCAATTTTCAGATCAGAGGAAATCTTGACCGTTACCTCGGTGTTCATTTTGTCCTGGATTTTATATGTAAGACAGAATAGAGACAAATTTATCTCCCAGACTACAGTTCACTAATACAACACCAGGAGTAGAGATCAATTAATGCCCACATACCATCGATTGGAAAAAACTCAATAAGCGTCTAGCTAGGTGTACCATTTTCTACAAAAAGCTTCCATCTCAAATGAAAAGACTTCCGGATGGACGATTCATTAAGATGATAAAGAAAATATTAATTTAGGAAACAATTTATGAGATCCAGGAGTTTATGGACAGAAACCTGTAGTTCTGCGTTTCTTTTTGTTTTGTGCATTTATTTGTTTCTCTGTTATGATTTGTTAAGTCCTAGATTCTCGATCGACTTTTGTTCGACGTTTATTGATACTTTTTTTTGGCTGACCGGTTTGTGTGTTTTATTTGAGCACTTATATTTTGTTTACTATGACATGACATGTAAGTTCTGATGTCACAAATATATACTACTACTACTACTACTACTACCTGAATTTTTTTAGGTTAGATTTCTGGATGATGTGCTACCTCTAAAAAACCGTATACCATTTTTTATGTTAAGAGCGGAAAATCCAATTTTGCACATGTGTGAGCGTGCAGGAAACAATGAAAGCAGTTTAATTTTATAATATCCTACAAATATAATTTCCAACTGAAGATAATTCTATTCAAAAGAAAATTTTCAGTGATGATTTTCAGATTCTTGCAATCACCCTTACTTTTTAGCCCCTTCTGAGCTTGATGGAAATAATGAAAATATATAGTCTATGAACATAAAAGCCAACTAAAGATTATTCATCTCCAAGAATTATTCAGGGGCGACTTTTAGTTATTTCTGCCATTTATCCCACATTCCAGCAAAATTTTTGCTTTCTGAAGGTGAGATTATAATTCACAATATGTACTTCCGTTGATATTTAATTATTTATGAACAAGGGTAGAAAAGAACCTTCAACCAGGCAATTCATATCGGGTTGTGCGAGACGCCTAGACTCTTTGTGATTTTTTCATTTTTCAGGTAATGTTTTCGAATAGCAGCTTCAGGTTTCTTTTTATTTTCCCTAAATTTCTTGAGATTATTTTGTAATCGGGATTGAAAAACGGTAACACTTGTCATATCTTTATCATCATAATTTTTTACATTGCTTTTATATCGTAGTGTCAATACCGTAACATCAACGATTAATACAAAAAATTAAACATGTTTAATTCATTTTGTATATCAACTTTAGTTCGATTCATTCTCATAAACATATAGACCATGAGACACAGTACGTACGCAATTATTTTGATTACAATAAAAGCGGTAGCGAAGCAATAATTAAATACATAAGAGTTTGAACTTTTACACTCATACGCTCATTTACCTTCCGTTCTGATTTGGAATTCATATCGGACAGCACCTTAACAGTGGTGAAACAACAATAAGAGTTCAAGAGTTTTGGATTGAGTAATATTCGATTCGAGATATTTTGCGTGAACTCTTATGTATTCGATTCTGTCACTATCGAAATCTGAATGCTACCTAACCATAGATCACTCTAGAACCCTTCGACCAAGAGTGTTACCGTGTTCACTACGCTTTCAACAATAGGTCGCTGTAGGCCTCTCCGGTCAAGCTTAGCATAGAACGTACTATGTGGCTACCTGATCCTAGGGTTTAAGGGCTTATATATCGGTGCATTTCTTATACTCGGACTCTTTTCCATCGCAGATCTCATTGAGACCACATCGTCTCCGTAGATCGGCTGCAGAACGCCACAAGTCGACTATACAGACAATTCTTTCGTGCACCATTTTGCCAAACCGACATTGTCTACCAGCGCACCACGTGTAATATTTAATTTTTAATTTACGTTAGCAACAGGTGTTTATTTTTACCGTCGATTTTCTTCGTATATGTAACCACATCCTGGTAGCATATAGTATTAGATTTTTTTTATTATTTCTCACATGCGCAGAAGCGGTAAAGTTAAGTTGTGCGCAGTGAAAGGAGTTAAGAAAAATTAATAGTTAAAATATCTAGATATCATCACTGAAAAATTTTTTTGAATGGAAAAATCTGAAGTTAGATATGTGTGTAGGGTTTTATAATATTGAAATGTTTCCATTGTTTCCCGCGCACAAAGATGTGTGGAAAATTGAATTCTTGGTAAAAATGATAAAATCCCAGCTTTTCGCGTATGTGAAGGAGGCGCAATATCAGGAAAAATCTGAAAGAATTCAGAGGAGTACCTTTCAATAACAGAAACCAAATGCCGTACAACCTAGATCTGCATAGATATCCATTTAACGTAGAGTCCTTACGGAGGCTCAAAATGTACGAAAACATTTTGCATATTTTCTGGAGAGGATAAAAGTGTTTATCAATTTTTCTGGATTTTTTCAGGATCCGAGAAAAAAATTAAACGTCAAAAGAGAAGTTTTTGATGTTGGGTGAGCAGAGCAGCGAGTGCGGGGAGTGTAGGAGGTTAGCTATAATTATGTTATGAGCTTTTTTTTTGATTACCTCACTAATGTAATAAAAAATTCGACACTATTAGGTTATCAGAACAAACGGAGTTTGGTCAATCTAAATTCCGATTTTCATTATTAATAGCATTAACTGCAAGAAAACCATATTTTAAACAATCATTTTCATATATTACATAATGAAAATAATCTATGGAAAGCATTGGAAATCAATGATCAGGAAAATTCTGGAAATATCCCAGAACTTCTAATTCGGTCTTGACAGTGAATTAGACTGACACTTCGTCGATGACAAAATCAAGATGAAAAAAAGTCGAAAAATTTAAAAAATATCCGTTTTATTCCGATGAATATTACAATCTGCGGACATAAGACAATTAGATGTGGGGAGATTAAATCGCTCAATATCTGTTTGGAAATAGTGAATCAAATAATACCAAATATCTTAACATTTTCATTACGCTAGTATCTGTAGAAGGCTATGTTAATTGAAAATTACAGAACTTTTCATTATTCTTTCGTATATTAACCATCGAATGCATACTTAATCGTAATACTATCAATACCCCGAAAACAACATAAGATTACTTCAACTCAATGTGATTTGAACTATCCAAACATTTGTATATCTACATAATACCTGACAGCGTCAGCTATTATTGAGATAGACGTTCCTGAAATAAAATCGAATAAACCTTGCTGAAACGGAGGATACGGACTAGCACATCCGAGAGATACATCTTCTATTGTTATACAAACAACAGCTATTGTTTTGAATAGATATATCAGAAACAGAGTACGGCTTCATGTTTGTAACATGATCTCCTTCAAATTATTCCCTTTGCAAGATAGTTGAGTATCAATAGCAGGGATTTTCCCTTACCGTGGAGTTTGCAATAATTCAAGAGGAATCGACTGGGATTACTGGTATCAATATATACAAATCGAAGACATTTTCAGTGTAGAAAGGCACAGGCTTTTCGTGGAATGCTCTAGACGATGTTGCCATTAAAGGATTGAGGGAATTTGTGATGGAAACAACACTACGAAATTTTATCTGCACTGTACTGTCTATATAAAACAAATTCCTGCATTATTCAGGCTAGGACCTCCCCGCGCATAATTTTCTTTATTTTCCAAAACAAATATCACCTCCCTTTTAACATAACAGACAAAAATAAGAATTGACAAGTGACGGTATTTTTTGATTATTGAGGCACAAATAAAATTATGACAGAATTCATAATTCTATTTTAAGTTTCAGTTTAATGTTGATGATGATATAGAACCTTCTCTTCTGAAATTTTATAATAGCGGTCATGATAAAATGACGGTAATGGCAACCTAAATCCTTGATATACCCACATTTCAGAAATGAAAGGACATTAAAAGAAATCTTGCTATTTTCCAAACAACATATGAAGTAGAGCCGAGTTCTCTCTTTATGAATATGCACTTCGTTATCAATGTGAATTTTCCCTGAAATTGAAATTCCTCCTTTTAAATACTCAAAAGTATTTCGTTTATTCAAAATTCCAGAAATGTAATGTCTATGAACACATCTTCATGCATTTGGATTTTGAATATTGTCTCTGAAGCTAAATTCCTGAATTCCCAACTGGGTTTATTTTAGCGAACGAGGTGGCCATCTTACTTATCCTCTAGTCTCCATTTAGTTATCACCAAGAGATTGGAAAAAGTTCTGAGATATTTCTTGCCTGGTGTGGGGGCACACCGTCAGGCAGAAAATATGCTGATCTTCTTTGAGCCAAGGGATTTCATCCAAAAGACTCTCGACTGAGTCATTCATCATATCAATGTACGCCAAAACACGGTGGTTCATTAACAAGGTATTAATCGAGGCGCCCTTGGTGTTGATCATTCACTTTCCGATTGGGATTGATATCGGGCCAGAAATGTTCATTATTATTGATAGTCCGTTATTGGTCACCCTCACTACATCAGTTCATATACAGGGTGATTCACGAGTGATCGCACATGGCTCAACTGTAGTTAGAGTACACCTTAGGAAGTTCGGAATCGGAACTAAGAATACAAAGGAAAGCTGTTTTCTTCGGTACACAGACTGTTTTATGACTTTGGATCAAATTTCTTAACCGTAATAACTCTTGAACGCATAGACCGATTTCTTTTATTGTTGTGAGTTGTAACAGTCCGATTTCTCGAATTAATCATTTATATCTTTTAAACTCAGTTTTCATAATTTTATTAATAATTCAATCTCGTTTCATCAAGTTAAATATTCAAACAGTTTGAAATTTGAATCAGGAATTCACAAGTAATGATACCCAATGAAAATTATAGTTAAATCCATAAGGTGTCGCTGCTATTGATCTAGGTTATTCGCCGGTTAATTGTGAAGTCAGTACTTGAACAAAGATCGTTTTCTCGTTTCTGTGGGAGAACGGGAAACAGTAACTCATTCTATGTTTCGTTTCCTCTTTATTGTTGTGGAGAGAATAATTCCGCTTTTTATTATTTTTTTTTTGATTATCAATAGTTTTTTATAGAACCGAGTCTATATAAGTTTGGAATTCATTAGATTTTCTCATTTCCATTTAGAAATCTTCGGAATCGTTCGTAATTTCATTGGAGCTGTGTTGTAGCGATTGGAATGAAAAATTTTCAGTGATAATTAAGTATTCTTTGATCGTCTGAGGCATTATAAGTAGTCGGTAATTTTTCCGGATTTCCTCGACAACCAATTCAATTAGCGAGTGGAGAGATTTCGAATTTTCTTTTGTTAAATTAACCTAGATTGATATCTGCTTTTCCAAGGATTTTTTTCACTGTCAATGAATCATCTTTATGCCAAACCTTAATATTTCATGACTGGGGTAACCACATTTTTAAGGGAATAAGTCATTGTCACCTAGGGCAGTCACCTTGTGAACGTGATTCAGCCAATCAAGTAACCTGTGAGCTGTAAGATATAGGAATACCAGAAAACTGATGTAGAACACCAAATCCAATCATCGTGGGAATTAATATCATTCCTAAAAAGCGAAGTGTTTCCCTTAATGATCAAATTTTTCTTTTCTATTTTCTTTAATTGTTGACTGAGCTCTATCATTGAGTTTCGATTTGTTGAAAAGCTCAGATTGTTTTAAATTAAAATTTGTAATATATAGTTTGAATTCATCTTGTCTGAGAGTCCTTTTTTGTAATTGGTTAAACTTTTTAGTTGAGTTTTTTGTATTAGTTACCTTGATAATAGTGAGTAATTTATTAATCAGTTACTGTGATTTTGATACTTATCTTGTTATAAAGCTAGTTGATTGAAGTGATTAGGCTATATCTAGGACCTAGGTTCTAGACAAAGATCTCACACACTGAGATTGAGGGTACTCTGATCTAGCTAGGCATAGGTATTAATAGGTAGTGTAAATTGTCATTTTCTTTCAACTAGCCTTTCTATAATTGAATCTCATTAAACCTCATTATTTAGATTTCTTAGTTCCAGTAGAATTTAAATATTTCTCCAATTTTAGATAAAATTAGAAACAAAACCATTACAGAGCATAGAATTAAAATTGGTGGAGATATTTTGTTTGAATTCTACCAGCATACAGAAGTTTCAAAGAATTTTATTTTTGGAGAAATTTAAATTTTCGGCAAGAAAGATTTCATCTAAATTCATCTATGGTTCATATATGAGAACACGCAAACTCATATCATAAATCGAAAACTATTAAGCAAAATACTAATTTGAATACTTCCCTGCTCTGAATAATGGAATACTCTTTATCTAACTTGATGAAGAAACCTGGAATAACTCGAAAACAAATGAAGATTATATAGATCTGTTTGTATTTGCAGTATTTCACTGCTGCCATATATCGAAAATGGGACACCCTGTACAAGGTGGGCAAATGAAGATGAAGGCATAGTATGAAGGAGAACTTCATACTAGGATAACGAAATTTCAGAAAAAAATTACCCCCTTTCTCGATCTATTTTTCAGGGACCAGTTCAGGAGTGCTGCATGTTTCCCGATTTCTCTCTCCGTTTTAAAGTTCTCCGAAATTTCCTGAATTTTTTAAAAACGTGGACACATAAACATGAGTTTGACAATCGGGAGGCTCTTTTTTGAGTAAAATGGCGTGGAATAAAAACTTTCCTGATAGCGCTTCTAGAGTTATAATGCGAATACGCAATACGAACCATAGCCGGACTACTTTTATTGTATCTCTTTAAGAATAACAAAAATGCAGCATTTCATATCAGCAGTAATTTTTCCTTTTTCAAAGAAATATGTTATTAATTCTTTCATAAACTACTACACATTAAATTTGCTCAATTTCATTCGATCGATGCATGTCCATCAACGGCTCATGTTCTTTAACTGAAACTCACAGATTTTGACTATGTTGGTTTCTATGGTTTGATTAAATTCAGATCATAGTAGGTGTCTGTAATCTTAAAGGTTGACAATCCCTTTTGTTTCTCCTTCTGCATTCAAAATTGCGGTGGAAATTCAATTCTATAAAGGCGGAGGTATAGAAAAATGTGGAAACTATAGGTAATCTCCCTAATTTCGACAAGCCAAAATTATTGAAAACGTCATCCTAATCAAATATTTAATTTTGTAATATAACATAACAATTTTTCAGACCATCAGTAAGGATTCAGAGAAAAGAAATTCACCCAAGACGCCATTGAAGAGTCAACTGAAGGAATTTATAGTGCTTTTAATGCGAAAATAGTTTCCTTGTGCATTTTAATCGATTTAGCCAAGCATTCGATACTGTAGATTATGGTATTTTAAATGGGTTATTGAAAGTTTTGGGATTTGGAAAAACTGCATTGCAAAGACTACAAAGCTATCTTTGGGATAGAAAACAGCTAGTAAGAGTGAACGGGAAGGTTGATAGCGAAGTATCTGCCATTGAGTATGAAGTCTTACTGGAACGGTATTGGGGCCCCTGTTATATACCTTATAGTCAAACGGTTTATTATGTTTACCTTCAAGGTTACATATAATCAGTTTCGCTGACGACACGGCTGTTTTCTATTCTGGAGAAAATTGGGGGACTCTCAAGAATTTGGTTGAGTTAGATTTTATACACATCATCAACTATATAGAGAAACACTTACTTCCAATAAACTTCACAGAAACTAAGTATATCCCATTCGCTGTGGACATGCGCTATATGTGGAAAAGTCACCATTAATTATATCAGTTTGAAATGCTGCATTTGAAGTACCAGGCTCGTATGAATGTGAATATCTCGGAGTGACTCTGGAGTCGTTTTTTAAAACAGGACACTCATGTTAAGACTTTGGTGTAAAGACATAGCCGTGTCATAGCGAAAAGTCAATATCTTACCAACCTATTGGATACAAAACATATAAAAATAATTTGTCATGCACTCGTGGAATCACAGTTGACATATGGTATTATTGCATGGGTGGTTCCTACAATAATGTTGTCAAGAAAATTGTGGTCCAGCAGAAATTGATGCTTTAAATTATGCACAGGAAGAGTATCACCTTTTCTTCTGACCTACTTTATGAGCTGGCTACTGTCTTCCACATACGACAACTATTCTGCTCTTCAATTTTAATGCACTCACATAATAATTTTCAGATGCAAGAGATTGCATCACATGAATTGCATCAACACTTTATTTTTGGACTCTATCCAAAGTGTTCAAAAATTTATTTTTAATGCTTTCCATATGTTCACTTTAAATATATCATTTTTTATTCAAAATATCAAAATGATTATTGAAAGTATAATTTTCTTTCAGTAAATGATTTGTTCAGTGAGAATCGCATTTTGTTTGTCAAATCTGCGTTTGCATTCTGATAACCTTATAATAAAATTTCAAAGACTACTATCTATATAGAATGCATTATATAGAAACAAATGAGCTTTAAATAGGCTCTCGTTTTGAAGTTGTAATAAGATTTATATCGGTGAAAATTTCTGGAACTTTTAATATTAGGTTAGATCACATCAGAAACGTAGTTTTGATAAACTGAAATCAGATATTCACTATGCAAATCATTCAATTGAAGAGAACAATACTTTTAATAGACATTCTAACATTTCACATAATAATTAAAATAGAAAATTAAAATTGAACCTACAAAAGAGCATTGGAAATGAATGAACAGAATAGTTCCGGAACTCTACTCAAATTTTAGTTGGACTCAAATTCGTCACCATTCTTTGTTTGTTTTTCGTTTAACCTGCTCTATTTCTGCCTTTCGCCTAATGACATACCGAGGAATTCTGTCACCTTACTAACTCGGGAATTTTGCCGAACCCCTCTCGTGTCGAGGGAAGGTATATTTAATATCCAACACATCTCTGTTAGACAGGACCGACAGCTTTACATCTCCTCCGCAAAATAGACACTCAAGCGATTCCCAGAATCACACCGACTTTGTGAGGATTGAACCCAGGTAACTCTGCGTAGGAGACGGATATCATATCCTCTACGCCACCGAGCCGGCATTCGTCACCATTACTGAATGCTTTTAGTTCTCAAAATAACTCTGTTTGGATATACTTAGTACTTACCGGTTAAAGCCACAGTATGGTATAATGCGTAATAAGTTTGTACTACTACTATATATTTGTCATAATTTTCAAACGACTGTCAAAATGTTTTCGCAAATTTTCCTTTAAATTAACCAAGTTCCACGAAGAAATAATATATGGGCGATATCAACCCAGAATATTGGGTCCATACTGATTCTAAGACATCTATAGATCATAATCGGCATCACTTGGGAGACTGAACCTGGCCATCGGGGCTCTCTCGGTCAAGCAGAGAGGGAATTCGAGGAAATATCGCAGGTTATGTATTTTTTTTTTATTATCTCCCTAGTCCTTTTCATGACCTTGCTTGCTATGTAAAGTCTTTTCTTAGATTTGTTTAGACATATAAAAAGTTTGAATGTTAAAATGTTTTTCTGCTGGTTTTCTTTTTCCATTGTTACAGATTCATATCCCAAACCCCCTTCCTATCACCAATGTTTTGGAAATCATGGAATGCAAGAGAGAATGAAGCGGCTAGGCACAAAAATCTTTGGTACTCTTTATGTACGCACGACACTAACACAACATGAACAGACCAGCTATTGCTAGTGCAATAGCGACAGGGAAACGAGTTTTTTTCCTCAGGTTTTTTCACTCGTTTTTTGAATCATATACAAGATAGTATGGTTCCCCTGTTACATTTCCTGAGCTCACACTTCTGTTTTTTCTGACACACACCAAAATTATAGGTATAAGCATTTATTGTAAATACAATTATTCAACTTTTGTAAATCCTCTCCTTTCAAGAGAATATATATATATATATATATATATATATATATATATATATATATATATATATATATATATATATATATATATATATATATATATATATATATATATATATATATATATATATATATATATATATATATATATATATATATATATATATATATATATATATATATATATATATATATATATATATATATATATATATATATATATATATATATATATACTACTACAATCTTCAGCATCCCCAAACTTGAAAATTTGAACCATAAAGAGTATCATGTGATACCTCATTGCAAAGTTCTTTCAATTTTCTGTAGGAATTGGGTCAATACTTTCTATTGTATTTGGAGTCTATCTAGGGTGTTCAAATTAAGAAACTCATTCCTTTAGCTATCTGGGTACATAGGGTCGATTAATTCCTATTCAAATTAAGAACTTGAAAAAGGTCTAATCAACAGGAGACAAATATAAAATTGTTACTTTTCATACTAGAAATAACACATATCATTCATAGAAACAACTGAGTCTACAATATAATATACTGTTGCGTGTAGTGAAAGTGTGGCAATTGAAGTAAGTGTTATCGAAGAAACTATTGAAAATGACACCCACCTATCTCCAAGCATTAGAAAAAACCGTTTGAAATTTTATTTTTATGCTCTCGAAGACATTAGGTGTTAACAGTCCTCATTCTGTCTCTCAGACATTTCACAGTTTCTGTCTCTGTAGCGAAAAAAAACGAGAGAATACGAATGCGGGAGCTTGCTAGCCAGTGAACTGATTCCTTCCTACTGATCTAGTTCGTTAGAAAGTTATGACCTCAATATTCTCGCTCTCGTATATCAAAATGTGGAAAAGCACAGGAGAGCACCATCTTGTTGAAATATGGAAACGGTGTAATATGATCGTACATCCCTGCCCAAAAATTTAATTTTTATGGGTTTGCGCATGGATATCCCTGTACAAGTGAGGATTCGTGAATTTACTCCTGTCAGAGAAACAGTTATTCCAAATAAATTTGGGAATTTTACCCATATTTTTACTCAAATTCTTGCAAATTTAGATGACAATACGTTTCTTCTTCATTCAGTTCATGATACAATCTTAATTCTTAGAGATGAGTTCGTGATACTTCACTATTCTGTACACAGTTACACTTGATACAAAAGTTTGATGGGATATTATCGTGAGTATTATCCATTTGTAGATTATCTAATACCTCAACTTCAGCAGCTTTATTTTTCACAGGATATGCTACTTCATGCTATCGGTTTGCACTGATCCAGTGGCCTGAAATGTTTGTATCAGAGATTTGACATATTCGTGACCAACTTCATTCTCTGAATGATTTGTGTTGAATATTCTTGCTACCTCTTTTGCGCAACTATTAATTTCTATGACACGAATTCTACTCTCATTTGAGTGCACAAGCTTAGAGTTTTTCTCGTGCGAATTGAATAACAGACATGCAGTACTGACTGGAAGAACAGACTGATCATTGTTTGATATGAAAAGATGGCTCAAGGAAAAAACTTTGAAGCATGTGTAACAAGATGATGTGATGATTGCAATGATTTTTAGAATTTTTTCAATAATCATTGAATCTTCCTCGAAATGAAGTCTTTTTATACCATATTTCTGTTTCTGGTTGCAGTAATTGAAGAATAAATCTGACCCTACCGATTCGACGTAACCTGCTACCTTATGGAATGAATATCATAATTGGAACATCCTGTATAGACCCGTAACACGCGTGTTGACTAAATTCGTTCAGGAAATGAAGAGACCTTTCCAATGAGTCGTCACATGATAATCTTTGAGATTGAACTTATCATGTTTGGGGATGCTGAGTGTGTGTGTCACACAGACTGAGAAAAAGTGTCGATGGTTCACACAAATACTCGTTGTAAACGTTAATATAAAATTAAATGAAACACGTGGTTCGCTAGTAGACAACGGCGTTTTAGCAATATTGTGGACGGGGTGGGTTGTCTATAGTAGTCGAATCGTGACAACGCGTGCTGCAGACGATCCACGAAAACGATGTGACCTTAATGTGGTCGGAGAAAGATGAGGCCGAGTCTCAGAAATGCACCGATATTTAAGCCCTCGGTCAGGTAGGCATAGAGTACGTTCTGTGCTCAGCTTGGTCGAAAGGCCCTACTAGGCGATCTATGGAAAGAAAGCATAGTGTAAACGGTAACAGTACCTACACTTTGAAATCAACATGCTGAAATATTTTCTTCAATACTGATATCAATCTGTAATATAAATTCTCAAAATTGATTGGGTTCAAGGGGCTGTTCAAATATTGTGTTATAATATCTTTTTGAAGTTGAAACATCCTGAATTGAAAATTTAACTAGAAAAATTATGGATTCATAATAATAATCGAGAGACCTTTTATCGATGTGTCACTCGACCCTTATTTCTATGATGATTTCGAAGCTAGGCAATGGTAGAGGTGATCGTTTGATCTAAAATACCCAGTCAGAATGAAATGAAAAATAGGCTTCACTTGAAACAAAAAAAAGACATGTTTCAGCGTTTTTCGCTGACGCTGCCTTCTTCTGAGTTATAGTAGAGGTAAAATTTTCGTTGAAAAACTCTGTTTATTTTTGGCCTATCTAGTACTGTATATATATTCATAGGTCATACGTATGTCAAAGTTGAGATATTACTCCAGACAATGGCAGTAATTGCAAAAACATTTTGGAACTTTCAATATGAAGAATTGTTTTCATAATTGATATCTCAACCATGAATCAATGTAGACATTCGAACAATTTTGAGCTTGATGGTTTATTCAATTTTATTTTTGAAATATGGTGTGGCACTTCAAAATAAAGTTGAAAGATCAAAAAAATGACTCATGAAAAATAGCACCAAGTAGTAGATAGCTCTTACGTCACTTTTCTGCGCGAAATTTTCCAGAACTGTTGTTTCAATTGAGAAGTTATTTCATCTCCCTGTATCTGATAAACGAAGTATTATTATTTCCCTAGATTTTCGCTGCATGTTCAGGAAAACCATGTATATTTCAATCCTTTATTCAGGTGATTGTTATTTGATTTCAAAAGATTTTCATTCGAAAAACATAACCAAATAAAAACAGCAATTCAGTCGTTATTTCAAATGATTGTAGCAATTTCAATACATGAAACGAATCATTCGAGATAATGGATACAGTTATTCAAATTTTGGTCGATTTGGATGCATTTGGAGCTATAGTTGAATGGGAACCATATTCGTGATTGAGATTGACAACTAATTTGCAGAGAACATAATATGTATTCCATGTGTTTAGTTATCAGTTTATTCAGTAGCACAATATTATAGATGAGGAACGATTTCCATTCTGAATCTTTCATGCAGTAAAACATTCACATTTGAATATTCAGTAAATATGGGTATAAATATTTATGAAATAGGATACAGAATGAAAAAATAACGGCATTTGGTATACAAAAATTGATCGATGTATTTATTTATTGTTTAGCTGGATGAATTTCTTCTGCAGAACCTTTGAATAGTTTCTAGGCTAAGTGGAATAGGTTGTCTATTGTTTTGCGCCTCTATTGTATTTTTACTAGGATGTTTAATCAAGACAGTCTCAATGATTTCTGAATAGATTTAAGAACATATGCACAAAAAGAGTATTTTCATATGTGCATTGAACATAATGTTGACTATTAATGAAGTAACTGTAATCAGTTTATATTACTTGTTTACTTTTCCATATTTTTTCTATCGATTTCCTAGAGAAAACAATTACCCAAGATTGTTTCAGTATCTAGGTGACAAGCTGGACACGATCTAAACTTAGCATCAGTCAGCTGAGGGGATCATAATGGGTGACTCTAACGTCCCCCCACATCAACTGGCTCCAAGACTCAAATAGGACCGATGAAGTGAAACGATAAGCGGAAGCCTTTACGATTAGCCCCAACTAGACGCAAATTGTTGATGAGCTGATAATAATTCTGAGCATATTACCGTTTATCCCAATACTCTCGATCTCTTTCTTGTTTCAAATTGTTTTCGTTTACAATGTTCTGCACCCTAAGGCAACTTCGACCACATTCTTATTTATGCCATTGATAACTTCGTAGAGCCAGGTAATGAAGATTCAATTCCTTTCAGGAAGATATGGTATTACAACCGAGCCAACTAGTCGAAGCTTCGCGAGTTTTTCTAGTTTTTTTCCCTTTAATGATATCTGTTTCTCAGATCTTGATATGAATGTCTACACTGAGGTTTCACTGTAATTATTCTTGCAGGCATGGACCTCTACATTCTACACTTCACAAAAAAAAATTGGTTCACCAAAAACAGTTAATATCCACAGTCGAGAACAGAGCTTATAAGAGCAGAAAGCAGAATCCAACAGATGAAACTAAAGCAGAATAGAAACTTTTGTAACACAAGAATTGATAGCGCGAATATCTACTTTAATGAAAAAGTTCAGAATAGATCGTCGACCTGACCAGTGAAACTCATCAGTTCTGGTCTATGGCCAATGCAGTCAGCAATTACATTTGCAAGACATACTTCTCACCTTTGATTATAGATGACCGTTCTATCGCATCATCGTCTAAAACAAAGGCGGATACAAAAATATTTCAACCAAATTTTGTTTTTGAGACTTCAACTTCAGTGTCAACAAGCATTCCACATATTCATTCGACTATATCTGAAGTAAAGTTCTGAGTGCGTACCGTTGATGTTGTTGACGGAAACATCTGAACTGTAAGGAAGCAATTGGCCTTGATTACCATATACTGTTTTGAAGAAATGTGCTCCAGAGTAAGCACTTGTAAGTAATCGTCTGTTTCGATCAAGGACCATTACTCTTGATATCTCAAGGTGCTTCGACAAGGGTTGGCAAACAGCCTTGATGAATAAACTAATCGCTATTCAACGCGAATCAACATCGTTCTTCAGAAAAGTAATTTCTTGAGAACGTCCTTCAATCATGCATGGACGTTGATTTTCTCCAGAAGCAAACATGCACCTACTCGGTATCACAATGAATACCGAAGATTGCTGGCATGACCATGTATCAGTCATTACTAAATCCGCTTCTGTTGAACTCAGTTTTCTTTTCAGAATATTAGTACTTCAAACCATCACAACTGATGCTTTTATACAAGGCACAGGTGTGGCTTGGTCTAGAATACTGTGTGGCTTCGCCCCTAAACATTAATTACATCTATTGGATAGTGTCCAGAAAAGAGCAGATTGCTTCCAACTTCTTGCTCAAAGGGGACAGGTTTTTGATCTTCTTATTGTTTATAA
This sequence comes from Cryptolaemus montrouzieri, assembly GCA_013387265.2. Lineage (NCBI taxonomy): Eukaryota > Metazoa > Arthropoda > Insecta > Coleoptera > Coccinellidae > Cryptolaemus > Cryptolaemus montrouzieri. The sequence goes on along the minus strand of JABFTP020000001.1, from coordinate 49,529,538 downwards.
ATACTTTCATGGTAAATGTTCTGAAGAACAGAAAGGCTAGGTCCCAGAAAGAATTCAGTTCAAAAGAGAAGCTAGTCTTGCGGAAAACTCTCATAGACGGATGGTTCAACTGTGCTAGCCATGTACCTCTCTTCATGAAGATTATTTTGTTCACAGAGCTAACATTCTGTGGAACTCGATTTTATCAAACATCTTTCCGATAACTAACAATTGGGCCCTCTTCAAGAATGTAGTAAACACACACATTAAATTATATTGGACGTCCATAGATGGCATGACAGGTATCGCCTCCTTCCAAGAGTTGAGATTAAAAAAAAAAGAAAAAGGGGATTTAAATTCAGTGGTACTGCACTCGAAAAAAAACCGAAACATTCGCTTTTGGAGTAAGTGAATTTGTCGTCGAGTTCGTGCCCAAAACTTAATCAAGATGATCACCTAATATACAAGGTTTGTAGACAAAATAATAAGACTCATTTTTGCAATATTTTAATCAAATAAAATTATAGTACAGTATTGTCTCCTTCAAAATAGTTGCTTCGGGAAGACATACGGTGCTCGAAACTGTATTTTCAATAATTAAAGCAGCACTGAAACTTGGACACAGTAATAGCATTATGATGGTCGATTTTAGCTGCTTGGATATTTTGAAGTGTTCCAGGATGGGTTTCCATTGTATGATTTTTAATTCCTGAGAAAAGTTGAAAGTCTTAGGGACTCAAATCTTGTGGGGAGGCATAAAAATGATTTTTCTGACAGAAAAATTGTAGTGTATCATGGCGCATTTTTGTTATGCAACATTCTGTTATTTTTAATGTTTGGTCACACGCGAAAGACTTTTTTGCGAAGATTTTCGATGACTTCTTGGTAAATATGTTGATGATTCGTTTGGCCTTGAGGCAGATACTCTTCATGGACGTTTTGGTGAAATCAAAAACACCAATCTGCTCGCATTTGATCTTTGACTTGCTTATTTCTGCTTTTTTGGGCCTTGAAGAGATAGAAATCAGCAACTTAGCGCAACATTTTCCGGTGTTCCGTTTCTAGGTCTTACTCAAACACACAAGACTCGTCACCAATAATAACATGGTTTTTCATTTTTTTTTATTTGAAAAGACAATATTGTCGCATCAATCAATTACGTTATTAGCGACATTACAAAAATAGTGATTTACTATCTACATTTATATAGATTTGTAGCTTTTAGGTAGTTCATCAACGTTTCACTGTTTGTAGGGTTGAGGATTGATTGAAGTGTCTTCGGTAGGTTGCACTATACTCTTTCTCGGTGAAACGCAGCTCCCAAGAGCCACAATAATGCAACTAAGCAGGATGCCGAGGAACGAAGCGGCAGACTGCAGTTTTGCCCTCATTAGGAGCTCATCAGTGTCGCATATCGCTTCTCAGCATCCTACATCGGGGAACCCTATCGATTCCAGGAAGGACGCATCTCGTACATACGTACCGAGAGTCCCCCTTTATAGACCGACCCGGCGAGCCCGCTACCGGACTTCGAGAAAGATACGAACAATAACGTTTAACGTTCTCACATCTGTTTGTTATTGTTCATATCTTTCTCGAAGTCCGGTAGCGGGCTCGCCGTGTCGGTCTATAGAGGGCGACTCTCGTACGTATGTACGAGGTGCGTCCTTTCTAGAATATATAGGATACCCCGATGTAGCTTGATAGGATGATGAGAAGCAATATGCGACACTGAAGAGCCCCTAATGAGGGCGAAACTGCAGTCTGCCGTTTAGTTTCTCGGCATCCTGCTAAGTTGCACTATTGTAGCTCTTGGCGGCTGCGTGCATGGCGGGCGGATTCGGAAACTAGCTCCTGTCAGGAAGGATTATTCATTGTCCTACGGATTTTTGAATAATTCTTCATGTCTCTAGTTTACATATGGGTTTAACCCCGACGAGTTGCAATCAAACTGATTTCATGAAAAAACATAAATTAATACCATTGCAAGGCAATGATTATAATCAAAACATATCCTGCAATAATTATATATTAGGATAACGTTAAATGTTATGAGAATATATCAATCTACCAGAATATATACATACTATAGCATCATCAGACAATGATATCAATGTACCCACGAGTAGTGTCAGAGGCTTCCTCCTGGAAAATTGAATATAAATATGACAAAATTGTCAGTTAATTATATTACATTTATATAAACAAATAAATAAAATATAAAATGAGATTCTGAGCAGTATAAACTGAAGAAAAAGCCTATGACTCTACCTCATTATTTTTTCGGAAAGAAACCTACGAAGAATATTACAAGATTTGATGACTGTTATCTTTTGTAATGGTTCAAACAAATTTTCTTCAGACACAAAATCTCAATACTTTTGTGAAGATTCCTAGGAATAACACCTGTTGTGGAAATAATAATCGGTAGTAGAATATATATATATATATATATATATATATATATATATATATATATATATATATATATATATATATATATATATATATATATATATATATATATATATATATATATATATATATATATATATATATATATATATATATATATCACCTTGCCAGATCGAAAACGTCGTTGCCAGCCTCATCATTTCATTCAGTAATAAAACACGCTGCGAAGAAAACATGTCGAGGGAAGTGTCAAGTGTTAGGGAAATGTAATGATGATTATTTCTCAAATATAATAAACGGAATGATCAGGAGAAAAAAAACCCAAATAGAATAACATAATTACCCACGTAAGTGATCAACTAATACAGATTAATACATTTCATTAACATATTTTGGCCCTATCAGCAAATACATTGCAAATGTCATTTCAAAACAGCTTCCAGAACCCACATGAAACTCTCTCCAGAATTGTTCAATAGTAGGCATAACGCTGATAGATTTGACAATACTGGAGTTTACAAGTTGTCCTGTGAGGATTGTTAAGGCGTTTATATAGAACAGACTGGTCGTTTATTCAAAACTAGATACAAAGAGCATCTATCAGAAAAAATAACTGAGATCCGACTAATCTACTGTCGCTTCACATTGTTTCGAAAATTGCTTTCATTTTACACCCATAGATAAACTTCAAATTGTTCACAGATCATCTTGAGGACGACAGTTAGATTTCTTAGAATTCATCGGAATTTTCAAACTCCAACAAAATCCGCATCGAGATAATCTTCTGAATGACCAAAATGGCCCGGCTTATTCGTTCATATTTGATGTCATTAACTACCTGGTTCGAAATTCATTTATTACCTCTTGTTTGCACCCTTCAACTTTATTTCGGTACTAGTTGTCAGCTAAAGATGACCGAGATACCGAAACTGCAATCCTGAATTTCAATAAAATCTTGTAATAGTATGATACATAGTTCAATTTCTTAATATCATCAAATGAATTGTTTCTTAACATTGTTGAGAGAAATTTTAATCTAGTAGCATGAACATATTTCAAATGATTCTCAAACGTCGAGTTTGCTAATTTCAAATCTCTAAATTCTATTTCAGTTCAAGGAGAATTTTATACTCTGTCACCTCAGTTGTGAAACATTACCATCCAATTCCGATGTCGTAATTTGCATTCAGATGACCATTTGTCCCCGTTGAGTGCTCTTAGTTTCATTGAATGAAGGGGACGGGTCTGTTCCCTCTCATTTAGATTAGGACGAAAAGGCCGCCTTCAACATGTATAATTCCTTGGATGCTAATTGAAAAACTGTGTTTCAGTACATTCTTGACAATTCGAGCTGTTGGAATTTTATCTTTGTGAAGAAGTATTTCCCGTAATACTGACATAGGCTTCTAGAAATAAATATTTTCAAAAATTAGAATAAGTAGAGAAAAATTAAATATTGGAAGAATTTAATATATATAAAAAATTTGTGAATTTACTTGAATCTTGTAAATTTTAGACAACTCACACAATACTAAAGTGTTAGTTTCAGATAATCGAGTTTTTAGTTTCTTAGTATTATTGTCACTACTCTTTGTGGACTTCGGAATACAATTTTGTTTTGAGAAAATATTTATGTAGTTATTATTAGATAATGCTTAATATTCCATATGTTTTTCTTATAAAAATGTTTAGTTGATTAGAAAAAATCTTAATCAAAAACTTCATGTTGTGACAGTCTTTTGGAATACATTAAGTTTCTGTTGAGTGACATACTCTGGTTATGGAAGAACAATTATATTTTACCCAAGAATAAACTTTATTGTAATGAAAAACATAAAAAATAACATTCTTAATAAGGATTTAATAATATCAGTAAATATTTTTAGGAATTTATCTTAATGATTCAAAGAAGGACTCGTAACAATGGAGTATATGATTAGTATTCAATAAACTTAGAAAATTATGTTTTTGAAACTTTTATTTTAATTTTCGATCTAAAAGCTCTTATTTCAGGGAAATTTTGTTTGGCTTACATCACATTCAAAGTAATCGAGGCTCTCGTAAGAATGTTTGTAAAATAGTTTAGTGGGGTTTTCTTGGGTTAGTTTCAACACCTTCACATCGGTAGTTTCAAAATTTCTGTTCGTTGTTAACCCTACGTCATCATCTCAATTATTTAGTGAGTATATAATTTCTGAGGACGTTTAATTTATTTTGTAAGATCTTCCCTTCTTCTTAGCCGATTTTATTATTTGGGCGTACTGGCTTGGTACATAAATAGGCCCAGATCTCAAAGATATTTCAATGTTTCGCTCTATAGTGTGAACCACATCCTCTAATTTTGGGTATGTCCTGTTATCAGGTATTCATGGGATATTGACCTAATACATTGCAATAATGTATTCGTTTTTTTGTTGAACCTAAGGAAGAGGAACTTGATTCTGTTCTGAAATTTGTATTGTTTTTATCAACCAAAGAGCATGTTGCTAGAATATTTTCTTGAGGACACAAATATTTGAAATAAATGGAGATGGTAATACGTATACAGACCATATGGATATAGGAGTGGAACTCGAAGAAGAAGAACTTGAATTCGATTCGTAGTTAGAATCGTCATCACAGAAAATTGACCGTCAGATCCCAAATCGACTTTTCCTATTTGTATTGCAGTGCTCTTGAAAATCCTTGAATTTATCCATAGGGTGATTAATATTTACTAAGACAGTAAGATTTTTTTGCTGTTTGTCTGAAAACAAGAAAGAATAACCACAGCTCAGTTTCAATGAAATAAATATGACTCATCCTCGATGCGATGGTCAAGGGGAAATGAAGAAGCTATTTTGGAGCTTTCCATTGGCTTAAGCCATTCCCTTTCTATCGCATTGACAATGAATTAATGATATTCGAAATTTTAGGTTCGGACTTTAAGCTATAGATGCCTTAATATTGATGGAATTAGATGAACTGAATAAATAAAATAAGCTTACCTGATTGAAAATAAATCTTATTTTCGGAATTTGTTTTATCTGGACTATTACTTTGGCCATGGATATTAATATTTTCCTTGTTTCAATATTTTCTAAATCCATTCTATCGTAATTGCTCTCCGATTGTTATTCATCATGACCTCAAAAGATACAATTGACCATATGCCGTTTTCGTTACAGTTAAGATCCATTTGTCTAGTGGAGATTTCATTAAAATACGACGATACAGTCAGTAAAATTCTTAAATTTTAAACGAAAAATATCATTACAAATAACAATATCAGTTAATGTCAATTTATTAAGAAATATCATACCTTACTCAACCCTAATAAAAATAATTTTGATGGAAGACAGTTTTTTTATCTTGAGAACCAAGATGAAATAATTTATAGGAGATGTCAACCGAAATTATTGGGTTCATAATGATTCTAGATCATCTATAAGTCATAATCGGCATCACTTAGAAGATTGAAGGGATTTTGCGATAATCCTTCAAAATTGGCAAGTAAGAACAAGAAAGTTATTATGTTTGGGGAGACTCACACTGAGACGGAAGAACATCTCCGCGAAAGAGGAAATATCGCAGGTTATGTACTTTTTGATTATCTCCTTAGTCCTTTTTATGGCCTTGCTTGCTATGTGAAATCTCTTCTTAAATTCAAGTGAGTTCAGACGTAGAAGAGTCAGGTATGATTGTTGAAATATTTTCTCTTGGTTTTCTTTTTCCATTGTTACAGATTCCTGTCCCAAAACCCTTTCCTTTGGTCTTCGTCTGGAAATCATGGAGTGCGAGATGAGAAAAATCTTTGGTACTGTTTATGTACACACGACACTAACACAACATAAGCAGACAAGCTATTTCTTGTGCAATAACGACAGAGAAACGAGTTTTTTCCTCAAGTTTTTTCACTTGTTTATTGAATCATACGCAAGATAGTATGGTTCCCCTGTTACCTTTTCCTGAGCTCACACTTGTGGTTTTCTGACACACACCAAAATTATAGATATAAGCATTTATTGTAAATACAATGATTCAAAATTTTTAAATCTTCTCTTTTTCAAAAGAATATATATTCTTTATATTTATATTAATACCGAAGATTCGTATGAATAATCACCTTCAAATTGTTCCAACATAGGTTAAGGCCGTTTTTGAGATAACTCGTACACATCTGCTGGCCACAACACCTAATATGACACTGATCACGAATAGCGCGACAATTCTTTTGCCCAATACAAAAACGACACTTCCGCCATCTTTCTCAAACTATATGAACCTTTTAAATGACTCGTTTTCAGAAGATAGTGGTTTATTTGCTACAGTCAGTAATAACTCAAAATTTAAAATTTCTTTGTATGACACTTTTGTAGCAGGTGTGCGATATGTAGTTATGTTCCTTTCAAAACACAATGCTAGTTGACCCGATAGAAGAAGGCAGAAGACCCTCGTTGCTGGTATATTTCGACAAACCGCAAAAAAAATAAATCGCACAACAGTCGAAAATGAACCCGTTATGTGTCGAGTTATTTTCTTCGATTGAAGTTGGTAGTTTGTAAAAATTTAGCAAATAACAAGAATTTGAATAGAAAAATCTCATTGTGACAGCTAGAATCTCGTCCATTTCTCGTCGTGAAGGATTGTCGGTGTGGAGCAGCGAGGGGTAAAAGGTTGAAATTATTTGTGTGGATCAATTTTTTGAAATACTCTCTAGAATTAGGTTACCGATCAGCATAAAATCGTTCAATAGTTAAGTTGCTGAACTCGCAGCAATTTTTCCGAGACAGACTAACACTTTATTTTGATTCGATTTCGTCAGAAGTATGGAAACTGTGATTTTGAATGCAGATTCTTTCAGTATGAAATGGAGATACGTCTAGGGAGCGGTAGGATTTTCCTTGTTAATTTTTGTAATTAGAGTTTCCGGCTCAGCTTTTCGGAGTGTTTGAGAGTTTCCTTTGTCAGCTTGGTTCAACTTTCGTGAAATGAGTGAGAAGTGATAACCTCGTTGGGAAGCGAAAATCTTCCTGGAAAATTTGTAGTGTTTGAGTATATTATTATGTATTTGTTACGATGTACAACATGTACGCGCTAGGGGGGTTGCAAATTCTTTCACTTTTTGTTAAATGTTCTGCAAGTACAACTTTTATTTATTGACATTGACCATAAATGATGAATAAAACCATAATATCCTTGTTTGACTGTTGATTTCATTTAACACAAAAAAATATACACACACAAAATTAGTTATTGTTGTAGCAATTTTCCAAACGGTAACTAAGGCCGAATTCATGAAACCTTATATAGAACATCGTAGCACATAGAAACTGGCATTTGAATGAATCCACTTTGTCTGTTTCTATGTTTCACGGCCTCATAATTCGAATATACGGCGGAATTCCAGGTTTTCGACAAAGTTGAATTCAGGTATGGGGAAGTCTACTACCAACCAATACTGGTTTAAAATACAGTTCTGATATTTAAAAAAAATAGGTAGTCGTATTTGAAGAAGAAACGTTTTCTTGAAACCTCAGTTTCATTGAGTTATTGACTTATGAGCAGCCCTTTATATGAAATAGCATCGCAAAGTGCGTTGACCTCCAAAATAACACCTCTCGTTGAACTGACAAAGAAGTTGTATGCTTACTCAAATCTTAGAAATTTTATTTAGGAAACGAAGAAGAAGACACTATAATTCCGGAAATTTTGATGGAAAAAATTATATCGCAATGTTGGTTCATAGGAAAAATCTCAACAAAATATTCTTGAAATGTGATGCCCTTTAATAAAGAAAAATCAAAAAGTATGCCACTTGAAACATAACACTGCAGTCTAAGATTTGAGTGAGTCGCATCTTTGATTCTGATGCTAATTAAGACTAACACTAAGACTTTCTAGAGATGGAATGAAGGTTAACAATACGCAAAAGTTAAAGGACATAGTGGAAATTTTCTCTCATTTCTTAACACAATAAAGGATGAAGTTTCCTAAACAAATTTGTACATTATTCATTCACATATTAATTCATTTGCTTGTACATTAACAAGCCTGTATTTTAGTAATAGATTAAGTAAAGTTATTTGATATCAATAAGATATTAATTTCTTTGAACTAGGGTATTGAATTAAGGTATCCTAATTGAAGTTATAATGATGAAATGAAACGAGCAGTTGTGATGCTCGAGGCAGGGCCAAGAAAATAGAGGTTCCACAAACGATAGGCACTACAGTGGTAAGTTCGTTCAACAGATCTTAGACAGTTGTATTTTTCTTTCTGAAGATATGTCGAGAACAGAGTTCAGACTACTTTACCAACTTGTTAAGAGGATTTGAAAAACAAGTCATGCAAGCTTATCACGGAGATCATTATAGAAAAGCTGGTTTGATGCTTATGTCAACACAGTTGGTGGGTATTCCGCAGGTATTTAATAATTCAAGTCATTAAACATACAAACACATTTCCCAATTGAGATTTTGATTCGATTTCAGATCAATTTATGAGCTGGAACCGAACTGTAGTTCACGTTGAAGTCTTCCATTTTTAAGAATCTGTCAACATAAAATCGTATTCACCCCGTATAAGAACAAAGATAACAGGGTGAACGAAATTTGAATATGATGAAACTTCTTATTTTCAGGACACAATTCCTGCTATGCCCCACTCTCTGAATGTCTAAGAAAAACTATGAATGCTATTAATGTAATTGCTTATGTAATTCTGCATTAATGAGAATAAATTCTAGTAGACCCTTCGTGTCAACGTAGACTATTTAGAATAATTGAAACCTTCAGTCAAATTACTAAGCACTTAGTTACATTTTACTCAATATTATTCAAATTCGAAGCCTAGCTTCGAATTGACATTTATGGTTTTATCGCCGCATATGTAAATTCAAATTCTTGCCATTATCACGGAATAATTTGTTCAACTCCGAATTTCAGTGACATATCGAGCATGTCAACAGTAATTCTCGATGGTTTTATCAACAAAAAAGCAGACAAAAGAAATTTGATTAGAATCTACGTCGCTGAAGGCTGAACGCGACGATAACTATTCGTCGTGACTGGTTTCGTGGAATCTAATTATTATCTTATTTGTATTGAGCATTCCCATTTCGGAAAATTACCGAGAAAATTGACGTAAGGAAATTGTGTGTATAAGGATGAAAGAAAGATATCTTTTATATTTTGCACATGGAGGTGGTATAAAAGAGCTTCACTGTTTTTCGAGTTATTCTCTATTTACCCAATAAGGCCGAAGTTTCCTTTTTTTAGAATTTTTGAAGTAGTTTCAAAGAATAGTAATTCGTTGAAATTTTTCGATTCTTTTTGTCAGTTTCAGCAAAAAACGCCGTTATCATGGTAACGCTAGGCTTCAACGTATACATTTTATTCTTTTCATAAATTTGACAAACGAATAACGACTATATTTTGTTCTTATGAAAAAATAATAACTGAATATGAAATTCAAAAAAGCAAGGAATACAAATTTCTACATTGCATTTGGAATACATGGTTCGGACACTTGATGAGCAGCCTTCGCCCACACACCTTCTCCTCTTTTTGGTCGGGATCTCAATTACCAAGTGGTTGGTTTCATCATATCACACGTCATCTGAAATTCATTTCAGTGAAACACTTGACTCCGTTATTTTCGGCCTACCCCCCGGTTTTGCTTTGCTTTCAAAACTCTGCAGATACGTTGTTGTAATTGCCCTTCGAAAATCAAGTTGCGATAGTCTCTCACCACTTTTTTTATGTAATTGGTAGGCATTTATTACTTCAACGTCAATGAACCATGTAAAAATTGGCCACCACCGTATTCTACTGCGAATACTTATTCTGTATCTCGATAAATTTTCATCTATGAGGTCTATGCCTCCCATATGCAATCGAAAACGAAATCTTCGTCTGTAAGGACATCAGCTTCTGGTGGTTCAAAAAAAATTGAATCAACCCCCTCTGAATAGGCAAATTCTAAAGCAACTTGCAATGTCACCCCTCGTCTGAAACGAAAATTCGTAAATATCCTCGGTGAACTAATTTTAATAGTGTAAGAGCCTAGCGTTACCAACGCTGAAGTTCAAATCACTGTACAAAAATAGTTTCAGTACTGATATGAAAAACGAAAAGAACCTGAAATAATACTCATGTATGGACAGCATTAGAAAGAAAAAAATCCCTCATAATCGTAAAATCAAGAAAAATATATTCGAATCGTATGTTCTCCATTTTTCGAACCGATCACTAACAGACACTCAAACAACGTCCCACATAAACAAGAATATACCTGCAACTTGAAAATTGGACATATTTATATATAGCGCCATCTACCGTTTAGTGATCGAATTTTAGAATTTTTCGTTTCTCGTTACCATATGGTAACGCCAGGTCTTTATGGGTTAAGGGAATTCATTTTTGCATACGCACAAACTATTCTGAAAATACCTATTTGTCTTGTCAACTCGATGAAAACGACGTTTGTTTCAAAAAAATTGGATCTAACAATCTTTTAAGCTGGAAGAAATTGAGTAAATTTACACCGATATAGTCTATTCGGTAAAGACGCAGAATAATGAAAGCTCATCAAGTATAGAAATGGGGTACTTGGTCAAATTCAAAAATCAATGTATCAATCTATCTTTGATAGAAACCCTCGTACAAATCTCCAGGAAGAAACCAACTACCATCTATGATCCTTTGTCTTTTTTGTTGCTAGCGAATATTGCTATCCTTTTTTTAAATGAAATGTTTACACTAAACGTCTAAAAGTTGTAATCAGTAATGTAGATGAATCTGTGTTTTAGGTTCTCTTCGAAAATAAGATTGAATCAATTGAACACTAATGTATTTAAAAACGATTATAATTCAATGTGAATATCTAGATAGTTTCGTTTAGCAAATATAACTCTTTCATAAGTTTCATGTATACTCAACTTACGCCTAATTCTATACGTTAAAATATGTAATAATTGAATATTGGTTATGATATTTCAGATAACTCAATAATTTCATTAAATTATGCAAATGAGCATTTATTTTATATTGTAGTAGACTTAAGCTAAATTTTCCACATGAGTTTTAACATTACCTATCAGAATGTTAAACAATGCTAATGAATAATTTCATGACCTTATAAAACGTCTAGTTCTGAATTCAATTTCTTTCCACACTTTAAAATTATAAAAATCAAAATAATGGTTATCAAAATGCTCATATATAGTTTAAGCTGCAATATTTTCATGAAATATTTACAATTCATCTTCTAATGATGAATCTTCATTACTTTTTATAGCACATTTGAAATGAAGTTTGACGTCTATTATCTTAAAACTTGTGTTCTTTCTAGTCACTTCATCCTTAACCTGTGCCTATAGTGGTTCAATAGCATTCAATTCGCAGTGGTTAGGTGAAATACTAACTTCCTGGTTTTTGCCTCTTCATCAATCTTATATATTTTTGTATGATTTTTTTATGTAAATTCACAATTGATAATAATTCTTTTTTTAACATATCTTCTTCAAAAGAAATATGTTCAACCATCAGTCATCTGATGCTGTCTACTTTGCACCATGAAGATGTTGGCGTTAATTCAATCTGTCGCGAATGGGAGCTTGCGTTATCCGTTACTATAATAGATCCAAGTGGAATCAAATCCAAAAACTGTTGAAAATATTCTTCGAAAACATTCGTATTCACGTCTTCATGATAGTCTCGAGTAATTTAACTTTGAAATGATAATAATCCACCATTCACAAAACCGTTGACACTACCTATATGCGTTATTCTTATATTTCGTTCCTTTTCCTGAGCCTGAAAACCCGTATTAAAGTTTTCTGAACCAATTTTGATTAACCCAAATATCATCCAGATAAAATATTTTTTTTACTTTGAGCACGATATTTTTTAATTGATCTTATTTTGAATAATTTCTTCTCCAGCAAACGATTTCTTATTTATCTATGAGAACTGACTTCCTGTCACAATTTATTTTTTGATGCTAAAGGCAACTCCTGATCTCCTATGAGCACAGCCTGCATTTTTTCCACAGTGGGAGTTGATTTCCGAAAACAAAAAGAATGACAGTTTTTCGAATAGTATTTGTAAGGTCTTCATCGATAACCATTCTCCTTCCTAGAGATATTTTTGGAGGTTTCACTTTAAATCCATTTTCACATTTTCTTTCTTTCAGATGCTTGTATGTTGTGGACTGTCCAACTTACGTAATCTCAGAACACATTTATCGATTGAAGGTAAATGGCCTTGATGCCTTAAAGCATCGTATACATTAAACTTTTTTTTTTCACTTCGGGAAAGTGGAATATTTTTAGCACGTTCGACAGAGGTAAACTTAGAAAATTTTTCAGTTTTTTGTGACAAGAACAAAACACTAATACTGCATACAAATGATAATTTGATGTCACGCCTATGACAATCCTGTCAACTTAAGACTTATTACTCTACGGCTTTACCAAATCGACTGTAGGAATCTTGATCTTTGAAGTTATTTTCTACATAGTCATCTTCATTTTTACACTTTTGAAAAGCAGCCTCGAGAAAGTCCACCGCCAGCCCATTGATAAACTTGGTGACTGTGTCTTGCAAATCTGTGTCTGTTCCAAATCGTTGACCTTTCAGCTTCGATAAAAGTTGAAAAGCATTGGGTGGCAAGTTAAGGTTAAAACATAGGTGGTTAACGAGATTCCAGTTAAATTCTTCGATTTCATCCTTGGTTTCTTGAAAAACCTGTCTGATAAGGGTACTGGGCCACTCCGGCTTTGAGGGCAATGAGAAACTGGACTCATTGACCGCTCTAACTTGAAACTCACTTGAATAGCTCAATAATGGAAAATAACCGGTGGGTGGTCCTGAAGGTACGGGAGCTCTGGTTCAGGCTCAAAGGTCCCGGTCAGTCTCAACTTGCCATTAGTGGACCTTCTATTTTCAGAGCTAAGACTTGGCTAAAATTCTCATGGCTAGGTCTGGGAGTTCTAATTACTATATTAACGGGGTATTGTTGCCTCATAAATCACCTGAATGAGTTAGCATTGATCAAAGGGCCCTCTATGCTGACTATGTGAGGATAAGATGGAATCAATAGCAAACATTCAAATGCCCATCTGGTGACAGAATCACGCTTGAGGACCTTGGATAAAACAGACTGAAGTTCACTGAGCTTATTAAGCTCCCACCCACAAAACATCTAGGCGTTACAAAAAGGATGGATCTCGTAGGTGAAATTTAGGGCTGTCGATCAGCCCAAGCTCAATTATTTCATCTATTGCCTTGGTGAAATCTTATGCCTTTCGTCCCAAAACACCGTAGCTATGATTGTTGCAGCGCTTCTGTTTGTGGGTGTCCGAAATCATGTGCAGCACTCTACTCGCACACATCTTGTGGTTTCCTAATTATTCACTTGAAATCATTTTTTTTTAATTTGGGAGGCTTTTATTAGGTAGAATCCTATTATATGGGGTAGTATTTTTTGAGGAATTTTACTAAATAATTGTTATTAGTAACGCGCCTCACTACACCGTATCTTCTTCGGACCTGAAGAAGCTACGGTGTAGTGAAACGCATTACGAATCACAATTATTTGTTATTAATCACTGGAAACCCGGTCAGTTGAGGCTTTAAATCTTTAAGTAACATTCAGTTTACGTATCTTCATCCTCCGATTGTCAAGAAAAGATCGTTCAATTTGCGACACAGTTTTTGCAATTGGCGATGAATACCAACAGTTTGTAACTTTTTAGCCTTCAAAGATCGAATCACTCTGCACACGATGGTGATCGTAAAATCAGGGACCTTTGTTTCGAAATTTGTGAAAATAGTGTTGCACGTCTGACTATGATGTTGTTTGACGGGGTACAAAAGTTTTGGAAAGGACAGATCGAAGGCTGAAAAGTATTTGATGCGTCGTGTATCTGCCAAAAAACCATACCTCAGCAACGATATGAAGAAGAGATTGCTGTAATGGGCCTGACAACGTCAGAATGTGAGTTGGATTTTGCAAACTGAATTCGTTCAAATATAATTATCTTATGAAACAAGAAGAATCTATAACAATTGTCTTCAATTAATAGTTATTTTGCTATTCGTTGTTGAAAGATCTTTTTTCAGGTGACACTGTTGAGAACAATTTAGTACAAATGCCTTGTGGAGAGGTTTAAACACGTGTAAAGTATTATGTTGAGGTTTTTTATCTCATCCAACGATATGGGGTGACTCTACCTCATAGAAGGGACAATGAAACATATTCAGTACGTGCGAGTACTATAGACCCAGTTTCTACATCAGTTTAATGAATGGATCCTGTAATGGGCCTGATAACTTCGGAATATGAGTTAGAGTTTTTGACGAACATGATGAATGTTGAGTTTCGTCCATTAATTCTTTTCACAGGTGTGTTTTCCCGACGAGTTAACATTTCAACTTCTGGTAGCTAGAACGTCCTTTGAGAATAATTCACTGCAGGTTCCTGATGAAGAGGTTCAAACACCTGCTAATAAATATGTAGGAACTCATCAAACAGGCTACTGCAATGAGAGTGATCACTTTTACGCGCTAGTTTACTGAAACTCTCATCAGAGAATGGCATCTCAACTCCAAAATCTAAAGATGTGAAGGCTTCCATTACAGCAAAAGGTGGCATCACTCATCACTTAATAGTAAAATTCATTTCAGCAACCAATTATTGTTTTGAGCGATCCAGTTTATCTTCAAAAAACGAAAATCTGGAAACTTCTTCTGCCGGAAGGCATGAAGTGGACAGATCACGTGACCAAAATATCAATGCAGTGCCAGTTCTCATCTAACTTTCTTAGCGTTCAAACGTTTCACATAAGCAGGATCATAACAAAGAGAATTCTCCCCGAATATTTTCTTGTGTTTGTAAAGATGAAGGATAATCTACAGAAATAATTTCGAATGTTATTTATTTTATTTAGGATGTAGCTTATGAAAATAAACATTTTATAGATTTGAAAAATGTTCATGATATTGTTGCGAAATCAAAGGATTAACTTTGTGAATTGTTCAGAAAATTTCGAACGAAATGGAAAAATCTTCAGTCTTCGAAAAAATAGTGACTTAATTCATTTAAACAAAAGAAGCTCCGAAAAAAAATTCTCGCTGAGTTGAGTTCGACGTTCTGTAGTGAACTGTGTCGTCACTAAAATGGTAGTTATGGTGAAGCTTAACTGTAACTTGTGAACTTGATAGATCGAAACAATTTTCAGAACTGTTATTTGAATAATAGCGTCCTGCATACCTCAGTTGCGAAATCTCGAAGGACATCCTACTCAATAATAAACAATTCATCAAATGGAATCAACGAATTTATAAGTAAATATTTTCTTAAGTGAATGTTTCAGATAAACAAGGTATTTTAGAAGTTAAAAGAACTGTATGAGGTTCAGAAGATGCTAATATTGGCTTATTTTATCTTTCGTTTTCTAGGTTTCCTTCAAATATAAATGAGCTTAAACAAACAATCAAACTAATTTCAATTAAATTTATTGTGAGAACTTCAATTTAAATTTTAGAGAAAATTGGGATTTATCATTCCTCCTTCCATCCTGTAATCTCTAAATTTTAATTTGTTTTCAGAACAGTTGTATTATTATAGTTCTTGAAAACAACTCCTTCGAGTTCACCACGAAATTGTTCATCACCACCTGAAGTAGTGCTGTTTACCCCTGACACAAGCTGAATGGTTTAATTTATTTCAAAATAATAGATTTCCATCCTGAAATTTTTTTATTCAATCAAAATTCAACAACGGTAATTTTATTCGTTTCGTTCCTTTTTGAAATGAATGACCCTTGTATAATCTAATCATTGATTAATACAGCTTTTAGGGAATCTAACAATTCTGCAAGCTTAATCATTTTCATTGGGCAATAGGAAAAATAATTTCGTGGATGAGCATTTCGGTGAGGACGTGAAACTTTCCATTTGTCATTCTATCACTTCACAGCGGATGAACCTAATGTTCTTTATTGTTGTACAGTTTCCTGTTTCTAATGGCAAATGCACAGACGACCAACACCTCATAAAAAAATTTGACGGATGGCGAATAAACTACGTCACCGTGATTTAAACCGAGCGCAATAAAAAATCTTTATTTACGTGTCACGGAAAATAAATTCTCCATCTACCAGAAAAAAGAAACAGTGCGGGATAGCCAATTGATTTCCATGAAGGTATTATTCGAAGAAATTGGAAGTAATATCAATTTTGAAGTATTTTGCTGAACCTTGAATAAATTAATTACAAATAAAAACAGAACGGCGAAGGCAGGAAAAGTCAGAAATATCGAGAAAAACGAGGAACACTGACATGAGTCAAAAATATCAGTAACAATCTCCTTCACGAGGGCAACAAGATTTCTCTTCGCACGCACAAAATTTCAATTGACGATTCGATCAATCATCCCATCAAATGAACGAAGTTCAAGATTAATTATTTCTCCAAAACTTCTTGAGAATGGTCGTTTTGACTGGACAATTCGTTATTAAAGAAGATACTCGAACCAAATACTGCTGTAGAAATATGAGTTTTCCAATGTTTCCTGTCATTCTGAGAAAATAATCTACTTCACACAGAGGACAATACGCTCGGTTCGTCGGCTATTTGCTCCTGTTCATTAATTTAAAGTCTACTCTACCAGGAATAGTCGGTTCAATACTGGAAAAGCTCAATCTTTCAGAATGTTTGTCATTCCTAGAAATTAGTCAACATATTTGAAAATGATCCCAGATTAACGAATATTCATTTGACGAGTGGGCCTAAAATCCCAGAGTCTGTTTCAATCAATGGTGATTGCACTCTCTCTAACTTCACATTCAACTTAAATAGAGAGGAAAAGAACATGATCTGAGCATTTTGAGATATCAAACGAAATATTCCCTCAAGTTAGTATAAATAAACTCTAAAGTTGAAGATGAATGCAATTGTAAGTACAGTTCGAAATTTCGATTTTGAACCAATTCATAGGTATCCAAGGGTGATCGCTAAACGATCTTAAGGATTAATGCTCTCTCACATATCGGTATCTTTTTTTTATACTTAAGATTTCTATTCAAAACTTAAAATCTATTCAACAAAATCTGGAATAATTTATAGTCCATGCGCAAATTCTATTTATCATGTGCCTCATTAATCTGATCTTATTTTTGGCGAACATTACACCAACACCGGAGAAAAAATCTTTTGTACCATAGTGTTTCTTCTTATTGAAACAACATCAACCCTGCTGTATGAAAAAAAGTGCAAAATACATCGCTTTTATGTAAATTGCAATACCTGAATTATCTAATTTTCCTCCCACATTAATTTCACCTTAGACTGAATGAGATCAGTCGAATGAGAGCCATGTGATCGTCTAGTACGTGAAATTGCCTTGAAGTTCTTCTTATGAAATAGCTCCCCTTTCTTTTCGTTGTGTTGTGTATTTGTAGTAACCTATTTAAACTTTTATGTGTTGTTTGATGTGATACGACCAATTCTTCGTCGCTTAAACTAGAGGTATGGAAATTAGAAAATCAAAACCAGATTCGGTAACAATGTCTATTTGATCTTTGCAACATAAGTATTGAATTATTTTCCTTGTAGTATTTTTATAAATTCAATGAAGTATCAGATTATTTAGATACAGGCTCAATTTGCCCTCATCCATATTTCGAGTGGAAGTTGGGAAATTAGATTATTATAGACAGACCTAATCGGCCCTCACCCATATTACAAGTGAAAGTTTGAATATTCGATTATTATAGACAGGCCTAATCGGCCCTCACCCATATTATGAGTGGTAGCAAACCCTTTCATAGGGTTTTGGTGATATGATATTATGTTTGATGAATGGGTCATTGCCCTTGTACACCGAACTCTGAGATTTGATTTAAAAATTCTAAGGAACACGTTCAAAGCTGACAACTTGCAGGCTTTAATTCGCTCGCGTATTTGTAATCGAATTCAATAATTCGTGTAGTATCAATACGTTATATATGGGACTAGATGTAAGCCCGAAAAGCCATACGTGAGCTCTTCTTGCCCAACTGAGCGCCAACTGGCTATATTATGTTACTAACTCCGAAACATACTCAATTTCCATAGTTTCGGATTTGCCAACAAGGTAATCATGCCCTGTATGTACCACAGACAACGCATACATCCCATGAACTCAGACATTTTTCCAAACCTTAATATTGGCAGAACATATATGCCTCAATGTCTTTCGGCTCATACATGCGTATCGCCCTAATTCAATTTCTTTATACTAAGGAGACAGGTTATAATTCGAAGACGATTATTACACCTTAGTGCAGGGAGAGTACCCTCATTGAGTTTTGGAGTAACGGGCATCAAATTAATATTTCTAAAGTGACAACCTTCCTCATAGATGACAGTTTACCACCCGATTACAATTAATAATATAAATATCTTCGTTACAGTTCAAGTAAACGTTTGGTTAAGTTATAAAATGAGATAAATATAAATACTGAATGAATGGATTATGATATTTCAAATAGATAATTGGCCTATTTATAGAGGCGAAGGTAAGAATCAATATGAACTGTTTCGACCATTCAAATATATCGTGCATCAAATTATAGAACATGTAGGAACATTTTTTGAATTTCGCGCCATATCTTGTCCTTTTTGTTAATTTATATTGACACCGCAACCATTGAGTTCTTTTAAGTTCTGTCAAATGTCATTGATTGTTCTGTTTTCCGGTGGTTGCTAATGGCGATTATTGTTTTGCCGCCTTTATTGAATATATTTCTGTTATTCATTTTTCCTTTGTTCAGCATTGTATTATTGTCTTGGTTGTATTGAGAACCGTTCATTATTGATTGAACATTGTTAAATATATATTATCGGTTTAGTGCAGTCATGTGTAATTATTATCATAATATCCCGTTAACCCAACTAAAAAGAAGCTCTCACAAACAAAAGATTTGAATTGATATAAATTAGTGTGTAACATTTCAATCAATCAATTTTCTAAATTATAAAAGTAGAATTCCGGATCAATACTGAACCTTATAAAATTCAAATTCAAATAGTTACCAAGTTGTTGGAATCAGTACACCATCTTATATTGTTAGGTTAGGTAAACAAATGTTGAAATCAATATTAAAGAATATGAATACACTTCAAATAATTTCCCAAGTTAGGAGAACAACTGTGAAAATCAATATAAAATAGTTTCAGTATATTGCAAAATTTGCCAAGTAATGAAAACAAATATTACAAATTAGTCTATGAAAATACCTCTTCTAAATGAATATTAGATAATTCCAGTGCGGTTCAATTTTATCATCTGCCAAGTAAAAACGTGTAAAAATAAATTGAAATTTCAGAAGTGATCATTTTAACTCACGCTTAATGCATTTAGAAATTACGTAGCACATATTTCAAGAAAATTCGTGTAAATAGTGATCAGAAATATCAAGAAAAATTTAGAACCTGTGGGACACAACGGGAACTGTAATTCTTCTTCCCCTGTCAGGCTTCACGGAGAGGATCAGTCTGTGTCTTCCATCTCTCTGGACTCACGTTACTTACAATTAAATAACTTCAATTTCACATCTGATTCACGCGAATGACCAAATTCACTGATCTTCGAAAATTGATAACTGAATCACTGCCCCTAATATCTCGATCGCGGTTCTTAAAATCTGCGTTGCTCAGAAGTCCTTACCCCCGTACTCATTTTCTTCCCTTGGTACTCAAGTACCTGTTACAATTTTCATTTAAAAACGGATTACTTCATCGGGACGTTGAGTTTGCTGTCTGAGAAGATACCAGATGGTGTCTCGGATCGCGGCTACCAAAGGGTGTTAAACAACTATAGGGATGAACGTCGAATATTGTTTGCGCTTGATTTCTTATATGAGTTTGGATAAATTCATTCGTCACGATTCTTATGCTTTTGGGTGATCTTAAGCTGCTTTAATATATGTAATATTTCACAACATTGAAATTTTTAAAATGAAATTATTGAATTATTCTGGCAAATGACCGTCTTTTCACTTTAATTTTGAATTCAGATGAACTATATACAATGGTATGCAAGTAGATTTACACAATACAGTATTCACAATTGATAATTTGATTCAATTAAATTAAAATCACGAAATATATGGATAATTTCAGCAAATAAAAAAAGAAATAGACCCCGGTTCTTGATCGTCTCATTATCATATCCATTGCCTAACTGAGGCCCCTCGTCCACAATGCTACAAAAGTCTACGATAGTCGACAACTGAATTATCAAAGAATTCATCGCTCTGTAATACGGACCTCCGTACAACGACATTTCCTTGACACGTTGACTATGCCAGTTTCGTGTGACCAGTAGAGCAAGTTGTGTTAAGTTTAAAAATGGCGAAACAATTAGTAAAAAATCATTCATTACATTACAGTAAGAGTGTATTCCGAAATTAAGAAAAACTCTATACCCCACGACATTTTACAATGTGTGATCACTACGATTTTTATTATATATATATATTATATTAAAAGTCGTAAGGCCTTTGTCGGGAATAATTCGAGGGGATGACCATAGTTTGAACTGGGCGGAGAAGACGGATCACGGCGTAAAAGCGGGAGCCGAATGCCCCAGCGAGTATTTTTTTTCGGAGCGGAAGAGCTGGAGGAAGGTCGGTGCCAAATTTGGAGCTCCTATCTCAAACGAAAGAGCCCTGTGGATATTTCTTATATCTGTGAAAATTTCGCCGAGAGCGAACGAAAAGTCGAAATGGTGAGATTTCTTCGGAATCGAAAACTTCAGTCCTTCGGAAGACGATCGGAACGATCGATCGAGCGAAAAATACAAAAAAAGCTCCGAAAAACCAAAAATGAAAAACTCTCCGGTTTTTCGCGAGTGGAGGAGATAATTTCGTCGGACTTTTATGTCTATACAAATTTTTCCATCGCGTTCGATCGTTTCAAAACCTGGACGAAGAGTAGGCCTCGAGTTCTGCATATTGCGCTACAATAGTTTAATTACCTAAAATCCCGGGAAAACTGGAAAATCTTCGATCCAATTCGATCTGTCAAAATAAGGGTGTTTCCTTAATCCGTTATAATTAGCGAGAACGAACGATTCCGTCCTATCTCGAGATTGGGTCTGCGAAAAAAATTCGTTATTCTACGACTAGTTTTCGAATTCGGGACGATTTTTGAGAACTATATTTTCGAGAAAAATACCGAAAACACGGGGGAGGGGCTAGTTACCTCTCCTACTGCCCCTAGGATCGCTATTCAAGCTCAAAATGTCAGAATGAATAATTTCGAATTTCATTTCATTGGAAAGTTTAAAAAAACTTAAAAAAGTGTTTCAAAGGTAAACGAACGTAGTTGGATGTTTATTTTGTCCATTTTTTCTTATAATTTGCTGAAGCCAAAAAAACACTCCTAAAATTTATATATTTAATATTCTGTGGTTAGGTTAGATGTCTAACCTAACCTATTATTGCGATTCAAACAGAATGTTATTTACATAGTAAGTTAGCTTAATGAAAGTGAATTAACATATTTAACCTTTAATTTCTCATGAACATGTAGGATGTTTTTATTCATGTTATTCAATATTGAATTCGAGATTATTCTTACTGTTTCTTCAATTCTTACTACCTTCAATACTAGAATACCATATAAAGGAGAATTGAAAAATATAAGTCAAATTCTAGCTTTGTTTTCGAACAGTCTTAGAGAAAGTTCGACTTTTAAAATTTTTCTGTCATTATTATGAACTACTTGCTCTGTTTTGAAATTAGTTGCCAGTTTAACATTCAAGGCCCTAGAATTCTTTTTATTTCTTCAATATGCTTTTAAAATAATTCCACAATATTTTGTTGAAATCAATTCTTTTCACTTACTGTTTTAATTCTATGTTTGGTGTTTACTTCGATTCAAAAATTTCTGCTGAATGGATCTTATTTGAATCAGGAGCCAATCGAAAGTTTAAAACTTTAGATATGCACATATCAAACTTTCTGAAATAATATTTGGCAGAATATTCTACGTGCTATTTTAGAAATTTTTTCTTATGTTCGTCGTTTTTTAATCATCTTCAGAGTTCTTGGTGATTTTCATAGAGTGATGAAAACGATTTGTTTCTTAATAATCATGTTTGAACAGTTCTAATGTCATCTTATGATAGCTCTATTAGAAGAGGTTGAGATTTTAAAATTGAAAGTATGTCATTGCATTGGTAGTTCTGGATAGTATTCAAATTTGTACACAAATGAAACAGTATATACGAGAGATCCATTAGGTATGAGTGGCAGTATAGATAATAATGAGGCGTTCAATATACATAGAGGTAAATATGAGGAGGCGTTTAGTATATTGTGCGTTGGATATTGTCACATAGTGAAACCAAGAATCCTAAGAAATCCCAAAAATTACCCATTGGCTCATAATTACTGAAAACTATCGGAAACCAAATTCTTTTCTTTATGATTCCATGTTTTAATTGTTGCAAAATTACGTTCTTGCATTTCTCACGGATGTCCCAAGGTAATAACGAGTCAGATGTCAACCGTTAGAATTGCGCTAATTCCCTGAATTGGAGAATCAATTTCTTGTTGGTATAGCTTACAGTGAATTTTGAAACAAAATGGAAAAAAGTAATAATCATTTTTCGTTCATTAACATAGAAAATGGAAGACAAGTGTGCACTGTTAGTGAATCAGAAAAAAAAACAGAAACAGACATTTAGCGCTGGCAAATAAAAAATATTTATTCTTTATGCATCCTTATACACCTGGCTTTCTGGCATCAAATCGATCAATCCGCGGGAATTAACGGATCAGCAGATTTTCATCTGACTCGATATTTTCTTGGGACATCCGTGAGAAATGCAAGATTGTAATTTTGAAATAATTAAAACATAGAATCACGATGAAAATAATTTGGTTTCCTATATTTTTAGGATTCTATGTTTCACTGTGTGACAATATAAAAATGCGATTTTAATGAGTTCACTAGTCTATACTATTAAAGACGTAAGGCTTTTTCCAGGAAAAATTCGAGTGGATAACGTTAGTTTGAACCCGGTGGGGAGAAAGATCTGTGCCAAATTTGGAGCCTCTAGCTCGAACGACGGAGCCCTGAGGATTTTCCGAAAATTTTCGCCGAAACGTAGCTGAGACCGAACGGAAAGTAGAAACGGCGAGATTTCTTCGGAATCGGAAACTTCGATCTTTCGGAAGGCGATTGGAACGATCGACCGAGCGAAAATTCAGAAAGAATAACCCGAAAAAGCGAAAATAAAAAGGTTTTCGGTTTTCCCGAGTAGAGGGGATAATTTCGCCGGACTTTTATGTCTATACAAATTTTTCCATCGAGTTCGATCGTCTCAGAACCTGGACAAAGAGCAAGCCTCGGGTTTCGCATGTTGCACCGCAACAGCTTCATTCCCGTTAAATGACGGGAAAACTGGAATATTTTCGATTCAACGAAGGGCTATCAGCGGACTTTTGCAAAATTTCGCTCCATTTTCCTGATTCCGAATATCTCTGATGACCAGGAATTAACTAACGTCGGTCTGTCGAAATAAGTGATTTTCTTGCATTCGCCCTACTCATACGGGGTTACCGGGAGAATGGATTCGGGTGTCAAACGATTCCAACATATCTAGAGATCGGATCCATGAAGAGAAATCGTTACTCTACGACCTAATTTTCGAATTTGGGACTATTTTTGAGACCTAGAATTTCGATGAAAAGAACGAAAACATGGGGGTGGAGCCATTCATTCTCCTACCGCCCCTTAGAACGCTATTCAATGTCGGAAGTGAGCTTTACCAACGTGTAAAATTTAATGTTTTCTCCCTTTTGAATGAAAATATTGGGATAGAAATAGTTAGTAACTTTTATTTTCACCAACATAATTTCGATACTACTAATATCTAGAATATAGTGCTCTCTCTCTCTTCTGAGTGACAATCGAATCTTATCTTCTTTCAATTAGTCTTATATTCGATCTGTCAAAATTACGAATTTTATTTGAATGAAAAGTTTGACAAAACTCGAAATAAACTTTTATAGGTAAGTGAACGTAGTTTAATGTTTATTTTATCCATTTTTTGTATATTTTGTTCAAGGAAGGAAACGACAATCTATGTTAAGGAGACTTACAATAATATTTGAGAGGTAAGTGAATGTAATTTGAGGATTATTTATGTATTTCAATGTATATTTTACTCAGCATGCTCAAGAAATGTACTGAGAATTCACATTTTCATTTTTCTTTCATAGTTATTTTAGTCTCTATGCGTTGAAAATTTCCTGGAATTACTAAGATTTTTAACGAATCAATTGGGGATATTCCAAAATAATGGGATATCCTTTGAGTTGCTCTTTCGTATAATAATATTTTTCTAGAAGGAACTCGATAAAGTTTTCCTTAGGTATTTAGAGTGTGTATCATATGAATGTTGAGAGCTATCCACTAAAGGCTATATCTGTATCAAAATATTTCATACTGGATGTCAATAAGACGGACCATTTCAAACTGAATTTTCGTTTCAGTTTATTCAAGAGGAAGTACGTTTCTATTCTGCAACTATCCAAATGTAAAAGTAAATGAGATTCAATGTGTTTGACAATGTTCAAGTTTGAACAAAAGAGAATAAGATCTCAAATTTGCACAAAAGGTAGTTATTGTGAGTTCCTTCTATTCATAACTCACATTTACTGTTTCTCAGGAAATTTTATCAAGGTTGTTGAATTGAATGACAGGAATTCCTCATTGATTTGACGTTGAAAGTTTCTCTGTTATAAGTTTCTGATAGTGGGAAACATAATGTTCAAACATGTAGAAGTTGCATACCAAGCTTCATTTTGTACAACCACCACTTTCAATCAAGATTTATGAAATCACAGGAAACATGCCTCTGCTTATGTGAATCATATTTAGGAAAAAGTTCAACTTCTACTTGAAGAACGCTATGCAATTTTACAAATTTTGCTATAGGTAGTTGTACTATAGGTATTTTATATAATTGTGTAAAATGAGTACGTTCATGACGTAATATGGAAATATTAAGTTGTTTTAATGCAATTTCTTCCTTTCCTTTTCATTTCATAGTATATTATAAAGTTTCACAAGAAAATGAATTGAAGAGAAGTAAAATTGAAGAATAGAAATTTCAATTATCAGAGAGCAACTTTATAAGAACCTGACTGCTTGAACCCAACTGCCAACTCGACAGTTAAGGATCTAGGAAATTAACATTTACAAGAAACAGTTTCACTGAAACTGATGTATAGTTAACATCATTGTATTGTTTATGAGAGTCCATAATATAGTTTACAAATTTGTGGATCTCATTTCTGCTTTCCACAAGAACACTTCAATTCATACAAAGTTCGTTCTTTCTGGTAAGCAAATTGTGTGAATTTTGGTCAACTTGAATTTATACAAAATAGTTACGTATAGGGAAATCATGTAAGGTGGAATTTCTATGTATTCAGTAGTGTTCATTTATTTGATTTCTAATTTCTCGCTTTTGTCTCTTGGATACTCCCAAGAAATTTTAATTTGAGAAGAATTTTATTTTCTAATCCATTAATATACTTGAGAAGTAATTTTTCCATCTTGCTGTCTCAAGCTCATATTTGTTGTTTATTATAATTCATGAATCTTATTCGATTTTTATCTGATATAATACGAATCAGAACTGTTGAGTAAAAATTCAAAATTTTAAACTATAGATCTGCATATATCGATCTTTCTGAAGTATGTATTGAATACTTTTGGAACTAGAAATTTGGAATATTGTGAATTAATATCAGAATTGTTGATTATTGAATTTCTATGCCTAAACGGTGATTGAACAATTTGTTTTTTGAATCAATGTTGAAATGTTTTCAATTTCATCTTATCCTAGCTCAATTGGAGAAAGTAGAGATTTTCAAATTGAATGTATCTCTTTGATTGGGATAGTAGTGAATAGTGTTGAAATTTGTGTGGTTGATGAGTCAGTACCCAGAAAACAATACTGGAAGCTGCGTTACCCGAACGATGATTGAGGCAATATATGAGAGAGTTCCATTTAACATAAAGAACTATCAAGTATAAATATGAATAATGAAGTGAATATATTAAGGCGTTCTGTATGAATAGAGTTGGAGATGAAAAAGCGTTCAGTATATTTGGGGTTAAGTATATTAGTCGTTTAGTTAATGAGGCGTTCAGTATATCAGGCGTTTAGTATATTGGCTATTTAGATAAGAAAGCGATCTTAAAGGGCTCACTAGTTATTATTATTGTTATTTCAAAAAATTCAAGGCAAAGTATTGGGTCCCATGATAGCCTAAAATTAAATAATGAAAAAGAGTAACCAATCATTGAAGAATGAGTAAATGCCAATTTTAAAACAAATAACTGACCAGCACTTCACAACGTCACTTGAAAGTTTTTTCTGCATACAAAAAATTCTATTCACAAGAAACTGTTCTCCCTGCCTATGATCGTAGCCACCAAGTAGTAGAACACGGTTCAAATTGATAAGGGATCGAAAATCAGAAGGTTACCTGCATGACTTTCCAACAAGTCTCGGTCCCGAACGAGTATGAGGCAATAAACCGCACCCCCTTAGTCCAGGATGGAGGAACACACGACTTGAGAGTTACCGCGGTTGGGAAGGATAAAAATTAAAAAGATTATAGTAGAAGGTACAGAAGGGTATTGGTACGCCCGTAGACACCAAGAATATGTTCAGACCATGTTACATCAGAAGTTGCAGTCAAAGCGAGATCGATTTGTCATGGAACAGTACCGAGAGGCTAATCGTCGATAAGAAATTGAGCAGAGCGATTATTGAGTCCTATCTACGACGCATTTGTTCCTATTCAAAGGAAATAGTGGTCACTGCACCACCTCGATAGTACGTGCAGATCACCTGGAGAGACAGTTTCGTCGATTACCTGTCACTAGTCCTGAATTTTTTCCAACAAGCATTCTTTTCAAGTCTGAAAACAGGAAATATTCCCTGGGAGTAAGATCTCGTGAATAAAAGGGATGGGGAAGTAAATCGAAGTCCTATTAGAACAATTTCGCCATTCTTCTGATTGATTTATGACGAGATGCATTGTCTTGATGAAACAGCACTTTTTGTTTCAAACTCTTCATAATTTGGTCCCTCAATCGATCCATTATTTCAATGTAGTAGTCGCTGTTTATCGTCTGGTAATCGATGAATATAATACTTTGCGTATCCTAGAAAACAGATGCCATAACCTTACCAATTGACTGCTGTGCTTTTGCACGCTTTGGATGCAGTTCACCTCGTTCAGTCACTCGGCTGACTGACGATTGCTTTCTGGAGTGTATTATTAAATCATGTTTCATCCTTCGTGATTTATCGACGGAAAAACTCGGCTTTATTACTGTTAATTTTCTTCACACATTTCTCAGAATCATCGACTCGTTGTTCTAGATAAAAAGTCAATAAGCGCGGAACTTTTTTCTGAAACAGCTATCGCACGTCGAAACATTATTTCAAAATAAAACCAACACTTTCCTTAAATATCTTCAGGGTATCAGATATCGCGATCAATTTCAGTTTTCGATTATACAAAATAATTTTGTGTACTCTTTCAATGTTTTCATCGATGACTGCCTATTTGGGACGTCCGCTGCGTTCAATGTCTAGGATCACTTCGTTTAAACTTTTCAAACCTTTTTTCCACCATTGATTTTCCTGGCGCAGAGTCCAAATAACGTTAATCAAGCAATGATCTGACTTCAACTTTTTATTTTCAATCAACACACGGAATTCTATTTCCCAACAATGACAAAAGTTTATTCACTTTCAATGCTATTTCTCGCGAACCCACGGTTGGACAGCTGAAAACTTTTCACTCGTGTCTAGTTAAGGTTAGTACTAATTGAAAATCACGTGGATTTGTCTCTAGTACCGTCATCCGTATATCAGCCTGCGAAATTTTTTTGTCCAGATGGTATAAACTGGAGTGGACCTAGGACAGACCCTTTTGAGAAATCGCTTATAACTAGTATCTCGGAGGAGATGCTGCTACCGACATTTACTGATAGGTTAAGCCCAAGAAATAATCACTTATCCACAGAAAAAGACCGCCCTGTATACCCGCGTGATCTATTTTGTGGAGTAGCCTTCTATGAGTAACTCTATCGAAAGCTTTAACAAAGTCAAGTTATATAACATGGCATTTAACGGATTAAGCGTCCAATCATTTAGGCAACTCGAAACAGAAGTGGTAATGGATCTTACTTTGCTATTCAGTAACTATACTGAAGTTGTTAGTTGTAAATTTCGATATTTTCTCAAAACTGATGAACTCTAATACTTCCGAAGGGGCAGAAAGAAGACTGATCGGCCTATAATTGAGAGGGCTGAGTTTATCTCCATTTTCGAAGATTGTGATGATTTTTTCCACGTCAAAGGTACCTTTGATTTGCTGAAAGATGTTATTATAATCTTTGATAGAGTTAGATACATAATATTAGCAGAGGAAGAGTAGATTTTTAAGTTTTGAAGTTGTTTTTCACCATTTCAGGAGAGAATTCAATATCTGTTGAGCTATTAATGGAGTACGACTTCCAAATGGATGGCAACTGATCATTTCCAGATTTGGGTGTGAAACACCCGGAAAGAGCCTCCGCCGAGTCGTCATCAGAAGAACACAAACTAACGTCAGCTACGGAGGAGAGGTGTGCAAACTTAAGATTGTGAGTAGGCACGCATATATTTGAACAACTTTTTATTGTTGTCGGAGTTTTCTATGGATTCTCTGTATCTACGGCCTGGCAGTTGGAAATAGTACATTTTTTCCAGAGTTAATTTCTGTGTGTAACTAGTTATACGTTCTCCTCGTGAAACAGGCGTTTTTGAGGACTTCTACGAAATGTTTTTCACGTGTGTGTGCTAATAACACTCAATGAAGTGAAATTGAGTGTTTTCCTATCAAAAAGATGTAACTCGTCTGACAAGGTTTCATAATTAATAATGTTTAAAGTGATACTATTAGACTTTGTGATCTTTCCAATGTTGAGTTGAAAATTAGCATCAATCATCACTTGATAAGTTCATCATCATTAGTAGAAAGCAAGTCTAAGATAGAACGAGTGTTGTTTATACGAAATCTGGTTGGCTGAGTTACAAACTGTCTGAGGTTTGAGTCTGCTATAAATCGTAAAGTCGCATGAAACAAAAAATGAATATAAGTGCTTGTAAGAGGCCAGGTTACATCACCATAGTTGAAATAACTAAGACAATGAGGTCAGTTGTCAGTGACAGACGTTCCAATCACTTAATCAGTTTGGTATTGTATCCACGAATAACGTCTCCCGGATAATGAATCATATCAAGTTTATGTATATATTGTTTTTACATAGTCTGATCTTTAATGCTTCTATACCAGAGTTGTCGAACCTAACTGGGTGTATTGCAAAGTTTTCGACGATTTTGTCACATGTGTAGATACCCACACTACCTCCGATACGATCGTCCTTGTAACTTCTCCAAATGCTATATCCGTTCATTCCAACGAGACTATTTGGTTCAGATTGATTCATGGATTGCTGGGTTTGACCGAATACTGGCAACAAGAGTCCAGCATTTTCAGTTTCGATATGGTCCAAGTGTGCGTAATAAGAGATTTGTGACGTAACTTTCTTACAAAACTTTGCTGAAGATTGCATAAGGTAATCTAGATCCGTTTTGGAGGACACGTAGATCCTTGAATTTTGGTGAGGGTCGAATTTCTATCCTTTTTCCTCTTCATCTTGCTTGTTTTACATCTCCTTGGTTTGTCCTGGAGTTCTACTGGTTGGTTATCCTCCTTCTTTTATGTTGTGGAGCATCTATGCTGGCCTGATGTTTTCTCTTCCATTGTACTAGGGATCTCCTCTTTTCTGTTGCCCTCGGTTGCGGTTCCATTATTTGGTTGATCTCCTTGTTTTTGTGGTTTTCCATCTGGTCGGTTGTCTTCGTCGTAAGTTGTGTGATGGTTTCTTCCAGTGTGTTGATTTCCATTTCCTTCTCGTAGTTCCACGTTATCTTCTGCATGAGTACGATGTCCAGTATGTCCATGGTTCCTGTGGCTTCGTGAAAGTGTGTTGGTGTCCTTGGCCCTATTGCGATGATGTTGTTCCTTTCTGTGATTGTCTTCAGTATCCTTCCGCTTTTGTTCGTTTTTCTGCTGTTTCAGTCCGAATCCTTGGCATTCAAGTCCCCAGCTGCGATGGTTGGCGTGTTGCTGTGGAATATGGCTTTGATGTCTTCTTTCTTCATGGCGTTGTTAGGTGGTTTGTAGACTGCGTAGATGTTCAGCTCTCCCTTCGTTGTCTATAGATTTATTCCTGTCTCTTCTATGTTCTTTGAATTGATGCGTGGTAGCTCGCCGTGCCTTGTCCCTGTTTTCACTAGGATCGCTGTTCCTCCTTGTATTCCTTCTAGTCGGTCGATCCTGTATATCGTATAGTTCCTGATATTGAAATCCTTCGTTGGTTTGAGATGGGTTTCGCTGACGAGCATCACGTCGATTTTCTTCTCCTCTAGGTAGGTCGTCAGTTCATGTCATTTTTTGGCGATTGAGTTTGCGTAACAGAATGCTGTTGTCTCTCCATAAATTTAGTTCCTGTTGAATAGCTGAATGAGTTTGCTTTGTTCTTCTGAAAATTTCATCTTTTGTTCTGTCGTTGCATTTGTCGCATTGAATTGGATGGCCATTTGTCCTAGAATCATCCCTAGTTCGTCTTCGCTAGTCATCTGGGGTCCTCTTGTTTCAAACGTTTTCTTTTCCTCTTTTGGTTTCTGGTCATCTTTGTGTTCCGTCCTCTCCGCTTGGTCGGCAGCCTTCTTCTCCTCCGCCCTTTTTGTCCAGAAGTTTATAGGTGGTGCTGGCGCTGGTGCGAGTTTTTCCGTCGGTCGATTCTTCGGGTTGTTCGGGTTATTTGGGCAATTGACGTTGCTTGATAGATGCTCTCCTCCACAATTGGCGCATTTCGGTGCTGATGTCCTTGACTTCTCATATTCCGCTGTCGTGTGATCGTCTCCGCATTTAAGGCATTTGAATGAAGCGTGGCAGTTCCTCTGGGCGTGTCCAAATAGCTGGCATCGGTGGCATTGTATGACTTCTGATTTCATTCTTAGGCTTTCAACTTGTATTGACATTCCGCAGCAGAACTTCAGGTTGTTAAAGATACTCTTGTAGCTATTCTCTATCTCGATTAGTACCAGTGGGGCTGGGTGGCCGTTCCCTCCTTTCATCCTCGTAACTTTTGTAGTCGGGTATCCTTGTTGTTCCAGGTCCTCGGCGATCTCCTCTTCTGTCTGCTCCGTCATGACTCCTCGAAGCACCACCTTCAACTTCTTCTCCGATCTCAACTCGTATGTGTAGAACTCGACGTTGTCCTTCTTCAGAAGATGGAATAGTTTTCTGTAGTCGTCCCCGGTCGTTGGTTTTACTTGTATACCCTGTGAAATTAATTTTGCTCGATTATACCTTATACTTGTCCGCTTCGTCCGGTTGCTTATATTCGTCCACTTTTTTTTCCTGATTATAAAAGGCGATATCTTCTCTCGTCTCGTCTGTAGTCCTGTTGTTACCTTGGCGGGGCTCTCTGTCGTCGTTTTTGTTTTCCAGGTTTCTTCAACTTGCTCGTCTTCCTCTTCCGTCGGGCGGTGGTCCTCGTCGATGTCCTCTTCCATCAAGTTCTCGAACTGGTTTCTGGTCTTGATCTTCGACGTTTTTTCGGATTTCCTCATCTTCTTGACGGTGTTCCTCGGTAATTTGAAGTCCTCCTCTTCACTGCTTTCGTCGTCGCTCTGTTTCCTGGAATTAGAAAGAGAGGCATTATTAGCGGTTGTAGTATATCGTAGAATATCGGAGATGTTATTCCCCCTAGCGGTCCAGGCAGCAATTACATTACGTAATACTCCCTCAAGCCGCTCGGTAGGCGCGTTAAGAAACGCGACATCTGCTGGAATCTTCTCGGCTGAGTTCATCTCGAAGTTCGAAGTAGCTCGTACTTCAGGCACATCTGCTACTTTCGAAGGTCGAAGGTTCAATGGAGGTATCAGACGCAATGTACGTTTTGTATAGGGTTTTGTCGGGTCGACAAGAACATCTGTACGGGTGAAATAGCCCCTCCCCTTGTTGCGCGTTAACATTGCCGGTCACGTGGCTGAGAGCTCAGTTCTCAATGAACCTTTGAATCTTTAGGAAGAGCCAAGCAAACAGGACCGAAACTTTCAAATTTCATTTCAATATTTCAAAGTTTTGGTGGATGGAGTTCGTTTTCAGTTTGTAATGGAAAAATTGAGTGGGCAATCCAGGTAAATGATTGCGAATGTCATTCGTTTCATGAAACGGTTACGGAAGTAGAATGAACCAGTAATATCTTTGAAAACTGTTCAAGAACGTGTAGCTGTCAAAACAGGACTAGGTTTGCCAACTGTGCAGAAAATTTCGAGCGAAATGAAGAAGATTGAAGACGGCGAGAATAACAGTTTTTCAACTCCTGATAAAATAAGATAATCAGCGGAGAAAACAGACCTCGATGACTTCGATAGAGCTCTGCTTCGTAGGTTCGTCGTCAATTCTTACGTCGTCAATAAAATCGTACCCACATTAAAGTGAGATCATTAAAAGTTCGTCGATGAGAATGAATATGCAGCATTCGAAAAGTTTTGAGAGGAGTGGAGTTTCGTTGAATTAAGACGAAAACGAATAGATAGCTACTTATGGAAAAACCTGACATACAGCAACTACGTTTGAATTATTTAAGAAGCATCAAATGATACCGTCAAAAAAAGGGACCAATAATTTACATAGACGAAACATTGATAATTGATAATTTTGAACGCCGGTAGTAAATGTGGATACGTACCTTTTAGTCCAATTGTTAAACCGGTGATTATCACTATGATATGAATTTCGCAAACTACGAAAAATGGTTGAGAGAAAAACTTATTCCAAATTCAACACCAAAAAGTGCGTTAGTGATCATTAACGCCCTATATCACAATGAACAAATAGAAAAACACCCGAACATGGCTTCCCGAAAAGGGGAAATGAAAGAGAGGCTGCAACGTCGAAATATTGCCTTCGCTGATGGGATGCTCAAAGCAGAACTTTATATTTCGTTTGATGCGAATCGTCCGACGCCTACGATGTGGATCTATGGAGGCCTTCTATAGGTTTTCTTTGGAGAAACATTATCACTCGCGATTGCTAGTGCATTCACAGAAGTTCCAAATTGCTCCAAGGAAAGTTAACCTTATTTTTGCTTTTACTTGAAGGTTAACTAGTATAAAATGGTCTAGTGAAATGTATTATAATTTTTGTTCAAAGTGATGTGAATTTTATACTTCATAAAACAATAGAAAAGAGATATTTCTAACGTAAGCTTTCTTAGAAATATTTCTTCTCTATTGTTCTCTAAATGTATGTAAGCTTCCTTTTACATTTATACAGATGGGAGAAAAAGAAGAAAGAAATTTCTTCTTCCTTCAAATGAACTATATGTATAGACTGAACAAAAAATGCATTCGTGTGTGTTGAATCATAGAAACAGAAATACCGTCCAGTACGGAGATAAACCTTGTATATTGTGAACCATTCAAGTTTCCGACACCACATAGAACAATAAAATGACTCCTATTGGGGCCACGGAGGTTTCTCCTAGACGAGTTGCATGCATTTTTAAAATAAATACGACATTCCGGGGAAACACATGTACCACCATTTCCGCCACGTAACGGTGGCTCTGAGACGTGAGGGTTTTATTAGTATTGTATTTTGCAGGAAAAGGAGATCAGGTGGAGAACAGTCCCGAAGGATAATAATGCGACTGTTCTTGGTTGTATTATTTGTACTCATATCGAATTCTCAGCACCATATCCGAAGCCGATATACTGTTTTGATACAGAGAGAATTTGGTTGACGTAGCAACTCATCGCGTTTCTACGGCGCACGTCTTATCGTTGAAACATATATCTGATATATGATTTTTTGTCTCCTGCAATATATCGCTTCACAGAAATTCATATTTGCATAGTCGCGAATTTGCATTTCCATCATTTTTTATTCGAATGATTCAACATTCACCACTACGATGATTTCATATACTAGTGAATTTTAATACTTTTATTAATTTATTGCGTGTAGTATACAGGGTGGACCTAATTCGATGTTTGAGTAAGGCAGCTATGTGAAATATTGGAGATCATGGAAAATGGATCCCCCCTCTTAAGAGCAATTCCGCCATTCACGATTTTTCGGGATTTTCACATGAGACGATATGTCGAATGCTTTCGAAGTTATATATAATATTTTCACTTTATTTTTTTGAGTAGAATAAAGATACGTATTCGAAAAATTTATTTGCTTATCGGTTTCTGAATTATGAAGCAAACAAGTGTTCTGTCAAATATGAACTATATCTGATTTTTATATCAATACAAATATATATATATATATATATATATATATATATATATATATATATATATATATATATATATATATATATATATATATATATATATATATATATATATATATATCATTAATTCCTTCAGCATCAGCATCTTTGATTAAAAAATCTTGAATTCATTTCTATCGATTCGGCATATCGCAGATATTCACAAGTCTATGGTAGAAGAGGTTTGTCTATGTGCGTCAAAGATCCCATTAATTCATTTCGGAATTGAAATCAATAGAGTTCACTCCTGAGAACGTAGAGGTCCTCCTTTTGTGACATTATTTTAACAATTAAATCTTAATCATATGGACTCATTCTATTCTGTATAACGTTCTTCTCTATCTGCATCGAAAATTTCTACTTATAACTCAATCGTTTTCGCTTTTCAATTCCAAAATTATGAAAAGCAAGGTATGTGGGAATGTTATATACATAATGGATATGATTCGGATGCTGCGGAATAAACTCATTTCAATAGATTCCTTGAGAGGAGACAGCCTCATGAGTATATTTTCAAATGACTGATGGACAATTTCATTGCTGAAAGTTCTTTCAAAGCACAATAGAGCAAAACATATGAAAGTGAAGATAGAAAAGATGCTATTATCGTCGTTTTAGAAGCAGTTCCAGTTCCACCTTAAATTTCAAGCCGTCGAATGGCAATGGAAACATGCATTTCGAGGTCAAGGGCTCTCAGAATTCTCAAGGATAATGAATTCAGATCCTACAGGATGAGGAAATCGTAATTCATCCAGCCTGTGATAACCAACGACGACTGGTACCTTGAGATAATAGAAAAAACTCAGAATTTTATCGACGCCATGTATGGACCAATAAAGTTCGCATGTCACTAAATTTTCAATTAGCACAATGAGTATTATTGGACAAAAATTAATACCCATTGACAATTGAATTTTCAACACCAAGGGCGATTCGGTTTCACTATGTAGTGTTTTTTCTTAAATAATCGTTTATTGGCATACACTACTTTTGGCAATAACCTCAAAGGTAAAATTTACAAACGTATTATTGATAAAAACATAAATGATCCAAAACTACATATTTTGCTTTGTTTAGACAATAAACACCTCAAAAAGTCTAGGTAACACTTACCAATATCTTTAAAATATGAATTTGATGATTCAAATTTATAGAAATCTTTCGGTTTTCGTTAGGATGTATTTTATATAATGTATTCTCAAGAAAACAAAATAATATTTGACTTCTCAAAGCACCTATTATACAAAAAATTTGAAATTTGAAAATGACGAAATTTGGCATCGTCGCGGCATGCTCAATACTAAATTGTCTATTACATTTTGGCCTAAGTCATTCCAAGCCCCCTGAACTGCTAATCGAAGCTCCTGTTCATGATGGAAGACGTTTTGACGCCGGAGATTTCTTTTTAGGGTGTCCCACACATGCTCGATGGGATTCAGATCTGGGGACCAGGATGGTCACGATAGAAGATCGATATCATTATCTTCAAGAACATCCAAGACAACTCTTTCACGACGAGGAGGGATATTATCTTGTTGGAAGAGTGGATTTTGACCCATTGTTTGAGGATACGATACCACTACAGGTAAAACTATCTCATTTACGTAAGAATTTCCCGTGAGCTTTTTCTGTATGAAAACGAGGTCAGTTCTTCCACCAAGGCGTATACCTCCCCAAAACATCACTGATCCGCCTCCCTGTCTAACAACTTCTCGACCATGCTGGAGACGGTTTTGCTTTCCAGGTTTCCTCCATATTCGAATTCTTCCCGAATCGGGATAACAACTTAATCTAGATTCATCACTGAAGAGAACTGTGACCCACCTCTCTTCATCTCAGTTTACGTGTTCTTGGCACCAAGATCAACGAGCAGCGTGATTTCCATGGGTCAGTTGTGGAACTCTTAAAGAACGTCTGAAGTGGAGTTGACCTTCGTGCAGTCGATTTCTCACAGTTTGGTCGGAAATATGTACATTATGAGCTCGTGATAGCTCTTGAGCTTATTGAGATACTGTGGTAGAACGATCTCTTCTGGCTTGTGAAACCAAAAATCGGTCTTGGGCGACTGTAGTAATCCTGAAACGACCTGTATGGCATTCTTCTACGCCACATGTTTCATTGAAACGCGACCATAAACGGTTTATGACACTTGGGTTACTTCCCAGAACCCTGAATACTTCCTGTTGGGAGCTTTCAGCTTGGAGCATGACAACGGCTCATAACATCTCTTCTCTAGTCAAATGTCCTCTTTCCATGGTCGAATCACAAAACTTGATTCTTTTAATTGTGCTTACAACAGATACAAAGTGCCAACTAACTGATTTCAAACACTGAATACATAAAATTATTATAAAGCAGCATCGC
The DNA here is from genome assembly GCA_013387265.2 of Cryptolaemus montrouzieri. Classification (NCBI taxonomy): domain Eukaryota; kingdom Metazoa; phylum Arthropoda; class Insecta; order Coleoptera; family Coccinellidae; genus Cryptolaemus; species Cryptolaemus montrouzieri. Next base: position 49,492,300 of record JABFTP020000001.1, on the reverse strand, counting down.
ATCTGCTGCAGTTTTAGTTTTTTATAAAAAAACTGAAATCTGTTGCGGCATTCTATATAATTTGACGAGAAATTGATGCAGGTGTTCATTTCTTTAAAAAAATCATCCATATTGATGATTCTGGATACGATATATCGATATTCAGAAGTGTTCCCTAGACTTTTTCGAGGTTTTTATAACTATTATTCATATAGGAAACGCATAGTATTGCTAGACGTGGCAACTCTGCCATTTTAATGATGGAAATTCTACCGAATTCATTAGATAATTTATTTTCTCTATTGATAACGAAATCACCGTTAATTCGTATTATAAAAAACACAAATTTGCGTCATAACTCAGGAATTGATCGATTTTTCGAATACATCCCTGCATTCTACTCAAAAACGTACCTATAGAATATGAAAATATTCTTTACCTAACTTCCATGTCAATATCCTGAAAAATTCACAATTTCGGAATAACTCGAAAATTGAAAACGATAGCTGGAACCTGTTTTCACTAATGAGTTTCACGAAATTAGGCTCGAGAGAGAGGATCATTTTACTCTATCTACAGACCTCATATATATATATATATATATATATATATATATATATATATATATATATATATATATATATATATATATATATATATATATATATATATATATATATATATATATATATATATATATATATATATATATATATATATATATATATATATATATATATATATATATATATATATATATATATATATATAATATATAGCTCTATGCTGGAAACGCAGATCAACTAAAAGACAGCTCGAAACAGTGTCAGCATTTGGTAAGACAATCTGCATGGAGCTGGGTATCGAGAAATGCGCAGTTGTTAATATAAGACGAGGTAAGATTGAGAGAGATCAAGAAGGTACTACTCTGATCGATAATTCAACAATCCCAGCACTGTCCTCTGAGGAGTCCTACCAATATCTGGGCGTCCAACAAGCCTTGGACGTAAAGACTGCTGAGATGAAGATGAGTTTTAAAGAAAAACTATACTCTAGAATCAACCGGATCCTTAAGGCTAAACTCAACTCGAAGGAATTATTTCAAGTCATCAACTCCTGGGCTATGCCGAGCAAAGAATATTCCTTTGGGGTGATCAAATGGTCGATAACTGACTTGAGAGCTATGGATATAAGAATTAGAGCGATGTTAACGGCACACGGGATTCACCATCCATACTCGTCTATAAACCACTTATACCTACCAAGAACACAGAGGGGACGAGACCTTGCATCACTAGAGATGAGTCATAAGAACAACGTGGACCAACTGAGAGACTACTTTATCAGCAAACACTCACCGTTTTATCGCACCATATGTGACGCGGACGAAAACCTATCGGCACTGCAGCTCTCGAATATGGAATTTCTTGTGGAATCTCATACAGTGGCCCAGCTGTCGGAGGAGTGGCATCTAAAGCAACACATCACAAAACAGGATATCCCAACAGAGCAGTGTCGCAGGTGCGGAAAGGGGTAGGAATCAATTCAGAATATAACATATATAGCTGCCCTATCCTAGCTCCTCGGGATTACCTTGAACGCCATAATGCAGTGGCCAGGGTGTATCACCAAAGTATCGCTGTAAACCTAGGGCTATGTAAAGAATTTATTCCAGCTTACAAATACAAACCCAAGGCAGTACTTGAAAACAGAAAATATAAGATGTACTGGGATACAACCCTGATTACGGATAGACCAGTTGCGCACAACAGACCTGATATCGCGGTTTTCGATCTCGAGGGTGAAACGGCTTTAATTCTGGATGTTAGTATCCCAGCGGATGAGAACATTACCAAGGCATATACTGAGAAAATAACTAAATACCAGGATTTGGCTTTTGAACTGAGGGAAGTTCATAAATTGAAAAGTGTGAAGGTAATGCCACTTATAATATCGACTAATGGCCAGGTAGAGGCGCATATGCAGGAAAATACCAAATTGTTGAAACTGAGACCAGAAATTGTATCCAGCGCACAGAAAGAAGCCATACTAGGTACCACCCGAATCGTCCGAAAGTTCCTTCAGGGCTCATGAAAATAAACCACAAACAGATCTGCCTTGGCGAATAGTCGCCCGGCAGTCTTGTGACCGACCCGTAACGGTGATATAAAAAAAAAATTATATTTTATTTCGATGTTGAGTTTGTTTTTTTGGGATTTAAGGTTTATAAGAATATTTGAACACTATCTAAAATAGACGTTTTAGGATTTTTTCTTCCCTTCTTCAGTATTTAATCAACAATATCACAGAAATATACATTAGGATTCATATTAAATTATTCTTAAAATGTATCTTACCCACTAATTTATAATACTACTATAAATGCACCATTCAACCACAAAATATATTTCCTAGATGATATTTCCTATATACTAACATCCCAATTACCATAATACCAACAATAATTGATATAAAATGGACTGAAATCAAAACCCACACCTCTATCCCAAAAGAAGAATTTATTGAAGTCTTACAATATATATTAGGTACAAACTATTTTCAATTTGATAACCTTTTTTTTCAACAAATAGATGGAATTGCAACGGGAAGTTCCATATCTAGTGTAATAACGCAAATAGTCATGGAATATTTGCAAGAATCAATTTTGAATAATGCACATTTAGACGTATTCAAAAGATATGTAGACGACTGTTTACTAATAATGAACAAAAACGAAGTAGACCAAATTCTTGAAACCTTCAATGATTTCCACAGAAGGTTGCAGTTTACTTTAGAAACTGAGAAAAATAATAGCATCAACTTCCTTGACATAACAATTACACGATTACAGTCACTATACTATGGATTATCTAAGACAACGCGTAGACGATATCCTCGAACCAGAACAATGGCTCCCGAATAGTCCCGATCCTAATCCATGCGAATATTTTCTGTGGGGTCATTTAGAAGAAAAGGTGTATAAAAATGGTATTATTTTCAATAATTGTGAAGAGCTGAGGCAAAAAATTCAAGAATGTTGGAAGAATCTTGATCGAGAAGTAATTTCGAGATACAAAGAGAGCTGGAGAAAACGGGTGCAGATGGTTGTAGATGCCAATGGAGGACATATTCCATTCTGAGTACTTAATCCTTTTTGTTGAATATTTTTACTCATGTAATTTGTTAAACAAAATCATGTCATGTTATTATTCTCGCAGTTGTTTTTGACAGTTGGCATCTATGAGATATTTGGGAAACAGTCATCCTGATCTTCTTCCTAATGCCCCTGTTGCCCGAAATTTTTCCTCAAGATCATAGATTGTACTTCCTTTATAAAAAGGGGCTGGAAAGTGGCGTAATATTTGCCTAGCAGTATAGCCACGCACAAATAAACATTCAATGAAATGCTTATCCACATTTGTTAAAACCATTATACACAATTTCAAATGTCAAGAACAAGCAAAACCAAGATAAAATTCGAGTTCAAACCAGATGTCGTCTGAACCTCGAAGTAATTTCATTATTTTTTGTTTATCATAGAGTTAATTCATGTAGTCTATGTTCAGAGGTTTCACAACGGTGTTATAAATATATTCTATTTTATATTTCTGACTTTTGGAGCGGTCAGACAATTGGGATAATATATGGAATGACTACGACTTATTGAACTGACTTTTTAATTAATTTTCGTCGCTTGTACAATAATGATTAGGAGGATCTAAGACATGTGCAATTTCCATCATGCGCATAATGACAAAGATATTCTAACTTCTTTTAGACGGCAAACAACATACACTACTCAATATAAAATATACAACATCCCTTTTCTTAAGTGTAAGATATTACAATTAAATGTCATTTTATTTAAATGTTTTTTTTTTTTTATATATGTGCATTTTAAACTTTCTATTATTCTATTTCTACTTATTCTATATTCTATCTCCTTTTTTTATTTATTTTATTTTATTTTTAGATCCTTAATTCTAAGTTTTATATCTAGCTATTTACAATTTCAATTAATTTGTACAATTACATTTTACTTTCCCTGAATATTGAGTCGATCAGGAGGTTTCACTGCCCTGCCATATCTAGTTTTATATATACCTTCGTTATTTTCTTCAGAGTTCAATACATTTTCAGTTGAATTTTGAGGATGGACATCATATCTATGGCAACTATCATTCGATCTGAATTTCAAATGTATTCTATTTCTACGATAATTTATTCCATTCGTATCTTGAATTATATAGGATCTCTGAGTTTTAGATTCTCTTTGACTGTAGCTGGAGACCAATCAGACTTGTTATTTTTCTTAAAATATACATGGTCATTTGGATAGAGAAGAGGTAACGATTTTTATTTTTATCATAGTAATATTTTTGACTATTTTGCGATTGTATGATTTTGTCTTTATATGTTTTGAACTTAACTACTTTTGGTATTAATTTTTTCGTTAAAATTGGTAGATTATTTCTTATATTTCGCGACATTAGTAGTTGAGAAGGTGAAGGTAAATTCGATTTAGGAGTAGATCTGTAGTGTAACAAAGCTAAATATGGATCAGTTTTAGATTCTTTGGACTTTCTAAGAATTTGTTTAATTATTTTGACTGAACTTTCAGACTGACCATTTGATTGGGGATGATAGGGACTTGAAAAAATATGTTCAATATCCCAATCAAACAAAAAAGATTTGAATTCGAGTGAATTAAAAGGTGGACCTCCATCTGAAACTAGCTGCATTGGTATTCCATGACGTGCAAATATTAACTTAAGACTGATAATGACTTTTGAGCTGAGTAACCATGGTCCATTAAAGCTATTTCAATATATTTGGAATAATAATCTGTGACTAATAAATAAATTTTATTATCGAAATCGAGGAAATCAACCCAACTCGTTCCCACGGAAAATAAGTTATGCTATAACTTTGTAGAGGCTCTGCTTGATTAGAAGATCTAAATTTTGCACATACTGAGCATTGATCAATGAGATTTTTCAATTGAGACGACATATTAGGCCAATAAAAAGATTCCCTAGCCAAATTTAGACATTTGCTGTGGCCCTGATGACCTTCATGAATTTTTGAAGCATTTCATTTTGCATTATTACCGGGACAATCAATTTAGTTCCTTTGAAAAGTAAATTTTTCATGACATGTATTTCATTTTGAAAATTCCAAAAAGGTTTTGCAAGCACATTAGTTTTATCTTTGGAATCAGGCCATCCTTCGTAATAGTATTTTTGAGAATTTTGAAGTTTCATCTGACTCAGTACTTTGACTTATTTTATTATGATAATTCTCAGTTATTGCTATATTTGAATAAATCATATTAATATGATATGGCATATCAGACTCATAATTTGGAATAAAATTATCCTGTAATGCTACTCTAGACAATGTATCAGGGATATACATTTGTTTCCTGGTACATAAATAACATCTAGATCATAAGATTGTAAAGCTAACATCATACGTTGTAATCTAGCAGGAATATTGAAAAGAGCTTTTTGAAAATATATATCAATGGCTTATGATCTGTATGGACTATGACTTTCTGGCCAAATATATACTGGTGAAATTTAACACAACCAAATTGAATGGCAAATAATTCTTTCTCAATTTGTGCGTAGTTCTTTTGTGAGGAAGTTAAAGTTTTTGAACTATAGGCAATAGGACGATTATTTTGCATTATGACTGCTCCGATAGCGGATTGTGAACTATCAACAGATAAAATTAAAGGTAAATTAGGATTATAATGTGTTAATACTGGAGACTTCGTTATAACATCTTTCAAATTGGAGAATGCCTTTTCACAATTTTCATCCCAGATCCAGTGACTATTAGATTTCAATAAATTTCGAAGAATTTCTGTTTTTGCGACAGATTATTGATAAAAGGGCCTAAAAGTTAATCATTCCTAAAAATCGTTGAAGTTCTTTAGTATTAGAAGGAGAAGGTAAATGTTTAATACCTTCAATTTTTTCATCATCGACTTTAATACCATCTTTACTGAATATATGACCTAAAAACGTACTTCAGTGACAGCTATTTTACTTTTTCTCTATTAAATTTAAGATTGAGTTCTCTAGCTCTTTGTAGAACTTTTCTAAGACGATTATTATGTATCTCTAAAGTAGCACCATATACTAAAATTCATCCACAAAAATCAGTACACCCTCAATATCACCAAATAAATCATTCATGACTTGAACAAATTTTTCAGATGATGAGCATATACCAAATGGTAAACGATTGAATTTGTATCTACCGAAGGGTATTTGGAATGTGCATAAATCTGAGCTTTCATCATCTAATTTCAGCATCCAAAATCCGGAGAATGCATCCAAATGCGAAAAATATGCAGCATTGACTAATTTTGACCTGACTTCATCAAAGTTTTTAGAGGAAAATATTCTCTCATAATATTTTTATTTAAATTTCTTGGATCTAGGCATATTCTTAATTGACCTGACTTTTTGACCGTTATGACTATAGAATTGACCCAAGACGTAGGTTTTGATACCTTAGATATGACATCCATGCTCTCCATTCTTTCTAATTCCTTTCGAAGTTTATCATGTAGAGCAAATGGTACTTTTCTAGGTGGATCGACATGAGGAACAGCGTCTGGACGTAACTTGATATGGCAGATTGGCGGTAAACATCCAAGACCTTGAAAGACATCCTGAAATTCGTTGAGAATTTTATTACAATCATTATTATTATTTGTGATATTAAAACTCTTTTTAAAATACCAATTTTTGACATGTTGGTAGACCCAAGACAGTTTGACAAGATATATCGACTATTATAAATGTAATCATTTCATATGTATTATTGAAAAACATTTGAGATCACATTTTCCAATTACTGGTATTTAATTTCCTCCGAAGCTATTAATTGAAAATTGACATTTATCAATGACTGAATCTGGTAAATTTAATTTACTGAAGGTTTGAAATGACATGACATTAACATCAGCACCTGAATCAAGAATAGACTTAATTATGAAATTATTGACGAAAATATTCAAAGACCAAGAATCTTTTTCCTTATTTATATGAGTATCTTCTATCATACCGACAAAAGGAAAGACTAAATTAGAAGTTGAATTATCTTCTGATTCTAAAGTTTTGACTGACTTTGTATTTTAAAACATAATTTTGCAAAATGACCTTGTTTTTACATAACCTGCATTTGACATTTAAAGCTGGACACTTGTATCTATGCTGTTGTCCACATTTTCCACATATAATGTTGTCACTTGGCGATGGTCTTCTATTTTGGTATTCACGTCTGGACCCATTGGATGACTGACTGAAACTTCTGGATCTTGATTGTCCAAATTTATTGTAGCCTGATGTAGAACTTCTTTTATTGATGTATAAGACTTGATCAGAACTTCCTACATGCTCCTTCTGGATTTTATCTGAATTTTGCTGAGCCATAACTACAGACTTGGCTAATTCGACGGCTTTTGTAGAGAAATATCGACTTCTTGAAGTAGACGTTGGCGAATATTCATCAGATGGGAATTCATGTTTGCAATGAATATATCTCTGACTAGAGATTCTCGAAGGTCCTTAAATTCGCATTTCATGCTTAAGTTTTCGAGATCAGTTATGAAATTTTCTATACTTTCATTAACTTTTGTGTTCTAGTGAAAAAAGTATGACGTAACATCGTGAGATTTTTTTGAGGTTCAAAGTACTTATCGAATTTGGTTTTAACATCTTCTAGTGTTGTGTTTGTGATTTTCAAGTTGAATGAGTTGTAAATTTGCCTACCTTTTGAACCAATTGAATGTAACATTACTGCAATTTTTCGACAATCTGAGGACTCAGTCAATCCTGTTGCTATTAGATATATTTCAAAATTTTCCCACCATTCTTTCCAATTCGATGCATTATTTTCACTAGATGAAATAATCAATTCGTTGATCGGTTTTAAATGCGGCACATGGTCGACTCTCGCTTCACCATCGTCGGACATTTTGTGAACGTGAAATGTGTTTCTTCTGAACAGATAACAATATTTTTAATTTGATATCTTCTGTATTATATTTCACGAACACTACTCAATATAAAATATACAACAAACGGGAGGTGCATATGATGGTGGGAAAGAAAAAATTATTGGCTACAATTGGCACAATGCTGCAACAATATTCGAGTTGGACCCCTCAAAATGATGGGAAAGGTTTATCTAGTGATTGAATTATGCAGTTGATTCATTACGACCGCGAAAACTTTTTTAATCCGCGGGGAAAACTATTAATATTTGAGAAAGTCGTCCATTTTGAATTCGAACGAGAATCAAATTTTAGGTTGGTTTTGGTAAAAATTGGTTCTTTGTCTTCCTAGAACATCCATGAAAGACAACAATTTCAGGAGTGCCAACGCCATGAGGTGAAAAAAATATTTCGATTTCAGCTGAAAATCAGAATGAAAAAAGTTCTTCAAGCTACTATTTTACCAACAATTTTTAAGACCAATATGACAAATTGTTCAGAAACGACTGAATTATCGATTGAATACCCCATTCGTATTTTTCAGTGAAAAAGAAACGTTCCAGCGATCTTGAAATACTTATAGTTCATTTTCGAATGAGCCAGCCATATTAGATTTCACAGAAAGTGAACTGTTGATACAATTTTCTGAAAAACTTAGTCTTTCGGCTTTCTAATGAAGCAAGAACGAATGATCTAGCTTCAAAATTGCGAAAGTTATAACGGAAAAAAATCATCCAGTTTTCCTGGCGCCCTATATATATATATATATATATATATATATATATATATATATATATTATATTTTTAATTGTCAACGATATGTTTATTGACATCAAAAATAGAAAGTGAAAAAATACTCTACTATTTTTCATGAAATTTGGGAATCGGATAGAAGACCAATTTTCGATTTTCAAATGGAACATCCTGTTTTTTGCTTATTTTTAATTATTATATCTAATCCTACGACCTTTTAAAATATTTTTGATAGAAAAACATAACACAATGTTTTTTTTTGCAATTTTCATCTTTCGTTCGAAAAGGCCATGAACATTGACAATTGGCTCATCTCAACATCTCCTATCACGAAAAACAAAACTGCATCTGAAAATTTAAGTGCTAATTTTTTACGGGGTGTTAAAGTTTTCAATTTCAATGTTTCCTCAAAAAGGAGGTTTTCTTCTGGGACAACCATATCGTGCCACCCGGTATGACGGAAGCAGCATTTTTTATTTTTATTTTTATACTACTCACGTCACTCTATTCTAAACGGTTCCGGAGTTATAGTGGAAAATACCTAGGCAATTTTAGCAGAGTTTCCCCATTCGCTAATTACAATAACTACGTTGGCGATTTAAAATTTTTGTTCATACTTATAATATTCTGTGATCATAAAAATATCAGCGTGACATGTCAAAATTTGATTGTTGTTAATTATCGACATTTCAAATTAGTGAATTCAGTTTTGAGAATGAATCGATACACCCAAAGTGAAAAAGTGGATATGCTCCTTATCTCTAAAGTTGAACGAAAATTTCGTGAGGTGCAAAGTGCTAAAGAGGAGGATTTCGTTATCGACGAAGATACTGACATTTGTTCATATTAATCCAACCACATCAACAAGGGAAATTGCCGTGGAGCTTGAAATTAGCCACCAAAGCGCATGGAGAATTTCGAAAAGACATAATTAAGTGAATATCAACAACACCTGTATGTTAACGGTAGTGTTAACTGTACTCCAGTACTGTGAGGAGTACCTTAGGGAAATGGACGGTGATCCACAATATCCCGGACTAAAGTGCCCTCGTAGAAATAGCAAGCTTCTATGAAATATCCTTGAATTTGAGATATTGGTTTGTGAATATAACTCATAAGTCTGTACACTGAAATCAATAAATAATTCATATTTAAAGTGTTCAAAATTATACAATCTAATTATGTAGTTTAACACTTCCGTTGACCACTTGATTTGTTGACGACGAAGATGCATTGTGGACACTATCAAGCTAAAAAGCAATGACAAATAATAACTACAGATCAGGCCTATTAGGAATACTACGTTGTCAAGGCAACACATCTGCTACACTATCCATTCGATGATGGGGAAGATAATGAAGGTCGATTTTCTCGTGACCTGTTGTTTATCTAGCGCAAAGGGCTTAAACACGTATTTTCCTAATTATAGAAGCCATCATAATATCACGCACTCTGGTTCAGCCTATTCAGTCGAACACACAGTGTTGTACTTATCAATTTGTTGAGCTTTAATTTTAATATAATATATTCAGAATTATGAAAAGATGAAAATGAGACATTTCGAAAGTAGATATTGCAGATCATCTCGATTTCCATAACTCTATTCTCTGAAAGTAGCCCATATTTGTACTTCGTTTCAATAATCAAAATCAAGACAGGCAAATCCTTTCATCATTTCTTTCAAGAAAGTTTATCTAGTCATTTAGCTAATTATTAAAACCGATTTTGAAAGATACATAAACACCTCAAAAAAGTCTAGGGAACACTTCTGAATATCGATATATCGTATCCAGAACGATCAATATGGATGTTTTCTTTCAAGAAATGAACACCTGCATCAATTTCTTACCAAATTATGTGGAGTACCGCAATAGGTTTCAGTTTTTTTTTATGAAAAACAAAAAATGCAGCAGATGCGACGCTGCTTTATAATCATTTCATGTATTCAGTGTTTGAAATCAGTTAGTTGGCACTTTGTTTCTGTTGTAAGCACAAATAAAAGATTCAAGTTTTGTGACTCGACCGTGGAAAGACGACATTTGACTAGAGAAGAGATGTCACGAGCCGTTGGAATGCTCCAAGCTGGGAGCTCACAACGGGAAGTATCTAGAGTTCTGGGAAGTAGCCAAGCAAAACCGTATCCAGCATGCTCGAGAAGTTGTTAGACAGGGAGGCGGATCAATGATGTTTTGGGGAGGTATACGCCTTGGTGGAAGAACTGACCTCGTTTTCATACAAAACAACCTCACGGGAAATCTTTACGCAAATGAGATAGCTTTGCCTGTAGTGGTACAGTATCTCCAAACAATGGGTCAAAATCCACTCTTCCAACAAGATAATGCCCCTCCTCATCGTGTAAGATTTGTCGTGAACGTTCTTGAAGAGAATGATATCGATCTTCTACTGTGGCCATTCTGCTCCCCAGATCTGAATCCCATCGACCATGTGTGGGACACCCTAAAAAGAAATCTCCTGCGTCAAAACGTTTTCCATCATGAACAGGAGCTTCGATTAGCAGTTCAGGGGGCTTGGAATGACTTGGGCCAAGATGTAATAGACAATTTAATATTGAGCATGCCGCGACGATGCCAAAGTGTCATTAATAACATAGGTGGACCTTCTGGGTACTGAAAAATATAAGTGCTTCCATATCGTTTCGAAAATATTAGTTCAGGATCTTTTTCTGTGTTTTACAATACATTCTAACAAAAACCGAAAGATTTCTATAAATTCGAATCATCAAATTCATATTTTGAAGATATGGGTAAGTGTTCCCTAGACTTTTTTTAGGTGTTTATCTTCGGTTGAATCAGAAAATGTTCTGAGCCTAAAAAGCTATTCAGCTTCATTTCAAATACAAATAATTCCCAATAACTTGTTGAGGTTTGCAGGAGAATATTGCACTTAACCGCTGATTACCTCTTAAGATTTGGTTGTAGAGAGAAAAGAGTTTGATTTTTAAGAATTTATCAAAGTATTAATTGAATGTCTTGCTTATGTGAAGGCGCATTTATGAAAATGGTTGAAACAGTACACGTCTTGCTTGTTCGAAGACTGATACAAGAATTATTTCTGGTTTACTATACAAAATGTATTTTACTTTTCTATTCTAGGAAAACCAAGGGTAAAGTATACAGACCTGACCTATAGTAACGTTTAAGGTATTACAAAGATATAAAACAGTAATTTGCTGGTATTTGCGCAATAAGTGACATAAAACTGAAAGGTTCCTGCCAGATGGTGAGACAAACGAGATTCTGAATCTTGTACATGCAATAATGAAAATATAGAATTTGAAGTGAGTTTAAAAATAGAAATTGAATATTTGAATTAAATAAGTAGTAGTAATATCTAAATATATGTACATGGTTCGCAGCATACCACCCCCTTTGAATGCCTTAGGTATTCAACATAAGAGGTTTGTTTTTATAAAAATATAGAAAATTTACAATAAGCACATTCCTTATGAACTAATATTTACAATGCACTATCAGTTTCCAGGGGTAGCACGCAAATTTCAGTTACTGCACGTTTGGAAATATTGCCATTGGAAAACTTCAGTGACACTACACATCTCATCTGTCCTTAATGTATTTCTATAATTCTCCCAAGCTGTCATTGTAAAGGTGGTAGGTTATCTTCCTCAATTATCACCATCGCACCTAGTTTGATATTGCTGAATGATTTTTTTCACTTCGTACGTGTTTGAAGTTCCGATATGTACTCTTTATTCCATCTTTCCCAATAGTGTTGAATAATTTTTTGAATTTTTTGATATGATGATAATCGATTTTCTGTAATGACTTCACATAATGCAGTTAAAAATTTTTCAATCAACAGGTGAGCGGGTGTTAACGGATTGAGGATGATAAAGGGGAGAGAGGACGAGAATTCAAAATAGCTTCAATTTGTGTCAGTACAGTATAAAATTCTTCATAAGTTAAAAAGCGTTACCAACTACTCTTTTAAGATGAGCTTTGACTGATTTTATTCCCGCTTCCCAGGGTTCAGCGAAATGTGGGCTCCGAGGTGGAATCGTATGACAAGTAATATTTTCTCTACCTAGTTCCGATGTTATTTGATTATTGAACGCATTTTTAATAATTCATTCAATTCATTTCTTGCTCCGATAAAATTGGTACCATTATCTGAATAAACATGTACAGGTTTTTCTCTGCGAAAAATAAATCTCCTGAAGGCGACAAGAACAATTTCAGTAGATAGGTCAGGTAACAAGTTTTAGGTAAATGGCCTTTATAGAAAAACAGTTAACTAAGCAAGATAGTTTGAGTGAAAAGTTATCATTTTTGATTGAAAATAATTCGACTAGAGTTTTTTCTTTAATGCTTGATGTTCCTATGCTTACTATAATTATGGTAGCATTGAATACAGTTTTATTTAGACCCAGTGAGTTACATAGTGATTCGGTTATAAAATTAGACTGAGTTCCTGAATCGATTAGAGTCCTAGCTTTGCAGAAGCGACCCACTCTATTTTTATTTGAATCATCACAATCGATAAAAGAATTTGGTTTTGTGTTACATTACTTTGACATGAATTATTTATTATTTGCGTATCAGAATTTTGTTTACTTGTGCTTGGTTGATTAATTTCATTTTGATCATTTGAAGTTTTATCAACGCTATTATTTGGAATGAGAGAAGAATTAGAATTAATTTTAAAGAAATCATTATGCAATAAAGTGTAGTGCCTTTTTCACATAAATTTAGATTTGCCTTCATTGATAACATGCTTCGATCCCGAACAGTTTGTAGATAGTATTAATTTTCTTACTTCAGCGTATCGTGAAGCGATAGGTATCTTAATTAAATTTGGGCATGAATTAGTATTATGATTATTTTTACAGAAAGGATATTGATTTTGAGTTTGAGATGTTGCGAGGTATGCATTCGATTTTGCTTGAGACACAGATTTGTTTGAATAACTTGAGTTGATTGTAGATTTATGATTACGAGTTCTTGTTTCTAATGACTCTAAGACTCTGAATTTATTTTCAAGAAATTTGTGAGAGTATACGATTTGTCTTTGAAACGAACAGTTTCAAAATCGCGTCGAATGTGGTGATCTAGTTTATTCACTAAAACTTGCATAGTTAGTCGATCCCAATGCTGTGTAGGTTCGCCTAGAGATTTTAAAGCTCTTAGATGTTTGATACTTTCATTGCGAATAAGACGCAATCCTTTAAGGCATTCTTTACTCAGAGAAGGAATATCCAAAATAGCCTGCATATGATTAGTTATAAATTGAAGTTCATTGCCATAACGTTTACAAAGCAAATCCCACGCATTCTGATAATTAATGGCTGAAATTTCAATATTTTGAATAACTTCTCTTCTATTCTATCAGCGGCTTCTTCTTTGAAGCAAGATAATAAATAATGGAATTTTATTTTATTATTTATCACTTATATTTTCTGTTCATGAATTAACGATCTGAATGTGTCCCTAAATTCTGAACCTAGAAAGATTAATATTTGGCAATTGAATGTATGAGTTTATAATTTTTGAATCATCGGAAGATTTTTAATAAGAACTTTGCGATTCTGATATTTGAGTCATTATCATTCTCGAAAGTGACATGTTCTAACATTAGTTTTTCTGGAACAGTTTTCGATTCATTTTCATAGATTTCAATATTTTCAATTATGAGGGCATTAAAATTAAAATTGTTTAAAAGTTGTTTAATTTCTTCGAAACGTTCTTGACTTTCGGTAATATCATCGGAAGAAATTTTCTCTTGATTTTGAAAAACGAATTGAAGAGCTGTAAAGTCAATTTAACTCAATGCCTCTTTCCAGCTGAAGATTTAATTAATTGCTCAGACATATCGACACAATTGAAGCAAAAATGAATATATTTAGACTCACCAGTTGGTATGTATATCATATTCAATCGACGATTATGTGAAATCAACCCGATGATGAAGAAGTCTTGATTTTTGATAACAAATTCTTGACTTTCTAAGAATTCTGGTTTTTTAATGATGAATTCTTGTAAATATTCTCTTGATATCTGGCTGGAAGGACCAACGTTGAGGTTCGCAGGAGTATATTGCACTTAACAGGTGATTACCTCTTAAAATTTGGTTGTAAGAATATAAGAGTTTGATTTAAAAATTTATTAAAGTATAAATTCAATGTCTTAATAATGTGAAGACGGATTTATGAAAATGGTTGAAACAGTACACGTCTTGCTTGTTCGCAGACTGATAAAAGAATTATTTCTGGTTTACTATACAAAGTAAGTTTTATTTTTCTCAAGTTCTAGGACCAAGGGTCAGGTATACAGACCTGACGTTTAAGGGAGTACAATGATATAAAACAGTCATTTGCTGGTATTTCTACAATAACTGACATAAAACTGAAAGGTTTCTGCCAGATGGTGAGATTCTGAATCTTGTACATGCAATAATGCAAGTATAGAATTTGAAGTGAACTTGAAAATGGAAACTGAATATTCGAATTAAACAAGTAGTAGTAATATCTAAATATATGTACATGGTTCGCAACAAACATGATATGAAGAATTTGTAGTGCCTTTGGAGGACGAGATATTGATGACTCATTTGCCAAATACTTTGGGGATGTTCATATCAATCCTGGATAATAATCATACAGTGGATTCTAGACTTTTGCATCTGGGGCAACTGGGCCAGATGCCCATTTTTTCTCAGTATACCACTTACTACTATTCATAACGAATCGCTAAAATACGATGTTTTCAGACCGTTGGGAGCTGTTATGCACTGTGTCTATGTTCAAAGGTGGAAAAGATTTGATATAAATCTATCCTCCCTTCTGTAAAAATGATTTTCGAAAAAGTTTTGAATGTCTGGTACACCCCCAACTATTTTATACCGTTAGATCGCTGATTACTCTCCAACAACATGAATTTCACTAGGAAAAATCAATTGAAACTAATCGAACTGATTTCGTTGAATTTCTGCAAGATATTATATATACTAACTTCAGCTAAACCTCTGATAAAATTGAACTGGATAACTTAATTTTTATTTTTGATGGGTCAGCGTGTGCAAATCAATGTTGTGCTGGTTCGAGCCCTACCTGACGAGAAGAAGACAGTTAGTCTCGAGTCCTTCTCGTCTTCTAGTGTGCCCTAGGTTTTACAATTGGAACCCCCGCTATTTATTATTTATATGAATAATATAAGCCGATGTTTTGATGAAAGGAAAATGTTATTTTTCGCCAATGACCTCATGATTTTCATAAAAAATGATGAACCTCAGTACAGTCAAACTCTGCAGCTTCAAATTGGACAATTTTCCTTTTTTTGTGAGAATAACATTTATTTTATTCATCAGAAACAAATGTCTTATGCCTGTTGAAGATATTAAGACATCCTTATACCGTAAATAATACTCTTTTATTTAGAATTTGCACTATCTAAGATTTGGACGTGGTTTTGATTCTAAAATATATATAACGCTGATATACAAAAATGACCTAAATGGAATTGAATGGGCTATTTTGTAAATACTAGTCTGTAACTAATGAGCATTTTCAGAAAATCTCGATCACCCTCAGTTTTGCAACAGCAATTAATCTTTTTAAGTGTAAACGGTAAAAAATTGTTTCAAATGAAGAAAAAATAAATTATATATACTTTCATTCAGGATTTATGAGAATACTTAGCGTCAGGTACATCCCTTTTGAGGGTCTAAGCAGTAGTCAGCTAACATTTTCGGACTCCACTTGCCTTGGTACCTTCTTTCCATGTTGGATATGTCCTGATGGAACTGCTCACCGTGTTCGTCGCTAACGGCTCCCAAATTTTGAAGATAAATACAAATGCGAGTGTAAAAAAGTGAGTCTTGAGCAACATATTGCATCATATGTCTTTATAAGCCGCTTAGAGTTTGTTGTCCAACTCGTCATAATTTTCGGCCCTGTGGTTTCCAAGAAAATTACGAACAATATTTTGAAAACATGTCCATGCGGTTTTTCGAATGGATTAAGTTTTTGTTCAAACTCATCAGACTGTAGGCCCTTTATTTGTGGCCCTACAGATAGTTCTCCTTTAATTTTGGCATCACTGTTTTTTGAGAATTTTTGTTTCAAGTAATGCAGTGGAGGTAGCAATACATCTTCTGGATAAATTGAAGGAGTGCAAAGAACATTTCGTTGACCTGGTATAAGAGCGTCTCGCTTAGGCCACTCCTTTTTGACATAATGATTTTTTTTGTCTCAAATATCCCACTCACAGAGAAAACAACAAAACTTCGTATATCCAAGCTGTAGACCTATCAAAATAGCAATTACTTTCAAATCTCCACATATTTTCCAGGAATATTGGTTATATTTAATATGTTCAGCAGTGGTTTCATATCTTCATATGATTCTTTCATTTCAGTAGCATGAGAGACCCGTATGGAAGGGTATTTATTACCATTATGTAACAGTACAGCTTTTAAACCAATCTTTTAGGAATCCATAAAAAACCGCCAAACAAATGTTTTATATTCGAACGTCAACTCCGTCATCACTGAGGGATTGTCACTGCAAAGCATTATATAGCCATCTTGAGAAAAAAACTTTAGAAATGTGTATGTCGAGTTCTGTATGCGGATATTCAGGTATTTTTTTCAGTAAATTCCAGTCATGGATTCGAGACGCCATCTTCTGCCTGTCTTTTACTGAGATCCAAAACACTTACCAAGTCATTGAGATCGTTTTGAGTTATAAAATTAGGTTGTCTGTTTGAAGTATTTGGCTCAAAAGTCGGATCGGAATCTGAACTATCGGATACATTTTCTTCTGACACTTCATCCATGTTTACTGGAGGCTGAGGTACAGGTAAATTATCACTGTGTGGGATATGTTTTTGAGCAGATAGTAGATTTGGATAGTTCACAGAGTGCCTAGATTTGTGATTAATACTAATACCTTTCAAAGAAGTTTGTCAGAAATAGCAATCTGATACATGGTCTTTCGGTTCGGCCCATATTATTGGAACTGCGAATCGGATATGACGAGATCCTTTAGTCCATGATTTCAATAAAGTAACACACTGTGCACACCAAACACTACGAGTCCCGGTTTTGTCCAAATTTCATGCCGGAAAACCATAATAATTGAAATAACAGTTTTAAACTAATGGTGTCAAACTAAGGCGTTGACTTTTAACAGAAAGTTTACCTCAAATATAACAGAAGTTATCAGGATGGTTTACACACACTCTCGGCATCTTAGTATGATGTATAACACTAATCTCAAAAAAAATCTGTTTTAATTTCAATATTCTTTCGTTGATTTATTCGGAAACACACGTCGCTAAGCAAAATTCGAGTAATCGAGTAAGTCAATGTTTTATGAAAACTGAGGGGGATTGAACAAAACTAAGTATGAGGTTTATATGCGGGTAGGTAATAGTATTTAAAAATATGACTTGATTTCGTTTGATCAATTTACTGTTTATCATTGTAATCAAATTAAATTAATTTTGTTTTCTCCGTTTTCTGTTACTTTTTCTTGCTTGTTTGGCCTTTGTGGTGCTTGGATAGTTTTTGGACTTATTTACTACTTTATGTATTGATTGATTGAGCTTAATTCGTGAACTTTTCCTCTTTTTTGAGTACTGGTTCTACTTTTTGTCTTCATTTCGATATTCTTATTCAATTCTATATTGCTTCTGTTAGAATTGTAATGCGTTTGTGATTTTTAGTTTTTATAATTTTCAATCAGTCAATACTGACTTCATAGCATCAAATGAGGCCAAACTTTCTCCTTCTGGTAACGGAATAACTTTGATCTCATTTAAAATTCTAAGGAATAATCAACTGAAAACTAGAAAAAGGTGTTAGCTATGTGTACTTGCTTATATAACTGAGATTGCTTATATAACTGAGAGCACTACTTTCTTGGCTTGTAGACTTTTGGATGGAAATACAGCTTCGACAAGGTGGGATTACTTACACTGAACTTAGGTCTTATATTATCGGTAATAACATTGTTACATAATCTGGAAGTTTTTTCATTTCAGCAATCATTTAGGCAAGGTGTTTTTTCGAAACAGCTCATAAGGTCCAGACTACTAAATTATCAACTCTATTAACACTCTTTCCTGTCTGATATAACAACCTCATTGATTTCATCTGCTCTTAAATAAAAATGCTCTTTCTGTCTTATCTAACCTGAACTTATTGATTTCAGCTGCTCTTAAATGAAAATGCTCCTTCTGTCTTCAACTTGGAGTTTTCCTTTCCCTGATGTAGGTTCTCCCATGAAGACAATGTTTTTTTTAGATTTGGTTGCCGCATGACTCTCTGATGAAACACTTTCTAATGATAATAAAAAATTAAACTATGTATTATACTATCACAAGATATTTATTTAATATCAGCATTGCAATTAGGCTCTCACAACCATCTTCATCATAAATATACACATAAACAGGTAGATAAAAAATTAATAAGGGTGCAAACAAGAGATTATGATAAAATCAGGTTTTATTTGAAGATATTAAATAGGAACGAATAAGACGGGCCATACTGAACGTTCAGATGATTATCTCTGTGGGGGTTTGTTGGAGTTTGAAATTTTTTATGGATGCCATGAAATCTACCTTTCGTCCCTTAGGTATTCTGTGAATAATTTGAAGTTGATCTATGTGTGGAAAATGATGGCCATTTTCGGTACAATGTGAAGTAAAAGTAGATTTATCGGATCTCTGGTTATTGTAATCTGATTGATGCTCTTAGTATCTAGTTAATAAACGATTAGTCTGACCTATATAGACGTCATCACAATCTATACAGGTCAACTTGTGAACTCCAGTTTCGTTAAATTTGTCAGTTTCATCTCTACTATCGAAAAATTCGTGTTGGTCTTGAAAGCTTTTTATGATGTTTTGAAACGACATGTCAATATTTTCGCTGATAGGGTCAAAATAAGGTAATGCAATATGTTTATTTGTATTACTTTATATATATTATGTTAAATCATGAATTTTGGCCTCTCAGCGAAAAGATTGCAAATGTCATTTCAAAATAGCAAAAAAAAGTAGATTTCAAGTCCCACATAAAACTCTCCCAGTAATTTTTCAATAGTATAGATAACACTGATAAATTTAATAATATTGGAGCTTACAAGTTGTCCTGTGTTGGTTGTGAAGGCGTCTATATAGGTAAGACTTGTCATTCATTGAAAACTAGATACCAAAAATATCAATCAAATTACAATAACCAGAGAACTAACGAATCCACTTTAGCTTCACATTGTATCGAAAATAGCCATCATTCTCAATCCATAGATCAACTTCAAATCATTTGCAGAATACCGACTCTTTCTTGGACAAAATCGAAATTTTCAAGCTACAATAAACCCCCCATAGAGATAATGTTCTGAACGACCCGTATGGCCTGATTTATTCCCCCCTATTTGGTATCGTCAAATAAAACCTGCTTTCATCATAATTAGTTTATTACATCGAGTTTGCACCCTTATCAATTATGTATCTACCTGTTTCAAGACTTGTTGTCAGCTAAAGATGGTAGAGAAACCGAAATTGCAATCCTGATTTTCAATAAATCTCTTGTGATAGTATAATATGATTTATCATTATCATCATCATTAACTATCACGTAATAACGGCGGAATCAGTTAACTATTGGAAGACTTTCTACTTTCAGGTAAATTTTGTATGGAATGTTCAATAACACAATTTAATTTGCTAAACTGTCAACAGGGGAATTTTTCTGTTTATTGAAGTAAGATCATCTTTTTATTGCACTCTGTATACTCAAAGTTGTATAGTTTAATTTCGGTATTCACTGAGGCCCGTTTTAGTAACTGTTAGAGCCAGAAATATATGTTTTTGAGGTCTTACACTTTGGGGAAAAGGAGACAGATGATGATTGCTTCTTATTCCGATTGTTCAGTTTCAAGTTAACATAGAATATTGAAATCTTTTTTGATATGTTGAAATTGTTGGAGCTACAGTTTTAAAATATATACATTCTGTAAGCACATTTTCATGAAGAAAACTTCAAGGAAGTACATATTTGTTGAGGGTTTTGGCTTACGCCTCTGACAAATATTTATATTTTTCTCAATTTTATAAATAACATGAATATTTCATCATTTATTTGAATTGCCTTAAGTTTTTCATTTCGAGAATACATAAATAGTCATGATTATTATGGATACAGAAGAAATTACACGGAAAGCACCCTAAAGAATTGAAGAATGATTATATTGATGAAATCGCATCAAATAGATGGTTAGTATCTGGAATATTGTTAGCTGAAACAGAAGGCTTGGCAATTGCGATCCAGGATCAGGTTCTTTTCACGAGGAATTATAGAAAACACATCATCAAGCAAAATATAGATGATTCTTGCCGTAGATGATTTTGTTCTTCTTGCTTAGTCCTTGCCTCAACAGATTATTTAGAAAGACATAATGCCGTCGCTAATATTATTCATTTCAATCTAGAAATTAAACATGATCTCATTCCCACAAAACAATGTTACAAATATGAACCTGAGATTATTTGTGGAAACGAGAAATATAAACTTTATTTTGATAAAACAATTCTATACAACAGAGCTGTAAGACACAATAGGCCAGATATCATTCTTACTGATAAACAGAATAGAATAACATATATAAATGATATTGCTATACCCGACACACATAACATACAAAATAAATACAATAAAAAATTTCTAAATATATGATGCTTGCCGACGAGATTAAAAAATGTGAAAAATAAGAAAATATTTATTCTACCGACTATTATTTCTACAACAGGTAGAACATTTGTCATATTTTTAGAGTTAATTTTCCTTTAAATTAAACGAGATCCACGAAGAAATAATATATGTGAGATGTCAACCTAAATTATTGGGTTCATAATGATTCTAGAACATGTATAGATCATAATCGGCATGAATTAGAAGACCGAACTTTGCCATCGGGGCCATTGTTTTGTTGAGTTTGAATATTGCAGGGATTTTGCGATTATACTTCAAAATTGGCAAGCAAGAACAAGGAAGTGATTATGTTTCAGGAGACTCACACTGCGACGGAACAACATCTCCGCGAAAGAGATTTTGATTATCTCCTTGGTCCTTGCTTGCTATGTAAAATCTTTTTTTAGATTCAAGTGCGTTTAGACATATAAGAGTCAGGTATGATTGTTGAAATATTTTTCTGCTGGTTTTCTTTTTTCATTGCTACAGATTCCTGTCCCAAACCCCCTTCCTTCCACCCTTGTCTTCGTCTGGAAATCATGGAGTGCAAGATGAGAATGAGTGAATGAAGCTGCTAAGCAGAAAAATCTCTGGTACTCTTTATGTATACACGCAACTAACACAACATAAACAGACAAGCTATAGCTAGTGCAATAGCGACAGGGAAACGAGTTTTTTCCCTCGTATATTGAATCATACGCAAGATAGTATTTGTTTTTTCTTTTTGGTTTATTGTTTATTGACAGATTATATGGTTTCCCTGTTACATTTCCTGAGCTCACACTTGTGTGTTTTCTGACACACACCAAAATTATAGATATAAGCACTTATTGATTTTAAAATTATTTGAATTTCTGTAAATCTTCTCTTTTCAAAAGAATATATATATATATATATATATATATATATATATATATATATATATATATATATATATATATCGGGGTTTTACCCGACGAGTTGCCCATATATCTGTTCATGCAATCAAACTGATTTCATGAAAAATATAAATCCACCACCCGGTAATTAATACCATTGCCAGGCAATGATTATAATCAAAACATATCCTGGAGTAATTATATATTAGGATAACGTTAAATGTTATGAGAATATATCAATCTACCAGAATATATACATACTGAATATAAATATGACAAAATTGTCAGTTAATTATATTACATTATATATAATATATATATATATATATATATATATATATATATATATATATATATATATATATATATATATATATATATATATATATATATATATATATATATATATATATATATATATATATATATATATATATATATATATATATATATATATATATATATATATATATATATATATATATATATTATATATATATATATTTATATATATGATTTTTTTCTAATATTAATAAAATGTGAATACAAATATAATAAAAATTCTATACCTGTGGTTTTCACTCGTATCGTATTTTTCGTTCTTACCTAGTTACAGAATATATTATTCTATTACGCTAATAAGTTGCTAAGCGTGGCTAAGAGTTCATAGAGTACTGAGGACTATTCAGTGAGATTTCATGCGATGAGTGCATTTTCCTAAAACCAAAATAAAAGATATATTGTTGCTTGGCAACAATCTTGGTGGAAGAACTGATCTCATTTTACGACGGAATTATTTGAAGAAAATAATAATAAGATAATTCTACTTATAAAAGCATTACTTCCCTACAATGGAGGCGAATACGCTCTTTTAAAAAATAATACTACTATTCACCAAAAGTTTGCAAAGTGTTATTAACAATAGAGATAAACATTTCGAAATATTAAAACGTCCAACTCTTTCGGTAACTTTCCGAAAATATATCTCAAGAATTTTTCTTCGTCCAGAATTTTGCCATGAATGAATTTTCGCCTCTATAATTGTTCTCTTAAAAATATTAATAATATATTAATATATTATCATATTAAATGATAATGTTGTCGAAACCTTTTATTCAGGAGTAGGAGATTTTCATCAAAATCAGAGTTTATTGATAGTTGAAGATATTTCCTAGACTGTTAACTGTGTTTATTAGGATTACATTTCTGATATTTATCGGATTTATGACAATGATCAGAGAATCAGAAACTAGGGTATCTGCTTTCTGAAAGAAACTCTTTATCGCGTTTTATTAAAAGGAAAACCAAGTAACTGTAGCTGAGAAAATCTAGTCACAAAGGTGTGTTTCAATTCATTCTAAGTAAAGTGGTGTGAAACTTAAGCAGTCATTTCCAACAAATGCATGAAAAGTTGGATACAGAAACCACAAAGCATGAATAGCTGAATGGATGGGTGGATTAATGGGAAAAACATAAAACGTGTCAGAAGTGTTAGGGCTAATGCATTACGAGCATAAATGGCCTATCCACTTCTATGATAAATCGATTTCTGACGACAAGAAATGGAGTGAAATTCAAACATACAATGCCCACCTAATGCATCCTGTGAATAGGTTACTTAAAAAGTTGCGGCGTTTTTATGCTATGCCATAAATCATGTACTAACATATTTTATTTCAATAATATGTAAATTCAAATAACGAAACAGGCAGAAAGTATTATGGTTCATATTCCGAGTATAATTTGTATCAATTTGTCTGATTCTTTGTATTCCTTTTAATGACAAATATGGTACAGCTTGAAGGACGAATATACTAAATTGAACAAATACAGTCTGAAAAGAAATATGCACTCACCGTAATAATGGGGTAGCTTTCAAGGTTTATGGAAAACGATGAACAGAAAGAGTAATTAGGAATTAATATCAATCAATAATGAAATAAAATAATGCGTTGATAAATAACATGAATATCGAGATCATATCTTATTAAATTCTTGAAATAATGACCTCATCATTGAAAACAAACTTGATAATTGCCAGTTCTAGAAATAAATTCTTCAAAGTCCTTCCGCGTCATTCTTAGACAACTATTTTGTATATCTGGTATTTAATGGGACGTCTAAAAAACTTTATATCTCAAATAACCCTACAAAAAAAAAAAGAAATATATAAGAGTATATCTGGTGACCTAACAAACCATTCAATGGCGCTTCGTCAAACAAACGATTTTCCTGAAACATCAAATTAAGAAATTCCCAAGTATACAAGAGGCTGAGCACCATTCTGTTAAAACAAAATTTGTGGACTAGACGTCGTGATTATTTTGATCTAGAAAATGAATGAAGTTCTAACAATAACAACTCCAAACCATCGAGAGATTTTATTCGGAAAATGATCTTTTAATGTGCTACCCATGCATTAATTTTTGGGGTAAGCTTCTTGAATCCAATGACAAGATCCTTTGCATCACATAGACAATTTTGTCTATTCACTCTACCGTTGTGGTAAGAAGTTACAAGTATGAAATAGTCCTCATTTCGAATACAGTTTGGTTGCAGAACTATATTTTTCCGTTGAAATTATCCACATTCAATTCAATTATGAGACAGATTGCTCAAACATACCTTCCCGTACTGCTCATAAATTCAAACAAAAGTATTATTTATTCGTATATCACACGCTAGTTGGCCGAAAGGCACTTTCTTCAACAACTTAATATAGTCATCCTATTTCACCTTTTCACTTTCAAATATATTCACAATGTTACCGTATTCACTATGCTTTCGAACCATAGATCGCCTAGTAGGTTCTTCCGACCAAGCTGAGCTCAGAACGTTATCTGTGCCTACCTGACTCGAGGGTTTAAATTTCGGTAAAATTTCTGAGATTCCCTCTGTCTCTCGACCACATCGAGGTCACATCATCTCTGTAGATCGTCTGCAGCGCTCACGCGTCCGCCATATTACCAAACCACCGTTATGTACCAGATAACTACGAGTTTATTCAATTTTACATTTACGTCTAGTAAGAGTGTCTGTGTGAACCATCGACATTTTCTTTCGTGACTGATCCCAACCTGGTAGCAATAAATTTGAAAGATACTATACAGGGTATTACAAAATAGTATGTCACAACTTGGGGAGGTAAATCTATCTGCAATTTTAGGGGAAAAAGTTTATCTAAACATAGGCTGCAAAGGCTGCGTTTCGGAGCTAGAGGTTGTTGAAATTTCCGGACAATATTGATTTTTTATTCAAATTTCCAGCAGTTTTTGAGATATATTCAGCCCAAATTTGAAATGCAAGCTTTTTTACAGGCTCCATCATTACACCTAGATTTTAACTGAAATTCACAGTGTTTTCTTTTCCCAGGCCATGTCTCCTTTTGCCCTTTCAATTTTTTTTGCAGTACGCCACTGATCAGCCTACAATCACTTTTCGTCATGTTCGTTCAATTTAGAAACTTTTTTGACATTAGTAGTTTTTTTGTATCTCCAACCGTTTTCGCGTGAAAAATTATTGAATCGGAATTATTTGAATTGTAAGTTATTCGCTAATTAAAAGAAAATAATAGGAATACTCGATAGGTATGCCCAAAATTTGCTTCAATATCAAACCATCACTCTTTGAATTATTCCTGGGGTATTTCTTATCGTGACACAAGAGGTTATTATTCGATTTTTCGATTCTTCTACAGTGTTCACAGGAGTTGGATAAACTGTTGAGATATCCCCATAAGAAGAAGTCTAAACTATTCAAGTCTGGGGACCTAGGAGATCATGATTTTGGAACACTCCAACCTATCTATCGGTTGTTGAATGTATTATTCAAGAATTCCCTAGCTTATCCACTAAAATGTGGTGGTGCCCCGTCATGCATGAATCACATTATGTTCCTCATCAAAAGTGGCACATCCTCGAGCAATAATGGTAACTCCTCCTCAAAAAATTGCCGATAAGCGGGACCGTTTTTTCTGTTAGGCAAAAAAATGGCCCAATGAAATAATTAATATAATTCCAATTATTCAAACCCAGACTTTTAGTGAGAATTGTTCTTGGTGATGAAATTGTTCGATCAAATGGGAGTTTTCCTCAGCCGAATGATGAATATTGTGAAAATTTCTGATAGCAGTTCTCGAAAAGTTAGCCTCGTCTGTGAACATTGTTTCACTATCAAAATGAGTATTTTCTATGATTTTATCTAAGAACAATCAGCAGAAAAGCAGTCTTGAAGAAAAATCTCGAGGAAGTAGAGTTTGGAGTTGTTGAATATGAAACGGGTACAATAAAAAGTCGTGGAGAATCCTACAAACTAGAACATGTAGAATATTCAACTGATTTCCAATTTTTCTTGTACTCACATGAGGATTCAAATCAATACAATTCAAAACTGCTTCCTCAATATCTGGAGTTCTCACAGTTTGATTTGCTCCTTTTAAATGATTATTTGCAGTAAAAGTTCCATTTTCCCTCAACCTTCTGTGGATATTTGAAAATATTCGCCTGTCTGGTGTTACTCGATTTGAAAAGCGCACCTGATATATTCGCTTAGCTTCCGTTGTGTTTCCGTCAGCGAGACCGTACATGTATCATATATCAGCCAATTCGTTATTAGTAAAATTAGCCATTTTTTCTTACAGAATTAACTTCAAAAGTCTTAAAACTAATCGTTAATTTAATAAACAATTCGAGCAGACACTGGTTCAACTTAAACTACTGTCAAAATAAACAAATAAAAAAAAATCAAAGCCTACTAGTCATTTTTTTAATTAGAACTGCTTTCAATTCAGCGAATGCATAAATAGTTTAATGATTTTTTGCTCGAGAACAGTTGGAGTTACGAAAAAATCACGATTGTCGAAAAGGTTTTTGAATTGAACGAAAATGACGAAAGTTGATTGTACGCTAATAAGTGGCGTACTGCAAATAAGTTTGAAAGGGCAAAAGAAGACTTGGCTCTGGAAAAGAAAACACCTTGTAGATTCAAGTTGAATTTCAGGACGTGTAATGATGAAGGTTGTAAAAAATAGCTTGCATTTCAAATTTGGGCTGAATATCTCAAAACCTGCAGGAGTTTTGAAGAAAAAACAAATTTTTTCTGGAAATTTCAACACCCTGTAACTCCGTAACGAAGCTTTTGCGGACCTATGTTTATATAAATTTCTTTTCTTAAAATTGCACGTCAATTTTCCCCTCAAGTTGTGACATACTATTATGCAACACCCTGTAAACTATGTTAGATTGTCAAAGAGTTCTTACTGATCGGAAAAGAAGAGATGAAAGATACATGCTGTTATATTCGAAAGGTGATTAAAGTTAACGGTTCTATCGTATCAGCACCTTAAGCAAAAGCGGATCACACTGAGAAAATATTTTAGCAAAATTCTGTTCTGAATATATCAAACGTAGTGCCACCAAACTTTCCACATGTTCAATTGAATATGTCTGAAGTAAAATTCAAAGTGCGTACAGTAAGGCGCGTTCTTCAACAACTGAACTGTAAGAAAGTAGTGGGTCTTGATGGAATACCATCAATCATTTTGAAGAAATGTGCTCCAGCGTTAGTACCTGTTTCAGTCGCCTGTTTAAGAGTTCGTATGAGAGCTACACGTTTCCAGAATGTTGAAAGATTGCGAGAGTACAACTGTTTCCGAGGAAAGGAAGGAAATGTATACCCCAAAATTATGGTCCAATCGCATTGAAGCCCATTATGTCGAAAGTCATAGAAAGAGTGAACAGCTTATTAAATATCTCGAGTTACAGGGTATCCATCAGTAATCGACAATACAGTTTCCATAGACAAGATCAATTGGTAACCTTCTTGCATATTTTATGCATTTGTGGACAACAATCGAAAAGTATGGCGAATCGACAATCGTTGCTCTTGATATCTCAAAGGACTTAGACAGGATTTGCCATGCAGCCCTGATGGATAAACAAATCGCATATTGAATTTCAGAAAATTTGCGTTATTGATTAGTGGCTTCATTCCAGTAGATCGATTTAGGTGGAAGTGGTTGATGTACCGAGTGAATCTTTTGAGGTCAGTGTAGGAGTACTTCAGGGCTCCATACTGTTGCCAACTCTTTTTCTGTTGCTGATTAGGGATCTGAATTACTCCACCGAGAACAGAATATTTGGATATGCCAACGACTGTACTCTGTTTTCCTCAGTCAGCGTTCTATAACTGCTGAGGAGTCACACCGACAGAGATACCAACAAAGGGTGTCACTGAATTCGTACTATCAGATATCAGAGTGGGGCCAGTTAAACTTGGTTAATTTCAACGCGAACAAGATGCAATGAACAACGTTCTTTAAAAACTCACAGCTGGAGAACCATCTTCAATCATGCAAGCACATCGAATTTCCTCACAAAAGAGTATGCATCTACTTGGCATCACGGTCAACAACTGAGTTTGCTGCAATGACCATGGCCATCAACCTGTGCCAAATCTGCTTCTGCCGAACTAAGTTTTCTTTCTGGGCTAAACAGTGTTTCACGCCATCACATCTCATAATTTTATGCAAAGCACATGTGCGACCTGGTCTGGGATACTAATTTCCATGTGTGGCGCGCCGCACCTAAACATTCGTTGAATCTATTGGATATTGTGCAGAAGAGAGCAGTGCGCCTCATCCCGGAGATCGATCACGCGCGATTTCCAGTCTCACGCTATAAGGAGAAATGTTGCTGATATTCTTCTTTTCTACAGGTACTTTCATGGTGTTTGCTTTGAAGAACTGAAAGGTTTGGTTTCAGAAAGAATGCAGTATCAAAGAAAAACCAGTCTTGCGAAAAACTCTCATCAGGGGATGGTCCAAGTAGCTACTCCATGTACCTCTCCCGATGAAAATTCTTTTTTTTTACAAGACTGGTGTGCTGTGGAACTAGCTTTCATCGAATATCTTTCCGATAACTTACATTTTATTCCTCTTCAAGAAGCGAGTGAACGCACATATTAATAATTGATTTTCAATAAAAATGTCTTGAAATAGCTCTTTAAAATTGTTTCAATATTTTACTCAGAGTTACCCTGTATAACAGAAACTATAGTGACTACACAAATACGTTTAAGGCGTCACGTATACCTAAAATCCCTCATAAGAAAATGGGATACTCAGGATATGGTGGACAGATTTACACGTACTGCGGCTATGTGAAATATTTTGAATTGAGGAAAATTGGTTTTAATGATCTACATTTTTCACGAAGAATCGAACATTGTGCGAAACGGTCTTTGAGTTATAATGCAAACTTGGGTTTCTTGAAAAGTGTACTATATGCAACATTGACTTCAATGAATAGAGTTTCTTTTCTTTTCAAAAATATATCACATATACACACAATCTTTTTACTCAGAGCGTATTTACGCATAACCGAAAATTGAATAACTTCTCCTTAATTTCATCTAGTATCTCTATGTACAATCACAGAATTCATACGGAATGGTTGAGTTAGCTTAAGTTTGTTCTGTGCTCTCATTATAATGGTTCGAAAACTCATTCTTGCATTGACAATTCAGATGAATTATTACCTGTTTTTTCATCAAATTTCAACTACAGTGTGAATAAAGTATAGTTTGTAAAATTGAAGCGACCATGACGTACGAAAATTTTGAAATGTTCGATGTAATTGATTGTTATATTCAAAATAATAATGATGCGGACGTGGAGAATCCGATTATTTGGATCGTCTCCAGAAAGTCGACAACCTCATAAAAGTATATCCGAAAAATTGAGGAAAAACCTCATGAACCATGGTACATTCAACGCCCAGAGAAAAAAAATATGTTCATTAAGAAGATGCATCCATTGATATAATAGGTAATGGTAACTGCAAACCTATCTATTGCGAGCAGGCGAATTGAAATGGAAACAGAAGTCGAGAGCTAAGAAAAATATATTTACCCCAGAAGATGAGAATTTCCCTGTTTCCGAAGCCATATGATTCCTAACGTCGATTTTTGAAGCTGGTTCATGCAGAAATCTGAAAAAAATCCGTAGTTTTTTCGAGAAATAATTCGGACTCACTAATAAAGTTCACTACGTAGTGATGGAATATTCAAACTTTCAAACGTTGTGATGGAATATTTCAACTTTTCACAGTTATGTATGTAAACATATATAGCTGAATTGTAATAACAACATTATCGATGGATATTATTATGAACTGTCTCTTGCTAAAGACAGAAATATCTATTTTCAACATGATAGAGCTCCACACCATCAAACTATAGCCGTTGCTGATTTACTGATGACCCCAAAATAGCGTTATTCTCCATTATGTCCAAAGTCATGAAAAGAGTGATGAGCAATGAGCTCATAAAATATCTCGAGTAATAGGGTTTCAACAGTGATCGACAATACAATTTCCGTTGACAACAACCTACTGATGAACCTTGCATACTTTAACTATTTGTAGACGTCAACAATCGAAAAAGGAGGTGAAGGTCTTCGAAAGGGTTTGGCTCTTCAGTAGATCGTTTCAAATGGAGTTGATGATGTAACAAGTGAATCTTTTAAGGATAATCACGAGTACCCCAGGGCTCCAAACTTTCGCCAACTCTGTTAATGTTCCAGATTAATGACCTAGTCTATTCCACTGAGGACATAAAATTAATTTCGAACGACTGTAACAGAGTGTTTTCATTCTATAGTCAGTGATGAGGAGTCAAAGCGAAAAAGAAACCATCAGAACATGTCACTAAATTCAGACTTGGAGAAGATATCAGAATAGGGTGGGTTAAACTTGGTCACTGCTAGAGAATTTCATTCAAAAATGCATCTACTCGGCTCCACAGTGAACACTGGAGTTAGCAGGCATGTGTTAGCAATTGCTAAATATGCTTCTGCTAAAATGCATATCCTTTTCAGGGCTTAGCATTCCTTCTCCTCAGCTGAATAATCTCTATATCTATTGGATATTGTCCAGAGATGACAGATTACTGATATTCCACTTACGTTGATGGAGATACTCTGATGAACTTGGTTACAGAAAGAATCTAGTTCTACAGAAAAACCAGGTTTGCGGAAAACTCTCTTCAATGGATGTCCATACTAGCAACGCCTTTTACCTCTCCCTTTCAGAATTGTTTCGTGTTCAAGGATAGTGCACTTTGAAATTCAAACATCTTCCCCATAACTTACAATTTGGTCCTCTTCAAGAAACAAGTGAACACACTCATCAAATCATTTTTATAGGCCAAAGCTGTGGCTTGACTGGCATCGCTTCCACCCAAGAGATGAGAATGAAGAAAAAAAGAACTTTATTTTTGCGAAAATAAATTGGAAATAAAGGGTCAGTAAGGTGGCCAGCCCGTTCCCTGGATTTGTTGCCGCTGGACTATTTCTTGTCGAGATACATAAAGGAACTTTTATAGAAGAGCTTGTCGAAGTATTGGGGAGTTGAAGCGAAAATTTAGATATTGTCTTGCTTCGATTGCAATATTGAAATTTTCAAAGCTCTTTAAAGAATTCTCTGGCGTTGTGAATTATGTGTACAGAAGAAATACACTACATTTGAATACCTACATTCCTTATTTCTATTAAATTTCCCTCCATAGAATGAAATATCTCGTTAGTTTTTGTTCTGAAATAACCATTGCATGTTTTATTTCGAAATCTTCGTTCGTCATGGTCACTTTATTATGACAAATTATACTATATTAAAGTTATAACATTGAATAATTTATCTGAATTGTCTTTCTCAGAAGTAAGGACTTTGAACTGTCATAATGAGAACATAGAATATACCAAAGTTATCTCAATAATTCCTGTGAATTATGTTAATGGACATATAATTACTAGTGGAGACCGGATGTATTGGAGCCGAAATTTTGAAAATATGAGCATACATATAACAGGTTAGTTTAAATTATATGCACATCATTAATTTCCCATCAACTAAAGAAACTAGGCTTTCTTGAACGTTTTTATAATGAAATAATATAAATACAGAATTAATTGAACTAGTTTTGAGCTTCCAGTTTGGTTTATTATTTCTTCTGGCACTCTATTGAGGTCGTAGACCAAACATGCGATATGAATGAGGATAGCATGGAAAATTATCAAATTGTTACTGGCTTTTAACCTACAGGTCGTGGTGTCTGAATGGAACATGCTTTATCAACTGAAACAGCTAGTTCCTCCTATATAAATCTTGAAATAGTTGAGATAGTTGTTTTTCAAGTTGTTTTGAGGATATTGAAGAGCAAATGTTCGATGAGCTTTCGCTAAGAATTCCTATCATTAGGTGCACCATATGCCGCCCTGCATAATTGACAGTTTCGTCGGCACAAATGTAAAAAGAATCATTTCCAATAATTTGCCTAATTTTCTTCTCAACTGCAGTAGTGAGGCTCGGCATAGATCTGCATTGAATACTTGCTGGTCTCATTTCTTTGAGACCTCTATCTAATTCACTTGCTGACAAACAGAGCCGTTCTATAGTGTTAATCAACTTGGAATTCTCTTGAGGACGAGATCTGCAAATGGGAGTAAGTTATTATCGAATGATATCTAATATTTTGGCATGTTTAAATCGTTATTGAACATTGGAAAAAATAGTTCGAAATCACAAAAAGAAAGTTTGAACTAAGGAAAAGCCAGAAATGGATGAAAACCAATATTTTTCGTGAGCTGCTATGAAATATATTGAAAATTAATTCAGAAATACTCACAAGTTTCCTGCAAGCAATGCAGAAATGTCTGCTCCTAGCAGCAGAACACGTCGCTTTGGTCATAATCAAAAATATTCAATTTACATCACGTGAAAATTGTTCACAATTTGCAGATAAACACTCACGAGATTTTTTGATAGGAACAAGAAACTCATGGTTCTGAGACCAAAGTTTCTTATTGGAATATAAATGTGATTATTATTGGGAATTTCGGAGATATTTAAAGTGACCTGAATACTCCCCGTATATAATAATGCGATTATCCTTGTCGTAAGTAGGCCCGCTTACTCAGACACAACAATGATTTCAAGGTATTGATAAAATTAGGAATGAATTGAGACAAAAGTGCTCAATTGCATTACTTTGCGCCTAGAAGTACCATTATGTATGTCTAGTAAAGAACCTGATACAATGGGGAAAAGTTCTTGGTTTATACCTGCTGATGACTCCAAGTATGAAAACTCACTGCCAATCTCTGAGTATGAGCAAAATAACTTATGTGCAGGATATGCTAATCATAAGACTTTCATGCTGAAATATCGAAAAATGTATAAAATGCACACATGCAATTTGCATATAATCCGGTCTTTTTTTAGTGAAAAATAGGCAGAAGTTTCGGTGTTTCAAGAAAAGAACAACGAAGATATTGGCACTTAACTGATTCCGAAAGCTTTCGAAATTTGAAAATAACTCGAAAACGAAAAAAAGCTTAAACCTGTTTAGGCAATACATTTTTCACGCAAAAAGAACACGGGGTAGGGTGTACATTTTCCTTTATTCACAATGTTTCACATAGCTGCAGTAGAACTTAAAAACACATAGTTATATGTAGGTGGGACCGGTTACAGAAAGTCTTAAAAATTAACTTATAAATATCTTAAATCTATTCAAATAAGTTTTCTGTTATTCTTTCAAAGTAGTAACAATCATACATCTTCCATTCAAATAACATTAAAATATTTATTTTTTTTAAATTAGATGTATTTCGATTAACAAAGAGGTTATATATCAAATATTGAATATTATAAGTAATCCACTCTTTTAATTTCTTTTTTCTAGTTATTGTTATTGAATTCAATTTGTTCGGTAATTCATTGAATACTTTAACAGGTACTATGTTCAGCAACCAATATTTTATTTGGTATTGGAATCCTTTTACTTCAAGTCTTAATGGCTGACGACGCCAACTGGCTTAGATTATCATATTGATAGACCAACGCTTCTAGAGCGTAGGTCTGCCTAAGATTAAGAGGGTTTTTATTGATTACAAAGTGACTTTTATACATAACCTTTATTCTTCAAGATTGATATTAGATCAATTGTATTAGAATAAGCGCAACCCCAAGCCAATATTTCATAACTTATAAAACTATTAAAAAGAACATAAGAAATCATTCTCAAAGCTTCATTATTTAGTATTCTAGCTAGCTTGTATAAAACGAATACCAAGTATTTAGTTTTATTTACTAGGTATTGCACATGCTTCTCCCATTTCAGATTATAATCAGGGACAATGCCCAGATATATACAATTCTCTACTCTATTTATAGTTGTGTTGTTAATATCTAGTTTGATTTCTGTGGGTACACTATCTTAATAATTACCAAAAGTCATATATGTTGTTTTACTTGAATTCAATGACAATTTATTCAACGCAAACCAGCAAGCTATATCTTTTAACTCACTATTAATTTTTATTTCAACTTCATTTCATGATTTTGCTTCTTGCAAAGGCTTTATCATCAGCATAAGATATAATATTATTCTTAAGCATATCATTAATTTATAATATAATAACTCCTTCAAGTATAAATATCTTTGTAATATTTTGTCTGGTTTCAATTTGCAGAACATAGTACTTGGAAAAACTCGACTCAACAATACCTTGGATTTTGTGTTTACTGATTTGGATGGCGCATAAACTAATGTAATGGACACTCATCTCTCTGATCATAGAATTATTATGCTAGCTATTAAATAAGACAAACATCCTAATATGTTTGATTATAGAAGAGATTTTGCACCTCATAATATTGAGAGATTTGCCGACGATGTCTCGAGGGAGAATTGGTTAGAATGTATTCGATGGCTGACGCCAACGAGGCTTTCAATACTTTCCACGACATCTTAATGCACTATTTCAACTTACACTTTCCCCTAAAGAAATTTTATAAAAGAGAAGAGAATCGTTGGGTTAATGATATCGTTAGGCAGTCTAGTGAAAACCTCAGAGAGTTATTTAACTTATCGAAACGTTTACCCGAGCTGAAGGAATTTCATGATGCCTCAAAAAGGCAACATTCAATCTTAATAGATAATACTAAAAGAACATTTTATCGGAATAAAATTGCTTCAGCAAAAAATCAAAACAAGGCCTCTTGGAATGTCGTAAGGGTATAGATGTAGGTGCTTCTGGCGTTAGCATAAGGGATGGTGACAGGATTTTGTCTGCTCCTTCTGAGGTGGCACAAAAATTTAATGAATATTTCATCGGTGTGCCCAGGGCATTATCGGAACAGGTTTCTCAGAAAGAATACATTGATAATATAGTAAGTACAGATGAAACGATGTTTCTGACACCATATGCTGAGGAAGAATTATTCTTATTGATGAACAGAAGATTGAGGCCTTTGAGTTCCAGCGGCTATGATGATTTTCCGGGATTTCTTCTTAGGAGATGCCTGAGAGAACTCACCACACCTTTGACATTCCTGGCAAATCTTTCTTTCTCTAAGGTTAATTTCCTCATAGATATCCAGGGTGGTATCCGTTTTGAAGAAGGGAGGTTCTAAATCGATGTGTAACTATCGTCCTATATCGCTGTCTCCGGTCTTGTCAAATATATTTGAATATTGTTACCTTGACAGGCTCTTGAGCTTTCTTGATAAACAAGAAATTCTCGCGAGGAGTCAGTTTGGTTTCAGACCGGGACTTGGGACACATGATGCGATATACGCTTTCGTTGAAGGTGTGGTGAAAGGCTTGGAGTCGGGACAATGTCCGGTTGGTATCTTCTGGGATTTGAGTCGGGCCTTTGATCTTGTAATTCATAGTATTTTAACTAGTGAAGCGGATAAATGTGGTATTCGTGGTATTTCTGCAAGTTAATTGGT
This sequence comes from Cryptolaemus montrouzieri, assembly GCA_013387265.2. Taxonomy (NCBI): domain Eukaryota; kingdom Metazoa; phylum Arthropoda; class Insecta; order Coleoptera; family Coccinellidae; genus Cryptolaemus; species Cryptolaemus montrouzieri. The sequence continues at coordinate 49,456,151 of JABFTP020000001.1, read as the reverse complement.
TAGTTACTTGACTGGCCGGCAACAACTTGTTTCCATCAGACACACTTGTGGAGAGGGACAACAAATTTTGGTTTATTTGGCACAGATATGGGCGTGCCTCGGGGCTCGATATTATATCCATTGTTGTTTCTGTTGTACATAAATGACATAGGAAGCGATCTGAGTTGCGATGTTTTTCTTTATGCAGACGATGCTACCGCCTTGATAACTGATGATAACGAGGCTATGCTGGAGTCAAGGATTCTTCAAAATGCCAACTAGTTGTGTCAATGGTTTAGCAGAAACAGATTGCACATCAATGCCCTCAAGTCTACATATTTGATCTTGCACAACCAAAATAAGATGATAAATGTTAATGTGGTCCTCTATAATACTCAACTGGAAAGGGCTCGACGGGGTTCCTAGGTCTTCGGATAGATGAGAGTCTAAACTGGAAAGAACATTGTACTTACCTGTCATCCAAACTTAGTACGGTCTGTTATCTTATGAGAAATTTGAGAAGAGTTTTGACTGCCACACAGTTGTGGACTGTTTATCATGCTCAGGTGGCCTCCAGATTGAGATATGGGGTTTTGTTTTGGGGGGCATCGGTTGGAGCTGACGAGGTTTTCCTTTGTCAAAAAAGGATAATTCGTTGTATGCTAGGTATTTCGCAACTTACCTCCTGTCGTGAGGTTTTTCGATCTTTGGGTTTACTTACACTACCATCCATATATATACTTGAAATGACGACGGTAGTATTTAAAAACCAAAATGAAATGATGCGTAATGGTGACTACCATCATTACAATACTAGAAGTCAGCACAACCTCGTCCCTCCAAACTTTAGACTTCGAATGAGCAGACGATCCCCTATGTACCTGGGTGTAAAGCTTTACAACAGATTGAATGATGACATAAGGAAGTCCAAATCGTGTGTTACTTTTAGAAGAAGGCTGTATGAATATTGGGCGAGTAAGAATTATTATAGTGTGCAGGAATTTTATTGTAAATGATATTTCTTTCGATGTTTTTGTATGCGATTTTCCTGATTTTGTTGTATATTTGCTTGGGAAAATCCTTTTATTATTTTTTGACTTTTTCCATAATTATCATTGCGGCGTTATTGAGGAAATAAAGTTTTTTTTCCACAACCTATTGTTGGCAGAGTTTCGGGCAAGTTGAGCCATCTTGGTCAACATGTTACTCGTTGGTTAGTACACGTCGAACCGTTCTACATGTGCCCAGTATCACAGCCTTCTGTGCCAGTCCTATTACTTTTTCAGGTTCATCTTTTCTCAAGCTATTCAATTCTTCTTTGAGGTGGCTTTCTATCAGTCCATTTGCAGTGATAACGATTGGATGTATGCTGACTTTTTGAAGCTGATATATATTTTTAATTTCATGTGCTAAGTCAATGTACTTTGTTAGCTTGTTTGTTCCTGCATCACAAATATTATTATCGACAGGTACCGTCATGTCAACAATATGGGCCGTTTTGTCTTTTTTCTTGAAAACCAGTATATCTGGTCGGTTGTGCTGGACTTCTCGATCGGTAAGTATAGTTTCGTCCCAATAAATCTTGATATTTTCTTTTTCTCTGCAGTCTTCAGGTAAGTATCTATAAGCAGAAATCAATTTATCAACAATTCCATACCTCTTGCAGATTGCCTGATGGATAACAGCGGCAGCATCATCGTGTCTCCTCTTATGGTCACGAGACGCTAAGAAAGAGCAGCCCCAGGAAAGATGGGTTATCGTCTCAGGAGCTGCGTTGCACATTCTACATTTGTCATCAAGTATATTCTGTTTCAAAATGTATCTTCTGTAGTTTTTTGTTGAGATGACTTGATCTTGGATCGCCCTTATAAAACCTTCAGTTTCTGGCATTAAGTGACCCTGTTTGAGGTATATTGTTGACAGCTTTTTATCAGCATTTATCTTCTCCACGGCAGATGCATATCTACCGTGCAATTTTTTTTGCCGCTCTTCAGTTCAGTAAAATATTCTTTCGATTTTCTTGCAGGACCTCTCTCTGCACTTAAGTTCACTGGAGACAATTTTACATCGAGCTACTGCCTGATGTAAGGTGTTTGCGGATGTTCTGAAGTGAGTATACAGTTTGAATTTTTCTGTTTCACAGATCTCCTTCATGCACCTCAGTTCTCTCCCACCCTCAGTTCTTGGTAAGTACATTCGGCAACTTGACGAATTCGGGTGATGCACACGGTACTTTGTGAGTGTGGTCCTCAACATTCTGTCAAATTCTTCTATGTCAGTAGGGGATCAGCGGAGTAAAGATCAGTTTTCAAAATGATTTTCAGTATTATTATTATCATTATATTATTGGACACAAATAGTACCCTGCGGAACACCAGTATTACTAGGTTAGTGCTAACGGTGTCTAAAATGTTTCGCTAAGCCCGTACTCAGAAACAATGTTCTGAGCCCTGAGGCATTATTATTATTATTATTATATTATTGGACACAAATAGTACCTGCGGAGCACCAGACTGTTTCTGTCTTTTTTATTTAGATAATCAGTTAATAGTTTATGGGCAACTCGTATTCGTTAGTTATGTAAATTTTTAATAAGATATTGTGATTCACCGTGTCAAACTCATTTGCGAGATCTAAAAGGCTCCGGCTATCGGTTTACTCTTGTCTTCATACACAGCCTTAGTAAGCAATTGTAGATCGTCCTTAGTTCCTCTGTTTTTGATAAAGCCATTTTCGAGAGGACATTATACTTATCAAAAAAGCATAGATATAGTCCTTTTTATTTAATCTTTTCCAAAATTTTTGGCAGATCAAGGAAATAGGTCTGTAATTTTCATCATATTTTTTGTCGTTTACTTTGAAAACGGGAACGATTTCCGTTTGTTTAATCAAATTTAATTCTTTGTTGAAATTTTCTGGTGATAATGGGATGTTAATCAATCTATGAATAAAACTACTGAATGCTGACATTTTATGTTGATACGGATGACACGACGAGTTATGTATTATAATATCTGTATGTGACGGCTTATGGTAAATTGCGAAAACATGTTTTCCATTTTCATTCGAAATTGTTACGTCTAAGAAATTTATCGAATTATTGCTTTCTATTTCGGTTGTGAATCCAATTTTTGGTTGTAATGAATTTATATGATTTTCGAAAATTTTCAACTGTTCCTGTGAAGCAAATAATGATATCGTCTACATAGCGATACCAGTATAAACAATATTTACTGAGTGGATGATTATGAATTAACTTCTCTAAATTATTCATGAATATTTCTGCTAACAAAGGACTTAACGGATTGCCCATAGTCAAGCCGTCTTCAATAGTATAATATTTGTTACTGAAATGGAAATAATTTTGATCTAAACAAATTTGTAATAATGAAAGAATATCTGATTCAATGATAGTATTGACATGATTTTTTCTAATAATTCTTCATCTAAGTAATACTTGCCTTTCGGAGGAACATTCCTCCGATGAATGAAGTATACCTTGTCGATAAATTGAAACAAAAATTCAACACCTTAACCTAGGTTGGCATTAAAAGTAAGAAACTGAAATCATTCTTGAATAGCAATAATTTCAACATAGCTTTCCAAACTAATAATAATTTAGGCAAATATATAAAAATAATAAAACGAAATCAGGTAAAAACAATAAATCAGGTGTTTATAGATTGAATTGCAATGACTGTGATAATTTCTACATTGGTAGAACACATAGAAATTTTAATATCAGAATATCGGAACATAAACGCAGTTTTCCAAATTAAAAATCAGATTCAAATCACGCGAATCATCTCTTAGAAAATAATCACTCTTTCGACCCACAGTTAGAAATTTTGCATACAGATAATAAATATTGGAAGGTAGATCTTTGGGAAACTTTAGAAATCAATAAATACAAACACTCAGGTAGACTCATCAATGAACAAGTCGATTTAAGCCCTTCACCTCTATTGAATCTCTTCGGGGAGCAATCAATTACTTAATTTTATTGGATATACCTGTCATAAATAACCAGAAGCAAAAGCAACCCAATAAGCTTTTGATTACTCAAGGACATTTATATTTAGATTCTCATTCTTATTTTCTGTACATTCGTTCGTCTGAAGAAGCTACGGTGTAGTGAAACGCGTGGCGAGTCGCAATTATTAAGTAAGATTCCTTAAAATACAGTACTTGTTTTTTACTATCCATTGTAATTATTTCAGCGTATTCTTTAATGTCTTTCAGTATGTATACATTTACACCGTCGCTTTGAGAAATAATAATTTTCCAAATCACTAAAACAAGATGAATTCGAATAAAACAAACATTTTGCGTCAGAAAGAAATGATCGTTTCATTCGTCATTCAACTGTTGACTTCCCTCTGAAACAGTTCTCAATCATCTCACAATATCTTAGTACAGTCCTACGGACCCTCTTCGCGCTCTTCGAAGGCTAATAAATCAAACAATTTGCGCGAAATTTTAGGAATAGGCGTGTGTTGGATTCCCTGGGAGACCGGAGAAGCACACGTAGCAATAGACAAGGGAATGAAGGGAACAGAAAGATCACGTTTCGCATGGCGCGTGCTACCCTGGGGCATCCCGAGCAACAGCTATCACCTAAACAATATCCTCTAGATTAAAAACGGAAACAATGGCAGTGACAGTTTGCCGACAGGAGCCAAGGATTATATTGAGCTATTTCTGCTTTAGTGAGTTTTACACTTGATCCTCGGTTTTCAATATTACATGTCATCTCTTGTCAGGTATCATGATATTTTCCTCTGAAAGATTATGAGAAATATTTTATTTTCGTGACACCCATAACTCAGGCCATGTTTATAACATTTAAAATGTGTATATTGCAATCATAAAAAGTATTATTAGAATTCATATGATCCAGTGCACCAGTTCAAATCAGTACTTATTGTTTATTATTGAAGTTGAAATGACTTCTAAAAAATGTATTAAATGGTTTAAGCAGCAAATGAAACGCAGATGATGACAGTAAACTAAGATAAACAATATTAAGCGGAAAATTGAATAATCAAGTTCGAGAGTTGAATGAATTCTAATGATTAATACACTAGGCAGTAGTTTCTTCAGAAGGTTGGTAATGCAACAAGATAATATATTGATGAGTGGAATAAATGGACGAGTAATACAGGTTGTCCCCACTAAAGGCCAATTACAAGTATCTGAGGACCGAGTTCACCGATCAATATAGAAATTTAGGATTAGTGTGAACGGATGTTCATCCACAATTTGCAATAATTATCAGAGCGGTACCCTTCTGGTTATACCGGACATCGACTAAAACTTTGCTATTTCAAATGGTTTAGTGTACCTTTTAATTTTTTTTCATTAAAGTGCATCCTATTTCAAGTTTCTTCTATTTTAATTAACCACAATTAATGTAGGTTTTTCAAATGTTTCGGAACTATAGTTTCATCTCCTTTGATTTGATTTGAGTAGGAGTATATCTTTTTCAGGGTAAATCCAAAAGAGCGTAACTTTTGAGGGCAATGGTCTTCTCGATGCTATTTTATATACTGGTTGAATTCATTTGTCAATTCAATACAACTAACTTGTCAATAAAAAGTTTTTCAAATACGAGTACCTATTGATTTACTCAATTTGAACCGTATTTTTAGTTAGTATGGATTGTTATTCGCTTTTCCAATACCCTAAAGGGATCAATTTCATTTAACTCGCGATTGTATCAAAAATTTTCTGTTCCTTCGGAAAATCATCAGGCCGACGAAGATAGTAATAGACAGAAGGGATTTGATTTCGATGACAGTTTCTATGTTCCACAATGTTCCATGTAAGGTTCTATGAATTTTGACATTTAAAAATTATTTAAAATAACACTAATTTTGTTGGTGGATAGTTTTCTTTGTTAAATAAAATGTCAAAAAAAATGAACGAGAATAAGATTTTATACTGGGTGATTCACCAGTGGCGCGGTGCTCTGTATCTTGTACACTCTGGAAGATTTCATTTTTATTCGAAGATTTCATTTTTGTCATTATTGTATTTAGAAAGTAAATTTCAACTTCAGCAATTTATTTTGAAGTGCCCCAATTTTCTATAAAAAACCTTGGGAGTTTTTTTCAGATTGGAGGACCACTTTTTTGTTGAAGATTCAAGATCGTCCTAAATTCTGCTGTAATGTCTTTAACTATTACGTTTTTTCGATGAGTACTTTCGTCAAAATATTTTTTTTTCAGTAAAAAATCATGAAAATAGGCTCTCACATCATCGCATGCTCCTTTGGCCAGAGAGGATGAATCCTTTTTCCTATCGTTTTCTTATTGCACAAGGATAGCTTCATTGATGAATTGAAATAAATTATCCTCATTTCAAACAGGAGTGACTCAAAAAAATTATTGAATATTGCCATTTTAAAAATATCATATCTGGATTTTTTCAATTGTAACATCCTCAATTTTATTACTCATGTCAACGCATAAAATATTGTGGCATATTTTTGCAGAAGTAACCGTATCTTTATCTTCGACCATTTTCGAAATAAAATAAAATAAACTGAAATAATGAAATCAGAGGTTGCGAAAGAAGAGTTTATTAGTACGTATCATTATATACTTGATCAGAGAAATGGAGATGTTTTAAAGTAGTCGTGTATGAAATACGTGATAGATTGGTTTTTGGTGAGATGATCTACAAGGTGTTGAACTATTTCAATAAGAGTTTGAAATATTGCCCGTTTCTTTGTAGACACAACTCAATCCTTCTGAGAAAAGACCGTTGAACTCTCGACAACATTTGCGGATTAACTGACTGAAATTCGTCGACTATTCTCTGTCTCATATCCAACTGTGTTGTAGAAGGATTCTGGTAAACGATGCCCTTAATATAACTCCACAAGAAAAATCTAGACTTGTAAGGTCCGGAGACCTAGCTGGCCTAGGACCCACACGTCCTATCCACTTGTTTGGAAATACATGATTCAAATGCTCCCTAATCTGATGTGAGTAATGTGCCGGAGCTCCATCCTGTTGAAACCATAAATCTTGTCTTATATGCTCTGGTACATCAGCAAGTAACATTGGTATATGATTCTGCAGAAAATCTAAATACAATTCACTATTAAGGTGCTCGTCGAAAAAGTGCGGCCTAATTAGATATCGATCTACTATAACGGCCCATACATTCAAGGACCAACGATGCTGGTGATCTATTTGTCTCATGAGGTGTGGATTTTCCGTGGCATAATAATGAAAGTTGTGCCTGTTAACTAGCCCATTCTTGTGGAAAGTTGCCTCGTCCGAGAAAAGAACACTGCTAAACATATGTGGAGTTTGCGCTACTTTGGCCCTTGCTCAATTGCCCAAATTGATTCGATTTTCAGTTCCTGGTGCAGCTTTATATGACATGCATGAAATTTATTCACTTTCAAGATACTCTGGACGGAAGTTTGACTTATATTTGTTAACTGAGAAATCTCTCTTTGGCTTTTATATGGGTCCTCTGTCACTGTCGACAAAACTGATTGAACTGGTTGCCTTCAGCTGTAGCAAATTTTGGTTTGTCATGTTTTTTGTAAGCGATATTACCCGTTTCGATAAATCTAATTAGAAGTTGTTTAGAGCATCTTGCATCAGGATGCCTCTTATCAGGAAACCTTTGTGCATAAACTCTACTTGCCAACAAAGAATTTTTATCACGCTCACCCAAAATAAAAATCATATCAACTATTTCTTCTTTGGAGAACTTCTTGGCAATCAATTGAGAAAATTGAGTTCAAATCTCACTTTAACAATGTTTGTTAACAAAACACTGATAAATTCACCATGTAGAATGCAGAATATAATATGTCCGGACACAGATGAAAAAAGTGTCAACTAATACCTCGATTTACGTTTGAATCATCTCGATTTTATCATTCGTTTAAAGGATTATCTTATTTAGGTTTCATTACAGAAAAAAAACTTATGAGCAAATAATGATGCATGTTGATGACTTTGATATGGTTTGTAGAATTTTCATCAAAATTTTTATAAATAATCGAATATTTCGATTTCCTGGAGCAAAATGGAACACGTTGTATGTACGAAAATAGTTTTAGAGAATGCACACATACATATAAAACAAAAATCAGGAAAAATTTCGCCTCTATCTCAAATAGCTTCCGAGATATAGAAGTTCCTCGCCTCATCTACTTACCCGGTATATAAATTTGTATATTGGTCGCTGAAGCTGAAAAATTTTTAATATTTTGTATTTTGTTGTCGCTCCAGCAAACAAAATCTAAATCCATTCTTTTATCACTGAAAGATCAGTTCGGAAGCCCTAAGATATTTCTTATCAAGTAAAAGGTTGCATCATTATCATGGAAATTGAACCTAACCTAATCTAACCTTTTTTGAGCCAAGGAAATCTAACAATATCCCCAATTATGTTCTATGTAATTATATCTTAATGAAATTCAGGACAAAGATTTTCGTGATGACGTAAGCCGGAACACGGTGAGTCTTTAAACCGCCCTTGGTGTCATATCTTTACTCTTCGATTGATATCGGATTAGTAATGTTCATTACTACGATTGAATAATTCATCGCTGGACCCTCACTTCGGCCATCCATATGGTGCACTGAAAGAATACTGGGCTATCTCTAGACTCTTCCTGATATCAACGGAAAAATTTTAGCCTTCGCTTCAATCTCTTGGCTGTAGAAACTAAAATTTCCCATCTTATACGGTTCCAAGTAATTTATCTGAGGATTTTTGCAGCGCACTCTTTGCTTCAAGTAGCCTTGTGAAATCTAGGGATTCGCTGTAACAACTCCCAGAACTTCCATTGCAACTTGTTCATAATATTTTTTATTATAATTTTTCTCTGAGTGCTTCGAAAGAACGAGTTTGAGAGATTCTGTTTCAACTTTGAAATTGAGACCTCAGCCTCCTGTCAGGAAAACGAACAGAATAATTTTCTGCAGCTGTATCAGAATTACACCCATTCTGAATGTAACATTCAAACATGTCAAATTTTTCAAAGGTTTCAAAATTCATATTCATGAATCAAAAAGTTTTCAGCTAATTAATTGTGAATCGATAATTGTTATGGATTAAATAATTGACTTTTTTGACATTCATTATTTCTAGCTAGTTCCTCTCTGTAAAAACATTCTTTCATTTATGGGACTAATGGTCTGAGGAACTCGCTTCCATCTAACATCTTTTTGATAACTTACAATTTGAGCCACTTTAAGAAGCGAGTGAATACACACATTAAATCACCTTCGGCAGCCATAGCTATGGCATAAAAGGCATGGCCTGCTCCCGGGTGTTGGTTTGTTATTCCACTAACGTGCTCTATTTCCGGCCAATCACACGCCAGTGAATTCTGTCACCTCACTAGCCCGGGAATTATACCGAACCCCTCTCGTGTCGAGAGAAGGGATCTTTATGTCCAACACATCTCTGTTAGACAGGATCGACGGCTTTACATCTCCTCCGTAAGATGGATGCTCAAGCGATTCCCAGAATCCGAAAAATCACACCGTCTTTGTGGGTATTGAACCCAAAAACTCTGCGCAGGAGACGAGCATCATATCCTCTACACCACTGAGCGGGCTCTCCCGGGAGTTGAGAATGAAAAAAATTTATATCTTTTGAAAGCATTTTACTTGCCCGTAGAGTGTCATAACAGTTTTCACCTACTTTGATAGCAATCGAAGTCTTGACATTTGCGTCCCGGAAAATCGAGAATTCCGGAATAACTGGAAGACAAAAGAATAATGTCTGCGATCTGTTTCCACCAACGAATTTTCTTCAAACATCGACGACGGATACAAGCAACTATTTTTCCTTATTTGCAGTATTCAATATAGCTGCCGTACTAAAAGATTTAAAATGAAACACTCTGTACATATGGTACCAGATTCCTTTGTTCTTTGGGTTGAAATATTAAAATCCTTTTAGTATGATTGAAACGACATTTTTGTGCCTCTTCATTTAATATTTTTCAGATTTCTGCTATTTCACCAATCTTGCGTTATCCTTTTTTTTGACACTCTGTATGAGATGAATATCAATTTTCTCTAAAGTTTTCGAAATGTTGAAGATGGTCTACATTTTTTAATTATCTTCACAAAAAATGTATGGAACAATCCGAAATTAATTTCCATAGAAAGAGTAGAGATTCCACGTTCCTTACTAAATTAAAAATCTACCTGTTTTCCTCATGAAATTTGAATCCAATTAAATTTTAACAGCCACTCCAAATGACCTTCCTGCTTCTGATGTTAAATAAAAGGAATTAATCCAGATTTCCGTTCCTAATTGGTATCGATTTTCAGCCTATTAGAACTGACTTCTGATTGTACGATTGGACATCCTATTACGGATGTTTCTTAACAGGATTGTATTAGGAACAAATAATATTCAAGATACTGATATAGATCGACTTATATATTCTCTTATATTGTCAAACAGAAACATGAAAATATATTCCATTTCCATAGTACATACCCGAAGGTCAAAATTACATAACATTTTGGTTATCAAAATTAAGCGGGAATAATTTGAACAATATTTTCCAACATGAGTTGGACTTAAGTCTTTGGAGGAATTCATGAAATGTGAACGAAAAGCTAAGAAAATCAAGAATTACAAGTATGTAAATATGTCGTTTGTTGCCACCACCATCGCTGAATGTAATAATTCTAAAATTTTGAATAATAGAATTTAAATATTCTCATTCTTGAATCTGAATATTTACTCTAAAACACTTGACTCTGATGCATTTTTCATGTATTTCCATTCTGTAACTAGATACGGAGTGAATAATCCGTAATTACATCAAACTTCATCAATTGTCATGAATTTCACAACAACGTCAGCTGTTAATGTCAAAATCATAATGAAAATCTTCGAACAATTATCTTCAAAATAAAATTATGAGTAAAAATGGAATGCATTATATATTGAACTTGAAATTATTCCACCTGAAATTTCAAATGTTGCAAATTATACAGGGATATCCACCGGGATACTTTTTGAATGCCTATTACAATATCGAGCTGAAATTTTATACGCGGCCATAACTAGCGATTTCCAATTGAAGTAAAATATTTTCGAAGTGATTCGGAGCAATTTTAGAATATTGTTTAATATTTTCTTCTTTGAAAATTTTCGATTTCTCAGCTATATAATTTTCAGAATATCGTTTTAATAAAGATTTCACTTGTGTATATTTTGAAAATTCGCTATCGTCTCCCACATATACTGTTGGTTTCAAGGTTGACTAAATTTTCCATAGAGTTAAGAATTCCATTTTATTAAGAAATTACCAAAAAATGCAAGTAAATTATTATCAGAAAAGGAGTTCGTTTTAATTTTTTGTAACCAATCTCTGAACAGTTCATAAAACTTTTGGTATTCATATTTTGATATTTGTGGTACCAAGGGGTCGCTCATACAGGATTATCCACCGGGAACGTCTGTTGAAAACTTTTCAAGTTCCAATTACAATATCAAGCTGAAATTTTAAACGCGGCCATAACTAGCGATTTCCAATAGTATTAAATAATAATTAAATAGTAGTAAAATATTTTCGAAGTGATTTTCATTTCGGGTTATACCGGAAGTGGGTCATCACTTTGTTATTTCAAATGGCAATCTACCTTTTTTGTTATACATCTAGAACCGACATTTGAGCAAAGCATAAAATACCCGAGTTGTTGGCACTTATCTGTCAAAATTTTTGACATATTTAATTATTTCAGTTATAAACTCGATTTTGTGAGGAACATTTAAAAAAATTGTAGCTCTTACATTTTTGCACTACAGACTCAATTTTTGCTTGGGTGGATAGAAGAAGAACTAAGGAATTTTTTAAGCAGCCTACATATGTCAAATGTTTATTGCGTTGTTTTGTATGTTTTTTTTCAATTTGGCCTTTTTCAAACAGCAATAACTCAATTTTTTCAAATGGCACGTGACAATTTTTATATCACCATCGGATGAAGCGTCAAATTTCAGATGGAATTGGCTCAGCATGTACTTTACCCATCTCTTATAGTTCCGAAATGATTTGGGAATATATTGAATTTTGATGATTTTGCAAGAACTAACAGAGAATGCTCTGAAATATTTGAATCAAGAACTGGCTACGCTCACCTGACTGGTCATATTTAAACAAGAATTGTTGGTAATTTGAAGTAAACTTTTTTGAAAAACACCAGATTGATAATGAAATGGCTGATTATTCAAACAAGGATATGTTTAATCTCTTTTTAATTCATGACGAATGTCAAAAAGTGGTGGATGGAACTTGCAGACTATTCAATAACCAATTCCCAAATTTGGCGCCTATGAGTAAAACAAAATTTCGAAGGATTAGAAGCAATTTCCTGCAATTTGGAGAAAAAAAATACATAGAAACTAGAAGAAAACCAATTCTCGAGGACGACGACAATCCAATTAATACGCTAGCGTATTTTCGTGCCAATCCACATGCGTCCATTAAGTCAGCATCAATGGATATTGGATTAAGTTATACTTCCTTTCAAAGGATCCGCAAGAAACAAAACATGCACCCGTATTCTTTTATCCGACTACAGAAATTGAAACCAACTGACCTTCCCATGCGGCTAAATTTCTGTGAAAATTTATTAAGACGGCTTCAAGAAGATGATACAATTCTGCAAAAAATTATATGGTCTGATGAAGCCAAGTTTAATGAGAATGGAATAACCAACAGGAGAAATCGACATTTTTGGGCCACAGAAAATCCAAATTTCATTGAGGTTATTGATTTCCAAAATAAATTTAGCGTGAATGTTTTTGCAATTTCAATGAATGATTTGTTGGCTTATCACATTTATGAGGAAAATCCTAATGGACAAAGATACCTGGAAATTTTGAGAGGAACATTAGCAAATTTTTTAGATGGATTACCCCTTAACATTCTGAAGGATTGCTATTACCAAATGGATGGTGCACCAACACATAAAACACGAGCTGTAGATCGGCAGCTAACAGAAATGTTCGAAGATGGTGGGGTAATCAATGTCCAAATTTATGGCCTCCACGTTCTCCGGACCTGACGCCACTTGATTTTTATTTATGGGGCGAAATCAAGAGTTATGTGTATCTTATTCCTGTAAAAAGTAGAGAAGAGTTACTAGAGCGCATTCATAATGCTTTTCGTAATATTGATCCTGAGGAAACTAGGAGGGCAACTCATCATGTTCGTATACGAGCTGTCAAGTGTATCGACGAAAATGGGGCCCATATTGAACATTCATTCAGATTGTAAATTAGTTTTCTCCTATGATGTTTGCTATCATTTATTTGTATTAATGTAATTATCCTCGATGATTGGTTTTCGCTTAGTTCCTACAATTTTTATTCATCCGAATTGTGGAAAATTGCTTCTAATGCTTCGAAATTTTATTTCACTCATAGACGGTAAATTTGGAAATTATTCATTGAATTGCCTGCAATTTCTTCCCACTACCTTTTGACATTCTAAAATGAATTAAAAAAGGATTAAATATATTTTCGTTTGAATAACCAGTGGTTTTATTCCAAATGTGTTGTATTTTTTGGATATTTTCAATCTGAAATAACGACAATTCTTGTTGAAATATCCAATTCGAATGAACGAAGTGACAAGTACATTAATTTTAGGCACCTGTCAGGTGAGCATAACCAGCTACTTGATTCAAATATTTTGAGGCATTCTCTGTTAGTTCTTGCAAAATCATCAAAATTCAATATATTCCCAAATTATAAGAGATGGGTATAGTACATGCTCATACAATTCCATCTAAAATTTGACGCTTCATCTGATGGCGATATAAAAATTGGCACGTGCAATTTGAGCATAAAGATGAACTTGACAATGATTCAAGTAGCGTTGAAAGCTCTGAGTATAAAGCAGAAAGAGCAGAGGACCTGAAATGCTACCCTGGTAACCAGCGGTAACAGGCGAAGTACTAGATAGACTGTCGCAGATCTTTGTTTGTTGGGTTCTGTTGGACAGGTAATTCTTGATGAGATTTGTTGCACCTCCAGAAAAGCCAACGAAGAATACAATAGTTACAAGTACATCATGATAGATGGTATCAAATGCCTTGGAATTGTCTAATAAGACCATTATAGTTATACAGCCGAGATCAGTAGCTATCAGAATGTCATCGGTAATCTTTAGTGAAATAGTTGTGTAGCTATGACCTGCCCTGAAACCTGATTGAACCTCGGCAATTACGTCCAAACTATTCAAATGTCATCTGGTAAAACAAAACTTTCTTAAAAACTTTTGAGAGTTTGGTACAATAGAAATCGGACGTGAATCTTTATACTCGTTTACAGAGTGAAATTTATCGATTGGGCATATTACAGCCTTTTTTCCTAAATTAGGGAAACAGTTGTCAGTGATGCAAGAATTTATTATATGAACAATTTACTTTATAACAATGTGGCAACCGAATCTCAACATGCGAATATTGATCTCATCTATACCATAAGCATTAGTTTTGACCTCGTTTATACATTTTCCTACCAGGACCTCGTCAACCAAGAAAAAATCTCGTCGTTCTGAAAATGCGCAATAACTGTTATTGGTATAGAAATTCACAAAATCGAGTGTTATGCGACTAACAGATTCGGACGAAGAATTTAGGAAGTATTCATTGAGTTTTGCAACATCAAAACATTCTTCAGGAATCTGTGTCCTATTCTTTTGTCTAATATTGATCTCAATTGCCTCCACAATAGACTGGAATTTTGGTGATTCAGCATTTCGGAGAAATGACTGACCTTAGCTTCACGGATTAATTTATTTGTTGAATTCCGGAGAGTTTTGTAAGTGTTCCAGTGTGTTTCATCCTTTGTGCGTTTATATTTGCGTTTGGCCTCATTGCTAGATTTCATTGATTGCCTTTTTTCTAGAGTTAACCAGGGAGCTGGTGATTTTGTAATACGACGCGTAACAACTGGGGCCCATTTGTGGAATATATTCAAGAAGGTTTGATTAAAATGAGATACTTTATCATCGATACTATTCATTCTGAAAATTTTATGTATAGAATATCCTTCAATATCACTTTGAAACGATTCCAGGGAAAAGTGTCTAAAATCTCTGTAACTAGAACACTTAAGCTGTTTGGTTGGAAAAACTCGCGAAGCAATTGTAAAGTTTGTTTAATCGTGATCACTTTAGTGGAAATCCACAATTCCAGCAAATTCAATGTTCGGCTTGTTAGTGATGATATGATCCAATATTGCGTCTCTTCTAGTCCGTTTATCGACCAATTGCATCAAACCAAAATTCTGGAGACAACTGATATACGCAGTATATTCTGGGCTATCACACTTTGTAAAGTCAACATTGAAGTCGGCGACAACAACAACATATTCCGACACTGGGAGTGAGGCCATAACTATATCTTCGATATCAGCGAATAAAGTACGATTTCCAATCCCTATTGGCTTGTAAATAACTAAATAACGCAGAATAAAATCTTAATGTCATTTGTCTCAATTACAACAGATCTGTTCTCCTAAACAAGCCGCGAGCTGATGGAGTCAAACCTTAAGCCATCCCTAATTTAAATACCCGTACCATCACCCTGCGTCTCCCTGTTGTTGCAAACAAAAAAACACCTTTCATTTGCACCATCAACTCACTACCATCATTAAGCAAAGTCTCAGTCAAACCAATTATATCAATCCAATTCTCCTCCACACAAACCTTAAATTCCGAAAAACATGTCGCTAAGGAGCATATATTCAGGTGCACACCAATCAACCGACCGCAATCATCGGTATGAAAAACAATAATTATGTAAAGAGAAAAATAAAACAGATAAATGTTAAAACGTATATAAACTAACAAATAATATGCAAAAAGATCGAAAGAAAACAAGAGAAAATATCCCCAACTCCCATAAGCAATAAATATAGAAAAAACAAACTGCATCTTAGTTAGTAGGTTACAAATCCTTTTCGCTTGTTATATATTTTTTCGAATTTCCACTGCGTGCGATAATTTTACTATTAGATGATCAAACATTACTGCTGCCAAACTTCAGCTAAGAGCTTACAGCTATTATTATATCATTAATTCATATAACAATTTTAATCAAAAGTTTATATTTATAGCTCGCCTTGTCATTGGCGTTTTTAGGGGCTTGTCGCAAGAGTGAACTTCATGATATTAAAATTTAGGACATTGAAGATTTGGGTTGCACTATGCTGATCGCGATTCATAACACAAAAGCTGAAAAACCCAGACAGTTTACAATCACGGGTGATATTTAGGGCTCTGATAACTTGTAATACTCCCTCTGATAATTTTCCATTAAGTTTCAAAGAAATTAATGTACACGGCAAGAAATGGAAATAAATAAACAGATTGTAAGACTTTTAATAATAATAATACTAAATTATTCATACAAATATCTCATTGAATAACTTATACATTTTTCAGATTTACTTCATTTGTTTTTGATTTATTCTTCGAGGTCTGTTACTAGGTATGAACTTAAAAATTTATTACTTGTGGTTTTTCGATCGTATCGAATCTTTTCATTCCAACATAGCTACAGCATATACTATTTTTTTATTGTTGTCAAGAATGACAGTTGTCGAGTGATTCTTCATAGCAAGTATCTAAGCTGCCGTATTCAAACCATACAGCTCGTTTGCGATGATTGCAAGAACATCAATTACGGTAATAGAACGAATTATTTCAGTATCCCCAATTTTTTGTGCACAGTGAATTAGAATATAATAAATTTGAATCATATTCCATTTCGGTTCAATTCTATTATTTTCGGATATCTACATACAACAGGAGCTATCAAAAATAGATTTACACATTATCCAACACGCTTTGTACTTATCGATCTCTTTTGCTCTACTTTCTTGGCATTGGAAAGCATCTCTTTCTCAATACTTCATATTCTTCTATCTGTTATGTAACGTTACATATCCTTAAAATTTCACTCTCAATGTCCGTCCACTTAATGATTAAGAATTGCTACTTGAGAAGTTTCATTTCAAGTGTAGACAAGGTACAAAGCAACCTCAAACCAAGGGATTTGAGAATGCAGTGCAGATTACTTTGAAAACGGTGGGGAGCTGGTGTATGATTCGGATCTGGGGGTTTACCCGGAAGTGGTGGTTTTCACGAGGAAGCATTCCATACCATCATGTTCGATGCATGCCCATTTTCTTTGGATCCAGATTCTGTAGTCAGGTATGAATACACTGCAGATTATATTAACAAGAGTGGAATGGTGATACGATCTCGGGTCGGGGGATTAACCCAAAAAAGACAGAACTGGTTATTACCTGGACGAAGCTTTCGATATCATCATGTTCAAGGCCCATTTTTTTGGATCCAGACTCTGAAATCATGTATGAATACACTGCAGATTACTTTGAAAAGAGTGGAACGCTGATGTGCGTTCTCGGGTCTGGGGTAATCTCCAGAAAAACAGAACTGGTTGTCTTCACGAGGAAGTCATATATGAATGCACTGCTGATCACTTCTAAAAGTGTGGAACGTTTGTGTACGTCCTAGGGTCGCGTGGTTAACCCAGAAAAGATGAAATTGGTTGTTTGCATGAGGAGACAGTGGATACCATCATGTTCAAGGCCCATTTTCTTTGGATCCAGGGTCCATAGTCATGTATGAATGCATGGATCACTTCGAAAAGAGTGGAACGCTGGTATACGTATACGGATCTGAGGGTTAACCAAAAGAAAACGAGAGTGGTTGTTTTCACGAAAAAGCATTAGATGCCGTCATGTTCGGGGCCCATTTTTTTGCATCCAGACTCGACATGAAACATTCGGTTGAGTACTTTGGGGCAGTGCTGCTGCCCTTATGACGTGTAGGAGGATCCCTCGCGGTACGTGGACTTGAAACCCCAATTGCTGATGTTGTGCTTTATAACTGTTCTTCTACCGAGACCCACCTACTCCACCCTGGTCTGGTTGACTAAAATGGAAAAACAGACGGCGAAGTTGGCTCTAAAGAAGCTCAGTGTACTGATATTGAGAAGTGTGGTGGGTACTGAAAGAAACTACCCTACTGAGGCAGTAGGTGTTCTGTTAGAAGTCGAACTATAGCATCTCATAGTCTCTTGCAGGTCAGTTTTGAATTGCTTATAGGGTAAGAAAGGGAGGCAGCGACCACCTCCTCTGGATGAACTCGGATTTATCATGCCAAGATACACTTCGGTGAAAGGATCGAGGTGAAAATCCCATCTAGATAAGAACGGGAAGAATAGAGAGATTCTTTACTAGGTGGGGGGTACATTTGGTGCTCAAATGGATCAAAGACTAAAGAGGGATCAGGGCAGAGTTTATTGCTAAAGAAATAGGGGTGTCTACCTCTCATCAGTTGAACATTCAACAGTTTTCCAGTCGAGAATCATGTCGATACTTGGCTGTGCTTACAGGCTGGGAACTGGGTACAACTAATCACGATCTTCTCCACCAGTCGGTCTGCTCGGGCACTCACTGGAATACTTCTGAGATTATCTAGGAGTATGTTCAGGCATCGAAATAAATCACAGTAAACATTCTTATCCATCTTTTCTGGTTACCAGATCTTACCGTGATTACAGGTTGACTTGTCTGGGAGCTAATTATGCTCTAATAGAACCAGGGCTCGAGATCCGAATCGCAGCTAATGTTGTTAAGGCGTGGTTGGGAGAGTGGCTTGCGTAACAACATAAGGATACCTGGTTGAATGCTTAAAGTTGTCTCAATTCCGAGACAATGCTGAATACATCACTGAGTTAAACCTGTATAGAAATGGCACAGATAATGACGGAGCGTGGCAAGTTCAGATATCACTTGTGCAAGGTAGAACTGGGGTTGAGACACTAATTTATTTGATCACCACTTGCCTGACTCGAATCTACCTTAGTCGCAACTGACAGCTTGCAAATGCTGCGAGTGACTGATATGCTGAAGAAACCTCTTCGGTCTATTAGACTTCTTCATTTGTTTCGTCTTTGGCTTAATCCATTATCTCATAAATTAAATGCCACTAGTTTCGGCTTCAAAATGAAATAAATAAACTGAATTCAAATTAAGTCACATAATTTATTCATATGATATTAAATTATATATATGGGCGAAGTCAACCCAGATTATTGGGTCCATAATGATTCTAAAACATCTATAGATCATAATTGGCATCACTTGGAAGACTGAACCTGGCCATCGGGGCTCTCTCGGTCCAATAGAGTGGGAATTGGAGGAAATATCGCAGGTTTTGTATTTTTTTATTATCTCCTTAGTCATTTTCATGACCTGCTTACTATGTAAAATCTTTTCTTAGATTTTTTTAGACATATAAGAGGTATAATTATTGAAATATTTTTCTGCTGGTTTTCTTTTTCCATTTTTAGAGATTCTTGTTCCAAACTCCCTTCCTTTCAAACTTGTCTTCGTTTGGAAATCATGGAATGCAAGAGAGAATGAAGCGACTAAGCAGAAATGTCTTTGGTACTCTTAATGTACACATGACACTAACACAACAAAAACACACAAGCTATTGCTAGTGCAATATCGACAGGGAAACGAGTTATTCCGTCAGGTTTTTTCACGCATTTATTGAATCATATACAGTAAAGTATGGTTCCCCTGTTACATTTCCTGAGCTCACACTTGTGTTTTTCTGACACACACCAAAATTATAGATACAAGCATTTATTGTGAATACATTTATTCAAATTTTGTCAATCCTCTCTTTTTAGAAGACTATATATATATATATATATATATATATATATATATATATATATATATATATATATATATATATATATATATATATATATATATATATATATATATATATATAAAGGGGTTTCACCCCGACGAGATGCCCATATATCTGCAATCAAACTGATTTCATGAAAATTATAAATCCACCACCCGGTAATTAATACCATTGCCAGGCAATGATTATAATTAAAACATATCCTGGAATAATTATATATTAGGATAACGTTAAATGTTATGTGAATATATCAATCTACCAGAATATATACATACTATAGCATCATCAGACAATGATATCAATGTACGTAACACTGAATGTTACTCATTAATAGTTTCCTTTGTGTGAAGTGGTGAACGATCGAATAGAATACTGCTCTGAATATAAATATGACAAAATTGTCAGTTAATTATATTACATTTATGTAAACAAATAAATAAAATATGACATCAAATTCTGAGCAGTATTAACTAATGAGAAAACCTATGACTCTACCTCATAATTTTTTCGGAAAGAAACCTACGAAGAATATTAAAAGATTTGATGACCCAAAATCTCAATACTTTTGTGAAGATTTCTAAGAATAACACCTTTTGTGGAAATAATAATCGGTAGAATGAATATTTTTTCATTTTCCACATTTTTTAATCTCGTCGCCAAGCATCATATATTTAGAAATTTTTCATTGTATTTATTTTGTATATTATGTGTGTCGGGTATAGCAATATCAATTATATATGTTATTTGATTATGTTTATCAGTAAGAATGATATCTGGTCTATTGTGTTTTACAGCTCTGTTGCAAAGAATTGTTTTATCAGAATAAAGTTTATATTTGTCATTTTCACAAATAATCTCAGGTTCATATTTGTAAAATTTTTCTTTTGGGAATTAGGTCATGTTTAATTCCTAGATTAAAATGAATAATATTAGCGACGGCATTATGTCTTTCTAAATAATCTGTTGAAGCAAGGACTGAGCAAGATGATAATTTATGAAAAACTGTTTCTGAAGAACAGAAAAATCTATGGCAAGAATCATCTTTATTTTGTTTGATGATATGTTTTCTATAATTCCTCGTGAAAACAACCTGATCCTGGATCGCAATTGCCAAGCCTTCTGTTTCAGCAAACAATTCCCCAGATACTAACCATTTATTCGATGCGATTTAATCAATATAATCATTTTTCAATTCTTTAGGGTGCTTTCCGTGTAATTCCTTCTGCATCCAACTTTCTCCTTTAGAATTATCATCAAATATATCAAGATCTACCTTTTGCATTGTCAAGTTCAGAGGTGTAAGATTATAATCTGAAGCAACAACAATATCATGTAATTTACACGTTCTCTGTTTATCATGAAAATGGGAACGTAAATGAAAAATCTGTTTACTATGAAGATTATTCAAATCAGTTAATCCACGACCTCCAAGATGTCTTGGTAGTGTAACTCTCTGAACAGCTGACTTTGGGTGGTGCTTATGATATTTACAAAGCATTTTCCTCGTTTGACATTGTAATTCTTTTAGATCAGTTTTAGACCATTTAATAATTCCAAAAGAAGATGTAAGAATAGGAACTGCATAGGAGTTGATAGCTCTGAAAAGGTTTTTACTAGTTAAATGACTCTTGATGATAATTCTAAGTCTTTTGTAATATGAACTTCTGATATTATCTTTAGTGCTGCTATGGTTAATTGTCTTCTCTCGACAAAATTCAAGATATTTATATGTATCTCCTTGATGCATTGGTTCGATTTCGATATTGGAAATCCCTATATAATCAGAGGTGATCTTTTCTTTTTCAATAGAAAGATTTTTACATTTTGGAAGCCCAAATTTCATATGAATATCATTGGAATAGTTGAAAGTAATCTCAAGTAGACTTTTTAAATGAGATCTGGTTCCGGCATATAATTTAATATCATCTAAATAAATTAAGTGACTTAATTTGAATTCAGTTGATAGACTCTTTATTTTGAAGCCGAAACTAGTAGCATTTGATTCATGAGATAATGGATTAAGGCAAAGACAAAACCAAAGAGCACTAAAATGCCTCTTTTGATTGGAATTACTTCGGATTTTAACGATTGCTTAGAAATATTTAAATGAAGATTGGTTCTCCAATTTTTCATTACAAATTCAAGAAAAAGACGAAGTGTCTTTTCAATTTTATAAATTTCCAAAATTTCTTGAAGCCATGAATGGGGAGAACTATCAAAAGCCTTTTGGTAATCATTGAAGGCTGTATGAATATTTCTCTTCTTAGTTTGTGCTTGATTCAAAGCAACAGAATCAATTACAAGTTGCTCTTTAGTACCAAGGTGTTTTTTCTACATCCTTTTTGTTGTTCGGAAAAAATATTATAATTCTCCAAATGTGCATAAATTTTTTTGGTAATACATGCAGTTAGAATTTTATATATTGTTGGAAGGCAAGTAATTGGTCTATATTGAGACGGATCAATAGTATTATCACTTCTCGGTTTTAAATAAATAATTCTTTGTGTGAAAAATAAAGGAGTAGCTGAGGGGTTCTTTATTATAAACGAAGAATATTCAGCCAATTTTTCATGAACGCAAGAGAATTTCTCGTACCAAAAGTTATGAGTACCATCAACACCTGGAGATTTCCAATTTTTTGTGTGTTTAATAACTGATGTTATATCTTCGTTTGAAAATTTTTCAAATTGCGTGCATTCTGTTTTAGAAAATCGAGACCTTTCATTTAAAATCCAACTTGCATTGGAATTGTGTTGCCTTGGCACTGCCCAAATTGAAGACCAATAATCAGTTAGAATATCAATTTAAGGAACTCCATTTCCAGAAATATTTTCATTTGAACCTGAAATAACTTTGTAAAAATGTTTTTCATTATTTTTGAATAGTTTGTTTTGGAATTTTCTATCTGAATTTATTTCATATTCACGTAGTATAATGGAGTATACTGAAAGTTTTTGTTTTGAAGTATCGATGTATTCTATATATATATATATATATATATATATATATATATATATATATATATATATATATATATATATATATATATATATATATATATATATAGTATAGTCTAGTGAAAAACTCGTTTCCTCTCGCTATTGCACTAGCAATCACTTGTCTGTTTATGTTGTGTTACTGTCATGTGTACATAAAGAATACCAAAGATTGTTCTGCTTAGCTGCTTCATTCTTTCTTGCATTCCATGATTTCCAAACGAAGACAAGGGTGAAAGGAAGTGGGTTTGGGACAGGGAAGAATAAGAAGAGACTTTACATGGCAAGCAAGGTCATGAAATTGACTAAGGAGATAATAAAAAAATACATAACCTGCGATATTTAGTCAAATTCCCTCTCTGTTTGACCAAGAGAGCCCCGATGGCCAGATTCAGTCTTCCGAGTGATGCCGATTATGATCTATAGATGTTTTGCATTAATAAACGCACTTAGAATTGTGGAACCCAAATCTGGAATGTCGGAAATTTACAAGTTATGAAGTACACTCTTGCGATAACCCCCCCAAACGTCAATCACAAGGGCGACCTACAAATATAAACTAAATTTGATGAAAATCGTTATTTGAATTACAAGTTTTTGCCTTTGCAGCTGAATATATCTCATCCGGAGCACTTTTTAAATATTGTTTCATATTTTCTTCTGTAATAGTCTTCGATTATGTAGCTATAAAATTTTCGGGAGATCGTTTTAGCAAAGATTTCAATTTTTCATTAGTTGAAATATGGATATCGTGTCTTACATTTATTGTTTATTGAATACATTTTCCATAGAGTTTAGGATTTCTTTTTCCAATGAATCACCTTAGAGTGCCACTAAAGAGGAGTCCTTTCTTGTTGCCCATCTCTCTACAGTGCATAAAACTTTTCGAATTCATATTTTGATTTTTGCGGCAACAGGTTTTCGATTACACTATTTGCATAATTCGTAATTTCGGGGGGAATATTTTCAAATTCTTCATCTAATACACTCAAAGTCTCACTAATAATCTCATTCAAACAATTACTTCTTATAAAATAATGATATATAGTTCCCTGATCAGTGACCAGACAACCCTTCAGGCCTAAGTTTTGAAGGACTTGAGAAGCGAACTTGACGCAAGAGTGAAAGATGGGGAAACTGATTCAACAATCAAATATAAGCATGGTGTTCCCAAGATTGTTTCTAATTTCTCCAACAAACATCCATCTAAAGTCAACTTACCCCTTCTCTACACTCTTAAATCCAAATTCGATGAATTTGTATCTGTCGTCAACCAGATAAAACCCTTCATAGTCTTCATTTGTGATACATGGCTCCAGCCTTCTAATTTAGATTCTATTGTCTCAATCAATGGTTATAGCCTATATAAATCCGACAGACCAGCTTGTAGGGGAGGTGGGGTCTACATCTTCCTACTCAATGAACTTACTAAAGACTACCATGTCGAAATCAGCACTTTCAATGTATCCGATTTAGATACCCTACTTCTCAAACTTCACAGAAAAACTCTAAAAGTGAATCTCGCCTGTATTTATAGACCAACCGCTTCAGGTTGTTGTGGTGCAACCAATCAGTTGATCCAACACATTGAAAGTATTTCCAATATTCAAAATCTGGTTATTACTGTAGATTCAAATTTTCCAGGTATTGTTTGGCACGTTACTAGTATTTCAGATTCAAATAAGTGTAGTAGTAATTTCACTCGACATATTGTCGATTTCCAATATTCCTCAAATAATTAATGAACCTATCAGATTCAGAGCTAACAATAGACCATCTACTTCAGATCTCATCCTCACAAACGACGAACATCTTGTCTCGGACCCCAATTTCCTTTCACCAGTGGGAAGTTCTGATGATATAGTTATTACTGCCCAGATTCAGCTTTACTATCTCTACTCTTGTACCACGAAAACTTTCGAAATTACAATAACAGACTATTCATCAGTGTCAACCGATCTTTCAGGGACCAACTGGCAAACATCTTCGAAATATCTTCATAATCCGAACGAGATGTGGAAAATATTCCATACAACCATAACGAGATGCATAGAGAAACATTCCCATACTGAATAGGTCCGTAAAAATATGCTGAAACCGTGGGTTAACGCCGAACTTTTATAGCTGATCGAACTTTCAAACTCACCGTCATTTTTTGAATGTCATAACTTCATTGCGCCAGTCAAGAAGGGACTATGAAAAATCTATAGCAAATCCCAAGAACATATATAAGTATTAGAGATCCCTCCATCTTCAATTGTTGAATCTGCTGACGACACTATGCCAAACTTAACTAACGCAAGATTTGAAGACATAAACTTTTCACCTGAAACAGTCCGCAAACATTTGCTTAAACTGAAGAATAACTCTGCGCCTGGATTAGATGGACTGATCTCTTGTTTCCTTAATACAAACGCTGATGTATGGAGACTAATGTCTCAACTACTCGATGCATGGAAACATATGTTACGGCCATATTTAAAAAATATGACAAACATGATCCGTCTAACTACAGACATATAAACGTCCTCTTTGTTTCTTCAAACGTTATGGAGTCCATCGTTGCTGAAAAAATGTATGAATTGTGGTTTGCCATAGAGTTTGCCCATCGAGCAACATGGTTTCGTCAAAGTTGCTTACTTGTCTAAATGACTGGTCATATTCTCTTGATCAAAGCATACCAACTGACGTAGTATATTTAGATTTCGCAAAAACCTTTGATAGAGTTACTACTAAAAGACTCATGCTCAAACTGAACAATTGTGAAATACGAGGAAACTTAAATCTCTGGCTGAATGCAAACATGTCTGACAGGAAATTCATGGTCAGAGTAGGATCCTCCTCTTCACCATTGAAACCTGTGTCGAGTGGTGTTCCACAGGGATCCGTCTTGGGGCCATTTTTGTTCTTAGTCTTTGCTAGTGATCTTGCCGCTCAGATAAAAAGCTCTAAATTCTCTTTTGCTGATGACGCGAAAATCTATTCTAACCTGCTGACCGACTATGACAAACTTCAGGCCGATTTTAATAGCATTTTTAAGTGGAAAAAATATTGGTTGTTGCCTGTGAATGCTGCAAAGAGTGTTGTGCTCCACGTTGGCAAAAATAACCTGCATCTGACGTATTTCATCGATGGCAACCCCCTCACCCCGGTTTCCTCCCACGTGGATCTGGAAGTTACAATCACAAAAGCCTTGACCTGGTCGGAACACATCATTAAAATCTCCAAAAGCGCCAATGCAATACTCTTCATGATTCGTCGATTTTCTGCTAGTATTTCTTTCGACACCTCCGTTAAAGTCTTCAAGACTTATGTGCGTCCAATCTTGGAATTTTCGGGTCTAGTGTGGTGTCCGATGTTGATCGTGACCAAGCTTTGTTGGAAAATATACAGCTGCGCGCCACGCGTGTGACATTTCGCTGTGTTGATCGTCCTTCGTATGAGGAAACACTGAGATTGTGCGGGCTGACTTCGAGGCGACCTCATCATTTCATATTGAATGATGAAGTTGAACTATGCGAACTTGCAGAGTTTATTCGTGAGCATTTGTGATGCGAAAAGTTCAAAACCAGACAAACAGAGCATTTTTTACACAACCGGATATTCAATGCATGGAATGGCCTCGACTCGTCGATCATTGATTCTTCATCGGTGAATGTCCTTAAGTACTAAATTGATAGACCCCTATTTGCTATCTAGTTATCTATTAGCTTGACGAGTTTGTTCTCCTCATTTCGCTTGTCTTCTTTCATGTACCTGTAACACTCAATAGGACCTATCTTCAGCCCTTATCGTCCTTTAATAATAATAATAATAATGATGATGTTGACATTTACATCTGACACTGGTGTTTTGAAATGCATGGCAATCGAAGATGTTTGGTTTGAATAAGGAATATTCATTCTGTGTCTATCTGTAGAAAGAAAATACATGAAAAGCACACAAGAGTCAAGTGTTTTAGAGTGAATACTCAAGGGTATTAGTGCATCATTCATGATGGTCGTGGAGAAAATACATGAAAAGCACACAAGAGTCAAGTGTTTTAGAGTGAATACTCAAGGGTATTAGTGCATCATTCATGATGGTCGTGGAGAAAATTATTTTTCTACACCATTCCAATTTAGAATGATATATTTCATTGAAGTTGATCACGTAGTATATATATATATATATATATATATATATATATATATATATATATATATATATATATATATCTGTATCTTTATTTGTGCTCTTCAAATAAACTTCTTCAGAAGAATCACAGAAAACCCTGATGGAAGATATGAATCTCACAATCGACATCAGCAGAGTGTAGGAAAAGTTAATGGATTGTAAAATTAATGTGTAATCGAACAATTCATCTCAAACATCAATTAATACTCAGTGCTCTGGGACAACGTGAATAATGAAACCTTATTCCACGAACATAGCCCATTTGTCTGAGGAAAACATATGGATTAATTTTCCGAGTCAGAAACTTCGAATGTAATGTAGGGTGGTAGTTCTAAACAAACAAGATACTTCCAATAATTGTCCCAATGCAAAAGACAAAGGAAATTCATGTGAATTCGGATAATTTGAAACTTTCGAGAATTAATGATTGCAGAGATAAAAAGTTTAATGTCTTCTACGAGGATATTGAAGCTGCGGAATCGTGAAGTTTGGCGGAATTGAATATCGAATTCTATTTTTCCAGCAAATATTCTGCATTATGTACATAAAGCTGGATATTACAGGATGTGAACGAGTTCGGTTATTTGATTTCATATCAATCCGTTCTTGTTTATACATAGAAATCGCATTCATGAGCTGATTTTTCGAACCTCCCAGCAATCATATATACACGATGTACAGGATTTCATTTGACAGCAGATAACTTCATTAAATGAGGGTAAAAGCTTCACTATACTTCCAGAAGTCGAATCTGTTTGTGAATTGGTTGACACTAGTAACATTTTCTACCGGCAGGTGGTCTTCAAATTTACTTGGAGGAGTTTGAAATTGTGACCTCTCAAGTTATACGAACTGAGCGGAAGCAGGTGGGTTGAATTACATTCAAAAACGTCATGTGATATTTAAGTCACAATGAGGTTGCCTCTTGTGCGTATATCCGCGAATGTATCTAACCTCATTATCTTTAAACAATCTTCATGACTTGGCCCATTTCTGCCATGAGAAATGCGGGTCACTAGGCTTTGAATACCCCCAAGATTTTCCGCGTCTGCTCCTACATTCGGGCACCATACCGGACCTCCAAATGCGAGGATGCAGCACAGGTATATCGCGTAAATCTTTACTGCCACAAATGAATAACAATGTTTACAGTATCTTGACAACATATAAATAATTTCTTTCGCTTTAGAGGAGACTTCCTTAATGTGTCTGTTCCAACTTAGGTGATCAGACACGATAATACCTAGATATTTGGTAAAAATGTTCTGGGTGATCTGGTGATCATCGTTTGTATATAGGTATTTGGGGTTATTTTTTGCAACATGGAGTTCTTTATATTTTTGTATATATAGGTAGCAGCCAGTCCGATACCACTTTCCCACAGCATCCATATCCTCCTGCGGTAGATTATAATTGCTAAGATGGTTGTTGAAGATTTTTATGTCTTCAAAGAATTGAGAGAAATTAGATTTGAGTCTCCTTGGTAGATCGGCTGTATATATAAGAACCATTAAGGGACCGATAACGGATCCTTGCGGCATGCCACTAGTAACATTTCTTTGAGAATAAAACTGAAATTCTGACACCAAACTCTCACCACTCAAGAATGCCCCAACCCACAAAAATAAATTGCCGCGAATTCCAAAGTGTTCAACTTTCCAGGAAAGAAAACGGTGAGGAACTCGGCGAAAGCCTAAGAGAAGTAGAGATGAACGCTATCGTAGATCTGGTCCAAGATGAAGCGCACACGAAGAGATTGGTTATGACTGATCTTCCGGGAATCAAACCATGCTAGTTGAAAGGGGTTATCTTGTTCCCCAGAAAAAAATCGAGCATCTCTTCAAGGACAATTTTGTCAAAAATTTGGGATGCAACTGAAGTCAAACTGATTTGTCGACACTCTTGAAAATTGGTGTGACAGAGGTCTATAAATATGGTGAAGGTAAACAGTGGAACTACTGAAATGATGTTTTGAAAATCAGGAACATGAGATATGAAATGATTTGGCGCAATATTTCAGAAGTTTGGGTGACAGTCCGTCGGGGCGTGGCTGGCAGTGAATGTTTAACCGAGATGGGTATTTCTCCACAATATCTTCTGTAATGACGATGTCACTCAGATCCTGTTAACAAGGATTTGGAACTAGTTCTTTAGGCTCATCAAGGTAAAAAATGATCTGCGGGGACATTGGAGGTTTCTAGAGAATTTTGTTAAACACTATTTATAGGGCTCCTGACTAGTGGACCTGTATCTTTGGAGTTCAGAAACGAACACATATTTTGAAAGCATTTCTTTCTCCTGAATGCTATCATTTTAGCCTCATTTGCATTCACCAATCAAGCAAGCCAACATGATAGAAGAGGTTCTATGAATTTGTTAGCCCCCCAGTTGCTTACGACGATTGTATCTTTTCCAAAGCGATTTTTTATGCCGAATGATTTTAAGAATATTTTTAACAATCCACTGCTTCGAAGGGTTAGTGCGAACTGTCATATAGAGAATATGATTGTGAATAAACAGAGAAAGGATATCCATGAAAGTTTTTCACATATCATCAATTTTGGAGTTTTTCAATTGTGGGTCCAATTTTCCGTTCTAAGGGTGATGTGTGAAACTTTATACTTGAAGAGAGCATATTATCATCAGACTTTTCAAAGAGTGGCAGATATTAGATTGTAGACAAGAGGTCTTGATCGTTGACCATTGTTGACTCGATCGAAGATAAAATGACATTCGCTCGAAAACGAATAGGTTCTTCCATCATCTGCGTGGATCTTGAGTACTGCATCATGTTCAAGAAGCACGCAGCTCGGGAGGTATCTGATAGGCGCGAAATCAGTGGCCATGTGGAGTTGGAAAGATTAAATTCGCCCACTAAAAGATTATTCATCGAATTTGAAAGAGAACCAAGATTATCGAACAGGGTTTAGATGAATTAGCATGCTCGAGAGCGGTAAACATTCCCAAGGGTCAAGTTAAACCCTTTGAGTTTAGTATAACCTCTTCATTCGCGAGGTATATATTCCGAAAGTATGCCTCGAATACACAGAAACAGTGAATATGGAATGGTTATGTGAGAGTATAGGGAATATTTTTATTGGTGACAAAATGAAAAATAAATATTAATATCAATTTAATTGTAGTTTTTGACCATATTGATCAATTATTGTCTTTAGGCTTAGGTAATGGTATGAAGAATTCTGTAATTTTTCTTGCTTGCCAGTTTTAAAAATTTCTTTCAATTCAGATTAATATGTAGCAGTGAAATTAGAAATTTGCCCTCAAAAATAAGGCTTCGTTTCATAGAAGGATCAATTTTTATAAAGAAATATAAATCTCATTAGCCATTCTTAACCATTCACTTAGATTTGTCGAATTAAATGTCCCATTTCCAGTGCTTGTTGAAGCCTCGTCTTCTATGAATTCAACATTTCCCCAAGTAAGTTTCAGTCGAATCTTCATCTTGCGATACAAGATACTCCTGAATGACTCTTGATTTTATCAGTTTGAACCCATCTCGTCCTATTCCATTCGCAATTTCGGCTATGTTTGCAGTCATAGTTTGAATTTACACAGATTCTTCGTC
This sequence comes from Cryptolaemus montrouzieri, assembly GCA_013387265.2. Classification (NCBI taxonomy): domain Eukaryota; kingdom Metazoa; phylum Arthropoda; class Insecta; order Coleoptera; family Coccinellidae; genus Cryptolaemus; species Cryptolaemus montrouzieri. The sequence continues at coordinate 49,425,637 of JABFTP020000001.1, read as the reverse complement.
ATTTTCTGCACTCATAATAGACCACAGTTTTTCTAACCTTCTTATGCTAGAAATCGTCCACTATCACAACTACCCCCAGGTTCTTTAAGATGAGCGTGAAGATGCTTCACCTTCTGCTGGGTAATTGAACCACTTAGGGGCACCATTTTTTGGTTGCGGTCTTCGATCCATAATGGCAACGCCATTTCCCATGTTTTCTATTGTTGTATCACGAACAACTTTCACTGACAATGAAGTTGAAGCTATTGACGACGGATTTTGTATCGATCATACAGTTGATTCGTTAACATTGAGTGAGCCTAATATTGATGCAAACGACTCTTCAAGGCGTAAACGAACAAGGATTTTTATTCTCACTTTAAGCGGTTACACTGATTTTTTCAATTATTTTAGGCGGCATCATAAATTAGGATGACAACGGTTGAGACGTATCACTCGATCACAATTTTTGTATCGAATGAAAAAATAAAAAAAGTGACTCTACTTTATCTATTGAATAATAAAGTCGCTTTACGAAACATTCTATATGTTTACACTCTTAAAAACACCAACCCCGTAAAAGGCGGTTTATGTCAAAGGAAAAGCATCGGCGTTATCATTTAAAAACATACTTTTGACGTAATAGTGATGAGGTCTATTTTACATTAGTCCATTTCACGACGCCATTACGAAGAATACCGAATCCTATTTATTTATACATATGTATGTACCAATGAACCGATTAGATCTACGAATAAAGAGAACTCTAGCCGCGAATATAACAAACGGGTCACATTTTTTCATCCACAAATAGTGAAAATGCGAATGTAGGAAGCACTAATAAGGAAATTTCACTGTATCTCCGAATTTTAGAAGATTCGGCCAATGTTGTTCTCAATCATTGGTCCTGAACTTCTTCCGGAATTTCCGCCCACAGTTCCTATAGGGCTTGGGGGACACCCTGCATTAATAAAAATTAAGCTCGTGAATGGTTCAAGATTTAAATTTGGAATTAAAAAATATGAGTATCTGAAATTTCTTGAAACCACTTCCAAGGTTATTAAAGATAGTTCTTCCAAAGTTTTTCTTAGGTTTTGGGGGGCACCCTAGATGTCTCAATGTAGAAGAAGACATTTGATTCTTAAATGGCTTATTCAGCATAAAATTTCATTATCTTGCTTCTTCAGCTCATTTCAGTTCAATTTTCACATCGTTATTTATTTAGAAAAAGTTGAATCAATTCTGAAAATGAAGAATTTTTTACGAACTACAGTTCAGTTCTCTTTCATCTAATGATCGAAAATAAAATCGAAACATCAATGGTTTCTCCATAGATATTTCGATGAGTGAAAATAAAAATATTCTTTATGAATTCGAGTAGGAAGTTCCCTTGTGCATGCTTTTTGTATAATTTTTCCTGCAATTAAGTTTATGCCTCCCTTACTTTGTTTTTCACATAAAAAATTAATGGTTTAGGATAAACTGATTCTTCGACATATATCCAGGAATAAATCTAGGGATGAAAGTTATAGCAAACGTGCGGGCCATCTAATTCAACTGGTGTTGCAAATCAACCTATTCCCTAATTGACAGTTCAGAAAATTTGTTTGATTTAGTGGAAGGGCTCTATCTAATTAATGTGAACATCGGTTTCGATATTGCTTTTACCGACAATATCACCGACATCAAATATGCTATGTGCATTGTTAGAAGGAAAATGTTTTTGATTCCATGTAGATTTAAGAAATCCTTCGTAGCAGCTGTTGTGAGAGAAAAAGCATTATCATAAATGAGTAGAACGAAATTCATTGCAGGTCATAATAGGACCGAAGAGCGGTTTGTTGCAGAAGTTCGATAGTGCAGAAGTTCTAGAACGATCTCTACCTTCAGTTGTTCTCTTACGCTCCTTGTTTCTTCTTACCTCAATTTGATTAGAGCTCATCGTTTGTGAATGTTCAGCATGTGTTGAGCTACCCTCTAGAATCCTAACTGCTCTTATTAGGGTACTTTACTAATAAAAATTAACGAATTTTCGTGTTAGAAATACGAAAAATTCAAAAAGCTGAATCTAAACCCGATATCAAAGAACAACTCAACAACTCCTGCAAGCACATGTATGTTAAAGGAAAGTAAACATTAAAATCTTTGAGTTTCATACTGTATGGTGGTTGGAAATTAGAGGGACGTTTCATAGTAACCTTAGAATTTAGGCAGTGGGTTCCATCCAAACCAAACGAGATTGTTTTCCCTTCTAGTAGTGCCCTGTGCATGCGAGTTAATGCTTTGGTGTTACATGTGTTTGTTTATACAACCCATACCACAGCTCAATAAAAGACGATGCAAAATACCTCGCTTTCATGTAATTTCTTTCCCACAGTAATTACACCTGAAACAGAATAAGATTGTTCAATTGAAAGCCATGTTATCGTCTGGTGCCTGTACTTCCCTGAAGTTCGTTTTTATAAAATGGAACCTTCTGTGGTGTTGTGTATTTGTAGCAACCTATTCAAGTTATTTTATGTGAATTTTTATGCGCTACGACCAATATTTTATCGCTTAAACTATAGGCAAAGAAATCAAAACAAATTCGGTCACAATGTCTATCTTTCCAATATTCATATTAAATCATTTCTTTGCAATTTTTGGCATCCTTAAACAAATTCGATAAAATGTTAGATCAATTAGAGATAGGCATAATTGGCCTTCACCCATATGATGAGTGGTAGCTGGTCCTCTAAGGTTTTGGTAGTTTGGTATCATGTTCATGAATGGATCATTGTCCGGATGTTCCGAACTCAGAGATTTAACTTCAAAACTTTAAGGAACACGCCCAAATTGACAACTTGCAAGCCTCAGTTCGCTCGCGTGATTTCTATCGAATTCAATAATTCGTACAGCATTATTAAGGTTTAAAGGCCTAAATGTAAACACACATACATGTCATCAATTCAGATATTCTTCGAAATCTTCATACAAGTATCAATGTCTATGGGTTTCTACATGCGCGTATCGTCCCTAAATATATTTCTTCATATTAATGAGAAAGAGGATAATTCAGAGGCAGGAAAAGTTTCCTTATTGAGCTTATGAGTATCGGACTTCAATTCAATATTTGGGAGCCCTCCTTAGTAGGACAGTTTACCACCCGATAACAATGAACTTATTAATATCTTCATTACAGTTCTAGTAAATCTTAGGCCAAGTTATAAAGTTATAAATATATATATATATATATATATATATATATATATATATATATATATATATATATATATATATATATATATATATATATATATCAAATAACATATATAATTGATATTGCTATACCCGACACAAGTAATATACAAAATAAATACAATGAAAAATGTCTGAATATATGATGCTTGGCGACGAGATTAAAAAATGTGGAAAATAAAAAATTTTTATTCTACCGATTATTATTTCCACAACAGGTGTTATTCCTAGAAATCTTCACAAAAGTATTGAGATTTTGAACAGTTACAAAAATAACAGTCATCTTTTATAATTCTTCGTAGGTTTCTTTCCGAAAAAATAATGAGGTAGAGTCATAGGTTTTCTCTTTAGTTTATACTGCTCAGAATCTCATTTCATATTTTATTTATTTGTTTATATAAATGTAATATAATTAACTGACAATTTTGTCATATTTATATTCAGAGCAGTATTCTAATTGATCGTTCACCACTTCACACAAAGGAAACTATTAATTAGTAACATTCAGTGTTACTTGACTAAGGTCCATACACTGGATTTTTCCGGGAGAAACCCTCTGACACTACTCGTTGGTACATTGATATCATTGTCTGATGATGCTATAGTATGTATATATTCTGGTAGATTGATATATTCTCATAACATTTAACTTCATCCTAATATATAATTATTCCAGGATATGTTTTGATTATAATCATTGCCTGGCAATGGTATTGATTACCGGGTGGTGGATTTATATTTTTTCATGAAACCAGTTGGATTGCATGAACAGATATATGGGCAACTCGTCGGGGTGAAACCCCTATATATAAATAAATAAATTTGAATTGTCATGAATTAGTTAGTAACTTTTCAATCTCCAATTTTTTTCATTATAAAAGTAATTGCGAATCAATATTAAACTAGTTTAAGAGATATGAAAATTAATATACCATAGTTTCATTGGGTTTCAGGAAATCAAATTCAATATCACTTTTTACTTCTAGAGAAAACATCACAATATTTGGTATACTAATATATGTTACTACATTTGGTGACATAGATGTTCATGCACAATTTACTACAAATGTTCGATCAGATAGGTCAAATTGGAGATTGATTTACTATATATATTTTCTTTGCAGTAGTAGACTTTTCGACGCCAAATTTCAGAGATAATATTGAATGAACCATTTATTGGCGATCAATAAAATTTGACTAATTATGACTAAAACTGATAAAATCATTCAATGTCTTGAAAATATCACCAGAATGTAATTCATTTGATTCAGAATATCTGTTCACTTCGAAAAATATTTTGATATGTCAATGTGTCCTACATAGTCATAGTGGACTCTCTTTCATAATAGCAATAAAACGGCAAGATAATTGATAAAGTAGCTACGGTGCTGTGATGAGTGTGGCATTAACTTTTTGTTTCCAGGAAAGTCCGGGTCACGCGGGGCCTCCAGGGAGAGCGGGGGCGTTCAGCATTAGCGAAAATTTCCCAGGCGGCCGCCGCAGTCGCTCCATTTGATTCCCAATCAGCTTTCTTTATTAAATGTGCTCGCGGCATAGCGAAACTCATTACGACCTAATGCTGAGCTGGGAGATGCAACAAAATAACGGATGTTGTCTGGGAAAATTAAATTTCTAGAAAAATGTGCTACGTGAGACAAAAATGTCGACAAATGGTTTCGGATGATGATGAATACAGCATGATGAACTTCCAGCAGATAGCATTTTATGATTTAAAGTATTAATCATTTTTGTGGACCTTTATAATATATTAATTATCATTCTATAGTAATTTGTAGAACCGATGGAATTTTTGAGGAATCACGGAAGAATTCATTAATTTCATCTTAAGTTTTGAATTTGAAATTCTGAACTGAAATTTCTTGATCTCTGAAATATTGAAGCATTCTAGACTTGGTGAAGTTTCACATAAAGAGCCACCAAATAAAGATAAATAGAGCCTATGTTCATCTGGATAAACCACGAGAAACGCAGTTCAAGTTTTGTAAAATGAAAGTTTATGGCGGAAACACAGTCCCCAACCCTCTGATGAAGAAAGTGTTTCAGTTGTGAGGTGATTGGAAAACATATTTGGATGCTTTTCATCATATGAGCATTTTTGATGTTCGAATATCCTGGACAAGTGTTTTCTTGGTACTATTTCCAAAGAATGAAAAGCCAACTTATATTCGATAATTTCAAAATTATCGATTTTGAGTTATTTTGTTATGATATTCTGTTTATTTGAAATAAAAATGTTTTTAAAGAGTGTTCGACTAAATTGTTTGTTGAAACTACATGAAGCATTCAGCGCAAACATAAACTGACGATGTATTTCTATTTATATTTCCATCTTGTCTTGTGTCTTCAGAGTTCTGTGCCACAGCAGTCAGTCAAGGCATATTATTCACCTCCATTTACTTTCATTCTTGAATGTGTAGTGTTGTCTCTTCAACAAGAATTGAGATCCTATCTATCTGGCCCTTAGCTCTTTGAAAGTTTCCTTGTTCCCCTTAAATTTTCCATCGTTTCGCATTCGTTTATATATGAAAGGCTTTTCGTTGAATAGTCTCCATATAGTTTCTTCTCGATAAAAGCCTATTGTGTGTAAATGTTTTGTTAGCCTCCTAGGTCCAGGTATTAGGCATGTTACGGTGCTTAGTTTTTCTCTGCTCAGTGTCTCTTCCTTACTCAACATCTTGGTGGGTCTTTTCAGTTTGTCTATCTACTGGACTAAGGTCCCTCCTGTCAGCATGTAGCACTCCAATCCAGATGCTGATCGTCTCATATATCTTTATACTTTCTGACTACTCTCTCCGTTTACAATATATTCAAAGCCTAACTGTTATTGAAGCATTTGTGGCGGACGAGACAAGACTTCATCATTTTTCCTACCTAGTCTCTTGAATTAACAACCTAATTCTTACCCTATTTTCATCCTACAGAAATGTATAGCTTAGACTGTGAAGTTTAGCATATTTTGAATAATTTGCCATTCTACCTTTTATACTTTCCTTGGATCTTATTGCTACTCAAATTAAAAGTTAACCATTTATTTACCTGCCTAATCATTGTAATGTTTCTTGAGAATTAGATAACTCTGCAATGGAGCCAGTGATCAATATCGTTGTAGGTAATCCATTATTTCTAAATCAGCTGATTGCAATTTTTGAATTAAATGTTCAGTATAAAAGTAATGATAAAGTTTAGTCAATGAAGGATATTGAGAAGGTTTTTGATAGTAGAATAAACATAATTCTCATGGTCTTTGTGGTTTTTCCGTCATGTACTGTTGTTGTCAGTATTGTTTACGAAGGCAAAGATCGACAGGAGATCTGCTCGTCTACGTCACTCATGTTTGTACATCAACGATGGAAAAGCATGGGGAATCAGAAGCAATAGCCCTCGATATCTCTAAATCCTTCGCTAGGGTTTGGCATGCAGCCTTGTTCAATAAACTTGCTGCATAAGGGCTTCCCAGAAAATTGCGGGCTTAGACAAGTAGCTTTCTTTCAAATAGATAAATACAGGTTGTGGTCGACGCTATAACATCTGATTGTTTCCAGTTGCAAGAAGGAGTACCTCAGGGATCCATTCTTTCGCCTACCTGGTTTTTGTTGCAGATAAACGTTCTTCTGTCATCTACAGACAACAAGATCTTCGGTTTTGCAGACGATTGTACCCTGGATTCGCCTTCCAGTAGTCTGCCGCCGATTATAGCTGCGGAATCTCAGCGTCAGAGATGTTAACTTAAACTCTGACTCACAAAGGATATCTGAGTGGGGTCAGTTGAACCTGGTGAGTTTCAACGAGAGCAAGACGCAAGCAACTACGGTTTCTAAAAAATTCCCTGCTGGAGAACGTCCTCTAAGGATGCAAGGCTATCAAATTGCATCGAAAGGTTTGATGCACCTTCTCGGAATAACGGTCAACTCCGGGTTTCGCTGATATGCACATGTATCAGCACTAGCTAAGTCGGCATCAGCTAAACTTAGTTTTCTTTTCAGAGCCAAGCGATACTTCACGCCATCTCAGCTGTTGCTTCTATATAAGGCACAGATTCGACCTGCTTTGGAATATTGTTCCCACATATGGGGATCTGCGCCCAAACATTCGTTGCGGATGTTGGATAGTATGCAAAAACGGACTGTGCGCCTTATCGACCACCCGGAGATCACCCGCGTTCTTCAACCGCTGGCCCTCAGAAGACAAGATGCTGACCTTTCTCTGTTTTACAGATACTTCCACCGAAGATATTCCAATGAGCTGAAAGACGTTGTTCCGGAAATACTCATGTTTTGCCGCAACACTAGGTTGACAAGGAGTTCTCATCATATGACGGTACATTTAACGACCCCTCGAACCTCTCTTTATGGGAATTCCTTCGTTTACAGAGCCGGTAAGCTGTGTAACTCGCTTCCGTCCAACATCTTCCCAACATCCTACAATTTGGCCCTCTTCAAGAAGCTAGTAAACAGAACCTCAATTCTTTCCATCTTTACAGCCGCCAATACATGTGGTGTAACAGGTTCGCCTATTCCTGGAAAGCGCGCATGAAAAAAAAAACGAATGAACTTCATCGTAAAATTTTCGAGAGCTTCAATAAATTATCAACAGTTATCGAAGAAAATTGACGGACAATCACTTCTTTCATTTTCCTGAAGTAAACAACAATGAGAAATAGGTGATTTCAATACTCTGTAAAATGGTTTTACATTGTTTCAATTTCGAAAACTCAATTCCGTATTTACCAAAACATGTGAAAACCTCAAAAATAGTAAAAATCTTCTCATTCCCGATATTTTGAATATAAAACCTTTCATTAGAAACAAATAGAATTCTTCACAATGATTTAACTACCAACATATGAATTGAATAATCAATATTACCGCGATTTCGTACTCCTGTTAATCATTAGGTAGTATGAAGTACAAAGTTACAGGAAATCTATATGAATGATTTGTTATTTGAATTATGAAGAACCAGATATTAGGTACGCAGTTCCGAAACGATTGAAAGGGAGTTATTACTTGTATACATCGAACATTTCAGGTATGCATAGTTCATTAACTGAGAGTTGTCATTAAAAAGGGATTTGAAAATTTCAACTGATTCTAGGTAATCGAGTTCTCAATCCATTTGTGTAGAACCTCTAATTCATCAATACTAGGAAAAGAGTTACCATTTTAGATGCAGTAGTTACCTAATGGCGAATATTGTCATATTTAATGATTAAAGTTCGTTGTACTTTATATCTAAACTCGAAGGAGCGTCCAGTCCAATCCAAATAGACATTATCGCAGTATGCACAAGATAGTTTATAAACTCCTAATTTATTTAATTTCTTAATAGGATTTTTAGTATTAAATAAGAGTGGTGATAATTCATTTTATCTGTATAAAACATATTAAACGGATGAACTTTTCGGATTTGTTGGTACTTACAGTTAGATATATTTGGCTAATAGCCAATATTATTGTTTTCGTTTCACTATTTTGTCAATTTAAGACACGGTGATGAAAGTTACAAAATGTTTCCAAGGTCATTGAATTGTATGACAAAATTTTATGTGGTTTGGTTAATTTGAATACTTGAGAATACATATACGAGTATCTGTACTTGTAGGTTGGGATGTTTTAGATAATTTTGCTAGTTGAGTGAGAAACTGAGTGATCTGGAAATAATATTTAAAGTTTTTCCTCTTTTCAAAATTTAAATTCGATCATTTCTTCAAATTCATAAGGAGAATCCATCTGAAAATAAAATTTTAATTCGAAATAGAGGAAAATTATTATGTATTAACTTTAGATCTCTCAATATCCTACTTGAATACCACGATTAACTTCAACATATCCCGAAAAGCAACAAGAAGATATACCGGGTGAGCCAATAAGGCGAGGAACTTCGATATCTCGGTAACTATTTGAGATAGAAGCGAAATTTTTTCTGATTATTTTTTTTAAATGGCACGTCCTGTATTTTTTAACATATTCTGATTACAATTTGGATGCTCTCTTCGACGATATCTGTTTTGTGCCCAAACAACTATCGGTAGATTTTAAATTAATTAAAATATCGATAATTTAGGGAATTTGGAAGTTTTTTCAAAAAATCTCAAATGCCTCATTTTGCATAATTTACGCATAATATTTCTTTCTTCTTAACGTAAAAATGTTGTACCTTATTACCAAATGAAGAAAAAAAATTTTCATACCGAGTGTTCCTAGTAACCCGTCGAAAATGAAATTTTTCAAACATGAAAAACTTTGTTTTTTCAAATGTAACACCATGTATCTTTTTCACGTGTTTTGTTTCCTCTCAAATAAGCTTCACAACGATACTTTTATTTCAAAAATCCGAAGGAGAATACCCAGAAAAACTCTAAATTAGTGTGAGGTTTAGGTATTTCTTGCAATAAACATGCTGTTGATGAAATTCAGACATTGAAATATGCAAATTTCAACACAAAATTAGATTCTTTGCTGTTCAATGAAACTTAAACATCAAAACTCTTAAGGTGTATCGAAATTTATACACAAGATAGGATTTATTTGCGATACTATCATTTGTACTCAGAGCTAAGTCTTCACTTAATCGAAATTACTCAGTTCGAAATCTTCAAAACATGTTCAAAATTCTACCGCGCTCAAAACAACCTGCATGCTATTCTCTTCATTGAGTACACGCTTAGCTCTTTGATTCTTCTCATATCCAACTTGTGATCGAACCATAGAGATAAGTATGACTTCTATGGGCATACCACATGAAGATAGAAAATATTGTTCGATAGTCTGTGGTTTAAACCACCTGTGCCCATAGGAGACTTATTTCTATGGTTTACTCACAATGCCCCAAGATTCAACAGTTTTGAATTGGACAATTGTAACGTCATATGAGTGGGTCTAAGTGAGAAATAAATAATATTATCGCAACAATGAATTTTACCCAAGAAGAGTTAATTAATATGATTTATTGTTTGGGAAAGGGTGAGAGGAATTGTTTGTTGGCGTCACATATTTATTCTCAACGTTATCGAAACAGTAGACATCCTAGGAAAGAGGCATTCGAGAAACTGAAGGAGAGGTTTGAAAGAACTTGACAAGTTGGATATGAGAAGCAAGAGAGAGCTAAGCGTGTACTCAATGAAGAGAATAGCATGCAGGTAGTTTTGAGCGCATTAGAGAATCCTCATGTTAGTACAAGAGACGTTTGTCGAGACTTGGGCATTAGTCAGACATTTGTATCAAGAATTTTAAGGAAGGAAAAGTTCCATCCTTTTCATATTCCTTTCCACCAACAGTTGGAGCCCCTGGACTTCGGGCGGAGATTGGATTCTTGCAGATGGTCTCCAAATAAAATAGCAGACCAACCGAATTTTTTCAGTGGGGTACTTTTCTCTGATGAGGTCACCTTTCATAAGAATGGATTGATGAACCGGCATAATTTTCATTTTTATGATACTCAAAATCCTCATTTAATGAGAACTGTTGTCCACCAACAAAGTTGGTCTCTCAATGTCTGGGGCGGTAAAATTGATGATTATGTGATCGGACCCTTTTTTTTTTTCAAGAACATTTGAACGGCGGAAGTTATTTAAATTTTTTGCAGCATGATCTGGAGCCTTTGCTTATTAATGTTCTCCAAAACATAAAAAAACAATATGTGGTTTCAACACGATGGGGCACCATCACACTACAGCGGCAATGTCCGCGACTTTTCAAATGATAGGTTTGAGGGCAATTGGATAGGCCGTTGAGGTCCTGTAGGATGGCCTCCTAGGTCTCCGGACTTGAATAAGTTGGATTTTTTTTGTGGCAGTCTGTCAAAGAGAGGGTATATCGAGACACTCCAACAACCAGGGAAAATATGATGGAGAGAATTACAGAAGCATTTAGGAGTATACCGCCGAATGTTCTCCAGAGAGTGACCGAATCATTTAACAATTGTGTTCGAAAATGTATTCGTCAAAAAGGGGGACATTTCGAACATCTAATTTGATTTGAAAACTCATTGAAATAGAATTAAATTGGTGTTTATGATTTCGATTTGCATTTTTCTTCAGTGGATGTTTCATTCACGACAAGCAGTTCAATTTCGTTTCTTAATAATAATTCCGGAATATTTTGGGCGATTGTAAAAGTAATACAAGTTCACTGAAAAAAATAGGGTGTTACATTTAGCAAAAAGTTCTTTCATCTCGAATAATCCTATTGTCGTTGGATCACCAAGAACACTGGGTATGAAAAAACAGTTGATCTCTTACTTCGATGATGAGGAACATATTTTCTTCAGGAAATAATTATTGTCACACTTAAATGATACGGAATGAAGATTGTGAGAAGTTCTGAAAAACCTTCCAAATTCTCGATCTTTCCGATATTTTGACTTTTTTAACATTTATTGAGATAATTTCAAACTGAAAAATTTCAATTGAGTGAAGACTTAGCTCTGAGCACAAATGATAATATCGCAAAGGAATCTTTTCTTGTGAAGAAATTTTGATACACTTTTACCTCAAGAAAAATTATGCGAAATGAGGCATTTGAGAACTTTTCAAAAAACTTTCAAATTCCCGAAATTATCGATATTTTAATTGATTTAAAATCTACCGATAGTTGTTTGGGCACAAACAGTTTTCGTTGAAGAAAGCATCCAAATTGTAATTAGAATATGATAAAAAATACAGGGCATGCCATTTAAAAAAAAATCTATGTTTGTCCCTGAAGAAAAAATGGAACACCCTGTATATACGAAATTAAGGGAACGCACACATACCTATAAAACAATAATCAGAAAAAAATTTGCTTCTATCTCAAATAGTTTTTGAGATATAGAAGTTCCTCGCCTTATTGACTCACCCGGTATATGCATTCCCAAGGATTTGAATCACTCGAATTCACTCGAAATTCCTGCATTAAACTAAATGATCCATTCAGCATTTTCGTTACTTTCACGATTGGAAAATCCTGAAAAAACTGAAAACAATAAATCTATCGCCCCCAACAACGGTTTTGATCCTGACTTAATTGACAAAATAGTGAAAAGAAAATAGTAACATATAGCTATTAGCCATAATATATATATCCTATTATTGGTATCAACAAATCCAAAAATTTAATTCCTTAATTAATTGATGAAAATTTTGGAAGAAACCTTTCCAAATTTAAATCAAAAATGCATTCAGACCTGAAAATATATTGACAATAATCTTATTCAATGCCAAAAATCCAATAAAGAATTCAAATAGATCTGGAGTTAATAAGTTATCTTGTTCATATTGCAGTAATTTTCACACAGACCAGACTAGTCGTTATTTCAAAATGAGATTACTAAGTTCATCAAGCATATTTCATTCAAATAAACAAGATTCAACATTATCTAACCAATGCATCCAAATTGTCCACTCTTTTCCTGCTATTAGTAAATTGAAAGCTCAACGCATTTTCCCAAAGAGTTGAAAACTCAATTACCTAGAATCATTGAAGTTTTCAAATCACTCTAATGACAACTATCAGATAATAAATGACCAGACTGATCTATGTAATTCAATTGATTAATTTGTTGGTAGTGAAACAGTGACAAATTCCATGTTTGTTCTGAAAAGCTTTCATCTGATTCGATAGAAAAATATCATTTTCACTCAAAATAAAAATTAAAACACGAAAACAAATTAAGACCTTCTTTGTCTCAAAATGGTAGTATCATAAGAAAATCCACTATTTGTACTGAGCACCTCTTGAAAAACACCTTCATTTTTGTCGGAAACTTCTTTCCTTATCCACTTAGCTATTTCAACGATTCACCTTCTCTCGTATTGCACTGTTTCTTTATTTCTAGTGGTCACCTCTAATATTTGCGTTAGATATTAATTCTGTCATTTTCTTTTATTTTTAATCTAATAGGACTGGACGGAAATGCGTGCGTCAGACGTTAATTCAGGTATAAATGTCAACTAATGGAAGGACAGTCTATCTAATTAGGAACATAACTGCCAGCAGAATCTCCGATGCTAAGCCGACTACACGTATGATCTTTGATCGATAAATGAAATTGTCTGATACATTTCAACCTAGAAGCCTGTGCATAAGATAATTCAAAGGAAAAAGGGTTTCAAAGTTTCCCCAACAAATGTTCCAATAAACTGTGCAAATATGTTGCCCACGAAACTTCAGGAAACATATAAGTCAAATAAAATGAAGTGAATGATAGTTGGCTGGGAATATATTCGCTGAAATGTACATTCTCTTTGGCGGTGTGAATGTGCTCATTTTAAAATAAACAATCACTGTTGTAAATGCTTCCATGAAAATCCACTTCGATGAAACTTTCGAATTTAGTTTTTTTTTGTAATGTTTGTTCACGAAGGGAATAATTCAACGATTGGCCATTAATCTAGAAGCATTTCCCTAAACAAAACTAAATTTTATATTATGAGCATACATCCTAGAAAGTTCAATTTTGAAAGTACAATGTCTCAAAGTTTGAAGAAAAGAATTTTTTTGTGAATGATTAATAAAGATGTGTTTGTTAATTTCATTGAAATTTTGCAGTGTTAGGCCTTGTGATAAGGGGCTAATTTCTCACCAACTTGATCATAGGTGTGTTTTGTTTTCAGTTCCTGGAATCAGTCTTTGAGACTACTACTTTCTCTGTCTCTTGTATTAATTTGATATCCTACTTTGTTTTGGAGGAAGAGAATTGAAATCACACCATTATACCCAGAAACATTTCCTAAGAAAATAGAAAAAAAGTCTAATATTTTACCTCTGATGAAAAGGTAGATAAAAGTATTTAAAAAATTGGCGAAAAAATATTCTAATTTTGCAACAACACACATGTTTTTCCTTTATGGTCTTATCTCGGAGACCCAGTGACTCACAACAGGGTCCAAGAAAATCCTCTGGCTCTTACTGAGACACATTTCCAAGAATAGCATTTCGTCAACGTTTGAATCGGTTTAATGATGACTATTTGACAGGACCTGGACACCTCAACAAACAACCTGTAATTATTTAGAAAATTGTCTGCTTTCGATTCATGGAATTTTCGGAAAGAGCGTTTCTATCAGAAACATAGCAAGAGCCTAAAGTGAAAATTTTTGTTAATATCCTATTAGATTGTTAATACATTTGTGTATTGAATTTGCATTAATTACATATATGCAATACAATTGACACTATGCAATGAGTAAAGACTAATTGATTTCATCTAAATAATTTTCATTAGCAAAATAGAAATAAGAAAGACGCACGTCAAAAAATCACCGATATCATATAGGTGGAAAGTATATTTTCGTTTCTCTACAGGGTGATTGAATAAATTGAAACTGGAGAACAATTTTTCTTGTTCTTTTTCGTTTCAGATCTTCAAGACACATTGTATTTAAGAATAATTTTTGTACAAATGGGGTGTGCCATGTACATAGCCGATCTGTCGTCATTATGTCTGATCATTTTCGAAAGAAACATTTGATTGAGAAAATGTTTCTTTCAAAATTATCAAGAAAGCGATTTCCAATATTAATTAATAATATTAATGGAAATGGACTAATTTATTAATATTTTTTTTCTGTAGAGTGCATGGGATGAGATGTGAAACCTTCAAAACTCGGGAACTATTTGAAATTTCATAGATTTAATTTTATTCATATTCATAGAATTTAAACATTCTCTCTCTTGAGTTTGAAAATTTATTTTGAAAAACTTGACACTCAAGCGTTTTTAATGTATTTTCATTCTACAACTAGATACGGAATGAATATTCCGTAATTGAACCAAACATCCTCGATCGCCATGAATTTCAAAAGAGCGTCAGTGTCAGATGTAAATTTTATCATCATAATGATTATCTTCGAAAGAAATTATTGTTTAAATATGATGAAATCGGCTGCATCAGATATAGAACTGGAAGATATTCTACCATAAATTACAAATTATTCAAATAATATAATCACTTGTTGCCACAAATATGAAAATATGAGAGATTGGCAACATGAGAAGAAAACGAACTCGATAATCTCAATAATCTGAATTCAGAATTTTACATTCAGTCGTGGAGAAGAAGATATTTTGAAACTCATCTATCAAAAATGACTCAACATTCATGGCAACCAGCTTACTATGATTACAACTGTTACCATCTGTAAAACAAGATACGTATTGTATTATATCTATGCTAACTCCATACAATCGCTTTCGTATATTGAAAATTTTGATTTCGGGACATGTGATGATCAAAGTTTTCAAGCTGAATATCCTAAAATTTAAAGAGACTCGGATCTTGCTGTTCTCACTCATTTGTGGTAAAATTTCTTTCGGAACCTGCTCTCAAAGATTACCTTGGTGCAACCCTGTAAAAATTATTATGTAACAGTAGTAAAATCGTGAACTGTAGAAGGATTATGTTTGAAATCTCAACTTTGAATCAAAAAATAAGAATAACAGAAATTTCAGAAAGCCACTTCAAAGATTTTGAAAGAGGAGTTGCAATGATCTCACAGCATTTTCCTCACATTTAGGTTAGGTTAGGTTAGGTTAGATTAAAATTTCTTTCGGAACCTGCTCTCAAAGATTACCTTGGTGCAACCCTGTAAAAATTATTATGTAACAGTAGTAAAATCGTGAACTGTAGAAGGATTATGTTTGAAATCTCAACTTTGAATTAAAAAATAAGAATAACAGAAATTTCAGAAAGCCACTTCAAAGATTGTGAAAGAGGAGTTGGAATGATCTCACAGCATTTTCCTCACATTTAGGACTGCAGAGATTATATATACGATTTCTGTTTCAATATGAAAAAAAAACAGTTTCAAAATTATCCCTAGATTCACGAAATAGGATTCAAGTTTTGCAAAAAAGACGAATATGAAATAAATTAATCAAGAGACATTGTCATTCAAATTCAGAAGACAGGTTGCCCAAATATAATGCAGCTAAATTACAGAACAGAATTTGAAATTTGCATGTGACCCCGACTTCAATAAAATTGAAACTCATATTTGTTATCTACTCCCACGTCCCATCTTTATCCACTCTGCGACGAATATCTTCGAGTTCATATTCAAATCGAATATTTCCCAGAGAGTGACAAGGGTGTCTCTAGAGTATTTCGAGGCGTGACACTAAGCATGGGTCAAGTTGAAGTTTCCCGCAATCTTCACAGTCCCCCAGGATTCACCGTTCACTATATTTGGAATTTAACATCTGCAAATTGACATTCGGGCACGAATCGTTCCGTTAAGAACATTCATACGGAACCACGATTTCGTGTTCTGATAATACGAAACAGGAAAGAAGAGCTTCAACTTTGTGATAGTGTTATTAAATATTTAGGTTGCTTCTCTCATTCCATTTCTTCTTTTGGTTTCACGATATGCACACTTCCTTAAATTATGAAAGGATAGCTTACCCAACATAATTGACGCTCTTTTCCCTAGTTATTGATGATACTCATATATATAAAACAAAGAATCAACAATATATTCTTATTGCCAGTTGTAATCAAAAAAATTTAAATCCGCTATCTGTAAGAACTGGCGAATCCGGTGCTCCTCGAAGCTTCTAGGTATATGAATAAATCGTCGTGGCATTTATCGAGATTTTTTTTGCAAATCAGTTCTCCAAAAAAATCAGCCTACATCAAAATTGGAAATTAACGTTTATTATACAAAACACATCCTGAAGAAATTAATATGTTAACCTGGAATTTTGGTTAAAAAATCGGATAACTCAAGAAACTCTCATATATACCGCCAACCGGTATCACTGAGCTGCACATCTGTCCTGCATATATGTTGATATTGGCGTCGAAAAAAGCCCTACTTGTTTGATTATTTCAAATCGTAATATATTTCAGCCCTCATTATTGGAAAATTTTCACTTGGAATTCAATAAATGAATTTTCAAATGGATCGCCCAGAGTTCAAAATCAAATTTCAAATACGCAAAATATTAGAAGATAAATAAGAAGGTCTCCACAAAAAATCTCACTACACTTGAAAGAAATAAACCTGAGCACTAGTTATCACAACAACCACCATACTCATCTATTGAATCAGAGACACATGACATAATTTTCTATCCGAGATTTGTATATCTGTCTAATGATCCATTCGATAGCGAACAAATCGATCTTCTGAACAAAGGTCCTAAATTTACGCCAAACCATAACAATATTCAAGAGGACATAGAAGTGATGGGCGTACAGGCAGAACTGAATAACCAAACACACTTTTGAACTATATTATTCATAAGCATAAAATCCCCGAAATAATTAAAAATATTCAGATAAAACCCAACGAAAAAAAGCATTTGAAAACAGCCCATTCCATGTCCAGTGAGATGCAACAACACCTTATAATGACTGTTTGGTTACCACTTCCATCAATTTTTTTATTTCATTTGTCTTCAGTTTTATAGGTTTTGATTTTCTTATTAACAATTCAAAATTTTATTATTCAGTATATTTTCTTTTATTTTCAACCACTTGCACATGTCGCGGCCGGTTGTCAAATCAAACTTTTGGCTTAATTTCATATATTTCTTTAAAAATATCTTTTTTCAAAATTTCGACTTACCTACTTCCTTTCTACCTTCCTTCGATACACCTTTGGCAACACTGCTCAACATCAAGTGAGCAGAGAAACTGCATACAATACAAGACACAAGAAGAAAGAATACGCACGCAAGAAGACGAACCACATTTTCTTAAAATTTTCTTTACATTACGAAATAAAATTAATATTTCACAATTTGAAAACGTATCCGGTCTGTGAGCGAAAGTGCCGAATCGTGGAAAACTCTCAAATCGACGAGGGCGAAAATTCTTTTACAAGACAACGAAAAACTGTCATTGCTTTCCTTTTTTTATTGCTCTCTCATTTCCTGTACACCCAATTAGTAAGTCTTTTCTCTTACTTATCTTATCGTATCATATATTCTCGATCATATTGTTGCGAGTATCTTTGCGAAAGAAAGAAGCAGGGTTTCTGCATGAAATAGGAAAATTGTAACAGCTTCTCCTAATAAAAAAACAGTCCGCTATATCGTCAATTAAACAATGACAAAATCAGACAAAATCAACAGCATAGTAGTCCCAACTGAAGACCAATTCAATATCAAAATGGTAGATATATTGAAAACATTGAAGATCAGGGAATTACCAACTTATCCAATGAAATTATCCATCAAAAAAATCAGAAAAGCCTGAGAATAGGCAGACCATCTAGCGCATACATTATGGGAAAACGAATACTCTCATCGATGAACCCTCAACCATCCAAACTTCATGGACTAATCAATCAATATAAAGAAGAAAAATCTTCTAGGCCTGTATCCTACATCACTACGTAAGCGTGGCAAAATGTAAATCCATAAACTTATAGAACTCATTAACTTTCACTCAAAACATACCGTTTTAAATTCCAATGACCTTATACAAAAACTCTCCTTATATTAAATCAGTCATAACTTCAAGCTTGTTTCCTTCGATGTAAAGAACATGCACCCAAATATTCCTACTGGTAAATATTTTCCTTTACTTTAAGATATTTTCAGCAAAATCAACTCATTTCCACATATCTCCATTGAATTTTGCAACCTATTAAAAACATGTTTAGACCAAGATTATTTTCAGTTTCAAGATGAATTCTTTGCAAATGCAAGTAAACGATGATTTCTACTAAAATATATTATTAAATGCTCGACGCGTTTAGATACACAGTATCTTCATCAAGAGCGAATGAATACTACAAATATATCTTACTAACAAATTTTTATATATAATAAAGAGGCAATCCACTCAGAGCTATCTGTACTTGAACTAATGTTCAGGAAATGAAGTTAGTAAGGGTGAATTATTTATGTCTACAAGATCATTAAGAATTTCCGGTGATTACCTAAATCTGTTAATTTCAAGTAATTCCAGAAGCTTGAGTTTTATACCTCTATTCTCAGAATGTAGGATTTTAAATTCTGAATTGAAAGAGTGACCATTTTCCCTAAGATGATTTGAATAATTTGAATCGGTTTTTCAATTGATGAAACTGCGTTTATGTTCAGAGATTCTAACATTGGAATTTCTTCCTGTTCTACCTTTATAAAAATAATTGCAATCTGCACAATCCAATCTATAAACACCTGATTTATCTTCTTTATTAGTTGGAGATTTATAATTCCTGATAAAAGAACCTAAATTTTTGATGTTTTGAACGCTACATTCAAATTTGAATTTTTAAGAAGGATTTCATTGCTAATATTGAATATATATGTTAAACTATTGAATTTCTTGTCTTGGTGTTCACCGATTGGATATATATGTTGTAAAGCTAATTTTTGTTTTTTCTTATGTAATATGCTGGTAACTGAATTCGCATCATAATCATTATATATATATATATATATATATATATATATATATATATATATATATATATATATATATATATATATATATATATATATATATATATTTTATCAAATTCAATTCTTTGAAATAATTATCATTAGACATCGGCGTGTTCAAAAGTCTATGTATATAGCTTTTGAATACTGCAACTTTATGTTGGTAGGGTTATGCCGATGTATAATGAATTGTGATATCTGTATGAGAAGGTTTATTATAAATTGAAGACTGGTGTTTATTATTTGATCTTGTTATTGTTAGGTCTAGGAAATTGATCGAGTTATTCAGTTCTATTTCAGAAGTGAATATATTTATTTACTAAGCGGGTGTTCATGAATAGTTTTTTCTATGTTATCCATGAAGATTTTTGCTGAAAGAGGGCTTAAGGGGTTTCTCAGTATAAGTTCCTCATCACTTTTATAAAAACAATCGTTAAATAAAAAATAATTTTGAGATATGCCAACATCTAATAAAGCCATAATGTCGTATTTGATTCGTGGATTCGTCATATTTCGTGTTAACAAATTATTGATTTTATTATACGGATCTTTCGGTGGAATACTTGGAAACAAATTCTTGACATCAAAAGAGACTAACTTTCCTTTACTTGGAATGACAATATTTTCTTTTTCTCCTATCAAATCATTTGAATTTCGAATAGAAAAAGACGGTTTAAAATTACAAAATTTTTTCAGAATATGTATTAAAAATTATGAAATCTTGAATGCTGGGGCATGTGTGAATGATACCACTGCTCTTATTGAATAACCATTTTTGTGCAATTAACTAACTTAAGAATGAAGTTGAAAAGGCAAAGGATTCGGTGAGATAAGTTTAAATTTTTCGCTATCTGTAATGATGGATTTTGAGTTCTCAATGACTGTCTTCACTTCCTTATTGAATTTATTAGTTGGATCTCAGGATATAACTGAATAATTAGAATCATTAATGAAATCTAATGGTTTGGAAATATAATCTAGTTTATTTATCGCTAGAACTGTATTGCCTTTATCTGATTTTGTGAAAATAATATCATTCGATGATGATTTAACTTTTATATTTTTGATCAATATATGATCTCTAATTGGTCTATTAAGCTATTTTAGGTATTCTTTCCTAATGGCGGATGCAGTCTGGTGTTTCCGGGATCTATTGTTTTCAACATTTCTGAAGCAAATATATGTAGTAGTGAAAATTTATGACTAATTGCTTTGTTAAGGACTATACGACAGGCAGAAATGAATAGTCAATTTATACTTTCGGCCTCATTTAGGCCTTCATCAGGAGTAGGTACGTTATGACGTTACAAAGATATGCATAATTTGTAGGTACAGGGGGGTGAATAATTCCTTGTTGAATAGACAAAACATTTAAAAACAATTCCCGTTCGAGATAAGAGATTTAAAGGCAGAAATAAAATGTAAAGAGTAAAATGCCAGTCAGACGTTATTTAAAAGTCAAAACAGACACCCAAAGTTTTTATTACTTCAAAAATTATAATATATATATATATATATATATATATATATATATATATATATATATATATATATATATATATATATATATATATCGGAATAGTCATTTTCGAATCGACATATCCAGAACGAAAGAAAACTTTAACGGAAAAACTTATGAAGAGTATATGGATTCAGTGATCTGTGTTGAATGAACATCGATTATATCTCTTAAGTTTATAATACCTCATCTAATACTTGATCAATTTATTTTCCTCCTTAATTATCCCACTATTCTTCGACACGTAAAACTGCTATAAGTTTTCATTAGCGGTGTAGACGAGAACAGGCTCAAAACAAGCCAATTTGTTGAGCTTGGTTATATATAATGTTCAACGCGTGCTGTCTCTCGAGGCTGTCACCTCAAACAAAGTTTTTAATCAATATTAAATCAAAAAGAAGAAAAACTTCAATCAATATGAAATGTTTTCTGAATCTCTTCAGGTAGAAATTAGTTTTACTATATTTCCGGTTTCACCACACTGTGGCTTCGTCAGATAGATACAAACTAATGAACAGAGTTATTCCTTATATATTAGTCTTATTTCCTACTTAATATTACAATAGGTACAAGAGGTATGTTGAAAACCTATCGGAGTTGCTTACTTTATGAATTGAAAAGATTGAGTAAAGGAGAAGGATTTATATCTAATTGACTATTAAGTAACCTACCTGAATACTTTTCTTTGTTAATCTCTGAAATTTCCAATAGATTGAGTTTTTGTCTGTTATTTTCATTGTGTAAAATTTTGAAATTATCGTTAAAGTTATGGTTTGCTTCGAGTAAGTGATTAGAATAATGGGAATCTGATTTATGATAATTAAAACCACGTTTGTGCTCGGATAATCTAACTCTGAAATGTCTGAAAGTTCTACCAATATAGATTTTATTAAGATCCCCGCAAGACAGTTTATAAACACCGGATTTATTACTTTTATCAATTTTAGATTTGCAGTTTTTGATATGTCGGCCTAAAGAATTATCAGTTCGGAATGCTACATTGAAATTATAATGCGAGAGGAATGATTTAATTTTAGACTAGAATTACCAATATAAGTTGAGCTGTTGTATTTTGTGTTTGAACTTTTTATATTTGGAAATACTTCCTGGATCGCTTTTTGAAATTTTTGGCGTGAAATCATGTCCTGAATCATAGTTGGACTGTAACCGTTATTGACTGCTATTTGTTTAATTATATTTAGTTTTTTTATGAAATTATTTTGTGACATTGGGATATTAATGAGTCTATGTACCATACTTTTGTAAGCTGCTGATTTATGTGGATAAGAATGTATAGATGAGCTGTGAATAGTAATATCTGTATGCGATGGCTTATGGAAAATAGAAAAATCATGTTCGCCGTTAATTTTAGTAATAGTTAAATACAGAAAGTTAATGGAGTTTCTGTTTCTATCTCTAAAGTGAATTTAATTTTATCGTGAATTTTGTTAATTAATGTTTTTTGAATAGTTTTTCAATATTATCCATGAAAATTTCAGCGAGCAGAGGCTCAAAGGATTACCAATGATTTAACCTTTTTACTATTATATAATACTCCATTGAAGTTAAAATAATTTTGTTCTAAAGAAATTTCTAAAGGTGTAAGATTTCTAATTGAATTATCGGATTGACTATATTAATTTGAAGGGCGTATCCCTAGGTGGAACACTAGGGTAGATATTTACTACATCCCATGACATAAGTTTAGCGTTCCGTGGTAATATCGTGTGCTAAATTTCATTTATTAGAACTGAGGAGTTTTTTATGGAGAATTTAGGTTCAAAATTAGCGTACTGTCGAATGATGTCTATGAGAAAGCGTGAAAGTTTTGCAGCTGAAGCTTGTAAATATGAAACTACTAGTCTAATGGAGTTTGACGAGAGAGTAAAGTTTTGGTGATTGCGGGTTGTCAATGAAAAGTTTATATTTTTGGTTGGTAGGTATTATAGACTTGGCATACTCTAAAGCGCTTTTTACTATGGATTGAAATTTATTAGTTGGATCTTTATCAATTTCTTCATAACAACCTGATTCAATGAAACTTTGGGTTTTCAATAAATAATCTGCTTTATTAAAGGCTATGACTGTATGACCTTTGTCTGCTTTGGTGAATATGATATCTTCAGATGCGGACTTAAATTTAATGGACTTCAAAGTTGTATTTTCGAATTTCTTAGGTTGAAAACTTTTGAACTCTTTTTGAAGTAGTAACGCTGAAGAGTATTTTAGGTGTTAACTTGTGGTTTCAATTCCCAGCAGATCGAAATGGAGACGAGCGTTATTTGACTCTAAATTGTGTTTAAAACCCTTTTCTAGAAGTAAAACTTCATCTTTGGAAAAATAAGCATCTGAAAGATTACTGAACCTATCATAAAATTGGTGATCGGAAAATTTCGACTTGATTTTTGAAGTTTCAGGTCTATTACTCAATAATTTATTCAATTTTCGCAACTGAATTTTATACTTTTTGTGAATTAATGAATGAACTTTGGATCTTGTTCCGGAATCTAAAATGTCAAATTCTACTGAATGCAACCTATGAAGCAACTCCGAATGGATTACCTTTAAAAAGATATTGTAGTTGTCTCGTTGGCTGTATTGAAACTTGATGTCTAACTTCAACTATTTCTTTTTGCCTTGTAGTACTCCTTTACTCAATCTGTTCAATTCATAAAGTAAACAACTCCGATGGGTTTTCCAACATACCTCTTGTACCTATTGTAATATTAAGTAGGAAATAAGACTAATATATAAGGAATATGTTAATATAGTGAATATCTAAATACTTTAGTTTTATTTCATAGAAAATATGTATATCGATTTTCATCAAGTAACGACCTCCTCAATCAAATTCAAGAAATAACTTTCATATAAGAAAAAATTTCTTTCGACTCGTTTAATCACAGATGGGTTTTAATTTTCATGCTGTTAATCTCTTCAATAGGCTGCCCGATTCCATAATATGTCTCAGTTGGGACGGTTTCAAGAAAAAGCTCAGGCAGATTCTTGCTCGGGAGGTTTTATACTCAGTTGATGAGTTTCATATTATCAACTTCTTGTGAATTTTTTATTTCTTTTTACTTGTATTCAAGTATTTTTATCATGTATGAGTATTTCAATGTAGCTTTATTCTATTTTAATTCAAGTCATCTTTAAATTGATTACATTCATCGTATTACTTTTTGTATTTAATATGGGGTTTTATTTATACAAATTCAGTTGTTCTTTTTGTCCTTTCATATGTATTGCAATCAACCCACTGATTTGTGCAAACACCTTTTTTTATGTGTAACTCATCAAAAAATGAATACTGAATGAATTTCAGACCAGAAACTCAACAAACACCATCGAACAATCACCATATTCACCTGATATTGCTCTGGCCATTGTTTTCTTCTTCCAAAATTCAAATTACCACTTCGTAGTACCCATTTTGAATCGATAGAAAACATAAAATAAAATTCGATGCGAGAATTGGAGTCGATTCGGGAAAAAGCGTTCGAAAATTGCTTTGATGATTAGTTTATTCTTTGTCGTGAATCTTTTAGTTTGAAAGTGGCCTACTTCGAAAGCAATATAATTGATTGCGATGAAAAACAAGTATTTTGTGCTTCATTGACCAATTCCTGGTTCATTTTTGACAAAATATATTGCCGAGAATCAGTAAACCAAAGCAGGAAGAAAATATTTTTTTCAAGAAGCTCCTGGAGTAATTTTACAATTACCTGTTATTTCTATACTAAAAGAAATATTGTTACATATAAAAATGATGAGGAAGACGAACTTTCTATATTATTTATCCAGAAAGTGTCGGGTAAAATGAAGCATACTCAAAACCTACAAGTCGACAAGAATATCTGTGCGGTAGAGATTCGTGTAAGATGCGCGAAGAACAAAATAGATAGAAAGCGGAGGAAGTAAGATAAATAGTATGTTCTGCAATAAAATATCAAACAGCTATCAGGGGTTTTTCTAACTGAAATGCTACGAAGATGGGATCACACACACGATGGAAACACTGATGGTTGGCACAAATACTTTTTGTAAACGTAGAATTAAAATGAAATAAAAACACGTGGTTCGTTGGTAAACAACGGCGGTTTGGCAATATGGCGTGGGTACGGAAAGCCGGCTCGAGGCAACGCGTGCTGCAGCCGGTTTTCTAAGACAGTGTGAATTCGAAGAGATCGTTGAAGAGAAAGAGTCGATATCCGAAATGCACGGATATTTAAACCCTCGGTCAGGTAGGCACAGAGTACGTTCTGTGTCTAGCCTAGTCGAAGAGCCTACTAGGCGATCTGTGATTAAGGAAGCGTAGTTAACACGGTAACACGCTTATTCGGAGGGGCCTAGAGCGATCTATGGTGAGATACCGTAGTGGAAACGGTAACACGGCCTCCCTCTGAAGATCGCAGTTAGGCGCCTCAATATTGCCATACCAGGTAATCAAACCATGCTGTATCTTTATTAAAGACATGTGCATACATGCAAATCATACCATCAAAAAAAAACTTTTTTTATCAAGTTATCCTACTTAAATCTAATACGACCCTGTATGCAGTGCATCTGTGGCCGTCTTACTATCTTACGCGCCATTTGGCATCAACGCAATTATGACAAGGGAAACCACAGAAAACCTTGTCTCACTTAAGCGAGTCGTATGGTCTAAATACTCATATTACATAATACCAATACATAAGAGCGTGGTGCAAAGCTCTATTTTAAATATTTAAATCTAAGATATGTACAATAACAGTTCTGGGGGAGGGGGTTGAAACGCATCTACTTCGTATCTTTATTTGTCAGGTACATGAACTTCAAAGATTAAATGGTTGCCTGAAAAGGAAAAGGACAGTGCTGAAAGAAAAGCAGAAAAAATAAAAAAAAATCCGAGACACATGATGAGTTTTTCATGCGTTGGAGAGCTGCGACTGCAGGTAGGTTTCTAGATTCACTAGCGCACTGGTCGTTTAACAACACTACACTCACACACTCGTCTTTGGGCGCCACATGGTGTTGTCTTCGGTCCAAGAAGCGGATGCTTCATTCACAGCTGCTGCGGTGGTGGATTAATTCTACGGTAGATGAATTAGACGAATACTATCCACGTGCGTCGTTGCTATTGTCTATTGTTCGCGTTGGTTCTACCACGTGCGTCGGATTCACCTCGTGTGCGGAAGTAGCGGAATTCTCCACTTGGATTCTCGTATTGATATTTATCGGATTACTCAGTCGGGATGGGTTCTTTTTCTCAACGGAGAAAACAATGCCCTAATGCACACGCTGGGCTCCGCTTGCTACTGGGATGGGGTCACACACACGATTGAAACACTGATGGTTGACACGAACACTTTTCGTAAACGTAGAATTAAAATGAAATAAAAACACGTGGTTCGTCTGTAAACAACGGCGGTTTGGTAATATGGCGTGGGTAGGGAAAGCCGGCTCGAGGCAACGCGTGATGCAGCCGGTTTTCTAAGACAGTGTGAATTCGAAGAGGTCGTTGAAGAGAAAGAGTCGATAGTCTCCGAAATGCACGGATATTTAAACCCTCGGTCCAGGTAGGCCCAGATTACGTTCTGTGTCTAGCCTGGTCGAAGGGCCTACTAGGCGATCTGTGATTAAGGAAGCGTGGTTAACACGGTAACACGCTTATTCGGAGGGGCCTACAGCGATCTATGGTGAGATACCGTAGTGGAAACGGTAACAGAACCTTCATAATAAGTACTATTGATTTCTCCTTATAATTCAAATTTTCAAGAATACCTGGAATCTGTACAATAGGAAATATGGTAATTGAAGGTTGATATTCGATACTGATTTGAGGCGAGAGATTAGTAACTGCATTCCTTCTCATTTAATAAAATAAATGACATTCACAATTGTCTCCCTGGATTGCCACTCCATTTTTTCCGTTTCAAATTGGAAACGAACTCCATCCTCACGAAAACTTAGAAATATTGAAATGAAATATGCAAGATTCGGTCATGTTCGCTTGGCTGCTCTTCTTAAAGCTTCAAAGTTAATTGAGAACTGAGCTCTTGGCCACGTGACCGGCAGAGTTAGCGCGCAAGAAGGGGAAGGGCTTATTCACCCGCACAGATGTTTTTGTCAACCCGTACATGAGTTTCAATTTCTCAGGTCGATATCTGTATGTAACATATCAGCAACCTTCACATAACAATTTCAGGATAAAAACGGGTTATTCATTATACTGGACAACAGAATTAACCTTTTCGTCTGACGAATGACTTATGTCACTTGATATTTACCAATTTGACGTCACTAATTCTAAATATACCCTCATTTATTTTCTAATAGCTCTTGTCCACGAGTTATATATCTTTCATAAAAAGGACCCTTAATTATCGTAATAAATAAAAAAAATAATTTAACTTTAATGTGATATGGCATCGGGGAGAAGAGTATGTGTGATTCATTCAAATCATTTTTGTTCCATACGCGGAGAGTACATATTCAAAGAAAACAGTTTGAATGTGACCAAGTTTGTGAGTGAATCTTACAAAAATTAATTTGGGCATCCTTTGGAAATGTGTCATGACCTTTTGGGTTTCTCAAAAGGTTTGTGAAACATGCGTTGAGTTTCTATGTTTATGGACAAACAAGAAAAAGGAAACTATCCGGTACGAAACGAACTAAGATCTGCAAATTACCTGTTAACCACCATGATTACTGCAGTTTTTTTGGTGAACATAACTGGCATTAACCGATATGATTGAGCCAAATGGGAATATCTTTCCATACAATCGGCACATAGACTGATTCTGAGCACTAGATGTTCCCCTGTATCTTAAGCTGATATTTCACAGCAGAAGTTGATTGGCATTGGGACGAAAACAGATAGTAGTGATAGTGACTTAAAAATGTAACCTGATATAACAAAAATTATTCAATCAAGATTGTTTAAACGACCTAATCAGATATCTGGGACTCTGATGCTTCAAAAATCCCAGCTTATAGGCTAAAGGAAGTAATTTAGTAACAAAAATAACTAAAGTTTCTTTCTACCGCACCAGAGAACAGAATGCCCTGAAATATTTATTTGGAGAAGATGTTTCTGAAATTAACAAAGATGTAACTAATTTAATGGCTGTAATGGGATAACAAAAATACGTTTGTAATGAACGGCGTTTATTCATAGATTCTTCCAAGTGGAGTTTTGAATGTTTTCTCTTACACAACAGTAATAAATTAGGGACGCTGTCGATTGCACATTCTACCGAAGTAAAAGTATAATATACTTCTATTGCCTTAGTTTTGGACAAAACTGTGTATCCAAAAAACAACTATGTGTTGATTTGTTTTTTGGCCAACAAAGTGGTTACACCAATTATCCCTATTTTTCCTGCTTCTAGGATAGTAGAGCTAAAAATCAACACTGAGTTAAAAATGATTGGCCTATTCGGGAAGCCTTAATTCCGGGACAACAGAACGTGATAAATCCACCTTTAGTTTCAAGGAATCGCATACTATTGCATCCATTACATCTAAAATGAGGGCTCATAAAACAATTCGTCCAAGCTCTTAACAGAAATGGAAATAGTTTCTCTTTCTTGTCTCAGAAGTCCCCGAAACTGAGTGCAAAAAAGATAAAAGCGAGCATCTTTGATGGGCTTCAGATTAGATTATTCATAAAAGACACAAGTTCTACGGAAATTAAGACAGAGATTGAGATGAATGCATTGAATGAATTTGTTCGCCTTGTATAGAAATTTTTGGGAAATGAGGAAATTCTTGAGTTCTCAACTCGTTGAAGAACTAATGAATCACTTCCAAATCCTTGGATATATCATGAGCATCAATTTACAGTTTCTTTACAAACACCTAGACTATTTTACTGCTAATCTTAGGAATCTAGGAGGAAAATAGGGCGAGCAATTCTACAAGTACCCACGGGCTATGGAAGAACGCTATCAAGGCTATTGGAACGCAGACATGATGACTTATTCTTGTTGGAGCATTCAGAACAGCACATTGACTACAACATCCACAAGAAAATCTTACAAAGGAAGTATTTTTCAACTTAAGAATTCAATGAATTAAGATCAATTTCAAAGAATTTTAATTTGTATTTTATTTAAATATAGGCCATATTATATATTATTTAAATTAAAGCTGATACAGCCGTTTCAATAACGGATTTGAAATCGTCATTAGGCTAATATCATGTGCCATAACTCAATCATCTGAATTGCTGCTGTGCGGTGTTAAATACTATACACAAACATTGTCAGAGTTATTACTAATTTCAATTAATTTCGTCAATTTGAGGACGAAATTCATTGAACTTTACGTAGAACATTGTGAAGCATGGAAACTGGGATCGGAATTGAATTCTGTCTGTCTCTTTTTATGTTCCATAGCCTTATGATTGAATTTTCTGAAGGGATTACAGGTTTTCGATAAAATCGCGTATAAAATATGAACGAGCTATTTTGGGTATAGAAAACCTTATACGAAACTAAAATACTGTTGTACTAAAGTCACAAACATGGGTACTCGTATTTGAAACAAATGTATTTTTGACTAATTAGTTTCATTGAGTTGATAAGTGATTTTTGAGCATCCTGTACATTAGGGATGCTCAAACTTGAACTGATGGAGATCTACCTAAATATTTCTAGACTACTTACGATCGACTCTGAGAGGCTGCAAGTATGTTTGATGCCGGGTTATCGTATATATACGGTACACCTTACTTACATACCTACCTAGGTGGGGTGTACCGTAGCATATATGGATATTAGCTTTCCGCACAATATACATTATTTTAGTCAAGGTTTAGGTTAGGTTTGGTTAGGTTCTTCTCCCTAACATCAATGAAAAAACTCAGTTATTCAAAATTGCGCGTTTATTGGTTGTTACAAAACAAAAGAGCTATATATGGTGTTACTAAGGAGTAACTTTGGATGTTGAAGCGTGGCACTGCATGTCCTCAGCATACTTTTCATAATATGGTAAGTAACCACTGAGTGATAATCGCCAGCATTATGACATATGATCGACAGTTAGTTGATTGCGATCTTTGACTTAATCATCTTCATTTTAGAAAATACAGACTCGCACAAGTAAGTTGACCCAGACATTGCAGTCAGCAGAAGGGCGATTTGCCTTAGATTCGGATATTCACCACATTCAGATATAAAACACCAGAAATTTGTATCAGATGCTGAAGCTTTGAGATGTATGTCTGATATAATCTGCACCAACTCATTTTCAAATGAACATGAGTTCATATTAAACTGACTTGCTATTTCAGTAGCTAATTCCTCAATGTTTTTATATGGAAAAGGATAACTCATAAATGATGCTCTATTTGCCAATTTACTGCAATCATAAAAACGCATTCGGAATTGTCGCAAAATATCTGATAATTCAGCCTCATACGTATCATAATTCAACTGAGAAATCCTTGCTTTCAAAGACGGAAAATGTTCCAGATCCTTTCTTTTCAGTTGATCTATCATAAGTTGCAATTAACATCTCAATAATAGTTTTTCCTCTACCTTGAAGCTCCAAGTTAATGGTGTTCAAGTGCATTGTGATGTCAGTCAAGAATGCCAAATCAATCAGCCATTTTTTGTTTTTGAACATCTGAGTGTCATTACCTCTCTCGTCTAGAAAAGCTGTTATTTCGGGAAATAATTCTTGAAACCTTTTTAGGAAATTTCCGCGACTCAACCACTTGACATTCGTGTGAAGAACTAAATCAGTGTGTACTTCCAACTACAACTTAAAGAGCCGCCGTTGCAAGCTACGTGCACGGATGGAATTCACATTTTTTGTTGCAATGCGCATAATTTACTCCAAGTTAAACACTCTTGAACACTAAATTGTTGATGTATAATACAATCGAATGAAAAAAATGACGGAAAATCTTCATTAGCTCGACACTATGCCACAAAACCGTTTGTATTTCCAGTAATTGCTGGTGATCCATCGGTTGTAATGCACACTAATTTATATATTGGTAGCTTGAAGTTCTTTACGAAATTCAAGAAAACGTCATATATATCTTCGCCACGGGTCTTCCCCTTTAGAGGAATGATTGTCAAACATTTTTCGTCAGCCAACATGTCATTGAATACCATTTGAATAAAAATATACAGCTGAGTAGTATCTGTCATATCGGTGGATTCGTCGAACTGTAAAGAAAAGTATGACATTTCCTGATATCATGTTTTAGTTTATCTGCCATGTCCTTACTCATGACTTCAATACGCCTTGTGACAGTCGTACGAGATGACTGAAGTTCTCTAATAGACGACATGATTTCTGTTTTATTTTTAAAATCTCCGAATAAAGTCTCACCCGCTCCAATAAATTCTTTCTTCACAACCGATCCTTCTTGGAATGGTTTCTTGTGTTTCGCCAATATATGAGATATTTTAAATGACGCGATCGTAGCAGCTTTTAATTGTTTGGCCGGTCTTGTGAACATGGTTTGTTCTTTCTCAAACAAGATATCAAATCACGTACTTTTAGTTTTCTTAATGGTCACTGTGGCGGAAAATCCTTTCATAGTTTTTATGAACCGTTTTATGATGCCTCTCTAAGTTACCACGCTTAGGTATTGCAACTGACGCTAGACAAATAAGACAAATGCACTTATCCTTTTCCATACAAGAAAAATTTTTTTTCTCTCAATCGCTATAAACATGATACGTTTCAGATTTCTTCGCTGCACTCATTTTGTTCTATTTTATAATAAACTTTGTATCGACGTAGTATTGCCTTCAAGTTCAGAATAACTCCAATTCCTGCAGGTGCAACATTTATATCGGCGTGAACAATAGTTTCGAATGTTCCCATCAAACGCGTTGCCTGAAATTTCTAGAAAAGCGGCAAGAATGAAAAACGAGGCTTTTCTTTGACAAGTACCGCGCGTTCCTTCGATAAAGCCGTCTTTTGCTAGCAGAGTGTTGTTTTAACTCGTAATAAATTTTTGTACTTTAGTTACCTACTAATTATAAATTTTTCCTTCTCGAGATCTACTCAAAAAGCACTCGCGTTCGACCGTTTGAGCACCCCTGTTGTATATAAAACAGCTCCGCAAAGTAAGTTGCCTTCTAAAAAAGTTTTCTCACGCAAACGTAAAAACATAATTCGTTGCTCAATGGAGGTTAATTTTAGAAATGACAAATCTCGAAAGAAGATGCTTGAAAACGAATTCTTTCTCATCTAAAAATTCAAATTTACACTATGCCATTTGAAAAAGCAAATTTTTGGTAGATGTTCGATATAGTCAGAAGTGATGCTGCTATGAAAAGAATTGCAAATTGTAGATCTGTACCCATTCACCTGCCCCCAGATACTTGAAATGGGCCTTTAAGCGCGGACACCCTGTATAACATGTCTATCCATTTGTTTATAACTGGCGCTTTTCGTAGGTTACCAATATTGAGCTTTCTCTAGGTCCCACATGTGTCATCAGCACATCATTCCAAATTCATTATTGATTTTACTTTATTGCATTTCTTGTTCATTCTGTCTTGATAATGGAACCATATGTTTTCAAAAATCTTTTCTTAGCTACTCACTTGTAGGAATCTTTATTCTAAATATTTTTCAAGTTAATGGCTGTGAATTCGTGGTTCGCCAACTACGTGCATTTCGCTTTTATATAAATAATACAGTCTCACTTAATAACATTCAACGAGCGATTGAATATACATTTATGTTTACCAATTTCCTACACAGCATCTAAATGTTTTCTTCGCATTATAACTAAGCAACAGAGTATACACTATGAGGAAAACATCATTAGCATAATACAAAACCTAAAGCGTAGGGATTGCTTCCGGGCGGATCAAGAAAATCACTATACAGTGATTGATTGAGGTTCGATTATGTAACACAGTCGACTTGTCTGCCACTTTATTCCCGTTCCAACCCCTCAGAGTAATGCATAAGCAATCTGCGTAGAGACTGACAGATATGATTAATAGCAGGTATGGAAATACAAATCCTCCATGATATTGGCATGTGATTTGTGCAATGAAAGCACCCCTGAAAAGATTTTTTAACATCAGTACAGACCCCTGAAACGACTTTTTTATTTAAATGTATTTGGAATTTACATCTGAACCAAAATTATAGGAAATTTGATGGAATCCTTAAGAAAATTTTACAATATATAGGAAGAATTTCTTATTTACATTGACATTCGCTTACTTATACTCATCATACCTACTAAATACAGGGTGTCCTCCAAGCTCTAAGATTTGCTTTAAGACTTTGAGAAGTGATTCCTGAAGCAATTCTAGGTCACATTAGTAAGATCAGCCCGGTCCTTATCTTTTCAAATAAGGAGATATTCAGCTTCGAAAATTTTGATCCTCACGGGTCTCAAAACCACAATTTTTAACTTACGCGAGTTATCATTTGGTGTCACTAATGATGGAGTGAGATACATGTCTTGTTGGGTAGAAGGTGACATTAGTAACCATGGTAAAACAATTATCAAGAATATTGAATTACTTTTGAGTGATAAATGACAAGATATCATTCTCCATAGAATTACTGTTTTGAAACAATGAATTTCTCCAGTTGAAAACGTATTACTTCAGCAATGATGTATGTTCATGGAAATGCACAAGAGGCTGCAAAGAATACCATTTCCTGAATGATATCCTGTTTGTAGTTTTTATTTCCATATCAAGAAGACTTAGATGAACGAGAACCTTAGAGCCGAAATATGTAAGACCTCGGCAAGTCAACATACCAAATGAGGAGAAGATTACAGACTGATGAAGATAAGTATTCGCGGCATTGCAAGTGCCTCAAAGTGTCATATGGCGTGTTTTGAAAAGGTAGGAACTGCACGCTTAGCATCGACAAAAAATACAGGAATTGAATGCAGGAGATGACCAGCATCGACTCACATTTTGCCTCTGAATTCTGTAGCAACATTCTCAAGATCCAGATTTCATTTCCAGTATTTTATGGGGTGATGAATCATGCTTCAGAAGAGATGGTATAAATAATTTCGGGTAGAGTTCCGTAGATGGCAGCACGAGAAAGTGAACAATTTATAGTAAAATATGTGTACACAAACTTCCTGAACACGAAAATAATATTCGTTCTTTCGGAAATGTACCGTTTTGAAAAACGAGAAATTAATTTCGAATAAAGTTACTAGTTGACTAGCATTTATCTGCATATAAAATAGTATACTTACGGTTGTTTGAAGCAATTCTTCAAAATTTCTAATATTATATGAATCAAACTATTATCGAAAAATAATTTGTTTCCATTCAAAACGTAATGTTAATACGTGTTTATTTTCCATCCTAAATTTATGTAAATAAACTGCATCCATCTTTAACATTTCATAGAACATAGAACGGTGATCTTCGGTACGTAGATCGTAGTCACAGAGTTGCGCAATTGCCAGATTGTAATAATTGTTCAAAATTTCAAAGAATTCTTAGTGGAATATTGAATTTGGAGAATTATTATATCTAATTTTTGAGTAGGTAATATGATTTTGTTTTGCAATAACTAATTCATTTACAAATTTACAAAGCAACAGAAAATGGGTTGCGCTTTGCTGTGCAACATGGTTGGATTAGTAGGTTAGGTATATTAGGTTAGGTTAGGTTAGGTGGGTTAGGTAAAAAGGTATACAAAGCAAGATCAACAGGGCCGTGGAACTGATAAAAGGGTTCATGACCGATAACGAGCTGGAGATTGCGGTTCGAAAGTCCGGGAATGGGATTACTGAAGGGACCGAGGAGAGCGGGCGAACCGCGGATAACACTGTGGAAGCAGGAATTTACAGCGAGAAACGGGAACTACGTTGGAATAGTCCGGGACAAGGATTCAGGTGAAGTATTTCGCCAAAGAATCGGCAAAACCGGAGATGATGGGTGCAAGACGTGTGGGGTGTTGGATAGCGTGCGACATATGGTGTCAAGCTGCAATAAATGGGTCACGGGAAATGTATACCAAGAAATGGTCTCCGAAATACTCCAGGATGAGCAGAAATGGACGGAGGGTGATAACCAACGCGATGGAAAGGAAAGAGATAAAGGACCGAGAACATCAGAAGGAGAATGTATCGTAGATGAGATTCTTCTCGTAGCAATGGAAAGGCCATATCGGCCTAGTGAGTTCTGCGATGGGCAAATACGGATACTGCAGGCAGAAGAGAGGGAGGTTAGGTTTAGTGAGTTTGAGTCCCACACTCCTCGCAGCATTGCACTACCCGCTGCGGAGGTGGCCTAGTAGAGATTCCCCCTTCCTCTTTGGCGAAAAAAAAGGTTGGGTTAAACTGTTGAGTTACGTAGATTGGGTTAGTTGTGTTTCATTATAATAGGTTAGGTTAGGTTGTGCTTTGCTATAGAACCTTGTTGTGTCAGGTTAGTTTGAGAGATTTAACCTCAACATTAGTGAGTAATAGTTTTTTCATTGAATTCTGAATATCCAAACAGTTCAAAACTAACACCCAAAATCACAGGCTAGAGTATCTTCTAGAAATCTGCTTCTTCCAAAAATTTTTTTTTCTGTTATTTTGGACAAATTTTCCAATTTGAAAACTCTGATGAATTATTGATATACCTATCGATTCCTAACAGAATTCACCGAGTTCTATGAAAACTTACAGTTGGTGGACTATTTGTTTACATTATTTTATGAGTGGAATAAATAACCAATATTTTCAAATTTTGTGAATTGGAATATAGTGTTTTCAAATTTTTTTTCTTATATGACTTAAAATTGATATTCTTTTTAATTAACTCAAATAAACAGAAGTAAACTTTTTTATATCGATAAATCTTTGTTTGAATGTACCTTCATTAGACATATGTACGAAAACATTTAAGAACTTTTTTTTATTGAACGGTTGATTCCCGAAAAAACGACTATCATTTTTGACATCAGTGGGTCTTTTTACGCTAAAAAACTTAAATTTTTCAAATTAGTGTTGTGCGGTATACGGAACTGTTACCACAATTTCCATAATGGTCATTTATGTGTCTTGCAGAATCTAAATGCGGTTATGCAAAGCCTTTTCCAAAAGAGGTTCACTACTAACGTTTGAGGTGGTCTTTTAATTAATAGATTCTTCCTCATTCATATTTTAAATAACAGAATGAATGAAATTACCTATCGAAATTTCGAACAGAACACGTTGTTCAATTAAATTGATTATGTTCCGCTAAATTTTATTCATAATGTGTATAATCAATATATTGAAGGGCCTCCACATCGGGAATTGCTTAGTCAACAGGGTCACTGGATCTCAACCCATTAGACTTCTATATATGGGGATATATGAGACAACTCGTTAGATAACAAATTTCGAGCAGTTACAAGAACAGATAAGCAACGTCGCCGAAAGAATTAGAAGTGACAATGTCCGTTTTATTGTTCTGCAGTTACTTATTCGTACATGTAATATGCATTCGAGTTGGAGGCGGTAATTTTGAGCAACTAGTTAATATCATTTTATGTATTTCTATTTCAAAATTATTTTCTTTTGAATAATAATTACAATTAATAATAATGTATTTCATCATCGAAAATTTTCAGGTTTCATAACAATCATTACCTATCAAAATAGATATTCTGATATTTAACCATCAATATACTCATTTAACTATGGTAATGAGTGTCACCTTCTGTACAGGGTGTACCAGATTCGATGTTTTAATATGAAAGTTATGTGATATATTGTAGAGAGAAAAATGATCTCCCCACTCTCGAGTTCAATTTTCAATAAAAACTTATTGAAGAAAATAGATTTCTTTCTGAGTTTTAGATTTAATTCAGAGTTCTGGATTTTTCCGCATTTCGATATCTGACAATATCTCGTATCCTATTGAAGTCATTATGAAGCAAACTTGTGTGTTTTCGAGGATTATTTTTTTCCTTCCAAATATGTCTTACATGCCTCATTAATTCCTTCAACATCAGCTTCTTCCATAAACAAATCGAAAATTCATATCTATACACTATAAATATCGCAGTTATTCACAATTTTATGTGAGAAGTGGTTTTATTATTATAATTATTGTGGACTTGTGCACTATCTCTGCTGTTAGCTGGATATAATTTACTTTTCCCAGATTCAGCAATCAAAGGGAATAGGCTTGATTACAATATACGTGACATAAATGTTCTTACTATCCTACATTTATTGAGAATCACAGATTCTTGCATTTCTATATAGACATTCTTATGCAATTCTAATTTCTTAAGGCTATCATGCAAATTTTTGGGTATTAACCCAGTCGAAGAAATGATGACAGGAACGATATCTATTTCATCGACGTGCCACAACTCCTTGATCTCAATAGCAAGGTCTGTATATTCGAACTTTTCCTCCTGGAACTTGTGCAGCACGTTGTTATTATTCGGTATGCCGACATCGACCAGCATTGCTGTTCTGGCTCTTTTATCTTACACCACTATGTCCGGCCTATTATTTGTCACCATTCTGTTAGTGATAACAGAGTCATTTTCCAATACGGGCGTCGGTTGATATTTATATTATGGCTGGAAAGCATTCAGAAGTCCGTACTTGTGTGCAAGTTTCTGATGGATAATGTTGCACACTTGATTATGCCTATAAAGATAGTCCGTATTGTCTAGTTGTTCGCAGCAGAACGTAATATGCTGTATAGTCTCTCATCTTATATGGTATTTTCTGCACTTATCTGTTTCCAATGTTCCGTCCCTAATTATAAATTTTTTATATTTGTTTGTAGCGATGACTTGGTCTTGAATGGCCATAAGGAATCCTTCGGTTTCCGCGAATAGTTCTTCTTTGATCAACGATTTGTTGAAAGCTTCTTTGTCGATGTGTGGTTGGTTAACTCATGGAGATGGCGTCCTTGCAATTCCTTTCTTGATAATTGCTCTTTTTTCCGTAATTGCTAGGAGCGGTAGATTCAGCAGGTCAATTCTGGTAGCAAGATTTAGAGGTGTTTATCCCTTATCAGCCAACGATACCACTCTATGTAAGTCAGAAGTAAGAGCTTTTGCAGAGAAGAATTCTCTGAGATTTTTATCTGTTCGGTATGTCAGTTGACAACATCCATCAATCCGCGTCCTCCTTCTTTCCTCTTCAGAGTTGTTCTTATCACAGACGATTTTGGATGGTGTTTCTTGTACTTCGTCAACATCGTTTGGGTATGCCTTTGAATATCATACCTATTTGACTGGTTCTGCTCTCATGATTTACATTTGAATACGAACAAATCTCAGGCTGTCTGTTTTAGATGCCCCAGAAACGTGAATTAGACCCATTTCTTTGACGATTGATCATTTTGGATTAGATGTGTCAGATTCCGTGAAATTCCTGGGCGTCACGGTAGACCGATTTCTGTCCTGGAAGCCTCATTGCGTAGATTTATGTATGAAACTCAATAAAATTCGCTACCAGTTTCGATCCTAGCACCATATTTTCACCATTATTCAGTTGTTAAGTCTCTATCACGCTGAGGTAGCTAGCAGATTGACATATGGAATAAAGTTTCGGGGCGCTTCTGTTCTGTCTTCGAGCGTCTTCATTTGTCAAAAGAAGATAATTGAAATTATAGCCGGGGTTCCCCCTGGTCAATCATGCAGACAGCTTTTTGTTGACCCATAAATTTTAACTGTGCCTTCATTATTCATTGTGGATGTATATGAGAATTGTCATAATTTTTCCCGAAACTCTTCAGTGCACGCCCATGAAACCCGAAGCAGGGGCGATTTTATTGTCTCTCGTTATCGCCTGAATGTGACTGGTAGGTCCACTAACTCTTAAGGCCCTAGACTTTTTAACAAATTGCCTTTATTTATTAGGAATTGTACTAGTGTTAAGAGTTTCAAATCTGAGCTGAAGATGATTTTAACACATAAGTCTATTGTATCAATGATTTTTTGACTTAGATTCTAGATTCTTGTGTTTTATTGTCTACCGTTAATTTTCAATTTTTATGTAATAGACCTACTTATCCTACCTGACACATTCCTACAAATTATTGTAATTTCAAGGAAATAAAGAATACATACATACATACAGTTCTGTCTTTGTCTATCTGATTATTCCAAATGAGTGAAGCAGTAGGTGTTAATTGCTTTGACTAAAATCCCCGAGTTCAACATTGACTTCAGCCGCTTAATGTACTCTGAACAAATGTTCTCCTTCCACTGCTTTTGGTCTAGCAGTCTGGCTTGTTGGTATCCCAGATATTTGTTCGTTTCGCCATCCCTCATATACTGTATAATATCACCATTTGCAAATTCTGTTTCACCATCTATGAATTTCCCTCTTTGTATGTTCAGGGTTGTACATTTCTCAATCCTTTCATTCCATTTATGGTTACACCTTCCAATAGCTTCAGTATATTGAAAATTTTAATTTCAGAACTCGTGGGGATCAAATTTTTGAAGCTCAATATCTCAGGATTCAAAAAGATTCGGAGCAGCTGTTCTCCCTAATTTATCTCAAAATTTTCAAGGGAACCACCTTCAAGTATTTGTCACAGTGCTCGAGAGACACTGAGAATATAAATTTAAAAATATCAGGAATAAAAAGGTAGTCCCTGCATGAGTGAACATTTCTTTCTAGATTTAACATAGTAATTTAACGATAACGAATAAGTCCGCCTCATAAGGATCTAACAATTAATTTAAATACAAAAATAGTAAGACTAATGTTACCGCAATGAATTGCTAAGTGAGCTTTTGGAATTCCTCAGGCTAGGAGATGGCAGTTGGATATTCCGGAAAAACTGAGTGTTAGCAAAGTGTGACAGGAATATCTGAAATCGGTTAGTGGTGACAAGAATTGATGCCTATTTATCCAGAATTGGATGTCCATGTAGTATAACGGCTCGAACTGTTCGTTTTGTATAAGTACAGCCATAAAATCACAATAACATAAATAAATATTGAATGAACAACTGTCATGAACTTAGAACAAAAGCAACTGAATTAAACTTCCGTGAGAATAAAAGAAATACCTACATTGAAACTTGAGTCAAAAAGAATAAACGAAAACGAAACTATATTCCCACTCAAATCACAAAGCGGATAGTTCGCAAGGTATTTCTTTTATATATTTGTATATTTTTTATATATTCATATATATTTTTTTCAATATTTTTCGGGGAAGTCTTCGGAATCCCTCGACTCTGGGCTCTTGGAGAATCCCGGTTCATTTTCGATTGAAAGTGTTTTGCTGAATTTTGCCTGATGTAGTAAACCTTGATCGATAGATTATTTCACTTAGTATTTGAATTGTGGAGGCCGTTACTTGATGTAGATCCATGATATAAATGAGATAAAAACACAAGGTTTAACTTTAATATACACTTTATTTGAAAAGGCGTACGAGTTTCGCTGACACAACAGCTTTATCAAGAACATTGATGGGCTGAACCACTTCTTTAGAATATACAGCCATACTTATATAGCGATTTATGTGATATGATGCAGTAGATACATATTATACATTCTGTCAAAGAAGTACCAGGAATTGGTCAGTAAAACACAAAACATCTAGTTTTCACTCAAATTTATTACATCCCTTCAAAATATGCGCCTTCCAGAATATTACACTTAGGCCAACAAATAATTCAATCATCAAAACATTTTCAAATGCTTTTTCCAGAATCAACTTCAGTTCTCGCCACGACTTCTCTTTTATGTCTTCTATCGATTCGAAACGGGTAGTTCAAGGTGATAATTTGAGTTTTGGAAAGAGAAAAAAGTCCGCCGGACCAATATCACGTGAATACTGTGGTTCTTCGGTAGTATTTGTTCAGTTTTTTATCAGGCTTTCAATCGCATTGATATCTTTGTGAGATTCAATATTATTGTGGTGCAAAATTCATGAGTCTTTTGTTCCGAAATCTGTTTTCTTCGATGAATTTGCTCTCTCAAACGTTGCAAAACGCTCATTTAATATTCTTTATTTATCGTGTGACCTTTCAGCAAGAATTCCGAGTGCACAACGTCGCGACAATCAAAGAAAACAGTTAATATTTCTTTGACTTCTGATCGACTTCGATGTGTGTTTTTCGGTTTCGATGCAATTGGAAGGCGCCATTTCAAAGCTCTTTTACTGGTTGGCATGTCAAACTCTCATCCCATATCTGATCGTCAGTTATAATGTATTTTATGAATTGTTAGCGTGCTAACTACGATATCCAACCATAGATCACTCTAGGCTCTTTCAACCAAGCATGTCACCGTATTCGCCAGGCTATCTAACCACAGATGAGCAGTAGGCCTCTCCGACCAAGCTGAGCACATAACGTACTCTGTGCCTACATGGATCGAAAATTTAAATATCCGTTCATTTCTCAGACTCAGGCTCCTTACTATCGCCGACCTCATCGAGTTCACTTCGTCTCCGTAGATCGTCTGCAGTACGCGTTGCCACGGTCGACTCTACGGATCCTAGCCATCGGCCATAATACCTAACCGTCGTTGTCTAGCAACGAGCCACGTGTTTTATTTGTAGTGTTTCAAGACAATCAGTGCTCTAGGGAACCTAGAACACTCTCGCAGTCGCAACTCTCCATGCGTCCTATGAGTCTTTGTGTCTCAGGTTGGTTAATTATTTTATAGCACTTTTTCCTCTTCTGTGAGCACTTTTAATAACTTATTTTCAAGTAACTGACAAATAAAGATACAGAGTAGGTGCGTTTTGCTTCCCCCCCCTTATGTTTTGTTAGTGTACATTTCTTAGATTTAAATAATTCAAATAGAGGTCTGCACCATGCTGTCACCTTGTAATTAGCTAGACCCTACGACTCACTTACGTAACACAAGGACTTCTATGGTTTTCTCTTGTCATCATGGCATTGATGCCAAATGGTACGTAAGATAGTACGACGGCTACAGACGCACTGCACACAGAGTCGTATCAGCTTTAAGTAAGATAACCAGAAGAAACTTTTTTCTTTTTCTTTTCGATTTTTAATGTATGATGTACACGTATTCACATGTCTTAGATAAGAATACAACATGGTTTTATTACCCCGTATGGTAATATGGTGGTGCCTACCGCGATCTTCAGAGGGGGGTGTGTTACCTTGTTCGATACGCTATCTAACCACAAATCGCCAAACTAAGCACAGAACGTATTCTGTGCCTATCTGGACCGAGTGTTTAAATATCCATGCATTTCTGAGACTCGCACTCGTCTCCATAGATCGTCTACAGCACGCGTTACCACGAGTCGACTCTACGGATCCACGCCATCGGCTATGTTGCCGAACCGTTGTTATCTACCAGTGAATCACGTGTTTTATTTCACCTTACATTTACGTTTACAATTAGTGTGTATCCGAGATCGCGTTCAACCCCTGCGTCAGTATAGAAAACGGTTGTGCTTACTTAGCATGAACAAAAATTTTGATAATCGGTTTTCGCAGATTTTTCAGATAATTAATTCCTGATTCTTGTTAGTTCCGAAGCAGTTTTGAAACAAAGTGAATAATAAAATGAATGTGAAAACATTTATTTGGATCAGATATTTTCATCTACTTTTGAAATCTATTTGTCAACTGCTATCTCATATTGCTAGAAGTTCGTATTGATAACGGCCATAAAGATAAATCACATTTGACATCCTCATATCTAGCTCCTATCCGGCAATATAATATTTGTTTCCATATGGAAATCATTTTCTCCTGTAATAAATAACTCGTTCAACCGGAACTCGCCCTTGGGCTGTCAAAATAAACGTGGTTCACACAATTTCATTAAATTTTTATTGCTCATTGCTGCTGCAAACAAATCAAAACGCCTTTCCATAACTGGAAATTTTGTATCATTGTGATGGTGCTAATAAAATCGGGTTTATGTCTCATATTTCCGGACATATTTTACGTTCAATCGTGAAAACTCGTAACTATCCTCGTAAAACAAAATGAAAGTGATCCCGCACAGGTTTCGATGAAATTCCTTTCTTATTTCGTTCTACGCTGTTTTTCATACGGTTGAAAACGAATTCAAATTGTTAAACGGATTGGAATCGATGAAAATGAATTCTACAAATAGAGATTGTTTCTTTTTTGTATTATTCTCAATATAAACGCCTGCCTGGTGGACTTATATATGTCTTCTTTAACGCACCTGTAAACGTTTTCACTGCACCAGCGAATACATTTCGTCAAAATAGATGAA
Organism: Cryptolaemus montrouzieri; assembly: GCA_013387265.2. Classification (NCBI taxonomy): domain Eukaryota; kingdom Metazoa; phylum Arthropoda; class Insecta; order Coleoptera; family Coccinellidae; genus Cryptolaemus; species Cryptolaemus montrouzieri. Next base: position 49,382,350 of record JABFTP020000001.1, on the reverse strand, counting down.
AATTGCAGAGTGTTGAATCTGATGAACACGGCAACTGGTTGATGCTTACAGTTAGAGGTTCATTCAAATAATCGGTCGACGAGATGCAGTTCTGCAAACGTCAACAAAACCTAACCCAACCAAACAACTTCAATTCGCCAATATAGAACAGACTGGCTCAGTCGACTAATGCGAATTGACAAGTCAACATTTTCTTCAATTTTGAATTATCTAGAATACTGCACATTAAATGCCACTAAGTATTGTAAAGCTCGGTTCCTGCATCATCTCGAATGAACCAAGTTTTAGTCCTGCTCAACTCTTCAAAGATTTGGAAAAATGCATACCTTCAAAGGGAAAAATTATCAGTGATCAGAAGCTTTGGATGTCTTACATTTGATAGATCCTCACGACGTAACTAGACTCAGGAGGTGTTTGAATAAACTGAAGAGACTGCTTTTTTCAATTTTTGCTTTAAAGATTATAACAATGCAAAATTATCTCCTTCGAGATAGTCCCCGTGAGAAGCCACGCTGTGCTTGGGACGGTCTTTTCTATCATCATGTATTCCAAGAAACTCACACAGAATATCTGGAAGAGCAAATTATTTAAGTAAGAGTTTTGGAGCACTGTTTATTGCTAGTAACTTAAAAGGCGAAATTTATTTGAATGCGATTGATCCATTGGTAACAGAAAGATTGGAAAATCATTCCCTACTACTCGAACCACAATTGCATTTTCTACAAAACGTAGCTCTTTCAAATTACGCTCCACCAGTTCAACAATACCTCAGTTTGCAATATCTTGATTGTTGGAGTGGAAGAAAAGTTCACCTTAGAAGCGGCCTGTGCAATCTCCTGACCTGAAATCTCCATAGAATTTTTATTGCGGGGATATCTAAAGTTCAAAATTTCTGTGGTAACGATGTACATTCTGTCAAAAAAGTACCAGGAATGGGTCAATGAAACACAAAATATTTATTTTTATTCAAATTTATCGTATTGGCTTCCTCAATAAATTTACTTCCGGAATAATACAATCACGCCAAGGAATAATCCAATCATCAAAATAATTTTTAAACGCTTTTTTCCGGACTTAAGGTATAGATACGAATTGTCTTTCATCGATTCAAAACCCACGAACTGATAATTTAAGTTTGGGAGAAAAACGAAAGTCGGCCGGATACATATCAGGTGAATACGGTGGTTGTTCGACTGTATGTGTTGAGCTTTTGATCAGAAATTCATCCTCTATATATAATGATGCGTGGTTGAACAGAAGGATACTGCATTCAGGCCTTGAGGAGGTAGCAGTGTGCCACTCCACAATCAAACACGTCACCAGTAATGACACGTTCCAGAAAACGTAGATCATTTTCAATCGATTCCAAAAAGTCAAGACTCCTTTTCTCCATGAGATCGTTTTAGTCTTGAAAACGGTTTTAGAGAACCATTTTTGTCGTGTCCAAATCATTCATCAGAAATTTGTTGAATCGAAAGGTGATTCAAATTCAACTATTCCGATAATACTGACTGTCAACTATTGCTTTGAACGCACATGATCCCGGACTCTGTTGATATTTCCATCGGTGTTCGCACTTCAAGGTCTTTCGCTTCGTGGTCCATTGCCAATCAACCCCTTTTCCTTCTGAAAATGCCTTAGACACTTTCTCCATAGTCCTGAGGAAGGTTTTCGAATATTTCTGTTGCACCGTGTCTGTGTTGATGCCACTCATTTTTGGAAAGCACAAGAAGAATTGTTTCACGAAAACTATCGCTACGGACAGATAAATGACGGCATCGAGTTAAAACTTATACCGATCACATGTCTACCTGACGCTGCTCAAAGACTCTGGTCTCACTCGTTGCCGGATCAGAAGTGAAGTTGTCAGTGTAATTACTTTATTTATAAACCTCGTACTTCAGGTTGTTTACTCAGCTAAGAAGAGGACTTGATCACCGTTACTTGAAATAAATCCACTTCGTATGATGAAAATATGTAATGAATTTTTAAAAATATGCGAAAAATTTTGGAAAATATGTATGAGTATAAATATCATATGAAGGGGTTCTTCGATCACAACAATAAAAACAAGAGCACTTCACCGAGATTTTCCTCATCAAACTTAATATTATTCTATTCTTCATTATAAAACGAATTGATAACGAAATGTTTCATAAAAATTCTCTGAAGTAAAATTAATACGCTTATCGCTCACATATGTTTATAAAAGAAAAACTTCGTTCAACAGAATCTGTTGAAGGCTGGTACATTTTTCCTAAAGATAAAATTGAATGAGGAATGAAGTTATAATTTAGTTTGATGCATTAAAGACTTCTATGCACTTCTTCATTACTTAGTGAACATTTCGATTATGCTCAGAGGGGAAAGAAGCTGATATTTCGTTGATGACTTTCTTGTTGCCATCAAAATTTTCAGCGTGAAAAACTGCCGCACTGAGCCACGTTTCCCATCGGGTTAGTACTGGTTGTGATGATAGATTGAGATTAGGCAATCTCTTTTTATATAACTGTATTCGAAGGGCAGTTTTGAGAAAAACCTTTTTCACGTTGCGTATAAGATCAAAGAATAGAATAGAATAGAATGTATATTTATTAGCTTCTGCTACAGTACAATAACAAATAATTATGTATTTCACAAAAAATGATGCAAATGTATATCCCATCGTAACCTATACCACCCTACCATCTTTTTATAAGAAAATGAAAAAGACATGATGCTGCCAAATTATTAACCATTTTATAAATGAAAACTGAACTAGCTTCCTCTATCATTTTGGATTTTAATGAATTTCAAAGAACGCAGCATTTCGTCTATCCTCGTGTACTTATTGCATCCTAACAAAACTCTCATTGCTCTGTTTTGCAAAATCTGCAATCTGTCTACATCTTCTTGATTGCATCCCAACAGTAATGATATGCAATATAATAATTGGGGATGAACTATCGTATTATAGACAATTCGTTTTGACCAATCAGATAATCTCCCGGTTATCCTACGAAAATAACCAAGTTTTTAACACATATAATTAATATGATTACTAAGGTCTACCATGATCCAAAAACAGTGAATTTTGTCTTTAACTCAAATTTCTTGAGAGCAAGCCAATTGTGAAAAATTTTCAATTGTCTATTCAATATCTTGATAACATCAACAAAGTTCGAACCAGAAACTGGTATAAGGGTATCATCAGCGGATAAATTCACAAAACAGTCACGTAGATACTCACTCAGAACATTAACATACAATATCAACAACAATGGCCCTATTATACTCCCTTGAGGTACACTATTTAGTATTTCAGCCTCAGATTAGATATTCTCACCGATTTTTGTCTTTTGTGTTCTTCCTCGTAAGTAGTCCTCTATCCATTCAAGTACCAATCCCGTCACCCCGTAACTACGACACACTTCAATCAATTTATCTCTATTGATAGTTTCAAAAGCCCGTTTCAAGTCAACAAAAACACTCACACATATTTTGCCATTCTTCCAATTAGATAGCACGAACTGCAATGCACTTCCACATGAGTGTCTCCCACGAAATCCAGATTGACCTTTATGAAATATTTCACTTTTCTCCAGCTAGTCATTGAGATCTTCATGAACTAAACTTTCTAAAATTTTTTCAATTATCGGTAATAAATTTATGAGACAGCTGAGCTCCTCAGCTGTCTTTGTATTGTTGACTTTCGGAATGGGTGTCAAAACAGATATTTTCAAAGCGGAAAGTAGTTTTTCATTCACGAGGGAAATTTTTCGAATAATTTCTGATACTCTGTTGAGTCTAGGAGCCAAGCATATGAACAGAACTACATTTTTTTAAATATTTTTGAATTTTGTCTTGTCTCTACCTTATAAGATGCATTATCTGATAAAAAAAATAAATTTGTTCAATGAAACTGCATTTGGTAGGAAAAAATTCGACACTGCATCTGTATGAATTTTTCAACAACTAAATTATTCGCCTTTTCAAGATGCTTGAAGGCCATTAGAGATGAATGCCCTGTAATATTTTCTTTCAGTGCTCCTAAAAGCAAATTAACTGTGTTTTCCACAAGCATCTGTTGTTTCGACCCCACAATAACATAAAAGTGATTTTCGCCTATAGCTTCTTTGATTTAATTCATCGTTTTCCTGAAAGTACATACTGTTTTTCTTAATGTAGATTCGTCTGGGGTATCGAATCTACAATACTTTTCCAAGATTATTGTTATTTTACTTTTTCTATGGAATATTTGAAGCAAACAACGCTATACATAGATTTTCAGTCAACTCTTTCTTATTATTCGTTTCACTTTTATAAGATAAATGAAAATAAAGACAAATTGTTTAAGAGATAGCAGCCCTTCCCCAATCTTGCAATACATGCTTCGTTGTTTTGACATGCTGGTCAACGTGAAATGGGGTATCAAATTATTAGAAGGCTCTTCAATCGACTACAAAAACTTCACTGGATGTTCCTCTTAATTCCTGAATATTCGAATACACTAGGAACGATTGAAAACTAACCGTTGCTATCAAAAGGACTTTTCACCTCCATAATTAAGGAAAACATATAATTTAAGAAAAGAAATAATGAATCGTATGCTTTTACCCTACTCATATAGGGAAAAAAAGAAAAATATTATATTTATATGAATACGCGACAATATTCGATCAAATGTAAAATATGTAATTCACTTAAAATCCGCTCTCTATTCACGGCATTCCTAACACGTTTCGACGACAGTACTTCCTCATCAGAGAATACATTGTAAACTAAGGTACTAAGGTACATCAATTTACATATAAGGTATACATTCGGATTAAAAATGAGTGAAACTACCTTGAGCAAATTCACAGAACTATTTCCTAAAACACTCAGCTAGTAAAAAATTTATAGAAGGGAATTATTAGTTTTTATTGAATGGATATAAGATGTCAAAATTTTGGTTGAAATTATAATTTTTATCACTTAAGAGGTTCGCGTAATCAGAATTACATTTTACATTTATGAAACTAAAGAAAATGTCCATTGACTTTCATATTTTTTTTGAGTCTTTGTTTTACTGTTCGAGCGAGGGCCTAAAAGAACAAACAATGATGATGATATATATATATATATATATATATATATATATATATATATATATATATATATATATATATATATATATATATATATATATATACACTCGGAGGCAAAATTAGCGGAACACTCGAAAATTTAACCAAATTCGAAGTTCGATATTTTTCCTAATTGTCAACCGATTTAGATGATTCGTTCGGCAAGTTATAGATCAACTCTTCTGCTTTGTAGAAATTATAAGAGAAAACAAAAAAAATTTGAAAAAAATTTTATACGGGGGCAAAACTAAAAGTGGTTTTTTTGTCAAATATTCGTAACACCCTATTCAATTTCGTGTTCCGAGTTGAAACGTACAATATCATGGTCTGTCAAGACACATCTTCCTACAGTAACGCCCTTCTTGTTTCATGCGTTTATCTCTATTTTTGCAAAATATATTTAATTTCAAGTGGAAAATCACCATTTTGGAGAAATTCCATTGAATCAAGAAATTGTCATTAAAATTCGTCTATCATTTTGGAATTTTCTTATTATCACTCAGGCGTGTCGAAATTGTCGTTTGCGATTTTTATGTTCAAATTGCATTAGTTATTGCTGACAATTTGTTTAATTTGGTGAAAATTAGGAATTCATAGGAGATAACAGTCGGTAGGTAATAAAATACACAATCGAATTCTCGGAGCATTGATAAAACTTTTCATTTACACATGTGCACACCTTTTTTAACAAATATGAAATACAACACACGTTTTTTTGTATATGACCACATTTGCACTTGTTTAAAGAATGAGAGATTTCCATTCTTTGATTTGATACAAACTCGATCGGTTGCGGTGTTTTGTGATTCTTTTACTGTTTACGATTCGAAACGGTATTTTTCATTCAGAATGAGAGATTTACCACCAACCACCTCAGTAGAAAGGGCAGTTACATTGATCGAGGAAAGGCGGACCTACCGCTCAGTCGGTACCATGTTGGGTGTCTCGACGTCGGTTATCCGTCGAATCTACCGACGTTACAGGAAAACTGGATTGTACGTGAGGAGGCGAGGACAAGGAAGAAATAGGGCAACCCGCGCTAGACATGACCGTTTCATCGTCAATCAAACCATAAAAAATCCTCGTCTTACTGCTGTTCAGGCACGTAACCTTTTACAAGCAGTGGATAACATTAACGTCAGTGTGAGGACAGTCAGAAGACAATTAAATGAAGTTGGTCTGAGATCATACGCGCAAGCAAGAGCACCAAGACTCGATAGAGCCCATCGGGTAGCAAGATTGGCGTTTGCTAGGGAGCATGTAGCATGGACAATCAATCAGTGGAGACGAGTTTTATTTAGTGATGAGAGCCGATATTGTGTGAATTTCATGGATGGTAGAGATAGAATATGGAGGCATCGAGGGGAACGGTACAATCAAGCGAACTTCGCAAGAACTGTGCAATACGGTGGAGGGTCAGTTATGATATGGGGTGGCATATGCTTTGGAGTACGAACAGAACTGGAGATTATTGGCAATGGATCACTTAATGTCCATGTTGTGCCTTTTGCTTATATAAGGGGAAAATTTCCTTTTTATGCACGATAACGCGCGCCCTCATACTGCGCGCATAGTGATAGAATATCTCAATGAAGTTGGGAACACACGAATGGACTGGCCGACGCGGTCACTGGATTTAAACCCGATCGAACACGTTTGAGACATTATTGGAAGAAGGGTTCGACAACGGAATCCAGGCAACGTTGAAGAGCTGACATTGGCTTTGAAGGAAGAGTGGGACAACATACCTCAACAGATGATAGACAACATCATTGGGAGTATGCGAAATCGTACTTCGAGTTCTCCCGGAGCGTGAAATTGGCCAGTGAATTTCAAAAATTTTAAATTCGTTAGATTTTCGCTTCTCTTATTTTTGATTTTATTTTTTGGCTAACCTCCGAAGTTATGCACCTACGCAAGATTAATAATAAATTCTTGAAATTTGTGACTTTTCGCTTCAAATTGGATATCTCTTGTAAAAATAGAGATAAATACATAAAACAAGAAGGGCGTTACTTTAAGAAGATGTGTCTTGATAGACCATGATTTTGTACGTTTCAACTCGGACCACGAATTTCCAGAGGGTGTTACGAATTTTTGACAAAAAAAAACACTTTTAGTTTTGCCCCCGTATAAAATTTTTTGCAACTTTTTTTTGTTTTCTCTTATAATTTCTACAAAGCAGAAGAGTTGATCTATAGCTTGCCGAAAAAATCATTCAAATCGGTTGAGAATTAGGAAAAATATCGGCCTTCGAATTCCGAAGTCCGCTAATTTTGCCTCCGAGTGTATATATATTCTTTTAAAAAGAGAGGATTCACAAAAATTTGAATAATTGTATTTACAATAAATGCGTATATATATAATTCTGGTGTGAGTCAGAAAAAGCACAAGTATCAGCTCAGGAAATGTAACAGGGGAACCATACTATCTTGTATATGATTCAATAAACGAGTGAAGAAACCAGAGAAAAAAACTCGTTTCTCTGTCGCTATTGCACTAGCAATAGCTTGTTTGTTGTGTTAGTGTCGTATGTACAAAAAGAGTTCCAAAGATTTTTCTGCTTAGCTGCTTCATTCTCTCTTGCATTCCATGATTTCCAAACGAAGACAAGGGGAAATAAATGGGGTTTGGGATAGGAATCTGTAACAATGGAAAAAGAAAACCAGCAGAAAAAGATTTCAACAATCATATTTCTTATATGTCTAAACAAATCTGAGAAAAGATTTTACATAGCAATCAAGGTCATGAAGTAAAATGATGTGATCACAATTGAGCAGATTTTGTATTTGTGTTGTTATGTGGCACTTTAGGTCTTCAATACTTTCTTCTGTATTCAGAAAAACCGAATCATCCGCCAGATCCCAAAACTTAGTTATACAGGTGACCAATTCACAGGACCTATAGCTGCATGTGGTGGTGTCAGACGGGGTGACGGGGCGACGGGGGTGAGGCCGCCTGCCACATGTTTCCTATAATTTCTTATTATCATCATGATTACCTATCACGTAGTAACAGCGGAATCAATAATTAACCATTTTAGTAACATAAATCAAATTCTGTGTATTGCAAGTCCGAATATTAAATTAGTAAACTATATCAATATTTATCTTGTCACCTTGTCAACGACTTCCAGCTTGATTGAAAGTGAAAGATTGATGAAAAAATCTTTCGACGACACATGCAAATTCGAAAACAAGTTACCATTTCTATAAAATTTGTCAATAGAAAGACGATGTCCCATCTGAAAAGTGTACTTTTCATTCATCATTTAAATGCAGGAAAAAAATTCAAAGTCTAAAAACTCATCGATCAAGGAATAATGTTGGAAACTCTTATAACAGGCCATCGCTTTCAGTTTTCTAGTTTGCCTGCAAGCCGCCATTACCCTGATTGCGTCGCACAAGTCACCTGTAGGACGTGATTGATGGTCCTCTTAGCACTATACATGATTGCGCAGAGAGAATGTGATCGCTGTCCTGACAAAGAACCTTTTCAGGAAGCCTTACTCCTGTGTCATCCTTGCAATTTTCATGGATTTAGAAAGCTTATGTGGAGGTCTTTTGAATATTTCTTTATATTATATTAATTTTCTACCATATCATTATATATATTTTTGGTTTTCATGTATTGCAATCATCACCAAAAAGAGGTTTGAAACCTTGGATTTATTGATTCAACAAATTCATAAAATTCTAATCTTCATTGATTTGATTGAAAGTTGTAACTTTAACCTTGAACATATTCTATTATGTATAAAATGGATTCTCAAAATACTTTTTGAATTATAGAAAAGGATGGAATTCAGCTGAAAATATTACCATTTATTGAAGATATTTTTATGTTTGACTAAATGTTTGACTTTTATATTATGTGCGCAATTGAGTTTTCTCTGTTTGTCAATAGATGGCTCCAGCAGTAAGTGCTGTGATTGTGACATTTAATAAAAGCGGTTTTCTGATTTTGATAAAAATATGAGAAATTAATGATTACTTATCCATAAACACATTTTTATTAACACTGGACGGGTTCATGGAGGATTAGCTCAAATTTACCGAAAGTGGTTATACATTAATGATGTTTCAACATAACAATTGTTACATAGGTTAGGTTAGGTTTTTAACATATCAAGAACTTCTTGAATAAAGCTTAGACATATGGTAAACAAACCACTGTGACACGTTAGTGATTTTGTTTTTGCGTCATATACTTTTAGTTGTGAGAAAATGTCTGATTTTGTGCCAAATAATCGTCATTTGCGGAAAGTGTTGATTTTTTTCTTTAATTCGAAGAAAACGACGGCTGAAGCTCATAGAGAACTCCAAAAGTTTCACGCAGATGCTGTTCCAAGTGAAACAACGTGCCGGGATTGGTTTCGTCGCTTGAAAAACCGTGATTTCGATGTGGAAGACAGTCCCGTGAAGGAAGGCCAAAAATCTTCGAAGACGCTGAATTGTAGACATTGCTCGATGAGGATCCGTGCCAAACGCAAGAAGAGTTTGCTTCAGCCTTAGGAGCTACCCACCAGGCCATTTCCAACCGTATGCATGCGTTAGGAATGATTCAAAAGCAAGGAACTTGGATTTCTTATGATTTGAAGGCAAGAGACGTTGAGCGTCGTTTTTTCACCTATGAAAACTGGTCCAGCGGCGAGAAAGAAAAGGGTTTTCTTCATCGCATCGTAACGGATGATAAAAAATGAATTTATTACAGCAATCCAAAGAAAAAAAAATCTTGGGGACTGTTCGGTCATGTTTCTATGCCTCGGCGGAATATTCACGCTGCGAAATTTATGCTGTGTATTTGGTGGGACCATGTTGGTGTTATATATTTTGAGCTGTTGAAACGGAACGAAACCATCACTGGGAAACGGTATCGAACTCAATTGATGCGATTGAGTAAATCACTGCGCGAAAAAACGGCCACAATACGATCAGAAACCTACTTGGAAACACTAAAATGGGAAGTCCTACTCCACCCGCCATATTCCCCAGATATTTCACCATCCGATTATTACTTGTTCCGTTCAATAGCACATAGTCTTGCTGATCAGCAGTTACGCTCATATGGAGAGCTCGAAAAATGGCTGGATTTGGATAGCCTCAAAAGACGACACTTCTACCGTCACGGTATTCGAGTTCTGCCAGATAGATGAGGAAAAATTGTAGCTGGCGATGGACAATATTTTGAATAATTCATTTGTAATCATTTTTCACAATGAAGTTGTATTTTCATAAAAAAAAAACAGCGAGATTTCACTTGCGGACCTAATAGATATCATTGTCTTAATTTTCATTTGAAAGAACAAGTTGCTTGGAAACATATCTTGCTAATTCAGGAATATAATATATTTGTACAACTAATGCCAACAACCAAAATATTGGTGAAAAGACAAGGGACATAATTGTTATAATAAGTTAAGAATAAACTCTTGGAGCAGACCAGTGGAACTCGTCAATTCTGGTCTGTGACATAGGCAATCACCACCAATCAACGCGTTCTAAAAAAGCTAAACTGAAAGAAAGTAGTGGGTCTTGATAGAGTACCACCAACTACTTTGAATAACTGTGCTCCAGAGTATCTGTTCTTAATCTTACGTTTCAAATTTCATATGAGAGCCAGACGTTTTCGGAGTGTTGGAAAGTTGCGAGATTACAACCGATTCCAAACAAAAGAAAAATATGCCTACCCCAAAATCTTCATTGAATCTCATTGTTGTCTATTACATCATCAATTATTACACAATGAACTTATAAGATATCATGAGTGATCGACAACACGGTTTCTATAGATTAGTTGATGACCTTGCATACATTACGCATTTGTGGACATGTACAAATGATAAACATTGCGATTCAAGAGCTGTTGCTTTTAGTATCTCAAAGGGATTCGACAAGATGTGGCACGCAGCCTTGATGAATGAAATAATCGCATATGGTTGGATTAGTAGTTTTCTCTTCAGCAGATCAATTCAGGTGATGGTTGATGGTGTAAAGAGTGAATCGATTCAGGTTAATACAGAAGCTTCTCAGGGCTTCATACTCTCGCCATCTCTTATTTTGTTGCAGATTAATGAATTACTCTACTCCACCAGAAATAAAGTATTTGGGTTTGCGGGTGACTTCACCCTGGATCTTCATTTCTTAGTCAGTGCTCTATAACTGCTGAAGACGTACACCGACAGAGGTACCAACAAAGAATTTCACTGAATTCAGACAGAAGATATCAGAGTAGGGCTCAATTGGTCAATTTTACCGCCAACAAGACGCAATCAACAACGTTCTCCTTAAAAATCACTGCTAGAGAACATCTTCTAATCATACAAGTATATCGAACTTCCTCATAAACGAACATGCATCTGTATTACAGTCAACACCGAAGTCTGCTGGCATGACCTTGTGTCAGCTATTGCCAAATATGCTTCTGCTCAAATCAGTTTTCTTTTCAATGCTAAGCAGTACCTGGTCTGCAATACCATATGTGGGGTTCTGCACTTAAAATTTCATCACATCCGTAGGATAATGTGCAGAAGGAAGCAGTGCAGATCATCTACTTCCATAGTGAATACTGTGAAGGACTGAAAGGCTTGTTCCTAGAAAGAATCAAGTTCCAAAAAAAAACCAAGGCTTGCAATAACTCTCAACAGTGGACGGTCCAACTATGTACGCCACATATATCACTCTTTATTTTTTTCGCAGTGCTTGTGTGTTGTAAAACTCGCTTCCATTGAACATCTTCCCGATAACTTAAATTTTGACATTCTTCAAGAAGTCAAATACACATTACATTATCTTGAACGGCTACAACTGTGGCATGACAGGCATCGCCCCATATGAGAATAAAAAAATTCAATTGTAAAACGTCCCCATCGATCCCATGTATGCACGAAATTTTATTTGGGTCAAAACTCATAAGGATCAATTATTTGAACCTTCAACGAAATGCTCTGTTTCATCAGAAAAATAGCTCAAATTATAATTGAATCGGTCATTGCAAAAACATCATAAGTCACAAAATTATAATTTTTCAGAAATCAATAATAAGTGTTTCATACACAAACAAATGAGTTTTGAAGGACTTTTATATGTTTAGTTTAGTATTTGAGTGGTGAAAAATTAAAATAGCGTATAACTTTTACAGTTTATTAATAGAAATGATGACATAAAACTGAAAAACAGTTCTTGACTTATGTTGTTTTTATTGCTTACAATTAAGAATTGCACTAAAAATAATCTTATTCACATTCTTCATACAGGGTGCTTCCAAAAAAACCAAACAGAGGCTATATCTACCAAGATATTCATTTCTGATCAAAACGCAAAAATAGGTCAACTTTTGTTTCAATGGGGGACATCTTTTGGGGTACAATACTTGCCTGAAATATCCTTGAACATCTTGAATAGGGAATATGGGTCGAATGATGGCTCAAAAGAAAGGTGGTATCTTTGTCTACATTTCCTTGAACGAATTTCCATTTCTAATTGAAAATTGTAAAAGATACAGAGTGAGCAACTGAAAGATAGGAAAGACAATTTCCCTGAGACTATTCAAGTTTCAGTGAGGTAAAATGAAACAGATCCATTCTGATTAATGGCAGTCATTATCAAGTACCATCCTCATCTCGAATTTGAACCCCTGGAGCAGGGGTGACAACCATTGAAAATTTGGAGATGGTAGATAGGTCGAGTGATAACTCGGAAGAAAGGTATTATCTTTGTCTGCATTCCCGTGAAAGAATTTTCATTTTCGATTGAAAACTGTAGAAGATACAGAGTGAGCCACTGAAAAATAGAGAAGACTATTGGAGTATTAGTGCGAAAAACTGGAATAGATTCATTTAGATCAAAGATGACAACCTTCGATCTGGAATGAATCTGTTCCATTTTTTTGCACTAATACTTGAATAGCTCAGGGCGATAGATAGTCTCTTCTATTTTTCAGTAGCTCACTCTCTATCTTCTACAGTTTTCAATCAAAAATGAAAATTCGTTCACGGGGATGCAGACAAAGATAATATCTTTCTTTCGAGGTATCACTCGACCCATCTAACCGCTTACAAATTTTCAAGGATGGTCACTCCTGCTCTAGGGGTTGAAAATCGAGATGAGGATCAGAAATGAATATCTTGGTAGATATAGCCTGAGTTTAGTTTTCGTTGAAGCAGCCTGTATAATGCATCCATATTGAACAAACCTCATTGGCTCCTTTGTTAGCAATGCTTTCGTGATACAGGTAAAATGTCGATTTGCCTGTTTTTGAATCCTTAATACCAAAACAGTGGATCCATAATTGCCGTAAATGAAAAATATTTTATTTATTTAGGTATGTGAGACAATGGTAAATTTTGCATAAAATCGAATGTTACCGCTGCAACATCATCTCGCTCCTTACAAAGATCTTGAACTGATGAAATGTTATTGTGAAACTTCTTGGCACGTCTTTCATGGATCATTAACTGAGTTTCTACTGAACGTTTTGCATTTTCTGATAAGTTTGATTGTTTTATTTTTGTTGATAGTTCTTCGCAAGTGATACGAGTGCCGACTTATAGTAGACCAAATCTGAGGAAAAAGTTTTCATTGAGGTATTGTAAGTAAACTTTTTACTTTACATCGAGATCTGGATATTTTTCATTAAACATTGACTGCATTGTTTTGACATCCAATTGTGCATCAAGATAACCAATACCTTTTCTGCATAATGTGTCTCTTTCCTAGTAAAGCAGAGGATGTGTTCGTGTTGTTTTTTGCCATACTTTTTCGGGTGACATCCCCTCTTATCTATAGGACTCCTCCTTCACTGAGCAAATGACAAAGTCTGCGAACACTCGCTACAGTAATTTCATATAAGCTGATGAATTGCAGTTTTTTTTTTCGGTTTTATATCTTACATTAGCAATGAGAGTTCGAAGAAATATATCCTGCTAATTTTTTGTTGGAAAAAATAAATTTTTGAAATACAAGAGTTCTTGTCATCTTGGTTGAAATTCGCGAAACATTCCTTCTTACATCTGCAATAATTAAGCGATATATTAGGTTCATATAAGGTGGGTGGACCATGGAAAGTCATGCTCCTTTGAAGGCCAACTATGAAAAAGTCATATTTATAGTCACGTGATGACAAATTCCTTCCACTCAAACAAAGCTCCATCTAAGTCAAGGACACAGACGCGGCTGCGAGTCCCTCGCATTGCTATTTTGTCAGTGCGATCCCTCGCTTCGTTGACTTCGGTCGGCGACGTTAAAATTGTAATTCGCGCGCTCAGCTTAAGTTAAGTTTTTTGATGAATAAACTATTATTATCATATTCTTCTTACTATAAATTTTTATATAAGAATTTTTCGTGGTACTAAAGAAAAAATATAATAATTCTGCTTCGATTTTAATTGAAATATCGGTAGTGTTCCTATGAAAGCCAGTGGTTAGTTTTAAGGCCAATCGAAAGCCTTACAAAGAACGTATCCTTAAGAAGGCCATTACAAGTAAAAAAATATTGATAATTTCATTGTAAAACTCATTGCAAACTCATTTGTTATGGGTATAATACTCATTACTATCATTTTATATAACTTCCATAAATATATCCTTAGTTATACGATGGTGTCCAAGGAATGTTCGTTGAGTTTATTTAAAGAAGATTATAATGCGTTAGGCATTTAATTTTTCATTTAAATAAAAGAGTTTTACTGAGGTTTTAGTCAAAGCGGATATTTTATTAATTACAATTCCTGTTTTAAGTTTATCGACTGATTTATTATATTGGCCTTGTATGGAGCCATATTGCTCACAAGGCCGTTTAAAAGAACTTTATAAAAGGTACGTTTAAGTAATAACGATTACATCTAGAATAAAACAGAAGTTTGTATGATACACAATAAAACAAAGTGAAAAGTAATGATAAGTTCCTTTTATTTATTCAGTAAATGAACTAATAAAAACTGTTTATTCGTTGGAGTGCCCTTCCATGTATCACCCATCTTAGGCCCCGATAAAAAACGTAAACTGAATAAAGGTTTGTGGTGAACTTGCCTGCAATTTTGACCAGTAGATCTTGGAGCTATTTGTTTTCTTCGATAATTAGTATGTGCCTGTCCTTTAACTTTAGAATTTTTTATAACATACCTTTTATATTTAGCAGGATTACACGTTCCCCTCAATTTTCGGTTCACCATCACTCGCAGTTTTACTTGAAGTCATTTTTCAAAGCTAAAATTACTTTTCGCACAAAATAGTAAAAGACAAGTGAAGTTCAAACGACGTTAATGGCAATGGTTTACAAAAATTGAAATATAGTTTAGTAGTCAAACCAAAGGAAATTTAAAATGTCAAACTCAGTCATAAACTACTCCTGCCATCTAGTGGTGCATGCAAAAACCTCTTGAGCCACTGACTAATGTTGTTTATGCAATGAACGTCTACGCGATATTATTAAGAAAGGAAGGAATGTATAGACTCAAGTTGTTTTCACCCAGAATACGCATCTACCTTTGAGGAACTATTTTCGACAAAAAAAAAGAATGTTGGAAAAAATGGGACTACTTCAATTGTAGACCATAAAATTCTCTACGAAATTACCCTAAAACTCTTTTTCCTTAGATTCATCATTTCTGAGATAGAGTAGTTCAAAAATTTAACTACCAACAACATTAATATCTGTTGGAACAAATTGCTCTGCTACTATTTGAATTTTGAGTATAATGTTATTGCTAGCTTGTCCAATGCCTAGTATACTGCGCGCCTTTTCATGTTTAATGCCTTCAATTATAAAAACTTCTTCTTAGATATAGAGCCTTTTACAATGAACCCCTTCAACCAGTCACACATTTTGAACTGTTCAAACTTTTTTTAATTGGCTAGTCCTGACAATAAATCCAAAAGGAAAGTAAATTTCCAAACCACCTTGGAACTGCTTGGAAAATATCACATATATGGAACATCCAAAAATTTTTTTCAGAATACTATAAAAAACAATCAAAAGTAATCTTTACCATCTGATTTATATCAGGTATGTCTGTTTCAGCCATGTTTGTAATTTGAGAGAACGTTTCTCCAAAATAGATTCAGTACTGACGGAAAGGGAGGTCCTCCATCTGTCAGAGTTTTAATATTTAACATACTATCCAAGAGGGAAGTACTAATTAATGTAGGGGAATCCAAGGTGAGAAGTGTGCTAGCTAGACTGCAGGGTTATGCAGACAGATTTTTTCCACAGCGGCATTGTCGATTGACAAAACCGTCATGCTTAGTGGAAAATTTGATGGCATTCTTTGCCACCGGATAGGATCGTCAATTCAAGAAATAGAAAACTCTCGACGAGAACATGACTTCTGTAGGCCAAAGGAAAACAAGGATTGTGTTTTTTATAAGGAATAAGGATAATAGAGAAACTGGAACCCATGAGAAAATTAGTTTTCCTAGACAAAAAGCTTGGTCCTTTACTACAAGTTTGTACCTGAAAGTATTCTGAAAAACCAAACTCGATCTACACAGACAGTAGACAATAAGCACTACCCCTGCAGGTATATGAAAAATCTTTCTGGATCACATGGGAATGCCACAAGGCATTAATGGAAGCAGCGTTTACTAGCAACATCTTTTTTGTATGAAGAGCCAAACTCAGTGCCTAGGCAATATTGAAACTGTCGATAAGGTATCTAGTCAAAGAGCACTGGCGCCTCTGAAGTTACCATCAATGCAAATGAAGGCAGTTGTTCTCCAACAACGTGAAACGTTATGAGATGAAAAAGAAAACTGTGTGTTAGACGCAGAAATTTCTAAATTTTGTAGTACCATAGTGAGAAATCAGCAATGAAATGTCTGACAATGCCAAGAGAAAGACCATGACAATCATATGACTGAATTTTAAAGAACATCATATAAAATGACAATGCCATATATATATATAAAGATATATATATATATATATATATAATATATATATATATATATATATATATATATATATATATATATATATATATATATATATATATATATATATATATATATATATATATATATATATATATATATATATATATATATATATATATATATATATATATATATATATATATATATATATATATATATATATATATATATATATATATATATATATATATATATATATATATATATATATATATATATATATATATATATATATATATATATATATATATATATATATATATATATATATATATATATATATATATATATATATATATATATATATATATATATATATATATATATATATATATATATATATATATATATATATATATATATATATATATATATATATCATATATATATAGTACTGCAGTCAATAATACCGCCACCTTCTTTCAAAAATTAAGATGGTTAAAGATGTAGTAGACAGAAATAGGAGAAAATGTACAAGGGGTCTGATGGGGCCTACATGCCTGTATACAAAAAACTTGAGGGAAAAAAGGGTAATAGATCCTTATTATGATATTTTTCAGTAAAGAATGTGGGTAAATTAAATTAAAGAAATAATCGAAATTGAATCAGTAATGTGTCAATTTCTCCCTAAGCATCGATGCCAGGAGATTTAATAATAGTTGGACTCGCGAAACATATCTCTCCTAAATTTCTAGAAATATGAACGATCAATTCGATAATTTTAACATTCATTGTTTCGTTCATATCCAGCATTTCAGGCCGTGGAAATTTTTCGGAAAAAATTTGGCGTCAGTTATTTTGAATTGAGTTCGAGTTCCTGGGAAGACGACTAGAAACTAGAGAGTTTTATTTTTAAATTTGGATGTAAGCATCTCAGCCCATCTCGTGTGTGACTTCGGGTGCCAATTTCGTTCAAACTTCGAGGAAAACTATTTCTTGAAGACTCGTTAAAAAGCGTGGTCCTCAATAGAAGAATCGTTTTCTGATTGTGGTTGATGTTCACAACTTATCCCCTACCTTATCACCTACAACACAAAGATAGAGGGAGAATAGGAAAGATGATCGAAGAAGGTGTACCGTTTTGGATATTTTCTAAACAATGTTGATTATTGAATGACGTAGCACTTGAAGGGTAAATTACAATTGAAATGTGTATGCGTTCAGTCTGAATTGCTGAAATTATGGAACGAATATTTTTTTGGATTTTGAGCACCCTGTATTCCAAAAACAAAGCTCTTACGAACTTGCGTGTCTAAATGAAAATCGTCTCGAGATAAAACATTTTATCGATTGTTAAAGTCCTGTTATAAAAGGCTGAATCATCCTGTATATTCCGATTATTGCAAATCCGAATGAAATTTTACGAGTGCAAAAATAATTTCTGTTGAACGAAAAGCTTTAAGATTCCTCAGGGAATGCTTGCCGAAGTTTATTTCATGTATATCTCAATGTTCTGAGCGTCTTAGCAATTGTTTGAAAGCTCACGAGAAACAGTGAGAGAAAGTTTCGAAACCATCGTAGCAGAAAATTAGTTTTTAGGTTTTCGGTACGTTTCCAACAGAAACGGAATATATCAACTTCAATCGGAGGGAAAATATTCACACGTATGATGCTCTAAGCACATTAGAAAGATATCCAGCTATTCATTGAACGGAAAAATATCGTTTTATCTTTTATAGAAAATTAAGCGTAATTCACGAAAAATTTGAGTTTTTCAAATAAATATTCGAAAAGCTTTAGAAAGGTTTGAATATTTCATTTTCGCATTCATAGCGTATCTATATATTTTCATTTTATTGTCTGGAGGTTAACTAGAGTCCAAATTTTAATTATGGCTGACAACCCAGCAAATTAATGCTTTTGTGAAGAAGATGAAATCTAAGATTTCGATTCTAATTTAAAAATCAGAATCCTTCTCAAAAATATTCAACAGAGGTGCTTGAGCTAATTGTTGCCGTACTAAAAATTAGACACAATTTCAAGATCGAATAATCAAACGAAAAAATTGAGAAGAATTCGGAAGCAAATAAATCTCTTTTAGCTTCGAAACGATTCTACGAGGTTTGTTTCAAAGATAAGTTTCCCACTGTTTTCACAGAAGGGTATAGGAAATTTTTCATCTGAAAAAAAGAATGTTAGAAAGTTTTATCTTTGGGATATTTTTCTACATCATCAACATTTTTTATCACGCATTTTTCTGTCGATTTATCCTTTTTGAAAACCATCCTGGAAGAAGTCACCAACCCCTTTGATAAAGTTTGTGACTTCGTCTTGCAATTCTTTGTCGGTCTCGATTCGTTGGCCACCTAGGTTGCCTATCAGCTTCAGGAAAATATGATGAGTTAGGACTATAACCGGGGTGGCTAGCACGATCCCAGCCGAATTAGTTAATTCATTCTTGGTTTTCTGAGGGACGTGGGGACGAGTATTGTCAAGGAGTCTTATGCTCTTGGTCTGTTTTCCTCTTTAACGATTTGGGTTTGCCCGTATTACGGACATAAATAATCGAAAAGCATTTCAAATCAAGAGCCATTGCTTGTGATATCTCGAAGTCCTTCGACAGGGTTTGGTTTGGTTTGCGTGGTTGTTATAGCAGCTTTCTCTTCACTAGACCGATTCGTGTGGCGGTTGAAGGTGTAACTAGTGAATTTTTTCAGGAGAATGCAGGAGTACCCCAGGGCTCCATATTTTAGCCAACTCCTCATCTGTTGCAGATCCATGATCTACTCCACTCCACCCAAACATAATATATGGGTTTGCGAAACGACTTCATTTTAGTGACCTCATTTTCTAGGCAGCGTCTTATAACTGTTGAGGAGTCACACCTACAAATATACTAACAGAGCATATTACTGAATTCCGACTTGAATAAGTTATTATAGTGGGGCTGATTGAACTTGGTTAATTTCAACTTGTAACGTGCATAATGCCCGTTACATTTTGTTTACGCCGTACCTGATATATATTTATAAATATGCACAGTATAAATTTTGTTTCGGTGATTGGCATTTTGACACTTCCACCTCTCCCTACCAGATCGAGTTCGGTGTTCGAGGATTTTTTACATGAATATCACATGGAGTGAACGCCACACAACTTGTACGATTTTAGATCTATTTAATTACGAAGAAAAACAGAAAAATAATTATTACATTTAAGAACCATCGTTACAAGTGAAAGAGTTCATAAACTTTTATTTATCGATCAGTGTTTATTCCTGTTGTAAAACGGGGTAAGTTGAATTTTTGTCTGCCATTTTTTGTTACTATCAAACTGCGTTTTAATTCTTGTTTCAGTTTTTTCTATATTTCTTTAATTGTTTCTTGATTTAATATATTTTGTTTTAACTTTAGTGAACCACGTGCTGTCTACGTTTTTTTTTTTGTAATTCTAATGCAGTTTTTTTTATATAGTTTTCTGTAGACAGTCATGTTCATCAGAGTTTTGTGTATACCGTTTTCTTATATGTTTTGAATTAGCCCTAGGTCCGGGCACGTTGAAAGCAATAGAAACCTCAAGAAATTCCTCAACCAGGCCTGGAAGCATTGAACAACCGCCCAAGTACCAAGGGACCATAGCACAGGACAGAATCACTGGTATTTGTCCAAGTTAAGTTTTTTTTATTGTATAAATTCAAATATAGTCTGCAAGTTTAATTTAATTGTTTGATTTCCCCGAAAATGTACAACTTCTAAGTTTCACTATTAAGTAAAAGAGTCTCTTGTTACAAACTCGTTCAAGACGTAATCAATAACGTACTCCAGAAAAGTCACTGCTGGAGAACCTTTAGTCCTTTAGTCATGTAAGGATATCAAATTTCCTCAGAAAAATCATGCACCAATCAACATCATAGTCAACATCGAAGTATGCTGGCACGATCATGTATTAGCCATTGCAAAATCTGTTTCTGCTAAACTCAGTTTCCTTTTCACGGCTACGAAATACTTCACATCATCGCAGCTCATTATTTCGTACAAAGAATGGAAACACTGTTACCATGTGTGGTGCTCCGCAACTAAACATTCATTACATCTATTGGATAGTGTCCAGGAGAGAGCAGTGCGCCTCATTGACCACCCGGAGATCACGCGTGATCTCCAGACTCTCGCTCAAATGCGACAGGTTGCTGATGCTTCTCATGTCTACATGTACTTACATGATGAATACTCTGAAAAACTGATGGGTTTGATTCCGGGAAGAATTCAGTTCCAAATAAAAATCAGCTTAGCGAAAAATTCTCATCAGTGGTCGCTCCAACTAGCTACGCCACGTATTTCACTAAAAATTCTTTTGTTTACAGGGCTAATGTGCAATGGAACTTGTTTTCATCGAATATCTTTCTGATAACTTGAAATAGGTTCCCCTTCAAGAAGTGAGTGAACACACATATAAAACATCTTAGGTGGTGACATCCGTGGCATGACAAGCATCGTCTTCTGTCAAGACTTAAGAATGAGAAAAAAAAAGGTTTCACAAAACGTGTTCGAGTTTATTGTGGTCCCACTAAGCATATACTCAACTATAGCACATCCTTCCGGTAGAGGGAGACTAATAGACATGAAAGGAGACCCGAACAATGAAGAACTTGAGTAACAACAGCGATTCAAGCAGAAGAAGAAGAAGATGAATTGATCCGTTATCAATTTTGCATAACATGTCGAGTATAAAACGTAGACAATAAACAAATTAAACACAAAGACTTATAAAGAGGGATCGAGGAAACATAGCAACATAAATAATCAATGTTACGTGTAGCTGACAAATTATTAAATAAAACATTAAAACATTAACAGATACCCATATAAATTGTCTGACATTATCTCCTATGTTATAGTAAGCTGCTTTCAACGTCATCTCTTCACTTGTTTCTGAAAAATTCAGAGTACCCAAATATTTCAGTTGAGCAGGAAGCTTGTTGTAGAGCTTCATCATCCAGTAATCGCGTGAATTTTTGATTTTGTCCTCGAATATTGGTATAACTAGATCCGGCCTATTCGTCATGTCGGAGTTATGCTGGTCAAACATTATGTTGATGATCTAGTTGTGTGTGCAAAGTTCATTGATTGATGAATGTATGCACTGGGGAACTTGAGTATTCCTACCCTTGTAAACACAGGCTTGAATGTATCTCATACATAATTCTCATGGCTTTTCCATGCAACTTGAAGACTTTGCTCCACAGAGAATTTCTTTCCTATTTCAAAAGCCCATAGGATCATCACAGAGTGGAGATAGAAAATTTCAATTGAACCAACAGTCTTCTTAATATTTACAAGACTTACTTAGTTTGATACAGATTTCATCTATATATTTGAACTAGTTTAGTCTGGAGTCTATCCATATGCCAACATATTCTTCCGATGCCATGATAGGTTTTTCGGTTTAATTTTTATTCAGTTTGAGTCTCTTATTTGAAAACCATGATTTTATATTCCTGGTTGTCTTTCAAGAACTCACTTTCTGTATCCCCGCTGTATCTCCCACTGTTTATTACAGATAAATCTTAGCAATACAAACTGATATCACTTGTACTTTCATATTGGTGTCGTTGATGTAGGTAAGAAACAGTAATGGTCTCAACACGGATCCTGAAGGAACACCGTAACTCAGCTTCGATGCATCTGATGTTTCGAGATTTCATATTGTTACCTGTGATCACTTTACATTCTTCAATTTCAATTCCTACCTTTCACTTCCTCACTCCGATCTAACTATACCGTGAACTCGACCATGACTCCGTCCTATTTCCTCCGTAAGTATTCGATATTCCTGTATCTCTTCCAATTTCTGATAATTGTGTCAGTTGAATTGATTAATTTTTACTCCGACATTATTTTGAGGAGGTAGTTGGTTATTTAATCTTCTAGTTTTATTGAAACAAAGAAATTGAAGGGTTTTGAAAAATAACATAAGTTTGAATAGTGAATTGTAAGCTTACCCGTGAATAATTCAGGGTGAGTAATTTTATCTTTACGTCCACGGTGTTTTTCTCTTTTCCGATTCCTTAAATATCTCTATTTTATCGATTTATAATTTTTGTTATTCTCTTGTATTTTTTCCTTTTCACTTCAATGAGCCACATTCTATTCAATTTATTGTAATTCAAAATATTGTTTGTTTCTTCAATAAATTGAAATCAGTTATAAAGGGTGCTTTGAGGGTATGAGAATAATTCTCAATCATCGAATTGATAGCAATTCAATGAAATGATAAAATTTTAGAAGCCAGCCAGCTACTCTGAATGAGGTTCGGAACAGACTGATCGAAATATGAAACGAAATGAATCACAATGCTATAAGATATTGATTTTGAGTATGGATCGTAGATGTCATGCAGTAATTCTTATCAGGAGTGAAAATGTCCAGAATTTGTGTCAGAATTGGGGCTTTTGATAATATGTTGATATCGATAAATTCAGGTGTACAGTTAGTTGAAATGATTGCATCGAAACAAAGGTTAGGTTAGATTCATTGTTCATAATTGTTTGAATGGCTGCTGAACGTCCTGGACGCTATTTGAGTAATCATGAAGTGGTAAGAATTGTAACACTTCTAGAGGAGGGTCGAAGCCAACGTTACGTGGCTAACTTGTTAAATGTTAACCACAGCACTATTTCAAGATCAATTAATCGGTACCACGAAACAGGGAATATGGAAGAAGGGCCGGTCAGGAAGAAATCGGATAACAACACCAGTTTTTTTTAATTGTGGAGGCCGTTACTTGATGTAGATCCATGATATAAATGAGATAAAACACAAGGTTTAACTTTGATCTACACTTTATTTGAAAAAAATTCGACGACGTTTCGCTGACACAGCAGCTTTATCAAGAATGTTCTTGATAAAGCTGCTGTGTCAGCGAAACGTCGTCGAATTTTTTTCAAATAAAGTGTAGATCAAAGTTAAACCTTGTGTTTTTATCTCATTTACAACACCAGTTGATGATCGTTGGCTTCGTTAAACTGCACTAAGAGTTCAGCACTGTACGCCAAGAATACTACAAAATGAACTTGCACTTTCCAGAAATGTGCATATTTCATTGCAAACTATTAGGAACAGGCTGAGAGAAGACGATATCAGACGTCTCACTAGAGAGCATCGAGTAGATTTCAGCTTGCGAAGAAATATGCAAATTGGGGTATTCCAGAATGGTCGAATGTTCTTTTTCCGACAAGTCCAGGTTCTGTCTGGTATTAAATTATAGATGCATGCCTGTATACAGACGATCTGGGAAACGGTATCAGCAATCCAATATCCGGCAAACCGAAAACTTCGGAGGAGGCTCAGTAATGGTGTGGGAGGCATTTCTTTCCATGGTCAAACTGAGTTAGTCCTAGTGAATAATGGTGGCGACCCGTTGAAGGTGAATTATTTGTCTCGTATGTCTATATATTTAAAGATAATTTTACGTTTTTTGGTCTTTTCGGGATATTTTTTTTAATTTTTCATTAACTCGAGATAATAATCTTGTGGAGATATATTTTGAAAATGGCTAACGCCGAAACTCGTAAATATAATCTGCAAAATTTATATTTAGAGCATCAATAAATATAACTGTAGTTCCTATCGATAACTTTAGATGTACAGTTAGTGGAAATGATTGCATCGAAACAGAGGTTAGATTAGATTCATTGTTCATAATGGTTTGAACGACCCGTTGAAGGTGAATATTTGTCTTGTATCTCTATATATATATATAATTTTATATTTTATATATATATATATATATATATATTTTGAAAACGGCTAACGCCGTAACGCGTAAATATATATATATATATATATATATATATATATATATATATAAGAACATATATATATATATATATATATATATATATATATATATATATATATATATATATATGCAGTATTTGAACCACGTGACTGAGACGTAATCCGTATTCGCTTTTTATATTCTTTCTTCCTATAAACGTATGACGCTATTGAAAGAACCTCCGTCGACTAACGTTTCTTCCCGTTTATAAGTAACTATAGATCATAATCGACTAAAATCTCTTGGAACTGGAACGATATGTAAAATGGAAAAAGCGATCATATAATAAGATTTTCTGATTTGTTCGGTTTGAATGGACGGTCCGTAATAAAATATGGAGAAATAACTCTATAAAGAGACTGTAATGTCTATATTCCAGCTTTCTGAGAAATAGCCATGGCGGAGACGAAGCGGAAGGTAGTGCACGAATGTCTGAAATTAATGTCCATAAAACATCGATATGAAAATAACCAATCACGATTTTATAATCGGATCATTTTACTTGAATTGAATATGTTAATTTTATATCTTAAAATGTTACGTTGAATGACATGTTTTGATATGGAATATTTGAAGGAACAGGGACAAAGAAAGGAATACTTCCGCAAAATATGAATTTTTCCAAGCCATTAAGTGAACGTCATCTTTTATAGAAAAAGTTGGTTCAGAGGGAAATTATTTTTAATTTTTCAATTTTTCGTAAAACTATTGAGATTTTGAGGTGAAATTTTAGGGTTTCAGAGACGCATAATTTCCAGAACAAAACAATATTTTGGACTCTCCAATGTGGCGCATATGGGCTCTACATAGGTTATTCTCAAAGAAAAAACTAGGACTCTACTGATTTTTTCAGAAATGAAAAGAATTTCTGAATTATTTAATTATTTTTCGAAAAATCTATCCAGACTTTTTTTTGTGAGAAGTTTTCTACGAGTTCTTGCGTTTCAATAGATAATATCTGTTTTATGCTCAGTCACAGATAAAGTTCAAAATAATTAACGTCAGTAGCATTTGAGTGTTTGGCTTTTTCAACAATTTTGCATCTATTGAAGTTGAATTTCAAATCATGAATCGTTATACGAAACCTGAAATGACTGACATACTCTTTATATATGGACGTGCTGTCGGAAATATAGTAGAAACTCGGCGGTTGTACATTGAAAGATTTCAAAACTGATCCCGATAGAAGAACTCTTGAAAGCATTTATCAACGCCTATATGAAAAAGGCACATTGAGACGATATGAAGGAGCAGGAAGGCCAAGGGAACTGAAAACGGTGGTGTTGGAAAATGAGTTTCTTGCAATATTTCAAGACGATTCTGGTACCACTACTTGTAAAATTACTGACGCTTTAGGTGTCAGCAATGTAATGTTAGGCAAATCCTTCATGAAACCTTACCGATTGTCCTTCCCGTATTATATCAATGGCTTTTGCGTAAGTTGATTCAAGTTCTTCAATTACTTATGATGATCCTGTTTACTGATGAAGCAAGTTTTTCAAGACATTTCATACGGGGTTTTCATGAAAATCATATGTGGCATGAAGAAAATGTTTGGATCAGCATTGTGGGAGACTGCTTAATTGGACCAGTATTTCTACCAGGAAGACTAACGATAGAGGTGTACCGCCACTTTTTGGAATACACGCTTTCAGAATTTTCGGAGGATGTACGTTTGGCAATAAGACAAACTATATGGTTTATGCACGATGGCACACCTTCCATTTTAGTCAGCTAGCTCGTGACTCAAGATTATGGAAATCACTGGAGGGGGTTGACCTCAATTTTGGCCTGCACGGTTCCCAGCCTTAAACCACCCCGATTTTTTGAATTTTTAATTAGGATCTATTCTTTATTATACAAGAACCTATTGTCGGTTGTACGCAACATGAATATTTTGTTGAGTGTTGTCCAATACAGACAATCTTTTCATTTCTGAAATGGCCACTTTTTGATATGTTCCCTATTTCCTTTAAATTAACCAAATTTTCTCGAGGAGCTTTTGGTATCTTTGTGGCACTGTGAAATGAATGGATTAGATCGAATGTACTAAGTTTTGAAATCCAAGTGTGGTGTGTCGCAGTCATTTGAAAAACTCTGTATGACTGAACATACAACCTACAAGTATCAAGCTTTCAAACAGCTTGAAGAAACTTGATATCGTCAAGACTTTGGGTTACAAAATATGATCCAGTCAAGCTCTTCGAAAAATTTTCAATTTGCTTGACTCAATGCAACTCTGATATATAAGAAACTGAATTGTTGACTGATATAAAACAACTCTATTACAAGTGTGAAGCTTTCGAGCATCTTGAAAATGTTGATTGCAAGTCAAGATTTTAGGTTGCAACATCAAGTCAAGTCTAAACTTTGATTTTTCAAAAGCTTGAATCTCAAGTCGTCAAGTTTTTCCAAAAATTTTCAATCTTCCTGACTTGATGAAATTCTGATCTTGAATGATGTTTCAATAGCTTTAAACATTATCATCGGTCTATTACTTCCGCAAATACTGGAAATTGACCTTCACTCTATTACTCATTAATTTTTGAGTGCATCCCTAAAATTCATGAAAAATATCTCTCAAAATGCTGTATATTCCGATGTAAAAGAAATTATGGAAAAATTTTGGTATAAAACCTATATTCCCAATTCATCGATATGATTCATAGAATAGGCAACTGTTTGAGCTTATCATAAAACTTTTCGTCCTAGAAAGTACTTTGGTCATTATTTCCGTTTTGTATTGAGTCAAAAAATGACTCAAAACGTAAGAAAAGATTCTAATGAAGTGTGAAATAAGTTCTCTAGCGGAATACCCATGTAAACCACAGAACAAACTTCATAGAATTATAATGGATGTCATTGGCAATTATTAACGAGAAATTATGACAGTTTAGGGACCTACCCGCTAATTCTTGTTATTCTTTCGTTTCAAGTCTTTTTGATGAAGAATTAATAAGTATGGTCATCGAAAATCAATGAATACAGGTATGATGCTAGTTTATTGTCAATCTAACATAAATAAAGCTCAAGGATTTCGACTCTATCAGATTTCAAAATCGTGATGAACTGGACCGCTGCGAGTTTATCATTCAAAAAAAAACTCAGGAAAGTGGGGATATCTGTTTTACTAGATCGGAAACATCGAAATGAAAGAACTACTCTTATATCAAAACACATTTCGGTTCTTCACGATCTGGAAATCGTTTCAGATGAGTCGAAATGTTTTGTTGGAAATAGATAATAATATAATAATAACTGCTATAAAACAAATATAATTGACACCTTAATGAAACAAAATACACATTAACTTTTTCTGCAGTGCGTTTATCCTTTGCATATTAAGGATCGGGATTGATAATTTCCAATTAATTATATTCGTAATACTAACAACAAGATATGTAGTTCATTGCACATATATTACCACCATAGCTAACAATAAAAAGAATTCAGTTTCATTGTTGACAATAGTGAAGATAAGCGGAGTATATGAAGTACATTACAATGAAGGTGGAACGTTCTATATAGTACTAAACGGGAGATTAATCGTGAAGGGAATTGCAGAACTTAAAAGATCTTTTATTGAAAACAAAAACTTTTACTTCCACGTACTAAAGGGAAAAAGTTGGACATGTCAGAGATGAATGAAATCACGTCCGCTCGTAGTAGAAACCAGCTAGTTTGTAATAAGCAAACGAAACCATTTTCTGTCGTGAATGCCATTTTAAGTAAGAAAAACCATTATTTACATCCCTGCATTGTATTACTCTTGATAACGAAATGATATCCCAAAACACATATCGATCAATTCTATATATTTTGTCGAAACGTTCGCCAAGTGTTTCAACCAATCATTCACAAAATGTAATAATATTTACACTAATCAATACAAACTGTTGTAAATTTTTTGAATTAAAAAAGATAATTATTTCAATAGGCAATGTTAGTAATTTTCGGAATAGAATAATTATAAAGACGATTATCTATTGAAATTCTTCATTTGAGCTGCATATACTATAAAGAACAAATTATTAAGAAACAACAAGGAATAAAGGCCAAAACCTATTCTCTTCGTAAAAGACCAAAATTTCTAGCCATTAGTCTATTTTTGTTCTTTTTTCCTCCCATATACTCTATTAGATCATCGTGTACGTTGCATGTGATCTATGGCTGTAATGAATACGATAAGGTTCAGCAAAGGATATCAAGTAACCAATTAAACATATCCAGCTTTGCAGATATTGAATGACTCGGATATCCGCACCAATATTCAATTAGTGTTATTGACTTCGCCTTTGATTAATATACTAGAGCATAGACTATATCATATAATAGGGTTATCAATATCATAACTATAGAACCTAAGGGCAAAGGAATTTCACTAGCCGTGTTCGAGCGAATACATTCAATATTTCATATTTCAATGTTGGTCGAGTTAATTTCTACTGCGATACTTGCTTCATGTAAAGATGTGAAGATACCTCATGAAACATTTATATTTCATCTTCATTAGAGTTGGATTATTAAGAGATTACAATGAAAAAGTTAGGTTCCTAACAGTGGGTAGTCCTAAATTCTATTTATACGGCACCAAGAAATGAATGCACAAAATCGAGAAATCAAATTCATTCAGAAGTTTATATATGTTGTAGAAATATTTCTCCACTAATCTACCTGCTTGAGAACATTGAAAATTGAAATAGTACACATAGAAATTTAAATAAACTGATAAAGAAAAATGTTTTGGGAAAAATTAGTGTCCCAAAAAACCATTAAATATCGCATATTTTCACCCCTGGCAAGAAAAAGCATTTCATCTACGATTCAAACTTGAAATCATCGGCTGTATAGAATGCTATAATGCATTTCGTTGCAAATCTCCATCAGTCTGTTCCGAACTTCATTCACGGTAGCTGGATTATTTTGCTGACTTCTTAATCCATGACATTTTCTATGAGATTGTCATCGGGAATTCGTACAGGACACTTCATTAAAGTGATTTCATGATCTTGAAGGTAGTTCATAACGATATGAGCTTGTTGAGGTCTGGGGTTATCATGCGTTAACTAGTTTTCACATAAGTTTTCTGCAAATGGTATAACATGTTCTTCTAGAATGTCTGTAACGTACTTCTTAGTAGTCAGAGTTCCATTTCAAGATTATATTATCAGTCCAGGTGTTCATCAAAGAAATTCCTCCTCACAATATTTTTTTTATTCGAGCTTCCTAGAAAAAGGTACACCACATGAGAGGGCCAAATTGTAGGAAGTTGGGAATATGTTGGACGGAAGCGAGTTCCACAGCTCACTGGCCCTGTAAACGAAGGAATTCTTGTAGAGGATTTGGTAAATGTACCGCCATATGATGAGAACTCCTTGCCAGCCTAGTGTTGCGGCAAAAGAGTTTTCCCGGAACAAGGTCTTTCAGATCTTTGCAGCATCTTCCGTGGAAATATCTGTAAAACAGAGAAAGGTCAGTAACTTGTCTTCTGAGAGCCAGCGGTTGGAGATCACAGGTGATCTCCGAGTAGTCGATGAGGCGCAAACCCCGTTTTTGCACACTATTCAATATCCGCAACGAATGCTTGGGCACAGATCTCCATACATGAGAACAATATTCCAAAGCAGGACGAATCTGCGCCTTATAAAGAAGCAACAACTGAGATTACGTGAAATATTGCTAACTCTGAAAAGAAAACTAAGTTTAGTTGATGCCGACTTAGCTATTGCTGATATATGTTCATGCCAGCAAACCCGGAGTTGACCGTTATTCTGAGAAGGTGAATCGAATCTTTCAATACAATTTGTTGGCCTTGCATCATTAGAGGAGGTTCTCCAGCGAGGACCTTTCTAGAAAACGTAATTGCTTGCGTCTCGCTCGCGTTGAAGCTCACCAGGTTCAACTGGCCCCACTCAGATATCCTCTGTAAGTCATAGTTTAATCTGTTAGTTTATTGACGTCGCTGACGCTGCGATTCCGCAGCTGTAATCGGCCGCAGACTACTAAAAGACAAAAACAGTAATCTTGTTCTCTGTAGATGACAGAAGATCGTTTATCTGCAATAGAAACAATGTTAGCTAAATAATGGATCCCTGAGGTCCTCCTGCTTGCAACTGGTAACAATCAGACATTATACCGTCGACCACAACTTGTATTGATCTAATTATCAATCGATATTTTTGAACCTGAACCAAAACCGTAGGTAGGTGAAGAATTGCACTGGGTATATATTTCATTCAGAAGTCTGTACACCAGAGAACGACGTTTGCAATGAAAATGTCAAAATTTCGATTCTTCTGTATTCCGGTTAGGTTCTAACCAATTGACATGTTTCCTGTCAAAATTCAATCGGGCTCTTTGGAAAGTTGTTGTATGGTCTCTATTGTTAATTTTGTCCCTAGTGTTCTCTCGGAGGTAAATTTGAAAGGTACATAGCAGTAACGAATCGTCTCACCAAGAAAATCTTGAATAACGGTCATGGATCGCCGTTGATGACCAAGGTCGTCCTTGCGTAGGTGTTTTATGACTACTAACTTCCCTGTACCTATTGATCATTCTGAAAACATATGATTCAACTCCCCAAGCCTTTGTCCTATTCTTGTATAAATCCAACCCAGGTCATTTAACTCAAAATTTCAATTCATTTCCTACATCATATTTCTCATGAGCGGAACATGTGGGCCAATATGAAACATCGTATTCTCTTGGAATATTTCCAGACATATCCGGAAAGAAAATCTGCGTTTATAAGTATATGTCTGAAGACAAAATAAATTTGAAATATGAAATACATTATTTTTCTTATGTTACATTGAACACCCTGTATTTACTTATTGAAAATGAAAGAGAATGAGAGAGGAATTAGGTGTTCCTATACGTATTCTTCATAAATTCAGAGTTCGAATGATGTTGCTAGAATTTTCACATAATCTTAATAGGTTTGGAATTGAAATATTCGATCATAATCTACCTAGATACCATATTCGACAAAAGGGGGCTTTTAGATTTTCGAAGTGTCTGCCTTCTTCTCGGACGGACATTTCAATTTGGTGCCAAAATTTTTCTACGTGTTTTTGAGATTTTCGGAGTAATATTTTGGAATGCATCTTGAATTCTTTGCATCATATAATTATTTGTGGTAATAGGTCAAATATACCTCTCGTATTTAATGACTGCAAAGGAAAAACAATCCCATTACTTATTGCAGTACACTGCGACCAGTGTATTCATTCTGTAGGTAAAAAGTTAGACTGGGCATATCCCTCGTGTCGACGCCTGTACACTAGACAATGTTGATTACAACGAAAAAGGCAAAATCTCGACTCATATGTAAAGAATACTCTTTCCCAGTTAGCTAAAGAGCTGAACCTCGAGCTGCGTCACGAGCTCAAACCTTTTCATATTGTCAAATCGTTTACATTGCTAATTTGCACTCCATTGTTCTGTGGAAGCTGCATTTTCATAAGCTAACCTTTGTCTCAATAAGGATATTCTTAAATATCGATCATAGATCGACGTTAATGTTCGAGGTCATCCTTGGAAAAATCTTTTATGATCACTAATCTCCCTGTACCTGCGGATCAGTATGGAAACATCTGATTCTACTCCCCAAGCCTTTGTCCTATTTTTGTGTAAATTCAACTCAGGCCACCTAACACCACTGATGCCTGAGTCAAATTTCGGTGTTCACTTCGCGTTATTACCGAATATTGAAATTTTTAAGAAATTATTAGAAAAATTTATCAACAACTGCCGTTATCGATATGTGGTGGTACCTTGAAATATCATAAAAGGAACACATGCGCCAAGAAGAAATATCGAATTCTGTTGGGATATGTGAGGACATGTGTTGATAATTATATGTCTACCGAAAGGAAAATTTGAATTATGAAATACATAATTTTTCTTATTTCACATGCAACACCATGTATCTACACATTGCAAACGAAAGAGAATGCAAATATCTAATCTCAATAGATTCAGAGTTGAAATGCTTTTGTAGTCTATGCTTGAATTTCCAAATAATCTTATCAGATTTTGCACTGAAATACCCAAGCATCGTCTAGCTGGGAACAATATTGGAGAATAGGGTGGGGTTAGATACAGACACTTTCAAAAATGTTCAGAGTGTCAGCCCTCTGGTTGGACGGACATTTCAATTTGGTGCCCAAAATTTGTCCTAAGGTTATTGAGATTATCTGAGTAATATTATGGAATGCATCCCGAATTCTTTGCATCATATCATTTCTTGTGATAAAAGGTCAAATGGACCATCTTTTATTCAACGACTGTAAAGAAAAGACAACTCCATTACATATTGCAATACACCTTTGGAAGAAATTGACACACGAAATCGAAAATTCGAATTTATTTAGAAGAAGTTTAAGCATGTAGAAGAATTATCTCCGATAATGACATGGTACTCATGATAATAAATCAAATAATGGAAATAAAACGAAAAGTTTTTGAAGAATATCAAAATTCACGAAAACCTGATAGTAGTGAACATTTCCACCTCTGGAGAAAATAACTGCATGACATCTACGAATCATACCCGAAATCTATGAGCTTATAGCATTCTGATCATTTTCGTTCCAAATTCCGCTGGGTCTGTTCCCATCCCCATTCACGATAGCTGGCTGGTTCTGCTTGCTTCTCAATTTTCTATTGAGAATGCTCCAAACATGTTCGATGGAATTGTGCTCTGGACTTTGTGCAGGTCACTCTATTGGAGTGATTTCTTGCTCTTTAAAGTAATTCCTAACGATATGACCTTGGTGATGTGCGTCGTTATCATGCACAAATAAATTTTGCGTCAATTTTTTGGTTCGGTGTAAAAGGTACTTTAACAAGATGTCAAAAAAATTGAGCGTTAACGAGAAAATTTGCTTCGAAAAGTGGTAGGTATCATGAATATTGCTATAATTATTAAACACACAAAACCTATGCTGAAAACGGAAAGCTCTTTAGTTTTTCACGCATTGATTCTGTTCAAATAATGTATATAATAGATGTAATCTTCGAAAACAAAACCTACAACTTACCAGTAATATATGCATTACACGAAATATATTGATAAATGATAGCTTTCATTACAACTTGCCGTTGAATAATGACTGTTCCATTAAATATTAGATAAATTACTTAATACATTCATAATTTCTATGACAAACCTAAGTCTGTGGTTCTGTGTGTTGAAATTCGTCTTCAGTTCTGAAGCGAAGACAACTATTGTGCTTTGTAAACCGTCTTCGTGTTTGAATATGAATCGAAAAATGAATTGAGGTTTTCAACATCTAAGAAGAGTAACGTTGTTTCAGTAAAAGGTCTAAGTAAACTGAAAATTATGTTTGATTTTGAAAAATTCTGGGGATAGTATGTTCTTGATCTTTTGAAATGGTGAAAATAGAGCTTTTTTGTTTTTGAATTTCATCAAAAACTGACAAAGGAAAAACATCTTTTCTTCAACTTCGGGGGACAATATAATGAAATTAATAGGAGGGCTGGATTGCACGAGAAAATTTTATTGGAAGATATAGTATTATTTTGATGAGATCTATCAGAATTTTATTTTCAACTAACCTATCAACTCAGTTGGTGGTCGCTAAAACACTATACTAGACTCATGGAAAAAAACTTGGGTTTTCTTCAAATAATGATATTGACGACATATTCAATATAAGGAAATTCATTCGAAAATATGGAAAAAGAAACTTTTGTTAGTACCACAATGATTTGTTAATACACAACTGGTTTCGAGTTTTCCGTCATTTTCAAGTGCTGTACACTAATAAAGTACAAAGATGATAAGAAGATATATTTCATTTTGTTTTCTCAATACCAGATTGTAGGAGTTTATGAGTTTTTGTTGTGCTTCAAAATAAAATTTGCTAATATTTGGGAAGCTTGAGAATGAGGTGGTTATTATTTTTAAAACAAACCGTTTTATTCAACTAGAAAATGGGCCGATATAATTAAAACTAGAACATATTTTTTCTGTTTCTTTCTTTTAACATTCGTATAATATCTATAGAGAAGAATGGTTCACAGACGCAACAATTCCCATGAACTCATTCAATCATTTGAATCATAAACTCGCCGGCAACAATTCTATGGTCCACATAGCTCTCCTATCCCCCTCTCAATTGAAAATTTCAAATCAAATAAATACCATCAAAAATAACTGCTAATAACAATCTAACAGCCTCTTCATAAACCAAATCATAACACGCATAAAATCGTTAGACGCAAATAATATCATCGTAATCAATTATTTTATTGCATTGAGCAAAAATTCCGAAAAAGAATATGCTACTTTTAATGATGTTGGCCTTCTTTCTTATAGAATTAAACATTATTCTTCAAAATTCGTAATAATTACCTCATTCTCAAAACGTCTAAATCTTAGCAAATTACTTTTCAATGCGAAACAGATAAATTCAAACAACCTGGTATTTGCAGAATCGAATATTACCAATGCCCTTCAGCTTATGCAGGCCAAACATGTAAAAATGTAGAATACAGATTCAAAGAACATATACCATTAAACAAGAAATCCGTAATATTTGAGCGCATCAACAAACCACACAATAGTTTTAGACAATCTCAAAGTCCTTCGCAAATGCAATAGAGAAAGAAGAATGAATCTGTTGGAACTTAATGCACTCAGGAAAACTCCACATTAAACTCTCTCAATAACAATTTTAAATCGATAACTCCTCCCTACTTAATATTCAAGGAAGAATAATCACTTTGTACCTAAGTATTCAGCACTTGAAAATGACCTAACGGTCGAAACCGGTCGTGTAATAACAAATAAACATGGAACACCGACAAAAGTGTTGTTCCTACTCTTTTATATTTCAGTTGATTTTGAGTTTAACATTTAAGGGTTGGTGCTAGTAAAGTACAGTTTTGTTATGATGCGATTCCATTCAATATATAAATCAAAGATGCTATAACTGACAGCAAAATTAAATTAATAATTGGTCGCCATATAAGGACTACTTGGATATGTTTCAACATATAAACTATGTAGAATAGAAGCATTCACTATCTTCCTACGAATTTCAGATTGAAATCTAACGCCACACGAGCATTAATTTCAGCCATTCAAAACTTCGCAATGTTCGTAAAGGATGTTGGCTAAGGAACGAGATATTAGAATAGAAGCTCAACCTACGTTCAAGTTCAATGCAACAAACTTTAACATGGGCCAGGGATTGTACAATAACAGTGATTGTTATGGGCAAAGTTTCAACAGTGATTTCATACTAGGGGTCTGTTCAATACTACAAAGCCATATTTCGGCCCCGCAGCGGAAACTGGAGAGGATTGCTCTTTTCTAAGCTGCCAACTTTGACTTCGTCAAACTTAGTTAGGCGGTAATGAAAGCCAGCAAGAACTGGTCTGCCATTAATTTTCCTCATGGAAGAAGAGACTCATACAACAATGGAGCATGGGTTCAGGTGGTGTAACTATATTACTTTCTCATTGTTCATTATGTTTCGACAAACTCATATTCATATTTCATAATTAATGGTATTGGAGTTACGGTTAAGATTTCTTCATGAACATATTGTCGAAAACTGTACCCGGTATAGAGAGAATATTTTATAAACAACGTATCTTTCATTATTGAATATACAATACGGCTGGCTACAGCATACAAAGCTGAATACTAATCGAATAAAATCAAACAAATTTGTTTTACTGAATACAGTTCCCAACTATTGAAGGAATTTTTGGAAATTGTTCACATAATATTCTTTACTAAGGAAAAGAATCAATCAGCTTTTTGGCTTTTTCTAGAAACTTATATTATAATGCCATCGTATCGGTACACCTTTGTGCCATTTTCAGGGTTAAAAGATAAAAAGGGTCTACTACACAGTACCATTTGTTGAAAACTATTTACCTAGAATTCAACTTGGGTTCGACCAAGCAATAATGAATTTCAAGGTTGATACGAACGCAATAATTATACGAGGATGGTCTGAAAAGTTTTCGACCTATACGTCGTTTGAGGTAGTTGATGTGAGTGTTTTTGTGGAATTAGACAAAATCGAGTATCGAGTTGTTATTGAATATTTGTTATTGAAAGACAATACGTCTATGCCAATTAAAACTGCGTTGAATTTTGTGTACGGGTACTCTACACCATCATTTGCCACATTTAGGCAGCTGAATTTTAACGTTGCCATAAGAGTTTGGGAGGCGATGAACGTTCGGGACGACCAGAAACTGCAACTACCGAAGACGACATGTCCAGAGTGCATTGAATGATGAGAATTTCAGAACACAAACGAAGTATAAATTCAGCAAACCGTGGAAATTCAACACGTAAAACCGCTCTGGCAGAGCATGCGATATCTATGAATCATGCATTCGATTCTGAAAATGCAATGGTTCTGGATAGAGAATCTCATTATAAAAGAAGACTCATTAAGGAAATGATACACATACAAAAACATACAAACAGTATCAAAAGAAAACAGAATACAGAATGTCTTGATAATTCATATATCAATCTTATCAGGAGAATCAATTCTTGAAGTTTAAACCACCATTATTCGTTTTCAAATGCCGTGTGTATCAATCGTTTCCTTAGTAGATTATGACAACGTAAAAATAATAATAATATCAGACCGCACATATTCGATGTTTTGCCAACTGCTCCCGAATATCAGTTCGATTTCGAGAGTGGAGAACGCATCTTCTCCGTGTTGTTTGTTACCGTTCAGTAAGACTAAGCAGCCCTTGAATTATCTAGATATGTATTTTTCGTTTTATTATTACGTAGGAGATCTGTATATAACTCGTGGGTACCTAGTTTTTTTTATTTCTAAAAGAAAACTTCATCCTATTTATTTAGTTATTGTATTTTATGGCAGTCTTTATATATACATTTCATAGTGTTTTCAATTTGTTCGAGCTTGTGAGTGTTGCGTTTAATGATTAACAATTTGGTTTTTGATGGAGGAGAGTCTGTTTAATTTATTCACATTTATGTTCTGTTGCTTCACTTTTCTTAAGGAGGAAAATTTAATTTTCCGATTGAAAAATTCATTCTAGCGTCCTGAAGAAGGCAAAATATTGTGCCGAAAGTCGATTGAATGTATGAATAAATATCATTGAAAAAAACCGACTGGATTCCACCAATTCGAAATAACTTAGAAGAAAAATAGCCAACTAATCATTACCTAGATTAGTGACTAAGTAATTGAGAACAATTATCAAATTCAAGATCATTATCGGTTCTCATAATTCGAATATCAAAGAGACTAAGTTTTTATTCATTATTTTCAAATTTGTTAATGAATTGGATCGCATTGCAGAATGAATTTAAGAATTAAAATTTGATTGTCTATCAGTAAGTATCCAAATGAAAAATATATTACTAACATATTGTCAGAAAAAAGGGAACACATTGCTACATTAAAACTATCCTCCTAAAATCAAAGTGGCCGTATTTTATATATTTCTGCATGAATTACTCATGTTTACCCTCACAGGTAAAATCTTCTGAGAAGAGACTAGAATTTCGAAAACATAAGCGTCAAATAACGGCTAATACAATAACATTATAGACATAGTAATAGCTAAGAAGCAACACAAATTATTATTCTAAATTTACACCATCCTTCTGGTTCACGAATAAAATATCAAAGCTTTAATTATGTCCCCCAAATATGTGATGAAATATACCATATAGTAAAACAGAATGAAACCAACACAAAATATACGAACAAGAAAAATCTATCTTGGTCAATAACAAAGATTTACTAAAAAACCGGTGCATATAAAACATACTGGAATGATTATCTTGATTTTTATGTGATCAAACCAGTCGTTCCATATCAGAGTGGAGCATAAAAGATCAATAATACCAAATAAATTTACAACTGGTATTTCATACGATTGTTTGAAAGAAAAGCATCAACTAGATTTCACAAAATCCAAATATTACATTCCAATTATCACCAATAACTAAGGATCAGCAGCTTTATTTCCGTTTGTCACCACTTCCCTCATCTGTTTCTTCGGTATACTACTGTGTCTGAAAAGTGAGGTGACTCAATATTTATTCTGTGAAATCTTTTTTCATCTTGCAAATCAATTTCATCAATTCTGAAGTAGTACCCTCTAAATACAGTGCACTTATGCTTACGGATTTTCTTACCCTCAAAACAGCTGTTAATGTCGATTTACGGCATAGCCTTCGGCTCTTTTTTCAATGCGGCTTATATCTCTGGTCTTCGGAGCAGTCTTTTGAGTTTGCTGAATAACCGGAAGTCACACGTTGCCAAATCCGGTGAACGCTGCTGTTGTGGAACAAAATGGATCGAGTTATGGCAAAATAGTCAAAAAGAATCAATGCAATGTTAGACGGTGCTTTATCGTGGTGCAAAAACCAAGACTCTCTTTCTGCCTCGATAGGCGAATAGCCCTACACAAACGACGCATAAGGCTCAAATAATAATTTTTCTTGGCAGTTTGACTTGGTGGAAGGAACTCAAAATGCTCAAAAACGCGATAAGCCCGCGGTATCTTAGGACTTACTTCAATTTCAAGCACGATATTCACTTGATTGATGGGTTGTTTCTGGGTCGTAAGCATAGATCCACGTTTCATCTCTAGTAACAATGCTTTTCATTTTGCATCGATAACTTCTAGAATATTTTGTGTTTTCGGTACCTATCGAGATTTGACGAGTCGTTGGTCTAACATCCTTAGAAATGGTATTGGCTTTGAAACGCTAACATGAGCAGCAGGATCTCTGATTATTAATCGAAGATTTAAAAGCACAAAATCTTATAATTTTTGAACGTGAGCTTTATCGGTAGAGGTTGATGGTCGACCGGAACGATCTTCGTCTTCTACACGTTCTCCACTATTCAGGAACGGTTAATACCACTTATACACAATTTTTTTGACGAAGCCTAATCTATCAGTATTCTTGCACTATATTCAATGAATTAGCAGCAGAAAATTTACCCCGAATTCAAAATTAAGTACAAATTCTTAGCTCAACAATTGCAAACATAAAAATTGAAAAGTTAACTTCTAGCAGCTCACAAAACGAAATGTATCTCAAACACTTATGAATAGTTTGATGTGAATATTTGTGTAGATATCAAGTATAGTCCTGTTAACCTAAAATTGAGAGCACTGCTCCGAAATCATTTGCGTGCGCGGTTTAAATTCAAATGTCACCATGCTTTTGGACACGGTAGTAGCTTTTGAATATGGTAGACAACATATTTTCATTTATATATTTATGAGAAAAATGAGCACCATATATATTCTTCAATCAGCTTTTCCTTTAGTTAGAAAATACTTCAAAATCTCGATTCTATGAAGTGGGATTCACTTTATTAGATTTCAAGGCTAATATTGAGCAGATGTGAGAAATTTAGTGAAGTTTCCGCATCGACAAGCATCACCGGGAGGCACAAAAGACAGTGTTTATATCGCCTTAAGAACTTCGAGTTTCATCAGAGGAAAACTTCATGTCCTCGATGAGAATGGTTTTAATTACTCTTTAGTCTGTATGGAGTTGAGTGACGCGAATAATGACTGAAGTTTCTAATGATATCAGAAATTCCCCAGGTTGAAGCAGTGGTGATAAATGAGCAATATTATATTTCAAGGATGTGATGACGAGTATTTTGATTTCTAAACGTTGAAGTTAGTCCAGTGAAGGGAAATTTAACTAAGTTGAGAGAGTTATACAGCAACATGTATATACATCATATTTTCTTGTCAAAGAACGATGAGATGAAGTGTATATACAGTCCATTCCATTTTACAGCTATTCTTTCCATATAATATGAGAGCATGTTGATGGGGGGAAAAAGGCAAAGATATGAAAACCAAATTGGTTTTATGGTGTATTTTAATGTATTATATTGATGTTGTGATTATTTTATGAAAATTAATTTTCATCGAAGATGGAGTAACAAATATTTGATGCTTTCCACAATATTATTTTTACGAACACGACTAGTTTCGTCCGTGAAGTCATTTTCAAGTTGGCTTCTACAGAAAATGAACTTACTTATACTGGGTGATTCAGCAGTGGCGCGGTGCTTTGTAGCTCATATACCCTTGAAGATTTCATTTTTGTTCGAACGGTATTGTATTTAGAAAGTGAAAATCTACTTCAGCAATTTATTTCAAAGTACACAAGGTGTCCCAGTTTTCTATAAAAAAATCTTGAGAGGTTTTGTCAGATTGGAAGACCACTTTTTGTTGGAGATTCAAGAGCGTCCTAAACTCTGCTATAATGTCTTTAAATAATAAGTTTTTTTGGTGAGTAGTTTCGTCACAATATTCTATTTTCCGTTAAAATTCATGAAAATAGGCCCTCACATCATCGCATGCTCCTTCCGCCAGATAGGATCGAATATTTTTTCCTTTCATTTTCTTATTGCCGAAGGAAAGCTTTATTGATGAATTGAAATAGATTATCCTCATTGTTTACAGGAGTGACTCAAAAAAATAT
Organism: Cryptolaemus montrouzieri; assembly: GCA_013387265.2. Classification (NCBI taxonomy): domain Eukaryota; kingdom Metazoa; phylum Arthropoda; class Insecta; order Coleoptera; family Coccinellidae; genus Cryptolaemus; species Cryptolaemus montrouzieri. Next base: position 49,341,026 of record JABFTP020000001.1, on the reverse strand, counting down.
TGAATATTGTAATTTTAAAAATAACTCATCTTGTTTTTTTCAAATGGAACATCCTGTATTTTATGATTTATGTCAACTCATAAAATATTGTGCCATATTTTCGCAGAAGTCACCTTATCTTTATCTTCGACCATTTTCGAAATAAAAAAAGTAAACTGAAATATTAAAATCAGAGATTGCGAAAGAAGAGTTTATTAGTACATATCATTATACTTGATCAGAGAAATGGAGATATTTTAAGGTAGTCATGTAGAAAGACGTAATAGATTGGTTTTTGGTGAGATCATTTACAAGTTGTTGGTCTATTTCAATAAGTGTGCGAAATGTTGCCCGTTTCTTTGTAGACACAACTGAAACCTTCTGAGGAAAGACCGGTGAACTCTCGACAACGTTTGCGGATTAACAGACTGAAAGGCGTCGACTATTCTCTGTCTCATATCGAACTGTGTTGTAGAAGGAATCTGGTAAAGGATGCCCTCAGTAAAACCCCACAAGAAAAAACCTACACTTGTAAGGTCAACAGACCTAGCTGACCATCTAACAGGACCACCACGTCCTATCCATTTGTGTGGAAATACATGATTCAAATGCTCCCTAACCTGATGTGAGTAATGTGCCGATGCTCCATCCTGTTGAAACCACAAATCTTGTTTATATGCTCTGGTGTATCGGAGAGTAACATTGGCAGATGAATTTGTATAAAATCTAAATACATTTCACTATTGAGGTGCCCGTCGAAAAAGTGCTGCCCAATTAGATATCCATCTACTATAGCGGCCCATACATTCAAGGTGATCTATTTGTCTCATGAAGTGTGGATTTTCCGTGGCGTAATAATGTAAATTGCGCCTGTTTACAAGCCCATTTTTGTGGAGAGTTGCCTCGTCCCAGAAAAGAATTCTGCTAAACATATTTTGATTTTCCGCTACTTTGTCACTTGCCCAATTGCAAAAATTGATTCGATGTTCATAGTCTTGATTGTTCAGTTGCTGGTGCAGCTGTACATGATATGCATGAAATTCATTCACTTTCAAGATTCTCTGGACGGAAGTTTGTTTATTTCTTTTACCTGAAAAATCTCTTTTTGGCTTTTATATGCGTCCTCTGTCACTGTCAACAAAACTGATAACTGGTTGTCTTCAGCTGTAGCAGTTTTTGGTTTTTCATGTTTTTGTAAGCAATATTACCAGTTTCGATATGTCTAATTAGAAGTTTTTCAATGCATCTTTCATCAGGATGCCTCTTATCAGGAAACCTATTTGCAAAAACTCTACTTGCCAACAAAAAAGTTCTATCACACCCACCCAGAATAAGAATCATATCAACCATTTCTTGTTTGAAGAACTTCATGGCACTCAATTTAGAAAATTGGGTTCAAATCTCACTTTAACAATGTTAAATAACGAAACACTGATAAGTTCACCATGTAGAATGCAGAATATGATATGTCCGGACACTTGAGAGAGAGCACAAATAAAAAGATATGTCAACATTTACCTCAATTCACGTTTTAATCATCCTGATTTTATCATTCGTTAAAAATTATCTTATTTAGATTTCATTTTTACTACTTGAATCATTACAGAAAAAGAAACTTCTGTGCGAATAATGATGCATGTTGATGAGGTTGATACGGTTGGTAGAATTTTCATCAAACATTTTTTCAAATAATCGAATATTTCGAAAATGATCGAAGATAAAGATAAGGTTACTTCTGCAAAAATATAGCACAATATATTATGCGTTGACATGAATAATAAAATACAAGGTGTTCCATTTGAAAGAGCCAAGTTATGATATTTTCAAAATAACAATATTCAATAATTTTTTGAGTCACTCCTGTATAAATGGGGATAATCTATTTCAATTCATCAATGAAGCTATCCTTGGGCAATAAGAAAACGAAAGGAGAAAAGTATTCATCTTCTCTGGCAGAAGGAGCAAGCGATTATGTGAGGGCCTATTTTAATGAATTTTTACGGAAAGAAAAATATTGTGACGAAACTACCCACCAAAATAAACTTATAACTCAAAGACATTATAGCAGAGTTTAGGACGCTCTTGAATCTCCAACAAAAAGTGGTCTTCCAATCTGAAAAAACACCCAAGATTTCTTCATGGAAAATTGGGAGACCCTGTTTACTGCAAAATAAATTGCTGAACTAGATTCTTAATTCCTGAATACAATACCGTTCGAACAAAAATGAAATCTTCGAGAATGTACGAGCTACAGAGCACCGCGCCACTGGTGAATAACCCAGTATAGACAATAGCCTATTTTGATATTAAGTTGTGCAGATGTATCAATGTCTAGCAGGCTATTAAGGCTGATTTCACTTGAGTTTTTACAGAGTTTATTGATTTCCAAACATTCCATCAGATCTATTTTCTTTCGGTTGTAGCATTTATGAATAATTTTGATATTACCAAATTTTATCAAATATTTTGTGGTTTTTATACGTTCACATATTGGAGAATTATTGTCAGAGGATGAATGTTCTTTGAATCTGGCTTCGAAACTATAATGTGTCTGCACAGCATAAGCTACCATACACTCAATGCAAGCAATTTTGAAAGCTGCGGATTTTTAAAATTTGCCTTTATTTTGATTAGCATTTAGCATAATAATTTGCTTTGATTCAGATCAATTGAGAAAGAGGTGGTAATTTTAAATTTGGAAGAATAGTTGCTCAAGCTATTGGAGACGGGACCAACGTAGTTGAATCAATAGTGCCACGAAAACAATGACACATAATCTGTCAAAAAAGCACCGAGAATTGATTATTTGAAAAATCAGCTTAAAACGATTGTCAAAACCTTTGTTGTTGCTAAGTTGGCACAACTGTTTTACATTCGGACGCAGAGACTGAACGCAATCTGTCATTAAGATTGTTTAAAGTGCTCGATTTTGTCGGTTTTCACAAGTGTGTTTTGCGATTTTTTTAATGAAAGAAAATTAATAAAAATATGGAACGAAGGATTTGTCTGAAATTTTGTATTGCTACTGGAAAGCATTAGTCGAATCACTGAAAATATTACAGGCTCACGGTGAATCGACTATATCAAAAACACTTGCACATGACTGATACAGTACATTCAACAGCGGCCGAGATGTGGTGGAATATTTAACTCGTTCTAGTAGGCCATCAACATCATCAACTGAAGTTTACAATGATAAAGTGAAAGAAATGATGATTGAAAATCATCATTCAATTATTTGAGAGATAGGCAAATTTCTGTGTTTCACGATTCAATTTGTACCATTTTAAATGATTGTATGGGCATGAAATGCGTTACCGCTAGACTATTTCCAAAATACCAGAATTTTCTTCATAAATTGGGTCACGCAACCGTCGCTGAAGTCATAGTAGAATCAGCCAATTATGATCCCACAGTTATAAAACGCATTGTAACTGGTAATGAGACATGGGTTCAATAGTTTGACATGCAAACCAGTCAACAAGCTTTGGAATCAATCCTTCCAACTGAATCAAAAACGAAACAACCTCTTCAAAGTCGATCAAAAGTCCAGGATATAATGGCTGTTTTCTTCGATTATTATAGAGTTGTTCTGTCGGAATTTTTTTCAGAAGGTCAGACGGTTAATAGGGCATATGACCTGAGCGTTATGCGGCGTTTGGGAGAGCAAATTCGTCGTAAAAGGCCAGATTTGAGGAAAGAAAACTAAGTATTTTGCACCACAATAATTCTCCATCTCACAAGGCTATCATTGTGAATAAATTTCTGACCGAAAATTCAACAAAGTCCATCGTATTCACCTGATTTGGCTCCGGCCAACGTTTTCCTTCTCACAAATTTCAAATTACTACTTCAAGGTGCCCGTTTTGAATCGACAGAAGACAGAAGGAATTTGCAGAGAGAACTGAAGTCGAGGCCGGATAAAGAGTTTGAAAAATTTTTGATGATTGGATTTTTCGTTGTCGTAAATATATTATTTTGGAAGGGCCAAATTTGAAGGCGATGAAACATATTAGGATGAAAAATAAATATTTTGTGTTTGATTGGCCAATTCCTGGTACTTCTCTTGATAGAATGAATAGCTATTAGCCAAATATATCCAATTATACAACAAATAGGAAAAATTAATTGCTTTAATATATTTTGGACAGAAAAGGAAATAGTAGGAAAGGAATAAGTAGTGCGGAATATGATTTCCACAATCAATAACGAACAGCATGTAAACAATATATCGAAATTCGGTTCACGTAATCAATTTATCTGAAATTTAATTCTCTAACACTAAAATAGTTTTACTTCAAAAAGAACGAATTTTCAACCAATATAAACAGCAAAAGGTAAAAGAAATTTTAACAGTAAATATACTTTGGCTGTTTCAAATTCTGACTAACGAATAATAGCTCCAAGAAATTTCAGAAAATATGATATTAGAAAAGTCAATTCATCACTCACCATCATTGAATCCATAAACGAAAAAGTTTGGTTTAAAATTAAAACTATTGAAACAATAGCTCAAAACCATGGTTCAGCTCATGACTTAAATAGCAGGAAACAGTGAATAAAGTACAAGGACATATAGCTTTCAATCAAAAATATGGATTGGATAGCAATTTTATTGTGCATTAAATCGACGGAGATCAAATCACTACAATTTGAATGCGCCACTGGGTCGTATTAATACTGTTACCGACCCAAATTGTCAATGCGAGGAAAACGAAGAAACGATTAACCATATACTCTGGCAATGTAAGTTATTAGAACAACACAGGAAAGAGTTCTATAATGAAATATTGAGAGCCAAGCTTCAATCTCCTATGAAGGTTAACTAGCTCATCCAAAGACCTTATACTCAGGTTTGCGTTGATATGATGAAATTTCTCAGTAAATGTTATGAAAGTAAGATATAATAATTTGTGAAATTGGAACATGTCATAGATAAAGACTTCTTTCATTGAATGATTCAATCATAAATTTAGATATAGTTATAGTTGAGAACATAAAGTAAAACTTCTGTATGCCGAATAAACCCTAGTTGGTTTGAAGGTAAATAAAAAGAAAATCGAAAATATACAACCATGAATACCAACCAATCCGAAAAATTTCTGCCTTTAACATATTTTAGACAGAGAAGTGAAAATGACGTCCAAATTGAAATCCAAAATTGCATACAGACGACAAAATAACTCGTTACACTTATTTAATCTTGAAATCCTCTAGAGAATTTACATAAATCAGGAGACTTTACATAAATCAAACTTCAATGATTCAAAATAAACAAGCTTCAATAAAATAGCAAAAGTTCTACACATTGTCTCAATGGGTACAAAACTCAATTACCTAAAATCAGTTGAAATTTTCAAATCAACTTTTTTATGACATCTTTCGAATAATGAACGACCAGAATAATTTTTGTGAATCCCAAATTTTTATGGTTTTAATAATTACTTCCTCTCAATGACTTATCAACTGTATACACAATATCTGGTTTCTCTAAATCTAAATAACGATATATTCATAAACAGGGTGATTTATGAGTGATCGAACATAGCTTAACTGTACTTCGAGTACATACAGGGAAGGCCGAAACGATACTTAATATATTAGGTACAGCTATCCGTTTTCGATATACAGGCTGTTTTATAGATATGGGTCGAATATTCTAATCGCAATAAAAGAAAATGTCGTCCAGAATGAAATCCAAAATCGCATATAGACGTCAAAATAACTTGTTACACTTATTTAATGTTGAAATTCTCTAGATAATTTACATAGATCAGGAGACTTCACATGAATCAAACTTCAATGATTCAAAATAAACAAGCTTCAATAAAATAGCCAAAATTCTATACATTGTCTCAATTACCTATAATCAGTTGAAATTTTCAAATCAACTTTTTTGTGACGCCTTTCCAATAATGAACGACCAGAATAAAATTTGTGGATCCCAAATTTTTGATGGTTTTAAATAATTACTTCCTTTCAATAGCTTATAAACTGTTTACATAATATCTGTTTTCTCTAAATCCAAATAACGACATATTCATAAACAGGGTGATTCCTAAGTGATCTATCATAGCTTAATTGTACTTCGAGTACATACAGGGAAGGTCGAAACGATACTTAATATATTTGGTACAGCTATCCGTTTTCGATATACAGGCTGTTTTATAAATATTGTAGAATTTTCTAATCGCTATAACTCTTGAAAGCCTAGACTGATTTCCTCGTTATTCCGTACTACAAATGAAATCCCATTTATTCGTTCACAGGAAAGTGAAGGATTCTGATTGACTATATCATAATGTCGAACTGATGTAAGTCGAAGTATGGTCTTAAATAGTATGAAGAACGGATATATATTTCAATGAAGCTGAACCTGTCACGCTCACTCGAAAATTTTTTGCTGAAGATAAAGTATTGAAAATGGAATTTTTCACTATGTTTTTATCAGCAACAATTAAATTAATTGAATTGATACATCACCTTTACCACGGTTTCGAGGTCTTGTTCATTATCGGACAACGCAGTACAATGTGAGGTGAACCATACAAGGTGATTCACAAGTGATCGTACATAGTTAGTTGTAGTTAAAGTAGCCCTAAATGAGTGCGAATCATTACTTAGAATACAAGGTAATGCTATTCGTTTTCCATATATAGGCTGTTTTACGAATTTGAAGCGAATTTCGAAATCGCAATAACTCTTGAACGCATAGACCGACTTCCTCGATATTTCGTACAATAAATACAGGGCGGTTGTTAACAATACTGTTTGTAGATTTTCCCTCGAAATAACTGAACAAACAACCTGTACATGACTTTTCGAGAACTCTTGTCCAAGAACTTAATCAGCAAGAATTGCTCTAGAAAATATACTTCTTCCCCCACAGAATGAAGCCGATGATGCAATACAGGGGCTTATTCCCTAAATTATTTTTCAATTTCTTTATTGAAAAATTAGTCTGCGTCTTTCTCATATGTCAGGAAGTTTTCCAATCCCATGAAAATATTACAATAACCTCTTCTTTTCAAGAGTTGCTGTTAGCTGAAGCAGTGTCTGTCCACAGAAACAATTCCTAAGACACATTTCAATTGATAGTTAGAAGATAATTAATGCATCAGTTAAAAAACATAAGTCGAAGACGATTATCTCACGTTGATGAAAACTGAAAATAAAAATGCAGAATTAATTCGAGGACGGAGACATTGAATCATATCTACCACTAACAACACAAGAAATACTTACCAAAAATTTAAATAAAATAATTTCAAACAAGTTTTCAAAAATTCAGTGGTGATAAATGAGCAATATTATACTTCAAGAATGTGATGACGAGTATTTTGACTTCTAAACGTTGAAGTTAGTCCAGTGAAAGAAAATTTAAAAGTTGAGAGAGTTATATAATATCATGTATATTAAACATCATATTTTCTCAACAGAGAACGATGAGATGAAATGTATATACATTCCCTTCCATTTTACAGTTATTCTTTCTATATGATGATGTCATTTTGATTGGGGAAAAAAAGCAAAGATATGAGAACCAAATTAGATTCATACTGTATTTTGATGAGTAATATTGATGGTGTATTTATATACTAAGAGTGATTTCACTTGAGTTTTCATAAAGTTTATTAATTGCCAAACATTCCAACAGATTCATTTTCTTTTCGTTGTCGCGATTAGGAGGAATTTTGAAATAACCTAATGCCATCAAATATTTTGAGGTCTTAACATGATATTGGAGAATTATTGTCAAAGGATCAATGATCCGGTGAGCGTGACAGGTTCAGCTTCATTGAAATATCTATCCATTCTTCATACTACTCAAGAACGTGTTTCGACTTACATCAGTTTAATATTATGATATAGTCAATCAGAATCCTTCACTTCCTTGTGAACGATTAAATGAAGAACTAAATGAATGGGATTTAATTTGTGGTACGGAATATCGAGGAAATCGGTCTATGCTTTCAAGAGTTATAGCTATTAGAAAATTCGACCCATATAAAACAGCCTGTATATCGAAAACGGATAACGGTACCTAATATTTTACGTATCGATTCGGCCTTTCATGAGTGTACTCGAAGTACAGTTAAGCTATGTTCGATCACTCATGAATCACCCTGTTTATAAATATGTCGTTATTTGGATTCATAAAAACTAGATATTATGTATACAGTTTACAAGCGATTGAAATTAAGTTATTATCAAAAACATCAAATATCAAGTTATTTAAATGGAAGGAAACAAGTGGTTAAAATTGGAACTGATTTAAGCGATGAAAAACAGATTACTTACGGCGTTCCCCAGGGAACGGTATTGGGCCCGTTATTATTCATATTATACGTGAACAACCTTCTTCAAATGGAACTTCGTGGAAGTGTTTTGAGTTTCGCTGACGATAACACAATACTTTATGAGGCCAGCACATGGGAAGATCTACAAAAAATAGCGGAAGAAGATTTCGCGGAAATAGTGGATGAAACATCATAAACAAACACTAAATGCAGAAAAACCAGTATACTTACCTTTCACCTCTTACGAATCCAATCTTCCAAAGCAAGGTGCACTGAATATCGACACTATCATTAGTGAGGCCACTTCAGGCACAGTAAAAGTTTTGGGCATTGTGCTTGGCCGACATATGAGGTGGGATCACCACTGTAGTTATGTGGCAAAAAACTTCTGAGGTTACTAGGCATTTTCAAATACTACAAAAGTGAAATGAATATAAACCATATGAAAATATTATATCACGCATTCGTGCAAGTACATCTTACATATGGGAATGTTATGTGGGGAGGAGTGTATGACTGCCATTTTGAACAACTAAATATTTTGCAGAAATGGATCCTGGAAATCATGTATGGTAAAGGGCGCATATTTTCGAGTGAAGAGATTTTCGCTTTGTTCTGTGTGGAAAATAATTTTCGGAATACGCCCCTGTAATTGTTCCTCAACTTCATTCTGCGGCAGAGGATTAAGAGAAGTATTCCTGGGACAAAAACGATAAATACTCAATGAATTGTTAGTAGGTTACATTTCACGATCGCGAAATTTTTTCATAGCAAAAAAACTAAGTTACCCTGATAGTCGTACCTTAATACAAAAGTTTAGTGTGATGCGACTCTTTTAGCAGAAGGCTCATTTTTTCGAGCAATTCCTGCTTATTAAGATCGTGTGCCAGAGTTCTTGAAAAGTCGTGTACAGGCTGTTTGTTCAGTTATTTCGAGGAAGAAACTCATTTTTCCAGTGCGGCCAAGAATTTGATTTTAATCTGTTCACAGTATTGTTGACATCAGGAATGTTATTTGTGGTACAAAATATTGAGGAAATCGGTCTATGCTTCCAAGAGTTATTGAGATTACAAAATTCGAATTATTATAAAACAGTCTGTATATCGAAAACGAATAGCGTTACCTTGTATTCTAAGTTTCGATTTGAACTCCTCTAGGTCTACTCTAACTACAGTTAAGCTGTTTGATCACTCATGAAACACCCTGCATAGTTCATGGCACTTTTTACTTGGTTTTCATACTCTTCGATAATTAACAAGAGTTCGAAACAGCGGTATGATGTATCAATTCACTATATTTATTTGCTGCTATAGAAAACATAGTAGAGAATTCCATTTGTGATCTGATAATAATCGTGAGCATAAGCTTAAGGGGTGAAGTTAACCTGAAAAACTATTAAACGGAGAATACGAACACCTAAAATAGACACCACAAGACTACAAATCCTTGTAATGATGGGAAAGAGACATCTGGCAAAAAATGAGCCAACAACCTATAGACAAATGCAAAACTCAATAAGAGGAAAGATAAAACTGGCGAAAGAGAAATGGATCAAAGAATTATGTGAGGAGATGGGGAACATAGAATTTTTAACATGCACAAGAAATTGAGAGAAGTAGCCGGACTATTTAAGAAACAATCACCACCGATGCTAACAGATGAAACAAATATCATCAATCGAATCTGGGAAAACTACATCACAGATTTATTCGGAGACGTCAGAACTGAAATAGATATGGCAGCAATGTCAGAAGGACCGGAAATAATTAAATTAGAAGTAATGGATGCTCTAGAGTTGGGTAAAAATAGAAAAACAATTGGACCAGACAACATTCCAATGGAGGTCCTAAAATTGATAAATGAAGAGAACATATACCTCATTATTAAACTTTACAATACCATCTACTACACAGGCATAGTTTCCAATGATTGGCCAAAGTCAACCTTTGAACCCATCTTTAAAATACAATATCCTAAACAATGCAGATAATACAGGCTGATGAGTATTACGAGTCACTTGCTGGAAACATTCCTGCGAATAATCAACTCCTGTATCAGGAACAAATATTAACAAGACTTAGACGACAGCCAATTTGGCTTCAGGAGTGGGTTCGGAACACGCGAGGTGTTGTTAAGTATAAATGTACTATTGCAGAAATGTCGCGCCCAGAGAAAAGACGTATTCGCATGCTTTGTCGACTATGAAAAATTATTCGACAGAGTACGACACCAAGATCACATTGAAATGCTACAGAGAACTGGAGCTGACACCAAGGACATCAGAATAATGGAAAAATTTGTAATGGAACCAAAAAGCGAATATTAGAATAGGAGATGGACTTTCAAAGGATATGAATATTAACAGAGGAGTTCGCTAGGGGTGTGTACTCTCACCCTCACTTTTCAATCTATATGTAGACCTGATTTTCGAAGAAGCCATAAAAGAAACTGAAATAGGAGTGAAAGTTAACGGAACACCAATCAACACCATAAAATATGCAGACGATACGGTTTTACCAGCTGAAAATATAGAGGACCTCCAAGAACTACGGAACAAGATTAACAGCATCGGCCAGAAAATGGATACAAATATAAATGTTAACAAGACCAAATTTATGGAATTCAGCAGACAAAGTCATAATGAAGCAGAATTTCAACTGAACGGCAAACGAATTGAGCGCGTGAGACAATTTAAATATCTGGGAGCTTATATAACAGAAGAGGTAAATCTAGACAGAGAAATGAAGTGCAGAATTGAGACACCTCGTGCCAACTTTATTAAATTGAAAACTTTGTTTTGCAACGACAATTTGAATCTTAAACTAAGAAATCGAATGCTTCTATGCTATGTCTGGTCGGTACTGTTATATGGAGTAGAAGCTTGGACTCTTAAGGTCAAAACATAGGATAAATTGGAGGCTTTTGCATTGTGGGCTCATAGAAGAATGCTCGGAATACCGTGGAGAGCCTAACACAGAATTCCTTTAAAGATCAGGATGTGACCGTGAGTTGTTAACAAATATCAAATGTAGGAAGATTAGCTATCTTGGACAAATATTATGTGGATCTAAGTACAAACTACTACAGCTGATAATGAAAGGAAAGATAGAGGGACGTAGAGGAGTCGGCAAAAATCATATATCTTAACATTCAAGATTGGACTGCAATACGACGGACGGAACATTTCTTCAGAAAAGCGGAAGATCGGAATGCCTTTGCAGAAGTGATTGCTAACGTCAAGGAGACCAGACGCAGCACATGAAAGAAGAAGAAGGTGGGCGTGAAAGGTTGAAAAGTTTAGCTTCATTGAAATACTCATCCATTCTTCATACTGTTTACGACAGTATTTTGACTTAAATCAGTTTGTCATTATAACATAATCGATCAGAATTTTCTCTTTCTCGTGAAAAATTGAATAAAGGACTAAATAGTTGAGATTTCTTTGTTATTGTATGAATCAATTTCCAAAAATATTCAGTAGCCGTGGAGTTCACAAGTTTCCAAACAAAACATCAGTTTCGAATATATATTCTATTTTATTTCATTCCTTCCGTTATTTTGATGATAAGAATAGTATAAGCGAGCTTCCAGAGACAATATCTGCTTTGATAAAGTGGCAACAAGCTGTCACTCCATCCTCATGTCTTCAAGATGGATCGTCGTTTTTCATTGAACAAGCTACTGTTTACGAAAGCATCCAGGTGTCTAATGGATTTAATACGCTTCTCTGACTGTCGACTGCTTGAACTGATCCCCATAAAGTGAAAGGTTGCTTTCACGCCAATTTGCTGAGTAGAAAAACTTCTATAAGCATCAAAAGGGATGAAAATGTGAAAATGCAAAATGTTCATTTTACTTAGGGTCTAGAAAAATCAATTTTTTGAAAAGGCTTTATATTTCAGAGTCGAATGAATTCCTTGGAAAATAGATTATAATGCGAGGTGCTACAACAAAAACAGCATGTACAGGGTGTTCCTACAAAAGTTTGTTCCGCGGTCTGACTCAGAAAAATGCAGTGTCAGTGCTAGAACAGCTACAAAAAAAAATTTATCATATATTTGAACAAACCTTTGAACCCGATAATTTTAAATAAATAGTAGTAAAGATTGACATCAGTATTGAAGAAGGAGTTTCAACATGTTAATTTGAAAGTACATTTTTCGCGAAGAATATATTCCGTAAATATGCCACAAATACAAAACCTTAAATATGGAATGGTAATTTATATGGGATTATCGTGGATACATTCCTAGGTGACGGAATGAAAAATAAATAATACAAAAATCAATTCATTTAAGTTTTTGGCCATACTGATTAATAATCTACAGGCTTTAGCTATAGTTTAAAGATTTGTTTAATATTTTCTTGCTTGGCAGTTCGTATAAGCTCCTTTAATTCAGACTGATATTAGGCAGTGACATCAGCAATTTGCCTCTTGAAGATAAGACTTCATTCCATAGACGGATCAATTTTTATGAAGAAATCACAAAGCTTCTTGGCCATAGTTGAACATTCAATAAGTTATGTCTAATTCAATGTCACGTCTCCTGTGCTTGAAGAAGCATCGTCTTCAATATGCTGGGAATTCAACATTTTATCCAAGTCGGTTGCAATCAAATATTCATCTTGCAACTCCTGCATGTAACTTGATTCTACCTGTTCGAACGAGTCTCATCATGTTCCATTCGAAATTTCGGCAATGTTTGCATTTAAAGTTTGACTGTGCACAGATTTTTCGTCATTTTTCGCAAAATGAACAGACCATAGCTTTTCCCAGCATGATTTCAATGTATAATGGTTCAGTTCATCCACTGATTCTTTTAAGTTAAAGATAAATTTTGCTTTGTCAAATTTCTTCCAGAATTCCATAGCATTTATATCAGAATCACATTTCATATTATCCAATATTATTTTGTAGGTTCATCAAATGCAGGGGTGCTTAAACTTGAACTGCTGGCGATTTACCTCAATATTTTTAGACTACTCACGATCAACTCTGAGAGGCTGGAAGTATGTGTGATGGAGGGTTGTCGTACATACACGATACACCCTACATACCTACCTATCTACGTAAGGTGTACCGTAGCATATATAGATATTAGCTTTCCGCACAGTATAAATTACTTTAGTGAAGGTTTGGGTTAGGTTTAGTTAGGTTCTTTTCTATAATATCAACGAAAATACTCATAGTTATTCAAAATTGCGAGTTAAATGGTTTTTACAAAACAGAAGAGTTACATATGGCGTTAAACTTAACTAAGGAGTGAATTTGGATGTTGAAGCGCGGCACTGCATGTCCTCAGCATACTTTTAATAAGATGGTACGTAACCACTGAGTGCTAATCGCAAGTATAACGACATATGATCAGTTAGTTGATTGCGATATTTTAACTTAATCATCTTCATTTCAGAAAATGCAGACTCGCACAACTAAGTTGATCCAAATATTGCTGTCAGTTGAAGGGCGATTTGCCTTCGATTCGGATATTTATCTTCAGATATAAGACAGCAGAAATTGGTATCAGATGCTGTAGCTTTGAGATGAATATTTGATATAATCTGCACCAACTCATTTTCAACAGAACATGAGTTCATATTAAAGTGATTTACTATTTCAACAGCTAATTCCTTCATGTTTTTACATCAAAAAGGATAACTCATAAATGATGCTTTACTTTCCAATTTACTTCAATCATAAAAACGGATTTCGAATTGTCCCAAAATATTTGATAATTCAGCCTCATACGTATTATAATTCAACTGAGGAATCCTTGCTTTCACGGACGGAAAATGTTTCATATCCTATCTTTTCAATTGATCTATTACTGCGCTTATCATCTTAATAATAGTTTTTCCATTATCTTGAAGCTCCAAGTTAATGGTATTTACGTGTATTGTCATGTCAGTCAAAAAAGCCAAATCAGTCAGCCATTTTTCGTTTTTCAACATCTGAGTGTCATCACCTCTTCCGTCATATCATCATAATATTTCCTTTTTTCCTTTTGATATCGATTACATATTTATCGTAAATGACCATCAAATTCAAAAATAGAAGAATTTGTAACACATGAATTTGTTGTCTCTGAATAGTTTTCCATTTCCTGATGATTTTCCGAGAAAAATTCCAATTCGTTCCATGTCTCGATGAATATTAACTCATAATAAACATGGATTGATTTAATTTTAATTACCTTTCAACAATGTGAAAATTTCGACGATTCGAGAGTTTTATTCCTCTAAATGAAATCACATTCTTCAGACATAGTTGAACCAAAAGATATTCCCATACACTTTATTTTTATGGAAACGTCTTCCACATTCCTTGTCATCCTTAAAAGATAAACTGAAATTCACTCAAATGAATTGTATTGGAACTAAGGCAATTGAGGTGAATAAAACTCAGTAGTACATAAAATAGTTAGAAGCTTTAATTTACAACAATATTAAATACATAATATATAAATACATTTACAGATAATTAAAAGCCAATTGCCAATTATCACACTTATATAGGTTCGATGCTGAAACATTTTCAGAAGCATGACATTATGAAAGGATTCAAACAATCATAATTATATTCGAGAGATGTGTAGACAATTTTCCAGACTGTTCCTGAAAAGGAACATTCCAACATTCTCTCATTTACAATATCTACAAATAACTATTGAGTAACCATTCATATGATATTTTATAGTTGTTAGATTTAGGAATTATATTTGCGATTTGAAATGCGCAAATTTTGTATTGTAAAACCCTTTGTTTAAATAAAATTTTTAATGAATATTCTTCAATTCATTCAGAATTGGGAAAATGCAAAAGAAGTTTCTTCAAATTTCAGTTGCTGCTTAACTAATTCAATATTTTCTCTGCGTAATTTTGTTTTAGTTTTTCTACAAAAACCTTTTTGTCATCATTATATATGAGGGCATGATTGATACAAAGTTATGTCAGGTTAGTCTTCACTAAGACTTTATATATCTGGTCCTACGTAACTGTTAGTTTTTTTCATACATCATGTCAATGGAGCTAACGAAAAACTGGGTGTAACGGAGAGAAAAATCTTAACAGGCATTTATTACCTCTATTTTTAACATTTTTAAATTTGAACCATCAAAATTAAGAACTAGATATGTGTCAGCAGAAAATATTCAATTCGTATTAATTTAGGTTAATAATTTTGAAAATTTTTTATGCATTTCAATATATGACGAATACTGTTCGACGCATTAAACCCCAAAAGTTTCGAGATAAAGAAGTAACAATACAAAAACAAAAATTTTGAATAAAAAGACGTTAAGATTTCCAAGTCATTTAGCATATTGCCTATAAGTCCATTGAGTAAATAACGACATTGTATAATTTTCCAAATAATTCAATAAAAAACGGAAAGTAGTAGAAGAAAAATTACTGAGAAAAAAAGCGATCTCCGAGTAGATTCCTAACGTCCATAACCTTAAAATATACGATAATTGAAGAATACCATTCAAATGTGAGTTCGTTAGTAAAGCTTACAAAAATTCATTTGGGCATCCGTTGAAAATGTGTGATAAGCCTTGGGTTCCTCAAAAGGTTTGTAGAACGTGCGATGAATTTCTATATTATTATATTATATTATTCTAGAAAAAAGTCTACAATAAGGGCCGTTTATCAATCGCTGGATGCCATACTGAAGTCAATAAATCAAAAAAGATAAACTATTATTTTGTGCATTAATTTATGAAAAGCTTTTGATAATGTAAATAATCAAATATTATTGAGAAAAACAGAAAATGCAGAATAAGGGGAACTCCACTACAGTTGATCATATCATACTTAAAAAATCATATACAGAGAGTAATAGAAACAGAAAATGGTAAGCGCCTTACATCGATGGAGAGTGTTGAAAGGAAAGGCGTGCCCCAGGGATCAATATTGGGTCCCTTAATTTTCATAAATTATACAAAAGAGCTACCTACAGTATCAAAAGGCAGGATAGTTCAATTTTAGGATGATATCTGAATTGGGTTATCGACAAACAGCAATGAATGTATGACACAAGAAATTCAGGGAACGCCTTGGCTCCCTTCAGTCGTGGTCCACTGTGAATGATTTAAAGCTGAACATTGGAAAGACACGAGTTGTAAAATTTGACTATTCTTGCGGTTTTGTACCAACATGTTTTGTTTATGACGACAAAATGCTTGAAATAGTAAATACAGATGCTTTCCTTGGTGTTTTGTTGGAATATCGACTGGACTGGAGGACTCAGGTAGATTCTATCTGCAAAACCATCTCACAGTCATGCTATGCCTTGGGAATAACTTCACCAAATATGGGACGCCAGGCAGCTCTGGTTGCCTTTCATGCTCATATTCAATCAAAAATGAAATATGGAAGTCTTTTATGGGTTAACACTGTGGAGGCCGAAACGGTACTTTTTTGCAGAAGTGCTGCCTGAGAAATAAATTTCATCTAAACCAAAGAGAAAGCTTTATAAATGACAAAATACTTACTTCTCCCTCCACCCATATCTTAGAATCAGTTCTATTTGTCGAACAAAATCCAATCTTTTTTGAACATCTTAACAGAACTCACTCATATGATACCAGGAAAGAAGAAGATCTGCTTGACCCAAGACTGCATCGGACATATCTCCAAAAAAATACAACAGTGAATGTTGTAAAAATCTTCAATAAACTTTCTATAGAAATGGGAAATCTACCTCTGAAAATACTTAACTCTCGACTCAGAAATTTGCTTGCTCTGAGGGCCTACTACAGTGTAGAAGAATATTTTTCAGACTCTATTTAGGTGTTTTGAATGTTCTTTGATGCGGTTTGCATCCTTCTCGTTGTTTGGAAGGAAACCCGAATTTTACATTGTCTTTTATTAACCGAAATAGTGGGGATTTTAGACGAATTCTGAGCTTTTTTTTCTTTTGTGCTTGCAATTTTACAACTCATTCATTTTGTATCTTAAATTTAGTATATTGACGAGTTCTATGCCGTCTTGGCGTGCAATGTAAAAATGGAACAAATAAAGATTATTATTTTCATTATTATTATGATAACAGACGAATGGGAAAACGAAAACTTTGCTGCACGAACCTGCAATGATCGGGAAAGAACCCGTTGACCACCATGATGGCTGCTATTTCTGTTTGGAGACTGGCATTAACCGAAATAAAAAGTGGGGATATACTTTCGTACAATCGGCACATAGACGAATTCTGAGCTCCATCACTTCTGAATCTCAGGCTAATGTTTGATAGCAGAAAGTATACGGGATTGGGATAAAAACTAATGATATAGACTCTGAGTGTCATCTTAAATCGCCGAAATCATTCAATCAAAATGATTCAATCGACCTAATCAGAGATTTGCGACTGTCAATGTCCGATTCAGAAATCTTCTCTTCTATACTAAAAAAAGAGAACATTAACAACGAAACGAACTCAAGTTTACGCACCAGGGAACAGAATCTCCTGAAATATTTTGATGAAGAAGATAATTTTGTGTTTTGTGAAGATGTACCTAGTTTGATGGCTGCAATGGGATTATCAAATTACGTGATGAGTTACTTTTGTTCTTATAGATTCGTCAAAACGGAGTCTGGCATGTGTTCTCTTACACAACGGGAATAAATAAGGATCTTTGCCGATTGCCCTTTCTACTAAACTAAAAGAATAGTAGGAGTAAAAGAATATTCTTCTATTGCTTTCGTTTTGGTTAAAATTGAGTATACAGAAAGTAACTGGCTGATACGTGTTGATTCAAAAATGGTCTTCCATATTCACTTGTCATCCTTCGAAAATAATATAAACTGAACTTAATTTCACTCAAATAAATTGGATTGGGGTGAATAAAACTCAGTATTACATAAAATAGTTAGAAGCTTTAATTTACAACAATATTAAATACATAATATATAAATACATTTACAGATAATTAAAAGCCAATTGCCAATTGTCACACTTATATAGGTTCGATGCTGAAACATTTTCAGAAGCATCACATTATGAAAGAATTCATACAATCATAATTATATTCGAGAGATATGTAGACAATTTTCCAAACTGTTCCTGAAAAAGGAACGTTCCAACATTCTCTTATTTACAATATCACTTCTGCAAAATGTACAAATTCGTTTGATAACTATTGAGTAACCATTCATTCGATTCTTATTTTCGAATACGGTATTTTTGAAATACACATTACCTAATAAATATTTGTAGCGATTTAATGTCTCAAAATGCACTTGAGGTAAAGAAAACTCAAGTTCTTATTCAATTCAGGAATATGGTAAAATAAAAGTGGAAGAATGATATTTTATAGTTGTTAGATTTAGGAATAAAATTTTAGATTTGAAATGCGCAAATTTTGTATTGTAAAACCCTATGTGTAAATGAAACCTTTAATGAATATTCTTCAATTCATTCACTGTTGTAAATTGGGAAAGAAAAGAAGTTTCTTCCAAATTTTAGTTGCTGCTAAACTAATTTAATATTCTCTCTGCGTAATTTCGTTTTAGGTTTTCTTTGATTCTACAATCACCTTTTTGTCATCATTATATATGAAGGCATGATTGATACAAAGTTATGTCAGGTTAGTCTTTACAGAGACTTTATATTCCTGGTCCTACTTATCTGTTAGTTTTTGTCATACATTATGACAATGGAGCTGCCGAAACACTGGGTGTAACGAAGAGAAAAATCATAACAGGCGTTTATTACCTCCATTTTTAACAATTTTAAATTTGAACCATCAAAATTAGAAAGATATGTGTCAGCAGAAAAATATTCAATTCGTACTAATTTAGGTTAATAATTTTGAAAATGTTTTCATGCGTTTCAATATATGACGAATACCATTCGAAGCATTATTCCTCAAAAGTTTGGAGATAAGAAAGAAACAATACAAGAAACTAAAATTTTGAATAAAAAGACGTCAAGATTTCCAAGTCATTTAGCACATTGCCTATAAGTCCATTGAGTAAATAACGACATTGTATAATTCTCCAAATATTACAACAAAAAAAACGGAAAGTAGTAGAAGAAAAATTTCTGAGAAAAAAAGCGATCTCCAAGTAGATTCCTGATGTCCATAGCCTTAAAATATACTTTAATTGAAGAATACCTCTCAAATGTGACAGAGTTCGTTAGTAAAGCTTAGAAAAATTAATTTGGGCATCCGTTGGAAACGTATGATAAGCCTTGGGTTCCTCGAAAGGTTTGAAGAACGTACGATAATATCAATAATATTATATTATATTATTCTAGAAAAAAATCTACAATAAGAGCTGTTCATCAATTCCTGGATGCCATACTGAAGGCAATAAATCAAAAAAGAGGAACTATTATTTTGTGCCTAGATTCATCAAAAGCATTTGATAATGTAAATTATCAAATAAAATTTGGAAAAAAGGCATATGCAGTATAAGGGGGATTCCACTACAGTTGATCATATCATACTCAAAAAATCGTTCACAGAGAGTAATAGAAACAAAAATGGTAAGCGCCTTACATCGACGGAGAGTGTTGTAAGGAAAGGCGTGCCCCAGGGGTCAATATTGGGTCCTTTATTTTTCATAATTTATACAAAAGAGCTACCCACAGTAGCAAAACTAATATCTCAGGCGAACAAAGTGGTTACACAAACTATCCCTGTTTTCTCTGCATGTGGGATAGTAGAGCTAAAAATCAACACTGGGTTGAAAAGGGTTGGAAAGGGCAAATTCGAGGATAACGAAACGAAACATAACTTTAGTATAAAAGAATCGAATATCATAAAATGGAAATTAATCCCAGTTCTTGACCCAAAAGTTCCCGAAACTGAGTAAAATGATTGAAGCGGACATCTCTGATGGACCACAGATTAGATAATCAATAAAAGGCACAAGTTTTATGGGAACTATTTTTTTATTTTATTTAATTCAGGATCCTTTGGGATACTGACAGGTTGCCCCATAATCAGTATCCACATTAGAATATTATGTAATGATAGTAAAAATATATAACAATTATAATCACTTAAAATATACAAAAAGACAAACTGTATCAGCAGAAGAAACGGTAACTTAAAAATATTAATCATTAATACATATTAAGGAACAAAGAACAGAATCAATGTCTGCTCGAGAAAATGTGCCTTTAGCATGCCTCTGACTTGGGCTTTCGACATAAAAAAATATCCACAATGTTAGAAAACTCATTTGCATTCCTGTTTATTCTTTATAAAGGGGCATTTTGCTAGCACGACGTTCTCCTGAAAGGAATAGTAAATAGTTCAGACTCTGCAGTTTCCTAGATGGAACGTTTATGCCAATCGTGGCGAACAATTCCTCAGTCTGAACAGAATTCTGAAACAACCCATAGAAATACTACGTCTGCTACTTTGCGTCTATTTTCAAGGCTTATGAGGTTAAAGTGTCTTCTGGCTAGTGAGTGAATACCCGCAAAACTCAAACCAAACCTATAACAAAGTTGATAAAGAAATCTATTTTGAATAGATTCAATCCGAGACCTATAAATCCCATACTGGGGGCACCAAACCACACTAGCGAAACTCAGCCTACTCAAGCATAGTACAAAACAACAACTGTCTGCGCGTTTGTAAAGCACTTAGTTCTCCTCATTATGAATCCTAAAATTCTTGATGCTGCTATTGAAATATAATCAATATGGACGTCAAGTATTAATTTGGAATTCATGAAATCTAACCCAAATCTTTTGCTCGCTCAACGAGCTGAAGATTAACGCCACCAAGGGAGTAGGTGTATTCGATGTTCGATTTCTTTCGAGTGAACGTAATAGAGAAGCACTTATATTTATTTAAAAATAGACCATTCTGTTCACAGAACTGGCAAAAACGATCCAGATCAGATTGAAGGTTTACACAATCGGTCATAGAATTTATCCGTAGGAAGACTTTTAGGTCATCTGCGAACATTAAATATTAAATTAATAAATTAAGAACAGCAGGGGTTGACCAGGTACCCAGAGGTACTCCAGACAAAGAAATATAGCTCTCAGGTTCGAATCCCTCGACTAATACGAATTGGGATCGATTCCTCGGGTAGGAACCGAACCACTGCAGAAGACTGCCCTTCACTTCGACCTCAGCAAGACGCTGTACGTGATTATTATGGCTTGTTTTATGAAATGCTTTGCATAGACTAGAGTATACGGCATCCGTCTACGCCTGATTGACCCAACCGTTGTGTAGGTGCTCACTATAGTTAGACATGTTCGTTTCAACAGACTTCCCTTTCAAGAAACCATGTTGTGCAGGTATGATGAGATGTTTTACAAATGGTAATAAATAATTGTGTATCAATTCTTCAAACAATATGGGAATTAATGATAATTTGGATATCGGTCGGTAATTTTGACGTCTGACTTTGAACCAGCTTTAAGGATCGAACAACAGATGCATTCTTCCAACTACTAGGAAACTTACCACTCGCCAAGGACTGGTGGAATACTAAGCACAGAGGTACAATAATTGTTTCAGCAGACTCCCTCAAAAATACAGCGGGAATCAAGTCGGAGCCAGCGACCTTTCTGAAGTTCTGAAGTCAAAGCCACTCAATGCCTCACCGATTTAATCTTCTGATAGATAAATCAAGTTTAACACATTACAGTTTTCTGAATCTAATATGTTGTCTATATTGAGGTGCAACTTTTCAAGTTCAAACACACTCTTGAAGTGCTTAGCGAACAATTCACAAATCTGTTCACCAATGCTACCAGTTTCCTGATCCAGCCGCATCTCCGAGGGAATAGTGTTTTTTCAATGACATAAAATTCCAGGAATATTTCCTTTTGTCACGAATCCCGTCCTCAAATAAAGTCACAAATCTTCTGAAATCCGCCTCAATCAGCGATTTCGAACGAATCCTCAGAGAAGAGAAAAGGTTATAATCACTCTGCACCTTGAATCGTTTCCATCTTTTGTTTTCTCCATAATAACCCTCACCGTATTAGGCGAATAATAATGTGGAAATTTTTGGTTTTTTGGGTAGCGCGGTACGTGCGTATTAATTATGTGTCGAATGAAGGCGTAAAATATATCAACATTTTGGTCTACTGAATTTATCTCAAAAGTGCCGATCCAGTTTATGACCGCAATATTTCTATTTATAGAATTATAATCAACTCTCTTGAAACTTAGCGTAGTATATGAGTCCCGTGCGATATGTTACACTCGGAATAGGGGCAGATCGAATAAAAACTCGATACAAGGATGTTTTCTATCTTCACTTACTAGATTGATGACACTCTGCAATGTGTGAGAGTGATTGAGGAAAATGCATAGAATGAGATTGTTTGGCTTGCTAAGAATTTTTTGGGAAATAAGAACAGTTGTAACTATTCTTAACAAGTTGAACAACTAATGAGTCACTTTCAAATGCTGGGATTTAACATGAGCTACGAATAACACTTTCTTCACAACCACCTCGACTATATTCTTATTATTCCTGGGGATCTTAGTGAAGAATAGGTCAAGCCATTCCACTAGGACTAGGGAGGAACGCCATCAATGCTATTGAAACGCAGACATGATGGCTGAATATTGTTTGAGCAATCAGAACAGCTCACTGACGACAACATCTGCTAGAAAATCTTACAAAAGAAAGTTTTTCAATTTATGATTTTAATAAAGAAAGATGAATCTTAAAGAAGTTCTGTATTTTATTGTAGAATGTGCCAGTTAAATATTTTCTGAAATAGAGCTGATAAAGAGGTTTTAATCACTGATTTGAAATCGTAATTATAAACTAGGCTAATATCATGTGCCATACGTACTTAATCACCAGAATTGCTGTTGTGTGGTGAAATTTACTTGGGGCCAAGATGAGCATGTTCCAAATCCTCGTACCTGAGTCCTGGGCCTAGATGGGCACTACCGATATATAGGTAAGTGTTTCTACATATCATAAAAATTGTAATTTTCTTCCACACCAATCTTCTCATCATTTTGTAGAATGATTACGATTTCAAAACTCATTCGTAAAGTGATTGATCAAGATAGATTTGATTTTAAGTATAATGAAAACGTAAATGGATATATTATATGCACAAAGCGTAATTACATTTCAATTAAACGTTCGACGAATTTGTTGATAAAATGATTTATGAATAAAATTTGTGAACTGCAATGAAAAACTATTATGGATTTGGAAGCAAATATATTTGGTTTTCGTTAATATAAATGATACCAGGCTAATTTTACTGCCATTCCGATAGAAATTTATAGATGTTGCATATATCAATAAAATATTCTAATTCCAAACATAAGAAATTATGAATGAAAATATATATCAGAATTATATGCTGCTCTTCGAACCATATTATTTTGTCATTTATAATTAAATATTGTATTAATATTATTTTGCAATTTATATGACGACATTTTGAATAAAATATTCATTGATATTCAATATTGAAAGTGTTAGGGGATACCGCACATTTCTATTTTCTCTTGATGACCTTAGATATCGGATATTAGTGTGCAAAGTGTTCAAGGTAAGAAAAATATTGTTGTGGGCGATTCATCATTCAATTTTGAAGCGAAAAGTTCTTATCAACAGGTGTGTTAGTTTAGTCGTTAATACTATACGGCTAATATCAGCGAGCGCTGACTGTGAATGAAATATTTTGAGTGCTCCTAGAAGCAATCGTTTTCTAATACTATAAGATATAACTTGTTGGTATTGAATAGCCTCATTGACAATTGTTTGATTTTCATAGTGTAGTCTCCAAGACAGGTAACACAGTTTTCATTTTTCATTTAGGAAGATAAGCAAGAATAGTGAAACATTTAGGAAAAAAGGAACATCGAAATCATTAAAAAGCCGCAGGCAAACAATTTTATCGAAGGGATAGCCACTCTGATGACATAAAGAGGAAGTAAGAAATTATCGGGATGCTTTTTACTGGCGTAATGAAAAAATACGACGATCGAAACTTTGATTTTGCATCATTTCAGGTTTTGAATGCATACATTTTTATGAACGAGTATTGAAGGATGACCGAGGTATGAGCCTTCCGACTCGGAAAATAATAAACTCCTCATGGTTGCATCATTTACAAACAAATAGGGAAAATGGCAACATACTCCATAATCTGTATCAATGTGGCTCAACTAAACTTGATCTATTTACAATGACTCATATCATAAACAATCGCTTGATAATTCCTCGAGTTATCGATGGTAACAATTTGAAAAATGAAAAATTCATTTGGAGCAAAATTCTTCCGAAGCTTTCAATCGATTTCTTTTTAGAATACCGTTTTCAAGAGGGAAGAAATGAATTTCTACAAGATGATTTCGTTGTTGTTTTGTTGTTAGCCTGTCTGCATGACTCAGGAATACGTAATGGAATAAAAATTAAAGTAATACTGAAAACTCTTGTCGGCAATCTCTTGGAGATGTGAAAGAATCAAATTTCATAGTCAGCATAGCAGTGCAAAAATGCGACCTTTTATGTTACATCTTGCAGCATATTTTAATACTTCGCCACTTCTCAGGAACGCATGCAAATATCGAGTTGAGATTGATATCAAACACTCAGCTCTGCAATGTCTTAGAATTGAGAAATATATTAAATAAAAGTTAATACACTCACTGGCAAAACACTTGATCATACAGAAATTATCTTCAAGTTTTAAACACCATAACTCTCTGATTTATAGTTGTATCTCTCAGATTTTGGATATATTACAGACTATTTTAAGCAAGTCAATAGTGGATGTTGGTTATATACGAAAATGCATTGTAAATAGCGATAAACGATAATAAACTGAAAATGCTGTTACTCACGAATTCTTATTCGCCCTGTAGAATTTCTGAGCAAAATTTTATCACGAAAATATACTTAATACAAAGCTACATCAAATTTCAATGGCATCATCTTTGATTTATGGAGCTTGCTGATTTTTTGAAAGAGATACAGTTTCTTCAATGTCAGTTTATACAGCAGAAGTTTTCATTTATCGAAAGTAGAAAGTGGTGAACAAGGAAAGAATACGAACAGAAAGTTATCGAATCAACATCCAATTAGTAGAAGGTGTAACAATCTTCAGGTCTTATTATATCTTGAATGCGACTTCGATAAGATTACAGATGTATCCTTGTACTCTCTTCTTTCCCATTCTTTTTGTACAATCAGACCTACATCAGTAAGATTCTACATTTCTTCGAAACAATCGCTTTCTACACACTCGATCAGATTGACATCAGTGCACCTTCTATCTTTCAAGTCCATCATGGCAATTACTCACTACTATTGCGGTACGAGCTGTAGAGTTATCATGAATCCGCATGAAGCTTTCACCCATATTACGAGTAAATGTAACAACTTAAGGACCTAAAGCTTACCATATGTACTTCTCAGTAATCATGAGTCCCTGTCAACTGTAATTAATTTCGTTGTTTCTTCCATACTCATACGAACTCAAACGATTACGGCAGAAAAATTGTCTTGATTGGAACATTCACTAGTTTGCCGATAAAATTTAAGACGCCCATGTGGAGACTGTAGGCTGAACCTGAATTTGTCAGAGAAGAGACCTTTTCCTTATTCTTCATTGCCCCAGTGCTAGTGTTCTCTAGAGCATTGAAGACGTACGGAGCATTCTATCCAATTCTGGAACCGCTGTAGATCTTCTGGCACGAAGCCAATTTCTCCCAAACACCTCATCTACTGATACCTGCTCCACTTCTTCCTACCAGTTTCTTTTATGTAAAGCGGTACTAGATCTGTCTATCGAAGTACTAAGCCTTAAGACGATAATTGCGAGCAGTCATTCACCTTTTTCTTCTCGGTCCTATTTGCCTTGTAAATTCACCAATCTCTTGGAAACGCACCCATCCCTTTTTTACGCTGCTTCTTGAAGCACCTATTTATCCAGCGGTATAAAATTTGTGATTATCCATCAATCAGTAATTGTACTGATTAAGCAGCACCACCTAAAGAAACCTCAGTTGAAAATCTTGCTAATTGGTTCAAATCAACCAGTCTTCATCAAAATGACATAAACGTTGTTATCACATCGAATTTCATTATCCAAAACACCCTCATTTGAGAAATAATGTTATTCACTTTGCGTTTATGGGATTTCGTATGAATGCTGGTATATTTTTTACAAATAAAGCGATAGCGCCATGAATCGAATACGACGTTATGTAGAATGAATGTAGCTTTGTAACGAAGTGTATCTTTTAGACAAAATTCAGCACAGAAATTCAGGGCGACTGAAAATTCATGAAAAAAAACACCTCGTATAACGCTATTTAAAATGCCAATAGTTTTTGCGTGAAATAGTCTGTAAAGTATTCAGAATTCAAGGATATCAAACAGAGATACAGTTTATTCATTGTCAGTAGGTTTAGGAAAATTTTTCGAATAGGGAAAACAAATGTGGTAAAATAGTGAGAGATTCGAACAGAAATATTTCAAATGAAGATCCAAACAGAAGAAGGTCTTACTTTCTCGAAATCTTATCACAGCTGGAATGCGTCTTTGCATACCTTCCATAAGGTTACGGATGTATTTTTGCATAGCCTGACTTACATCATTCAGATTCTGCAAAGCAGGGATGCGTTTTCTTCACCTTCTAACCTTCGCGTCCCACACACGATCAATGAGATTATTATCAGGACTCCTTGCCGGACAGTCTATCGTCTATATCCATCGATATAAACTCACTGATATTACGGTATGAGGTTTCATTATCATAGATGAGCATGAGGCTTTCACCTTTATTACGAGAACCGAAAGCTTGCCACATGTGTACTTCTCAATAGTCATGGATACTCTATCAACTGTAATTATTTTTGTTTTTTCTTCCATACTCTTACGACCACAAACTATCACGGCAGCAAAAATTTCTTGATTGGAATGCACAACAGTTTTGCCGATAAAGTCTGATACGCTCATCTGGAGCGCAAAACCTGAATTCAAGAGAACAAACATTCTCCATTGCCCCAATATTGGTGTTCACTGGCGAATTGAAGACGCAGAACATTCTATTGAATTCTGGAACCGCTGCACGACTTCTGGCATGAATCCAATTTCTCTTAAACGCCTCAACTCTTGATATTTGCTTCACTACCTCCAACCTATTTCTTCATGTAAAGCGGTACTAGATCTGTCTCTCAAAGTACCAAACTTCAAAAACTATCATTGCCAATAGTCGCCTTTCTTTTTTGCTCGATTGTCTTTGCCTTGTGAATTCCTCTAATTTTTAGAAACGCTCCCATAGCTATGCATGCAGGTACTTGAAGTAACAATTTGTCTAGCCGTATAGTTTTGTGGTCTTTCATCAATCATGAATTTTACTGCTCGATCAGCATCACCTGCTTAAGGAACCATATGTGATTATCTGTTTGTGCTTGATCGAATTTTCTGTCGGTGAGTATACGATCATTTATGTTGCAATCTGCTTCATATTCTAGCACCCAGGAGGAAATTGAAACCAAAAGGGTACTTACCGTTGCCATAGAAATTATTCAGCTAGAAACAAAGCCTTTCAGCACGGAAACAGGAAAAATAGGAAAACTTAATTTGGTGTAATATCACGTTAAATGTTAAATCGAAAACCTAAAATCTTGTGCGGAACATTGAATACGCGAGCTCCGGTTGCAATAGGCGAATTTTTTTTTGTCATTTTAAAATCTTGTATCTAAAATATTTATAATTAAATCAAACTATAGAGTTTCATATGATGGTTGTTTCCTTTCAGTGAATATACATGTTTAAGTTCATTTTTTCTGAGTTGAAGCACCGAGCGCTTCACCTTCTGTCAACAAAAAGATTGTAAATTTTCTAGATTCGACCAAAAATGTTTTTGAAATATTTTAGAAGGTATAACTTTCAACTGAATTAAAAATATATTTTTACACCTATCAATGTCTAGTTCCGTCAAAAAAGAACTTGGGGTATCTAACCAACTTGATTTAGTTTAATTTGATTAGGGATAAATAAGCCTATGATCACGTTCAATACTATAGTCAAATTGAACGACATTGATTAAGAAACTACAATGATATTTACGATGTAACAATTCTTTAAAACTTATCATCCTTCACTGTGAGAGAGGAGCATTTTTATAGTTTAACAAGGAAATTTTGCCCCGAAAAAATTTAATTTTATATTAAATCACTGACAACAGTATTTCAGATAACGTCGAAAACGCCCTGTAGAAACAAAAGCGATTTCATCAAATCTCCAAAACTAAATTCTTCAGAGATCCCTCTGCACATGTTTCTATAAAATGCTAATAGTATATCTGCGTATTATTATAGTAATATAATATAGCATAGATATCGAAACGAGCGTCAATACTCTTTCATACAAAGCTATTCTGTAATAGCAAAAATCAGATTTCGTTAAAATTCATTATTCATTAAAAAATAATAATTTATTTGCGAAATTCAATCAGAACCATTTTCAAATCAATCAAAATTCGAACTGAATTCTTTATGTAGCTTGAGATATTCTTTACCTTCCATACATTGAAAGATTATTTCAAAATTTGAAACCAAATCATTTCGAACTTATAATATATATTTGACTAGGATGAAATGGAAATATATATGTTATTATTACAGTTGGCACACAATAAAACATCATTCAAAAAGTTCGAGTATTTTGAAAATGATATCAATCCATTCTTTATCGAATTTGAAACAACTTGCAAATTCCTTTCAGAATACTCTGATAGCAGTATCAAGGTAAATAACTGTACAAATAACCGAATATGAAAATTGAGATTTCAGATTAGTATAACCCCTATTTTTTTAAAAATACATACAGCAAATATCATTAAAAATTAAAATTTATGAGATACTCCTTGTGCATCATATAAAATCACATTGAAAAAGTAAGTTATATACAATATATTACAAAATTTTATACATAATACAAGCCTAATTTTCATATTGAATTTTTAACATTAAGCCAATTTTCGATATAT
Organism: Cryptolaemus montrouzieri; assembly: GCA_013387265.2. Lineage (NCBI taxonomy): Eukaryota > Metazoa > Arthropoda > Insecta > Coleoptera > Coccinellidae > Cryptolaemus > Cryptolaemus montrouzieri. The sequence goes on along the minus strand of JABFTP020000001.1, from coordinate 49,311,788 downwards.
TAACTAAATTTTTCTTAATTATAGCTACGATAGTCAGTTAATTTTATATTGTCATGGTCGAAGTATCTTCAGATTTAAAGCTAGTCGAAGAATTTCTTCGAGGAAAAATACTTTACAATGAATTTAAAAGCAGAAAACTTCATTTAATTCTGAATCCATAGTCTAATCAGTCAAAATACTATTGATAGACATGTCCTATTTATTCAATTCTTGAGGAATAGTTTCAAATATTGAGAATAGTTACCCAAGTGAATATCCACGGCTTGTATGATACCACATATCTTATTAATTGAGTTTTTGATGTTGTTTAATGGTTATTAGAATTTGTGAATAATCAGCAAATACTCTTACGAGAACGGTTTGTGAAGTTTCCGACCTCTACGTGAAGGTGGCAGCACTCATGAATGAAAGCTAGTGAATGCTCATTGTTCATCTGTTGATAAATACTCGAGAAAGTTCCAGGTATTTTAAAAGCGAAATTGTTATGGAACAACCGTTTGGGTGAGTTGATGTGAGTGTTTCGTGAAAATGGTCAAATTGAGTATCGAGCTGTCATTAAATATCTGATATTGAAAGGCAATACGCCTATGCAAATTGAAAATGAGATGGATTCTGTGTATGGAGACTCTGCACCTACCACAATGAACCTTTGGGCAGCTGAATTCAAACGTATCTGTGAGAGCTTCGGAGACGATGAACGTTCGAGGCGTCTGAAAATTGCAACAACCGACAATAACATCGCCAAAGTTCACCGAATGGTGCTAGAAGAAAGCTGAATTGAAGCAAGGGAGATAGCACAGGTATGAACAAGTCGAAAGATCGTATTTGACGCATATTAAATCAACATATACACGTGGGAAAGCCGTCCGCGCGTTGAGTGCCCTGTTTGTTCACGCTAGACCAAAAATGGGTTTGCATGAGCAGTTGCAATGCCAGGATGGAACTGTTTGGGCAAAATGAGTCCGAGTTTTGATGCCGATTGATTACTGAACATAAAACTGAAATACAGTTCAACCAGTGGACTCCAGAGAACGAACCGGTTTCAATAAAAGCAAAAACTGTTTTGTCGGCTGGAAAGTGATGTCGATGTTTTTGTAATAGTCATGGAGTTGTTTGTTTGTTATTCCTTTGACGTGCCCTATTTTCGCCTTTTGGCCAATAACACGCCGGGGAATTCTATCACCTCACTAACCCGGGAATTTTGTCGAACCACTCTCGTGTCAAGGAAAGGGATCTCTAATGTACAACACATCTCTGCTAGACAGGACCGACGACTTTACATCTTCTCCGAAAGATGGATACTCAAGCGATTCCCAGAAACCAAAAAATCGCACCGACTTTGTGAGGATTGAACCCAGGTAACTCTGCGCAGGAGGCAAGCATCATATCCTCTACGTCACCGAGCCAGCATAGTCATGGAGTTGTTTCAATGTATCATCATCAAAACAGGAAATGCAGAAAATAGTTAGACGGCCGCATTTAAAACAAAAAATTCTGAAATTCTGTTTCACCTCAGTGGTTGCGATGGCGAAAATAAACGAATTTCGGATTAAGCTGCTTGACCATGAGCCTTACTCACCAGATCAGTGCCAAGCGACTTCTTTTTGTTACCACATCTAGAAATTGCGATCGAAGGTCATAGATTTTCATAAAATTAAGAGGCAATCACCTTCGTGAACCACTATTTAGCACAGAAAAACGCCCAGTACTATTCAGACGGTTTACAGAGATGTGAAGTAACAAAGAGACTATGTTGAAAACTGAAAAAGAAATATTTAGAAAAAAATGTCTTGCTTTTTTGCTAGGTCAGAATATCTTCTGATCACCCTCGTATTTACAATGAATTTATGTTTCTGATAAATAGTTTACACAGCATCTAGTTGCCAGATTTTCTTATAGATTCATCTGCGACTGTTAGAGTTGTCATAATTTCTGAAACAAATTGGCTGTGGACAAATCAAGATGTAATAAATCGAAGATGGATGAAACTAATTGAGAGATCATGGTTTTAGAACTTGCGAGAATATATCATGTATATCCTGTTAATTACTGACAAAGCAAGATATTGTAAATTGCCCGAAGTTTGACTTGTGAATCACAAGTGGTATTAGTTTCCGATTCTAGGGAATTGTTGAAAGATGTATATAGGAACAAATTTTACATTCTGTATATGGGGAGAAAAAAAAGGTAGAATTATTAAAAATTGGTGAATTTTGTAGATTAACCACCATTTGAAGAAAGAAGGGAGGAGCTTAAATTTACCAACTATTCACAATCTTAGTTTTTATTGGATTTCTTTTTTATTTATTTTGGCTTTCACGGTAGTAGTAAGCACATTACTTCAGCACTAATGAATTAAATAAATCAATGTATTATAAGCTCCCTGGCGAAGTATATGCGACAACGAGATCAATAGATACAGGATGTCCTCGCTTAAGGGTCCATTAGAAGTATCTGGGAACGGGTTTATCGATCAATTTAATTTTTTTTTGTAATTGTTTTCAGGGCGGTACCACTTTCCGTTATAGGTTATATCGGACAGAGACTACAACTTTGCTTTTGGTGTAACTCTCAATTTTTTTCATTGAGAGGCATCCTTGTTCAAGCACCTTCTGTTAAGATTGGTTCTATCTAGAAATTAATTACCATTGAGCTATGATGTTTTCATCAACATTTTCGTAATTATAGTGTCATCTTCATTGTCCAAAAAAATTGACTAAGATTTGAGTGAGCCCACAATTTCTTTTTCAGATTAACGAGAAAAGTTTTGTCTACGAGGGCAATGTACTTCTGATGGTATTATATATACAGGGTGCTCAAAAATCATTTGTCCACTTCATTAATATGAATTGTCAGAAAAACTTTTTTCTTCATATACGATAACCTATCTCTTTTCACTTTAGTTGAAACGTATTTTAAATAACTATTGATAGGTTTTAGGTTTCACTATAACTAAAATGTGTCATTTACTATTTATTTTGCAATTCAATAAAACCTGCAATTCCTTCGGGAAATTAAATCATTAAGCAATGGAACATACAAATTGATTCAACTCCTATGCCAATTTCTATGTTCCATAATGTTCTATATAAATTAGATTGTAAATTTCAGAAAGGATTAATCTTGAAGAAGGAAAAAATAGAAAAGCACAACATACCATTTAAAATAGTTGTAGTCGGTGTCCGGTATAATCGGAAGCGGTACCGCTCTGGAAACCCTTACGTGTTGTAGATCAGATCCCTTCACTGCAATGCTAAAATTTAAATCTGATCGATAACCCCGATGCCCGATAAGATACTTTTAATGGTCCCTTCAGTGCGGAATCCCTATGTAGTTAACGCCCAACTAAAGTTAAGTTCGAAAAGCTCTGATATTTCTGTTAGTAGTGTGAACCCATCTCCTTTACATAAAAGAATAGGGTATAAGTATCTGTTGAATCGATTAGATGGAATAATTAGAACATGTTTATTGATAAGCTGCCCTACGTCTCAGTACCAAAACTCTTGATAAAGGCGTAATAACAGCATAAATAAGATATAAATGACTGTTATCATGTGCGGAGTCATTTCAGTCACCACAGGCAGCAAAATAAAGGATGCTCTTTGAATGAATGTTGCAAACTACATATCATCATGCACAATCTATATATATATATATATATATATATATATATATATATATATATATATATATATATATATATATATATATATATATATATAATCGGATCAAATAGATGGTTAGTATCTGGAGAATTGTTCCTGAAACAGAAGGCTTGGCAAATGCGATCCAAGATCTAGTTGTTTCCACAACAAATTATAGAAAACACATCATCCAGCAAAATATAGATGATATTTGCAGTAGATGTTTTGTTCTTCAGAAACAGTTTTTCATATATTATCATCTTGCCTCAACAGATTGCTTACAAAGACATAATGCCGTCGCTCATATGATTTATTTTAATTTAGGAATAAAACATGACCTCAGTACCAAGGGAAAGAAATGTTACAAATATGAACCTGGGATTATTTGTGAAAACGACAGATATAAACTCTATATTGATGAAACAATTCCTTGCAATAGGGCTGTAAATCACATAAGGCCATATATAATTCATACGGATAAACAAAATGGAATAGCATACATAATTAATATTGCTTTACCCGACACACATAACATACAAATAAATACAATGAAAAAATTTCTAAATATATAATGCTTGCCGACGAGATGAAAAAAATGTGGAAAATGAAACAAATAATTATTCTATTGATTATTATTTCTACAGAAGGTGTTAGTCCTAGGAACCTTTACAAAAATATTGAGATTTTAGTTCTGAAGACCAATATATTTGAATACGTAGAGAAGATGACAGACATCTTTTTTGTAGCATTCTTCGTAGGTTTCTTTCCGAAAGGAATAATTAGGTAGAGCCATAGCTTTTATCTTTAGTTTTACTGTTCAGAATTTCATTTTCCATATTACTCATTTGTATATATAACTGTAATAAAAATCAGCTGACAATCAATCAATCATCATTTATATTCGAAGCAGTATGCGATTCTTTCGTTCATCACTTCAATCAAAGAAAACTATGAATGTATAACATTCAGAGTTACTTGACTAAAGTCCGTACACTGGTTTTTTTTTCCGAGGAGAAAGCCGCTGACACTACTCGTTGGTTCATTGATGTCATTAGCTGATAATGCTATAGTTTGCGTATATTCTGGTAGATTGATATATTTTCACAACAATTAACGTTATCCTAATATATATTTACTCCAGGATATGTCTTGATTATAATCATCGCCAGCCAGTGGTGTTAATTACCGGGTGTTGGATTTATATTTTTCATAAAATCGCTTTGATTGCATGGAAGAAAAGGTTTGTGATACCTCATTGATTACAGTAGGTACATTACATGAAGAAGTTTCAAATTCTATCACAATATGAGGAAGATATAGACTTTGAAAGAGTCCGACAGATTTTCAGTTTACAATGAGAATCACCAACAGACAAAGATTGGATTAGGAAGAAAAATTTTCGCTACATCATCTTTTCTAAAGCGATGACACAAATAATTTGTTATCACAATTCCATTTTATCATTCTTCATATTTTTTTTCACTGTTACCTAAACGATATCGAATTTTTTTGAAAATAATGATATTTCTCATTTCCGTTCTTGTTTTGATCGAAAATTATTGTGAATACTATGGTTAAGTGGGAAGATAGATGCTGGAAATCGCCTAAAGTTTCGAATTTTCAGCATGTTTCGTAGAAGAATATTCATTTTCCGAAGAAAATCGACCAGTATTTTTGAATCCGTCTCAAATATGAAAGCATTATTTTGAGATTTTTCATTTCTCAGTGCTTCACTCTGTTCTTCGCGAAAAATGTGGTAGAATTCAAAATTTTATATTCAGTAATGTTGTATACCCGATTAAAGAGTTAATGTTTGTTTATAAAGCCACCAACTGCAGAAGGGTATTCCTATTCAAACCGGACTCTGTCAGTTTGTGATTGGGGCCAAGTCAGAAAAAATGAAAACGGGAAGTAGATCAAATCGTGGAGTATATTCAAAACATGTCTAATTTGACTATTTCCTATTTATGCTATACACTGTGCTTGTTGTGTGCTAAAGATGATCTTGATTACAATCCAGTACCTGTCCAGTCTTTTGCAGAGGTACACCATATACCTGTTGGGAATATATTACTATATACATACTGAATCATAAGCATACACTCATAAGAGTTCATGTTATAGCTGAAGTGTGCCCCTATGAACAGAAATAACCTCCACTTGCGTTTTCGTGACCGCAGCTAATATGTAAATCTGAACGAGATGTTGTCCATTTGTGAGCGCACCACCGATTTGGCCATTTTTCTAAGGGGCTTGCATGAATGGTAGACTCTTCCTCACGGTTTAATGGAACTGCTCAATTCTCTTTTCATTTTGTTAACTGAATTTTGTTAAGGTAGTGCCAAAGTTTTCTGGAGAAGAAATTGAGGACAATGATAAAATAAGTTTGATAATCTAACGACTAATGATAGTAACGAGATATTTCGTAAACTATTTTTTATATTTCAATCTCTTGTGGTTTAGATGTTTTCTTTCAGTTAATTGCTCCGAAGTCCATTGCTCTTGTTGATATTGACATGAATGCTAAATTTCCTTCTATATACCATTGGGAGCCCTGTTTATGATTATCAGTTCAACGCGCCATTTTTGGTTTTGGAATGGTAACTTTTTGCCATCACAAACCTATCCAGATAAGAAAGTTGGATTCTTCAGAAGATTCATCAAGAAGCTTCTCTTTTCTGTTCATCCTTACAATGTCAAAAAAATGTATAGAATTATTTGTTTCTATTTCTATAATCAACTATATGTAAGATATATTCTCCGTAGCGTTTATATGAAATAGTGTGTTATGAAACTCACACAAAATTTTTCATAGAAATAGAAGTAAATGATTTTAAAAATATGCTTACAAGCCCATAACGAATTCAAATTCATATCCCGATTATAGAAAAAATTCTTCACAGATACACCAAAATCCCATAGGCTCATTGAAGTATGTAAATCATAATTTAGTAGCTTACATCACAATGGTCCACAGAACCATCTCCAGCTCTTTTTCTATAGAAAATTTCAAAACCGAATCCAATAACAACAGGAATAGCTTTGTGCAAAAACATTTCAAAACGTTGAATTTAAACAAAAACATCCAATTATACTCTATTATTTTGAATGAAATCACAAACATATACATGCAAATTCTGCTTCTTCACTTTCTTAAGGCATAACCAAATATTTTTCAAAACTCAGGAACACGTCATTCTCGATGTGTTCCAACATTACCGAATTATTATTCAACGCAAGGCAAAAAAAGAATAAATTATAAAACTCAAGGCTACATGATCTGAATGTAGTGGTAGAATATAGTCTGATCGCCTTAATAGGAGCAACGTACTACCGTTTCGTTCTTGTTTGATCTATTTGCTGTATTAATCGTTTCTCTGGTAATTTCCGTGACAATTCGTTGGAAGATGTATATATATATATATATATATATATATATATATATATATATATATATATATATATATATAATAAGTATGTACTTTTGAACGAATTGATACGAAAAGATGGCTGTCTTCTGTTATGAATAAGTATGCAACACTGACGAGTTCCAACGAGAGCGAAACTGAAGTCTGTTGTACCTGTTCGTGACATACGATTCAATTGTACGACTTTTTTGTGGCCCTGGTATGGTAATGACGAATAGATCGGAGATTAGCTCCCACAATGACGAATATTCAACATTGGGTTCGAATAAAATCTAAATATCATTAATATCATTAATAAAATACATATTTATTAGAAAATTCGCAATTCCTAATTTGAAATCGGACATGCATTCAAAGAGCATCTTTTGTTGTTATGAATTATAATTATTCACCAAATTTCAACTAGAACAAGAATTGCACCTCTCACTTATGTCTATATTATTTCTCACGTGACTCTCTATCATTTCCGATGAGTAACACCTTTCAACGTCAGGTTGCAGTGATGGCATGAAGTTTATGCAGATTTGTTATTGTAGTTGCATCGTTGGGTTGAAGTTTCAGAGCGTGTCTATAACTCGACGCTGCTTCCGCATATTTGCCGTTCAGATGAAGAATTGCACCTAAATTCGTGTAGCTTCTGGCATCCTAGAACAAGGGAGAAAAAATGATGAGAAAATTTGTACGAGATGAATTATGCTACCCCAATGTTGAGGTAATCAATTATTTTGAGCGAATAAGATAATTGGTACACAGGGTGTTTTATAAGCTCGCGTATCTACTTCAGGAGGTAATTCTACAGCTACAATGGAGGAATTAAATATTAGTCAAATAACTTTTTTTCTTGGACCCCCGTTTTCGAAATATGCCTGCTCAAACTGGAAACATGACTAATGAATGATGAATTTATACTTAAACGTGGGCTTTTATGATAGTGTTTTTCCGTTCATTGATTTTTTCTGGAAATAAATGAAATACACAATTTCTTCTCGTCGCAATATTAAAATTTCTTTCGAGAGTTCAATTTGACCATAAAATAATTACTTTCTCTTGTCCCACCTGTCGTCCGTGAACAATGATTTCGATTTTGCTTGATGTTTTCTTCAATAAATCATTTATTCATTTTAACAGCATTCATGTTGATCACTTCTTTGAAAGACTATGTGTAACCGACAGTTTCAAGTTTAATGCAGATACATTCGGAATACTAGGATCGGTTAAAATAGAAGAATTCGAGGAGAAAGTCCTGGAATACAAGATCTACACTTGTGAATTTTCATTGTTGATCTGTTAACAGTTATTCCCAACGTTTCAGTGATTTTGGACACGCAGTGGTTATGGAACAGCCGTTTAAGTGAGTTGATGTAAAAGTTTTTGTGAAATTGGAGTATCGCGCTGTCATAGAATATTCGTTTTTGAAAGAAAATATGCCTATTCAAATTATAGATGAGTTGAATCTGTGTATGAGGACTCTACACCAATATTTACTACAGTGAAATTTTGCTAGTTCAATTTTCACAGTACCGAACCAGCTTGGGAGACGATGACCGTTCAGGATGTCCAAAAGCTGCAACTACTGACGATAACATCGCCAAAGTTGAATAACTGGTGATAAACGACCGCCGAATTAAAGTGCAAGACATAGCGAAATTTATGAACATGACGAAAGAACTCTCTGTTGGCACAGTTTCCTTCGATTAATTACTGTAGATGAAACCTAGATACATAATTATACGCCAAAAACAAGAATACAGTCCAAACAGTGGACTGAAAAAGGGAAACAGGTTCCAAAAAAGTAAAATCTGATATTTTGGTTGGAAAAGTGATGCCAGTTGATTTCTGGGATGATCATGGAGTTATTTCAATCGATTATCTTTAAAAATGAAAAATCATCACAGGAGCATACTACGCATCATTACTTGACATGCTAGATCCAGAACTTGAGAAAAAGGACCTCATTAGCAGATGAAAAAATCCTGTTTCACCAAGACAATGGACCATCTCACACCTTAGCGGTTACCATAACGAAAATCCACGAATTTGTGCCAAGCTACTTCTTTTTTCCCTTATCAAAAAATTGCGCTCCAAAGACAGAGATTATTGTCAAATTAAGAATCGATCACCCTTGTAAACTACTATTTTGCAGAGAAAAATGCCGAGTACTGTTTGGACAGATCTGAGAACATCGCTGGGGAAAAACATACAGATTTACAAGGAGACTATGTTGGAAAATATAAAAAATCATCAGTCTCATATCTTTACGGACTACCCTCATATAAGCAGATGATGCACCTACTCATTTAAGTCTGATACTTCGTCAACATTCCAATGAAAATTTTTGTCGTCCTTAGATAGAGTGAGTAGGACCAAAATCTAGCCCAGCCAGATCACTCGATCTTGACCCCTTAGATTTTTTTGTATGGAATCATTTAAAAGCCATAGTTCATCGTTCAACCTTAATGAATTATGTTAATGAACATATAAATTACATTTTTGACAGCAGTGACTCTATTAGATATACACTTGGAACGTTTGAAAGGCTTCATCAATGCTTTAGAAAAATATGTGAATCATGCAATTACTCTGAGGATCATTCCTGAACCTAAATATCACTCTCTATTTGTTCATAAAAATTGAATCAAATATTTCTATTATTCATGAAGTCTCCATTTTGAAACATAAATCATCAAAAAAGTTAAAGAATTCACAAATTCAAATGATATTATGATCGATATGAACAGAAAAACAGAAGCCTACTCATTTTCTCTGAATTCGAGTGCTTTTAATTTCCGTTGAATGTTCCTATATAAAAAGAATATGCATTTTCATATAAAAATAAAACAGATAAAAACGTTTCCTATTTGAACGTGGTCCGAGAATATAAGTATTTTATGGTCTGCATTATACCTAATATAACTAAAATGGAAGACCTTTGTCTAATTCTCACAGTGTGCTTTCTTGATACACATGACAGGTTACATCATTTGCAAGTGTCTAACAGTTATGTAAAAAAAATCTGCTAACTATAACTATTTTAAATGTTGAGTAGTGGGGATTTGTTATTTGTGGAGGAATGTTCTTTGAATCTAGATTAAAAATTTCGACCTGTTTTTCCTTAGTAAGCCGTTGGCTTTCATTGTATTCTTATCTGTATATTCCAGACTGCTTAGATTTATTAGTTTTACGTTTGGCTTTCAGAAGAAGGATCACTAGAATAGGAGATTATTTGATTTAATTTGGTAAGATAATTGCTGAAGTTATTGAAGGGGGGCCAATGTGAATCGAACATGCGTTTTTATTTTCTGGTTTTACCATAATGCCATATAGTAATTAAAAAATTTGATTTTTTCCTTTGCGTTCAATAATACTGTTTATTTATCAGGTTATTTTTAGTTGTTTCTATTATAAGTATGCTTTATCTGTTTTCATGAAAGATCCACTCTATTATATTATCTACGCTTGTAATATTGAGTATATTTTATATAATGGCATGACGCAAATTTAATCAATTAAAATATTCTCCAATCTAAGTACTATTCTTATACAGGGTGTTTCAACGACAACTAAACAGAGACTTTATCTACCAAGATATTAATTTCTGATCAAAACGCTAAATCAAGTCATTTTTTGTTTCAAGGGGGACATCTTTTGGGAAACAATACTTGCCTGACATATCAACCCCCTAAGGGGGGGTTGCAATTTTGAATAGGGAAGATGGGTTGAGTAATGACTCAAAAGAAAGGTGGTATCTTTGTCTATATTGCCTTGAACGAATTTACAATTTTAATTGAAAACTGTAAAAGATACAGGGTGAGCAACTGAAAGATAGGGAAGGCTATTTCCCTGAGACTATTCAAGTTTCAGTGGGGTAAAATGGAACAGATCCATTCTGATCAACGGCAGTCATCATCAAGTACCATCCTCATCTCGAATTTCAACCCCTGGAGCAGGCGTGACAACCCTTGAAAATTTGGAAGAGGGTAGAGGGATCGAGTGATAACTCTAAAGAAGTGTATTATCCTTGTCTACATTCCCGTGAAAGAATTTTCATTTTTGATTGAAAACTGTAGAAGATACAGAGTGAGTCACTGAAAAATGGAGAAGACTATCGCCCCAAGACTATTGGAGTATTAGTGCGAAAAAACTGGAATATATTCAATTAGATCAACGATGACAGCCTTTGATCTGGAATGAATGTATTCCATTTTTTTGCACTAATACTTGAATATCTCAGGGCGATAGATAGTCTCCTCTATTTTTCAGTAGCTCACTCTGTATCTTCTACAGTTTTCTATCAAAAATGAAAGCTGGTTCACGGGGATGCAGGCAAAGATAATACCTTTTTTTGGAGGTATCACTCGACCCATCTACTCTCTTCCAAATTTTCAAGGGTGGTCGCCCCTGCTCTAGGGGTTGAAATTCGAGATGAGGATGGTACTTGATGGTGACTGCCATTGATCAGCATGGATCTGTTCCATTTTACTCCACTGAAACTTGAATAGTCTCAGGGAAATAGTCTTCCCTATCTTCCAATTGCTCACCCTGTATCTTCTACAGTTTTCAATTAAAAATATTAATTTACTCAAAGCAATGTAGACAAAGATATCACCTTTCTTTTGAGTCATCATTCGACCCATCTTGTCTATTCAAAATGTTCAAGGATTGCAACTCCGCTTAGGGGTTGATATTTCAGGCAAGTTCTGTACCCCAAAAGATGTACCCCTGGAAACAAAAATTGACCTGTATTTGCGTTTTGATCAGAAATAACCATCTTGGTAGATATAGCCTCTGTTTAGTTTTCGTTGTAGCACCCTGTATGTAAACTTACCATTGGTTTTATATCTACTGCCCGCCTGTACCAAATCTCTGATTCTTCAAATCTCTCTGCTTGTCGCATGGCTGTTGCTGCAGCAACAGCTAATTCGAAGTCCATAGGCCTAAGTTGAGCTGCTTTTTCGTAGTGAGCTGCTGCTTCCTTGAATCTTTTCCTAGAGGCCAAGAACTCACCTGCAACGGAAAGAAGTAGACATAAGCTTTTTGTCTCTGGCAAATTATAACAAGATGTAAATAACAAAATAATTGAGAGAAAATTTACGATGAATGACTATATTGGTAGTATACTACTGGTGATAAATGACCTGAGGAAGTGAACAAATAATTTTTTTCTCTTCCAACGTAAACAGCTATTATTTAATGAAAAGAGTTCTTCTTATAATCTCATCCGAGCAAAGAATTGTAGGAATATTTTACACAATGCGCTGATACAATGCATTTCAAAAAATAATCACCCAAAATGGTTTGTTTTTGCTGTGATTTTCCTGAAACAGGTTAATTTTTGATTGGAGAGAGATTATTTTGTTACATATTTCGTTCTCGTCCTATCAACGCCCTACCTTTGGCCTTTTCCACCACAAATTTTTGAATACGATAAAGGGATTATATGATACCTTTTTGAAAAGATAATTGTATTATCTATACGACCACTTAATTATTTTTTATTCTAAACTCTTGTGAGGAGGTGATGTTTGTCATACCATAGGTGTGGCCGTCCAAGATGATTCAAAGTATGTATTTTGTCTTCTCTTGAAGAGAGTGGGCCAAACTTTAAGTTCTTGGAAATATGTTATATGGAAGTGAGTTCTACAGCACACTAGGATACAAAATTGGAACGAATTGAAAACGAGAATTGTTTGGAGAAATTCTTTGTTTGTTCTCCGTTTGAGGAAAACAATTCAAAACGTTTCATTCGAAAGGAGTGGAAAATACTACATAACAGTTTTTCATGCAAAGTAAAAATCAAAAACAAATAAATCTAATTTGACAAACAATGAAACGAGTAATTTTATTTAGACAATTATATTTACATCTTATGAATATTAATATTTATAGTATTTAAATAATTGTTGGAAATAAAAAATTGGTACACTCGACACATTTTCAGTTATAATTTTCAAAATGAACTGATTATTTGCGGTAGATTGAACAGCCGTGCAACATGAGGAACTGGAAGATGAAGGGACTGCTGCTACCGAATTAGTTTCATCAATTGACGAAACTAATCGATTTGCAATATCTAGTCGATTTTGCAGGGAAGTTATCATTCTGCTGTTTGAGAAAATTTCAAGCCTCCATGTCTATTTAGTGTTGTAATATCCGCATCTGCATTTACTAACGTTGTCACAGAAGTACGGCGGAGACAATGGCAAGTATATTCTTCTGAATTGTTTAGATTTAGAAATAAGGCAATTTGGTTAGGCATATTACCAAGTTTATTTTATCCAATTACTTGACGTGTACATTTATTTTCTAGGAAGTTAGTGAGAAAATCATCAGAGGCAGTATTACCAGGTCTCAGAGCCCAATATTTCTTTACAATATTATAAAAATCACCCGTGATTATAAACTGTCTTGGTTTTTCAGATTTAGATTAGGAATTGTAATTAGCATTGTGGAACCCAAAACTTGAGTGTCGTAAATTTTAATGTTAATGTTTAATGAAGTTCATTTTTGCGACAAGCACTTAGAAGAACAATGATAAAGGATATTTACGAATAAAAACTTAATTTGATCAAAACTGTTAATTAATTTATAATTCGTGTAACTTTGAAGATAAATGTATCTCATCCGGAACACTTTCTGAATATTATTTAGTGTTTTTTCCGTAAGAATCTTTGATGTTATAGTTATGTAAATTTCAGAACACCGTTTCAACAAAGATTTCAATTTTTATATTTTAAAATATCGAGAATATGAGATACCATCTCATATTCATTGTTGCTTTTAGGCTGGAATGAATATTCCATAGGTTGGAGGATTTCAGTTCAACTAAATCACCAAAACATGCAAGTAAAACATTTTCAGAGAAGGTGTTCGTTTTTCCTCTTCCTGCCACTGTCTGAACAGTGCATAAAACTTTTCGTATTCATATTTTGATTTTGGCGGCACGATTATAATATTTGCATAATTTGTAATTTCAGATGAAATACTTTTAAGTTTGATTCCTAATGCATTCGATTTTTTGCTCATAATCTTATTTAAACAATAACGTTTTCGAAGATTATTATTATGTTGTTGATATTTACATCTGACACTGACGCTGTTTCGAAATTGATGGCAATCAGTGATGGTCGTTAAGAATTTTTCTCACTCTTACCTATTTCAACTACTTCTCCCTAAATTTCCATATGGAAAGGGGTTTTTGATGATCTAGATTGGCAAACAGGTATCGTGCAATATTATTCTGTTAAGAAAAAGCTTGATTTTCTCCGTTTCAATCAATAAATAAAACCGATATTTTGATTCGTTATCAGTCTTCTTTGATTTTTTTCCAGATCTGCTTGATTCTATGACTTTTATTTATTTGTTGAAACACGGGTCACTTTCGACTATTCTTCCTAATTAAACTTAATCTTAATTAACTGTGATATTATTGAATATGGTGTATACACTGCAAACATCTATTATAACCTTGGAAGAAATTTATGTAACAATTACCTTTTTGCGTTAACTAGCAAATTTATGAAAAGTGAAAGCCGTATTATTATAAAACACAAAACTAGCCGACCTGTCAATGACAAAGTAATTTGCACCCGTCTCAGGTGGAGTTGCCATGATAGAGAATACACAATCAGTGAGGAGATTGTCTTAAATATCTTGAGTATATCGAAGAAGAGTTTCCAGAATTCTACAAATTCAATCCATATAAAATTGAACTCGTGCACGGGCTGAATGAATATGGTTCTTCTCGTAGTTTAGAATTTTTTTAGACCTCAAAAATTGAATGTTTGGGCCAGAATTCTGGAAGAACATATATTGAGGTCGTTATTCATACAGGAAAACATGAACGGGTTGGAAAGCTAGATGGGACGCTTCTAGTGGGACTTTCTCGAGTCTGAAGTCTATGGTGATAATATACCATTCGAATCGTTGGAAGAACCGACAGTAAGGATTGTTCAGTATGTCAGCAGATATAATTCAACCACAAATGTTGCAAAATCAATAATTATTCAAATCTCAAATATACCAATGCATAGAAGAAATTGGGGGGCCACTACGAACATTTGGGATAGAAATGTAAGCACTGTTACTTCATAGTTAATGGCACTTCAAAGAGAAGACTGATATTGAGGATAAGGTAACTTTTCTAATGAAGTGTCATACAACAAGTTTCTTATTACAAAAATTTTCGGAGTGGAAATTGATGAGAGTAGGGATAGATACGAAAACGTTTAAATGAATAACGTTAATTATTCACCAACCAAATCGTTTTTAATGGAATGTTTTCCTCAGACGGAGATCGAACAGATGCATGAAACCTGGAATTTTTCCAAACAATTCTCGATTTCAATTTCTTACATGATATTTTACAAGGTAAGGAATTATGTGATTTTATAGAGAATGAAACAACCTCTTCAAAAAAGTATGACGCAATCCTTTTCCCCTTTTCAATAAGTTGAAAAAGAAACTGCCAGGGGTAGAGTTGATAGGAGGAGAACGAAACATGTTGAGAAAATTGTCCCCCTTCATTCAGAAATCTTCTTGTTTACGGAAATCAAACCAGCTGAATTATTTAGTGTAGTTTGTTTTCATATCTCACGATACCAGTTGGATACATTCTCAAGGAGACTAGCTACGTTTATGTTGTCATAAAAATTTGACTGTCGAATTCTTGTTAGATTTCAGATGGACGATTTGCAAACAGACAAGCTTTTTGGACACAAACGTTGACGATAAAAGAAAAACTTGACCTTCCAGAAAAATATATTTTTCTGATAGGTCAATTCTTAATCAAGCTCCTATATTTTTAATTGAATTTAAAATTGAGGTGGATATATAAATATGCTCATTTCGTAATAACGTGATTTGTTGTTGCCCTAAGCGAATTAAAAAAAGTTAATATTTTATTATTATTATGTATTTTTGAAAGTATTATGGAAATAAATTTTTGCCAAAATAAAATAACTCTAAATTTCGAGTAGTCGAACACTTCCACAATATTTCATCAAAAATGCTTCGAGATAGTTGAGTATAATACACATTGTTGTATTGTATCTTAACATCAAACCTTCATTTTGATTGCTTACGTTTGACTATTTGTTTTCTCGAAGTTCTGAATTATTTTGTACGTTATCTCCAACTTATTGTCGAACTCATCTATCTCCATTGGTTATTTCGAAATCTTAAATGATCATGGTTAAGAAAATTTTATTCGATATGCCTCCAAACACTGCTGTTCATCCGAGCTATTTTTCATGATACACCAGACGAAAATTTTCTCCACAACCAATGAATGTAATATTTCTGAAATCATTTGTTTTGTTCATGTATGTACATTCTATAACTAGATAGAGAATGAATATTCAGTAATTGAAATCATCATCGATTGCCATGAATTTCAAAACAGCGTCAGTGTCAAATGTAAATGTCAACATGAAAAATGGAGTAAATTAGATATAGAACTTGAAGATACTCAACCTGAAATTACAAATTTGCAAATAATATGATAGAGAAGCTACTGCCGCGAAAATGAAAATATGAATACGAAAAGTTTCATGCAAAGTTCAGAGAAACAAAATGAGAAAACGAATTCCTTTTCTGAAAATGTTTTGCTTGCATTTTTTGGTGATTATAGAAAAAATGGAAATCCTACGTTCTATGGAAAATTTATTCAATCCTGAAGGCAACAATAAATGTGAGGCACGATATCGGTATTTCAAGTTATAAAATATTGAAATCTTTGCTAAAACGATCTTCTGAAAATTATATAGTTAGGAAATCGAATATTTTAGAGAAGAAAATATTGAACAATATTTAGAAAGTGTTCCGGATGAGATGTATTTAGCTATAAAAATATTATAATTTTAATTAAATTTAGTTTATGTTTGTAGGTCGCCCTTATCATTTGTGTTTAAGGGCTTGTCCCAAGGATGAACTTTATAACATTAAAGTTTCCGACATTGAAAATTTCGTTTCCACAATGGTTATTGCACATATTAATATAAAAACTAAAAAAACAAGACAGTTTACATTCAAGGGTGATTTTGCCGAAAAGAAATATTGGGCTCTACGACCTTTTTACTTTTTCATCTATTTCGGAAAAAATAAATGTACACGGCAAGCAATTGGAATGAATAAACTCAGTGATTCGTCCAAACAAAACAAAATACCATAAATATCATTATTAATAGAATGTAAATACAAATGTCTCAAAAACAACTTGTTTTATTTTTTTTCAGATCCAATTTATTTGTTTTCGATTTATACTTTCCGGTCGTGAAGATCATACAGTCTGTTACTCGGTGACAATGAAAATATTCTATACTTGTGGCTTTCAACGCCCCATTGATAACACAATATATATACAGGGTTAGGCAAAAGTACCGGAACAGCTAATTAACTTAGTTATTCACTGAGCGATTTTTTTGAAAATTGGTATTCCCACATTGTGAAGCATAAAGAATTCAGTGTTAATATTTTGTGCTCAATAGTGTTTCCGGTTTAGCCGAAAATGACCAAAACATGAGATTTTCAAATATAACACTATGTGTTTATTTATTTTTAGATTCAGAGGAAAACACTTCCTTAGAAACAATCAAGAAAAATGCTTTTCCCCCAATGTCGTGTTCATAAAAAAATCAAAATGACCATAATTATTATCACCTAAATCAAATTACCCTCGAACTCATAATCAACGTGACAGGTTGACAATTAGTATCAAGTACTTGTTGAAGTTTTGATTTTTGCACGAACGAGAGGAAGTTTTTTTCTGAAAATATAGCAAGTGTTGAAAATGAGTTCCATTCATCTCCTGGCAATAACTTAATCGATCACTGAAATTTCTAAGAGAATTTTGCAGAAATTGTGGGGATATTGAATTGATTTCTTCTGTTATGCGACGCCTTAACTCATCTAGATTGGCAGGTCGTTCTCTATAAACTTGGCATTTCAAGTGGTCCCATAAAAAGAAGTCCAGAGGCGATAGATCTGGTGACCACGAGGGCTACTCGATAGGACCTCTTCTACCGATGCATCTTTCTGGAAAAACTTCATCCAGATAATTTCGAACATCTACCGCAAAGTATGGGGGAGCTCTATCTTGTTGGAACCATACAATATCATCTGGGGTTAACGGATTATTCGAATTTGGAAATAAAGCTGTTATGGCTGGCACAATTTCATTTCTTTATAATTCCAAATATCGTGGTCACCGATGATATCGGTCCAAACATTCAATTTTTGTGGATGTTGTGTATGAACCTTCTCTAATCCAATACGATTTCATTCAGAAAATTTGTATTCGCCATAATCATTTCCATGATGGTCTCTGAAAATTGTACTCTAAGGTCAGGATCGTCTTCAGTAAGCTCATGGACGAAATGGATTTTATATGGTTTAATTTTTTTTGTTTTCAGTATCCTACAAACTGACCTCTGAGAAATATCATGTTTCAAGGCTAGTTTATTTGTAGAAACCTGAGGTTTTTCCTCAATTGCCAGTAAAATTTCCATTCTTGTTTCTTCGTCAGTGCCACACTTAGGGCATCCTGCTTTGGGAATATCTATCACTTGCCGACTTGCTTCATATCGCTGAATAGCTCTCCATACTGTAGATTCACTAATCTGATGATCTGGGTGAACATCATATATATAAATCTATTTCGCGACAAAATATTTTCATATTTCCAACTTTCCTCGTTATTTTTTCAAATGTTTTTTTTTCTACGATCCATATCCTGACAATTTTGATTGAAACAATAAAGAAATTAGTTGAAGACTAATTCTCAAGTTATGCTCCATTATGCATGAATCCATAAATGTTTAGTTATACAAGGTTTGAATGAATAATGGAAAAAATTAGTGAAAGTTATTCCTCAAGTCATTTCAAAACGAAAATTCTTTATGATGATGATAAGAAATAGAAACAATGTATCATACTATCACAAGAGATTTTATTGAAAATTGCCTGATTTTCAATAAAATCTCTTGTGATAGTATAACACATATCTTCAATTTCTTAACATCATCATGATCAAATGTCACATAGTTACGGTGGAATCAATCAACTATTTAAAATACTTCATCACGGATTCACAAGGTGCTAAAATCTTTACATTTTGTGAGGGTTTTTTTTTCTGGTTTCGGCAGTTTTTGAGGTCTAGGCTTGAATTTGGAGAATATTAAACCACTGCAGCCATTATGAAAACCTACACGGAAAAAATTTTCAGCGTCACATAATCTCCCAACCTCCTCAAACTTTTTCGATACACCACTGGTAATTTAAAAAATTTAAAGCGAATTTTTCATCAATTACGAACCCTTTTTGCTCTCATTTTCTTCATATCTGCCACCATTTAGTGTAAAAATCAATGAATATGAAATGTACAAAGAAAACAAAAATCGCACTGTACTTATATTGTAGGTCATACTAATTACTAATGATAAGTCCAACGTAATTATTCTTAATATACACTTGCTTATTTACATTCTACATAGATTGAGATCTTAACTTCCAACAAAAACGTTTCGATAAAAGCTCACGCTTTACTCTTTTCAATTTTTATAATTAGATATCTTTCCTCATCAAATTATAAAATGTGAGTCTTCCTAGTTATTCTGAATGAGAATATATTTTTGATGTATACCTGACCACTATAATTTCAATATAGAATATTCATGTAGAAACTATATCCCACTACGGATGTGTTATTAATGATTCATTTTCCGAGAATTTTCCCATGATATATAGTTTCATGAATGAACGTGATATTTTCATGTGATCATTAAATACGGTGATGGATATACTGCAGCCATATTTAGATGAAACATGGTATTACTTTCATTATTGATACATTAATTAATAGATGAAACACAAAGTTTTGGTAGTCATTGGTATATTTGTTGTGCCTACTTCTAAACCACCGTGAGTTCATGAATTAATTAAAAGGAGTATTTTCATGCTTTCCATGTATTATTAAGAAAAACATTTTCTGCAGAATCAGGAGAAAAAGCCAGATATCATTTTTGAGAATGAGGATTTTTTCGAAAAAAATCTTCAATTAATCGTTTCTGACAATAACATGCCAAAGGATAACCACATGAGTTTATCATGAGATGGCAATTTGAAGTTCAACCCCCCTCTACTCCGTTTTAGAAGTTTAAAGTCCAATCAAAAAACTTATTCATCAAAAGTGTTTGATAATAATATATCTGAAAATAATATTAAAATAGCATTGATATCTTATGGTTAACATCGCTGATATGCCAATTTAAAGATATGCGACCCCTCCTCCCCGATACGGAAGGTAATAATCGTTGGTAATAAAATGCTTAGGTAAAATATGAAAACCGGATATATAACGACTTGAAAAATTTCAACTCTACCTTTCTAATTCGAAAGTTAATGTTCGTATCAAAGAACTTCTTGGACATAAGTCTTTCATAATAATATCACTAAGGATATTATGAAAACAGCATTGATATATATTGCTTATTACCGAAAATATTTCCCGATTTGAAATTTTTCAACCCTTTCCGATTCGGGAGGTAAGGGACGTATCAAAATATTTTGCAGAAAAACGATTGTCTAAAAATGATATAAATACAAAATATGCTCATCTTGGTTGAAAATAAGTTGCAGAAAAGTTTCAACCCCACCTATTTTTACCACCTTGGGCCTATTCTGACCATATATACATACGAGGTCTGCCTATTAAATGACGAGACTGGTTACGAAAAAGGGTTTAAAAATAAAAACTATTCTATATTCCAATGCTCTCCTTCAATATATTCCTCTTTCCTAGCCACACATTTTTCCATTTGTTTTTCCATTGATCGAAGCAATGCTGGAAGTCTTCTTTGGTGAGGGCTTCTGGAGCTTTGCGGTTTTGTGCTAAACCGCTTCCATCGACTCGAATCGGGTCCCTTTCAAAGCAGATTTCATCTTCGGAAACAAGAAAAAGTCACACGGCGCCGAATCTGATGAGTGAGGCGCGTATTAGAGCACTGGACTGCACCTACTGGCCAAATACTGCTTCACAAATAGCGCACTAACTTCGCACAGTCTTCTGTCATGTGTAATTCTCGTGTAAAATTTTTCTAACCGTTTCTTTATCGACGTTAACAGCCTCCTCTATCATCCGGATACTCATTCGACGATCTGCACGCACAAATTGATTGACTTTAGTCCGTAGTTAAAACAGTGACAGGGCGGCCTGGGTGCTGGTCATCTTCAGTGCTCCCCAGGCCCTCACGGAAGCGCTTACACCACTCAAGAATATGCGTATGAGATAAAGATTTATCCTCGTAGGCCTGTTGCAACAATTCATAGCACTCAGTCGGAGTTTTATTCAATTTAACTAGAAATTTGAGATTGATACGTTGCTCTTGGATTTTGTCAGACATGGTTTTCGGCAAGAGAAAAAAACGCTTTCGTTTCAAACCGCTACTGCACAAATACTGTAATAGTAACGAAATCGTGTTTTGGTACGTGCATGGACAAGATATCTCCTTACCCAACGCACTACTCTTTTTTCCCCACTACTCTAGGGTGCCCTCTAGGTGCACAGTCTCGTTATATAATAGCCTGACCTCGTACACCGTCCATTCCAAATGTGACCGAACTCTTTCAAGGAAGCAGTACTACTAGTGCCATCTGTTGTGATATTATACCGATAACTTGGTACTTATTGACATCTCTTAAAATCCTCATGACATTTGTGTGTAAACAAATTGAGTTATCGCGGCATGTTTGTTAGTGCGTTCAGTACATCGGTAGGAAAATGAGTTTTAAAAAAAGACCTGTAATTCAGTTTTGTGTTTAACTTGGTAAGCCTTTTATATGAATGCATTAGCTGCTACAAACTGCATATGGTAAAGATTGACTATCCCGTATGCAAATGAGCGAGTGTTTCAAGCGATTCGAATCAGTTAGAAAGACTCCGAATGATTACGAAAGATCAGGCTGTCCCAACACTGTATAATCGGAAGAAAACATCGAAAAAGTGCGTGAATGAATCAAAGTTAATAAAAATATCATCGATGAAATTTATTAGAACAACTATATACCGGATTTTGACCGAAGTATTGGGCCTTACGAAGGTTAAATCGAGGTTTGTACCACACAAAATCAGCTCCGACCAAAAATTTGATCGAATTGAGCATAGCAAAGATATCATTAATAGTAATCGGAAGCACCCATATTTATTGAAAACAATTGTGACTTGTGACGATATGCGGTGTTTCCAGTAATAACCCAAAACAAAGCTTCTAAGTGATGAATGGAGAACGTAGGATGAAGGAAAAACCAAAAACAGTCGAATGGAGAAGTCAAAAGTGAAGGTTATGCTATTTTTTTTAGTATCGTACAGGAATTATCCCCAATGAATTTGTTCCACGCGTCCAGACAGTCACAAAATACTTTATTTGGGCGTCATGAAGCGATTGCTGGAAAGAATTCCTCGTATTCGGCCGGAATATTGAGAAAACTGCAGTTGGACTGTTTGGCACGATAATGCTCTACCACATCGTTCAAGAGTTATAACTGAGTTTTTGATCAAAAATCACATTATTGCCTTCCAAAATTGACCCTATACACCTGACCTGACCGTGTGACTACTATATCTCCCTAAGCTGCATTTGACTATGAAATAAAAGCGGCTCGATTCAATTGAGGCCATTGAAAGTTCGGTGACTGGCGCGCTAAAGACCATTACAAATCACGAGATAAAGGAAACGTTTGAAAACCTGTGGACGCGTGTAAATTTGTGTATCAATACAGGAGGCGAATTCAATGATTAATAAAAATGATTTATATCAAAGCTATTATTAATTGTTTCTATTTCCAAAAAACTTGGTTATTTTTGGAATGGACGGTGTATATACAAGGGTGGCCTCAAGAGTTTCCGACCTTACATAGATACCAGACATTTCTTCTGAATATTTTTTTCATTTTTCAACATAGTCTACCTGTATTTCTACACACTTTATTTAGCGTTGTTCTCATTTCGCAAACCCGTCCAAATATTACTCGGCGTTTTTCTCTGAAGAATAGTGGTTCCCTGTTATTCGAGCGCAGTTTTGAGATAGATAAGGGAACAAATAGAAGTCGCTTGAGACTAGATATGGGAAATAAGACGGATGGTCAAGCACCGTAATTCGTGGACTTTCGCCATGGCAATCGCTGAGGTGTGAGACGGTGCGATTTCTCGATTAATCAGGATTTTCTCTTTCTGTTATCAGCTTGTTAGGTGGTGATGCATTGTATGTTCTTGTGATGATTCCTGAATCTTTTGGGTTTAATGATGTAGTTGGTTAGGATGCTGAAAAGCGATATGGAATACTGAGTTCCTATAAAGAACGAAACTGTATACAACTTCGTCTTTTGTCATATTGCGCTTAATTGCACTATTCTGGCTTTGGTGGCTGCGTGCATGTTACGCAGATTTAAGAACTATGTCTTGTCTCAGGTTTACACATGTAGGCTCCACGCGAGGGATATTGCGGAATTTATTGATTTTCACAAATAGCAACTGACAGGTGATTTTTCCTGGTAACGTTGTTGTCTAGAGCACCGAAACCATCAGGACTATTTCGTTCGTTTAAACTGTGATACGATTCACGGTACGGCGAGCACGTGTGTGATACCAAGCGTGAAGTACCTCGTTAGTATAGAAGGGTCGTGAAGATAGTCCTGAAACAGCTTGGCTAGCTCCTTGCGGGAGGAGTTCAATTTTCTGAAGCAGTAATTGTGGATATTATCGGAACCAGGTGCAGCCCAGTGGTTTGAGTTTCGGAGTACTCGCTCAATTTTTCCTCTGTTTTTTCTATGGAACGCATTTCGTCTACCAGGATTCTGGCCGCGACCTCCTTTAGCCAACACGCTTCGTCACTGTGTGGCGTTCTTTGCATCATCTGTTGCTCCAAAACACCTTCTTGCTTCCAGGATAGGTGCCTCTCCGACCGTCTGATCTTATCCTTGCAGGTTTTGGAAGAACTTATTTTGGTTTTCATAAAATACTCCTTTTTCTGAAACGCTGGATTCATCCATTAAACCACCGCATTCCATTTCCAAGTGCCATTACTTTTTGCTTCAAGAGGTCGCAGATAAGGACAATTCTATCCCTGAAATTGGGTAGCTTGGACTTAATGTTAAACTCTGAGTACAAATTTCTAGCAGATATCAGGTATGATATCTATACATTAAATTGCTCTCATTTAGCCAAAAATCTCTATTTAGAGACTTTGCACGTGCAGTCGTTTTGACAACCGGAAGTTTCATGACTGACTGTCACCCATGACGTCT
Organism: Cryptolaemus montrouzieri; assembly: GCA_013387265.2. NCBI lineage: Eukaryota > Metazoa > Arthropoda > Insecta > Coleoptera > Coccinellidae > Cryptolaemus > Cryptolaemus montrouzieri. The sequence continues at coordinate 49,287,421 of JABFTP020000001.1, read as the reverse complement.
GTCATCAAAAGCGATGGATTTGTTACAAATGATCTACTGAGTAGTTTCCGTGCACATGCTTTCACAGAGCTACTAACATACCAAGGTTAGTCATTAATTAATGAATGGTGAGTAAAATTCAAGTCAAAATTCAATTCGAAAAGGGACAGAAGGTCCCATTTACGTTAATTCAAGATTACATAAAAGAAAACTATATATGTCAAAATCACTTGAAACGTTATAAAACACTAACAAAATCATACTGCTAATAATATTTCAGGAAGAAAGCTTTAAATGTAGAAGGAAATAGGCTTTAGTTCGTTAAAAACAGGTAAATTCTGATAATGAATTATTTTAATAAATTAATATTTCTGAATACTTGAAGGGTAACTATCAATCAAGTTAACAACTCCCCAGAGAATGGCTAAAACAAGAAATGACAACAAATAAGTGCTCTTTGTATTTGCAGTCAAGTATTTTACAATCATTAGAGTAATCTCATCCATTGAATGGGGATCGAGATGGAAATTGAGTATACCTAAAACTGCGGTATGGAAACAGTGGTGTTATTGTGGCCTGGTGGTCTACCAATGTGATTTCTGGATATTTTGTCAATTTTTACAAAGAACGCATAATTATTAGAAATTGACTTAATTAAAGTCTAAAGCTTGAGTAGAAGGAAAAAGAGTCTTTCATTTTCTGATTGATGTTATCTCAATTATCAAGTTACTCCATTTACTATATATATATATATATATATATATATATATATATATATATATATATATATATATATATATATATATATATATATATATATATATATATATATATATATATATATATATATATATATATATATATATATATATATATATATATATATATATATATATATATTTAGAAACTGAGAAAAATAACAGAATCAACTTCCTTGACATAACAATAACACAAAAAGACAATAAATTACTAAGCAGATGGTATCGAAAAGAAATAAACGAAGATAACATTTTAAACTACAATTCAAACCATCACCCATCCCAGAAAAAATGCATTATAAAAGGATATATTGACAGAGCACTGAAACTCACCTCTACACAATTAAGAAAAGACGTACTAAAGGACACAAAAGACCTACTAAGAATGAACGACTACCCAGAAAACGTAACAAACAAAATCATCAAAGAACGAACACATATACTGTACAACACAGAACGAAAAAAGAAAAACGACATTACTAGCACCACACGATACATAACTACCCCTTACATACTTCAACTAACATAAACCATCAAGAACACCTCAAACCTTATAACTTCAAAATAGCCTACTCAGCCATGAATCAAATAAGACACGTAGTGTACGCCATACCCTTCAAGAACTGCGGAAAGGTCTACATTGGACAAACAGAACAACACCTCAAGGAACGTCTCAAACACCATAAATACGCAAAAAAACGACAACACTGCACTAAACAAACACAAAAAACAAGAAAAACACGAATTTGACTATGAAAAGAGAAAAATTCTTGACAAAAACACAACAGAAAAAAGAGAGAAATACTCGAGATGATATACATACGAAAAAATATAGACAATTCAGTAAATGAACGGAAAGACATAAAGACACTAAGCTCCATATACATATATCTCCTACTAAACAGGGCACAAAAGAAACACGTTTCGAGAAGGTCAACAATCACAGTAGATATAGAGAACACGGTACAAACAGATCCCAAAAACACCTGAAAACAGCACCATAGAGAACTTCAATACACATAACCTCCGAAAACTGACATCTCTAAAACACAAAGTTTCTACAATGCTTACAAATAAAAATAAAACAATCATCCAAAGATTAGTGGGTAAGATACATTTTAAGAATAATTTAATATGAATCTTAATGTATATTTCTGTAATATTGTAGATTAAATAGATTAAATACTTGAAGAAGGGAAGAAAAACTCCCGAAACGTCTATTTTAGATAGTGTTTAAATATTCTTATAAGCCTTAAACCCCAAAAAAACAACTCAATATCGATATATATATATATATATATATATATATATATATATATATATATATATATATATATATATATATATATATATATATATATATATATATATATATATATATATATATATATATATATATATATATATATATATATATATATATATATATTTATAGGGTTTTACCCCGACGAGTTGCCCATATATCTGTTCATGGAAACAAACTGATTTTTTTTTTTATATTTATATATATATTTATATATATTCACAGAGTCGGCGATCAAAATCATGCTCATTCAGTTCCTGAACCAATTGTATCTGCTTCGACTCCTTTATACACCTTCTGTTCGTTGTCGATTGAACCAGTAGCATCAAATTTAGGAACCAGTAGCACAACGTAAACAGCAGATACTTTTTTCAGGATGTCGTTGCTGTTAATCGCGCAAAAACGTTATTTCAAAAAAACAATTTTATCATTTCCACCCTATCTTATACGGAATACACCATTTTGATCCTACTACAAATTTACAATCGCTCTGGCACAGTTTCAGCGTTCCTGAAAATCCTCGAGAGACTGAGGTTAATAAAATACATGGTCTGTCTACATTTTCAAACAAAACATTAACAAACAAATGAAATCATTGCATACCTCTAGGGAAATTCAACATGAGCTAGCGATACACGAGCGTTCTTAACTGCATAGAAGTGAATGGTGCCTATTTTCAGCACTTAAAAACTAATCACAGAAGTAAGTAGTCTTCCCATTTTTTAGCTGCTACTTCGTTAACGATGAAAATTTTGAAGCGAAAATATAGGGTCAGATAGTATTCGATAAGATCTTCAAAATGAGGTATCGCAATACCCTTTATCCCTATTCAAAATCAGGGCTTGTGCTCACACCTATTAAGGAATTGAAGTTATGGGGATGAGAAAATCGGAAAAGTTGTGACTCTCAAATCAGAAATCGCCAGGTACGAACAATTTTCCATATTTTCATCTTAAAACCGGAAAATCAAGGTGTTAAGTTTTCGTTGGATCACCCTATATATATATATATATATATATATATATATATATATATATATATATATATATATATATATATATATATATATATATATATATATATATATATAGTGAGGAGAGTGGATAGTATTTCTTACAATATCCAGAAAGTACCAACAAAGGCAAAACTTAGTTTAATTATGTATATTTATATTTATTCATCTTATTAGTTAAATATAATATATATATATATATATATATATATATATATATATATATATATATATATATATAAAGAAATGTTCCTCAGTCAATGTAAGCACTATTCTAAAAAAAGTGAAGAGTAATCAACCTTAAATAAATGTACGTTGTTCATTTTAAGCTAATAATTCCGGTGTTTTGAATCCGCCTCTGCCTGAAAATACTCTATCCACGTCTTACAGATTTTTTTTATGGTTCTTTCCGGAAAACGAGGTCACCAAACTTCTCCGCTCCGCTACGGAATCAAATACAAATCCTGCGATAAAAAACAGCGCCGGAATGGGCGTTTAAACCGATATTATTTGCATCCGAAATTCGAAAGGCTTAGGTATTTTGCGTGTCGTGCTGAATTTGCTAGCGCAATCGTCCTTTATTACAGGCGTCAAATTCAGCTTGAAACTGTACGATTATTTCTTAGCTTCTGTTATTTTTATTTTTCGCGTAATTTGGTCTATTGTATCATCTCTGACGTTCATTTATGGCGCCAGTTATCTGACACGCAATGGGGAACTTAAAAAGTATTCCTCACGCCTGATGGAAATTTTCCGGTCGACAAATTGGGTGGGAAATACTAAACGCAGATCAATAAATGAGGAAAAACATAAAAGATGTTTTATCTTTATCAACATTCGTTTGCATATATTATCAACTTCTAGTCTTTGAGTTGTCGTTACCAGATATCTTTCAACCAACATATTCACCAGCATAAGCAAAACGGCGAAGACAATTCGTTGGTACTTTCTGAACTTTCCAAGTACGCATTCACAAAATTGTCACCTTCTCTAGATTGATTACTATTATCACTAAGATTTTCTTGGTTCCCTTAAACAAGACTATGTCAAGTCTGTTTGCGCCATTTACCTGCCGATAACAATAGTATGATTCCAATATAGTTTATCTAGCTTTTCAGCTGCAACCAATCCAAATTGGTGAATGCAATGATCTCGTAACAGAATTTTATAATTCCATTGTATTTCAGGGAGAGACCTAGGTAAGCCAAAGTTATGCGTTTCAAGGGATCCCTGGCATAGTCAAACATAGGGAACTAGCTCTTGTCTCAAGTTCACTTTGATACGATTCACGGTACGACGAACATGTATGTGACACCAAGCGTGAGGTACCTCGCTATTATACAAGGGTCGTGGAGATAGTCCTAAAACAGCTTGGCCAGCTTTTTGTGGACGGAGTCCAATTGTCTGAACCAGCTATTGTGGATTTTATCGGAACCAGGTGCAGCCCAGTTGTTTGAGTTTCGGAGTATTTGTTTAATATATTCCTCTGTTATTTATATGGGACGCATTTCGTCTACCAGGATTCTGGCCTCAACCTCCTTTAGCCAACACGCTTCGACAGTGTGTGGCGTTCTTTGCTCCATCTGTTGCTCCAAAACACCTGCATTGCTTCCGGACTAGGTGCCTCTCCGACTGTCTAATCTTGTCCTTGCAGGTTTTGGAAGAACTGCTTCTGGTTCTGATAAAATAGCCTTTTGTTTCTGAAATACTTGAACCTTTAATTATACCGTCGTATTCCATTCCCCAGTGCGTTTACTTTTCGCTTCAAGAGGTTGCAGATAACGAAAATTCTCTCATTGAAATCGGGTTGTTTAGCCATAATGTTAAACTCAGAGAATTTTAAAATTCCATTGTGTTTCAGGGGAGACCCAGGTATGCCAAAGTCATGCGTTTTAGGGGATCCCTGACATAGTGGAACTTGTCGATGAGTAGACGATACTTCCTGACCGATTTGCCCAATACTCTCGATCTCTTTCTTGTCTCTGTTCCAGTCGATTTCCGTTAACAAAGTCTCAGCACCCTGAGGAAACTCCGACGTCAACCTTTTTGCTGCTACCGGTTAATTGGTATAGTCATACAATAAAGATCCAATGCCTTCCAGGGAGATTTAGCGTTAAAACCGAGCCAGCTAGGAGAAGAGGAGCGAGCTTTTCGTTTTACTGATGTCTGTTTCTCAAATCCCCACATTAATGTCTCGACTGAATCCGTCATTGAAGTTATTCTTGCATGCATGGACCTTTACATTCCACACTTCAGCACAACATCTTTGGTTCACTAAAAACTGCCAAAAAGCTTCTGCAGTTGAAAATCTTATGAAAAGAAGGAAAACGCAAAAGATTAAACTATGCTAAATATATGTGTTTCAGGAGAATTTGTTACTTGAGAATTGACACAACGAAAACAAACGGAGAGTTACGAATAGACTGTTGGAGCAGGTCAGTCGAACTCGTCTGTTCTGATCTATGGCGAAGGCGGTCACTAACAACTTCTACAGGTCATCCTTTCCGCCTTCGATTAGAGATGATGGTTCTATTACGTCGTCACCTGAAAGGTAGGCGGATCTCAATGATAATGTTTCCGCAAAATTCAGTCTTAAGCAAGCTTGGTCAATTTTAGTGTTAACAAGATGCAATCAACAAGGTTCTCCAGAGCAGTCATAGCTGGAGAATCTCCTTTTATCATGCAATGACATCGAACTGCCTCAAAAATGAACAGGAATCACAGTTAACAGAGCTTTTTGGCATAACTATAGTTCAGCCATTGCCGAATAGGGTTTTGCTGAACTCAGTTTTCTTTTCAGGACTGAGCAGTACGTCACGCGAATACAGCTGATGCTTTAATACAACGAACACGTACGACCTGGTCTAGAGTACTGTTCCTATGTGTGGGGCTCCGCATCCAAACATTCATTTCATCTATTGGATAGTGTCCAGAAGGGAACAGTACATCTCATCGACCACCCAGAAATCGCGTGATCTCCATCCTCTCACTCAAAGGCGGCAGGTTGCGGAACTTTCTGCTTTTCACTGATACCTCTAAGGCAAATGCTCTGAAAAACTGAAAAGTTTGGTTCCGGAAGGAATTCAGTTCCAAACGAAAACCAGGTTCGTGGAAAACCATCATCAGCGGACGGTCCAACTGGCAACACCACGTGCTTTTGTCCATAAAATATCCTTTGTTTACTGGACTAGTATTCTGTGGAATTCGCTTCGATCAAATGTCTTGATAACTTCCCCTTCAAGAAGCAAGTGGACACACCCATTAAATCATCTTGGGCGGCCACAGCTGCGGCATGGCAAGGCGAAAAAGGCGATATCGGTACCGACCCGCGATACTCTCGGAAAATGCCCTGGTAGAAGCTATCCTGTTCCTTATGAGCCGTAAAACAATCCTCCGCCTTAGGAAGGACGTAGTCACCTAGATATATGTAAGCGACTTTTGTTCATTAACCTGCCCACTTCTGACATGGTAACCAGCCAGTAACTCGATGTTTTGGCATTCTTTTTCGTATAAGAGTGCGCGTCAATGGTGTGTTTCTGGCAAATTGACATCTGTTGCTCACAAGAATTGAGGCAATCGAGAGTTTCTTCGTAACTTTTGAGTGCACCCGAGGCTTCTACTTCACTTGTGCTTCGATGTGCAAATGTGCTTCCCAGGTTTGTCAGTTGAATATAAGGATAGTATAAATTTTCATACCCATAGCTTTTAGGCCTTACCACCTAAGTGTCTAGACATAGTACGTCATGATGGATTTTTATGAACAGACTATTCTGAATTGCTTAGAAATGCTTTATGAGTTGATAGGTAAGGAATAAAATTATTTGGAAATTTTGAATATCAAATGTCTGTTTACTTAACAGTATAACCGAGATATTAACATTTTTGAGTACTGTTAAACTTTCTCTACTTTAATCATTGAATCAGCTCCAAGCAAAAACCAGAGCAGAAGAAGAAGAATAATTTTACTACTCATACTACACTACTACTCATACTAACGTGAAGTCGAAGAAAATTTATTTCAACACACATACAATCAGTAACCAATAGAGTGGCATATTACTACGTAAAATATTGTCCAAGATTGCATATTGTGAAACAACTGTTAATAACTTATGAAAAGTAGGTATTTCCTCAACTTACTACTTTTGCAAGGAATTGAAGAATATTCTTCTTCCAATATTTTAATGATAGCTTCGAAAGATTCAAAAGGACAGATAGTTGAAAGTGTGTCTTAGGTAAATGGAAAAATTATCTACTTCTTCCCTAACAAATATTTTCCTTACGATGTGCAAGATAGTCAACTGGAACATTATAATTTGTTATTTGTTCGATTCGTTGGTCGAAACATCAAACGAATTATACTCATGTTGTATATTCGACAAGTGAAACATTATTTTCAAAATTATAATCATAGTTCAAAACTGATATTTCTTTGTAACATCACTAAAAGGGTACCACATTTGATTTGATATAGAATCCTACTTTCAGAATGCAAATCGTCTACATCATCTGTTGTACGCCGATAAGATTTTCATGTACGGTTTAGCCAAGTAATTTACTAGGTGTAAAATGGGAACACAAGGGGCGACAGAAACATTCCTAACTGAATCTAGCATTCGAATCCCTACGAAGAAAATGCTCAGTGTCTCAGAGGTCACCTACAGATGCTGGGAAGTTATCAGCTTAAGATGAATATAGAGTACCAAAAGCAGCAGAAAACGATGCCACAACTAGCACTTGTCGGATCGCTCGTCAGTAGAACATTAGTGATTCTGTTAAAAGAACGATCAAAGGTATGCATTTTATCTATATCATCTAAGGAAAGTACCAAATCTTTGAAAAACTGACTTCGAAAGAAGTAGTGTTTAAGGTTAAAAAATGTATTATATTCGAATTATTTGTGTGTCAAGATCCAAGCAGGTTATGATCTTTTATACTATTAGTACTCAGTGGTAGTGATTCCCTCTACGGTATGATATTATTATCTCCTACTTAAACGTCGATGTCACAGATTTAGTCTCAGAAGGATTTGAGCATTTCAGTGGACAGATGATGTTAGAGTTCGTGAAAGAAAATTCTCACGCAAAAATTATAACCCTCTTCAAGCATAAGGTAAGTGCCTATGTTTGAATAAGAAATGGCTTTTGGGACCAGAAGGTTTCAATTAATATAAATCTGAGTTCTGAAACCTAGACCATTAGAGAGATAATGATGCTGATTTCTTTCAAGAATGTAAACTATCACACAAAGGACATATCACTACTGATGGAAATTAGCATAAACGATAGTTAGAATATCATTTTGACACCTATCGAACTTGGGTCACATTGAAACATATGGTCTACTACGAAATAGTGAATACCGAAGAAGAACTGAGGAATAAAATCGTCCACTTCTGCAATATTTAGCGCCAAAAAGGACTGAGTTTGCTAGAGTATTATTGAGTTATTGATTTGATTAAAAGAAGGCCACTATTTTGAAATATTTAATTTTACGCTACAATTTCTGTAATATCTTTTATTGGTTTTTTTCGTTTTCTAGCAAATGTCAAAACTGATGGAAATGCAAATGAATGGTAAGCAAGTGAAATTGGTAATTTCATTTCTCCTCTTAAATGCATGCGTTTCTCCAAAATTTCTCGATTTAAGTATTCACATTCTTTTATTAACTGAATTTGATTTCAGTTTATGTTTCCAAGTTGAAGATCTTTCGTGATCTGAAATTTATTGAAAACTGTGTGGATCATATCGATCACAGTTTATTCAGATCTGTTCAAACAAGTCATGGAATTTGGTGCGGCGATATTTCGTAAGTATGGAATAGCTTCTGTATAATTTCCACCCTATGGTTAAATGAGTGTCAAAGATACAGGGTGTTGCAATTTTAGAAAAGCACAAAGAAATGAATATTCTTCAGCTTCGATTCAGGTTAGTTGAATGATACCTACTCGGTTATATACTATCACATAGAATGAGTAGTCATAGTAATTTCTCATAGGTCCAAATATTTTTTTTATTCTCAAATCTTGGGATGAGACGATGTCATTCCACTCCTGTAGGCACCCAATATGATTGATTGGGTGTGTTCACTTGCTACCTAATTCAGAAACACATTGTATACAACGTGCCCTAAATTATATCTCATTAGTGAATAACGAATTTTTAATAGAGCAAAAAATGATCTGTACCATTTCCAAGAAACTATCCCCTACATATTTACCCTTTAGATATAATGTAGTTCATTGATGTATTTTTTATGAGTTAAAAACCATGTTCATCAAAAATATTGTCTTAGATTGAGAGGGTGCTTCTTCATCGTTTTTAAATACGGCGCCCTTATGGACAGTACTCAGGCTTTTTAGCCCATTGTGCTTGACGTGTTGTGTTGATATCAGCACAAGGTGTTTTAGTGCTTTCAAATCTGGCCTTATAATTATTATTAACATTCGCCCAGAATTTTTGTAGGACAATGTTCACCTTCTGGATCATCAGGGCACTAGGTGTTTTAGTGCCTAATGTTTCAAATCTGGTTGCCTTTTATAAGATGGGACAGTATATGTTTCGTTGTCTATTTCATCCCAATAGATTTATTGTCAAGAGACAATAGTAGCATCCTTCTGTTACGGTGGTTTGTAATGACCAGCCTATAAACCAGGTGGAGCCTTGTGGGTGATTAGGTCATGGGACGTAAACCAAAATTCTTTAGGTAGAATCACAACGTTCAAGGGTTTGTCAAAATGATGAGTGGCTATCATTCCATCTCCCCTCAAGAGAAGATCTGATCGGAGCTCTCTTGTATTGTTCGGGAATATAGATTGACCAGAATTAAGATTTCGGTCTCCCCATACTTTAACAGTTGTAAAGAATTTAAAACTATAGATTATTCGCTATTTACTTAGAATAATCAAATTTGGCAAGAAGTAATGTCTTTTTTATTGAGAAGTTTCTCACATTATGAAAATTGATATACATTTTCAAAATAAATAATATGATGATGTTTCGCCAAACTCTGGCTTCTTCAGATAAATAGTACATTTGAAAAATGAGGTGTCTTATACAGGAATATCCACCGGGACCGTCCGTTAAAAACTTTTTAAGTTCCAATAACAATATCAACCTGAAATTTTATACGCGGCCATAACTAGCGATTTTCAATTGAAGTGATGCCATTTCCGGTTAAACCGGAAGTGGGTCATCACTTTGTTATTTCAAAGGGCAATCTACCTTTTTTATTATAAATCTAGAACTGACATTAGAGCAAGGCATAAAATACCCAAGTTGTTGGCACTTATCTGTCAAAACGTTTGACAGATTTAATTATTTTTGTTATAAACTCGATTTTGGAGGAACATTTGAAACAATTCGAGCTCGTAGATCTTTTGCACTACAGACACAATTTTTGCTTGGGTGGATAGAAGAAGGAACAAGGAATTTTTTAAGCATTCTACACATGTCAAATGTTTTTTGCGTTGTTTTGTAAGTTTTTTTTCAATTTGGCCTTTTTCAAACAGCAATAACTCAATTTTTCCAAATGGCACGTGCCAGTTTTTATATCGCCATCAGATGAAGCGTCTAATTTCAGATGGAATTGTATAAGCATATACTATACCCATCTCTTATAGTTCCGAAAAAATTGGGGAATATAATGAATTTTGATGATTTTGCAAGAACTAACGGAGAATGCTTTGAAATATTTGAATCAAGTAGCTGAATTGCCTGCGCTCACCTGACAGGTGCCTAAAATTAATGTACTTGTCTCTTCGTTCATTCGAATTTGATATTTCAACAAGAATTGTTGGTGATTTGAAGTGAAAATTTTTGAAAGACACCAGATTGATAATAAAATGACTGATTATTCAAACGAGGATATGTTTAATCTCTTTTTAATTCATGGCTTATGTCAAAAAGTGGTGGATAGAACTTGCAGGCGATCCAATAACCAATTTCCAAATTTGGCGTCGATGAGTATAACAAAATTTTGAAAGATTAAAAGCAATTCTCTGCAATTTGGAGGAAAAAAATTCATAGAAACTAGGAGAAAACCAATTCTCGAGGGCGACGACGATCAAATCAATAGGCTAGCGTATTTTCGTGCCAATCCTCATGCATCCATTAAGTCAGCATCAATGGATATTGGATTGAGTTATACTTCCTTTCAAAGGATCATTAAGAAACATAACATCCACCCGTATTCTTTTATCAGACTACAAAAATTGAAACCACCTTTCCAAGCGGCTAGATTTCTGTGAAAATTTATTAATTCGGCTTCAAGAAGATGAGACAATTCTGCAAAAAATTATATGGTCTGATGAAGCCAAGTTCAATGAAAAGGGAATAACCATCAGGAGACATCGACATTTTTTGTCCACAAAAAATCCACATTTCATTGAGGTTATTGATTTTCAAAATAAATTCTGCGTGAACGTTTTTGCAATTTTAATGAATGATTTGTTGGCTTATCACATTTATGAGGAAAAGCTAATGGGCAAAGGTACCTGGGAGTTATGAGAGGAACATTACCAAGTTTTTTAGATGGATTACCCTTAACATTCTGAGGGATTGCTATTACCAATTGGATGGTGCACCATCACATAAAAAACGAGCTGTAGATCGGCAGCTAACAGAAATGTTCGAGGATAGATGGTGGGGTAATCAAGGACCAAATTTATGGCCTCCGCGTTTTTCGGACCTGACGCCCCTTGATTTTTATTTATGGGAAAAAATCAAGAGTGAAGTGTATCTTATTCCAGTAAGAAGTAAAGAAGAGTTACTAGAGCGCATTCATAATGCTTTTCGTAATATTGATCCTGAGGAAACTAGGAGGGCAACTCATTATGTTCGTATACGAGCTGTCAAGTGTATTGAGCAAAATGGGGCCCATATTGAACATTCATTCAGATCGTAAATCAGTTTTCTCCTATGTTGTTTGCTATAATTTATTCGTATTAATGTAATTATCTTCGATGATTGGTTTTCGCCAAGTTCCTACAATTTTTAATTCATCCGAATTGTAGAAAATTGCTTCTAATGCTTCGAAATTTCATTTTACTAATAGACGGTAAATTTGGAAATTGGTTATTGAATTGCCTGCAATTTCTACCCACTACTTTTGACATTATGAAATGAAATAAAAAAGATTAAATATATTTTCGTTTGAATAACCAGTGGTTTTATTACAAATGTGTTGTATTTTTCAGATATTTTTAATCTGAAATAACGACAATTCTTGTTGAAATATCAAATTCGAATGAACGAAGTGACAAGTATATTAATTTTAGGCACCGGTCAGGTGAGCGTAGCCAGTTCAGCTACATGATTTAAATATTTCAAAGCATTCTTTGTTAGTTCTTGCAAAATCATCAAAATTCAATATATTCGCAAATTATTTCGGAACTATAAGGGATGGGTATAGTACATGCTTATACAATTCCATCTGAAATTTGACGCTTCATCTGATGGCGATATAAAAATTGGCACGTGCAATTTGGAGAAATTGAGTTATTGATGTTTGAAAAGGCAAAAATTGTGTCTGTAATGCAAAAGATCTACGAACTACATTTTTTAAATGTTCCTCAAAAATCGAGTTTATGACAAATCTGTCAAAAGTTTTGCCAGATAAGTGCCAACAACTTGGGTATTTTATACCTTACTCAAATGTCGGTTCTAGATGTATAATAAAAAAGGTAGATTGTCATTTGAAATAACAAAGTGATGACCCACTTCCGGTATAAACGGAAATGGTATCACTTCGAAAATCTTTCAATCCAATTGGAAATCGCTAGTTATGGCCGCGTCTAAATTTCAGCATGATATTGTAATTGGAACTTGAAAAGTTTTTAACGGACGGTCCCGGTGGATATCCCTGTATATTACATGGTGAAGCCAGGTACATAACTAAATGGCGTTGCTCCTTTTGGGAACTGAAAAGATTAAGTAATGGAGACGAATTTGAGTCTTATACGCTATTGAGTAAAAGGAACCCCTATTAAGATAGTTGATATACCCTCAATCGCGAAATCCTCTTTTCTTGATTACATCATTGGGATGGTCAAAAGACAAGCTCTCATCGTAATATTAGCTTCCCTTCCGCTAACATTAAAAAAAGTTTTTTCCTCTGATTCTGATCTAACCTAACCATTTCACGAGACATGCTGAATTTTTCGTAATTTTGGGATCCCGCAAGAACCTTGAGACAAGTTTTTCGTCAAAATTTTTGCCTTACGTTAAATGGACATCGGGGCATGTCTAGTCTCCAAAACCGCGAAAAACCAGTTGTTTTGCCTTTTAGTAAGGAAATTCAACTTTTCACATGTCTAGGCGTACGGAAAACAATGAAAGCAGTTTGATATTAAGATATTCTTCAAACATAATATCCAACTAAGGATTTTTCCATACAAAAACATTTTTTAGTGATGATTTCTAGATAGTTCCTCATTAATCCTACTTTTTAGCCGCTTTTAGTGGGAGAAACTCAAAATTTTTCCGCTTCTGCGCTTGCATGTCACAATGGAAACAGTCTAATACCATGTTATCCTACACACATAAGAGCTAACGGCAGATTATTTTTGCTAGTAATCTGTCTATATAAATATATTATTATCTAGATATATTAAGAACTGTGTGATGAAGGAAATAAATCAGGTGTTTATGAACTATCTTGAAGAAGATGTGATAAAATTTATTTAGGTAGAACTTTGAGAAATTTCAATTTCAATAGGACATCTGAGCATAAATGCAGTTTTACAAACAAACATCAGATTCTCATTATGCAAGACATCTAGTAGAAGAAAACCATATTTTAATAATTATTTTGATATTTTGCACAATGAAAATTATAAATCCAAACAGTGGGGAGCACTGAAAATCAATAAACCAAATAATTCCGGAAATTTACTAAATATTCAATTAGACCTAAATTCATCAAATGTACTACGAATGTGGTGGAATGCGTCAAAAAGTGAAAATTCGAACATCACTGTTTTGATTTATTGATAAAAATATTCTCATTTTCTCAGGAACGGTAAGGGGTATAAAGTTGGAAATAATTAATCGTTCGTGTAGTCCTATAATCCAGTAATCATGAAATTCTGCAACAAAGCTGAAGTAAGTGGACAAATATGAAAATCGGAAAATCGTTAATTTAGTGTGACAACAAAAATAATTCTCTTAGTGTGATCACAAACTATTTATTCGTGTGAAAAATGATGTTAAGTACGCGGCTATTGAAGGAATTTTTGAGGCAAAAAATTGAAAAATAATGAACGAAAGCCATGTGAAAAATGACGCATCGAAACAATCAAACCTGCAAGATGCCGATGTTAGAACATATGGGTGATTGAACAGATTTTCAACTCAGAGATTTTGGATATTTTAACGGTTTTTCCCACTTCTGGAATACATTTGATGCCAGTTTTTGTTTTCCGAGGTTATCTGTTACACCTCTCCCTCCAGATCGCTTTAGGTGCACCCTGGTACGCTGCAGTTAGAGGAGAGTTCCTCGTTATTTAAGGCGTTAACGATAACCAAGAATGTCAATTTCAAAGTAAGCCTTAAGCGTTTGGTAACTGGAAAGAGAACTCCTGTTTTAATACGGTTTAGATCTTAGTCGGACTTGACTCACCGAGATAGGGATTACAGAAAGACAAGATGTTCTATGACGTATTAATTGTCGGAGACAACATTCTTTATACCATATATACGCAGTGGGTGTCGATTCCAACAATAATATAGATACATGCGTATAAGCCACAAAACAATATCTCAAAGCGTGCAGGTCAAGCTTAAACTATGTACAAGTCAGTATTAGAAGTAAGCGAAACGATGACGAGTAGTAAACTAGTATACACTTCAATCTACGGACATGGAACTGGCGTTCGGTGTACAAGTAATACAGCATTTGCCGTATATTTAGTGGATTACAAAACAAAACAATAACAGCTCAACGTGCTGCTATCACTGACTATTTCATTCGGTTCAATCATTCAACTAGCAAAACCTATAACAGGACGACTAGAACCCGTTCTTTGTCTGAAACAGATAATTAAACCAGACCGTAAGAATACTCCTGCAGTGTGTGTAGGGAGAATAGCAATACAGGGCGTTGTACGTACTTCCAGATCCGTGTGTAGCGTGGGTTAGATTAGGTTAGATAGTAGTAATAACGCAGCAAAGAATCAACAGAAGTCTCAGAAATCACCAAATAAATGGTTACGATAGAACCTACAAATACTACTTTAGCGTGTGTGGGAGTAACAGCACTACAGGGTGGAGTGAATACTATCAAACCAAGATACTGCGAGTGTAGGGAACACAGCTCCGAAATTCACGAACTAACACTCTGCGTAATCTAGAAATGAATCAGTACGGAGTTTTCGAGATCCTGCGAACGCCACTATAGCGTGTGTAGCAAGAACTATCAGATCTGAGTACTATGTATGTAAGAGGCAACAGCACAGAATCAACGGGAGCCTAGGAAATAATTACGAAAATGCATCAAGATGAAGAGAAAGTACGCAATAGAACGTGGTTATGTGAAAACGGTAAAATGCACATTCGGCAAACATTAAAATAGCCAAAATATACTTAACAAACAAATACTACCGATTTGAATTGTTTTAGATCTATTTTAATTTTTGTTGATCTATTCATTTTCGGAGTACCCCCGTATGTAAAATTCCATGGCAGCACCAAGTTTTCTTCCACAATTTAATAATCGGTTACTGTGGTATGTTATATTTGCGGGATTTAGCGACACAAATTTTACTACGATATCTACCAAAACGGACACGACAGAATTTGAAAAGAAAAATGGAAATCAACGAAAATAATGATGCGTGTATAACGGTGTCAGCTTATCAAGCGACTCACCAAATTTCAGGAAAAATAGTTCACTGAGCTGAAAATCTATCGAGGTGATTTTTATTTTCAAAATGAGAAACAAAATTCGAACGGAAAATGAATTGAAAACGAAAAATATAACTTTTGAACTTAAAATGAAAATCACCTCGTTACAATATTATAAGAAGATTTCAAAGTTGACATCACTAATATTTATTATTTGAAGTACTGAAAACATTGAATACGGAATGATTCGTACACGGTAATGTATAATTCCAAAATTTTAGATAGTTGCAGATTCTGTGTTCATTCAACAATTTAATATAGTTTCCACTAAAAATTCGAATGTAGTTAACCCAAACTTCAATTGAACTGAACAAGAATTCTTTTATCGTCATTCTGTTTCAGAATTATATCTAGTCGGAAGTATATTCGAATGATTAATCTTGTTGTGAAGCAATATTCTCTACGAAACCACAATAATGTTTATGCTCTAAGAGATGTCTTCCATTAGTTTAACTTATCTCCCATAAATTCCTTCACACTATTTCCTTTCTTTGAAGGGAATACTAAAAAGTTTCTCAACAAGAATATCGACAAAATGGATTACTTCCACAATAGGAAAATGAAGAAAAGTGAAATATTTCCTGCTGAACAATCTTTCTTCATTATAATCTGTTTAGACGTTAATATAATGAAAACAAATAACTTCAGAACAACGATTTTTCATACTCAGTGTACCTTTATTAACATTTTCCTACAGTGAAAAGCCTCTGCCTGTTCAACGGGTTATAAGTCTCTATTAAACTCTGAGCATCTGACCTCCCTCGTGATGAGATGCTTTTAGAAAACATCTGTTATATCTTTTTGTTTTTGCTACATTCTGCTTTCATGCGGAGTAGTCTGGAATTATGACAAATTGGTAGACGGAAGTCGTAAATTAAAATTTGCTCATTTTGTCTTATATCAGTGAAGAGACTTCCTCTTATGAGAATCATCCCATTTGTTACACGACTCTTGGGAATTTCATTATAGTAAGCTGAGGTTTTGCAGTATCAATCGAAAGTTCAGAACTTAATCCCTTTAGGTAAGCTTTTCGTTCAATGCTACATTCTTCATTGCTGTAGGTATTACATTACTTTTCCAGCTGATACGCTTCAACAAAAAAATGTATAAAGATAAAGAAAAGCTCTGTGAAAAGCTCATTGTATGATAGAAATATATAATCTGGTTCCATTCTTCTCTACCTAATTTTTTAAGTTTTAATCGTCAGATAGTATAAATGTATTCCACCTGTTATTGAAATTAAATTAAATGTCAAATATGTTATCTCGAATTTTTGGACAATTCTCAGTTGAATGGTCATGTTTTGGAGCTTTCCGCTTTAGCAGTTCCCTAAAAGACGAAACCTGGTCATTTGGATCCTCTCGGTTGATGAGAAAGGATGTTATCGTATCGAAATTGATATTTGAAGATATTTCGAACGACAAATGCGATTGTTTCCGAATAATCAAAAACTTATCGGCAGAAATAGTCAACGAATATGTCCATTGTGAACCGGGACCATCGGGATTACTTCTAATGCCTCAGGCATCTGTGCCTTCGCATCGGAAACGAAGGAAAAATTGATATTTCTTCCTATAACTGACTTTCTAGTTGAGACCGCATTAGAAGAGAAAAAGATATTACAATAAAACAAAAAGAAGAAATGTCTGAATACGTCGAAAACTGGTTAACAAAATAAGAGTATCTAAGCGTAAACTGGATTTGGATAAAAAAAATACGAAAACACATAGAAACACTAATAATACTTCGTTACATGACTAGCCATCATCACCTGAAACATAGATATGATCTTCAAAAAAAGCGACGCCAGTTTATATGAGGAAGAAAGTGTTTAAAACGGATACTGCATGCTTTATAGGGAAATAGGAAATTATGAAGTCTGATACCAGTGCTCCATATGTTAATTGTGGGTGCATTCTCAGCGTACTTTTCTGGTTCCAAAAAAAGCTAAAACAAAGTCTTACATTTGTGATTTTTGCACTTTAAACTTCCTAAATAACATACAGAAAACTTCTGATATTTTGTTTCCTTTATTAACCCGAGGAAAGATTAAAATGAAAAAAAAAATGTTGAAATAGGCATTTCATTTTTAAATGTTGTGAGCCAATGAATATACATATATTCATTATCATAACCCAAATGAATATTAGTTATAATTCCAAAACCTCGATTTAAACTAATTTTTTTTAATTATTATCACGTGTTTTCCTGGAGATCGTCAAATATCCTCATTCTTCCAGACTTCAATTGAAGATTAAATCTGTGGAAGGGGAAATGTTGTTGATTATGTATTATTAGATTATTCTGTGTGGGCCTTGATTACTACATAAATCTATTTTCAATTATACTGGATTGATAGAAAAGAATGGTCATTATCATGTGTTACTTTCAGATTACTGTCATCACACTACCAATCGAAGGTAAATCAATTGATTAAAGCCTTGCACATCTAAGGCATGGCAAAGATGTAGGAGATTGTTAGGAGATTTTTGTGAATAGTGTGCTAGGTCAGTTCAAGAGAAATTATTGCCGATGTGGAAAATAATGTTGACCTTGCATTATGTCCCTTTGTATTTATATTAGTCATGTTCAATCGGATTTCGGTAAGGCTATTGTGTACAGGTTAGGTAAATTTCATGTTTCAGTACTGCAGTTAGATGAAATAGTATATTTGGAGGAAAATAATCTCTTCCTTTGATCTTATATTCAGGGACCAGTTTAGTGGTTTGCTAATAAAATAAAAACTGCAAAAAACTGTTCGGTTTGGTAAGGTTAGTTTATGAGTAGGTTCACCTACTAGAAGACACGGTTACATGGAAAATTATCTCAAACATGTAGTCTCAAAATTGTCATTCAAGAAATTGAAATTGAGACCCTATAAATTGTCGTCGGTATTCTTGGGAAAAGTGGAATGAGATTCACATCAAATAGATCATGTAGGGCTCGGTATTTAATGATGAGTTCCCACGTTTTTGACGGTTGGCTAAGGTTGAGATGCTCATCAGTCGTATTCTCCCCTCATGGATGGGACGGATGAAACCGAACGGAATCCTGGTGGTCCGGCCTTGGATCCTTCCTACCAAGATTGTCTCAGAGATGTAAGATGGGATTGAGGAGTGGAATTCGTGTATGCCACTCCATTGAACTGATTCTGTGATCTCGAAGGTAGTTTCTAGCAATATGAGCTTGGAGAGGTCGGGCATTGAAGTTTTCAACCATCTGTTCAAATAAACTTTACCATTACTTATCTCCACCAAAACCATAGATTGACAAAAAGTTGTACGTCTACACACCAGAGAACGTCGATCTCAATAAAAATAACAAAATCGGGATCCTTGATGTACTGCGGTTAGAGCTGGGACTCGAGCTGCGACATTACACTACAAAGCAAATTTCCTGAGATGCCTTCGTATCGTTCCCGTGTAATTTGCTCTCCACCGTTCTTACAAAGCTGTGTTTGAAGGTGCTAAGCAACCGTTGTCTCGAAAAGGAAAACTTTGAACTGTCGTAGATCGCCGATCTTGCACGAAGTCATCCTTTCCCAAGTCTCCTTACATGACTATCAGTCTCCCTGTACCAGCAGATAATTCTGAAAACAGTTGAATGAGGCATTCCAAGCCTTTGGCTTATTTAGGTCATCTAACAATACTGCTTCAGGATATTCTGCCGGGGTCAAATTTTATGACTAAGTTGCATTATCACAGGAAATTGAAATTTGAAGACGAGCAAACGTTACTCGAAAAAATGATCCAACAACTGCTGCTATCAATGAGTGGTATTTTAATGCAAAATCTAAATTTATTCATTTCACTGCATTTCTCATGAGAAGAATATATACGTCATAAGAAACATCGAATTTTGTAGGCATATATCGAGAAAAACATGTGTTACTGATTACTTACTTACCAAAAACGAAAATTTGAAATTGTGAGTTAATTTCTTGGTGCAGTGTAGTTCTACACTATTTTTGGTATAAACGCTTACGGAGTCACCCAGTTCCTTACTCTTGTTATGATAATCATTATAATGAAAGTTTCGTTTGGGATAGCGAACCGTGAAAATAGTAATCATAGAAAAACTTTCTCTTTGATCTTATCATCATATTGTAACATGGGCATTGGCTTATAGTTAGATGGTAATTATTTAGCAGAGTTCGGATATTCAGAATTCAATGAAAAAATGATAACTCACTAGTTTTAGGGTACAGAATCCGAATCATAAATTGTGTTGTCCCAGAAGGATGTCGTTTTTCAGAAGAAAAATTCCAAAATTTCTTCCTCCTGTCCTCTCGTCTCAATTATTGCTTGATGATGATAAGAGATTCAACTATGTATTATAATATCATAAGAGATTTATTGAAAATCAGGATTACAAATTCGGTCTTTCGACCATTAAACATGTTTAATTAGTTTTTATTACCTTTCATACTAACTGTACAATGGCTCGGTGTGGATTTTCCTGTTATTCATCCAACTTGTTCTACGATTTGTTTATAATACCATACTCTTCATTCTATTTTTCATTCTTGATAAAGCTGCTGTGTCAGCGAAACGTCGTCGAATTTTCTCAAATAAAGTGTAGATTAAAGTTGAACCTTGTGTTTTTATCTCATTTATATCATGGATCTACATCAAGTAACGGCCTCCACAATTCAAAAAAAAAAAAAAAATTATGATGAAAGCAGATATTATTGAAAGATATTCAATATAGACGAATAAACCGGGCCATACTGGTCGTTTAGAAGATTGTTTCTGTAGAGAGTTTGTTGAACTTTGAAATTTTCGATGGATTATAGGAAATCTAACTATCGTCTTTTAGTTATTCTGTAAATAATTTGAAGTTGTTCTATGTGTCAAAAATGATAGCAATTTCGATACAATGTGAAGCGAAAGTAGATTCGTCAGTTCTCTGGTTAATGAAATCTGATTGATGCTCTTTGTATCTAGTTTTGAATGAACGACCAGTCTGACCTATTTAAAGGCCTTCACAGTTCATACGGAATAACTCGTAAACTCTATCATCGTCAAATCTATCATTTTCATCATTTCTATTGGTATATTCTTGGAAGAGTTTCATATGGGTCTCGAAAGCTACTTTTTTATGCTGTTTGAAATGACATTTGCGATCTATCCGCTGATATGGCCAAAATATCTAATGAAATGTTACCTGCATAGTTGATTCTATACGTTGGTAAAAGTTATGATATGCTATTTGTGTTTGTTGATTTCTGATCGTTCCGTTTATTATAATTGAGGGATAACTATTGTTCTTAGCTATTTCTTTAATAGTTGACACTTTCCAGGGCATATTTTTTTGGTAGGATGGTAGAGAGAAAGCCCTTTGAGTCATTGAAATACTCGTAGCGTATTTATGAAGTTTTGGGTGTGTTGAGTCATAGGGAATGCAAATCAGTAACGATGGATTTTGATATATATCAAAACTTAGTGTGTTATTGTTATGAGTAATTTTTAGGTCTAAAATTTGAATCTGGTTATCGACTTTTCTCTCTATTTTGAATTTTATTTTGGGATGAATGATGTTGTTGTAAGTTGTAAACGATCTAGTTGTCTAGCGGTTCCTATAAAACATGCTAGTTTATTTATCATTGCTTAATAACTTGACCATGTTACTGTTACATTGGATAATGTATAGCTTTATGTACCATTAATTAGTAATTTTAAGTTTCAAGTTCAAATACTATCATCTCGTCTTCAAAATGCATTTCATTTCAAATATTCATTTTCTTGACGATTCACCAGCCATATTTTCAGGGTTTCAGTGTTGCATGTCATACGACGTACGGTTCAAAGCGATGCAAAAAAGAGATGAAAGTACTCACAGTCTCTCGTTCATTACAGAGAACCAAACCTTACTCAACCTAAAACCTAACCCAATCAATGCAGAATTATAAATTTGAATTCAACTATAGAGTAGCATTGAACTCTTCAATTTGCGATTCAACATTCCGTGGCCGAACGTCTACTATAGTAGCACTTGTCATGATGATGTCACGTAAGACTTGGATTGTATATGTGTGAAATTGTTACCAAATATGAGAAATTGAGGGAAAATCACATCTGGAAAGAAAACATGGCGTGTGAACTTTCAAGAAAAATAATATTTGAATTGACATGCATTTTAGTGATAGAATAAAGCATATTTGAAGTCAAAAAGGTAATTAATCGTACATATGCGTGTACATGATCCATTGTAATGGAAACCAGAATATTCTGATGAAGCAATGATAGAATTTGAATAGTAAAGACAAGAGGACAAAAAGAAAAATATTTGAAATGTTTTTCCTGAAAAAAGCGACACCTTTCCAGGACACAACGATTTCAGATTCGTATTCTGGGCCCCAAAACTAATAAGTTTTGATATTTTCATTGAATTTCGAATACCATATAAATACATATAATACATTTAAATAATTAGCAATCATTGTCAAGTAATCAATTCCGTTTGAATCTTGACATGCACGCACACAAGCATATAAAAGAAGAATCGGACGCTGTGTCCTTACTTTTGCCCTTTTCTTAAGTGACGATTTCTACGAATCCATAAAACCGCAAACTGTACTGAGAATCTTCTTTTCAGGAATTGAGTTGAAAAAGCTTTTCAAACTCATAAAAGTATTATTTCATACACACATCTCTATCACGTAAGTAAAAATGACTCTTTTAGATAGTAACCTAAATATCAGAATTCAGAAAATACATTAAAGCAACAAGCACTGTCACGCAATACATCATTAGTATATTGACGAGGATAACAATTATGTAATTTTCAAATTAGTCGGTTGCGTAAACGTAATTTCGGTAAAAG
The DNA here is from genome assembly GCA_013387265.2 of Cryptolaemus montrouzieri. Lineage (NCBI taxonomy): Eukaryota > Metazoa > Arthropoda > Insecta > Coleoptera > Coccinellidae > Cryptolaemus > Cryptolaemus montrouzieri. The sequence continues at coordinate 49,264,642 of JABFTP020000001.1, read as the reverse complement.
AACACAACGGTTGAATGGCAGATAACAGTCGATAAGGCACCGCCTGGCACAGAGCCGATGCGGTAATTGGAGAAACGAATTTAATCATGGAAATATGAAACGACGTTTCGTCAGTTTATAAGCTGTTCGTGTTCAATTAGCTTGAAACGATACCGATTTGAAGAGGCTCCCACGTAATTTAATAATCGAAGTCGAGGAACGAACGCCATCTCTGTCGAGAAATATCTCCTTTCACTTAATTTTCAATTTATTTTTCCTGGTGTGGCAGGTACGGCTTTAGATAGAATATCTGTGAAAAATATTTCTGTATCTCCATAGAAGATGTGGTTTTAGATGAATAAAATGTTGGCACAATCTCTGATGATATCCAATTTTTGTGTGATGTTTTAAGTAGTTCTTATTGATTGGAAAATGGTTTTGTGGCATTCCGAGCGCTAAAAAGAATGTTCATATTACCAGCGTTTATGAAGATCCTAGAAGAGATTCTTTACACAAGACTCGTAAGATTTTCAGAAAGCAAAAATACTATTAGTTCCTCGCAGTACGGATTCAGGAGGAACATGTCTACTACAACTACTTTACAAAGAATAGATGAAATAGGCGCCTTCGATCGATGTTAACATGCTGAACTACCTTAGACCTTAGGAATGCAATCAATTGAATACCCAGAGATTTTTTGCATGAAAGAATGGACCGGTATGGTATCAGAGGCAGGCCACTTGGAATTTTTAAGATATACGTTAATCCAAAGAGTTCTCGGCGTTTTTCTCTGCAACATTGTGGTTCGCGAATGTCATTGCACCTTCATTCGACGAAAATCTTCGAAAACTGAACAACTGAATTATTAGAGTAACTGCACATCTGACGAAAAATAACTCAATAATAATCATAATCATAATGATCCCTTAACGTCGCGATCGTGATCCTTATATATGCGTAACCCAGCAGCGCTTACACCCTCACTTCCCTCTGCCCTTAGTACTCAAGTACCTGGTACATAGTCTTTTACAGACGCGTTCCTTCGTCGCGACGTGGGAATTGCTGTTTCAGAAAATACCAGATGTGTGGAATCGTGGACATACGAAAGGGTGCTTAACGACCATCGATTTTAAAGTCGAATATTGTTTTTGCTGGATTTCTTATCTGAGTTTAGATCAATTCCTTCGCCTCGATATTTACGCTTTTGGGTGATTTCAAGCTGCTTTAAGAATACGTAGTATTTTACTATAATGAGAATTTAAAATAAAATTATTGAATCATTCTGGCAAATGACCGTCGTTTCACTGTAATTTTGAATTCAGATGAACAATATGAAATGTTATGCAGGTAGATCTACAAAATACAGTTATCACAATTGATAATAAAATTCAATCAGATAAAAATCAAGAAATATATGGATAGTTTTAGCAAATTAACATCTCAATAGCGACAATTAGACCAACATTGCTGAAGAAGCCTTTACGGGCTATCAAACATCTGTCAGTTCAATAAGTGATTTGATTTTAAGATTGGGAATTTGTGTTATGTTGAATAATATAAAGTCAGAAAAATGTCTGATTCCGAGTGTTTTCTCTGACTGCACCACAGTAATAGACTAGGAGGGGCGGACCTGTTTCAACTTGGATGTAAGAGCAGCATTGAGATTTTCAAATCCCCCGAGCGCAATCTTTAGACGGAGAAGCAGAAGTTTGGGGCAGGATCTGGTGGGAAAGGCATATGGTCAAGGAGTCAAGTTGTGATTTGTGGATTTTCGCCATGGCAATCGGTGTGAGACGGTGCGATGTCTTGCTGAAACAGAATTTTCTGTTTTATATATGTGGTCGTTCTTCCGCAACTTCTGATTATAGCTTGTCAAATGATTGTGCGTTATACTCTCCTATGATATATTCTCCTTCGTGAAAAAAATTCGATCAGAATAACTCCATGAATATCCAAACGAATTAGTCGTCATAACTTTCCTAGCCAAAAAAACGGTTTTTGCTTGTTTTTGGAAACAGTTCCTCCATTGAAGTTCATTGATTGGCCTGTATTTCTGTTTCTGGTTTATGTTGATGTATCCAAGCTTCATCTACTGTAATAAATCGGAGCCAAAATTCGAATTTGTGCACCCAAACAGCACCAATATAGTGTTGGAAATGTACATTTGAACCAATTATTAGTCTAAATTGAGCAAACGCCGCATTCGAGAAGCGGACTGCTTGCTGACATGTGAATGTTGACTTAATATGTGACAAACAAGCTCTTATGTTATGTTCTTAAGCTTTGCCTTCTATCATTTCAATTCGGTCGTTGAGCAATGTTATATTATGTTTTGGCAATGTTATCGTCGATAATTGCCGTTTTGGGACATACCGAACGTTTATCGTCTTTGGAGATTCCATGGCCACGTTTGAATTCAGTTGCTAGAAAATACATATAAATAGGTGAATGATGGTGCAGAGTCCCCATACATAGAATCCAACTAATCCTTAATTTACATATTGCCATTCAAAAACAAATATTTAATTACAGCTCGATATCAAAATGACTGAAACATTGGTGAGTAAAAGATGAACAATGAGAATTCACTAGTTTTTATTAACGAGTAGTGCCATCTTAAGTTAGAGTTCGGAAAACTTTTTGATCGGTGAACAAGTGTCTTTATAGCTGAACCAAGTTGTGCTGGATGGTCATGTAAGTTTCCAATCGTTCACCGATCAAAAAGCATTTGCTAACCAAACAAAATTATCAAAGAATTGACGAAGCTCAAGGATATCCTTCTACAAAGTGGACACAACAGAAGAGCAACACACAAAGCCATCGAGTACAAGAAACTTCTCTACAAAGAAACAGAAGAGGATACACAACTGACAGGATTAGCCTTCCAGCCTACGAATTAACATGGCGAGCCCGGGTTCCCAGCAAATAGAAGATTTAGATAATCTGATTACCCAGCTACTTGTAGCATTCTTATTAATGGGAGACTTCAATGCACACAGCGAAGAATTTTAGAGAATTGGTTAGAAAGAGACGATATTACCATCTTGAACACCGGAAAACCAACGCACTCCAACATGAGAAAAAATATATTCTCATCTATAGATCAGAAGATAATATCTAGTAATTTGGTACCACAACTTACCAGGAATGTCATTAATGATCTCGATAATAGCGACCATTTCCCGAAACTTGTCGAGACTGGTAAGCTACAAATCCCTCAACATGAACTCAAGCGCTAGAATATTAATAAAGCTCATTGTCAAGAATTCACAAAAATCCTCAAAATGCAGAGCATTTTCTCCATCCCCTCAGCTCGAATTGAGGCAGCCTCAAAACGTATTCTAATTACAGGTCAGGCTTCTTTAAACGTTTAGTACATTGGTGGAATTCTGAAGTTCGAGATACAATCAAGGAAAAGAAAATTGCGTTAAACAGATACAAAACACATAAAACCTCAGATCATTTGATAGCTTTCAAGAAATCCCGCTCACATGCACGAAGATCAATCCTCAATAGTGAGCGAAACAGTTGGCCAAATATACCAATATACCTCAACCATAACATCGGATGAGCGCATTCGGAATAAATGCAAAAGCATTAGAGCAAAATAATTACAATCTTTTTATATATATTCAAGTCGACGGGAATCATTTAACAGAGAACACCAAAGAAATCGCCGAAGCACTCGCTGTATACTTTGCAAGTGTCAGCAGTTCAAGTAGCTATACTGCAACATTTCGATCAACGAAACGAGACATAAATTTCATAACTGATGAATAACTGGACTATAACTTTCCTCTCACAATTCAGTAGCTCTATGCTACTATATCTCAGATAAAGAAATCATCTGCTAGGCCTGATATCATCACAAATGATACGTTGAAGAATCTGCACTGAGAGAATTTATTGTAGAAGTATATAATGACCTTTGCGATTCGGGTATTAACCTTTACGAATGGAAATAAGCCAATATAGTGCATATATTAAGATATGATGAAATCCTCGAGAAGCTTCGAGCTACCGGCCAATGTCAAATTCGACTGGGAAGTAGTTGGACCTCTGAAAATCGAAAATGGTCTCAAGCAAGGCGATGCACTGTCTCCTTTACTATTCAATATAGTCCCTGAAAACGCCGTACGAGCAGCACAAATAACAGCTAAGTTTCTCACAGCTACGGGTCCCAAACTATTGCTTGCGTATGCAGAAAATTTGGATCTCGTTGAAAATATAGTGGCCACTATCCAAGGCATCTTCAATAGACTAGAACCAGAAACAAGAAAGGTGAATTTGAGAATCAACGAAAAGACAGAGTACATATGCCTCAACAGACAGGGACGTAGAGATAGGCTAGAACAAAATATAACGATCGAACCTTATAATTTCGAAAGAGTAGAGCAATTCAAATAGTTTGGAGCAACAATAACAGCAGAAAACGCTATGACCGAAAAGATAAAAGGTAGAATCCAATCGGCCAACCATTGCATGTATGCTCTGGAGAAGCTTCTGAGATCCAAAGGTCTATCTCGAATGTCGAAGCTAAAAGTTTATTAGTAGATAATAAGACTTATTATCACCTACGGGTGTGAAACCTGGACACTAACCAAAGACAGTGAGGAAAAGCTTAGACGGTTTGAGCATAAGATCCTACGGAAAATCTACGGCCCCCACCACGACCCCACTACAGATCCATACTGTAAAGAACTAATGCGGAACTAAAAGAGCTATACAGAGACAGTAACATCCTCCAGGAAATCAAGGCGCAGCAGTTGAGGTGGGCAGGTCATGTCCAGAGGATGGGGAACGAAAAGCTTGTGAAGCTGATTTGGGAAGAGATACCACACGGAAGGAGACCAACAGAACGTCCACGGTTACGTTGGCGGGATAATCTAAAAACAGATCTGTCTAAATTAAATATCCCCTTTGATCCAAACCTAATGGAAGATCGCAATAGGTGGAGGAATATTGTGGCGTTAGCCAAGACCCACTGAGGGTTGTAGCGCTTTTTGATGTTAATTACTCAAATAACTGCATACCATATTTTGACGGAAGTGCTGGACCTTGCGAGGGTTAATTCAATGTTTGTACCACACAAATTCATCGACGACCAAAAATTTAATCGAATTGAGCATAGTAAAGATCATTCAAAAGGCTCTGAAAGACCCAAATTTCTTGAAAACGATTGTGACTGGTGACGAGACGTAGTATTTTCGTATGAGCTTGAAACAAAGCGGCAAAGAGCTGAACGCGGAAAGTTTGTCGAAGGAAAACACAAGAGAGGTCGCTTGGAGCAATCAAAAAGAAGGTTTTGCCACGCGGCCACACAGTCAAACTAGATTTGTATTTGGACGTCATGAAGCGACTGCTGAAAAGAGATCGTCGTATTCGGCCGAAATATCGAAAAAACGGCTTCAGCACTCTTTTGTAAGATAATGCCCCATCACCTCGTTCAACAGCTTCAACTGAATTTTTATCAATTATTGCCTTGCAAAATTCACTCAATTCACCTGATCTGTTCCCTAAGCTGCATTTGACGTTTAAAGAAAAGCATCACGATTAGATTGAGGCCCTTGAAAAAGACCATTCCAAAAAGGAAGATAGAGAAGTCGTTTCACATTCTGTTGGCTCGAGCAAACTTGTGTATCAATGCATAAATCAAAATACATTGTTTACTAAAAAATGTATGAATCAAAATTAAAACTGGTTGTTTCTATTTTCAAGATTAGATTAGATTAGATTGAATTAGATTTATTAGCATGATTGTACAATTTTGTTTACATTTGTCAATTTTCAACTTCAAAACAGGAATAAGGTACATACTCATATATAAATATTAAAATAAATATGTCATATAAATCATAAATAGGCACATATAATGTAGACTGAAAATCAGATGAAGGCATTTGATGAGAATCGGTAAGAAAGAAACTCGTCGATACTGTAAAAAGCCTGCCACAGTAAAAACCTCTTCAGACAATGCTTAAGTTGCTTAATAGGCATATTTCGTATACTCTAGGGAAGCTCATTGAAGAACATACTGCTATAGTAATTGAAACTACAGCGACTAGAGTTAAGCCTTGAGAAGGTTAAACGAATATCATTATTCTGTCGAGTATTATAACAATGAATTAGATTATTCAATAACTTGCCATTACGGCTTTTACCTGCAAGGAGGCTATTGAGTGTGTAAAATGAAGGAAAAGTTAAGATGTTCATGTCAATAAAAGAAGTCCTCACATCAGCTCTATATGCTTATCTAGCCATTATTCTCAAAAATTTTCTCTAGAGACCAAATATTCGAGGAGATTTCTAATCAAGAAGATACTTGTCGATATTTTGCCCGCAATGAAGTCGACGTGTCACTCCCAGCTCAGAGTTGAGTCAAGCATAACTCCCAAGAACTTAACGTTTTCGAGGCTCTTGGAAGTAGGAGCTCGGTAAGTAAACAACATCCTAGAAGTTTCATCAAGATTAACACTCAAGTTATTCCCACAAAACCAATGAAAAAGGTACTGCTGCGTGTTATTAAGAGAATTGAGTTGATCTTGTTCGTTGGGACTACAGCCAACCACACTGGTATCATCAGCGAAAACTAGCCCTTCTGCCGCACTGACAGCCTGGACCAGGTTATTAATAAAACTCAAGAAAATGGTCGGTCCAGGAACCGACCCTTGTTGCACACCACTGCTGATATCACCGCAGTCGGAGGCAACCCCATTCACAACTGTGTATTGAGTTCTTCCATTGAAGAATGAATTAAGGAGCTGACAGATTGAATGATTGAAATTATAAAATTTTAGCTTGTCGATAAAAATATCAGGAGATATACAATCGAAGGCTTTACTGAGATCGTAAAAAACAATTCAAAAACTAAGTGCAACATTTCTTGGTGAAACTTTTTCATGAGGAATAGTCTGAAGGAGTTTTCAAAAAGTTTATTGTCACTACTAGTGATAAGAATTAGTCAAAATCCGGACAGCTGCAAATGAAGAAAATTTTCTTCATCTATTTTCACTCTACAAGAAGATTCGAAAATAGATCATCGAATCTAAATTGTTTGGTCACGATTTAACTTCAGACTTCATCTCCGAGAATATTTAAGACATATTTAGTTAATGACCTCAAAACAATTACCGTAATAGAATCAGAAAGAGGGAATTGATCGTACCAGCAATCTTACAGAATTACATCTAGAAGTCATTATTTGCGGCCTAGAGTGATTCACAATTCAAATTTGATTGTTTTGGAGTTATTAACTTTTCTTTGCCGCACCCTGTATATATGTGAGTGTTTTCATCCTCACTCCTACTCTGGGCTGTTGTACCTCAATCCTCCTCTAACCTATCGATTCATATCTACTTATTAAATAAATTGATATTGCCTTCACGTTTACTTTTATTTAGAGCTTTCTTCTCCTTAACGGCATTCCATTAAATTTTTGCGAACCGGGGAAATTTAATCCAAGCCAGAACATAAAAGGTAGGTCCGAAGTGAACATTTAATAGAAAAGTTAATGCATCAAGAAAGTTTCCATTAACAGGATTTGAGGTTAAACATTCATTAAGAAAAGTTTGCTGCATATTAATTTCAATTTCGTGATTTTTTCCCTGCTAACTCTGTGGGTCTTTTATTAGGAAAACGAATTTCATGAGATCATGAAAATTTCCAGTTATATTTTGGTATATTAGATACAAAAAGAGAACTAGATATTTGTTTCTTTAGATGGTTATTACTCAATCATGCAAGAAGGGTTGAACAGATGAAATTTGGCACATAGATAGTTTATTGCCTTTATCAACACATTCTTTTTGAAATTAAAAAATATTAGTTATGGGTGAACGGATTTTGTTCACTTTTGAAGATTATATTATATTGATACCTATAACTTCAGACATGCATAATTTTTCTTTCTCAAAATTCTTCCCTAATACAGACGACATAGGGGCCTTCAAGGGGAAGGCATGAAAATGTATTTTCAAGATCTTGAACACGAAGTAAAAAAGTTGGTATGGCAATTCTATACTTTAAAGTAGAAAATATAACAATTTATTTTGAGGAGCTTGATCTGAAAAATGAAAATTCTCAATGTAAATATTTTGGAAAAACCATTGCTGAGGTGTAAAAGTTTTTATAGTATTTTTCAGTCTTAGGGCTCGAAACATAAAAATGTATTCCAGAAGATCTTGATTAAATAAACTCTCCTTAATAGATCTAATTGAAAAAGTAGGTATGCAAAAAATGAATCAATAAATAAATATGAATTATTAGGTAAACACAAAATTAATTTGAAAATTGCGTCCTGAAGAGATTTAAGAGGGTGAAATATTTGTATGTTGATGTAATGACTAGAGTGATTATGTCTTTTGTTCCCTAAAATTAATCAAATATCTACTCTTCTTTAACGATCACATTGGACAACTTTGTTGTTAATGTAAAGACCACGGTTGGCAAGTGTGCGGTGATTTGAAAATCTTGGGCATGGCGCTCGGACAGCAATCTAGGTTTACCAAATTCCCTTGCTTTTTGTGTCTATGGGATAGTAGAGACCGAAAAATCGCTGGACCAAGAAGTATTGGCCTGCGAGAGTTGGCGAAAAGAATGTCCTGCATGATACTTTGGTGCCCCCTCATGAAGTTCTTTTACCAGCGCTTCACATAAAGCTGGGATTGATGAAGCAATTTGTAAAGTTACTTCCAAGAGATGGAAATTCCTTCAAATACTTAATATCAAAGTTTCCTGGCCCCTCGGAGGCAAAGTTGAAGGAAGGTGTTTTCGTTGGACCAGATATTAGACGGCTTATGGCTGAGGGCGGATTGCTTTTAAGGAAGTTATAACAAAATTTTTAGGCAATAACAAAGACCCTAACTACAAACAAATCGGCGAAAGAATGTTGAGAGCATTTCATTCTTTAGGTTACAAATCTAACCCACCTCGACTATTTTCCAGAAAATTTAGGAGACGTGAGTGAAGACCAAGGTCAACGATTTCACCAAGATATTAAGGAGATGGAACAAAGATACCAGGGAAGATGGAGCGTCTCAATGATGGCAGACTACTATTGGACGCTTAAAAAAGAACTTCCAGATGCTTCCCACAAGCGAAAATGTACCAAAAGGAGTCTCATTGGGAAAAAGAAATGTGTTAAGTGCTCATTATTATTGTATTTTAGATAAAAAAATAAGTTTTGATACGCAATTAATACTATATTTAAAAACAAATTTTGTTTTATTTCAAGATAATAACTTGTTTAGCATAGACACCTACATTGTCAGAAAACGTGACGTGCTAGGAGAAAATGAAAGTCATTTTCGAATTCAGCACACCCAAAAACATAAAAATTACACAAAAAACCAAAACAGCTCTCAACTTTGTTTCTGCAGACTTTTGATATCGATTGAATGTGAGATCGTGAGTGAAGCTCACAAAAATTAATTTGGGCATCCGCTGAAAATGCGTGATAAGCCTTGAGTTCCCCAAATTTATTGTAAAACATGCATTTAGTTTCATCGTTTGTGGACAAATATTAGGAAAAAAACTGCTATAGTCTGGAAAGAATACGTTAACCACTATGATCACTGCTATTTTCGTTTAGTGAACATAACTGACATTAACCGCAAAAATCAAGCCATATGGGAATATACTTCCATAAAATCGGCACAGACGAATTCTGAGCCCTAGAACTTCCCTGTAGCTCAAGTTAATGTTTCACAATAAAAGTTAATTGACATTGAGATGAAAACTGATACTAGTGATGGTGACTTTGAGTGTGTCCTGAATGGCTGGAATTATTCAATTATGATGATTAATTAGCGTCATCATTTGCTGTTAGACCTAATTAGAGATCTGGGACTGTCAAAGTCTACTTCAGAAATTCTGGCTTCTAGGCTAAACGAGAAGATATTAGTAACAAAAAAAAACAGAATTTCTCAAGATATTTTGATGAAGAAAATAATTTCGTATTTTGTGAAGATGTACCCAGATTAGTGGCTGCAATGGTATTACGAAATTACGTTTGTAATGAATGACGTTTGTTCATAGCTTCATTAAAACTGAACCTAAAATGTGTACTCTTACAAAATAGGAATATCAATTAAGGTCATTTCTGCTTGCACGTTCTACAAAAGTGAAAGAAGAATATACATGTATTGCTTTGGTTTTGGACAAAATGGAGTATACACAAAACAATAAATGATCAAATTTCTTTTAGGTAACCAAAGTGGGTACACAAAGTTTCTTTGTTTCCTTTACTTGTGGGCTAGTAGTGCTAAACATCAGCACTGGGTGATAATTCCAGCACAAAAATAATGTGAGAAATTCACCTCTATTATCATGAAATCGCATAATATTGCCTATGTTGCTACTGGAATTTTGGCTCATGAAAGTATTTTTTTGAGTTCTTAACAAATATGGAAATTGTTTCCTTGTCTTGTATCAAAAGTATCCAAAACTGCAGAGAAGATAAAAGCGATGATGGGCCACAGATTAGGATATTAGTTAAAGACATTGCTTTTACGGACACTATGGCAGAGATTAAGAAGAATGCATGGAATGAGTATGGCAGAAATATTTGGGATAAAAGAAAAGTTCTGACAATTCTCAACACGTTGAACAACTCATGAGTAGCTTTCAAATGCGTAGATGTAACATGAGCATCAAGCAACAATTTCTTCATAACTACCTAGACTATTTTTCTGCTAATCTTTGGGATCTACCTGAAGAACAGGGCGAGTGATTCTATCAGAAACTTCAGACTATATATGAACGCTATCAAGACTATTGTTGGAGCATTCAGAACAGATAACTGACTACAACATCTACAAGAAAATCTAACCAAAGAAAATTTTCGTCAATATAAGATTTTTTTTGTTTGTTTTTCCTTTCATGTGCTCTATCTCCGGGGAATTCGGTTACATCACTAACCTGGGAATTTTTCCGAACCCCTCTCATGTCGAGGAAAGGTATCTTTAATGTCCAACACATCTAACACATCTCTGTTAGACAGGACCGCCACTTTACATATCCTCCGAAAGATGGACACTGAAGCGATTTCCAGAATCCCAAAAATCGCACCGACTTTGTGGGGATTGAACCCTGGTAACTCTGCGCAGTGGACGGGAATCATACCCTCTGCGCCACCGAGCCGGCTTTAAGAATTCAATAAAATGATATTGGTTTTTAAGAAATTGGTTTTTTTTGGAAAATGATCTTTGCTACATATTTTTAAACTAGAGTTGATACAGAAGTTTTAATCACGAATTTGTAATCGCCATTAAAAATTAGGCTGATATCATGTGCTATAGCTATTTCTTCAGAATGGTTCGGTGAGTTATTTATCTGTAAGAATTCGCATTTTGGGTGGAATGTGTGTTTCAAAGCAATGATTTGCAAAACTTTAATTCGCTCTCTCCATTGAAAAACTTAGTGCTCTGCTATTTAAAAAGAAAATCAATTGGTCCTATCAATGAAAAATTTATTGCCCCCATTGCAGTGAAAACGTGACTCGTTATTTTTGTTCAGTTGGTTTTATTGTTTGTAATGTCCTTGCCCAAATTAATATTAGCTCAGAAAGCTAAATTGAAATTATTTTCATTCTGCTAAAATTAAAGTTTTCTACTTGTACTGCCGCTGTACATTTAAATACTGCATATTTCTTTCAATTTTCAGGTAGGATTTATTCAGGACGGCTTTATGTTGTTTTTTCTTCGAATTATTATTCATTGAATGAGGATGAACGAATGATTGTTACAACTCTTAAGCAGTAAATAATATTTGGAAGAAATATTATACTTAAGCCGCCCTGAAATCCAATTTTTTAACATGCATTTGCATTGAGTGAAGAAGTCTTTTCTGGATAAAAACGATTTCCATACAGGTGTCTTAACGAATAATAATTTGAATGAAGTGAATCTTCAGAAACAGTAGGAATAAATATAACCAAAATATGAATTTAAGTGTTTAGCAGTTTAACTGCAGCGAATGCAATAAATTTTATATTGGTAGGACCCATAAAACAATTGTTACTATTTGAAAATATGAACATACTTGAGCATTGGAAATTTTAGTTCTAATTCATATTTCTTGTTGTTGTTCACATGCTCAAGCGCATAATTGTTTTATTTTAAAGTCTATTCCTTCCACGATTCATTCATATTGACTTTTGATTTTCTGATGAAACATGGTATACTTACAGAATTCTAATTAATGACGACTCACTTGCTACATCATACTTTATACTAACTTTGTATTGAAGACGTAAGGCGATATTCCGGCAGAAATTGTTATCAGCACTTTTAAATTTGAGCGACATAGGGAAGTTGAAACAATGGGAAATTTTCAGTGAAATGAATACTGCAACGCTGGCATGCTTTTACGAGCGTTATGATAAAAATCAATGTATTTTACCGAGTAACTAATTCTAATGGCTTACACCCTAAAAACGAAATATAATTACATCGATTGGTCAATTACCCAATATGACCAACTAATAATTTATGTACCAAATGTTTTGTTATTGCATATTGCTATCGATTATGATCCTATTCCATACTGTCGTTATATGTTATTAAAATGAACAGAATAACCAAATGCAGCCTTGTCTAATGATGTACTGTTTTGATACCAATGGGAGAAGCAATACTCGCCCTTTGGCAATAATATGTAGCATCGTAAACCGCTCGAATATATGCAGCTATTTCAGTAGCATACAACTGAAATTTCATTCAATTCTGTTTGGAAATACATTGACAAGTATTTAATGTTAACAATCAATATACCCATTGGGATAGCTTCAAATATTCCAGAGTATCAGAATATATATTTATTTACTGAATTCAATGAATCATTTTTTTATGTACTTTCCAATTTAGTTTTGAGTTCAGCATTTTTTCATCATAAGTTTCATGAAACTACACAAAAATATTTGTACGGATCCCATATATTTGTCTATAAGCAGCAGAGTACCTGATCAAAAGATAATTTTTGTGCCAGTTCTCATCGAAATTTCTAAGCGTTCAAATGTGTGAAATGAATGAGATAGAAATAGTGTGGATTGTTTGTAAGTTTTTCTTAGTGTCGTTGGAAAACGTGTTTTCTCCTAATTCGAATGGCAAAACAGTGTGAGCAGCATAGAAATAATGAAGCAAGTTCACGAAAATAAACTTGTTATAGATTCAGGAATGTGTTCCAAGAGCAACAGGAGTAACTCAGCAAGTAGTACACCTCTAGGGGAGTTCAAATCGGCACTTAGAATACGGAGTAACGCTATTCGTTTTCGATATATAGGCTGCTTTATGTGGAATTTTCTAATCTCCATAACACTTGAGCTCATAGACCAATTTCCTCCCACAAATAACATGACTGATGTTAACAATACTGTTTGTAGACGAAATGAAATTCCTAATAACTGGCCTGCGTGATCTCCAGACCTTACGTGTTTGGACTATTTTTTTGTGGAGTTACCTGAAGAGTTTTGTCTGTGGTGAAGAGATAGTTATCCGGGAGAACCTGATAATCCAAATAAATGAGCAAAGTTGAAAATTATTTCATTTGAAACCGAGCGGATGTTATTAGAAAATCAGTAGGGCATCTGGCAGTCCGCTCGAGGATATGTATACGAGGGGGAGGGGAAAGTTTTGAAATCTTGTGAAATTTTTTCAAATAATTTTTCGTTAGTTATTCCTTGTTTTGTGAGTGGTTGATCTGTTGCACAGTTTCCTATCTCGAATGATTTTTTCATTTCTGTTTTGAGATTTGAATTAACTATCTTCTGAATATTAATCGAAATTACTCTTAGAAATTGACAGCAACTCTTGAGAAGAAAAGGACGTAGCGATATTTCCATGTGGTTGGAGAACTTCCGATGAGATGACATGAACGGACATTGTATTTTTTTCAATAAAAAAAATTGAAGAATAATTTTTGGAATTGGCCCCTGTAATTCTTTATTCTGAGAGAAGAGCATTATATGAAGTATTCCTGGAACAAAAACGATAAACAGCTAATGCTGAATTGTTAGTAGGAAGGTTAGTTTTTCCGAAACAAAAAAAATTAGTTATGCTCATAATCATACCTCATTAAAAACATTTGGGGGAATGCGTCGCAGTTGGCTCATTTTTTAGAGCAATTCTTGCTGATTAAGATCGTGAGCAAGAGTCATTCATTTAGTTATTTCGAGGAAAAACTCGTTTTTGCAATTCTGCCCTCGAATTTGATTATGGTCTATAAGCAGTAGAGTTAACATCGTCCATGTTATTTGTAGTATGAAATATCGAGGAAATTAGTCAATGCATTCAAGACTTATTGCGATTAGCAAATTCGACCTAAGATCATAAAATAGCCTGTACATCGAAAACGAATAACGTTACTTTATAGTCCGATTCGAACTCCCTATGTATACTCTAACCACTGCTAAGCTATGTACTAGTGAATTATTCGGTATTCGTCTATAAGTAGCAGAATACGTGATCAAATGATCATTTCTCTGCAAGTTCTCATCTAATTTTCTTAGCGTTCGAACGTGTTAAATGAACAGTATCGAAATGATGTGAATTTTATGTTAATATCAGTGACGTTTGAGGACGAGACTTTTCCTAACTCGAAAGGCAAAAATGAAGTAAGCAGTGCAGAGAATTCAAGTGATTCATTGAAGCAAGCGTATAAAAGAAAACTTATTATTGGTTCAATAATGTGTTGCAAGCGCAACATTAGTAATTTAACAAGTTCAGTTTTTCGACAAACAATTTTCTGCGAACACGAATCTCGGTGACTTTGATCACCTTATATACTCGTTTTGTCCTATCATCGATAAAGTAGTGCCAACGCTGAGGATTGAAAGTATTCATAATGTTTCTAAAATGATTGAATTCAGATAGATGAAAGCAAAGTCGAATCGAAAGCATTTCATAGAATAATCTAAGGCTCAACAATAGTGTCTGTATTTTACTCATATCGAGCCTTATTGACAAGAAAATCTACCAATAATACACATGGACGAAAGATATATTAGATCATTTGCTTACGAATTTCCCAAGTATTGAAATAACGAATAATCTACGTCTGTTTGTTGCAGGGCACAGATTGATAATAAGTAATAAGTAATAAGTGCTATTATTGAACCTAGATTCATTCAAATGCATATGTGTCCTTAAGTCAAATAGTAAGATTGGTGAGTATCAAGAATAGTTTTGTACAAGGATCTATTCTAGCACCACTAGGGTTCAATTAATAATATATTATTTTTTGCCGATGATATTAGCTTTCTTTTCGTCACCCATAATTTTTGAAAACTGAGGTATCATATTATCTAAATAAATATAAAAATGATAGATAACTGAGTAAATTTTTCAATCCTCAACTTTCATCCCATATAGACTGGTGTTAAACTGAACTCCTCATTGACTTTCAATTCCAATATAACAAAAATGAGTTAGAATTAGAAACCAGGGGGTACTATTCTACTTTTGCTTTGGTATTTGCTATATCTGAGTATACGAGGGTGATCCCAGAATCAAATGATCTAACCTACAGATTGTTTGAATAATATTACCGTATTGAAAGTTACAATCAATAAAGAAAATGTTTCAACGTTGAAGAAGTTACGTTGTCAAGTACTTTTGTAGTAGCAAAACCATAGTGATCATTCCCAGTTCAAAAATCTTGAAGTTTTTATTCGGTTTTGAACAAACATTTTGAAAGAAATATTTGAATGCCAACTGACTGAAGTTGGTACTCAAAACAAGCTTAACGAATCAGTTTGCGGGACTATTATCGCAAGTGAAACTTCCCCAATCCAGCAGTAGAAAAATGATAATAACTGACATTCTATGTTTGTAAAATACTCAAGAAATATAATTACTACCCAATTTTAAATGTATCAAAACTTTTACTTCGAAGATTCCTAAAGACGTTTATATGTTTGTTTATGGGCACTTTAAAGAAGTGAAGAGGTAAAGATTTTTGATTTTCTTCTATTCTCAGATGAGAGTACTTTTCATTGTCTTGTAAACAGGTGCAAAACACAATTTCATAATAATGGCCACGTGGTTCAATTTCCACTATTATGACAATGAAAATCACCAAACATTTGGCTAGAACTAGAGGAGGTTCCTGCTCCCTTTAGACTCGATATGAGAATCTATCTAAAAAGTTTGTTTTGTAATAAATGGAGAGAAAAAGGTGGACCAATCATCAGATCTCACATGTCTAGATTTCTTTCTTTGGGGCTATGGGAAAAGCATATTTTACTCTTCCAACCAGTCCGGAACATTTGAAAAGGCGGATGTCTGTTTCAAATAATGCTATAAATAGTAGTGCATAATATTAATCTTTGTTGCAGTCATTTTCGATTTATAAATGTTGAAGTACTTCAGCATTCTAGATTATTTCAGTTTATACAATGTTCATATTTAATAGTACATATTTTTCATCATTAAATGTGGTGACTTTATTTTCAAGGAAGTACTAATATTGCAATTAAATTACAAAAGAATCATTCACTAAGTGAAAACCTTTGAATTTAGATGAAACAGAAAAAAATAATATTCACACTTGTTAGGCTTTCGATGACACTGCTCCTTCATCAGACAAATGCAAATTGGGACCTAAACTAAGTACAACAATTTATGTATACTCTACAATATCATATTAAACATGAGTGAAACTACCTCAAGCAAATTCATAGTACTTTTATCTAAACCACGCAGTCAGGAACAACGTAATAAAGGGTAAATTGTAAAAATCTACTTGATTATCGAATGATTTGAAATGTTGGAAAATTTTTATCTATTAATTTTAAGGAGTTCTCAAAATTATTATCAATTTTAATGAAATATGAAAAATTTTAGTATTCTTTATTTCGCGTTATTAGAATTATCTTTTTTATTGATGAAATTATGATAATGTTCATTGTTTCTAATATTGAAACTTCTATATGTTCTACATCTTACTTTTGTTATTTTCAATGTATTTGGAAGGAATATTATTGGTTCCTAATGAGATGTTCAGAAACTCTTCCATTAAATGTATTGAATTATGGCATATTGCCGTAACTAATGTGAGTCTACTAATATCTGTGTTGATCTTCAAATTTTGGGTAATCCAATTCCTTTGCGTTGTAGTTTCTTTCTTTGTTAGGTAATTTGGTTATAATAATTGAATTATAGTAGTTATCAAGAGCTATTTGTTTCCAAAATAAAATTGAAAATTAATTAAAACATATAAAGTTCTCATTGAATTACCCAACGAATATAAAACTAATAATAGATATTCCACTAGCTTCCCAACTATATTAATTGAACTCCATAAGCCGGAAACCCTATTAGACTAGATATTTCCCATATTTTAGCTCTTGCAGTTACGAATATCATTTGTAGGTTGATTTGATGTAATATATTGTCGATTTGATTCCCAACTACTCTATCAAAAGTTCCTATGAACTAATAGATAAAATACGATTTATATTTCTTCCCCGTACCTCCAAATTAACTCCTTATAATGTCAATAACTTATGTATTTCAAAGCATCGCTTGAAATTACCGAATCGGTATTTCTGAAAAGAGCATGGACCCTTCAATTTAACACGAAGTATTGTTGTTATTTGATAAATGTATAAAACAAAATTACCATGTTTTCGGGTCCTTCATTTTATGGTTCGAGCCTCCACTGGCAGAAGTATTCAAAGATAACATACGTAACACTTTTTCCTGTGAGCTGAACAATCTACCCACTGGTTTCGGTATGTGGATGATATACGTTTTACTAGTCTACTAAATATTTTTGAAAAGTTTATAAGGTCAATTCATCTGAAAATAAAATTCACTACCGATTTGGAACAAAAACTTTCAATCAACTTGTTAGATTTGAATAAAACCCAATCAAATAATAGACATGATTCCTCCATCTTTTGAAAATCGACGTTATTCATATTACGTCGTTTCATCCTGTTCAACATAAAATAGCAGCTTTTCAAAGCATGATTATTACATTACACATTATTAAATCCTCCTTTAAGTTTAGATAATTTGGATAAAAACTTTATATTATAAACAAATAGATCTTAATAATGGTTAGATTCATAGATAGTAAAACTGAAATACTCAACAACAAAGAAAACACAAGTTAATAGAATTGGTGTACCCAAAATCTTAAAATCAATACAGAAAACTTCCAATTACACATCTCATTTTGAAGCAATAATTATCTGTTCGAATACATCAAACATAATAAAAGTAAAAAAGATGAAGGCAAGCAATCTGGTATATAAGAACTTAGCTGCGGTAGTTATAGTGCGATTTCTTCGATTGAGTCCAAAGAGCAGGGTGACATTTGAATTGGGGCAGTGCTCTTTTTTTTAAGATTGGTATTACTATCTCTGATATCTGCGCCAAGGTTCACATCAAATTATTCATAAGTGTTTGAAATACGTTTCGTTTTCTAGATCTAATCTAACTTAACCTAGAAGTTTTTCGATTTTTATGATTTCTGCATTTGTTGAGCAGAGAATGCGGAAAACCGTTAGTGATGGGACTTTGTCTCGAAAAAAATGTGTACAAGTTGTATAGAGAGTTTCAATATGGTAGATAACTTGTAGAAGACGCAGAGCATACCAGTCGACCATCAAAGCCGACCAAGAAAGCTCGTGTCCAAAAAAGATTTACGATTTGGTGCTTATTGTGTTTTTGAGTTCATTCTACTAGCTTAAACCGTCAACAAAGAATATTATTTGAGAGATATGCGTCATTTGCGTGAAGTTTTTCGCCTGAAAAAGCCGGAATTCTTGGTTTTGCACCATGCTATTGCACTGTCTCACACATCATTGATTTTTCGTGGTGATTTTGCCAAAAACTCGACCCATATTGTTCCATAACCGCCGTATTCACCTCATTTGCCACCGTCTGGCTTCTGGTTATTCAGCAAACTGAAAATACCACTTCGGAAACACCGTTTCGAGTCAATAGAAGAGATACAAAACGCATCGAACAGGGAGATGAAAGCTGTTAACAACTGTTTTGAAGCTTGGAAAATCCGTTGGCATAAGTGCACTGTATCTGGAGGTGATCACTTTGAAGGCGATGGAATTGCTATGTAATTACCTTCCCTTCTAATTTTTGTTAAATGTTTAGATGCTAAAGACTCGTGTCCATAAAAATAATAAAGCTTCTTGGTCAGAAGAGACTTTGAGAGGTGCCATGCAAGCTGTAAGGGAAGGAATGAAAATTAGAGAGGCGTGCAGAAGATATTCTGTTCTATGTAGCAATTTACGAGACTACCATTTGAATGAAGGCTATTATGCGCCAAGAATGGGAAGAAAAGGTATTTTACTAAAGAACATTAAAGAGTTGTTAACATTATCACAAATGTTTTATAGGCTTACACCCCAACAATTACGTTTAGCTTTTAGTCAACAAAATTTCAAATTCGTCAAAAGCACTTAATTAGCAGGAAAAGATTGTTTATATGGGTTTATGGCTAGGAATCCTGAATTAAGTTTCAGAAAGCCTGAAATAACTCCACTTAATAGAGTGACAGCTTTAACAACATAGAAGTGGACAAATTTTTTGAATATTTAGAAAAATTTATGACCATTTATAACCTTAATCCAACTAAAGTTTTTAATATGAATTAAACAGGTATAACGACATGCCACAAACCTGCGCGAATCGTTGGAGTTGGAGCAAATACAAGTCAATGTACAAATGCTCAAAAACGGTTGGATTAATGAGGATTTGTTTGAGGTCTGCCTAGAACATTTTGTTGATTTTGCACAAGCAAGCAGAGAAAATCCTGTTCTAGTTATCGTAGGCAATCATTCAAGTCACTGCTCTTCAGCTATTTATAACTTTTTTGGCGAAAATGACATAACTATGTTAAGCATACCTCACATCGCATACTGCCATTGGACTTAACTTTTTTCTGACCATTGAAAAAAGCCTACAACATGGAATACAAATTATTTATGAAAAATCATTCCTATCAGAAAATCACCAACACTGACCTACCTGGGTTATTCGATAAGGCATATCTTAAAGTAGCTGTAGCGGACGAAGCAGTAAAGAGTTCTGAAATTACTGGAATATTTCCTATGAAACCCAATATCTTTGGTGATCTGAATTACTGCTCAAGCGAACTTGATTCGGAATCCACCAAAAATTTGGCGAATATCAACATACCAGAAAGTACTCAACCTATAGCTGGAAGAACTGGGACTCTAACAAATAAAATAATTAAGCATGAAACCCAAAATTCTAACGTCAACACCTAATACAGAGCAATTTGAGGTAATGGAAGCAAAAAGAAAAAAGAATTTAAAAAAGTCAGCAAGAAAATTAAATGGAAATAAAATAAGAATATGCAAACCAGAAAGAAAGCTACCAAAAGAAGAATTTTTGAAAGTGAGTTATCTGAGAATGATGAAGAACCCATTGTCGATGACGATGAACTGGACGATGTCGAGATGACTGATTTTGAACTTAGTGAGTAAAACACTATTTGGGACCACTTCATTTTTTATTTTTCATTTCAGATGCAATGAAACAAAACGAACAATCTGATGAAAGATTAATCATCTGCAATTAGTTTGAGAAGAATGATCTTTGGTTCAGATGTTCTTCATGTTTGAAGTGCCCATGCAAATTGCACAGCAGCAGACCGGCCACGCGGATATATTTGCGATTTTCGTATGTCTTAATTTTGGAATAAAAAAAATGAATAAATATTTGGTTCATATGAAATAAAGTACCGAAATCGCCCTATTTATCTTTTTGTTAACATTTATATTTCCTCGTTTGTCTTTTTGATAATATAGTTCATGTTTTATTCAATTAACCTGTTTTTGTTATTTGTTGTTATTGAGCGCAATTGTATTCGGCTGAGCGCCATTACTCTACCCTTTCAGGCAATGTCGTTCATCACATAACTTCTAAAAAACATAATTTCTGCCTGACATTTACAAGTGTTTTGTGAAAATGTGAAAAAAGTAGCTCTAGTTTTCTCAGAATGTGATTTTTTTCTTAGATGAGCGCCACTAGCCGTTGCTCCCCTACTATCCGAAAATGTGTTCAAAATTATGGTATTTCATTAGGAAAATAGAATGTGCCATACATTTTTGGTAAACCCTGTATATTACAATACAATTTCAAATTGCAGCCAGTAATAAACAGCATAGGTCTGACAAAAAACTCCTCAAGTTTTTGAAGAGAAACTTTTTCTTAATAATTGTCCACATCTGTGAAAATCTCACCTCGAGTTGCTTAAATCATTTTAATTTGCTCATTAAATTGCTCAACAATCTGCTTTACAAATTACCATAATAATGTTTAATATCACTGGATTCTTCCCATTAAATTTCCATGGAGGAGCAAGGTTCACAACTAGAGCCGCATTTCCTTTAATTTGAGAGATGTCGTTCTACAAAATATAACAACAAGAACCCATGTTCAAAGTCTGCAATTCCATATAATATCTCGATTCTGAGCTCGGCATACGAATTCTGGCGTTGTGTTCAACGCTCAAAGCACCAGACAAAGAAATACCGACAACAAAATTCACAAAAGGAGCGCATCGGAGACGTTCCAAGAAGGAATATTTGGGATATTCCGCCGTGTAGTTTGGAATTATTGGCAATAAAACTCTTAGCTCGGAGAACTCGGAACTTCCAGTCTCGACAATTACACGAGTGCAACGACACGGCTTGGCTTTTACGAAACTGTTAAAGAAGACGCGTCTTCAGAAATGTGTTATTTGTTTAATTCCATTTTACTTAAGGAAATTGGTGAGTATTTCGCCATTATCTCTTAATATTCTTCTACAATAGAATTATAGGAATGAATGTACTGTTTTTAATTTACTGAATTTGCACGATGCTTTAAAAGTACCCTTTTTTGTTTGCAAAAACTGAGGGAACCTGAAGAAAATAAACCTTTCTCTGAAAAAGAAAATACTTCTATTTATCTTCTTCGAAACCAAAAATGTTAGCTCAGCATCTGTGCATAAAACATATTTTTTCAGCACAATTTGCGGAAAAGTTATTTATTATCGATAACTAGAATCACCAAACGCACTCTATAATAGAGTATTGTACTCTATATCATGTAAGTGTATTCTGTGATCGGTAACACTAATAAAACCTCTTAAATACTATTTTTTATACAATGTTCATTATCCAGTATTGTGTGATAAATAGTATAGTCTATACTAGTGCCAGTCATTTAATATTATACAAACCCATAAGCATAACCAAAAATGTCGATTATTTACTGTTATTATGTTCCCCAAGCTACATTCAGATGTTTCTGAACACAGTCACCAATGTCAATGTTATCCTGAGAAGTGTGTTGAGGTTACGTTAATTCCTTCGCAAGACAAACGCTCGATTTGTACTGTATCCTGACTCTTTTTTCAGTTAGGATTACTCTCATCCAGTTCCTAATGAATAATAGAATTGGCGATCATGATAACATCAATACCACCTTGCACCGTACCTAAAACGCAAAAAGCTCTTTCGTTAACATGATACTTTTCCTGAGCTTTTAGCGGGTAGGAGTTAAGCCAGATGCACTGACCTGAGAGTACGACTCTATTTCAATTTTTGGTATTAATACCAAATCCGCTACTGGGCATATATCAGGTACATACCCTATTACCAGACTGGCAGAGAATATAATCCCCAGATCTAGCTTCGAAAGATACGATAAAGCTTTGGTGCTTTTTCAGGACGGAATCATTAATTAAACAGCGAGCAGCCGTCCAGAGAAGTCGTCCCGTCACTAGGCGTGACACAGGCATTGGTAACAGCAAAGGCCTATGTCACTATATATATTCTATGCGCTTAATATGTATTCCCGTTGAAATCCGTACCGAGGAGACCGTCCAGCAGCGTCAGCGGATTCCTTTCAGCACGGCTTGTATTTTCAGTTCAAAAGGGAAAGGGATTTGGCACAGATTTCCGATACGGCCATTCTATGCATCTGTTTGTGCACCACCGTTGACGTCGGCTGAACGAAGTGGACCATACACTGTCGATTGAGAAAATTCGTACTTTTCAGTACTATAATTGAAAATAAGATGGGTTCCTGGACCTTATCGGGCTTCCACCCAGCTTTACTCTGGACTTTGCGAGATCAGGAACAACGGGAATTCTTGCCCAGCCTTTCCCTCTGACTCTATATCCGAGTTTTTCTGCTTCTTCCGACACTTTCTTCGTTTTTGCATGGGGACTATAGCCTTCGGGCTGGAACCCCTCGAGGAGAATTTTAGTTGAAAGAAATCCAACATTGGCCTCGTTTCCGAGGTGCATCTTTTCGAAGATTTTCCTGCTGTTTGTTTAGAAAAAAATAGAATGAAATCTGTTTGCAAATCTATTACACTCGAAGTAACAGCTGTTGGGCTTAGTTTCAGTTGCGAACATCCACGTTTGGGTTGGTGATAAGACGAACCTGTTGAATTTCTATACCAACATGAAACTATTGTGTGATTTTTCTACTAAATTTTCAAGTCTGACTATGGATTCAGTTAAGATAAGGAAAACAGTTGAATGCAGTGATTATTTGGATGCCATCTATGCATTAGTATGTAGAATTTGAACCCGTGATACACCTTTAAGGTCTGTGTGCATTACCAGTCAATAGAATAGTCTGCTGGTAGAATTGTGGGGAAACTATCCCTGTAGAACTAAATTATTGAATTTTAGTTAGTTTATCCATAGGTCTAAAATAATAATATATTCAATATTCAACGTTCCGTAGAATGTTTAATGTCCCTCCCTTCAGGGGGAGATATTTAACATTCTACGCAAAGTTGACTATTGTTAGCGATAATTTAGCAAATAGTAATTGATAAGATTGATGTGTTTGCCTGGTAGACAACCAGATATGAAGAAGGAGCGTTAGTCTTTCGACTTCTTGAAGTTCACTGTTTATCTACCCTATATTATCGTGGTTTCTCGATGGCAATTTTGCATGGCCTATGTCTTGGTTCGTTGGAAACCACAATGACATTTACATGTTTTGTTACGCTTCAACAAATTGAAATGAGTATCTGGCAATCTAGCCTAATGATGTGAATAGGTATGCTATACTGACTAGGTCGAATAAGACCGATACTGTAGTCTATTGCTCCTATTCATGACATTCGATTGAGCTGTTCCACTGCTGTGTTGCCTTGGTTGACGTCGATTATGAAGGGTGGATCGGAAAACCAGCTCCTTCAGGGACGGAAATTCAACATTATACGGAAGGTTGAATATTGTTTCGTTAATGAAAATTTTTCAGTGTGTCTATACACACAGCGATAATTTCGCAAATAGTAATGACAAGATTGTTGTGTATGCCTAGTTGACAACCTGATATGAATAAGGAGCTTTAGTCTTTCGACAGATTGCTTCCTTGCTGACACGGTGTGTAGCGTTGCGGTAAATAGTCGAACTAGTATGACCTCTTGAAGTTTTCCGTTCATCTACCCTTTGTTATCGTGGTTTCCCGGTAGCAATGGTGAGTGGCCTCTGTCTTGATTCGTTAGAGGGCGCAATAACATATTCATGTTTTGTTACGCTCCAAAGAATTGAGATGAAAAGGTGGCAGTCTGGCCTGATGTTGTGAATCGGTATGCAATACTGACGCGATTCAATGAGACCGCAACTGTAGTCCATTACTCCTACCACTGCCCTTTGACCCTAATTTGCGGCGATTATGAAGGGTGAATCGGAAAACCAGCTCCGTCAGGGAGGGGTATTTAACATTCTTCAGAAGGTTGAACATTGTTCCATATGTTCTTCAAATTACATATGACAATGTCGAGTTGGAAGAAAATTGATGTATTATCATATTCGGTATTTGAGGAAAATAGAGGCAGCCAACAAAACTCCTTCTTTTTCAAGAAAAAGGTTGCGAAGTATCAACATTCATTTTTACACATAGTCTCAGACGAAGCCAGTACCCAATGAAGAATGTCTCCCTGTATATTTTCACAGCTACTGAACAAATCTAATAAGTTAATGAGCAAAGAAATTCTTTTTCGCAACTGGAGCTGAATTGCTAGACAACTATAAGTGCCATCATCATAAACGTAAAAAAACAATCGGAAATTCACCACCGCTGTGTCTCGGGAACGGAGAGATTTTGGACATAAGTTTATGGGCATTTCTTCCATTTTTTTAATGAAGAATCTCTCGTAGGAATTAATGGCAGTATACCTGAATCACCTTGTATATGAGTTCTTCCATTAATAAATCTTAGATCGATATTTCTAGTTCATGCGTTATCTCCAATTTTATTCCTTTCGTTAAATTGACAACTAATAACAGTTTGAAGAAAAATGTGGATGTCTTTCTATACTATTTTGAAATTTCTTTCTTCATGAAAAGCTTTTTCGGACTTCAACAAATATGTGCAGAGAAATGAGCAAAATTGGTACAACTATTCTCGGGTTTATGATAACCAACATATTTAACCGCTGCGTTTGATTTTTATATAGAAACCGAGTCGTACAATATTATTCTAAACAGTTTCGGAAAAATTCAGGGTAGCGCTTTTCGAGGGGCCAATCGTCCTCAGAGGTAGTTTCGTGGAATGATCATATGAGAAATCACTTCCTGAATTTTCGCCGCACGTTCATATGACAACTAAATATTGATATTGAGGATTTTAAATATTCTATTTCCAAATGTCATGTTATCCTGATTCTGACCCCATTCACAGGCGGACGAGTAAAGGGCTTCAATCCCATTACAGATATCTCGGGTTCTAGGGAACTAGTACACAATTATCATAAAAAAGCGACTATGTTGTCACGTTCTGAAGATTTTGCAGGATGTTTGTGCCTCTCTACGATGGCATTCGAATAGGAAAGAGGTGCAGAGAAAACGGTCGAGTGGGCTTGCAGTAAGAGACACGGACGAGAGCACGTTTGTAGATAAGAGGTGTTGGTGTTGATTTGTCTACCAATTCATGCAAGACGAGCTCTCTGTCTATCTGCGTGCTTGCAAATAGTAAAATGCATACCACAGGCTAGATACTTTACATTATCATTTCCCAAGTATCATGCGAGAGTTCTTTTCAAGACTTATTTACATAATTGGGGTTTTCATGAACGATAACATAAAGACAGTATTTTCTGAGAGAATTAAGTTTTCATATTCTTTGTATACGACTTCAAAGAACACATGAACATATTACATTTACAATTTCTTCTCCTATCATATCTGAGAATTTTCAATTATTATACAGGGTGTGGCCATGAGTAAAAAACACACTCAAGAACTGCAGAACTTTTCGTTTTCAGACAATATGTAAACACAGATCGATTTTTGTTTCAAATGGTACATCATTCAAATATGATGCTCATCTAAGTCATCAAACTCTACAGAAAGAATGCTTATTCAATAATTTTACAAATTCCTCTATGAAAATCTCAATACAGTAAATAATATATTTAAGGAACTTTTCAATTTCATGATTGAACCTGATGGAGAAACAAAGTGAATTACCAAAAAACAAGTGAAACTCAGATATTATTTCAAAGCGCCGACAAAAATACTAATCAATTTTCATTCGAAATTGCGTGATATACTATGAACCTCGGATAATTTCAAATATCATCTTTTAATAAGGAATCGCTCACCCCTTGAATATTCAAAAATATATAGCTTTGAGTCTCATTACTTCGACTTGATTTGAACGTTGCCCTGTGATTTCTTTCATCTCAAAGATGTTGAATTGATACTGTGCACACATTAGGAGAGGCTCAGTGAAAATTTGTCTTGTTCCATATTTGAAAATGGATATTTATGAATCGGCTATCTGTTTGAATAAGAAAGTGAGTAGCCTATGTTATGTCCATGACCGCCATCTTTGGGCATACCATGAAAAAACAATAACTTCTATAGTCGATTTTTAATCTCTCACAAGATTACATTGACCGCAGAAATAGAAATTAAAATTATCAAATGAAAAACTGAATAACTTCTGCTATATACTATATACTATATACTATATACTATATACCTATATACTATATACCTACACCTCACTGGCCCGATAGGCGAAGCTGGCTCTAGAAAGGCTCAGGGTACTCATGGAGAGAAGAGTGATGAAGGCTCAAAAAACAACCCTGCTGTGGTGTTAGGTGCAAAATGGAAGAAAGCTGATGGATGATGATATACGATAAATCTAACCATTCAGTTCTATAGATAGTGTTAGGGAGTGGTTCATTGAAGCCAACACACTATCAAAAATACCTAGCATATTTCTCATACTCTAACATCTATCCAAAACGCGTACATGAAATTTCTGTATAGAAGCACCAGTTTATGAGTATGCTAGGATTTTCAAATGCCGCCAGAGATAGAAGTCTAGGGGATTCACATCGGAGGATCACGGAGGCCAAACTACAGAACATCATCTACCAATCCATCTATTGGGATATGGTTGATTCAAATGATGCGGGAGGGCATCATCATGCCGGAACCGCATTCTTTTTCTACTCGCACAACACACATCTTCGAGAAAAATCATTCAGAATGTTCTGCAGAAAGTCAAAGTGTGCTAGAGAATTTAATCGGTTGAGTAGAAATACTGACTCTGATAATCTGCCATCCTATCAATCGATCCAAACATTGATAAAAAAATTTGCTTATTGGCTAACCTAACCTTCGTTCGTAAAGACAATATTTCTACAAATACAAGTAAACGATGATTTCTACTAAAATATATTATTAAATGCTCAACGCGTTTCGATAAACAGTATCTTTGTCAAGAGCGAATGAGTAATATAAATATATCTTACTAACAAATACTTATATATACTGAAGAGCTATCTGTATTTGAACTAGTATTTGGGAAATAAATTTAATAAGGATGAGTTATTTATGTCAACCTGATCATTGAGAATATCGGGTGAATACCTAAATCTGTTAATTTCAAGTACTTCCAGAAGGTTGGGTTTAGACCTCCATTCTCAGAATGTAGGATTTTAAACTCTGAATTGAAAGAATGACTATTTTCCTGAGATGATTTGAATAATTTGAATCTGTTTTTCCATTGATGAAACTGCGTTTATGTTCAAAGATTCTAACATTAAAATTTCTTCCTGTTCTACCTATATAAAAACAATTGCAATCTTTACAATCCAATCAATAAACACCTGATTTATTTTCTTCATGAATTGGAGACTTATAATTTTTGATAAATGAACCTAAATTTGTTGATTTTTTGAACGCTATATTTGAATTTGAATTTTTAAGAAGGATTTCACATTATTGCTAATATTGCCTATATATGTTGAATTTCTTGTCTTGGTGTTCACCGATTGGATATATATGTTGTAAAGCTATCTGCGATCTGTTTTATCAAATACAATTGTTTGAAATAATTATCATTAGACATCGGTGTGCTCAAGAGTCTATGTATATAGCTATTAAATGCTGCAACTTTATGTTGGTAAGGATATGCCGATGTATAATGAATTGTGATATCTGTATAAGAAGGCTCTTGATAAATTGAAAACTGGTGTTTATTATTTGATCTTGTTATTGTAAGGTCTAGGAAATTGATCGAATTGTTCTGTTCTATTCCAGAAATGAACTTAATTTTTGGGTGCAGGTTGTTGATGAAATTTTCGAATACAGTGAGCTGTCTGTTTGTTCCTGTGAAACACACAATAATGGCATCGACATATCGATACCAATATAGGAAATGTTTACTAAGAGGGTGTTTATGAATAGTTTTTTCGATATAATCAATGAAGATTTCTGCTAAAAGTGGGCTTAAGGGATTTCCCATTATAAGTCCCTCATCACTTTCATCAAAACAATCGTTAAATAAAAAATAATTTTGAGATATGCAAAAATCTAATAAAGCCATAATGTCGTATTTAATCCGTGGATTCGTCATATTTTGTGTTGACAAATAATTGATTATATTATAGGATCTTTCAGTGAAATACTTAAAGACAAATTCTTGACATCAAGAGAGACTAACTTTGCATTACTTGGAATGACAATATTTTCTATTTTTCTTATCAAATCATTTGAATTACCAATTGAAAAAGACGGTTTAAAATTACAAAAATTTTTCCAGAATATGTATTAAAAATTTGGAAATCTTGAATGCTGGGGCATGTGTTAACGATAATACTGGTCACTAAGACAATGAATTCGATAGTTCAACATATATAGGCAATATAAGCAATAATGTGAAATCCCTTCTTAAAATTTCGAATTTAAATATAGCGTTCAAAACATCAACAAATTTAGGTTGATTTATCAGAAATTATAAGTCCCCAATTAATAAAGCAAATATATGAGGTGTTTATAGATTTGATTGTGCATATTGCAAATGTTTTTATATAGGAGAACAGGAAGAAATTTTAATGTAAGAATCTCTGATTATAAACGCAGTTTCATCAATGGAAAAACCGATTTAAATTATTCAAATCATCTTAGGGAAAATAGTCATCCTTTCAATTCGGAATTTAAAACCCTACATTCTGAGAATGGAGGTATAAAACTCAACCTTCTGGAAGTACTTGAAATTAACAGATTTAGGTGTTCACTCGAAATTCTTAATGATCAGGTAGACATCAATAACTCACCCTTATTGAATTTATGTCCTAAACACTAGTTCAAATATAGATAGCTCAGAGTGGATTGCCTCTTTAGTATAGATAAGTATTTGTTAGTAAGATATATTTGTAGTATTCATTCGCTCATGACAAAGATACTGTGTAATGAAACGCGTCGAGCATTTAATAATATATTTCAGTAGAAATCATCGTTTACTTGTATTTGTCATATTGAAAATATTTCTACAAAATTCGTAACTCATGCTCGATAGATCTTCCCCTTTGAGGACTTGTGTCCTCTAGATATGGTAGCAATGGCTCATGCTAAACTCTCCAAACGGTCGAATGTAATACGCCAACCTATTGAGATAGGCTTCTTGATTCTTAGATTTTTATGGATTCCATTCAAAAATAGTTCTTCATTTATTGGTGTCTTGACAAACTAGTCTGGTCCAGAATTTCCCTTGACGGGTCGAAACTATCCGATTTCATTCATTGAACGGTCAAAAAATATTTCTAATTGGAAAAGCTGCAAGATAGTGTCTTCGAGCTCTAACTGCATAACCACCTGATGGCCACTAAAATAGATGAGAAGCAGCCTATTCTCGAAAGAGGTAATTCATTAAATATTTTTCAAAATACTAAAGAATATATTTTATCGAGAAATATCAACTTCAATTATGACAAGCTTCCTGTATGTTTCTGTGGATACCAGCAAAATAAGGTTTAACTTAATAGTACCCGTAATATGATTGCCAAAAAGTTTGAACTTACACTAAATAAAACTCAACATTCAAACTCAAACTGACGTGAAAAATAAGAATGGCTATTTTCCTAGTTTTTGTGAAAATTACAGCGCCCATCCCTCGTTCGTATTACGCAATATCGACTCTCACTTCAGTTCATTCAAAAAATGAGAACCTTCTCCTGTATATTATTTTTACACTCGTAAACATCTGCGATTCTGAAAAAATTTTTTAAAGAACAAAAAGTTTTGAAATGAATAGGTCTTTTCAATGAATATTCTCAGAAAGACCAGTGGATATTTTCGCAATTTCAGGACACATCTTATGAACTTAGGATTAAAAAAATTCAGTTTTTGTGAATCGGAGCTAGATCCTGGAAAATAAGAGCTAACAACAAAAACGAGAAAAAACTCTGAACTTCAATACCCTATATCTCGACAACAGTGGACTGCTGCACTTATCTTTATGGGCATTTTTTTAATGGTTTTTGATAAGAAATTTTCTGTGAAAATATATAAATATATAACATAATTCCTGAAACACCGTGTATATGCACAACGAGATTGTGAATCTAATCTGCTAATAAAACCGCATCGCACAAACCCCGTTTGCTACAATTATAATGGGTGTGTGGTGGCCCACATTCATAAGATAATGTTGAAAATTAATAGTTCAGTACAGGAACTTTCCCAAGGTGAAGTAAATGGCACTCATGGCATTTGAAAATAATATATGGTGGTTATGGCCATCCAACTTAAGAGCATAAAAGGACGAAAAAAATTTGCAACTTCTGAAATGTCGAAGAAAATTATTACTTGAGGTAACTGAATTTATTCCACTCAAAGTCCACCCTGTATAAAGAATGAATACTGATACTAACCATTTGTTAGTTAATGAGGAATATCGATGTAGACCCTTCCGTTAGGTTAGATTATTTTCTTCTGATCTGAAGTCTATATTTTTCAGAGGCAGTTCACTTCGAAAGACTATCAACTCTACACGATTTCAAAAAATGAAAACAAAACAGCACTTTGCCAGAGTTTGATGGGGGGTATTTTATTTGTTTTTTCCTTTTTTATACCATTGAATGCAATTCAATTAAAGTAAGGCTTTTATTTCAATATTATGAGCCGACTGAAATGAAATGCCTTCCGAGAGAATGCAATTAATTCATTAAACTGCAGTCAGACTTACTGGCATCTCGAAGATACATTATTGGAAATTTTCCGCCGTCTTGTTTCTTAACATTTCAGTTTGAAGTTATGAGACGCTTATGCAGCTGAACATAATTAAATTTGATTTACAATATGTTTTATCGGAATAATCCCTTAACTAAAATTGCAAATTTAAAATTGAATTTTTTATTCATACAAATACTTTCATTTCCGCTATATTTCTGAAATTAAGTTCATAAACTTGGTATATTCTAGGTTCTTCCTGCATCTCTAATCTTCAGAATAGCGGATATATTATCAGAACTTTGAAATTTTATTTGAAATTCAACACGTCCTGTCACTCTTCTTAAGATGTTCATATCGTCGCGTCATTCTCTTCCTCGTTCAGTTCAGATCTTATAGTTAATTTCGTCCCAATTTACCACGGAACTGAAACAGACTAGGTAAAATAACGATCATTTCCACTAGAAACACAAATCGACAAAAACTGTTCGACCGTAACTATGCCAAGTTCCGGAACACTACCTAAGGGGTAAGTTCGATTGGGGTTGAACGGTCCCTTGCTGCGGTTTGAAACTATGTCGTGGGCGGTTTGTAGGGCGGAAAGCTGCATAACTACTTGCGAGGAGATAGAATGTGTATTATGCAAACAGTGAGCAAGACGATCTCGAAAATTGATAAACACTGTAATGAGGGTGTGAATGTCGATAATTTGACACCAATAATTGGACAAGTTCAGTTCAGAAACAGAGTTTGGAATGGTTTAAATTTCGACAGAATATGAGATTCGGAACTGCTGTACTCTATCATTCAAAAGCAGTTATCATCTTGAATATTACGTTTATAAAGTTTCGTAGTATTTCTCAAACTGTAATAATTCTTTTTTCAATTATTGATGTATATTTAATCAGCATACCCATTTACAGTGTTCTGTCGGTAGTTTATAATAGAAATGTCTAAGGAATAGATTGAAAGAACATAACGTCAATTTATCTACGTTTATTTCTTGGAACCTTCACGCGAACACACTTTCAGATCCTAAGAAATTAGCCTTCAATTATTTAATTTCTGAAGCAATACCTCCATTTTTATTTTAGATTATAATTTCCCATTCAATTCCAACTGATTTTTATGTATTACTAGCTGGCCCGGCAGAGCTGTTTGCCGTTTTTTGAAAAATAACTAAAACCATAAATGTATAAGGATGTTATTATAACTGAAAGAGGAATTAATCGTTGTAGACCATTAAAATATACTTCAGTTAAATTAATGAACTATTCCTTATCAGTAATAAATATATATCAAATTACAATAATGGACAGCTATCTATTAGAAATTTAGACCAGAAAATTAACATAACAATGAGTGCTTTTCTTCCAATTGTTATTTTCTTATTATGAGTTTAGTTATTTTCATCTTTCAAATTCATTAATGTCTTCTGAATTCACACCGATAACCAATACAATATTAAGCTACTTTTTTTCAACAATATGTATTTCAAGGAGATTAATGTTTGTTGATTGTTTAATTGCCATACTAAGTAGTAAAAATATTATCTATTTTCTATATATGAGTAGCTATCTTCACATAGAAAATAGCTCAGATTTTCACTACTTATTATGGCAATTAGAAATAAACAAAGATCAATCACCTAACGCTTGAAATGCTTATTGTTGAAAAAAAACTTATTATTGTATTCATTAAAGCTGTGAATTAAGAAGAGAATGATGAATCATTAAGTTAGAAATAATTAAATTTATAATTGAAAAATTACAAATTAAGGAAAAGCACATACTATTTTGTTAATTTTCCAAATATGTATTTTCTTTATTTCAACTTCATTTATTAACTGTTCTTTCAATTGTAAAAATCTATAAACGTCAGCCAGATTCATATTCATTATTTGTTTGCTTATTATTATTATATACATGTATATATATATATATATATATATATATATATATATATATATATATATATATATATATATATATATTGATTCTTATAGTGGGTCTTGGTTTCTACAGTAGGTGCAGAGTAAGTTGTTTCCAATCAGAATTATATAAATCAATCAATATTTGGCTTATCCTCTTATTCTACAGCTCAGGTGGGAGGAGAAAACACTGAAAATTAGTGAGAGCTTCTGTATAGTAGAAAACTTATCTGCAGGTTTTCAAACTGATGCAAACAGATATAAATGGTTTCCCAGAGATGTCACCTAGAGTTGAAGGAGATTTGCTCTAGAATGCTGGTTTCAGGTTTACTTCATCCAGAAGAGTAGCTGCAAAAGACTTCGAGAGCCAAGACCTGAACCTGGGGTTTGCAATGTAAAATT
Organism: Cryptolaemus montrouzieri; assembly: GCA_013387265.2. Classification (NCBI taxonomy): domain Eukaryota; kingdom Metazoa; phylum Arthropoda; class Insecta; order Coleoptera; family Coccinellidae; genus Cryptolaemus; species Cryptolaemus montrouzieri. The sequence continues at coordinate 49,230,860 of JABFTP020000001.1, read as the reverse complement.
AATTTTCACCTTGTCTATAAACAAACCCTTGCATTCTGAAACTGGCCTTACAGCCCTATGGAGTCGATGTGTTGACGATAATTATCGATATTGACGATAAATCTTTTCAGGGAAAGATATTTAAATAAGAATTCTTAATGTTGAATGATGAAAATTAAACTATTTTTTCTTCAAGCTGATCCAACTTTCTTTGAACAATACGTTGTTTGATTCTTTTGCGATTTCTGTATAAAAACTTTTTGCGAAAGTCGCACCTAGTGTCTCGTTAAAATTTTTTTCGGGCTTGCTCTTTATTTATCTTGGTTTGCTGGTTCCGTGAAACGTGATGTGACTTCGTTTACTGCTATACTATAGTCTTCGAGGGCCGATTTTGTATGTTTTTCTTGATTCTTAAAGTGGGTCTTGGTTTCTACAGTAGATGCAGAGTAAGTTTTTTCCAATCAGAATTATATACATCAATCAATATTTGGCTTATTCTCTTATTCTACAGCTCAGGTGGGAGGAGAAAAAACTGAAGATTAGTGAGAGCTTCTGTATAAAAGAGAACTTATCTGCAGGTTTTCAAGCTGATGCAAACAGATATAAATGGTTTCCCAGAGATGTCACCTAGACTTGAAGGAGATTTGCTATAGAATGCTGGTACTATATTTCAGGTATACTTCATCCAGAAGAGTAGCTGCAAAAGACTTCTTTCCTCATAAATCAGATTCAATAATCGGTTTGTTTCAAAATATAGACTTCAACTAGAACTGCAGGAAGTCAGTCACTTCCAAAAATCAACTGAATAATTCGGATCATATCACAGGCTCATCTTCATAATATACTTCTGATCGCAAAACATAAAACTGTCTACAACTAAACTTACAACTAAAATTTCCTAAGATGTTAACTCGATCGCAGATCAAGCAGAAAGTGTCGCAAAATTGATAATCGATAAAAAGTGAAAAGATATAATCCACTGTGGTCGAATTGACTTTTCGAAAGTCAAGACCTGAAGCAGGATTTATCTAAGACCAGACTTACGCTTTCACTCCAACCTGAGTGAAATTTCCTCCATGTAAAACGTAGTAGCGTGTACAGGACATTTGGAAACCTACAAATTTACTCGAACTTGGTAAAATTTAGACTAAGTATATGGTACTTGATAGTCAGCTAAGATTGAATAAGGAATTATAATTCTGAATAACAAATGGGGGTTTTCTAATAAAAGGAGAGGATTGAGGGCAACTTCATGGTAGAATTTCTATATTATTCTATTTCTCGAGAGCATCCTTGAAAAACCCACGTAGATAAATTTTCACGGAATTTTTTCTATTCAATTCTGAAATATTCCTACTAGAAAATCCAGTATGACCTATGATCTATTGTACAAAACTTGAGCTGAGCCATTTCTTATCTAAGGAGCTGACATCTTCAAGGCCTTCTGGAGTGAATATTGACTATTGAGAACTTGAAATGCTCATAGTATGCAGTTAATTCAGCTGATTTTACAATGCATTGCACACGATTGTCAATTCCAGTGGGCGGTTTGTTGAAGAAAGTGGACTCCAGTTACTGTTGTAACACGATATCTATCGCAATATCGTTTCTTTACATCACTCTTCTGTTTCTGGCTATGTTGCACCTCCCTCAAGCATCACAACTGCTCTGTCTATTTCATAATCACTTAAATGATGCCTCGATAGTTTTATTAGGATATCTCACTTTTGAAAAAATCGAGAACAAATATATCGTCTAGAAGTACGAACCTTTTGCTGTGTGTCTATTCAATATTCTAATATTTTCAACGTGTAGTTTGACGGGCGCATTCGCCAATTTGTTGTACTTCATAGCTGAAACGGAAATCTTTGAGCGTTACATCGAATACAATAGAGTATAATTTTGTTTTTCACTGTTCGAATTAATGAAAATGATTATCATTCTATTCTTGAATGAAAAACGAAATATCCAAAAGCTGCTAAGCGTTAGTCATTATTTAAATAACTAGCAAAATCGTACCGAGAGCAATTAAAAAGTTTGAACCGTGCATTACGAGAGATTTGAAATAAGTTGGCTGTTGGCCTCGTTAGAACATGTCGCAATTATCGAATGCACCGAAGAGCACTTGTGGTTTACTCAATGGAGTGGTGAGAGCACTGTTGTGGAAAAATTTCCCACTAGAGCTCGATGCAGTAAAATTGGTTGCCCTGAATAAGGAACACTACAATAATTTATAGAGAGACACAACTCGAGAGGGAAGCGTATCTACATAAAAGTATTTGAATGTGAAAATACTAATATTCAAATTTGAATAGCGCTTGCTATTTCCTTCATTAACAAATTTTCACATATTTGTCAAACAAACTTTTATGTTTTGCCACTTGCATGTTAAAAACCCTGCTTTCAATTATGGATTAGATAACTACAATATCTTGTTGATTATTGACATTTTACGATCGAAGCTGAATTTAATTTCATTAAAATAAAGAATGTGGCTTGATTCGATTTCTGTAAGAGAATGTATCATATTTCAAGGCTAGTCGGGTGTTGTTTTTCTTCCCGTAACCTGCTGAACTCTTTGTTGCTACCAATCGCGCAGCTCTTCAGAGCCAACAACATTGGATACATTCTTCTCTGTCACGAAAATCAATTGCTGCTACTTTTAAACGATATTGAATGGAACATATCTTTCGTCAGTTTCAAACGGAGAAAGAGAAAGATTTTTGTTATGAATTCATGACAGGAATCGATTTTCACCCAAAATATTCAACAAAAACGTAACAGAAAAAACATTTTTCCGGGATATTTGGACACTCACATCCAAGAAAATTGTCACTATTCCTTCTGGCCAGAATGGTGTAATTCTTCGGAAAATAAATGAATTCAAATATGTTTCTCCAGGATTGTGTGATGATGTGATGGCTGATTTTCGAGAAATTGATTTATCCCAAAAAGTTTCGAATCCTTATGATTTTCGAAAAGTGTATTATCTTCATTAGCCCTTGGCTCTATTTCTAGCAGGTAGTTAGTAGAGAAACGGTAATGTTCTGAGAGATATAATAAAAACAAACGAGTCAACTTTTGACGGTTGTTCCGATTTCACGCACCGGTCGATATTAGATGAAAAAATTGATGATAGATCTTTTCAGTCCCTGAAACCTCAATATTTAACACTCTTCCTAATGTGATTCACCTATTCTACCATTTTTCTGATTTCTGTATTATGTAAGTTTTCATATCCTGGCCTTTTAGCCGAAATAATCGTGTTACGTGGTGGCAGTGCGGATGCAGCAACATTCCATTTGGCCCCATCTAGTGAGATAGTGAATACACTGTTGAGTGAAACCCCAATTTGCAATTCACTATCTAATAAGTGAATAAATTCATCATCATTATGAGAACTTTATAAATTTTTTGCTGGTTTATGCGAAGATTTGTCATGAAGGAAATAAGTCCTTCAGCACTTCAAAGTAATCCGCTACGATCTGCGACTCTAATGGTGTCTAACATTTTGTTTCGAGATTCTTACATTAAATTCAGAAAACTCATTACTAGTACCGATGTTGTCCACGTTGTTAGAGATTTGCGTATTGGAGTAGTTTACATTTTGTTTTGTTCAAAACAGGCGCTTCTTTCATTTAAAAAATCCATGAATTAATCTAGAAACGATCATAGTGTGTTGAAGAAAACTAGTTTTCCTTTCATCACTGAATCACTGAAGCCTGATAGAGTCGGGCGCTAGTTGCAACACTAAAGTTCGACTAGTGGCGCTCACTGATTTCCAGTAATGAAAACTCGAAACAGTTTTTATATCTACATAAGGATTTTCAAAATGATATTGCTTTCTCAAATACGTCAGACTCTATACAAAATTATATCTCTATGATGTTAACATACGGAATTTATCGCTAGATGTGTAAAGACACTTAATATTTTCGTAGAAGGTACTATTGTTTACAGAATAAAAATATTCAATGTGTTTAATCAGATAGCGATGAATTTTGCATTATTGAGATAAAATGGACATCGGGTTGATAAATACTAAAGCGTTAGCTTTTCCACCCGTCGCATCTTGCAGACACAGTGTGCAGAAAGTCTAACTAGAATGGCTTCTTTCGTTTTGATCACTTCTTCTATTCATTTCGCGGTGGCGCTGGTATTAGCCCCTGTGTCAGTTTGTTGGAGGACTCAAATTATATATATCATCATATATATATATATATATATATATATATATATATATATATATATATATATATATATATATATATATATATATATATATATATATATATTGACTAAGGTCCGTACACTGGATTTTTCCGAGGAGAAAGCCTCTGACACAACTCGTTGGTACATTGATATCATTGTCTGATGATGCTATAGTATGTATATATTCTGGTAGATTGATATATTCTCATAACATTTAACGTTATCCTAATATATAATTATTCCAGGATATGTTTTGATTATAATCATTGCCTGGCAATGGTATTAATTACCGGGTGGTGGATTTATATTTTTCATGAAATCAGAAATCATGAACAGATATATGGGCAACTCGTCGGGGTAAAACCCTATATATATATATATATATATATATATATATATATATATATATATATATATATATATATATATATATATATATATGTGTACTTGATGCATTACAACGATTAGATACAAGTAGGTGGCGGCCTGACGTGAAGTTCAGAATGGATATGCAACACGAGGTCAAACGAGACCGAAACTGCAGTCAATTGCTCGTATTCATGACATCCGACTAGACTGTACAGCTACTGTGTGGTTCGGTTGACGATGACTATCAAGAGGATCGGAAAACCAGCTACTTCAGGAAGAATATTCTTCCCTGAATATAATTCTTCAATATTTTATTAAATGGTAAATATATGAAAGTGTTCAAAGGAAATACAAATGCGTTAGATGAATATGAATTTATCACACTAATGAAAGTATTTAATGATAAATACTCACCATAATAATGATAGACACTAGGGTCACTTGGAGCCAATCGTTGAGCCTTCCGAAACCATTGTTCAGCCTCACCAAGACGGCTTACCTATAAATTAATGAAATATATTCAGAAAAATCAAAAGTGTTTTCAATATATTTTTCCTCTTAATATTATTCATTATTAATAGACATAATGTTGAAAAATCAAAACTCAATTTGATTGTATATTGTATATGTTTCCAAAGTTATCTATCGATAATAATATCGGTTTGTAATATTATATAAGTTGTCCAATACGGAATCTTACGCCTACTAGGTACCCATAGGCGGGGTTTCAATGAAACTGCTGAAACACTTTGGATTAAGATCTCGAATTCAAAGTTCCATATCTTCATTATTAACTATGAGCGAATTACATACAATATTTGAACGTCCACTCTGCACCTTCAAGATATGGACAGACCCGATTCGAAAAAAGAAACGTTGCTGCTTCAAGCAACTGCATCGGCATTACCGACATGTCGATTCATCTGATCCGTGAGATGTCGATAAGTGGACTCAGTTGCAATAATTTCTATGGAAGGCATGCAATAATCCATTGCTTGAGATAGGTTCACCTTCAATGTAAGCGTCCATTTTAATTTTGAGATACTGTACGGACTGTGCCGAAAGTATTTCCGTACTGTCCGCTGCCATGGCACCAAAGGTCAAGTAGCCTCATTTCAGTGAGACAACTCGAACATCTGGGTGATACAAAAAGACTCTTGGTACACTCGTACTCTCTGTTGCCATGGCTTCAAAAAATCAGATTGTTCTTTTGAAGTCAGACCGCTCGAATATCTGTGTGTTACGGATAGGCCTTTAGCATAGTCCGTACTGTCTCCAGCCATGGCACCAATACATCAGGTTGTCTCATTCCAGTCGAACCGCTTGAATATTGAGTGCTACGGAGAGACTCTTGGCACAGTCCGTAAAGGCCATGGCACTAATACATCAAGTTGCCTCCTTTCAATCAGACCTCATGACTATCCGTGGCTACAGGAAGTCATTTGAGGGTTAACCTGTACTGTCTGTAACCTTGGCACCACAAAAGCTGGTGACTCAATTTTTATTGAACTAGATGATGGTCAGTTCAGTGTTGTTCTCTTTGTTTGCTTCCTGACTCAATTTTTCATCTTGTTATTTCTTTCAGAGGCAAATGAGAGTGTCAAAATTAGAATGAAACTTTCTGTCTTATCATTTCATATTTCTTTGCTATAGAATATGGTTAATTTTTTTTCTTGTTTTACACGAGCATAGAATACAATGGAAATCATGGAGAGGGAAAAGACAACGGAGTCAAGATCATGGTATAGTTTGACCGGAGTAAAGAAGTGACAGGTAGGAATTGTAAAGTGCACGTTACACCTTGTAATCGGCTATAGTTCATTGAAGTGAAGATGGATCTAAGGATTGAGTAGTTGTATTTAAGCTCTCGAAAGCTAAATATGAGATCACCTCGGAGATTGCGTTGTTCAAATGCAAGCATAATCACTCAGAGCAGCCTCTGTATATAGGATGGGCGTTTTAACCAAAAAGCAGTAGGTGAACCTGACGTTGAATACTATTCAGTAAGCGTCGATCCCACTGCAAAACCTGACACCACACCGCACCCGCGTACTCAAGAACTGGACGCACATGGCTCTTATACAGTGATACTAAATTTGCGAATGATATTCGCCAAAAAAGATCTTCAAATTATGTATTATGGCATCCCACCTATTACTTATATTTCGGATGAAGATGAACGTTTAACTCCCACTGCGAAGATTCCTTCTGTCATATAGTTCGCAATCCAAAGAAGGAGTTTGCTTCTAATGCCAACAGCCTCAAGTCAGTGAATTAGCCTTTTCACGGTTACTCTGTCGAATGCTTTTGCAGTCTAGATAAAGAATAATAGTTGCGAGTTTTTTATGAAAAACAAACGTCCAATCATTGAAGCATGACTACAGGTTAGGTTAGGTTAGATTAGTTGATTTTCCTTTTATAAAATCATGTTGTTCAGGAGGTAAAAGTAAATGATCATTCATTTAGTTCGACATAAATTCCGTAATCACAGTTTTCATTATTTTTGTGGAAATAGAAAGAAAACTAATAGGCACGTATTCAAAAGAGTTCTGTCTGTGATCTATTTTGAAAATGGCAGTGAAAGTCATTTTTTTCCAAGCAGTAGGTACCCTCAATTTTTTGAACGATGTTGTCATAATTATTGCCAGGGGTGAATAGAGTACATTACCAAAAGAGGAGGATTGACCGTCAAGGCCAGAGAGGAGTTATTCTTCAAATTCAGCACTTTCTCAACATTTCAGGAGTAAAGACTACTTGAGTCAAGTAATGTTCTGATGCTCAGCGAATTCTGCTCCTTGAAAGTGCAGACATTACCATTAGTTTTACAAAGTGAAGTTACTGAGATCTTGGTTTCCATATTAGAGCGCAGAAATTGAGGAAGTAGTTATTCTCAGATGTCACAATCATGTCCTCATACGTATGACGTGAGTAGCGAATGGCAACAAGGAGTTCAAAAAATGGCGGTGTTTTGAAAAGACTTCAACGTTTCCCGGTTATCTAAATTTTGCCCACAATTACCGTCTATGATTCACTAGAGATATTAGTTTTGGATTGATCCCAGTTAAGACTGATTTACATGTAGTACCTTCTTTTGGGGATATCTTTCAATATTATGGGTTATCGTTGAGTGAACAATTTCTCACATGATATTTGGACCATTATATGGTAACCGAAGCGTTATCCAGTCAACTTCAGACATTTTATTGTATTTTGTAGCTAGCAGATAGGGAAAGTTTTCAATTTTAGACACTGCCATCTTTGCGATGCGGATTTAGAGGCCGTTTCATTAGCTTCTCTGCATAGTATACATAAATCTGTTTCGTTCGATGCGTCCGATATGATCCGAAGATCAGCATCGATCGCATCATACGCAATCAGCGAATTCAATAATCTACACTCATCTGAAACAGTCAAGATGAAGCCAATTTCCGTTATTATCAGTGCTGCTAATTCTAAAATATTCCTACTGAGAGTCCCCATTCATTTGTGGACTGCGTATAATGAATTGCAAATTCTGTTATTCTTCCTATGTAAACCTGCTCTTCTTGTATCGATCGAACCATTTTCCGTTGGGACACTGTAAATACCGTGTTTCTCAAAAGTTCCTAGTTAAATACGTAAATCATTGATTATCAGTTTTCAGCTAAAACGCTTGCACAAGTCGATTTTGATTACTAATACCTAAATTTTTATGATAAATTGATGAGTTGACTCCCTACCAACAAACCCCCAGTCACGCTCTCTCTTTATTTTAAAATAGCAACTCCCATATTATGATTGCTCTTTATATAGATCTATGAATATTCTAGATAATTGTGCGAAAAATTCCTGAAAGAAACGATTGCTCTCTCGAACATAGGGTGCTAAAATATCTACTTTCTCATCGCACCGCCTCATCGTTTCCTCAAAAAATTCGTTTCGGATGGGCTCGTGATTAATTTGAAACGTAATTACGAATTGTCAAGCATGTGCTCCCAATACCATTTTCGTAATAACATACCAATCAATACTATGCATGATATGATTTGATATTTTAACACCCTGCATTTAAGAAAGTGATCTCAAGATGAGGGTACCCATTAGAAAAAAAGTGAGGGTACCTGGGGCTTAACTAGGCGATTCGGAGTACGTTAGTACCTCGGCGAAGAAATTAAAACTTCTGATTTGAACCGTGATCGCGATGTTGATAGGGATTTCGGCTACTGTTTCATACACTTTTTCGCTGTATTTACTGCTCTTTCTCAATTACTAGTGTGTAAAAATGTAAAAGTGATGTGCAGTTTTCGCAGTCGAGCAAACGTGGACTAGGCTTCAAAATTGTTGTGTCTTGTTCGAATTGCGGTGATGCCGACATTTTAACTGTCCTCTTATACATGATTGTGCTTACGAGATTAATTGCCGTATTATTTTTGCTATGCGCGTCATTGGGATAGGCATTAACGGTATAAAAAGTTCTGTGCGATGATGGACCTCGCAAAGCCTGTTTTTCAAACAACTTACAGTATGATTGTTTCCAATATCGCCACTGCCACTTCATCTGTTAAAATTATTTCTATGCAAAAATCAGCTATTGAAGAGAAAGAACGTTCTATTGAACGAGGTGAAGAAGGCGGTCTTACGGTGTCAGGTGATGGATCTTGGCAAAAAGAGGGTTTTCATCTTTGTTTGGATTAGTGACTTTGATTGGTTGGCACACTGGCAAGGTATTAGACGTGTGTGTCAAATCAAAGTACTGTAAAGTGTGCGAATATTGGCAAAAAAGAAGGTACTGCTGAGTACGAGGAGGTGTACTCTTCGCACAAAGAGAGTTGTGATGCCAATCATGAAGGTAGTGCTGGAAAAATGGAAGTCGACGCCGTCATAGAAATGTTCAAACGGTCCGAAGAACTTCATAATATCAAATACTTGAAATACATCGGCGATGGAGATTCAAAGACGTACAAAGCTATAGTAGATTCGAAACCGTATGAAGATGTCATCGTTGAGAAAAAAGAGTGCGTCGGTCATGTGCAAAAGCGTATGGGAACGCGGCTGCGCAATTTGAAAAAATACGAAAGGTCTTGGCGGACGAGAAAAATTGACAGGAAAATTAATAGATGAACTCACAATTTACTATGGACTTTCAATTAGGAGAAACTCAGATTCAGTCGAAAAATGCGGAATGAGATTTGGTCTACGTTATATCATAAAATGTCGACGGACGAGAATCCACAGCACGAGAAGTGTCCCATTGGAGTAGACTCTTGGTGTTCTTGGCAGCGCAGTAAAGCGCTTGGTACTCTTACAACATACGAGCATAAGAGTCCAATGCATGAGGATGTTTTTAAGGCAGTACAACCTATTTACAAAGAACTCAGCTCCGATAACCTTCTGTCACGCTGCTTGGGTGCATATTCTCAAAATAGCAATGAGTCCTTCAACGCTGTGGTGTGGTCAATTGCTCCAAAAACGATGTCTAGCGGCAAGACTATAGTTGATATCGCAGCTGATGTAGCCGTTATTACCTTCAACGAAGGCTTGTCGGGTCTATTTGCCGTTTATGATGCTCTTGGATTAACCGTTGGACCTAACATGTACGAGTTTTGCGTGGCATCGGACGCCAATCGCGTCAAAGTCGCTGAGCATCGTATGTCCGATATCGCAAAAAGGCTAGGCGCAGCATCATCAGACAAAAAAAGGAAGAAGAGCAAAATAAGGCCCTGGAAGGACAACTTTATGGTGCAGGGATAGCAGACTGAAGGTAAAAATTATTAAGGACTATATTATTGCGATTCTTAAGATTTATAGCATTTTGAAACTTTAAACGCGTTTTTCTCGAAACCATGTTTTCAAAATCGGCAAGCAGTAGAACTGAAAAAGGTTACATCCGATTGACTTGAAATTTTAACTGTAGCTTCTTCATTAGATTATCTGGTGAAGTACACACGATTTCAGCGATTGGTTAAAAACAAAAAAAGTTATAAACAATTAAAGTCGATTTTTTTTGTCAAAAAAAAAATTTTTTTTCCAAACCGTCGCCATTTTGCGAACAAAAATTCTAAAAATATAATGATGTGTACTTCACTAGCGACACTCATGTAGATAATGAAAAAATTTTTTTTGTTATAGGTGGAGTTTTAAGGGTAAACTACACAATTTTTCATAAAGAGTTAGGTATTTAAAATCAATCAATGTATTATGAATTCAATTAAGGTATTTCACGCAACTCTGTATGAAGCTAATTAATTATGAGTTTATTTATATATGTATGCAATAATTTAATTGTTAGAAGTCGAGTGATACGGACATAAATCGGAATAGAGGGCACGGTGAAAATTAGATAAAGAGCAATTTAAAATCTATTAAAATAAGGAAAATTGCGGCCCTGCTGGAACATTTCAAGCCAGATGTTGTGTTCCTAATTGGAGACACTTTCGCCATTTGACTGTATTTAATTTCAATTCGCTTTGTCTTCTGTAGATTAATTCGGGACGTAATTTGCCTAACAATCCTCGTGAAGAGCTTCAAGCATGGGTAAAACTAATATCAGAAAGTATATTTTCAGTTATTATTTCGGAATAAATATAAACAGCATTTTCATCAGTTTTCAAATATACAAAGTTTCCGAGAATGAGTTTTTCACGTTTTATTGTGAAATGGAAGTTGAAAGAGCTGCAGCTGAAATGCAGTACGAAATTCCCAACTCGATCGAAAGAGTTTTACGGAGCAAAAGTTTTCAGTTCAATTATCTATTATCGTGGTACGCTTCTATATGCATATACATTTTATAAATATTAACTGAATAAATTGATGTGACTTAACACACGTTCTTCTAATGCATTATTGTTTTTCAGTAGCCTTGTAGCAAATTTATTAATTGTTTTGTATGTGAGTGTTATCACATAACTCTAACTTTTCAATTCCTAATTGATGAATAAACCAAAAAAAAAATAACGGACGAAAAGAAAGCAAAAAGTTTCATTCATTTCGATACTGACTCCACAACTGTTGTTCCGTCTAAATTACGAGGGATATCTTATAATGTTTTGCATATAGTGCTAGAATGAAATAATTGATAGATTCTGAAGACTCTTTCAATTTTCGCAGTATTTTCAGATCAATACTTTTTCTCATTCGTTAAAATCAGTTCTGGAAGCATTTATTCCAATCGGTTGCTGCTACATTACCAATGGCTTTTTGGAATGCATCAAAAGTTCCTTCTGAGGACTGAAAAGTTTAAGAACGCAGTCTGTTCTTGATTTTGGAAAGAGTAAAAAGATCATCGGACTATATGCAGGATGATGTAACAATTCGATGTTTCCTTGGGATAAATATTCAATTTTTTTCCGGGCTACAAGTGAACTTACATTATTCTGGTGAAGCATAATTCGCCGTGCAGCGTTGTTTCTCGAGCTCACTGTGGTAAACAAATGGTTTTGTACCAATCAGCAATTGTTCCTAGATTTTGTAAAGGCATTAATGCTGTACGACCTGTTTTTGAAACAAATGTTGTGACCATCTTTGTGAAGACATATTGGCCTCAAATGACTTTTGTCGGTTTTTCTTCCAGTTGAAACACTCGAGCGGTAGATTTGTGCTTATTTTTCTGGTTCGGATGAAAAAATTCAAGATTCGTCACCACTGACAACGCTATAAACGGTTCCAGCTTTTCTAATGTTATTCAATCGATGCGGTATCCAATGGGAAACTAATTTTTCACACGCATTTATTCTTGCAAAATTTTATGTTTTGGGGTTTTCGAAATTCGCAATGATGCCTCAATGTCTCGACGTGTTGCGTGCTGATCATCTTGGATAATATAACCCATAGAACCCATTTTTCCTTGAGTGACCACTGTTTTTGGTGCACTGATTTTTGGAGCGTTGCTCAACCAAACCCATTTGCATAAATCCTCGATATCTACGAGAAACTTCAGACTGGTGTAGTGCCTCAATGCCGAAAGCAGAAACTAGCTCGTCAATACATTCTGGTTGAAATAATTATATATCAAAATTGTAGAAAATTATTGCTCGAAAAATCTGACGGTTTAACATTTTTCAAATAATATATCAACTTTGACAGTTTGTGGTGCCTTAAACACGGTACACATAGAGCTGAAACATTGTGCTTATATTAACAAATCTCAAATTCTAGAGGTTTATTTTTACTACTGACAGGTGATTAGTGGTGTCCCCTATGTCCCAGCATGCAAAATATAACACTTTTGTCACTTGTCCAAGCTCATTTTTGAATACACTACTCGTTTTCACTCTGCGGTCATTTTCAAGTGCCGAATACTAACTAATGTACAAAGATGATTCCAACATATATTTCATCTTCTAATGATAAGTAGGGGGGAATTATTGATAACAAGTTGGCTATTGAGATTAGATCATGTAGAGTTCATTTATTTCCAAGCTGCCCAACAGATTCATTCTATTTCCTTTACTGCATTTGAATGTGCTTCAACTGTTGGGGATTTCCTGTCTCAAAATATATGTTCTTTGAACCTGCTTTAAAAATTCTACGTGTTCGACCTACAGCTGAAGTTAATTCGTAACATTCGATTTTGAAAATACCAGATTGTTTTAGTTTATTCCTGTTCCGTTTTTCATTGGGAAGTAAATTGCTAAGATCGCTTGAGAAGGAGGTGGTTTTTTTGAAATTTGAAAAATGATATTTTATTCTATGAGGAAATGGGCCATTATAATTGAAACTAGCATATCCTATTTCAGGTTTTGCTTGAATGTAATATAAAAATTGTGATGTTCGATCTTGTTATTTGCGTCTAATCATTTTATCTATGAAAGGGACTGGTATATTGTTGTTGGAGGCTATTCTTAGTATTCAGCACTTCAAAATGACCAAAGGGTCGAAACCGGTCGTGTATTGAGAAATAAAGGTGTAAAACTAACAAAACTATTCTCCTCTTTCATATGTTAACCGAATATGTTTTACCTCTCAACAGTGTGACCCAGAAAACATATAGTCCGGTCAAATTAGACCAAATAATCAGATTGAAGATACATAAATTACCACCTATCTGAAAACTGTCGTTGTTGGTGAAGATGTTGATTCACTTGCATTGCTGACTACAGGAACTTCAGTTTTCTCTTTTAAAACCAGGAAAGCTTAACTTCAATCGGAGATATATTCATGGAAAAGTTCATCTTATTGGGCAATGTCACAAATCATCATCTGTTTTTACAAGAATTAATTGGCTGTGATACCACATCTGCATTTTACAGGAAAAGTAAAATAACAGCCTCCAAAAAGTACAAAAACAAAATTTAGTTCAATGTGCTGCAGTTTTCAAAGTAATTCAACTCCACAAGAAGTTACCACCAACAGAAATTGCTCTCTTCTTCCTATGTACGCAACCCCTAAAAAACTATCTGCATAGATAAGTATCGATATGCATGTTTCGTTTGAAGAACTCGAAATAAGAAACAAGTGCAATTAGCTTGTCTTCCTCCAACCTCAGTTGCTGCTCATCAACATCTTCTATGGGTATATTACCAAGTTTAAGTGTAGCTTGGTTATCAGGTAGACCCAAAAGACTGGGGTTGGAAGTTGGTCGAAAGCACATTAAAACAAATTCAGACTCCCATCTGCTACGGTGAAACTGTTAAATACAATTTTTTGCAATTTCAAAAAGTGGTGCAGGACTAAATATGGTTGCAAAAAGTTGGACTGTTTTGTTCTGTGGCTTGTACATATTGACAAGGCCGATCGTGTTCTAATGTTGAACCACCGACGGTAGTGGATTTATTTGATATCAATGAAGAGACATGCAATACATCGCTATTGACGCAATTTGTCTCAGAATGAAGAAGACGATCAAAAAGAATAAGATAATAAAGAAGTGTTCGATGAGTGTGAATCAGATCAATAAATTTCCGCACTTTTCTTTGAATTTATATTACTTTTATCATTTTTCCAACCCTTGCTGATATATGTTATTTTGATTCAATAGTTTCAAATTAAACAAAATTGCAATAGATATGTGAAGTAGACCTACTGGGGAAACCACTTTGAAGAGACGCGCTAAGTACACTACCTCAGAGATGGCGTGGAAATGTGTGCGTATAAAACTTACCGCTTTGGTGAAAATCGCGAAAAACTCATTATATTGACCTTTAACATCGAATAGGATTTTATAGCAATTTTACCGTAACGATTCGTTTGTCGAATGTTACGATCAAATCATGTTTGGTGAACAATTTCAAAAATTTTCAGTTGATGGTAATTTCGAATAGTATTTTTGAAAGTGTAACGATTCGTAATTTTCAAACGGTATTCGAATCGCGTTTTGAACAGTTTCAAGAATTTTCAGCTGGTTGGTAATTAATATCTTTGAAAGTCTATATGTCTATTTCGGTATCTTCGTCGTTAACGAAATCCTTTTTCAGCAAGTTGCACCATATATATATATATATATATATATATATATATATATATATATATATATATATATATATATATATATATATATATATATATATATATATATATATATATATATGTGTGTGTGTGAATCTAACCTAACCTGAAGCTATAAATTCCTTTCCAAGATTTTCCGAATAAAAGACATGAGGTCTATACAATTTCGGTTTTGAGTCCAATTTACCCCACTTAGGTATGTAAATAACCTCAATCTTCCTCCAGGTTAGACTAGGCCTAGAGAACGGAGAAGAACTTCCACATCTTGCCGCAACAAGTCAGGAACAATCCTACTAGTCCTCGCTAGCTTGGTTTCAGCAAACAAATATCCCATCAAACTGGTCCAAAGTTGCAAATCATAGGTATATATGTCAATTATTCACCTTCGTATATTATAAATCTTTATTGGAAATAATGGATCAATATTAATCCAACTACCCTATCAATATATTTCATTATCCAAATAAATTCTAACATTTTCATAAAACTAAGCCAAATACCCAACATGAGCTAATCCTATCTGAAATAAGGAATAAATTGATTACCAAAGAACTCTGGGGACTGCTGCGCCTGCAGACACAATTTAGTTAATTATATCGTGAAAATTACAGGATAAGATTCAGTGAGAGTTGAGAGAAGAGTAGGATGAAGTTTCCTCGATTTTTAATGGATCCTCTAATATCTAGAGGATTAAAAATTCAATTTGAAATGCAGGCGTATTTGGAACTTTCATTCGTCCAATAAGGTTATGATATTTTATGAAGCTTAGCATAAACGCTACATTTCCTACCAATTACATTATGCAGTGGTCCGGATATTACTCGTTTTTAATCAGCATAAATATTTCTCTTCATGAAACGTTGAACGATTAGATATTCCAACATTAATGTTAGACAGGAGGAAGAAGTTAAACTTTAAAAGGAGGGCGATGTCATTCGAGTTCAGATACTTGCAGTTTCCGGTTCACCACGCAACGACAATTAACAAGGCGTAGAGACAATCAGCACAAGTATGTATGAGTAGGAACCATTCATGCAAAGATTGCGTAATCATTCCAAATATTTATACTACTGCTGAATTCGCGGATATGATGTTTGTTTATGCGTATTATGATGGTACTGCAAAAACTGCAGTAGCTGACTACGCACGCAGATTTTCTGTCAGGATACAAATATCGACAACTCAGTCGGTACAACTTCGGTTCAAGCCGACGGGTTTATCGCGGCTAAAGGCAGCTTGTTAATTAGACCTAGAGATCTGCAACACTGGTGACAATATAACAAAAACAATAACAAAAATATTACTTTTGAGCCAATGTACTGACGATGAGCAACTCAAAACGATGTTACAAAAAGATGATAGTATTTCCTCTAACCTTGAAAATTTCACTCTATTCTATTCAATATTTGCAGTGTTTTTCCGTAACCTGAGCGATGTGTGAATGAAGTAATGAGAGTGACTTTTTTCGATTTATTATTGAAATATAATCACAATTCAACATTATCTCCATCATATAGTTTATTTAGGACGCCACACACAGCTGGAGATTATTCTTCCAATCATCATACCATTGCTGGAACTCGGATACTTAAATAGCCTTCAGCAGGTCGATTACAGCTGTTTGGATGTATTTCAAATATTCCCAGATGTGTTCCATTGACGTAATTTTTAATTCTCACAGGGAGGAAAAAGTCAAAAGAACTCCATCCTAGAGAATGAAGGGGACAGAGGAGCCACAGGAATATAATTTTCTAAAAATTATATAGATTGTGGTATGATATCGTCGTGATGTGTGGTCACACATAAAAGACTGTTTTGGAAGTCCTTCGAAGAACTCTCGGTAAAGGGGTTGATCCAAATGGCCTTAAGGCATAATTTCTTTGTGGATGATTCCGTGGCTTTCAATAAACAAATCAAGATGCATTAGATCTTTGACCTTCTATTCGTGCTTTTTAGGACCTTGAAGAGGTTGCAGTGTATCACTCGATCCAAGAGTCGTCACTAGTAATGACGCGTTCCAAAAAAGAGGGAGTCATTTTCAATCGATCCCGATGATGTCGAGACTCCTTTCCTTTCTGCGATCCTTTTGGTCTTGGAAACGGTTTTTCGAAGCCCATTTTGCACACGTTATCATCATCACTCATTCATTGGTCGAAAACTGATGAACGGAGGTATGACTCAACCGCCGATCTGAACGAAAAGGATCTCGGATTCTGTTGACATTTTCATTGCTGATCGCAGTTGAAAGTCTTCTGTTTCATGGTATATCTTAAATCAAATCTTTTCCTTCTGAAAACACTTTCTCTATAGGCCTGCCGAGGTTTTCCAAATATTTCTTGTTGAACTGCGTCCAAGTGGAAAAATTGATGCCACTCATTTCAAGTATGAACAAGCAAAAACTGTTTTTGAGCCTTATCACATAAGCACCTGATGTTGCTCAAAGCCTCCCTCCCACGCGTTGCCGGATCGAAAGCGACGTTGGCAGTCTCGTTACTTTATTTACGAACCTCGTAAGTATGTTAAACGGTTGCCGCAAAATCGATCTCTTGTAAACTGCTGAAGTCAAATGCTTTATAACCAACAGAAATGTTCATCATAGTATTTACCCTCGACAACAACCAATCAACGGTAATTATATATTGCTGTTAACTGGCGCATATAAATCATATGTACTGTGCTAAGAAACCTTACGTAAACAAACGGAAACAAAATTTTCATGGGGCCTATGAATATATAATACAGTAATCCGTCTCTGTTCTCATGTTCTGTAGTAATTTTAGTATTTAGTAATCTAGTATAGATATTTCAATAAAATATGAACAGTTCTCGAGGATGCCATCAGGAAGGTCCAAATCTGGGTTGCCAATCCAATCAGCTTCAAGAAGTCCTATTAAACAATGAGCGCGAAAAATTGATATACACATTTATTCAAAATACGAATGCACTCGTGTTCATGAAATGAAGAACTGTTTATTTTGCTTCACCTGGTTACTTTCTCGAAGTGATTCGAATTAGACAAGTAGTGGTGTAAGTGAATATATTCAAGTAAAAAAATGCAAGATTCATGTAAAACTTGAAGCAACATTTAATAGAAGTAATTGAAATGAAGCTTACTGCATTGGGGACAAATAATATACAAGAATAACCTTCTACATTGACAAGCATCGCTAAATACAATGACGAAGTGATTAAAATCGGGTTTCCACTTTCAAGGGTTATAAATGCCATTAAAATTTATGCAAAATTAGAACTCGCACTTACGGAATTTGATGAAATAATAGAGAATCTTATAATACTGGAATATTACCGAGCTTCTGGCATAAGAACATTCAAGAACGTCAACTTTTCTTGAAGAAACTTCTAAGGTTGTTACTAGACTGTAATTTTGAGATTGATCGTGAAATTATTGTGGAGGAAAATATATTTTTTGTGAGTTATCGTGGATGAACCAACTGGCTTTTCATTAATTTGCTAACAGTTTCAGTGTTTCGTTATGTTAAAGATGGCTAACCAGTTGAACCTTTTTTGGAATTTTTTACAAGCCTTCAATAAATAGCAGACTTACTTATTCTGAGTGAACTAATGATTCACTATTTTGGCCAGTTGGAAAACTTGCTATTCTACTTCGGATTGAAGAATGATCAACAATTTTGCTGCAGAAAAACAGACATCCGATTTAGTTGAAAAAAAAATAATTTTTGTTTTATTTAGCAAAACAATTAATTCCAATTGTATATTGATTTATTCTCTGTTTGAATCAAAGTTCTAATTCTGTGTACTCATCAACAGTAGCGACAGTTGAGTCGATTGAATAGAGTAAATTTGATTTTGTATAAATTTCAATCAAATGGCCTTAGTTAGGGTTGAGTCCCCCAAATTCATAAGCATAAAATAAAAGTCATGAGAAGAAAAAAAAATTAATTTATATTGTTGTACGTATTATGTTAATTACAGTCTCTGAGCCTTGCTCTCATGGAATCTCTGTTTTGTGAAATTCTTAGTTGTAATGTTTCTCTGCAAGCTTTTTGTAGACATTGTGCAGCAATCATCAATATTCTACTATATTTGTCCAAGTCCCAGTTTTTATATTGATATAGGACTAACTTTTATCATTAATATTGGGATATGGAGAATTCTTGCAGTAATATGTGCGACTCACTGTAGTGGAGCTATTGGATAGTGTCCAAAAGAGAGCAGTGTGCCTCATCAACCACCTAGAGATCACGCGTGATCTCCAGATGCTCGCTCAAAGAATACATATTGCTGATCTTTCTCTTTTATACAGACACCAATTGTAAATACTCGGAAGAACTGAAATGTTGCTTTCTGAAGCGAGTCCAGTTCCTAAGAAATTTCAGGCTTGCGGACAACTCTCATCAGCAGCCCGTGGAACTTGCAACGCCACGTCTCTCTGTCGTGGGCCTAGTGTGCTGTGGAACTCGCTTTCATCTATCTATACTTACAATTTGGCTCTCTACAAGAAACGAGTGAACGCATACATTAAATCGTCATGGGCGGCCACAGCAGTGGCATGGCAGGCCTCGCCTCTTCCCGACAGTTAAGAATGAAAAACAAGATTGAGTAAA
Organism: Cryptolaemus montrouzieri; assembly: GCA_013387265.2. Lineage (NCBI taxonomy): Eukaryota > Metazoa > Arthropoda > Insecta > Coleoptera > Coccinellidae > Cryptolaemus > Cryptolaemus montrouzieri. Next base: position 49,211,292 of record JABFTP020000001.1, on the reverse strand, counting down.
ATATATTTTATAATTTCCACAATTTTATTCTCACAAACACGATCGGTTTCAACCGTCAGATCATTTTCAAGTGGCCAACTAGAAAAAATTATATAGATTCTAGATTAATCTGATATTAAGTAATAGAGAGGTATTAATGTTCTGCTTGCTACGAGAGCGGTTTGATAAGTCAGTGACTTTTAGAACGAAACAAATTTCTTTTGGCGATGAACATTGTATTTTTCTACCTATTCACCTTTAAAATCGATACATTTAGTTAGTCCAGCGTTTTTCTCATTTTTTCGTTCCCGCCAAATAATAGGTTTTCACAAGGTTCTCAAAATACGAGTTTGTTCCGGTAATGACTTGTTCATTCGACTCAAATATTTTCCCGTCCAGCCATATCTATGGGTTTGGAAACAGTAAATAATCGCAGGGGGCTAATATGGAGAATATGCTAGATGGGGTAGCAGTTCGTATTCCAATTCGTGGATTTTGGCCATCGTGACTAGACAAGTGTGCAAATGTGCATTGACCTGATGAAACAACACTTTGTCATTCGCCAAATGCGGCCGTTGCTGCTTCAAATCAACGTCCAATCTGTTCAGAAGCTTTAGATAATATTATGCGGTGATTGTTTTACCCTTCTCGAGGTAATCAATGTGAATAACTCGTGCATCCCAAAAAACTGTGGCCATAATCTTGTTGGCTGACAGACTCTGTTTGGCCTTTTTTGGTCCTCTTTTGACTGTTCCTTGGTTTTTTGCATATTATGATAGACCCATGTTTCGTCCACAATAACAAAACGGCGAAGAAACCCGTTTAGATTATGACTGAACAACGCTAAACACTCACACGAGTGCGCTTATGGTAGAATCTCAGTAATAGATACCTATAGCATGAGCCAACTCACGCACTTTCATTCTCTTATCGTTCAATATCATTGCATGGATTTTATCGACGATTTCCGGCGTGATCATTTCTTTTGGGCGACCTGAACGTTCGGCGTCACTAGTGCTGGTACGACCACAACGGAACTCTGTAAGCCACTTCTTAACCATTGAAATTGATGGTGCCGAGTCCCCGTAGTAAGTCTTTTCTTAGTTTCAGTGACGGATTTTCTACGTAAAAGTAATGCTTAATCAGCATACGAAATTTACGTTTTTCGGTTTTCATAAAAATTCACTAGGTTATCTGTTTTGAACGGCTAACAAACACCAACTGCAAGACGTAGCTAGCTCAAAATTAGAAAGTTGCCAACTGACAGATTACCGGCAGTAACTGGGCGGAAAACTCAAGTCACTGACTTATCAAACTGCCCTCGTACTAAGGGTGACTTCACTTGGGTATTTTTAAAGCGTTCATTGATTACCAAAAATAGCTACAGATTCATTTTCTTTCCTTCGTCGCAGTTATGAAGAATTTTGATACTATCTAATGTTATAGAATGTTTTGTGGATTTTATACGTCCACATATTGCAGAATTATTGGCAGAGGATAAATGCACTGTAAATTTTGTTTCGAAATTGTGTGCCAAACAAAAGCTACCATACTCATTGCAAACAAATTTGAAAAAATCTTGATTTTTCGAATTTGTCTGTGTTTCGATTAGCATTGCATAATAATTTGCTCAAGTTCAGACCACTTGAAAAAGAGGTGGTTATTTTGAATTTAGAAAAATAGAGATCAAAATCTCGTATATTTTCAAGAAAGTATCTTTTATGCAATATAGTAATTATGTTATTTCATGTTCTTCTTCACGTTGGATAATTTTGATTATAAAAGCCGGAGTAATTATGTTCTTTTATGCAATTTTTCTGATAGTATTCATTTCAATTTTGAAGTCTGTCGTTAAGACTGGAATGGAATAGGCCCTATGGATCATTCTACTGGAAGCTGCTAATTTTTGGTTTAAATGATTGAATCCGTCTGTAGGAATAGTTGAGCCTCTGAAGGTTTCTTTTGTGTAGATGTTTTAACTGAATTTGTAAGTTGATTTTGTTATTGTCAGGTCTAAAAAATTTATAAAGTTACGGATTTTCATTTCAGCTGTAAACTTAATGTTGTTAATGTTGGTATGAACATTCAGAAATTGCAAAGATTTATCAATTAACCTATCTGAGCCGTGGAAACCTACCAAAATATCACCTACATATCGATAGCAGAACACCATATGTTTTTCGCTAAGTGGCTAGTTAATATTACTCTAAGTTATCCATGACTATATCGGCTAAAAGAAGGCTAAGAGGTAATCCTGATTTTGTTGTTGAAATTTTGATTGAAATTGAAAATAATTTTGAGATAGGTAGGTTTTTACAAGGTAACAAAACTCATCAGCAATGTGTGGAAGTTTCTTATTTTCAATAAACCTTCCTTTTACTATCAGAGAACATTCACCTGTTGCATATATTTGTACACATATTATTCAAATCAAATGGAACTAATTTAAGATTTTGTTTCTTTAAGTCTAGAAAGTTTTCGTACAAGATCAATAGAGTTCGAAATAGTATGTCTAGAATGAAATTTTGTGAGATTAATAAATTACTGATCTAACAACTTAGCAATTTTAATCGAAATTCATTTACAAAAAGCAAGACTTGCCAAAAGATCACCTCTTAGTCCTCTTTTAGTCGCTGTCAGCTCCCTATCATTGTTACTACCAAGTGAAGCTTCGTTTTAGGCTTGTCAATAATAGAAGTGACATTCTTACTTCCATATTTGAAGTGTTATAGCACGATATGAGAGCTGCTTCGGATAATTTTCTCAATTTTTTTCTGCTTAAGATCAAATTCCCTACGCGTGATTCACAGTTTAACACTGACTCATTTGGAATATAGTAAGTTTCCAATATTTTTCCAAGGGAACTTACGTTCTCGAGATTGGTATTCAAATCTAGTAACTCGTTGCTATACGATATCGTTCAGGTCAGAAGATATTACCATTGCCTCTGACGAGAACTGCAGACACTTTTCCCCAAGACAGAAAGTCATGTTCACACATTATTCATCTACTCGTACAATCCTCGGAAATTCTTTTAGAAGTTTCAAATACAGCACTCATTTCGAATTTATGATATACTTCAGAGAAGTTTCCCGAAAGAATAGATAATAGGAATAAAAATCTCTCGAAAGAAACATTTTTACGTTGGAATTTTTCAATATTTATACTTATTATCAAGGCAGATTCGCGAATATGGAAACAGTTTCTATGGTAATACAAGCAATTTTGTTTCGAATGAGAGCAATATTGGAGGCGTATAATGCAGGAATTTCAAAAATTATCATTATTAGCCACGGATTCGGTAGACTTCTACCAAACCTTGAATATTTCTCCCATATTTACAATTTGGAATTCAAAATGCAATATAGCCCTGGTATTACACTGGTAGACAGTCATTTTTAACAGCAGAGTCAAGGACTAAATTAGGGATATTCGATATTTCTTAGTTCATTATTTAAGTACTAGTAATTATTCATTTAAATTTCTGGAATAGATTCATTAAAACATAACATGTATAATAAATCAGCGATTTTAACAGAAACCATTCTTCCAGAAAGAAAGGATTGAAAATTCAAGCAGAAAAATCCATTAAATCTAACCTAACCTCCCAAAAGAATGTGTCTTTCTGGTGAATTGGTTATATCCTTCTATGTATCAAGCATGTTCAAAATCGTGTATCAACTTTCGGTTTCTAAAACTATCATATTCACCGAAGAGACTGGCGAGCACGACCCATGGATATAAACTATGGAAAAGTAAAGCAAGAGGTGGGGGTGGCGGCCATCTGCGGTTTATGCCAAGTTGGTTAATTAATACTGTTTGTAAAGTACTTTAAATTGACTTTTCAAGTGTTAATGTCGACTTTTCAAGAGCAGTTTCTCCGGAGAATGTGTGTAACAATGACAATGAACGTGTATATCATTAGTTTGTGCGTTTTCTCCCTGGAACAAGGATAATGAAAACATGCCTCGCCAGTTCTTTTAGTGACTTTTTGAATTTCATTAGTGCATTCGTTCATTTCGACTTGAGAATGCATCCGGAAGTGTCTTTGCTCTAATTTGAGAAGCATATGAAAGGTTCAGAATGTATACTAATGGTTTTAAGGAATTGGGTAAGCAAGATAATTTGATGAGATGAATCATGATTGACTGGCACAAAAATTTCTGTCTACAGAGCAATATTTTTCCTGAATTAAACGTATAAATGTTTCTCAAACGGAAAGACCTGATGAATCATTTTTAATTCTGGCCATTACGAAAAGATATTCGAGTATGAGGTTTGTGTCAACATTTTAGCAGTTTATTGAAGGTTACATATTAAACAACCTAAAACTATTTGTGGTTTTATCCAAAGTATGGATTTCTTTGTGCTAAATTAAATTCAGAATTAATAACAAACATTTCATGACAAGATTCTTCATATCAATCCACAATGTTTTATATGTATTTCCATTGGGGACAGATAAGTTGATCTGGGTGGCCAATATGTCCCCTTTTTCCAATCCAGACCTGAGGAAAATATTCATGTAGGAACTGACGCACAGGTTGAACGAAATGAGGTGGTGCAACATCTGTTTGAAAAATGATCGTTCCATGGTCTTCTTCATTCTCCAATACTTGCACAAGAGCTGGATGAATATCGTTCTGTAATAGTTCTAAATAAATTTGGCCAGTGATATTACAGGGTATAAGAAAAAGGTCGACGATGTGATTTTCATAAATACCCGCCCAAACATTCAACTTTTGGAGATGCTGAGTATGTTCTTCTCGAAATAATCGTGGATTTTTTCTGACTAGTACCGACAGTTATGCCTATTTACAGTGCCGTTGAGGTAAAATGAACACTTACGAAGAACAGATATTGAACATGTAGTTTGGATTATTGTTAATCATTTCACTGACCACTTCACAGAACATAAGTCGGTGATCACAATCATCCTCATTCAGTTCCTGAACAAATCGTATCTTAAAGGAATGAAACTTGTGTTTTCTTAAAATTCTCACGATTGTTGTGCGTGAACCTTCAGACACATTGGGTTTCCTAGTACTAAGGGTCGGATCCATCGCTACGTGACCTAAGATAGCCACTTTCCTTGGTTCGTCTCCTTCATACACCCACTTTTCGTTACCGACTGAACCAGTAGCGTAAAATTTAGCAACCAGTTGTACAAGGTAAGCAGCGGTTACATCTTTGCAGGATATCGTTCGTTAAATAAAGCCGCAGAATCGTTATTTCTGAAAAGTAAATTTATCAATTTCACCCTTTCCTTTACAGAGTACACCACTTTAATCCTACTACAAATTTACAAACGCTTTGGCATGGTTTCAACGTTCCTGAAAATTCAGGGTAGACTAACGAGAGACTAAGGTAAATCAAACACATGGTCTGCCTACCATTTCGAATCTAAATTAACAAATAAATGAAAACGTTGCATACTTCGAGGTGAATTCAACATGAGCTAGCAACAGACCAGCGTTCTTTACTGCATGAAAGTGAAAGATGGCCTTTTTCAGCACTGGATAAACTAATCACAAAAGTAAGTAGTCTCCCACTTTTTTAGCTGCCATTTCGTTAATGATGAAAATTTTTAAGCGAAAATTAGGGGTCAGGTAATACTCGATAAGATCTTCAAAATGAGTTATCGCAACACCCCTCATCCCTATTCAAAATCAGGAGGTTGTGCTCAACCACGTTAGGAAATTGAAGTTACGGGGATGAAACAATCGGAGGAGTTGTTCCCCCTCGACTCAGAAATCAACAGGTCCGAGAGATTTCCATATGTTTATTTTAAAATCGGAAAATCGAGGCGTTAAGTTTTCGTTGGACCACCCTGTATATATATTTATGAACGGGAGTAGCATCCATTAGAAGGAGACGTAGAGAATCCAATAAACATTGGAAAAAAAAGTTCTGTTTTTCATGAAAAATTTAAATCCATAATTTCAAATTTCACTACAATGAAAGGGACACATTCATTGTTGTTGAATCTTTCATGAAATACGATCAAAATATTTTGCGAAATCTATAGATCACAAAATTGCTAACCTTGCAGTCGTTTAAAATTGAAAATACTGAGTTATCCATTTCAATTGACGCATAGTGTATTATATTAAGTAATCAAAACAAAACTCAAAAATTTAAGGTCTTTAAAAAATGAAATATAGTACGAGAATAGATCCTTGAAAATTGAGTTTTTTTTTGAGTAATTGTCATTCATACAACAATAGTTCTTTTCTTGTATTTTCATTAAACAATACTCACATTTTTCGCCAGAAGTTTCCCATACGTTATATGAGCTGGTACATGGTCTGGCTGGGCGTTCAGTGCCGCACGATACCATCTCTCTGCCTCTTCATCCTGTTGGAGCCTGGCCAGCGTCTCTCCCAGTACGTTGAACACGCTCTGGAACAAAGGCAGCTTGAATAAATCATTTGCCGTCATGTAAAATGGACAAATGGAATGGCAACTAGGTAAAATGGACCCACAGCGGTAGGAATTCACGATTGCTTCCAGAGGCGGCATTAACATTACATTCCGGAATGTTCAGAATAATTGATACTAAATGGAGGTAGCTTTGTAATGTCCATTTGAATTAAAATGAAATAAAATTCAAGAGTGAAACACAATTGATTCAATATATAGGACATTATTGTACAGATACATTCATTTCTAGGAAAACATAGGTCATTATAATCTCATTTTTCTGAGTGATGTTATCCTATCCTATCCTATTAGCATTTTTTACCCTCTGGGTATAGGCCTCCCTTCTACTCCACAATTACCTACTCTCTGCTACCAGTTCAGACATGCAGTTCTTTTGAGGTCATCACCATCTTATTATTTTTCCACTCCAGTTTTTCGGGTGTCGAGCCACATGTCCAGCCCATTTCCATTTCAAATTGGCCGACCTCCTCACCACGTCCTCTACACCAGTCATCTCTCTTATTTAATTGTTCATTTTTTCGATCACTCAATCTGATCCCTAAGATCTTTCTCTAAATCGCCTGTTGGTTTACTCTCAGTTTATCGAGGATGGCTTTTGTGAAGACGTTTCTGCGCCGTATGTTCTAACAGGAAAGGGGCACTAGTAGTAGAGATCAGCTTTCAGACGTAGTGAAATACGCATCTGAATCACATCTTTTAGTTTCTAGTAAGCCGCCCAGGTCATTCTTATTTGTTCATCAATCTCGAGTTCTTTATTTGCTTTTCCAATAGTGTTTTTTGACCTAGATATATATATATATATATATATATATATATATATATATATATATATATACTTTCATTATCTCGTTGCTATTTATTACAAAAGTTGCTCAGGTTCTTCTTCTTCTTGGTTTGACATTAATTTAGTTTTTTTATAGTTGATTTCCAAACTGTAAATTTACAATTTAAAACTATTTTTTTCTACCATATTTTCTTCAAAGAAATATTATTATCCGTCAACTATCTGATTATGTCTGATTTACGCCATGAAAATGTTGGCGTCAATTCAATTTTTCGCCAATGGTAGCTTGCGTTATCCATTACTACAAATGACCCTTGTGGAATCAAATCCAACAACTGTTCAAAATACTCCATTCCATGTCTTTTTGATAGTTTCCAGTACTTCTACTTTGAAATGCTGATAACCCCCTATCGACAAAACCGCTTATACTACAGGGATATCCACCGGAACCGTCCGTTAAAATCTTTTCAAGATCCAATTGCAATATCAAGCTGAAATTTTATACGCGGCCATAACTAGCGATTTCCACTTTGAGTGAAATATTTTCGAAGTGATACCATTTCCGGTTATACCGGATATTATACATCTAGAACCAACTTTTGAGCAAGGCATAAAATACCCAAGCTGTTGGCACAAAAGTTTTGACAGATTTAATTATTTTTGTTATAAACTCGATTTTTGAGGAACATTTGAAAAAATTGTAGCTCGTAGATCTTTTGCACTACAGACACAATTTTTGCTTCGGTGGATAGAAGAAGGATCAAGGAATTTTTTAAGCAGTCTACACATGTCAAATGTTTATTGCGTTCTCTTGTATGATTGTTTGAATTTTTCCTTTTTCAAACAGCAATAACCAACTTTTTCAAATTGCACGTGCCAATTTTTATATCGCCATCAGATGAAGCGTCAAATTTCAGATGGAATTGTATAAGCATGTAATATACCCACCTCTTGTAGTTCCTAAATAATTTGGGAATATATTTAATTTTGATGATTTTGCAAGAACTAACAGAGAATGCTTTGAAATATTTGAATCAAGTAGTTGAACTGGCTACGCTCACCTGACAGGTGCCTAAAATTAATGTACTTGTCACTTCGTTCATTCGAATTTGATATTTCAACAAGAATTGTCGTTATTTCAGATTTAAAATATCCAAAAAATACAACCCAAAAAGTAGTGGATAGAAAGTGCAGACAATTCAATAACCAATTTCCAAATTTTCCGTCTATGAGTAAAATGAAATTTCGAAGCATTAGAAGCAATTTTTTACAATTCGGATGAATAAAAATTGTAGGAACTAAGCGAAAACCAATCATCGAAGATAATTACATTAAGGGGTAATCCATCTGAAAAATTTGCTAATGTTGCTCTCAAAATTTCCAGGTATCTTTATCCTTTAAGATTTTACTCATAAATGTGATAAGCCAACTAATCATTCATTAAAATTGCAAAAACTTTCACGATGGATTTATTTTGGAATCAATAACCTCAATGAAATGTGGTTTTCTGTGGCCAAAAAATTTCGATTTCTCCTGTTGGTTATTCCACTTTCATTTTTTCTTTCGGTATAACCGGAAAAGCTATCACTTCGAAAATATATCACTTCAATTGGAAATCGCTAGTTATGGCCGCGTATAAAATTTCAACTTGATATTGTAATTGGAACTGAAAAAGTTTTTAACGGACGGTCCCTCCTATCCTCGTATATGCGTTATTATTACGCTAGTTACCCTTGAGTCGAAGGTTTACGGGTTCGAGAAAAATGTAGTTTACTTATTTAGAGGACAATAATTCTGGGTGCAAAGTTTTTAGAGCATCACCGTGTATAGTACGACCATGAATAAACTTAAGTTAATCGCGAAAATATCTGTTCAACCAGCCATCTACTTTTCAAGGATTATATTCTGATGTATCTTCCTGAATTTAATATCTAATAAAGAATAATTCCGAAAGACTCGGGAGTTTTTTTTGAAACAGAATAACTCTAATTTCACTACCTTATCCTAAAAAGTAATTGGCCAGTCCTGTTTTCCAGCAACACTTTGATGCACTCCCTCTCTTTCTCTGCTCCACTCTATGTTTCCAGTTCGCTTTTATTTCTTTTGTTTCGCAAGCGGCCTGAATTATGTCGCTCTGTCTGTATTACGTGGATGCCTGCGAACGGCACAAGTTCACCCATAAATAATTCCTGAACGAGTTGCTTCGTCTCTGAATATTTTTATGGGTTTGTATAAAAAAAAGCGCGAAGGAAAGATTGATCAGGCACTCACATTTTCGCGTTCGGTGTTCAGAATGGGAAGGTGACGGCTGTTGAACAGCTCAATTTTCCGACGACGCCATTTTTATTCACGTGCCATTATTTTGAAGTGATTGAATACATCATGTTTTTATGATGTCGCTACCGTATGGAGTGAATATAATTCTTTCGAAGAGAGGGAACTTTTCAAGCGACGCAAACTGTTATTTCGTCTATCCTTAAACTGTCGATATTCTGCGAAATTCAATTTTGTTTTACATGAAGTGGAATTATTGCTCGTTTCATAGAAATTTGATGAATAGCATCTTTATAAATCTATATAAATGAAAATGAAGCACTATTCGTTGGAGAACGCATCGTTTGAGGAGAGAGACCGATTCAGCCACTTTCTGTTTTAAAATGAGAAATTTGCGGAATTCAAAAAAAAATTATATCTCAAAACTCAAGCAAATAATTGAGATATCATTGAAGAGTTTTTATTCAAAGAACAATACACCACTACAGAAATCCCCACCACAGAGTTAACGCATCTCAACTTGGCGTTAACTATAACGCAATACAGATTTCTAACAAACTTCCTGAGGAAATGAAAAGAAAAAACCAAACACATCTCAAAAGAGAGTTAAAGAGTATCCTTATATTGTATATATATCATTTTTCGAGGTGATTCTTTAAGTGCTCTTTGGTTTTGTCTTTGCCTTAATCCATTATCTCATGAATTAAATGCTACTAGTTTCGGCTTCAAAATAAAGAGTATATCAACTGAATTCAAATTAAGTCACCTAATTTATTTAGATGATATTAAATTATATGCCGGAACCAAATCTCATTTGAAAAGTCTACTTGAGATCACTTTTAACTATTCCAATGATGTTCATTTGAAATTTGGGCTTCCAAAATGTAAAAATCTTTCTATTGTAAAGGGAAAGATCACCTCTGATTATATAAAGATTTCCAATATCGAAATCGAGTCAATGCCTCAAGGAGATACATATAAATATGTTGGATTTGATCAAGAGAAGGCACTAAATAAAATATTAGAAGATCATATTACAAAAGACTTAGAATTATCATCAAGAGTCATTTAACTAGTAAAAACCTTTTCAGAGCTATCAACTCCTATGCAGTTCCTATTTTTACATCTTCTTTTGGAATTATTAAATGGTCTAAAACTGATCTGAATGAATTAAAATGTCAAACGAGGAGTAAATATCATAAGCACCACCCAAAGTCAGCTGTTCAGAGAGTTACACTAGCTAGACATCTTGGAGGTCGTGGATTAACTGATTTGAATAATCTTCATAGTAAACAGATTTTTCATCTACGGTCCCATTTTCATGATAAACAGAGAACGTCTAAAATACATGATATTGTTGTTGCTTCAGATTATAATCTTACACCTCTGAACCTGACAATACAAAAGGTAGATTTTGATATATTTGATGATAATTCTAAAAGAGAAAGTTGGATGCAGAAGATATTACACGGAAAGAACCCTAAAAAATTGAAGAATGATTATATTGATGAAATCGCATCGAATAAATCGTTTGTTTCTGGAGAATTGTTTGCTGAAACAGAGGGCTTGGCAATTGCGATCCAGGATCAGGTTGTTTTGACGAGGAATTATAGAAAACACATCCTCAAACAAAATATAGATGATTCTTGCCGTAGATGTTTTTGGTCTTCAGAAACTGTGTTTCATATATTATCATCTTGCTGAGTCCTTGCTTGAACAGATTATTCAGAAAACCATAATGCCGTTGCTAATATTATTCATTTTAATCCAGGAATTGAATATGACCTAATCCCCAAAAGAAAAAAATTTTACAAAAATGAACCTGAGATTATTTGTGAAAATGACAAATATAAACTTAATGTTGATGAAACAATTCTTTGCAACATAGCTGTAAAACACAATAGACCAGATATCATTCTTACTGATAAACAGAATCAAATAACATATATAATTGATATTGCTATACCCGACACATATAATATACAAAATAAATACAATGAAAAAGTTTCTAAATATATGATGCTTGGCGACGAGATTAAAAATTGTGGAAAATGAAAAAATTTTTACTCTACCGATTATTATTTCCACAACAGGTGTTATTCCTAGGAATCTTCACAAATGTATTGAGATTTTGGGTCTGAAGAAAAATTTGTTTGAACAGTCATCAAATCTTGTAATATTCTTCGTAGGTTTCTTTCCGAAAAAAATAATTAGGTAGAGTCATAGGTTTCCTCTTTAGTTTATACTGCTCAGAATCTCATTTCATATTTTATTTATCAGTGTATATAAATGTAATATAATTAACTGAAAATTTTGTCATATTCATAATCAGAGCAGTATTCTATTCGATCCTTCATCACTTCACACAAAGGAAACTATTAATGATTAACATTCAGTGTTACTTGACTAAGGTCCGTACACTGAATTTTTCCGGGGAGAAAGCCTCTGACACTACTCGTTGCTACATTGACGTCATTGTCTGATGATGCTTTAGTTTGTATATATTCTGGTAGATTGATATGTTCCCATAACATTTAACGTTATCCTAATATATAATGATTCCAGGATATGTTTTGATTATAATCATTGCCTGGCAATGGTAATAATTACCGGGTGGTGGATTTATATTTTTTCATGAAATCAGTTTGATTGCACGAACAGATATATGGGCAACTCGTCGGGGTTAAACCCCCTATATATATGGCGCATTGGTCTCTTCTGACCAGTGTGCCCTATCAACCACCCGGAGAACACGCGGAATCTCCAGCATCTCACCCAAAAGCGGCTGGTTGCTGATCTTTCTCTTTTCTCTAGGTACTTCCATAGTAGATGATCTGTGGAATTGAAAAGCTTCTATCGAACGTCTTTCCGATAACTTAAAATTCGGCCATCCTCAAGAAACCAGAGAACACACACATAACATCATCTTGGGCGGCACAGCTGTGGTATGACAGGCATCCCTCCTCCCAAGGATTAGGTTAGAAATTACAGTAACGATACATTGGCCATAACCATTGAAACACTTAGAAATATCTTTCGAATATTTAATAATAAATACATAACATTATCAACCAAAAACATTACTATGCCGAATATGAATTTTATCGATTTTTTCATAGTACTGTAGATTTTGATTTTTTACTGACAAGAATAGGGAAGATCAAGATTGTGTCACGTATATTCACTGATATATTACGAAATAAACAAAATGAAAATTTTCAACGTAAGCAAGCTATTACAGCACCAACTTATTGATTTTCGTAAGGAATACTACAAGATTTGATCCTTCATATTTCTTTATATAAAATAAAGCACACATGTGTATATATGTGACGAAATTTATCTCGCAAAAACGAGTTCTGTGAAATGGCAATCCAATATTATATTTCGTCGCTTCAATAAAAGAACTGGAGGATATCCACTTTCCTAATAAAACAGTTGCGCCTGGTGTCCTTCCTATATTGGCTAATATACTACTCACTAGATAATCACGCTAAGTGCAGGATATTCTAGTCTCCCTTCTCCAATTTAGATCTACAGCAAATTTAATAACCGTAATTGTAGTCTTCGTCGACTCTGTCCATTTTGCTCCTTTGTCAATTATTAATTTACCTTGATCATTCCCGCCTACAAATTTCGCATACGAGTAGCGAATAGACATAATTAAATTCATGATTATATATTCTGTAAGTTTTCTCGAAATTTCTTCTTGGAGATGAATCAATTTGTATATCATCAATTCCGTTTCTTGATATTGAATATTAATCTTCAAAACTTGCTCCAATTTGAAGTTTACATTTTTCTAATACTAGTCAGAAACTATCCAAACTGCCATCATTATAATTTAAAAAATTCTGGGAATCACCCACAAATATCAATGTATTCTGGGGAAAATATTCTAGTTTGACACTGCTTGTCACTAAGAAGTATTGCAAATACAGTTTTTCTAGAATAAGTAATTTTTTGTTGTTCTTATATCTAACCTAAAATACCAGTTATGAAAAAACACAAAGGAAAATTCATGGAAGACGAAATAGGTAAGATGTTGGAGCAACGTCAGTTTTGATGCGTTTAAACTCCCAAAAAGACACTATCACTTATATTTTACAACTATAATTTCCCCCTAAAGCTTCAAACGTCCTGTCAAGTGCAGCGTTGTGATTGGTTATCCTTGGCATATTCTCGAATTATCAACTTCCTTCATTTTATCAAATTATCTAAGTGATTAACTCATGTTCCACAAGATTTCAAAGAGTTAATAATTCTTGAAACTACGAAATTGGGTTTAATCACTTTATTGTTTTATTCAGCATTGTTCTGCATTCCAATTTGTTCTTATCATAAAATTTGATTTCATTTCATTACTCATATATAGCTTCGGGTTTCCATGTCACTACTTGACCAATTTGAATTACCTCCAAAACTTGACGGGAAAACAATATTAACAGATCCGGTATGTTATTGACAAAGACTGAACATAGGAATTTTTGTACAATGAAGAAACTGGGAGAGACATGTTGATGATGAATTTTATATTTGGACAGGTATTGATAGATAATAAAATCTCTCTTTTGAATACTCATATTACGATACCATTCAATTCATTATAGTATCGAAAATATGCATGAAACAATCCATTTATTAGATATTCAGACTATGAAAACAGAGTATCACCTTGAATTTGACATTTATCGAAAATCAACGTTCACTGATACTTTTATCAATAACCGTAGTTCTCAAAAAATCAAAACATCGTACATAAAATATACGACGTAGTTGGTTAAGATATTAGTGTGCCGTATGCAACACTGATGAGTTCCTACTAAGGAAAATAAGCTTGCTGTTTCGTTTTCTGGCATCCTGCTTAATTGAACTATTGTGGCTCTAAATGGGTGAGTGCATGGAGGGTAGATTCGGGATCTAGTTGTTGTCAGAAATGATTTATTGATTGATCTACGGATTCTGAATTAATTTTCTCGTACTAAGTTTACATATGTGAACTATTCGCGAAGGGATAATGCAAAAGATATTCGTTTTCTCACCGAAAAGATGCTTTCCTGGAAACCTTGTGGTCTAGAGCACCGAAGCCAACGGGACTATTTCGCTCGTCGATTCACGGCGCAGCGAAACAATGTCTACAAATGTTGGAATATTCACGTTCTCAAATCTGTTTATTGTATTCGTTTTCTTTTCTCGCCGTCTGCGTTGGGTTCATCGTCTCAGTCCACAAAGGGCGTTTCTCGTATGTATATACTAGATGCGTCTTTTCAAAAATCGTGTCTGAGAGGATCATTCAGATTCTAGAATGTTAATCAATTACTAAACAGTTACAAATTTATCTAACCGCTAAAAACCATGAAACAATATTGCCTATGTATTAGCGTAAGGTATAATTCCGCTATATAAATTAGTTGAATTTGCTAATCAGCAACAATACGCAATTGCTGTAGGAGACCGAAATTCCGATAAGTGGAATTTTTGAATTTTGATGAAATATTAATATTATTTTGTGACACTGATATTATTTATATGTTTCCTGAAAGTTATTACTATTTGTTAGAGCTTTTCACTCAAATTTTGCATCCAGTCCTGCAGCTCTAAGCTCCTATTAATGAACCGCCATAGATAATCTAACCACTCCCTCCACAAAACGAATTTCTCATATTTCATCCGAACGATGCCCGTGAGCCTCATGACATAGATAAATAATATTTTTTACATCCTGTACTCATGATATCTCTTATACTGATTGCAATGA
Source organism: Cryptolaemus montrouzieri (assembly GCA_013387265.2). Classification (NCBI taxonomy): domain Eukaryota; kingdom Metazoa; phylum Arthropoda; class Insecta; order Coleoptera; family Coccinellidae; genus Cryptolaemus; species Cryptolaemus montrouzieri. Next base: position 49,196,053 of record JABFTP020000001.1, on the reverse strand, counting down.
ACTACAATCTTTTGGCTTATATTATTAAAAATCAGTCGTGATGTTCTTCCACGCTACTATTTTCATTGGAAAGCGATCAAACCGATCGATAAAACGAAATATATATACTGCATATAAAATTGAGCAGTTTTATTGTGTATTCCACTTAAATTTAATTGTGCACAATTTAAATAGTCATCTATAACGATATCTATCGATGGGCGTACATTTATAGGTTCAATATTTTCTATAGGATTATTAGAAATGTCTTTTGAATCTTCCAAAAGAATATTATAATCTGCTCCATATTCAGATGAAAATTGTTTTATGTGTAAAGTTTGAAGTGCTGCTGATAACAGTGGATGTAATCGTTTACAACGATTAAAATGCTTTCTATCAATAAAGCCATTTGTAGAACGTTCAGCTAAAGCTTCAGATTGAATAAGTACATCAACGATTCCCGATGAGTCTATGTATTCACTGAGGGCTTTGGAAAACGCCATTTATATATGAAATGCTTCAAGGTTAATAAACAAAGAGTCAAATTTTGGATATTCAGTCAGCTGTATCCGCATTCCAATCCTCGCAATATCTAAGATATAACTAACAATTATATTATGTTGATAGCATTCCTCAGTGATTCTCAATGCTTGCATTATCGTTTCATATACAATACTATTTAAAATGCCTTCAGGGGTTAGGCCACTCCCGAATTTTCGGAAAATCCTTTTTTTGGTCCTTAAGACACTGAAAACGATGTGTCAAAAAATTAGAGTCGGGAAAATTTTCGTCGATCTTTGCGACCGCTCGCAAAAAGGGACGTTAGGGGTTTGGAGCAGGTATACGGCAGATTGAAATTATATGTTTCTCAAGCATTGTAGTCAAGTTATGACTTGTCGAACGAACTCTCGATCTTATTTAATTAGTTAGGCCCAGCCAAACACAAGCTTATTTTTATCGAATTTTTCGAGAAATTTCATTGTTCTTCACTAATTTGTATTTAATCAGCAGAAAAAAGCGTTAAGCAATTGGAAGAACCTTATGATATCGAGGTGAATAAGGGAACCTTTGGTAATCGCATAATAAATTTCATTAACGTACTTTCAGCTATTTCGAACATTGTCGTTTATAAGATATGCCATTCGGAATTGAAATTCACTGAAAGGGGCAAGCGCGGTTTGGGATTCAAATTAGTAGTGACCTGAGAGAATTGTGAAAAAACTGAGTAACCGAGTTGCTCATTTGTTAACAAAGGTTATGTGAAATAAATCATTGAATTGTACTTGCCATGCGATTGCTTGGACTTGGTTGACACGATATAAGAACATTCTGTGCATTTATGGAATCAATGTACTTTCCACTCATTCTATGTTAAAATTGCCGAAAAAAAGTCTACTGTAACAAATGTTATTGCCAAGAACAGTATAATGAGAGCTGCGAAAGAAGAGAAAACCATTTCTTTTGAAAATGGAGAAAACGGAATCATATATCTGGCGATGGTCCGTGGAGAAAACGTGGATTTACGTCTTTATATGGGTTTAGTGACTCTTATTGGCAGCATCAATGAAAAAATCGTTAATTGTGTAAGGAAATCAGAATACTGTAAGTCGTGCAAATATTGGGCTCAGAAAGAAGATAAAATATGAATATGCTGAGTGGGCAGATAATCATAATGAAAAATGCGCTGTGAATGGTGATCGATCTGCAGGAAAAATCGAAGTCGACGAAGTTGTTGAGATGTTTCGCCACTCTGAAACATTGCATCAGATTAAATACACTCACTAGATTGGTAACGGAGATTCTAAGACTTTTAAAGGCATTACGGATGCTGAGCCGTATGAGGATTTCACAGTTCTCAAGAAAGAGTGTATAGATCACGAAGCAATATCTGGACTACACTGAATCATAAATTATCTACTGATGATAATCCACAGCATGACCAATGTCTTATTGGAGAGGATTTTTGGTGTTTATGGCAAAGGGCTGATACCACAAATACTTTGGATGTGTATAAACATAAGCCAACTCTTCCAATGGAAGCCTACGAAGCAATCAAGCCGATCTATGAAGAACTGACTAGTGAAAATCTTTTAACTCGATGCATCGGCGGTTACACACAAAATAGTAACGAAAGCTTTAACTCAACTGTGTGGGCATCGGCCCCGAAATTCACTGCGAGCGGTAAAACAGTCTTGGATGTGGCTACAGATATTGCAGTTTGAGTGTATAATGACGGGTTTTCTTCAATTTTACACATAAAAGAGGCAATGGACTTGAAAATCTGACCGAGCAGCTACGAAATGTGCCTGGAAATCGACAAAGAGCGTATGAATAATGCAGGGAGATCACTTTGCGAACGAGTGAAAGAGGCTAGGATCGCTTCAAGATCCATCAGAAGAACAAAACAAGAGCAGGTTTATAAAAATTATTCATGATTTTCTACTATTCGAAATTTCAAATGCGTTTATCTCAGAACTGTAGTTTTCAAGTTGACCAGAAACATTACTCAAACAATTTTCAACCGATTTACTTAAAATTTTGAATATATCTTGAAGAATACATTTTTTATAGAGGTACGTAAGGGTTTTTCTTTTAGTCACATAGCTCATTCGTTATTAACAATTATCTGATGATTTTTGAATTCAATTTTCCGCTTTCCACTTTGAAAGTGTCATTCTGCCGAAAATTAAAATATCGAAAAAACTAACGTACTTCTCTAGCAGTTATTGTGTAGAATAAAGAGAAAAAGTGTGGCGAATTATAATCTAAAAATTACAGGAGCTGTTTGTCTGGCCGTGGAATTCGAAAGAGCGAAAACGTGATCAGAAACATGCATTTAAACATTAATTAAACATTTTTAAATTTAGTTAAATAGTTAATAATATATATAATAAACAATCTCAATTATAATCTCGATTTATTCTTTAAGTTTTTCTAGAAAATAAAGTGTGAAAGAACCTATTTTCCCCCCTCTACAATGGCCTTGCCCCTTCAGTGCAGGCCATACACAATAGACCCAAAATTTTAGGTATCCCCCGAAATTTCCTGCGCTCCGCATACCTGTGAAGAACACCCATACAAGAAGGAATAGCATAAGACCTTGAGAAATAGAAAGCTTAGTGCCAGGTATATGGTCCAGGCATAGACGTGGCACTAATGTTTTTTCTAATAGAGGAATATCTACACTTCAATTACATTGTAGTTTGAAGCTGTTACTCGATAGGTACAGTAACATGACGAAAAAAATAAAACAAATGTTGTGCCAGGACTTTAGCACAAGATTTAGGGAGGCACTAAAATGTATTTGTTTTCAACATAGTAAATACTACGTTTCAAAAGTCATTTTAAGTTGTCACAAGATAGGTACCTCAACGGAACGAAAAATGGCCTGGATGGAAGATAAACCTAATTTCTGCACAGGATACAGCCAAGCTAAATGTTTTTTATCATGGTCATAATAAGTACTAACTTTTCATATACAATTTATACTGTTACTTGATTAGCCAGCTTTTATGCGGTCAGCTCTCAAACTATTAACTTTCTTCTCAAAATATGCATCTGACCAAATCACATAAAATTGAAATGTAATAATGATTGGCTATGCTGACAGAACCAGAAATCGAGTTGCAGTTGATTGGTTATTTAGGAAAACACCTCCAATGCTATGGTACAGTCAACGAAATTGTGGTTCAATGGCAAAAAGAAAGATGATTAGCACAAGACCATACTGCTTTTGATAAAAGAAAATTAGAAATTATTGAAGAATCGAATCGAAGATGCATCCATAATAAATTAAATTCGAACAGGAGTTACTTGACCGTGATTCAGATGGGCGAGTGGAATCCTGCGAATACATGATTAATTCCATCGATCGAAAAACATAGGTTTGACATGAACACTTGGCTTGGAAGAATCTACTTTACATGAAACTGTTAGGCCAATGATCAATGATCATATTGGCCTGAAGAACACCCACTGTATTATCGAAACTCATACTCAATATCCAGACGAAGTAAACGTGCTGGCATTATTTTCTGACCGTGTTATAGGTCCAACATTCTTCGATAATACTCCCACTGGAGGTACCTAGTATTTCCACAAGCATATTCAATTTCATTATTAGCTATTTTGTTTCCGACAACATTATTTGGTTTCAATAAGATGGAGTTCTTCTACATCAAGCGCCGATACAGAGATGATCATTTTCCTGACGAGTGGATTGGAAATAGAGGACTCATTCAGTTGCCAATCAGATCTCTGAATATTGCAGTAGTAGTTTTTCAATGTTTCTCATAGTATCAGATTTGATTTGTTCTTTTTATTATGTAAAATATTGAAATGGGCATATAAAGTTTTATTTTCCCCAGTGAATAATTCGCATAATGAGAATCTGATTTTCCTTTATCGAAAGTGCTTTGATGTGATAACTTATATTGAAATTTCTAAAATTTCTACCGATATAAATCTTATTGCAACTTATAAAAGGGAGCTTGTCAACCCTCGCTTAATCTCCTTTATAAATTTCAGGTCTACAGTTTTCCATATACCTGTCCAGAGAGTTATACGTTCTGAAAGATATATTCAAATTATGGGATGAAAGAAAAGACGGTCAATTTTGGTTACAGTTAAATCTTAAAATATGCTGGACTCATGTCATGAGATGAAGTCAATCTCTATGCAAGTGTTAAGACTATTGAAATTAATTTATCGAGCTCTTCAGAGTGATTAAGTGAATCTCATTGTACAATCAGAACTTATACATCTTTCTGAAACTATGTTATGCACAAAATTATTTCAACTGCAATAATAAAATTCACACGGGCAAAAACGGTTTAATAATGATGAATCCTTTGAGTCCTTTACTAGCACAAATGTTCATAGATAGCACTGAGAAAATAATTCATATCACCCGCAGTCGAAACACTGTATTCATTCGTTCAGATGGGTGATGATATAATCTGATATTTTACAGGTTCAAATAGGTAATTAGATTTCCTTAATATCTTCACTAATTCAATCTACCCTTTCAGAATTAACGGTAACTAAAATTGGCTGTAAATTTTATATTTTCCATAAACCATTTCATACATATATCATACAAACAGCATGAAAAAGCTGTTTACAATAGTGTGATAGAAACACTCATCACGATACCAATATTATGCAATAATTGTCTTGAAGAACTCGATCTTATGAAACAAATGGCTATCAATATTGGTTATAGTTCTAATATGATTGAATATAATTTTCGAAAAGAATGTCAACATGCAATCCATGAGGTTTCCCTACTAATGAAGAGACAAATCAATAGGATAATATATTAACTTATAATGGTGAACCCAGTCTCAATTTAAAGTCTTATGAGCATTATCGATGCTCTATATGTTTTATGGATTCATTTTCAACGAAGATAAAGTAAAATATATTTTATACTTCCCACAATATTCCAGAAAATGACTTGACGGTCGAAACCGGTCGTGTTTGTCAAAATGAAATTATGGAAAGTATAAAATATATTTTACTTCATCTTCGTTCGAAGTCTCTCTTCTCATTGCATAATTTGAATATTGTTTTCAGCATAGAAAACTCTCTAGGCCGGTACATTAAAAATATAAATCCAAAATCCTTGAAGTAAACAAAAGAGGTATTTGTAAGCTCTCTAGTGGAAGTTGTAATGAAATTAATATCCGTAGAACTTTTAGAAATTCCAATATTATTCTCCCAGACTTTAAACGCAGTTTTAAGAAACTTCTAATATTCATTATTATATTTCGCATAATGGAAATAATAGATTGAAACTGAACTTATAAGATGCTTTGGAAATCAATGAACAGAAAAATTCTGGAAGCTCACGAAATAGTCAATTATTCCTCTATTCGTCACTATTACTAAGTCTTCCTAGTTTTCAAACGAACCCTGTTTGTATTTTGTATTTTCCTCATTTTGAGATAAGTACGTACTTTCATCATTGTAATTTATAAGACATAACGTCCTTCAAATGAATTATATATCTGATGATGTCAGAGTTTGGTGAAACAGGTCATGAGTTCTTGGATGGAATTTGAATATTAGTGTTTTATTCAATCAGAAATATATTGATTTTCATTGAATAATGATCTCTTTACTCAAATTGTTGGAGAAAATTTCTTATCTAGATATTGATTAATTTATTTCCCTGATTGAATGATAATTTAAGAAATTGCAATAAGCAATTCAAAAATAGTTCAATAGTATCAAATTCACTCTGATTTTTTTTATACTTCATGTAACCGCTAGGCCTAAGTAGAGTCGAACTTTAGTGGTTTATCCCCACCGATTATGCATGTTCTGGTGTCTCATATAATTGTATCTATCATTTTGAAGAATTTTGACTATGGAAATATCTCTGAAGTTTTCCTTTTCTATACTTGGCGACCTCAACGACCTAAGTAAGCTTTATCAGATATTCCTGGCACATACCTCAGCATGACAAGAAGTGCAGTCTGCCTAGACACATATTTGTGAGTTTTGCAGAATCTACCACATAAATCTCAGCACCTGTACTGGAATAAATTGAAGTAATATAAGTGAAATACTGGATTTCCTAGTTTTTTTTATGAATAAAATCATCTGATAAGAGTACTTCTTGAACTTTTTCCATTCCAAGTAAAGAATTTGATATATCCTAGACAATATCTCACAATTTATGCAACGATTTCGATGGGCAATATAACTTGTAACTCTGAAAAATCGTGGATGTTTTTTCCTTCTGCATTTTCAACGCAATATTTCAATGGTATAATAATTTAAAATTTAGATATGAAAAATTTGTCACTACGAAGCGCATCCAATTCAATTAAGGTTTCATTACTGCAGAGTAAAGGAGCTTGTTGCGCAAATATTATGTTATTAATAACCTTCGCTCTGACCCATTTCTTTCTATGTTCCATCCTCGCTTCCTCCTTTCGTAATACCCCTTCTGATGTCTGCCATTAGGGAGATAATGTTCACCGCTCCAACCCGTGTTTTAATGAAATATTCACCTTCATAGCGCACTAACTAATTAATGGCGAGTTATGTTCTATCCTTTCAGTTGATCATTCGAATATCCTATTAAATAAATTAGCTTTGGAATAACAGTATGTGTATACGTCTATGTTTTTTATTTCCACAATGTTTGCGAGTGCGCCTTTTTTCTGAAAAAGTTTACAATTGCTAAGTAGAATAATTGTTACATAAAATCCGTTTCATAAACTTGAAAGCCATTCTGCTAGTACCTCTCACCAAGAACACATTTCGTTTAAATGTTAATGAATTATGCGAATTCGAGTTGGCTACTATATTATTGATATTGTTATATTCTGTCGAAAGAGCACCGGGAATTTATTATTCAAAAAAATATGCTTAGAATGTCGAAACTTTTGTTGTTGCTAAATTGGCACAACTGTTTGATGCTGATGCCGAATTCGAACGCGATGTGTCATTGAGTTTGTTTACAGTGATCGATCTTGTCACAAAGAATTTGTCTCAAATTCTTACAGTGGATTACAGTGAATCGACTTCATCAAAAACACTTGACTATGAATGGTACATTGTATTGAACAGCAGCCAAGATGTCGTGGAAAATTTGTCTCGTTCTGGTTGATCATGGTCATTTTCAATAATAATAATTATAATAATTTTATTTCTCATCAAGCATACATGAGACTTCACAACTCATTGATATAACTCACAAAAACAACGTACAACATAAAAAGTTATATCATAATTTATCACAGATCATCAAAAACTCTTCGATCGAATTACAAACATTCGCCAATAAGGAACGTTTAACGGTCTGCTTGAATTTTTTTGATTCGACTCGCGGATTGATGGTGGTATCGCATTATACAGTTTTCTACCGATGTACTGGTAGTTATTTTCGGTGAGAGTAAGTCTATGGTAGGGTATTAGTATGTCCTCTTTCCGACACGTCTTGTAGCATCTGTCGCTGCACTCCAAAGAAGAAGGCCATAGGTGGCTACACTATGAAATTTAGCATGGTGGGTGAGTATTGCTGCTTTTTCCCCCTCTATTTGATTTATTCTCCGTATAACATGCACCGCAGACGACAACGTCCTCTCCAAATTTTCAATATGATAGTTCCACGACAGTGTACCGTCAGGATGAAATCCGAGAAGTTTTACCGGTTCGTTTACTTTGTCAAAACTTGTATTTATGACAATAAGTTCCTGTGTCTTTTCCACAATCAGACATAAATTATTTGCTTCGAACCACTATTGAGCTTTTTTCATCGAAATTTCAGATTTGACATTGATGTGTTTTCTATCTAGATCTCTGACTATAAGGGTCGTATTGTCTTCGAATATACACACTTTTTCGGAGTTTAAATTTAAATATAAATCATTCATGTGTAAAAGAAACAGAATGGTTTCCAGAATCGAACAATAGGGCATTCCAAAACTAACCTCCTCCCGAGGGCTCAAGCAGTTTTCTATCACACAGATTGAAACCTTTCCTCTAGATACGATCTAATAATTTCACCGACACCGACACTTGACTATGAATGGTACATTGTATTGAACAGCAGCCAAGATGTCGTGGAAAATTTGTCTCGTTCTGGTTGATCATGATCATTTTCAATAATAATAATTATAATAATTTTATTTCTCATCAAGCATACATGAGACTTCACAACTCATTGATATAACTCACAAAAACAACATACAACATAAAAAGTTATATCATAATTTATCACAGATCATCAAAAAATCTTCGATCGAATTACAAACATTCGCCAATAAGAAACGTTTAACGGTCTGCTTGAATTTTTTTGATTCGACTCGCGGATTGATGGTGGTATCGCATTATACAGTTTTCTACCGATGTACTGGTAGTTATTTTCGGTGAGAGTAAGTCTATGGTAGGGTATTAGTATGTCCTCTTTCCGACACGTCTTGTAGCATCTGTCGCTGCACTCCAAAGAAGAAGGCCATAGGTGGCTACACTATCAAATTTAGCATGGTGGGTGAGTATTGCTGCTTTTTCCCCCTCTATTTGATTTATTCTCCGTATAACATGCACCGCAGACGACAACGTCCTCTCCAAATTTTCAATATGATAGTTCCACGACAGTGTACCGTCAGGATGAAATCCGAGAAGTTTTACCGGTTCGTTTACTTTGTCAAAACTTCTATTTATGACAATCAGTTCCTGTGTCTTTTCCATGATCAGACATAAATTATTTGCTCCGAACCACTTTTGAGCTTTTTTCATCGAAATTTCAGATTTGACATTGATGTGTTTTCTATCTAGATCTCTGACTATAAGGGTCGTATTGTCTTCGAATATACACACTTTTTCGGAGTTTAAATTTAAATATAAATCATTCATGTGTAAAAGAAACAGAATGGTTTCCAGAATCGAACAATAGGGCATTCCAAAACTAACCTCCTCCCGAGGGCTCAAGCAGTTTTCTATTACACAGATTGAAACCTTTCCTCTAGATACGATCTAATAATATCACCGACACCGACACTTGACTATGAACGGTACATTGTATTGAACAGCAGCCAAGATGTCGTGGAAAATTTGTCTCGTTCTGGTTGATCATGGTCATTTTCAATAATAATAATTATAATAATTTTATTTCTCATCAAGCATACATGAGACTTCACAACTCATTGATATAACTCACAAAAACAACGTACAACATAAAAAGTTATATCATAATTTATCACAGATCATCAAAAACTCTTCGATCGAATTACAAACATTCGCCAATAAGGAACGTTTAACGGTCTGCTTGAATTTTTTTGATTCGACTCGCGGATTGATGGTGGTATCGCATTATACAGTTTTCTAACGATGTACTGGTAGTTATTTTCGGTGAGAGTAAGTCTATGGTAGGGTATTAGTATGTCCTCTTTCCGACACGTATTGTAGCATCTGTCGCTGCACTCCAAAGAAGAAGGCCATAGGTGGCTACACTATGAAATTTAGCATGGTGGGTGAGTATTGCTGCTTTTTCCCCCTCTATTTGATTTATTCTCCGTATAACATGCACCGCAGACGACAACGTCCTCTCCAAATTTTCAATATGATAGTTCCACGACAGTGTACCGTCAGGATGAAATCCGAGAAGTTTTACCGGTTCGTTTACTTTGTCAAAACTTGTATTTATGACAATGAGTTCCTGTGTCTTTTCCACGATCAGACATAAATTATTTGCTTCGAACCACTATTGAGCTTTTTTCATCGAAATTTCAGATTTGACATTGATGTGTTTTCTATCTAGATCTCTGACTATAAGGGTCGTATTGTCTTCGAATATACACACTTTTTCGGAGTTTAAATTTAAATATAAATCATTCATGTGTAAAAGAAACAGAATGGTTTCCAGAATCGAACAATAGGGCATTCCAAAACTAACCTCCTCCCGAGGGCTCAAGCAGTTTTCTATCACACAGATTGAAACCTTTCCTCTAGATACGATCTAATAATTTCACCGACACCGACACTTGACTATGAATGGTACATTGTATTGAACAGCAGCCAAGATGTCGTGGAAAATTTGTCTCGTTCTGGTTGATCATGATCATTTTCAATAATAATAATTATAATAATTTTATTTCTCATCAAGCATACATGAGACTTCACAACTCATTGATATAACTCACAAAAACAACATACAACATAAAAAGTTATATCATAATTTATCACAGATCATCAAAAAATCTTCGATCGAATTACAAACATTCGCCAATAAGAAACGTTTAACGGTCTGCTTGAATTTTTTTGATTCGACTCGCGGATTGATGGTGGTATCGCATTATACAGTTTTCTACCGATGTACTGGTAGTTATTTTCGGTGAGAGTAAGTCTATGGTAGGGTATTAGTATGTCCTCTTTCCGACACGTCTTGTAGCATCTGTCGCTGCACTCCAAAGAAGAAGGCCATAGGTGGCTACACTATCAAATTTAGCATGGTGGGTGAGTATTGCTGCTTTTTCCCTCTATTTGATTTATTCTCCGTATAACATGCACCGCAGACGACAACGTCCTCTCCAAATTTTCAATATGATAGTTCCAGGACAGTGTACCGTCAGGATGAAATCCGAGAAGTTTTACCGGTTCGTTTACTTTGTCAAAACTTCTATTTATGACAATCAGTTCCTGTGTCTTTTCCATGATCAGACATAAATTATTTGCTTCGAACCACTATTGAGCTTTTTTCATCGAAATTTCAGATTTGACATTGATGTGTTTTCTATCTAGATCTCTGACTATAAGGGTCGTATTGTCTTCGAATATACACACTTTTTCGGAGTTTAAATTTAAATATAAATCATTCATGTGTAAAAGAAACAGAATGGTTTCCAGAATCGAACAATAGGGCATTCCAAAACTAACCTCCTCCCGAGGGCTCAAGCAGTTTTCTATCACACAGATTGAAACCTTTCCTCTAGGTACGATCTAATAATTTCACCGACACCGACACTTGACTATGAATGGTACATTGTATTGAACAGCAGCCAAGATGTCGTGGAAAATTTGTCTCGTTCTGGTTGATCATGATCATTTTCAATAATAATAATTATAATAATTTTATTTCTCATCAAGCATACATGAGACTTCACAACTCATTGATATAACTCACAAAAACAACATACAACATAAAAAGTTATATCATAATTTATCACAGATCATCAAAAATCTTCGATCGAATTACAAACATTCGCCAATAAGGAACGTTTAACGGTCTGCTTGAATTTTTTGATTCGACTCGCGGATTGATGGTGGTATCGCATTATACAGTTTTCTACCGATGTACTGGTAGTTATTTTCGGTGAGAGTAAGTCTATGGTAGGGTATTAGTATGTCCTCTTTCCGACACGTCTTGTAGCATCTGTCGCTGCACTCCAAAGAAGAAGGCCATAGGTGGCTACACTATCAAATTTAGCATGGTGGGTGAGTATTGCTGCTTTTTCCCCCTCTATTTGATTTATTCTCCGTATAACATGCACCGCAGACGACAACGTCCTCTCCAAATTTTCAATATGATAGTTCCACGACAGTGTACCGTCAGGATGAAATCCGAGAAGTTTTACCGGTTCGTTTACTTTGTCAAAACTTCTATTTATGACAATCAGTTCCTGTGTCTTTTCCATGATCAGACATAAATTATTTGCTCCGAACCACTTTTGAGCTTTTTTCATCGAAATTTCAAATTTGACATTGATGTGTTTTCTATCTAGATCTCTGACTATAAGGGTCGTATCGTCTTCGAATATACACACTTTTTCGGAGTTTAAATTTAAATATAAATCATTCATGTGTAACAGAAACAGAATGGTTTCCAGAATCGAACAATAGGGCATTCCAGTACTGACCTCCTCCAGAGGGCTCAAGCAGTTTCCTATCAGGACAGATTGAAACCTTTCCTCTAGATACGATCTGATAATATCACCGACAACACTCTCAAACCGTGTTGAGTGTCGTTTACTACTTCGTTTTTTTTCTTCCATAAATTCTATCATTTGATTTGTCAGTAGTGTTTCATAAATTTAAAAAAAATGGGTAAAATAGATATGGGCCGGTAATTTCCGAAGTCTTTTTTATTTCCTTTCTTGTGGATGGGAATAACTTTTGCCACTTTCAAGAAATGTGGACAACACCTTGAGTGAAATATAAATTTATGAGGCCAACGAGAGGTTTACCTAGTTTATGTACTATCTTTTTGAGGAGGTTTACATTCATTCCATAAATATCGCATGTGATCTTATTCTTCATACTTAAGACCGCATTAATTACCTCTTCTGGAGTAATTGCGCCGAGAAACATTGAATTTGTACTCGATGACCGAATCCCCTCCACTGCATCACTCGTACGATCTACACCATCATCGGGCGCCGATCCGATGGTCACGAAGTACCGATTCATCATTGTAGCCTCTAGAGAATTTATTTCTCTTTTTAAAATGCAATCTCTTGATATTTTCCTTTATTACCTTCCAGATTGCGCTGTGACTATTTGTCGAACCTGCAATGAATTCAAAATTTTCTTTTTCAATTTGAGCCTCAATTTCGCATCTATATCTCTTTTTCATTTATTTATAAACCTGAAAGAGCCAGTCATCTCTACGGACTTAAAAAAAAGTGTGTGCTGCTTCGACTTTATTTTTCATTTCTCTGATTGTTGGATTCGTTTTTACTTTGATCTTTTGAGAAGCAACCATTTTCTTTCTTTCAGGTATCGAGAAGTTCAGAATATCGATTACAGTTTGATGAAAAAAAGCGAAACAGACATCGGCACTTTCTGACAGTGCATCATTGTTCCAGTCCACTTCTTCAAGATTACTAATGAATTGGTAAGCATTTTGTTCATTGAAGTTGCGTGTCTTTTCATATATATTTTCTACCTGTATGCACGATGGGATAAATAATTTTTGAGCTTTGTGGTCAGAAATATGTGGATCTATGGTTTCTTTAAAATAAGCACCAAATTTGAAGTTAGCAAAAATATTATCGATACATGTAGATAAAGTGGTTGTGACTCTAGTAGGTTCAGTGAACAAGTCCATGAGACCTAAAAAGATTTGTAAGTTTTCTTTTCGCAGATGAATCCACCATCATATTAACATTTAGGTCTCCCGCGACAACTACCCGGTGGGGCCCGCGATCCATAGAATACAGGACATGATCCATCCTGGAAACGAAAATGTCGATACCCCTCCCCAGACGGCCGATAGACAGAAAGTGCCATCATGTCAAGTTTAGGTATTTTGGCTGCTGCTATTTCGATTTCAATCTCTATGGAACAGTCATTTAAGTGTACAATGTTTCAAATTCACTATTACTTCTTGTTAATATGAGAGCTCCGCTATGTATATGGTGTGATCTTGAAAAGCAACTAGCCACAGTGTAATCGGAAATACAGGTACTCAATTCCTCATCTTTCACGAGCCAATATTCAGTCAGAAAGGCCACGTCACAATTTTGATCATCTAAAATTAGATATATCTCGTCGATCTTGTTCCGCAGCCACTGTGTGTTGAAATCCATCAAAGTAGATTTTCTGTCAATGATCAGTTTTTCGTCTGATGAAGTTTTTCTCTGAACTTCTGTTTCGAAAAAACTGATAACGCCTAATTGTAATATTCTTGGGCCTGTTTTCTCCCTTATACAATTCATCCAGTAGGTCGAGATCGCAACACACCTTGTAGGATTTACAAGTTTCTCCCTTTCTTACAGGTAACTGTTCAACTGTAAATTTTTTTTCAGGAAATTTTTGTTTCAAAAAGTCCTGTATAATTGAAGTCAACATCGATAAAATAAAGAAAATGGTAATTGAAAATTGTCATTCAAGCTTGGGAGAGATAAGCAATGTACTTGCTGTGTCTCACGAATCAACTGGACTATTTTAAAAGATTCTTTGGGCATGGAACACGTTACCGCTTGACTTGTTACAAAATACCTAAATATTTTGCAAAAATTGAATCGCGAAAATGTCACAAGGACAAGTCAATTCCTAACCCACATTCTTAAAAGGCATGGTAGATGGTGATGAGACAAGAGTTTATGAGTTTGACATGCAAACCTGTCAACAAGTTTCGGAATCGCCATCCAACTCATCTAAAAACGAAAAAAACACGTAAAAGTCGATCAAAAGTAAGAGTAATGTTGACTTTTTTCTTTGGGTATAGCTGTGTTCTCCACTCAGAATTCTTGCCAGAAGGTCAGATGGTAAATAAAGAATAATACTTAAGCGTTATGCGGCGTTTCAGAGAGCAAATTGGTCGAAAAATTCCAGATTTGTGGAGAGAACTCATGGATTTTGCACCACGATAATGCATCATCTCACATGTCTATCACTGTCAATGAATTTCTGATCAAAAACTCAACAAATACCATCGAACAACTACCGTATTCACCTGATGTAAAACTACGGCCGACTTTTTCTCCAAAACTCAGATTACCACTCCGAGGTACCTCTTTTGAATCGATAGAAGACCTGAACGAGAATTCACGGCTAGAACTGAAGTCGTTCTCGGAAAAAGCGTTTGAGAAATGTTTTTATGATTGGTTTATTTGTTAGCGTAAATGTATTATTTCGGAAGGAGTCTACTATGAAGGCGATAGAGTGAATTTGGATTGAAAAAAATATTTTGTGTTTCATTGATCAATTCCTGTTATTTTTCTGACAGAATGTATGTTGAACTGTTGTCTTTTTACATGACAATATAACCTGATCTATCGTTAATAGGACCGAAAACTTTCCGTGACATCTATTATAGAAGCGTATGCTAGAAAATAAGCCAAAATTTTAGGGGAATAGCTTTGATCAGCGTGCCAGCAAAAATAGTCGCTAGAATAATTAAGATGAGAGCATATAAAGGAAAGTAGAATCTAGTGAAAGAAACATAGTATGGATACAGAAGAGGTAGAAGTGAACAGGACGTCATATTCATAGCTAAAAAACCATACAGAAAGAGTGCATCAATAAAATCAAATAACGGGAAGATGTTTGGAAATAACATCGAATAGATGAAGAACCAATAGAATTATTAGATGTTTATACAATACAACGAAAAACATTGTTAAATAACAACGAGGAACCAAAACCCTTCGAAACAACGAATGATATAAAACAAGGTTTTGTACTCAGCCCAACATTATTTGCAGTGCTATTTGGAGGATGTAATAGAAAAGGCAGAAAAGAAAAATGAGACATTGTAAAATGCAAAAAATTTAACGAAAACGGCAACTATTTGCCGATTGTGAACTATATCGACATGAAAATGAATAAAGAAAGAACAGAAATGATGATGGGACTTTGAATACTAATGAACAACAATAAAAAGTAATGGAAAAAAATGAATTAGCTACCATAGGAAAAATATAAGTAGAAGTAGTCACGAAGGTGATATTTTCCACAATAATCCATAACAGTGAATCTTGGACTCTCACGAAGAAGGAAAACACTGAATGCGTCAGGAATCAAATTTATCTAGGAAATAGTTTGGGAAACAAAAAGAGATGAAATAAAGAAAAATGTATTAGGTGACAAATTTCAAATAGAACCGATAGTGTCGAAAATACGAGATGGACAATAGGGATGGCTAGGATACATAAACAAAATCACAGACGCCAAACGTACATACCACACACGAGTCCAGGGGCCAAGTAAAAGAGGAGGGCCCAGACCACATAGAATGAGGAAGTACAGGAAGCCACTGGAATGAGGAACATTCGGTGGAGATATATCAAAGGTCCGGCACAAAATGGGATGAGATGGAAAGACTCAATCAACTTCACTCCACAGTACAGTCTTACACCAAAGAGATTTAGGAGTAGGGAATAAAGTATGGAAGGAGATGAGCAAATGGTTAACTGTCGAAGCTACATAAGCCGGCACCATCAAAAGGTTTCTTAGGCTAACAAGGAGAGTCAGATAAGTAATTTGAACAAACAGTGGCAGCCTGTTTACTCAGCTTCAACGGTACTCCGGCCTGATACTCTGAAAGATTGATAAAAATCAGCGATTTTCTTCTAGTAGCGGATCTACTAGACTGTCTAGTGATTTTATCGAAAGGATGTAAGATTCTGGCATTGAAGGAAATACCCTAGTTTGCGTTCATACGAATGATTTTACATTCTGAACGAACGTTCTGTTCTTGGGAATACATCGGGTTGAATATCATGGTAATTTCTGTTGTTCACTCGAATCGTATTTCCTTTAGGCAACAAAGACTGAGTTCTGACGAAGGCTCATTCCAAAATAAACAGTAGCTAGACTAGTATTTGCAAACAGAATTTAACGAATCAGTTAATTGAAATCAATAAACAATGTATGTTTATTTGAACTACATCCAAATACAACATTCCTTTGAATGAATATGTAAATAGCTACTTAACAACTCAAAACTAAGACAACAGTTAGAAAATGTACCGTAGATGAAAGTTATTCTATTCGTGTCCAAGTTGTTACTGTAGTTTCACATTTGGATTCAAAGTGATTTACTTTCGGGATGATTTTGATTGCTTACTTTAATATATATATATATATATATATATATATATATATATATATATATATATATATATATATATATATATATATATATATATATATATATTCGAATTTATAGAAATCTTTCGCTTTTGTTAGGATGTATTGTATAAAATGTATTCTTAAGTAAACAAAATAACATTTGACTTCTCCAAAGCACCTGTTATAAAAAAATCCTGAACTAATATTTTCGAAACGACATGGAAGCACTTATATTTTTCAGCACCCAGAAGGTCCACCTCTGTTACTAATGACACTTTGGCATCCTCGCGGCATGCTCAATATTAAATTGTCTATTACATTTCGGCCTAAGTCATTCCAAGCCCCCTGAACTGCTAATCGAAGCTCCTGTTCATGATGGAAGACGTTTTGACGCAAGAGTTTTCTTTTTAGGATGTCCCACACATGCTCGATGGGATTCAGATCTGGGGTGCAGGATGGCCGCGGTAGAAGATCGATATCATTCTCTTCAAGAACATTCAAGACAACACTTGCACGATGAGGAGGGGCATTATCTTGTTGGAAGGGTGGATTTTGACCCATTGTTTGGAGATACGGTACCACTACAGGTAAAACTATCTCATTTGCGTAAGAATTTCCCGCGAGGTTGTTCTGTATGAAAACGAGGTCAGTTCTTCCACCAAGGCGTATACCTCCCCAAAACATCACTGGTCCGCCTCCCTGTCTAACAACTTCTCGAGCATGACGGTTTTGTTTTCCAGGTTCCCTCCATATTCGTATTCTTCCCGAATCGGGATAATAACTAAATCTAGATTAATCACTGCAGAGAACTGTGGCCCACCTCTCTTGATCCCAGTTTACATATTCTTGGTACCAAGCTAAATGAGCAGCGCGATTTCCATGGGTCAGTTGTGGAACTCTTAAAGGACGTCTGGAGTGGAGGTGACCTTCGTGCAGTCGATTTCTCACAGGTTGGTCGGAAATTTGTACATTATGAACTCGTGATAGCTCTTGAGCTAATTGAGATGCTGTGGTAGTACGATCTCTTCTGGCTTGTAAAACCAAAAATCGGTCTTGGGCGACTGTAGTAATCCTGAAACGACCTGTATGGCGTTCTTCTATGCTACCTGTTTCATTGAAACGCGACCATAAACGGTTTATGAGACTTGGGCTACTTCCCAGAACCCTGGATATTTCCCGTTGTGAGCTCCCAGATTGGAGCATGCCAACGGCTCCTAGCATCTCTTTTCTAGTCAAATGTCGTCTTTCCATGGTCGAATCACAAAACTTGAATCTTTTATTTGTGCTTACAACAGAAACAAAGTGCCAACTCACTGATTTCAAACACTGAATACATGGAATGATTATAAAGCAGCGTAGCATCTGCTGCATTTTTAGTTTTTAATAATAAAAAACTGAAATCTGTTGTGGCACACTACATAATTTGATGAGAAATTGATGCAGGCGGATATATATATATATATATATATATATATATATATATATATATATATATATATATATATATATATATATATATATATATATATTTATGAGATTCTATGATCTTCTGCGTTGGGAGAAGAGTCGAACGTTGTTTATGTAATTTCATGTCTGAACTGTAGCTAAAAATAAATAGATCAAACCTCACAATTGATGAAAAATAGAATCACTTTTCATAGAAGTGACACAAAAAATTACCTCCACAGATGTGCCTTAGCCACACACAGTAACGCAGAAGATCATAAAATGGGATATGATGACGTTACTATACTCTCGAGATCGAACAACACAGAAGAGAGAACATTCATAGGAATGTTTCATATATACAAAGAAAAAACCTGGTAAACAAAAAAACAGACACCAGAAATCGTATGTGATGTCTGAAAGATGGAACAAGAAAAAAAATGTAAACTACCTAGGACCAGTCGATGGGTGAATGCCAGGAAAAATAAGGAGAAGAAGTAGAACGAGTATATGGAAAGACTGTGATTTTAAATGTAGTCTATGACTCTCCGTCACTCATTACAAAAAACATAAGAATAGAAATTTGTTATACGCAGGCTCAGCCATATTCCTCAGTGTGTCATTTTCCTCTCGAATAATCAAAGGGTGTCTCCAATTTCCTTTCAAGTTGTGCGAGAAACCAGCATACAATGCTCATTTTTCTATTTCTAACGAGAAAATACGACGTCAGATTTTTACATCTGAAAGCTGCTCTGTAATCATTCTCTCTAATTCTTTCTCCACAATTTATATTTAATTTGCATCCATTAGGTCGTCCCTTCTCCGTCACGGCTCTCTATGAAGTCTGCCTGACAAATTAGGGCTCAACTTGTCTCTGGTGTTTGCGTAATTATTCCTTGTTTTTTGGAGCCGCTACAATTACAGTCCAATTCTTTATGCCTCACGTTAAATTACAAATCCATTACTTCAGTAGAGACATGACAAACGTGGCTGGTGGGCGGATCTCTACCATTTCTATACAAAGGGACCGGTCTCTATTATTTCCGAGCGTATTATTTGAAATCAATAAAATGCCCCAATTTTATACACTCGCGAGCGCTGATTGTGATTTGTTTTTTATCATTTCATCGGACGAGAATTTATTCCATCAAAGTAGATTTGGACGTGATTTGTCATTTCAAAAAACAATCCTGCTAATAATATCAGGTATTGAAAACCTCTTTTTTTCGTTAAAATTAGGCCTTTATTTCAAGAAAATGAATACTGATAACATCAACCAAAGTATGGATCATCATTTATTATGACTTTTCACCATTTTTCTGGAAGGAGACCATAGAATGACTCATCTTGGGTTTCAACCCATTCGATAACCCATTTCCCGAAATTTTCGATAGAATTGAAGTTCTGCTGCGAAAGCCCATAAGCCATTGACCGGAACAAATGGTCGTCTGATGTAGCACAGTCAGTCTGGTGAGTGAGCCGCATTTGGAAGGACGGACATTGGAGCGCTTCAAGTGTTTCTTTGATAGCCTTTGTAACATGCGGACGAGCGTTATCATGCAACAGGATGACTTAATGTTGGCTTGTCTCATATTCTTGCCGCTTCTGGTGCAGTGCTCGACTCAAATGTATCATTTGTTCTCGGTAGAGATCTGCTGTGACTGTTTGACCTTGTTTGAGAAGCTCATGGTACTCATTTTTGTTGTCTTTTTGATCCCACCACATGCAGAGGATAGCCTTCTTTTCTTGAATATTGCGTTTTGGAGTCGATGTTGATGGTTGGCCAGGGTCACAAATGGTCTTTCGTCGCTTGGGATTGTCGAAATATATTCACTTTCCATCTCCAGTAACAATACGAAGGAGAAGTTTCTTTCTTTTTTGTCCAGCTAGCAGCATTTCACAAATGGTTTTTCGTCTTTCGATGTGTCTCGGCTTTAGCTCATATGGAACCCATTTTCCATCTTTGTATACTTCGCCCTTTGGTTTTCAATTGTTCAGATATCCAACATTGAGCCACGTGTTGCTACAAGCAATTTTTGAATTTAGATCGGGTCTTCGTCTATTAAAGCATGTGGTTCAGTATCTTCGAACTTTTTCTTCGCTACTGAGTGTTCTCTGCCAATTACACTGAAATCAACAGATTTGAAATGTCGAAACTATTCTTTACAAGTAAAATCCGTAGGAGCATGATCCCCGTAGGCTTCAATTAACATTCTATGATATTCGATGGCCGTCTTCTTTAAATTAAAGCAAAACAATAACCCTTCGAACAAATGATGCTTTGTTGGCTCAAAATTAGACATTCTAGTTGCTCTTAAACAGGGGTGCTCAAACTTGAACTGCTTGCGATCTACCTCAATATTTTCAGACTACTTACGATCGAGTCTGAGGGGATGCAAGTATGTGTGATATCGGGTTGTCGTACATACACAATACACCCCACCGACCTACCTAGGTAGGGTGTACCGTAGCATATATAGATAGATATTAGCTTTCCGCAAAATATACATTATTTAAGTCAAGGTTTGGGTTAGGTTTAATTGAATTCTTCTCCATGATATCAATGAAAAAACTCATAGTTATTCGAAATTTCGAGTTTATTGGTTGTTACAAAACAAAAGAGTTACATATGGTGTTAAACTTAACTAAGTAGTGACTTTGGATGTTGAAGCGTGGTACTTAAACACTGAGTGCTAATCGCAAGTATGATGACATATGATCGTCAGTTAGTCGATTGTGATTTTTTGACTTAATCATCTTCATTTCAGAAAATGCAGACTCGCACAAGTAAGTTGACCCAAACATTGCCGTCAGTTGAAACGCGATTTGCTATAGATTCGGTTATTTATCTTCAGAAACAAAACACCAGGAATTTGTATCAGATGCTATTGCTTTGAGATGATATAATCTGCACTAACTCATTTTCAACAAAACATGAGCTTATATTGAACTGACTTGCTATTTCAGTAGCTAATTCTTCAATGTTTCTACATGAACAAAGATAACTCCTAAATGGTCTCATATGTGTCATAATTCAACTGAGGAATCCTTGCTTTCAAAGACGGAAAATGCTTCAGATCCTTTCTTTTCAGTTGATATATCCTAAGTTGCAAATTACTTCTGAATCTCAATAATATATTTTCCTTAACCTTGAAGCTCCAAGTAAATGGTGTTCGGACGTCCGTTTGAAGAACAAAATTAGTGTGTTCAGCTAACTCCCTATCTTCCAAACTGCAACTTAAAGAGCTGCCGTTGAAAGCTACTTGCATAGATGGAATTCACAATTTTTGTTGCAATGCCTATAATATCCTCCATGTTTAAAACTTTTGAACACAAAACTTGTTGATGTATAATGCAGTGGAACGACAAAAATGAAGGGGAACCTTCATTAGCTCGACACAATGCCACAAAACCGTTTTTGTTTCCAGTCATTGCTGGTGCTCCATCGGTTGTGATGCACACTAATTTATATATATAGGTATCTTGTAGCTTTTTACAAAATTGAAGAAAACGTCATATGCATCATCGCTACGGATCTTCCCCTTCAGAGGAATGATTGCCAAAAATTATTCCTTAGCCAACATGTCATTGAATACCATCTGAATAAGAATACACAGCTGGGAAGTGTCTGCCATATCGGTGGATTTGTCGAACTGTAAAGAAAATTATTATATTTCGTGATATCATGTTTTAGTTGATCTGCCATGTCTTGACTCATGACTTCAATAATCCTTGTAACAGTCGGACGAGATAACTGAAGTTCTCTGATAGCTGACATGATTTCTGTTTCATTTTCAAAATCTCTAAATAAAGTCTCACCCGCTTCAATAAATGCTTCCTTCACAACAGATCCATCTTCGAATTATTTTGTGTTTCGCCAATATATGAGATATTTTAAATGACGCGATCGTAGCAGCTTTTGATAGTTTGGATGGTCTTGTGAACATGGTTTGTTCTTTTTTCAAACAAGATATCATATCACGTACTTTTCTCAATTCACTCTGTGGCGGAAAATCCTTTTGATAGTTTTTATGAACCGTTTTAAGATGCCTCTCTAAGTTAACACGCTTACGTATTGCAACTGATGCACCACAAATAAGAAAATGGAATCCTTCACCATACAAAAGGAAAGTTCTTCCTCCCAACCGTTATTAAAATTATACGTTTTAGATTTCTTCGCTGCACTCATTTTGTACTATTTGATAATAAACTTTGTATCGACATAGTATTGCCTTCAAATTACAATTCAGATTGACTCCAATTCCTGTAGGCGCAACATTTATGTTGGCGCGAACGAAAGCCTTGAACGTTTCCGTCAAACGCGCTGCCCGAAATTTCTATAAAAGGAGCAAGAATAAAAATCGGCTCTTCTTTGACAAGTACCGCTCGTTCCTTTGATAAAGTGGCCTTTTGCCTCTAGCAGAGTGTTATTTCATTACGTCAAAAAATTGTGTAGTTTAGTTTCCTACTTATTAAATCTTTTTTTTCTGGAGATCTACTCAAAAAGCACTCGCGATCGACTGGTCAATCGCGGTCGAACGTTTGAGCACCCCCGCTCTAAAACATAATTAAACTGATGCAAAAGTAAACCTCTATGCATATTATATCATTGACGGATGTCAATGCTACTTTTAGGCCTCATTTACAATGGTAATTGGACTCAATCTTCAGTTCAACACTTAACCATTAGAGGGAGGTTTTTAACACATACATATACACCCAAAATTATACGGGGGATGTCTTTCATGTTTTGCATATAGAGTTAGAATGCAGAGCTTTTAAAATCTTCAATGTGTTTCGAATTATTATCCGCAAAGATTAATACAAACGATTTGCATTGTTTGCTGCCACATTAAAAATTACCTTTTTAAAGGCATCAACCACTTCTTCTAAAGGCGGAGAATTTTAGCCACGCAGTCCGTTGTTGGTTTTGGGAATAATGAAAGTTTGTTTTCCGGTCTGTCTGCGAACTATAGTATTGGTGAAGGATGATTCGTGTTTAGTTGTTGGTTTCTCGAAGCTTACTAACAACTTGCAGTAAACAAATTATACGGGCAATTTGACCCAAAACATTCTTGGAAGTTTCCATCTTGATATCTGTGCTCATTTTGTTGCGACGAGTACCTGGTATTTTCCCTTTTAAACATCCCATTGTTCGTGAAACGTGATTCGTTACTGAAAAAAATATTCGTGGGATATTGTGGATCACCCTCCATTTTCCTAAAGTACTCTTCACAGTACTGGAGTCACCTAACACTATCTTTAACATAGAGGTGTTGGTGTAGTTCATATTTAAATGAACGGTGCTTATGTTTTTTCCAAATTTTCCATGCACTTCAATGGCTAATTTAAAGCTCCTCGGCAATTTCCCTTGCTGATGTGGTTGGATTAATATCAACAAATGTCAATACGTCTATTTCGGTATCTTCGTTGATAACGAAATCCTCCTCTTCAGCAGGTTCCATTTCACAAAATTCTCGTTCAACTTTTGAGAAATAGGTTCTATGGAGATGAAGTCTTTCTGAACAGCGCTTTCTGTATAATTGTTCAGATTGAACGCTATTCTGCCTGAATTCTCCATAAATATCGACTTTTTCACTTTGGGTGTATTAGTACTCAAAACTGAATTCACTAATTCGCAATGTCGATAATTAACAACAATGGAACTATCACATGTCACACTGATAGTATTATGATCACAGAATATTATAAGTAGGAACCAAAATTTTGCATCGACAACGTAGTTATTGTTATAAGCGAATGGGGAAACTCCAAAAATTGCCTAGGTATTTTGCACTAGAACTCCGGAACTGTTGAGAATAGGGTGACGTGAGTGCTATCAAAAAAAGAAAAAAAAATACAGCTTCTGTTAGATCGGGTGGCCCTATATGGTTTTCTCAGAAGAAAACCTACTCCGTAACAAAAGAGCAATTAAATTTTTAGATACAATCTTGTATTTTCGTGATAAGAGATGTTGAGCTAAGCCAGTTGTCACTGTTCATGGCCTTCTAGAACGAAAGATGAAAATTGCGAAAAAAAGATTGTGTTTTGTTTTTCTTTCAAAAATATGTCAAAATGTCCTAGGATGAGATGAACAATTATAACAAGCAAAAAAATACAGGATATCCCAATTGAAAATCGAAAATTGGTATCGCTTCCGGCATAACCGAAAACGAAATTTCAAACATGTTAATGGTATCAAATTAAAAATGTTGTCTTCTATTCCATTCCCAAATTTCCTCGAAATATTCCAAATAGAACAAAAATTATAGGTTTGGCCCTAATTTCAGTTACACCCGGTATATCCCAACATACTGCCCAGAAGAACACCATACTTATTGTGAGAATGATGACTTATCAATTTTAATAAATTGTTTTTCATTTTACATCTAATTTTGAAACCTTTTTGAGACTTTTCCTTCAATTTAAACCTTAGTCTTACCCAACATCTTTGGTTTCCGAAGTTCCTCTACAGCATGAAAGTGGGAGATAAACCTTTCCAGGGGTTTGAGCAAAGAAAGTAACAGCATCGTGAACATATGCCCCTAAATAATAATGTTAATATGCGAAAAAACTTAGTCTATTCATTTTCAACGTGTCACTATCACATCCAAATTATTCTAACATGCAATCAGTTGATACTGTTTCTTAACATATCAGGCCATTTATAAATTTTCAAGTAACTTTCTACTTACTTGAGGAGGGTAGTGATTAGGTAACGAGTGCACTGCTTCTCGGTAGGTCACCAGCGCCTTCTGCAACCTGCCTTGATCAGAGTATAGCGCTCCAAGTTGCAACAACGCGGATACCTTTGCAGTTTCATGTTCTCTTCTATCTCTAAGTCCTGTACCGTCAAGCCTAGACCCTTGTCTCAAAATAGTGACAGCCTCTTGACATCTTCCCGCCGATATCAGCGCCGTTCCAAGGTTAACATAGGCCACTGAAATGAAAAAATATATTTACAATATTTGAAGGTAACTCATAAATGGAGAAATATAATCTTCAATCATCTCAGATGAAAAATATTTGATGTCAATTTCAAAACCCATTTTTTGTTTAGGAATGAAACTGAATTCAACCGATATGATCACATACATACTACAATATTAGCATAGCTTAACTTTCAATATTTCACAGAAATCTTATTTGAACACTCCAATACATTGAAATCCTAAAATAATCTCGGAGTTATGTTTAACAAACTCATTTTCATTTGAATTGGGGAGGCTTTCACCTGGTAAAATTCCATTATCAATAATAAAAAACAAGTACTGTGTTGTAAGGAATTTTACTTAATACCTGGATTCAGAGTCTAAAATATCAATTTCAACAGGGTGCAATCTAAACAATAATTCCGTATAGATTACCTTCAAATATATTTTGGCAACGTCCTTCCTGTTGTACTGGATTTTCATATCCTCTTTGAGCCATATGCGTTAGCCGTTCTCGATTGCTCTTCTTGCTGGTCCACTGTTGTTATGTGTCTTCAACCGTATGTAATTGGGAGTCAATATGTTTTCAAGCACATTGAATAGAACCATATATTCTGAGTATGAACTGCACATCTTAGTAGTATTTTGAAATACCACAAAGTCAATTCCATTGATAATGGAATTTTACCAAGTAAAAGCCTCCCAAATTCAAATGTTGAAGAAAGCTGATACCGGCTTTTTGGCTTTGTGGTATTTCAAAATACTACTAAGATGTGCGGTTCATACTCAGAATATATGGTTCTATTCAATGTGCTTGAAAAACAGCTTGACTCCCAATTACAAACGGTTGAAGACACATAACAACAGTGGACCAGCAAGAAGAGTAATCGAGAAAGTCCAACGCATATGGCTCAAAGAGGATATGAAGATCCAGTATAACAGGAGGGACGTTGCCAACATATATTTGAAGGTAATCCATACGGAATTATTGCACCCTTTTGAGTTTGAAATTCTAGACTCTGAATCCAGATATTGAGTAAAATTCCTTTAAAACACAGTACTTGTTTTTTACTAAACTCATTTTTTTTCAATTAAGGACTCAAATATATGAGCAACCTAGCAATCTTGCAAATGGACCACCGATATGTCCTCTACTAGCGGCCACATTTAGATGAATATAGGCAACAATATTTTAAAACACATTTCATGAGAAAAGAGAAGCTAGTTCAAGTTTCAGTGAAAATAAAAAAAAAATTTTCCACAGGTGACCTCAAGATTTTCATGAAAACTAATAATGCTGAGGAGTCTGCAGCTTGCATTGGACAATTTAACTCTTTTTTGTGAGAATAACACCTTTATTTGAATGTAACAGAATGTCGAACAATGTCTTATACTCGTGGAAGGAATGTCAGACAACCTTACACCTCAAATAATACTTTATTGTCTAGAATCAACACTATTAATGACCTGGGGCTGGTATTTGCTTCAAGACTCTTGTTCAGTAGTCATTTCGAGTATGCCGTTTATTCAAATAGGCCCTTGTTAGATTACAATGTAAATATTTTAATAACAAGAAAACATTACCAGCCATTTTTATACCTATATTTCTGGAAAACTAAACTGCGCTACGCCTGTTTGGAAACACCACTACTGTGTTTAAATTGATAGGCTTGAAAAACTTTGAAAATAGTTTTTGAGATTTCTTGGCTTTGAATCTACCTTTCGCCTATCATTAGGTTATCCTGATAATTACTCACTTCGACTTGCACACTTTGGAGTACAAATTATGTTAGCTGTAGAAGAATTAAGGACATTTCGCTCATACTCAGAGTTATTAATATCAACTTGATTGTGAGAGCATTTTTAATGTAACTTTACATGTTCTGAACAGATATCTCCGTCAACAGTATCTCTTTTTTTATCACCAGTGAGGAACACCAATACTGCCATGAGGTCATCAATGTATCGTATGCTTCCAAATCCTGTGACAGAAAAGTTGTGATAAAAACGATTTCTCGGAACCTATGACCGTAAGCAAGCTGGTGATACCGAGCCATTGTTTCTTTAGAAACGCCCTACTTGAGGCAGGACACTTGCGAGGACTGAGGCAAGTGATCGCGGGAGTAAGATTTCTGCATGGAAAAAAGCGGAAAGAAAGTTTTTCATCAAGATTGTTTCTATAACTTGACATATTACGTTCACGTAATTAGCCTACAATTTTTTATATTGGGTGGTTTTTGAAATTTCAAAGCGTGGCATTGTCTTGCTGTGTATCGTGTTTTGAAATTATTATCTGAGCAGGTTGCAAATGTTGACACATAAGTGAGTTGACACATGCTTTCACAACTTTCCTATTTACGTAACAGCTCGTACTCTTGCCAGTCCTTATCTGTTCTCCACCAAGAAAAAAGAACCAACGTGATAGACGCAAGGTCAAATCAGCTGTGATAACTGAGTCGCCTACAAAGGATAAAATATCTGCCATGAAAGCCAGTAGAAAATTGAAAATTTTAAGAAGCATGTTTCAAACGAAGTAAAAAAGAACTGCCAAGAAGGATTAAAGTGTAGGTATGCCGAAAAAGATGCAGAAAATGAATATTATTGCTTGTACTGCCTGAATTCCATATCAGACCAAATGAGCATTGGTTTCAGTGCCTGAAATATAAGGGATGATCTCGTAGAGATTGCACTGAGGATGGACTGCAATTAATCTGTCATAATTGTTAGTCAGATTAAATCAAGATGATTATTAACTGATTTTTTGGTTCATCTCTTTATGAAACCGTACATATTCATGAAAGATTTATTACAGTAAAAGTTCCTCATTTGAGCTTCCTACATTCTCGTTTTTACAATTTCTGGATGAATAGAAATGCGACCCAATTACTATATTCCCGGTTAAAGATTTCTTTATTCGCGGATCTAATCGATACATCCTAATCATACAAAAAGAATCAGTGTTACCGCTTAAATTGAAAATAGAAATTTTTGATAGTTAACGCCTTGAAGAGTCATTCGCATACATATCACCTTCATTCAATGTTTTCAAATCCACTGTACGATCGACAGCAAAATCCGAAGAAAAAATAAAGTAGCACTGTAGCTTCAACTTCACTGTCGAAAATTGTTTGGAATCCAGCAATAGAAAAATTGAAAGTGCTTTGTCATTATGGACCGAAGACCGCAACCAAAAAAGAGTGCTTCTGAGCGGTCCAATTATCCGGGAGAAGGCAAAGCGTCTTCACGCACATTTCAATGAACCTGGTGATAGTGCAAGTGGTGGATTTCAAGCATAGGAAGGTTAGTTCAATAAATTTAAGGTGCGATAATCATTGCATAGCATTAAGATTGTTGGGGAAGCTGCATCTGCAGACACTGCTGCAACAGAAGATTTGATCTTAGGATTTGAGGCAGTAGAGGATATAATTACACTGCTACTATGTTCTGAAACACGGCATCTTTGCTTCAACCTAGGGAGCAAGGAAAAAACAGGTATTTAAACGACATTACACTAAACGAACCTTCAAAATCATATTGGATAATATGGAATGTGATCCTGATATAAATGTTATGGAATGCTTAAAAAAATTGAGCATAGCAAAAACTATCTAAATCATAAAAGAAGTATAGGAAATTGGGAATGAAATAGGACGAGAAGGGTTCGAACAGATAGAATCAAGTTTTATTCAGGAGTTGCTTGAATCTCAAGATAAAGATTTGACTGAAACCGACTTAGAGAAAATGTCAAATTCACAATCATTAAAAACGTGACAATTAGTATGAAAAATGTTAGTGAAGGTGTAAAATGAAAACTAATTCCTCTACGGCACGGAATCTAATCTTTAAGAGGCAAATTTCTAATGCCACTGATGAATATCAGTCTGAATTGAAGAAGTTTTCAAAAACAGTCAAGCAAGAAGAAATTATAAAATTCTTTAAGACATTGCCTGAGTCTGAAGACGATTATTAATCAAGATGGTCAAAAAATTTAATCTAGTTGATATCTTTATATATAAAAATCAATTGCTGTTCGTTAGTCTAGCTGAAACTCGAGAACGGTTGAACGGATTTATCTTATCTTGGTCTTGTAATGGTGGAGGTCTAAAAAAGTTTGAAAGGTAAGAAAATTCGGATAACTTCGAAAACCATAAAAATAGCCGTTCTTTATTTTCCAAACGTTCTCTATATTTCTCTATATAAAATGTAGAGTCAAATTGAATTTTATTGCTATTAAATAAAGTTCATATTAAATTATAATCACTCACTGTTGTCTAAACAATGTAGGTGTGTTCCTAATGTTGAAGAGTCAATTTGCAATTTATTACCGCGGCAAAAAGTTCAAATTCAAATTAGTCTTCGCATGCGCGTTGGATGATCTAATAAAGCGTTCCGAAAATAAACAAAAGTGAATCGCTTACGCGATAAAATTGCATAGTCACAAAATGTAAAAGATCATTAATACTACTGATTTTCAATTTGTTCTGCTTCGCGAAACTTAGCTTCAGCTAACTACATTTGTTAAAGATTGATAAATCTTAAGTTCTGTAACAAATTAAATTTCTGAACGCAACCATAATATTTGACATCAGATTGAAAATTCATCTTGTCTCACTTCAGAACACGGAAAAAAGTATTACAATATCTATGAGTGCATCCTTCTATCTATGTGAGTGAAGATTACCGCTACGTGCGCGAGAACTTTCTTTACTTTTGTGATCCTTTGTGATAGTGACATTCCAAGTATTGTGCTTTTATTTTGTTGATATTCTGTAATAGTGATACTTTACTGCTAAGTTAGCACGAAATTTCTAACTTAGATCAATTACAATTTACGATGCCGAAGAGGAGAATACTTGACTGAGGTCGTCGCAGTCAATCAAATGTGCGAAGAGCTACCTCACGTGCTAACCGCACTGATGACCAGAGAGACACAGATCAAGAAAATAGTCGTATTGCTATGTCAGAATTTCGTTATTTAGTAAGCAACGAATGAAGTAGATATATTCAGAATGCAAGTAACGTGTCAAACACAACATAATGACAATTGAAATTGAATCAGCAGACGCAGTGCTCCTGTGATTCTTGAACGAGCTGCATTCCACTATGATCCAGCAATTGATTATTGTGCCGACAAACCGTTAACAATTGGGGGAATGATAATAATTTGTTAATTTGTAAATATTGTAAGGCTCATAAAGGGGCTGCAACCGAAGAAGAGGTTATTTGAGCTATTGTCCCTCGATCAAAAGTCTATTGGGATGGTAGTTGGCCTATTGACGGGACATCAACTCAACATATCGAATTATGAGATTATGAAAATCGAAAACCAAACGGTGCCGTGGTTGCCTTGAAAATGACGAAATAACGGAACACATACTGTTCGAATATCCCGTTTATAAGATGACCAGTTTGAACACCTTGGGCACTAAAATACTCAGCGCCCAGATGATCTAGGAGGCCAGCTACAACAGTCTTGCAAGCTTCATCAAAACGTTTTTTCAAGACACAAAACAAAATGATACAACACGGTATGCATAATTGGCCAAACGGCCTGAGTGCTGCCCATGAAGGCACCGTGCAAGAAGAAGAAGAAATAAATGGTGAATCTATTGACAGAGTAATATTGCCACAATTGGTCCCACCACCAGATCCTCTACGCCCTTCACTTTCTGGGATTGAAAATGATTCTAAGAACTTCTTGGACAACATTCAGAAATATAACAGCTGTTTTCAGATTACATCGTTTGGGACAATTTTATGCCCACTTAAGGGTATTATACCATAATATTTTTTTTACAATATTCGAGTTTGTATTAGAATATATTGGAAATAATTATTGGACAAATCCTTAAAAATTACAGATCCAAGGCCAAATTTATCACCTACTGGGGCCGCTGTTACCACTACCAGATGCGCATCATCCATTTTTACAAATTTATTTTATGTGCAATCCAGATGCGGAAGTTGATAAGCGTTGTGCTCACAATACAACAATCAAGAGTTGAGAATGTTTCTTCGTCAGAATCAGAAATTGGCGGATTAACTGTCTAGAAAATAAACATTCGAATTGAAAAGCATTTTAATGAGAAATTAATGTATATTTGAGCTTAGAATTTCTTATTAATCTTATCTAATCTTATTAATCGTACATGTGTGTATATTTTATCCATTGTAATTGTAACAAGGCATTTAAATGAAGAAATTATAGAGTTTGAATGATATAGACAAGAGGACTTTCAAGGAAATTTTGGTTTTTGTTTTTTCCTAAACGATAGCCGAGCGGGGCAAAATGGTTTCAGATTGGGATTCTGGGACCCAAAATTAGTAAGTGAATATTTTTTCAGTCAATTTTGAATATTGACACTGTATCAAACTATTACCGCCCTGCCAATAAAGTGCTTACACTGTATTTGTTTTTTCAATACCAATACCTCTTGTTACTGTTTTTTACCATTATTTTAATTGATAATTAGAAAACCATTTCGCAAAAAACGTGTTTTATTTATAGAACATTACAAAAATATTATTATTTTTAGAACATAGTAATGAATTATACCTGTCACAACTTACCTGGGTATTAGCAGAGTTGGGACAATGGAAGTAGTTTCAGTTTATGTGGATTTTCTCAGGTACCATATACCTTTTTTGGACTTTGAAGGATAGATCCAGAAAAGTAATTATTAAGCAGCATTATGGCGTTGAGTTCATTAACTGTGGTAGATATGTATCTTTATTGAGATATTTTGCTTCAAGTAAAAATTGTCACAATCCTTTTCGGTCTTCCCTATTGTGGATACTGCTGGGTATTGTAAATTGTAGATTTTTTATAGATTTTGGGTTCATTTAATTCTGTTAGTATTGATTGAACTCAAATTTTGATATTCTTTTCAATTTTAGTTGTGGGAACAGGATTTTTTTCTAATTTTGATTATGTTATTAATTTTATATTATTTCTATTTCAATTGTACTGCTTTTGTAGTTATTAGTTTTCATAATTGTTAGTTAGAATACTTATACTGGATCTAATTAAACTGCCTTTATTCCATATAATTAAAAATTGGATTCACTATTGGTACAGATACGTACAAGATAGTCATCTGCTTTGTAGACCAAGACGATTCGATCATTTTCTAAAATCCAGCAACAATGAGCAACAATGCCATCCGAAAATAAAATTCAAATTTGAAAGAAAAACAAACATAACGATATAATTGTCAAATCTTTCAATTTCTGTATAGAAACCGAGTGGCTCATACAAATGGAACTAAACATTATAACTAATAACCTAATACTGAATCTGGTCACTTGGACCTTCCCGCTCGAAGAGTGTTATTGAGAGTGATTATGTCTCCAAATGAGCAAGAGCCCACATGGTGAGCATAAACTGAGACCGAACATCAACATCGTGAGAGAGCGAATACGATACGTTATATCTCACAAGATTGTCTTCTAGTGTATAGTTTTGCTTACTTCGATTAAAATTTTTCTTCCATTTATACTATGGTATGAAATTATATTTTCTACTCACACCATGTCTTTCTGCTGTTGTTTTCTGTTAGTTTTCAGATTACTGTCGTCCCACTCCCTATCAAGGCTCTAGTCAGAATTAAAAGTGAAGGTTTAAAACAATGATTTCGATTCACAACTGACTCACAGACTAACTGTTACTGATGTATGAGCGAAAGGCGAAAAAGGTTTTTCTAAAGGTTTTTTCTACTGTCCTCTTGACTCTTCTGAAAGATGGTTCATCCGTTCTGTTCCATTTTCTACAGCTACAATTTCGAGGGCTGAAACTGACACCGAAATTCGACATTTTGCACAATCTCAGTAATTCCCCAGTTTTCTTGTAGCTCCCCCTTCATTCGAAAATATAAATAAATGAATCAATATGGAAAAAACTTTTCCAATTATCACATAGGAACAGATATTTTCTTCCTGTGAAATATTCGAAAAGAGATTTACACATTCTGGATTATATAAAATTCAGTTCAAAAATTCCTTCAAACAGAATGGCTAAGGTATTTCTCACTTTAATTCGTGAAACATAGAAACATAACCTCACTGTCTATTTCAGACGTAAAAACGTAATAGCCCTAAGCCGCGAAGTTAGCTGGGAGCCATCCAGCAATAAAACATTAAAGTTGGCTGGGGCGTTGATGTTAACCTAAAATTAACAAAGGGCTCTTGATTAACGGCGGCAAGTTGGCACATTATCAAACACTTCGCTTCATATTTTACGGGCGCGTGACTCGCTTTTTGATCCTAGAGGATTACTCGATTTCGGGTAATGTTTGTGCAGCCTAAGAGAATACATTGATTTGTATGATAATTTTGATCATTCATCATTATGGACGATGAATGGGAGTTGTGTTGTATGTAATTTTTTTTCCGAAAGGAACTCACTTTCAGAATATATGATGTATAAGGAAAAATATATTTTTCTTATCCATTAAGCTTACAATGTATATTCTGAAACATATTACTGAGTAATTAGCTGCAAAATACATATGAAGAACTGATAGCAACAGTTTTTTTTCATGTTTTGATTGCCTTGCGAGAGGCCAAGTAGGCAGCAGAGTGCAAAATATACGGCCGCATTTTCCTATGGAATTAATTGACTGGAAAGTTTGATTTCCGTCGTTGGCCGAAGGGACCAAAGACTTGAGTATCTGCTGTGGGTTTTAACTCTGTACCCTTCTGCGTCTCGTAGATGAACGGTATGCTACCATTAAAACAGAAATAATACAAACAGATACAGTATACTCACAACCCCGAAGCGAATGGCGAATTAAAGGGACATGTTTATCGTTCTTAAGCATTTCACAATCTTCAACTAGAGAAAGATTTTTTTCAGCTTTCATCACACTTTTTGCGTTATAAAGACTCTATTTTTGTGGAAAAAACCTTTGTACATATTCGGTTCCATGGGTGTAGCCGGGGGTGAAGTTTCCCCCCTTTAAGGATCAACCAATGATCTGTAGAAAGGATGAAATTGTTGCTAAAATGTACAAGGTTGGGTGGAAAGGTGATATCGAATTATTGATTTAGGCTAGAACAATGATTGAGAAATTTGAATTTTACAATAAAATTCATAATAATATAAATTATGGTGTGAGGGGATTCAGATTTTGAAACTTCCAGGATGAACCTGCCCGTATCTGATCGCTCCCAGCGTGCCTCTAACGTCACATGCGTGCTTAATTATATTGTATAGAAGATATTTGATATTGAACAATTAAAATTTCCATGATTTTTTCAGTGATTATTAAAATGAAAAATCATTGAAGTATTTCAGAGTTCTTGATCAGAACTTCCTAGAATAATCTATAATAATCCTGAAATATGACAGAATGAGGAAACCATTCACCAAAGCCGGCGTCAATAATGCCTATTCGCAGGTAAACAATTCCTCTTTTCTTGGAACTGCGCCCGCACACAATCGACAACTGGCCTCATCTCGAACCTCCGATATGCGTTTCTTTTCAGAATATTCTACGGGCTCATTATTCCCGTGCAGTTACAATACTGCAGTTCAGTTACAATTCGTACCGCGTGTTACAATTGAGTTTTTATCAAAGTGCCACGTTACTCACATTCGTGTGTGTGTCACGTTTTTATTGAAAGCAATACCTATGCTTCATCTACAGTTCTTTTTACAAGAAACATACCAAAAGTACAAGATTGAAAGAAAACCTGTGAAATGGACATCAGGAAATATTTCGATATCAGTACTTTCACACTTCAAGTTTCTTATTTTTACCCTGTTGAATAAAATTATGTCCTGTATCCTCATTATTAATTTTCAGGAAAATGATCAAGATCGGCCGAATCAAGCGAATCACAAGTACAACAGCACTTGAATGAAGCCAATAAATCATTGAAAAATGAGAATGCAACTGTAGCGCCTTCTCACCGTAGCACTGATGATCCCGTTGAAGGTTCAAAAATAATTGTTAACTGTGAACGTCAAAGTCAGCAAAAGAGGAACAGCGCTAGCGAGGAGGAACCTGAAAAGCAGTCGAATAGACCAGTAGAAAACAACATAGCAAACTGGCTGGGTCGAAATAGTTCTATAGAGCCGGAAGAAAAGGCTGAAATGGTTTGACTGCTGGCAATCGCCAGAAAATCACGACTTCAAGAAAGATACGACGAGCCTTAAGCAAAAATTCAATCAAAAGTGAATTGAAGATTATTCGCGGTGGATGAAATATTGTGCTAAAGTTGAAGGACCTGTGTGCATATACTGAGAGTTGTTTTCTCCTTATACAGTGCGAGGCGTAAAAAAATTCAGAAGAATTCATGAATACGAGTCCAGCCATGCCAGCAGCCAAAAACATAAACAAGCTTCTGAATCTACTTATATCTTCTTTTAATATTATGCGTTTATGGATCAACTCGAATCAGTCGATCAGCAAATACTGCAATACTGTTATGTGCAACTCATGGCTTACCACTGAGCTGAAATTCCTTGGACGAGGTTGTTTTCCATGATTTGATTCAGCTGAAAATTGATTCTGGGAACGCCCCATTAAAAATGCACCTTGAAAATGTGCAAAAAATGAATCGTATTTATAGCCCTTCAAAAATTCACAACCATGAAGGCTCGGCGTCTTATTTCAATTTGAATGACAAACTGGTAAATTTTTTCAATTTTTTATGCCATCCTTACTTCAGTTAATTTCGCCACCCCTCACCCCCGATCTCCAGCTGCACCCCCTGCCCGCAGTTTGGCTACGCCCATGTTCGTGTCTCTGAAGAAAGTGTTTTGATCGACAGATAAACGGAGATAGATTCTATAAAGGCGACTCCTTTCCAAATATCAACCAACACATATCCCCGGAATCACAGATAACGGGGCACCCTATATGTTATAACACTTCAAATATCTGAAATCATCCACGGCTAATTAAGAGGAAACGAAAGCGAATTTTTCTTCAATTTGGCATACACATAAATCTAAAAGTTTTCGAAATTATTTGCTATTAAAATCTGTAACGATATTTTCAGTTGAGGGGGTGTGATGAAAATTGCTCATGATTCTGGTAAAAAAGATCTATTTATTTCTGCCTACTTTCGAGCAATAGTTATTTCGACACCACATGCTTCACACATATCAGGTAGTTCACGCTTTATAAGGTGACTCTGTGCTTACCTAACCTACCCTAACCTTACAACGCACTAACGGAGTTGATGATCAATATTTTTGTGTAAAGTGATGATGAACATATTTACAAAGCATGTAATATCGTTGTAATTTCACCACTGTAGATAATTGGATGGCAGAACGCCTTTCATGTTTCTGCGGCTGTTACTACCCCTGCTGCTCCCCGTTTTAGTTGCATTGGTGTATATCTTAGCGTAATCTTGGTATTTAAATAAAGTTTACACCAAAAAGTGTTAGGGTGATGAAAGGAATTTCCACTCAACAAAGGAGAATGCTAGCTGATATGGTTCTTTACTTCAAATTGTTCTAAGAAATCTTTCTGTTGAAGAATATTTACGGATTTTGGAGTTCCTGAAAATTGTACAAGAAGAAAAGATGATGGAGTGGTTGATGCTAGATTTATTTTTTGATATTTCAGATGTATAACACAAAGATAGGTATTTTCGACACAATTCTAGAGGTGGTCCTTTTAGCAGAACTCGGAGGCTCTGTCCATTTTTTACTATGGTTGAATTAGCAGAGTTCTATCAAAAAAAAACCCACAGTCGACTTTACTTCGAATGAATACTCTGTATAACTATATATATATGGCACCTAATGAGGCAGTAGAGACAACCCTCAAGATATTGAAAACTGATTGACAGGATTCGAGAATTTCATCTATGTGTGTCTGACATGTTAGCAAACTATGGAATGTGAAAACACAAATATTTGACATTTGAATTTATGAGGCTTTTACTTGGTAAAATTTTGTTATCAATAATAAAAAACAAGTACTGTGTTTCAAGGAATTTTACTTAATAATTGCGATTCGAGACGCGATTCACTACACCGTAGCTTCTTCAGAAGAATGAATGTACAGAAAATAAGAATGAGAATATAAATATAATTGTTCTTGAGTAATTAAAAGCTTATTGGGTTGCTTCTTCTTAAGTGGTAATTTATGACAGGTATATCCAATAAAATTGAATCTGATTTTTCATTTGAAAAACTGCGTTTATGTTCCGATATTCTAATATTTAAATTTCTATGTGTTCTACCAATATAGAAATTATCACAGTCATTACAATTCAATCTATAAACACCTGATTTATTGTTTTTACCTGGTTTGGTTCTATTATTTTCTATATATCTGCCTAAATTATTATTAGTTTGGAAAGCTATGTTGAAATTATTGCTATACAAGAATGATTTCAGTTTCTCACTTGTAATGCCAACGTCGGTTAAGGTGTTGAGTTTTTGTTTCAATTTATCGACAGGGTAAACTTCATTCAATGCGATTCTACTTTGTTTTCATTTTAAATATTATTTATTACTTTGGGATTGTAACCATTATTTTTGGCTATTTGTTTAATCAAATTTGATTCTTTGTTGAAATTTTCTGGTGATAACGGGATGTTAATCAATTTATGAATAAAACTATTGCATGCTGACATTTTATGTTGATACGGATGACACGACGAGTTATGTATTATAATATATAAAAATATAATACATAAAAATTGAAAACAGGTAAAAACAATAAATCAGGTGTTTATAGATTGAATTATATGACTGTGATAATTTCTACATTGGTAGAACACATAGAAATTTAAATATTAGAATATCGGAACATAAACCCAGTTTTTCAAATAAAAATCAGATTCAAATTACGCGAATCATCTCTTAGAAAATAATCATTTTTCGACCCACAGTTTGAAATTTTGCATACAGATAACAAATATTGGAAGGTAGATCTTCGGGAACCTTTAGAAATCAATAAATACAAACACTCAGGCAGACTCATCAATGAACAAGTCGATTTAAGCCCTTCACCTCTATTGCATCTCTTCAGGGAGCAATCTATACCTTAATTTTATTGGATATACCTGTCATAAATAACTACTTAAGAAGAATTATTATTATTAAGTAAAATTCCTTAAAACACAGCACTTACCATAAGGGATAATAATAATTTTGAAAATCCAGTCCAAACAAAGTAGTTTCGTGTGACGAATGATCCACAATTTTAGAATGTTGAAAAATCTAAGCCATTTCCGTACATACAGTTCCTTAGAAGAGATTCATTTTATCGTTTCCAGAACTCCGAGTACGTCTTGTTGAAATCCGATATCTCTTGTGACACAATTAGTATTTCAAAGTCGTCCTGCATCTACTTTAAATTGGAATAGCCATTATTTTCGGCTCGGTATGAATGTCTGAGCCGCGCTACATCCCGACATATTTTCATGCAAAACGCGTTCCGGCATCCGAGGTTTATTGCATAAGAAAATGAAGATGCGAGACGCGAAGGGTACAAGGCTCACAGGAAGGAAACTCGGCCCTCCCCCGGGCGGAACGCGGGAAGCGGCGAGGCATTTGAGTCTATTCCTCAGAAATATGAAAAGATTCCGAAAGGATTTTGATTGCGAGATAATTTGACATTTTGGATGCCGTTCATCAATATTCCGGGAGGTCGGCGTTCCTTTTGAGCCCTGCCGCGTTTCACCACGCTCCGAGCTCCGTCTGGAATAAGAATATCCCAGGAAGAGTAAGTGGTGAAATGGAGTGAGATATACTGACCCAACTGAAGGAATTCACAAATTGGAGTCCGTGGAGAGGGTTTGATGTCAGAAATATGTTGGAAACTTCCTTCAAGTAATGAATATTCAATGGTAATAGAGCCAGCTTTATTGCCTGGGATACAGATTGCTGTTTTAAATTTCGCTTGTATCAAATTTTAATAGTCTTCTCTGAAAAATTCCAGTGAGTACACTGCAAAATTAATACAATCATAAATCAAAAGAACCTCAACTATATTTTTATGAAAACAATTTCTTATGCTTGGAAAGAGTTATCTAATCCAATATTTTTTTAGATACGTTTGGTATTTCCTATGAATGTTACTGCCATATATGTACAGCAACTGCTGAATTATATTAAATTTCTTCCACACCATTGATGACGTCGGAGATGTGTGATTGCATCTGCTGCAACATTCCTAATGGAAACTTAAAACGAAGTGCAATTAAATAGGAATACTAAGTTTCTGGAATTCCCAACAGGGATTACGATTACTCTAAGATTTCAGTGTAGATAGCTATCAACATATCAGAGATCCTTTTGGTATGCATATCACACAGCAAATGAAGGATTTGTGAAACAACGTAGGAAGTATGTATTTATTTTCAATGAAATAAAACTGAAGTATTTATATTTTCACTATATTGACAAAACTATGACCGGTTTCACCACACTGTGGCTTCATCAGATAGATACAAACTAATGAACAGAGTTATTCCTTATATATTAGTCCTACTTAATATTACAATAGGTACAAGAGGTATGCAGGAAAATCCATCGGAGTTGCTTATTTTATAAATTGGGAAGATTGAGTAAAGGAGAAGGATTTAGATCTAATTGGCTATTAAGTAATCTACCTGAATTCTTTTCTTTGTCGATCTCTAAAATTACTAATAGATTGAGTTTTTGTCTGTTATTTTCATTGTGAAAAATTTTGAAATTATCATTAAAATTATGGTTTTCTTCGAGTAAGTGATTAGAATAATGGGAATCTGATTTATGATGAGTAAAACTACGTTTGTGCTCGGATAATCTAACTTTGAAATTTCTGAAAGTGCTACCAATATAAATTTCATTACAATACCCGCAAGACACCGGATTTATTACATTCATCAATTTTAGATTTGCAGTTTTTGATATGTCGGCCTCAAGAAATATAAGTTCGGAATGCTATATTGAAATTATAATGCGTATAATCCATTAACTTTCTGGATTTAACTATTACTAAAATTAACGGCAAACATGATTTTTCTATTTTTCATAAGCCATCGCATACAGATATTACTATTCACAGCTCAACTACACATCCTCATCGACATAAATTAGCAGCTTGCAATAGTATGGTACATAGACTCATTAATATCCCAATGTCACAAAATAATTTCATAAAAGAGCTACATATAATTGAACAAGTAGCAGTCAATAACGGTTACAGTCCAATTATGATTGAGAACATGATTTCACGCAAAAGATTCAAAAAGCAATCCAGGAAGTATTTCCAAGTATAAAAATTTCTAACACAAAATACAACAGCTTAAGTTATATTGGTAATCCTAGTCTGAAATTAAAATCATTCCTCTCGCATTATAATTTCAATATAGCATTCCGAGCTGATAATTCTTTAGGCCCACATATCAAAAACTGCATATCTAAAATTGATAAATCCGGTGTTAATAAACTGTCTTGCGGGGATTGTAATAAAATTTATATTGGTAGAACTTTCAGAAATTTCAAAGTTAGATTATCCGAGCACAAAAGTAGTTTTAATTATCATGAATCAGATTCCCATTATTCTAATCTCTTACTCGAAGAAAACCATAACTTCAATGATAATTTCAAAATTTTACACAATGAAAATAACAGACAAAAACTCAATCTATTGGAAATTTTAGAGATCAACAAAGAAAAGAATTCAGGTAGATTACTTAATAGTCAACTAGATCTAAATCCTTCTCCTCTACTCAACCTTTTCAATTCATAAAGTAAGCAATTCCGATGGGTTTTCCAACATACCTCTTGTACCAATTGTAATATTAAGTAGGAAATAAGACTAATATATAAGGAATAACTCTGTTCATTAGTTTGTATCTATCTGATGAAGCCACAGTGTGGTGAAACCGGTCATAGTTTTGTTAATATAGTGAAAATCTAAATACCATAGTTTTATTTCATTGAAAATATGTATATCGATTTTCATCAAGTAACGACCTCCTCAATCAAAGTATGTATTTAGATCATGGAGCAGTATACAGCGTACAGTTACTCTTATTAAATGCAGTGAGTACCAAATGCCGTTCCACTTTATCATGCACGAATTGTCATTCTAAATCAAAAAGATCACAACGTGAAAGGATCACCTAATAGTTTACCTCCTGAAGTAGACTTATTATATTAGGGTTTTTCACTATTCGAAATATAACAGTTAGTTTGGCATTCCAAAACTGTCACTACAATATAAGATTCTTGACGAAGTAAATTAGATGGGAAGCGTTTACGAAAGAGTTGAGAGAGGCAATCTTTTGTTTCCGAAGTGATCAGAAATGATATTGTGGCCAATTCCAAATTAAATTTTGAATCGAAAAGGTCCAATAAACATGTCATTAAT
Organism: Cryptolaemus montrouzieri; assembly: GCA_013387265.2. NCBI lineage: Eukaryota > Metazoa > Arthropoda > Insecta > Coleoptera > Coccinellidae > Cryptolaemus > Cryptolaemus montrouzieri. The sequence goes on along the minus strand of JABFTP020000001.1, from coordinate 49,154,334 downwards.
TTTGTCACCACTTATATGGTGATGACTTTTGTATATAGAGTGTGCCAAAATTGTATATGTTGAAAAGTATCTTCTGAAATAGTAGGGGTGGAAGGATGTGAATTCGTCGAACCAGTGTCATTTTTTGATGGAGCGAAAGATGTCGCAAACAAAATTGTCTTAACCCTTGACGGTTTCAAGATACAAGGTGATTTTGAAAATATTTTTCTAGGTATTCTTTGTATTTTAATTCTATAACGAACCTCGAAGAAAAAACTGCTTGTAGTATACAACTTTTAGTTTTCTAATAAGGTTTCATTTGTTGACATCTCTGCAAATATGTTAAACAGTCAATTTATCTACTCTTTCAAAGGCGGCTGTGGAATATCTCTATTAAGCAATACAGATAAGTTTCTTTTTTCTTGAAACTTCATTTGATATATCAATTCCTATAAACCTTAACTTCCAATAATAAAACCACACAAAATGTTTGCCATTTCAACATTTTGTCAAATTTTTTTGATTCTGCATAGCTTTTTTAGTATTATTGGTCTGGTAAATTTTATATTATGCTATTTCGAACTTTTGTTCATCATCAGACAAGTATGAGTTTATAACTAAAAAGTTAGCAAATTTCTTATATATAGGTACAGGAATTGGGTTAACAGAACAGGTAAGGTACGTATTAGAAATTGATATTGGGTACTGACTTAAACATAATTCGGAACTACTCAAAAATCTCAAACATTGGGGAATAACATAAATCAGTCAGGTCGTTAAGTAAAATTTGTTTCTTGTTTGTATTGTATTTGGCTTTGAATATTTCTAAGGATTCAAGGTATTTGAGTTTTAGACCTTTTTATGCTTGTGATAGAATCTGTCGATTGTCTACAGATGGAAAAATATGGTTGTTTTTTATGCAATGTTGTGCCAGAGTGGAATCTGTTTTGTTTTCACAAAACGGTGAATGATGTTCATTATACCCAATTCTAAACACTTGCCCGTTTGACCGATATAAATTGACGTACTATTGGGACATATTGGTTTAATTGCTCTGGAATTATCTAACTTAATTTTGTATCCTCTCTTTTCAAAAGAATATATATATATATATATATATATATATATATATATATATATATATATATATATATATATATATATATATATATATATATATATATATATATATATATATATATATATATATATATATATATATATATATATATATATATATATATATATATATATATATATATATATATATATATATATATATATATATATATATATATATATATATATATATATATATATATATATATAACTTTTGAGTTTTCTCTTTGGGACTAAAAATATATTTGACAGTTCGGTTGTGGATTGGTAAGCTAATTGGGGATTTGGATGTTATTTGCGATTATTTTAGAAATTGTGCCGAATTAAGTTAATGAGGAATATTGATCTGTGTGGCTGTCAGAACTGTTCTGAGGATGAATACTGCTCTTTGCAAACGTTTCTCAGAAGCAAGATCATTAGAGGGGGAATAGCCGTTATTTTTGGCGATAGTTTCAACTGATGAAGTTTCTTTATTGAGATTTGTAATGGAAAGAGGTAATGTGAAAGCTCTATGAATCATAGAATTGAAGGCAGCAAATTTATATTGAATAGGATGAAAGGAATCAGAAGGAATGTAAAAATCTGTGTTGGTGGGTTTACGATATATATCGAAGGTAAGAAGTTTGTTATGTTTAAATATCTAAAAATAGTTGAATCTAGAATATTAATTCAATTGTTGATTTCTTCTTCTAGATTAAATTGAATTTTTGGATGAATATTATTAACAAAGTTTACGAACATATTTAATTGTCTTGAAGTGCCATAAATACACGCAAAAATATCGTCAACATATCGATACCAAAATATTATATGAGACGCTATAGGCGATTGAAAAATTATATTGAATTTCTGTTAGGAGTGGACTGAAGGGTTAACTCATAGCCAGACCTCCAGTTTGCTCGAAAATTATATCGTTAAATTGAAAATATTTTCAATGATTTATGTTAGTCCCCAATATATGGGATTTTCTAGTAGTTCTCGATTTTGCATAAATACTCAATGTTGATTTATCATTTCTCTCTCTCTCTATATATATATATATATATATATATATATATATATATATATATATATATATATATATATATATATATATATATATAAATATAAATTAAAACTTTGTATTTTAGTTTTAAACTCATATTTGCCTGAGGATGAGCAAAAGTTCTGAATAGTTGTAAATTTAAATAAACTTGAATAGTGATATTGTTAACGTAGAAATATTCGCAATCCTCATCATGTAAATTACATATCACACAGTGACGGATGTCAATTACATATCAATTACTAACAACCGGATCTATTTCATTTTCGAACATTTCATGATCCTAAATAGTATTGCTCAAATTCTCCATCTCTGGATATTTGGTCTAGTTAATCGTATCTTGATAATAACCAATTTTCAGTTCTGGTGAAATATCTGGCTAATATATAATGTGAATCCAAAGACTGAATATTGTGGAACAAATATTGTGGTCTCTGGGGGTTATTTCGAAACAAGGCTGAACATATTCGTTCTGAAAGATTTCCTAGCAAATATTGAATTTCAGGCCTTCTCAGGATATGACAGCTCGTGAAAAATTTAAATTCCTTTGGATGTTTCTCATACTCAGTCTCCCAAAACTAAAACTAAAAAAGAGTTTATCAGACTATAGGTTCGCGGTAAGCATTCTTATTTCAGATGTTTTACAAATGAAAGCAAAAGCTTATAGAGTTTATATTTCCTCACAACTATATGGTTACTACCATGAGGAGATGACCATTTTTCAACTTTTCAGGCAGAGTTTTAAATTCATTTCAATTGTCGCCATAACAATCGTTTCGTTGATTTTTTATAGTGTTTTATAGTAGGATTTTCCAAGAATTGTTTTCCATGGTTTCAAAATTCATAAACCTATGTATTACTAAATTTTTCATTTGATATTACAGGGAGTTCGAGCTGAAGAGCCTATTAGAATTATCTGGAGAACGAGTTTACAGATCATTTCTAATTTTGGAATAAGAGTAAATGGGCACAGATCTACAATTTTCAGGGTTCCCAAAGCTGTCCCACTGCCAGTTGTACTGTACTACAACTTTGTTATTTGAAGTGGCATGGTGTAATTCTCAATTTTTTGTTATTGAAAGGCATCCTTTTCTAAGCATCCTTTGTAGAGATTTGTCCAATCTGAAATGTCACCTTTTTTCCAAGAAACTGATTTAGATTTGAGTAACATCATAACTTTTCTCTTAGTATAACGCCAAAAGTGTTTTCTTCAGGCAACATACTCTCCTTTGATTTTTCATTCACAGGATGCTCAATAATCAGTTGGCACCTCAATTAAACCACATTGTGAAAAAATTTCAGTTGAATGCAAGTACCAATTTTTTAAATTTATTCGAACCATATTTTAAATTAGTATAGTTTGCTATAAGGTTTCTCTATACTTGAAATGACTCGTTTTCATTTCATTCGCGACTTCATCAAACACCTTCAGTTTCTTCTTTTTTTTTGATGTGAAGGTACTCTGGCTTTACGGCAATTAAATGATTGTCGTGCTCACTAGTTTCGAGTTTATTTTAAACTCATATTCAGAGCTGAAAGATAAATAACAGTTATCCCAAATCTGTGATAACGAAAATCTGTCAGGACCTTACGAGATGAAGTGTAAAACAGTTGTTCTATATGTCTTATAGTTAAAAAACCTCATTTAAATGCTTAGACGATAAAAATTCAAAAATCTAACAATACAACACATAAAAATTATATTGAAAGGGTTGGAAAACGACGAAATAAAATAATTGAGATCGAGACCTGAAATAAAATTTGACGATTTAAAACTAAAGAAAGTGAGGGTTATGTCACAGATATCGGGTCGTACTGGCAGCTTCTTCTTGAATTTTGGAATGTAGTCCCGCATTTTCATAGAAGTGTAACAGCTGTTCATATAAATTTCATGGCATGTTCTTGATAGGGTTAAAGTAGATGTTATTTAAGTGTTCAGTGTCGTGCTTGAAAGTAACAGAGGTATTATGCTTTTTTACTAAAATTATTTCAGCGATTCTCCGCTTCCTATGATTTGGCTCTGTCATCAGAATTTCAATGTCGTCAATATTGAAGTTGAAGAAATGGCCTGTTGAGAAATGATGTGCTGCAAGAGCAGTCTGATCAATGTTAGCATGGTTGCAGGCCGATTTATGTTTTGATATACGTCTCTCCGCGTATTGTTTGCTTTGACTAATGTAGCAGCCATCACAATGTACGCAGTTGATCTGGTATAAAGTATTTGCTATATGTTCTTTTTTAGTTTTGTTCTTGAGTTTCGTGAAAAGAAGTTTGCTCACAGTCTTGAAATTATATAAGGCAGCATCCAGGTTGTCTGATTGAAGGGACTTTTCAATCTATCTGATAGTCTTGGTACATAAAGCAATATCTTCTTATCTCGATTATTTCGATACTCTCTCCTACTTTCGTGGTGCTATTGAGAACTCTGTTTATTAATTTTGAAGGGTATCCATTCTCGAAATATTTCCTCTTGAGTTTCATCAAATTCTCTTTATGGTGAGTCTCAGCACTAAGAGCTAATATCCGCTGCTTCTCCTGTTTGACCAAGTTAATTTTATGATGTAGAGGGTGTATTGACTGAAGATTAATAGTACGACTTGTATTACTTGGTTTACCATAAATGTTCGTACTGGCTCTACCATCTTCCATACTAGTGACTACAACATCCAAAAAGGGAAAGCTCTTATTTTCCTCAATTTCACAAGTGAATTTCAGCTTTGGATGTACGCCATTAAATAATCCGGGAGTGTAATCCATCATATCGGCTGGTATCATGGCATATATGTCATCCACATAAATCTCTAACATTACAAACTCAAAAACCTGTCTTTTTACCGACTTCAATACATGATTCATGAAAATACTGGCGAAAATTGGAGATGAAGGAGTTTCCATCGGAAACCCTTCAATTTGTTTGAAGAATTTGCCCTGGGACACAAAATAACCACTCTCAAAACAGAACTCTATGGAATCACTTGTACAGAAAATCTCAATTTCAGGCCACAATTCCTCAATCAATGATATCAGCAACTCCTGCGGCAATCTAACTTCCTCAAGCTTTTTTACAAACTCGTATGAATTTTTCAAGGCAAACTCGAAACTTGGATTTAAGTTTGAGTGTACCTTGGAAACGCTAGTAGAAATGTTATACCCAGGCGAGTTGACATAGCACACAATTGATCTCAATGGTAGATCCTCTCTATGCACTTGGACAAGTCCATATAATTTTGGAGTTGTGCAATTATTTTTAGTCAGAGATGTTGGTGTTGTCTTATCAATATACTTCTTTTTTAGTGAAAGTTGAACCATGGAGTTACTTTGCTTTTGATATTTCTCTGTTGAAACCTTCATTAACTGATGTATGAAGATTCATCATTTGTTAAGTTATTTAGTTTTTGGAAGTCAACATCTCTGTCTAGGATCATAGTTCTATTGCCGTTATGAGCCTTTGCCACAATGAGGCTATCGTTCATTTTGAGAAACTGTTATGTGTACACAGAATCACTAATTATTTTATTAGTAAGTACAGATTTTTTATGTGTATTGTTGAAAGAGTTCATAAAATATGGTGATAATATTAGAGCATGTACCTCTTTTAAGCATCTCTTCATCCTCGTCCTCTCCTGAAGAATGACTGACCCAACATCTGTAATTATATTTACCAAAGGTGTTGATATTAAACAGGAGTGATAAGTAGGTTCGTAATATACTTGTTTTAGTATGTAGTTGACATTCCATTCAACAAAGAAAACTATTCACAACTAAAATTAGTGATATAACTGGTGGCGTAGAGGATAAGATGCTCGTCTCGTGCGCAGAGTTGCCTGTGATCAATCCCCACAAAGTCGGAGCGATTTTTCGGATTCTGGGAATCGTTTGAGTATCCATCTTTCCGAGGAGATGTAAAGCCGTTGGTCCTCTCTAACAGAGATGTGTTGGACATTAAAGATACCTTTCCTCGACACAAGAGGGGCTCGGCAAAATTCCCCGGTTAGTGAGGTGACAAAATTCCCCGGCGTGTCATTGGCCGAAAGGCGGAAGTAAAGCATATTAAAGAAATAATGAACAAACAAAATAAAAGATATTTATTTTTATATTCACTCCATCTGTTTCTATGTTCGACGGCCTAATGATTCAATTTTTCAAAGAAACTGCAGCTTTCTGATAGAATCGAGAATAAAATGAAAACATGCCAAGTTGGGCGTAGGGAAACATAATACCAAGCAATATTTTCTTGAAATATGGTTCTAATGAAGTTAGAAAAAAAAACAGATACTCTTATTTGAGAAAAAAACATTTTTCGATCACTTAGTTACATTGCAAACTTACTTCATCTAACCTAACCTATAAGGAATACTGAATTTTGGCGAGAATTTTAACCAAGTTGACAAGTTATTTCTGAGCACCCTGTATGAAAGAGAACGAAAAATACGTTGCTCTCAAAAATAATACTTTTATTTCTCGTTAAACTAGAGACTGAGTTATAATCTGTTGAGTTGAATTTCTTGGGTAAAAAAGAAGACACTATAATTGCGAAAATTTTAATGAATGAAATTATAGCACGAAGGTTAATCATTTTAGATGGAACAGAAGATGCTTGAAAGAGGGTAACCTAAGTGAAAAAAATTAAAAGGTATACCTAACATTGGTATTTCAAATGTTGTTGCCGATGTTCCGTATAATTGGAAGAGGTACTGCTATGAAAACAATTGCAGATTGTATGTAACTATCATTCTACTTTAATGCCAAAATTTGATATTGATCGATGAACTTGTTCCCAGGTACATTGATGGACCCCTCAGACCTTGATTACTAACAATTTTTTCGAAAGACAGCAAGTGCGAGAATGTAGGATGAAAAGAATGTAGGGTGAAAAGTAGTGAAAAAAACATTTTTCGATCATTTAGTTTCATTGAAAACTTACCTATAAGAAATACTGAATTATGGCGACAATTCTAACCAAGTTGACAAGTTATTTCTGAGCACCTAGTATAAAAGGAAACGAAAAGTACGTTTCTCTCAGAAATAACACTTTTCTTTGTCATTAAACTTGAGACTAAATAATAATCTTACTCAAATCTGAGTTAAAATTCTTGGGTAAAACGAAGACACTATAATTCCGAAAATATTAATAAATGAAATTATAGCACAAAGGTTAATTATTTTAGATTGAACAAAAGATGCTTGAAGAAGGGTACCCTCTATAAGAAATGAAAAGGTATACCTAGCATTGCTTCTTCAATGTGTCGAAGGAAGGTATCTTTAATGTCCAACACATCTATGTTAGACAGGACCGACGTCCTTACATCTCCTACAAAATATGGATAATCAAGCGATTCCCAGAATCCGAAAAATCGCACCGACTTTGTGAAGATTGAACCCAGGTAACTCTGCGCAGGAGACGAGCATCATATCCCCACCCAGCCCGCAAAACATTTCTTTTTGAAATAGCAGAATTGTTTTTCGAAATGGCAATGTTGTAGACGATGTTCGGTATAACCGAAAGTGGTACTGGTGTGAAAACAATTGTAGATTGTATATAAGCATCTAACTTTACTTTAATGCCAAAATTTGAAATTGATCGATAAACTCGTGCCTAGATACTTTTACGGACCCCTCAGCTGGGATACCTCAATCACTAACAATTTTTTTGACAGATAGCAATGCGAGAGTGTAGGGTGAAAGGAATACTGAATTATGGCGAGAATTCTAACCAAGTTGACAAGTTATTTCTGAGCACCCAGTATAAAAGGAAACGGAAAGTACGTTTCTCTCAAAAATAACAGTTTTCTTTCTCGTTAAACTTGGGAATAAATTATAATCTTACTCAAATCTGAGTTTAATTTCTTGGGTAAAAAAGAAGACACTATAATTCCGAAAATTTTAATGAATGAAATTATAGCACAAGGGTTAATTATTTCAGATTGAACAAAAGATGCTTGAAAAAGGGTACCCTCAATAAAAAAATTGAACTGTATACCTAACATTGCTTTTTGTTGTTATTCCTTTAACGCGCTCTATTTCCGCCTTTCGGCCAATGACACGCCAGGGAATTCTGTCACCTCACTGATCCGGGAATTTTGCCCAACCCTTTCGGGTCGAGGGAAGGTATCTTTAATGTCGAACACATCTATGTTAGACAGGACCGACGGCTTTACATCTCCTCCAAAATATGGATAATCAAGCGATTCCCAGAATCCGAAAAATCGTACCGACTTTGTGGGGATTGAACCCAGGTAACTCTGCGCACGAGACGAGCATTTGAAATAGCAAAATTGTTTTTCGAAATAGCAATGTTGTAGACCATGTTCGGTATAACCGGAAGTGGTACTGCTGTGAAAACAATTGCAGATTGTATATAAGTATATTACTTTACTTTAATGCCAACATTTGAAATTGATCGATAAACTCGTGCCTAGATACTTTGATGGACCCCTCAGCTGGGACACCTTAATCACTTACAATTTTTTTGAAAGACAGCATGTGCGAGAGTGTAGCGAGCAAAGTAGTGTACGATTTGGTAGTTGCGTAATTAGAAGAGAGTTCATATTCCAGCGGCTAATCACTGGAGCAAACGGGTCCATATAGGAGAATGGTCACTGAGAAAATATTCATAAAAATCAACTTCACAATTCGAGAATATATCAATTTGATTATCACCTCGTGCAGCTGCAATAAAGATCGATTATAAAAATGTTACTATCCAATTAGATTTTATATCAAGTTTTAAGTTTACTCGTTAATCTGTATAGTCTACTTAACTATGATGGTTGAAAAATATATCCTACGATATTCCAGAAGATAGACGAGACAAACAATCATCTCCTCCTTATTTTCATATGTTTTATATCAGTCTACAAGTTGAGCATCGGGCAGACGGACAGACAATAAGGGCTTCATATTAACGATGGGAACCTAAGAAGAAAGTTTCTCCTTTGTTTATGGATCTTATTATACTCGAAAGTATTCTGCTTGTGCTGTCTTTTACATTTTTGACTTTTCTTTCTCGCCCTTTTTATACACGCTAGCTCTCTATTGATGGATAAAGTTATATTGAGATGATCCTCTAATTTTCTGAGTTTGTTTATGAAACGAATCGGAAAGTTTAGCGAATATCTTGAACTTTTCACGTTATATCATAAGACGTCCATAATATTCAACGAAATATTAAGAAATGGACGAAGCGACGGCTGAGAAACCATTATTTAAATATTATACCAACTCGACTCCTCCGAGAAATCAGAAGCGGAAAAGTTACTTTTCTGTTCGGAAAGACGTGAATTTATATTAAATATGAAATACTAAATGCAGATTAATTTTATTTCTCGAATACATTTTCCGGTTCAGACAACCGTTTAATTTCACCCGCATTTCCATAAGAAGTGTTAATTACAAGAAGTTCTCTATCTCTCACAAAAATTATGCATTCATGAATCCAAGGCTCACTTCCCTTCTGCTGCAAACTAACCAACTTTCTGAATAAGCGATCTTCTTGGTGACTTGAGACTGATAAAGGGAAAAGTAGGAAGATAAGCTATCCTTTGCTTGGAATATTGGAATCATACTACTTTGACTCTGCATTTTGTTATGTGTTTGCACGGCACGAATATTATAGAAAAAGACTTGAGAAAGATACAAGACAGATTTTCTTAAGAACTTGAGGGTTGAATCTTGAGTAACCTAGAGAACCTACTAAAGTCAGTTAATTTTTCAAATTACACACTATTTTACCTTGTATATTGGGATTTATCCACAGTCGAGTATCTTTGATTTTGTCGTTGACACAAACCGATCATCAAAAACTACATTAATTAATAATTCAGTATTTTCAATCAGAATAATAAAACGAAGGGTTACAAGCTGAAAATTCAGAAACCTTTGCTTCGGCATTTTGATGTATTAAAAGTCACACATAATCACATATGTGCATATTAATATAACAAAGATCCGAAAAATCAATAACAATAAGTTTTTAGGAATATCTCGAATATCTTCATATGCATTAAATGGTATTTGCTTCTATTTCAAAATTTTAAGAGAATAGAATACTAAACATTCTGTGTTCGGACATCATACAAACATACGAACATATCCGAAAAATAGCATATGTTAATAACTCTAGTCGAAAAGAACTTCATAACAAAAAGCAGATCTTTATGTTTTGAATAGAAATATCCTTTCAATTATAGGAAAAATATTCCTAAGGCCCTAATATGTACCACTTTTCAATAACTCAGTAAGATCCTTTCACATCAGGTAGTAAATATAATGAGGGCACGCTTAGCTGAGATGAACTTTATACCTGAACAGTGTTGTTTACAATTGTATACATAACATTAGTATATAAATCAGTCTTCTGTTGAGTTTTGAAGTGAGAGGCTCACTGTGTAGAGAATAAAGTGTTTTAACTACGGAAATGTTAGTTGCAAAAAGTCTCCTGACAGGAGATCAGGACCATGATATGCCGTTCAGCTTTATGTTACATTCACAACAATTTTTTCTCGGTCAGTGTTATTAGTTGCCCACCAAAAACGAAACTTGAAATATTGCAATTGTGCGTTAGTGTCTGGCCTCAGTGTGTATGGCTATATGACCCTGGATTCGTTTTGATATAATACTTGAGAATGAAAGTGTGTAGGATTCATTGGAATTGATATTGGCTAAAACTATGCGCCAAGAGAAGCCACTCGACTCTCCTCTCCCTATCGACATCTGTCAATGAAATTATTTGAAATGCCAAAACATTTTATCTCGAATTTTTCGAGAATGACCAGTTCAATATTTGTTAATTGAATATTGGAATTGGTATCACTTCTTTTGGGTCTTTCGATGTTTCTGCTACATTGAATATTGTATGAAATTGAAGATTGCCATACTTCATATACTAATCGTGATACGCTATTAAAAGTGATATCAACTATATCGATGAAACAGACGCTAAAGATAATAGGAAGAGGTTGTATTTCTTGAAACTCAAGCGCTGTGAAGTCGACGATAATCTCGAATAGCGGGTCCATGGTTTTCTAATCGGTAGAATTTATGGAGCTTTCCTTTTAGGGACTATAAAATGTGTAGTGTTTCCGATAGATATTTCTTCCGAATCGGTTCAGAAGGAAAACATTCAAACGCATAAAAACATTGTTTTTCGGTCCACCGTAGCAAACAAGTATTCCAGTTTACCATGAAGCGGCACCGCAGGTATCATTTCGTATATTTTATGCTCATTATCAATTTAAGTGCATTTATATAGTATTCCTGGGACAATTCGATGAAACCAAAGTTCCGAATATTGAAATGTCTTCCTAAGGGCAGTATATTGATTTTTCGACGTATTTTGTTTGAATAATTAGTGAAACATGATAAGATTTTCGAGAAAATAGAATTGATTTGGAAGTGGTAAGTTTCTTTTGATTTAGATCGTCCCAAGTTTATTTTCCCGACTTCCTCTTAGTGATTATATTTTCTCAAGAGTTTCCATCTTAATTTTTCCTACACTCCAACTTTTGAACAGCATTTTCCACGAATATACAGGGTGATTTTTGAAAATTGTCCATCCAAGATATCCATATATTTAAGAGCTTTTCTATGACTGGAAAATCAATGTCAATGTCAACTCACTCAACACATACAGACATATATTAAAAGCTAGCGTTGTTGCTCAGCATGATTCTGATTAGGACGTTAGAATATATTTTGAAGATATACAAATGACAAAAAATTGCGAAAAAATGAATGTTAAATAGATATTTTTTTGTTCAGTACGAAGTGTCCACATATAATTTTCTCATGACAGTATAGTTTCGATTCAGCCAAGGGGTTAATATACATAAACAATTTCTTAGGAGGCTGCATGCGACTTAAATGGAATAGAAAATAGTGGGGTCCACAAATTGAAAGTAGTATTAAAAGTATGCTATTTCGGATGGGGCGAGCGTGATGAGGGGGGTAAATTTCGAGAGCGCTGTTGGTAGTACACTCGCCACAGTTCAGGTGGTGACGTTGGTTGTACAATTCGTGATTGGCAACCACCAACCAACGATCGAAGAATAATAACAAACTGTCTTGAGCCAACAACAAAGTACGTTCAAGATGCCTGAATGTTTGAAGATATAAGATAGGAAACGTAAGAACACAGAATCGTGAAACAGAGTTGGTTAGGTTAGGTTAGATTTAGATTTAGAGTTTGTCGGTTGCTGTGTAATTTTGAAAGTATACCTTCTGTAGAACATCTGTGAATTAAGTGTCAACTAGGTAGAAATGTGATTCTTGTTGGTGTAATTTATAGAGATCCCTTTTCTCCCTCATCTGTTTTTCGGGAATACTTTGAAAATATCCTCTCATTTATCTCGCCTCAGTAACCAAATGTCTTCAATACAGGTGATTTCAATATCAATCAGCTAGTTGATGTCATATTGGGCTCCATTGCAGAGTCGTATGACTTTGAGCAATAGCTTACGGAACCTACGCGTATCACTAAAATCAGCGAGTCTATCATAGATTTGAGTTTCACTAACGTTATTGATCATGTTGTGGATTTTGGTGTCCTGGATAGCGCTTGTTCTGATCACTTATTGGTTTACTGTTTGGTAAATTTCGCGTGTCCCTCTGTTCAGCCACGCATAAATAAAGAAACATAAAGAAACTTTGAGAATCTCGAATTAAAAATAATCATGGCAGGAAAGAGTTGTGAAGTTAACTCGTACTTCTCATCTGTGTTTGGAAAGATAAATGCTTGTGGGGCGGCATCGGAGTTTTATAGCACACATGAATACAATCCGAATTCGAAGTTCCGTTTTCGTTTGGCGACGGTTGATGAAGTTTCACAGTTGATCATGAAAGTAAAGTCGAATGCTATGGGATCGGATGGGATATTGTCTGAAATGTTAAAGTTGGGCTGTCCTGTGATTACTCCCTATGTGACCCATATAGTAAATATTTGTTTGGATACTAGGATATTTCCCGAAAGCTGGAAATCGTCATTGGTGAGGCCTCTGCCCAAGGTGAAGGATCCCACAAACTATTGTGATTTTCGTCCCTTCAGCATCCTTCCCTCAATGTCTAAAGTTCGGAGAAATTCATAAATGAATGATTATTTGTTGGAAAATAAAATTATATCACCGATGCAGTCTGGATTCCGTAGGGGGCATAGCACGACAGGCTTGCTTCTGGATTTGGTTGATGATATTGTTATGTCCGTTGATTGTGGTATGATCGCGGCACTTGCTTGATCACCGATTACTATGTGCAAAATTGAAGTGTTTTGGTTTCGATGTGACTGAGTTAGAGTTTTTTAATTCAAATTTAAACAAGCGTTCCCATGTGGTAGTTATCGACAATGACCGTTCTGACGCCATTCCTGTGACGTCTGGAGTGCTGCAGGGATATGTGCTGGGGCCCGTGCTTTTTCTTCTTTACACTGCGAATATTTTTCAAAATATTGATTCGTGTTAGGCCTTGTTATTGAGATCTCGGGGGAATCAATGGCTTTGAAGAGCTCTGTGAAGATCCTCGGTGTTATCTTTGACTATGGCCTTTGTTTTCAGGCTTATATTTCCCGGGTGATCAGAAAATGTTATGCAGTCTTAAAGGCATTATACATGAATGCTAGAGTTCTTAATTTCAAATTCCGAAGAGAAACTAGTTGAGACATTAGTGCTTCCTATTCTGAATTATGCTTTGGTTGTTGTATTCCTTTGCTTGGACAAGCTAAAGCAAAATATACTGCAGCACATCCAGAATGCATGCTGCCGATTTGTCTGCCGTTTGCGTTTGCGGAAATATGATCATGTTTCTGCCAAAATTCAAAAATTGAAATAACTGAAGATTCATTTCTTATTTCGATTTCACACTACTACAGTAAGTTTAGTACAGTACAACGCATTTTACATTCGGGTGAACCTTCGTGTCTTCGTAAGAAGACTTCTAATATATAGAAGTGATATGCGCACTACTTATCTGGGAAATTTCTTTACTACACTTTCGCTGCCTAGATTACATTCGGCTTTTTTCAGGAGATCGTTTACATATAACTCTGTGAATATTTATAATCAGGTTTCAAATAGTTTCGAAAATCTTTCAATAATCTCAATGCGTACTCTCCTGAAACAAATCTCTTCTGCTCTCTTTACAATTGATTTTGCTCGTTTTCGTTCTTGCTGTCCTGGGATGGTATTTGTTTTCACTTTGTCTTTTTCCTTCATCTTTTCTTCGGTTAACTTGTATGGCTCTTGCATTTTTCTTGTGAAAAATAGAATTTTAGGAATTTGGTTTACGCCTCACGGCTGGAGGCTCAGCACTAATCACGCTACATCCAGGAACTCGATTGAATTTTGCCAGGGAACATGTCGATTGGTTAAAAGTTGACTGCGAGATAGTTTTGTCCTCAAATGAGTTGAGATTTTGCCTATCTCATTTCAATCAACGTTCTCTTTTGTACTGACGTCAAAATGAGAAATATGCTCACAGCAACTTTTACCAGCTTATGGTTTGTAGTGTCCTGCAAGAACTTCAGATCTCGGTCCCACCGAACATATCTGGAAGATTTTCAATAGAATATTAAGAAGACAGCAAAACAAGCTAGCTACTGTGACTGAGGTTATGAACAGACTGATCGGAATTTGGAATTAAATTGATCATATTGCTTTAAGATCTTTGATTTTGAGTATGAAGATGTTATGCAGTGTATTTCTTTCATCGGGCCGCGAAAGCTGTGGGAACTACACATGACATTCATTTGTTGACCAAGGCCTATAATCTTGTGTACGCCATTTATTTTTGAAGTATGTTTCTCATGTCTACAGTATCATCACAACTTACTAGTTGCGTAATGTTTATAAAGCGGATATATAATTGAGTTTGATTTCATTGTTATTGCTGATATAAATGAACACATACAAACGAGTCGCTCAGATAGAAACGAATACTATTTCATCGAGTGCACCCAGATTATTTGTCATAATTTGCTTTGCGGGTTGTATTGTGAAATTACAAACCCTTGTAGTTTTGTCATATCTGTCTGCCTATCGACCCTTTTTTCATTCTATGTTACATAAAATGAAATAAATTCCAAGAAAGAAGGATATCGGAGAGAAAATCATCTGTGAAATATAACACCAAGAAATAAAATTCAAGATCAGTTAAAAGTTTTCAGTAGAGGAGTGCAAACACAATATGATCTAATCTAAAACTCAGAATATATGAGCATACATTATAAGAAAATCAATCACTGTAAGTATATAACAACGTCAAAATTGATGCTGCTGACAAAAGTGGAGTTTGTGAAATTGGCATTTCAATTTGCAGAGCATCTAAAAATAGAAGAATCACATGTATTATAGCATTACGAAGAAATACCCAGATATTGCTCTTAAAAATCCTGAGTCAACCAGAAGAGCGGGAACTGTAGGTTTCAATAAACCTAAGGTCGATTTTATGATCATCTTGACCAACTGTAGACGAAATAGAATTTCTTTGCTTCCAAGATTACGAATGCTGATGAACCGGGAGTGTCAACTGTTTAAAAAATGAGTACCAGTAGAATCATACATTAACACTACTTTGGGTAGCTTAGCCAAATTCTGAAAACATAAGTTTATAGAACTCACGAACTTTCGCTCACAATAAATCATTCTTAATTCCAACGACCATGAACAACAACTCTGCTCACTTAGAATCAGTCACAACTTCAAGCCTGTTTCCTGCAATGTAGTACCGTTACATTTCAACAGAGGAATGCCTACAATATCATCACAACTTACTAGTTGCGTAATGTTTATAAATCGGATATATAATTGAGTTTATTTCATTGTTATTGCTGATATAAATGAAAACATACAAACGAGTCGCTCAGATAAAAACGAATACTATTTCATTGAGTGCACCCAGATTATTTGTCATAATTTGCTTTGCGGGTTGTGTTGTAAAATTAAAAACCCTTGTAGTTTTGTCATGTCTGTCTGCCTGTCGACCCTTTTTTCATTCTATGTTACATAGAATGAAATAAATTCGAGAAAGGAAGATATCAGAGAGAAACTCATCTGTGAAATATAACGCACCAAGAAATAAAATTCAAGATCGGTTAATAGTTTCAGTAGAAGAGTGCAGACACAATTTAAACTAAAACTCACAATATATGAACATACATTCTCAGAAAATCAATCACTGCAAGTATATAACCACGTCAAAGTTGATGCTGCTGACAAAAGTGGAGTTTGTGAAATTGGCATTTCAATTTACAGAGCATCTAAAAATAGAAGAATCACATGTATTATAGCATTACGAAGAAATACCCTGATATTGCTCTTAAAAATCCTGAGTCAACCAGAATAGCGGGAACTGTAGGTTTCAATAAACCTAAGGTCGATTTTATGATCATCTTGACCAACTGTAGACGAAATAGAATTTCTTTGCTTCCAAGATTACGAATGCTGATGAACCGGGAGTGTCAACTGTATAAAAAATGAGTACCAGTAGAATCATACATTAACACTACTTTGGGTAACTTAGCCAAATTCTGAAAACATGAGTTTATAGAACTCACGAACTTTCGCTCACAATAAATCATTCTTAATTCCAACGACCATGAACAACAACTCTGCTCACTTAGAATCAGTCACAACTTCAAGCCTGTTTCCTTCAGTGTAGTACCGTTACATTTCAACAGAGGAATGCCTACAATATCATCACAACTTACTAGTTGCGTAATGTTTATAATTCGGATATATAATTGAGTTTATTTCATTGTTATTGCTGATATAAATGAAAACATACAAACGAGTCGCTCAGATAAAACGAATACTATTTCATTGAGTGCACCCAGATTATTTGTCATAATTTGCTTTGCGGGTTGTGTTGTAAAATTAAAACCCTTGTAGTTTTGTCATGTCTGTCTGCCTGTCGACCCTTTTTTATTCTATGTTACATAGAATGAAATAAATTCCGAGAAAGGAAGATATCAGAGAGAAACTCATCTGTGAAATATGACGCACCAAGAAATAAAATTCAAGATCGGTTAATAGTTTCAGTAGAAGAGTGCAGACACAATTTAATCTAAAACTCACAATATATGAACATACATTCTCAGAAAATCAATCACTGCAAGTATATAACCACGTCAAAGTTGATGCTGCTGACAAAAGTGGAGTTTGTGAAATTGGCATTTCAATTTACAGAGCATCTAAAATAGAAGAATCACATGTATTATAGCATTACGAAGAAATACCTGATATTGCTCTTAAAAATCCTGAGTCAACCAGAATAGCGGAAACTGTAGGTTTCAATAAACCTAAGGTCGATTTTATGATCATCTTGACCAACTGTAGACGAAATAGAATTTCTTTGCTTCCAAGATTACGAATGCTGATGAACCGGGAGTGTCAACTGTTTAAAAATGAGTACCAGTAGAATCATAAATTAACACTACTTTGGGTAACTTAGCCAAATTCTGAAAACATGAGTTTATAGAACTCACGAACTTTCGCTCACAATAAATCATTCTTAATTCCAACGACCATGAACAACAACTCTGCTCACTTAGAATCAGTCACAACTTCAAGCCTGTTTCCTTCAGTGTAGTACCGTTACATTTCAACAGAGGAATGCCTACAATATCATCACAACTTACTAGTTGCGTAATGTTTATAAATCGGGTATATAATTGAGTTTATTTCATTGTTATTGCTGATATAAATGAAAACATACAAATGAGTCGCTCAGATAAAAACGAATACTATTTCATTGAGTGCACCCAGATTATTTGTCATAATTTGCTTTGCGGGTTGTGTTGTAAAATTAAAAACCCTTGTAGTTTTGTCATGTCTGTCTGCCTGTCGACCCTTTTTTTATTCTATGTTACATAGAATGAAATAAATTCCAAGAAAGAAAGATATCACAGAGAAACTCATCTGTGAAATATAACGCACCAAGAAATAAAATTCAAGATCGGTTAATAGTTTTCAGTAGAAGAGTGCAAACACAATTTAATCTAAAACTCACAATATATGAACATACATTCTCAGAAAATCAATCAGTGCAAGTATATAACCACGTCAAAGTTGATGCTGCTGACAAAAGTGGAGTTTGTGAAATTGGCATTTCAATTTGCAGAGCGTCTGAAAATAGAAGAATCCATGTATTATAGCATTACGAAGAAATACCCAGATATTGCTCTTAAAAATCCTGAGTCAACCAGAATAGCGGGAACTGTAGGTTTCAATAAACCTAAGGTCGATTTTATGATCATCTTGATCAACTGTAGACGAAATAAAATTTCTTTGCTTCCAAAATTAAGAATGCTAATGAACCGGAAGTGTCAACTGTTTAAAAATAAGTACCTGTAGAATCATACATTAACACTACTTTGGGTAACTTAGCCGAATTCTGAAAACATAAGTTTATAGAACTCACGAACTTACGCTCACAATAAATCATTCTTAATTCCAACGACCATGAACAACAACTCTGCTCACTTAAAATCAGTCACAACTTCAAGCCTGTTTCCTTCAATGTAGTACCGTTACACTTCAACAGAGGAATGCCTGGCTTTAGCTTAGATATTTTCACAAAAACATTTACACATTCTCCTTTGAATTTTGCAACAAAATCGAAAACTTGTTTGGATCAAAATGACCTCTAGTTTCAAAATAATTGCTTCAAACAAAAATCAGGTTTTTCTATTGGATCGCCATTATCGCCGATTATTGTCAGATAATTTTGTCTACAACTACAACATACAAGTAAACTCATCAATGCAGAACAGCGACCAGGCCGAAAAACACATGATGTTCTGGCACCGGTACGTTCACGGTAATTTGATTGGGTTTTATGGCTAAAATAGACATTTTTGAACTTTCTCAATGAAACTGGCGATCATTTTAAATTAACCATTGGAGTTTAAACTAATAACTCCATAGATTTTCTCGATTTAACTTTCACAAAATTAAACTGAATTCTGATCTATAATATCTAGGGATAAGAATCCTCCACAGATGCTACAATCTCCGTGAACTCATTCAATCGTTCAAATCATAAACTGGTTGCGATCTTCAGAGTTTTTACTGTCTCCCTCTCAATTCAGGATCTCGAAACGGAAACATAAATAAGAGCAAAGACGAAAATCTAACATCACAGTTATAATACTATGATGCATTCAAGAAAAACCAGAAAAAGATATGCTAGTTTTAATCATGTCGCCCCACATTCCCATGAAATAATACATTTTTTTTCAAAATTTCAAATAATTTTCAAAATAACGAATGTTTAAAAGCTTATATATACCGAACAGGTAGACATTTTGAAACTATATTCGAAGAACATACACCATCAGACAAGAAATCCCTTTTATTTGACCGCATTCAATCAACAAACTGCAAAATAGTTTCAGACAATCTCAAAGTCCTCCACCAATGCAATAATGAGAGAATGAATCTGTTGGAAAGTTTGCAAATTGATAAACTGTGGAAAACTCCAGAGAGTCGAAACGGATCGTGTATTAACAAATAAACGAGGAAAACTGACAAAAAAAATCTCTTCTTCCATATTTCCAAATAGAATTCCACAAAATAAATATGCATCAATATCATTAATCAAGGCTACTTCTCTAACAGTTCAGGATCTAACTCTCCTGGGCTCTCGAACTAAAATTACTATCAATTTCCAGTCTTCGCATTGTGTTTCCGAGATGCCTTTCCTCAACCATATATGGATATAATCAATGGTGGAATGACCCGAATTTGATACTGTATATTGACATTGGAGTTCAAACTAATAACTCCATAAATTTTCTCGATTCAACTTTTCCAAAATTAAACTGAATTCTGATCTATAACATCTAGGATAAGAATCCTCCACAGATGCTACAATCTCTGTGAACTCATTCAATCGTTCAAATCATAAACTGGTTGCGATCCTCAGAGTTTTACTGTCTCCTCTCAGTTCAAGAGCTCGAAACGGAAACATAAATAAAAGCAAAGACAAAAATCTAACATTACAGTTATAATATTATGATGCATTCAAGAAAAACCTGAAAAAGATATGCTAGTTTGAATCATGTCGCCCCACATTCTCATGAAATAATATATTTTCTTCAAAATTTCAAATAATTTTCAAAATAACGAATGTCCAAGAGCTTATATATACCGAACAGGTAGACATTTCGAAAGTATATTCGAAGAACATACACCATCAGACAAGAAATCCCTTTTATTTGACCGCATTCAATCAACAAACTGCAAAATAGATTCAGACAATCTCAAAGTCCTCCACCAATGCAATAATGAAAGGAGAATGAATCTGTTGGAAAGTTTGCAAATTGATAAACTGTGGAAAACTCCAGAGGGTCGAAACGGATCGTGTATTAACAAATAAACGAGGAAAACTGACAAAAAAGTTCTCCCCTTCTATATTTCCAAATAGAATTCCACAAAATAAATATGCATCAATATCATTAATCAAGGCCACTTCACTAACAGTTCACGATCTAACTCTCCTGGGCTTTCGAACTATAATTACTATCAATTTCCAGTCTTCGCATTGTTTCCGAGATGCCTTTCCTCAACCATATATGTATATAATCAATGGTAGAATGACCCGAATTTGATACTGTACATTGACATTGGAGTTTAAACTAATAACTCCATAAATTTTCTCGATTTAACTTTTACAAAATTAAACTGAATTCTGATCTATAATATCTAGGGATAAGAATCCTCCACAGATGCTACAATCTCCGTGAACTCATTCAATCGTTCAAATCATAAACTGGTTCCGATCCTCAGAATTTTTACTGTCTCCCTCTCAATTCAAGATCTCGAAACGGAAATATAAATAAAAGCAAAGACAAAAATCTAACATTACAGTTATAATATTATGATGCATTCAAGAAAAACCAGAAAAAAGATATGCTAGTTTGAATCATGTCGCCCCACATTCTCATGAAATAATATATTTTCTTCAAAATTTCAAATAATTTTCAAAATAACGAATGTCCAAGAGCTTATATATACCGGACAGGTAGACATTTTGAAAGTATATTCGAAGAACATACACCATCAGACAAGAAATCCCTTTTATTTGACCGCATTCAATCAACAAACTGCAAAATAGTTTCAGACAATCTCAAAGTCCTCCACCAATGCAATAATGAAAGGAGAATGAATCTGTTAGAAAGTTTGCAAATTGATAAACTGTGGAAAACTCCAGAGGGTCGAAACGGATCGTGTATCAACAAATAAACGAGGAAAACTGACGAAAAAGTTCTCCTCTTCCATGTTTCCAAATAGAATTCCACAAAATAAATATGCATCAATATCATTAATCAAGGCCACTTCACTAACAGTTCAGGATTTAACTCTCCTAGGCTTTCGAACTAAAATTACTATCAATTTCCAGTCTTCGCATTGTGTTTCCGAGATGCCTTTCCTCAACCATATATGTATATAATCAATGGTAGAATGACCCGAATTTGATACTGTACATTGACATTGGAGTTTAAACTAATAACTCCATAAATTTTCTCGATTTAACTTTCACAAAATTAAACTGAATTCTGATCTTTAATATCTAGGGATAAGAATCCTCCACAGATGCTACAATCTCCGTGAACTCATTCAATCGTTCAAATCATAAACTGGTTGCGATCCTCAGAGTTGTTACTGTCGCCCTCTCAATTCAAGATCTCGAAACGGAAACATAAATAAAAGCAAAGACAAAAATCTAACATTACAGTTATAATATTATGATGCATTCAAGAAAAACCAGAAAAAAGATTTGCTAGTTTTAATTATTTCGCCCCACATTCTCATGATATAATACATTTTTCCTTAAAATTTTAAATAATTTTCAAAATAACGAATGTCCAAGAGCTTATATATGCCGAACAGGTAGACATTTTGAAAGTATATTCGAAGAACATACACCATCAGACAAGAAATCCCTTTTATTTGACCGCATTCAATCAACAAACACCAAAATAGTTTCAGACAATCTCAAAGTCCTCCACCAATGCAATAATGAAAGGAGAATGAATCTGTTGGAAAGTTTGCAAATTGATAAACTGTGGAAAACTCCAGAGGGTCGAAACGGATCGTGTATCAACAAATAAACGAGGAAAACTGACAAAAAAGTTCTCCTCTTCCATATTTCCAAATAGAATTCTACAAAATAAATATGCACCAATATCATTAATCAAGGCCACTTCACTAACAGTTCAGGATCTAACTCTTCTGGGCTTTCGAACTAAAATTACTATCAATTTCCAGTCTTCGCATTGCGTTTCCGAGATGCCTTTCCTCAACCATATATGGATATAATCAATGGTAGAATGACCCGAATTTGATACTGTAAATTGACATTGGAGTTTAAACTAATAACTCCATAAATTTTCTCGATTTAACTTTCCCAAAATTAAACTGAATTCTGATCTATAATATCTAGGGATAAGAATCCTCCACAGATGCTACAATCTCCGTGAACTCATTCAATCGTTCAAATCATAAACAGGTTGCGATCCTCAGAGTTTTTACTGTCTCCTTCTCAATTCAAGATCTCGAAACGGAAACATAAATAAAAGCAAAGACAAAAATCTAACATCACAGTTATAATATTATAATGCATTCAAGAAAAACCAGAAAAAAGATATGCTAGTTTTAATCAGGTCGCCCCACATTCCCATGAAATAATACTTTTTTTTCAAAATTTTAAATAATTTTCAAAATAACGAATGTCCAAGAGCTTATATATGCCGAACAGGTAGACATTTTGAAAGTATATTCGAAGAACATACACCATCAGACAAGAAATCCCTTTTATTTAACCGCATTCAATCAACAAACAGCAAAATAGTTTCAGACAATCTCCAGAGGGTCGAAACGGATCGTGTATTAACAACTAAACGAGGAAAACTGACAAAAAAGTTCTCCTCCTCCATATTTCCAAATAGAATTCCACAAAATAAATATGCATCAATATCATTAATCAAGGCCACTTCACTAACAGTTCAGGATCTAACTCTCCTGGGCTTTCGAACTAAAATTACTATCAATTTCCAGTCTTCGCATTGTGTTTCCGAGATGCCTTTCCTCAACCATATGTGGATATAATCAATGGTAGAATGACCCGAATTTGATACTGTACATTGAAATTGGAGTTTAAACTAATAACTCCATAAATTTTCTCGATTTAACTTTTACAAAATTAAACTGAATTCTGATCTATAATATCTAGGGATAAGAATCCTCCACAGATGCTACAATCTCCGTGAACTCATTCAATCGTTCAAATCATAAACTGGTTGCGATCCTCAGAGTTGTTACTGTCTCCCTCTCAATTCAAGATCTCGAAACGGAAACATAAATAAAAGCAAAGACAAAAATCTAACATTACAGTTATAATATTATGATGCATTCAAGAAAACCCATAAAAAAGATATGCTAGTTTTAATTATGTCGCCCCACATTCTCATGAAATAATACATTTTTCCTTAAAATTTTAAATAATTTTCAAAATAACGAATGTCCAAGAGCTTATATATGCCGAACAGGTAGACATTTTGAAAGTATATTCGAAGAACATACACCATCAGACAAGAAATCCCTTTTATTTGACCGCATTCAATCAACAAACACCTAAATAGTTTCAGACGATCTCAAAGTCCTCCACCAATGCAATAATGAAAGGAGAATGAATCTGTTGGAAAGTTTGCAAATTGATAAACTGTGGAAAACTCCAGAGGGTCGAAACGGATCGTGCATTAACAAATAAACGAGGAAAACTGACAAAAAAGTTCTCCTCTTCCATATTTCCAAATAGAATTCCACAAAATAAATATTCATCAATATCATTAATCAAGGCCACTCCACTAACAGTTCAGGATCTAACTCTCCTGGGCTTTCGAACTAAAATTACTATCAATTTCCAGTCTTCGCATTGTGTTTCCGAGATGCCTTTCCTCAACCATATATGGATATAATCATTGGTAGAATGACCCGAATTTGATAGGTATATTGACAAAAATATTTCCTATTAATTATAGAAGTATAAATTCACATTCCTAAATTAAAATCTCTGAAATCCAAGCTTTTCAATGAACGAAAACTCAACCTGAAAAAGTGGCGAAACGTCTCTTTCAGATCACTTTCAGCATTTCTTTACTGTTTGGAAAAATGTAGGCAATTTATCACGAAATAAAAGTTCCGATAATGTCTTGGATGAAAAACAGGCGGGTCGCGATGTCGTCATCACCTTGTAAATAAATTCAACATAATAAGATTAGGGAGAAAAGTTCACAGGCCGGGTTCATCAGTAGATTAATTTCTATTGGGATTGATTCAGAGGCTGAAAAGGGACTTAAATAATAGATTATAAGGAAAGAGCGGCGTGAACGTGAATTTTCAGGTCCTGGGAGATAGGGAAAAAGTTGTGTAAAACTCATTTCGCAGAGACGGTTCAGATATGTAATATTCAAGAGGTGGATGAGCTTGTAATTTAGTAATTCGTTTGATTCCAACATTGAAAAGCCTGTGAAGTTTGCATCCTTTTATTTGAACAGGTGGTTAATATTTATTTCCATGCACAAAAAAAGAGAGGAGAAAAACTAGAAATTTTACCTGTAAAAAACAAAAAACTTTTTCCTATGAACTGAATAATACCAAATTTATCTGAACATCATCTAGCATACTGAGTCAAAAATAATTTACAAGAAATAAAACAGCCAAAAACACACAGCTCCGGTTGTATAAAGTGATGTTGAGATCTATGTCAATGGAAAACGAATGAAATTTGGCAATAACATTAAATCAGTTTCAGTTTAATTGATATAAAGCATTGTTTTCTTATTGTAAGCTAACGTGAAGTTAAAAAAGAATTGACATACAAAATCGGTGACGTTTCATTCACCAAAGTTGGGTTGGTACTAATATTTGGTTGCAGAACATCAATGTCATTAATATGTCGTTTCAAAACCTCAAATTCTGACATTCAACGGGAATTGGCAATTGGGGGCAAAATGGATAAAACGGTTACTTGTTTTCTGCTCTAAAAATTTATATGAAATTTAGGGGCGATTGAGTTCAGCAAACAGTTCCGCAAATTTCACTCTAAGAGGAGAAAATCGAATTTTAATCAGTGTTGTACACAAGTACAAAAGACTTTCATACGTTTATGGTATTTATTACTGCTCGTATTTTGAAATTGAAGAAACTTGATACTTCTACTTGAGACATTGGTCAATATTTCATGATCCCTCTTCCAATGTTTTTCTCTCTTCTCCATTCCTAGTGCCTTTCTATTCCTCTATTTCCTCTTGGATACATAAATATCATTGAATGCAAGGGTACAATGTTTTAGTACGGCCCTATGTGAAATATTGTAGAGAAAGACAAATGATATTTATTATATATATATATATATATATATATATATATATATATATATATATATATATATATATATATATATATATATATATATATATATATATATATATATAAAAGGGTTCAACCCCGACAAGTTGCCCATATATCTGTTCATGCAATCAAACTGATTTCATGAAAACATATAAATCCACCACCCGGTAATTAATACCATTTTCAGGCAATAGTTATAATCAAAACATATCCTGGAATAATTATATATAAGGATAACGTTAAATGTTATGAGAATATATCAATCTACCAGAATATATACAAACTATAGCATCATCAGACAATGACATCAATGTACCAACGAGTAGTGTCAGAGGCTTTCTCCCCGAAAAAATCCAGTGTACGGACCTTAGTCAAGTAACACTGAATGTTACTCATTCACAGTTTTCTTCGTGTGAAGTGATGAACGATAGAATAGAATGATGCTCTGAATATAAATATGACAAATTTGTCAACTAATTATATTACATTTATGAATACAAATAAATAAAATATAAAATGAGATTCTGAGCAGTATAAACTAAAGAGAAAATCTATGACTCCACCTCATTATTTTTTCGGAAAGAAACCTACGAAGAATATTACAAGATTTAATGACCGTTATCTTCTGTAACTGTTCAAACTAATTTTTCTTCAGACCCAAAATCTCAATATTTTTGTGAAGATTCCTAGGAATAACACCTGTTGCTGAAATAATAATCGGTAGAATAGACATTTTTTCATTTTCCACATTTTTTAATCTCGCCGCCAAGCATCATATATTTAGAAATTTTTTCATTGTATTTATTTTGTATATTATGTGTGTCGGGTATAGCAATATTAATTATATATGTTATTCGATGCTGTTCATCAGTAAGAATGATATCTGGCCTATTGTGTTTTACAGCCCTGTTGCTTAGAATGGTTTTATCGAAATAAAGTTTATATTTTCATTTTCACAAATAATTTCAGGTTCATTTTCGTAAAAGTTTTTCTTTTTGGGAATAAGGTCATGTTCCATTCCTAGATTAAAATGAATAATATTAGCATTAAGTCTTTCTAAATAATCTGTTGAAGCAAGGACTGAGCAAGATGATAATATATAAAAACTGTTTCTGAACAAAGTTTCTCAAAGATCTACCTTCCAATATCTATTATCTGTATGCCAAATTTCAAACTGTGGGTCGAAAGAGTGATTATTTTCTAAGAGATGATTCGCGTAATTTGAATCTGATTTTTATTTGAAAACTGGGTTTATGTTCCGATATTCTAATATTTAAATTTCTATGTGTTCTATCAATGTAGAAATTATCACAGTCATTGCAATTCAATCTATAAACACATGATTTATTGTTTTTACCTGGTTTCAATTTTTATGTATTATATTTTTAGATATTATAATACATAACTCGTCGTGTCATCCGAATCAACATAAAATGTCATCACATATAGATTGATTAACATCCCGTTATCACCAGAAAATTTCAACAGAGAATTAAATTTGATTAAACAAATAGCCAAAAATAATGGTTACAATCCCAAACTAATAAATAATATTTTGAATAAAAACAAAGTACAATCGCATTGAATGAAGTTTACCCTGTCGATAAATTGAAACATAAATTCAACACCTTAACCTACGTTGGCATTACAAGTGAGAAACTGAAATCATTCTTGAGTAGCAATAGTCACTGCAATTCAATCTATAAACACCTGATTTATTGTTTTTACCTGATTTGGTCTTATTATTTTTATATATTTGCCTAAATTATTATTAGTTTGGAAAGTTATGTTGAAATTATTGCCACTCAAGAATGATTTCAGTCCTCACTTGTAATGCCAACGTAGGTTAAGGTGTTGAATTTTGTTTCAATTTATCGACAGGGTAAACTTCATTATATATATATATATATATATATATATATATATATATATATATATATATATATATATATATATATACGATGTTACCTACTTTCTATATTTGACAATATATCAATTTCAAAAACTATAAATAAATTATTTGTAATTGATTGATTATTTCAGTAAATATGAATTTGATGAATGAATACTTGAATTGATAATTCATGCTAATTCAGATTTAAAAATACTGAAAAACTATTTAATTAGAAGATGAACAAAAGGTATCGACCAATATACAAACAGTTGACATGAACTCTACAAAATACAGAGTTGACATTGATAGATAATTTATTGTTAACTTCTTGTCTAGTGTGTCATGCAACCCAAATATCAATTCAACATAGAGTTGACTGAATGAAGTGAATGAATGAGTATTCGTATAAAAGGCAATTAAACAGAACGAGTTGCTTCTTCTGGATCGAAATGGAGAAAAAGTGAATATTACGTCACATTAAAACATTTCTTTTCACGCAACAAAACCATACGATATAAATGTTTTACTCTTCCTCATTCCCTGCATAATGTAAGGGAAAATCCAAGTTGGAAATATCAGTAAATAATAAAAAATATTGAGCTCTTGTGACGTTTTATTACAGAAAGTCTGTATATTCCAGAAATATATTTCACCTTAAAATCTTCGTTGATATTCTCTCAAGTAGGATGTAATGAAAGCAATAAAATGAGCATTGTGAGGCGTGGCATATGCTTTATAATTTTTATCGAATACCCTAGACCGATTGAAATATTTTTTCCTTAAGATTTTCATTAGCTGATCATTCGATGCTTTGCTGTAAATTTTTTTATTTACCCTATACTTCCCTAACTTTCCATCAATTTAAAATCTATATTCTACAAATATGCGTTTCGCATTCGAGGCAATCAAAACAAAATTTATCATTAATTATCTACGGTTTCAAGTTTCCATCCCCAGTTTCCATCAAACCCCAAAAACTGGCAGTGTAGGAGTTTTTTCATTACCCCATATCCCCAGGGGCGGTATACGAAATATGCAATATTTTATACAATGTTACCTCTCGTGGTTATTGTGCTCGAGGATTTCATCAAATTATATACAGAACAACTTCAGCCAGGATCCCAGGGGACTTGTAGGAACATATAGTGTTGGCAAGATGCGTTCAATTATAAACCTATGAGGGCCGCAATATCTACCATGGGATTTATGTTTTCTCTTGCAATGTTTGCTCATCAGATACCTAATATATGTTCATTCTACTTAATTGTTAAGAAAACTAGTGTTGAAATGATTCCTTGAGATGTTAAGGAAATCAAATTGGTATATCAAATAGATGCATTTAACTGGCAGAGAATATTCAGGGAATAATGCAAATCACCTTCGAATTAATTCTGAATATTTGTTCAACTTAGAACCAGCTGCAAAGCTAGGATAGGATAGTTGACTCCGATACCAAAAATAATTTCTACCGCAAATTGTAGTTTGCTAGTTCAATATATGCCTATATAGATTAATTAAGGTAAAAAATTATTGTAGGAATTCAACTTGGAAATGTTATATTTGTTCTATTCTTTTCTAATTTTGCAAACCCAGTTCACGATGTTCATGACGTAGTTTCTTAACAAATAGATATCAAGCTTTTATTGACTTTCTTTTCAGTTTTTGATAAAGAATCCTTGTAGAAACTAATGACAACATAACTAAAACATCCTGTATTCAAACCATTGGTCTTTTAGTCTTGAAATTGTCATTAGTTTCTACGAGGGATTCTTTATCGAAAAACTTTAAAAAAATGCTCATGAATATATGCCCAAAAGTCTTCCATTCACGATATAACGTTTTGTTCAGACTGTTTTCACGTTTCTGCTGGTAATCCTTGTAGTTTCGAAGAGAAGTAGCTCCAATTTGCAGAAACAGATTTTTTTTATTATTCATTAGATGTGTCCAGTAGTTGACAAAATGAACATGTTTTCGATATTTTTTTTTTATTATTTTTACCTCATTGAAAGAATAGTGTAATGTGCCAATGGCGTTTTTAAGAATTCTTATTTGACCTTTCAAGTATAAAACTCATTTGTCCCCTAAAATTCTTCTCACATGAGAAGGTTCGCCTTTTTTTGAATGAACTGTGAAGGACCAAAATCCGTCATACGAACGAAGGTTCATAACTCTTCTCAAAGTTTTCACAACAATTTGGGAAAACCCCTCTTGGATTTTATGTCGTTTCAAGTTTGAAAATCTGTGTGTTCATTTCACTTAGTGAAAATTCAAAAGTAACTTTTTGAGCCATCATAATACGGGTGCTTCTAAGTATAACCTAATCTTTCTGATATCCACAGTAACATCCAGGAGTCATGATTGAAGTTAATATTGATAATAATTTATAGCTTTTGGTATTTCGGAGAGTAGAAATCGAGTACACCTTTCAAGAACTGGCTAATATTCGTCTATTCTATGGCCGATCAGGTGGAAATGCAGCTGAAGCCTGAAGACTTCATCTTGCAGCTTTTCTTAACAGAAATATTTCTTCTGGTAAATTGTTAATTTCCAGTTCGTTACGTGATATCGGACGGTTTGTAGTCTATTCAGTAAAGACGTAGAGTAAGAAAAGCTCATTTAGTATGCAAATACCTTAGAAATGTGGTGCGTAAACAAATTAAAAAATAAATGTAGTTTCTATGATTTTGTCTTGGAGCAGGCATCAATTTATTGCCAGATCTTAAATAGGAACCATCATACAAATCTCCATGAAGAACTCAGCTACCTTAATACGATCTTCTCTGTGGTTTTTGTTGCTTGCGAATATTTCTGTCTTCGTCTAGAATAAACCGGTCACTTCACACGTCTAGAATTTGTATCCAGTAACGTAGAAGAATATGTGTTTTAGGGTTCTCTTCGAAAAAAAATTGAATCAATTGTACAGTTATATATAATATTAAAATCGTAAGGTCTTTTCGGGAGTATTCCGAGGATATTACGGTAACTTGAACTGGGCAGAGAAGAAGGGACGCTGCGAAAATTCGGGGGCCGAAGGCCAGGGCGACTATTTTTCGTCCGGTAGGAAAGGGTCGGAGAAAGTCCGTGCCAAATTTGGAGCCCCTAGCTTAAATGACGGAGCTCTGAGGATTTTTCGAAAATTTTCGCCGAGAGGGAACGGAAAGTAAAAACGTCGAGATTTCTTCGCAATCGGAAACTTCGGTCTTTCGGAAGGCAGTCGGAACAAAGGTCTCCGATTTTTCGCGAGTGGGGGCGGTAATTTCATCGGTTCGCGCCCAAAATGGTTTCATTCTCGTAAAACCCCGGGAAAACTTTAAAATCTTCGATCCAACAAAGAGCCTCCACTTTGGTAGAAATCCGCTCAATTTTCCTCATTCCCAGAATCCCTGACGACCAGAAATTAACGAACATCGAGCTGTCAAAATAAGGTTTTCTTTCATACGTCTTACTTATACGGGGTTGGCGGGAGAAAGTATTCGGATGTCGAACGAATACTACAGATCTCAAGATCAGATCCGCGAAGAAAAATCGTTTCTCTACGACTTAATTTTTGAACGGGGTTTGTGACCTAGATTATCAAGAAAGACACCGGAAGCACGTGGGCTGGGCCAGTCACCTTTCCTACCACCCCTACGATCACTAATCAAGCTCGGTCGGCAGTCAGCCTAATAAACGTATGATGTCGCCACCACAGCTGCTGATTTCTTCGGAGTTAGTATTCCGGAAGTCAGTTATACCAACGTGTAGAATTGAATGCCCTCTCTCTTTCAAATGAGAATAGTTAGATGGAAATAGTCAGTATATTTTAGTTTCACCAACATAATTTCAGTACTACCAAGATCTAGAATATAGTGTTCTCTCTCTTCTGAATGAGAGTATGAGACAGAATAAAATATCCATGTGTACAGGCATTATTTCAATTAGTCTGTCAAAAGTATAAACTCGAATTCCATTTCAATGAAGATTTCAACGAAACTTGAATTGAACATTTGAAGGTTAGTGAACGTAGTTTAATGTTTATTTTGATATATATATATATATATATATATATATATATATATATATATATATATATATATATATATATATATATATATATTAGAAAAGAAATGAGGAACTTTCAGAATCTATAAATTTTCAAATTTTTCCAACTTGAGTTATGTGATTCAAACGGAATGTAGAAATGAATAGAAGTTAAGGAGACTTACAATAATGATTGAAAGGTAAGTGAATGTAATTTGAGGTTTATTTATGTATTTTAATGTATATTTCTTTTAGCATGCTCAAGAAATGTACTCAGAATGTACATATTTCATATTTTTACTCATGGTTATTTTAGACTCCATGCATTGAAAGAGTTACTGGAATTACTATAATTCTCAAACGAATCTGTCGATACTATCTTACAAAATGATGGAATATCCATCAATAGGCTATTAACAAGTAGCGAGATCTTTTGTATAATTATATTTTTCCTGAAAGAAACTCGATTAAGTTTTTGTAAGATCATTTAGAGCATGCATGATATGAATATTGAAATCTATTCACTGAAGGCTATATCTGTATTAATATATTTCAAACTGAATGTCCTTAAGACTGTGTCCATTTTAATTGAATTTTCTTGTGTTTGCAATATTCATGTTTGAACCAAACAAAGTAAGGTTTAGATTGTTGATTGACCAAAAAGTTATTTGGAAAATAAAAAAAAAAATATAAAAATGTTGATCATCTCTCAGTGGAATGATTATTTTGTCAAAGGTTTGAAGGTGCGTCTTTATTTTCAATGAATATGTACTAGTCATTATTTCTTAAATACTCATTTTTATGTTACAATCCACCTGATGAAAAGGAAGTTTATACAATAGATCCTGATTAAAAAGTTGGAGAATGAAATTGAGAATGATATTCATCCTATCATGTGGGCCCTTTGAATACTCAGATATTTTTCTATGTGTTATCTCAATTTGCACAAAACGTATTCATTTCGAGTTTCTTATATTCATAATACATTGTTATTGTTTCTCTGGAAATTTTATCGAAGCTGTTGAATAAATAACCTGCTGTTCCTCATAGATGTGAAATTGAAGGGTTTTCGTTTATAGGTATTTGATGATTGTCGGAAATATGATGTTCAGATATGTATAGGTTGCATAACGAATATTCATATTGTACAGCCACAACTTGTAATCCAAGAGTTATGAAAGTCACAATGAATATTGCTGATATTAAATCATATTTTGGGAAAATTACTACTTGTGTATATTTTAAAATTTTCTGGTAGAGGTAATTTATGGTTTCTTGATATATTTGTACTATAGATACTTCACATAATTGTGTAAAATCTGTATGCTCATCACGTAATCTGGAAATATGAAGTTGTTCTTTATGCAATTTCTTCCTTTCCTTATTATTTTGATTATATTATTAGATTTCACATGAACATGACTTAAAGAAAAGTATAATTGAAGAATACCAAATTCAAACATAAAGGCATGGTTGCACAGATCTCAATATACTGAGTCTAGACATTTTCAATATTTTTCAGATCTAGAATATGAAAGAAGATAGGCAAAAAATTAGAAGACAAAAATGCGGAACAGAATTCAAAAGGAAAGTCCTTAGCATAGTGGCAGAGGTGTGTGGAATATTTGTAAGAGAGTTCTGAAAAGTGAAATACGTAGGTATGAAGAGACTGAGAATGAAATTGCAATCAGCAATAGAAAATTAATAGTTACAAGAAACGGTTGTATAGAGACTGATATTGTTGACATCATTGTATTGTTTATGAAGGTTCATAAAGTAATTTACAAATTTGTGGATGTTTGAATCTCATTTTTGCTTTTAACAAAATACTTCAATTCAGAATATGTTTGTTCTCTCTGGTAAACGAATTATGTGAATTTTGATAAATTTGAATTTATACGGAAATATTATAAAAGGGCGACCATATAAGCTGAAATTTGTATATACTCAGTAGTGTTGCTTTATTTTGTTACTAATTTCTCGCCCTTGGCACTTGGATACCATCAGAAAACTTTGATCTGAGAAGAACTTTAATTTTCCATTCTATTGATGTACTTGAAAAGTGATTTCTCCATCTTTCTGTTTCAAGTTCATATTTTTAGAAGATTATAATTCATGAATCTTATTCGATTCTTATTCAATCTTATTTGAACCAGAATAGTTGAGTTTAAAACAATAGATCTGTCCATATTGATCTTTCTGAAGAATATATATTTTTAAACTAAAATTTGTGATTTAATGAATAATTATTTGAGTTCTCGATTGAATTTCTATATCGAAGGGGGAGATGTGTACTCTAATATCCCCGAAGATGAGTGTCTACCATTAATTTCCAGCACTTTCGACCATTCACATATAAATATCATTATTCACGATGATTTAGTTTATCTTCTTAACCTTTGTTTTCAACAAAACAATTTCCAATGCATGGCAAATTCATTGAACAGTCTTGAGGCCTTGCTATGGGCTCTCCCTTAAGTCCACTTCTAACTGCAATATTCCTGAGTCATGAATAAGAAGAAAATTTTCAAAATCCCAGAGTTTTATACATAATTTCTTTGTTTCGTTATGTTGATGATGTCCTAGCGAGCTTCATTGGTGCGTGAAGGCAACTTGATGTTTTTCTGAATTTCATCAACCATATCAATCCAAAAATCAATTTCAAGTTTGAAATAGAAAATGAGAATTGAATTGACTTTTGAGACTTAAGCATTTCCCGAAAAAATAAATTTTACTTTTGATATATTTCGAAAACCAACCTTCGAAGATATTTGCATTCCTCATGACTCTTCTCATCCCTTGCAACATAAACTAGCCATTTTTAACTGAATGGTTCGCAAAGCATTTTCATTGCCACTTTCTATTAAAAATCATAAGAAAGAAATTTACGTCATAAAAACTATCGCCGGTTACCCCCCAACCATAGTAAACTGAATACCGATATTCAAAAATTCTCTCCCTTTTCTAATTTAGGTCCAAAATCACAGAAAGTTGCAAATCGAAGGTCAAGTCACAACATAAAAATTGCCTTGAAAACTACATGTTAATTATCACAATTATTTTTTAATGCCAAAGACAAAACTCACAAATTAGACAATTTAGGAGTACACGGACTTTGTTGCCCTGACTGTGACGGTGTATACATAGGCCAGACAGGAAGATCTTGGCGCATGTGATACAAAGAACATCACTCATCCTTTTGTAAAAACATAAATGACTCCACCATCGAACAGCATTGCCTAGATAACAACCACCGCTTTCCTAGTATAGATAAACTTAACATTATTCATCGTGTCCCGAAAAGCAATAAACTCAATTACCTACAATCTCTAGAAAATTTCAAAGCTAAACATAAAAGAAACAATTTTAACCTTTCATTATGAAAACACAGACCTATGTTATTGCCCAATATTTGGGATTTTCGAGTAATTATGAATGTACCTTTGAATACCTTTCTATACTTCAATAGTAGGTTTGTTGTTTTTCTCCTCTTTATAATTCATGCCTGTTTTTCAATATGTTAAAGACAGATTGTACAACTGTACCTCCGTTATAACTCACAATTTGTAATGTCTGATGATAGAAATATCGAAATAACTTTTACGTTCGTTAATTAAATATTTTCCACCTAATTTCGTGATATTACTTACAAAGTAACCCTAAATCACCATATGAAAAAATCCTTTCAATAAATATTCTTGAAAAGAGCAAGGATGCACTTAAGTATGATTTTGATGAGGTCAAATAAAGCACGACCCTAATTTAAAGAATCTACTAGTAAAATCATTCCCTTTCTGCAAACTGAAGTTAGATTCCTTGAAGACTGCAAGAGTCACGGACTGAAACGTGAAGGAAAGTCAGCACTTGTACAACCTGTATCTCATTTTTTCAGTTCATTGGTAACTTGTCATATTTTGATAAAGAATCTTTTATAGATATCAACGACTGCATTCCTGAAACACCCTGTATAATGTTATATGTAGTTTGAAGCCTAAACTCAGGTGTGACTAAATGAATTATTCATTTATAGTACTTACATTGAAGTGATTCTTGTTAAAATATATTTGTCATTCAGTAGATAGTCATAAAATGTTTTACTCAATCCGAACCCATTTCAATGCCACAGTTTTTTAGTGTTTTTTTTTGGATAACATCACAGAGATTAAGAAAAATTATGCCTGAAACATGAGACGGTTCGAGATCTTAATTTCGTCTTTGTCTTGCATCAGGTTATCAAGAATTGTAATTACATGGACATCAGTCCTCGGTTCTGAATTTTGATATTGATGTACAGTTTCCAAATCATGCTGGTTCACCTTTCTATATTTTCAAATGGCTATAGATACAAATCGAGGCTGAAGCAAAGTATTTTCAATCTATTCGCGCAGAGTGAGTGCGTTCACAGGTTGATTGAATTAGTTTCTTGGATATTAGATCTATTTCTTGAATGAGCATTTCTGTATTGTTCACGAATGTATTACTCAATTTCTGGGAATGACGACCTTAATGGTTGATTGGTATCGAGTTTTGCATGTTCGGGTTCAGTTATTTATGTTCGAATAGATTTCTGTCAAAAAAAATACAGCTGACGCAAGTAGTTGAAAAATGAAATGAATCAGTGAAGTAGACGTATGGCAAGAAATTTTGCCGATAGTGTCAAGAGAA
Organism: Cryptolaemus montrouzieri; assembly: GCA_013387265.2. NCBI lineage: Eukaryota > Metazoa > Arthropoda > Insecta > Coleoptera > Coccinellidae > Cryptolaemus > Cryptolaemus montrouzieri. Next base: position 49,118,213 of record JABFTP020000001.1, on the reverse strand, counting down.
GTCGAAAGAATATCCCAAATTCCACCAGAATACCACACGAACAAATAAGGTGAAGCTGACCAGTGATGGATTATTCAATCACACTAAAGAAAATTACAGGTCTGATGTCAATCTCCATCAGGTAATAATTGTTCACCACGAAGGGCGATTCGATTTGCTCTTTGATGCGCGTTCATATACCACCATATAGCCAGTTAACTCTGTCAAAAACCTTCTAGGTAAAATTTTTTATGGTATAATAAATAAAACAGAGTCGGAGCTCTTCTGCATGAATTTATTTTGACTCAAAGTAATTTATTTTCAGTAGAACTCTGCTTCGCCAAACCAGACAAGAAATGTCTCGAAACTTTCAAACCTTTCGGTTTTAACTGGATGAGAATGACATGATAACTTCATTCACTAGACTGAACCCCATTCGATCCTTTTACTAGGGCTATGTCAAGGATTTATTGTAGAGCCAAACCAATAATGATATGAAAGAATGGAAAAAAAAACGTTTAACATTGTTTAGTTTCAGTGTCCAATATTCAAATTTAAAATGAAGTGTACGAAAAATTCATGGCTTTTGAATAATGCAAATACTTTTGATTGTTTCAGTTTGTATTCGTTTCACAACTTTAAAAGGTCAAAGACATATGATATAGTCCGGACAGCCACTACATTGGCTGACTCAATGACGGTGATCTATGACTAATATCGTACCGATGAGTAGCACAGTGTAGACAACATCTGGAAAAGGGATAATTATCGAAGTTGCTATCGTAGAGACTAGGGAGTTATTTTAAATTTATTTGTTACTTTCAACTACATAATTAATATCCAATCATTAGACTATTATTGAATAATGTACTGTTGTAAATCATTTACAATTCACAATTGTATTCAAAACGTGTTTAATGGTGATCAATAACTATCAAGGTGCCCATGTAATTCGAGTCAGTTGAGACTATTCAGAAATTATTAACTGAGTCTTAGTGGTCATAAGTGCGTCGAGTGTCGAGTGTCGAGTGCGAATTCGCGTGAGTGCTTCAAGACCCACCGCAAACGATGAAATGGGTGGTAGCAAAAAGAAGAAGGAAAAGAAGAGACGCCCTCCGACCCCATCATCTTCATCGGCAAGTTTATCATCGTTATCCTCTTCGACTTCGTCCTGCAGTTCAGAAGTTCGAACATCATCAAGTAGAAAAAGATTTGGGAAAAAAAATAAATCAAAGAAACTCTATTAAGTGGCGACAGAGACAATCATAAGGACATATTTAACAACAACGACCTTCGCGGAAATAAAACCTATAAAATGACTACTCTTGGGTGCAGATGGGTGGTTCCGAAACATCATAGGTGGCAAATAGTTGAAGCTAACCATGATGACGTTGGGCACTTTGCGTACGACAGGACACTTGATCGTATCAAACGATCTTATTGGTTTCCGAAAATGAACAGCTTCGTTGAAAAATATATTTAATCTTGCCTTTTTTGTTTTTATCATAAAGAACGAGGAGGAAAAAAGTCGGGTCATCTTCACTTTATCCCTAAGTATGCTCGACCATACCATACTTTGCACTTGGATCATCTCGGTCCATTCGTAGAATGAACATGTGGAAATAAAAGCCTACTCACTATGGTTGACGGCTTCTCGAAGTATGATTATATCGAAGCAGTACCTGATACAACAACGAGAAACGTGATAAAAGAATTAAATGAAATATTCACACTTTTTGGAAACTCGAACAGAATAATTTGTGATTCGGGATCAAGCTTTACCTCTCGTGCATTTAAAACATTCGTAGACCAAAAGGGAATAAAGCTGTTCATAACAGCAGTCGGTTTACCAAGGGGAAATGGTCAAGCGGAACGAACAAACAAAACTATCTTAGACTCATTGGCTACCACGGGATCAACTACAGAAGAAAAGAATTGGGACTCCAAACTGAATCAAATACAGCAGGGAATCAACACTGCCAACCACCAAATTACTCGACACTTGCCCGCAGAACTAATGGACGGCTTTCGTCTGAAAACAAAATGAGATCGCTATGAAGTACCAGATGAAGAAATATTTGACGCGACCAAAATACGCCAAAAAGCCAACAGTAGAATGCAATCAAACAGGGCAAAGCAAGACGCTACGTTCAACAAAATCGTGCAGCACCAGAACGATTTGCAGTAGGTGCCTAGTGCTTACAAGAATAGCCAGCCACCCTGCCAACCAAAAGAGCAAGAAGCTACTACCAAAGTATAGGGGACCATTCGAGGTCATAGAAGTCTTACCAAACGACCGTTATCGAGTGAAGGGAGACATTCGCACCGAAAGATCTAACAGAACATATACAGAGGTTGTTGGTGTGGAACACATGAAACTTTTCACAATCCAAGAAAAAGTAGACTACAGAAATTAAAGGGCAAACAGTTCGCCATCTTAGGCAAACAGCTTGTTATCTTAGGCAAACAAACCACCATATAAGACAAACAGCTCGCCATCTCAGGCCAACAGACCGCCATCTTAGGCAACCAGAACGCCAATTTAGGCGAATACATCTAGACGTCGGAGAAGCCCTTGCAACTTCAGAGTCACACTCAATAAGTAGGCACCTCCGACGTCTTAAAATAACTGTTAAAGTTTTATCAGAGCTAATGTCGATATATTTTTCCACTTTTAGGACTCGCTCACACTTCCGAGGACGTAAGATACTCAATCGGGCCGTGCGGACATCCACTATATTGGCTGACTCAATGACGGTGATCTATGACTAATAGCGTACCGATGAGTCGCACATTGTAGGCAACATCTGGAAAAGGGATCATTATCGAAGTTGCTATCGTAGAGAATAGCGAATTATTTTGTATTTATTTGTTACTTTCAAATACATAATTAATATCTAATCATAAGACTATTATTGAATAATGTACATATTGGTGAATAGTACAAGTTGTTGCATATGTTTGGACTTTGAATTGATATTCTCTGAAATTGAAACTTTTTAAATCATTTACAATTTACAATTGTATTCAAAACGTGTTTAATGGTGATCAATAACTCTCAAGGTGCCCATGTAATTCGAGTCAGTTGAGACTATTCAGAAATTCCTAACTTAGTGGTCATAAAATATAAATAACTTTTACAAAACAGTAACGACGCCAGCAAGTATAGAAAATCGTAAAGCCTTTCTAGTCTGACCAATAAACAATTAAATAATAGAATCATTTCTATTTGTGATAGAACTTAAAAGGAAACCATGCTACTGATGACAGAAATGACACATGTTCTGATTCTTTCTTCTTCTTTCTCCGCTCAGTTTCTGTGATCAAGGGAAAAACCAGATCAAAATACAATCGGAAATTCATGCAATTATAATGAGACATCTGTCAGACCATCTAGCATTAAAATATGAATCAGATCACTCGATATTGCAAATATACGAACACCTACAAACACCTTCACGTATGTGCTTAATATTTATTCAATCTCAAACGCGCTTATCTAACCACCAGTCGATCTGCTCATTCCGTTTCGTTCTAGAAATTACATAAACACGTCCATCGCATCAACAGCTCATGTTTACCGATGCAACCAGATCCAGGACGGAAATCAATTACACGATCCTCGTATAATTTCATGGGTAAATAATACCTGCAGGTAGTTGGTATTCAATCAGCCGCATATTCGATATACGTGACAAATTCTGTAATCACCACCCATCAGATTGGAAGATTCGCTTATCATAGGGACAAGCAGGTTCTAGATCTCATGTTTGTCGAACAGTTTGGAGATTGAATTTCAATAGAAGTTATATTTGGAAATATTCTCGAGTGCTGCATTGGATTAACTTTGTTCTGGATATCCATTTTATTTGTGATTCTACAGTCTTCAACAATTGGTAAGTACGATACTTCAGTTGAGAAAGTGAAGCAGGAAAATAATTAAGTGTTCTTTATCACGCGAATAAATGATGTTTTACACATGTCCTCAATATTTGAAAATAAAATTGTTGAGTATTGTGTCTCTATCCATTTTTTTACACATATCGAAATATTAAGAGGCTACTACTAATTTGAGCATTTAGAAATTCGTCGAGTCATTTCGTTACGAAATTCTTCTTATTTGGAAGTAAATTTTGTTTACATGACATTTAGAATCCTCCCGGGTGAAGCAAGTCTGGAAAGGATCTAATAAATGCACAAACAATATACAAATACGGTGGAGGTCGACTAAGATCGGTACGAAAAGAGAAAGGAAAAATCATGCGAAAATAGCAGCTTAAGAAATGCAGCAACCAACGGAAGATAGTTTCACAGTAAATTGAGAGCTAGAAGACCATTCAGGTATTTACAGTTACGTCTGCAGCATCGAGTAGTTCAACGGTATAGTCTGTTCAAGTTAAGTTTAAAGTGACGTCATAGCTAGATATGTCTAGTTGGAAAAGATTGCAATGGACAAGAAAAAAATAACTAGTCTCATGCAAAAGAACTACTAGTGACATATGGTGACATTTGGTTATGACAGTTTGCATTGAAATGCGGCGTTGACGTATTTTTATTGTTTATTTTAGTTCACTTTTTCGTACTCATTGAGATTGGATTGAAATGTGTTCCTCATTCCGGGAAATGAAAGAAAACTTCAAGCATTGGTTTGTACACCAACTATTGTTGAATTTAAAAAAGCCTTTAACAATAATACTCGATAATGCAAGTTATCATACAACTATTTAGAACAAAGCCCCCACAACAGCAAGTAAAAAGGTTGAGATTTAAGAATGGTTAAGGAGCAATAATATTGCTTATAAGGAAAGTGATTTGAAACCACAATTGTTGAGTCTAGTTAAAATGTAAGTACTGAAGTTTTTTCTTCAATTTGAATTTGTTTCACACGAATAAGCTAAAACCAATATATGAGATTGATAATCTATCTGAAGAATATGGACACGAAGTAATACGTCTTTCTTCCTACCAATGCATTTTCAACCCAATTGAAAATATTTGGGGTATAACCAGAAACTATTATCGGAACCATGTAGGGAAGGAACGGAGTTCCGCTGAACAATCTCTTTCTGTATGAAAAGAAGCTCTTCAGAAAATTACTCCAGAGACATGGAGTAAAACCATTGAACAAACAGAAGAAGAAATTCAATATTGGTGGGAACGCGAACTTCATTATGATCTTGAAGATGTTCTCCATTTGATAATAAATATGGACGAGAATAACAATGACAGTGAAATATTTTCAGACAAACTTTCAGAATAAAATGGAGTATTTATTTTTTCAATTGATTTTAACTTTTCAACCTTTTCTTTGTAAAATTGTCATTGAATAAATGATGTGAAGTGCATCTATTCCGAAGCTGAAATTCTGATTATTGGTATCAAAGAATACCAAATCATCCATTTAAGCTTTTAAAATTTGCTTTCATCTGTTTCATATGTTTTAAGGATTTTAATTGAACTCTTTAGCAACAGGTAGTAACTGTTTGATGAATTTGGAAAGGAATTTTACATTACCTGATAATATCTCGAAGGGATAATCAGTGATAGACAATACGGTTTCCGTAGACAACGATCAACAGATGACCTTCTTGTATTCCTTATGAATTCGTTGACATCAACAATCGAAGAGCATGGCGAATCAAGACCCATTGATTTCGATATCTCGAAGGCCTTCTACAGGGTTCGGCACGAAATCATGATAAATGAACTAATCACATATGGACTTTCCGAAAATTTGCGTGGTTGGATTAGTACCTTTCTCTTCAGAAGATCAAATCGGGTGATAGTTGATGATATAACTAGTGAATCTTTTCCAGATAATGCAGGAGTACCCCAGGGCACCATATTCTCATCAACTCTTTTTCTATTGCAGATTGCTTCACTCCACCGAAAACAGAATATTTGGGCTAGCAGACTGTACTCTGGTGTCCTCACTTTCCAGTCAGCTTCATTTAACTGCTGAGGTATCATACTCACAAATATACCAACAGAGCATGCTAATGAATTCAGAATTGGAGAAGATATCACAGTGGGGTCGGTTGAAATTGGTCGACTTCAATGCGAACAAGATGGAATCAACAACGTTCTCCAGAAAAGTCTGGTAAACTTATTTAACAATTAATGTCCATGAGGTTGAAATTGGATCAAGTGAATAGTTCATTGAAACGATCACAGGGTGTTGTAAGAATTCTAGGAATAAGATGATCCAATACAAAAAAGTTCGGAGAGAGCTAGAAAGTACACAGAGAAAAGTGTTTTGCCGATTGTTGGTATTCATATTCCTATTCCTGAAACTCTCATTTCTCATGTATGATCTTTTGCATTGTAAAGTCAATGATAAGTACTTAATTCTGTCAGAAAACTGCCGAAAATTGGTCAATGAAACAAAAAATAATAATTTTTCATCCAAATTAATTGTATCGTCTTCAAAATAGGCCCCTTCCGGAATAATACATTCACGCTAAGGAACAATCCAATAATCAAAATGTCTTAAAACGCTTTTTCCGAAATCGACTACTTTTCTCGCCGCGAAGAAAACAGTCGATATTGCCTTGACCTTTAATCGATTTTGAAGTGATTTTTTTGCTTTTGGTTCAGTTCGTCGGCGCCATTCCGAAGCTCGTTAACTAGTTCACATGTCAAATTCATAAAACCATGTTTCGTCACTAGTTACAATGCATTTGACAAGTGAGGGAATTAACTCGTTTTAGCATTTCTTCGGCGACTTTTACGCGATTCGATTTTTGAAGAAAATTCAGATCAATACAAATCAATTCTTGAGACACAGAAAGTTTATTTGCTATCTCGTCCATACTTAAAAGACGATTTCAAATTACCATTTCCTTAATTTTATCGATGGTTACTTCAGTTGAAGATGTTGATTGCCGACCAGATTGAGGCAAATCATCCACCATATAGCGGTCACTGTTATATGCACTATACCACTTATATTCACGTGGTTTTGATAAAGTCGGTTCACTGTAAGCCTGTTGTCATATTTTCAGTGATTCGGCACACGGAATTCCATTTGCAATACAAAATTTGAGACAAATTCTCTGTTCGATATTTGATTGATCACTGTGAACAAACTAAATGAACCAACTCAGAAACACAAAAAATTTACGAATCAAGCCGATTTCTCAAATAATCAATTACTGTTACTTGTGTATATTCTTCCAAATCGATAGAGAAAAATTAGGATTCAGATTAAACGAAGCGAAATATTCTGCAATTATCTGAAGTGTGAACGAAATACTCCCTCACCACCCACATTTGTTTTATCGTTGTTCCTATCAAAATTCGAATGTTTACGATAAGATGATAAGCTTTTCTTACGATTCGATTCATCCGTTATAGAGTTATGTGGTGCAAAAAAGCTGATACTTTCATTTAAAACACTGTATATATTCGGATAGAGCCGGATTGATCAAAACAAACTACAATTCCGATAAGCTATAGGTGTCCCGTATCACCATCTGAATTATCTCCCTCTCCTGCCAAAGCACTAAATCGACCCCCGTTCCTTTCCCAATCGGATCGTTATGGAGAGCTTTTACTATTGAATAATGCTCAAATCAGATTCACACTTACTAATCTTAACTTTAGTTCATTCAACTTTTTCGAGAAAAGAATTGAAAATAAACCAAAAATCAAACAGTTAATATTTCATTCCACCCAAATTTATAGTTCTCAGAGGTTCGAATACAAGCCATATTTATTAAGGTGATTGAATGTTCCCAAATGAAAGGCGATCACAAACCGGAAGGCCGTAACATTTGAGTTGATTATTTAGGCAATTAATGTATGGTTTGACGGCTTTCGTGTTGGAAAATATTGTTTTGCGTCATTTTCTCTATAGTGAGTATCGATCTGAGTAATCAAGTCCACTGATGAATTAATAAAGAACTAGGGGGGAGTTTTCATTACGAATGATGTAATGCCTATGACTATTATTCGAAATAATAGAAAATTAAGGGAGTTAAAAGATTCAGTCAGGTACTTGGCTCATTAAATAGCAATTGCTTAATTAATGAATTAAAACTAACGTAGAATATGGAAATGATGTATTTTTCATCTGTCTTGAAAAATTTCTATATGGTTTCTCATAACAATACGTCAGGGATCAAAAGTTGAACTCTTGAATGGTTTTGAGAAAAGAGTTTCAACAAATATAGATCAACAAAAGATAAGTTTTCAAGATAAGGGTGTTGTACATAATCGCTTTCAATTCGAGGCATTCCATTTAATCTTTTTTAATATGACCATTATCTCCAAAACAGTAACCAATACGAGGAAATATAGAATATAGGAAAGTTTCAATAAAAACAGCCAATTGGATGCCAATAACAGATTACATCAGTGGCGAACGAAAAAAAAGGGTGCAAAATAGAGCTTAACTAAGGCAAAAAATATGGCCTTGTACACCCTTCGTCGAAATGTAATATATTTTATTCAGTATTTTTCATGTACGTATAGTTTAGTATTAAATATTCAATTATGAGAAATGGTAACCTTTTCTAATAAAATTATCATCATTTGGACAACAAATAGATTATTTGCTGCCCTGTTTAAAAATTGAAAGTATTTGTATCATGGGGCGGAACTAATCATCTTACAACAAGCACATACCTACTACGACTGAAAATGATCTCCGTCGGGAGGAGAATATCGAGGGATTGTGTTACTTGTTCCTCTTATTAGTCATGTGCATGATCTTGCAATGTTAAATTGAGAACATTGATAATTCTTCTTCTAAAAAGTACGCTAGGCCATCACAGCTGATGCATTCATACAAAGGACAGGTGCGACCTTGTCTTGAATACTGTTTCCATGTAGGAGACTCCGCAAGCAAACATAATACTGTGTCTAAAAAATAAGGTATTATTTGAATTTAAACTGCGCTCGCAGATGGATGTGGGGCAGTGCTTTTAGTTGGCAGAACAGTCTTCGATAACTGCTTGAGGTTCACTTCAAAATATTCATTAGTGTTTGAGATACACTTAGCTTTTCAAGCTCCTAGAAGTAAACTTTTAGAATTTTATAATGTCTTCTATTGTTGATCAGAGAATTCGCATTCAATTCTGTTTGCGGAATGAATTGTATGCAGCTGATCGTTGAGAATGATGCAAAAAAATATTTACAAGTGGTATAAAGGTCGGGAACGTGTAAAGACGGAAAGCGTCCCGGTCGACCATCATCCTCGATCGACGATGCTCACGACCAAGAATCGAAGATTAACAATAAGATCATCCGATGATCATGTTAACATTTCAAGAGGATTAGTCAATACTAGTTTGAAGGATGTTATGGAACTAATACGCGTCAAACCTCGATTGGTACTGCGATAATTCTTGGTTTTCGCACCACGATCATGCAGGAAAATGTCTCACACTCCGTTGATTCTTCGCGATCGTTTTTCCGGAAACTCATATTGTTCCACAGCCGCCATCTTCACCTGATCTAGTACAGTGTGACTTCTGGTTATTCAGTAAACTCATAAGACAGCTCCAGGGACACCGATTCGAGTCAATAGTAGAAATAGAAGTCACATCGAGGGGAAAGTTGATTGCCATCACGGAAATACTTAAAAAAATATTTTGAAGATTGAAGAATCTGTTGGCATAAGTGCAATGTATCTGGAGGTGATTACTTTGAAGGCGATGAAGTTGATTGGGAAGAAAACTAACGAATTATCGAAATAGATATTCAGTCACCTTACTTTTTGGACAAAGTAGTACATAACATCAATAGGATAGTTTTCAGAAGAGAGTAGTACGCCTCATCGACCACCAATGGATCATGCGTGATCTTCAGTCTCTAGCTCAAAGTCACACATACGTTTATGGCAAATGCTCTGATGCACTGAAAGGCCTGGTTTGAAGAGAATCCAGTTCCAAAAAAACAAACAGGTTTGTGAAAAACTCTGCGGAGGTAGCTAGTAATGCCACGTACGTCTTTTTCTAGAAATTCTCTCCTTTATAAAACTTGTGTGCTATGGAACTTGCTTCTATCGAACATCTTACCCATAGGATACAATTTGGTCCTCTTCAAGAAGCGAGTAAACACACACTTTATATTATCTTAGACGAATGGATATTTTCAGTTTTCCGATTGTTTGATGTTTTTATCTGAATATTTATTATTCTCCTAGGCTCAATTGGCTAATTGATTTCGAAGTAATATTTTGAGGTTAAAGTAAACATTTCTACCTTCCCAGTAAAAGTATACCACAGGAATCTGTACCAGCTCCAGTATTATTAATTTTATTTATGCCTATGCTATTGCTGGGAATCCATCAGTTTTGATGATGAAATCTTGATAACCGATTTGGTCATTGTGTATTTTCTGTGCACTTCTTTCAATTCAGAAATGACAACGAAGACCGGACATCCTGTACAAGCACATCATACGCGACGCTGGTATGCAGTAGAATGTTTATTCTACTCTGTTCCCAATTTGGGGGGTGGGGGTTGGTAACCCCCTGGGGAGGAATGGAGAAAGTCCAGAGAGGCGTGACACCCTAATGAAATGAATATAAAAATTGCAAGAAAAAATTCTTTAAATCTTTGAAATAAAGTCTCTCTATGTTTTCATAATTGTTTTTGTGAAGTTTTAATGAAGTTGTAAACTTTATCAAAGAAGGTTACAGTTTTTAAAATTACAAAGCACACAAGAGGTTCTCAAAACCGTCCCCCACGACGGCAACGGGCGTGTGTACCAATACCTCCGTTTGGCATGGGTGTGAGTGCGAGTGTCCCCGCACCCCTTCAACCCCCACTCCAACCGAATCTTCAGTCCAATGTCAATAATTTTGCAGTTTATTCAGTGCTAAAGTTGTAACTAGTCCGTTCTGGCACAGTGCTTTCCGTAAAATATAAGTCAGCGTGTTTGCTGTATTGTGACTGTTCTATAATTGTTGCGACGTTTGAATTAAAGTTATTGTTTTTGTGTTGTGTGAGTTCTGTGTGAAGCTGAATCAGAGAAGATGAACACGGCAAAGAAACGCAAGTATATTGACGATTATATTCAATATGGGCTTGATTCCTTGCTTAAAGATGATGTAGATCACCCTAAGAACGTTATTTGCTATGATGTTTTAAGCAATGACGCTATGAGGCTGAACCATCTTCTGAGACATTTGTCAACCAAACATACCTATTTAAAGGACAAACCTTAAGAGTTCTTCGCTGCAAAATCTCAGAATGTAAGGCGCATGAAGTTAGATAGCACTGGATCTGCTGCTAAGTCATCTCTAAAAGTGCTTGAAGCTTCCTATGAATTATCTCTTCTTATTGCTAGGGAAAAGAAAAATCACACCAATACACTTGGTGAAACGCTTGTTGAACCGTGCCTTTTAAAAGCAGCCGATGTTGTCGCAAATACCACTTTCAGACAACACCGTGAAACGTCGAATTGATGATATGGCCGAGAACATTGAAAACCAAGTGGTTGATGCAATAAAAAATCCCCGTTTTTAGCTTTCCAGCTTGACGAGAGTTCAGACGTAGCACAATGTTCTCATTTAATTGTATATGTTCGTTACATTGAAAATGAATGAAGGAAGGAAGAGCTGATGTTTTCTACTGACTTAATGACCACTACTGAAGCTGTAGATGTGATGAAAGCAGTAACAGACTTTTTTGAGAAACACAAACTTTCTTGATAAAAACTTATTGGTTTATGCACCTTCAATGCTCGGTTCTCGCTCAGGCTTTGTGCAGTTGGTCAACCAGAAGAATGCTGACGTGGTTGGGACTCATTTTTTTATTCCCGCCAACACTTGGCAGCAAAAACGGTTCCAAACGAACTCAATGCTGTTTTGAAGCTATATATTACAGTAGTCAACTACGTAGAGAACAGTACATTGAATACTCGACTATTTAAAAGTCCTTGTGAAGATTTAGGAAGTGACCACAGAACGCTGCTATATCATACAGAAGTACGATGGCAATCAAAATGCAATATGTTGTGAAGACTATTTGAGCTCAACTTCAGACAGCTAGGTGCAGACTCACATATAGTAACACATCGGCATGCCATCAAGATGTACGTTGAGAAACTACAACTTTGGATACGTAAGGTGTCAATGAACCCCAGCATATTCAAGTTTCAACAAAGTAGAGTTAGTCTCAGAAAAAGCATGTTTCGAAGACGTTTTTGAAGGACCGCTTTTGAAAAACTTGATAATTGAACATTTGAAGAACCTCAAGGAGTTCAACAGGTACTTTACTAACTTGTCAGAGGAGTTTTACAAACTATCAACCAACCCGTTCAACATGGACATACAGTTGCTGCCAGAAGAGTTGCAAGAGGAGGGAACAGAAATAGAAATTACTCTGCTGCAAGATATGATTTCGAAAAAATGGACAAGCCCTCATTTTGGTTGAAGTACTTGAAAGTTTACTTGCGTTCCTCCGGAATATACATGTGCGAAAGAGCGTTTTCGACTCTTGTGGCGATCAAAACCAAGTACCGAAACAAGTTTGATGTCGAAACTGACCTACACTGTCTGAAACTTTGCCCAGGATCTGTCAACTTATCCCGAACATGCAAGCGTACCCATCTCAATATATGTTTTGTTTTTGTAAGTAGGTAGGCCTATTGATTTCCCTTCCTTGAATTGAAAATATATCTGTGTTACAATGTTAAATTTTGTATCAGTAATTATAATCGTTTTTCATGTATTACTTGTTTTAATTTTCATCATACGTACAAAGGGGGTCATGGGGGATCTCCAAATAACTAGAGGGGTGCGTGGTACAAAAGAACTTGTGAACCGTTGTGTTAGATCGTCAGCAGCACGCGTTGCCACTAGTCGACTCTACAGGAAACCCACGCCATCCACCATATTGCCAAATCGCCGATGTCTACGAGCGAAGGACGTGTCTTATTCAATTTTATATTTACGTTTACAACGAGTGTTTGTGTGAACCATCGACTTTTTTTTCGTGTATGAGACCCCATCCAGGTAGCAATATCGATACTCCGTGCTCTTGACTCACGTCAAAATTTGTCACCAAACAATATTCTTTTTGATAAGTATTTCTTCTATTTCATTCGAATGAATAAATGATTCTATATCGCTTAGTGCCATTTCTGATAAGAAAACCTGTACCGATCAATGGGAAATGTACCAAGAGATAAATAATTTACCTTATTTTCATATTGATGTCAATCGTTTTATATTTCTCTACAGCTTGCCCTTGATAGGTACAAATGATCCAGTTTAATGGTTCCTACAAATGGAGAATATATCATTCCTGAAAAATTTCTGAGCTCAACTGAACTCTGGTCTATAAATACTGCAAACATGAATCCAACCATCTCAACGTAAGACACACAACACGTCCATTTTAAAATGCCGTATCAACAAATTGACTCGTTCAAGTAAACTGAAAGTTTTCGTTTGTTATTGTGAAACGTCTTGCATCAATACGACGGAAGAAATTCTTCATGCCATTATTGTTACTGCAATTTCTTTGTCACCCTTATGGTCCAATTGCATTATCAAGATATTCCGAATGACCTCAATCATTCTCATGAATTCAAAATTTGAAGACATTTCGAATAATTTACACTGGTGGACAAGATTTTCGTAGAACAAAGCAGATTTTAATTTTCAAATGGAAATACACTTCTAATAATAGGAAAACATTCCTAGAGCCTTAACATGTAATCTTTTTTTATAGCTCAATAAGATCCTGTTACATTTGCAGGTACCTGGAATGAATTTTTTACCTGAACCTTGTTATTTACAATAAATTATAAAACAGTCTTTTGATGAGTTCCGGAGGAAGAGGTTTTTTGTATGTAGAGATGAAAGTGTCACTTCATATATTTTGGTATTTAAATTGGAGATCAAGACAATCAGTGGGCTCCTCATGTGTGTTGTATTAATTGTAGCGTATCATAAGTGCAGTGGATGAACGGGAAGAGAAAGAGAATGACATTTGCAGTCCATATGGTATGGCGAGAACTCACTAATCATTTGGACGATTTTTATTTTTGCCTGACAAAGACTGAAGGGTATACCAAGAAGGCAAAGCGCAAGATGGACTATTAAATTTGCAGTCTGGCATGCGACCTGTTCCTCATAATACAGATTCACCAGTGCCAGTGTTGTATTGGAAGATACTGTGGACAATGTATCATCAGATAGCACCGAAGAGAACAGCACCGATCCAATTTTTACTCCCGGTCTCAGTTCCGGCGAGCCGAACTGTTAATAGCGAGATGAATGATTTAGTACGTGATTTGGGGTTATCAAAACATGAGTCAGAACTTGTCAGTTGCTTTCTTAAGGAAATTATTAACCAATGAAACGAAAATTATGAATTTCAGAAAAAGACATGCTCGGTTTTCTGCATTCTGCAGTATGGAAAACTCTGTGTTCCTGTTCTGATATTGATGGTTTAATGCAACAACTTGATATCGATCATTCCTCCTCTGGGTGGCGTTTATTTAAAGAATCGTCCAAATACAGTTTAAAAGCTGCGTTATTACATAATGGAAATTTGAGATTATCTCTACCAATTGCGCATTCAGTGTCGATGAAAGAAAGTTATAAAAATATGCGCAGTGTTTCGCATAAAACAAACTATTTCAGTATGAATAGCAAATATTTGGGGTCTCAAAAGTTATAGAAATTTTAGTGGTACTTCAGGGAAGATTAACAAGGTATTGCTGATTTTCTTGTCTTTTGGACAGTCGTGCATTAAAACAGCATGTTATAACGAAAATTTGTCCAGAAAGAAATGAATTTCAATCAGAATTTCAACATATTGAGTTTAAACCTCTTGTAGACCACAAAAATGTCCTTCTGCCTCTTCGTCAGTTCAAACTTGAGCTAATGGAAAACTTTGTGAAAGCTATGAATAATGATGGCGTTGGATTCAAATACTCTGAAGAAGTCTTCGCCAAGTTGAACGAGGGCATTTTATTGGACCACAAATCAGAAAATTACTGGACGACGTAAATTTTACCGAAAAGGTCACCAGTCAGAAACTGAGAGCATGGAACTCATTTGTTATTATTGTAAGAGGATTTTTAGGCAACAATATGGACCCAAACTACCAACAGTTAGTTAATGAACCTTTAGATTCCTACAAATCGCTTGCTGCTCATCTAACATTCATTTCCTCCATTCACATTTGTCCTTACATCCTACAAATTAGAGAACTGTAGGCTACGAGCAGGGTGAAAGATTCCACCAAGATATTAGAGCAATGGAATTTCGCTATCAATGACGATGGGATCTAGCAATGATGCATGATTACTGCCAGTTTTTTAAAAAAGAAGATATGATCCTTCATATGAGGAAAAATGGAGTTTAATCAGTATTTTAATCAATATTTTTAATCTTCGTGTTTGCATCAAATGTAAAGTACGTTCAGTGGATGTAAAAGTAAATGAAGGCAAAATATACTTACTTGAATAATATTTTCTTCGATACATATTAGATATTCTGGCATTTAATGAGGTTCTATGATGAGGAAACCTTACGTGCTAAGACTTTTCTTTTCTCTCTTTTGTATCTGTCCACAACAATTTTTTTTGTCGGCCAGTTTTATTGAGAAATGAGACAAATCATACTTCCCATATAATTCCAAACGAATTCATTAATCTATAGGCGTAGGATATTTTCCGCTCACCTAGAATCTCGAAATTTTGCAAGCTGCTATGTCGTATGTCCGAAATGAGAGGAAAAATACAAAATCAGTACTTTCGTAGTTACATAAAAAAATATGGGTAATCAACTCATTTCCATATCATCAAGATCGCGTGGACGTATGAAGTCTTGTCATCCTAAAATCATGAAATGTTGGATAAAAAAATGACTCAACGCAAACCACGGTAGCTAACAATGGGTATTATAGTCGAAAGCTATGCGATGAAGTACGAATTGAAACAATTGAACAAACAAACTTGGGCTGCTTAAGATTATCGGTATATCAAAAATCTTCGAGATAACGAGTCTCACTCGCACCTGATGGAAGTTTTCAGATAGAATATGTTTACAACGTTATACTCACATGCTAAAGTCGGCCTATAGTGTATCGCTTTTTGGTAACTGTCAATTGCCTCGTCCAACCTCTGACTTCCTTGAAGTATAATGCCCCTGAAATGAAAAATTCTCATGAAATAATGTGTATATCGCACCACTATAAAAATGATGACACTATAATTTTTTTCATTCTGTAAGAGCAGAATGGTCCACACATTTTTGAAGACTTTCATTCAGGAAATATTATTCAACCTTCCATAGAATGTTGATTATTTTCTGTGAAGGAGCTAGTTTTCCGATCCACTCTTCATAATCATCGTCAACTAGGCTCGCACAGTAGTGGTATAGTCTGGTCAGATGTCATGTCTAAGAGACAACAGTTTCGGACTGATACAGATGCAACTACAAGCGCCATCCGCAAACAACGAGAACAAAGTGTAGATAAAACAGAAAGCTTCAAGAAGCCACACTAGTTCGACTATCTACCGCAATATTACACACTATGTCTGCAAGATGAGTTCTGTCTAAATGCAGTCCTTCTACTTATCTGCCTGTTTAGCAGCTGTACATCATTTCTCAACAATAATATTTGGAAGACTTTCATCTAGGAACCATATTCAACCGTCCAGCTCTTCAGAGAGGAATATTCAATATTTTTCGGAATATTCTAACCTAACCTAACCTGGGGCAGATCATAATTGTGTAGAATAAAAAGTATCGGGCCGAATATAGATCCTTATGGTACCTCTGTATCAACCTTCCCTAGAGGACTCAAACAGCCTTTTCATGATATAGTGATGTCTGTCTTCCAGATACGACTTCAGAATCTCATTTATAATACCTCTAAATCCATATTCCTCGATTTAAGCTAAGCGGATTTGTCTGTTCATGTTATCAAAGGCCTTACAAGGTCGCTTCAGATTTCATGTATTCCGTAATCCGAATTCTTCATAAGCCTTCAAGTACCTTCGACAAAGTTGACAGGATGGAGATCGGGCGATAGTTTCCGAAGTCCATTTTACCTCTTCTTGGTGAACTGGGTTGACCTTGGCTACTTTCAGACATTTTGGGAAAACTCGCTGCTCGAAACACAAGTTTATGATGCATCTCGAAGGCGAGGCAATTTTATCAATTGTTTTTTTCAATAGTGCAATAGACTGCAGTTTCAGTCTCGTTCAACTTCGACAGTATTGAAGGATATTCAACATCCTAGGGAAGGTTGAATCTTGTTACCTGAATAAAAGACTTCAACGTTTTTACACATATAGCAATAAATTTCGGTTCGGATGGATATGATGATGTATCTTAGTTTGGTTTATATTTCATAATTGTATGATACAGGCCTTACAAATAAAATAAATAAGTGTGAAACAATTATTCTTCTATGCATAATCAGAAATAAGATTTGCATCATGTAACGTTCTCTAGTAATTAACTACCAATTTAGTACTTAAGTATCAAACGTTTTCTCCACATACCGAACAAAACATTCAACTAGGTTTTCAAAAACATATTGAAGTGTTTATAAATAGAATTGACGAAAACCTCGAAATTCTTCATCCTCAAACACAAATATTCAAAGATTTTAATATATAACATCAATTGAGGATATAATATATATATATATATATATATATATATATATATATATATATATATATATATATATATATATATATATATATATATATATATATATATATATATATATATATATATATATATATATATATATATATATATATATATATATATATATATATATATATATATATATATATATATATATATATATATATATATATATATATATATATATATATATATATATATATATACAGCCATATATAAATTAATATGAAACCACTGGTTATTTCTTATGATTGATTATTTTAACCATAGATATTTGGCTACTTGTGAAGAATGATGTATTTCGTTGTAAAAAAACTGGATAGTATGATAAGAAATGTTGAATTAACACCACATGTTCGGGAAATTGTACTCAGTAATCACTGAGATTTGAAAACTGTGAATTGCAATATTCAAAAAAGCCTATAATCATAATTGAAAATGCCTATGTTGGATTGTCCGAGGTACAGAGTGGTCGAATAATTGCTCTCGTTGAAGAAGGGGTGACACAGGGGGATATAGCGGTCACAATGAGGGTATCACAGGGGGTGATTTCGAGAACCTATGATCGACACGTGGAGCTACAGTCTCTGCAAAATAGGCCCTGAAGAAGTCGTAGAAGGATCACTTCTGAAGAACAAGATCGCTTTTCTTGCTAAATTGCAAGAAGAGACCCAGAGAACCTAGTGAGTCGCACCACATACTCTGAAGGCAACAGACAACCGTGTATCAGTCGAAACGACTCGTCAAAGACTTCGTTCAAGGGGTTTATACAGCTGATGGCCCTTAAGAGTTCCAGAGATAACCAGACAACAGACATAATAGGTGTATCGAGCACCAAAATTGGAATATTGAATGAAATGCTCTTTTTTAGGATGTGACCAGATTTGGTATTCGATCAGATGACCGCCGGATTCGGGTTTTAAGGATTCGTGGAAAATAAGCTAGACTCCGAAAAGCAAGACAAATTCCTATATACCAAGGGATCAGTGTGATTTTTTGGGATGGCATTATGCTGGGAGGCAAAACAGCTTTCATTTCGTTTCCTGCGAGAGTAACGGCTAGAAATTACGTATATAAATTCATAATAATTAATAAATATGAATTATATACCGCTTCTCGTTTGATTTCTTCAGCACGTGATATATCACATGGCTTTCCATAATTACAATTTCCTGCTTTGAAAATTTCTTCGATGGCAGCAAAATTTGCGACTCAATTTCTCTTCGTGAATAAGAAGTTTTTGAATACAATTACATGATTTTATCCTGTCGAGCCACAACAAGTGAATGGTTTTCGGATGTTGTTCTACGTTTGCATCAGGATATTGACTCTTGCAGAATTTCATAACTTCAGGACAACCTACATAATTTTCGCTTATATTCGAGCTGTATGTCATTGCTTCCCGCCAAATGTCATGTAAGTGTCAACGGAGGTAAACCTACAAGGTGAAATATGAAGCAAAATGCAACAAGAATAGTCGTATCTTACGATTGCGTTGACATATTAATTTCATTTTTGCACAGCTTTGGGAGATTGCCTTAATATTCATTCTCAATTTCAATGTTATAGCTACGTCTGTTCATGAGGAAAACGTTTTGACAGACTGGCAGACAGACAACGAAAAACGAATTTCGCTTCTTTATTTGTGATACGGGTCCCTGAAAGAAAGGAATTCTGAAGAAAGATGGATGAATTAAATCAAAAGTTGTCATTAGAAATAGGTCATTCTTTTCTATACGCTGTATATGAGTACCAATATGATTAAGAATGAAATCTTCGCCTTTCATGCCAGTGATGTTGTTCCGGTCAGCAATAACCTTTGATATCTGATGATTACTGACAAATTTGATGTTACTTCGTACTACAAATAACAGAAAATTGAATGAGGAGAGATTGCGGCAGGATCACAAGATAACACTCACAAATGATGAAAATCGTTTCAAACTAAGCCTACGAAAATTGATTCTATAATCCCCAGTTCAATATTCGGCAGAATGGAGGGTTGATACATTCTCGTATCACCCGTATCACACGCTCGTTCAATTTCTAAAAGTGATTGTGCCAAATTCTGTACGTCAATAGAGATATCCACGTTTTCATGGCCCACTCCCTTCTGTTTTCTGTTCTGCCTTGGGAGTAATAACCGTCCTGCAAAACTATACAGATGGCCATAATTGATATCCCCGCAAGAGTTGAAAATGAACGCCAAGACCAAACAATCATTTTCCACGATGAAGGCCCCTAATTAATTTTGACAGCATAAAGGAAATGTTAAATGTACAGTAATCAGTCCTACGCCAACTGCTCATGGGGGTGGAAGGGACGAAGCAAGACAAGAACAGGCCCTGATTAAAAAAAATGTGTTCTTTTGTTGATTTATTTCAGTTCTAGGAATCGCTTCCTAGAAAATCGTTATTAGGAAAGTAGGAATTTTTTGCTTCTACACGCTTACTTCTTAATCTACAACGATAAATACGATTTCGATAGAGTCAGATGTATTTTAATTAATAGTATGAATTTGTTTTTCCTAAGAAAGTATTCGAAGTCAAACAAAAGTTTGAATTTGGGAGGCTTTACTTGGTAAATTTCCATTATCAATAATAAAAAACAAGTAATGTGTACGGTGTAGTGAAATGCGTTACGAATCACAATTATTGAGTAAAATTCCTAAAACACAATACTTGTTCTTTATTTTTCAAACAAAAGTCCTTAATATACGAAATGAATTAGATTTTCTTCTCGTGGTGTCAGAATTATTTCAGAATAACTTTCATAGACGGTTAAGCTGTATTACAACCATGCTGGAAAAAGTATCCCGATTAAAGTTCTAACTGTATATGTTATGCAATTTATCGGCTTTCAAAAGTTCACAAAGCAAGTTATATATAAAAACCATAAAAATAAAAATGAAAGCATATAGAACATAAACAATGAAAAAAACGAAATACAGAAAATATACATGGGTAACAAACAATGGAACTATACAACCATGGAATCAAAATATTCTGCTATCGAGTAAAGGGTTTTTACTATTAACAGCGACTTTACTTGAGTTTAGAAAGATTGAATGCTCAGATGTTTAATTTTTTTCGGCAGTTGATTGTACACTTTCCTCCCTAACCACTCGTAAGAGTCATGAGTTTTTGACAGTCGGACTATTAGTTTTATAGATATTGTATAACCTGGCAAGAATATATGAAGCCGAAATAGTAAGGATTTTCAGATCTTTGAATAACTCCCTGAAGCTTGTTGTAGGAATAGCCCCCACAATTGCTCTAATGGCTCTTTTCTGTTGCAGAAAAACTCGAAAGCTATAAGAAGAAGCTCCCCACAACAGAACTCCATACGTCGCCACTAAGTGGAAGTGAGCATAATAGGTGAGTATTGCAGCCTCTTTATTCACAATGTAAGTTATTCTTCTTATAGAGTAAAGTGCAGATGACAATTTTTTACATAGTACTTCTATATGCTTATGCCAGCAGAGTCTGCTATCAAGCTGAAAGCCTAATAAACTGACTGTCCCTGTCTCAGCAGGTTTTCTTAGAGTGAATATAAGTTTTTGGGTATTATTGGTGTTTTGTTTGAGGCCATTAGCTTCCAACCACGCTGCGGCTTGGTTGAGCCTATCACCATCAATGTGCTGCAGATCGGTTTTTTATTTTTCGCGACTAATTATCGTTGTATCATCAATGAGTCAAGGCTGCACCAAAACGGTTCTCAAAAATACATGGATCAATAATTTTTGAACCCTAAATCGCACACCACACAATCACTTAAGGGTTAAATAGAGAATTCTTATGATTCAGCCTCAGATTGGCTGGTGCCTAGTAGCGATAATTTTATAATTATTAATTGTAGTGAAAGGTGGAAGTACGTCTCGTGACTGAACTGAGTAAGACGAGAGAGAGAGAGAGAGAAGTCGATGATGAGATTTACTTCTTAAACCCCACAATCATTGATTAAGATAACTCACTACGTTTTAATATATATCGAAATAGTACCTTTACTAATAATGCCATCCCTTAAGATTCAGCACACCCAAAACCTCATAAATCCGCTGCGTTCAATTCAATTATTCATAGAGTTTTCTCTTTGCCATTATCCGAAGAAAATTTGTCCAGGGAAGTGTTAACCATTAAAGAAATAGCTAAGAACAATGACTATAACCCAAATATCATAAACAGAATAAGCAGTATGAAATATAAACAAATAGCATATCATAATATTTATCCACGTTTAGAATCGTTAACATATTTTGGCCCTATCAGCGAAAAGGTTGCAAATGTCATTCTAAAACAGCATAGCAAAGAAGCTTTCAAAACCCACATGAAACTCTCCCAAGAATTTTTTCAAAGGTAAAAATAAAATTGATAAATTTGATAATACTGGAGTTCACAACTTGATTCTGATGGCGTTTTTAAAGGTCAGACTGGTCGTTTTTTCAAAAATAAATACAAAAAGCATAAATTAGATTACAATAACCAGAGAACCGAGTTTTTTTTAGTTCAGTACTTGTTGTCAGCTGCTTTTCAATAACTCTGGTGATAGTATAATACATAGTTCAAATTCTTATTATCATCATGATCAACTATTACGTTGTAACGGCGGAATCAATTAACTGTAAAGAGTAATTTTAATCCGGCTGATCTGCAAGGATTCACTATGGTTCCAAGCTTGAATGTTTTACTGCACAGTTGCCAAAATATTCGTAGGATATCTATGCCTTGATATTTGTTATTTAAATTGTATGTGTGCTTTATTTTCGGACAATGTGATATTTCAAAGTGAGAAATTTCAAAGATGGATTGGTGGAAACAACTAGTGATAGTGTTTCAAATTTATGATACGTAAATTCTTTTGTGGCAGTAGCTTGAATGCAGACTCGATCAATTGCATAATTGATCAGGTTATTAAAATGTGCTTTCTACGACGGCGAACTAGAGCGGCGCAAGCGACAAGTAGGCATGATTTGCACTGATAATATGATTGCACGGGTGTTTCAATCTTAAATTCGGTGGGGTGTTTGTTTTCTTCCTTTCCAATGCAAACACAAAAATAACGTAGCGATTGTTATCCAGGGTTCTACAAGATAGTGTTGTAAATCGGTTGTGATTGCCTCTCAATTAAACTAGTAGCATGTGAGAACGTCATACAGGTCATCCTAGGGTTGTTTTCCTCGCCTTAGCTCGAATTTTGAGGTTTAGAAAAAGATATCTGACGACCACAGTATCCCAATTGGATCAAGAGTTGTCTCGAGGATATGATATGTAAATATCGTACCAAAACTATTAGAAAGTTGGAAGACATTTGCTCAACTCCTTTGCAGATCTCTCGACTGATTCAGGAGAATAGCACTGTCTTAAACTAGGTTCAAGCGAGATGAGCCACTGTTCACTTCTGTGATAAATAACGATTCAGCTTCTATTCCGATTCGAGAGCATTACAAAGACAGAGGCACCCTATATATGCAGAGTGTTTTCAGCATGCTGGAGAAATTGTTCCACAGGGTGACAAATAATTTATGTTTGACTCTTCCAACAAGATGAGGCATCTTCTTAGCAGGTGTTACTAGTCCGAAATGAACTATTTGTTCACTGTTACTGCCTAGCTACATTACTCTCCAGGCTTGAAACCCATCAAGAATACCAAAACATTACCATTGAAACGGTTGAGCCCTATGGATACAGAAATGATGGCGCTATTCATAAATTTTTATTGCGGACGACCCTTTTTCTACAATTACTCGAATTCTAGCCATTCTGTCTGACAACCGACGTTGAATTAAGATATTTCGATAATTCACTGAGTCCACCTCTGCAAACTCAAACCTTTCCCCTGAAGAATATTCGGAAGAGTGAATGAAAATTTTGATGGATTCGAGTATCTTTTGTTGGCTTTTGCATAAGAAAGACGAAATAATTGTCTGCAATTATTGCGTTCTTTACTAGTCAAACTGATAGAAAGGCGCGTTGTATTTGGGTGTATAGAAGATTATACAGGGTTGCTAACTGAAATTCTCTAGAGACGAATGTTTCATCTACAAAAGTAGAAACTTCGGAATGGAATAAAAATTGAAAATTACTTAAATAAAAAACTATGAACATTTCTCAATTTATAATAACCTTTCTGGGCGTAGGAGAAATGTTTCTGGTTTTTTCGAATATTTTCCTTCCAAGTTCTGAAGAAAATTTGATAGTGCTAGTAGTATTGATACTCACTTTGACAGATTATCTTGTTGCATTCTTCTCCAAAGTACATTAAATAAATGAAAGTAATTTTTAACCGTGAAGAGGGACAGGTTTCACATCCAACTCTATGTATTCTTTTAGTTATCCACAAATTCCCAATCCCTAAATCTTTATCAGAATTTTGTTGTACATGGTAGGATTTGACCATAAAATAAGTAGTCTCCGGATTGGTAGGAAACATAGTTTTTTGTTGCATATGACTCTAAAAATGCATATTCTTTGATAAAAAAAATTGATCACAATATTCGGACTTCCTACATTTTCACTATTTGACACATCTCCTATATTCGTAGCTGAAGATTTATTTATTCTCTGACCTATAAGGTACATCGGTACATACATATGTATTAATGAATAGGATTTTGTATCCTTTGGACTCATTAAAAGTAATAATAATAATAATAAATAATAATAAAAATAGATCTTATTACTACAATGCGTAAAGTTCATTTTTGAATGATGTCGCCACTGCATTGGTTCTGCTTTTCCTGTGGCATAAGCCGCTTTTGCCGCGGTCGGTGTTTTTGAGAATATAAACAAACGAAATGTTTGTAAGTATATTGTTGTCCTTTGGTAGTAGCCTTTTCCGTTTCCTTTTGTTTCATTTTTCCTTTCATTACAAAAATTGTGATCGAATAATACGTCTCTACCGTTGTCTTCCTAATTTATAATGTCGCTAAAAAAAATTGAAAAAAGAATCTGAATACGAAAGAAATCAGTGTAACCGCATAAAGTGATAATATAAATGCTTGATCGTTTACGCCTTGGAGAGTCGTTTGTATCTATATCACAGTCGTTTAATGTTAACGAATCAACTGTATGATCGACGAAAAAATCCAAAGATGAAATAGGGTCGCCAGTATCTTTAACTTTACTGTCAGCGACAATTGTTCGTGATCCAGCAATAGAAAAAATGGTAATGGCGTTGTCGTTATGAATCGAAGACCGTAACCAAAGGAGAGTGGTGCCCCTGAGTAGTCTAATAATTATTCAGGAAAAGGAGGAGCGCCTTTACACACAATTTGAAGAACCTGGTGGTAGTTGTGGTAGTGGAGTATATCAAGTATCAGAAGGTTGGTTCAATAAATTTAAGGTGACACAATCATTGTATAGCGTTGAAATCTTCAGAGAAGCTGCATTTGCAGATATTGCTACAGCAGAAAAATATCCAGAAGAATTTGCAACTCAAGTGGCTGATGGAGGATACAAACCTGAACATGCATTGGATGAAGATAAAAATACACTGTTTTCATCTGCTTCTGGATTGAAGGCATCAAACACAGCTGCTGTAGTCTAAGGAATCTGAAGATTGTGTCTTTAAACCACTGATTCTTCAATCCTCGTGCGTTAAAAATCAAAACCAGAGCGATATGCCACTGTGTTGGCAAGCTAATAAGAAAGCGAGGTTTACAAGCGACTGGTTCCGGTATTGTTTGGTTTCAGAAGTTGGACAATATTCAGAAAAGAATATCAGACTTTAAAGCTGTTCTAGCTTTGGACAATGCACTAGGTCATCCTCGCAGACTTGAAACTATGCATCTAAATATAGATAATTTTCTTCTCTCAATACGACGTCTTTGCTTCAACCTATGCACCAAGAAATAATCGAGGCCTCTAAGCTCTATAACTTTAGACAAACCTTCGAAATTATATTAGACAGAATGAGATGGCATAGCAAAATAAATCTCAAATCTGAAAAATCAGTAGGAGAACTGAATCCATACACATTGAAATCATGCAAGACGAAACTGTGGCCTATTCTGACTAAGGAAAATGACGAAGCTAATTCAAAGTTAACTGCAAACATTACCGAAATTTCTAGTGGAATTGGACGAGATGGGTTCGATCAGATAGAATCAAGTTAAATTCAGCAGATGCTTGAATCGCACGATGAAGGTTTGACTCGAACCGACTTGGAGGAAATGTAGAATTCACAGCCTATTGAAGACGAGACTTCAACAAGCATTGGAAAGAAGACTTTTAATTTGAGAGATCTTAGTGAAGGTATAAGAATGGCCAATGAGTTTTGTGAGTTTGTAGTGAAAGTTGATCCATCCATAGAACGAATTCATATTTTTGAGATGCAAATTGCTAATGCCACTGTTAAATACCAGTCTGAATTGAAGGAGTTTTCGAAAACTGCCAAGTAAGAAAAAATTACACATTTTTTCAAACTGTTACTAAAGCCTGAAAATAATGATTAATCAATAGGGTCAAAAACTTCTATTAAATTGATTTTGTTATATATTTGTAACTAGTATCTAGTAGTAGTAACGTATCGCCTCTAATCCCAAATAAATTACCATTCCATATTCACGGTTTCTGTATTCGCGGCAAATGTACAGGAACATATATCCTGCGAATGAAGAGCTTAAACTGTATACAAGCATTCTTTTCACGTTTCTGATGATGCTAATATATGTTTTATTTTAGAGGATTTTTTTATTCTCTCTTCATATCATTCTTGCTTATAATTTTCCCGTAAAATAAAGACTTTGTGATGAAAAGTAATATTTCGTTGAATATTTTCGATGGAAAAAGAGAAAATAATATAAAGTGTAGAGAATGACCCCTCAGTATTAGTGCATGCTTTATATCTTCTTCTAAGACACTGGTAAGACCATTTTCATTGAATTTTCGTCAATTTTATTTCTTGAAAACGATGCTCGTTCTTGGAAAACACAACAGACCGAAACTGAAACGAGCCTTAAGAAATTGATAATTTTAGGATCAATTCATACTCTCCACAGAAGTGCTAGCAAAAAACCAGAGAGATTTGCAGGACTCGCCCATTTCCAGAAAAATGATAGATGAAAGAATACTAAAATGAATTCCCTAGTTATTATGAGGTTTTTTTGTAGCATCTAAAGTTGACGGATTCTTTCGTTGACGAAGAAATATTAAAGAACACATTTCATATTCTGAAATGGAGGCCGTAAGACGAAAACAATATTCGACAAATCTGAAGAATTACCATCTGGAAGTTTCCATATTGATATCTGTGCTCATTTTGTTGTGACCTGTACCTGGTATTTTGCCTATTATATTAAACATACCATTGTTGGTGAAACGTGATTCGCCACTGAATAAAATTTTCGTGGGATATTGTGGGTCACCCTCCATTTTTTTAAGTTACTCTTCATAGTACTGGAGTCGCCTAACACTATCGTTAAAATACAGGTGTTGGTTTTCTTGATATTTAAATGAGCGGTACTTATGATTCTTCAAAATTCTCCATGCGCTTTGTTGGCTACTTTCAAGTTCCCTTGTTGATGTGGTTGAATTAATATCAACAAATGTCAATACGTCTATTTCGGTATCTTCCCCGATAACGAAATCCTTCTCTTCAGCAGGTTGCCCCTAACAAAATTTTCGTTCAACTTACAGAAATACTTTCTATTCGGATGAAGTCTTTCCGGATAGCGCTCTGTGTATAATTGTTCAGCTTACGCTATTTTGCCAGCACTCTCCATAAATGAAGAACATATCTATATCATATATTTCACTTTGGGTGTATTGATTCATACTCAAAACTGAATTCACTAATTCGCAATGTCGATAATTAACAATTATGGAATTTTGACAAGTCACACTGATATTTTTATTATGACAGAATATTATGATGAATGTATGAACAGAAATTTTGCATCGCCCACGTAGTTATTGTTATTAGCGAATGGGGAAACTGCAAAATTGCCTAGGTATTTTCAGCTAGAACTTCGGAACCGTTAGGAATAGAGTGGCGTGAGTGTTATAAAAAAAAGATAAAAATTACTCTTTCTGTAATACCAGGTGGCCCGATATGGTTGTCTCAGAAAAAACCTACTTTTTGAGGAAAAACTAAAAATTAAAACTCTGTCACCCCGGTAAAAAATTTTTGGATCCAATCTTGTATTTTCGTGATGGGAGATGTTGAGCTAAGCCAATTGTCACTATTTATGGTCTTCTAGAACGATAGATGAAAACTGCATAACTGAAAGATTGTGTTTTGTTTTTCTTTCAAAAATATGTCAAAAGGTCGTAGGATGAGGTGTACAATGAAAATAAGCAAAAAAATACAGGGTGTCCATTTAAAAATCGAAAGTTGGTATCGGCATAACCAGAAATGAAATATAAAACATATGATTCTTCGATTCTCGAATTTCATCAAAATATTCCAAATAGAAAAACAGTTCAATTACACCCGGTATGTTATGTTATGACGATATTTGTTGAATGAGAGGAAAAAATCGTCACCTCTGAAGCAGTATGCAAACAATGTATGGCTTAATTGTTCCCTTGAAAATTTCAGGATAGACTTGGAAAGTATATATCTATTGGTTCAGATTTAACATTGTAATCTTTCAAATTGTGATACTACATATTGAAATATATATTCGTAGCTATTTTGGTAATTCTCTGTATCTAAATATATATATATATATATATATATATATATATATATATATATATATATATATATATATATATACACTTTTTAGTATTTAATATAGAACATATTTGTCCTGTGCACCATATAATTAAAATTAATATCCTTGACTTTATAGCAAGATAAAATCTTTTGCTCAACAAAATAATCGATTTATAATTAATGTCAATAAAAATAATGAACTTTTCTTAGTATTAGTGTATTTTCTCTCATAATCCACAATACATTCATACTAGGAAACATGCAAACCACCAATTATATGAATAAGTAAAGATATAATAAAATAAATATAATTTACAGTTGCATATAATCTCCTCCAAGAAATTTTTATGTGTTCAAGCCTTACTTTAAGGTATTATCTGAGACATTAATACGTATTAAACTAATAAATCTGAAAATATTTATTGTTTGAATAAGTAAAAAGCCCATATGCAAATTTCCAATTCTAGTTGAGCTTAGCGAATTCTGAGAATCAATCACTGGAATATCGTTTGATCTCTCAAAATATTTTTTGATAACATTATTTTAAAGGTGAAAATGCGTTGGAGAATATATACGTCATAAAAAGAATATTTCCACTGAATATGAAAATATAAAATGTATAATACAGTTCATTAAATGATTTCAGCACATTTTCAAGGGAATTGTTTCAGCTTTTCCCGGACCGTTGTTATCGTTTCATGTGAAAATCAAATACGAGGGCGTCGATAGCGTTTCCATACACTGCTGGGTCCGTAATTCCTCTCTTTGATCCATGAATTTTAATGTGGCATAGCTAATGGATTTTTCACTGTCTCAAATTCAATGCGCTTTGTAATGCCTTTTTGAATTTTGATTGTACCAAATTTGAGAATAGGCGAGCAAATTTGTAAATGAGTGAAGTTGTGAGGAACTTTTGATACAATAATAATTCAGAGCACATATGATTTTTAGGAATTCATAAGCTGAGTAGAAATTTGAATACATCAAGTATATTTTGAATAAGACTAAATTTATTGTTGATAAATATGTCTGGAACCTTTCTCAACGTAATTTCAGCTCATATCTGCAGCTTGTCACAAGTTGCATGATTTTGGCGATTCCACCCACTCCCAGATAAGATAGCGAAAAACATTGGGAGGGGATCGATTTCTGAGAAACACGGAATAGTGCATACTGTTTTCCTATATAGTCTTAGTTGTTGATGGCCTCTTAAAAAGACTAAACAACGCTGGCTTCAACGCACAAGGCTATGCTGGTGATCTAGTTATCAGCATTAGGGGAAAGCATGCTGGAATCTTATCGAATCTAAAGCAGAAAGCTCTTAACATCTTAAGTGAATGGTGTGGTGGTGAAGAGGGACTCAGCATCCATCCAGACAAAACCATTCTAATTCTATTCACAAGACGTAGAAAGTTGAACTTAAAGCCCCCCTTTCTGAATGGACATACTCTGAAATTTTCGGAACAGGCTAAGTATCTCTTTCCAAGGCTACATCGTGCCTATGGGCGTGCCGTAGACTCTTCGGAAAGACCTGTGAGCTACAGCCAAAAATAACCTACTGGTTATACACAACGGTTATAGGACCCATTGTCACATATGCATCGTGAGAGTGGTGGACGAAAACTGCAGCGGCTAGCGTGCTTGGGCGTAACAGGTGCTATGGGAAGCTCCCCGACTATTGTCCTGGAGGTAATCCTAAATCTCCCTCTTCTTCATATAAAATTTAAAAAAGAAGCGTTGATGGCGGCAATACGGCTCCAAGACACAAAAAAACTATTACCTGGTTATCTGAAGGGACACCTGGGGATTCTGGGTTACATAGTGCCAGAAATCTTATCACAATAATCTTTATAATGCCGCTTAAGTTCGATTTTCACACACCCTTCGAAATGGTCATAGAAGACCGCATCATCGTGAAGGAAAAAGTAAATCAACTATTTCAAAAATCCTCCATTTGGTACACGGACGGATCACAAACGATTGATGGAACAGGAGCAAGCATATATGGATCCAAGTATTCTTCATCAGTGCCTCTGGGCTCAACTCCCACAATCATGCAAGCAGAAACACTCGCTGTAAAACTTTGCTGCCAGGGGAGACTACGAAGGAAACTCAAAGGGGCAAAGATTTACATTTTAACGGACAGTCAGGCAGTGATGAATGCTCCAAACTCTTACAGTTATCGGAGCATCCCTGTCTGGGTATGCCGTCAATCCTTGAAGCAACTTGCTGAGGGGAACAAACTTTTCCTGTGGTGGGTGCCTGGCCAAGAAGACATACAAGGAAATGAAGCCGCTGAGGAACTGGCCAAATCAGCTGCTGGAATCCCACCCATCGGACCTGAACCGTTCTGCGGTCTAAGTAAGCCGCACAGAAGACAGGAACTGGAACGATGGGAAGAATCTAGCATAAAAGAATACTGGAGGAAAACTCCATGCCGTAGGTAAACGAAAAAGTTCATTGACTATTCGCCAAAGAAGACAAAACAGCTTCTCGATATCTCTAGGGACGAGTTGAGGATCATAACAGGCCTCCTTACTGGACACTGCCCACTGAGATACTATCTCAATAAAATGGGCAAGTCGGAAACGGCAACATGCAGAATGTGTGAAGAGGGCGTTGAAACTGCCGATCATATTCTTTGCAGTTGCATCCCAACTGTCCGTCAAAGACATATACACTTCGGTAGCGACAAACTAGAGCCGCACGAAGTAAAAGCGAAAGCTCCCAGGGAGATGCTTAATTTTGTAAGGGATTTAGACCTACAGGGAAATGAATAAGAAGGGTTACGAACAAAATACCAATTTGGTCGCAGTTCGGAAAGGCTTGCAAAGCCAATCGACCCCCACGAATGTAATGTAATGTAATGTATATAGTCTTCCGTTTTTGAGATATTAACAAAAATTGACATTTGGAGGATTTTCAAGAATTAAAAATTTTGATTTGCATGGTTCCTTATCAGTGAAAACTTTCTACATGCATTTTCAAGATAGATATTCATAGAAAATTTTACTCTAAATATGTTTTACATATGACGTACACTTTTCAGATACTGACTTATTATTAGTGATTACTACACCCATTAGGCAGCAAAATTCATTCACTAAGTATATGGGTGAGTAAAACCTATTGATGTTAGTTGATATAGAATTGATTTTACTAATCTGGTGGTTTCTCTTATCTTCAATTGCATTTGAATTTAAAGGTTAAGTTTCATCACGAAAAGTAAGGCTAGTTGAGTAATTCGGTTTTAAAAATTTTACGATTGTGCGTCAGGAATGTATCGACAGAAAAACGTATTCAATTCACGCTGCTATCTTTGATCCTTATTCTTTTCAACTTATCCTTCTATTCGTTCATGGATTCATCTATAGGACACAAGAATAGTGAGGTTGGATTTAGACTAATTTTTTCTTCTTCTGCATTCATTCGTATCAATAACCGCTTGAATGTAATACAAATATAAAGAAACTCGTCTATTATTACTTAATAGAATATTTCTTTAGATCTATTAGGTGAGAAACTAAGTTCTCGCTGTTTGTCAATAGATGGCTCCAGCAGTAAGTGCTGGTCGATTTTTACATATCAAAAACGTCTTGAACAAAGCTTAGGCATCTGCTAAACAAACCACTGTGACACATTAGTGATTTTGTCTCTGCGTTATATACTTTCAGTTGTGAGAAAATGTCTGATTTTGTGCCACATAATCGTCATTTGCGGAAAGTGTTGATTTTCTCCTTTCATTCGAAGAAAACGGCGGCCGAAGCTCATGGAAAGCTCCAAAAATTTCACGGAGATGCTGTTCTAAGTAAAACAACGTGCCAGGATTGGTTCCGTCGCTTCAAAAACGGTGATTTCGATGTTGACAACCATCCCCGTGAAGGTAAGCCAACAATCTTCGAAGACGCTGAATTGGGGGCATTGCTCGATGAGGATTCGTGCCAAATAAAAGAAGAGTTTGCTTCAGACTTAGGAGTTACCCTCCAGGCCATTTCCAAGCGATTGCATGCGTTAGGAATGATTCAAGAGTAAGGAACTTGTGTTCCTTATGATTTGAAGCCAAGAGACGTTGAGCGTCGTTTCTTCGCCTGTGAACAATTGCTCCAGCAGCAAAAAAGAAAGGGTTTTCTTCCTCGCATCGTAACGGGCAATGGAAAATGAATTCATCACAGCAATCCAAAGAAATAAAATCTTGAGACTGCTCAGTCATGCTTCTACGTCATCGCCTTGGACGAATATTCAGGCTGCGAAATTTATGCTGTGTAGTCGGTGTTATTTATTATGAGAAGTTGAAACCGAAAGAAACCATCACTGATGAACAGATCGAACTCAATTGATGCGACTGAGTAAAACACTGCGAAAAAAACGGCCACAATACGAGCAGAGACAGGAAAGAGTAATTCTACAGCATGACAACGCTCGGCCTCGCGTTGCAAAACCATTTGAAACCTACTAGGTAACGCTCAAATGGAATGTCTTGTCCTACCCACCATATTCCCGAGATATTGCACCATCCGATTATCACTTGTTCCGTTCGATGGCACATGGTCTGGCTGATCAGCAGTTCCGCTCATATAAAGAGATCGAAAAATGACTTGATTCGTGGATAGCCTCAAAAGACGAACACTTTTATCGTCACGGTAATCGAGCTCTGCCAGAAAGATGAGAAAAAGTTGAAGCTAGCGGTGGACAATACATTGAATGATCCATTTGTAATCATTTTTCAGAATAAAAATGTATTTTCATACAAAAACATAGCGAGAACTTATATGAAAAGTAATGATACTCTGAGATACATATTTATTATTTATAATAAAAAGAATACGCTCATGGTTTTTTCGGTTGGATATTATTTTAAAAAGTACCTACATCTAACCATAGAAAAAAATCGACATGCTTCATTCAACGAGGTATTTTTGGTAATTCGAAGATGACTTTCCTGGCAAGTAACTGATATAATCGAGAATACCTACTAGAAAAGAAGAAAATACGAGAGATCGTATTCAATTCACTTCAATAGTTATTGATTTCGCTTTTTTTCTCTCGGAATTCTGACCAAAATTAGTTTGATGAAGATTTTCAGATGGGTCACGTATTGAGAGATAGAAATGCATTATTTGAAAGATTTCCGGTCATATAATCTTGCATTTCAGTGTCCTTGTGCAAAAAATAGTAATTTTTGGGATAAAATCGAGAATAACTCGAAAAGGGCGCATTTGAGTTGCAAGGAAATCTATAATAGATCGATGTCTATTAATATTACGAGTTAAATGGTTTGTGCAAATATAGATAGTCCATGCTTTGGAAACACCCAGTATACCATGAAGCCCCTAAATGCATTTAATTCTGCTTAATGAGCCTCTTTACTTACGAGATAGAAATAATGAAATCAAATGAAGTAAATACACACTTAATAACCTGGAAACCTAATGGTAGACCGTGGTAAAGGTCCAAAATCCTTCGTGGACAGCTTCCCTGAAGGAATCTATTTAGGTTTACCAGATAAAAATTTGATTCTATTTGATCTTTATATTTCTTCCGGTAAGAAATAGACTCAGACTAACACGAAGTGAGAATTTGGTTTCAGCAGGATGGAGCTTCACCGCACTAAGCCTATAATATGCATGATCATTTTCCTATCAAATGGTTCTGAAGAAGAGAACCAATTCTGTGGCCGCCCAGAGCACCTGTACTTAAGCTATTCAGCTAATTGAATTGGAATATTCGAAATCAATGTTCCTGATGATGAACCTAATTCTTTAGGAAAGTATAAGACACGGAATTAGGTAGATCTCACCAAGAGCATTACAAAATGTGATTTATCGTTTTCATCATCGATAAGTGTGGTACCATGAAATATATGGAACTTATGTTGACCCATTTGGTATATTGATTTTCTTCAAATTCAAATATTTCTTCATTTGAAATAATAACATAAACTTTGAGAACAATGCTAAGAATAAATAGCAACATGTCTTGAAAAGAACATTCCTGAAGGTGTAATATGACACATCATGTTATTAGAAAAATGAGTTGGGTTAAACAAAAAATTGTTGTGTTTTTGTGATAGTCGATAAAATATTTGTCTGACAATATACTGAATTTCATCGATCTAAGACCTGCATAATGTCTAATACAATATGCAATTAACGTTCTTGATTGTCGAATTCAGTTGATATTCTATTGTTAATAATATGTGTCGTTTCAATAATAACATTTCTGAAAACCAGGTAGTTTAAGTTATTAAAGTCCTAAAAGACTTATATACTTCCATTGATTCGTAAATATTGTGGATTTATTCATTTTGTGAAAATCCATCTTAAATGAATTGCAGTAGGGGAAAGTGCACCTAAGAAAAAAGGTTCGGTAAAATTTATCTGAGCGTAGAAAACTCTCCAGAATTTTTTCAGGTAAGGATACATATTCCCTCCATTTGTTACACTACTAGAAAAAAAATTACAGCTGACGGCATAAAAAATACACAACATAATTCATGAGTACCCGATTATGTTAAGTAATACTGCTCGGGCCATGGGGTAATTCTGCGAAGATGAGAAAAATTTGAAACGACCACAAAATATACATCAATTTTCATTAAGAGAAACGAAAAATACAAATTTTCTAAGAGAGACAACTGAAAAAAGAGTGATGCTTAAAATAATGTTTTCAATTTTTTTTTGTCCTAATTTCAGACGAAATTCACATGTGCCGATTTCCTACCAATACATTCTGCGTGAGACCAAAATGAACAGATAAAACAGCAATACCAAATTCCTTTGTCACGTCTGAACTCACCACAAACAATTCAAACATCTAAATCATGGAATGGATCGGCATCAATATCATCGAGTTCATCATCGTCACATAATTGACTTTCATCACACTTTCAGATTCCGAATCATCAAATTGAAATTTTCTCACACCTGGTTTTTTAGTTGAGCGTGTTTTTTTGGTATAATCGGTTTTTCCACTCTTTCAGCCTTTTTCTTTCCATTCTTTTCATTTTTTATTTCTTCGGCTTCTTTCTTCAGACTTCTTCTCTCCTGTTTTTTCTCTAATATCAATTTCAGAGGTGTAGATGTGAATATCTCAGAATATTCCTCTGCACGTGATTTGTTAGTTTGATTTGTTTTCAATATTGGAACTGGTACTAGAGTTTCTATGGGCACATCTAATCCTTGATTTGTTTCCGATGATCCAGGTATCAAATCAACTGAAGTTTCAATATTGATTTCGTTTCGTTCAAATTGATAGGTATTTCAATAGCTGTAGAATCAGAAGGTTCATTTGGACCAAAATCATCTTCCGAAAATTTGTTCAGTTCAAAGGTCCATATTCCTGCAGTACGAAAGCCAGATATGCCTTTATCCATTAATGCAACTTTCACATATGCTTTATCAAAAATAGCAGCAAGTTCATAATGGGTAATTTTTTCATAGCCATGAATTCTGAGGTATAAGTCACATTCTCGGTTTGAAGCATTTTTAAGTGGCCCCAAAAAGGTTACATCGAGTGGTTACAACTTGTGTGATGTATGGGGAGGTAGGGATACCATGACAATGCCATGACTTCTGCAAAAGTTGTGTATATCTAAGGAAATATGGCTCCCATGGTTATCCAAAATAAGGGACGGGGTCATCCTCCGTGGCTTTTACGTGAAGTTGAAAATATTGCATCCACTCAAAAAACAAACCTTCGTTAATCTAGCCATTTTTTGAGCATTTGTATATTGCCCCAACAGGTCCATTTCTCGTCAGATGGGCATTCATACGAGCCCTCAGAAATAAAAACATCGGAGGGATGAACTGCATTACTGCACTAACGGCACAGACCACTGCTACATTTTCCCCCTCTCCCAACAGATAACACAGCCTACCTGCTGCTGTCCCTTTGGCGCCATTTTTTCTGGTTTCTGTACAGTCGAGATTCCCGTTTCGTCAACGTTAAACAGTCGCCCTTCACGGAATTTAAACTTTTCAATAACTGACAGCAGATTGCTAAAAAATGTATCAAACTCAGGCTAATTGAATGCAGCAATACGATTTATGCTGGTGATTTCAGGTTTTCGGAGGCTGATTGTGGATTACTTCAAAAGTAGATCGAGCCAATCTTTATCAGCGATTTTTTTCTCATGGCTGAAACGGTGTTTCATTTTGTTCATTTCAGCAAACTGGTATGCTAAGCGCCTCAATTCAGTTGGCGTTATTCCTAAAAAAATTAGGTCATTTTATAAAACACAAAAAAACTAATACTTTCGAAACGATATGGAAGCACTTATATTTTTTAATACCCAGAAGGTCCACCTCTGTTATTAATGACACTTTGGCATCTTCGCGGCATGCTCGATATTAAATTGTCTATTACATTTTGGCCTAAGTCATTCCAAGCCCCCTAAACTGTTAATCGAAGCTCCTGTTCATGATGGAAGACGTTTTGACGCAGGAGATCTCTTTTTAGGGTGTCCCACACATGCTCGATGGGATTCAGATCAGGGGAGCAGGATGGCCACGGTAGAAGATCGATATCATTCTCTTCAAGAACGTTCAAGACAACTCTTGCACGATGAGGAGGGGCATTATCTTGTTGGAAGAGTGGATTTAGACCCATTGTTTGGAGAAACAGTACCACTACAGGTAAAACTATCTCATTTGCGTAAGAATTTCCCGTGAGGTTGTTCTGTATGAAAACGAGGTCAGTTCTTCCACCAAGGCGCATACCTCCCCAAAACATCACTGATCCGCCTCCCTGTCTAACAACTTCTCGAGAATGCTGAAGACGGTTTTTCTTTCCAGGTTCCCTCCATATTCGAATTCTTCCCGAATCGGGATAATAACTAAATCTAGATTCATCACTGAAGAGAACTGTGGCCCACCTCTCTTGATCCCAGTTTACGTGTTCATGGCACCAAGCTGAACGAGCAGCGCGATTTCCATGGGTCAGTTGTGGAACTCTTAAAGGACGTCTGGAGTGGAGTTGACCTTCGTGCAGTCGATTTCTCACAGTTTGGTCGGAAATTTGTACATTATGAACTCGTGATAGCTCTTAAGCTAATTGAGATGCGTGGTAGTACGATTTCTTCTGGCTTGTAAAACCAAAAATCGGTCTTGGGCGACTGTAGTAATCCTGAAACGACCTGTATGGCGTTCTTCTACGCTACCTGTTTCATTGAAACGCGACCATAAACAGTTTATGACACTTGGGCTACTTCCCAGAACCCTAGATACTTCCCGTTGTGAGATCCCAGCTTGAAGCAAGCCATCAGCACGTAACATCTCATCTCCAGTCAAATGTCGTCTTTCCATGGTCGAATCACAAAACTTGAATATTTTATTTGTGCTTACAATAGAAACAAAGTGCCAACTAACTGATTTCAAACACCGAATACATGAAATGATTATAGAGCAGCGTATCATGTGCTGAATTTTCAGTTTTTTATAAAAAAAACTGAAATCTGTTGCGGCACTCAACATAATTTGGTGAGACATTGTTGCAGCTGTTCATTTCTTAAAGAAATCATCCAACTTGATCGTTCTGGATACGATATATCGATATTCATAAGTAGTCCCTACACTTTTTTGAGGTGTTTATAAACACGTTGTGCAATTTGCAGCAGTAACAGCGGTTATTCGGGAGTTTATTAGTAGATGGCACCACAACTCTGGAGCTATTCATTGGCTGCGATAAGACTGTGCGCGGTATTACCCAAGG
Source organism: Cryptolaemus montrouzieri (assembly GCA_013387265.2). Lineage (NCBI taxonomy): Eukaryota > Metazoa > Arthropoda > Insecta > Coleoptera > Coccinellidae > Cryptolaemus > Cryptolaemus montrouzieri. The sequence goes on along the minus strand of JABFTP020000001.1, from coordinate 49,080,232 downwards.
CACGGTATTTTCCCTCTTTCCCCTATAAACACCTCATTATAAAGTAACATTCGAAACCAGTCGTGTACTTGAATCCTCAATATTGAAAATTTGATGATATAAACATTACCCATTCTATCGATTTAATAGGGAGTTATAGTCTCAAAAAAAAAAAGAGTTTTGTTTATCCTGAGTTCATACGGTGATTTTGGTTTACCTCATTTATACATTTTTACTAACTTTTAATTAATGTACTTTCATGTACATGTCGAAACTTCATGACAATCTACTGTGTACAAGTTTCTTCATTAGGAATGAGGGAATTGGGAGTTTCTGTTGACAACCATCGAATTAAAAATCCAACAACGAAAAACTTCAGCGTTTGAAAGAAGAATGTAGTTCGTATGCCTTTAAGTTACAGACTCCATGACATTTCTGAAGGTGAATCATTTCTAAGCTTCATTCCTTTATTCTTTGTTTAATATATTATTCTAGAGAAGGTACCTATTTTAATCATCTGAAACAGTGAATGCTTCTCATTGCTTTCAAAGATTTAAGTGATTTATGCCAGTCATTAAGGGTAAGTAATGAAATTTCTTCTACAATTATCCGAAAATTGAGAGTCGAGAGCAGCTTCCTTCTTTCAACACATATATGTATCTTTCATCTCTGTAACACTTCATACCTGTGACACATTAATAATTTAATTTTGAAGATGACATTTCTGAGAGTGATCCGATTCTATGCTATGTTCGATATTATATTATTTACAGAAGATACTTACATCACCTAGAAGAGCGAATGTTTCTCTTTATTACACATGAATTTATATGTATGTTATTAGGGAATAGAGTGCATAAACGAGTATTCCTGTGTAGTACAACTGTAACAATACTAGTTTATAGTGATCTGTGGAAGTCATTCAGGGTGAGTATTGAAATGTTTCTACTAATTATATGAAATTGAGTTTCGAGAGCTGTTTCTCTCTTCAAACACACGTTAGTATCTTTCATCTCTGGTACTGTTCGTAACTATGTCAAATTAATTATTTGCCTTAATAAATCATAATGTTTTATCTTAATTCGTAGAAATATTATTTTGGAAACCGTGAAATGCTTGTTTATTCCAAGTTGGGCAGTATGTTGGTTATGTTTAATATTTGAGTTTGTAAAAATGCTATGAAGTTGTAAATTAAACAGTTAGTGTATATATCACTTCTTATTTAACTTTTATAATACGATATTTTCGTTGGCAACAAAATGAGATTTCAGTTCTGACGTATTTTGAGTGATCAATTGTCTGATTGTATCAATTCGATGGTGAGAATAAGTCGTAAAACAAATGTGTGATTAAATTCCATGTACAATATATTTTGCAATAATCACACAGTATAAAATATTGCAAGTTGTTATGGAAATATACGAACACAGCAGTTAGAAACCATCAAGTAATCAATCAGATACAAAATTTCAATCAGGAGCGTAACAAACTGAAGAGGTCAAGGATGAAAATATTCCCAGTTTTGAGCGAATTGTTTTTAGACTTCGTGTGAAAAATGATTGAAGAATTGGATTCACGAAGTAAAACTGAATCTTCCGTAGAATGTTAATTCATGTTAATTCACCCCTCATAATAATCGTCAACTACCAGTTGTGGTACAGTCTAGTCCTATCAGTATTGCACACTTATTTACAATTCCAGGCCAGGTTTTCACCAACGTACTGCCTCATTCATGACAAATGACCAGACTGTACCTCGAATGGATGGTATTGGTTGACTATGATTATGAGAGTGGATCGATATAAGAAAAAATGTTTCATATCAATACAGCAAGCGGCATGGTACAGTTCGACACTTTTCTGTATTGTGTATCATACCTTGCACTACATGTACCGAGGAATTCATTACCCTATGCCCATTGCTTGTGAATTTTTGATTCAATATTTATTAATTCAATATGGGAGATGGCAGTGCTACCGGGATGGGGTCACACACACGACGGAAAAAGAGTCGATAAGTCACATAAATAATCAATGTAAACGTAAATGTAAGATTATATAAAACACGTGGTTCGGTGGTAGACAATGGCGGTTTGGCAATATGGCGGACGGCGTGGGTTGTCTCTGTAGTCGACTCGTGCCAACGCGTGCTGCAGACGATCTACGGAGACGAAGTGAGCTCGATGAGGACCGCGAAGGAAAAGAGAGCACGTTTTAGAAATGCATCTAAGCCCTCGGCCTGGTAGACGCAGAAAAGGTTCTGTGCTTCGCTTGGTTATAGAGGCCTACTAGGCGATCTATAGTTAGGAGGCATAGTGAATACGGTAACAGTAGCTTCTCCTTTGGGGCTCATAGTGTTTCTGATTCTGCAGTTGAACATTATTGTATCCACCCGGAAGATTGAACCTGTTCATTATATACTCCTGATAGGAGAGATTATATATTGTTTCGTTTGACTTCTGAAGATCATCAGTAGACAAAAGTGATTGTGCCTCCACATTGCCAAAATCCTCAATAAAGCTTTAGCAAGATGTGTATTTGGTTATCCTCTCAGTCCTGTATGTGTAGTTATGTCCGGTTGGTACAAAAGGACGTTTATTGATTTCAACATGTTTTTTTTTCTGTTACTCTCTTTTATTCTCCAGATTCCAGCCGTGCTACTACTAAATGAAGATCTAGTTTGGAGAAAGAATTAAACGTCAACATAATAGTTCTGATAACACTTTTTGTCCACAACTTCTTCACAGACTAGCTGTTACTGATGTATCCGTGACGGGAACGAAGGATTTCCCATAGGTATCATAATTTAGTATGGTTACCTCTTTTCCTCTCATTTTTACTTTATAATCGATCGTAGGGGGCATGGAGTGTTCTGAATGTTTACTCATTCTACATAATGTGCTTCCACGACTATCGCTAGATGTAATAACTCTGAAATCACTTTTAATAATAAAATTTATACAGTTCCACTCTTGAGTTTGAAAATTTATTCTAGAACACTCGAATCTTATGTGTTTATCATGTATTTTTATTCTATAACTATACGGAATGAATATTTCGTAATTGAACCAAACATCATCGATTGCCATGAATTGCAAAACAATAAATAATGGAATAAAAATGTCAACATTATAATGAGAACCTTAGAAAAAATTGTTGTTTAAATAAGGTTGAGTAAAAAATCGAGTGCATTAGATATAGAACTTGAAATTATTCCCCCTGAAATTACAAATTACGCAAATAAAAAAAAAATCGGGAACCTGCTGCCGCAAAAATCAACATATGAATACGAAAAGTTCTATACACCATTCAGAGATTGGCAACCATTCTCTGAAAATCTTACGAGCAAAAATCAGAGACACGATATCGATATTTCGAATTATAAAAGATTGAAATCATTGTTGAAACAATATTTTCAAAATTATATAGCTGAGAAATCGAAGATTTTACAGAAGAAAATACTAAACAATATTTGGAAAGTACTCCAGATGAGATATGTTCAGCTACAAAAGTGAGAAAATTATAATTTGAATAACAGTTTCAATCAAATATACATAATATTTGGTCGCTCTTCTAATTAGTTTTCTAGGGCTTTTCTCAAGAATGAACTTTAAAACAATAAAATTTTTGACATTAAAGATTTGGGTTCCATAGTTCTCATTAAAATTTTCAATACAAAAACTAATTTAATTTCCAAAACAATAAATGCACACGGTAAGTAATTGGAATAATGAAACTTGGTAATATGCCTGAACGAATTCCTATATTTATGAATCTACACAATCCAGAATAATATACTGGCTACTGAACCACACAGCGACAACGTTAGTAAATGAAGGTACGGGTATTACAACATAAAAAACACGCGGAGGCTGAAAAACCTCTCAAGTAGCAGAAGCAATCATAGAAACTTCTCCGCAAAATCGAATAGACATTGCAAATGAAGCTGATTCGGCAGCAACCGTTCTTCATGTTACACGACTGCTCAATCTACCTAAAATAATCAGTTCATTTCAGAATATATAACAGAGAATATGTACAATGCACTAATTCTTAATTTTAAATGTTCGAATACAATAAATAATAATATTAATAAAATGTGAATACCAATGTCTCAATAAATAAATTGCTTTATTATTTTTCAGATTCAATTCATTTGTTTCTGATTCATCTTTATGGCCGTGGAAAAATACAGTCTGTTATTCGATAAGAATGAAAGATTTTACACTTGTGGTTTTCCACTTGTATCGAATTTCTCTCATTTCAACCAAGTTACACAATATACTATTCTACGATCGTGTTTTGACTAAAAACAAAATTTAACATTATGACATAATCTATGTCGTCCTCAAATGTTTTGTTAGTCTGATTTTTAATTGAATGAATAAATGCATAAATGCTGTCCTTTATGGGTGTAATGCCTAGAAGAATTTCTAGGACAGGAGCTCCATTTACCCCACTTACCATATCCTTGGCTTAAGGATTATTGACTATATCCAAACTAGAATCAAGAATTGCAGAGCTTCCTCAGCTATGGCTGTCTCGTCACGGATACAGAAAAACAGGAAAAATCATGGTGTTACAAATGTACTTTCGTAGCAACCCTTAATGATTAAAAGGAGAATTTTTCACGTAAAAAGCAAGACGATATACAGAACTAAGATAATAATAAAATAATATATAATCTGAGATATATACACGTTCCTATTGTAGGATTATCACATGCCACCCCATGGGTTCTTGCTATTTTCTAAGCAATACCACTTCCAACTTTCGTTGTTAATGAAAATTCAATATTAAATATTTTTTATAACATTAATTTCATTTGAGAAAATATGAAGATACTTGACATCATTCTCAAGAGATTAAAATATTGTCAAAATTGTATTTGTTTATGCCGCAAACTGAAGAGTGAGTGATTGAAAAGTTAGTTGCATTAGTTGACAACATATTTTTAATATTTGCAAACTAAGTGTTTGTAGCGAAGATTTTACTTATCAGGAAAAGTTAGAATACTTGAAACGATATACTACTCATTTTTGCATGTCTATCCTGAACAAATATTTTGCATCTGAAAACTTTTCCACTCGACTTGTAAAGTGATTTTTTTCATCAATTCGGCCATATTTCATACTTTCCTGGACGTGAAGTTTACCTCAGATATAGAATATGCAGATTAGCGTCAACTTGTATGCAATATAACTTTCCGAACGACGCGACGTAACAAAATATGAACTTTCTAATATTGGCGGAAACTTCACCTCAACTTGAAAATTTAATAACGTCCCACGGAACTCTGCGACAGGCGCAATATTGGGAAAAAAGATTTCCTGATTCGCGATATAATACCCCAGAAAAAATTCAATAATATTTCTGCCTCAATTTCAGCAGTCGGAAGGGAAAATATTGAGATAACCCCCGAAGAGAAACGAGATAGTTCTCCCCCATATAGAGTCAACAATAAAAAGCAGGTATTGGTTGATATTCATGAACAAGTTAGATTTTCGAGTTGGTATTTCGATAGAAAGACATCTTACATGTGTATGACTACAGGCTGTTATTTAAATTACGTAATTACTCATCTGTTTTCGAACCAAATGAAAAATTCAATAGTTGAATGGTTTCTAAAGGAATGTAGAATGGTTACACTATATTTTTGCACGGAGTTGGAAGTTATATATATTCTTTTGAAAAGGGAGGATTTACAAAAATTCAAATAATTGTATTTAAAATAAATGCTCATATCTATAATTTTGGTGTGTGTCAGAAAAATACAATCGTAAAACCTATGATTTCATACTTAGGTACGGAATCTACTAGAAATCTTATTGACTCGGACTTTGTTGTTGAGATCTCGAGGGAGTCAATAGCTGTGAAGAGCTTTGTGAAGAACCTCGGTGTGATTTTTAACTGTGGCCTTCGTCTTCAGGCTTATATTTCCCAGGTGATCAGAAAATGTTATGCAGCCTTGAAGTCATTATAAATGAATGGTAGAGTTCTTATTCTCAACTTCAGAAGAAAAATAGATGAGACATTATTGCTACATATTTTGAATTATGCTTTGGTTGTCGTATTTCCTTGCTTGAACAAGCTAACGCAGAATAGACTACAGCGCGTCCAGAATGCATGCTGCCGATTAATCTGTAGTTTGCGGAAATATGATCATGTTTCTGCCAAAATTCAAATATTGAAATGGCTGAATATCCATCACTTATTTGAATTTCACTTTACTACATTGGTACATTGCATTTAAGATTGGGGTGAACTTTCTTACCTTCGTAAGAAATTTATATTTTGGAGTGATATGCGCAGTAAAAATCTGAGAAATTTTCTTACACTTTCGTTGCCTAGAGGTTTCAAATAGTTTGAAAAATCTTCCGACAATATTAATGAGTACTCGTCTAAAACAATACCTAATCTATTTGCAACAGATAGGGCTTGATTAATTTGGCAAATGTATCTCTTCTTCTTTGTTCACAATTGATTTTGCTCGTTTTTGTTCTTGCTGCCCTGGGATTGGCTTTGTTTCCATTTTGTCTTTATCCTTTATCTTTTTCACAGTTAAGTTGGATGGCTCTTGCATTTTTCTTGAAAACAATTGTATTTCATTTTTGTTGTTCTTATTTCATTCTATAATTATATTATATGTTGAGGTTAAACAGGAATAGCTCTGCTAGACTTTGCTTCTAATGTTATTCTGTTAGCAAGATGAATTGTTCCCAAATAAAGACCATTTATTATCAGTATTCTCATTATATATTTCATGTAGAGAATAGTTATCTTATATGAAAATGAGGAAAATTTATGTTTTCTGATTTCACATACGAATGTAATATTTAAGAAATAAAATTTTTTTGAAGAATATGAATGAGAAAAACCACAAAATTAGCTCAATTTTGTTTTGTCCTCTGAAATTCCGCTAAAAGTTACTACCGTTTGACCAACTGGGAATATTTATGTACAGTATGTACAATATTCAGTACGGCATCTATTTGGAATATTGTAGATACAAAAAAAATATCCACCCTCTCAATACGTCGATTTTTCAGAAAAACTCATTGGTGAAAACGGATTCCAGCTATCTTAATTAGTTTTTGGGTTATCCTAGATATTTAGAGATTTTGACATGAGACGATATCTGAAATCTTTTTGAAGTTGAGCGAACAATATTTTTACATTATCGAGGAATTTGGTTACGAAGAATGCAGGGACGTATTCAATTTTTTTTGCCGATCGGTTCCTGAGTCATGAAGCAAACTTGTGTTATTTCAAAAACGACCTATAGGTAATTTTGATAACAAAAGAGAGGATTATTTTATTCGCTTCCAAGTATATATCACATGCTATATCAATTCCTTTGTATCCGAAGAAACCAAAAGTAATGGTTATAGAAAGGTATTGCTAACAAGTATATATGGGAATAGTTGAAACGAAGCAGGAACAAGGAGTCATTTAAGTAATTAGCTGTAACAGTACAGGAAGATTGGTCTGGAATATGAGAGGTAAGGAAATGGCATCGATCTTCGATACCAAACTCATTTATGAGAATGAGGAGATAAGTATCAGAAAGAAAATAACCTCATTCAAGGCGTTAGAAAGATCTGTTTTCACAATGGGTACCAAAAGCTGGCGTTTGAGTTTCGCGCAGAAGAGCAAAATACAGACTACCAAAGTAAAGTATCTCGAAAGAGTGAAGGAAGTCGAATAAGGAAGATATGAGAAATTAACTGGAAGTAGAATCTGTCTTCGAATATATCGAAAAACATCTGTCGATATGGTTCCGACGTTTGATGATGGGAGGAAAGACCAGTGAACCGCATATAGCAAACACAAATCAGGAACTACCGGCGAAAAGGAAGACCTAATAAGACAAGGATTTCTCGAAATATTCAGTTTTGGTATATAATTCCTATCTTAAAAGAAACTGACTATTCGAAATCAACTGCCAACTTGATAGTTGAGGATCTAGGAAATTAACTGTTTCAGGAAACAGTTGTATAGAGACTGATATATAGTTGACATCATTGTATTATATATGAAGGTTCATAACGTAATTTATAAATTTGTGGATGTTTGAATTCACTTTTACTCTTCACAAGAATACTTCAATCGAGAAGACGTTCGTTTTTTATGGTAAGCAAATTGTATGAATTTGATCAATTTGAACTTGTACGAAAAAGTCTTGCTTTTCACAAAAACACTTCAATTCAGAAGAGTTCATACGAAAGAGTTATGTACAGGGCAATCAAATAAGTTGAAGTTTATATGTATTCAGTAGTGTTCCTTTTTTTATTACTGATATCTCTTTGGATGCTCTTAAGAAATGTCCACCTAAGAACTTTTATCTTCTATTTCATCAATATATTTGAAAAGTAATTCTTCTTTTTGCTGATTTAAGATCATATTTGCTGTTTATGTTATTCAACCAATGCCCCTAAAAAAAAGGAAATTTCATATGTTTCCACTGAGAACAGTATATACAGGGTGCTTCAACGAAAACTAAACAGAGGCTATATCTACCAAGATATTCATTTCTGATCAAAACGCAAAAACAGGTCAATTTTTGTTTCAAGGGGGACATCTGTTGGGGTACAAAACTTGCGTGAAATATCGACCCCCTAAGCGGGGGTTGCAAACCTTGAACATTTTGAATGGGAAAGATGGGTCGAGTGATGACTCAAAAGAAAGGTGGTATCTTGGACTATATCGCCTTGAACGAATTTCCGTTTTCAATTGAAAACTGTAAAAGATACAGGGTGAGCAACTGAAAGATAGGAAAGACTATTTCCCAGAGACTATTAGAGTTTAGTGAGATAAAATGGAACAAATCCGTGCTGATCAATGGCAGTCATCATCAGTTACCATCCTCATCTCGAATTTCAACCCCTGGAGCAGGGGTGACAGCCCTGGAATATTTGGAAGAGGGTAGATGGGTCCTCGAAAGAATATTTGTCTGCATTCCCGTGAAAGAATTTTCATTTTGATTGAAAATTGTAGAAGATGGTGAGTCACTGAAAAATGGGAAAGACTATCGCCCCAAGACTATAGGAGTATTAGTGCGAAAAACTGGAATATATTCATTTAGATAAAAGATGACAGCCTTTGATCTGGAATGAATCTCTTTCATTTGCACTAATACTGAATAACTCAGGGCGATAGATAGTCTCGTGTAAACTCTGTATTTTCATTTTCAACCAAAATTGAAAGCTCACGTGGAAGATAATACATCATTCGAACCATCTACGCCCTTCCAAATTTTGAAGGGTGGTCACCCCTGCTTTAGGAGTTGAGTGAGTCACTGAAATGGGACTTGATGATGATTGCCATTGATCAGCATGGATTCGTTCCATTTGCTTCACTGAAACTTGAATAGTCTCAGGAAATAGTCTTTCCTATCTTCAGTTAGTTGCTCACCCTGTATCTTTCAAATTTTCAATTAAAAATAGAAGTTCGTTCAAGGCGATGTAGACAAAGATACCACCTTTCTTTTAAGTCATCACTCGATCCATCTTCCCTGTTCAAAATGTTCAAGGATTGCAACCCCTACTTAGAGGGTTGATATTTCAGGCATGTTTCGTACCCCAAAAGATGTCCCCCTTGAATCGAAAATTGACCTATTTTTGCGTTTTGATCAGAGATGAATATCTTGGTAGATATAGCCTCTGTTTAGTTTTCGTTGAAGCACCCTGTATATTCACAATTCTATGGTAGGAGATGTGAGTTCACTTCTTAGAACATAAAGTTTTTCATTGAAAAATTCAATTTCGAACATAAAAAATGTAAACATGTTCTGACAGAAAGGTATAACTATATATGCAACAAATTGAATCAGTTAACAAATTATTTCATCAATTCGAAAGCGTTTCCATAATTTAGAATGCAAAAGTTGCAACACTTGGCAACAGTTCTGCGTTTCTTATATGCATATTTCTCGCATTCTCTGAACAAATCCTATAATATTATTTCAACTCATCTATGTTATTCATTACAATAAATTACAAACACGCCCCTGGTGTGGTCGTGCACCGTAAAAGTGAAAATATATATTTCCTCTTTGCACTACAGGCAATTCACCTAAATATTCTCCCACTAAGATGTATGAAGCGCTACACACATTGAAACCGTATCGCCTTTGTGTTGAATATTCAACTGTCAATGAGGATTGACATCAGATCAACAGTACTCATGGTGCCTATTGAAAATTTCAAGACTTTTAATACGAACCTATTTGCTCCATATCACGCGTTGATAAAATTTTGGGTTTTCTTCCGTTTTCTGAAGGTACCAGTGACAGTTGTTAAGTCGTCGTTGGAGAAATAGCGATTTTCTCATGTTGTAGGGTCTGTATCGCTGACTAATTAGCTTTGAAAAAACCTCTAGCAATTGAATTCTTACTCAATCTTTTGAAAAAAGGTTCATGCGGCGATCTCATTTCTTTCAACATATCAAACTTTTCGTAGTTTTGGAATTGAAAAGCCATAACGGTTGAGTTATGAACAGAAATTTTCGAAGCAGATACGGAAATACGGTGTAAACTTATGACATTTGTTTTCTCAGAATGAATGCTATTGATTCAATATTGAAATTGTTTCAAACACAGAATTGAATGAATCCACAACAATAAAATTGAAGATTTAAAATTGTGTGATGAAAGAAGGAAAATCTATGTTCTAAGGGATGAACCGCATTGTTTCTAACACAGAAATCAATGAATTTGTTCCTTGACGCATTTTTGAACCATTGAGTGTGAGATCTTCGATATTCCTAGTGGATAGATATGATTTTTCGATCATTCAATGTTAAAGGAATTAATAAGATATGTGATATATCTAGAAAGAAAAGAATAATCCTTTCTAGTGGTAAAAAACACCTAAAGTTCGTTCTTATGAAACAAGAGTATGCTTTATAACTCACAAAACGATTAGTGAAAATAATTTCGAATATGTCCCTGCATTCAACTCAGAAAAATTTCTCTAGAATGTAACATTTTTTGCCTATGCCGAAATCGCCAGAAACTCAGAATTCCGGAGTAACTCGAAAACTGAAAAAGGTAGCAGAACTCCGTTTTCACCAATTAGTTTTCTCGAAAATCGAGCTCGAGGGTGGGGGGATCACATTTCTCTATCTATCACATGGCTGCCGTACTGAAACAGCAAATTTGGTACTAGGTTATATCGGACAAATGAAAGGCATGGAGAAAATTTTGTATATGGTATTTTAAATGGGATATTTATACTTTCTTTTGCACTCAAAATATTTCCTCAGAGAGTTTCCAAATTGACGGAGGACGTCATCGAATATATTTTTCTCAAAAACACATACGTTTTTCTGATTAACTTTCATCGAAACAGTTATTTCATATTTTAAAACACTCAAAAGCTATAAACGAAATATGATTACAAGTACCAATATTCAGATTAGAGGTCACCAACAAAACTTTTTAGCGATTTTTATTGTAACTAATTTCTTAAATTTATTTGATTTCATATATTTTAAAACTTTTAAACCTTCCTTATGCTGGAATAAATAAATCATGAAAAAATATTCAAATATTTTTCTTTATATCAAGCTCTTCCATAAACCAGCAACAAAACAACTTTTTCTTTATATGTTGCTATTATACTGATCTACAAAATTTAAACTTGTTTTTGACACACGAAAGCCTATAGCAAATTTTCAATGTACTATGGCCACCAAACAATAATATATCAATGGAAACAAATTGACGTAACAGGTTTTTGTGTTATTAAGACATATATTTTATATAAACTACAAAAACCAGGCTTAAAAATGTTCCTTCACTACAAATCTCTGTGATTTAATTCGAAAAGCATTAAATTTTCATATATGACACAGGTATTTGTAGTATAAATGTACTATATATAAATTGCTATGGGTTTTGTTGATGTTCGGCTTCTGGTAGGTCCCTTTCCAGTCTCCGACACTAAATCTTCTAGCATTCGTGGACTCATTTTCTCGATAGCGCTTTTCTTTCACTCAAAATCTCTCTTCTTGTTTGTCATGCCACCCAAGAAAGAAATCAATATGACGGTACAGCATATGTATTTTTAACAACATAAAACATCCCAAAGATTTTTATGAAATTATATGCTATTTGATTATGTCTTTGTAATTTTAGACAACATCCGCAAAATATTTTAAGGCGACCGTTTACCTGATAATACAGCTTTCTTTCATAGTCTTTATCCTTCATTATTTCCCGCATTTGTAGACCCACAAATATTTCCTTTCAATTTTTGCCTCGCAGAGTTTGGGAAATTTCTCTTTAAGGTATCAGAACCCACTGTTATCTTTAGGCATAGTTTTCACATAATTTTCCATCAGATCGAGCTTTATATGCAACGGAGGTAGAAGTATATCGTCATTAAAGGATAATTTTGAACATTCTTTTGGCCTGGAGTGAGGGATTCACGCTTGGGCCATAATTTCTATGAGTAGTAACTTTTTCTGCCTCTGCTGTTCTATTCGCAAATGAAACAGCAATATTTTATATAATAAAGCTGTAGCCCAAGCGACAGATCAATGAACTGAAATCGCTGAAAATTTTCCACCTAAGTTCACTGTATTTAATTTCATCATTTCATGTTTTCGTCGTTTTCATATCAGAACCTTGTTAAACCGGTACCTACTGAAAGATACTTGTTCCAGTTGTTTAGCAAGACTTCTTTCAAGCTGGTATTCAAGGTTTCAGTAAACAGTCTCCATTCACTTGGAGAACATTAACATCACTACAAGAACTTTAATACAATAGACTTAATCACATGCTTGATAAATGTAAGGTTTCATTTCATCGTCACGATGTCGGAAAGAAGAAATTTTCGTACCTAGATAAGATAAAATCCAATCTTTTGATCTAGACTAAAGTTTTTTGCCTGTTTTTGAATCATTCAAATCTCGTACTAAGCAGTTTAAATCACTCTCAATGCTGACTGTTTATCTCTTGAAATACTATGAACAAATTCCGGACTAGGAACAGAATCCTTGATTTGGATGGGTTTGCACAGGCACTTCCGCACTATGTGAGATTGGTCTGTTGACCGATGACAGGTTTTGGTACTGAACAGTATTTTTGGACTAGGTTGTAACGTAGTAGATGAAACGATACAACTTATTAGCCGGAAGTGCTTGTATTACTGCTTATAAGGTTTTGGCAATTTAAGATATAAAAAGCAGATCAGATAAAAACTAGTCAGAAAAATGTTTGATTTGAAAATATCAATTTGAAAATGTATGTTTCTGGGAAAAATACATCTGATGACATCATATTCAGCAAACTGAATGTTCTCAATAACAATCTTTCAAGCGCAAAATGAAGCTTAAATAATCCTGCTCCCTCTTAGCCAAAATTTTCTCGGTGTTTTTCGTATCCTGGATATAACTCTAGACCATCGAGTTTAAGGCACCCATACAAAGATATTGATCTCTGAGAACATCATATGGATATAGCAAGTACTCATAAAAATATTTTAATTTTATAAAATTTTCAGGAAAACTCCATCAGTTGTTGACGTTACATTAAACTTCACATCTTATTTGGATACTTGAAACTACACGTGTAGAATAGATATAACTTAATCTACATTAAGGTGATTTGCGGAAATGTGTTTACCAATTCAGTGTAGTTAATTTACATGTAACCACTCAAAATCATGCTAATATGTGTCATATACAAATACGTACAATATGTACAGAAACTATAGTTTCCGCATTCCCGGAAACACTTCCAAGATGAAATTCCATGCAGCATTTTATCCAAACGAATGAGCTAATCTCCTCCATCCTTCAGTGAATATTTTAAATGAAAATTCTGAATTATCTCCCAACTTCCCGCATAAAATATGCTCATATTCGCCCGACAAACAAGAAAAAAACGTATAACCCGCTTACTTTTCTCATTTTTCCTTTGTCGCAAACAATGGCGCGTATAGCAGAAAAACTAGGCCGCGAGAAAATCATTTCACATAACAATATCGCAATATATCCGACTGGTTCAGAATTGGAAAATCGATTGCAGAATTTCTATAAATGCATACAAGTAGTAGCGTTCCAATTATTTGAGATAATACCAAATAGTGGAGGACCTTTTTATAACGAAGTGATTTCAGATTGAGAACTTTAAATCAATGTGCAGTGCAAGTCAGCAATGTAATTGAAGTATTCGTTATGGAAATGTCAGCATCACTGAGGTTGACAGACCGTTTTCCTTCTTTCTTGAACTCGCAGTGCCACCTTCAGGCGAAGTGAAATAGAGATGTCTATCTACCTGAACTATTAAAACTTCCTCGTGGCGCGTAAAACATATATATTTTCTCCACGACCATCATTGAATGTAACAATTCTGAAATAATTTTTGATGAAAGAGTACAAACATTCTCACTTTTGAGTTTAAATATTGATTTGACTCCTCGTGTGTTTTTCATGTATGTTCATTCTATAACTATATACGGAATAAATATTCCGTAATTGAACCAAACATCATCGATTGCCATGAATTTCAAAACAGCGTCAGTGACAGATGCAACAGACAACGTCATAATAATTCACTTCGAGAAAATTTTTGTCTAAATCAGATTATGACTGAAAAATGGGGTGCAATAGTAATAGAATTTGAAAATATTTCACCTGAAATTACAAATTATGCAAATAATATAATCGAGAACCTACTGCCGCAAAATTCAAAATCTGAATAAAGAAATATGAGTTTTAGGCACTGTACAGAGATTGGCAACAAGAAAGAAAAACGAACTCTTTTTCTGAAAATGTTTTACTTGCATTTTTGGTGATTCATTGACAAAATTAGAATCTCCTCTATGGGAAATTTATTCAATGTCAAAAGCAACAATAAATGTGAGACGATATCGATATTTTGAAATATAAAAATGAAAATACTTATTGAACGATCTCCTCAAAATTATATACCTGAGAAGTCAAAGATTTTCACAAAACAAAAACATAATGAATAATATTGAAAAAGTACTCCGGACGAAATAAAGGTAAATATATTTTAAATGAAAAATAAATTTGATCAAATTTGTTTCATATTTGTAGGTCGCCTTGTCATTGGTGTGTTAGGAGTTCTTCGCAAGAGTGAACTTCATAACATTATAGATTTAGATTCCACAATGCTAATTGCAATTCTTATTACATAAGGTTAGAGACCAAGAGAGTTTATAATCAAGGGCGATGTTTATAATATCGTGTGAAATATTGTATTGTATTGTAATACTCCTTTTGATAATTGTTTCATTAATGAGTAACTGGAATAAATGAACTCAGTAATATGCCTTAACAAATTACCACAAATCTGAATCTAAACTATCAAGAAGATTCTACAGGCCAATGTTTCCGCCGTACTTCATCGACAAAATTAGTAAATGCAGGGGCCGATATTACAACATTAAAAAAACATGGAGTCTGGAAAGTTTCTCAAGTAGCAGAAGGATACATAGAAACTTCTCTGCAAAATCGAATAAATATTGCAAAACAATTAGTTTCGTCAAATAATGGAACTAATTCGGCAGCAACTGTTTCCTCATCTTCCAGTTCTTCATGGTCCAAAAATATAACGGAAAATGTGTGCAATGCACCAATTTTTAATTTCAATAGTTGTTCAAATATTTGAATATTAATATTAATGAAATGTAAATTGAAATACCTCAATAAATAACTTGTTTTATGATTTTTCAGATTCAAATTATTTGTTTTTACTTTGCGTTCAAATAAAATACACTCTATTACTCGAAAAGATTGAGAAAAATTCTATACTTGTGACTCTCTACTCGTATCGATTTTTTTCATTTTAACCAAGTTGCAGAAGATAGTATTCTTAGATTGAGTTCGGAATTTAATACCTCTTCAGTACAACCTCACGATTCATAAATATAAAGAAGAATAATCAAAATGCGCATAAATTCTTGGCAAATAAAGTTGAGTGAAAATCGTTGATTAATAAATTTTGAAGATGTGGTTGTAACGAAAGAGTAGGTAGCTTTCACAAACTATTAAACAACTCTTAAAAAGTTGGGGATATATATATATATATATACCGTGAATTTAAGCTTAGTGGATATATATACAGGAAAGAATAGTTCTTCTATAAATTTGCAGATTTTCTTAATTAAATAAAACAATGATGTTCAAATTTTTAATATATTCACGAACTTATAACGCGATTTACCACATTGTGACTTCATCAGTTATGCACTACATTCATAACTGTCTTGGTTCCCTGGCCTACTAAATGCGATATTGTTAGCTTTGCAGATACCACTGCCATATTTTATTCAGAAAATAGTTGGAAAGATTTAAGAAAACCGTTGAGATAGATTCTATAAGGAAATGGTCTGGCGATCATTCACTTACAAAATATTTCAATGAGGAAAGTATGTATATTTCTTCATAAATAGCCGTAATTTACCTGACGGTCAACCTTTTTTAATCTGTGGGGATAATGAAATTTTTAAAACACCCTGACATGCCTGAGTGATTCTTCGGGAATTACTTAAGATAATCATCACTTAAACTGGAAAGCACATTTAAACAACTTCATTAGAAAACTGCGGGATTTGTTGTCAAAATTTGAATCTTTCTCAAGTATATCTGAGTTGAGAATGACAATCAATATGAAAATTGTAAACAAAAATTTAAAAAGTGTTGTTTGCTACATAAAGGGTTTATGAAGGGTCTTTCAATAGAAACTTCTGAAATTTGACAGTTGAAAGGGGCCATCTTGTAGCAGCTATATCTAACAATTTAGTTGTCATTCGTTCAGTCTGTTTTGTCGAATGACCATGGACGCATACAGCTTCAAAAAAACGTGCAAAATGTGGTGAATAAATCCGATACCACTGGATCAGTAAACGATAGTCCATTATCCTTAAGTCGACGAAACGCAACATCTGCCGAAAACATTGCCGCTGGTAGTGAGAATGCGTAGGTGGTAGGCGGTCTAACCCCAGTCGCCCGGTGTGATACCACTACATTCAGCTATAGGTCCCTTGAATTGGTCACCTGTGTGACTAAGGTTCGGGATCTGGCGGATGATCCGGTTTCTAGGGTGGGAAGGATTGGCAACGAAGCATGATGAGCTCTTCTGGAACAAAATCATCCGACGTTAAAATAGTCTCCCATTCGGATCTCCGGGGAGACTGCCTCGAGGGGTTCATGATGCGGGTAAGTCGAGCACTCTTACGGCGAATTCTTTAATTCATTCACGTTTTAGAAAATAAAGCAATTTCTTGATAGAGCTCTGCAATATCAGAGGACTGGGGCACAACATGAACGACCATGTAGTCCAACAGAACTGCGAAACGCACAACCCCATGTACCGAAAACCAAATAAGTCAAACAACCGACACAACGTATTTACGTTTTAATGGGTATGAGTTTCATACAAGATTTAGGTTCAAAGGGGGCCTCTGCGTTTTCGCCAGATTAGAAGTTGCATGCCAGAGAAAGGACACGCTGGAGGATGACGCTTTCGAACTTGCATGGTTTGAAACCTGTTCACAGAATGAAACACTATTCATATGCTGTCTATTTCACTCGCCAAACGAAATTCACTTCCCTAGACTGTATCTAGGTGATAAAGTAAATTTGATTCAGATCCATCATCTGGCAGACGAGATCATTGTATTGGGTGACTTCAACGTGCACAACACCAACTGGCTCCGCCTCTCCAATAGAACAGATGAAGCAGGAAGACAGGCTGAAACTTTCGCAATCAGACATAATCTAACGCAGTCAGTCGACGAACCGAGAAGAATACCTAATCAACTAACCGACTTCCCGAACACCTTGGATCTTTTTTTGATTACAGAGAGGTAGAGGTCTCAGCACAGCTAGACAACTCAGACTATAACCTTATAACTGCTACTGGAACCATTGTGCTGCCGCTAAACCAAGAAACTAAACCACCTAGACGCATTTGGCACTATCACCGTGCTAATTGGGATGAGCTGCGTGCATTATTTTCGTGCTTTACATATAGCGATATTGGCCTTTCAGATCCTGACATCAATAAGTGCACTGAATCTGTTACACAAATCATTCATGTGGGAGTGGACCTCTACAGTCCCCATCCCACGAAAAGAACAACAGCACAAAAGCTATGATTCAACAAAGCGAAGGAGCTTCTGTAGCCAAGAACAGAGCTTACAAGTGATGGAAGATAAATCCAACAGAGGAAACAAGAACAACCGTCGTAGGAATACGAAACTTATGCAACCTAACAACTGCAAGAGCAAAGACCAATTTCAACGAAGGGCTAACTGATAAACTTCTTGAACAGGCAAGCTGGACTAGACTATTCTGGTTTATGGCGAAGACAGTCACTGCCATTTTTTGCAAATCTGTCTCTTGTTAGAGAAGACGGAAGTATATCATCATCTCCGAGAGAAAGCCAATCTCTTTGCTCTCTTGTTCTCAAAGAATTCTTTGCTAGACTCATCTAACGTAATACCTTGAAACATTCCACCTACAAATTCTTCTAAGGCAGAAATCAAGTTCAGAGTTCGTACTGTGAGAGGAGCTCTCGAGCAGTGAACTGCAAGAATTTAGTTGGTCTAGACTAAATACCACCAATCGTGCTGAGAAAGTGTGCTTTTGAACTAGTACCCATTCTGAACCGTCTGTTTCAGACTTCTAATGAAAACCAGACTTTTCCGAGCAGCTGGAATAAAGCGAGAATTCAACCGATCCCAAAGAAAGGAAAAAAGTCCTTACCCCAAAACTACCGCCCTGTTGCACTTCTTCCCATTATATCCAAAGTGATGGAGAGAGTCATGAACGATGAACTTATCAAATATCTTGAGCTGCAAGGAATTATTAACGAATAACGGTATGGTTTTCGCAGGCGAAAATCGTTAGGAAATCTGCTCACCTACGTCACTCATGTTCATATATCAACGATAGAAAATCATGGGGCATCTAGAAAAATAGCCCTCAATATCTCTAAACCCTCCGATAGGGTTCGGCATGCAGCCTTGTCGAATAAAATTGCTGCATATAGGCTTTCCAAAAATTTCGAGGTTGGATAAGTAGCTTTCTTCCAAATAGATCAATTAAAAGTTGTGGTCGACGGTATAACATCTGCTTGTTCCTCTTTGCAAGAAGGAGTAATTTAAGGATACATTCTTTTGCTAATCTTGTTTCTGTTAAAGATAAACGATTTTCTGTCATCTAAAGAGAACAAGATCTTCGGTTTTGCAGACGACTGTGCCCTGCCTGGTAGTCTGCGGTCGATTACAGCTGCGGAATCTCAGCGTCAGAAAAGTCAACAAATCAATAACTTAAAACTCTGACCTACAGAGGATATCGGAATGGGGTCAGTTGAACCTGGTGAGCGAGAAAAACGCAAGAAACTACGTTTTCTAGAGAGATTTCCGCTGGAAACCCTCCTCTAGCAATGCAAGGTCAACACATTGCATCAAAAGATTCAATACACCTTCTCGGAATAACGGTCAACTTCGGGTTTAGCCGGCATCAACATGTATCAGCAAAAGCTAAGTCTACATCAGCTGATCTTAGTTTTCTTTTCAGAGCCGAGCGATATTTCAAGTCATCTCAGCTGTTGCTTCTAGATAAGGGGCAGATTCGACCTGCATTGGAATATTGTTCCCATGTATGGGGATCAGCTCCCCATATATGAGGATGTTGGATAGTGTGCAAAAAGAAGAAGACAAGTTGCTGACCTAACCAAACATTCGATGCGGACGTTGGATAGTGTGCATAAACGCGCTGTGCGCCTCATCGACCACCCGGAAATCAAGGGTACGTGAACAAACAAAATTGTCGAATTTGGGATGATACCAATCTACATGAGATCCAAAAGCATCCAATGTATTCCGAAAAAGTTACTGTTTGGTCTGAATTTTACGCTGGTGGAGTCATTGGCCATACTTCTTTGAGAACGAGGTTGGTCAGGCCCACATTGTCAACGGCGAGCGCTATAGGCTGATTATTACCAACTTCTTTTGGCCTGATTCGGATGATCTCGACACAAACGACATGTGGTTCCTATAAGACGGCGCTACGTGCCACAAAGCTCACGTCACATTGGATATTCTGCACGAGCGATTTGAGGGCATGGTTATCCCAAATGGAAGTGATGTGAACTGGCGTCCGAGATCGTACGATTTGTCCCCGTAAGACTAATGAATAAAGTAATTCCCGCCACAGGTTTCTAACGTTTGCGGATTCTGGTTTTTGCTTCGTTTTCGAGTCGTGGGATATATTTTGTGGTAGAAATTATTTATTTTTATTCGTTTATGAGTACATAATGTACATTTATTGTGTATGTATTGTGCCGAAATAAAAAACTATTATTATCATCATCAAAAGGCTGATGTGCGTTTTATAATACATATGTAAAAGCAGGTACTTACCTTAATAGGAGGATAATCTGAATGGGGTTGTGTCTTTCAAAAGTAAAAATATTTAGTAATGGTGACGAACTAGTCTAATTGACTACTAAATAAATTTCCGGGATTCATTTGTTTATTGATTTCCAATGCTTCCTACTCAGGTTCATGTTGATATTATTTTTTATAATTTTTATATAGACGTGAATGTGTATTGCCAACAATTTATCACACAAACGACAACAAATGCGTTCATTTTTGGCCCCTCTTCATTTTATTTATCAACCATATATTCATTTTTTAAATTTTGTTAAAAATACCTGTATTTGTAACCCCCTTCGAGTGTGAGTGAGAATATTATTTTCAAAAACTATTTTCGCAATTTGAATTCATTTCATTAACCACAGCATTTTCCCCTGTCTTTTCAATAAATAAAAAAGCAATTGAACAAAATACACTGTTGGCTCAAGTTTCACAAAATATATCGAATGAAAATATGTTTTACATTTGGTCAGGTTACATTACACTCACAAAAACTAAAAGGAAATCAATGTAATTTATATGAAAGAAATTAAGAAGTGGGACAACGGAAACCTAGCTGGTCACTAGATACTGATAGATTGTGTTTGTGAGTTTATGAAATTCCTAGAAATTCTAACAAGTCTCTGGCTTTTGTTATTTGAATGTTAATTTAGACTTTTTGAGAAACTTATGATTTCCGTTAATATGTTGAAAAATTAGTTCTTAATTTATGATGAATTATTGACTTTTTATGCTGCTCGTCTTCTCTAGTATTGATAGAACAACTAGTTTGTCCTGTTTAAAACTCAGGACAATCAACAGAATATATTTTGTTAACACCCCTTTTTGCAAGTGTATTACGTCCATCTTTGTTATTGACCAAGAGTGAAAATAGATGTTTCTTATTCGTACATATTTTTAAATATGGCATAATTTAGTGCTTATTATTCAATTGACCAGTGTGATCCCTATTGACTCTACTTCTCACATATGATTGTGACATTGTAATATTTTAATTTTTCTTATCCTTTGAAGATGAGATAAAACCGAAAACATATGTCAAATATATTTGTATTATATTTTATGTCAATTATTTAGTGAATATGTTTCATCTAGTGATTAGCGAGACTTTTATATCCAATATAGTTTTCCGAAATTTTAGTTTACCGGATACATGTATGAGGTAAATTCCGGAAGTTTAATTTTCTGTTTTGTGCATTATCCAACACTGGCATCTAGGACTCATATATTCTATAATTTCTGAACAATTGTGAGGTATATGAAGCACTTTTATATCTCCCAAAATATTTAATCTTTCGGTAAGTACGAACATAAACTTTTAGAATTACAGATGCTGTAAAAAGAGAAGAAGTTGTTTCGGCAATATTCTTCTTGATCCTAGAATATTTCAGTTTATCATGTACTAAAATCTCAGTATAGAAAAGACCAGAACCAGCACACAATTCTCGAATAGAATTTCTGATTATACAGTGCGTTGCAATTAAAATGAGTCAATCTGAATAACCCGATTGATTGCCTTTTTCTGTGAATTTGTAATGAGTCGTGAATAACATTCACAGAATCACTTTCACAATTATTGTAACTTCGTACGGCTAAACTGTATTTTCAAACTTGAGATACGAGAACTGAATTTGACTGTAAAATGGATGTTGAAGGAATCAGTCTGATCGAATATTTTTTGCATAAAGTAACTGTGGTCTATATATACCACTGACTCGATTAACCTGGACAAAGTATCTTTCGAAATACATATGGTTCTCGCAATGTGTTGGGTCACAGGGGCCACATAATTCATGGTTTACAATAATTCTAAGGAATTCTGTAGTTTTTGAAAATTCTGGATTCTATCTTTCCTTTTTTCTAAGAAGTGAACCATTAAGATATTCTGAGTGGCTTGATTTCACATGTTATGCTACGTAATTTGAAAACCTTGACAAATTCAATGAAAGAAAGATTTCTTTTCATTAGATATTAAATAGGCGATCCAAGACCGAAGTGTTCTTCGTTCAATTTCTATAACAAATCATAGGCGTATCATAGAATTGGAAAAGTGATAGGTGGTGTATTAGAGAGTACAGATACATTACAAATTTGCTGAAACAGGTAGATTTCTGACATAATGAGGACATTTTCTGTTATGTTAATCCCTTACATTTGGCGGCTTTTACACCAAATCTTTGAATGGTGAAGCGGGGTCGCGAAGGAGATTTCATTTACACACACGTAATTATTTACTTCCCAAAATTATATTCGTTTCTCCGTTTAAGGAAAATACTTGACGAAAATAGATTCTGTTGATTTAAACAATTGTTTCCTCATTCATCTGATCGTTAGAGCATCATCTTTGTAACCCTGTCAACTACCATCCCGAAAATTTCTATATGAGAGAGGGGTTTTGTGACACCTTTTAGAGAGGTTGTTCAACCTTCTGCAAGTTGGACTGTGGAAGCTATTTGAACATGCCCATAACAGTTATCATCGAAGAAGATCCAAATTTATCCGAATATAACGTTATGTGTCAATATGATGCACCATTATGCTGCTGCTTAGATGAACAATCTTGACAGTAGGTTTCCTGGTCGTTCGATAGATAGGAAAGCCGATATAAAATGGCCGACTAGATCGCCCAATCTGATGCCTTTTGTTGTGAGGCTATCTCAAGTCTGAAGTCTATATTACGCCTTCCGAATCGTTGAAAGTGCTACTAAAAAAGCAAAACCATCTGCGTACGCTTGTCGTAGATCTTCCTTGTATAAAACCCCGTTGATCTTCTTCTATTAGGAACTCTTTCTTCAAACAAGGCACTAGTTTAACCTTGAGTACCATTCCAAAGATTTTGGGAACTGCAAACTTCGATTTTTATCGAATGTTTTCCTCAAAAGGAGAACGAACGCACTAATGAAAACCAGGAATTTTTCCAAAATTCAGTCACATGTTATTTTGGAAAGTAAATAATTACATAGTCGTATAGAGCATGGAATCCTTTTTATAGAAATGTTTCACACAACCCCTTTACTTATTCAAATATTTCGTTTAAAAGCTGCCAGGGGTAATAAGTTGATATAGGAAAACCAAACATATGAAGGGTACAGGCAAAGAAGAGGAATGTCGTATTGTAATAATTGAGAGAAAAACGTAATTTATAATTCACAAGTAATTTTTTATAATTGAGATCGAAGCAAACAGTCTCTTTCATTTACATCTAATAATTAGTAATTTCTCTATATATTCTAGTTAAAATGGCCTTTTTATATTATTGACAAAACAATATCAATTAAATGAACATTATAAGCAATTTGTAACAACTTGGAAGGAATGTCCAAGACATCACAAACATAAACAAGGAATGTCCAATTTACTCTTACACTAAAAAACCTAATTTAATCATCACATTCTTTAGTTTTGAAATCATATTTTAATGAGTCATAAAACACATGTATTTCTCTTGCACAAAATGGCACCAAGTGCATTGAATCTTTGTATTTAACTCAACTTAAAAGCAAAAAATCTTTATTTGTAACGTCAGGACGTTCATGCTCGTTGCTCTTAATAATATTTTTACTGGTAATCTTAGAGTTCTCCCAAGCTCAATTGTAATTTTCTCTGTGCAATATCAATTTAGGACTATGTTTATTAGAGACTTTCACTTCACTTTGCTTTGAATGGGTGTACTACACTTCTTCATGTACTTTCCAGTCAGAAATTTTGACCGTTATCTTATCACAGGAATCACGAAATATGACAAGATGTCTAATAGCCTTGTCCATTCGATTAGCAATGAAGTCATATAAAAGCGAGACTACTTCATCAGAAGCTTTTTAGAAGCAAGTTTTTGGATATGCGTATAAATAAGACTCTCTAGTCTTCAAGTTGTGAGTGTTTATTGAATACATAGATAACTGTCTTTTGTATTAGACATCATTTGTAGTTATGTTTGGCAGAGGAATATTCTATTGAAAGTCCATGGCTATTGCAAGGAAATCATTTTGAATCCTACTTTGTTTCTTGGCTGACATTTTCCTATGATACAAAGCACGAGTTCTGGTTACATGAAGTTTATTCAAAACTATTAACTGTTTCAATTCATCAATCTTTTTCTCTTCTTCAATCACCTTACCCTTGGGTATGTAAGCATCACGAATGCTGCATGTATCGGATAACCAGAAGCAATGTTAAATTGTGTATTGAAAAAATGCCTGTATAATTCATAAGGTATAATTTTCAGATTCTAATGCAGGTTGTTTTTCAAAACATGCCATATATTTTCTTGACTGTCAGGTGTTCAGGTAATTAAAGGTAATCAAAGTTTCCTACTGTTATTTGAAGTATAATGCCTCAGTCTTCCATTAAAAAATTAATATAGTTCAATACTTTTTCTTCCATCTCATGTGACATTTTTTTGTGGTTTCCATGCCTCCCTCTTTGATCAATAGGAGGTTTTTCTGATTTCTTCAATCTTTTTGAAGATATTCAACCTCAACCGCCGTAATTCCATGTAGTGAAATGAATGCTTTGAAACGTACAGATAAATCTTGCATGTTTTCTTCGTTTTTAACTCTTACTTTATAACTGTATGCAAACTTTCTTCCCCATCCAATTTTTGATTTCTTCTTCTTTCAATTTCATACACGTTTATGAACCCAGACAAATATAAGTTCTTCTCATTCACCCTACTCAGAGAATTGAAATATTAAATACTTCTGTGTGTACCTTAATTCAAATTATCGTAACACCCTAACTTAAAACAGTTGCACGGCGCTCCTTGTTCATGAGTAGAAAGCCGCAACTTTTTCATGACATCATTAGTTCTACCAGTCGTCTTTCTTTTTTTTTGGACTTCTATTATTAAGACTACTACAGTTTTCATCATTTCTGAATCCGAAAGCATAATTTAATATTCATAAAAATTTGAATTGAATGAAAAAAACCGCGATGAATTCTAACCAAAAAATGTCAACTGTCAAATTTTGAACAATCCTTCTTCTTTGCCGGTATGTCATGGACATTCCCTGTTATTTTCATTTGAGCCTAGATAAAAACTAGCTTTATCGGCATCAATTGAGATTATGGAAAATCTAGTTACTGTGAACCAATCTACTTTAGACAAAGATGTGTTTACAGTACGATCGAAAGAAAATGACATTCCCTGTTCCTTGCCTGTACCCTTCATATGACAAAAATGTCTTTCTTCAATCAAAAATCGGCTTGTTTCAGGAGTTTCAGAGAAAAATAAATCCAACCGAACTATTCAGGGTGGTTTGTTTTCATTGAAACTTTCTGTTTGAAATAACAATATTATGCATGCCACGTTTCATTGGTTTTATCGCAAAATTCGCGTGAATATTGTAGGCTCCCTGTATTACATGGATTTTATTATAGATTTTGAGACATGCTTTTTAATTTTTGCCTCTCACATCAAACGATAGGGTTTTTATAAGTTTCAGCTATAAGGTTATAATGGAACAGAATGTCATAAATACAACATATATGTAATACATATAAAATAGTGCCCGGTAAGAATGGTATCCGTGTTATCTAAGGCAGTAACTGGCACTGCTTACTGCGATTCGATATTAATTCTCTTATGGGAAATATTAAGGACCGTTTATTTTCCATCGATACTCGAAGAGAAAATATTCTTCGGAATCCCTCAGAATGTAATAATATCTACAATCTATCACCTTAACTCTAAGAAAGATTCAAAGATAAATTGTTAAAACAATATGGAAAGAATAGGACGAGGAACAAATTTCATGTGCTGAAAAATTAATATAACCTTCTTTTCCTTGGATCTGCGTGATTAAAATTCAGCAATAATTGATTAACTAATCAAGCCATGCCCGCCTTTTTCAAGTTGCTGTGCAGGCCGATAAGATCTTCATTGATTGGCATTTGATAGCTAGCGACTTAACTTTTATTTGTTTCATTTCGAATCAGCTAGCTCGACAAACCTGGTCTTATCAAAATTTTATGTAATTTGCAGATTCGCAGATTTGTGTATTGTAAAGGGTAAGTATTTCATGTAATTTTCTGTTATTTGGCTCACATGATGTATCTTTTTTATTTTTTCGTCGGGATTATAGACTTCAGTAGTATTCTGGGCCGGACACTTTTGATTTTCGAAGGTTTCATTTCGTAACAAAGACACATTAGCTGTAATTGAAACCAGAATATTTGCCAATTAAATAATGTAATTGAATAACTCTTCAACTCATTCTTATTTTCCTTTTTTGCAGCTTTTTTCGGTGAAATCCATTGATTTAAAAGCATTTATTACTCACACGATTTGTTAAATTAATGTTATCCAGATTGAATCTTAGGATTTAATCATTTGATTCCCTCATGGATGCAACCACGTCGTTTAATTCTGATTCGGTGTAACCTGACATTTCAATATTAACATTCAGTATCTTAGAAAATCATAGAAGCAGATGGTTTTTATTGATTCCATCAAGAATTCAATCGCTTAAAGGATGTTTTGTAATTTCGTTTTTTTTACTAGATAAGTGATTCAGTCAGGTAGAGTTTTAGATAATTTGTAGGAATATTTAATTCGGGTTGTGGTTCTCTTGAATTATTTCAACTTTTAAAGGAAATAAAGTAATAGGATAGTTGGAAACTGCTTCTTATGGTGGATACCAATTCATTTTAGGTAGATCACCTGTTTTAAACTACCTTTCTTATGGAAGAACCCTTTAGGCGAAATCAACAAAACGAACCAATATTTGAAGCTATTTTTTGCAGAATTTTTATATAAAGTTGTAGTTAAGTACTATTATATCTCAGAGCATATTATTATTTGAATCATGTTTCGAGCTCCAGATTTGCAGTTACTCGAGTCATCCATTGGTACAGCAGAACTCATAGAACTCCTGGAGACAATCAACTCTTGGAGAGACATCTATCTATCCTTGTCAGGAATCGAATATCGGCAGAACAACTAACAGATGAGTTTCAAGCATTCAGAAGCTCACACAAAACTTTGTTTTCTATTATCTTATCATCTTTATTATATAATTTCTGCGTATGGACTTTGGCAGAATTTTCTGACCAGTTTTTTCAAATTTTTGATAAAGCACTCATTGATTCATTTGCAGTACAGTAAAACTTCAAACAACTTGTGAAGAAATAGTTATCCATGGCTCAAACTTCAATAGAGCTCTTAAGACTCTAGATTGGTCTCGGTGATTTTCTATTTATTGTATTTGTGAAGTTACTAGCAATTCAATATACTGATTGAATCCTATCTGCGTCAGAGTTTCTTTGAATTCGAATTAACATCAATCTTTTCCTATCTGAGTTGATTGAAAACTTATCTCTGGTTAGGTTAGATTTCTCTCTGGTTAGCAGGAGAATAACATTCAGGGGCTATATACTAACAAGAGGCTCATAATAATGTATTTTTTCAGAAGTTTTGCTTAGAAGAGCATTGAATATAGTAATGTAAACATTTATACACATATTCTGTTAATTCCCTACTGTATTCTGACATTTCCTTGTGTCTTTTTATTTCTTTCTCGATGTAAGGGACCATTTTTTGGTTTCGTCTAATAGTTTTTATATGTCAAAATTAATCCACCATTGAATTCCCATCGCTGATTCACAAATAGTAGGTATGATTCTGATTCCGCTTCGAAATATTACTCTCTTTATTCTCCTGATGGACAGTATCCTCATAATTCTATATTCCTGAAGACTGACATCGAATTTTATAAACACTGAGTCTTTCAAAAAATTACAATAAATGAACAAGATAATGAGGAAGTTACAATGCAAGTTTTGGTAACAGTTACTACGAGTCCAACAGTTTCATGTTGGCAACTTGAAGCAGAGTGTGCGATATCAAGATTTAAGGTTCAACCTTATAAGATGAGGATATTCCAGTTTCTACAGCCAAGGGATCATGAGCAAAGGCTAGAATTTTCCGATGATATCAGTAAATGTCGAAAGAAATTCTACCATTTTAGGATGAGGCCCAATTGAATGATGGTGACCAGTGACGGATTATTCAATCACACAGTCAAGGTTCTTTGGATCAAATTTCTTGAAGGAGGTGCAAAAATAATCCTAGTTTTCATTCGTTGTCAACGTTTCCGGAAAAAACATCTATAAATTAGGATTTAATCTGTCCAGATCGCTATAGAATTTAAATAGGACGGGTTGGTTGTTTTTCAAAATCAATCATTAGTTTGAGTATCCTATATATTGCGGTAGAAAGTAGAAAACATTATCTGTAATCGTAGGAATCTTGAAAATACTAGGAGTAGATGATTGCCTACTTTTGCTCAACCAGACAGATTTGTGTAAATCACAAACAGACGATTTCCAAATAGCATCAATTAATATCCACTAAACACCCCTACTGTTCACATGTGTGTACTTAACGCAACAGAAGGTGCAGATAAATTGAACAGGGAGAATTCTGGTGCCATTTTCAGATCATGATATGTTTTTTCCTGAAACGGACAATTTTTTCGGTAAAATCGGCGCTTTCCCTTCTAACGATGCCAGATAAGCTTTTGAGTGACAACAGGGTTCAGATCCGCACGAAAAATATATGAAAAACGAGCAGTCTAAATTTTGAAATATAATAGTTAATTTCCTTAGGTCGCATGAAATACCGCAACGAAGTAACGTTTGACGTGTGTTTTCATGGCAATACAAGTTCAGTGTCAGAAATGAACTACCGATGATAATGAATTACTTGCCTGAAATGTGGACCGGTGCTAGCCGCCGAGAATGAATACCCTAGCTGTCGTAACGTCACTTGATGGCGAGACTGATTGAGAGTCTGATATTGGAAATGGGAACCTCAGCGTCATTCATCTGATGCACTAGATAAAAGTTGAAAGGTAGATACTTGGGAACAAAATCTGAAATTTACTTCAATATTTAACGGAGCATGACTTGGAATGTGTCCATCTTGGCTCCTTGTTAATTTCAGACGTATAATCTGATAGATATCTCATCCCAAATCCTTAACTTACTCTTGATTATAATATCTTTTCAAATTCAAGTTCAGGAAAGAAAACTCGTCTAAGAATATTAGTGATACCTATTGATGATAAGAATTGCAATTTCGATCTCTCAACCATCTTCTGCTGATAACAAGTACTGAAATAAAGTTGAAAACGCACATATACATCAACAGGTAGATATAAAATTAATAAGGGCGCAAACAAGAGGTAATAAATTAATTATGATAAAAGCAGGTATTATTCAAAGATATCAAATAAGGACGAATGAACCGGGCCATACTAGTCATTCATCTCTGTGGGAGGTTTGTTGGGGTTTGCAAATTTCGATGGATTCTAAAAAATTTAGCTTTCATCCTTTAGGTATTTTATGAATGATTTGAAATTCATCTACGGGTGGCCAATGATGGCCATTATCGATACAATATGAAGAGAAAGGAGATTCGTCGGTTCTCTAGTTATAGTGATCTGATTGATGCTCTTTGTATCTGTCCTATATGGACGCGTTCACAATCCATACAGTACCACTTGTAAACGCAAGTATCATTAAATCAAATAAAGTTTCATCTTTACTATTGAAAAATTCTTGGAAGTGTTCCATGTGCGTTTTGAAAGCTCTTTTGAAATGACATTTGCGATCTTCTCGCTGGTAGGGCCGAAATATGTTAATAAAATGTATTCATCTATAATAGTTGATTCTATTAGTGGTAAATATTATGATATGCTATTTGTATTTGTTTCTTCCTGTTCATTCTGTTTATATTTGCGGGATAACCATTGTTTTTAGGTATTTCTTTAATTGTTGACAGTTCTTTGGACATATTTTTTCAGATAGTAGCAGAAAAAAAGCGCTATGAGTCATTGAATTAAACGTGTATTTATTAGATTTTCGGTATGTTGAGTCATAAGGGATTTAAATCAACTTAGTGTATTATTTTTGAGCGTGATTGTAAGGTCTAAAAAGTGAATCTAATTATCGACTTCTCTCTATTTTAAATTTAATTTTGGGATGGCTGCTATTGATGTACCCAAGTTAAGAATTGATCTAGTTGTCTAGCGGTTTCTATAAAACATGATATTGTATCGTATATATATTGCTACCGGGATGGGGTCAGACACACGAAGGAAACACTGATGGTTAACACAAACACTCTTTGTAAACGTAGAATTAAAATAAAATAAAAACACGTGGTTCGTTGGTAAACAACGGCGGTTTGGCAATATGGCGTAGGTACGGAAAGCCGGCTCGTGGCAACGCGTGCTGCAGCCGGTTTTCTGAGACAGTGTGAATTCGAAGAGGTCGTTGAAGAGAGGAAGCTGGGAGTCTCCAAAATGCACGGATATTTAAACCCTCAAAGGGCCTACTAAGCGATCTGTGATGAAGGAAGCGTGGTTAACACGTTAACATGCTTATTCGGAGGGGCCTAGAGCGATTTATGGTGAGATACCGTAGTGGACACGGTAACAATATCTATACCAAAAATGTACTAAATTTGATTGAAGGAATTGAATATGACCTCTTTGATATACGCCATAGAAATGTCAGCTAGTAAAGGGCTCAATGGAGAGAACTTGAGCAAAAACATGAAAACATTTTGTACAACCGGATGAACGGGTGATTTGTTCGAAATGTTTGAGGTCAATGGGAGGCATTCGTCTCCTAAGATGTTGGAAAATATATTATCTACATCCAAACTAGTTGAATATGATTCTATTGAGGTTTGAACCTGTTTCAATTTTTGTGTTTATTTAGGTATGATACTTGTTGAATTACGACGAAAGTTATATTTCTTAGAATCCATCGAAATTTTCAAAATTCAACAAACCACTCATAGAGCCTTTTTCTGAGTTTTTTAATATTAGGAAGTCGAACCTAATATTTGAGTTTGAGGATACCGAGCTTGTGTGAGATGAAACCTACATCCTGTAAATGTTGTTTGTGGCTGAAAATTAGGAGAAGCATGGTGAATAGAAATTTCAAAATGGATCACTACTTCTGCTGTAGATAATACAGTACTTATTCAAGGGTTCAACGAATGAATTGAATACATAAAAACAGACAAGGTGTTCTATTGAAAAACTGAAAGTTCAGTCTAAAACTAGAAAAATGTACCATCAACAAAAAATCTGGTGACACCATTGGGTTTTTCGTAAAAATTCCAGATGCAATTTTCACAAGGGCTCCTAAAAGACAATCCGTACTTGAAAATATAAGATTTTTATAATCAGCCTGTCTCTGGAAAACGAAGGGGCAATAAAAGTTTTGTTGACTGAATCTATTGTTTCATCAAAAAGTAGCACAGCTTAGTGAAAACGGCATACTCATATATCTGTTCGTTTAGTAGAAATTAACGAGACTCTGTACAGGCATAGAATAAAATCCTGAAACTGAATCTTCGAAGACATCACGAAATTTTTTTTGTTATAGTGAACGTTATCGCTTTTTGCTAGAAAATGCGTGAAGGTATACAATTAAATTTAATACATCATTTTCAGGGTTGCAATTTCTCTTATCTACGGAAAATTTGAACTTTTCATTCAAAGCCACAGAAAGCAAAAGGAAATCAGAATCAATAGCTCACTTCGCGTTGATCTGAAAACATAAACCTTAGCGAGAAGCAAAGTCTTCCTCCAAGAATACAGAAAAAAATCCGAAGATTGTATATTTCTGGTTATATTATGGGAAAAAATATGAAGAATGAGCGCAGGGTATATTCCTTTTTAATGATGACATTTTGTAAGAAGCAAGAAAAAGCACTACATTGCTATAATGATTTTATCCGTAATTTATTCGATTGTTTTGAAATCACGAAACTCCTCATGACGTATTTTTAAGCATAAGTAAATGAAAAAATTCTGAAAACTATTGACTTGTAGTTTCACAACAGAAAGAAAACATCAAACAATTAAACAAACACGGTTCTTATTAATGCCAGCAGATAATTGATGATCTAAACGGATGTGCTGTGCTATTGACTTCGATGAATTGAAATTCGTGGAAGAATTATTTTAGGGTTGAAATCAATTATACTCATTAATTTCTTGAGTACATACGTTGTCAACTAAGTTATGATTTTTCAATTAGTGTCCCTATGTTTCCTTCTCATAAAAATATCCTTTAATGAAATAAAGGAAACAGTAAAATTAAACAATTTCGTTTTTCGAATCGAGTTTCAATCTTCAGTTCATGCCATATTCACACAGGTTTCTCTCGAATTTTACACTTTTCCGGACAGTTTTTCCATTTTCACTTCCGTGGAAATCTAATGGAAATATTCGTATATTCCAAAACAAGTTATTTGTAGTTAGTAATTTTTTCAACCGATCTTGACCATAAGCTCATTCTTTATTTGTCTACTGCAATGTTAATCTTATGTTTCAGGCATTTTCAGCAACGACATACTGAGTGCGACCATTAAAATTGACCTTTGATACATCATCGCTAACTGAGATTGACACTTGTTATTCAAAAGTGCTCCACACGCGAAAAACAAAATTTCATTAGATTTCATTCTTGGGAAAATTCTTCCTCTCAAAATAAATTCAGATCAATCTTAATTTTCTGTCTTCTCGGTTTTCCAACCAGGAAATGTGTGGGAGGAAATAAGAATTCAAACGAGCAAACTGGAGCTTATCAACTTGGTTAATACTTCTCTGTGGTTCTCAACAGACTTCGGTAGACGACACAATCTGTCGCAGAAGTAACTAGATGAAAAAAGTTTCGTGGCGAGTTTTCACCAAGGGAAACGTGGCTGTGACACTTTTAAAGATTTTTAATTAGGAGATATTCGAGAGTTTCATCTCCACACCGACATGCAGCCCCTGTTTCAATTTCTTTTCTTGTCCATGAGCCGTAATAAAGAAAATTGCGGAAGTTTCTCAACCAGGAACATGGGGTTGAATTTTGTGGAAGGGGATGGCTTGGGAGTAACTTTAATGAATGGGTAATTTGATGGGTTTAATTTGAATGAGAAATTATTTTTCGTAATTTCTCGTCGATTATTCATTGTCGTTAATGTCCTGAATAGAATTTACGTGAATCAGTATTTAATATCATATATTTACGTTCTTAATTAAGAAATCTATTGAACTAATTTTTAGTTAGTTACCAAGAGAAGAAAACTTATTTCCTCTTTCAAAATCATTGGAATTATAAATTGTATACTGATTGTGTAAATAGCTTATCATTCTTTCATTGAATTTTCACTAGAGTTAATAAGGTACTTTAATCATGGATATTCCTGTTTTTTTCACCAAAACATGTGTGCTTTTCAGGAAAATAAAAAAAGACTATCAGTGTTGAATTCATATGAAAAATAAGATTGTGATGGTCAGGTTCGGATACTTGTCAATGGCAGAGATCAGATTAAGATTCCACTGAGACACGAATTCCATCTAGGAAGGTAGGGAGATGATTCGTTGAAGATAGACTTATGCGCGGTATTTCTTTGAACAAATTCACAAACGCGCACGAGTTATTTGGGCACGACATCATCAAAATTAAGAAAGATGGAATGCCGTTCATTGTTGAGTAGAAAATGGCTAAAGAAGTGATTTTACTAGACAACAACGTGTGTGGAGAGATAGAGATACCACACAATTGTTTAGGCATTAAAGCACAAAGATACGCTTTAATCTCGATTTTTTGTGAACTAATCTAATCATGAAGATATTCTAAACTGCATTTGTGCATAAAAAATTCATTTCAGAATTTTATTTCGAAGTAGACAATCATTAAATGTCAAAAATCGGTAAATAATCGTCAATATGAATCCAGATCTGTTACTCGAGGCTTTTTGGAGCCGCTGAGTCTTCCTCTAGAGTATTAGGATAATTTGTCATATAATTGGACTATACTCGGTACTCGGGAGTTTTCGAGATCGCTGAACACGAATACGATATCGGTATGAGCTTGCGAAGTGCCTGGTGTCCGCAGCGGGTGTTTTAAATTCTTCTTCTGGAGTTTTGTAACAATTTGCCATAAAATTGGCCTATACTCGTTACTCAGGGGTTTTCAAGGTCGCTGAACACGAATACGAGGTCGACAAGAGACTATAGAGCACCTGGTGCCCGCAGCGAGTATTTTAACGACCATGAAAATTTGTCGTAGAATTTACCCAAAATTGCTATTTGTGGGTTTTCGAGGTTATTAAATAAAAATATTGTCACGAGTAAATTACCTTCAAAACACTGGGTTTAACCGCGGCGCCAGATCTAACAGAAAAAAAGATGTTAAAATCCTAATTTTCTGTGGGTTTTTATGCGCTTTTCAAGTAGATACTTATTGCCTGCAGCTATACTTATGTGGAGAAGGCGTGAGCTAACCAACTCAGGTCAAAGTTCTTTGGCGTCATCACGTTTGATTAACGACTCAAACGTGGAAAATTCTTCCCGATGTCTGTGAAGCAACAATTGAAATACCAAAGTTTGTTGACTCTAAAAGGAATTAATTATTCTTCAACACAAGTAAACCACATTGGTTAGGTGACTCAGTTAAAGCGAACAGAACGATATGGCTGAAATTCTGGTAGGTTGACCATTAATATCCAATAAAATATAAAAAAGAACAATCAATATTTGCGTTCTATGACTCGATGAACAAGTCATATTGTGATCACAAGATGCAGTTAAAGTTTACAGTTAATGGAAATGTTTGTTCTAAAAGCTATTAAGGAATGTTAAAGATAAAAAAATAACAAAAAAGTAAAATTCGGTTAATCTGTTTCAATAGGAGAATTTCTTTGAGCATTTTTCTTTTTCATATGCATAAGATGAAAGGGTCGTTGGATCCTCCCAACAAGGGTACACCTCAACTTTGCAAATCGCAGCTCCAGTCTCCAATCCTTTGTTGCAGATCAATCCCTCTACCTCCAATCTATTTCCAATAGATAGGTTCAATGTTATGATGTCGACATCAATCCGTAAACCAATCCAGGATTCTCTAGCCAATTGGAAGTTCAGATCAATTCCAAATCGTCCAGCTAGACCTGATATCTTCATCCAATCCCAACTTCTATATCAGATCCAAAGTTCTCTCGCCAATCCTAAGCTCCTATAAGTTTGAGAATATCCCAATAGTATCACCAAATCTATTTTGATCCAACAAATGCCGGAAAAATTTCAATTTAGAGGATTATATCTTTTCCCAAGATGTAAAAGAGGACCACGTGCTTCGTTCAAGTTCAAAATGTTGATGTATCCACGTAAGACGTATTCTTCAAGCTCCAAAATCACAGAACAAGAATATACGGCAAAGTAATACCATCCAGAGCAAATACTGATTTACAAAATAGAGATTTTCTCACAGTGCTCACAGCTCTCTCTATATCCCCGAGCTCGGAAAACTCTTAAAACCAAAGAAAACTTCAAACAGCACTTGATAACTGAACGACAGGGGCGAGAATAATCTACGTTAGATGGTATAAGGTTAAAATCAGAAACAAACAGAATGCTTGTGTTAACAATCGAAGTTCGTTCCTAACCTAACCTAACCTAATTGGATATTCGAGATAATTATAATTAACTAGATGACCCGGAGACTCTGTACTGCCTCCATAGATAAATGAAAGACCCTAACTTTTGTATAGAATAAATTTGAAGCAAACAAAAGAAATCCGTAATTAATAAGATCCAATGATATTTTGAACATTTTTACTAAGTTTATATTCTGATGAAGATACATTCTTAATTCTTGGACAATGGTTCTCTTCATTGTGGGATTATAAGCACAAAGCTTATCAACTTCCGCATCTCTGAATTGCACATAAAATAAATTTGTAAAAATTGATGATACGCATCTGGTAGTAGTAACATTGCCCCCAGTAAGTGATAAATTTGTCCTTGTACTTGTAATTTTTACAGATTTGTCCAATAATTATTTCCAATATATATTTTAATGCAAACTTGAATATTATAAAAAAATATTATGGTATAATACCTTGAAAGTGGACTTGAAGTAGTCCCGTATAATATCTGTTGCGCCAAACGATGTAATCTGAAAACAGTTGTTATATCTCTGAATGTTGGCCAAGAAGTGCTTAGAATCATTTCCAATCTCAGAAAGTGAAGGGCGTAAAGGATCTGGTGGTGGGACCACTTGTGGCAATATTACTTTGCCAGTAGATTCATTATTAATTTTTTCTTCTTCTTGCATGGCGCCTTTATGGGCAGCACTCAGGCCGTTTGGCCAATCGTGCTTGCCGTATTGTATTATTTTGTTTTGTGTTTTGAAAGAACTTTTTGATGAGGCTTGCAAGACTTTCGTAACTGGCCTCCTGGATTATTCGGGCGCTGAGTGTTTCAGTGCCCAAGGTGTTCAGTCTGGTCACCTTTAAGCGGAGCATTCGAAGAGGATGTGTTCCGTTGTTTCGTCATTTTCTAGGCAACCACGGCACCGTGGGGTGCTTTTTGATAGTCTCATTACGTGTAGGTGTTTGCTGAGTTGATATCCCTTCAATAGGCCATCTACAATCCCAATAGACTTCTTATCGAGGGACAATAGTTCATATAACCTCTTCCTTGGTTGCGGCCCCTTTATGAGCCTCACAATATATACAAATTATTATCATTACCCCAATTGTTAAGGATTTGTCGCCACAATAATCAATTGCTTGATCATAGTGGAATGCAGCTCCTTGCATTCTAAATATATCTACTTTATTGTTGCTCACTAAATAACGCAATTCTGACATAGCAATACGACTATTTTCTTGATCTGTCTCTCTCTGGTCATCAGTGCGGTTTGCACGTGAATTAGCTCTTCGCACATTTGACTGCGACGACCTAAGTCAGTTCTTCTTCTCCTCCGCATCGTAAATTGTAAATGATCAAAGTAAGATAAATTTCGCGCTAACTTAGCAGTTGAGTGTCACTATCACAGAATATCAACAAAAAAAAAGGACATATTATTCTGAATCTCACTAACGTCACTATCACAAAGGATCACAAAAGTAAAGAAGGTTCTCGCACACGTAGCGATAATCTTCACTCACAAAGATGGAAGGATGCACTCATAGATATCGTAATACTTTTTTCCGTGTTCTGAAGTGCGACAGGATGGATTGACAATACAATGTCAAATATTATGGTAGCGTTCAGAAATTTTATTTGTTACAGAACTTTAGATTTATCAATCTTTAACAACTGAAGTTAGCTAAAATTAAGTTTCGCAAAGCGGACCAAATTGAAAATCAGTACTACTAATGATCTAATACATCTTATTTTTATTTATTATCGTGGACTTATGCACTATCTCAGCTGTTAGCTGGATATAATTTACCTTTCCCAGATTCAGCAATCAAAGGGAATAGGTTCGATACAAAATACTTGACATAAATTTCCTAACTATCCTACATGTATTAAGAATTACAGCTTTTTGCATTTCTATATAGGTATTCTTATGCAATTCTAATTTCTTAAGACTATCATGCAAAGTTTTGGGTATTAACCTAGTCGAGGATACGATGACAGGAACAATATCTATTTTCTCGAGGTGCCACATCTGCTTGATCTCAATAGCAAGGTCAGTGTATTTGGACTTTTTTCTCCTGGAACTTATTCAACACGTTGTTATTATTCGGTATGGCGACATCCACCAGCATTGTTGGCTCTCTTATGATACACCACTATGTCCGGCCTATTATTCGTCACCATTCTGTCAGTGATAACAGGCCTATCGTAGTATAATCTGATAGAGTCATTTTCCAATACGGGTGCCGGCTGATATTTGTAATATGGCTGGAAGGTGTTCAGAAGTCCGTACTTGTGTGCAAGTTTCTGGTGGATAATGTTGCACACTTGATTATGCCTGTGAAGTGAATATGCTGAATAGTCTCCGATCTTATATGGCATTTTCTGCACTTATCTGTTTGTAATGTTCCGTCCTTCATAATAAATTTTTTGTAATTGTTTGTAGCGATCACTTGGTCTTGGATGGCCATAAGGAATCCTTCTGATTATGCGAATAATTCTCCTTTCATCAACTATTTGTTGGAGGCTTCTTTGTCGATGTGTGGTTGATTAATCTCATGGTGATGTCCATGCAATTCCTTTCTTGACCATTTCTCTTGTTTTTCAGTATCTGATAGGAATGGTAGATTCAGAAGGTCATCTCTGGTAGCAAGATTTAGAGGTGTATAACCTTATCAGCCAACAATACCACTCTATGGAGGTCAGAAGTGAGAGCTTTTGCTGAGAAGAATTCTCTGAGATTTTTTATCTGTTCGGTGTGTAAATTGACAATATCTATTAATCCGCGTCCTCCTTCTTTCCGCTTCAAAGTTGTTCGTATCACAGACGATTTTGGATGATGGTTGTTGTACTTTGTCAGCATCGTTCGGGTCTGCCTTTGAATATCATCCAGTTCTGTCTTAGTCCATCTGATTATTCCAAATGAGTAAAGCAACACTGGAATGGCGTAGGTGTTAATTGCCTTGACTAGATTCCCCGAGTTCAACATCGATTTCAGCACAGACTTCAGACGCTGACTGTATTCTGAACGAATCTTCTCCTTTGATTGTTTTTGGTCTAGCAATCTGACTTGTTGGTATCCCAGATATTTGTATGTTTCGCCATCTCTCATGCACTGTATTATATCACCGTTTGGAAGTTGTGTTTCACCATCTATGACTTTCCCTCTTTGAATGTTCAGGGTCTTACATTTTTCAATTCCGAATTTCATATGAACATCTGCCGAGAACTCACTGACAGTTTTCAGCAAATCATCCAATTGCTTCTTGTTCGAAGCATATAATTTGATGTAATCCATATACAGCAGGTGGGAGATTGTATGATAATTCCTTTCTGCTTTTATCCTAAATCCGTATCATGTTCTATTGAGCATTGAGGACAATGGATTCATTGCTAAACAGAACCATAGTGGACTCAAAGAGTCTCCTTCAAAAATTCCACGACGTATGGGTATCTCGTCGGTTTTAATTGATTTATTGTTCATGTTGACCTGCAGAGACGTGCGCCAGTGTGTCATTGTTGTCTTTAAGAACTCTACCAGGGCTGGGTGAATTTTGTATATCTGCAATACTTCAGCAAGCCAAGAATGGGCGAAACTATCGAATGCCTTCAGATAATCGAGAAAAGCTGAATGAACATTGCGATGCCCTACGTGTGCCTGTTTCATTATCACAGAATCGATGATTAGTTGTTCCTTGCACCCGTGGTGTTTCTTTCTGCATCCTTTCTGCTCCTCTGCTAATATCTACTAATGATCTATAACATTTTATTATTATCGTGGACTTATGCACTATCTCAGCTGTTAGCTGGATATAATTTACCTTTCCCAGATTCAGCAATCAAAGGAATAGGCTCGATTACAATATACTTGACATAAATTTCCTAACTATTCTACATGTATTTTTTTTTTTTGAATTGTGGAGGCCGTTACTTGATGTAGATCTTTGATATAAATGAGATAAAAACACAATGTTTATTTCTACATAAAGGTTCGATTTCTTATGCAAATTAAACCTAATTTTATATTCTATCAAGTCATTTATATTCTACATTATTAAGAATAACAGCTTTTGCATTTCTACATAGGTATTCTTATGCAATTCTAATTTCTTAAGGCTATCATGCAAAGTTTTGGGTATTAACCCAGTGGAGGATACGATGACAGGAACAATATCTATTTTCTCGAGGTGCCACATCTGCTTGATCTCAATAGCAAGGTCTGTGTATTTGGACTTTTCTCCTGGAACTTATTCAGCACGTTGTTATTATTCGGTATGGCGACATCCACCAGCATTGCTGTTTTGGCTCTCTTATCATACACCACTATGTCCGGCCTATTATTCGTCACCATTCTGTCAGTGATAATAGGCCTATCGTAGTATAATCTGATAGAGTCATTTTCCAATACGGGCGCCGGTTGATACTTGTAATATGGCTGGAATGTATTCAGAAGTCCGTACTTGTGTGCAAGTTTCTGATGGATAATGTTGCACACTTGATTATGCCTGTGAAGATAGTCTGTATTGGCCAGTTGTTCACATCCGGACGTATCATTATTATTATTATTATTATTGAAGTAATTTAAGGTTGAGGACAAGTCCTATAAAAGCCTAATAACAAAAAAATAATTTCTATAGTATTGCAAGCACAGCTTAGCCATAATTAAATATGCACACATATATAATAACTAAATCCACTTATCTCGTTAGCGATTCACTTTTTTCGCGCAAGACTTATTCGATAAATATGAATGAATTTGAAATTTGTGCAGCGATAATAAATTGCCAATTGACTCTTCATTGTTAGGAACACACCTACATCGCTTAGACAATTGAAGACTTATTCGATAAATATGAATTGAATTTGAAATTTGTGCAGCGATAATAAATTGCCAATTGACTCTTCATTGTTAGGAACACACCTACATCGCTTAGACAACTGTGAGTGATTATAATTTTATATGAACTTTATTCAATAGCAATAAAGTGCAAATTGACTCTACATTTTATTTAGAAAACGTTTGGGAAATAGAGAAGGGCTATTTTTATGGTTTTCACAGCAGTTTTCATTTTTCGAAAATTCAATATCGTTATATATATATATATATATATATATATATATATATATATATATATATATATATATATATATATATATATATATATATATATATATATATATATATAAATATGAATAAAGTGCAAAAGGTTCTAATATATTTCCGTACGAATTAGTTTTATAACTCATTTATATGAATGTATTAATAAATTCAAGTGAGTGTTTCATTTATTACTTCGGCAAATGATGATGTTTATTTAGATTAACTAACTAGCATTCAATCTAATATTTAATCATATACGTTTTTTCAGTTATTTCATTACTACTTAAGTATTATTCATTCAAAAGTGATTTATTATAATGAGTTACTGAAAATACGTACGATACTAAACATTATATTAAATACATGATAACAAATTCATATATGCATGAATTTTTAATGAAACGATTACTTATTCAATTTATATGAACTCGAGAGTGAGAATTATTTTTACTCTTGAATATATTAAGTGATCTATAGTATAATTAATATATTCAATAGTTAAAATAATCCTTACTCTGGAGTTCATATAAATTGAATAATTAAGCGTTTTAATAATAATTTATGCATATATGAATTTGTTATAATGTATTCAATGTAATGTTTAGTACGTATATTCAGTAACTTCATAGCTGCTGGTGTGTTATTTCTTCAAAAGTGATCGATATATATTCAACATATTGAATAATAAAACTCACGCTAACTTTGGAGTTCAGATACATTTAATTCGACTTCATATTCATGTTCAGCGACCTCGTAAACCACCCAGTAACGAGTGTGGGCCAATCTACGACAAATTGTCATTATACTCCAGAAATAGACGTTAAAACACCCGCTGTGGATACCAGCTACTCTGCAGGCTCCCTCCGACCTCGTATTCGTGTCCAGCGACCTCAAAAACCCCCGAGTATTCATTTCATTCACATTATTATAATTATCTAGTTCAAAATGTAATTCTGAAATGCATTTTTCAAATACACAAATGCAATTTTGGATTTTTTCATGATAAGATTAGTTCCTAAGGTTTCTAGAGATTCTCACGAATCTAACGCATCAAATTGCATGAAAATGCGTCTTAATGCGCAAAAAATCGATAATTAACTCCTTGACTTCCTCAACTACGATGTCTTGGTTCTGTTCGAAGAAAACACCCCCACCGCGGGTTGACATTATTGGTGTGGGCCACTATTATACTTCGATTTTGAACACGTCTAGGATATGTTGCAAAGGCTACTTGAAGATAACCATCCAGCATCACTGAGCCTGAACCACTTGAGACACATTTCACATCGTAATTAGGAAAATTGCCGAGAAAAATTGTAGCAGTTCTTGCATCGTGTTCTAGCCACACCCAGTATTGAAAATGAGAATACTCTTTTATAAAGTTATCCGTGAAATCAACTTTTTTTGTATATTTTTTATACTATTCATATATTCATTCACACTTATTTACTTCATATACTCGAGATATGCGATTATTCCGTTTTCTCTCATTTTCTATCGCTTTGAGGACGATCGTAGGAGGCTTGGTGTGTTATACTCACTATTCAGTGTGCTTTTTGATTCGCATCGAAATTTGACATTACGACAAAATCCATGTAAACAAATTGATTTGTTTCCCCTATTTTCATTCGTATATACAGTATAAATTGAAATGAAATGTAGTTGGTTGTTAAGAGCATCATATAATTTCAGCATGATCAATTTTCTTCTTCTCAAATATTAATAATAAAACTGAATAAGTTTCTATTAACGGTCCGAAAATTGAAAATTTTGGGAAACTGAACTGAAGTGAGAAAGTGTATAAACTTAAAATCAAAACTACGGATTCGAAAGACAGAAATACCATGGTATCTTTAGGTTAATTCGTTCTGGTCTGAGAAATACTGTGAGATAAAGAGGTTAGGGACAATAATAAAAGTCACGGGATTCGGCAAAACTTAAAAAATTATATTTTTTGTGAGCACTCGTGATCATAACTAATGGTAAGTATGACATGTGTAGATGAAAGTTGAACGCTAACTTATTCTTAGTGGGCGCTACATGTTTGTTCAGCTCGTTATGATGTTGAACTGATTTCAGGAACAGTCAGAAGGAAAAATTGAGAAATCCTAATTAAAAAAAAATTTTGATGCGTTTTCGATCATAATTTACGTCACAAAATCAAATCAATGCAACAATTGCTTGATACACTTTTGGTTTTTTCTGTTATAAATCTGGAAAATTTCAGAAACAAAAACTTGAGATCATTTCAGAAGAAAGTACAAAATAAGAAAATCATATACCTTCTTAGCACAATCGCTTTTGATTGGCGATAACAATTGACAAATCCATTTAATTTTCCTCCTATTTTCTTTGTTATGGTTTCAGTATTACTTTCAGAAAAGAAAACAATTTGAAAAATAGCTTGAAAAGTGAGGAGAAACCAAAAATCTCAATAATGAATTTGACATAAGCATGACATATTTATTTTTCATGTGTCTTGACACTTATAAAACAAGTCGAACGATACGAAACGCTCAAGAAATGTAAAGAATCTAGATCACAAATTCAAACTGTTATTATATAAATGTTATTGTTATTATATAATATAAATAAAAATATATCATCGAGAACTTATAGACAGAACGAGGTCTCGAAAAATGTATAAAAATGTTCTCACAACACATAAGAAAATACGAAAGTCATCTCTATCTATGGGAAAATGCGAACATCCACAATTTCAGCGTCTAGTCTAAACCACAGCAAAAAAAGAAGTGCTTACAGTTTTTGATTTATTCCTGAGGATGGATACAGAAATGGTTCTTTTCCCAAATTTTTCATTGAAACACAATACGGCGAAATTTTCGACACCCTAATGACCTATGACCTAGCAATATTGATGCTGTCGATGATCGTGGGAGACCATGGTGAGAATTATGTTTTGAAAGTTTTGTCTATTTTATTTATATCTTCTTCATTCGGCAAATCTTTACAAAGCCATATGATGCTTCTTAGAGGCCCTGTGGTGCATTTTGCCGCCTTTGTGTGTTAAATGTTCCCAGCATTTTTTTCGGATGTATCTAACAATTACCTTGAGTTATTGCTTACGAATTTCCTCTTCCACTTTCATGTCTAAGCCTATCTTCTTGAACAATTTTCGTTCTTGGTCAAGATGCTGTTTATATATTACAGACATTTTGCTAAACGTACATTTGCACAATGAATGTGCATAACTCAAAGCTCTAAGTTCTGATTAGTATATGCTTCATTTGGGAGATGCACAGAACTCTTGAAAGCATTCGAATAACCATCAATGAAATTGCTCAACCAAACCCTTTTGGGTCAGTTTTTCTCATACTAAATCTTTATCCGCGACGCAGTAGACGTGCTTATCTGAGAGAGGTTGTTTTACAAATTCTCGGCCATAAACGGAGTTATCGGCGTTTAAACACATACAATCTAGAAAATAACCGGCAATTTTTACGTTTACGAGCCGCGAACCGGCGTGAATTCCAGTTGATATCAACCAATCCGGGTCATTTCATCCTGAAACGGAGCGTCGTCTGGCGATCAATACAATCCAACCGTGCTGCTGAGGCCAAAATGACGACGGCCGGCGCTGTATAAACAATATTTGCCTTGAATTACATTCAGCTCACGAAACACTGTCCAAATATAAATTTTTTCAAGTTTGCTTTCGTATCAGATATTAAATGACACGGGAAATTCCAATAAAATTTCAGATCGTGACTAAATTAAAATAAGATCA
This sequence comes from Cryptolaemus montrouzieri, assembly GCA_013387265.2. Classification (NCBI taxonomy): domain Eukaryota; kingdom Metazoa; phylum Arthropoda; class Insecta; order Coleoptera; family Coccinellidae; genus Cryptolaemus; species Cryptolaemus montrouzieri. The sequence continues at coordinate 49,035,539 of JABFTP020000001.1, read as the reverse complement.
CTTTTGGGATTCACTTTATCATCGCGTATTCATTTTCGATCATTTCTCTTTGATTGGCATATTTCAGGTCCAGTGAGGGTGTCTACAATTCACGGGCTATCACATTGGGGCGGAAATAACTTTTTCCAATAAGTTTCATTTCGAAACATGGGGACCTCCGTAAACAGCAGTTGCGCCAGTTGCTTCATTCATTGATTTGACAGGGTTTACGTTCGGGACGATCTGTTTCTTTATTTTCAGCTGATAGTGTCATGTTTGGACGTGAGTTACCTTTAACAGTGTCAAACTTTTACCGCAGTGAACTTACCTGCGAGGAGAAATGAAATAATCTTCAGCATGTTAGAATTAGTTCTTGTTTGTTTTATATATGTGTACATTGCACATTAACTTTTTCAGAATTTTGAGTGGATTGATTGGAGTGATAGAAGAAAGCAGATTCTTTTTTTCCCTCCAGATCTTTTCGAAATTTAATTATTTTCATCATAGAATCTGAATGAACAAAGTAAAACAACGATAAACAAAACAAGTGGCTCGAACAACAGTACAGCTAAGAATCAATTATACACAGATTGCGGAATTGAAATTGAAAATTAATGAACATCCTTTTCGGTACCAAAGTTTGTAACATTTGAAATCCAAGGCATAAACCATGTATTCAAGCATTTTCAGATTTCAACACCTTAGATTGCACTCCAAGAAAAAAGTATAATACCATATCAAAATCGAAAACATCAAGTCACTTATGAATTGCGAAGATATCATTTGATCATTTCGAATATCCATACATTTAATTCTTCCTCCTTCACATATTCAAGATCAGTCAATTTTTGATTGATACTTCAGATCGAATAGTTGGCTGATTGTTGTTGATAGACTTATTTGTTAATGTCTAGAATTATGTTTGGTTGCGTTATGGCATGTTTCGAGATTCTCATTGGCTCTGTTCAAACGTACGAATTCATGGTCCCAAGATTCTAGGTTCTAAATCTGATAAAGATTAGCAACAGGCCACGTGTTCAATTTTGAATTCTATCATTTGCTTTTACGAATATAACTTCGAGTGAATAAGTTGTTTTTCTTTTGTTTGATAGATATTAGATTGCTAAACCACAAGGATAATTAGAGAGTTTTGATTGAAAGAAAAGCTCTATTCTGAAATTCAGGATTTGCACTGAAGTGAATTACTTGGCCAAAAATTCTTCATTTGGATTTTTCGGGGTTTCTTTCGAGAAAAAAAATAAATTCACACTCAATTAATATATTTCATATTCTACGACTATCGTTGACAGTATGACGATTATTTCACGTTTGAATCGTCAGGCAAACGTGGTTGTGCAGAAGAACTGTGGTTCGAGAATGTATATCCCACACCTTCTCCACAGAGCTTCGTGAGTGAAATACATAATTTCATTAGTAAATAGACCACAATTAATACATTCAGTTCATTTCACTTGTATTCTATCAGGTGGCTTGGATGTTGTGATTGGCTAATGATAGAACTAAATGTTGCTGTAAAAAATTAGATACTTATCTGAGATTGTCATCCAAGAATTTTCGAATCTATAACACGATCCTCAATCTCACTTCCCCTTACGTAAACTTTCCTGGATATTAAATATGCGTTTTCATAATCCAGTATTTATGGCTAATACAAATAATGATCTAGGTGGTTATTGTCCGTCGCCTGATTTGAAGAGACCATACAACGAGGTGTACTATTAGATATCACGCTTTTGGGAAACGAAAAATCGACATTTCCTCTAAGAGCACACGAGGAATAAATTGAGATCAATTTTGGGAGTAATGTTTGTTCTTTTCGAAAATTTTAATTTTCGGTAATAATGCAACGGGAATCACAAACTTTCACCGTAGAAGAATATCTTGAAGCAGTGACGTTAGATGACCTAAGTTGTACTTAAACAAGAATATGCCAAAGACGATGGAAGTCCCTTTCAATTATTTCCTGAATGATTCGAAATTTCAGAGAGACTGGTCATAGAAGAAGGCCTAAGCAAGGACGACCTCTAGCAACAACGGCAATCCAATGACCGTTATTTTAGAACTTCCTCGAAGAGACAACGGTTCTCTTCTGTTAAGCATCTGCAAATGCTGCTTCGGCAGAATAGTGGAGTGCAAATTAAAACTGAAACGATACGACAATGTCTCAGGGAATTAGGTTTGAGGTCGCGATCTGAAATTGCCAGGGACATGTCAATTAGTTAGGCGCTGATTAATTGTCTACAGATGCGTCGAGATTTCGTCTTTTTCATTCCAACCGACGTTCTCTGGTGTAAAAATGTCGAAATGAGATATATGCGCAGTGCAACTTTTAACCTACCTATCGTTTTGGCGGAGGTTCAGTAATGATGGGGGAGTAGTAATTTCTTTGGAAACCCGCTTCAACCTGATCATCTTGAATAATAAAACCGTGAATACTCAGAGGTACGCTACAGGCATTTTAGAAGAACATGTAGTACCATTTGCGGCAAACATGGTTAAAAACATTTTGTATGATAACGCCAGACCTCACAAAACTCATATCGTAAAAAGCTGCCTTCAAGATCAAGACATCGCTCCAAAGGAGTGGCCTGCATAAAGTTCAAATCTCAGTTCCATCAAACACGTCTGGCTCATTATCAATAGAAGATTAAGAAGTCATCAAAACCAGCCAGCTTTCGTGAATGACGTTCGGAACAGACTGATCGAAATTTGTAACGAAATGGATCAAAATGCTATGACGTCATTGAATTCGAGTATGAGTCATAGATGTCATGCAGCAATTTTCGCCAGGTATGGAAATATGCGCTGTTAACTGGACATTAGGTACTTTGATATTTGACATCTTTTCATCATTAGTCTCATATCAATTTTCGTGAGTAGCATTTTCATTTCGATTGATATAAAGCATTCTTCACCGCTGGTAGATAACTGAAAAATTACAGCACATAACATCAATTGGGATAATTGTGTTATTGCATATGATATTAGGTGCTCAACTAAGTTCTAGCTGTTTGTCAATAGATGGCTCCAGCGGTAAGTGCTGGTCGATTTTTACATATCAAGAACGTCTTGAACAAAGCATAGACATATGGTAAACAAACTACTATGACGCATTAGTGATTCTGTTTTTGCGTCATTTACTTTCAGTTGTGAAAAAATGTCTGATATTGTGCCAAATAATCTTCATTTGCGGGAAGTGTTAATTTTCTTTTCTTATTCGGAGAAAGAGGCGGCTCATAGAGAGCTCTTAAAAGTATACGGAGATGCTGCTCTAAGTGAAACAACGTGCCGGGATTGGTTCCGTTGCTTCAAAAACGGTGATTGGGATGTGGACGACCGTCCCCATAAAGGAAAGCCAAACATCTTCTAAGACGCTGAATTGGAGGCATTGCTCGTTGAGGATCCGTGCCAAACGCTAGAAGAGTTTTCTTCAGCCTTGGGAGTTACCCGCCAGGTCATTTCCAAGCAATTGCATGCGTTGGGAAAAATTCAAAAGCAAGGAACTTGATTTCCTTATGATTTGAAGTCAAGAGACGTTGAGCGCCTTTTTTCGGTTGTGAACAATCGCTCCAGCGGCAAATTAGAAAGAGTTTTCTTCATCGCACCGTAACAGGTGAAAAAAAATCGATTCATTACAGCAATTTAAAGAAAAAAAATCTTTGGCTTCTACGTCATCGCCTCGGTCGAGTATTCACGCTGTGAAAGTTATGCTGTGTATTTGGTGGGATTTGGTGTTATTTATTATGAGATATTAAGACCGAACAAAAACGTCACTGTGGAACGGTATCGAATTCAATTGATGCGATTGAGTAAAGCACTGCGCGAAAAACGGTTACAATAAGAGCAGAGACACGAAAAAGTAATTCTACAGCATGACAACGCTCGGCCTCACGTTGCCAAATCCGTTAAAACCTACTTGGAAACGCTCAAATGGGAAGTCCTTCCGCACCAGCCATATTCCTCAGATATTGCACCATCCGATTATTACTTGTTCCGTTCGATGGCACATGGTCTGGATGATTAGCAATTCCGCTCATATGAAGAGCTTGAAAATGGCTTGATTCGTCACGGTATTCGCACTTTGCCAGAAAGATGGGAAAAAGTTGTAGCTAGCAATGGGCAATATTTTGAATGATTCATTTGTAGTCATTTTTCACAATAAAGTTGTATTTTCATCCAAAAAATAACAGTGAGAACTTAGTTGCGGACCTAATATTAGCCAAATTTTTAATGACAATTTCAAATCCGTGATTGATTTTTTTGTATAAGGTCTAGTTCAGAAAATATGTAGCACGGCCCATTTCATAATGAAATATTTATCGGCAATTGATCTTATTTTATTTAATTCTTAAATTGAAAAATAGCTTATTTTCTAATGTTTTTCTTTCAGATGAGCTATTCTGAATGCTCGAATAATAGTCTGCCATCATGTCTGAGTTCCAATAGCCTTGATTGCGTTCCTCCATAGTACGAAGGGCCTAGTGGAATGGTGGAATAGCTTGCCCTGTTCTTCACTTAAATCTCCAAGATTAGCATTAAAATAGTCTAGGTGGTTGTGAAGAAAGTGTAACTCTATGCTCATGTTACATCAAAGCATTTGGAATTAACTCATTAGTTATTCTTGAGGATAGTCAGAACATTTTTTATTACCCAAATAATTCTGATGATGCCAAACAAACTCATTTCATGCATTTTTCTCAATTCCTGTCATAGTTCAAGTAAAATTTGTCATTTTCAATGATCTAACATGTGGCTCAACAAAGATGCCCGCTTTTATCTTTTCTGAACTCATCTGTGTGAACTTTTGAGACAATTTCCATCTTTGTACAGAGCTTTTACAAATAGTTTCATGAGCCCTAGTTTTAGATGCAACGAAGGCATTAATATGCAATTCCTTGATACTTAAGGTGGATTCATCACGTTTGTTGTTCAGGAATTATCACTTCCTGAGTTGGCCAATCCTTTTGAGCCCACTGTATATTTTTAGCTCAACTATCCCTCAAGCAGGGATAACGATAACAAGGATACTTATTGAAACCACTTCGTCGGACTAAATGAAAGTTGACCATTTTTTAAACAACACATATGCACAAGTTGTTTTCAGTTTACTTAATTTTGTCCAAAACCAAAGCAATAGATGTATACTCTTCCTTTACTTTAGTGACATGTGCAATCGGCAACGACTCTAGTTCAATTCCGTTGTGTGATTGTGTGAGAGAACACATTTTACCCTGTTTTGTCGAATTTATGAACAAACGTCATTCATAATAAACATAATTTCGTAATCCTATTGCAGGCATTAAATGAGGTTCCTTTCCACAAAATACAAAATCATCATCTTCATCAAAATATTTCAGGAATTTCTGTTCTCTGGTCCGGTATTGAGAAACTTCAGTTCCTTTTGTTACCAATTACCTCTTTCTTCTAGCGAAGAAACCAAGAATTCTGAAACATATTTTGACAGTCCCTTATCTCTGGTTAGATACTTGAAATCATCTTGATTGAATAATAACGGCAATCTCAGGTCACTATCACTACTCACAGTTTTCTTCTCAATGTCAATTAACTTCTGATTTGAAACAATAGCTTGAGCTATAGGGAAGTTCTGGGCTCTAGGGCATTGCCATTTGGCTCGATTTTTTCGCTTAATGTCAGTTATGTTCACCAAACGAAAATAGCAAAGAAACCTTCTGAGGAACCCAAGGATATCACGCATTTCTATCAGATGCTAAAAGTAATTTTTGTAAGTTTCACTTACGAGCTCTGTCACATTTAAACGGTGTTCTTCAAATATATTCTCTCCTCAAATGAAACTAAAATTATTGGATTCATTTACACAATCTTTTCTTGACGATGCCATATCAAATTATAGCAAAATTTTTTGAATTAACATTATTCATTACAGTAATTGAAGTGTTTTTTAATGAAAGCTATAACACGTAAGCAGGAGCTGTTCTCAAACTAATGAGGTTTTTTTTTATAATGAGCGACGTCAAATTAGTAAACATCAAGTGACATAAGTCATTCATCAGACGAAAAGTGTAATTTTGTTGTACTTCTTGATAGTCCATCTAGAATCTGCAAGGTGTTAAATTGTAAAAATGATATAACCCAGAATATGAGCCCCTAATGAAAAATTAATGAAAATCTTTCAACACCGCTGGTTCTTATCTTCAAAACACAATTTACATTATTTCTTATTGTGAGGTTTTATGAACTTTAGATTAGAGGGTTTTTTGCTCGTGGGAACTTTCAAAAATCAAAATTAAACGAACGAGATTTTTCTCCTGGAATATTCACATTTACAAAAAAGTATTTTCGTATGGTATTATAGTAGAAAATTGCCATATTAATGTAGTACCATTCAAAGGTATCAAAAATGGGACATCTTGTATAGGAAATGGGTATACACTCGATCCGATTTAACTTAATGTCTATTCTGGACACTGAGTAAAAGAAGACAAATAGCAATAAACGAATAGTGCAAAAATTTATTCGTTCCGTTTTCAAGCCACTCTTTATTTGATCCCATCTCCAGTTTAATGGACATCAAATATACGAATTGACCCTAAATTGGAGACTCGTCCTTTCTATCTAAAGCCCATCCATTATAGGGATTCTGCTCTATTCGTATAGGGGAAATACGCAAGTGAACTAATCATTTTCATCGACATTTTCTGGACCTATATCGGCGGAACTGATTAGCTTAATCCACCAAAGCCCTCATTATTGCACATTCACGGCCTAGCGGCCATTTGCGTCATTCCATTCAGATAGGGAGGTGAGCATACATCTCCATTTGGAACATTATTTATGACCAATTTTGGAGAAATAACGATGGAAACTAATCGTCAATATAATGATGGTCAAGTAAAATAAGTCTTTTTAATGATATAACTGCATCGATATTACATATAATATTTAGAAAAATTGTTATAATCCTATATAATTTAATTTCCTCAGTTAGTTGTCGACATCGATGTGCATATATGATATGAAATCAATAAAACATTTAGTTTATCAGAAACAATAAAATATAATTAAACTGAAAAATATACTGAATCGTTGCAATAGAATTTGTATAGTGAGATTTGAAGCCCCTGAACTGAAGTCTGTTGATCCATGGTGTCTTCTGACAATTGAAATAGTTCTCTCATGGATATTAGAAGAGCAACTCCACTGAGAAAGTTATTGGTTTTAATATTCAGAGGCTTAGAGTATGTTCTTTAAGTTCAACAATTTACATGCGAATTTCTTAAGATTCCGCTTGTTTGTTCTAGTAAAACAAATTCAGAAATCGCCAGAGAAAATTAAGAATCTCGTTCCAAAGACAAAACTCATTCGATGCTAGTGTCATAACCGATAAAGTACGAGCTTACTTGAACTTTTTGATTTTCTATTATCTATTTTGGGAAGAAGTGGTTGGCTCAAGTAAAACTGAGAAGAGTGTGGTTTCACGACTCACTCAAGATGTATTAACTATTACATATTTTGAATGTTGAGTAGTGGGGAGTGATTCAATTCTAGTCAACTATTGATAGTAGTGAATTTTGGGTATTTTCAAGTTTATTAATTTCCAAACTTGTCAACAGATTCACTGTCATCCCATTATTGAATCGGCGGAGAATTTTGAAATTAACTATATAATTGTTTCATTTGAATGAATGAATGAATGAATCTTTTTGGGATCAGATACACGTACGTTTATGCACTCGTCAATGGTTTTACAGAAGATTAAATTGAGGCACAAGAAAAATAGAACAGAATAAATATGTAACACTCAATTGACAACACCTAATATAAATAGAAAACAACTATGTATATGCACAAGAACAAACACATAAGTAAAATCAATATATGATAATGAAGATGTAATATGTTCAAAAACAACGGATTTTCTATCTCAGGAGAGAAGATCTTTGAATCTAGAATTTTCACCTGTTCTGTTATAAGCTGTAAAGTATTCAAGCATTCAATTTTGTATATTTAATACCATTTGAATTTATTAGTTATTTTTTGTGATTGAATAGTAATTCGATTATGTTGGAACCACTAAAAAAGAGGTTGTTAATTCAAATTTGAAAAGATATTTGCTGTTATTAGAAAAAGGGTTACAGAAGGTTGAACATGCATATTATCTTCTAGTTTTCCAAAAATGGAATATAGTAATAGAGAAATTTTATAGTAATAGAGAAATTTGTTTTCGTTTTTGTGTATAATAATACTGAATACTGAATCTAATTTTTTCAAAAAATGCAAGATGATATCCAAACATCAACACGGTTCCACTGTACAAAATCACAAATACAGCTGTCTTTGAATATGTCCACAACATCATTATCGCACCTAAACGGGATGAATTGCCTACTGCTCTCTTATTAGACCTTTCGAAGGCCTTCGACTGTGTCAACCACAAGCTTCTTCTAAGAAAGCTAGAACTGAATGGCATTCGGGACAATCAGCTGAGGTCGGTCGAGAGTAACCTAAAAAATAGACGCTAGAAACTCTTGTTGACGCAAGATGGCTCCAGTTGTTGTCCTTCTAAAGTGCTGGTAAATCTTGGCGTAGCTCAATGAAACATACTAGCTATCTCCTTTTTGTAATATATATTAATGATGTTCCAGATTCCTTTTCTAAGCTACATAATGACAGATTTCAGTCTGTTCAATATGCTGAAGATGTAAACTACATGTTTTCTGCTCTCAGTGTTTTTGGTCTTTATGAATACTCAGTGCTAGCTCTCAATACATTTCAGGATTGGTGTATTGAGAATCAACTTATCATTAACAAGAAAAAAACTGAATACCTAGTCTTTTCTCATAGTAGATTATGCTTTGTGCCTCCATCAGGATTCAGGTATGATGATGTCAATTTGAAAATAAGTGACACTGTATGTGTCCTTGGCATCCAATTAGATTCTCACTTGAGCAGAGAAATTCATATACAAAATCTTGTCAAAAGGTTGAATGCTGTTCTGTTCTATACTCAGAGTATTTAAAACTCTGGTTTCATTGGAGGTTCTCAAGATCATATACTTTTCTAATTTTCAGTCGATGTTTTCTTGTGGTTTGATTATATGGGGGGGTTCTTCCTTCTCTGATTCTATATTTATAGTCCAAAAGGCTGCTTTGAGGGTGTTACTGAACTTAGGTTATAGAGAGTCATGTCGTGGTATGCTCAAAATATTGGGATTACTAACCTTTTATGGTATGTACATCTATGAAATAAATAAATAAATTTGCAATTTATATTTCAGTATCCTCATTATTCTGTGAAATTGGAACCATACAAGGCGGATTTTCCGTTTTACATATTCTATCCACTCCACCTCTTAGACTGGGAAGAATTGCCATTACAACGCAGTGAAAATATTCAATGCACTTCCTAAAAACCTCCACAGCATGTCAGAATTGAGAGCCTTCAAGAGAGGTGTATTCAAAATTATTCTGAATTTTAAACCTTATTCTCTAAATGAATTTTATATATTTTGTGAAAAAGCTCATTGATTTATAGTTTATTGATTTATAATCCATTTTACTTGTACTTGACTTGTTTCATCTTATTGTTCGTCGATATATAATATTTGTGAAATAAATATTAATTCTATTCTATTCTATTGTATAATGTTTGATGCAATTTGCTTTATTTCTGTATTGAAATCTGTTATGGATTCGGGAATCGAAAAGAAACTATCAATCATTGAAGTTTGAACGATTAATTTAGTCAAAATAATCCATTTGGGTTGTTGAGACTGTAAATGGTCATTCTCGATTGGTATATGTTCTACGTAGGTATACAATTGAGTTCAGTGATGATTATGTCAACGAAACTCATCTCATATATCGGCGTATTTGTCCCAAAAATAATATATTTTTGTGCTAACTTATAATTTGAAATAGATTCTTCAAGATTATTCATATATAAACAATCTTGAGGAATCTATTATGAATAATAATCTAGTACAAGAAAATATATTTTTTACTGATACGTTTTTGATATTCTTGTGACGTTTCAAGGCTCAAACAGAAAAATAGACATGTTTTACATTTTCTGAATAAAATGATGAAATAGAACGAACTATTTCGAAAGATTTTTTGAAATAATCATCTCTGAACTCAATTATAATCTTACCTCACAAAAACAGATTTCTCGATTGCTATATTCCATTGAAAAAAAGCAGAAAATAGAGACGCATGTCTAACTTACATTGACCCCCTCTCCATTGACATCAGAAACTAATTTTCTAAATTTAATGTTCTCCATTTCCAGTGGTCCCTACTTAAATAAATTACTATTCAAACAAAAAACTAATAAATTCATACAGTCTGGAAATTACAGAATTGAATGCAATGAATGCGTAACAGTTAACGTACGGCAACCATTTTGAGAATAGATTCAGAGAACATCCTTCACACATAACAAATCAACGTTGAATCAACGAATCATATAATAAAAGTTGATTATTTGAAGATTCTTCATAAATGCAACAAAGGGATGGCAATGATTCTGTTAGAAAGTTAGAAAGCTTTGTAGAAACCCAAAATCCACCACTAGCAATAGGTAACTAGAATTGAATCACTCTCCACTTTTCAACATTGAAATTGGTATAGCTCCCATATTTTTTCTCACGACTCTAGACACTTGAAAATGACGTCACCGTTGAATCCGGCCAAGTGGATTTAAATTATATTTTTTGGTTTATCAAGTGTTTCGTGTTTATTTCAAAATGAGTTTCCATAACATGAATCTATCAACAATATCTCTCTTGCTTTCTCTTCGTTCCTCAAAGTGGTCGTATTGGTGCTAAAGTTGGATAATTTTATTCTCAGAGTCTGAGAAAGCAAGAACATATGACATTTAGATTTTAGGTTTTGGGTATCGTGATAATATATTGACATCATACTTATACTCAAGATTCATGGAAGTAGTATCATCTGAAAACATTGCTCAATTGAGAACAACAAGAATTCTAGGAAAATTTGCAACTTCTTCTATCTCATGATGGACTGATTTTGGCGGAAAAAGCTGAGACACGTCAATTTCTGATTAGAGGGGGACCAATTTTTGAATAGACTGGGAGATTGTAAATTCAACTCCTCACCCACAGCAACACCTAAGTCAAACATCATTATAGGAAAAGAGGATCGAGTGACATACCTTCGGAAAGGTCTTTTATTCTATACTCAGAAATGGTACCATGAAAATTTGATATCATACAAACAGTTCAAAGGCAACGACAGTTTGTATCTCGAAAAATCCAATTGAATGCTCAAAATGTGCTCCATTTTCATGAAATGAATCAAACGATTCTCACTTCACTTCTAATATTCTGAAGGTAGGAAAAGTCTACATTTGGTGAAGATTCTTCTCCGCATCTCTTTCAAGTTTCGAGATTATAAAGCAAAAACTTTCGATTCAAGATCACAACAAGAAGAAAACTAAAGGACTTAAATCAGGTAACCTGGATGGCCATTCATCCGGTCAAACCACCGATTTGGAAAATTTGTACTAAAATACTGTCGCACACGAATATCGAAATTCTGAGGAGCATCTTGTTGGAAACGTATCCCATTCTTTAAGAGAATTAATTTCATCATTTTCCAAAATTTCTGTGAGCCTGGGATTTATAAATTTTTGTAACAACAGCAAATGAGTGTCTCCACTGAGATTACCTTCGATGAAGAAAGGTTTTACAATATCGTCCTTTTAAATTTCAGCCAAAACATTCAATATATGTGTGTATGCCTGTGTGAACTAATGAAGATTCTGGCTATCCCAATAGCCAAAATAACTCTATTCACCTCACCAATGAGAGTAAAGGTACTCTCGAAAGAAAAACAGGTATAACACATTGGATTATTGTTAATATTTTCACTTAAAATTTCAGAAAATTGCCAGCGTCGATCAGGATCGTCTTCGTTCATTTCATGAACTCGTTTCTAATGAAATTGGTGATGTTTCACAATCCTGACTGTTTGAGCTGATACACCAGACAGATAATTTTTTGATATAAGTAGTATTTTCCATTTGTAGGTGGACCAAAACTGCTAATTCAGTTGCTTTGTTCCATATAAGCCGCTGTTGAACTTTATTTATTATTTAAAATATATTGATGTCCCACACGTTTTTCTTGATGGTTTACATTGAAAATCCTTGCCGTTCCTCTGGCACATCTATGATTTTGATAAGAATGAAATAATTTCGACCCGCTTATCAATGGAGTGAATCATTTTAACGTTTGTCTAACAAACAACGACGTGGGGGAAACTATTGCGAAAACAAAAAGAAAATTTGAAACAGATTTATCAATACCAGATGGTGGTGACAAAAACAATTGTGCGTTCCCTACAAACATTTCGTCACTTCGTCACTTGAGATTGATAGCAGAGATTTAAATTTGTATTATTGAATGGATGTCGGATAATGTCATCTAGAGAATTTAACTCGATTTTAAGTATTATCAAATTTTTCGTTAGAAGACAAACTTCTGTTGTGTTTGGACGATTTGTACAATATTTTACTTTCAGAAAATGAAAATTGGATAGAAAATTGAAAGACCTTTTCTGTCACTCGATTCACTTTCCTAATAGTGAATTTCAACTTAGGAGCTGCTGGGAATAAAGGGTTGATTTCACACGCTCCGAACCAACTCAGAAATTGGTCTCTCCTCAATCAAAATTTGACGTATGTCAGGTTTTTCCGTTACAATCAAAGAAGTGGTTGGCAAATTTTTAAATTTTTTTTCTTCAACATCTCACTTCAAAAAGAATTGGACCCTCCATAGGCCTGTATACAGGGTATTACATAATAGTAAGTCACATTTTAAGGGAGTAAATCTACCTGCAATTTCAAGAAAAATAGTTTTTATAAACATAGAACGGCAGAAGCTTCGTTACGGGGCTTCAGGGTGTTGAAATTTCCGGAAAAATTTGTTTTTTCTTCGAAACTCCTGCAGTTTTTGAGATATTCAGCCCAAATTTGAAATGCAAGCTATTTTTACAGCCACCTGTTTTTTTTCAGAAGCCATGTCTGCTTTTGCCATTTTTAACTTTTTTGCAGTACGCTACTGATCAGTGTACAATCAATTTTCGTCATCTTCGTTCAATTAAGAAACTTTTTGTCATTTGTTTTTTTTTTCTTATCTCCAACTGATTTTGAGTGAAATTTTTTTTAATTTGAATTATTTGAATTGTATGTTATTCGCTAAATAAAAAATGTAATAGAAATACTCGATAGGTATGCCAAAATTTGCTTTTAATTTAATATCTAGTCTCGATTATTCAATATCAAACTAAAAGAACAATTAAAACTAAATAAATTTCTGAAATTATCCTCCATTTGCAAGAATACAGGCCTCTGCCCTTCTTCGCATATTATCATGCACTCTTTGAGATATTCCTGGGGTATTTTTTATCGTGTCACAAGAGGTTATTTTTCGATTTCTGAATTCTCTACGGTGTTCACTGGAGTGGTATAAACTAAACTTTTGAGATATCCCCATAACAAAAAGTCTAAACTATTTAAGTCTGGGGATCTATGAGGCCATGGTTCTGGTACACACCGACCTATCCATCAGTTGCTGAATGTATTATTCAAGAATTCCCTAGCATCTCCAATGAAATAAGCTGGCGCCCCGTCCTGCATGAACCACATTATGTTTCTTACTAAAAGTGGCACTAAATATAACTCCTCCTCAAGAAATTGCCGATAAGCGGGACCGTTTAGTCTGTTAGGCAAAAAAATGCCGAACCAAATAACTTCTAATTATTCCGACCAGGACATTTAGTGAGAATTGTTCTAGATGATGAGATTCTTCAATCAGATGGGGGTTCTCCTCAGTCCAATATTAATTATTGTGAAAGTTCTCCAAAAGTTTGCTTCATCTGTGAACATTATTTCACTATCAAAAGGAGAATTTTCTCTAATTCTATCTGAGAAACATTGGCAGAAATTCAGTGTTGAAGGAAAATCTTGAGGAAGTAGAGTTTGGACGCGTTGAATATGAAAAGGGTAGAATAAAAAGTAGTGCAGAATCCTCGAAACTGAAATATGTAAAATATTCAACTGATTTCCAATTTCTTTTGTACTCACATGACGATTCAAATCAATAAAATTCAAAACTGCTTCCTCGATATTTGGAGTTCTCACAGTTCGAGTTGCACCTTGATTATTTGCAGTAAAAGTACCAGTTTCCTTCAACCTTTTGTGAATATTAGAAAATGTTCAACTGTCTGGTGTTACTCGATTTAGAAAGCATACCTGATTTAATCGCCTAGCATCTGTTGCGTTTCCGTCAGCCAGACCGTACATGGAATCAATATCAGCCAATTCGGCGTAAGTAAAATTAGCCATTTTTTCCTACAGCAATAACTTCAAAAGTCTTAAAACTAATCGCTAATATAATAAACAATTCGAGCAGACACTGATTCATTTTCAGCAACTGTCAAAATGAATGAATAAATGAAAAACAACAAAGCCTAATCATTTTTTTAATTAGAAGTGCTTACAATTCAGCGAATGCATACAACCATTAAATAATTTTTTGCTTGAGAACGGTGGGAGATACGAAAAAAATTGCAAATGTCACAAAAGTTTTTTAAATTAAACGAATATGACGAAAATTGATTGTACACTGATCAGTTGCGTACAGCAAAAAAAAAAAGTTTGAGGGGCAAAAGAAGACATGGCCTCGGAAAAGAAATCTGTGAAATCAGAAATGTGAACTTCAGTTAAAATCTAGGACGTGTAATGATGGAGACTAAAAACTAGCTTGCATTCCACATTTGGGCTGAATACCTAAAAAACTGCATGAGTTTTGAAGAAAAATTTCCGGAAATTTCAACACCCTGTAGCTCTGTACCGAAGCTTTCGCAGATCTATGTTCATAAAAACTTTTGGTCTAAAAATTGCACGTATATTTACCCCCTCAAGTTGTGACATACTATTCTGTAACACCCTGTTTAATAATTTCGGACGAAATTGGGAAATTCATTTACATATTTGGCGAGAAAAAATTGTCGATTTCATCCCAATTCAGTAATTTTGATCAAGCCGCTCATCATATATACCACGGCAGCAAAGAGATTTGAATAGATTCCTATTACCATGAAAATAAAATGGTGCAGTTTTATCCCATGGTAACCACTAAATAAAAAAGTTGATTAAAAAGAAAAAACTGCTCGTCATGAGGTGAGCTATTTCTTTTTTGGATTCATATAGCTGTAGTCCTTTTGAAGAGCGATATTTCAGTGCCTCTCTTCATTACAAACACTGCTATAGGTTGCTATCCTCTGTCAAACATTTTAAACTTTTTTTGGCGCAGATTCTCTCCAATAATAAACTCACACTATGAAAATCGATTTCAGATTATTCTAATACTATATGAATGCACCATTATAAAATCTAACGATACGTTCTCCTCCTGATGCATTCTGATAGTGTTCATGAAATTTCTATCATGCATACCTAGCGCTATATAAAAATGCAATCTCAAATTCATAACACTCGAAGGCGGGCAACAACTAGGCTATATCGATTCATTCACCCTAGACTCGATCATCCCCAAATAAAAGTGAGAATGGAAATTACGATAACCATGTCAAGCGCCGACGTCAACCGTCGACGTTGAAGAGCTTACATTAAAGGGGTGATAATTCTGATGGCGGTTCCGATAAAACAACCCTCCATCCTTAATTGTTGTTCCATCACTGTCGACGGCGTTTTGCAGAACCAATAATTTCTGAATGGCGCGTTGGAATATAAAACCCATCGAACGCTCGAAAAACAAAACTGGATTATGTTCTGGTATCTAGGATGACGCATTCCGTGAATACGAAAAAATATAGGATTCATTGATTGATGAGGTAATTAGAAAAATCGGTATGTGTATATCGGGTGCCATTTCGAGTGAAATTGGTTCGTAATTCTGATCTACATATTCTATTAAAAAATTTGATGAAAGGATTAGATAGTTGCATTCAATGGAATAAAACCATCCCTTGATATACAGAGTGATTTCTCCGAAGAAAATTGAATCTCTATTAAAGGAGTTACTCCTAAGCTATTGGCCAGTTTGGAAAGGATGCGAATCTCAAATAGTTTCGACAAGATATTTCCAACGTTTACGTTTGCGAAATGACAAACATATCGAATAGCAATCATCAGAAACAAGCTGAACCTACATTTTTCAATTCTTAATGTGTTGCTAGCTTCGTCAGAAGCATTCGTCAACGATAATATAACGACTAGAAAGGAGTAAGGTATATTGGCCTTTGGCCAATCTTATAGTCGCAATTGAAACTATCATCGACAGCATTTGACTTCTGTATTCAGAAAATTGTTACCTTACTGAACGTTTTCGGATATCAATTACTCTCCAGATAACATTTCTGATTGGAAGACCACTTTTTTGTTCAAGATTCAGAAGCGGCCTAAACTCTGCTATGATGTCTTTAAGTAATAAGTTTTTTTGGTGAATAGTTTCGTCACCATATTTTTTTTCCGTAAAAATTCATTCAATAGGCTCTCACATCATCCCATGCTCCTTCGGCCAGAGAGGATGAATACATTTTTTCTTTCGTTTTCTTATTGCCCAAGGAGAGCTTTATTGATGAATTGAACACCCTGTATTTTATTATTCATGCAATGATGTGAGAGCCTATCTCCATGAATTTTTACGGAAATAAAGATATTGTGACGAAACTACTCGCCAAAAAACTTATTGCTTACAGACATTATAGCAGAGTTCAGGACGCTCTTCAACAAAAAAGTGGTCCTCTAATCTGAAAAACCACTGGTGAATCATCCATTGCTGTATTTTACTATATATATATATATATATATATATATATATATATATATATATATATATATATATATATATATATATATATATATATATATATATATATATACTTGAGACAAAAGGAATTATTCAAAACCCGTAGATCAATGAATAATCCTTCTGATAAGAGCTAGTTCCAAAATCTGCCCGCCATGCACGCAGCCCCAAAGAGCCCCATTAGTGCAACTAAGCAGGATGCCGAGAAACGAAGCAGCAGATTGCAGCTTAGCCCTTATTAGGAGCTCATCAGTGTCGCATATTGCTTCTCAGCATCGTTTGAAGCTACATCGGGGTAGCCTATCGAATCCAGAAAGGACGCACATCGTACATACGTACGAGAGCCACCCTTCATGGACCCAGACAGCGAACACGCTACCGGACTACGAACAATAACAAACAGATGTGAGAACGTTAGAAATAACAACACTTGGAGACATCTTTCGCCGGTCCGTGAATCACATCAACGGTACAAAACGATATATATATATATATATATATATATATATATATATATATATATATATATATATATATATATATATATATATATATATATATATATATATATATATATATTATATGTTGAAATGTTGAAAATAAGAAAATAACAACACTTGGAGACATCTTTCGCCGGTTCAATGGGCTAGTGCTGGTGGAATAATAACTAAATAATTCTTCAACATATCTAATCTTCTTCTGAATAAATGAGAATCTGGTGCGTTATCTTTTCAGATCACTGTATATTTATTGACGCCATTCCAGACGAATTTTTTAGATGGCATATCAACTCTCGCTTTTGTTATTATCGATCGGTCTGTTAGAGTCATGGAAAAGAGAATATTCATTAAATATTCTTGGAAAAGATTAACTGAAAGAAAATTTCCTTTCTTCTTCTAATATTCCTTATGTCAATATACTTTTCATTTCGAATAATACTTATCTTTCATTAAATACTTTTACAGAAGTATACGCGAACATTTCTGAGAAATGAATTCAATGAAAGAAGAAAGAAAACATCACTTTAATCTATTTACTCTTGCAGAGGTAATCTCGAACTTTTCAGAGAATATTAATAGAAATTAAGTTATGTTTCAAAAATGGAAGTTGTTTATTTTTCAAAGGTACAAACAGTGGAAAACGTCAATCATTTTAATAAATAATGAAGACTGGTTTCTCATAAATTCTTACTGCAAGGTTTGAGACTTTTTCACCCAAAATACGAATGAATTATACGAACTGAAATAACAATTTTAAGAACAAAAAGTTTCATTACAACTTCGAATAGTCGCCTATTCTAAGAATTACATCGATGAGTTAGAAATATGAAGTCACTTCTGAAATCTCTGATGATTTTTGATTTCTCGGAAAGTACTGTGCTTTAGTGATACATTTTTTTGAAAGCTTCTAAAAATTTAACATCAGTACAAATATTAATAAATATATTGAGTTATCATTTCGAGAGTCTGAGTTCAACTTCCGGCGTTTCCGGAAATCGATTCAAGATTCAATTCGCTTTTTAATTTCATTGAAATCGTTCAACAGTTGTAGAAGCTATAGCTCTGGGTGTTTTTCACGAAACGCTGGCAGGAAGGCGGTGAAATTTGTTGAGTTAATTCAGGGTTGGATAAGCTAAAAATGGGTATGAAAGAGGTCGGTCTAATAGTTCGAGCAAAACTGATAAAAAATATTCTGATTATTACCAGTCACAAAAATTAAATTAGAGAGGTAATGAAGTTAAGAATAGAAGAAAAGAGTTTGTGAAAACTCCTGACCAGTTGAAACTAATCTGCTGGTTTTTCTTTCCATGATGTAAGGTTCGGTTTGGGATCTCTAGGAGTTAAAGGAGTTTCGCACCAGAATATTGGAACTATTTTTCAGGTTTGCTTGAAAATCATCCGGAGAAGTAGCTCCAAAAGTCTGGGTTCTCCATAAGCCAGTTTCAATAACCCAGTCCCCTCCAAAATTGAATTGCCAAAAGTCACTCTCTACCAAAAATTATCTTTAAATACCTTCTTCAAAACTGGATTTCTGTATATTACGAGTACTTCCATGAGTTATCTCGACTACACATCAAGTATCTTAAAAAGCTAAAAGAATTCATGAGAATATCAACACTTCAATGTAGGAGGAATGGCGTTCCTGTAAAGGTTAAGAATTGTTACAGATGGTGGAATATTTAGTATATATTTTTTTCTATATGAGAGATTTAACACACTTCTGTCAGTTTTCACCGTTTATTTGTTTCAACGCTTTGGTCATTTTCAACTGCTGAATACTACAAAGATGATCTCAAGATATATTTTTTCCTCAAATGTTAAGTAGGGGGAATTTATTGATTCAAGTTGGCTATGGAGAGAACTATGTGTGGTTTTCTAGAGTTTATTAAGTTCAAATTTTTCAATAGATTCATTCTACTTTTTTTATTGCATTTGTGAAGGACTTAGAGATTGTCTGAAACTATTGTGTGGCTTGTTGATTGGGGGTTTCTTGTCTGACGACATATGTTTTTTGAATCTTCATTCAAAATTGCTACGTATCTGCCGTACATAAGCTGAAGGACGTTCGTTATATTCGATTTTGTATATACCAGATTGTTTGAGTTTATTTGATTCCTGTTTTGCATTAAAAAGTAATTTACTAAGATTTGAAGTGGCTACTTTGGATTTTCTAAAACAATTTTTCATTTCATGAAGAAGTGGATCTAGATAATTAAAACTATCATATCTTTCATCAAGGTTTTCTTGAATGCAATGCTATAATTGAGATGTTGAAAATTATATACTCCCATCTCGTATCTAACTCTCAATAGTTAGGTTTGCAATTCTCAATAAAACTTCATACCCACCAAGCAGAATTTGTATATTTATTATTCTCACACACTCTTCCATAAAGCGAAGCATTTTCCATAGTGTTTTTTAATTGCTTTTCTGGTGCAATTTTCAGGAAGAAACGCCTACTCACAGATCGACTTTTTCTTTGAAATTTTCAGACTTAATTGGCCGTTACGCGTTCTCGAGAATTTCAAGTATTTCAATTGTCTTTGAAGGGGATCGTTTGCATACAAATCGACTCAACCTTGTGCGGTAGAGGGTAAACTAATTGCTTTACGGGTAACGGAAGAGCCGTTGATTTTTCCCTTTTTCTTATTGAATGTTTTCGCCGAATTGAATACGTCAACCAGTTTTATTGGAGATACTGCTTGCATGAAGAAAAGCTCCTCATATAAAAATAAATAATTAAATTTCAACTCATATCACTTGAATTAGGTGCTACATTCTCAAAATCATTACTGAAATAATGAATGTTTTGTCTCGATTTCATGTAAATAATTCATGCAGAAAATTTGGTCGATCTCTAAAATTCATACACAGTGGAAAGCTGAGAAAATCTCCAGAAATAATTCTCTACATCCACTTAAGAAATTCAGAAAATTTAGAGGATTGCATTTCCGACGTAGCGGATGATGTTCTACAAGCCACCAATTCACACAATACAGGGTAATCAGATTTCGATGTTTTAGTACTACAGCAATGTGAAGTATTGTGTTCTTCCTTACTGAGGAATTTATTGTTGCAAACAAATTCAATGCAGCTTTTTCGTCTACGTGTTATATGGAAATTTCGGAAACTTTCGAAATCAGTGATGTTCCAATGTCTTGTTAGTTGAGCCATAGGAAATTTTGAATTCTCTAAATGGAGTTCTTTCCTTTCTAAAAGACATATAAGGTATGCACTAACTCTTCTAACCCAGGGCGTGTGTTAAAGAAAAACCGAAAATTGTTTCTCAATTTTATCTACTAACTCCATGTTCATAAACAGAATTTATATGGATCGAAATAGCTTAAATATATTCGGTGCATTCATTATAATAGTTCGAAAATTAATTCTTGTGATGACCGTTCACATAAACTTTTCCATGATTTTTCATCAACTTACAACTATCGTGCTAATCGTTTTTAATAGCGAAGCGACCATACAGAACGAACATTTCGTTAAGTTTGATGTGATTGAAAGTTATCATCGACATGATTATGATGATGATGCGGAGAAGCTGCTCATGTGAATCATTTTCCTGAGAGACAAGCACCTCATAAAAGTATATTCGTTGAATTGAGAAAAAAACCTCATGGCATTTTACGTCCCAAGAAATGAGAATATGAGGCAAATGATGGAGAAAATGCAAAAACTAATGTTATTGGTAGAGTAACTGCCAAACAATCGATTTGGAATAGGTATATTGGAATAGAACCAGGGGTTAGAAGAAAGGAGCCCTCAGTATTCTCGAGTAAAATAGTTACAAGCCTTATAAAATGAGCATATCCTAGTTACTGCAGCCAGAAGATCTCCAATATAGATTCGATTTATGCCGTTGGTTTCTTCAAAAATCTGAATAAAATCCGCAATATTCGGCTATTTTGGAATTCAATCATGATGAGTGTACAGAACATTCTTTCATATTCGAATAAATAAATAAAATTATTGAATTGAAAAGTTATACAATTTTAGTTTTTCATGAATACATCTATTGGATGTAAAAATTGATTGCACATGTGTATATTTTTTGGAAAGAAAAAAACTGTGTTTAATAAAATCAAAGTTGCTCTGAATCTATCTGAATAAACGCAAGTTTGCATTATAATATGATAACCGTTGGACAAAAAAGAAATTTCTGCTCATAGATAGGTACAGGGTGCTTCAACGAAAACTAAACAGAGGCTATATCTACCAAGATTCATTTCTGATCAAAACACAAAAACTTGTCAATTTTTGTTTCAAGGGAACATCTTTTGTGGTACAATACTTGCCTGAAATATCAACCCCTTAAGCGGGGATTGCAATCCTTGAACTTTTTGAATAGGAAAGATAGGTCAAGTGATGACTCAAAAGATAGGCGGTATCTTTGTCTACATTGACTCGAACGTATTTTCATTTTCGATTGAAAACTGTAAAAGATACAGGGTGAGCAACTGAAAGATAGGGAAGACTATTTCCTTGAGACTATCCAAGTTTCAGTGAATTAAAATGGAACAGATCCATGCTGATCAATGGCAATCATCATCAAGTACCATCCTCACCTCGAATTCAAACCCCTGGAGCAGGGGTGACAACCCTTGAAAATTTGGAAGAGGGTAGATGGGTGGAATGATAAGTCGAAAGAAAGGTATTATCTTTGTCTGCATTCTCGTGATTTGGAATGAATCTGTTCCATTTTTTTGCACTAATACTTGAATAGCTCAGGGCGATAGATAGTCTCCTCTATTTTTTAGTGGCTCAATCTGTATCTTCTACAGTTTTCAATCAAAAATGAAAATTTTATCACGGGGATGCAGACAAATATAATACCTTTCTTTCGAGGTATCACTCGACCCATCTATCCTCTTTCAAATTTTCAAGGGTGGTAACCCCTGCTCTAGGGGCTGGAAGCAAGATGAGAATGGTACTTGACGATGACTGCCATTATTCAGCATGGATCTGTTCCATTTTGCCCCTCTGAAACTTGAACAGTCTCAGGGAAATAGTCTTCCCCATTTTTCAGTTGCTCACCCAGTATCTTTTATAGTTTTCAATTAAAAATAGAAGTTCGTTCAAGGCGATGTAGACAAATATACCACGTATCTTTTGAGTCATCACTCGACCCATCTTCCTATTCAAAATGTTCATGGATTGCAACCCATGGTTAGGGGGTTGATATTTCAGGCAAGTTTTATACCCCAATACATGTCCCCCTTGAAACAAAATAGACCTGTTTCTGTGTTTTAATCAGAAATGAATATTATAGTAGATATAGCCTCTGTTTAGTTTTCTTTGAAGCACCCTGCATATAGATAATGAGTGAGGGATGCTTAGCAGAACGGCAACTATGATCCAGTGTTCTATTATTGCACACTCTGTTCTAAATTTCACTCACAAGTTCTATCTTTCTTGTGAAGGCTAAAAGCTTTGTGATTGAGCGCATAATACGCTCAGTTAATTTCAGTTTGCTAGATGCAAGTTGCTTCAGCCTGACCCTGGCGCCAGCTGGAAACTCGCACACAGTGTGTTGATTGATTGATTGATTGATTGATTGATCCTGTATTTTATTCACTTAGTCTACATGAAGAATCCTCCATCAATCCTAACTTGTTCAGGTGCCCCGTTAATATGGCAGTTAGAACTTTCAGGTCCAGCCAAGCATTGGCTGTCGTAGTGAAAGGTCCACTGGTATCAAGTCGAGAGTGTGTGAGACTCGTTGTCCTCGATTTTAGACTGTAAAGCACTTGGCACGAAGCTGAACATACCCGTATCGTTTCGAAAGAAGATGGTGGAATCTGCAGGAAGCTATAATACCTACTCCTCTTATCACTAAGTGAAGATGGATGAGGCCGAGTATCAGTTCCATGGCCGCGGTAGGTGCAGAGCGAAAAGCTTCAGTAATCATCATGCAGGCCCTTCTGTGAAATCTGAAAAGTTTGAGTTGGAACTGCTTTGTAAGCCTGCACTCCAACCAAGCAATGCAGCCGTATGTGATACGTAGCTCGCCGCCTTTGATCACCCTAGTCTCCGTAAGCCAGAATGACTATACCGTCAGCGTACGCTTGTAAATAAACATCCAGTGCGTCAATTGTCAGCAAAAAGTCATAAAGCAGCGGAAATCACAACAGAGGAGATAATACTACTTGAGAGGAACCCGTGCCAGCAACAAAACAGACTATTCCCCCTCTCAGAGAAGTGATGATCACTCTGACATTAAGCATGTTGCTAATCTATTCCAAAATAATATTTGATACCCCTTCAGCTCCTGAAGCACCGCAAAGTGAACTAGTGTGGGCCGCAATTTCCAAGTTTTACAGGAAGATCAAAACCTGGTGGAGTTTCAGTTATCCACGGCATGTTATTAATTTGATGCGCAATCCATTCCTGGGTCCAAGTACCACTAATATCAAATCCCTCGTGTACAGCCTCATTCGCTGATCTTGTTGGTGGCTTTCTTGACCGAAGTCGGTTGTTGTTGGCTTCTGCAATATCTTGGTGGATAGGTTAGTCTGTATTATTTATTATCTTCTCGTACTCACTTACGAGAGTATGTGTTCTACGCAAATGAGGAGGTGGAATATGGCTTGCAATTGAGAGCCATTTCATGGGAGTGGATTTGATTACGCCTGCAATCATTCTCATAGAATTATTAAGTTGAGTATCCACCTTTCTCACATGTGGAGTATTTAGCCAGGCTGAATCACAATACTCGGCAGTGGAGAAAACAAGACCCAGAGCAGAGCAGAGCAGAGGAGCGGAGGGTAGGTACCACATAGTTTTTGGAGAACATTGTTTCTTGTTTTAAGCTTCCCGCAGCGTTTGACAGATGCGCCTTGAAAGACAAAGTCCTACCGAGAGTAATGCTCAGGTACTTTGGTGTTTTCTTGTGGGTAAGTGTTGTTCCTCCGAAGCGGCTGGTGAATTATTTTCCAGCGAGTTTGTTATTCAGGTGGAAACAGGTAACCTCTGTCTTAGAGGCATTAGGCTGGAGCCTCCACCTTCTAAAATATTTTGCGATAATCTCGAGATGCGCTGTAAGAATTTCTTCAGACAGTTCGAATGTTGTACACCTCGTGGCGAGAGCCCAATCGTCAGCGTAAATCAATCAAATTGCTACTACTCCTTCTATCAGAATTATATATCGAAGCTATCTATCGAAATCTTACAGCTAATATTCGATAACAACTCATTTTGGAAAATAGATACGCTTACCTTAAAAATCCTTCAATAACTGTCAATTTCGGATATACGTACTTTTTCGGTTTGTCATGGGTTAAATTAACGAAAAGTAGAAAGTTTCAGAACGTTGATTTGCAAGAATACTGCAAAAACAAAATTACACTTTATCCAATGAATCTCGGAGATAATCCTGCTGTCGATGTTCAACAAAAATAATCGATCTTTATAATTCCATAACTTTTATAACTGAATTTTTCCTCATTAAATGTTTTCCTTATTTGCGAATGCTCATCTTTTTCAATTTTGTTTTCTTCAGGTTATGAAGGACATGTAAAGATCCACTGATACAAAACGGTAATTTTCATTCTATCAAAAATTTCGAAAAGCTATTACATCTAATGATTGGCTTGAATAGCTTCTTCAGAATCTGCTTGAAAGCAAATGGAAATAATTTGCTAAATACAAAGCACATAATTATCCAAAAAGAGAAACAAACAAGGGGGAAAGACAAATATTCTGAATATTTAGTGGATCCATTCTGAGCATTCATCTTGTTATACGGCTCTTTTATCTGAACAAATTCATCAAGAGAGAGAAATTAAGGTTCGCCCAGTTATTAATGATTTTCTTTAGAAGTTTATATTTATCCATGTTTAACTGTATGAAAAGATTTAAGACGGTATCTCTAGTATCTATATAGAACATACAAATCAGACTTTTCTATAATGAATAATTCTCTTGATTTGGGATGGTTCTTTTGATACATATATATTTATGCTTGAAAATGTGTCTTTTGAAATATATTTATTTTTAAAATGAATAAATATATGATTTTTGGAGTATATGTATATTTTAGAATATATGCATACATACAATGTTAGCAGTCCATTTCCTACTCATCCTTTGATAAATTTTCAGTATATAAAGTAGTGACAGATATTTTTCGTACTAAGCTTGTGTTTGCATTTTCAGAATCTAGTTGATGGAAATAGATAAGTTTTTGTCAGTGTCACAACTTTTCCAAGACTGTAACCTATAAATTTAAAGAGGAATTAACAAAATATATTATATATCCCATTTACGATTTTATAGTTCGTCCGTATATTTCCACATCATTTAATCATTGCAGAAAAGAAAGAATCAACTGAAATATTCTCATTCTTAAGCTCGAATATTTATTCCAAAAGTATTACAAAGCAAAAAGAAATAGTTGAAGTTAGACTTCAAGTTTCAATACAGCAAACGAGACAACTACAACATCTTTTTGTAGGTAATCCATTCGGAGTTGCTTCATAGATTGCATTCAGTAGATTTTGACATTTTAGATTACGGATCAAGATTTAAAGTTCATTCATTAATTCACAAAAAGTATAAAATTCGGTTGCGAAACTTAAATAAATCATCGAGTAATAAACCTGAAACTTCAAAACTCAAGTCCAAATTTTCCGATCACCATTTTCATGATAGGTTCAGTAATCTTTCAGATGCTAATTTTTCCGAAGATGAAGTTTCACTTCCATAATTGTTTTGAACATAATTTAGAGTCAAATAACGCTCGTCTCCATTTCGATCTGTTAGGAATTGAAATAGCCCTAAATTATTCACCGCAAGCCAAACACCTAAAACACTCTTCAGCGTTATTACTTCAAAAGAGTTCAATAGTTTTCAACCTAAGAAATTCGAAAATACAACTTCAAAGTCCATTAAATCTAAGTCCGCATCTGAAGATATCATATTCATCAAAGCAGACAAAGGTCATACAGTCATAGCCTCAAATAAAGCAGATTATTTATTGAAAACCCAAAATTTCATTGAATCAGGATGTTATGAAAAAATTGATAAATATCCAACTAATAAATTTCAATCCATTGTAAAAAACGCTTTAGAGTATGCCAAGTCTATAATACACTACCAACTTAAATATAAACTTTTCATTGACAACCCGAAATCACCAAAACTTTACTCCCTAGTCAAATGCCATAACACAGGGCATCCCATTAGACCAGTATTTTCATATTTTCAAGCTCCCGCTGCAAAACTTTCACGCTTTCTCATAGACATCATTCAACACTACGCTAATTTTGAGCCTCAATTCTCAATAAATGCTCTTCAGTCCTAATAAACAAAATTCTGCCCACGATATTGGCACCGAACGCTCAACTTATGTCATGGGATCTAGTAAATCTCTTCCCTAGTGTTCCACCTAGTGATACAGTGAAACTCATAAACAACGCCCCCCAAATTAATAACGTCAATCCGTTAATTCATTCAGAAATCATACACCTTTTAGAAATTTATTCAGAACAAAATTATTTTAACTTCAATGGAGTATTATATAATAGTAAAAATGTTTAATCAAGGGTAATTCTCTGAGCCCTCTGCTCGCTGAAATTTTCATGGATAATATTGAGAAAACTATCTAAGAACATCTGTTATTCAAATACTTCATTTATTGGTTTAGATATGTCAACGATATCATATGTTGTTTCACTGGTACAAACAGACAATTAGAGTCATTCAAAACATTCATTAACAAAATTCACGATAATATTAAATTCACGTTAGAGATAGAAACAGAAAACTCCATTGACTTTCTGGATTTAACTATTACTATAATTAGTAATACGGCAAACAAGATTTTTTATTTTTCATAAGCCATCGCATACAGATACTACAATACACAGCTCATCTACACATCCTCATCCACATAAATTAGCAGCTTACAATAATATGGTACACAGACTCATTAATATCCCAATGTCACAGAATAATTTCATGAAAGAGCTGAATATAATTAAATGAACAGCAGTCAATAACGGTTACAGTCCAACTATGATTGAGAACATGATTTCATGCAAAAAAATTTCAAAAAGCAATCCGGGAAGTATTTCCAAGTATAAAAAGTACAACAGCTTAACTTGTATTGGTAATCCTAGTCTAAAATTAAAATCATTCCTATCGCTTGATAATTTCAATGTAGTATTTCGAACTGATAATTCTTTAGGCGGACAAATCAAGAACTGCATATTTAAATTGATAAAGGTAATAAATCCGGTGTTTATAGACTGTCTTGCTTGGACTGTAATCAAATATATATTGGTAGAACTTTCAGAAATTTCAAAGTTAGATTATCCGAGCACAAGCGTAGTTTTAATTATCATAAAACAGATTCCCATTATTCTAATCACTTACTCGAGAAAAACCATAACTTTAATGATAATTTCAAAATTTTACACAATGAAAATAATAGACAAAACCCAATCTATTGGAAATTTTAGAGATCAACAAAGAAAAGGATTCAGGTAGGTTACTTAATAGTCGATTAGATCTAAACTCTTCTCCTTTACTCAATCTTTTCAATTCATAAAGTAAGCAACTCCTATGGTTTTACAACAAACCTCTAGTACTTGTACCTATTGTAATATTAAGTAGGAAATAAGACTAATATATAAGGAATAACTCTGTTCATTATCTGATGAATCCACAGTGTGGTGAAACCGGTCATAGATTTGTTAATATAGTGAAAATCTAAATAGCATAGTTTTATTTCATTGAAAATAAGTTTAAATCATTTCTTGCTATAATTAAAAATTTCAGAAGTGATAACCAAAAAAGTGGAAAAATTCTTATAAATATTTTCGGTTTTCGATAATAACTTTCAATTTTTTCATTTTATCGAAAAATTATCGCAGACCAATCACGTAGATGGTCTTTTGAGGAACACTTTCACATATGTTTATTTTTGTTTCATTCATTTTTAACGCTGTGACAGCGCTACAATGTTGACAGGGTCGTCAATTCTCACGAGAATCCGGTCGTGAAAATGAAATGAATCACTTCGTTTGATAATTTTTTTATAATCCCTATATACTAATAACTTTCCTTTTACATCAATATCTACAACTCAACTTATTTATTTATAACTCTTTTCACCGCCAACTATAAGGTAGAGTCTTTTGGCGCGTTGTTTTAACGTGGTATCCCCAGTAGGCCTACTCTACAAAAACCTCTGTCGTGATGTAATCCCCCACATAATTATATTTTTGATCGGTTATCGACTGCCCTACTCTATTCAACTTTTATTTGATGGTCTAGGCTGTGGCTCATTACGTAATTGATCGGCAACTGAGAAGGTACGGGGTATGACGGGTGTTAAAATTGAAGTCATTGTGAGAAGTTCATCTATCAATTCATTTTCTTCGACTAATTTTGAAATTTTCATTATATTGGTACATGTTTCGCCAGAGCAATAGAGGCATACTGTCGAGCATTTCAGACCAGCTTTTCTCCAGCTACGCATGCTACCACAATTTCCTTTGTATCTGCAAGACATTAATCTCATGAGATCTGGGGGGAATGCAAGCTTGGAAGCTTGGATTGGCATCAAAATGTTTCTATAATTTTTCCAGCCCCAAACTTCCGGATTTTTATATTTTCAAAGCCACGACTGTATCTGGTGATAAACTCGGAGGCTATGGAAACAAGCTGCATCTTGGGTCGAAGGCAGTGAAGATAAGCTAAATGAATTTTTTGTTGCTGTTTTCGAGATTTTTTTTTGTATCGCACGCCGTCTAGAGAATCGTTCGCCAACAAGAGTAAGCGAAGACGGATAGACTTTCTCATTGAGAAATATTGCGGTACCAACTACTAACTCAGGATATTTTTCCATTATTTTTATGAATTTGAGATTCCCCATATTATAGGCAGCTGATGTTGTATCACAACCAGAGAAAGCATGACTAGAAAGTAAATTCTGTGCTATGAAATCTGCATGCATAAAACTTGAAGGGATATACAATTGACCTCATGTGCGTCCTTTAGATGGTTTTAAAAAGAAAATGTTTGGCTGTCTTGTTCGTAATACAAGAATGCCGATGTCCTCAGCCACAGTAATGACATAATCATGAGATTGGGATGCACAAAGCGCAGCAGAGACGATGATTGAATCTGCATCTGATTCAGCTTGATCGACGAGAAGACCTAATTCTGTGAGAGCAATTTTGAGTTAATCTATAAAGTTTGATTCGGTCTTTTCATTACCAAGAAATTTCCCTAGAGATATTGTTGATACGGTACTTCTATCAAACTTACTTTCTGCAAATTGATGTTTCATCGTAAGACGTAGACGTTCCCAAGACTTCGTTCCTGCAATATCTGGATCTTCGGAGTAACTATCAAATATTATAGTTGCAGATAGTCCATAATGTTCTTGCACATACCTGACATACTTTTTAATAATGTTGTTTAGTGACGAATTTCCATACCAAACCAAGTTCTGTAATAGGAGACCACCATCGAAAACAAAATAACTTCTATGCATATTTTCAGAGGATTGGTCATGTGATGTAAAAGCATTAAGAAAGATGACCTTTTCTCATGCCATCCTCAGCGAATGCCACGCCAGATCCTCTTGAAATACACATGCGTAGAAATAAAAGTAAGGGATTGATGACGACAGGAGATGTTTCAACTTCAATAATACTTGTCATAGAACTAAAAGGTAGAATCTTCCATTTTCTATTAAATGAACGTGATGAGCCACAGCCTGGACCATCAAGAAAAAAGTAAAAAAGTAGAATAGAGTAGGGCAGCCGATAACCGATCAAAAATATAATTATGTGGATGATTATATCACGATCAAGGTTTTTGTGCAGTACTTCGGATACCACGTTAAAAACAAAACGCCAAAAGACCTCATCGGTGGCGGGGAAAGAGTTATAAATAAATAAGTTGAGTTGTAGGTATCGATGTAAATTGATGAAACGAAGTGATTCATTTCGCTTTGACCGAATTCTCGTGAGAATCGCTATAACAGCGCTAATAAATAAAATTAAAAAAATATGTGAAATGTTCATCAAAATACCGTCGGCAAGATTTGACTGCGTAAATTCTTCGATAAAATGAAAGAATAAAGAGTTATTGTTCAAAAAAGAAAATTTTCATAAGAATTTTTCCCAATTTTTTGCATAACTTTTGAGATTTTCATTCACGGCAAAAAGTGGTAAAGCGTTATTTGTAAATGAAGCGATTTGCTACAAATTATCTCGTAACATTTTTTTGATGAGTTGTAAAGTTTCCGAGATATCGCGGAAAATATATTTGCACCCCATTTTCAAGATGACGGCCGGGAGACAAGGGCTTCCATTGACACCTCCCCACATGTCCCAAAATTAAAATTGCGTCCTCTAAAACATGCAAGGCAAATGTAACATTTCGATGGACTAAATATAGAAAATTGAAATGTTTGCTAGAATGCTAGAACGATCTTCTGAAAGTTATATATTTTGCTTAATTTTTACAGGACAAAATATTGAACCATATTTAGAAAGTGCATCGAATGAGATTTATTCAGCTAGAAAGGTAAAAATTATAATTTAAAAAACGATTTGAATCAAATTTAGTTTATATCACTAGATCGCACTTGTCATAGGTGTTTCAGGGACTCATCGCAAGAACGAACAATATAATATCAAAATTTTCACCATAAAAGATTTGAGTTCCGCAAAGCGTGTGAGTGTAATTCCCAATACAAAACAAGACAGTTCACAATCGCAGGAGATTTTTATAATATCGTTAAGAGGTATTGTTCCTTGAGCTCTTCTGATACTCCCTCTGATATTTTTTCATTGATCTCTAAAAAAATGAATATTAAGGGCAAGTAATTGGAATAAATAAACTTGCTAATATGCATAAAGAAATAGCCACAGTTCTGAATCTGAACAATCCAGAAGAATATAATAGCCACTGTTTCCACCGTACCTCAGCGACAATATTAGTGAATGCAGGTGCGGAAATTACAACACTAAAAAACATGGAGTATGGAAAGTAGCAGAACAAAAGCTTTTCTGCAAAATCGAATAAATTTTCCAAATCTATTAGTTCGTCATTTAATGGAGTCAATTCAGTAGCATCCCGTTCCTTCATCTACCTCAAATTATCTGTTCGTTTTGAAAAATATAACCGAAAATGTGTCAAAAATTTTTAATTCAGCACTAGAAGTGCGGACTTTCCAAATTTGACCCATTTCCATGTTCTTCCAGCTCTAGTTAATATTTAATTATTCGTATAATTGTAACTTTTTATGACTTTTCATGATGATTATCATTTATACGAGACTTCAACCGCGTGAACGCAACACATATTTTTTTCATCCAAATTTACCTCTAAGCGCGGTAGAGTCAATTTTGACCCAGTCATGGATGTCAGAGTTTAACTTTTTTTTTCCAAGTTAATCAAGATGTTGTTGATTGCTTATGTAGGTACTAACGCGCCATGTTAAATATCCGCGCCGTAGAGTGAGAGGGTGTGGGAGGAGGGGGTGTGGTATAGGAATCGCTGCATTAGTAAGCGGGCGGCAGTGGCGATAGCTTAACGTGTGTTTTGTTTCTGTCACATCGCACTTACTTATGTAAATTTGAGACAAGAAGAATTATTCCAAAATCCTTAGATCAATGAATAATTATTTCTGAGAGGAGCTAGTTCCCAAATCTGCCCGCCATGCACGCAGCCCCTAAGAGCCACAATATGGCAACTAAGGAGGATGCCGAGAAACGAAGTGTGGCAGACTGCAGTTTCTTTCTCATTAGGAACTCAAGTGTCGCATAGCGTTTCTCTCAGTATCCTAACGCATCTCGTACATACGTGCGAGAGTCGCCCTCTATGGACCGAGACGGTGAACCCGCTACCGGACTTCGAGAAAGATACGAACAATAACGGATTGAGAACGTTAAAATTCCAACACTTGGAAAACATCTTTCGCCGGTCCTTGAATCATAGCAACGGTACAAAACGAGCGAAATAATCCCGCTGAAATGGTGCTCTGTTTCCGGGATATCTTCCCGTCAGTTAATACTTGATGAGACAAATATCTTCCTCGATAAACTTTGGGAAGAGACTATATGTGTAAATTTGAGACAAGAAGAATTATTCAGAAAATCCGTAGAGCAATGAATAATCCTTCCTGACCAAAGCTAGTTCCCAAATCAGCCCACCATGCACGCAGCCCAAAAGAGCCACAATAGCGCAACTAAGCAGGATGCCGAGAAACGAAGAAGCAGACTGTAGTTTCGTCCTTATTAGGAGCTCATCAGTGTCGCATATCATTTCTCAGCATCCTAACAAGCTACATCGGGGTACTCTATCGATTCCAGAAAGGACGAATCTCGTTCACATGTACGAGAGTCGCCCTCTATGGATGGAGACGGTGAACCCGCTACCGGACTTCTGATAATACTTTTCGTTTCCTATCGATTGCTTTTATTTTAACTAAGTACTACCATCCAAAACAATACGTAACGAATCAGAAAAAGACATAAATGATCACATCGACAACTTCTTCAAATATCTATCAGTCCTCAGTAAAATGTATCAGCTCAATAAATATCTCTCATCTACAACTAACCAGTAATACATGACTATACGAAATATGTTGACAAGTAACGACGCTCATTACGAATGCCCTAATAATAATGACAGTTCAATTGAATAATAGATTCGTTACTCAATACCTTTATAATTTGTGATTCTGTATGTTAGGATTCATCTATAATTCTGAAGCGATAACAGCCTATTGGTTTCCCAAAAATTTGTAAACTGTCACTATATGTTTAAGACTATTCGCTCGAATTAAATCTGAGAATGAATGGAGAATTTATTGGAGATGAAGTATTTGATCATACACCGCCTGAAATAATAAAATTGGTGGCAAAGGTTAAGTAGAATTTGCCAGATAAATCAAACGAAAATTAAAATGCAATATACAGGATACCTCTAAGCTACGACAAACTTGGAGAAGTGATTTGTGAAGCAATTCTAAGACAACTTGGTGAGAACAGCACGTTCCTAATCTACGTAACCTAAGCTAATATCTCCTGAACTAGGAGATATTAGCTTCAAATCAATTTGATCCTCACAGATTCTGGAATCATTAACATATGAGAGCGATTCTGCCGTATTACCATAGATTGAATGAAATGCATATGCAGAATATAATCTAAGTTTATAAATTTTTGTGATGGAAATACACGAAAAGCTGCTAAAGAGTAACATCGAAGATTTTCTCAAAGATTAACCCTTATGCATATAGTTTTACTTTTGTATTTAGAAGATTCAGAGAGGGGAACACTTGAGCCGAAACATGTACTACACCGTCAAATTACCATACAAAATGGGGAGAACATTATCGATTGTATTGAAGATAATCCTTTGATAATAATTCGGGTATTGCAAACCAATTGTAAATGCCACAAAGTGTCGTGTGGTTTATTTAGAAAACAAAAAAACTGCACCCTTATCATCGACAGAGAGTGCTGGCATTGAATGCAGTAACATGTTTAAGATCCAGCATACATTTAACATTTTATGGTTTCTTCAATAATGCGTTAGAAGAAATAGTGAAAATAAATTCCATAATGATCATTTATGGGTCCTGCAGAATCCAAATGCTGTTAGAAAAAGACGTTTCCAAAGGATGTTCATGATCAACGTTTGAGGTGGCCTTCATAATAATAGCTTCTTGCCCATACATATTTTGGATAACAGATTCAATGCCATTACTTACCGAAAGTTTCTATAGGGCGTGTTGTTCAAATTAATCAATGATGTTCTGCTAAATTTTATTCAGAATATGTATAATCATTCGAAAATATTGCCGGTTCGAAATATTCTTTTCTGAATTCTCTCGTCTTACATCAACAGTAAATTAAAATTACGACTATTGAAAGAACTAAATGTCTCCCTCTTCCATTTTTTCTCGATTGTTCCAATTTTCTTGTCAGTTCTCCAAATGTTTCTTCCCATGAATATCTTATTCATAGTTATATAAACATCACAATTGAAAAACTATCAAATCGGTTCAGTTACTTCTAGTGAGTGGCTCGCCACTCCAATTGAACAGATGAAGCAGAAAGACAGGCTGAAACTTTCGCAATCAGCCATAATCTAACGCAGCTAGTCGACGAACCGACAAGAATACCTGATCAACCAACCGATTTTTCGAACACCTTGGATCTCTTTTTGATTTCAGACCCAGATGATTTTGGAATGGAGGTCTCAGCACCCCTAGGCAACTCAGACCACAACCTTAAATCTGCCTCTGGAAGCTAAACCACCACCATTCAGTGATGTTTGCCTTTCAGACCCTGACATCAATGTGTGCAGGAATGGATCTCTACATCCCTTATTCCATGGAAAAAACAACAGCATAAAAGCCATGGTTCAACAAGGGCTGCGAAAGCGCTTCTGCAGCCAAGAATAGAGCTTAGAAGTCATGGAAGATAAATCCAACAGAGGAAACAAGAGCAATTTTCCTACGGATACGGGACGTATGCAACCTAACAACTGCCAGAACAAAGGCCAACTTCAACGAAGGGGTAACTAATAAACTCCTTGAACAGGCAATCGGGACTAGACAATTCTGGTCTATGGCGAAGACTGTCAGTGCCAATTGCTGCAAATCTACGTTTCTATCTCTTGTTAGAGAAGACGGAAATATAGTATCATCTCCGAAAGAGAAAGCCGATCTCTTTGCTCTCTTGTTCTCAAAACATTCTGTGCTAGATTAATCCAACGCGATACAATATTCCACCTACTACAAATTCTTCCATGGAAGAAATCAAATTCAGAGTCCGCACTGTGAGACGGGCTCTCAAGCAGCTGAACAGCAAGACAGCAGTTGGTCTAGACGAAATACCGCCAATCGTTCTGGGAAAGTGTGCTCTCGAACTGGCACCTATTCTAAACCGTCTGTTTCAGATTTCTTATGAAAGCGAGACTTTTCCGAGCAGCTGGAAAATAGCAGAAATTCAACCGATCCCAAATAAAGGAAGAGAAGTCCTCACCTCAAAACTACCGCCCTGTTGCACTTCTTCCCATCATGTCCAAAGTGATGGAGAGAGTCATAAATGAGATGAACTCATCGAATATCTTGAGTTGCAGGGAATTATCAACGAACGTCAGTATGGTTTCCGCAGGCAAAGATCGACAGAGGATCTGCTCGCTAACGTCACACATGTTTGTACATCAACGATGGAAAAGCATGGAGAATCTAGAGCAATAGCCCTCTATATCTCTTAAGCTTTCGATAGGGTTTGGCATGCAGTCTTATTGAATAAACTTGCTGCATATGGGTCTCTCGAAAAATTGCGGGGTTTGATAAGTAGCTTTCTTTCAAATAGATCAATACAGGTTGTGCTTGACGGTATAACATCTGATTGTTTCCAGTTGCAAGCAGTAGTATCTCAGGGATCCATTCTTTCGCCAACCTCGTTTCTGTTGCAGATAAGCAATCTTCTGTTATCTACAGAGAACAAGATCTTCGGTTTTGCAGACGATTGTATCCTGGTTTCGTCTTTCCGAAGACTACGGCCGATTGCAGCTGCGGAATCTCAACGTCAGAGATGCCAACAAATTAATAACTTAAACTCTGACTTACAGAGGATATCTGAGTGGGGTCAGTGGAATCTGATGGGCTGCATCGCGAGTGAAACGCAAACAACTACGTTTTCTAGAGAGGTTCCTGCTGGAAAACTTCCTCTAATGATGCAAGGCTACAAATTGCATCCAAAGATTTGATGCACCTTCTCGGAATAACCGTCTACTCCGGGTTTTGCTGACATGGACATGTTTCAGCAATAGCTAAGTCGGCATCAGCTAAATTTAATTTTCTTTTCAGATCCAATCAATACTTCACGTCATCTCAGCTGTTGCTTCTATATAAGGTGCAGAATCGACCTGCTTTGGAATATTGTCCCCGTGTATGAGGATCTGCACCCAAACATCATTAGCGGTTGTTGGATACTGTGCAAAAACGGGCTATGCGCTTCACCAAATACCCGAAGATCACCCGCGATCTCCAACGGCTGGCTCTCAGAAGACAAATTGCTGATATCCTCTGTTTCACAAATACTTCGACGGAAGCTACTTCAAGGAGCTGAAAGATTTTGTTCCGGGAAAACTGCCGCAACACTAGGCTGGCAAGGAGTTCTCATCATATGGCGGTACATTTAACGACCTCTCGAACCTCTCTCTCTAAGACTTCTTTCGTTTACAGGACCGGTGAGCTGTGGAACTCGCTTCCGTCCAACATCCTACAATTTGGCCCTCTTCAAAAAGCGAGTAAACAGACACCTCAAGTCTTTCCAAGCGCCCAATCATGTGGTGTAACAGGTTCGCCTATTCCTGGGAAGCGCGCATAAAAAAAATGCACGTACCAACGAACAACATTCGATTTATATTTATATAGAAGTAAAAACTTTTCGTTTATGTCCAATAATTTTTAAAAAAAATAGTGTTTATATGCTGGATACAATAATCAAGCTTATGGATATTGATTATTTCCCCAGAAGCAGATAACACTAGCAACGTTCAATCATTGTTATCCCCACGAAATTCCGTTTTCAAAATTGTTCGGCGTTTTCGATTAGACTAACTCGCTGTTGAAAGTATCATGATGGCGTTCATTCGCGCAAATCTGATTATTGCAATTATTGTTCCACCATTCATCTGTGGAAAATCTTTCATGAAAATATTTCGAGTATTACTCGCATACATGAGATATCATCTACTCAACAGTTTTCACGAAATGTAACGAAGTCTCGAGTACGTTTAGTAGGAGACGCTTTCTGTCAAATTTACGTTCCTTCACAAGTTTACTATGTTCACAAATAATTATCTGAAAACTTTTTGATTCTTAAATGTACATGAATTTCGAAAACTTTATGAAATTTAAAACGTTAGTAAACTAATTGTTCTATTAATAATATTTCACGAATTATTCGCATAAGTGAAATGTGAATTATCATCGGCCCTATAGTTTTCATTAAATGTAACGAAGTTTCAATTTCATTCTGTTACATGCCCTTCCAATTAAATTTACGTTACTTCACAAGTTTTGTACATTACCAATGTTTTGAAATATTAATTGAAAAAATATTGTGTTTCCAGAGTTCTGATTTTAATGCAGAATAGTGTAAATCGATAAAATTTCATTTGCTTTTTCGTTATAAAATTCGTACTTCTCTATCACATATTTCGCAGTTAACATTTGACCAGATGATGCAGCAATACATGAAAATTTTATTCTACTATAATTAGTAATGTTGAAAGAGACATTCAACAAAATTCTTTTCCATGAAATTTTGAACGATATGGAGCTTTTCCTATACCAAAAAGTGATAAGTGAGTAATCTGTATTCATTCATATTTTTAGAATATATACATTGGCACGAAAACTCAAGCATATCAAATATAGTATTTGGTATTTATTCATTATGTTATATTATTATTCCTGTTATTATGCTGTTTCAACTTCTGAAAATGCACCATGATTAATTGAAGTAGTCTTAATTCCAGGAAATATTTCTCGAAAGAAGTTGCCTCCTTCATGAAATATATGAAAAAATCATAGAAAATGCTACCCGTGAAGCTAAGAAACTATTCATTTGAAATACTTGCCAAGGTCAAGTTTGGCAGAGGCCACAGAAGTGTCATTCGATTCTAAGTAACAAACTACTAATATTATAGGATATCCCAGTTCGATTCTTCTAAACGGCAGCTATGTAAAGTACTTCATATAGAGAATAACTAGTCCCTATTTCCCTCCCCGATTTTTGGGGAAAATTTATTGGTGAAAACAGATCTCAGCTTCCTTTTTTTATTTTTGAGTTATTCCAGATTTCTCAATTGTCTGCGATTTTGGCATATACCAATATTTCGGTTGCTATTACACATGAGAGAAAACATTCTGAGGGCCCTTTGTTGAGTGGAGTGCAGAGACGTATTTAAAATTTTTTGTTGAAAAGTTTTTGAATTACAATAGAAAGTTGAAGTTTCTTCAATGTAAACTATAATTGAATTTAGATATAAAAGGACAATATGTTTTTTGGTTTTCAAATACATGCCTGACAAATTTATTCAAAATTGAGAATTTTTCGCAAATAAAATTTTTTAATATTCTGTTTTCATTTAGTATGCTGGTGAGAATTTACACAAAATATCTCAAATATTTTCAGTTGTATGTTCGCTACGATAAATAATAAAATTAAAATATTATTATAATCACACTGTTGATTCATCAATTGGCAGGAAACTATTTGATTGAAAAATGTGAATTTTCAAAACGTTATGTTAGAATGCTTCGTTCAGGATGTAAACGATTCTGAAGCGGTTTCTGAAAATTATTCTGTTTGTATCCTGACAAAGTCTATATTTCAAATATTAAAACAGAATCTTATCCCAAAGCAGAAAGGACAGAAAAATATTACAATGTAATGTAGAAGTTACATGAAAATTCTGGGAGCTATAACTGCGAATTCCCCAATTTCATGTAGACAACTTGAAGTGAAAAGTGATTTACCAAAATATAAGGTTTCGCTAAGCCTCAGAGAAAATAATTTTCAACCTTATAATATTGAGTATATCTCAGCTTCTACTGAGAAGAGATTACGAACGACGGCTAGAATGTTATCGATGTTATCAGGAAAAGACAATACGAAATTCCGAATTCTTCAAGTATATCATAAAAACTGGTGAAGTGATGGTGACCACTAACTGTTTGTCAATCGTAAAATTGAAATTATAGGTCAGATGTCAATCTTCATCGTCCAGGGCAATTCGATTTTA
This sequence comes from Cryptolaemus montrouzieri, assembly GCA_013387265.2. NCBI lineage: Eukaryota > Metazoa > Arthropoda > Insecta > Coleoptera > Coccinellidae > Cryptolaemus > Cryptolaemus montrouzieri. The sequence continues at coordinate 48,996,386 of JABFTP020000001.1, read as the reverse complement.
ATGTTTGCGAGCATTAAAAGGCAACTGTGTTCTGGCGTACGTTATTTTTGACTCTCTTCATAGAGCAATTTTATGATTGATTGGATGGATCATAATCGACGTTTTTTGAATGAAGTACTCCTGGCTCAAAGAATTTAAGTATATATCCGGAATAACGATGCGCCTCTACACCAGATAAGTCAACTATCATAACTTTTCAACCAGTCTTACGGTGATAATTGGATAGAAAGAGAGGGCCAGTGAGATAGTCAACTCGTTCAACAGATTTAACAGCATTCAATTTTTTTCGTCTTGGGCTATGTCAAGCATTCATTCTATTAATAAAAACCTAAATAATATGGAAAATTTGGAACAAAACCTCAGAAATTGTTTCGCTTCATTGACCTATATTCAAATTTCAAATGCACGCAGAAGTGATTCTAGACGCTGCAATTGTTGCATTTTGAACGAAGGAAATACTTTTGAGTATTTAAGATGATTTTTATAGGTTTTTTCGTTAGCAATTATCTTTGATATTTCGTTTCTTATGAATAATAAATAACATTCTAAGTGAAACCACAGAATTTTAATTTTTGGATTAACTAAATTTCAGAGAAAATTCATCAGGCATGTTATATATTTCGAGAGAGAAAAAATGATATTTCTAATTCATCCAAAGTTACCTATAGTTTACATTAAAAAACGAGTTTAAATTATAATTCGAAAATCATTTAACAAATGAAATGTAAATACGTCTCTGCATTCTACCCAAAAATGTGTCAAAATATTTTTCACCTAACTTTGATAGATACCAAGATATAGGCTCACGCCCAAATCTCGGTGAATCGAGAAATCTGGAATTACTCGTAAATAAAGCAGCTCCTATACCGGAGATCTCCTCAACGGTCTCAGGCTAATAAATAATTCACAATTTTTTCAAAATTCTCCCAATAGAGTAGATTTTCAAAGTAATTTTCCCTCCGTTAGAGGAATTTCTACTAAAGGCTCGATCGTAATCTTCTACGTCTCTAATCTTCAAGGAGTATAATTCTCTTCTTCAAAAATTCAGCAAAATAAACCTGTAGCACACTTTCCGAAAACATTGATATACTGCATTGTACGTTCCTTTTGATTTATCTGGCAACAAATTCTCCATAACCGTCGCTGCCAATTCCATTATCTCAGGCGATATACAACCAAATATCTCGTCCTCAATGAAGTTTTAACCCACTTTTTGATTTAATTTGAGCAAATAACGTTGCACGGGATGACGTTCACAAAATTACACAATAACCAATAATGGCTGTCATCGCTTCAGAAGCATAGACGAATTCCGACATAGAGCACCACAGAGTTAGTGCGGTGATAATGGATCCATTATTCTATGAAACTCTCATTATTATTCAACTGGCAATTGTAATGAGTGCCATCACTTGTCAAAGTCTATCGTATATTGTATGTATTACTCGTAAGTTGTAGATAAATCAAACTTTTCGAGGGAATTTTGATTCAGTGCGATACGTTCGATTAGGATAACGCAAAGAACTCAAATTTCAACAGAGTTAAAAGTTAATAATGGCTTCACATGTAAATTTCTTTCTTAGACCATTCTCACGTCAATATTTTTTGTGCATTGCCGACTGGGTGCGATGGAATGGTTCTTTTGTCGCATTTTCAAGATTATATTGATAGTGCATATTGAGCGTGAATTATTTCTGAAAATTGTAAAAATTTAATCTGATCGTTCGAAAATATGCAGTGTATTATATGGCGAAAAAAATAATTATATCTGATTGATCAGAATCTGTGCCCTTCAGGAGGAAGTTCCGACACCATTAGATTCTAATCCTAAAAAATATCATATTTCCATTAGGACATTTTGCACACTGAGGATATCAAGTAGAGGTGCTCTATGCAAATGTTCAAAATCCTCCTATAGCCCAGAAAAGTAGTTGGCAATGACGATTTCCATTACTTATCTGGAATATTCACTTCTATAAAATAATAGCACTGCTTTCCTCTATATTTTATATTAACGGAGATGCCATTATTCACAATAATAAAAGGAATAATAATATTATCAACAATGGCCTTTATTTCTAGGTTTTTATTGTAACCTGATCCTAATAAATGCTTCCACAGCTCCTTTTCTAAATATTACCACCGTATCCATAAGTCGCCTTTCATCTTGTAGAATTGAAATTGCACCACTTTCACCTACTTGCAGTTACATAAGTCATCCTTTCATATATTTGTCGTAATATGGCGTCGCTCACATAGCATACGACAAGATAAATGTTGATTTTATCTATTTTGTTAGAACAAAATCATTATGTAATGCTTTAAAAAGTATGATATACATAACGCTAAATATACCATAAACAATTAAATTGAAACTGCAGTTGCGCTAATGATGTTGCTAACTTTTTCTGCACAATGTATTCTATATTAAAATACAATAGCCGTTTCTAACACGAATAATATAGATGGCGATTTAACAGAGTAATATATTCCATAAAAGCAACGTTGTTGTCCCTCGAACGGATCTATTCGTTCGTAGAACAATGAAGTTCGCTTCCTTTTGTTCGAACTAATTCACTAATGTGGTAATATCAATCAATAAGGAACATCTGTTGTAATGCAATACGGGTCCAACTACAATTGTGAGCGTTCCCTTTAACAATCGACACCCTAATGTTCACGCTACGATGGCTGGGAAGCTTTAATGAATGTAGCAGAATATCTTGAGTAGATTACTTCTTCGAAATGCGATGAATTTTACGGTGAAATATCTCAAAACATGCCAGAGTATTGATGATCATCACGCTGGTAGAAATTTTTTGTAGTTCGCAATTTCATACCAGAGGTTATCTATCTCGTCGAAGTAATACCTAATCTCATGAATTTTTTCCATCAGTCAACCTCGTTGAGATTATCTCTCTCAAAGCTGTTTAGTTCATAATGATGAAATATTGTAGGTTGCAATAAGAATAGAAATCTACATAACAGCATTGTTCAAATATCAGTTATGACCCATAAAATTCATGGGTTAACTACGCTTTTTATCGATCCCAAAATTTTACAGGTAATGAAATTTTCTCAAATCTGAATCAGATTCCGAGCTTCTTGAACTTTCAACTGGAGATATATATTTAGTCGTGGTGGTAAAACTTGACGCAAGAGAACGGATTCAAAATTCATTAGAAGCCGAATATCAGTGGAACGTAGACAAAGTTTTTGTACGAAACAAATGTACTTTTCAAGATTTCGAAACTAAGAAGGCACATGATTTCTACATAGAGTACATACTATGTCCCTAATCTAAGGGTACTCAATTTACTCTCAGTTTTCAGCTGTATATTCCATATTTGCTAAGCAGTATATGAATAATTCAGGTGCAGAAGAAATTTGCTATCAGTTCTTGATTATATTGTTACAAAGATGTAGACTAAAAATCAATGAAGGAAATGACAAGTAATTTGCAATTTGAGTCGGTTCCCATGGTGTGACAAGCGTAAACAATAGTCATTTTGTTTGTACTGTTTCTAGTATTTCAGAATTCTTTGATCATGCCTAGGCGTCATTTATGCAAAATTTATGAACAAGAGGCAATCCGTTTGAATCAATAGAACCATTCTCAACCCTCAAAGTGTCATTCAGTGACCAGCAGAAAAATCAATTTTTACAATAGCAATAGAACTGAATGATCGGTTTCAGCAGATATATGGGTTTCATCGCAAAGCATCTGCAGAAGATTGGGAGAAATGGTGTCTACCTCTAAACGGAAAGAATCTCGCACATCATTTTCATTGGACACAAAAACATGTTCTTAAAACAATAAATAGTGTGCTAATGTGCTTTTCACCGATAGGGTCGACATTCGGTCCGCCCCCAGATTATAGCAGACAGAGGATATTGAGATCTCCAGGAAATGTTCGTAATTATACAGACGGCATCTCCACTTGTCGAAGAACATATTTTTTCACCGGAAACGAATATGTACCGACTATTCTTCAAAATAATAATGTTGGAGAAACAGAAAATTTTTGCTGGAATTTCTAAAGTTTTATAAAGGCAAATGTTATTCATGCCCTGGAATGGCCGGCGCAATCGCCAGGTCTAAATACAATAGAACATGGATTGGATATCCTCCAACAACGAGTTTTCAAAATTGATATTTCTGTGTTCAAAGTTTTGTGAGACGGCTGGAATAATATTCTAGAGGAGCTAGATTGTGATTTTATGCGAGGAGAGAAGATTCGGAGCATCCATTTAAGCCAGAGCTGGACATATTCCGTAAAAGTTGATCCAATTATTTTCAGAAACTCGCCAATCCATTCTATGAATCAGTAAGGCTTTTGCTCTTTTTGTTCGTTTCATCCAGTTTATCATTTAAAAGATTCATTCTTTCTTCAATTTCATCTGTATCTTAACCAGAAGTCTCAAAATACTCTGAATTACAAAGCCTTACGATTTCATTCGAAATATCCTTAGACTTGAAGCAAGTGTGTAGATACTGGTACATTATTTGAATATTTCAAGAATAAATGAGAAACATAGATTCATTTGGTCATAAACAAGAGTCTGACGTTTGAATACTAAAGTTTAGGAGTTTTGTGAAGAATATTACCTGATATCCAAAATGCTCTGGAATGCTTGAAATATCCAAGGGTTACATAAAAATGAATAGATGAATGCAAAAGAGCACCACGACAAATTATCACCACTATCTCTATTAACTAACCCATCAGAGTATCGAAGGAACTTATAAAGCAGATAGCCTTGCCAAACAAACAACAGCTGTTAGAAGGATAGTACTAGAAACGATTTTTTCTATCACGTGGATCCACATGCTCTCCTTTTTCCAAGACTGGAACACTACCGAGGTCCTGAATAACTAGACATCTTGGGACTGAGACAGTTAAAAAAGCCTTGTGAAAGGGCACAAATCGAAGAAGAGGGTACATAAACTATTGTTTCTTGTCAAGAAGTCTATTCAGAGTATTGTTGTAACGTGCACTAGTGCGCTTTACATGTTCTCTCTATCTCACGTCAGTTCCTACCTTTCACTCCATCACTCTGACCCAACGGTACCATAATCTTATCCTCGGCTCCGTTCTTTTTCCTCCTCTTTAATTTCCCTAATATTGTATATTCCTATATCCGTCCCAATTTCGTGTGATCCTGTCAATTAATTCTACTTTCCACTATATAACCTCAAGGAGGCGGTTTAAGATTTAATTCTGCTATTTTGTAAAAAAAAAATTTGAAGGTGTATCGAAAAAAAATTTTAGTGAATGAAGGAAATAAATTTTTGTTTACTCAGTTCGAAAGTTTAAATAGTGAATTGCTAGTTTGCCCATAATAATTTGGCGTAAAGAATTTCATCTTGTAAATTGAACTATTGTAAATCTGTTTAAAAAAATTGTAAATGGACAGAACCGGTACATTGGGGATTGGGATTGGGGGGGGGGTGATTTTAGTGTGATAATACTTTTGACTTATCAAATTGATATTCCTACATTAGACCTCAAAAGCCGACCCACAACCTCTGGAAGTGGCGACCCCATAAAACCATTTTATCCACGAGCAACCAGAAGGCGATAACAGCAATTTTGTTGGAGGAACCCTGGCGACAAAGAGCTGGCCTTACTTTCAATCCTTGGAGTTAGCTAGATAAGTGATCTTTCTGGTTATGCATATTAAAATCATCTTGTACCCTTCTGTAGATTATTTATATATAATGATCATTTAAAATAAAATTGTTTGAAATTTGAACGAGGATTCTGAAATAGGTGCTCTACAATATTTTAGGTTACTTGTCACTCTGCCGAGTAGCTGGGGCATTTTCTTAGAGTTTTAATATCGTTATAACTCACTAACAAGACACTAACTTAATGAACATTCACAAACACTTCAGGCACTGAAATACCTAGTTCTCTTATAATCCAGGAACCCCCTTACGTCAATCACGAAACCTTTATTAAAAACTTTCTGCAAGATTGATTATACCAACAGAACAATGCAAGCATAATGAGTACTGGCAATTAGGGCGCTATGCATTAGGAAGGAGAAAATTAAAACTAGGCCTGTCATTGGGTCATGCAAAACTGATACAATGGTCTTCGCTGGGCAAGCTTAGCGTTTCGATAGATGGTATGGTACAAATTTCTCTACAGTTATTCATAACCCATCGTAGAATATATGTAACCAAAAATCCGCTTTCGAGATGCATGTTGTTCGGGCAAAGATGATGGGTTCATTATATTTTTCTGGGGGCATTCAGCGAATACACTGTTCCATCAATTATTGGAATCAACAGCCTTATGTAATTTCATTGTTTCTTATTGATTTATCTGTTGTGATAGAGTCTCTGTTGTGATCCAGTGGCGTTTTCCACAAAGGTTTACGTTGATGCAACAAAAAGATCAACGAATTCTTGTCCAAAAATCTCAAATAATGGAATTGAGAACCAACGTGATGGAGAGTACTGAGAGAATGGATACAACGCTGGCAGAAAGACAAACAATGTTATTTATTCCAGGGTTATAGGTAACACTTCACGACTCCAATCTATTGCTTGATTCTACTTGTAAGGCAGATAATGCCATATTTCGCAATAGGATAATCGAATACAACCCACTGCAGTGTTAACGTAGCATCATAGCACACACCAATTAGAATGAATATTTTACGTTTGTCTCACAATTCCTAGAAAGGAGCCAGTCATATTTTCACTTCAATCCTCAACAATAGAAGCCGCATAGTGACGTAGTCTCAATTCAATTATTTTAGCTATTCTGAATTCAGTGGATTAATATTTCAAGATTTGACAGAGGCTCCATCTTATGAAGTAATATATCACGTATATTTCTAGTAACATCGTACTAGCCTAACATTTCGACTAATAATACATCAGGGCAATAATAGCAGCAACTTGTTGCTATTGATGATGCTGCTTATTTGATAAAGTTTACGTAAATTGCTGCATAATCAGACACCAGATATTTCCGAATAGTAATATTAAGCAAATTCTGAACTATTATTTTAAAACCTCTAATTATTTTTCATTGCAGCAAACCTTTTATATAAAGAGCTTTATTCCAAGGAAGTTTAAGAAATTGAATTGTAGTGAAAAAAGTAGTGCAGTGACGTTTTTCGATGAGTTACGGCCTTGTTAGTAAAAATTTTATAAATGTTTTCACGCCTGAGCTACTCAAGCGGTTTAGAATAGTTACGTCGTGTACTGATTCATGAGAATGTACCTACTTTACCACCTTTGTTGGCTACTGATACGAAATCTCGAAATCTGCGATTGCCGATCTTGAACGATCAGACCAGTTCTCGAAAAATTCTGTTTGTTGAGGGTGATTTCAGTCGGCTGGATATGAGGTGGCCAATCGAGGTGGGTAGGGTGTATGGTTTCTCGTCTCGTCCTCTCCTAAATAATTCAGGATGCCGAGCTGATCCAACTAGTCAAGGAACCAACCAGACTCAGAACAGGACAGGATCCATTTCTCCTTGATTTAGTGTTGGTCAACAACCGAAATTTGGTTTACGATCTCTCTCATCGCCTACCGTTCGACAAGACCGATCACGTCGCCATTGTCTCAAAATTTCAACTCTCTTTCCCAATTGCTAGTAAGAAATGTACCCGGACCATTAAAAGAATCTAAATAGCCCTTAATGCCTGTGTGGACGAGGTGAACTGGCATGACTTGTTTATCCCCTATGTCGACGTGAACGATTTGTGGAAGAGTCTATCAGCTCGTATCGATCGATGTTCTTTTCCTGGCACTATTGTAGACATTCCTACGAAACCTTGGATTGATCGCAACATACTGAGAATAATTCGACACAAGAAATCGATTTGGAAGAAGTATTGCCGAAGAAGGAATGATGCTGACTACGTGGCGCACAGGAACTACTCCAACCTGTTGTCTGCTAAGCTCAAAGAAGCCAAAAGAAGGTTCAAATCTCACCTGAGTTCATTCAACAACTGAAAACGTTTGTTTAAATATCTACGGTCATCTGTGTCAACGAAAGTAGCAACTCCCCAAGTGAGGAACTCTTCCGGAAATTTATGCAGAGAACCTCTTGAGGTAGCTGAAGTTTTTCAGATTTCTTCGCTTCCTCGTTTTCTGTTGAGCCAGACGAAGTTCCTTATGTGTCAACTCCAAGAGTTGTGGACGATTTGAGTGATGTTGAATTTCCTTCTTCCATAGTTGGAAGCATCTATCCTGCGTTAAAGCAGCAATGACTCCTGGGTCAGACGGAGTTTCGGCTCTTGTACTTGAGAACTGTGCGTCATCTCTCTCATCACCTATATCCATCATCTTCACTCGATCTTTTGCTGCAGGTTCTATTCCATCTGCATGGTCATGTGCTTTGGTTACACCCATTTCCAAGAAAGGGGACAAATTGAATGCCGACAACTATCAGCATATTAGTCTAGTCCCTATTATAGCGAAAATCTGTGGGACAATTATTATTGAGAAAATTCTAAAATTTGCCCTCTTGAATAGAATAATCTTTGGAAACCAGCACGGTTTCCTTCCTGGCCGCTCAGTTATTACAGATTTGCGGAAATGCGTTGGTGCTTGGACGAGGATGCTTGTCGGGTTCACCTCAGTCGATGTGATTTACCTCGACATTTCCTTTGACCGTCTTCTCCTCAAGGTCGTGCTTCTAGGAGTTTGTGGCAGACTTCTTTCTTGGCTGGATGGTTTTCCATCGGGTAGAACTTTCCGAGTTCGTGTTGTTTATTCTCTCTAATCTGTGCGATCTGTGTCCAGTGGAGTCCCCCAAGCCTCAGTACTTGGACCTATGCTGTTTCTTTTATGTACTGACCTCGCCTCGATTGTCTCTTCTGATCTTCTGACTGTTCTTTATTCGCTGATGACTCTAAGCTTTATAAAAATTCTCTCACCAACGCTACAACTATTCAAGATGACCTGAACAGAATTTTCGAATGGTCTTACGACTGGCTTCTACCATTGAATCTTTCAAAGTGTCGTACTCTTGACATGGGGAGAAATAACCCGACGAATTCCTATTTTCTCGCGGGTCGACCCATCACTAGTTGCAGTTATTACTCACATCTGGGTGTAGTTATCCTGGTCTATTTTCGCACACATCAGCAAAGGCGAAGCGTCTTCTCTTCATGTTACAGCGTTCTTTTTCTGTAAGTGACTTCCCTACTTGTTCTCTCCTTCAACGGACATATATTCGACCAATTCTCGAATATGGGGGTCCTGTTTGGTGCTCTAGGCTGGTTCGAGATATCGAAGTTCTCGAAAATATCCAGAGAAGATCAACGAGGATACCATATTGTGTCTCACGTCCCCGACCAAACTACAACCAAAGGCTGAAATTCCTCGAATTTTCTTCATTCGCTGATCGTCGACTACGTGGTGATCTCATGATAACTAATAGAGCCCTTCACTCGTTCTTCGATGTTGACCTCAGAAGTCTCTACCAACTTAACCAGGATAATCGCTTACGCGGACATAATTTTAAACTTACGGGAGTAAATTTCAAGTGTGGAACAGTCTTCCTGAATCAGTAATGAACGCTCCTAGTGAAAATAGTTTCAAGAATGCTTTGGACTACAGATCGCAACTCCAGAATGCAGCTACCGCTTAAACTCTATGTATTTCCCAGTTTTTTAGCATTATGGAATGTTTTTCTTTGTAAGTGAGTTTATAGTTTCTTACCTAAACTCTCATCTACTGTTAATAATAATAATAATAATAATAATCCCTGCATGAATAAAATTAAAATCAATTAGTAAAAAACCGTCTATTACCAAAAGCTCTAATTCGCCGTAGAACAACTTACGCCGAAAAATGAGTGGCAACACATAAGTCAGTCACTAATAAGTAAACTTTGGAATCTAGGCGATCTCCAATTGTCTTGAAGAGAAGCTCTACCAGAGGCGACCGATCTTTCTTCACTAACTTCTAGGATCGGAGAAAAGATGCACATATTCTTAAATAACAGAATAACCTGAAGAAAAACAGATTGTCTGAAGACTGCGTTTTTAATAGGAAAAATATTTTTCAATAGGAATAAACTCTAAGCCCACCAAGCATAAATTCACAATATATCAGATCTAATATCTATTACTGCCGTAGCTATAGCAAAATCCATGCGATTTCATTCCACAAATCTGACCTTTTTCGACGAATTAGCTCTCTCAAAAGCCACATATCGCTCATGTAGTATTCTTTATTTACCGTTGCACCTATTGGCAAGACTTTCGAGAGCACGGCCACGCTTATCAAGGAAAACAGTTAACATCACCTTTACTTTAGGTCGACTATGACTCCGAAACTCATTGACTGGTTTAAATGTCATACACATTAACTCATGTCTCATCCCCAGTTTCAATGCAACAATTGAACTTTTGAAGAAATTTCAGGTCCCTTGAAACTAGTCGAGCGGCAACGCCTTTCATGCCCAAACAATCATTTGAAATGGTATGATTTGATTCGTGAGACACAGAAAGTTCATTGCCTATCTCTGGAATGATGGTTTTCAATCACCACTTCCTTCACGTTATCGATGTTAACTTCAGTCGAGATGTGGATAGCCGAACAGAGAAAGGCAAATCTTCCACCACATCTCGGCAGTTGTTGAAAGCACACTACCACTCATATGCACGTGTTTTAGATGAAATTGATTCACCGTAAGCCTCCTGTAATATTTTTAGCGATTCGGCACACGAAATTCCATTTGCAATATAAAATTTATTACAAATTGTACGGTCGATACTTTTATCTATTGTAAAATTCGCAAAACATTTGCTATAACTGACAAAATCGAGCACTGTGAGGAAGATAAATGACCGATCGTTTTCTAACTCGACATCAGTATAGAAACAGTTGTGCCAACTAATCTAAAACAAGAATTTTGACAATCGTTTTAAATAGATTCATCAAATAATCCATTCCTGGTACTTTTTTGACAGTATGTATCGAAACTTGCCATTCAACAATAAGCTGAAAATACACCCTACATATCAAAACTTCATTTGGTACAGTCAAGGCGCATTCTACTAAGAACGTTAGTATCATCTGTATAATTTCTGTATAATAATTCTTATTCTTTATGGAAATATTGATTAGTAATATTAAAATTCAATAATAAACATAATCCTGTAACTTTCTATCATTCTCATTGGAGTGCTCTTGAAAAGTTATACACATTATTGATGAGAATCGAGTAATAATATCAATAATATTGTATTTTATGTACTCTTTGAAAAAGATTTAACTCACCAAGTAGCCTCTGAATGAAGTAAGATAATCAGAATATTTATCACCACAGAGTATCGTAGTTGCTTACCTGAAAATAAAGAAGAAATTTAAGTATAGAATTGCAAAGGTTCACAAGAGTTCTAAAATAAAATAGAATGAAAAATTACCGAGTTCACTACGCTTTCTAATCACAAATCGCTTAAGGCCCCTCTGACCAAGTGTGTTCAAACGTATATTGTACATGTATGTACATGTCTTAAATAAAGAGACAACATGGTTTTATTACCCGACATGTCTATACATGGCTCTAGGGGTCCACGCCATCAGAACCATCGACATTTTTTCTTCATGTGTGTGACCCCATCCCGGTGCCAATACCAACAGTGCATGTAACTGAATTCAGATTCGGAAATGAACTAGGTTGATTTTAATGCAATTAAGACGCAGTCAACAACGTTATCCAGAAAAGGCACTGCTCGAGAAGCTTCTCTTATCATGCAAGGACATGAATTTCTCAGAAATTGACAATCACCTATTCGACATTACAGTCAACATAGGAGTTTGCTGGTATGACCATGTGTCAGCCTTTGTCAAATCTTCTTCTGCTAAGCTCAATCTTCTTTTGAGGTTCAAACAGTACTTAACGCCATCGCAGCTGATGCTTTTATTAAGCACTGGCGTGACCTGATCTGGAATACTATTCCCATGTGTGGGACTTCGTAAACGAACATTCTTTACATCTATAGGATAGTGTCCTAGAGAAATGAGTATGCCTCGTCGACAATCCGCAGATCATGCTTGATCTAAAACATTCCCCTCAAAGGCGGCAGGTTGCTGATCTCTTTTTATGAATACTTCCATGGTCAATGCTCTGAAGAACTGAAAACCTTGGTCTTGGAAAGAATCCAGTTTCAAATAACAACCACAGCTGTGGCATGACAGGCATCGCCTTCTCCAAAGAGTTGGGGATGAAAAAATACAATGATACAAACGAGTGGTAACAATTTCATTCAATTTGAGGGTCCGAAAATCATTTTGAAAAATGTAAAATTATTTTCGATCAGCTCTTCTTGTATATTTTTTCAATTCTCAATTACCCATAACGACTATAACGAAAATTCTTTGCTAGCATCTTTACACGAAGTTTATGGAAAGAGTAATACGGAATAATAAATGACCAGTCTTGTTAACGGTAGTTATATTTGAATGTTGTGCTATCGACGATGAAAATTCGGAGACTGATCAACTTCATTACATTTACTCCAAGATAATTTTGTTTGTTCGTCCATTAAAGTCTTACTTAATCCATCTTTCCCCTTAACACAAAATCAGGGAAGATATTAAGGGATGAATTGATCCCGCTCACTTACTAGAAACACCAAAGTACAACTCGTGAACGCTACGACACTTAATTGCTGAATTCCGGGCCTTCCAATAATGGGAAATTTGGAAAATCGAGGGTAAAATGTTTCTGGAGCATATTCATGGAATAATTGCTCTCTATTCAAATTCATACGCGTCATTATCCGCTAATGTCACTTTAATGGTGAGAATTTGCGACCCTACGTCGACAGAATGGACCTTTAGCTCGGCAGCACTCAACCCGCAAGGGCGATTTTTGAATCTGTCAAGTTCGTTATGCGATCGATTTCAGCAGGCGGCTGCTCGTTCTCGGAAATAATTTGGGTTCCGCAAGATAGAGTAAATTTCTATTTCAATACCTCCATCAATATTCATGGATACCTCTTATCCTTCGATAATACTGGTGAGGTTGCGTAATGCTGTTCAATCCATTCCATCAAGATAACGGGTTTTATTATAATATATCTTCATTTCCAGAAATAACACGACATTCATTTGAAATATTTTGTATCTTTCTTCACAGTCAGATTTACAAACGCAACAGTATGTGCCCTTGTTCGGGAAAAATGAAAGTTTCATTTCAAGAAAATTTGCATGTTATAGTTTTATGATCTTCATAGTATATATGAAAACAAATCGTAGCCAAAATGTCAATAGCTTGCATTGTAGGAGGGCAGTTAAGTCAGTGATTTATAGAATGAAAGGAATTTTTTCTGTGAAAGGAATTATATTTCTCGTTTCAAGTCCCATATGTTAATTCTAGCGATTTTCCAAATTATTTTCTATTTCAAATTAGCCGCATCAACCACTATTCTTCTTCTTCTTAACTCATTTAATGATATTCTCGGAAACTTAGGACATTTAGACAGCTAGACCTAGAGTTTATAATGGATTTCGAACCACTCTCCTAGACTGTTGCAAACTCAACACTTTTTTATCAAAGGACGACATCCATAACTCGAACCCGGATTCGAACCGGCATCTGTATTATATTCCTACATGCTTAGGCACTAACCGTGTCGTTTAACTAAGCATTATTAGCAGAGAGTACAATACATACAAAATACAATACAATATAAATGCAATTGTTATACAATTTTCGGTATAGGCTTATTTGTTAAAAGAATTGAATGTTTGATTTACGTTAATTGATAGTGAAGTTTCGAGGTTAGCAATTCCCCATCTACTGTGCTCAAAATCGTATTTAGGACACTCGCATAAGATATTTGCTTTATTTATTTGGACACCACAAGTTTCGCAAATATCAGGTGTTTCACGCTCCATAAGGTGGCAATGTAACCATGCTGTGTGGCCTATCCTTGAGCGATCTACTTTTTACTTCTAATACTGTCGGTCGGTTGATGAAGTTTTGTTTACGAACTAGGTACTACAAACATGAACTTGGTATTTGTGACGTTCCAGAACAATTGCAATTTTTTCTGTGAATGTTTTTCGATTAGCCGTCTGTTGTCTGTAGTTTCAATTTATCGTTATTAGTATGTAAATCCGGATTGGACGCTGAGGTCTCTGTGAGCCGCAGAATGAAACTATTTTCGAATAAATGAGAAAAAAGCCTTTCCAAAGATTTCCCACTTGACCCTCTTTCGGCATAATTTCTTTGGACCTAGGAGGTGCTGATAGTAAGGGTTGATTTTACATGCTCGAAACCATATCAAAAATTGACCCCCCACGAATCAAACATTAACGTGCTTTCACTTCTTTCGCCAAATTCAGTCCATCTAGAGATAGAGGGGATGGACAATTTTGGTTGGAACACATTATACATTAAATGAGATAAAAAACACAAGGCTTAACTTTAATCCACACTTTATTTGAAAAAATTCGACGACGTTTCGCTGACACAGCAGCTTTATCAAGAATGAAAAACAGAATGAAGAGTATGGTATGATAAACAAATCGTAGAACAAGTTGGATGAATAACAGGACCATCAATTTTTTGATAGATTCGTTAACCTTTCTGATACTAATTTCACAACTGATGAAACAAATCTCTTGGAGAAAGGTTTCAAACACAATATTAAATTAAACAAGATAAAATCTGATTTAGAGGAACTTGGCATAGATACTGAAATTTCTCTGAAAAATATTCCTAATAACACTCACCTTGAATATTTAGCATCTAACATTATAAAAAATTAATCATTAGCTGACTGACCGAGTAAAGAGCAAAATATTTTAAAGGCCATCAAACAAAAATCTCAACTAAATGAAGTTATTTTTACAAAAGCAGATAAGGGTAATACTGTTATTGCGTTAAATAAAATGACTACCTATTTAAAACTCTAAATTTCATTTCGTCCGAAACTATACAATTTTGAACAAAGATCCAACTATTAAATTCCAGAAAAATATTAAAATTGCAATAAATGACGCAAAATCTTTAATTAAAGCAATAGATAAATACAAATCAATTTTACCAAACCCTCAACCACCTCAACTGTATTCACTCATTAAATTGCATAAAGTAAATAACCCCGTTGGACCAGTCGTATCTTACGTTACAGCCCCAGCCGTGAAATTGTCGCAGTACCTTATAGGTATCATTAAAAATTATTGTTCATTCAAATCAAAATTTTCTACAAAAAATTCTTTCGAATTGATAAATAACATAAAAAACGTTAACCTACCACCTAACGCAAAACTTATTTCGTTTGATGTTGAGAATTTATACCCAAGTGTTCCTCCAGGTGATGTCAAAATATTAATTGAAAACATGTTGAATTCGAATCATGCTAACCACATAATTAAATCAGAAATATTGAATCTGTTGGACGTTTGCATTGAACAAAATTATTTTTCTTTCAACAACATCTATTACAGTAGTCAAAATGGTTTGATCATGGGAAATCCTTCGAGTCCACTTTTAGCAGAGATTTTTATGAATAATATTGAACAGAAAATTCATACACATCCACGCATTTCCAAATTTCTTTATTGGTATAGATATGTTGAGGACATCTTAGTATGTTTCATTGGAACTACTCGTCAATTAGACTTATTTCTTAATTTCATTAATTCCTTCCATTTGAACATTAAATTCACGATAGAAATTGAACAGATCGATTCCATTAATTTTTGGACTTAAAATCACTAAACAAAATAATAATCATGTTTTTCGGTCTTTCGTAAACCAACACATACTAATACAATTATACATAACTACTCATTACATCCAATTCAACACAAAGTTGCAGCTTTAAACAGCATGGTACATCGGTTACTCAATTTACCTTTATCAGTAGAAGATTATAATAAAGAGTTAAACATCATCAAACAGATAGCCATTAATAATTCATATAATCCGGATATGATAGATCTAATTATTCGTAAAAACTGTATCAGAAAGCAATAAATGAAGTATATCCTATTCATAATGACTATAAAATATTCAACAGTTTAACATTCTGCGGTTCTGCAAGTACAAATATTAAATCCTTTCTCGTCAAACAAAATCTTAATATAACTTTCAAAACTTCTAATAACTTAGGTAAACATATTAAAAATAATAAATCTCGTGTTGAAAAATCAAGTAAATCAGGAATCTATAAACTCAATTACGGTTCTTGTGATAAAATTTATATCGGTAGGACCTATAGGAGTTTTGGCATAAGAACATCTGAACATAAACGTAGCTTCGATAAAATAAATCTGATTCAAATTATTCAAACCACCTAATAAAAGAAAACCATTCATTCAATAAAAACTTTGACATATTACATATAAAATCAAAAGTTCAAAATTAGATCTCCTAGAAGCATTAGTAACAAATAGATACAAACATTCGGACAAGCTTTTGAATGAACAGGTAGATGTGAATTATTCACCCCTACTTAACTCGTTTAATTAGGTTTTATTACCTTTCATACTAACTGTACAATGGCTCGGTGTGGATTTTCCTGTTATTCATCCAACTTGTTCTACGATTTGTTTATAATACCATACTCTTCATTCTGTTTTTCATTCTTGATAAAGCTGCTGTGTCAGCGAAACGTCGTCGAATTTTTTCAAATAGTGTAGATTAAAGTTAAACCTTGTGTTTTTTATCTCATTTATATCATGGATCTACATCAAGTAACGGCCTCTACAATTCAAACATTATACATTACATTAGTAAAAACAGGTACTTAACTCTATAGGAGCAGAATTCAAAGAGGTTTACTTCGGAAAATGACAAGATTCAATGATGTAGACGAAAACAAATGTAATGCACCTTCAAGTAAGTTTCCGTAATTTTACTCTACAGTGATATGCAGTGCTTCGCTTAGCTTCACTCTCAATCTATAAATATCATCATGTTAAATATCAAAATTATTATTTTAAGTTTGGTTTTCTTCCAGTAAATAATTTGAAAGTGAATCAAAACTGAGTTTGTGCTTTGATATATTTATATTTAAAATTCTAGAAGCTCAGCCGATATTACTTCATTCGAACTTCCACAAGAGAGCTTATCAACACCCGATTTATTTCATTCAGGAATTTTGGATTTCGCAAACCTATCTAGAGGGTCAATCGTTCTGAACGCAATTATGGAAAGAGAGGAAATACTCAGATCTAGCTTTGATTCACCTATATAAATTAATTTATCATAAATTAGATTGGTCTCCTTATTACTAGAAAATTATCATGGATTACCTGATTTCGAAACTAGAGTTACATGAGAATTAAACACATGAAAGTGATGAGAACTAGAATCGTTACTTGAGAGTGATAGCAGAAAAGCCATTCTTTTCCTAATAATGAATTTTAGTATTTTCTCGAGCATGGAATTGCTGTGGACTAGAATCGTTACTCGAGAATCAGAATTTCGTCCCAATATTGAATTTATGAGCTTTTGATGGTAGGAGATCGATTTTACATGTTACTTGACACATAGGGGTGACACATTTTCATTGGAATACAAATTTTTGAGGTGTTTGCATTTTTTGTGTTATATTAAATGATCTTTATGGGACTATTTTCGAAAAATTGAGAAAAAGACTTCTTCAAAGATGTGTCACTTGACCCTCTTCTAGTATAATGAAATTTGACTCAGGTGGCACTGATAGCAGGGGTTGATTCTACATGCTCAGAGCCAGAATAAATTGATCCCACAAGAATCAAACTTTGTCGTGTGAAATCAGCACGTTCGATAGCAAAAAAAAAAAAAGAATTAGGAACATTCAGCGATATCCTGCGTTTTGGCATTTTATGCGCCACTCGATATAGTAACTAGCAACTCAGACCAACCTTTATCTTGGTTCCAACTAAGAAGGTGAAAACTTGACAGACCAAAAAATACGTCGACTATTCATGACATCGACTGCAGTTTCGTAGAACATTTCTAGAGATAATACTCGCAATACATATAGACTTCCGCATGGAATAATGATTACAGATAATATTCGAACACTAGTTTCTTGAAAATACGATGGGTTCTAGTGAAAAGAAATTCGATAACCCCCATTATTTTTATTGCACATATGCAATATAAAATATTCCTGAAAATAGACGGAATCCCTCTGAAAAAAATTGATCGAAAACGCACTGCTCAAGACATAGCGCAACTTTTACAGTAACTATGACACTATTGCCATAGTTTTCAGATTGAAAAATCTTTTGATACTTCATAAGCGTACGTGTGTACTTGCTACATGAGAATGATTCGCCAATTATGCGGGAACGTATGATTATGCCTCTGCTGTAGTAGTTATTTTTGCAAGCTCGCAAACTTTGAGAATTACAAACAAAAATAAACTGGACTTTACGAGGTGTCTGGTAACAAAATTGCATATCCACATTATGATTATTCAAATGGCATATCCTATTGCATTTTTAGGCCAAAATAGCAAATTCCTCGAATATTACTTATTTGTTTTTTTCCATCAAGTAAAATACCTCTATCAGGTTGCAACGTTAGTAGATGGAGTTTTAATAATTGCCTGTTATTCCCACATGGCAGGGGATCCATGTTAATATTACGGTTTTGTCTGACCTTGAAGATGGAGGGATTATTCCAGTGAGCTTGATGATGGGGTGTATGATTGTTTTTTCTTATTCCTCTCAAATAATAGGTCTTCCTAAGACCCTCAAAATAGGCTTTAGTCTCATTCAGTCCAAATATTTTACCAACCAGCCTGTTGTTCAGGATAAGAAACAGAAGAAAGTTGCTAGGGGATAAATTCAGAGAAATTTCTAGACGATGTAGCAGTTCGTCACTAAACACATGTGCACCCATACGATGAAATAACTTTTTTTTCGCCAAACGCTATCGCTCAAATCAATATCAAATAAGTTTTAAATGATCTAAATGTAATTCGCATGCAACCGTTTTACTCTTCCAATGAATTACACTTCGTGCATCCGAAATATCTGTAATTATGGTTGGCTGATATATACAAGTTGTTTTTTTTTACTATACGTGTAAACTCAATGCGTTGATTGTTCTTGTTCCGCACACGGAGTGAAAGCAATCGCAGCTCCCCAGATAGCTTTTTGATATATTTCCAAATATTCATGTAACTCGCTACGATTGTCCAATATTAATTAACGGATTTTATCGACAGTTTCGTAGATGACGACCTCTTTAAGGCGATCTGAATATTCAACATCAGAAGCGCTAGTATAAGTACAACGAAATTCAGTACACCACTTACATAGCGTTTATTAAGCGTTTCGGTGTTGTTTTTCCGCTAATTAATGATATTGTTGAAGGGTTTATTTCATGGAAACTTATCTCTATATAATTTTCCAGTCTTAAAAATTGGGGATTTGTTATCTAAGAAGAAGTGTTCCTTGATATTTGTTCCAAAAGTTTAACCTGTTTGTCCTACGTAAGCTGTTGCCCATTAATTGCATTCAATTCTGTATGTTCCAAACTGTTCGAATTTAGTAGTTTTTTGTTTGCCAATGTATAGTAATTTTCGTTTACTGAAAAGAAGGTTGTTGAATTAAACTTAGAGATATAACTGCTGATGTTACTAGAGAGGTGGGCCAGTGTATGTTAGACATGCGTATTTATTGTCTGCTTCTTCTATAATAGAATAAAGTATTTCAGAAATTTCATCTCGTTCAGTAATGCAATTTTCTTGATATTGTTGATTTCTGTCAATTATGGATAGGGAAATGGAAAAGTTTCTATGAATCATCGAATTATAAGCAGGTAATTTATGTGTAATGAGGTTGAGGTCATACGTCGGGATTATTGAGACAGTCAATGTTTATTTTCTATGTATGTTGTGGGTGAGATTATTGAGTTCAGTGAAGGTTATGTTAAGAAAGTTAATTGAATTTTGGAGTCCAATTTCAGCAGTGAAGTTTATTTCAATATGCATTTCATTTCGAAAATTTGATAACTGATCTATTTGACTGTTTCATCCTTAAAAATCCACAAGAATATCATCAACGTATTTGCACCAAAAATATTTGTTTTTGTGCTAACTTATTACTCTTTATGGATATTTCAAGATTGTTCATAAAAATTTCTGCTGATAAGGGTGAGTAATGATCCCATGGAGAGTCCAGAGTTTTGTTTCAAGAATTTTAATTCAAATTGAAAATGATTTTATCACAAACTGGTCTCTGAAAGATCAAAAATTCATCTATCATGTGTGGTGAAATGTTATTATGTTTAAATATTTATTTTCCTAGAGGCACATATTCTTCAAAAGTTTCTCCGTCACGTCTACAGAATTTACAATCACAAAGTTCCATCCGCAATACTTTTTTCAAATTCTGTTGACCTGAAAGATAAACTTTCAACATTTAAGAAATTTCAATTTTAAAATTGTGGCTTTTGATATAAAAAAATGTACCGAAACATTACAACACATGAATGTCCGCATCTAATAAAAGAAGCCTTTAAACAACATTTTATCACACATTAAAGATGAATTCTGTAATCTCTGAGAGTCTTGTTTGCCACGAAATAATTTCCAATATGAATGAAAAATTTTCAAATAAAACTCAGAACTTATCATCAACTGATATTTTTATGAACCATTTTGAAAAAGGATTGAAGCTTCGTCATTAGAGCATATTGACGCTGATTCTGAAGGTCACGCGGTTTTTAGCGTTGATACTGGAAAGTTGTGAATTTCTGAACTAGCGGCAGACGCCAGAAGAGACGAGTGACGAGTTTTTATTTTCGGTCTTCAAAAACATAATTAAAAACCTAAAGCAACCAGGTTTCTTCGATACTAATTGGCAAAGTCTTTTTCAATAGTCGTCCACTTATTGCGCAATATTAGGTTTCGATACTCGAATAACAATTTTTATTTTGATTCCGGCTCGAAAATTGTGCCAAAGTGACTTCCATTATATTTTACCTTTTGTTGACCTGTGGAGTTCGACGTGGCTGAGGAAGAACGGATATTCATTATGAGTATTTTCTTTTTTTTTTTGTTCTGGTAAGAATAATTATTGATAACATTGTCGATTGTGGACATGGATTCTTGCGCAAACTGTAACAGGCCGGTCAACGAGCGTGATGTATCGACGATCCAATGCGACAGCTACAAGCGCGATATTCACTTCACATGTGCCGGGCTCTCAGTCGAAGACCAAGTAACAAGGCACAGTCGAAAAATTTGAAAATTGTCTGTAACCTATGCTCCCCAGTCGAAGACCAAATAACAAGGCACAGTTGAAAAATTTGAAAATTGTCTGTAACCTATGCTCCCTGTCGCTTAATCAGACTGCTGACTTCAAATCTTTCCTCGAGTCTTTCAAGAATGATATTCGATGCGAATTGAATGATCTCCGTAGCCAAATAGTTGAAATGAACAATAAGTTAACAAATGTCAACAATCAACCACCGGCAAATTTTGTTGACCTGGCGGCAAACGAGGCAGTTGAGAGAGTTTATCAGGAGTTTTCAGGAGTCGCCAGGGCGTCCTGGAGACTCCTGAAAACTCTACCTCGGGTGAAAATGATGGATAGTTGAAAGATAAGGAAGCCCTCACTGTGGTCAAATACGATACGCCAATAAGTTTTTTCGTGTTGGCAAGAAAAAAGACGGTCAAAAACACCCACGACTGATTGAAAATGTCATGCCACACGAGCAGTATGTTCGAGATATTTTGAGAAACAAAAAGAAACTGCTTGAATCAGCTCGGACAAGGGTTTTACATTCGTAAGTGATAATATCCTTCTTCAACAGAAGGTAGTGAATACCTTTCAAAATTAAATCGCCAAATGTTACTCGAACCTCAAGCGGTCTTTCGTTTTTTCATACAAACTTAAACTGTTTACTGTCCAAGTTTGGTGAATTAGTCTGTTTTATAGAAATGTCCAAACCTACTTTCATATCCATTACGGAAACGATGAAATTCCTGACTCTCTGGTTGACACTGAAGAATATACTATCTACAGATGTGACATACAAGATCGTAAGGTGAGGGAGTTTGTGTTTACCTTACCGATTATATTACCATAAGGTCCCAAACTTATACCGATAAAATCAGAATTCCCGGCATCGATGTTTTATCAATTTGTTCATCGAAGGCTACCCTCCATTCAAATATTACCTTCTATTACCCGAGAGGCAGACTCAGAACTGGTCCAGTATCTAAATCACATCTCCACCAGAGAAAACCTCGTTATTGTTGGTGATTTCAACCTTCCTGGAATCACCTGGCCGATTCCGCAAATTCCAGACTGTAATTCCAACGGCGCTACCTTAATTTTCACTCGTTTCTTTGCTGATTTGAATCTTTTCCAGCTGATATCTTAGCCGACTCGATTTCGAACTAGCAACGAGCCTTCTATCCTCGATCTTATCTTCACCAACGACGAACTACTCTTGACTACTCCGGATATTCACTCGCCAATAGGTATCTCTGATCATGTGGTCATTACGTCTGAAATTCAAATCCTTTCACTTCCCTCACACTCCATTTCCAAATCGATGTTCACTGTTACTTACTTCCATGCAGTAAGAAGAGAGCTGTCTGAAGTTGACTGGCCTACTATTCTTGGACCCAGAGATGACCCCAGCGAGGTGTGGCAAAATTTTCTTGTAGCCGTCACCTCAAGCGTCGATATGAATTCGAGAAGAAAGGTTCTTCTCACTAATACCTTAAAACAAAAAGGGCGATAAACTTATTTCTTGCAACTATCACCCTATCAGCCTACTTTATATACCTTCGAAGATAATGGAATCTATCATTGCGGATGAAATTACCATATTTCTGAATCGTCATAATGTTATATCCGAAGAACAGCACGGGTTCGTTAAGAAAAAGTCCACTACGACTAACCTACTGTCTTGTGTCAATAACTGGTCCAAATCCCTCGACTCTAAAATGCCCAATGATGTAATCTATATGGACTTTGCAAGAGCTTTTGATCGCACACCAACGCGCCCCGGCTTCTTCACAAGATTGATCACTGTGGTGTGAGAGGAAAACTGTTGCTTTGGATTGATAGGTATCTGACCGATAGTAATTCGTGGTTAGAGTTGGGAGGTCATATTCTGCTCCAAAGTCCGTTACTAGTGGTGTACATCAGGGCTCTGGACTCGGTCCCCTTCTATTTCTGTTGTATGTGAGTGATCTAACTTTTCATTTCGACAGCAGAAAAGCCTTCTATGCCGACGATGCCAAACTTTATGCGAATTTGTTTAATCAGCATGGCAACCATCAAAATGAGTTAAACTCCGTTGGCAGGTGGTGTATTGATTGGCTGCTTCTTTTGAACATCGAGAACATGGTGTATTATATACGGATAAAACCAATCCGAAGCTATCTTACAACCTATGCGGCTCAACCTTACAAGGAGTTTAATCGCATGTCGATTTGGGGCTGATCATTCATAGTGACCTGTGTTGGTAGGACGACATAAGTGCGGTGTGTAAAAGAGCTTACTAGCTGATCTATCTTATTCGTCGGTCTTTCGCAGAGATTTCGTTTACTGCGTCCATCAAAGTTTATATAACGTACGTGCGACCATTGACGGAATACGCCGGTCCAGCTCGATGTCCAGTTTTGTTGCGCGATCGGGATTTGTTGGAGGGTGTGCAACGCCGAGCGACGTACGGGCGTACCAGGAACGTCTGAGTGTCGCCGATCTTTTGACGTTCAATCAGCGCAGGCTTAGGGGTGATCTGATCTTTACATTTCGAATAATTAAAGTTAAGTACGCGCACTTAGATGGCTTGTTCACACTCAGCTCTGATAACCGTCTACGAGGCCATCAAATGAAATTAAAAAAAGAGCTCTTCAAAACAGCGCAATGCCAATATTTCTTTAGTAATAGGGTATTCGATGTCTGAAATAGTTTAGGGGATGAGGTGGTTGACGCGTTGAACAATATTTTTAAAAATGGTCTTGATCGGGCTGTTTTCTCGTCCACTCTCCGCTACCTACTTTAGTATTAGTTTTATTTCACTTTATAAGCATACTTGTTATAATTAATTTTTGGGCCTA
Organism: Cryptolaemus montrouzieri; assembly: GCA_013387265.2. Taxonomy (NCBI): domain Eukaryota; kingdom Metazoa; phylum Arthropoda; class Insecta; order Coleoptera; family Coccinellidae; genus Cryptolaemus; species Cryptolaemus montrouzieri. The sequence continues at coordinate 48,972,361 of JABFTP020000001.1, read as the reverse complement.
GAATGTATTTTATCTTTTTTTTTTTTCGCTCAGCTTAGTTGCTGTAGCTCTCAGAATTTGTTTTATATTTGGGCTTTTAAAGGACTTTCTCCTCAGCCCTCCATTGAATTTAATAATAATAATACAATAATTAGATGATTGGAAAAAATAATTTGTTAATGCACAACTTTGAAGGTTCCAGATATTATACCAAATCAATAAAAACTAGATTTTTCATCATTTCAACCTGAAATGAAAGAAACGTGATAAATTCTGATGCTGAAAACCCCTTTTCATGAGAGTATCAGGAATTCATAGAAAAAGAAGTCACATGACCATCTTGACGCTCAAAACAAGAGTCGAAACTCTCGGATGAAAAGGCACCTTAGGAAATTTGCATCAAATAATTATATTCCAGTCTCCTACATAAACTGTATTTTTAAACGCAGAGAACAAAAAGAAATTTCTCAATTACTATTTTCTTTCATAGAAAAACTAGAAAATAAATATGCATTTCTAACTTACATACTCTCTAATAGTCGATATTCATTAACAAACGAAAAACTGGTAGTACTTTAGTTAGTGATATAATCTATTCCGCCATATTTCTGGTGAGATATAGCCAATTTTCTATTACACGTTCGTTTAGAACATCAAAAATACCACAAGTATTTCATTGTACAAATATTCCCATGGATGCAAGTCTAATGGTGCAAAATAAAATGGTTCTCATCTCTCAATCCATTTGTTATGGAAATTATCATATCGACATTGCTGCTTATTTAGGGCTCCATTTTGTTGCAAGCGAATTCTTCCTCAAATCTATCCCATTCGAAATTATTCTATCAACTGTAAAATTTCTTGAATAACGGATCTCACAGTTCGAGTTCAGGTTATGTTGCCACAAATAATCATTATAAATGTTTCAATCTTATGCGTTTCGGTTAAATGCAATATTAAAAAAACAAAGTCAGCACGCCAATAATTAAATGACCATGTCGTCTGATGAATGTAATGTCTTCTGAAGATTATTTCTACCGAGTAACTCACAATTATATACATCTCCTAGTCTAATTGCAGTATACGAAATATCACGAACTGAAACTAATCTATCAAAGTTTCATAGTTATGTTTTCAAATCATTTAAATGGGTCACAAATAATCCCCTTCCAAATAAGAACAACAAAGTTTCTCCCTTTCGTATTTCTTTTCGAGGGTAAAGAAATTCACTCGAGGAATTGGTTTCTCAGATAATGGTAGAATTGATCTTCCAACGAAAATTGAAAAGATATATTTTGAAATTCAACAGGAGTTGCAAAGTCTTTATCGTTATAGCCGTAAACGAACCCCAATGAAAACAACCCTGGGTGGCGGAAATATGCAAATGAATATCTGATTCAGAAGCCTTTTTGAAGGGTAATGCTGCAGGCACTGGAAACGTAACAATTATATTCAATCCGGGAGGGAGATTATGTATTCCTGCCCCAATGCAGGATTGTATTGTATGAGCCAGCCTAAATTGCTGAATCAATGTCGGAATAATCCCTTTGGCATCATCAGTTTTCCATCTTCCTTAACATTATCGTTCACTTAATCCGCGCAGCTAATTATTGGAAGTAACCCGGTTCCGTTGATGGAAAAGTATCCTTCAGATACATAAGGATTAGTACAATATCTGGGAACATTCACTTTGCAACCCGCTGAGATAACTATTCTCCAAGTGCAGACTGGACCAAATAACTGTTGAAATCACTGAAGTCGTCCCCACATGAGGCATATAATTAGAGGAAATATTCAGCCACTACTCACTCTGCCAAAAAATGATCTTCAGTTTTCGAAAATCTCAGTAAATGGGGGCAAAACCTTCCAAACTACAATTTCAGCACAAGAAGGTAAATAGTATTTGAATAAAGTTAGGTAGATGAACCAACCATAAAACCAATTGGTTTTTACAAGGCGACAAAATGCCTCACAAAATTCATTTCACCAGATGAGACAATTTTTAGTAATCGGTCACGGCAGAAATTTTCAGCCCCAGTCTACGAAGGTCATACTAATATCAAGACTTTCTGAACTTAATTTTTGGCTATACAAGCGAACTTTAATTTTATGGGGAGTGAACTCCTCAAAGAACTAGGTATAAAAATAGTTTTGCACAAGCAGACTGCATAAAAAGTCTCGGGATCGTGCGAACTATAATAAAAATATTCATAACTTTATTCACAGTTACAACCATTTCGACTAAAGTTCACAAACACAAAACCTCACTTAATTCAAACAAAAAGAAACCATCCACTACAACTACCTACAACCTAAAAAAATTAAAAGAAGAAATTTACTAATTCACTTAAATTAATTTCTTTTATCAATACGACAAATATGTATACATAATGCAAAGAAGGGAACTAAAGGTACAAATAATTTTTCATATCCATTGATACATTTATATAATGTCTATTCCATTTCTCCAACCAAAACGTCAAATTTGATTTGAATTTCTTCATGTTAGTGATAATTTTTATTGCAACTGGAAGTTTATTCAAAGTTCTGGGCCTTAAACGATGATTACTTTACTGAAACATTGTTCTTTCAACTTTTGGTGCAGAATGGGTACTGACTGTAACGTGTGGTCCTACATGAGTCAAAATTTCTTGATGGTAAACAGAATGGGTTAGGTATGAGGTAAACAACAAAAGCCCGAAAATAGTCTCACTAGCTGCATTCTATCCGAAAGGTAGCTCTTCAATAATTGCAAAAGTAATATTTTCAAACCCCAGATGTTTTAAGGATTCTTCCAAAACACTATGGTCTACAATATCGAACGCCTCCGCTAAATCATCTTAAATGCACAGGTCAATTTTTGAAATTGAATCTGCGATTGTGTCCTGTGTATATTATTTTCCTGAATCCTTACTGTTGGTTCCACAATATGTTATGTTTATTGAGAAAAGTCTATATTTTATCGACCGTTTCCACAATCTTGGCCAAAATCGAGACTAAAGATATCGGTCCATAATTTTTACATTTTTCCCTATCACCGACCTTATGTAGAATCACTCAGTTTCCAAAATCATATGCACCATATGGGTTATCAGTTACGTCGATATTCCAGCCTTTAGAGCCTCAACGGATATTCTATCGATTCCACAACTCTTCTAATTTTTTCAATTACATATTGTTAGTAAACTCTTCACTGTTCGTAGGTATGAATTTCAACTTATCGTTCCATTCGTGATATGGGCAAACCAAAATATTTATTAATATGTTTCTACTTGTTTTTGGCTTTTTGAGATAAGTTCTTCTCCAACAGTTGTCAAATACTTATTGAACATTCGTTCAACATCCATCGCACATACAACTCAAATCATAACCCGTATGCGACTACCATGGGTGTCTTAACGATCAGGGACTAAGCAACAGAGAAGAACTAAACTGGATGTCGGGTCATTAGGAGCATATCGAAATTAAGGATGAATTCACAATAAGGGACTGATAGGCCTTCTGTATTTGGCACGACAGACAGTGATGTGGTGATAGATGACTACATCTACTATAATAGGGAAGACAACCAGGTAGGGGAATCATTATATTAACTCATAAACAACACGATGTATTGGGTGTTCCAAATTTATTGCCTCTGAATGGTAATTAAACTAATAGCGATATAAGAATGCGGTTTCCACTTCTTGGTGAAACAATAGATGCAGTCATCTATGGAGATATAAGTTAATCTTCAAAGTCTCCAATTTTATCCTTTAATTTATAATTGTGAACAGTGCATCTCACAGATTTTTTACGGGGAATACAGTGGTGTTATCAGTTTTTTGTTTGGAGGGTACAGTTTTCAAGTTGAAGACTAAACTTGTAGTTTTTTTATGGAACATCTTGTTTATTCACGTGATCGAATTCTATTCGTTCCTAAATATATAAAACACTAAGGAGTTCAACTTTTTTGGATAATGTAAAATGCTGTTATGATATTATTATAATAATGTGTTGTGTATAATTCTCATTTGTTCATTTAATAGACTTTTATCTGGAATCAAGTTTTTCGATATCAAACAATTTACTCTGCTGAAATAACTGGAAAATATCATAGTCACCTTTGGAATAACTTTTATCGGTCAGATTTCTATTACTAGAATAATATTCTGCGTATCATTACCCGAAAATGTGGTAAATGAAATTTTCGAAGAAAAATATGATATTCTCAGTTGTTCCATAGAATATAATGAAAATGTGGAAGCTGCAAATGATCTCTACTTACAATTTTAAAGAATCATGGAGTGTTAGTCATACTACATTCCTAACTCATTAATAATATAATTTTGTCGGATTCCCGAACGAAGGCAAACTTGTGCCCAAACATTCTGTATAATGAAAAAAATATATGACCAATTATGAGTCATTGGGGAAGACTCGTCGAAAAAACTTTAGAAAACCTTAAGAGAAAATTGATGTAAATCGAGACATTAGCATCAATTGAGTTGAAACCAACTCAATCTTCCAGGACAGTTGAAAAACGCTCGTCGTAGAAAAGAAGCTAACTTTTTTCCTTGTCTCATCTTTATCTTCTGAGGGCGTTGATCCAACAAAATTTCAACCTAACTTAACCAACTTATTTGCTTACCTCATCTTCATGTTTTGAGGACGTTGATCTGACAAAATTCCATCTATGTAATGAAAATCTCTCCAGATTCCTGCCCTCCTATTTCTACGCATCTTCAAGGCTCACTTGATCATTTTATTACAATACTAGAATGAGTAGATAGAAGTGTAACAGTATTAGCGTCGTATAAGACTGAAAATTACGTAGACAACTTTGTTGTGGAAAAATAAAAGAATTTCCCCAGAGCAAGAAATTTAAAATGTAATATACTTAGAGGTACCAACAGGAAAGTTCTAATGGCCGCTGTCAAGAGTTTGAAAAAAGTTATGACATTATACTTACAAGTAGAGTAGATTCAAGCCTCCTGGTGGCTTGGCTTTTCCTACGGGAAAGTCACAACTTGTCAAACTTGATAGTACACCATCTGTTATATTCAACATTAGTTATAGTTTGTAACGAATATATATATATATATATATATATATATATATATATATATATATATATATATATATATATATATATATATCCAGGATCAGGTTGTTTTCACGAGGAATTATAGAAAACACATAATCAAACAAAATATAGATGATTCTTGCCGTAGATGTTTCTGTTCTTCAGAAACAGTTTTTCATATATTATCATCTTGCTCAGTTCTTGCTTCAACAGATTATTTGGAAAGACATAATGCCTTCGCTAATATTATTCATTTTAATCTAGGAATTAAACATGACCTAATTCCCAAAAGAAAAAAATTTTACATATATGAACCTGAGATTATTTGTGAAAATGACAAATATAAATTTTATTTTGATAAAACAATTCTTTGCAACAGAGCTGTAAAACACAATAGACCAGATATCGTTCTTACTGATAAACAGAATCAAATAACATATATAATTGATCTTGCTATACCCGACACACATAATATACAAAATAAATACAATGAAAAAATTTCTAAATATATGATGCTTGGCGACGAGATTAAAGAAATGTGGAAAATGAATAAATTTTCATTCTACCGATTATTATTTCCACAACAGGTGTTATTCTAGTAATCTTCACAAAAGTATTGAGATTTTGGGTCTGAAGAAAAATTTGTTTGAACAGTTACAAAAGATAACAGTAATCAAATCTTGTAATATTCTTCGTAGGTTTCTTTCCGAAAAAAATAATGAGGTAGAGACATAGGTTTTCTCTTTAGTTTATACTGCTCAGAATCTCATTTCATATTTTATTTATTTTTTTATATGAATGTAATATAATTAACTGACAATTTTGTCATATTTATATTCAGAGCAGTATTCTATTTGATCGTTCACCACTTCACACAAAGGAAACTATTAATGAGTAACATTCAGTGTTACTTGACTAAGGTCCGTACACTGGATTTTTCCGGAGGGAAAGCCTCTGACACTACTCGTTGGTACATTGATATCATTGTCTGATGATGCTATAGTATGTATATATTCAGGTAGATTGATATATTCTCATAACATTTAACGTTATCCTAATATATAATTATACCAGGATATGTTTTGATTATAATCATTGCCTGGCAATGGTATTAATTACTGGCTGCTGGATTTATATTTTTTCATGAAATCAGTTTGATCGTATGAACAGATATATGGGCAACTCGTCGGGGTGAAACCCCTCTATATATATCTTACGTGAATGCCAGTGCAGCAACTTAAGTTCTCACATATCTTAAATTTTTCTTGTTCCCAAACAAGTTGTTAAGAAATCAAAAACAAGTAGTGTTTACACTAATTCTGTAGTATCGAAAAATAATTTTGTACTTCGTGTACAATTAAGGAGTTACATCACATGGAATTTCTGGGAAATCATTGTTCCCTTTGCAGCTATATAAACTGTTTCTATTTTCAAAATTGATTTGGATTGGTTTGAGCCTTGACATATTTCAATATTGAAATTATTACCGAAGCTGAAGCAATTAAATCTGAACGAGTTAGGCAGACAAATCGCTACTCTGATAACGTTCGGATCATACATGCCTATCTCTAACAAAAATATTATTCCTTCGGAAATATCAAACTATCAGAAATCATTCATTATTATGACTTCCGACTTGCCAGTAAATATTTTTTTTTGTATAATAACTATAAAGTATAAAGTAGGCAGAAAAGTTTTGGAACTGGTTTACTATTATTCACTTTACTCCATTCAAACGGGTGTGAACAATAACACAAAATGTACAGAACGTATTCGCCAGAACTTTGCAGTACTAATTTTTATAGTATTATCTGAAGGGTGAAGTGGAATTTTCTTGATAGGGTTCCGTAATCAAAAGTTATACATTTTTCAAACTCAAATTCACACACTCTCAAGAGAATCAAAATATATTGGACAATTTCGACAATCATGAAATTTGTCGGGAAGCTTTGTCTTATAGTACAAGGTAATACAAACTTTTAAAGCAATAGGGATAGAAGGATGCGGTTCCACAGAGTGGAACTACTCTCTGATGAAACAATAGATGCAGTCAACAGAACTTTCATAGGCTTCTTCGTTTTCGACATACAGGGTGAATTTTCAAAATCTTTTGATTTTTGAAGTACTCCTCGTCTCTCGGTTATCCTTCAATTTGGCGCAATGGTGAATGGTGCATCTTACAGAATTTTCTACAGAAAATCCAGTGAAGTTATCAGATCTTTTATGAGAGGTACACATGACGACAGAACTTGTAGTTTCTTTATGGATCATATTTTATATAAATGAGATAAAAACACAAGGTTTAACTTTAATCTATACTTTATTTGAAAAAATTCGACGACGTTTCGCTGACACAGCAGCTTTATCAAGAATTCTTGATATTGTAGAGGATAAACCGGGTGACACAGGATCATAGTACACCCCTCTTATTTCTATATTTCTGCAGGTAATTTATTGAAATTTTGTGATTCGATCAAGCTGATGACAGGCCACCTTTTGACTTTTGAAACAATTTTTTTCTACTTCCGCTGCCGCTGGAAATGACCTTCAATGAAGATTTTTAAATAGTACACCCTGTATATTTTTGCATAGTTGGCTTGCAAATAATTTTCCAAATTCAACTATACCTCACAATTGATATTTTTGGCGTCGAAATTTTTTTTGGTTCAATTTTTATTTTTCAATTTAGGGGATTTTTATTTTTCGAACAAAGAAGGCTAATAAAACAAGCGACTTTGACGTTTCCAATATAAAAATTATACGGATAGTAGAGTTTGCATCGGTGGATTTCACTCGAATTTAGTTTACTGAAGCGTTATTATTTTTTAAAATGCCTTAAACACACACAAGGAACGAGAAAGTGAATATATTTACGGGGAATGCCAAAAGAATGCTGTAGCTTCTGTCAATTTGTTCGCCGAAAGATACCCCCATGGACAATGTCCCGCAAAAAATTATTTCAGTCGCCTAGAGGATCAATTTAGAAGGGAACCCAATAATGATATAATAATAATAATAATATCGTTTATTTAGCATTGCCAATAATATACATCAAAAAATATAAAGATTTACTATGATAACATAGGATCCTGAACAAAAGTTTATCATTGGAGAAGACACTGAAATAAATGTGTTAGAGCGAGTGGAAATTGATAAAACCATTTCCACAAGGCAAGTTGCGTTTGAGCTGGATATAACTCGTGAAAGCGTTCGTCGAATTCGTTCGTCAGCATTTGTTTGAAGGTGATTATGCAAGGAGGATGGAATTTTGCAATTGGATGTAGCGAAAAAATGTGCAACCACACAATAATGAAATAATTTCTCCTAAAAATAATCTTCTTTATAGACGAATCAAGGTTGACTAATTTAGGGTTATTCAACAGACAAAACACAAGATATTGGTCTCGGGAGAATGAACATTTATTTAACCAGGGTAATTTTCAGGAACAATTCGGTTTTAATGTTTTGTTAGGTGTGATTGGTACCAGTTTAATTGGTCCCGTGATTTTTGATGGGCCGTTGACTGGCGCTAGATACAATTCATTGAGAATGAGAGTGAGGGTTATTTGTAAAATCTACCATTGGCGATTGAGAGGGTAATGTTTTCAACAGGATGGTGCACCCCCCCAAAACATAAGAATTGTCTCAGAGTACCAGCGCGAGAGATTCGGAAAAAATTGGATTGCAGCGAATGGTCCAATAAGAAGACCGGTAAGATCACCTGATTTAACTCCGTAAGACTTTTTCGTTTGGGGTTATTGAAAGAATTGTATTCACGCAACAGCGCCTACTACGCGTGCAGATCTAGAGGATAGAGTCAGACGAGCCATCGGCAGTATAACGCCTGAAAAATTGACACGTGTAACTAGAAATTTGCGAGAGCAGATTCAAATGTGCATAGATAATATAATGGTCAACATTTCGAACAATTCTTATGATTTTTTTCATGTTTCTAAATTTGTTCTTTCGTCTGATCATGATTTATTCTTATGGACCAGATTATATTTCTTGTTTAGGGATTCATTACTGTTGTTTTGGATTCTTAGAGAGAGAATTGAGTTTTCTTATGGTATGAAGCTAAATGTACCCTAGATTTGACTTAATACAAGTAAATGAGTTTATTTCTCAATGATCTTTTGAGTCAGAATTGCTTGCTTTCCTCTCCATAGCCTTCTGTATTTACTTACACGAATTGAAATAAAATAAATGAAAATTTTTATATTATCATAATTTGTTTGCATTTTTCCAAAAAGTGTTTACAGAATTTGTTTACCCATAGTATAAAGCTTCTAATGGTACCTCTGTATCAATATGGTGCCATTTGAAAAAATTGAGTTTTAATCGAAAAATGATTTTGGAAAACATCAATTTGGCCTTAACAGAACAAATTTGAAATTTTGACGTCAGTTGTTTTTTTTAAGTGTTGCTTAGATCAATTATGGTAAATTGGCATTATCCTGTGTCACCCGGTATATCAAACGAAGGCGTGTCCTATGTTTTAAAACATAATTGAAGGATTTGTTATGAATATCTTAAACATTATGTATTTCCTGAATAGGAAGTATTATATGTAAGATGGATCTACACTCAATTGTATTATATGAGTTGGTCGGTGTAGAGAAAATAGAATAAGTAGAGAGAAATACACGTTATGGTTTGGTCTAGTGGAACACTTTCAAAACAAAGGCTCTACCGAGAATAGAGGATATTGCAGGAAAACAACGGTTGGCTTACCGACATGGCTTACAGGGTATATAGCATACAATAATTTATATTTGAATACTCAGATGCACAGGTTTACTCAGAGAACAATATAATTCCTTTTACTGTCCCATGAAATAAATGGTAATTTACTGTTCCGTTATCATTATAAAGCTAAATAATTCATTCATTAAAATAAAATATTTCCATTAGAAAGCGGCAGTTGTGCATGAAAATTAGTTAATTTCTTTTTCACCTTTAAACTTCGTAATGATAACATTTCTACTTCTCGATCGCCAAATAACGAATGCATTCGCAAAAACGTTGGGTACTAGTATTGAGTGATGCAAAGATTACTGTAGACGACAAATCGAAATTAAGAATTTATAAATCAGTAACAATAAGAAAAAGTGATGCTTCTTTTTACTGAATAAAAACTCAATTGAATTGATCAATAATTGAAAATCCAAATTTCATGCAATCATGCAATTTTTCTCGGAATGAGATTAGAATAGAAGAGAAGCTTCAAATAAATTCTAAGGCAATTAAAATAAACTAATATTACTCATAAAGAAAATATGACTTCGTTAATTGTTTGCAACCCGTTTTCTCGTAACCTCAAAATCGAATGATTGAAAGATTTCTTACTAAATAGTGTGTCAAGTGGATTGGAGAGCATCAAACAATTGGTACCGACTTTAAAAATCACGTTAACCTTATATACCGTCCTTTTGCAATATATCCCAAGCATTCTCAATCAGATTCAGGTCATGCGATTGAACCAGGTCCAGATAACACGTTGATTTAAAGCAAATATAAGAAATCCATATCTGCTGCAGCGTCGTGAAGGGCTTTATTAGGCTTGAACAGAAAATTTTACCCGCTTGCTGCAGCACATGTTAGCAAAAGTTTAATAGTTTGCTTTTTGAGAATTTTTCACCAAAACGAGACTAGGACTGAAGAAGGAGACAATCAAGCCATATATATATAATATACCTCTTATATGTAGCAGTGGGCTTTCTGGACTTCTCTAAGCCTTCCAACATTACCTGTTTTTTCCACAGTGGTACAAACCTAGAATGTGAGAGCAGTCCGAACCGAGACTTATCTTATAATAAAACATTGGACAAGTCTTCGTTTCATATGAGTTTGGACCAATTTTAATCGAGCTGTGCGATTATTAAAGCTGACACCTTCAAGGTTTCCTGTAGCAATGATTGACTTCATTAAACTATTTCCGAAAGTTCATTGAACTTTATGATTTTTGATATTTTCGTTGGAAACAAGAATTTATTCTGGGATAATAACGAAGGGATATTTTTCTACTATATCGGGTCTTCTGTGAAAAAACGCCCCAAACTATAGCTCCGTCAATTGTAGATTGATTTCAATGGTTCAAAAATGAAATTGCATCTTGAATGACACTCCAATAACCCGAGGCATTTTTGCCTCTTCCGAAAATACCAAAAGTTGACCTCCACTTGAATTTTTCGAATGGTAACCACATAATTGTATTCTTCATTGTTTACTTATTCAATTGTGAGTACCTACTGAAGCGAAATTGTCACACGAAACGCTATAGTTATCAAAAAATCTTCAAAGAAAACTCACATTTCCAATTCATTAATGTAGTTCGATTATTTGAGTTCCAGAAAGTGTTTTGGTCATTATTTCAGTTTCGATTACCACCACTGTTTCGTATATTCGGAAAAGCACACAGAACGTGACCAAAAATTCAAATGAATCGTGAAGTGAGTTGTTTGGCGGAATATAAAATTTCAAAGCAATCCCCATACAATTATAGTGAATGTCATTCGCAATTATTATTGAGAAGTTATGACAGATTCGATACTTATTCTTGTGATTGTTTCTTTTCGATTTTTCTTTTCACGTTGAAATATGGAAGTATGGAAGATATTGAAGAATTTTTATTCAAGGAACAATATTCAACCTTCCGTAAAATGCTAAATATTCTTCCTTGGAGGAGCTGGTTTTCCATGCGATTATGAAGGGTGGATCGGAGAACCAGCTCCTTCAAGGAAGGATATTTAACATTCTACGGAAGGTTGAATATTGTTTCTTGATTAAAATTCTTCAATGTGTCTACATATTGCTATAATCTTGCAAATAGTAATTTTTAGAGATGTGTGAATGGCTGGTTGACAACCAGATATGAATGAGTAGCGTTAGTCTTTCGACAGACCGCTTCTTTGCTGACACGGTATGTAGCGTTGGTCAAACAAGTGTGACTGCTTGAAGTTTTCTGATTATGTACCCCTTGTTATCACGGTTTCCCATTGGCAATGATTAAGAGGCCACTGCCTTGGTTCGTTAGAGGGCGCAATAATATTAAGATGTTTTATCACGCTCCAAGGAACTGAGATTAATAGGTGACAGTGTAGTCTGATGTTGTTAATGGGTATGCAATGCTAATGAGATCAAATGAGATCGAAACTGCAATATATTGCTCCTGTTCATGACATCTGACCGAGCTATACCATTGATGTGTGCCTCTAGTTGACTGTGATTATGAAGGGTGTATCGGAAAACCAGCTCCTCCGAGTAAGGATATTGAACATTATATATTATATCAAATAGAAGTTTTTCGAGATTGTAAGTATGGAAGACAAATATCAGCAGAACATGGAATATTACACAAAAATACTATCTTCAATCTAACATAAATAGTGCTTATGAATTCAAATTCTACTAGGAACGATTTCCAGATCGAGATGAACTAGAACGTCAAAACTTTTCCCAGACTCGACGAAAAAATTATACAAATGCGGTTGGTTCGAAAAACCAACTTCTAAATAGAAGATTTATAGATAAACGGAATTTATTGTCTTCTGGAGTTCAGAAACCATCCTAGAAACATATGTTCGTTAAATTTCTGCAGTAACCGGGATAACAGCAATTACTGTTTTCCAAAACATAAATGCAAGCCTTACGTTTCATTGATGGACTTTTGAATCAGAACAGTTATAATGAAATACTTTTTCGAAGATCACAAGTTCTCTACCGGAAGAACAACGAGAACTCTACTTTCTACAAGATGGTGCTGCTTTTGCAAACGCAGTTTCGAATGTGAACAAGTTGAACATTTTTTTGGTGATCGATGGATAGGAACTGGTGACCAGACTGCTACCCAGATTTGATCCCTCCTGATTGTTGCTCTGAAGTTGTCTACAAGATCAACTCCACGAGAAATTTTGGACGTGCTGAAAGAAAGAATAAGAACCGTTTGTCTAGAAATTCTTCTCCAAATGCCGTTCTGAAAACAACACGTGACATATTCAGGATATGCCAATGGTGTGCTCAGCAACATTTTCAACAGTTTTCATGAAAAATTTCTTATATAAGCTGATCTCGATTAATTGAAACAGAAGTCTCCTTTTTAAGTGTTTTCGATTATGGCCAACCTGTAGAGGTCTCATAACGATCTGGAAATCTTTTCCGATAGAGTCGAAATACTCAAGTACTTTTCAGCTTCATATATCCATATTTATTTATTTTCGTTGGAAAAGATTCAAGACGAAACAATAACCCACCTAGGACCTAGCAAACCCAAATCCGAAAAGATGGATTCAAATAATCCAGCAAAATAGATACTCCGAACCATTACACGTGCAATTCTCAAGAACAAGACTGAAACTTAAAGAAAATCGTTCATAAAATGAATAAAAAACCAGTACAATTATAGAATTATTTGCTACAAATGCTATGAGATATAAAATCTCGACACTACCTGAGGTATCTGAAAGCTTCTTATCTAAAGAGGTAATTATTCTCCAGAAAGGAAAACAAAATCTGATCCATAACAAGATGCTGAAATACATTACACAATACAGTAGAAGAGGATAGGAGAGTATCTGAGTGTTTAAAGTTGTGCTGTCGACGTTGGGTTGCTCCTAAGCATTGATCCGTCTCCAAGTAGTTGGGTTTAAAAGTTGAATCAGCTCTGCTCTAAAACACTACAAGGTGTTTTCTTTTCCGGAGCCATGTCTTCTTTGCCCTTTTTTACAGTACGCCACTGATCAGCGTACAATGAATTTTCGTCATCTCCGTTCAATTTAAAACTTTTTTGACATGGGTAATTGTTTCGTATCTCCAACCGTTCTCGAGTGAAAAATTATTAAACGATTGTATGCATTCGCTGAATTGAAAGCACTTCTAATTAAAAGAATGACTAGTAGGCTTTGATTATTTTTATTTATTAATTTTTTGACAGTTGCTAAAGTTGAACAAGTGTCTGTTCGAATTGTTTGTTGAATAAATGATTAGTGTAAATAATCATTCAAATGGTAAAACTCAAACAATGAGAACTCCAGATATTGAGGAAGCAGTTTTGAATTGTATTGATTTGAATCCTCTTGTGAGTACAAGAAAAATTGGAAATCAATTGAATATTTCACCCGTTTCATATTCAACGTGTCCAAACTCTACTTCCTCGAGATTTTCCTTCAAGACTGAATTTCTGCCGTTGGTTCTTAGATAAAATGAGAGAAAACGCTCATTTCCATAGTGAAATAATGTTCACAGACAAAGTTAACTTTTCGAGTACTGTTATCACAAATTGGCACAATAATCATTATTGATCTGAGGAAAACCCCCATTTGATTGAAGAATCTCATCATCAAGAACAATTCTCACTGATAGTCTGGGTCGGAATAATTGGAAATTATTTGATTGGGCCAGACTAAACGGTCGCGCTTATCGCCAATTTCTTGAAGAGCAGTTACCTTTATTGCTCGAGGATGTGCCACTTTTGGTGAGAAACATAATAAGGTTCATGCATGAGGGGGCAACAGCGCATTTCAGTGGAGAAGCTAGGGAATTCTTGAATAATACATTCAACAACCGATGTATAGGCCGGGGTGGGCCAGAACCATGGCCTTCTAGGTCCCCAGTCTTAAATAGTTTAGACTTTCTTTTTCTTATGAGAGTATCTCAAAAGATTAGTTTATACCACTCCAGTGAACACTGTAGAAGAATTGAGAAATCGAATAATAACCTCTAGTGACATGGTTAGATATACCCCAGGAATATTTCAAAGAGTGTGTGATAATATGCGAAGAAGGACAAATGCCTGTATTCTTGCCTTGTTCCTTTATAAGTTCGATATTGAAAAAATGTAAGTTGAGTCTCAGAAGACGAGTTATCAAAATGAAAGCAAATGTTGCGCATATCGAGCGAGTGTTTATATATTTTTTTTTATTTAGCGAATAATATACAATTAAATAATTCAAATTCAATAATTTTTCACTCGAAAACGGTAGGAGATACCAAAAAGTTACAAGTGTCGAGAAACTTTCTTAATTGAACGAAAATGACGAAAATTGATTGTATGCTGATCAGTGGCGTACTGCAAAAAAATTTGAAACGGCAAAAGGAGACATGGTCTCGGAAAAGAAGACACCTTGTGAATTTCAGTTGAAATCTAGGACCTGTAATGACGGAGGCTGTGAAAATTAGCTTGCGTTCCAAATTTAGGCTGAAAGTCTCAAAAACTGCCGGAGTTTTGAAGGAAAAACCAATTTTTTCTGGAGAAATTTCAACACCCTGTAGTTCCATAACGAAGCTTTTACGGGCCTATGTTCATATAAAATTTTTTTATTTAATTGCGCGTAGATTTATCCCTTCAAGTTGTGACGTACTATTATGTAACACCCTGTATATTCAAAGAAAATGTTTTGTTATAACTGATTTGAAACTTCTATAATTTTACTAAAAAATAAATCTATAACTAATCAATTCAAAATTTCAAAGTTGTTGACCCGTTGAGAAACCAAGCAAAATTATTTAAAAGACAGACACAATCAATAAGTAGAATTTTTTTGTCTCTACAAATTTGTTAACTCTTGCAGTTTTTTATGTGTTACAACTATTCGATTTTCACTCTTGAAATGAAATAGCAGTTCTCAGCCAGACACTCAGTATGAAGTAATTTTATAGTCACGAGGGGACATGTAATGACGGTTTATTACCTCCAAGTATAGTCGTATCCGGATCATCTATAATAGAATCACGAAATAAGCTTATATACTCTATTATTCATTACTTGCAGTGACTTTTTCTCTCCAACTGATTATATCGTTTCCAAGAAGCTCTGTGTGGATTGAATTATTTCCCATTTCTTCCAGTCGCATTAATCTTTCAGAGTAGAAACACCTCAAATTGTGTTGCGCTGATTACGAACTCGGTGTTTTGTTGTAGCTTTGTTTGATGGACTGTTGAGAGTTATTTATCCCAATCTTGTTTCTGATTTTCGCTCTATACCAATCTTGTATCTTCCCTGCTCTCGCAAAACTGAAACAATGCTATTGTACGTGCTTAATCAGAAACCGTTTCCTCTACAAGCAACTAATTAGCTCCCTGCGTCAATGGGCTCACGTTTGATTGTGTTTTCTGTCTGTCTGTGTGCCTATCCTGATTTTTAGCGGTTCCCGTTTCTGTTGCCTGGATGCGAACTGAATTTGTTGCGTAGATATATGGGGTATATCAATTATTTCGATACTTGTTAATTCAGGATGATGAAAGCCGAGTGTAAATTTCTATGACAGGTGAAATTAATGATATACTCACTTTTGGCAGTATATTTGGTTCAAAGGAAATTAACACTGAATATGATATTTGTGAACGATATGCACACTGGAATCAAGCACTTGAATCAGGCAGTTTACAATGTAAGACTTCCCTTAGCATTTAGTCCTTATTTGAAACTTGAGCGCAATCATCCCTTTTCAATGAAATGCGATGTAAAATTGATTCAAACTACAACATAAGTCTATACATGACGTATAATTACACAATTACTATTGTGAAATAATAATCTCTACAGTGGCGCGCACTGATAGTAATAATCAATTCGATTTCTGTAACTGCCAATTCTTCACAAATCTTGCTAACTTTCTTCGTTCGCTTAAGTAGGGTGTATAGTTATAGCACAAAAATGTATTAGAGAGCTCTACGATAACGGGTAATAGTAATAACCAACAGCGTTTCATGTTCAATTTACCATCATTGTACTATTATTTTTCTGATTCAATTTATCAAAACATTCCGACAATATTGGTAAAACCAACAAAATCATAACATTTAAAATAGTATAGTAATGCAATCCTTTTTTACTTATCAGAATAAGACATCCTAATTTCTATAATGAATATAAGGAGGAATTTACATTGCCTATGAAGGCTAAAGAGTGCACTAAAGAATAAAGCTCACACAGTGTCTTTCAACGAAAATTTGCCTTCTCCTCTATCTCAAGATCGACTGATTTTAGCAGAAAAAGCTGGGGTAAATCAATTCCTGATTTGCTTCGGAGCATGTAAAAACGAATCCCTACCCTCAATACCACCCAAAACTCATTATAGTGAAAGTGATTCGATTGACATATCTTTGGAAAGGTCTTTTAATTCTTTACTCAAATATAGCATCTTTATGAACATTCAATATCACACAACGAAAATTTGTATCATCCGACTCCTATTCAATAATACAATTCTAATTTTATGCTATTATCCTTTATTCTTTGGTGACGATTGTTGTGTTCAACACTTCCAAATTTTTAATTCTCGAGGAAATACCGGGTGTCCACGCGAGACGGGGCATTAAAAATAAATGGAAAGAGGAATGACCGATTGGAGAAAGTTTTTTTGTTGTCTGGAATGTTATTCGAAGTAAGTTCCGAAAATATTTCCAATGCTGTGGCAATTCCGGTTATACCAGAGGTTGACACCATCTTTGTTATTTCAAATGGCATAATGTATGTTTATATTTTTTTTATTGTCGAAAATTAAATTCTGAATGATTTTTTTCATATCATTGCCACCTAAAATCAACCGAAAGGAAAATATGAATTTTTCAATCGTAATTTTGGGATTTTTGATTGCCTCACAGAAGGTATCATAAAAATACTAAAGATCATTCAATATCGATTACTTCTAGCTCGTTGTAAGTAAAGAGGTTCATTCAGCAGAATTCAATGAATTCTTGGCTTCACGTATACAGGGTGTTTAAAAAGCATATGGCAAATCGTAGTACATTCAAAGGTACAGAAGTCCGTTTTTCTTATTAGACTACCTATTTTTGCACAAATCATTTAACTCGTAATATTAAAAGGCATCGATCTGTTAAAAGTTCCTATATACCTAAAATGCATCGTTTTCGAGTGTTTCGCGATTTTATCCAGCAAATTGCGACTTTTCGTGCGAGGACCATGAAATTCGCAGATTATATAACCGAAAATCTTTCAAATAATGCATTATGATCTATTTTGCTATTTTATGTCTTTTATTTTCGCAATATTTTCAAACACAGTTGTTGTTTGTTCGATAAACCTTGAAAATGGTTTACTCAACTGATGAGCGGATAGAAATTGCTTCAATTTATTGTCGGAATAATAGTTGTGAGCGAAACGATAAGTGTTTTCACTGTAAATCATTCAGAAAAAACAGTTAGGACCAGTATGTTTTATATTTGATGAATGAAATTTCAAGTAAGGGTTTGGGGGCCAGTTTTGAGCCATCTACAAATGGTGTGATTGGTTTTAGTTCCAACAGTCTATATAAACATGAAAAATCATCAATTTTCCCCTCATAAATAGAAATTTGTTCATGAAATGGGGAAATTGGGTGAGCCTGATCACAGCTTGCAATTTAGTGAAATTTCAGGTAAAAATATCAACAATAATCTACATATTCTATAATATAATAGCTTTTTTTCTGATGAGAGTACCATTACTCTCAATAATGTAGTGAATTGGCATAATTATATATTGTGTTACCCATAATCATCATAAGTTCACACAGACATACACACAAAAAACTCAGAAAATGAATGTTTATACTGCAATTTACGGAAACCATATTAGAGGACTTTTCTTCATCGAAGGTAATCTCAAAGGAGACACTTCTTTGCGGTTGTTAGAAGAGTTAAGGAATCCAAGGCTCATAGAAATTTTGGAAAATAATGAAACTCTATCAGAGACTGATATACGTTTCCTGACCATTTCGTTGTTCGTGTGCGACAATATTGAGATGCAAATTTCCCAGATCGGTACTTTAAATTTCTTCTTATGGATTCTTGGAGCGATTTATGAAATTTGAAGATATGGAAAATCTTGAGTTGCAGTCCAGGCAGGTCACTAGATTTGAGTACTTTAAATTTCTTCTTATGGAGTCATCTTGGAGCGAGAGTTTATGCTACCCAACTTGAAATTTGAAAGAGGTATGGAAAATAATCGTCATCGAATACAGATTTCAGTCACCAGTTCTTTAAAACGTTAGAAGAGAATTCGAGAATCGTTTATATGATTGTATGAAGGTAGGGGAAGGTCATTCTGAGCATTTAATTTGATTTTTGGCATTCTCAAATTTACGTTAAAATACAAGCTTTCGTTGTGTTTGAACGTATGATATTGAATGTTCATGAAGATAATATTTTCGAATAGATAAATGTATGATCTTTCCAAAGATATGCCATTCGATCCAGTTTCGTGAAATTTGGGTGCTACTGAGGGTAGAGGGTGGTTTTGAATGCAATCGTTTACCTTTCAATTAAATGTTGACGTGTTTCAGCTTTTTGCGCCTAAATCAGTCCATCTTGAGATAGGGTGTTCAGTGGAATACACCGGAGAACAGTATATTATGTTGTCAGGCGATTGCCAGATAATTATATTCATTTATATTTATTTTAGATGAGATCTAATTCATTTGTGCAGATTTCATTTATACAATTACGGGTTTATATGATTTGTATAATATTCTTGAAGATGCCTAAGATAAGATAGAAGACGAGGTGTTTTTTATGTTTGAGTAGATAAGTCGGTACGAATAGTGTTCTATGCCCTTAAATTAAAGAACAACGCCAGGAATCAAGAATTGCATTCGAATTCATAAAACGAAAATCGCGAATATCCCTTTGAGCTACTTCAAAGGAAATGCAAGAATATTGATTAGGGTGTTTCCCACTGTCATCACGCGTCCTTCATCGGCAAGATACTGTTCCATTTTAATTTCTATATAAAAACAATTAGTCGTGGTAAGAACGTGAACATTAATCATTGTTATTGATTTAACGAATAATATATCATAGAAATACTAGCCTTTACGCGAATAAAATGAAGTGTGATCAATTATGACATAATATGCTATCTAATATGAATGGAAGATCTAAACTCCTGAAAACAAAATGTAAATTACGGAATGTTTGAATTCTTTCTACTGTTCTATGTTTAACATTCACCGAATTCTAAATTTGAAATTTTTAATAAAAAGAATTCTGTATGCGATCAGTCACGACTATCTCAGAAAATAAAGAGACTTGAGACGCTTGTAACAGCTGAGAGGCTTTTCTGTATGTATTTCTTCTGAAAGGAACTTCATTTCATTTTCGTAAATACATTTATATTAGAATAAAGAAGGTATTTACTACTAGCCATGAATCTATCGTCTATCTCTTCTTATGTTTACAATAAGATACAGAAAAATTCATGATGCTGTGTTTTTATTTCCGAATTGAAGTAAAATAACCTAACCTATAAAATAATTTCTAGGATTCCTGGAATATTGAAATTATCGTAATTAGTATTCTCTAGGAAATAAATCAACACTATTTTCATAAAAGAATAGGATATTTTCCAAGAGGCTATTGACAAGTAATAGGCTTTTCTGTTTATGTTTTTCTTACAAAGAAGTTCACTCTGTTTACGAAAATACATTCAGTATGATATGAATATCGAAAGTAATTCACAACATGGTTTGTATCTATATTATATATGTTGCTTCAACTATTAAAGAAACCAAAAATTCATGAGCATGAATTTCGCAATGTACGAGGGACTGTGAATGATTCAAAACTTGGCTAAATTTTACCTATTCAAGAAATGCATGTGTAATATTGTTTATGAATTGAAATGAAACAAGAAATGGAAGAATATCCTTCAGGACGCTATGAAGCGGTAATCGGCTTCGCTTGTTTCTTCTGAAAGGATAATCATTCAGACAATTGGTATGATATGCATATTGAAAGTTATTCATGACTTGTCATGTATACATTATCTACCTGTTGTTATAACTGTTGTAAGATAGTAAAAATTCATAATTATGAATGTACCAAGGGTAATTTAAAACTAACTTAATTGTATATGTTTTGAAAGTAGATACCTGTTATTGTTTATGACTTCAAATGAAACAAGAAACAAGAAAAACGAAATATTTCGAACTAGATATCTGCGTTCTTTTCATTATCTTTTGTTTCAGTTCATTCAAGAAGAAGCATGCTCTTCAATTATTCAAATTCAAATGTAAATGGGAATTTAATAAGTTTCAGGGAGCTCATGATATTTTGAATTTTCAAATAGAGGAAATCTAAATCGGAAGAAAAATATTTCAATATATTTTGCTTCAAATAATCAAGAAACATACACACAGGACAAGTAGGTTTTATAAAAGTGAAGAAGCGTGTTTTGTTTCATTCTGCAAGTCTTCATAAACAAGTAGAGAACTCTATATTCCTGAGAAGTTAGTGTCAAGTTATATTAAAACACAGTACTACTTTGGCAGTGTCCTCTGTTCAATACGTATCAACATGAATTCAGAATAATACAGAGAGAGTTGATAAAAAGTTTAATTTCATGCTTTAAGGGTATAATTGTATGCTTCTCTCAAAATTTCAATTTCCTCGGTTCACAATTATAAACTAGATATTTTAAGAGAAGTGACTGCTTGATATTTGTTGCGAAATTGATAGTTACGGCAACGTGAAGAATTACTGAAACATTTATATTGAAGAAGAAAATATTTAACATCATTCCTTCAAATATCAAACTTATAAATAAAAGGCCATCATAGACATATATAATAACATACAGGGTGCTTCAACGAAAACTAAACAGAGGCTATATCTACCAAGATATTCATTTCTGATCAAAACGCAAAAACATGTCAATTTTTGTTTCAAGGAGGACATCTTTTGGGGTACAGAACTTGCCTGAAATATCAACCCCTAAGCGGGGTTGCAATCCTGAACATTTTAAATAGAATGTGATATATATATATATATATATATATATATATATATATATATATATATATATATATGTAATAATGGAGTAATTTAAGTATTTTAAATCAGTAACTTCACAAAATTATCAGAAATGTCAGAGATTTAGGTTCATAGTATTTCGTAGGAAGAAATTCTCTCATCTGATTATTATTATTATTATATTTTGTTTTTACTGCCGCTGGAAAAGTAGAAAACTAATATGAATTGTTTTGAATTTTATTTTCGTTTTTAAAATTGAATTTCTACGCCTAAAGTATGATTGATGATTTTATTTCTGAACATATGCTGAAACCTTTTATTTCATTCGGTGTCAGTTCAATTAGAGAGAGCTTAGATTTTAAAATTGAATGAATAGAATAGTGAATTGATATTTGCATGATAATTGCGCCGGAATCACTAAAATGATATTCAAAGCTACCTTAACATAACAATGTATGAAGTAATATATGAGGTGTTCAATATAACATAAAGATCAATCGATTAGGGATGACAGCGAATATAATAAGGCTTTTAGTATGGATAGAGTTGGATATGAAGAGGAGTTCAACTTACAAAGCGTTCAGTATATTATATGTTTAGTATATAAGGCGTTTAGTTGATTAGGCGTTTAGTTTATTATGCGTTTAGTATATTAGGCTATAGTATATTATGCGTTTTGTATATTAGGCATTTAGTATATAATACGTTGGATATATAAATACAAGTTCAATTAGTGAAGTAGCTATTTCTAAATCTTGATTGAAAATTCCTCTTCCTTTGTTAATACTTGCCCATTTTCTCCCAGTATACCTCTTAATATAATTTATGATAAATAGCTATAAATTGGAATCTCTCATGCATTATAACTGTTTCGAGGGTGGTAATAAAAAATCTGGTTATAAACTGTCGCCCCATAAATGAAGTAATTGTTTCAGAAAAATTTCCGGAAAGCCTCGTTTACTCTCTTTTTATACTGTCAAGTCGCAGATTATTTCGAAACAACGTGGATTTCACAAGGGAAGATCAATTGAAAATAATCTGATTGGTTTCGTCGAATTTCTGCATCATGGATTCAAGCAGAGCTCACAGTTTGATGTTATATACACGGCAAAGCCTTTTATAAAATCAATCTCAATAACCTTATGTCAATTTTTGCTGCGGACAGCGTGTATGACACAATGTTGTATTGGTTCGTGCCCTACCTGACGAGCAGTAAACAGTTTGTCTTTGTCAACGTATATGACTCCCAGTCCTTCTTTTCACCTTATGATTCACCTCAAGGTTCTCACTTGGGACTACTATTGTTCTTTATTTCTTTAAAGAATCCCCATGTTTTAATTGAAGCAAAATATCATTTTGTGCCATGACTTCAAAGATTTTTATTGAAATTGATTACCTGCATCCGAATCTGCGAAAATGTCGTGCGATTTCTCATATGCGTGGAAGGAATGTCTTAAGACATCCTCACACCTTAAATAACACTTTGTTATCGAGAATCGACACTATGAAAGATAGGGTGGTATTTGATTCAAAAGTCTTGTTTAGTGGTCATGTTCACTATGTCGCCCTCCATTTTACGTATATTTCTGGTAAACTAAACTTCGCTTCGCCGGTTTAGAATCTTTAATCCTCAGTTTTTATTGATAGGTTCTTAAAGGTACCGAACAGATTCTTGAGATGTAACGTTCGCCTAACATTAGGAAGTCCTTACAATTACTCTCTTAGACTTGCACTTTCTTTTATTACCATAGAGTTGAAAAGTAGAGCCATGAATTCAACAATGTATCTTATGCTTCAATCTTCTAACTCCTGTTGTATAGATGTTGATCTTTCTTAAATGGTGGGTTAGTGATGAAAAAAAGATTAAAATATATATATTCAAACTATATAAACTGGCGCTTGGATAGTGGTGAGGGATTATAAATTGTGTATTGTTAAACAGTTTTTGGATTTATTCACTAATTTAAGTATTCATTAAGCAAAAATTTTGATTTTTCTCAGTTTTTGTTGTTGTGGGAACTGATTTAACTTTTCATTCGTATTTGGATTGTAATTTGATTTTGCAATGTTTCTATGCCGCCATCATTTTCCACACTTTAAATCGGCAATTGTTCAATTTTATTAGTTGCAATGTTGAAGTCAGTAGATTTTGGAGTTCTTGAATGTTGGTTGAGCCAGGTTCAAACTCAGCTGCCCATAATCTTCCGTTGGTAAATGATGGTGCAGTCCGTACATGTCTTTCAACTCAGTTTCGATTTGTGTGAGTGTATTGTCATTGCTAGATGAAATATCTGTTGACATCTGGATTATCAATAATTGCTCGATAAAAAGATTGAAAATTTGTTTTGTGAAACCTGTGGAACCACATTTCTGGCTTTTATTGTCGAGTGCTCTTCTTTCAAATCTAATATAATCACATTTAAATCGCGACTTTGTCCATTCGGGTCTTTTCCCGAAAATGCTGATACTTAGATTTATTACTTTTAAGTGGAACAGATTTTCATGATCGCCGTTTTAAGCTCCAAAAATTTTTAACCCCTACCTCGAATCTTTAGGAGTAGAGTTTCGAGAAAAAAGAAACCTCTCTGTACCTTTGAAATAAGCTCTTTTCCTGAAAATGACACCGCAGCAATGCTATGTTTGAATAAAATTAGACTCAACACTTCTCAAAGTAGAGAAAGAGATATATCATCCTGAATATAGCATTAGTTGGAAGAAAAGATTTTCGTACTCGTAAATCTAATTTCTGCATATCCTGAGATGAAAGTTTATGTCCGTCACTAGATCTATTCCGAAAAGTGTATGAAAACATGAAACTAATGCAGTAGAAAGGTTTTATTAGAAGCGATATTGATTTATATGTCCCAGCTTGTTGCAATGCCGCTACTATTTCTTGATGTACTTGATAAGTTATAGTTCTCTAGAGAATAGAGCAGTCTTTACAGAAACCTATATCATATATCTAGTCGCGACCTAGTTTTATATAACTTTTTCTCTTCACCTTCTTGAAGTCCATTTACGTTGCTTTTATGCGATAACAGAAAACGACTTAGGACAGATAATAATTTTTCTGGTTTGCACAATAATTAAAAGAAGATTGGGAGCAGAGTTGCATAGGGATTGGGTTCAACACTTTGAATTCGAATAGTACATTATTAATTATCTCACATTTCTATTTCAACAATGAATATCAAAATTATTTTGTGAAGGTTTTAACTAACTACTACCGTGCGGGATACTGGTTTTAGTGTACCGGTTAAATCTTCTGATATGCCATACTTTGTGAACAATTCTAAACATTTTGTGTGAGTGTATTGTCATTGCTAGATGAAATATCTGTTGACATCTGGATTATCAATAATTGCTCGATAAAAAGATTGAAAATTTGTTTTGTGAAACCTGTGGAACCACATTTCTGGCTTTTATTGTCGAGTGCTCTTCTTTCAAATCTAATATAATCACATTTAAATCGCGACTTTGTCCATTCGGGTCTTTTCCCGAAAATGCTGATACTTAGATTTATTACTTTTAAGTGGAACAGATTTTCATGATCGCCGTTTTAAGCTCCAAAAATTTTTAACTCCTACTTCGAATCTTTAGGAGTAGAGTTTCGAGAAAAAAGAAACCTCTCTGTACCTTTGAAATAAGCTCTTTTCCTGAAAATGACACCGCAGCAATGCTATGTTTGAATAAAAATTAGACTCAACACTTCTCAAAGTAGAGAAAGAGATATATCATCCTGAATATAGCATTAGTTGGAAGAAAAGATTTTCGTACTCGTAAATCTGATTTCTGCATATCCTGAGATGAAAGTTTATGTCCGTCACTAGATCTATTCCGAAAAGTGTATGAAAACATGAAACTAATGCAGTAGAAAGGTTTTATTAGAAGCGATATTGATTTATATGTCCCAGCTTGTTGCAATGCCGCTACTATTTCTTGATGTACTTGATAAGTTATAGTTCTCTAGAGAATAGAGCAGTCTTTTACAGAAACCTATATCATATATCTAGTCGCGACCTAGTTTTATATAACTTTTTTCTCTTCACCTTCTTGAAGTCCATTTACGTTGCTTTTATGCGATAACAGAAAACGACTTAGGACAGATAATAATTTTTCTGGTTTGCACAATAATTAAAAGAAGATTGGGAGCAGAGTTGCATAGGGATTGGGTTCAACACTTTGAATTCGTGTAGTACACTATTAATTATCTCACATTTCTATTTCAACAATGAATATCAAAATTATTTTATGAAGGTTTTAACTAACTACTACCGTGCGGGATACTGGTTTTAGTGTACCGGTTAAATCTTCTGATATGCCATACTTTGTGAACAATTCTAAACATTTTTTTTATGGTTCTTGGTCAAAAATGTGCCTCTGTGTCAAGTTTTAGGGTTCTGTACTTAGTATCACGGACAGGTTAGAGAGGTTTTATTTTATATCTCTAAAACTAAAACAAATACGTTAAAAACACATGAAACTAGTATCTTGTAATTTGAGTAGATCAATCTGAAAATAATGTGAAAATTGAAGAAAAATCAGTAGCATGCTGTTTTTTCATAGAAAGTTGCTTGCCGGGATGCCAACGGAGTGGATAAGTTGAAACCAACGAAAGTCAAATTAGATTCTTGTTATATTGAATATCACTAGCGATTCTTAACTGAATCGAACATAAGATCATCTAAACATTAACAAAAAACCAATTTCTCACGAAATTTTGACACTCTGTTTCTCAGTATGGCCACACATTTTATAAACGTGAACGTGAGTTGGGTTAAATCTTGATTGAAAATTGAATATTTATATAATTATAATTAATACCATTGCCAGACAATGATTATAATCAAAGCGTATCTTGGAATCTTTAAATATTAGGATAACGTTGAATGTTATGAGAATATATCAATCAACCAGAATATATACAAACTATAGCATCATCAGACAATGACATCAATGTACCAACGAGTCGTGTCAGAGGCTTTCTCCTCGGAAAAATCCAGTGTACGGACCTTAGTCATGTAACACTGGATGTTACTCATTCATAGTTTTCGTTGTGTGAAGTGATGAACGATCGAATAGAATAATGCTTTGAATATAAATATCATAAAATTGTCAGCTCATTTTATTACATTTATATATACGAATAAATAAAATAAGAAGTGAGATTCTGAGCAGTATAAACAAAACGGAAAACCTATGACTATGACATTATTTTTTTCGGAAAGAAACCTTCGAAGAATATTGCAAGAATTCAATACTGTTATCTTCTGTAACTGTCCAAAGTTTTCTTTAGACCTAATATATCATTATTCTTGTGTAAGCAGTATCAATTAGATATGTTATTCGATTCTGTTTATCCGTAGCAATGATATCTATCCCATTGTGTTTTACAGCACTGTTGCATAGAATTGTTTTATCAAAATAAAGATCATATTTCTCGTTTTCACAAACAATCTCTGGTTCATATTTGTAACATATTCCTCTTTTGGAATTGAGATCATGTTCAATTCCTAGATTAAAATGAATAATATTAGCGACGGCATTATGTCTTTCTAAATAATAATCTGTTTCGGCAAGGACTGAGCAAGATGATAATATATAAAAACTGTTTCTGAAGGACAAAAACATCGACGGCAAGAATCATCTATATCTATATATATATATATATATATATATATATATATATATATATATATATATATATATATATATATATATATAGTATGAATATAACTACTAAGTTTACAAATTTTTGAACTACAAAACCATAAGAGCTCTGGTAGTTCTCAAAGAATTTGAAACGAGTTAATCACAAGTTCGTGACTTTTAAAAAATTTAAAACTCGATAAATCATTACTTGCATATTCTTCGTCAACTACCAGTTCCGGTACCATAAATTCTCGTTTATGTCACACGTCACAAACATAATATATTTATGCATGAAACAAGACAACCTGTGTTCATGTACGCTCATCCTATCAACCCTCCGAATACATGTATACGCCTCTGAATCTTGAAACCGGCCTATCCACATGTTGGTATGATATTCTGTGATTATCGATTTCAGTTTAGTTGAATGGACAGAAACGAGAAAAGATTATTTGATCATATAGAAATTGCATATCTCTGAAATACACTGCAGAAGAAATTAACGCACAAATTCAAATTTACTCAAAAGAAGTGTTTGAAGAAGTATTTTTCCAGTATTCTAGCATTAAGGAATGCTTGAGAACAATCGAAAAGGAAATGGCAACCATATAAATTGAAATGAAATTAATAATACAAAATGTAAAACAGTTGGAAAATTATGAAGTCGCGAAAAAAACTGTTAATACAGAATATTTTCACCCCTGGCGAGAACTACTGTATCACATTTACGACTCATACTCGAAATGAATGACCCTTTTTAACATTTTGATCCATTTCGTTCCAAATTTCGATCAGTCTGTTCCGAACTTCATTAACGGCTGGTTTAGCTACCTCCTCAATCTTATAATTTTCCAGACATATTCGTCTTGATTCAGGCTTGGACTTCGTGCAATCCACTCCATTGAAGTGATTTCGTGATCTTGAAGGTAATTCCGAACGATATGAGCTTGTTGAGGTCTGGTGTTATCACGTATGAGTAAAGTATGACCCAGTTTACCGCAAATTGTAGAACATATTCTTCTAAAATTTCTTCAAAGTACGTCTGAGCAATCAAGGTTCCATTATTCACGATAACCAGATCAGTGCAGGCGTTCAAAAGAAACTACTCCTCACATCATCCTTCTTCTGACCAGAATCATGGGTAGGTAAAAAATTGCACTGGGCATATCTCACATTTCGACGTCTGTACACTAGAGATCGCAATGATAACCTATTGAGATGTTCCCTAGCAAAATTCAATCGAGTTCGTCCATGTACTGCGGTTAGAGCTGGGTCACGATTTGCAACAGGAAGCCTCAAACTAAATTTTCTGATACGCTTTCGTATCATTTTAGTGTTAATTTGCACTCCACTGTTCCGCTGAAGCTGCATTCGAAGGGTCTTGCAGTAAAGAACCATTATCTGAACGAGGAAATTCTCAAATAACGGATGGATCGCCGATGTTGCACGAGGTCTGTCTTGGCAAGGTCTCCTTTCATGAGTACCAGTATCCCTGTACTTCCATATCTTTCACAGTTTAACAATTGTGTTGAAGTTCGCAGGATTGTCAATACTCAACCGTTGATTACCTTTTAAAGTGAATTGTATTGAAGTTTTATATTAATTATATTGCACTTGATTCATTCGAGTTATGATTTGATTCAAATAAAGTTGAAGCACTGTTGTACCTACTTATTCCATTTTGTCTTTGATTCCACATTTGTTATAATATACTTATGATTTTTTTTATTTTCCTGAAACCAACTTTGATTTATTCGGCCTTTAGTGAATACAACACAGTTACATGAATCCTTTCTTAAGACTATCCTATGTTGAAATTTTATTCCTCTTACATTTTTTTCACAAAGAAACAGCATTAAAGCATTACATGCTTGAATGTTTGGTTTTCTGATGAATACTAACATAATCATAGGTAGTTGAAGCCAAGCTCCCCGAAGTTTCTCTAAAACGTTATATCTGTGTTGTTCGCACAGTTTACAGTGCCACAAAATGTGATCCCTTGTTTTTTCACTCTCCTGATACTCGTACCCAGAGTCTGTTACGACTGCAATACGATCTAGTGACGCCCTGAGGTTATGATGATTAGATCTCAACTGATTTATTGTCACAATAATATTTCCTTTCAGCCCACGTCCAACAAACCACGCTGAATTAATATTACTGAAGAACGACTTGAAGTAGGCTCTACCCTTATCACGGCTATCTTAAAAGATGCAAAATTTTGTTTGTTCGGTGGCATTAAACTTAAATTTTTGGTAGAGATCTGCGAATATACACATTTATTCATTGTTGAGCTCATCATTTAGGTAAGGACGCACACATTTCGTTGGTTGAAAATAAGGAATAAGAATTTTCCGGAAATATTACAGACATGTATCTTAATATAGAACTAAGTATATGGGCAAACCCAAGAATAATAAACTTTTTCCGGCTAATTGTACTATGCTGTTGAAGGGACAGTTCATCGAATATCTATGGTAATTAAATAATAAATTTATTTTGGTATTTGAAACAGAATTATAATTTTGGAAATTATCATCTGTGCAACACAGCTATGGTGGAGCTTATGCTAATATGAACAATCTGGTTTATTTCCTCAATTCTTAAAATATGTACAAGTTCTTAACAAGTTAAATGGAACAACTCAAGCCTTTGACCTATTTTTGTGTACCTAAGTCCAACCTAGCTCATGTAACACCACGGCTTCAGCACATTTTGCCATGGTCAACAAATTTCACTCGCTAAACTTGATTAACAACTACTGTTTTCAATATGTAGTGATTTCTAGCAAACCATTAATTCATTGCTCTCGTTTTATTTCTCATGAGAGCAACATATGCACTAAGAAAAATGTCAAAATTTGTTGGCATGTGTCCGTATATCAAGAAAAAAACGTGTGTGAATAAAAAGGTGCCTTCCAAGAAATTTGAAATATTTATATAGTGACTTAACTCCTCATGCAGTGTAAAACGCGAATAATTGTATTGCAGCATTTTTAATATTTTCCTATCTTTTGTTCGAAATTTTTACTTTGATTTTCATCTATACTGAAATTAGTACAGAAGCTCCAAATATAGTGGTATTGATTATTCTATGTACCTTATAATTTATTTCGTATTTCAAATTGTGTTGAGATTGTATCATTTTGATACATTTATATACAGAGTGATTGACGAGTGGCCGTACATAACTTAACCGTAATAATAATAGTTGCCATTGGATGATAGCTGTAAACTGTCAGTTCTCGGCAGATGTTCATATGAAATTCGGTATTGAGAAATGTAAGACTCTGAACATTCGAAGAGGGGAAGTCGTATATGGTGAAACACAACTTCCAAACGGTGATATTATACAGTGCATGGGGGATGGCGGAACGTACAAATATTTAGGATACCAACAAGTCAGATTGCTAGACCAAAAACAGTCAAAGGAGAATATTCGTTCAGAATACAGTCAGCGTTCGAAGACTGTGCTAAAATCAAGTTGAACTCGGGGAATCTAGTCAAGGCAATTAACACCTACGCCATTCCAGTGTTGCTTTACTCATTTGGAATAACCAAATGGACTAAGAAAGAACTGGAGGATATTGAACAGCAGACCCGAACGATGCAGATAAAGTACAACAATCATCATCCAAAATCGTATGTGATACCAACAACTTTGAAGCGGAAAGAAGGAGGACGCGGATTAATAGATGTTGTCAATATTCACATCGAACAGATAAAATATCTCATAGAATTCTTCTCTGCAAAAGCTCTCACTTCTAACCTCCAGAGAGTGATATCGTTGGCTGATAAGGGATATACACCTCTAAATCTTGCTACTAGAGATAACCTGCTGAATCTACCGTTCCTATCAGATACTGAAAGACAAGAAAGGAATTGCATGGACGACATCACCATGAGATTAATCAACCACACATCGAAAAATAAGCCTCCAACAAATGGCTGATGAAAGGAGAAGTATTCGCGGAAACAAAAGGATTCCTTATGGCCATTCAACACCAAGTAATCGCTACAAACAACTACAGAAAATTTATTATTAAGGACGAAACAATACAAACAGATAAGTGCAGAAAATGCCATATAAGATCGGAGACTATACAGCATATTACGTCCGGCTGCGAACAACTGGCCAATACGGACTATCTTCACAGGCATAATCAAGTGTGTAACATTATCCATCAGAAACTTGCACACTAGTACGAACTTCTGCTGACATAGTGCATAAGTCCACGATAATAATAATAATTTTATTTTCTCATCCAAAACCTTACATGAGACGTGAACCTATATACAAACATAGAATCTCAACATAAACTCAACATAAAGAAAAACTAACAACAGAAAATATAAAAAAGGAACCAATGAAGATTGCAAATTTCATAAAACTATTTGATCACAGATATTCAGAAATTCTTCAATTGAATGGCGGACATTTTGAGCAGGAAACCTTTGACGGTTAATAAGATTATTTTAAGTGAATTCTTAGTTATAAGCAATGAAAACAATGATTACTACGATTGTTTTGGTTAACTTATATACAACTAAACCTATTTATCGTTAAAACAACAAAGTCAAGAACGGTTTTCAGGTTTTTTTCCATGATTTCTATTAATAAACTGTAAAGGTTATACGCTATTTTGATTCTTTACCACTCAGATACTAAATTAAACATAAAAAGTCCTTTAAAACTCATTTGTTTGTGTATAAAACAGTTTTATTGATTTCTAAAAATTATGATTTTGTTAACATAAACCATGTTATTTGTGTTATGACATATCGAGGAAATTTGGGAATTAGAAAATTCGATTCGAATCCATGAAACAGCCTGTATATCGAAAACGAATAGAGTTACCTTGTATTTTGAGTACCAATTCGAACTCCCCTAGGTGTACACTAACAATAGTTAAGCTATGTACGATCACTCGTCAATCACCCAGTATGTAAACATGATGAAAATATACTGTCATACAGTGTCAAATTGAGAAATTCCGCAGAACTTGAAGTTGTTTCTTCGTTCACCAAAAAAAAAATAAAAAGCACAAATTATGTTCCTACCTTCAGTGGCCATTGTTTTAACTGATAAATCATAACCTGCTGTAGGTTAGTACTTAGAAAACACCTGGTATATTCTTATTTGAACAAATTCTATTTCGTCATAATTTCGGCAGGTATCAGCAAAAGAAAAGATCATATATGAATTTTATCAGAAGTACCGAAAGGTTGAATTTCCATTCGATATTAGCAACTCGACTTGAACATGATATTTCTTCTGGAGATTGAGCAAACAGATATTACATCCAGAAAAATATTCTGAAATTTAACTTGGCTTTGAAGCGAAATCCTTTCTTAACCAAAATCGTTTCTACAAGCGTAGTTCTCAGCTGTTTAGGACTAAAAGGTGAAATTGGGCGACCATCCGTTTAAAAGCTGATAGAGTATTTACTTCAGGCGATAAGGATGCCCCGCAATCGAGGCTGTTCTGTGCCATTAGAAACGTTGGGAACTCGTTACATCCGTTGGCCAGCTCTAGTGGATTCAAGTTTCCTCATCTGCAAATTGGAGGATGTATTCAATTGGTCCTTTGTTTCCGACTTATGCGATTCAGCAGCTTCTGATTGAACGCTACTGCGAGAAAAATATTTTTGCTTTTCTATTAAATAAGGTGAGTGGGTAAATATGACTTTCAGGGAATTTGAGAAAGTGTGTGAATACTTTTTTTATTTGAACTTTGTGTATAAAACTTTATTCAAATTTATTGTTGATAGAAATTGGATTGAAGAGAGCTCGATATTCGAAGTTGAATATGTTACGTCCATTGACGTACTATCAGTTTTTCATAGCACAATACATCTCTGATACAAGAGAGAAGTATATTTTTCTTTTTTATATGTTTTATAATAGTAATTGAAAGGAAATTTTTAACTGTTTTTTGAGTTAATGTGTTCAATTTACTGATGGTTTTTATTAGGTAATTCTTACACAAAAGTTTTATGCGAGAATTTATTGTTAGAAGTTTGGATTCAGCCAATAGTACACAATTGGGTGTGGTATTTCTATATCCCAAGCAGAGTCTAATCGCCTGGTTTAGTTGTCTTTTGAGTTTTTGTTGTCCTTTTCTACTTATCGAATAGTGAATAAAACTAATGTAATGATTGACCTGATAAAACTTTTATAAAATGTTAGAAGCGTAAGTGGGTCCGCATCCTATGTAATACCTGTAACATATTTTATAATAAAGATTGTAGTAAGAACATAATTCTCTGTCGGTTGGTACGGCTTGTATCTGTCCGGAATTCAAAATCAACAAGACCAGAAGTCTCCCTTCGCACACCTTCATTTCCACCACGGAAAGCATTGCGATCCTAAATGCTTGTGAAATAGCTATACAGAATAGATCAAAAAGCTCTTTCATGTTCAATGCGTAGCTACCTATCAGACAGGAAACAGCTGGTACGGGTTAGTAACGGGGTGAAGAGTGGAATGCTGGATATAAGCTATGGAGTTCCACAAGGACAGTCTTGGGACCCATTCTATTCACGCTTTATTTGAATAGTCTGTTGTTTCTCTCGGTCAGAGGAAGTATTATCAGTTTTGCCGATGATACGGCCAATTTTTGCTCGGGGGAGAACTGGAAAAATCTCAAAAGAATAGTGGAATTACATTTTATTCCTATTAAAGCGTGGATGGAGGAGCATCTACTTGCTATAAATTATTTAGGACCCAGAATCTTTAACAAACTCCCTATTGAAATGAAAGTCTCGGCTAATGAAAAAAAGTACAGACAAAATTGAAGAGTTGGCTTTACAGTTCAGATAGAGGATATATCAATGATTTAATAGATATAAAAAATAGTTCGATATGTAGACGATACAGTAGCATGCTTTATAGGAACCACTAGACAAATAGATCAATTTTTAACTTACATCAATAGTAACAACGTAGTCAAATAACTATCCCTGTAGATATCCAAGGATGGTGTTGGTTCTATTTTGAAATAATGTTTGGACATGCGAAAGCTGTGTGCGAAATGACTACCGTAATAAAACCGACTCTTTTCGTCGATATATCACAATGGATGAAACATGAACTCTTTACTGCACTACAGAAAGCAATCGGCAGGAAGCCGAATGGACTGAAGAAGGTGTACTATATCCAGAGTGTGCTGAAACGCAGCAGTCAGCAGGCATCTGTTTTCAGGAAAGCGCAGGGTATAATATGTATCAATTACGGGCCGTTTGAAAAAGCAAAGAAAGTGAAGTTTCATCGAGACAAGCACCTTGCAACAAAGCAGTCAAATAAATGGCAAAATTGTAAGATTAGGCTTCGAATTACTTCCCCGTACACCTTTTTGACCTGATCTTGGCCCAAGCAACTTTTTTCTGTTTTCGGACTAGAAAACAATGCACGCTGGAAACAACTCAAGACATTAGTCTTGGTCTTAGGTGATAGCTTTTTTTGAAATTGAAGGGAAATCCTATTTCAAAAATGGCATCGAAAAAATCACTGATCGCTACAATGGCTGTATTTTGAAATGTTGTAATGTATTTAATTTTACCAAAATCGTGTGTTTTACTCTGTTAGCCACGGTACTCTTCAGCTCACCTTGTAGTGTTATTCCCTGCGAATGAAGAAATTTTATTTTATCATATAAAAAGATATTTTCTGAAGGTAACTGCAAATCAACAATTGATATATTGCTTCTTGCAGAATTCCATGATTTTGAGACATTATAAATGGATAAATAGTTTTAATTTCATAAGCCTACGCCAATACTTTCATTATCGAAACTTTTCATAATGCTATCATAAATTTACAGTTTTCCTATTTTTCCATTGAATATTGGGTTACCTTGTCTCCTGCAAAACTTGAATACTACACCATTCTAGGTGAAAGGACATTGCTTTTGTTTTCTTCGCGAGAGTTAAAATATGCAGTAGGACATTAACATCCGTATTTGCCGTTCAGATTGAAACGTATTAGTCGAAGAAATAACAAATATTTGGTGTCAATTTTATTTTCGCAAACACAGAAAAATTTTACTATAATGAACTTTGGCATTTTCAAAGGAACGCATAGGTATATTAAGTTTGAATTGAGTAATCATTACTGTTCCTCTTGAATCATGAAATTAATAAATTGTGATCAAAAACTCCTCATTATGTTCTGACAGAAATGGTTCAAACTATGCCGCGGGGAATAAATTTCCGAAGCAAGAAATTAGAAAAAAATTGTCGTCATTTAAGGATGATTCCGACAAATACGCAACCCATCGATATCGATTGGCGGTATATCGGGTTGCGCGAAAGTCCATAATAAAATTCATTATTCATTGATTGTCTGTTTTCAGGAGAAACGCTCACACAGGTCGATTTTTGATATAAAATTCAAACTTCTTATTTAAAATGGCAACCGTCATTAACTCTTCGGAAAGCTTCATAAAGTTTCTAGAAAACTGTGCGAAAAATTCCAAAAGAAAATGATATTTCTCTTAAGAACGGGGTGTTTTCTACCCATTTTTCTCTACACTCCGCCTCATAATTTCCTCACAAAATTGGTTTCGGGTTGGGGGGTTGAAATCTCAGCTGACACAATT
The DNA here is from genome assembly GCA_013387265.2 of Cryptolaemus montrouzieri. Lineage (NCBI taxonomy): Eukaryota > Metazoa > Arthropoda > Insecta > Coleoptera > Coccinellidae > Cryptolaemus > Cryptolaemus montrouzieri. The sequence continues at coordinate 48,936,318 of JABFTP020000001.1, read as the reverse complement.
GCAAATGGCCAAACATCTGCTCAAGAATCTTTTCGCCATAAAATACTCATTAATATTTTGCATGAATTTTGATAATTTAACATTCTGTATTCAAGAGAGCAACCGTTTTCTCTGGAATTTTTTGCCCAGTTATCTGGAAGCTTCATAGAGATTAAAACAAAAAACCATCACAAGATGGTTGCCATTTAAAAATAAAAAATTAGGGTGGCTAGGGTTCGGTCGTTTGGGGTACACTCATTCAATTCATCATTAAAAGTTGCTAAAAACTGACAATCAATGAATTATGAATTTTACTAAGGACTTTCGCGCAGCACGGTATATCAGAGATCTTTGAGTAATCGAATAATTGGCGAATTTCGAGGTTGACATCATTGATATTTATATGTTTCATCATTATTTCAATGTTTCGCCCATTTGATTGCTTCGATGTGTGGAAGATGAAAATGCTGAACACTTAAGTAGTAAAATAAACTTTAATTTCCGATTTTGAGAACTGATTTTCAGTTAAACCAAACAAAGTTCGATAAGACGAAATATATATATATATATATATATATATATATATATATATATATATATATATATATATATATATATATATATATATATATATATATATATATATATATATATATATATATATATATATACATGAAATGCTGAAGGTGAATCCTTGACATATGTTAAGAAAGATGTTCATATAAACAATGGTCAGAAAATGTTTTCAAAATACTGGATATTAAGCTTTCAAAAGTTTTTCAGTATTCTTCATGAAAACCAGTCTTAATAATTTGCAACCAAAAATCAAAATGACAGATTGTTTTTTAAATATACATCTTTGAACAGGCCAAACGTTTATAAAACAGTTTGCAGGATGATAGTTTTTGACGGGTCAGACTGTCCTCTTCTCCCCCAACTTTTTGTGGTGCCCACTGACGTGTTTAAAAAATAATATTGTCACTTACGAAAAACCTACAGCACTAGATAAAACGATATTATGAAAAGTATACCGGGCGATATTTTTCTTCCGGGTTATCCCCTCTTTTTTCGCCTCTAACTCTTTTTGATATGTTACTGACGTATTTTGTGAATCCAATCTGATTATTGGTTCAGTTTGATAACTTTTTCGTCATCTGCATTGAATTTTAATGTGATGATTTAATGATTGCATTCTGGTATCAAAGCACTTGAGCATTTTGTCACAGGTGCTTTTCGAAATTGAAGAGATATTTCGACGATTTTTAGCCCTAAAACGGCGAGAAATACGAAGAAATGCAAAAACAGACATCTTTCAAATTGAACAATAATCAGATTTGGTTTTTAGAATCCATCAGTAGCGTATCTAAAAGAGTTTAAGGGGTAAAATGTGGCATGACCCGAAACGAAAATATCACTCTATATAACTTCCACATAACTTTGTCTTGTATAGTGCTATAGATCCCGTGCATTCAATTTGAGCTGAAATCTCAACAATTTTATGATTTATCGACACAATATTTGAAAACTCTCGATATGAATTAAACCATTATTTTCTAAAATTAATATCTCAAATACAGTGCCAGAAACAAATGCAATCATTGAAGAAGATTGTAAAATAATTGAATTATTTGATTTCGTTTTCCAAACACATCAGAGATGCAAAACAAAAAAGTTGGAAAGAAAAGAGTCAGCCGCCTCACCTGTGAAAAACTATCATGCAGTATACCGTTACAATGTTGAAAGATGTAGTTTTCATGAGAAAATGCTTTCTGAAGTTCAACACCCTGTACCTCGTAAGTGAAGCATTTTCTACCGACGATTACATGAATTGTTTTTCTTGACAGCACTCAAGGAATCGCTTCCATCATTTATGGCATCTTATTATGAGACACCCTATAAATTTACAAGCTTTTACGGGACTATGGTTGCTCAAGTCTCAATCGTACTTGGCTTGGCTTATGTTTGGAAAATCGAGATTTTTTTCACCAGAAATTTTGAAAAAATGCCTTTGTGGAATATGGAAAAATAATTAAGAATGTTATTTGGTCTTCCTAATTCAGAATTTGATTTATTTGGAATCACTTTTCAGACAGTAGTTCATCCGGTAACAAATAATGCGTCATAGACTCCATATTTTGAGGAAAATATTTGCTTCAAATCATCAAAAACATTGTTTACATTCAGAACTGGAATCCATGATATGCACATATCGATTGAAACAAATCCCTGTAATTAAAAAATCGCAAATAGTTCATCAGATTATCGAATAAATCTCTAATGTGTGCCCTATACCCACATTAATAATGGAGGAGCTTAGCGTCGCTGCATCGCATTGCCTCCTCGATAACTCTCTCCACTTACCCAATATAATCAGCCCCATCTTTTATTCATTATATCAGGAGCAGCCGAAAGCAGTATTTACATAACTGAAGACTGCACTCGATCTCTAAGCATCGTTTAATCTTTACTACCAAAATGCAAACTAGTCGTATCATATTCTCAGGGGTGTTATTTCCAATGAAAAATTGATGAGTTTGTTTTTCAGATTGAGCGACAAAAGCCTCTTAAGATTTGGTGAGCTTAACATCTCTAATGCGTGGAACATAAATCGTTTTTAGGCCTCCTTCCACCGTCCACGATAAGGTTTTTATTAACTGTTTTTTTCGCATTTTAAATAGTTCACTATCTCCGTATGAATATACAGGGTTGGTAAAATCAATCGGAAAACCTTAGTTCTGAATAGTTATATTAATAGTAAGTGGAAGTTATTTGAAAAATGATCCCATTGAAAGTTTTTGTTTAGTTTGAAATTTTGCTGGTGCATACCTTATCTTATTGCATGATAATGACAAAACTTTCTTGTTTTAGACTGGCGCTTCAGCGAAGGTGTTATCGGGTTTCAACTCAATGTTAGAACCGAAATCAGGATCTCCGTTAATGCTACTTAGCAATTCCCAAGAATAGTGGACAATTTAATACTATGAAAGGAAAGATCTAATAAATAATAATCCGTAATAATAAAAAACAAGTACTGGGTTTTAAGGAATTTTACTTAATAATTGCGATTCGTAACGCGTTTCACTTCACCGCTTCACCGTAGTTTCTTCAGACGAATGAATATACAGAAAAATATAAATGAGAATATAACTATAAATGTTCTTGAGTAATTAAAAGCTTATTGCGTTGCTTCTTCTTAAGTGGTTATTTATGACAGGTATATCCAATAAAATTAAGGAATAGATTGCTCCCCGAAAAGATTCAATAGAGGTGAAGGGCTTAAATCGACTTGTTCATTGATGAGTCTACTTGAGTGTTTGTATTTATTGATTTCTAAAGTTTCCCAAAGATCTACCTTCCAATATTTATTATCTGTATGCAAAATTTCAAACTGTGGGTCGAAAGAATGATTATTTTCTAAGAGATGATTCGCGTAATTTGAATCTGATTTTTTATTTGAAAAACTGCGTTTATGTTCCGATATTCTAATATTAAAATTTCTATGTGTTTTACCAATGTAGAAATTATCACAGTCATTGCAATTCAATCTATAAACACCTGATTTATTGTTTTTACCTGGTTTGGTTTTATTATTTCTTATATATTTGCCTAAATTATTATTAGTTTGGAAAGCTATGTTGAAATTATTGCTACTCAAGAATGATTTCAGTTTCTCACTTGTAATGCCAATGTAGGTTAAGGTGTTGAATTTTTGTTTCAATTTATCGACAGGGTAAACTTCATTCAATGCGATTCTACTTTGTTTTTATTTAAAATATTATTTATTAGTTTGGGATTGTAACCATTATTTTTGGCTATTTGTTTAATCAAATTTAGTTCCTTGTTGAAATTTTCTGGTGATAACGGGATGTTAATCAATCTATGAATAAAACTATTGAATGCTGACATTTTATGTTGATATGGATGACATGACGAGTTATGTATTATAATATCTGTATGTGACGGCTTATGGTAAATTGCGAAAACATGTTTTCCATTTTCATTCGAAATTGTTACGTCTAAGAAATTTATCGAATTATTGCTTTCTATTTCGGTTGTAAATGCAATTTTTGGATGTAATGAATTTATATGATTTTCGAAAATTTTCAACTGTCTATCTGTTCCTGTGAAGCAAATAATGATATCGTCTACATAGCGATACCAGTATAAACAATATTTACTGAGTGGATGATAATGAATTAATTTCTCTAAGTTATTCATGAATATTTCTGCTAACAAAGGACTTAACGGATTGCCCATAATCAAGCCGTCTTCAATAGTATAATATTTGTTATTGAAATGGAAATAACTTTGATCTAAACAAATTTGTAATAATGAAAGAATATCTGATTTAATGATAGTATTGGCATGATTCTCTTCTAATATTCGAATCGCAATTATTAAGTAAAATTCCTTAAAACACAGTACTTGTTTTTATTATTGATAATGGAATTTTACCAAGTAAAAGCCTCCCAAATTCAAATAATCCGTAAGCCTTATTTCATGCAGAATGAGATATACAGGGTGTTACATAATAGAATGTCACAACTTGAGGGGATAAATCTACGTGCAATTTCAAGAAAAAAAAATCATATAAACATAGGTCCGCAAAGGCTTCGTTACAGAGCTACAGGGTGTTGAAATTTCCGGAAAAAATTAGTTTTATCTTGGAAACTCCTGCAGTTTTTGAGATATTCAGCCCAAATTTGGAATGCAAGCTATTTTGCACAGCCTCCATCATTACACATCCAAAATTTCAACTACAATCAACAAGGTGTTTTTTTCCGGAGCCATGTCTTTTTTGCCCTTTCAAACTTTTCTACAGTACGCCACAGATCAGCGTACAATCAATTCTCGTCATGTTCGTTCAGTTTAGAAACTTTTTGACACCTGTTATTTTTTCGTATCTCCAACCGTTCTCGAGCAGAAAATTATTGAACGATTGTATGTATTCGCTGAATTGAAAGCTTTTCTAATTAAAAGAATGACTAGAAGGCTTTGATTTTTTCCATTTATTTTGACAGTTGCTAGAGTTGAACCAGTGTCTGCTCAAATTGTTTATCAAATTGACGATTAGTTTTAAGACTTTTGAAGTTATTGCTGTAAAAAAAATGGCTAATTTTACTAACGCTGAATTGGCTGATATTCATTACATCTACGGTCTGGCTGACGGAAACACAACAGACGCTAGGCGATTATTTCAGGTGCGCTTCCCAAATCGAGTAACATAAGACAGGCGAACATTTTTAAATATTCACAAAAGGTTGAGGGAAACTGGTACCTTTACTGCAAATAATCATCTGAAAAAGTGCAACTCAAACTATGAGAACTCCAGATATTGAGGAAACAGTTTTGAATTGTATTCATTTGAATCCTCATGTGAGTACAACAAAAATCGGAAATCGGTTGAATATTTCACATTTTCTAGTTTGGAGGATTCTCCACGTATTCTTATTGTACCCGTTTCATATTCACCGCGTCCAAACTCAACTTCCTCGAGATTTTCCTTCAAGACTGAATTTCTGCCGATGGTTCTTAGATAAAATTAGAGAAAATGCTCATTTTGATGGTGAAATAATGTTCACAGACGAAGCTAACATTTCGAGAACCGCTATCACAAATTTTCACAATAATCATCATTGGTCTGCGGAAAACCCCCCATTTGATTGAAGAATCTCATCATCAAGAACAATTCTCGAAATAATTGAAAATTATTTGATTGGGTCATTTTTTTGCCTAATAGACTAAACGGTCCCGCTTATCGGCAATTTCTTGAGGTGGAGTTTTCTTTATTGCTCGAGAATGTATCACTTTTGGTGAGAAAGAAAGCTTTGTACCATGAATCGATTATTTCTTTATTTAATGCTAGCGGTTTCCATCTTCGCAAATGGATGTCTAACAATACTAATTTAACATCCCTAATGATTAATATCCCAGCTTATACTAATCATACTTTTTCTACGAATAATTGAACTGAAACACTGGGCTACTATTGGAATTCAATTGATGACACCATACGATATCATGGTCCTTGGAGTCGGATTCTGAAAAAAAAATGCAGGACATGGTCCTTCGAGCCGGATCCTGAAAAACAAGTGCAGAAGAAAATTCAATCCAGTCAAAATAATACTAAAGGCTGAGAAAAAGGCAAGCGCATAAAACTACTCTAATCTGGTGAGTTCCTATTCAATCCGTCCTTCTCATGACCTATTCTTCATTATTGCTTCATTTGTGTTAATATGTCAGAAACGATTGAATCTTTATCTACAGGAACGGGATACCTTAAAGCTAAATTAACGTGATTTAAAACATGGTCCTTCGATTCGGATTCTGAAAAAACGAATGCAGAATAAAACTTCAATCTAATCAAAACAATATCAATGTTGTATCCAATTATAATATCGCTCATAAATTAGTACAAAAATCGTATCAGGAAAATAACACTGGGTTTGCCCAGTTACCTACTTTTAAATTTGGACCACTTGTTGATCAAATTCTTGAAAATTCATTATTCATTATTTTTTACCAATGGAATGTGTGTATCCCTATCTAAATTTTAGGCCAAACCTTAGTAATTTTCAGTGTACATATTATTAATAGTTCTGTATATTGAGAAAATCAAACAGTTTTCCATCACAAGACATAAAATTTAGATCAAAATAAAGTAAGTTACAACATTGCTTCAACTTAATTTAAAACAAACTCAATATAACTCAAAAAATCAGGTACAATATCATTAGTACCTTAAACCTTAAAACAATACTTTTCAAGAGGATATCAATGGTTAAGTATTGATACTCTCGAACCTCAACAATAGATTTATGAATTTTGTCTAGGTATTTATTAGTTCCTTAAGGAATTTCTATTGAAATTTCATGTTCACTTATGAATGAATCATCACACAGCTCTACAAAAAATTTTTTTTATTGTTGCCCTGGATATCATCGCAAATTTTTATGTTTTCAAGTGCCCAGATTACGAATATATTCATGAAAGTTCTCAATGTGCTCGTATTTATAATCACATTTACAATTATAAGCTTGTTAGAAATAAAATTTAATTTTCCAGTCATGATTAGGCTTCTGCGCAACTTTTTCGCGCATACAAACATCACCTGATTCCCACTCTCAGACCCTTGCTCCACAGAACAGCTGAGATCTCAGTTATTTGACAATATTGAAGTACATATACACGTAAATCTGGATAAAGTGTCATGGATTAATATTTTGTTTCAATTACTGAATGTCCATTCTTATATCTTTGTCTTCTAGTCTAAAATATGAGTTCGTCACGAAGAAAGTGTAAATATTGTAGTGATTTATTTTGTTATATTTGCGGTGTTTATATACCAAAAAACAAAAAGAAATATCACAGACTTTGTCAAGGAGACTTATGTTGAATATTTTGGTTTCAAAATGGACAAATTAGGTAAACCATGGGTTTCTAATAAAGTTTGTAAGTCCTGTGTTGAGTCTTTACGGTTGTGGAAAAAAGGTGAACGTTCTGGATTAGACTTTGGTATTCCTATGATCTGGATGGAGCCTACGAATCATTTAGATGATTGTTACTTTTGCGTAGTCGATGTTAAAGGTTTTAATCGAAATCAAACGTGGAGATACCCAGACTTACAGTCTACGAAATGTCCGGTTCTACACAGTGAAAATCTCCCTCGGCCCATAAACATTTCAAAAGTAATTCGCATGCCCTCAGAAACAATGATGTTACCAAATTCACAGAAATCGGGACCATCTACTAGTGGAAGTGAATGGGAAGGTGAAACATCTACGCCAAAGTTATTTTCTCAAAATGAACTCAGTGATTTAATACGTGATCTCAATTTATCAAACAAGGATCAGAACTGTTAGCCTCAAGATTGAAAGAAAAAAATTTATTGGCACCAACAGTAACAATTACAACATACAGAACGCGAGAAAAAGAGTTATTACAATTTTTTAGTGAAAATGAAGGATTAGTGTATTGTAATGATATCGCGAAGCTGCTTATAGACATGGGTTTAAAAGAGTACAAATCTACTGAATGGCGCCTTTTTATTGATAGTTGCAAAAGAAGTTTGAAATGCGTCTTATTGCACAATGGAAATAAATTTGCATCAATTCCAATTGCCCATTCAACGAAACTCAAAGAAGAATATGAAAATGTTAAATTAGTTTTAGAGAAAATTAAATACTCTGAGCATCAATGGCCGATCTGTGTGGATTTAAAAATGGTTAATTTTTTACCTGGCCAACAAAGTGGATATACAAAATACCCTTGCTTTATTTGTATGTGGGATAGTAGAGCAAAGCAACTTCATTGGGAACAAGATGTTTGGCCTGTAAGAAATTCTTTAACTGTCGGTAAAGCCAACGTAATAAGGGAGCCGCTGGTGAGCAGAGACAAAATCATACTTCCACAATTACATATTAAGTTAGGTATGATTAAGCAATTTGTAAAAGCGTTGAACAAAGACGGAAATTGTTTTAATTACATTTGCAGAAAATTTCCGAAGCTTAGTATGGAAAAATTGAAAGGTGGAATATTCGATGGTCCTCAAATACGGCAATTGATGAAAGACTCAGATTTTATCAAAGTTATGACTGTTCTGGAAAGTAAAGATTGGAAAAGTTTTGTGTTGGTTGTCGAAAATTTCCTAGGTAACCATAAAGCAGCAAATTATGAAGAAATTATGCAAAATATGCTGACAAACTTTTAGACTTTAGGAGCAAATATGAGTATTAAGTTACACTATCTCCGCAATCATCTAGATAAATTTCCGGATAATTTAGGAAATTATAGTGAGGAACAGGGAGAGCGGTTTCATCAAGATCTAAAAGTGATGGAAGAAAGGTATCAAGGTCGATGCGATTGTCACATAATGGCAGATTACTGCTGGTCTTTGAAAAGAGATTGTCCCTGAAAAATTATAGAAGAAAAGCTCATAAAAGGCATTTTATGGAAATATGAAATATATTTTCGACATTTTCCTCTTTATTTACTTCGATGTATCCGAATTTCTCAAAACATAACTGACATTATAAATATATCTGTTATTTTGTTTCTTGTTTTACGATTTTTGTTATGTAAAATGAAAATAAAGATTTAAAAAGAAATCAGAGCAAATCCTACAAAATCATTGACAGTTTCACGAATTGTGTGCATAAATAGACCCAAAATCATTTTCATATCTAGGGCAACAAAACCATTGTAGACCAGTATCATCAATCTTGCGAGCAAATTGTCTGAGGAAGATACTGTGTAGAGAAATGCGTCAGGATTCAACCAATCGTAGGAAAAAATCCTTGAACTTATTAATTGTTTCACTTTGCAATATATATTATGAAGAAATAACTCAAGCTCTATCTATTCTAGATATCATAGTTCGTATTGATCGTGGTAAATGTCTACATTATCCATGGTAGAGTGAGTTACATTCATTCTGCCGTGACCCGAGCAAGTAGCCATTAAGGGAAACATCAAATTTATAGTGTCCACCTAACAGCCAGAAAATTCTGATTCTATCACACCTCAGCATTTGTTAGATCCATTATTCACCATGGTGACAATAAATACTACTATAGATCACCATCGCCGTGGCCGAAGCGATAAAAACATTTGATTGCCCTATTACACGATTTTCGAAATCCATTAGGCATTAATTTGATTCATGTTAAAGTAAATCAACTGATGTGACGTATTCGGACGATTTGTTTATTCCATGTAATTCATGACGAAAATACAATATAATGCAATGAAATAGTTATTTACATCGAAATAGATACCAAACAATCCATATTAATATATGTACGAATATTTAATGATTACCAGAGATAATATTTGGTTATATTTTCAGATTTTCTTCAAATTAATTTTCATTTCAACACTTATTGTAGAGTGAGCCTTGCTATTAATTTTCTCAGCCTTGGCGATTCTAAGTGTTTACAGTAGATATCAGACGCTTTCACCATAACATTTCACAACGTTTGTGATTCAAGCACAACTTCTGTTGTTCTATACATATATTTTCATTGACTTATTTCGACTTAAGGCGATGAAGCTCCATTCACGGACACTAACAGAAGCTGGTATACGACGCCGGAAATCGCTGAACAACGTAAGTAGTGATGGTCGTCAAATTCAGTTGTTGTGCCAGAAAATATTGATGCTGTGCGCGTATAATTATTGCAAGATCCTCTTGTATTTCATGAGCAGCTTGAATAAGATATTGCATGAACATCATATTTTACACAACTTTTGGGCATATTCGTTTGATATCGTATTTCCAGCAAGTTTATAGACTTCCTACTTCTACTTTTAACTTCTTGTTCCATTCCAGGTAACGTCTGGACCATCTTTGGCTTTTCAATCTAGCCAGATGGCCTGTCCAATTTCATTAGACTGTTGTTATTTTTTTCAACTGCATCATATAAGGCTGAGTATCACTTAGTGTAGATTATGTCGAAACAGGACGGGGAATTGATTATTTAGAAAATCTGCTAAAAACGATTGCCAAAATTTTTGTTGGCACAACTGTTTTCTATATTGACGCAGAGTTTGAACGGGATCTGATTTAGTTTTTTTATAGGGCTCAATTTTGTCAGTTCTCACAAAAGTGTTTTGCGAATTTTACAATGGGTATAAATATCGAAAAACGAATTTGTCTCAAATTTCGTATTGCAAATGACATTTCATTTGCCGAATCGCTGAAAATATTACAGAAAGCTTGCGGTGAATCGACTTCATCAAAAACTCATGCATTTGAGTGTTGAAGTGCATTAAACAGCGGCTTATATGTCGTAAAACATTTGCCTCGCTCTGGTGGGCAATCAACATGTTCAATTAAAGTTATTCTTCTTCTTCTTATTCTTTTAAATAGACCTATTGGTCTGTTGCTTGCTGAAGCCGTCTCTGGATGGTTTCTTGCGAGGTGGACTGCCTGCTTTCCTGCCACCTTTTTGGGGCTCTTCCTGGTGGGCGCTTTCCATGTGGCTTGCTCTCTATCATTATGCGCGGTAATCTGTTTTCGTGCATTCTTTGCACGTGCGCATACCATTCTCTTCGTCTTTGTCTGACCCATCTGACTATGTCTACTATGCCGCATTGAGCTCGTATGTCAGTGTTTCTTATCCTGTCCAGTCTGGTGTTTTCGAGGATAGTTCTTAGGGTTTTCATTTTGGCCGCGCGTAGCATAATTTTTGTTTTATTTGTGTATTCGCGTGCTTCTATGCCGTAAGTCATGATAGTTCTGATGCAAATCTTATAGTTCTTCACCTTGCTATCTGTTCCCATGTGCTGGTTAGACCATATCACATCTCTAAGACACCCTGACAGAGCTGCTGCTTTAGTTATGAAACTACTTACTTCCTTCGCCGGATCGTGGTAGCTGCAGATGTCCATGCCTAGATATTTAAAGACATTGACTTGCTCGATTGACTTGTCTTCCACAACCACTTTACACCTGACAGGTTCTCTGGAGAATGTCATGGCTTTGGTTTTTGATATTGAAATTACCATGTTGAGTTGTTGGCTGACTTGATGGAATTTAAAAAGCTGTCTCTGAAGATCGTTCTCCGTTTCTGCTATAATAGCTGCGTCGTCAGCATAGCAGACCACAGATATTTTAGAGTGGCCCATTCTGTATCCCAAATCTAAGGATGTGACTTGTATTGTTTCATCCATCAAGAGGTTGAAAAGGAAAGGGCTGAGGCTGTCACCCTGTCTAATTCCGCCTGGTGTTTTTATGTCAGGTGTAGTATGTTCGCCTGGCTTGCTCTTTGTCACATTTCCGGTGTTCAAGTTTTTAATTAGTTTGGTGGTTTGGGACGGGGAGAGTCTTTTTATTAGAGTTTGTAGGATGTCTGTCAAGCGCAGTTTGTCGAATGCCTTTGTTAAGTCTATAAAGCAGATGTAAGCAGGCTTGTTGAACTCTATTGATTTCTCCTTTAGTTGTTTCATTATGAAGAGAGCGTCCGTTGTTGATTTATTTGTTCGAAATCCAAACTGTTCCTCTCTATTCTCGATACGTGATTCCAATTTGTCATTTAGGATGCCAGTGAGCAGTTTCATGGACGTACTTAGCAGGGTTATACCCCTGTAGTTTTCAGGGGATGTCTTTTGCCCCTTTTGAAGATAGGAATAGTGAAGCTGCTGCACCATTCTTCAGGAATCTGTGATGTGTTTAAAATTTTACTGAAAAGAGTTAGCAGCTTCTCGGTGAGTTTCTTTCCCCCATATTTTAGCAATTCGTTCGGGATGTTGTCTGTTTCCGCGGCTTTCCTGTTCTTCAGCTTTTGTATTCTCTTTCTCAGCTCTTCCTCTGTTATCAAAACATCATCTGGTGTTTTGTCTTCGTTCACCTATGTATCAGTGGTTTCTTCATATTGATACAGCTCTGTAAAATATTTTTCCCAGATGTCAATTGAAGTAAACATTAATGAAATGAAGGAACTGGTGATTGAAGATCATCATTCAAGAGATATGCAATGAACTTTCCGTGTCTAATGTACCATTTTAAACGATTGTTTGGCATGAAACGCATTTCCACTGGACTAGTTCCCAAAAGACCTGAATGTTCTTCAAAAACTGAATCGCGTAAATGTCTATGAAGACGTGCATGTCGATTCCGACCCAACATTCATAAAATGACGAATGAGAAAATTTATTGCCCACCATTTTTTCCATTTTTCGTTTGACTACAGATATCTGATTTGCTCATTTTCTTGTCAGTGTGAGGAATTTAGCCCCATAAGTAAGGATAGATTGCACGCATTGACTTCACGCTTGAGAGAAAGAGCCGAACCAGATTTGAAAACGTCCCTCAGCTTTTCCAATGCTGCCCCTCAGCTTTTCACAGGCTGAAATCAGCCTTACTCCTCTGTCAATTTAGCGCGTTTGTCTTTTCAGATATTTAATCTCAACACCATCGATGTATCTAGGCTGGCTCAGAACCAGGTTGTTCATTATTTTTGTTTCCGACATATTTAACTCCAAGCCTTGAATCCGATTTGACATAACGCCATTGTCCTCAGCAAAGGAAGAAGATTCAGATGTTCTTCTTACATGTTAATTCCCTGTTCGTTCCAATTTAGTCTCTAAAATACCACGCTCAGTGTAGAATTTATTAGTCAGTTCATAGAAAAAGACTTGTGAAGTAGCACGCTCGTGAATATATTTTATATCAGGAAAGACTTATGAAGATAGACTTCAACTGAATTAATACCTACGAGATTCTCTGAAGACAAAATCAGAACCAACTGAATTATAAATTCAGAAACTTGCAAACAGTTTTGATCTCCCTTAATAACTTTTCTCAAAAATTTCAAAAGCGTCGAATACCTAGTGTTGGTTCCTCTAATTACGATATCTAGAAATATCTTCTAGTTCTTCAGGCATGTTTTCTTTTACCAGAACTTTTACGGTTGCTTAGCACCGAAGGTTTCATCAAGCAAAGCAGCTTTGAAATTTTTCGAAAAGTTTTACTTGAGTTGAAATTCTGAAAAATCAAAACTTGAATATGCAAACAAAAAGCTTGACTCGAAATCGAGCTTTTTCAAGTTGCTTGAAACCTTGATTCTTGGGAGAACATAATGTTGAACTAACTTGCAAAATCGCTTGATGCCATACCCGTAAAGGTGCATAAGAAGAAAGCTCCGCAAGGGAAGTTAGGTTAGGTTAATTCCAAGCAAAAAGGGAAGAAATCAACCAGCAATCGTTTCAGAGATGTAAAGTATTTCTATATTCAATTCAAATGAAACGATCTTTTCAGAAGTTTTTGCGTATCATTCGTTATAGCCGAATTCCGTGTAAAAATATATCGTAGGCTCAAGAAATTTATTTAGTGTCGCCACCTAGATTAGGTTATATATATTTATATATGTATATATATATATATATATATATATATATATATATATATATATATATATATATATATATATATATATATATATATATATATATATATATATATATATATATATATCTCAATATATAAAGAAGACATTTTTATATTACATTACTACAGCGAACTATCAGCTCTATGATGAAGTGGAAATGTAGTTTCGAATATTCTGATTCTTTTTGGCATTGTTTGTTTGTTACTCCTTTAACGTGTTCTATTTCCGCCTTTCGGCCACTGACACGCCGGGGATTTCTGTCGCCTCACTAACCTGGGAATTTTACCGAACCCCTCTCGTGTCGAGGGAAAGGATCTTTAATGTCCAACATATCTCTGTTGAACAGGACCGACGGCTTAACATCTCCTCCGAAAAATGAGACTGAAGCTATTCCCAGAATCCGACCGCACTAACTTTGTGGGGATTGAACCCAGGTAACTCTGCACAGGAAACGAGCATCATATCCCATATGCCGGCTTTCAATGTAGGTATTTCTATTATTCTCACAGAAGTTTATATATTTTCACAGAAGTTTATTTCATTCGTTTTGTAGTATATTCATTTATGATATCCTTGCGATGATATGGCTGTATTTAATTTAAAAATATACATTGTTCTGTATTTGTGTTTTCTTCAACAATTCTATTAATCCTTTCAGATTCTTAATTCAGTTTTTTTCATTTTCACAAAAGTTGATTTCAGTTGTTTTATAAGAAATTAATTCATGTTTTTTGTGATGATATGGATGTGCTCTATTGAAAATATACACATTCACTCTTATTATTTTTTGTATCTGAGTTTCCTTCAACAATTTTATGAATTTCAAGATGATGAAATAACTAAATGAAATGAAATGAACAATCCTTTTCTAATGCTTACGTTGAATTTCATTTGAATATTTCCCGATCAAATATTCAGTTTTATTCGAACTATTATTCTCGTTCTTAGTGAATATAAGAGGAAGTTCAATATTTTATATCAAAGTTTGTTCTAATTCAAGTTTTGAAGTTTTGTGATTCAATAATTTTATGAGTAAAAGCACCAAATTTTTATGAAAAAACTATCATCATTATTATTGGAGACTTTCTAACAAAGTTGACCTAACCCTGAATATTGAAAATTACTTTGTACAAACTGTGGCATTATCGATGTTTAAGTACGGCAGGTATGGGAAATACTGCAAGAAAAATTACTCCCTTTCATTTTCGTCCTCGATAATCGAGAAAAATTCATTAGTGAATAAAGGTCATTCATTTTTTTTCAGTGATATACAGAAACGTGTTCAAATATTTTTTTTGTTAAATGGTTCTCGAATTATATAACTCGTGCTTTTCTCAATGTAAACCATAGGACAGATTGAATTATAGAGGGAGAATATATTTTCCTCTTTCCGAAAATACAATAAATTTTCTCAAAAATGTGAATTTCTCCATGAACAAAAATTCTTTGAGCATTCTATGGTTTCCTTCATGTTTTTACGGATTTGTAGGTTGCCATAATTAGACTTACTGGATTGATATTTTGAGATGAACGATATTTGTATCACGAAAATTCGAACATAGTATTTCCATTACTAATACTGTGGAAAAATTTGTTCTCCGTTCCTGAAAATTCATTTAAAATTGGTATTCAATTCACGTTTGGTTGTCCATATTCCCATTTCCACACAGGCTCAACTCCTGGCGTACACTTTCATCTGGAAAAGCCGATTTCAACCGATCCATTAGGTGCACACTACTTCATGGCCCACTTGACGAATTGGTGAATTTACATAATGATCGGCAAACCGAAACTGCATTTGCACATTACGTTACCGGGTGTTGTTCTTCGTGTTTATTTGTTTGCAGAATGCGTGGAATAATATTTCAAACTGCAATGAATTTAACAAATTGAGAGATTTCTATGGTTAAAATAAACGATTATTCTTTTTTTTTTAATTTTCAATCAATTGAACGGACAAATATTTTGTTTCAAGACATTTGAAAAAAATAAGATTTAAAATGTCGACATACGTTCAATCGTTCGTCCTAGTTCACAGATTCTCTTTTATGTAAACTGAGTTAATTTTTCGACAATTTCACTGATATAAACATTTCATACGATTCATTGTCCTGTGTTCCGACCTTCATTTATCACTGGTAAGCTTGGTAGGTGAAATGAGGAAGGGCAATCATATTTTATTGGAGCTAAGCCGTTTTCATTACGATATTTCAAAAAATATCCGCAAATGAATAGCAAAATTTGAGCCAATTTGAACGCTGTCGTTATTTTGAAACTTATCTTATAAGATCTCCTCTGAGGAATAAATGAACGAAAATCGAGATGGTGCTGTAAGCTGTAAACGGGATGAGGTAAAATACCCAGCTCATTTTATCTATGATGTGTAGGTATGAAAAGATAACGTATATTTTCACAACGCTCGTCCGAACCTTGTTGTTCTTGCAACCCAAGACGTTTCTTTCTTGAGGCTGGCTCCTCTATATCCAAGAGAATATCTGGATGTTCATTGTAGGCTGTTCTTCTAGATAATCACAAAAATCTGTTAATTGGAAGACGGGTTCGTTAGTCAACAGCGGAGATTGCTAGCATGACTACGTGTCAAAAATCTGCTCCTGATAAACAGGGCTAAGCAGTAATTCACGCCATAACAGCTAATGACTTTATAAAAGGCACAGGTACGACCAAGTCTGGAATACTGTTCCCATGTATGGGGCTTCGCACATAAACATTCACTACATCTATGTATACAGAAGAGAGTAGTTCGCCTTATTGACCACCCAGAGATCACGCGTTATCTCCAACCTCTCGCTGAAAGGCGTCAGGTTGCATATCTTTCTCTTGTTTGCACGTACTTAAATAAATTCTCTTCAGAACTGAATGGCTTGGTCCAGAATCCAGGTCCAAAGAAAAACTAGGCTCGCGAAAAAGTCTCATCAGCGGATGGTCCAACTAGCAAAGCCAAGCCATGACTGTGTAGTAAGAGTAAATTAGTTATACCTGGAAGTGAAAAAATGTGTACTTTCAAAATTATTTGGTTGATTTGAAATGATCTCGCAAAAGAAAAACCAATTTTAATTGATGACTCAGGAATTTAAATCCCAATATTTTGGTCAGTGATCACAAAGAATGTTTTTGA
The DNA here is from genome assembly GCA_013387265.2 of Cryptolaemus montrouzieri. Lineage (NCBI taxonomy): Eukaryota > Metazoa > Arthropoda > Insecta > Coleoptera > Coccinellidae > Cryptolaemus > Cryptolaemus montrouzieri. The sequence continues at coordinate 48,919,314 of JABFTP020000001.1, read as the reverse complement.
ATTTTAATGAATACCATTCAGAGAAATCTTTGTGGTCCTGACAGAGTATAGGTCTTTGTTTCACGCCGCAGGCATTTTTCATCGCATTTGCAAGCATCTACGGTTTCCCATCTTCCAATTTTCAGGAAGATGGCCATTGACCTAGGCGAATATCAACTAAAATGGGCATAGCCCACAATCAATTCAGCACATCTTGTTGTACAAATTCGCTTAAATAATTACGAATACCATCGACATAGCTGAATGAATTTAACATCAGAACATAGTTTTAATAGCTCAATCAAATGGGAAGGGTAATTTCTCATTTACCTCATACCACATTATAGGACAAATTACATTACAGAAGTAACGCACATGTTACTTTTCCTAAAATACGAATGGTGAGATCACAAAGCGTTTAAAAAGTATACAGTATCACATCAAAATCAACTTTTTCATTTATCCCCACTTTTTTAGAGGATGAGGAAATAGAGAGTTTTCTGGGGACCAGAAAAAAGGATGAAAATTACACACTCTAATAGACCTTTATGTTATCTAACTATAGATCCAACTTTGAGATTTATCTGGGCACGAAACGAACTGCCAGAAAATTATTGCAAAATAAAGCCAAAAATTAATTTTGAACTTCTTCCAGAAACAAAGACAGATGCGAGGCTAAAATGAATCGATTATATACTAACGAATAAAAACAATTATGACGCACAGTTTCTTAGATTTAAGTCGAGTTTGGGCATATAAGAGTCAGGCATGATTGTTGAAATATGTTTCTGCTGGTTTTATCCAAAATTGTTACAGATTCCTGTCCCAAACACCCTTTGTTTCACCTAAGTCTTCGTCTGGAAATCATGGAGTGCAAGATGAGAATTGAAAGAAAGCTAACGGAGAATACAATCTTTGGTACTCTTATGCTACACAAGACACTAACACAAAATAAACAGACAAGCTAAGGCTAGTGCAACAAAGACAAGTAAACGAGTTTTCTCCTACAGGAACTGAACAAGGCTATAAGATCGAAAGACTAGAGAAGACATACGAAATTACAACACAGACTATATACAACAAGTCATAGAAAACAACAGTAACATTTTTCTAAAGACAATTACTAACACCGGTAGATAGAATACATCAATTGAAAATTCAATTGAAATAAAATATGAATTATTCGATAATACAGATATATATATATATATATATATATATATATATATACCTATACAACGAATCTTAGTAACATAACAAATGTTGGTTCCGAGGACATGTAAAAAAATATAAGGACAATCAAACTGCAGAATTGTCTGAATGACTTGGGCTGCATTTGTCTTGAAAAACAAACAAATGTGTAAACCTCAAAATGGAGTCTGCGTCTGTTCTGAGTGTTCGATTGGCATGTATGTTAATGAAGAGTGTCGCAAACTTGTGTGTGGAGTCTGTTCTAAAACCATTCATTTAATTGATGACTATAGTAATGAAGAACAAGTATTGTTTCACTTAGAGGACGTAACTCGAAAATAAAATGGAGATTTTGAATAACACGAAGTGTAAATATTTAAAATATTCAATGGACCACGCTTATCAATCATATATGGACCCTCCAAAAGGTGGCTGGATGACATAAGAGGACAAAAGGAAGAAGGTCTGACAGGACAGAGAGAGATGGATTGATATGTTCAGGAGTATACTGAAAATAAAATGAATTTACTAAGATAACACAAGGAAAATCATTATGTCCAACATGCTATACTAAAATATTTGTAAAAAACAAAAAAAATTATGGGAATAATGTTGATACATAAATTTGTGATTTATCAGAAACCATTAAAACGGTAGATTCAGCTTTTGAAGTCGTAGTTGTATCGCCTGCGTCTAAAATTAGAAAAGTGAGTGAGGAAAGACATTTTGTCATGAAAGCAAAAATTGCGAAAGTTGGATCTATAACTAAATTTGTACCGAACCAGGTAGAAAATCTCTAAATTAACCAACAGAATTTGATGCTTTGATAAAAAATTTAACAACTGAATGCCTCATTTCAAGTAAACTGGATAAAATCAAGATTATCAGTTTATTGCCAAATTCATAGAATCGAAAAAGAAAATAGTACTGAATTTAACGTGTCGGAACGCTTGGTTAAATTAACAAGGCATTTGGTGTAAGAACAGGGAATTGAAAAGGTTTTTAGGTATTATGAAGATAAGAACAATAGCCGTTTGATGCCGGGCTGAAAAGATTGTATTTCTGTGAAAGAAAATGGTACTAAGGTTCCTAGACAAAAAAGGTTCATCATGTGTAATTTAAATGAATTATTCACTGAATTCAGAAACGAAAATTGTGACATTAAAATTAGAAATTTTGCATGTTGAGACGGAAATGGTGTATTGTTGCAGGCGTAAATGGCATCCACAATATTTGCGTTTATTTGTATCACCAGAATGTTTAGCTGAGGTTACATGGTGCCAATCTTACAGTTGACTTTAAAGACCTTTTGGAGGTAATGATATGCAATATTGATATTTACAACTGTATGGTCACAGGAAAGTGTCAAGATTGTCCAGGCCAACAAGCTTTAAGGGTCATGTTAGAAGAATCGGAAGAAGATAAGTTGATGCCTGACAGTATAGAATACAACAATGGGTAACACAAGACAGAACGGAAATGGTGGCAATCATTGAACCAAGAGGAGAATTTTCTGAAGAGTTGATTACTTAACTCAAAATCTAAAAATGCATCATTTTATTACCAAAGCTCAAGGTAAATTTAGGAAATGAAAAACAGCAAACCTTGGCTGTGGAGGAATGCTTGGTTCTTGCCGATTTTTCCGAAAACTATTCGTTTGTTGTTCAGAATGAAGTACAAGGGCATCACTGGGTAAATAAACAGGCCACGGTTCTCCCATTTGTTTTATATTATAATAAAAACGAAATTAAGAGTCATAGTTTTTGTATTATAAGTGATCACAATCTACCTAACACAGCAGCAGTGAATGGTTTTCAACACAAGCTAATAAATTATTTAAAAGAACATTACCCTTGAATCAAAAAAATAATCACTTTTTCCGATAGTGCAGCAAGCCAATACAAAAACAAGAACAATTTTATCAACATCTCCTGTCACAAAGAAGATTTTGGGTTTGATGAAAAGTGACACTTCTTCGCATCATGTCATGGAAAGAACACTTGCAAAGGCGTCGGGAGTACTACAGAACGAGCTGTCACAAAAGATAGTCTTCAGCGAATATATGAAAACCAAATTTTGACACCTCGAGAAGTGTTTCAATTTTGTAAAGAACAAGTAAAATTAAGTACATATTTGTTTGTTGAAACTGAAGATATATAAGAAAACTAAATTAGTGTCTTCAAGGACCGTCTCAACGCTTGTCAGAAGATTTAAGGGACTCGATCTTTCTATTGTTTTACACCCCACTCAGACAACTTGATCAAGTGTTAGTTCACTTGAAAGTGAAGGAAAGTTGTATTGCTGACAATTCAGAATAAAGATATAGTGGCTTGTGTGGTGGATTGCCGAACTGGATAATATTAATTGTCATAACCAAGATGTCCATGTTACATTTTACCACCCACCCGGAACAATAACCTCATTAAAAAAAGTTGAAAAGGATGAAGTTTGGATGCCGGTTAAAAGTATACTGAAGAAGCTGTCTGCCCTGGAATTTACAATAATGACTAGGCGGACTTTTAATATAGAACCAAATTGAGCTAGTAAGGTGGGAACAAGACAATATTTGGCTCATTTACAATTAAAAATTAACAAATAAACATAAAATGTATGTCTAAATATAACTAATATGTATCAATATCGCAAATGTTGAAACTGTATTATTTGGCTCACATCTGTGAGCCATACAGTTAAACCTCAAAAATGAAATCGAATGTGCTGAATTGCATGTATTAGAGTGTTTACACATAAGTTTATCTTTCAATTTTGCATAATTGATTGAACTTATTCCATTCAGCCTCGCATCTGCAGAAGTTAAAAATTAATTTTTTGGCTTATTTTTGCAGATTTTCCAGTTAAATCTCAAAGTTTTACAATAGTTAAATAACATTGAATCTATTGAGTGTGTAATTTTCAGATTTTTATCTGGCCCTCCAAAAAAGATACAGCAGGTCAAAAAAAGGGAAAAAATTGATTTTTATGATAATTTATTTTTGAACGCTATGTTTACCACTATTCATACTTTATAAAACTAACTCTACTATCCAATGTAATTGTATAAATTATATGAAGCCTGAGAAGTTACTCCTTCCTATGTAAATGACAGCTCCAATATTGAGATTTTTCACTATGTGACCGATAACTTTGAGTTAGTAAAAATATGTTAAAAAATTCATTCAGCATTGCCATAACTGTTCAAGTTTGTACACCAAGATATGCTATGCTTTTTAGTTGGGAGGCCTAGGTCAACCCATTCCTGAAAATGTCATCCGTAGATGCTTGCAAATGCGGAAAAATGCCTGCGGCGTGAAACAAGAAAGACCGCCATTTCTAAATGGTATTCAGTGAAGAACTTAAAAACATGTTTTCGTAATCACTGAATATTAGGGATCAATTCCTGAAAAAATTAATTTTCTCTGTGACGGTAAAGCAACCACTGCTGGACCACTTGATATGGATAAAAATTCTTTTGTTTACAGGGCTAGTGTGATGTGGCACTCGCTTCCATCGCACATTTTTTCGATAATTTACAATTATCTTTGGCGGCTACAGCTGTGATATGACAGGAATCGCCTTCTAACAAGTGTTTAGATTTAAAAAAACTGAGGGAACTAACTACTTTCGAGCTGTTGTACACTTATACGCGGTGCATGCTACTCGTCCCATACACATTTGTCATTCTCGATTTCATATTACCTAGTCTCCACATTTCACCATCGTTAGACTTAATTCTGAGATTATAAGCAAAGCAAATCTGATTCACTATAAGATCAGAATTCATCCTAGTGTCGTACTAACTTTCTCCAGACCAACAGGTTTATTAACTATTGAAAGTCCATTCTAGGATCATTTCCGATCAACAGTAGAGAAATTTCAAGTAAACACTGAGTTATCAGGAGGATTTAATTCAACTGAAGTGAAATTTCACTACCTGAAACCAGGTCAGAATTCAGTGCGAACTGCTACGCTTCTGTAGAGGGATGTTTTTATACTTCCAATAGAAATTAATGTAGTTCCCTCCACTTATCTGCATCGTACGGATCGGCCTGGCGGCAATGCGTTTATAGTTGCTCGAAGGGGCAATATTTGCGATGCGAACTGATGTATATAGCTGACAGGTGTTTCGCCACTCTGATTACTAAGGACTTACTTATTTAGGTCTAATTTATTTGTTTCAAAAAATTAGAGAGACTTCCTTGTTTAAGATTGGAACATGTAAGGTTCAAGCTTGATCTTATTTCTGTAAAAACAACTTTCATTGAGTTAATATTTCAGAGCAAAGGGGAGTCGTTTGCTTGTATGGTTCTGCAGTATATCTTAGAGTGAGCAAGGAAGGTATAAAGAGAGGAAATGAAGTTGCTCACTGTAGTTTAATTGTTGAGCTGATCGAGAATATGTTGTCTGAGAGAAGAATAAATTTCGTTGCCGCACTTTCATTGACGTAGTTTGTTCATGCATCACTATTTTTCAATTTCTCTGAGTGATATCCCCAAAACTATGTCTAATAAGCTTATTCATTTCGAAGATATTGCTCTATCTTTTCGTCTTAATTACTTCTAAATTAAAGCAGTTTTAACTGTAAATATTCTGAACATGTAATACTGAACCTTTCGTTGACTACACGAAACGAACATGCATTTAGTCGTAATCACAATCAACCCTTAAGTTTACTGGAGACCCATGTTTCAACCATTCCAAATCTGCTTCTGCTGAACTAAGTTTCATTCTCGGGGATAACAGTACTGCACCCTATCACACTGATGCTTTCAAACAAAGCACAGGTACGAATAGTGTACGGCTTAGCTCCCGAACATTCCTTGCATCTATTGGACAGTATCCAGAAGAAAGCAGTACGCTTTATTGACAACCCGGAGATCTCTATCCTCTTGTCCAATGGCAGTAGGTTGCTGTTATTCCTTATTCTTTTTACTTCCATGTTAGATGCTCTGGAGAACTGAAAGACTTCGTTCCAGAAAGAATCCAGTTGCAATCCAGTTGCAAAAAAACTACGCTCGCTCTTATCAGCAACGTCACGTTCCTCTCTCTATAAAAATTGTTTTGTTTAGATCTGTTCGATAATTTACGATTCGACCGTCTACAAGAAGAGAGTGAGCACATACATTAAATCATCTCGGCTGGCCACAGCTGTGGCATGACGTACATAGCACCCTCCCCGAAGTTGAGACTGAAAAATAATATGTACGCCGAATAAAATACAGGCTGTAAAAGGCGGGATATGAAAATTATTGCAAACAACTGATTGTCAATAGCATATTCACTGTCAAAACTGATCTCACAAGCTTTGAGCAGACTGTAACGAGCTAAAATCACGTCACAGCAATTTGAATTAAAACGCCTGATTCCAGTCAACCCTCCATCTGTGTCACGCCACTGGCTAATAGTCTGATGCGCGTAATCCGGATATCAAGTGGTACGTCTTATAGGCTTCCGAACCTTCCCCAGCACTTTCTATCTGCCGCAGACCTTCAAGCTAATTAGTTCTTGAAAATCTAGTAATTAAATTATATCTTATGAAAATCTTCAAACTGATTTTATTTGAAATACCATTGCCAGGCAATGATTATAATCAAAACATATCCTAGAATAATTATATATAAGAATAACGTAATGTTATGAGAATATAGAATATATACAAACTATAGCATCATCAGACAATGACATCAATGTATAGTGTCAGAGCCTTTCTGCCCGGAAAAATCCAGTACAGACCTTAGTCAAGTAACACTGAATGTTACTCCCTAATGGTTTCCTTTGTGTGAAGTGATGAACGATCGAATAGAATACTGCTCTGAATATAAATATGACAAAATTGTCAGTTAATTATTTTACATTTATATATACAAATAAATAAAATATGAAATGAGATTCTGAGCAGTATAAACTTAAGAGAAAACCTATGACTCTACCTCATTATTTTTTCGGAAAGAAACCTACGAAGAATATTACAAGGTTTGATGACTGTTATCTTTTGTAACTGTTCAAACAAATTTTCTTCAGACTCAAAATCTCAATACTTTTGTGAAGATTCCTAGGAATAACACCTGTTGTGGAAATAATAATTGGTAGAATGAAATTTTTTCATTTTCCAAATTTTTCAATCTCGTCGCCAAGCATCTTATATTTAGAAATTTTTTCATTGTATTTATTTTGTATATTATGTGTGTCGGGTATAGCAATATCAATTATATATGTGATTTGATTATGTCTATCAGTAAGAATGATATCTGGTCTACTGTGTTTTACAGCTCTGTTGCAAAGAATTGTTTCATCAAAATAAAGTTTATATTTGTCATTTTCACAAATAATCTCATGTTCATATTTGTAAAATTTTTTTCTTTTTGGGAATAAGGTCATGTTTAATTCCTAGATTAAAATGAATAATATTAGCGACGGCATTATGTCTTTCTAAATAATCTATTCAAGCAAGGATTGAGCAAGATGATAATATATGAAAAACTGTTTCTGGAGAACAGAAACATCTACGACAAGAATCATCTATATTTTGTTTGATGATGTGTTTTCTATAATTCCTCGTGCAAACAACCTATATATATATATATATATATATATATATATATATATATATATATATATATATATATATATATATATATATATATATATATATATATAACTCACCCTGTAAATTGTTTGTGAATAGTATATCTAAATCTACATGAAAAGATATTCAACAATTGATCCGATACATTGGGTTTTTCGAATGAAGAATTGATTGCTCGGATAAAACAAAAAGATATTTGCTTTTAAAAATATTGATTCTAGAAACATCAAATGATTGAAAAGCGAAAACTGAATCACAATGGAAACTAGAATGGCCTACTTGAATGGAAACCGCCATATTTCATGCCAACATTGAATGCCTAAATTTACCCAACCTTCGCATGAATTTCATATTCGAAACAATCGAAACGCATGCACGAGCAGCCGGCACAATAGAGACATCGAAATTAAAATCACGTACAGGCGGTAAACCTCGAATAAAACACAGTGAAGGAGGAGAAGGGAAGAAGAGAGTAATACATTTTTAATTGTGCCCATTAGAAGCAGCGTACTGGGTTGTTCTTCCATAGTTATTATAATGAAATTAGGAGTCACTAACTACAAAGTTAGGATTTCAGTAATTCGCTGTGTTACTTACCGGCGTAATGTCGAGAGATTATTATGGCAATGGTCACAAGAAGAATAACATAGTTTCATTAAACTAAGTAAGTCTTTCTTATCTTATATGGATTGTGTTGAATGAGTAAAAGCTCTTGACACAGATTGTGGGAGACACTCATGAAATCAGCATTCACAACTATTGTTTAGGAAGAATATATTCTATAAAAAATGATAATTGGTTACCTCATTTAGCGTATAAATTATAGGATCTCTATAGAATAGAAACAAAAATAGATTAGAAGAGGTAGCTAGTTTGCATGTCGAATGAAAAACGTTCTAAGGGGTCAATTTTTTCTTTTCCCCTCGTCTAACCCATTTGTCCTTTATTGATATCTGTGATGATATAAAATGATGTCATCAACCTTCTCAATAATAACAATACATGCATAATTGCATATGGCATAGAATCCCAATGGAAATTCCTTGTTTTAGTTGGCCTATTCTTCTTCGTGCCAAATTGTCAGCCATTTGAAGGAAAATCATTCTCAATTAGGACCCAGTAAATCAATATGCTAATATGAGAGCCCCAAACTGACAATCTAAGCCCTCGAATGTCTTTGATGATGCCTTGAAAATACCCATCTCAGTTCCTCAGGTAAAATGTAAGGGATAATCTACCCCAATGCCAATCATCATTTTGTCGATACTTTACTCTTTTTTTTATTGGTAGTTCACAAATATAACAGAAAATTAAAACAAAATTATTCTGATTCCGAAAAGTATTGCAAGTGTCGAGTAAAAAAACGAAACGTTCGAGTTTTCCAAGTTTGAAAGAAATGCTGTAAAGATATGAAAAATTCTCTTTGTATATAATAATAATAATATTAATTTACTCATTTGGAATAATCAGATGGACTAAGACAGAACTGGATGATATTCAAAGGCAGACCCGAACGATGCAGATAAAGTACAACAATCATCATCCAAAATCGTCTGTGATACGAACAACTCTGAAGCGGAAAGAAGGAGGACGCATAATAATAGATGTTGTCAATTTACAAACCCAACAGATGAAAAATCTCAGAGAATTCCTCTCTGCAAAAGCTCTCACTCCTGACCTCCATAGAGTGGTATCGTTGGCTGATAGAGGATATACACCTCTGAATCTTTCTACCAGAGATGATCTGCTGAATCTACCGTTTCTATCAGATACTGAAAAACAAGAGCAATGGTCGAGAAGGGAATTGCATGGACGACATCACCATGAGATTAATCAACCACACATCGACAAAGAAGCCTCCAACAAATGGTTGATGAAAGGAGAATTATTTTCGGAAACAGAAGGATTCCTCATTCAAGAGCTAGTGATCGCTGCAAACAACTACAAAAAATTTATTATTGAGGACGGAACATTACAAACAGATAAGTGCAGAAAGAGCCATATAAGATCGGAGACTATACAGCATATTACGTTCGGCTGCGAACAACTGGCCAATGAGGACTATCTTCCCAGGCAGAATCAAGTGTGCAACATTATCCATCAGAAACTTGCATAGAAGTACGGACTTCTGAATACCTTCCAGCCATATTACAAGTATCAACCGGCGCCCGTATTGGACAATTGCTTTATCAGATCGTACTACGATAGGCCGGTTATCACTGACAGAATGGTGACGAATAATAGGCCGGACATAGTGGTGTATGATAAGAGAGCCAGAACAGCAATGCTGGTGGATGTCGCCATACCGAATAATAACAACGTGCTGAAAAAGTTCCAGAAGGAAAAGTCCAAATACACAGACCTTGCTATTGAGATCAAGCAGGTGTGGCACCTCGATAAATTAAATATTGTTCCGGTCATCGTATCCTCGACTGGGTTAATACCCAAAACTTTGCATGATAGCCTCAAGAAATTAGAATTGAACCTATATAGAAATTCAAAAGCTGTAATTCTTAATACATGTAGGATAGTTATGTCAAGTAATCGAGCCTATTTCCTTTGATTGCTGAATCTGGATCGGTAAATTATATCCAGCTAACAGTTGAGATAGTGCATAGTCCACGATAATAAATAATAATAATGCTTTAATGTGCGAAATAACATAAACAAGATTAAGAAATATTCATACAAATAATCTCAACTCGTTTCAACATTAACAACTCCTAAGTACATAATCAAAGCAACATCAAAGTAAGATAATCTGCAAAGCCCCTTTGATTCTTGTTTGCAGATGATGTATACCTTGAATTGAGGAGAAAACCCTAAATAAAAAATTCTCAAACTTACAACAATTTCACAACTGACAATTAAAATATAAACCACAATTTCTTCTTCTATAATATGCAGCCAAGAGCAAGAAAATCACAGTTACAGGCTCAAGTTTTTAATACTTTTCTCTCAATAATAACATGAATTATCAATCGGTCAGTTGTTCTTAACCAATATTTGATTTTTGATTTAAACGCAACCAATGAGTTCAATTTTTATATTCTGCTGGGATCATATCAAATATTTTAGGACCCAAGTATAAGTAGCTCTTTTGAGTACTTCTCAGTTATCGGAACCTGATTTGACGTAGCCTCACCACAGGTTATATAGACGTGATCAATTTTTCGTAAGGTATTTCGATCTCGATATTGCCTTATTATAAGAGAGTAGTAAAAAAATCGAATAAACCAGTATCCTGAAAAGAAGGTCTGTGGTAAGTGTACTCTTATCCGTAAATAATTTTTATGATGAGTTTCTGTGTATTCTGAAGGTATCGAAGATGATTCTGAGAGACTTCACCTCATGCTTCTATACCATATGCTAAATGAGAGTCGACGAGTGATAAGTAGATTATTCTAAGCTGAATACTGAATACTGAGCGCATGCATTTAAATTTACCCAACAGAGCCCTAACTTTATTCGCTACATATTCCGCATGTACATCATAAAGTAAGTGACTGTCTATATATATTCCGAGGTGTTTCATAGAATGGCAGCTTTCAATAATCACAATTTTATCACCTTTTTCAATTTCTATCATGGTATATTCCGGTAAATTTCTATTGTAGGATGTAAAAAATAAATAGTTCTTTTTCGAAATTTATGGCTAGCAATTAATTGATTTTATGAATGACATAATCTTAAATTCGAATGAACACAATCAATAACCAGAAGAGCATTATGTACTGCAACCATAAAAAATCAGCTCCTCTGTTAAAAGAAAGGCAGACCAACATGTATGTGAAAAAACCGTCGGAAATCATCCGACAAAATGTGTGCCAAACTGAAGCTGACATTATATGTTCGAAGACGAATGATCTACACAGCCGTATACTGCTACCAGCGTTACCAGAATGTATCCATGAATTTCATGAAGCATTGGAAAACTCAACATGAAAACCTACAAAAACGATGAGTTTATATTGATCAATGATGTTTAGGAAATTTCGTAATTTTTTCTTGTGATGAGAAGCTAAAATTGTTATGCGATTCTGAAATTATTTATATCGACGGCACATTCTTATATTGCACATAGAGTTTTTAACAACTGTTCACTATCCATAGTCAACGGTCATTACATTCCTTGTTTTCTTGTCTATCGAAAACAAATCAACCAAAATATATAAATTGGACTTATCAAAAATGAAAACTACGGTAACGTTTAGTCAACAACAATTTTGGATATAAGATACAACTAAAAGTTGAGAGAGATCAGGTCAGGAGATCGGATAGGTAACACCATTAGACCTTGTCTTCCAGTCCAACGACTAAGTTATGGCTATGTGGCAAACAAGTGCAACGTAGTGCAACTGTGGTCCAATAAGGTGGTCTCTTATAATTTCTACCCAAACAATTAGCATTTCTCGATATTAAGTATAGATTTCTCGAAATACATGAGGATTTGTATAGCTCCAAACTCTACAGTTATATAGGTTAACCTCTCTATAATGTGAAAAAGTGCATTTTTAGAAAACCAAACGTACAAGAAATGAGAGTAATTATTGACATGCTCGGTATGATTTCATAGACCTAATGCTATCGATCCAAATTATCAATTTTGTAGGGATGGAACTTGTATTCGTGTTTTAATAAGCTCATTATCAAGAGTAATATATCTCAAACAAAAAGTTACTACATCCGAGATCTCGCATTGTGTAGACACATCGATGAAATTATTATTAAAGGAACAATATTCAACCTTCTGTGGAATGTTAAATATCCTCCCTTGAAGGAGCTTGTTTTCCGATCTACCCATCATAATCAACGTCAACCGGGGCCACAGAGCATCTGACCTTGCATTACCACTGCTCTGTGGCCCCGGTTGATGGTGATTATGAAGAGTAGATCGTAAAAATAGCTCCTCCAAGGGAGGATATTTAACATTCCACGGAAGGTTAAATATTGTTCCTTCAATAATAATTTCAATTTATTTTTTGTGAAAAAGATTCATGAAAATTACTTTTCCCAAACACCGTTGAAAAAGACGTCAAGAAGCTTTTAGATGAGGAATCCCTGATTTTGAGGGGTTAAGCACTTTGTTAGTGGGTTGCTCGTTAAGCCTCAAATATACGTCGAAAGATGTAGCCCAAACAAAATCATTGGAAATGTTATGGCAAATGAATTTCTCCAATCACTTCGGGATACACATTAATTTCGATGAAAAGGTGTCCGCTGAAATTTATCTGCCATTTAGAAATAGAAATGAAACTAAGCAGTGGTATTTGCATGATAAAGTGAAAATAAGGAAGATCAACACATTTCAAAGTACTCACAGATTATAGTGGACATCCGCCATATTCGGCCTAAATTGAAGGGCTTTTCTGAATGCATCCTCTGCTTCTGCTATCCTACCTTGGCTGCTCAGAATACTACCCAGATTTCCATAAGCTGAAAATTAAAAACGAATATAAATTTTCAAGATTCTAAATATGCATTAATAAGAATTCGATGCCGGCAGTATATTCTCGCCGAAGCAAAGCGAACTTATGTCAGCTCCCGTCACTTGCCTTGCCAGAGAGCAGAAATGGTCGCTCTCGAGAAGTCAAATGGTTCAATAATGAACGAGCAGAGTCACGTGACTTAATTGTAGAGAACAAGCTTTTACTAGAGTCCCGCGGTCGAGCGGCTCGGCTAGAATAAACTTCCGACAGAATGTTTCAATATATTCACGAACCTAACATAAGTTGATGGTAAAATCTACAATTTTTTTTGTATAAATTGACTTATTCATACAGAAATTCTTGCAATGAATTGGGAACTCAACTTTATATAAAATCTAGTGGTAGCAATTTGGTTTTCCAAACATTTGCGTGTTAAAGCGAGATTACATACCCTAGAACGAATATTTATGAACCGAAGGAAGGAATTTGTTCCTCTCTTCGAGAGACCAGTTGACCCTATATATATATATATATATATATATATATATATATATATATATATATATATATATATATATATATATATATATATATATATATATATATATATATATATATATATATATATATATATATATATATATATATATATATATATATATATATATATATATATATTGATGGTCAACCAGAATATATACGTACAGACTGGAGCAGTTATGACACTAGAAGCATCTCAAGAATGCCTAATCATACCGTTTGAGTATCCAATACTAGAGCTTAGCTTGAAACATCCTTCTTAGACAGTCATTCTTCCAAAGCTGGATAAAATGAGGATACTCTATTGATTAAACCTGAAAACCTAGGTACACACAGCATCAAACTGAGGTATCTATCTAATTCCAATGTACTCAGGAAGGTATAGATCCATAACTCTATAGAGTATTCATAAATACATCAGAGACACTTCTAGTAAAACCAGAACCTGCCGAGACATTCCCTATGGAATCATAGGCAGAGACTTGGAATTGCCGACAAAAGCTAAACTTCAAGCTTGGCCGTCAATACCAGACAAAAGCAACTTCAAAAAAGAAATGAAGTATTCGAAAAAGCTTGCTTCTTATCTTCTCTCTCCGGAGCGCAAGAAAATGGAGATTGTTAGTCCCACACCATAACCGCCTACATAAAATTGAAATTCATCTACTTGGTCTGCTATTTCTATGTTGTGTTATGGTAGTCTGCTAGGCACAGAGAAGTGAAGCATCAGAATAGATTCCTAAGGTATCATCAGAAGGTCTATCGGACAGGGGATACAACAAAGTGAACAAACATACGGTGAAAAGGATCTAATCAATGACGAGATCATTCTTGCCAAACCAATCGTGAAGTTGGCATAGAAAGCTTCTCATTTTTTACCAAAAGTTTCATCCGTACTATCAAATATTTTTACCAGAGATGGAATAACGTTTATGTTTGTTCACATTCTGAAGACATTCTATATTTTCCCCTTTCGATTATGCACCTTGTTTTGCACTAAATTTCGGATGCTTGGCAGATGGTCCGATCTCCAGAATAAAGTCGATTTTTTAAAATAAGACGTGATAAGCTCACCGGAGGTAAACTTGTTTTTAGTCAAATTTCCGAAGGGACTTAGCACGGGTGACTCATAATGACAATACGACGAACAATGGTCCTGTGGCGGATAAACGGAGTCCTACAAAATCCGATAAAAGAAGCCAATTCAATATTGAGTTTCGGAACAGAAGATGACTGGGACACACCAGAATGAATGTGAGATCACTACAACAGCACTAACAAAACACATTAACACAGGCCAAAGCTGAGTATGATTAACTCGAATAATGCCAACAGCAAACACCACCTACCTCTGCTGCAATGGCTATGAATGGCACTCATGGCTTCAGTTTAAGGAGGGACTTGAGTTTTTATCAGATGGTACGTCGCATTCTAAAGAGAGGATACGTTGGAGGACGATGCCTCCGACCTGGAAGGGCTCAAGATTCGTTTGAATCAAAACCATGTTTCTCTGTTTTCTGCTTAGATCTCCTAACGATAACAACTACCCTGGATTGTTTCAGTATCTAGGTGATTAGGTAACAGCATCAGCTGAGATGAGCATTATGGGAAACTTCAACGTCCTCAACATCAACTGGTTCCAAGACTCAAATATGACCGACAGGAATTCCTGACAATTAAACCGATTTTCCCAATATTCTCTATCTCTTTTTTGTTTCATATCCAGAAGATTTCCGCTTACAAGTCACAGCATCTCAGACAACTACAATCACAAACTTTTCTCTGGTACTTGTTACTTCGAACAGCCATGCAATATAGATCCAAAGACTTCCCGACATATATGGCGAACCAAATAGGAGGAGCTGCTCGAATTTTTCTCGAATTTTCTATTCAACGATGTCAGATCTTAATATCAATGTCTTCTTACAGGCATAGATTTCTACATTCCATAGTCCACAAAAAAATCTTCGCACAAAATCCTTCACCAAAGACTCTCAAAAAGTTCCCCAAGTAAAGAACAGAAATGAATCGCATATGGACTTCTCAAGAAATTGTGTGATTGAATTACTACCTTCGTCTTCACTATACGTATCCAGGCGGTAGTTGTTTGTTTACTGAGTGCACCTTTTCAGATTAATGCAGGAGTACCCTAGAGCTCCATACTGACCTCAACTATTTTTAAAAATTTGATTGAGGAGGTCGTTACTTGATGAAAATCGATATACATATTTTCAATGAAATAAAACTATGATATTTAGATTCACTATATTAACAAAACTATGACACTGTCGTTTCATCGGATACATGCAAATTAATGAACATAGTTACTCCTTATATGTTATTCTCATTTCCTACTTAATATTACATTAGGTACAAGTAAAATGGGTACGTTAGAGAACAAATTGGAGTTGCTCACTT
This sequence comes from Cryptolaemus montrouzieri, assembly GCA_013387265.2. NCBI lineage: Eukaryota > Metazoa > Arthropoda > Insecta > Coleoptera > Coccinellidae > Cryptolaemus > Cryptolaemus montrouzieri. The sequence goes on along the minus strand of JABFTP020000001.1, from coordinate 48,903,177 downwards.
TATGAATTGAAAAGATTGAGTAAAGGAGAATGATTGAGATCTAATTGACTATCAAGTAAGCTACCTGAATTATTTTCTTTGTTAATCTCTAAAATTTTCCATAAATTGAGTTTTTGTCTATTATTTTCATTGTGTAAAATCTTGAAATTATCATTAAATTCATGGATTTCTTCGAGTTAGTGATTAAAACAATGGTATTCTGATTTATGATAATTAATACTACGTTTGTGCTCGGATAATCTAACTTTGAAATTTCTGAAAGTTCTACCATTATAAATTTTTTTTACAATCTCCGCAAGACAGTTCATAAACACCGGATTTATTACCTTTATCAATTTTAGATTTACAGTTTTCGATACAGCCCTAAATTATTCATCACAAACCAAACACCTAAAACACTCTTCAGCGTTACTTCTCCAAAAAGAGTTCAATAGTTTTCAACCTAAGAAATTCGAAAATACAACTTTAAAGTTCATAAAATCTAAGTCCGCATCTGAAGATATCATATTCACCAAAGCAGACAAAGGTCATAAAATACAGTTATAGCCTCAAATAAAGCAGATTATTCATGGAAATCCCAAAATTTCATTGATTCAGGTAGTTATGAACAAATTGATGAAGATCCAACTAATAAATGTCAATCCATAGTAAGAAACGCTTTAGAGTATGCCAAGTCTATAATACCTACCAACCAAAAATATAAACTTTTCATTGACAACCCGCAATCACCAAAACTTTACTCCCTCGCCAAACTCCATAAAACAGGGTATCCCATTAGACCAGTAGTTTCATATTTTCAAGCTCCAGATGCAAAACTTTCACGCTTTCTCATAGACCTCATTCAACAGTACGCTAATTTTGAACCTGAATACTTAATAAAAAAACTCTCGAGTCCCAATAAATAAAATTCAGCACACGATGCTACCACCGAACGGTAAACTTATGTCATGGGGTGTAGTAAATCTCTTCTCTACTGTTCCACCTAGTGATACAGTGAAACTCATCCACAACGCCCTTCAAATTAATAAAGTCAATCCGGTAATTCAATCAGACATCTTACACCTTTTAGAAATTTGTTGAGAACAAAATTATTTCAGATTAAATGAAGTATCATATAATAACAAAAAAGTCTTAATCATTGGTAATCCTCTAAGCCCTCTACTCGCTGGAATTTTCATGGATAATATTGAAAAAACTATCAAAGAATATCCGTTATTCGAATACTTTATTTATTGGTTTAGATATGTCGACGTTATCATTTGTTTTTTCACTGGCACAAACAGACAATTACAGTCATTCAAAACATTCATTAACCAAATACACGATATTATTAAATTCACGTTAGAGATAGAAACAGAAAACTCCATTACCTTTCTGGATAACTATTACTAAAATTAACGGCAAACATAATTTTTCTATTTTGCATAAGCCATCGCATACAGATATTACTATTCACAGCTCATTTTCACATCCTCATCTACCTAAATTAGCTGCTTATAATAGTATGGTACGTCTACACATCCTCATCCACATAAATTAGCTGCTTATAATAGTATGGTTCATAGACTCATTAATATCCCTATGTCACAAAATAATTTTATAAAAGAGCAAAATATAATTGAACAGATAGCAGTCAATAACGGTTACAGTCCTAGTATGATTGAGAACATGATTTCAGGAAAAAAATTTCAAAAAGTATTTCCAAGTATGAAAAGTTCTAACACAAAATACAACAGCTTAACTTGTATTGGTAATCCTAGTCTGAAATTAAAATCATTCCTCTCGCTTTATAATTTCAATGTAGTATTTCGAACTGATAATTCTTCAGGCCGACAAATCAAAAACCGCAAATCTAAAATTGATAAAGGTAATAAATCCCGTGTTTATAAACTGTCTGGCGGGGATTGTAATAAAATTTATATTGGTTGAACATTCAGAAATTTCAAAGTTAGATTATCCGAGCACAAACGTAATTGTAATTATCATAAATCAGATTTTCATTATTCTAATCACTTACTCGAAGAAAACCATAACTTTAATGATAATTTCAAAATTTTACACAATGAAAATAATAGACAAAAACTCAATCTATGGGAAATTTTAGCGATTAGCAAAGAAAAGAATTCAGGTAGGCTACTTAATAGTCAATTCGATATAAATCATTCTCCTTTACTGAATCTTTTCAATTCATAAAGTAAGCAACTCTGATGAGTTTTCCAACATACCCTTGTACTTGTACCTAATATAATATTAAGTAGGAAATAAGAATAAAATATAAGGAATAACTCTGTGCTTTAGTTTGCATATATCTGATGAAACCACAGTGTAGTGAAACAGGTCATAGTTTTGTTTATATAGTGAATCTAAATACCATAGTTTTATTTCATTGAAAATATGTATATCGATTTTCATCAAGTAACGACCTCCTCAATCAAATTTTAAAAAAATAGTTGAGGTCATTATGGAGCTCTAGGGTACTCCTGCATTAATCTGAAAACATGCACTCAGTATACCAACAACTACCGCCTGGATCCGTCTAGTTAAGACGAAGGTAGTTATTCAATCACACAATTTCTGATCTGATGGAGCCACAGTATGGTGAAACCGGTCATACTTCTGTTAATATAGTGAAAATCTAAATAGCATAGTTTTATTTCATTGAAAATATCAACAATTTCTTTTTGCAGATTAATGACCTGCTTCACTCCATTGAAAACAGAATATTTGGTCTTGTGGACTAATATCTTCATTTTTTTATTCAGCGTCCTTTAACTGCTGAAGAGTCACACCGACAAAGATACCAACAGAGCATGTAATTGAATTTAGTGGGGCCGGTAAAACCTGCTCACTTCTAACAGGAATTAGGGATTTTCTTTTCATTGCAGCAACATCGACGAAGTTTCAGGGAAATTATATATATTATATAATTGTCACTACTACTTCAGTAAATTTAATAAATTCTAAGGGAAAACAAATAAAACTAAATGCCTATTATGGGACCATGAAATATTGAAGCGAGTAAATTTCTTGATTTGTTGTTCTAAATCGTCAAAATAACGTCAATTTTGCACTTTATAACTGCGAGTTCGAAACTCTGAAACGTAAAGCAACGGAAGTGCAATAACTTTTTTATGTCTTCATTCCACAAATGAAACTTGCAAGACCGATTGATCCTATGATTAGAACAAATTGAGTGTTCAGTTCAATTTGGGATATCCAGGAAATATTAGCCATTAACACATAATGAACATCATAATAATTTATCAAGTGTTGTTTCTTAATGCTTAGTTGTGTGCGTGCCGAAAATCAAGCTGTTGTTACCCTTGTACCTTGAAAAATATCCTGTGTTGTGAAAAACCATGAATTCGGCGAAATATTATGCTCATTTCAGCACATTTCAACGCACGCCACAACTGAATTCATGTTCATGTCACATAAACACCTTTTTTGCTGTACGTTGCTTTCATGAGTAATCTACAGGTTGCGTGGCGACGACAAATCGATTTATTTTTATGTTAGCGGCGATTTGTCAAGCAGTCTCTTTTATTATAAAACATGTAGGGTTGCACATCAGTGACGGTGTATCGGGAAAATTATAATGTTTTTTGACAGTTGATTTCGAGGTCATATATCGAAATGTTTTTTGAATGAGATTATGTCATGAATTTCTGTGATCGGCTAAAAACACGTTAGACCATGCGTTTAAGTAATTTTTCGAAATTACTATGAAAAATTTACAATAAGAAAGTTATTGTGCTATTTTACTGAACAGAGCTATGCGGTTAGTATTTGTTCAGCCTTATACATAAACACCTCTAAAAAGTGTTGGGAAGTCCTAAGAATATTGATAAATCCAAGTAAAAGGTTTGACTTTGATCAAAATCTTTTCCGCAACAAGTATTGAAAACAAAGAAAAATTCATGTTCCTCATAGAAAAGAAAATAATTTCATACATAGGGAATGTATCCCAAACCATAGTTGTAATAAATTCAACCATAATATGATTGTTGAATTGAATTGTAGTTGATCCAAATATTCATTTATGAACAAAACATATCTCCAAATTGAATTTTCGCACACATTTTTGACTAACTCATTCCTCTGGGCTGCCAAGCTGAGCTGCTGTTCATTTTGAAATATGCGTTGCGTTGCTAATGAATATATTTTTAGTGCACCTTACGTATGTTAGATGGGATTTGGGTCTCAACAGTACGATAGTTAGGGAAGAACTTCTTTACATTTTTCTCTTTCACTACATTTTGGATTGACAGGGTAAGCGTAACGCAAGAAATGAAAATCGCGATTTGAAGATAGATGCAAACTTTAACTCCATTCCGAATAGAAGCACAAAATTCAACATTTCAAATTTGTCTTTTTTCGGATTGTTTCGGACATATGCCAAAGGAATAAGAAGTTTTTCTCGAGAAAAAGAGTAATTAAATCAAAGAATAAATTGCAACTTTACGAGAAACCACTACATATCGTAACAGTAGTGGTTGATAAATTTTTGTTCTTCTTGATTATTTTAATTTTCAGTAAATATGCAACACGAATCACGAAATTTGACCCCGGCAGAATGTTCTGAACCAGTGTCGTTAGACTTGAACAAGAAAAGGCCAGAGACTTGCGGTACCCTATTCGAGTGTTTCCATAATGAATAGCAGGTTCAGGAACATGATAGTCATGAAAGAAAACTTGGAAAAGGATGACCTCGAGCAACAACGAAGTTCCATTGCCGTTGTTCAAGAATTTCCTCGTTGAGACAACGGTTCGCTACTGTAAGGAACCTTCAAATGCAGTTTCAGCAGAACGAGTGTAAATTAGCACCGAACCGATATGACAACATCTCAGAGAGTTTCGTTTGAAGCTCTGTCTCGCAGCTTGAGGCCCAGCTTTAGCCGTAACATATTGAAGAGCCCAATCAAAATTTACCAGAGAACATGTCAATTGCTTAGATAAGTGATTCCCAAAGTGGTCTATATCGACGCCCAGGGGTCTATGACAACTTGCAAGGGGTCTACGTCAGCGAAAAAAAAAATTGGGGATCTATGAAATGAAAAATGGGGGTTCACGATAGTAGATCTCAACAAATACACCGATAGTACCTATTTAATTACATCATACCATCTTATAATATGAAGATATATATATACATTATTTATAAAAGTACCTCTAAAGTAAAAAATTTATTATATATGTAAATAAAATTGTGTAAGTTGTAGGATGTAGGCATTCGCTTTGTGGCCGCAATACATTTTGAACCTGTAAAAACCTACACATAATGAAATACCAGAATTATCTTGTACGAGCGGTTTCAGAGCTTCACTAACTTGCACTGACTTGTTCAATTCGTCACTCTATAAATACCAATGTGGGACAATTACGTTTATTCGTTTCCTGAGTATTGAAAAGTGAAGTACAAAGAAAATATTTAAAAAAATATAAACAGGTAGATTATCTCACAAATTAGAATGAATCAGTGTTATTTTGTTTGAGAGTGCCAGAAAAAAAGTACGTATTTTTTATTGAATTTTAGTTTTGTACTCGTAGTTGGAAAAGATTGATAAATTACGCCAATCATGACTTCAGTTATTAGTTGTTTAATATTCAATCATACAGAATTACACGAGTACTCCTCAATAATTTTTTTTCGTTTCAGTAATCCGATATTATGATTACAGTGCAATCTCCGTCATCCGTCAACTAATTGCTGCAAGGAGATGTTCGGATTATGAAATGTTTTCGGAAAAATCTAAGAATTTTTTTTAATATACAGCTGCTGGTGTTTATGTCTTATTTAAATAAAGTAATTTTGTTCACGGATGCCATGTCCGAATCTAAAAAGAAATGTAGACAGTACAGTGTTGATTATTTGAAATTTGGCATCATTCCATCATTGTCGGACAAACAATTGCCTATGTGCCTTTTATCAAACAAAGTTTTGGGCAATGACGCTATGAAATCATCTAAGCTTCAGGATCATCTGAGAAATTGTCACCCTGATAAAACAGATAAAGATTTGAAATACATTCAAACACTCAAAGATACACACTAGAACGAATGTTCGCTTCGACGTCACAAAGAAACGATGATGGTTTGCGGGCGTCTTACAATATCTCGCTACTTACAGCAAAATCCGGAAAACCGCATACTATCGGAGAGAAGTTAATTTTTCCAGGCATTGAAGAGGTTTTAAAAACTGTCTTACACAAACCTGCATGTGATATCATTAGAAGAATTCCCATGAGCAATAATACTGTTGAAAGACGTATTGATGAAATGAGTTCTGATATAGAAAGCTTCTTGTGTAATTATTTGCTAACGACCCATTTCTCTATATGTCTACAACTGGACGAGTCAACTTTACCTAGTAATGCAGCATTATTATTGGCATATGTTCGTTTTGTTATGAAACAAGAAATCTACGAGGAACTGCTCTTCGCAAGAACTTTGATAACCGACATTAAAGGTGAATCAATATCTCATGTTTTGGAGAATTACATCATTGAAAAAGCAATCCCTTCATCAAATATAATATCAGTAGCTACAGATGAATCTCCTGCCATGGTCGGACGTTATCGTGGATTTATAATCTATTTAAAACAAAATAAGTCACAGGTGTCAGCAATACATTGCGTCATCCATCGACAACATTCAGTTGCGAAAAATTTATTTGAGTGTTTAGATTACATGAATCTGTCACTGATGGAGTAAACCGAATCCGAGGCAACGCGTTGAATACGCGGTTATTTGCACAGTTCTGCGAAGAAAAGGACGAACACTTCCATCAATTACTCCTTCATACTGAAGTACGCTGGATTTTAATTCCCTTTCCATCGTCATACCTAGAGGAAACGGGGTTCAGCGCTGTTACCAATCTCCTAATGAAAAAAAGAAACAGACTGGACATCATAAGCCAAGGAGATTTAGGATTAAACCTCACAGAATTGAAGCCAAATGTTGATAATTTATTATTGAAGCATCATGTTCATCCTTTTCGCTGAAAATATTTACTTATTGCTCAGTTTATCTTATGTTACGTATATTTTATATAACAGATACAAAATTTTATTTTGACTACTTTTAATTTAAATTCAATTAATAAAAGTATAAATTAACATGTGATTTTACTTTAAGTTTTTGACACTAAACTTTAGTACAGTTAGAAATTTACAAAAACTCTGAATGCTCACAGATAAGTTACAGATATTTTTGAAGAACATGATGTACCATTCGCAAAACACATTGGTGTCAGCTTTGTTTATGCATGCTGAACCCAAATCACGAAATCACTTCATTGGTGTGGAATGCATTGAGTCCATTCATCAATGCCATCGTATTGTCTGAGACATGTACAATAGAAGATTAAAGACCAGAAAAACCAGCTAGCTATCATGAATGAGGTTCGAAATTTGAAACAAAATCGCTCAAAATGCAATAAGTTCATTGGTTCTGTGATGTCATGCAGTAGTTCTTGCCAGGGGTGGAAAAATCCGGTATTAACACGTTATTGGGACTCTGTTATTGATGACATTAAGGCAACGTTTTGGTATACTCCAAACTAATCCATCGCTGACATTTTTGACTAATTCCATCCTGTTCTTGGACTGCTAAGCTGGGCTCTTGTCCATTTGGAGAGAAGTTTTGCTAATAAATATATTCTTAGGACGTCCCACATATGTTAGATGTGATTTATGTCTGATCAGTAGGGTGGCTAGGAAAAAACATTTTCATAGAACTTAAGAAATGAAAATCGCTTATATGCATATGCCAACATAATTCGATATTTTTTCTTGAATCGCATGTTCCTCTCATGTGAAATAAAATGAGACCAATAAATTGAGATTCTGCGAAAAACTGATAACATTAGTTGATGAATAATTTTTGGTTTTGTGAGCAACGTTTGTTCATGTTGAGAATTTCAATTTTCAGTAATAATCAAAAGCGAATCACGAAATTTGATCTCGGCAGAATGTGGTGAAGCAGTCGTGTTAGATGACCTAGGGGCTCATGCAAGATTAGGCCAAAGTTCCAGTCAACTATTTTCAGAATAATACACAGGTATGAGAAGAATGGTACTCATAAATGGAGACCCGGACAACGACGATCTCGAGCAACAGGACCATTATTCAGGAGTTTCTTCTTTGAGACAAATGTTCGCTATTGTTAGGCACCTTCAAATTCAGCTTCGACAGAACAAACAACCAAACCTATCCTAACTAGCCTAACTTAACCTCAAACGAAATCTGAATTTATAATTTTGAATTGAGTCGGTTAGGTTTTATGTAAAGTTAGATTAGGTTTGGTGAGATTTCCATTTGACGTTCCTTCTATGTTAAGAACGAGACGAATCGTGAGTACTGCTATCTCTGTCTTGCATCTTTTTGATCCCTACGTCGTTTTACATGTAACATTCAAACTTTATGAATATGGCGGGTGAGCTGTCAAGAAAATGAATATTCAAATTGAAATACATTTTCATAACAAATTGATGTATATTTGAGCGAAAAATTGCTAATTAATGGTACCTATGCGTACATACATTATCCATTGTAATTGTAATAAAGATATTTTCATGAAGCAATAATAGAGTTTGAATGATAAAAAGACTTGAAGAAATTTTGGATTTTTTCTTTCTGAAAAATTACAGCGTTTCGGGACACAACGATCTGGATTCTGGTTCCAAAAATTAATGAGTAATGTTTTTTGTCATTGAATTCTGAATCTCCGAACTATGATAAATAATTACCCACAATTTTATGAAACTCGAAATCGGAAAACCTCATGTAGGCTTGGTCATTTACTGTTATTGGCAAGTATTGTTATTTTCGTCTGCTTTTTGGTATTTGGTGGATTTTATTCCATTGAATGAGTAGAATTTGAAGTCATTTGTCTTATTCAATTGAATAAACTCCACCAAGAAACGAATACCAGACGAAATTAACAAGCTAATCTTTCCGCAAACAGGCGTCTATCTAGTGCTGTGTTTTCATCAAACGTAATACATATTAACTAATTCCTATAAAATGTATTTTATGGGTTGAATTTAAGTTATTTATCTCATAAGATACATTTTATAAGAATTGGTTAATACGTATTACGATAGATGAAAACACAGCATTAGATAGACTCCTGTTTGCTTAAAGATTTGCTCAAGGAAATTTACTAACTGTAAAAATGTTGCTACCGTTCACCCAAGGCTAAGCGTGACTGAGAGTTTCAAGTTCAACGGCAATAAAATAAGAAAACCACCATCGCTTAGAATTCAGCAACTATAGAAACATGTGGATATTATTAATAAACATTCAGAATCAAGTGCAAAAAAATATCACAAGGCCTACGAGGGATATATTCTAAGTTTTGGATATATAACTAGATAGAAACAATTGAGAGGTTTCAAATACTTTATTGGATTTCTAAGTATTTTCAGGGAAGGTTAATACAGCGTGATGCTATTTGACCTCTGTAAAGAAACAATGGGGAACACCGAGGAAGATAAATTGAACCAGAAAACGTACAAATTCGACAGTTCACTGGACTCAAGTACAAAACAACTTTATCAATATAGACTTGATCGGAAATTGAACGACGAGTTCCTAACAAAAAACACAGAAATACTATACAGGCACATATATGAAGCTCTGCACTCTCCAGCACTAGAAGCTTTGGGAGAAAAGAAAACACCAAAAAAGAAGAGAAACCAGTAGAAGGAGGAAGATAAAGCTTATAAAAATGGTTGAGCATAAACAACGCACAGGAAAAATTAGCTTATAAGGAGGAATTCAATTAGTTTAAGAAAATGATCAACAAAAACAAAAATGAAACATGGGACAGGAAATCCTCTGGGATAGACTGTTATATTGGGGGATCTAAATCAACCGAGGCGTGGAAATTTATCAAATCTCTGAAAACGAACACAATAAATAAAATCAATATGCAGTCCATACAATTAGAAGAATGTAAGAAACACTATTCAAAATAACTAACAGAAAACAGAGAAGAATACCTCACAAACTCACCGAGGCCTTATCAAGTGGAAGGACTATACATTGAACTTGACAGCGCCATGAAAGAACAAGCCATTACATCAATGAAAAATAGAAGAGCGTGTGGGAATTGTTAAAAAACGAAACGGAAAAACTAATATGATAACTGAAAGAACTTTTTTCTAGAGTAATAAATGGCGACAAAATGCCATATATTTGGAAGGAAGCGTGGATAACACCAATTTATAAGAAGGGAAACCGACAAAATTGCTGTAATTATAGATGTATCTAGGTCACAAGTACCTTTAGCCGACTCTACGGGAAAATATTACGTAACATATTAGAGGGAGAATTTGGACCATGTGAAATTGATTAGCAGGCCGGGTTTCGGGCTGGTCGCTCTTGCATCGACCATATTTTTAGTATCGTAAAGATAAATGGGAAAAAGGTAGCAACGAATGGTGAAACACATTTACTGTTCGTTGACTTAACAAAAGCATATAACACGTTGCCTGTCCAAAAGCTATGGCAAGTATGAGGAAGAACTTCAATAAATAACACTCTCATCAAAGCGATAAAACAACTCTATCAAGAAGCAACATCTAGAATTAAAATGGGTACTAGAATCTCACAACCTTTCGAAGTTGCAAAAGGCTTAAGACAGGGGTGTTGCCTTTCCCCAACATTGTTTTAAATATTCCTCATTGAAGCCCTCAAACAATGGAGAAGATTTTGCAGCGGAATGGGACTGTCCTCAAACGAAGACTCCACGCTGTACACCCTACATTTTGCAGATGATCGAGTGGTCATTGCACAGGGCCTAGACGACTTGGAATACATGACCCAAAAATTGTTCCAGGAATACAAGGACTGGGGACTAACTGTGAATCTAAACAAAACTAAATATCTTTGTATAGAAGGAAATAAAGAAGACTTACAACTGAAACCTTTGATTTTGGGGAAAGTGAAAATCGTTGGGACTGTACGCAGAGAATGAGATAACAATCATATATTTTCTTGCGTTAAATATTCAATTGTTTTATGAGGCTGTGTGCGAACTTGCATTGTCTTGGTGAAGGATGAGTCGCCGGTCGGGGTTGGTTTCTCGAAGCTGGCTAACGTCTTGCGGTAAACAAATGGCTGTATACCAATCGGCAGTAAAACTGTTCATTAATCTTGTGAAAGAATTGTTGCTACATGATCCGATTTAGAAACAAACGTTGCGATCATCTTTTTTGAGACACTTCAGCAACGGATGACTTATGTCGGTTCTTCTTCGTTTTGGAATCCGAAAAAAAAGTCTTGAGCTTATTTCCTGGCCCGTATGAATGAATCCAAGATTCATCGTCACTGAAAATGTTGTAACTTTCAAACTTTACAAAGTTAGATTGGTACAGAGTTCATTGACACAAATTCACCCTTGCAACATTCTGATCTTCGGTGAACAGATGCGGTACCCAACGGGAAACTAATATTTTCAGAGGAAATTCTCCGTGCAAAATTATTTATATTGAGGTATTTGAAATCCGAGGATATGCATCAATTCCTCAATATCTTGCATACCGATGTTTCTGGATAATATTAGGAACAGCTTCCACATTTTCTTGAGTGACCACTGTTTTTGGTACACCTGCCCTTAGCCTCACCCTTTTACGTTAATTTCTCCATACTAACGGAAACTCTTGACTAGTGTGGTACTTGAATTCCAAAAAGACCCGTACCACATAAAAAAAGTTCAAGCCCTTTTACAGCTAGATGATTCTCAGCTCAATTCAGCCGAAAAAATTATCTTCATCTTCCACAATAATCATTTACGGATGAAAGATGATCCACATGCCATAACAGAGGGCAAACCTCAGGATTAGTTTTTTCTGTTTACTGGAAAAATAATTCTTCAATATATCTAATCTTTTTCTGAATGAATTTGAGTTTTCGATTTCGTGCGTAAGTTTCTTGGCCCAGAGTATTTACGAGGACTCTGGGCCAGCTTGCACGATTAAACTATTACAAGTAACTCTTTTGAAAACTACTCACGCTTAGGAAAGCCAATCGTGCTACTTTGCATAATATTCTGGAAGTTGAAAAATATATATTGGAAAATGTTCGATAAAGGAGAACAGTTCGAATAGCATTTTCAAAATTATTCACTATTCATGACTATATTCACCCCAAGAAAGGTGTATTTCAACTTGTAGGGTTCGAGACGAGAATTGTGTATTGACTGGCGTTAAACATAAGGTGAGTTCTAATATTTTAAATCAACCACTTTATAGTTTTGACCCAGCTCTGATCAATAATTTTTCCCCCGAAACGATAACGACGTGAGAAATGCAATTTCAGCTCGAGTTTTGGTAAAAGATGAATATTTTTGTCGAAGGTATCCAACACCTTGAAAAATAGAATATGTTAGGGTAATAGATGAATAGACCGAAAAAGAAAAAATTAATTTTAATTTTTAAAATCAGTTAGTTTGAATGAAAGTACTGATCAAAGAGCTATCAGTGAATGATTTTTATTCATTCCATTCGGACATATTTTACCATGTTGGTGGGATAATGAAGGATCTCAAATATATTCCTTCATTATGACTGATGAGCAAAAAACACTTTGGCAGAATTTGTGGGATATTCTAACCAAACTCGCATTCATTGCCATTAGTATGCTGCTATATCAAGAAGCCTCATGCGGAAAATCTTTTGTCTAGATTTAATGCAATGAACGATGATATTGAAATAACAAATTTTATTGAAGTCACACAACATCATCCCGTGTTGCATGGGATCATATTTGCTGGTGCCACATAAAGCATATTTCATTTTCAATTTATTGAAAATAATGTTTTCCTGAAATTCTGTGTTTTGGCAGCATTCCCATTTTTGTAGTTCTTTTCTTAGTTGGCCTGAGAACATATAAGGTAAAGGCAGCCTCTCTATTAAAGGTATCCCAATACAGAATAGGAACTATTATAATTAAGAAAGATAATACCACAACTTCATCTGAGATTCAAACAATAAAATCTGTGTTTTAAAATGGTATATTACACCCTGATTTTGGAAATAGTAACCGATGAAATGTATTTAAGATAGTAAGGTGCCTCAAAATCCTGATATAAAATTGTGAGAGATCGAACCCAAAGACTGAAAACATGCATTTAACCTGAAAATCTGGTGATTGAAAATTTTTCAACTTAGACAAGCTATTAGTGTTTCAACCCCTTAAAGAAGAGTAATACTGTCAATAATGAAAAACAAGTAATACTGTCATTGAAAATACTCAATATTGCAATGGTTTGGAACTTGTTACGAAAAAAAATTAAGTTACATTAGTTGTCCAACTTAGAAAAGGACATATCGAGATATAACCTTCATCAAAAGTTCTGGCAAGTTATTCTGAAGAAATTCCGAATAACTTTCAACAATCAAACGAGGTGACGACACAAGTGGCCCAACAAAACTTCGGCGAGATATCTGACCCAGCTATTGACTTGGAAAAGTTAAGGTTTTCATCGACCCAAAAGTTCATATCATGAGAATTTAATACGCCATCTCTCCCACAACCTGATTTTTCGCATAATTGTCTTCTGAGGAACATGCTAGAAATTCTTGCAGCGAATATTAATTGGTCCTTCATAATTTTGTTAACTGATCTCTCACATGACATGAATTGAGTTAATAGGCTGTGAGTGCTAGTAGATGGATCTTCAGCAACCATTTGCGGCACGTTTCATTCTAGAACGACAGTATTCGTGATCCGACAAAGGCCTGAGTGACACGTATTTTCCACGAATGTACCTACCTCATATAATAAAAATGATAGGTTGAAAATAAACACCTGAAAAAAGTATAGGGAACACTTCTGAATATCGATATATCGTATCCAGAACGATCAATATGGATTTTTTTTTCAAGAAATGAACACCTGCTTCAATTTCTCACCAAATAATGTAGAGTACCGCAACAGACAGGTAGCAGGTAGACACTCTTTGTGGCCCTGACAGAGTATAGGTCTACTACAGGGACGCGACCCTGCCTATGCGAGCCGTGACTCCACCCTCGTCTCCAAACCCCCGAGGGAAGCCACGTCCTAACCCCTTCATCCCATCTTTTAGAACCACATCCTAAACCTATCCTACCCATTTTCCAACACGTATGGCCAGCGTGGAAGATCAAGGCCATTATACCCCTAAGATGGCGAATAAAAAAACGTATGGAACTGTACCCCAGGTGGGTAGGGCACCTAGCCCACAATCCCACACCTCTCAGCAGGTCAGCCTCATGGATTCTGGGGGAGGCAAACATTCGCTTAAACAATCTACGAAGACCAGTCGACCATCAAAAACTTTTCTCAATGTCGCCACATTCAACATCAGAACCTTAAAATCAGAAGATCGTTTAGTCGAGCCAGAACAAGAACTACAACACATCAAATGGGACATCCTGGGTCTATGTGAAACTCGTTTACCAGGTGAAAAGTGCACCACACTCAAGTCAGGACATCTAATGTACCAACGAAATACAGAAAACAACGCACATGTTGGAGGTGTTGCAATCCTAGTTAATGAACGGCTTACACACAAAGTGATTAAAATGAGATCAATTTCTAACAGGGTAATATAAATAACTATAAAGATATCACAACGTTACAAACTTCAAGTAATCTAAGTATATGCCCCTTCTTCGACCGCAGAGGATGAGGAAATAGAGAGTTTTTATGAAGATATCTCAATGGCTCAGAAGGATGAAAAAGCCCACTTCACTCTAATAATAGGTGACTTTAATGCAAAAGTAGGCGATGCTAAAATAGATAACCTACCGAATAGAGGAAAACATGGATTGGGCACGATCAACGAACGAGGAGAAAGATTATTAGACTACAATCAAAGTCAAAACATATACTGAATGAACACTTTCTTCCAGAAACAAAGACAGCGGCGATGGACATGGCAGAGCCCGGACGGGAATACTAGGAATGAGATCGATTATATACTAACGAATAAAAAACATATTGTAAAAGACGTAGCAGTTATCAATAAATTTAAAGTCGACAGTGACCATAGGTTATTAAGAGCAAAAATAGAAATCGTGGCCAAAAAAGAAAGAAACAAGCTGATACGTCCAAAACGCTTGCCAACAAATGAAGACCTAAAGCAAAATATTGTTCAATATCAATCAGAACTAAGCAAAAAACTAACACCTGAAGAAAACTTATCTCGACTAGACATTAACAGTCTTGAAAGAAAGATAACGGAAGACATACAAGTGGCAACAAAGACCATATGCTACAGGGCAAGAACAAAACCTAAAAAATTAAGCCAAGGTACGCTAAGGTTTATGGAAGAAAGGAAAGTAATGGATAGATTCAATCCAGAATACAGGGAACTGAACAGGGCTATAAGACGAAAGACTAGAGAAGACATACGAAATTACAATACAGACTATATACAACAAGTCATAGAAAACAACAGTAACATGAAAGTCTTAAAGAGAATTACTAACACCGGTAGACCCAGAATACATCAATTGAAAAACAACCAAGGTGAAATAAAATATGAAAAAACGGAGATAATACAGATTGTTGAAGGCTTCTATACTGACCTGTATTTGTCTAAGAAACCCAAACCTGAAACAACGAATCTTAGTAACATAACAAATGTCGGTCCCGAGGACATGCTTAGATTAACATTGATGAAATACAACTAGCCCTCAACCAGATGAAAAACGGCCGGGCACCAGGCGAAGATAACATTACAAGCGAAATGCTAAAATTGGGAGGACAGGTCACTTTGGAAGCAATAAAAATATTACTAAATAAATGCCTAACAGAAGGTAGTGTTCCGGAAGGATGGAACAATGCACACGTTGTGTTGTTGTACAAAACAGGTGACAAATTTAAGATAGACAATTACCGACCTATTAGCCTTTTACCACACCCTTATAAATTGTTATCAAAAATTATCACAAACAGATTGACAAACCAATTTGACAGCTATCAACCGGCAGAACAAGCAGGGTTTCGCAGAGGATATAGCACAACAGAACACCTACAAACTCTTCGTACACTTATTGAAAAATGTCAAGAATACAAAGTGCCAATACACCTAGCCTTTGTAGACTATAACAAAGCCTTCGATTCTATAGAACTGTGGGCAGTATTTCAAGCCCTCGATAATGCTAGAATAGATTCGAGATATAGAAACATCCTACAGAATATATATGAACGAGCGACTATTCAGGTGAGACTAGACGATGACATGCAAACCAAAAAGATCCCGATAAATAGGGGCGTCAGACAAGGCGATGTGATATCGCCAAAATTGTTCACACTTGCAATGGAGGACGTGTTTAAGAAGTTGGAATAGGATAGAAAAGGTATAAATGTGGATGGAAAATTCCTGAACCATCTCCGGTTTGCAGATGATATAGTTCTAATAAGCGATAACCTAGAACAACTCCACGAAATGATGCTAGAACTCAAAAGAACATCGGAAGAAGTAGGATTGGAAATGAATCTGACAAAAACTAAAATAATGACAACGGAGGACGCAATATTGGAAGTCGACGGCAATGATAAAGAGAAAGTGAATGAATATCTATACCTTGGACACACTATAAAGATAGGTAAAGACAATCAAACTGCAGAATTGTCAAGAAGAATAAGAATGACTTGGGCTGCTGTTGGAGAACTAGGATTTGTCTTGAAAAACAAACAAATCCCCATTAACCTCAAAAGAAAAGTTTTTAATATGTGCGTTCTCCCAGTGTTAACGTATGGCATGGAAACCATGACTCTCACAATAAGATCTGCTAACAAACTTAGAACCACACAACGCGCAATTGAAAGAACTATGCTTGGAGTGAGCCTGCGGGATCACATACGTAATGAAGAAATAAGAAGGAGAACAGGCGTAGAGGACGTAATCACGAGAATAGCTGCATTGAAGTGGAGATGGGTTGGACATGTAGCAAGACAACAGGATGTAAAATGGACTAAGCGAATAACTCAATGGAGACCACGCTTATACAAAAGGGGAGTGGGGCGCCCCCAGAGAAGGTGGCTGGATGACATAAAGAAAAAAGGAGGAAGAGGATGGTATAATATAGCACAGGACAGAGAAAGATGGAAGCTAGAAGGGGAGGCCTATGTTCAGGAGTGGACAAAGAAGGGCTGAAAAAGAAGAAGAAGAAGACCGCAACAGATTCCAGTTTTTTTTTTATAAAAAACTAAGAATGCAGCAGATGCGACGCTGCTTTATGATCATCTCATGTATTCAGTGTTTGAAATCAGTTAGTTGGCACTTTGTTTCTGTTGTAAGCACAAATAAAAGATTCAAGTTTTGTGATTCGACCATGGAAAGACGACATTTGACTAGAGAAGAGATATAAAGAGCCGTTGGGATGCTCTAAGCTGGGAGCTCAGTACGGGAAGTATCCAGCGTTCTGGGAAGTAGCCCGAGTGTCATAAACCGTTTATGGTCGCGTTTCAACAGGTAGCGTAGAAGAACGCCATACAGGTCGTTTCAGGATAACTACAGTCGCCCAAGACCGATTTTTGGTTTTACAAGCCAGAAGAGATCGTACTACCACAGCATATCAATTAGCTCACGAGCTATCACAAGTTCATAATGTACAAATTTCCAACCAAACTGTGAGAAATCGACTGCACGAAGGTCAACTCCACTCCAGACATCCTTTAAGAGTTCCACAACTGACCCATGAAAATCGCGCTGCTCGTTTAGCTTGGTACCAAGAACACGTAAACTGGAATCAGGAGAGGTGGGCCACAGTTCTCTTCAGGATGAATCTAGATTTAGTTTTTATCCCGACTCGGGAAGAATTCGAATATGGAGGGAACCTGGAAAGCAAAACCGTCTCCAGCATGCTCGAGAAGTTGTTAGACAGGGAGGCGGATCAGTGATGTTTTGGGGAGGTATACGCCTTGATGGAAGAACTGACCTCGTTCTCATGCACAACAACCTCACGGGAAATTCTTACGCAAATGACATAGTTTTACCTGTAGTGGTACCGTATCTCCAAACGGTCAAAATCCACTCTTCCAACAAGATAATGCCCCTCCTTATCGTGCAAGAGTTGTCTTGAACGTTCTTGAAGAGAATGATATCGATCTTGTACCGTGGCCATCCTGCTTCCCAGATCTGAATCCCATCGAGCATGTGTGGGACACCCTAAAAAGAAATCTCCTGCCTCAAAATGTCTTCCATCATGAACAGGAGCTTCGATTAGCAGTTCAGGGGACTTGGAATGACTTAGGCCAAAATGTAATAGACAATTTAATATTGAGAATGCTGCGACGATGCCAAAGTGTCTTTAGTAATAAAGGTGGACCTTCTGGGTACTGAAAAATATAAGTGCTTCCATATCGTTTCGTATCGTATCGTTTTTTTTTCGTCATTTTCAAATTTCATTTTTTTTTTATAATAGGTGCTTTGGAGAAGTCAAATATTATTTTGTTTTCTTGAGAATACATTATATACAATACATTCTAACAAAAACCGAAAGAGTTCTATAAATTCGAATCATCAAATTCATATTTTCAAGATATAGGTGAGTATTCCCTGGACTTTTTGAGGTGTTTGCCGATTTAATATTTTTGTGCGTGGAAACCGATTTTTCAGCACTAAAAGTTTTACTAGTACTAGTGTTGGATTAAAATGGACGTAAAATAAGATTTGATTGTGTATATACGAATCGATTCAGATAAAGCACTTGTGTGAGAAACTATTATACCTATTACATATCTCTTCAGAAGCACATAATATGTAATTTAAGAGGGTCTAGAATTCTGAAAGTTTAGAGCTGTCAGGTTAGACACAAAAGGCGCATCAAATTGTAGTTCGAATAAGACGGTGTTATTCCACTTCATTCCAAAACAATCGATTTGCACATTACTTCGCTTTAATCCAATAACTGGACGAAACATTGAATTCATATTCGTATAATCTTTGGAAATGTATTCTATTTGTTGATCATCTTGTTTATTCATTGATAACGATTACTACTTCAAACCAAACCAGCAAAAGCTCCTAGGTTTTACTTTCGATAGTATGCTAACAAGACAGAAACACATTGATGTAATACTCGAATCCTGTCAATATGTTCAGAATGTAAGAGTTATACAGATCTTCAATTCAAAGCAAAATCGACTATGTATCCATTTGCATCAACTCTGCTAATGTCAGAGTCCTCAACAAAATATAGCTATGAGTACTACATCTGAAGCCTATCGCTCTAGTCCAAACCATAGCATCAAATTTCTGCTGAACTAACCACCGCTGGAACTCCGTCGAGAATATTTTCCATTGGAAAACGTGGCAATTGACCTAGAACGCCGCCACAAATACCCAGCTGAAGTTTGTAGAACCTAGTTTGTCAATCAAACTTCATCAACCGACCAACAGTAATAGAAAAGAGAAGGTCAATCGCTTCAGGACATGTTACACATTGACACATAGCCACCTTATGAAGCGTAAACGACCTGATATTTGCGAATTTTCTAGTGTCCAAATAGGTATAACACATATTTTGTTCGAGTGTCCGAAACACATCGTTGAGCGCAATAGATGAGATATTACTAATGTCCAAACTTCAGTATCAATTAACTTGAACCGAACACTCAATATTCCTGAACAAATAAACTTGTACCAAAAATTTTAAAATAACTGCATTACATCACTTGTTATTAGTTATTGTATTTTTTATTTATTCTGCGCTAATAAACCTTCGTGGTTGATGCAGCTGATTTGAAATGAAAAGAAACCTTCTTCTTTTCGTCCACACAATTTGTTTGTGTCAATGCAGTTTGTTTATGGTCATAAGTTCCCTGCAGAATATACAGGGTGTTACAAAATAGTGTCACAACTTGAGGGGGTAAACCTACCTGTAATTTTGAGGAAAAAAATGTATATAAACATGAGTCCGCAAAAGCTTCGTGACGAAGCTACAGGGTGTTGGAATTTCTGGAAAAATTTGTTTTCTTCTTCAACACTCCTGCAGTTTTTGAGATAGTCAGCCCAAATTTGAAATGCAAGCTTTCTTTTACAGCTTCCCTCTTTACACCCAAGATTTTACCTGAAATTCACAAGGTGTTTTCTTTTTTGAGAGGTCATGTCTCCTTTTGCCCTTTAAAACTTTTCTTCAGTACGCCACTGATAAGCATACAATCAATTTTCGTCATCTTCAGAAACTTTTTCGACACTTGTAATTTTTTCGTATCTCCAACCGTTTTCGAGTGAAAAATTATTGAATTTGAATTATTTGAATTGTTTATTATTCGCTAAATAAGAAAAAATAATAGAAATGCTCGAAGGTTATGCCCAAAATTTACTTTCATTTTAATAGCTCGTCTTCTGAGACTCAACTTATACTTATCCAATATCAAACTGAAGAAAGAACAACTGAAAACTAAACAAATTGCTGGAGGTGTCCTCAACCTGCAAGAATACAGGGCTCTGTCATTTTTCGCATATTATCACGCAATCTTTGAAATATTTCTGGAGTATTTCTCATCCTGCCACAAGAGGTTTTTATTCCATTTCTCATTTCTTCTACAGTGTTCACTGGAGTAGTATAATTTAAACTTTTGAGATATCCCTATAAGAAAAAGTCTAAACTACTTAAGTCAGGGGACCTAGTAGACCAAATTTCTGGCCCACTCCGACCTATCCATCAGGTGTTCAATGTATTATTCTAGAATTCCTTTGCTTTTCCACTAAAATATACCTGTGCCCCGTCATGGATGAACCACATTATGTTTATGAAAAACATGTCTCGAGCGACAAAGGTAACTCCTCCTCAAGAAATTGCCGATAAGCGGAAGCGTTTAGTCTGTTACGCAAAAAAATGCCCCACTCAAATAATTTTCAATTATTCCGACCCAGACATTTAGTGAGAAGTGCTCTTCATGATGAGATTCTTCAATCAAATGGGAGTTTTCCTCAGCCCAATAATGATTATTGTGAAAATTTGTGATAGCAGTCCTCGAAAAGTTAGCTCGTCTGTGAACATTATTTCACTATCGAAATGAGCATTTTCTCTATTTTTATCTAAGAAGCATCGGCAGGAATTCAGTGTTGAAGGAAAATCTCGAGGAAGTAGAGTTTGGACGCGTTGAATATGAAACAGGTACAATAAAAGTCGTGGAGAATCGTCCAAACTAGAATACGTGGAATACTCAACTGATTTCCAGTTTTCTTTTACTCACATGAGGATTCAAATCGATACAATTTAAAACTGCTTCCTCTATATTTGGAGTTCTCATAGTTTGAGTTGCACCTTTTAAATGATTACTTGCAGTGAAAGTACCAGTTTCCCTCAACCTTCTGTGTGTTTGAAAATGTTCGCCTGTCTGGTGTTATTCGATTTGGAAAGTGCACCAGATATAATCGCCTAGCTTCTGTTGTGTTTCAGTCAGCCAGACCGTACATGGAATGGATATCAGCCAATTCGGCGTAAGTAAAATTAGCCATTTCTTCTTACAGCAATAACTTCAAAAGTCTTAGAAATAATCATTAATTTAACCAACAATTCGATCAGACACTGGTTCAACTTTGGCAACTGTCAAAATAAATAAATAAATGGAGAAAATCAAAGCCTACTCGTCATATTTTAATTAGAAGCATTTTAGTTCAGCGATTGTATACAATCGTTTTATAATTTTTTGCTGGAGAACGGTTGAAGATACGAAAATATTACAGATGTCAAAAAAGTTTTTACATTGAACAAAAATTGATTGTGCGCTGATCAGTGGCGTACTGCAAAAAAAGTTTGAAAGCGCAAAAAATACATGGCTCCGAAAAGGAAACACCTTGTAGAAGGTAATGATGAAGGCTGTCAAAAATAGCTCGAATATCTCAAAAACTGCAGTATTTTTGAAGAAAAAACCAACTTTTTTTCGGAAATTTCAACAGCCTAAAGCTCCGTAACGAAGCTTTTGCGGAATTATGTTTACATGAACTTTTTGTTCTTTAAATTGCACCTAGATTAACCCCCTCAAATTGTGACATACTATTATGTCACACCCTGTATATTTCAGATTATATGAATTCACAATTTTCTGAAAAATTTCTGTACCTAATGATTGCATATCAACTTCTAAGAAAGATCTCAATAATTTGAGCGTTACTGAAGTACGTATTCTTGAATATTCTCTTATTCCATCAAGAATATTTTCTGGTATAATATAGTTGGGATTTAATATCTATTAGGATAAAATTTATTTCACTTAGCACAGCTCTTCCGCTTTCATCTCCGCAACTTTTAGCATATCGAAACTTCAGGTTTGTCCGCGTTCTCAGGGAAAAAGAATGTGCAGTAGAATTTTCGATATACGTTTTTCATTCACTAGAAGTGGAATTTCATGTTGTTTCACAAGGTTACATTTGAAGCGGTAAACTCCAGACTCGGCCACCATTTTCAACAGATCAATAAGGGGTTTCGAGTAACTTTCTGAGAACTCTCGGAAACTTGCGAACTTCCTTGGAAAGTGCCAAATTCAATGTAACTGGTTTTCGAACGTCGCTCTACGATTCTAGGACTTGCAAAGCTTAATCGAGTCTAATTACTAATCATTTACAGAGCGAACCATTCCACGTGATTTGAATCGCTTCAGGAATGAAATTGATGTCAGGTGCTTCGTGTAAGATATTTCTCTTCATTAGTATTTGCAGAAAATTGAATTCAGTTGAGGAATATTCAGAAATTCACATTTGCAGCTCTGTACTCTGAATTTCATTCATGATTTTATATTTCAGTTACGTATGAAGTATCCTAGACTCCGCTCAGTCGGAAAAGCGATAGAGGTCCAACAGCTGGGCTTCGCCTGCCGGTCATACTCGTCCTCTTGTCGAACCCTATGTGGTTTTTATATGAAAACTGAAAACTAAATTTTTGTTGCTTGAATGAAATCTCAAATGAAAATTTTCATGTATTTTACTAAAAACTTAAAAAACCCAATTTTCCGTCGTAATGAAGATCTTTCTCACAAGCATGAAAAAATAAATAATCGATTAATAATATTTAACCGCCTATTTTGCACCCTAATTGGAGGAAACTTTGGCCATGTCTGTCTCTGAAGCTAGTATCTCCTCACCATATTCATTGAAACCAGCTTAATGATCAAGCCGAGAAATAATGAATTCATGAACTTCATAAAATCATTATGGATGTCAATAAACAGCATAACCCAAATTGCATGTATGATATCTCGGTAACTGTTGGAGCTAGAAAAAGAAAAAAGGCACCTTTTCCAGCTTGTTTTTTTAAAAATAATACAGGTGGTAACGATCCTACCGTTTCGAGTCATCAATGTAAATTGCGTTTTGTTGTTTACCAGATATGTTGAAATCGTCTGTATTGTTGGAGATCGAACTTTGAAACATAAATATTCTAGAGGCACGTTTTTATGTATGGTACGATGATAGGAGTGACTATATTTTAATAATTTCGTTGGACAGTAGTGGCATGAAAGTTGAATTCTCTGGAATATAAACACTATGTTATATAATTTATTCGATTTTTGTGTGGAGTGGTGAGACTTGATGTTTTCATAGCCGTTCCTACTACAATTGACGATAAGCAACATGGGATTCGATATGCATTTCACGCTTTACCTTCTGTAGTTCAGGTAATGTCCGCTCTTTATTTATTGACTTGAAGAGTACACCTCTCATAGCTGAGATAAGGGATGTTCAAAATTGGAAAATTCTATTTTCCAGAAGACGAAAATTAAGCACACTTTCTTTCATAAAAGTTAGGTTTATCAAATAATAGGAACAAGCAACGTCAACTATTTCGGGAGCCGACATACAGGATGTTCAAATTTGGAGCAGTCTGTTCTCCTAGGAGACCAATTTTCTCTTCAAAACATAGTTTCGTTACATACTCAAGTACGATAGACATCACATTACTTCCAATTAGAGAATTTCTGTTACCTTGAAGGCAATAACTTAACTTACATTGTTTTTTCAATATCTTTTATAAAATACTCAAATAGGCATCTTATTACTTTGTATCAATTGAAAACCGAGATTCAAGGTTCGAATTAGAGACATTCTGTTTTCTTCCTCGAAGACAACAGTTGGAAAATCCAGTTTTTCATCATAAATTGATTTTATTATACACTCAATTTTCACAAGCATAACATGACTTCGACCCAAAAGGAAGCCAAGATTTAGGAGGTGAAAATTGGAGAAATTCTATTTCCTCAATTTGTACAGGCACCCCATCACTTCGAATCATAAGATGCTATATATATATATATATATATATATATATATATATATATATATATATATATATATATATATATATATATATATCGCAAGTTATGTACTTTTGATTATCTCCTTAGTCTGCTTTACATAGCAAGCCTTGCTAATATGGTAGGCATCTTATCTAACCTGCCCCAAACCTATCCTAACCTTCCTTTCACCCTTGTCTTCGTCTGGAAATCATGGAAATCTTTGGTACTCTTCATGTACACACGACACTAACACAACGTAAACAGACAAACTATTGCTAGTGCAATAGCGACAGGAAAACGAGTTTTTTCTTCAGGTTTTTTCACTCGTTTATTGAATCATATGCATGATAGTATGGTTTCCCTGTTACATTTCCTGAGCTCACACTAGTGTTTTTATTTCTGGCAATTTCGAAGGATTGTTGATTGTTAGAATTGAAAGGAAATAACTTAAGGTTTATTCTGAGAAAGAAACAAATAGAAGGAAATAAGACACTCTTTCCGCATGTAATAAGAAAATTTAAAATTGTTTTCTCAAGAAATAGGTATGTCTTGCCTACTCTTGCCTTCATACAAGCCTGAATGCGGCATATGCTTTGGATTAGGTTTACGACCTCCTCTGGGGTGATATTCTGCACTCTTCTGTGGGAGCTTGGATAAGCTGTTGTGGGGTTCTTAGATTATGCTGGAGCGATCTAATTTTTCTTTTTGAAATTATCCCATAAATATTCGATAGGATTTAGGTCTGGAGAGCAAACTGCCAGTCCAAAATAGTGATTTCCTCTGTTTCAAGAGGGAGAGGTTGTTGGTATGCTGAGGGGCATTACCTTGCATAAAAGTGAAATTCTCACCATGAGCACCTCGCCAGAGTTTCACTATGGGCTCCAGCACTAATTCACGTAATTTCTAGCTGTTACACTAGCAGGAAACGAAATCAAATCTGTTTTGCCTCCCAGCATAATGCCACCCCAAAACATCGCACTTGCCCCCTAGGTATTTCGAAATTTATTTTGCGCACCATTTTATTGGTATCAGAATTCTTATTTAGAATCAATTATTTAAGGTTATGCACATAAACTATATTATTATTATATAGTAAGTATACAGGGTGTCCATGTCCGATCTAGAATCTGAGAAACGGGTTAATCGATCAATTTCAACTTCGGGCATGGAAATGAACGTATGTGTAGAATTCGCTATTATTTTCAGAGCAGTACCACTTCCGGTTATGCCAAACATCTACTACAACTTTACTACTTCGAATGCCATTGTGTACTTTTCACTTTTCGTCACCTTTTCAAGCATCTTCTAGTAAGATTTGTCGTATCTGAATTTAACCACCAAAGAACAATGATTTCCGAAATCATAGTCTCTTCCTTACAAAAAAAATGACATAGATTTGCATAAGATTATAACTTCCTTTTAACACAACGAAGAAAGTGTTATTTCGCAGGACCATGTACCTTAGCGATTCTATTTTATACACAGGGTGCTCAAAAATCACTTCTCAACTCAATTAAAGAAAAAAAAGAAAAAAAGGTCTTTTCCAAATACAAGGACCTATTTTTTTATTCCACTTGAAACATATTTTAGATAAGTATTGATTGAGATATAAGGTTTTCCTAAAATAGCCCGTTTTCGTGTTATTTGCGATTTAATCAAAAACCTACAGTTCCTTCGGCAATTCATATCACTTGGCCGCAGAGACAGTGTAGATGTAGATGTAGAATTCTGATGCTAGTGTCTATGTTTCACAATGTTCTATCTAAGGTTATATAAGTGCCGGCCTCAGTTGAACGTTCGAAATCATTGAAAAATACAATTATATAATAATAATACTAATTGTATAGTATTGTATTGTATAGTTCTTTCGTTGAATGAAATGGCAGCTGAATACCGAAACGAGGATTTGCCAATATCAACAAAAATTGAGTCGAACTTGCAGAACATTTGATGAAAAGTACACAAATGTGCAATCTATTCGCAGAAAACAATTCAGATAATTAGAATCAAATGTTGTCATAGTCACAATCTTGGGTTATTTTCAAGCCAATCCGTATAAGTCAGTAGGTGCTGCTGTTGCAACACAAAAATAGATTCCACCGCTACAAATTTTCATTAATATGTTGATGGTTCACATTCCAGAACACACAAACTTCTTACTAAACGTTATTAGAACCGATGGGTCCAAATTTTCGAGATCGGTGTAATTCTCATATCTAGCCCATCGATAACCATATAAAACATGGGAGCAAAATTTTCAACATCGTTCTAGTTTGAAGATATTCAGTTTAATGTTTACAAATCAAATACAGAGTGTACAAAAGTGAAATATTCAATGAAATTTGAATGGTATTAAATATTTTGTCATTTCTACTTCATTTGTTTCAGAGTTTGAAGTCAATCTCTAAATGAATGCACGCGTTTCATGTTGAAACAAGTTAGATAGTGATCCGGCCAATTGCACATATCAAGAATCGGAAGAATTAACCAGTTTTTTTGACGATAAAAAGACTTGTCAATGAAATTGAACTGCGAGGTCTCTGGATCTTAGCTCTTTAGATTTTCATTCGTGGATATATTTGAAGACCAGCGTTTAGTTCATCGACAAATTCGCAGGAGGATCTGGAACGAAAAACTAGACGTGCCTTTGACAGCATGGATCCCCATTACCAATGTGTAAAATAAAACTATTATTGAAGTGTGCTCGGAAATCGAAAAATATTTAGAAAACAATTGTGGACCCTTTATTGATTGACATTGACCATGAATGCTACATTAATTCATAATATCCTCGTTTGAAAATTTATTGAATTCATTCAACAAAAAACTATACACAAACAAAGTTAGTGCAATGGCGATTTGAACATTCTATTCGATTTCATTCTCAAGAGTTGTTTATGTTTAGGTTTTTCTTGATTTTATTTTAAAAATTTAAGAAATTTTCTTTCAGTTCGCCAAAACGACATCGTTTGAAGTGAACTAAATCTATTCATTTCAGTTTTGTATATTTCATGAGTCACAAAATTCGTTTGTAATCTTTTCAGTTATTTTCTGCAAATTAGTTTCAAATTCGGATACTTTTCGTTGAATAGTCAACGAGTTAGACTCAGTATCTGCTGGCATTGTCCATGATGAATAAATTCATATTATCCTCGTTTGAGTAATTATTTGCCATTTTATTTATCAAAAACAGCCATAACACAAACAAAATTAATGTTATCACTATTTTGGAATAACTTGAAAACGTCAAACTAAGGCCAAAATTCATAGAAGTTCATACATAAGAACGTGAAACATGGTAAGTGGCTTCGGAATCAAATCCACTCGGTCCTTTTTCATGTTCTACGGTCTAATGATCTAATTTTCCAGAGCAACAGCAGATTTTTGATGTAATCGCAAATAAAATTCAAATGAACCATTTTGAATAGAAGGAAATCTAATACAGAACATTAATTATTCAAAATACGGCTTTGATAAAGTAAAAAGAATAGGAACTCGTAGAAGAACGTTTTCTTGACAATTAAGTTTTGCTGACTTTGCAAGTGATTTTAGAGCACCCTGTATACAAAATCTCTTCGAAAAATACGTTGCCCTTAGAATTAATACCTTTCTTGTTGGAGTACAGGAAAAAGTTATAATCTTATTTAAATCTGAGCCAATTCTTTTGGGCGAAGAATATGACATTGTAATCTTAATGGTGCTTAATTTCAGATAGAACAAATCACAATAAGAGATGCCTGAAAAAGAATGCCTTTTAATAAAAAACTAAAAAGTACACCATCGTTTTTATTAGCAAAGTTGTAGTCGATGTACGGTATAAAATAATTGAAAATTGTAGATCATTTTTCATTCAATCTAAAGCCAAATTTAAAATTGATCGATGAATCCGTTGGGATAAGGTAAAAAAAATGCTCTGGAAGCCAATTATTGCAGTATAAGAAATACAGAATTACGAAAAATACGGCATTCTAATTAAGAAAAACATAACTTTGAAATGAATCTATCAACCGGAACACCCTAAATATCCAAAAAAATTTTGAAATATGCAATGGGTCAAGATCTATCTTCATGCCTTTTCGTTACACTATAGGTTTAGAGCAATTCAATTATCACTCACCAAATAGACAATGTAATGGTACACTATGGTTTTCTTTTTTATTTTTCAGAATACTGTCATGCCGCTACCAACACAAGACCGGGTTATAATGAAGGAACAACACAGTTTTCCTTTCCAGTTAGTGTCCACAACACATTCACAGATTAGCAGACGTGTATTAGCGACGAGCGAAACAGGGTTTTTCCTCCGAGACAGGAGTTTTTCTCACATTTGTTCTTCCAGTTATCTTTAATAATATAAGAGATTAAGTATAGTTAACCAGTTCCTTCATATTTTCCTGAGATTACTTATTATTTAATATAAACCAGTTTTTCTTCATTTATTTCAAGGAATAAAATAATAAATCAATAGATTATTTATGCCATATTTCGAATAATGAAAGGAATCATTAGTATTATTCATCATCAAAGCCTCACTTTTAAAGATTCCAAATACATATTCGAATGCAACTAGCACATCACTAGGAATGTCTATCTTGGAAATCATCCTACATTAACTGAAAACGCATGCTTCGAAGAATTATTGAATAAAAGCTTGCATCATT
This sequence comes from Cryptolaemus montrouzieri, assembly GCA_013387265.2. Lineage (NCBI taxonomy): Eukaryota > Metazoa > Arthropoda > Insecta > Coleoptera > Coccinellidae > Cryptolaemus > Cryptolaemus montrouzieri. The sequence continues at coordinate 48,874,274 of JABFTP020000001.1, read as the reverse complement.
GTCATAAATAACCTTTACATAGGCTGTGAAAGCAATTTTTCACGAGTTGCGTGTGCCCTGGTTCATTTGTATAAAAATGAGCGAATAGAAGGAAAGCAAAAATGAAAATATATTATCAAGTGAAAACTCACGGAATGTGATATTATTGCGTTTCGAAGATATGAATTGAAACGTTATTATTCCATCACTAAAAACATTATTAGCTTTCATGAAAAAATTCCCGGTATCATCAGATGATATTTGCTCGGATTCTAAATTTCGCAAAAACCATTTTGGACTTAAGAGTTTTATATGAATGTTTGCCATTTATGATTGATTGAATGGTAATTGGAAATGAGAGAGGTATTATTCAATTAGGGAGTTTTGGAAGTGAAATCTAAATTATTAATTGAAAACTCAGTAGGTATCCTCTTGATTATTATTCTTAATATAATATAGTCGACTGAAATGCGCACATGCTAATCAGGATGCGTCAAGAGTTCCTCTTTTCATCAATTTCAAAACAAATTACCGATTTTTATTACACTTATAACCACATTCTACCCGCCCACTCATTTATTTTTTAACTGTGTTATGGGTTTTTTGACATTTTTAATATCTATATATATTCTTTTGAAATGAGAGGATTTACAAAAATTTGAATAACTGTATTTAAAATAAATGCTTATATCTATAATTTTGGTGTGTGACAGAAAAAAAAAGCGTGAGCTCAGGAAATATAACAGGGGAACCATAGTATCTCGTATATGATTCAATAAACGAGTGAAGAAACCTAAGGAAAAAACTCGTTTCCCTGTCGCTATTGCACTAGCAACAGCTTGTCTGTTTATGTTGTGTTAGTGTCGCGTGTACATAAAGAGTACCGAAGAATTTTCTGCTTAGCCGCTTCATTCTCTCTTGCATTCCATGATTTCCAAATGAAGACAAGGCTGAAAGGAGGAGGGTTTGGGACAGGAGTCTGTAACAATGGTAAAAGAAAACCAGCAGATGATATTTTAACAACCATACTTCTTATATGTCGAAACAAATCTAAGAAAAGATTTTACATAGCAAGCAAGGTCATGAAAAGGACTAAGGAGATAATAAAAAAATACATCACCTGCGATATTTCCTCATATTCCTTCTCTGTTTGACCCAGAGAGCCCCGATGGCCAGGTTCAGTGTTCCAAGTGATGCCGATTATGATCTATAGATGTTTTAGAATCATTATGGACCCAATAATCTGGGTTGACATCTACCATATATTATTTCTTCGTGGAACTTGTTTAATTTAAAGAAAAATTTGCGAAAAAATTTAGACAGTCGTTCAAAAAAATATGACAAATGTCATATAATAAAATATCTGAGAAGTGAGGTTGAAACATAAATATAAAAAAAAATTTCAAGGCATTTCAACAAAATATTGGTGATCTCATTTAGATCCACTAGGGCATTTAGGGGTCCAGTGACAAATTCTTGATTCAAAAAAGTTTATTGAAGGTGAACCAAACAAGTCCTGCTAAGAGGAAGTGTGATATATTTCGAAACAGTTCCGTTCTATGCGTGAAGTGACATTGTATTTGACACATCTCCAACGTGCTGTGAAATGACAAACTTCACACCATAATTGGAAATTGGATAACAACCGCCTTCTTTTTCTATAATACTTTTGGGTGTGAAACTAGAAGGTATGCTTTTGGAGTGTGATGATTTGGGAGAGCTCGACAGATAATGCCGCTAACAAATATTCAACAAATGGAATTTATTTTCACAAACCCCCGTTCTCAAAATCGTAGTAGAATTAAATCTAACAACTATATGAAATATTCTTCGAAATCATCCGCATTCATGTCCTCATGATAGTCTCCGCTACTTTTACTCTGAAATGGTAATAACCCCATCCACAAAACCGTTAACACTACCTATATGCGTTATCATTATACATCGTCCTTTTCCTGACGAAGTTTGGAATCCTGTAGATATTCCTGGGAGAACGGCTTGTCGACAATCTTTTATGTTTTCATAAAAAAGAACGCGCAGTGCACTACCTCACGGGTGGCGCGGAAATGTGTACATATTATGAATATCTCAACATTTTCAACTTTGTTCATCGCTATATCTCCAAAATAGCGATTCTTAGTGTCAATACAGTTCATATAGGTAATCGCATACCATACTTTTTATCTCAGCTATTTTTATGACAAAACTCGCCGTTCAGCTGAAAAATGCAAAAGACAGAATTTTGCAACATTTGGCCTTCAATGAATACTTTTTCGTCGGATCGATGAGGATTTTCGATGAATTGTGTGTATTAATGTTCCCAACATTCTTGCCAATTTTCATCTTTGTGCGAATTAATGTAACCTTGAATGTCTTTTTTGACTGGACTAAATTGCATAAACAAATTAGGTGGAAAAGAATCAAATAGGTAACTGTGATGAAGATTATTCGAAATCGATTATGATTTGGTACCAGCTACTTTGGGAAATTGAGAAGGAGTAATTAATTTGTATCTGCAGTTGGTCATACTATCAGTGGCAGTTCCTAAATTACAACATATGGATGATAACATACTGGAGAGTTCCAAAAATGTTAATTAATCTTAAATCGTGTAATTATGGTATCATACATGCTGTGACATCTATTAGCGTGAGTTAAGACCATGAAGAATGGTGAAACATAGAAGGAAGGTAACTAGAAGATGTACTTTCGGTAGATAACGCTCTAAGGTTGACCGATCATGCGTCCTGATAAAGCAGCGTGGCTGAGTACTCTGCCCATTTTCTGCTTGAATGTCAAGAAAAAGATGAAAGATAGATCTAAGGAGTCAGAATTCGGTTTCAAAATTTTCTTAACTACTGAACCTGATTGGTATTTCTCTGACAAGTTGGCGGTCACGCAGATAATACATAGTACTACTTTGATCGTATATTTCTGTGTTATATTTCCGAACCGTTCTTGGTAAGTCAAGACTTTTATTTACCTTTCATTTATTCATTGTTTCGTGACTTTTTTAGCCGTTTCTCTATGGATTTATTGTGCACACATTTCGGTTCGAGGTTTTGTGGCGTAGTTTTGGATGAACTTATTTGGTTAGATGAAGAAGTCTTTTTGGAGATTTAGGAAACTAGGATTCCTGTCATCTGTCAGTGGGAGGTACCTGTCAAGTAGACCGTCCATGTCATTAGATAGGTCATTGTTATGGTTAGAGGAAGAGTTTGAAGTTACGCTGGGATTCAGTGTTCTAATACAATGTTGGATGCATTTTACGCTGATTAAGTCACAGCCTACGTCTAGAGGAACGTCTACTCAGAAAATTAAATCAAGTATCAATATCCTTTTTTTTTGTGTCATTGTAAGCAACTTGAATTAGGTATGACCATCTAGTTTATTCATTGAGTTTAGAACTTAACTTAAGCGAAACTTAATTTGGTATGATTTTAAAACTGTGAATTCTGTACATCGGTGTACAGAAACATAAGCGTAGGTACCATAGTCATCTGATCATATCTTACCTGTTATTTCTTTCAATTTTTGACACAAGCATATCCTCCGACCCTATTTTTTGTTAATTTGTTAATTTAATTATGATTCAATTAACGATACATAGATAACGCATATTCTCTTCTGGTTCCACTAAATGTATTGTATTATATATATATATATATATATATATATATATATATATATATATATATATATATATATATATATATATATATATATATATATATATATATATATATATATATATATATATATATATATATATATATATATATATATATATATATATATATATATATATATATATATATATATATATATATATATATAAACGAACCAACAATATTTACGTTTTTCATTGTTTCATTGAATTGAGCAATCTTTTTTCCTACTTAAGATTAAGTTAACTTTATCAATAAATTAGGTGGTGCTCTTCGATAATTTATTATACATCATCACAATGTCTTATGACCCAACTTTCCAAGGAAAAACTGATAGTCCGTTCGCAAGCAGTTACTTTTCATTAAAAAATCGCTAGAATACATTTCTCAAATTAAAGAATCCTGATCTTTTATGTATTTTTCGTATATTATCCAGCTCATAATGGATAATCTTAAAACAACAAATAACAAAATTCAAATGAAATAAATTTTCATATGCAATTATGCCACCTTCCTCTAGTTTGTATTTCAATGAAAATTTGCCACCTCCTTTATGCCTTCAAATACTGTATGTAGCAGAAGAAGCTCTGAGAAACGTCATTTTTTATTGGAGGGACCAATTTCTGAGTTGATTATAGACAAGTGGGTCGAGTGGCATATCTTTGGAAATTTCCTTTAATTCCTTATCCAAATATGGTATCTTCATGAACATTTAATATCATACACACAATTCAAACAAACATTTGTATTTCACAATTCAAAAATCTAACTGAATGCTCACAATGACCTACTTCCTCCGTACAGTGATACAAACGATTCTTGAATTCTCTTTCAGCATTTTGAAGAACTTCTGGTGTCAAAAGATTGCAATCGGTGACAATTCTTCTCCGGATCTAAAGGACTCAAATCTGGTGACGTTGCTGGTCACTCAACTTTTCTCCTCTGTTAATACATCTTACTGGGAAATTGGCATCTAAATATTGTCGCACACGAAATGTGCAGAAGCACTATCTTGCTGGAAACGTATCTCATTCTCTGAAAGCATTTCATCATTCTTCAAATTTTCTGTGATCCAGGGATTTATTTATTGATACAACAACTGAAGATAACTGTTTCCACTGAGATACTCTTCGAAGAAGAGAGGTTCTTCAATAAGGTTTCCATAAATTCTGTCCTAAAATTCAATTTCAGAGTCTTTTGTGTATATGCCTGCGTGAACCATTGATAGTAAAAGTAATCTCGTCGTCAGAAAACAGGTATTCTATAGCAGATGTGGATTATTGTTATTATTTTCATTTCAAAAAGTATAAATCAGGATCGTCTTCATTTATTTCATGAACTAATTCTCTTTATAAGGGTGAACTTGATAACGTCTCACAATTATGTGGCTTTTACTCCAGATATATGTAATAATTTTCGGATGGAAGTAGAGTTTTCATTTGCAGGTGGCCAAAAGTTGCCATATCAGTTGCTCCCTTTCCTTGTAAGTCGTACACAACACAAATTTGAAACAGACTCATTATTACCACAGGGTTGTGGTAAAAGGAATTATGCGTTTCCTACAGAATAGTGACGTTAATTAAAATCTCCAATTATTATATTTCCGTGGGAATTAAAAACTGCGCTGAAGACAAAAATCGTCACTTGAGAATAAAATAGAATATAAATTTATTTGCTTATAGACCATCAGGCCAACAGTAAAGCTCGTCAATATACAACATACATACTACACACTAAGATCAAAACAATTAAATGGCAACATTTCCTAAAACTACACTGAAATATTCATTGAAATTCGAATTTCAAAACTTTTCAAAAAAATTCAGGAGCTAAGCGAACTCACACTTGATCAAAAATTCCTCCCAGGAATAAAATGTTCCAGACTTTAGAAAATCAGACACCCTAGCTCTAACTGAAGTCCTACTTCTACACTCACCGGCAACAATTTATTGTAGCACTTTATTCCGATATAGTCTGGTCGACGTTGTCCAACCGAGAGGCGTGAAAAAGCAGCATGTATTCTATTCCCTTAACGCATTTCATAATTGTGTAACTGTATATTCTTCCGAAATCTACCTCTACCAATCCACACATGCAGTAGTAGGTGAGACAAGGCACCGTCAAAATAGCCTCCTTCACATACAGATCCCTACAATGACTCGCAAATGGTCTATTGCATATTATGCGCAAAATTAGAAAACGACACCATACGACAAACTGGATTAAGTTCGACTGAGTTTGTTGTAGAGTTTGCTGATGCGATCTGCCCAGGTCAACTTTGTGTCAAGCATGAGGCCCAAAAGCTTAAACTCGTCTACTTCAGTTATACTGCTCCCTATGACCTAATGAGAACGTTCGAATCAACAGGGCATTCCTAGGTAGAAAATGAATACAATAACTTTTTGATTATTCACAGTCAGTCCATTATTATTGCACTATCTGCCGATATTTCCAGATATCTTATTTCCAAATTGCACAGCATCTACCGAAGAATTGCCAGACATTATTAGAGTGGCGTCGTCAGAATAAAGTGTTGGCTGCGCCTATGTTTAATATATCATTTTGTATAAAATGCAGAATAGAGAACCAAGTAGAGATCCTTGTAGAACACCCCGTGTTATCAGTTTTCAGATATAACCCCATTCACAAAGGTGGACATGACCATCCCAGATAGATAAGAGGAAACCCATGACAGCGCCGTGCCCCCTACTCCAACGCAATACGATTTATACAGCTGCAATTTGTGATTCATGCACTCGAAGACCTCCCTGAATTCATAGAAAATTCCAACTGCTTAGGTGCCCTCATTCAACTGCTTATAAACAAAGGTCAAGACAAAGAGAATAGCTGATGATGTGGAACGCCCCTTCATAAAGCCATACTGAGATCGACTAAGCGACCCTATATTTGTCAAAAATTGAGTGAGACAAACAGCAAAGATTGCCTCAAATATTTTGGCGAACTGACTCTGTATGCCGATAGATCTGTAATTGTGGACCTCTGCATGTGATACTTTCTTCTTGTAGATTGGATAGCAGAGAATAAGAATTGAATGGATGTCGGATAGGATTATTTTGAGAACTCGGTTTGATTTCAAGCATTTTCGTTGGAAAACAAACTCGTGTTATATTTGGAATATTTAAATGATATTCAACGTTCATAAGATATTACGACTCGACCCACTCTCCCCATAATGAATTTTAACTTCGGTGTTGCTGATGGTAGGGTTGATCCACATAACCCGAACCAACTCAGAAATTGGTCCCCTCCAATCGAAAATAGAAGTGTCCCAGCTTTTTCCACTACAATCAGTCTTTCTCGACATAGAGGATAGAAAATCTCCATTGAGATACTAACTTTCGTTGTCTTTGGACTTTCTGTGTGATTTAAGATATTGATGAAGATAATATTCGAAAAACCTTTCCAAAGATTTGTCACTCGACTTACTTTTCCCATAATGAATTTTAACTTAGATGCAGTTGGAGGTAGGCGGTTTATTCCACAGATTCCAATCATAATTTGTCTTGTCTCAGCTTCTTCCGCCAAAATCAGTCCATCATGAGATAGAGGGGTAATGAATTTTCGTTGAAACATGCTGTATAAGGCACACCATCGTTTCAAATGTATTACATATCTGATGAAGCCACAAAGAGGTGAAACGCGTCATAAGTTTGTGAATAAGTGAAAATTTGAACAGCATTGTTTTATTGATTCAACAAAAAACAACTTTTTCTTCTATGGCAATCCAAATCTTCAAACTAGTAGAAATAGAAGTCGAGAAAGCCGGCTCGGTGGCGTATGGGATATGATGCTCGTCTCCTGCGCAGAGTTACCTGGTTTCAATCCCCACAAAGTCAGTGCGATTTTTCGGATTCTGGAAATCGCTTGAGTGTCCATCTTTCGGAGGAGATGTAAAGCTGTCGGTCCTGTCTAACAGAGATGTGTTGGACATTAAAGATCCCTTCCCTCGACACGAGAGGGGTTCGGCAAAATTCCCGGGTTAGTGAGGTGACAGAATTCCCCGGCGTGTCATTAGCCGAACGGTAGAAATAGAGCACGTTAAAAGGAAAAACAAACAAAAGAAGTCGAGAAAGCTATCGTTCATATTATTTGTTATATAAAATTATTGTTCTTGAGAAAATCTTTTATTGAAATATAAGTTTTGTTCTTCGAATTGTGACATATTTTATCTTCAATAATCTCTATTTGATTCAACAACCTACTTATTATGTTTCTCGGAAGTTGAATATAATGAAAAACTATGATGAAACAATTTTGGTTCTACTTTTTTTTGGTTTTCGAATAATTCCGAAAAACAAAAACTCGATTTGATTCAAATTGCGATAATAACTAATAAAGTAGATAATTGTGACTACAGAGTATTTCAATATAACAGAGTATAGAGGCGATGAAAGAATCCTGGTTATTTTTACCGTTTCTGTGTAATTTTTCTTTTAAAGCCGCAACTATTTCAATTATAAATACCGTCAGGGATGCCAACAACATTCCACCTGTGAATCTGAAATAAGCTTCAGGGCTAAGTTCACTTTGAACTACGAGCAGCTGCGTAGATTACAGAATGTAATCTAGAATTACAATTACAAGAATGCAAGAAATTGAGCTTTGTGTTTCTCATTAAAAAATAATGCATACCAAAATATCACCTGCGAACCGAAAAGAGAAATGCCAACTATTCTACTTTTTATTCAGTGGAATGAGGGCTCGGAAACTACAATGTGAGGTTTCGTCTAGATTTAATTTTTTTTCATTTTGGATTGCGAACGACACAGACGAATTCCAACTATTTTATTCAAAAATAAAAGTGAAGCCAACAGACGTTATCGTATTCAAATCTCAATGAATTTTCAGATCCATTTCTTGTTTCATATATTATATTTTCTGCAACAAAGCTGTGAAGTAAAAGTTTCATTTATCCGATGTAATAAAATAATGATACATACGAATTATATATTATCACACAATAAAAAGCTGACAATTCATTTCCAAAACATATTATCGATTTTGAATTTACTTCGTGTAAATTCATTTCAGTATAAACAAATTATAAAGTTTTGTCTGATTCCACATTGTTCATTTTGATATACACGACCGGTTTTGATAGTCAAGTCATTTTCAAGTGTCTAGAATAAATTGTTGAGAGAAAGAATGTCCTCACTATACCTATTCTAAATGTTGAGTAGTGGGAAGTCATTCCTAGTCAACTATTGGGAAAGGCGAATTTTGAGTTTTTACAAAGCTCGTAAATTTACTAACTTTCCAAAACATTTATTTCCATACCTATATTGTATTTGTGTTGTATTTTTATTTTTAACTATCCTATGTAATTATGAGATTTGTGGATTAAATACGTCCAAAAACAGCGGAAGTGTTATGTAAGAGAGATTCAAAATTTCAATCTATTTGCCTTACTTGAGCTGTTGGACATTCATTGCATTCAATTATAATATATTCCAGACTGCTTGAATTCATTAGTTTTATGTTTAACACGGAATAGTAATTTGCTTATGTTGGGACCACTAGAGAAGGAAGTTGTTTGATTGAATGTGGAAAAATAATTGCTGATATCAATAGAGAGGGGACAATGTAAGTTAGACCTGCGTTTTCATTTTCAGGTTCTTCTATAATAGAATAGAGTATGTGATAAATTCTGTTCTCGTTCTTTGTTTTCAATAATACTAGGGGTACATCAAGTCATGCAACTTGAAGCTTTTTCTAACAGCTTAACTTGACTTGAAATTCAAGGCATTGAAAAATCGAAGGTTTCACTTCACTAAGTAACCCAAAAGCTTCACTTGACATCAAGCTTTTCCGAACTGCTTGAAGCTAGATACTTGTAAGAGCACAAAGTTAAGTTCACTTGTTTATCGGATGTTGCCGTAACCCTACAGGTGCAATAGAATATGTAGTATCTCGAGTCATACAGAATTCAATTGGGATTTCAAAACTCAGTAGGCTCGATCTAGTCAATTCGTTTCGTAGCGCAGCAAGATACTAAAAGCTCCGTTAGGGAATCTGGTTGATTTGAAGGAAGAAGGCATGAAATCAAGCAGCTTTCACTTCAGAAAGGTAAGGAATTTCGGTATTCCACAACATTCAACAAATATTCATGTCCCTACAACCATTAATGTATACTAGTTAGCCCATCAAGACCGCCTTTTCATATCTAATCGGCTAATATACAAAAACGCCTAATGAACTAATTGCTTAATATACTATATGCCTAATATACCATACGCTTCTAACCTAACTCTATCTATACTGAACGCTTCAATATATTCACTGATATTTATACTTAATAGTTAATGCTATATGGAACTCTCTCATATATTGCCTCAAACGTTCTTATGGTTACGCAACCTCCATTATGGTTTTATGGATACTGATTAATCAACTATACAAATTTCAAGTTATTGCTGTTTGAAAAAGGCCAAATTGAAAAAATCATACAAAACAAAGCAATAAACATTTGACATGTGTACAGTTTAAAAAGTTCCTTGATCCTTCTTCTATCCACCCAAGCAAAAATTGTGTCTGCAGTGCAAAAGATCTACGAGCTGCTATTTTTTAAATGTTCTTCAAAAATCGAGTTTATAACAAAAATTATTGAATCTGTCGAAAGTTTTGACAGATAAGTGCCAACAACTTGTATATTTTATGCCTTGCTCAAATGTCGGTTCTAGATGTATAACGAAAAAGGTATATTGCTATTTGAAATAACAAAGAGATGACCCACTTCCGGTATATCTAGAAATGGTATCATTTCGAAAATATTTCAGTTCAATTGGAAATCGCTAGTTATGGCCGCGTATAAAATTTCAGCTTGATATTGGAACTCAAAAAGTTTTTAACGGACGGTCCCGGTGGATATCCCTGTGTATAGCAGTTCCCCCGCCTCTGGTATCCCTACATGAATGCACTGAAGAATAATGTGAGAAATGAAAGTATGCTACCTCATTTTTATATAACCAAGTTTCAGTAAGAACCCGTATATCCACCGAATTGTTCACTAGAAACAACTGCAATTCTTCATACTTATTTTTCAAACTTTGAATGTCCATATGAGCCACTTTTATTATCCCAGCATGGGCAATGTTTTCAAGTCCTCTTCTCCCTTGACTTCGATCACTCTGTCATCATCATCTCTTCGACCAAAATATCATTATTCGATTCGATTCGATTCGAACACTATTCGCTCACCCTAATATTTTACTGTAGAGAAAATACCAGAAATCTATATTCAGTAAATGCAGAATAAACTGCAAGCACAAGAGGATAATACTTATACCTAGAGATTAATGCTTCATGAAAATTCGAAATGAGAAAGATATACGTTAGAAGATATATACATAAACGGCACGCTCAAGCAGATCACTTCCACTGCCGAAATAAATAATTGGATTAACTTGCTCTCCTCTTTACTTTTAAATCTCTGACTGTGCGGAAGGGAACTTTTGAAAGCCCCATTAGGGATCTCTTTCGCCACGCTTTGTGAATAATGAATACTCCAGCAAGTTGTGATGAATTAGGAGTCGAAAACTTTGAGGAATGGTGAACCCTCAATATATTAATAGTTTCACCTCGTTCGAGATTCCATTCAGAACAAATATGGTTTGATTCAGTCATGTTGAACTTTCCCCGGTATTAATTCCATGTCATTGAACTGAAGTAATACTCTGAATTTTAGGTATTCGGTTGTTGCGGTATAACCAATAGGGCTGTAGGTTTTTTTTGAACAATCTGATTTCATATTGAAACTCGCATCAAACTTGAATTATTGGAGGATATCAATCAAATATGTGGAATCAATATTTGTGTAAAAAATTTTTCGAATCAATATAATTACTACCATTTAGAATATTGAATAATCGTTTTTATGTCACAAAAAATAAAAGGTGAGGATAGGTTAGGTGAGATAAATTTCGTCAAAAAAATGACCAGATATCGATTGTTTCAAAAATGTGCTAAAAACGATTGTCGACATTTCTGTTGTGGCTAAGTTGGCACACCTATTTTCTCTACTGATGGAGTGTTCGAAGGCGATATGTTATTTAGTTTCTCTTCAGTACTCGATTTTGTCAGTTGTTATAAGTTCGTTTAGCGATTTTCACAACGGATTCAAATATCGAACAAAAACTATGTCTCTAATTTTGTATTGCATCTGTAATTTCGCGTTCCGAATCGCCGAAAATGTAACAGAAGGCTTACATCGAATTGATTTCATCAAAAACACGTGCATATAAGTGTAACAGTGCATTTAACAGCGGCCAAGATATAGTGGAAGATTTTCCTCACTCTCGTCGGTCATCAACATCTGCAGCAGAAGTTAACATCGATGAAGTGGCGAAAATATTAATTGAAAATCGTCACAAATTTGAGAGAAATAGGCAATCAGCTTTCTGTGTCTTACGAATCAATTCGTACTATTTCAAAAGAAGTGATTTTATTCAAAAATTGAATCGCATAAAGACAGCTGAAGACATCCTACAACGAGTCAATTTCGATGAAACATTCATAAAACGCATTGTAACTAGTGATGACATAGTCGCACAAACGTAAGAAAACTAGTCGCAAATATTATGAGTATGACCAAATACAAACAGATAAAGTTTTCGAAGTAAGGGAGACAGAAAGGAAAGTGAATTTGCAGATGAGCTATACGTGCGAATATACGTATGGGAGTAACTCTCGTATTGAAGTGATCCAATACTTTGTGTTTGAAAATTATTATTAAATTAATTATTTGGTACAATGACTACCAGGCGTACTACTAAAACAGACTCGACTAATAGTTTGAGCAGCATTAATGAAGAAGAAATCATTCAAAAAGTTGTTGAGAAAGTGCTAACGTCAGAAGTTTTCATGTAGAAGTTAATAAGTGGTATCACAGCTAGGTTAACGCATATGTTGAGTGAACAGGTATCGTCTTGAGCAGAGTTCAAGAGAACGTAATATACGAGTTTATGGGATCCCTAAAAATCTGTCTGTTGGTAATGAGGTGAATCTGAAAGACACCCTTTTGGCACTGAATTCGAAATTAGGACTATCTCTGGAAACCAACACTATACAACGTTCCTACAAGATGAAGTCCATAAATCTAAATTGAAAGGAAGTAGGATAACCATCATGGAAAATTTTACTACTCGACATTATTATTTTTAATGATATTTGTCATATTTTTAGAACGACTGACAAACTTTTCTCGCAAATTTTTCTTCAAATTGAACAGTATCCACGAAGAAATAATATATGGGCCCAAATCATTGGGTCCATAACGATTTTAAAATATAGATCACAATCGGTATCACTTGGAAGACTGAACCTGGCCATCGGGGCTCTCTCGGTCGAATAGAGAGGGAATTGTTTTGTTGAGTTTGAATATTGAAGGGATTTTGCGATAATACTTCAAAATTGGCAAGCAGAAACAAAAAAGTGATTATGTTTCAGGAGATTCACACTGCGACGGAATAACATCTCCGCGAAAGAGGAAATATCGCAGGTTATGTACTTTTTCATCATCTCCTTAGCCCTTTTTATGGCCTTGCTTGCTATTTGAAATTTTTTTCAGATTTTAGACATATAAGAGGTTTGATTGTTGAAATATCTTTCTGCTGGTTTTCTTTTTTCATTGTTACAGATTCCTGTCCCAAACCTAACCTTCCTCTCACCCTTGTCTTCGTCTGGAAATCATGGAGTGCAAGAGAGAATGAAGCGGCTAAGCAGAAAAATCTTTGGTACTCTTTATCTACACACTTACACAACATAAACAGACAAGTAATTGCTAGTGCAATAGCGACAGGGAAAAGAGTTTTTTCCTCAGGTTTTTCCACTCGTTTATTGAATCATATGCAAGATAGTATGGTTCTGTTATATTTCCTGAGCTCACACTTTTGTTTCTTTTCTTTTGTAAATCCTCTCTTTTCAAATATATATATATATATATATATATATATATATATATATATATATATATATATATATATATATATATATATATATATATATATATATATATATATATATATATATATATATATATATATATATATATAGTGCAAGGTACAACAATTATCATTGAAACAGACTCTTGATAGTTCGAAGACCGTGAGTTGATCCACATATCGAATTATGTCTGACAGCAGCTTGAAATATGGGAAATAGAATTAATTTTCACTAATTGTTATCTGGAAATAGATTTGAAAACACTTTATGCTCTTTCTTGTTTGAGAGTTGATTGTTCGGGATTATTGTATTCAAATTTGTGTTCTGAATGATGACTAATGGAAATAATTCGAGAATAGTTCATTTGTGTGGAATCGTTCGGTACTAAATTTGATAGTTTGAGGGGTTTTGTTATTGAGGGGGAATGGAACACTATAGCAGTGTGTGAAACTTGGCTCACATCTAAAGACTCTGCTGAGATTAGAAATATTGAAGGGTACAAACTAGGCTGCGCCAACCGTGGGGGTGGTGTTGCATTCTATTTATCTAATCAGATTGAGTACACTGTTTAAGGGTCTTCTGATATCATTGAGCAACTGTGGCTTAAAGTTAAAGTTGACAAAATTAAATTCGTTATTGCGGTGGTATATAAACCTCCAGATTTCAGTGCCAAAAATTTTCTTGAGGAGCTAGATCAATCATTCGCTTTTTTTTCAACAGCTTATAAAGACATAATATGTTTGGGCGACGTGAATATTGATCTCTTGAAGACCAACGCTAGATTTGAGCAATTTGTTACTGATCTGCAAATGTATCAGCTGATTAGGGAACCCACAGGAGTAATTGCTACTTCATCGTCCTTGGTCGATGTTATCTTAACTTCTACCAGGGACCGGATTTCTTCTTCTGGAGTTTCAAATCATCATGGCTCAGATCATGACGCGGTTTATTGTAATATTGAAATTTCAGCACCTGAACCAGAAACGTTTACTTTTCATAATTTAAGAAATATTGATGTGGCTGAACTTCACAATGAATTAGCGGACATGAATTTGAAAAAAATATTTTATATTAAGAATATTGATGCAAAACGTAAGTATTTAAATAGTTCCATTCTGATTGTTTTTGATAAAGTTGCTCCATTGAGAATTGTGACAAAAAATGAGCCTTCTGCTTCATGATTGACATCTAACGTTAAAATGCTCTATAAACTGAGGGACCAAGCTAAATCACCATTCAAGCGCACTTAATTATCAGCACATTTTGATTATTACAAATCTCTTCGTAATTTCACAACTACAGTCGTTCGAAAAAACGAAAAAGGAGATTTGTTTAACTACTCATGCTCAACTAAAAACCTGAACATTTGTGGAACGAAGTTCGTAACCATGGAATTATTAATTGAAAGAATAAAATAGATGTACCTTTACATCTTAGAAAGGCCAATGAAATGAATGAGTATTTCATCAAAGGTATAACAAAAGGTATTATGAACAATGCCGATTTGATTCAGCACTTGAAATCAATCTCTCCGAAGAAGCGACTGAAGGGTCATTTAGTTTCAAACTTGTTACTATGAGTCATATATATGATACTATTGATGGTATGAAGAATAATGCTGTAGGATTGGATGGAATCAATTAACAAATGATTGAACTGTGTCTACTCGTCATTCAAAACCACATTCTACATATTATTAACTCTTGTCTGTTAGATAATTACTTTCCATAGCAGTGGATACGGCTCAAGTAATTCCATTTCCTAAAACAGATACAGTTTAAAGTCATAAAGATTTGCGGCCTGTTAGTATTTTGCCTACACTATCAAAGGTGCTTGAATCAGTTATGAACCAACAAGTGGGATCGTATCTCAAAGAACATACTTGTTTCCGAAATTTCAGTTTGGGTTTCGGAAGGATCACAGTTGCATGAGCGCTTTACTTGACATAACTGATGTTATAACTTCAGGAGTTGATAAAGGTTTACTTACATAAGTGGTTCTCTTAGATTACAGCCTTTGATTGCATTAATCATAAATTGATGGTATCGATGTGTCGTTTCTTTGGGTTCTTATTGGAGGTTTGCAAATAAGTGAAAAGCTTTCTTACGGAGCGAAGCCAGGTGGTCAGGGTTGGTGAAGTAGTTTCAAGTAGTGCTTCAGGCTTGGGACGGGGGATTCCACAAGACTCTATTCTGGGACCACTTTTGTTTTGTCTTTATACGTCATTATTTGAGATATATGTGAGTGATTGTAAAGTTCTGGCGTATGCAGATGATACTCAAGTGAGTATTAGGATCCGTCCTGACAGGGTGCATACAGCTGTCAGAAGTCTAAATAATGACCTTGAGAACATTTAACAAATGTCTAAAAATTTGATTTGAGTTTGAACCCATCTAAAACCAAATTACTGTTGTACCGAAAAATATTTGCAATCAGTTTGATAAAAATATCAATGTAAAATTAAATGATGTGAATTTGGAGGTGGTTGAAGAGTGTAGAAACTTTGGACTAATTTTAGACAGCTCACTTCGATTCAAATCTCACCTATCCAAATCTATTGGTAGGGCTGTTTGTGGTCTGAAAACTCTTAACCCATATCGAAAAGTGCTGAGTGAAGCCACTAAAACTATACTGTGTGAAGCACTGGTTCTATCACATTTTGATTTTTGTATGTCTGTCTATGGAGCCTGTCTGGATAGCTCAGATTTATATCGACTAGTTCAGAATTCTTGTTTGAGATTTATACATGATGTCAGAAAATTTGATCATATTTCTCACAAACTGCGTGAAATTGATTGGTTGAACATGAAGATGAAAGGTAGGCATAATATCAATATCAGAAGTAAGCATTTCACTATAACAGCACCCCAATGTCGTATTAAGTTTTATGAGAGATCTTTCACGTACAATTCTTTTAAAGTCTGTAATGCAGTACCCCATAAATTGAAAATCTTCAATTTGGCTAATTTCAAAAAAAAAGTTCGGCAGTGGTTGTTTGAAAACCTATAAATCCCTCACAAGTTCTATAGTATTCCACATGAATATTCACGTAACGTGAATACCTTGCTCGATATTTTGTTTCCTCCCAACTCTGGGTATTATATAATTCATTTTGTTCAGCTATGTGGATGTAGTCTGTTTCAGTCATTTGGAATTTCATAAATTGATTTTTCTCATATAGCTTCCTGCAAATTGATCAAAAAGAGTTAAATGAACAGAACCTGATTGTCATCAGGAATCTGAATTTCGCTCCTTCTTTATAACTATGTGAAATTGATTGTTAATAATTCGAAAAAAAAATAAAGTTATAATTATTATTATTATTATATAAAGCATGCATGGTCTGAAGATCGGCAAAGTTTCATCCGCATTAAGATTTTCAGGTATAAATTTGAACGGATAACGATGGACACGAATTGAGATAGGGAATTTCAGAGCAGTTGCGATACCAAGCAATTGTTTCACAGAGTGTATTTCACGATGTTCACTCCGCGAGAGCTTTGATGAACTAACCATTGGAAGGCGCTCTCGATTGCTAAACCTATCAGAAAGTCTATCTATGGAAAGGGGAAACTTCAGATATGTTTGACGGCCTTTACATCCAACTGAACTGAAACCGAAAAAACCACATCAAAGTCGATAAAAAGTCAAGATAATGTTGACTATTTTCTTTGATTATTGCGGTGGTATTCATTCGCAGTTCCTGACAGAAAGATAGACGTTAAATAAAGAATATTACCTGAGCATTATGCGGCGTTTGAGAGAGCGAATTTGTCGAAAGATATCAGATTTGAGGAAAGAAAACTCATGGATTTTGCACGACGATAATGCACGACCTCACAAAAGCTATCACTGTGAATAAAGTTCTGACCAATACTATAGAACAATCACCATATTCACCTGATATGGTTCCGGCTGACTTTTTTCTTTTTCCCAAACTCAAATTACTACTTCGAAGTACCGTTTTGAAATAGAAGAGAATTCAACTGAAGATAGGAGATATCCGTGGCTTGTATAGCTGATATTTTTGGCCTTCTTCCGAATGAACAGGCTGCTTTGTGCAAAGGTAGCATTCCTTCATGCCTCATAACACATCTGAATCGATTCGCATCGGGAATTTGCAGCAATCCAAGTACTTGTTTTCGCAACTACTTTCTGAAGAGATAAAATTTCCCTTCGTTTGATTGAAGCACGAGTCCCAACATAAACTGCAAATTAGGATAAGATTATCGTTTTCAATTTTTCTGAGAAGCAACTACCTCTTCGAATTATATTCCTTAAATTGGGAGAATATTTCGTGAATCCTTCAACGTCCCAAGGAAAAAAAATATGAAGTGGTTGATGGACCAGATGCAACGATCGATATAATAGGTAGTGTAACTGCAAACTCATCGATTTCGAGCAGGCTAATTGAAATGGAACCAATGATATCGCTGAAAAAACCAATATTTATTTTCAACACGATAGAGCTCCTTATCAAGTTGTGGCCGCTGCTGATTCACTTGACACAAATTTTGGCAGTTATCGGACTGGAACTAAGAGGGCCAGCAAGTTACTCGGTCCGTTCCCCGGATTAGTCGCACTGGACTTTTTACTTTGGGATAAGACAAGGATCTGTTATATTGCAGAGCTACTCAGAATATTCAAGTGTTGAGGTGACATTTCAGACATTGTCTTGCTCCGAACATTCATATTTCCAGTGCGTGTCGGACTATCCTCAGGCATTGTGAATTATACATACGAAGAAATGACAATACATTCGAATAACTACATTGATTATTATTCCACTAAACTTCATTCCATATGAAAGAATACCCAGTTAGTTCTTGGTTTCAAAAAAATTATTGCATGTTACTTTTCAAAAAGTTTGTACGATTTGGTAGCCTCGTTACTATGAACGATATTTTATTTACACTCAAAGTGGTTGTAACTTGATGAAGAAACATTAAATAATTCATCTAAATTGATAGTGCAGGAATTGATTTTCTAAATGCCATAATATATATATACTTTGGAAAATTTTCGAAACCGTTGAAGAAAGATATGGAAAACCTAGGTACCATTAGAAAGGTCTTAATATATACCATTTATTCTACCCGTTACATATAGGCTATGACATTTAATGTTTAATGTTCAAGTAATATCATTACAATAGTTGTGATAATTTCCAAAGATTTCAAATACACTCCCCGCAAAAATTGTCGCATCACCCTACTTTTACGACAATACTATATCGGTTGGTCATTCAAGAACCGCTTGGTAACTTTCAGAAGTGTAAAATGAGAAGATATCATTCAAGAGAGATGAGTTTATGATAGAAAATACCAACAATTTTCGAGTTAATGAAAAATTTAAAAAT
Organism: Cryptolaemus montrouzieri; assembly: GCA_013387265.2. Classification (NCBI taxonomy): domain Eukaryota; kingdom Metazoa; phylum Arthropoda; class Insecta; order Coleoptera; family Coccinellidae; genus Cryptolaemus; species Cryptolaemus montrouzieri. Next base: position 48,855,308 of record JABFTP020000001.1, on the reverse strand, counting down.
TCTACCATCTTCAAACATTCGCGAAGAGACCAATCAACTAGCATCGAATGGTTACTAATCATTTTCAAAACCGAGTGTTTGCTCGCCGGGCCCTAATTACTGCCAGTATACGTCTCGGGTGCCCCTCAAACAAATTTTGGATGTACTCTTGAGTCACCAGGTTTCAGGAAGCAGATTTTCTAGTTATTGGAGTGTTCTACAAGGCATCCTACGTTGCTGAATTTACCACCACATGTTGTCCCAAACATGTTTTATGGGATTCAAGTCGGGACTTCTGGCTGGCCATCTTGAAATATCAATTTCGGCATTTTGCAGAAATTCTGTAACTACTCTAGCTGCATGAAGCCGAGCATTATCATGCATATAAATGAAGTTTTCGCCAATCAATGGGCCAAAGGGTACAATATGGGGTTCAAGGATATCTGCGATGTATGTGGCCGCTGTCATTCTTCCATTATTCACTAGGACTTATTCAATTCGATCATAGAAAGAAATGCCTCCCCACACCATTACTGAGCCCCCTCCGAAGTTTTCGGTTTGCCTGATATTGTATTGCTGAAACCGTTCTCCAGGTCGTCTGTATACAGGCATGCGTCTATTATTTGATACTAGACAGAACCTGGACTCGTCGGAAAACAGAACATTCGACCATTCTGGAATACCCCAATTTGCATGTTCCCTCTCAAACTGAAGTCTTGCATTTTGATGCTCTCTGGTGAGACGCGGGCCGGTTGAAGCCACCCTTGGTCTGATATCGTTTTCTCTGAGCCTGTTCCTAACAGTTTACAATGAAATATTCTCATTTCTGGAAAGTGCAAGTTCATTTTGTAGCATTCTAGCCGTACAGTGCCTAATTCTTAGTGCAGTTAAACGAAGCCAACGATCATCAACTGGTGTTGTTATCGGATTTCTTCCCTGTCCGGCCCTTCTTCCATATTCCTCTGTTTCTCGGTACCGATTAATTGTTCGTGAAATAGTGCTTTGGTTAACATTCAACAAGTTATCCAAGTAACGTTGGTTTCGCCCCTCCCCTAGAAGTGTTACAATTCTTACCACTTCATGATCACTCAAATATTGTCCAGGACGATCAGCAGCCATTACAATAAATTCAAAGATTCGAAAATCAACAAGGAACACAGAAAACTTGCATTAATTTAGCGTGAAAACTGGAGAGCAATTGAATGAATACTGATAGTCAAATAAACTCATCCTTGTTTCAGAGGTGTTTGAGATCATATGGAAAAAAATATTACTAAATAGATAAGATTTTTTTCCCCTCATATGTCCAAAAACATATACTGACAAAGAAACTGCGATCGAGCTGCTTAATCGATTGTGGAATTCAGAATACCAGGTGATGCGACAATTTTTGTGGTGTGTGTGTATTCCAGAAACTAAGGTATAGTGAATTTCGAATGAACTCACTTTCATTTCTCCTCATGAAGTAAAAAATTAAACAAAATATAGCGTATCGTATTAAAAAATCTCAACACTGAATGTAAGTTTATAATGGAACACCCTGTATAGTGTAAAATACATTCAGCTTGTAGTAACTAGAGCACTTCATATTACTGCGCAAAAAAAAGTTTGAAAATAAAAATTATAAAATATGCCTAATCTTCCGTCGCGAAAAGTATAAGAAAACAAGAATGATCGTATTTGAACGTAAACTATTTTTTCGCAAGTACACTATGCCATTTAAAGAAGCAAAGATGTAATCAGTGTCCGGTAGAACCTGAAATGCTACCGCTCTGAAAATAATTACAAATTTTAGAACCTATCTATTCACCATGATTCAAAATTTTGAAATTGATCGATGTACCTGTTCCCCAGATTCTTCTATTAGGCTTATCGGCGCGGACTTCTTGTATAGCGGAAACGAAGAGTGTGGAACATTGCAGAATATTCCGTTAGTCAGTATAATTAGGTTTCATCATTCTCAGTTGATTGAGTAATATTTCGTCATCAACAAAACACTGCTAGTACCACTATCGATATCGCCTTATACCATGTAATCTTTTGCAAAAATCCATCGTAGATCCTAAACTTTTGCCTATGAACCCCAAAATATAAAACACACAATGCTTAATATTTTCGTCCCTTTATGGACCGCCTTAGAATTCATTAACTTTCCTCCTTCTAAGTCAAGGCGGAAGGCGGAACAAATATGACTGTGATACTTTACCTTTCGGAGCGTTAACGTGAATTGCAGATCGATAAAGAGATTCCTCGTTATACCAGACTTCATTTCGTAGCACAGTTTTAACACTGAATGATATCAGGACCGTTATGAAGCACACGACGAGCGACAGACGGTATTTAGTATTGTTCCACACCGAAGCAAAAGCTAATCCGAGCAATAAGCACCACCCGATGCTCGGAATATATAACACCCGCTCGGCGACGACGAATCCAACATAGAAAAATAAATTGGAAGCCGGCAGAAAGGGCATCACTAAAAACCCGATCGATAACAAGACCACGTGAGACGTGTTCAGATTTTTATATTTCACGATCATGTTGAAATGTCTCGAGCACAAACACGACAAGTATCCGTTCACACTATTATTATTGTTGCTCGTGCGACACGAACTTGTATGGCATTCTGCTGTGCAATGATTACATACTGTACACGATGGAGTTCTTCTCGTTTCTCTCTTTCTATGAATCTTCTTGGAACCATCGAAAGTTCCTTTTACTTGACTTAGGCAATATCTCACTGTCACCCCCAATACAATATAAAACATAACTGTCGTAAAACTCCTAGGGTCTGCCAAGGAAGTAACTTTTGGTATCGCATCCATTCCCCAATCAAAACTGAGGGTAGAAGGAAATATAAGTAGCCATATGTTGAACACAGGAAGATAGCTGAAGGTCAAGAGTCTTGTTAGAAACTTGGACTCTTTCGCTGCTGGGTTATCAGCTGTCGAAAAATTGGGAGTCTTACTCTGCAACCTTAAGGCTAGGAGAATTATGGTCGATATTACGAGAGGAACCACGGTCTGCCATTTTCTCTGAAACAGAAAAATAAATATTAGTATGAAAAATTCAATAACCACTTTTAATATTATTGTTTGTATAACAGTTTATCGAGATCTATAAAATCTTAGACGAATTTTTAATCCAATAGCCATATACATTCTGTCGAAAAAGTACCGGGGATGGTCAATGAAACACGAAATATTTATTCTTCATCTGAATTTATTGTATCGCCTTCAAAGTAGTCACCTTCCGAAATGATACATTTACGCAACGAATAATCCAATCATCAAAACACATTTCAAACGCTCTTTCCGGAATCGACTTTAGTTCTCGCCGCAAATTCTCTTTTATGTCTTCTACCGATTCAAAACGGTTAACTTGAAGTGGTAATTTGAATTTTGGAAGAAGAAAACAGTCGGCCGGATCCATATCAGATGAATACCGTGGTTGTTCAATGGTATGAGTTGAGTTTTGGTCAGAAATTCGTTCACAATGATAGCCATCCATGAGTTTTCTTTCCACAAATCTGCCTTTTTCGACGAATTTTCTCTAAAACGCCGCATAACGCTTAATCAATATTCTTTATTTATTAGTGCTCAATATTATGAAAAAGATAGAACCCTAGTATGATTGACAGCTTGCTTTCTTGTAGACAAGTTTAACATGCAATCCATGAAGTTTTTCCTAGTGTTGAAGTGACCAATCAAAATTATGATATATTAACTTATATTGGAAAATCCGGTCTAAATTTGAAGTCAGAACGGATAACTCTTCAAGGAGGCATATTGAAAAGTGTAAATCTAAAATTTATTAAGGAAACGAATCAGGTATTCATGAACCCTTTTGTGAAAATTGTGATAAAATTTATATCGGTAGAACTTTTAGAAATTTCAATATTAGGTTATCAAAACACAAACGAAGTTTTGAAAAATATAAAACAGGTTCTCACTATACAAATCATCTGCTAGAAGAAAACCATATTTTTAATAATAGTTTCGATAGTTTTCATAATAAACATAACAGATTGAAACTGAACTTATAGAAAGCATTAGAAATCAATAAACAAAAAAACTCAAAAATTTACTTAATAGTCAATTAGACGTAAATTCGTCACCATTACTGAATATTTTCAGTTCTCAAAAGAAGCTACCCTGCTTGAATTTTTCTCCTGTTGAGCTATTGAGTACCCGCTTGCAACTTTGCAATATACAGGATGTTACTTAATAGTATGTCACAAATTGAGGGGGTAAATCTACATGCAATTCTAAGAGAAAAAGTTCATGTAAACAACGGTCCGCAAAAGCTTCGTTACGTAGCTACAGAGCTGCAGTTTCTTGAAATACTCAGCCCAAATTTGGAATGCAAGCTATTTTCCACAGCCTCCATCATTCCACGTCCTAAATTTCAACTAGAATCTACAAGGTGTTTTCTTTTTCGGCGCCATGTCTTCTTTTACCCTCTCAAACTTTTTTGCAGTAAACCACTGATCAGCGTACAATCAATTTTCATCATCTTCGTTCAATTTGAAAATTTTTTGACACCAGTAATTTTTGTCCAACTGTTCTCGAGCAAAAAATTATCAAACGATTGTATGCATTCGCTTCTAATTAAAAAAATTGAAAGCACTTCTAATCAAAAAAATTACTAGTAGGCTTTGATTTTTTTCATTTATTTATTTGTTTTGACAGTTGCTGAAGTTGAACATGTGTCTGCTCGAATTGTTTATTAAATTAATGATTAGTTTTAAGACTTTTGAAGTTATTGCTGTAAGAAAAAATGGCTAATTTTATTAACACCGAATTGGCTGATATCCATTACATGTACGGTTTGGCGAACGGAAACACAACAGAAGCTAGGCGATTATATCAGGTGCGCTTTCCAAGTCGAAAAACACCAGACAGGCGAACATTTTCAAATATCCACAGAAGGCTGGGGGAAACTGGTACTTTTACTGCAAATAATCATTTAAAAGGTGCAACTCAAACTATGAGAACTCCAGATATTGAGGAAGCAGTTTTGAGTTGTATTGATTTGAATCCTCATGTGAGTACAAGAAAAATTAGAAATCAGTTGAATATTTCACATATTCTAGTTTGGGGGATTCTCCTCGACCCGTTTCATATTCAACGCGTCCAAACTCTACTTCCTCGAGATTTTCCTTCAAGACTGAATTTCTGTCGATGGTTCTTAGATAAAATTAGAGGAAATGCTCATTTTGATATTTTGAACTAATTTTCACAGACGAAATTATTTGATTGGGCCATTTTCTTTGCCCAACAGACTAAACGGTCCCCTTTGTCGACAGTTTCTTGAGGAGGAGTTACCTTTATTGCTCGAGGATGTGCCACTTTTGGTGTAAAACATAATTTGGTTCATGCATGACGGGGCACCAGCACATTTTAGTAGTGAAGCTAGGGAATTCTTGAATAATACATTCAACAAACGATGGATAGGTCGCGGTGTGCCAGAACCATGGCCTCCTAGGTCCCCAGACTTAAATAGTTCAGACTTTTTCTTATGGATATATCTCAATAGTTTAGTTCATACCACTCCAGTGAACACTGTAGAGGAATGGAGAAATCGAATAATAACCTCTTGTGACAAGATAAGAAATACCCCAGGATTATTTCAAAGAGTGCGTGATAATATGCGAAGAAGGACAGATGCCTGTATTCTTGCAGGTGGAGTACACTTCCAGCAATTTATTTGGTTTTTGTTCTTTTTTTAGTTTGATATTGAATGAGTATAAGTTGAGTGTCAGAAGACGTTATCAAAATAAAAGCCTAATTTTGGGCATATCTATCGGGTATTTCTATATTTTTTAATTTAGCAAATAACATACAATTCAAATATATATAATTCAAATTCAATAACTCTTCACAAGAATTATGAGTGCATAATACCGCAATTATCAAGGAAAACACTATCTTGATTTTCGATCGTCTTTGATGTGTTTTTTTTCGGTTACGGTTCAGTTGGAAGGCGACATTCCGAAGCTTGTTGACTGGTTCGCATGTCAAACTCATAAATCCATGTTTCATCACAAGTTACAATGCAATTTATGAATGCGGAGTCGGAATCGACTCGTTCTAACATATCTGCAGCGACCTTTACGCGATTCAGTTTTTGGAGAAAATTCTGGTCTTTCGAAACTTGTCGAGCGGCAACGCGCTTCATGCCTAACCAATCGTTCGAAATGGTTCGAATTGATTCGTGAGACACAGAAAGTTCATTGTCTACCTCTCTTGAACTTGAATAACGATTTTCAATGACCATTACTTTCATTTTATTGATATTAATTTCAGTTGAAGATGACTCACCAGAGCGAGGCAAATCTTTCATCATCTCGGCCACTGTTAAATACACTGTACCATTCATATGCAAGTGTTTTCGAGAGAATCGATTTACCGTTAGCCTTCTGAAATATTTTCAGCGATTTGGCATACGAAATTCCATTTGCAGTACAAAATTTCAGACGATTTCTCCGCGCGATATTTTTATCCTTTGTGGAAATCGCAAAACACACTAGAGAGAACTGACAGAATCTAGCACTGTAAACAAACTAAATGACAGATCGTGTTCAAACTTCGCGTCAGTATCGAAATCAGTTCTGCAGCAACAAAAGCTTCGAAAATCGTTTAACCCTGCAGTGGTCGCGCGCGCACCCTCGCTCCGCACCGATGCAAATTTTTGGATATCGTCGCACCCCCACCACTTGAAGTCATTCCGACTCACTTACCTTCCTAAAATCGCGTATATTATCCTAGTACTGAGTTTGAGTTTTATAAGTAAAGGCGTGCCGGCTACAGACATTTTTTCGGAGTGAGAGTCCGCGCGCGACTACGAGTGTTACATATATTATCAAGATTGGAGTGTTTGTTTTTATATTTTCCGGCTATTCGTGTTTGATCCTGCAATGAATTATTTTTACGAAAAGGAAAGATTGCAGCGTTTGTTAGATGAGTCTTTTATATCCGATGACGATGAGGGTGAAAACTATGATGATTCTGAAGATGAAGAGGAGCCCGATGAAATAGAATATGATGCGGCTAACAGAGAAAGCGAGCAAGATATTTCCGAAAATAAACTCGAAATTGAAGAAACGGAAGTAAATGAAGGTCCAAAGTTTGTAGGCAAAGATGGCAAGACAATGTGGCTGAAACATTAACCGACACAGACTATAAGAACTCGATCGGAAAATCTTGTAACACATTTGCCAGGTACCCGAAGTACGACTGAATGTCTGATAACGATGTACGATATATGGAATCATTTTCTCCGGACCAACTACTGAATATAATAGTTGACAGTGTCAATATACATATTCAACAAACTTCCATGAATTACTCCCGTGAAAGGGATTCGAAATTGACCGATATTTCGGAACTAAAAGCACTGTTTGGATTGTTGTTCTTGGCCGGAGTACTGAAAAGTAACCATCTGAATACCAACAATTTGTGGAAAACCGACGGAACTGGTGTTCTGAACGACGTTTCAAATTTATTTTGAGACACATCCGTTTCGATAATTTGGAAACTAAACAGTTGAGAGGAGCAGCCGACAAACTTGCCAATCAGAGATGTTTTTGAGATTTTTGTTGATCAGTGCAAAACTAGTTTCACTCCTCTTCATTATGTAAGTGTGGATGAAAAGCTAGAGGCCTTTCGTGGACGATGTGCATTTCGCCAGTACATACATAACAAGCCTAACAAATACGGCATCATAATATTCGCGCTATGTGATTCAAGACTATATTACATGGTATATTTGAAAGTTTATGTTGAAAAAAAAGCTTCCAGGGCCTTATGAAGTCAGAAATTCTCCACAATTTGTAATGGAAATAATGTGCGAAGCTATAAGAGCAACTGGAAGAAACGAAACTGTGGCTAACTGGTTCACAAGTTTTGATCTTCTGGAACAATTCAAGAAGGATTTCAAGCCCACTGTGGTCGGAACTATCAGAAAAAAAAGCAAGAGTTGCCACTTGATTTTTATTGTCCTGTGAAAAGACCAATGAAAAGTTCAATGTTCGCTTTTCACACAAATGTGACACTCGTTTCTTATATTCCAAAAAAAGGTAGAAATGTATTACTCGTCTCTAGTATGCACCATGACGACCAAATTGATGACACTACTGGAAAACCAGTGATGATTATGATGTATAACACAACAAAGGGAGGGGTTGATACCGTCGACCAGTTATATTCTACTTACAATTGTGCACGTATTACGCGACGTTGGCCAATAGTTATATTTTACTCTCTGTTGAATATTGGTGCCATAAATTCCCTCATCATCTTCAAGAGTAATAATCCGAATTCAAAACTTAAGCGTAGGGAATTTTTGAGTGATCTTGCTTTCGAGCTCATAAAACCCTATGTGGGGGTTCGAAGGTTGTCAACGAGCTTACGAAGAAGTCTTACTACAAGAATGAATGAAATCCTCAGAAAGAATAATCCAACTGAAGAGCACTTGGCGAAACAGCAACGGCCAGAGCCGACAGAAAACCAACGAGGATGGTGTGGGGTGTGCGATAGGGTGAAGAACAGACCCACGAGTTATTTTTGCAAGAGTTGTAGAATATTTTTGTGCCTTGAGCATGCTACCTTAGTGTGTTCAGAATACTTCCTAAACGATCAAGAGGATTCCGATTGATTTAGTTAATTTAATCACTTTCTTCAGCTTTTATGAAAATGAAGTTAAAGTTTTTTATGTATTTCTGTGTTCCAGTCCCTTTTCATCTGGTTTTTTTTTTGTTATTCAAATAAAGTTAATGCTTCAAATATTTTATTCTTTCATTTAAAACCTTTTGAATATAGAGAAAAAATAGGAAATCGCGGTGCGGATTTGCACTCCGCGCGCGACCTCTGCTGTTACAAAACATAGGGCTACCACTGCAGGATTAAAGCAGATTTTTTAAATTCCCTGTAGTATTTGTTTTACAGAATTTATAGGGTGAGTCCAGGATATTTTTACAGGTAAATAAGTTAAAACACTTTTTAATTTCAAAACTCAACTCAAATTTTGCTAATGAAAACAGTACCGTATTGTATTTTATTGCTATTTTATTGCCAGATTATCGTAGTTTGATGTGTTCTCAGTGTCTATATATTATACAAAGAGGCTTGAACCATGACGGGTGTGGGAGATATGCTGGTGATTCATGTTTCTCTCTCTTGTGTTTGTAGGAGGATATTTGAAGTTTTATTTCATAGGTTCTTGCTTTTTTGAAAGCAATTCGGAAACCTTAATACTAAAGTGTTATTTGCATTTTGTTTATTTTATAATGTTTAATATTATTTCCTCTCACAGATTAATTGCATGAAAAATACCATTCCGATGCATCCTTCTGATACAACATGCAAAGGTAGAAAACATACAATTACAGAATTAGAAAGTTCTATACGTGAGGTAAAGGAGAATGCATCTTTGAGATAACATCTATTAAGTATAGAATTGATAGAAGTATGCTAGAGGTTATAAATTGAATAAAAAATCCACAAAAATTTGATGAAAGAAACAGTCAGTTGAAGAGTAACAAATATTTACAATTTCTGAAGAAAACTTCTCGTCAAATATTTACTATCATGCAGTTAAATGAATTACGGACTGCAAAGAAAGCTAACCTCCGCGAATTCAAACCAATTTTAAAATAGCTGGGCTACAAACAATGCTCATGAGAAAATTGGTGTCATGGTTTTCTTTCCAGAAAATCAGAAGTGCTAAGAACACCTGAAGCCATTCTCCTTGAAACTCTTTTGTTTCAACAAAAAAAGTCAACGACTTCTTTACAAATTTAAAGATGATAAGTGAAAAGTACAATTTCGAAGCTCAAAAAATATGTATATAATTGCCACCGACACAGGATGTACGACTGTCCAAGCTTGTCCAAAAATGATAGCCAGTATAGAGTTGAAACGAGTGGGACGATTTGTTATACCGTCAGGGTGATTGGAAACGAGAATCCCTCCCTTCTTTATAATTCCAAGGGTTACATATCAAGACCATTTTTTTTCGGAAGGACCGCAAAGATCATCTGGAGAAGCTTATTCAAGTGGTTAGATAACCACAAAAAGTTTTAAAAATTTCTTCAGCATTTTGCAAAATGAAAAAATCGCTTGCTGTTGATATTAGATAATCATGAGGGCCATGTAAGCGATGATGCTATCCATTTTGTCAAGAGTAATAGTATCACGTTATCAAGTCTTCCTCGACAGGAAGTAATAAATTACAGCACTTGATATGGTAGTTCATTCTTCACTTAAATCCGGACAGAACGTAACCATGAACAACTGGATGTTATCAAATTCAGGCAAAACAATTACGATATGCAATATTCCTGTTACGATCATGGAAACATTTATCTATATAATAACTCGAAAACCGTTCAACAAAAGAGAAATTAATACGTCCCTGCATTCTATTTAAAAATATGCCCGTTCTCGCCTAACTTTGGGAGCAAACGAGATTTTGGCAGAAAGAACAGAAGAAAATAGCTGTGACCTCTTTTAACCAGTTCAGTTCATCAATTACTGTCATGATATTTATTCATTTCTGAAAACGTATAATGCTGAAATTAGCTTACCAGAAGAAATAAACATTTCCATTAATTTGGAGTTTCGAGTCTCGAACATCGCATACTAAACTATGCTTCATTAGTGTTCAATACTTGGATAAATCACAAATATTCAGCTCAGAGTTGAAACGTGATAACAATATATGATATCCCTTCTAGTAATTCCAATGAATAGGATTATAATTACCTACCACTTGATACCCTTGTCATTTGGTTCGTTCATAGCATTTATATAAGAGCTTTTGGAATTCGTATATTTCCTATTGTTTCAGAATTGTCAGAATGCTTTAGATAATGTCATTATAATAAAATGTTCTAATATAATGAAATTGACTTTCACGATCCGATTTAGTTTTTAATTAGGTTAATGGTAGTGATATTCGAAAGTACCCAATAACACAATGCAACCAAAGTATTCGCGAATATCATGAATAAAATAGAAAATATAAATATTTTCAATGAAATAAAACTATAGTATTTAGATTTTCACTATATTAACAAAACTATGACCGGTTTCGCGTCACTGTGGCTTCATCAGATAGGTACAAACTAATGAACAGAGTTATGCCTTATATATTAGTCTTATTTTTACTCAATATTACGTTAAGTACAAGTATAAGGGTATGTTGGAATATCCATTGGAGTTGCTTACTTTATGAATTGAAAAGACTTAGTAGAGGAGAAGGATTTAGAACTAATTGACCATTAAGTAACCTACCTGAGTTCTTTTCTTTTGATCTCTAAAATTTCCAATAGATCGAGTTTTTGTCTATTATTTTCATTGTGTAAAATTTTGAAATTATCAATAAAGTTATGGTTTTCTTCGAATAAGAGATTAGAGAAATGGTAATCTGATTTATGATAACTAAAACTACGTTTGTGCTGGGATAATCTAACTTTAACTAAATGGAGTACTAGAAAGCAAGAAGAAATGGTTGAAGTTAGTCAGCAAGTTTCAATACAGCCAACGAGACAATTACAACATCTTTTTAAAGGTAATCCATTCGGAGTTGCTTCATAGATTGCATTCAGTAGAATTTGACATTTCAGATTCCGTATCAAGATTCAAAGTTCATTCATTAATTCACAAAAAGTATAAAACGCAGTGGCGAAAATTAAATATATTATTGAGTAATAAACCTGAAACTTCAAAAATCAAGTCCAAATTCTTCGATCACCAACTTTATGATAGGTTCAGTAATCTTTCAGATGCTAATTTTTCCGAAGATGAAGTTTCACTTTTAGAAAAGGGTTTCAAATACAACAATTTAAAGTCCAATAAGGCTCGTCTCCATTTCGAATTGAAACCGAAATAGCGCTAAATTATTCACCGCAAGCCAAACACCTAAAACACTCTTCAGCGTTACTACTTCAAAAAGAGTTCAATAGTTTTCAACCTAAAAAATTCGAAAAAACAATTTTAAAGTCCACTAAATCTAAGTCCGCATCTGAAGATATCATATTCACTAAAGCAGACAAAGGTCATACAGTCATAGCCTTAAATAAAGCAGATTATTTATTGAAAACCCAAAATTTCATTGAATCAGGTTGTCATGAAAAAAGTGATAAAGATCCAACTAATAAATTTCAATCCATAGTAAAAAACGCTTTAGAGTATGCCAAGTCTATAATACCTACCAACCTAAAATATAAACTTTTCATTGACAAGCCGCAATCACCAAAACTTTACTCCCTAGTCAAACTTCATAACACAGGGCATCCCATTAGACCAGTAGTTTCATATTTTCAAGCTCCAGCTGCAAAACTTTCGCGCTTTCTCATAGACATCATTCAACAGTACGCTAATTTTGAACCTAAATTCTCAATAAAAACTCTTCAGTCCTAATGAATAAAATTCAGCACACGATACTGCCAACGAACTTATATCATGGGATGTAGTAAATCTCTTCCCTAGTGTTCCACTTAGTGATACAGTGAAACTCATCAACAACGCCCTTCAAATTAATAAAGTCAATCCGGTAATTTAATCAGAAATCTCACACCTGTGAGAAATTTGTTTAGAACAAAAGTATTTTATTTTCAATGGAGTATTGTTTTATAGTAAAAAAGGTTTAATCATGGGTAATCCTCTGAGACCTCTACTCGCTGAAATTTTCATGGAAAATATTGAAGAAACTATCTAAGAACATCCGTTATTCAAACACTTTATTTATTGGTTTAGATATGTCAACGATATCATTTGTTGTTTCACTGGCACAAATAGACAATTAGAGTCATTCAAAGCATTCATTAACAAAATTCACAATAATATTAAATTCACGTTAGAGATAGAAACAGAAAACTGCATTAACTTTGTGGATTTAACTATTACTAAAATTAACGGCAAATATGATTTTTCTATTTTTCATGAGCCATCGCATATAGATATTACTATTCACAACTCATCTACACATCCTTATCCACATAAATTAGCAGCTTACAATAGTATGGTACATAGACTCATTAATATCCCAATGTCACAAAATAATTTTATAAAAGAGCTAAATGTAATTAAACAAATAGCAGTCAATAACCGTTACAGTCCAAGTACGATTGAGAACATGATTTCACGCAAAATAAAATTTCTAAAAGCAATCCACGGAGTATTTCCAAGTATAAAAGTTCTAACACAAAATACAACAGCTCAACTCCTAGTCTAAAATTAAAATCATTCCTCTCGCATTATAATTTAAATATAGCATTTCGAACTGATAACTCTTTAGGTCGACATATCAAAAACTGGAAATCTAAAATTGATAAAGGTAATAAATCCGGTGTTTATAAACTGTCTTGCGGGGATTGTAATAAAATTTATAGTGGTAGAACTTTCAGAAATTTCAAAGTTAGATTATCCGAGCACAAACGTAGTTTTAAGTATCCTAAATCAGATTCCCATTAGTCTAATCACTTACTCGAAGAAAACCATAACTTAAATGAAAATTTCAAGATTTTACACATTGAAAATAATAGACTAAAACTCAATCTGTTGGAAATTTTAGACATCAACAAATAAAAGAATTCAGGTAGGTTACTTAATAGTCAATTAGATCTAAATCCTTCTCCTTTACTCAATCTTTTCAATTCATAAAATAAGCAACTCCGATGGGTTTTCCAACATACCCCTTGTACTTGTACTAATATATAGGAATAACTCTGTTCATTAGTTTGTATCTATCTGTTGTAGCCACAGGGTTGTGAAACCGGTTTTTTAATATAGTGAAAATCTAAATAATATAGTTACATTTCATTGATAATATGTATATCGATTTTCATCAGGTAACGACCTCCTCAATCAAATTAGGAAATATAATTTCACAATAACCTAAAACGCTTAGAGGACATTTTGGTATCGATATGTCGACGATATTTTTAGGTATTTTAATGGTACTCAAGACAATTAGACATTTTCCTAAACTTTGTTAATAACATTCATCCAAAAGTAAATTCAAACTAGAAAGAGAAATATCAAAAATCAAATTAATTGTTCGGATTCAACTACTCAACAAAACAGATTTCACCCTGGCACAACATCACATGGAACACAACAATATTTTTCCACCAATAAACAATCAACTGATCATATAATAAGCACAAATAGGATTAATACGCAATTATCTCGAATCCTCAGAAATTCAAAAGGAACATTCCTAACAATGTAAAACGTTGGAATATCTGTTCAGCTGACTGGAATAGTTTTATCTTGTGCGTCCAAGACCAAATTTCTTCTTTATCTTAACACGAAGATATAGACGTAGCTATAAACCAATTCACAAGTTGCATAATATTATCAACTGATCAATATGTCCGAAAAGCACTAGAGACTCCTCCAAGAACGAATCCTGCTCACTTGCTATCCGAAAATGTAAGAAAGCTCTGAATAAATACCGAAGAACACGCAGGATCGACGACTTTATTCTCTTCAAGGACCTCCTACGTTAACACAATCACATCGGAAACACCGCCAACCGAAGCTTGGAAAAAAGCTAGCAAAGGAATGGACAAAACTCAACTTATTAAATACCTGCTTTGATATCAGGAAATCAAATGATTATCGACAACCAGACCATCGCAGACACCCTCGGCAAACACTTCCAAAATAAAACTGAAAACCCCATTAATGACCCACCTCTCAACCCTCAAACACCCCAACTCTCATTCGACGATACCGATGAACTGAATCTACCCTTTACTCATGCCGAACTAGAACACGCTCTTTCGTCAACCATATTTCCCCTTTGCTACCGGTCCTGACAATATCCCCTCAGCTTTTCTCCAAAACCTCTCTTCTGAGACCTTGGGAAACTGCTCGAGCTTTTCAACCGTATTTGGTTTCACCACGAATTCCCTTCCATTTGGCGCAGAATCGATCATTTTCCTGTCCAGAAACCCAACAAAACTCCTACTGCTCCTGATACTTGAATGGGAAATCACATCCGCACAACTGAACTCGGTTGTCAAGACACTAGGCATCGTTCAAAATGCCTCGGCTCACAAAACAACACCCAGGATTAACCTTAAGGACTCACCGATTCTCCAGAAAAATGGACACGATTGAAAAGAAATACATCAGACCATCCATAACAGAAAATAACCACCGGGACTAAATAGACAACGAAACAAAACCGATAAGTCTTGACATTCTACTATACATGAAAGGCGAAACCTATGACTCTACGTCATTATTTCTTTCGGAAAGAAACTTACGAACAATATTGCAAGATTTGATGACTGTTATCTTCTGTGACTGTTCGAATAAATTTTCTTCAGACCTAAAATCTCAATATTTTTGTGAAGATTCCTAGGAATAACACCTGTTGTAGAAATAATAATCGGTAGAATAAATATTATATAAAGGGTAGACAAAATGTGTTAGAGAAAAGATTATTGCATGAGATGATTGAAATCAAATTAATTCAATCGATAAAAGATCCGATGTCGAACATCTAAATACTTCATATTTCAATCTTATTAGTAAAATCAAAATGAAAACGCATAGAGTGTTATAAGTTTTCGAATCGATTGCTATCCTTTAGAAAATATATGTCTCGTTCGTTAACAGTGAAATGTATCGTTCTTTCGTTCAAATATTTATTTGTTATGGTGACACAAAAACTTAACGATTTTGTAAGTAACTCACAACTTTGAAATTCTTTTATTCAACCCATAAATACTGTAGTTGTCAATTCAAATATTCAAAAATGTTTATCTATTTTTATTTATACATTTATGGTTGCATGTGTCATTTCTGTTCTGTCAGTCCTTAAATATTTCTATATATTTTTCTCATTTTAACTAATTTTTTTTCAATACTATTTTACACATTAGTTGTGTTATCACAAATTTCGAAAAATCTGTATATTATGTATCTTGACATGTATGTATGTATATATTCAAAATATAAATTGAAACTGTTGGCCTTTTGATCAAACTAGATTTTTATTCAATTGGACCTTCAAACCATCAATAATTTAATAATATAATTTATGGTCGTCAACTTGAACTGAGTATTTATTACTGATTAATGACGTGTAAGAAAATATCAAAAAAATTAGTAAGAGAAAAGTAAATGAAAACTATCTTAAATATTCAAAATTATTTTGCTATCCCAAAATATGAGAATTGCAACATGCAGTAACACTTACTTCTACATTCATTTTGAATTTGAATTTTGACCACTGAAGCTGAACAAATAAAGTTCTTTTTTAATTCTTCTATATGACTACGGCTTGGTCAGGGATCTGACTCAACTCTGATGTAGTGTTTCTACTATGATTATATTGATTGATTGGTTTAGAAGACAATCGAGATACACATACTTGTCGTTTTAACATCAACGTCCGAATAGTATCTGTACAACTTTGAATAAAATTATTTAAAGAAGCCCTGATGAAGCAACAAAACTGATAACAATATTCTGAAAAAAATATTAAAGCAGAATCTCCATGGTACCACCTCGTTGGTGTGATGTTGACTCCGCAAAAGTGTTTTGCTCACAAAAACGAATAATTTACTTTCTATAATATTTAGAGCAACACTCTGTATATCACTAACCTGATATTAATGCCTCTTGTTGAGATCTAGGAGGGAAGTGATAAAAATAATAATCAATATTATGAAAGGATTCAGTCAGTAATCCTCTATCAACAGCTATCCTTCCCTTAATCGGCAACAGATTTAGTTCTAATTCCTCTTTGTTGAAGATTTTATCGGAATGTTGTCGAGGATTTTGACCTAAATATCAACATCCTAGCCGGGCAGAATGCTCCGGTTTTCTAGACATTGCCAACTTCACCATTACAAGGGAAACAATTGGGCGTGTAACAGTTTCATAAAATAAATCTCCGACGGTTGATATATATTTGATGTCGGATTAGAAGAAGCTCCGGAGCGAGCTTGGGGCATAACCCCCATTCGTCTGAAAGATTGGCGCATATTGAGTTGGAACTTATTCAGCGCTCGAGCTGAGAAATTCTATTGCGAACATACGTCATTATTTCATCGTTCTAAAACGTACTCATATACCTACTTATTTTCTCCACGTTGATTATCCGAATTCGTCATCCTGATGTGTTTTATAAACTTGTTCCAATTTGAGTTTATGATACCATACCTTCACATTTCTTTAAAAAGGTCGAAGCTGACAGAGAGAATGCCACAATAAAATATAGGAGATAGACTGGACATTTTGGTAATCCATGTGACAATCAGGATGCAACGTTACCAGATAAAGAAATTCTTTTTACTATCCTGCTCTGAACTGGGATTGTGCTGACATAACATCAATTAAATTGGGTCGGCCTCGTGGATTACATTACCTTATAACTGAAATATTAGGTTCTTCTATATGTATATACCATATATATATATATATATATATATATATATATATATATATATATATATATATATATATATATATATATATATATATATATATATATATATATATATATATATATATATATATATATATATATATATATATATATATATATATATATATATATATATATATATATATATATAACTGCTATCAGGGGACATTTTACCCCGACGAGTTGCCCCGATATATCTGTTCATGCAATCAAACTGATTTCATGAAAAATATAAATCCACCAATTCGGTAATTAATACCATTGCCAGGCAATGATTATAATCAAAACATATCCTGGAGTAATTATATATTAGGATAACGTTAAATGTTATGAGAATATATCAATCTACCAGAATATATACATACTATAGCATCATCAGACAATGATATCAATGTACCAACGAGTAGTGTCAGAGGCTTTCTCCCCGGAAAAATCCAGTGTACGGACCGTAGTCAAGTAACACTGAATGTTACTCATTAATAGTTTCCTTTGTGTGAAGTGGTGAACGATCGAATAGAATACTGCTCTGAATATAAATATGACAAAATTGTCAGTTAATTATATTACATTTATATAAACAAATAAATAAAATATGAAATGAGATTCTGAGCAGTATAAACTAAAGAGAAAACCTATGACTCTACCTCATTATTATTTTCGGAAAGAAACCTACGAAGAATATTACAAGATTTGATGACTGTTATCTTTTGTAACTGTTCAAACAAATTTTTCTTCAGACCCAAAATCTCAATACTTTTGTGAAGATTTCTAGGAATAACGCCTGTTGTAGAAATAATAATCGGTAGAATAAATATTTTCTTCATTTTCCACATTTTTTAATCTCGTCGCCAAGCATCATATATTTAGAAATTTTTTCATTGTATTTATTTTGTATATTATGTGTGTCGTATAGCAATATCAATTATATATGTTATTTGATTCTGTTTATCATTAAGAACGATATCTGGTCTATTGTGTTTTACAGCTCTGTTGCACAGAATTGTTTTATCAAAATAAAGTTTATATTTGTCATTTCCACAAATAATCTCAGGTTCATATTTTTGAAATTTTTTTCTTTTGGGAATTAGGTCATGTTTAATTCCTAGATTGAAGTGAATAATATTAGCGACGGCATTATGTCTTTCTAAATAATCTGTTGAAGCAAGGACTGAGCAAGATGATAATATATGAAAACTGTTTCTGAAGAACAGAAACATCTACGGCAAGAATCATCTATATTTTGTTTGATGATATGTTTTCTATAATTCCTTGTGAAAACAACCTGGTCCTGGATCGCAATTGCCAAGCCTTCTGTTTCAGCAAACAATTCTCCAGATACTAACCATTTATTCGATGCAATTTCATCAATATAATCATTTTTCAATTCTTTAGGTGCTTTCCGTGTAATTCCTTCTGCATCCAACTTTCTTTTTAGAATTATCATCAAATATATCAAAATCTACCTTTTGCATTGTCAAGTTCAGAGGTGTAAGATTATAATCTGAAGCAACAACAATATCATGTAATTTAGACGTTCTCTGTTTATCATGAAAATGGGAACGTAGATGAAACATCTGTTTACTATGAAGATTATTCAAATCAATTAATCCACGACCTCCAAGATGTCTAGGTAGTGTAACTCTCTGAACAGCTGACTTTGGGTGGTGCTTATGATATTTACAGAGCATTTTCCTCGTTTGACATTGTAATTCATTTAGATCAGTTTTAGACCATTTAATAATTCCAAAAGAAGATGTAAGAATAGGAACAGCATAGGAGTTGATAGCTCTGAAAAGGTTTTTACTAGTTAAATAACTCTTGATGATAATTCTTAGTCTTTTGTAATATGAACTTCTAATAATTTCTTTAGTGCTGCTATGGTTAATTGTCTTCTTGACAAAATCCAAGATATTTATATGTATCTCCTTGATGCATTGGCTCGATTTCGATATTGGAAATCTTTATATAATCAGAGGTGATCTTTCCTTTTTCAATAGAAAGATTTTTACATTTTGGAAGCCCAAATTTCATATGAATATCATTGAATAGTTGAAAGTAATCTCAAGTAGACTTTTTAAATGAGATCTGGTTCCGGCATATAATTTAATATCATCTAAATAAATTAAGTGACTTAATTTGAATTCAGTTAATAAACTCTTTATTTTGAAGCCGAAACTAGTAGCATTTAATTCATGAGATAATGGATTGACGCAAAGACAAAACCAAAGAGCACTTAAAGAATCACCTTGAAAAATGCCTCTTTGATTGGAAATACTTCGGATTTTAACGATTGTTTTGAAATATTTAAATGAAGATTGGTTCTCCAATTTTTCATTACGAATTCAAGAAAATGACGAAGTGTCTTATCAATTTTATAAATTTCCGAAATTTCTTGAAGCCATGAATGGGGAGAACTATCAAAAGCCTTTTGGTGATCAATGAAGGCTGTATGAATATTTCTCTTCTTAGTTTGAGCTTGATTCAAAGCAACAGAATCAATTACAAGTTGCTCTTTAGTACCAAGGTGCTTTTTCTACATCCTTTTGATGAATATTATAATTCTCCAAATGTGCATAAATTTTTGGGTAATACATGCAGTTAGAATTTTATATATTGTTGAAAGGCAAGTAATTGGTCTATATTGAGACGGATCAATAGTATTATCACTTTTCGGTTTTAAATAAGTAATTCCTTGTGTGAAAAATAAAGGAGTAGCTGAGGGTTCTTTATTATAAATGAAAATATTCAGCCAATTTTTCATGAACGCAAGAGAATTTCTTGAACCAAAAGTTATGAATACCATCAACACCTGGAGATTTCCAATTTTTGTGTGTTTAATAACTGATGTTATATCTTCGTTTGAAAATTTTTCAAATTGCATACATTCTATTTTAGAAAATCGAGACCTTTCATTTAAAATCCAACTTGCATTGGAATTATGTTGCCTTGGCACTGCCCAAATTGAAGACCAATAATCAGTTAAAATATCAATTTTAGGAACTCCATTTCCAGAAATATTTTCATTTGAACTCGAACCCGTCGATTTTTGATTCGAGGGGAACCAACTTTTCCGATTTTCTCATCCCCGTAACTTCAATCTACTAAAGGTGGTGAGCACAATCCCCTGATTTTGAATAGGGATAAGGAGTGTTGAGATACCTCATTTCGAAGATCCTATCGAGTATTATCTGACCCTAAATTTTCGCTTCGAAATTTTCATCGTTAACGAAATGGCAGCTCAAAAAGAAGAAAACTACTTACTTTTGTGATTAGTTTAAAAAATGCTGAAAATGGTCACCATTCACTTCCATGCGGTAAGAAACGCTGGTTTATGTCTAGCTTATATTGAATTTACCTCGAGGTATGCAATGTTTTTATTTATTTGTCAATTTTTTATTCGAAAAAGTAGATCGACCATATGTTTAATTTACCAAAGGGATGGTTTTGAAGTAGGATTAAAAATGGTGAATTCCGAAATGGTGGAAATGATAATATTATTTCTTACAAATAATGATTCGCGATTAACAGCGGGTTTATTTAACGAACAACAACCTGAAAAAAATGTATCCGCTGCTTGGACTATGCTGTTTCCACTTTATCTTAGAGTTTCTTTAGAAACAATTACTCAAAGACATAGAGCTTGAGAGGACATCTTGTGTAGTATTATCAATAATATAATTTAGTAGGCAGCAAAATTCCAGTTTTCTAGGTAGGCAGACAGTCTCCTCACATTCTTTATGAAGAACAAATCGGATTTAGGTCAATAGTACAGTAGTTCAGCGGTAGTAGTACAGACTACACATAAATTTGGGAGAATGCGACGAATGAAGGAGTCATGAGTCCCTCATTATTTCGGTAGTTTCGTTTTTATTTTTCAATATTTGATTTCGGTAAACAATAAAGCTCATTGAAATAAAGTATTGGAGAGGCAACATGACATAAATAACGCCGCCGTCGATGTAAGTTCCTTCGCGTAGCGATAAAACGAAATCTAAAGATTAGACTGCTGATATCCAGCACGTCAGAAATAACATACATACACATACTCACGTTATTCCGGGCATGTGGGACGTGTTAACGGGCCTGTTAGATGTTATCGGACTGACTTCTGTTCGAATTGATTTTGCAACTCGAGTCCTTACCTCAAACGCGATATTACCTAGAGTTTGTCAATCGATTCAAATAGTCCTATCCGGCTAACCGATATCTGAGTTAAGAGATCGAATATCTCATTCCGTCTTAACGGGCCATAAACGGGAATGTGCACGACTATTACCAGATCGATATAAAACATTTAGGTTCGGCGATCAGTCTGTTTTATACTCCATTTCCAACTTGATTACTTTTTCAATCAAATATAAATTGAATCCAGCGAGAGTCGACGAAGAGAAATTCACCCAATTATTTCAGCCAACTTCTTGCGTCTATCGACGGTTGTTGTTTTTTTCTTATTCAAAGACTCCAAATTCATGAAACAGTGTGCCGTAGGTCATTATACCGGGGTACAGTAAAATTTCAATTCATTTATGAATCAAATAAGATGATAATTGATTCCAGGACCAGGATCTAAAACAAATATATATATATATATATATATATATATATATATATATATATATATATATATATATATATATATATATATATATATATATATATATATATATATATATATATATATATATATATATATATATATATATATATATATATATATATATATATATATATATATATATATATATATATATATATATATATATATATATATATATATATATATATATATATATATATATATATATATATATATATATATATGACAAATATCTTCCGCGATAAACTTTGCGAGGAGTCTACATATGTAAACTTGATAGAAGAAGAATTATTCAAATATTTACCGACGGGAGGTTTTATCTCGGAAACAGAGGCTCAGAGCACTATTTCAGCGTGATTATTTCGCTCCTTTTCTACCGTTTATGTGATTCACGGAGAGGCGAAAGATGTCTCCCAAATTTTGGAATTTTCAACGTTCCCACATCTGTTTGTTATTGTTCGTATCTTTCTCGAAGTCCGGTAGCGGGTTCGCCGTGTCGGTCCATATAGGGCGACTATCGTACGTATGAACGAGGTACATCCTTTCTGGAATCAATAGGGTACCCCGAAGTAGCTTGATAGGATGTTGAGAAGCTATATGCGACACTGATGAGCTCCTAATAAGGGCGAAACTGCAGTCTGCCACTTCGTTTCTCGGCATCCTGCTTAGTTGCACTATTGTCGCTTTTGGGGGCTGCGTGCATGACAGGCAGATTTGGGAACAAGCTCTTGTCAGGAAGGATTATTTATTGATCTACGGATTTTTGAATAATTCTTCTTGTCTGAAGTCACTGACAATGTGACGTCACGGACCACCCCCTACCCTGGCGCTTCTGTAAATACGGCCCCAATATCCTCTAACAACTACCTGACTACTCATTGGCATAAGAAACTGTTGTAAGACCAGTCACTAAAATTTCTTGTACTTCGTTCGTTAATAAAATATAAAATATCACAAGAAAATATTCATGTTCTTGAATTAAACAACCTAAAAATAATTAATATATTAATAAATATAAATCTAACTATTCTAATCCTAACCTGTAATGATTAATATAAATTTGATCCGGCTCGAAGAATCAAATTTATATTAATTATTTTAGGTTGTTCAATTCAAGAAAATGAATATTTTCTTGTGATATTTTATATTTTAATAACATAAATCTTAAGGCACGCAACAGGCTCATAGAACTTTTGGAAAATGAGAAAACTCTTTCAAAGTCTGAGTTACAATAGGATGCAAATTTCCCAAATCGGTGGATTGGTAGAAGAGAAACAGTTGAGGGACCAGCAGAGTTACTTGATTTGCGATTTCTATTTATGAAGTAATCTTAAATCGAGAATTTATGCTTCACAATCTGAAATCTTGGAATGAATGCGGAATATATATATATATATATATATATATATATATATATATATATATATATATATATATATATATATATATATATATATATATATATATATATATATATATATATATATATATATTTATATATATATATATATATATATATATATATATATATATATATATATATATATATATATATATATATATATATATATATCCTTTGAAAAGAGAGGATTTACAAAATTGAATAGCTTGTATTTACAATAAATGCTTATATCTATAATTTTGGTATGTGTCAGAAAATTAGAGAAACACAAGTATTAGCTCAGAAAATGTAACAGGGGAACCATACTACCTTGCGGATGATTCAATAAACGAGTTAAAAACCTGAGGAAAAACTTGTTTCCTGTCACTATTGCACTTGCAATAGCTTGTCAGTTTATGTTGTGGTAGTGTCATGTGTACATAAAAAGTACCAAAAATTTTTCTGCTTAGTAGCTTCATTCTCTCATTTTCATCTTGCAGTCCATGATTTCCAGACGAAGACAAGGGTGAAAAAAGGGGGTTTGGGACAGGAATCAGTAACAATGGAAAAAGAAAAATATTTCAACAATCATACCTGACTCTTATATGTGTAAACTCACTTGAATCTAAGAAAAGATTTTACATAGCAACCAAAAAAGACTAAGGAGATAATCAAAATGTACATAACCTGCGATATTTCCTCTTTCCCGAAGATGTTCTTCCGTCGCAGTGTGAGTCTCCTGTAACATAATCACTTCCTTGTTCTTGCTTGCCAATTTTGAAGTATAATGGCAAAATCCCTAAAATATTTAAACTCAACGAAACAGTTCCCCGATGGCCAGGTTCGGTCTTCTGAGTTTTGCCGATTATCTATAGATGTTCTAGAATCATTATAAAACCAATAATTTGGATTGGCATCTCCCATACATTATTTCTTCTTAGATCCTGTTTAATTTAAAAAAAAATTTGCAAGAAAATTTTGACAGTCGTTTCAAAAATATGACAAATGTATGGAGGTAGGAGGAGGTCGTTGTGAACATTCAATTTGATTTTTGGCATTATGAAATTTTCATTGAAATACCAATTTTCGTTGTGAGATATGCCACTCGACCCACCTTCCATAAAATCAATTTCGACTTAGGTGCTGCGAGAGTAGAGGGTTGATTTTACATGCTCCGACCCAACTCTGAAATTGTTCCTTCTCCAATCCAATCTATTTCATTTGAAATTTGATATTTATTATTTTTATGATTCTAATATGAACCGGATACAAATGAAAAACGCATAAAAGATCAAGATTCATTGGTTAAATATATTAAATCTTCAAAATGTAAAAATTTGGGAATTGTCACTGATAGTGATATATATTGCAGATTCAGATTGATTGAGCTCTCTCAATTTATTCGGAAGCAACTGGTACCAAATCATCATCGATTCAGAATAATTTTCATCACAGTTACCTACTTCCTTCTTCTTGGCTAATTTATTTATGCAATTGTCTTTCAGCGCATTAGAAGAATCCACATCATTCTGAAGTACGTCTTGCTTATTCAATATATGGTGAAGGGCCCTTTGTCACTGTATCTCTTTCTATTTGAGAAATTTTCTTATGTCTTGCTCCGAAACATCAACCAAAATTGCATATTTTACAGAAAATATTCCCACTTCCATTCAGGAAATTGAAACCCAGAATTTTCAACACATTATTTTCAAAGGAGAACGCAAGACATAACGATAATCCGAAGGATATTGGCCGATATGAAAGATAGGCCGGATCGAATAGCACTTCATCCTCATGCGAAAATGTGACTGACACTTACTGGATATATTTTAGGGGTTTTCGGAAAGGCCTCGAATGAGGGATACATGCCAGGAATTTTCAACGCGAAAAACTGATTTGTAAGACGATATCGGCTTTTTGTGTAGAGAATGGATTCCTGACATTGACCCCACGTAAGTTTATATTCCAAATCTATTCAAGGTATGAGGAGTAGAAGAGTGACGCCGATTACATCACGTTTAGACTTTGTTCGTGAGAAAACGACGTAAAAGAAAATTGCTTTTCATCCATTTCAAGATTATCTCCGGAATTTTTTTTGAGGTAGGTTCTAAACTTATTCGGAACATTAGGTGTACTCATACACGAGGGATGTCTTTCAAACTGTTTTGTTGTAGGTTGATTCTTTTTTATGAGTTCAAACAAATGCTTGTAAACTAAGTTATTTTATCTTGTAGGTGATTTTTGGCTGAATTAACTGCCATCAATACAAAGTACATTGTGTCAAAACTAACGGGAATTGATTATTTGAAAAATCTGCTTCAAACGATTCTCAAAATTTTTGTAATTGCTAAGTTGGCTCCACAACTGTTTTCTATACTGACGTCGAGATTGAACGTGATTTATTATCTAGTTTACAGTGCTCAATTTTGTTAGTTCTCACAACTTTTTTTTCCGATCAATGGATAAAATATCAAACGAAGAATTTCTCTGAAATCTTTTATTACAAATGAAATATCGTGTGCGGAATCAGTGAAAATGTAACAGAAGATTGAAGGTGAATCTATTCTTTTAAAAATACGTGCATATAAGTGGTATAGTGCATTCAACAGCGGCTGAGATGTGGTGAAAGATTTGCTTCGCTCTGGTCGGCCATCAACATCTTTAACTTCGTTCGACAGAGCAAATTCATCGATAAGGGCTAGATTTGTGGAGAGAAAACTCATAGATTTTGCATCACAATAATGCATCATCTTGCAAGGCTATCATTGTGAATGAATTTCTGGCCAAAAACTCAACAAACACCATCGAACAACCGCCGTATTTACCTGATATGGCTCCTACCGAGATTATCAATTTCCCAAAGTCAAATTACCAATTTGAGGTACCCGTTTTCAATCGATAGAAAACATAAAGGAGAATTTGCGACAAGACTTGAAGTCGATTTCGGAAAGACCGTTGGAAAACTGTTCTGATGATACCTGAATGTATTACCTACTTCGAAGGTGAGACAATAAATTTCGATGAAGAATAAATATTTCGTAATTCATTTGCCAATTGTCGGTATTTTATTATTTCGACAGAATGTACCTCTTGGAACAATTTAATCAACGATTCACTATTATTTTTTGACAGGTATGAGTAGGTCATAGATTCATCACCACATGATAAGAGTGTGTCAATTGATATATTATTATGACAAGTTATATATCCATGATATGACGGTTTCACGATTGAAACATCGAGAGGGTAGAAGTTTGATTTCCACGATTTATGAACTGCATCCTTTGGTTGGTAAACATATGTGATAATTTTGTTTTCGTCAACGATAATGCATGCCTCATAGGCACCATAATATGATGAATATTGAGGAAAATCAGAGAATTAACCGCTTGTGCCTGCCACCAAGCTCAACTAATAATAATCCAATCGGGACATGCTAAAGACAAGCCTAAATGAACATCAACCACGTCCAGGAACTTTGCAACTGCTTCGAGAGCTTCGGCCAATAATATGGGTTTATTATTACTGATGTGTGGTTAGCCACAATTCTTACCCACGGTTCTCATCCACGATATCAATTTGGTAACACCGCATAACTTCAGCGTAGACCTTGAATCCAGCCACGGTTCTATGCCCTCACTAATTTTCAGTTCGAAAACGGTGTTTTTTTATGAAAATTGACTAATTCTCTCTATCGTTATCAATTCAGTGAATTTGTATTTCTTTCTTTTCATGAAATGAGCCCAGTATTTCCTTAATATATTCCGCCTAGTGCAACAAATATATCGTTTCCGTAGTTTTTTCTCCACGTTTTCCATTCCATGTGATGTGCATGATATTTACTGTCCGAATTTTTTCTTCTTGATGTGCTCGTAATTGTAACGGAACTGTCAATGTCAACCATATGGGAAATGTACCACGAATTTTTTAGATTTATTGCTTCACGAACGAGAAAACATATGTGTTCATAGTTTTTCCGCTATAATTTCCATTCAAAGTGATGTGCATAAATTTCGCAATATGGACATCGTTTTCTGTTATTCTTCCTGCTCCCGAAGAAGAATTTTCAATGTCACTCATTTTGAAAATGAACCACAAATTTCGTAGATCTATTACTCAACGTACGAGGAACATATGGAGTGCATAGATTTTCCGCCATAATTTCCATTCAAAGTGATGCGCTTGACTTTCACTTTTAGCATATTATTCTCTACGTTATTCTGCATAGTACAGAAATAGAATGAATTTTTAATGTCAGCCATTTTGAAAATGAACCACAAGTTTTGTAGATTTATTACTATACGTACGAGGAACATATAAAGTTCCTAGTTTTTTCGCCATAATTTCCATTGGAAGTGATCTGCGTGATTTTTGCTACTAGCAAATTTTTCTCTAACCTATTCTGCATTCTACAGAAATAAAATTTCCAATGTCACCCATTTGGGAAATGAACCACGAGTTTTCTAAATTTATTACTCTACGTACGAGGAACATATGGTGTTCATAGTTTTTCCTCCATAATTTCTATTCAAAGTGATGTGCGTCATTATCCCTAACAACATATGGTTCTAAATTCTATTTTGCCCATTCTGAAGCAAGAATTTTAAATGCACGAGAAATATATGAAATTCATAGTTTTTCCGCCGTAATTTCTATTCAAAATGTTGTACGTGAGTTTCACTACCACCTTATTATTCTCGGAGCTATTCTGCATACTATGGAATAGAAATCTTCAATGTCACCCCTTTGAAAATTGAACCACAAATTTCCTGGATTTATTACTCCACGTACGAGAAATTCATAGTTTTTCCGCCATAATTTCCATTCAAAGTGATGTGCATGATTTTTGCTGTCATAATATTTTCTTCTTGATGTGCTCGTGATTGTAACGGAATTGTCAATGTCAACCATATGGGAAATGTACGACGAATTTTTAGATTTATTGCTTTACGAACGAAAAACATATGTGTTCATAGTTTTTACGCTATAATTTCCATTCAAAGTGATGTGCATAAATTTCGCAATATGGACATCGTTTTCTATGTTATTCTGCTTGCTCCCGCAAAAGAATTTTCAATGTCACCCATTTTGAAAATGAACCACAAATTTCGTAGATTTATTACTCTACGTACGAGGAACATATGGAGTTCATAGTTTTTCCGCCATAATTTTCATTCAAAGTGATGTGCTTGATTTTCGCTTTTAGCATATTATTCTCTAAGTTATTCTGCATAGTAAAGAAATAGAATGAATTTTTAATGTCAGCCATTTTGAAAATGAACCACAAGTTTTGTAGAATTATTACTATATGTACGAGGAACATATAAAGTTCCTAGTTTTTTCGCCATAATTTCCATTGGAAGTGATCTGCGTGATTTTTGCTACTAGCAAATTTTTCTCTAACCTATTCTGCATTCTACAGAAATAAAATTTCCAATGTCACCCATTTGGGAAATGAACCACGAGTTTTCTAAATTTATTACTCTACGTACGAGGAACATATGGTGTTCATAGTTTTTCCACCATAATTTCTATTCAAAGTGATGTGCGTCATTATTCCTAACAACATATGGTTCTAAATTCTATTTTGCCCATTCTGAAGCAAGAATTTTAAATGCACGAGAAACATATGAAATTCATAGTTTTTCCGCCGTAATTTCTATCCAAAGTGTTGTACGTGAGTTTCACTACCACCTTATTATTCTCTGAGCTATTCTGCATACTATGGAATAGAAATCTTCAATGTCACCCCTTTGAAAATTGAACCACAAATTTCCTGGATTTATTACTCCACGTACGAGGAATTCATAGTTTTTCCGCCATAATTTCCATTCAAAGTGATGTGCATGATTTTTACTGTCATAATATTTTCTTCTTGATGTGCTCGTGATTGTAACGGAATTGTCAATGTCAACCATATGGGAAATGTACGACGAATTTTTAGATTTATTGCTTTACGAACGAAAAACATATGTGTTCATAGTTTTTACGCTATAATTTCCATTCAAAGTGATGTGCATGAATTTCGCAATATGGACATCGTTTTCTATGTTATTCTGCTTGCTCCCGCAAAAGAATTTTCAATGTCACCCATTTTGAAAATGAACCACAAATTTCGTAGATTTATTACTCTACGTACGAGGAACATATGGAGTTCATAGTTTTTCCGCCATAATTTCCATTCAAAGTGATGTGCTTGATTTTCGCTTTTAGCATATTATTCTCTAAGTTATTCTGCATAGTAAAGAAATAGAATGAATTTTTAATGTCAGCCATTTTGAAAATGAACCACAAGTTTTGTAGATTTATTACTATATGTACGAGGAACATACAAAGTTCCTAGTTTTTTCGCCATAATTTCCACTGGAAGTCATCTGCGTGATTTTTGCTACTAGCATATTTTTCTCTAACCTATTCTGCATTCTACAGAAATAAAATTTCCAATGTCACCCATTTGGGAAATGAACCACGAGTTTTCTAAATTTATTACTCTACGTACGAGGAACATATGGTGTTCATAGTTTTCCACCATAATTTCTATTCAAAGTGATGTGCGTCATTATTCCTAACAACATATGGTTCTAAATTCTATTTTGCTCATTCTGAAGCAAGAACTTTGAATGCACAAGAAACATATGAAATTCATAGTTTTTCCGCCGTAATTTCTATTCAAAGTGTTGTACGTGAGTTTCACTACCACCTTATTATTCTCTGATTCTGCATACTATGGAATAGAAATCTTCAATGTCACCCTTTGAAAATTGAACCAGAAATTTCCTGGATTTATTACTCCACGTACGAGGAATTCATAGTTTTCCGCCATAATTTCCATTCAAAGTGATGTGCATGATTTTTACTGTCATCTTCTTGATTGCTGCCAATGCTTTTTAGATTTATTGCCCGAAAAACATATGATAGTTTTTACGCTATTTTCAATGTCACCCATTTTGAAAATGAACCACAAATTTTGTAGATTTATTACTCTGCGTACGAGATACATATGAAGTTCATAGTTTTTCCGCCATAATTTCCATTCAAAGTGATGTGCTTGATTTTCGCTTTATATTATTCTCTAAGTTATTCTGCATAGTAAAGAAATTGAATTTTAATGTCAGCCATTTTGAAAATGAACCACAAGTTTTGTAGATTTATTACTATATATGTACTTCCTAGTTTTTCGCCATAATTTCTGGAAGTCATCTGCGTGATTTTTGCTACTAGCATATTTTCTAACCTATTCTGCATTCTACAGAAATAAAATTTCCAATGTCACCCATTTGGGAAATGAACCACGAGTTTTCTAAATTTATTACTCTACGTACGAGGAACATATGGTGTTCATAGTTTTTCCACCATAATTTCTATTCAAAGTGATGTGCGTCATTATTCCTAACAACATATGGTTCTAAATTCTATTTTGCTCATTCTGAAGCAAGAACTTTAAATGCACGAGAAACATATGAAATTCATAGTTTTTCCGCCGTAATTTCTATTCAAAGTGTTGTACGTGAGTTTCACTACCACCTTATTATTCTCTGAGCTATTCTGCATACTATGGAATAGAAATCTTCAATGTCACCCCTTTGAAAATTGAACCAGAAATTTCCTGGATTTATTACTCCACGTACGAGGAATTCATAGTTTTCCGCCATAATTTCCATTCAAAGTGATGTGCATGATTTTTACTGTCATAATATTTTCTTCTTGATGTGCTCGTGATTGTAACGGAATTGTCAATTACAACCATATGGGAAATGTACGACGAATTTTTAGATTTATTGCTTTACGAACGAAAAACATATGTGTTCATAGTTTTACGCTATAATTTCCATTCAAAGTCATGTGCATGAATTTCATACTACAGTAGTATTCTGCTTGCTCCGCAAAAGAATTTTCAATGTCACCCATTTTGAAAATGAACCACAAATTTCGTAGATTTATTACTCTACGTACGAGGAACATATGGAGTTCATAGTTTTTCCGCCATAATTTTCATTCAAAGTGATGTGCTTGATTTTCGCTTTCAGCATATTATTCTCTAAGTTATTCTGCATAGTAAAGAAATAGAATGAATTTTTAATGTCAGCCATTTTGAAAATGAACCACAAGTTTTGTTGATTTTATACTATACCTACAAGGAACATATGAAGTTCCTAGTTTTTCCGCAATAATTTCCATTGGAAGTGATGTGCGTGATTTTTGCTGCTAGCAAATTTTTCTCTAACCTATTCTGCATTCTACAGAAATAGAATTTCCAATGTCACCCATTTGGAAAATGAACCAAGAATTTTCTAAATTTATTACTCTACGTACGAGGAACATATGGTTTTCAAAGTTTTCAGCAATAATTTCTATTCAAAGTGATGTGCGTCACTAACAACATATTGTTCTAAAATCTATTTTGCCTATTCTGAAACAAGAATTTTGAATGCACAAGAAACATATGAAGTTCATAGTTTTTCCGCCGTAATTTCCATTCAAAGTGTTGTACGTGTGTTTCACTACCACCTTATTATTCTCTAAGCTGTTCTGCATACTATGGACTAGGAATCTGCAATGTCACCCATTTGAGAATTGAACCACGAATTTCCTAAATTTATTACTCCACGTAAGAGCTATTCATTGTTTTTCCGCCATAATTTCCATTAAAAGTGATGTGCATGATTTTCGCTATATGAACGTCGTTTTCTATCTTATTCTGCCAGCTCCCGAAAAAGAATTTTGACTGTTACCCATTCTGAAAATGAACCACAAATTTTTTAGATTTATTACTCTGCGTACGAGATACATATGAAGTTCCTAAATTTTTCGCCATAATTTCCATTCGAAGTGATGTGCCTGATTTTTACTATTAGCGTATTAATTTTCAAGCCATTCTGCATACTACAGAAGTAGAATTTGAATGTCTCTCATTTTGAAAATGAACAAACAAATTTTTTAGATTTATAACTCCTCGTATGAGGAATATATGAAGTTCCTAGTTTTTCCGCCATAATTTCCATTCGAAGTGATGTGCCTGTTTTTTACTATTAGCGTATTATATTTCAAGCCATTCTGCATACTACAGAAGAAGAATTTTCCATGTCACCCATATTGAAAATGAACCACGAATTTTCTAAATTTATTACTCTACGTACGAGGAACATATGGTGCTCCTTTGGTTGGTAGACATAGTTTTTCGTTTTTCCGCCATAATTTCTATTCAAAGTGATGTACGTCATTGCAACATGTTGTTCTAAAGTCTATTTTACCCATTCTGAAGCAAGAATTTTGAATGCACAAGAAACATATGGATTTCATAGTTTTTCCGCTGTTTTTTCCATTCAGTGTTGTACGTGAGTTTCACTACCACCTTATTATTCTCTGAGCTATTCTGCATACTATGGAATAGAAATCTTCAATGTCACCCCTTTGAAAATTGAACCACAAATTTCCTGGATTTATTACTCCACGTACGAGGAATTCATAGTTTTTCCGCCATAATTTCCATTCAAAGTGATGTGCATGACTTTTATTGTCATAATATTTTCTTCTTGATGTGCTCGTGGTTATAACGGAATTGCCAATGTCAACCATATGGGAAATGTACGACGAATTTTTAGTTTATTGCTTTACGAACGAAAAACATATGTGTTCATAATTTTTACGCTATAATTTCCATTCAAAGTGATGTGCATAAATTTCGCAATATGGACATCGTTTTCTATGTTATTCTGCTTGCTCTCGCAAAAGAATTTTCAATGTCACCCATTTTGAAAATAAACCACAAATTTCGTAGCTTTATTACTCTACGTACGAGGAACATATGGAGTTCATAGTTTTTCCGCCATAATTTCCATTCAAAGTGATATGCTTGATTTTCGCTTTTAGCATATTATTCTTTAAGTTATTCTGCATAGTAAAGAAACAGAATGAATTTCTAATGTCAGCCATTTTGGAAATAAACCACAAGTTTTGTAGATTTTATACTATACCCACAAGGAACATATGAAGTTCCTAGTTTTTCCGCCATAATTTCCATTGGAAGTGATCTGCGTGATTTTTGCTACTAGCAAATTTTTCTCTAACCTATTCTGCATTCTACAGAAATAAAATTTCCAATGTCACCCATTTGGGAAATGAACCACGAGTTTTCTAAATTTATTACTCTACGTACGAGGAACATATGGTGTTCATAGTTTTTCCTCCATAATTTCTATTCAAAGTGATGTGCGTCATTATTCCTAACAACATATGGTTCTCAATTCTATTTTGCCCATTCTGAGGCAAAAATTTTAAATGCACGAGAAACATATGAAATTCATAGTTTTTCCGCCGTGATTTCCATTCAAAGTGTTGTACGTAAGTTTCACTACCACCTTATTATTCTCTACGCTGTTCTGCAAACTATGGAATAGGAATCTTCAATGTCACCCATTTGAGAATTGAACCACGAATTTCCTAAACTCATTACTCCACATAAGAGGAATTCATAGTTTTTCCGCCATAATTTCCATTCAAAGTGATGTGCATGATTTTCGCTATATGAACATCGTTTTCTATCTTATTCTGCCTGCTCCCGAAAAAGAATTTTCAATGTCACCCATTTTGAAAAAGAACCACAAATTTTGTAGATTTATTACTCTGCGTACGAGATACAGATGAAGTTCCTAAATTTTCCGCCATAATTTCCATTCGAAGTGATGTGCCTGATTTTTCCTATTAGCGTATTATTCTTTGTGCTACTCTGCATACTACAGAAGTAGAATTTTCCATGTCACCCATTTTGAAGATGAACCATCAATTTTGTAGATTTATTACTCCACGTACGAGGAATATATGAAATTCATAGTTTTTCCGCCATAATTTCTATTCAAAGTGATGTACGTCATTGCAACATGTTGTTCTAAAGTCTATTTTACCCATTCTGAAGCAAGAATTTTGAATGCACAAGAAGCATATGGATTTCATAGTTTTTCCGCTGTTTTTTCCATTCAGTGTTGTACGTGAGTTTCACTACCACCTTATTATTCTCGGAGCTATTCTGCATACTATGGAATAGAAATCTTCAATGTCACCCCTTTGAAAATTGAACCACAAATTTCCTGGATTTATTACTCCACGTAAGAGCTATTCACAGTTTTTCCGCCATAATTTCCATTAAAAGTGTTCATAGATTTTCCGTCATAATTTGCAGTCCAAGTAATGTGAGTGATTTTCGCTGTTGACATATTGTCAATCAAGGCATTGAAACAATGCAGTGTAGCCAAGTTGAAACCATGGATTCAAAGCGTGGCTATCTGCACAACAGTGGGTTTCTTTGCAGCAAGATCGAATCAATTATTCAATCGAAGTCATACAAAAGCTATGTCAGTATGTCAGCTGTATTAGAAGTCCAAGGAGGTCTTCAAAATTATTAATTGAAATCGGAAAATCAAAAGTTTTGACAGTTCGACCTTTTCGAAATTTTCGATTATTTTATGTACATGAAGCCTATTTCCTTACTATTATTATCATACTGATAAGCAAAAGCAACTCAACGGATTTGGATGATATTTGGCACTAAAATATATATTATTTTTATTTTCGAAAAATTTTACGATTTCGATTACCTGGAAAAAAGAATTCTTCACCTAAACCTAGGTACTTAGCTCCGTAAAAAGTAAGAAAAATTAGCTTCTATGGCAGAAAATAAAACCTACAGGTGCAAAATCAATAGAATAGTGTATCATTCATCTATTACTTATGATTAGGTTGTATGCTGGTACTTCTGCATAGGAAATTCAAATTCAAGAAGTCGGATCTAATTCGTCTAAGGGGTTCACACTTATAAATTAACCTCATTTATGATTTTGGCTGTTCAACTGTAGAATTAAGCTCTTTCAGCTGGATGGATTTTCAGCATTGAACAGTTGTTTCAGGAATTGTAACACATTTAAAAGAAAAATTAGACGTCGAAGCTGTTCTAGTTAACATTGACATTTCAACTTCTCAACGCGAATTCTTTGCTTCAACCAAAGGACCAAGAAATAATCCAGGCCTTTAAGCTCTAACACATTAGACCAGGGGTGTTCAAACTGCTGGCGATCTACCTTAATATTTTTAGACTACTTACGATCGACTCTGGGATTCTGCAAGTATCTGTGTTGCAGGGTTCTCTTACACTCTACAAAGGTAGGGTGTACTATAGCATATATAGATATTAGTTTTTCGCACAATATACATTATTTTAGTCAAGGTTTGGGTTAGGTTTAATTAGGTCCTTCTCTACAATATCAATAAAAACCTCATAGTTTTTCAATATTGCGAATTTATTGGTTGTTACAAAACAAAAGAGTTACACTTAACTAAGGAGTGACTTTGGATGTTGAAGCGTGGCACTGCATGTCCTCAGCATACTTTTCATAAGATGGTACGTAACCACTGAGTGTTAATCGCAAGCATGATAACATATGATTGTCAGTTAGTCGATTGTGATATTTTGACTCAGTTATCATCATTTCAGAATATGCAGACTCGCACAAGTAAGTTGACTCAAACATTGCCGTCGGTTGAAGAGGGAATTGCCTTATATTCGAATATTTATCTTCAGATATGAAACACCAGAAATTTGTATTAGATGCTGTAGCTTTGAGATCTGATATAATCTGCACCAACTCATTTCCAACATCATTTTGAACTGACTTGCTATTTCAGTAGCTGATTCCTCAATGTTATACATGAAAAAGGATAACTCATAAATGATGCTTTACTCGCCAATTTACTGCATTCATAAAAACACATTTCGAATTGTGCCAAAATATTTATAATAACTCAGCCTCACACGTGTCATAATTCAAGTGATGAGTCCTTGCTTTTAAAGACTGAAAATGTTTCAGGTCCTTTCTTTTCAGTTGATCTTTCATAAGTTGCAATTTACTTTGGAATGCGTTTACTGCGCTAATCATGTCAATAATAGCTTTTTCTTTACCTTGAAGCTCAAGTTAATGATGTTTAAGTGAAATGTGATGTCAGTCAAAAATGCGATTTTCCGTTTTACAACATCCGAGTGTCATTACCCCTTTCGTCTAGAAAAGCTGTTATTTCGGGCAATAATTCTTGAAACCTTTCTAGGAATTTTCTGCGACTCAACCACCTGACTTCCGTGTGAAGAACAAAATCAGTGTGCTCAGCTGACTCCCTATCTTCCAACTGCAACATAAAGAGCAACCGTTGCAAGCTATCTTCACGGATAGAGTTCACAATTTTTGTTGCAATGCCCATAATTTCCTCCGTGTTGAAAATTTTTGAACACAGATTTTGTTGATATATAATGCAATGGAATGAAAGAAATGAAGGGAAATCTCAATTAGCTCGATACAATGTCACAAAACTGTTTTTGCTCCCAGTCATTGCTGGTGCTCCATCGGTTGTGATGCACACTAATTTATATATTGATAGCTTGTAGTTTTTTACAAAATTGAAGAAAACGTCATAAATTTCTTCGCCATGGGCGTTCCTTTTTTAGAGGAATGATTGTCAGAAATTCTTCCAACATGTCATAGAATACCACCCGCATGAAAAACACAGCTAGGCAGTGTCTGTCATATCGCTGAATTCGTCGAACTGTGAAGGAAAGTATGTACATTTCATGATATCATGTTTAAGTTTATCTGCCATGTCCTGACTCATCACTTCAATACGCCTCGTGACAGTCGGACGAGATAAGTGAAGTTCTCTAATAGGAGACATGATTTCTGTTTTATTTTTAAAATCTCCAGATAAAGTCTCACCCGCTTCAATAAATGCTTCCATCATAACCGATCCATCTTTGAATGGTTTCTTGCGTTTCGCCAATATATGAGTTATTTTAAATTACTTAAATGACGCGATCGTAGCAGATCTTGATGGTTTGGCTTGTCTTGTTAATATGGTCTGTTATTTTTTCAAACAAGATATCAACTCACGTACTTTTCGTTTTCTTTATTCGCTTTCTGGCGGAAAATCCTTTCCATAGTTTTTATGAACCTTTTCATGATGCCTCTCTAAGTTACCACGCTTACGTATTGCAACTGACGCAAGAAAAATAAGACAAATGCACTTATTCTTCACCATACAAAAGAAAAATTTTTCCTCCCAATCGTTATTGAAATGATACATTTTAGATTTCTTCGCTGCACTCATTTTGTACTATTTAATAATAAACATTGTATAGACGTAGTAATACCTTCAGAATGATACAAATTCCTGCAGGCCAAACATTTATATCGGCGTGAACGAAAGTCTCGAATGTTCCTGTTAAACGCGTCACCCGAAATTTCTAGAAAAGCGGCAAGAATAAAATACACGGATTTTCCTTGATAAGTACCGCGCGTTCCTTTGATAAAGCCGCCTTTTGCCGCTAGCAGAGTGTTATTTTATTACGTAATAAATTTTTGCAATTTAGTTACCCACTTTTCCTTTTCGAGATCTAACCAAAAGGCACTCGCGATCGACCGTTTGAGCACCCCTGCAGTGGACGAATCTTCAAAATCATTTTGGATAATATGGAATATGATCCTGATATAAATTATGTGGAATGCTGGAAGAAATTTGACATAACAAAATGTATCTTGAACATAAAAGAATCAATGAAATAACTGAACCCATACACATTGCAATCATGCTGGATAAAACTGTGGACTGTTCTGACAACGGAAAATGACGAAGACTCACAGAAAATTCCAACTTTTAATGTAAACATTGCCGAAATTGCGAATAGAATAGGACGAGATGGGTTCGAACAGAAGGAATCTTCTGACATTCAGGAGTTGCTTGGATCTCAAGATAAAGATTTGACTGAAACCAACTTGGAGGAAATAATGAATTCACAGCCTATTGACGAGGCTTCAACAAGCACTGAAATCGTGACAATTAATTTGAAAAATCTTGGAAAGGTTTAAGAATGGCAAAAGAGCTTTGTGATTTCTTCATGAAAATTGGTCCGTTTATGGAACGAAGTCTTATTTTGGGAGGAAAATTGCTAATGCCACTGCTGAATATCAGACTGAATTAAAGTAGCTTTCAAAACTGCCAAGCAACAAAAAATTACAAAATTCTTCAAACCATTGCCTAAACTTGAATAACTGATCAATATGTTCGAAAACTTCCATTTAATTAATTTTTTATATATATATTTTTATTTTATCACTCAGGCACGTATCCTTCATAATTCTATATAAATTCCATTCCATATTCACGGTTTCTTTATACGCGGCATATTTACGGAACATATACCCCACGAATAAAGAGCTTATAAAGTATTATTCTTGTACAGGGACAATCCATATTGAATTGTATCTTCTTTTTAGGCAGAAGAAAATTCCCTAATAAACTCTTGTAATAAACTGGCCTGAGCGAACGGCGTGAGTACGGTAGATCAATATTGGGTTGGTAATGATCCAAATACGATTACAGATCAACCATCAAGTTAAACTACATTCGAAAGAGCTTAATGCTCACAACTTTATCCATCTAATGCTAAAATTTCTGAAGAATATCATCGCTCATATTCTCCAGGAGATAACGTTGGTGAAACCTTTCTGCAAATTATTAGTGTTGTTTTCCTAGAAAGTAATGATCCTGATCAGAACGACAAAAAGCAGTACTGATATTTATATAACGGCTACATGGTTTTTCCTGTAAGCTGTGAGCATTATTACAATTCTGTTTGGTTTCAGTAGCTTGGATTTCGTTGTCACAA
Organism: Cryptolaemus montrouzieri; assembly: GCA_013387265.2. Taxonomy (NCBI): domain Eukaryota; kingdom Metazoa; phylum Arthropoda; class Insecta; order Coleoptera; family Coccinellidae; genus Cryptolaemus; species Cryptolaemus montrouzieri. Next base: position 48,816,197 of record JABFTP020000001.1, on the reverse strand, counting down.
TTCATAATGATGAACAGAAGAAAAAGTTGAGTTATTGATTGATTCAAATGCGTTATGCAATAGAAATTGAGGACCACAGGAAAGCTCAATTGAATCAAAATTCTCGTCATGTCAATTATATCTGTTCGAATCGCTGGCCGCCTTGTATTCCAGAATATTTAGTGAAAATCAAAATACTGATCGCAGGCTGATTCAGTGATTCCAATCGGTGTTTTAGCCATATACTAACTTACACTAAGGGCTGCTGAACTCCAGGGCTGAACATTTTCACCCATTGAGGGGGTAGGTCATAATGCAGCCTTCACATAATGTCATTGATTTATTAGAACACTAGTTTTACTGACAGCGCATGCAGGTAGTATCTCAAAGCATCATATCCCAGCCTATTGTTTAAAACTGGCTCAATATTATTGATCAATCGAGGATGAGTTGAAGACGAAGCGGTTCGAAATTATAGCCAGTCAATGATTATAGTGAAAATGTTTGTCAGAATGATTATACAGGGTGTTCCTGATAAGGGTGGAAATAAATTAATAATAGATTTCCGATATGGAGGGCATCTCGGAACACCTTATATGAATATTCTCAGCAGACTCGTAATAGAGTTACAGGCTGTTTCCTGAATTTCGTCCACATTTCGATCGGCCATATCTTCGTTACCAATCCATCAAATTCTATGAAACTTAGCAGGTTTCTAATTCTGCTAAGTATCAATCGGAGCCACTATCAAATTCCCAAAAATCTAGGTCCGGAACGTCATGAATTGATTCGAAGTGCTTTAGGATATGAGTCTCCCTGTATGAATCATGTTGAAAAATTTATCTCATAATAAAAACCACAAGAACTGTTGATTCGGAAAAACCAGTAAAATAACTTGGCACACTGAAAGCCACAAGAAAAAAATTTATTCACGAAAAAATTGGGAATCTCGTCTATTGAATTCAGTATTGAATCTCTACTTGAGGTGATATCAATGTAATTGGGAGGCAAACGAATTGAATTTCTCAAAATAATCAATTCGAAGTATTTTTCTTTCGCAACGAAAGTGAGACTTTTTTCATAGTGCAGGGTCGGACTTCTATGAAATATGTCCTTGTTCAAGGAAACGTAAGGTTTGAGTATTTTTTCTCGAGACATCTTGAAAGAAGATAACAAATTGATCATTGATCATGAGATGTTTCATTGAATGTGTTCTGCTCTTTCAGAATATAAGAAGTTTTTACAATGAAATGAATAGCTGAAAAGAACAATTTTTTCTAGGGCAAACAGATGAATATAATAATCAGATATGTTTCGCATTCAACGGAAAGGTATTTTACTAGTGACTGAAAATTCGATTTATGAATCTATTCATTCTTCATATCATCTCGATTACCTTTATAAATGAACAAAGCTCATCATGTATTTCCATTTTATGTAAGTACTATCTAATGTCCGTACTCAAAAGTGAAATTCATAGACGAAATTCATTGCGCTTACAGGACATAGAACACATTGAAATTTCTCTATGGTGACTGTGAACCTTCTGTCATAAAACGAGGGTTGTCACATTATTGGTGTTGAGTCAACAATAATTCAATTTTCACGAGTTTAAAATACCTTTTCCATTCAGAATGCCCTTATTCTTCCATTAATATTATGCAGACATGCTGATTGTTGGTGCTTGTGGATGGAGTGCCCTCGTTTTATAGAGGGAATATCGCATTCGGTTCCCGAATAGACCAGGTCCCTTCAAGCCAGACGTTTAGTAAGTTTTATCAATTTTCTCGAAGGACTGAGCACTTTCAATCCGCTATAAAGAAACGAGAATATGCAGAAAATAACCGAAATCGAGAAGAAGTAGTTATTAATATGGCTCCCAATAATCTCTCTACTAGTACCAGAAAAAGGCAAATGAGTTCGGTATTTCCCACAAGAAAGTATGGAAGATTATTAGAAAGGAAAAGTTGGACCCTTATCATTTACATCCACAGTACAACGGCTAAAATCTGAAGATGAAGTTCTTCGACTGAATTTTGGCCATTACATTATGAACCGTAGGAGATCCATTTCGAGGAAAATTTCCACAGATAAATCACTCTTCACGGGGGATGGAATCTATAAGTCACGTAACAGGTATTTGTGGGGTCGTGAAAATCATAGAGAGGTTTACAAACGGCGATCCCAGTACAAATTTTCAGTGATTGTATGGTGTGAGGTATTTGATAACCAATTGATAGGACCCCACATATTTGAAGAGTCTTTGAACGGGCAGCGTTATTTGGACTACCTTAGGAATGATCAGCCCAAACTGATGGGACCAGCAATGAATGGAAGATGAGATACGATTTTCCAGCATGATGGCGAAGGCCCACATTTTTTTTGTGGTGTAAGGGCCCACCTAGATCACCAATACCCTAATAGATGGATAGGTCGAGGAGGCCTACCGCCTAGCCTGCTGGATCGCCAGATCTTAATCCTCTAGACTACTTCCTATGGAGATGTTTGAAAGAGAAGGTGTATCAAGTAGAAATCAGAACGAGGAATGAGTTGATCGGGAAGATAGGACTCAACTTTGACTTTTTGCGAGAATTTCCTGACATTATTAGAATGGCAACAGCGATCATTCACAAGTATGTAGAGCTTGCATTGATGAAGGAGGTTTTATTTCGAGAACAAATTATGAACGTTCTTCTTGTTTATCGTTTGGTATCATGATTCAATTTCATTTGAGAATATTTTTTTTCTAGGTGGCTTTTAGTGTGCCAAGTTATTTTATTGGATTTTTTGAATCAACAGTTCTTGTTGTTGTTTACTATGGGATAAATTTTTCAATATAATCTATACAGGGTGTTTTATATCCTGAAGCACGTCGTATCAATTCATGACAATCCTGAGCTTGATTTTTTAGAAATTTGATTGAGGTTCAGATTGATACTTAGCAGAATAAGAAACCTACAAAGTTTCATGGAATTTGATGAATTGGTAACGAAGATATAGCCGATCGAAATTTCGGCGAAATTCAGAAAACAGTCTGTAACTTTATTACGAGTCTGCTGAGAACATTTATATAAGGTATTCCGAGATGCCCTCCATATCGGCAATTTACCATCGATTTATTTCCACTCTCATCTGGAACATCCTGTATCACAGGTATTTTTTGTTTATTTATTCGAATGACAAAATGAGGAGGATGGATCATGCCGTAGATGCAATTTTGATGTGAGTCAAAACACAATCCGTGGAAGAAAGTTCAGTATGTAGAATCGATAAACACGTAAAGCACACCAGGCCTTTTTTGATCGCCCCTAAAGTGTAAGCTCAGGAAAATGAGAAGGAACGGGTGAACCATACATCATCTTTTATGTTTTCAAGACGATAGAGAGAAAAACCTTACGAAAGATCCTGTCTCTCTTGTTGCAGATACATCAGTATCTGCTAGTCTGTAAATAAGTAATGAACAAAAAGTAGAATCAGAATTATTGTCTTTACCCTTCATTCTTCCTTTAACACCGGATTTAGTAGATAATCAAATGATGTATAACCGGCTACATTTTCCTCCTCATGATACTTATCCTAGTTAATGTTAAATCTGAGGTGAATACCCTCTCCCTTGGATCTTACGAATTTAGAAAAACAATCACTCTTGTCCTTCCAAATATCCTCAATGAGCAAACACAATAATACGAAATCCTTTTTTTTTCGACACAGTCCGATCTACCAGGTGTTGTTAATTATGTTTAACTGCAGAGGCAGAAATACTATAAGTTCCAGAAAAAGAGTTACTACTTCCTATATTTAGTTAACAAATACCTAAATAAAATTCATGAAAAATAACATTAGTTGTTATGAAAATCTGGGAGAATATGCACGAACTATAACACAAGCAAGTCAGAAACATTCTATCTGGAAATATCAATTGTACGGACCTTATATGACTACAGTAAAAAACAGTAGAAGCCAATGTTTCGTCCAAAAGAACATTTATATTCTGCAAGAGTAGGCCTGAATGATATTTCATAGAACCGTTACAGGAAAATACTCCTACAATAGCGATATCTGAAGACTGCCTGGTTCCAACCCCTGCCCTGGCTCATATTTCACCAACATCTGATACTGTCACAAATCGAATTTCCTGCGCGGCCTTCTTCACTAATGAATTATTGTAATATAATGCGCGCATAAATATGATGCGGCAACACCGTCGACACTAGGCAAGCTTCTATTTACATGTTTATCAAGGAACCAATAGCTACAAAGCAGGTTTTACCGTGTAATTTATAGACGTCACTCCACGGTTCGCACCACTGGCACTAAAACGCGGAAATTAAAAATAAAATTTTAATTTTAAATTCACAAGGACCAATGAGGGACTATCTTAATTTGACACATAAGATCGTTATTCACATTTTCCGGAATTTATATATTTTGGAAGAAATGTTTAAGGTTCAGCTCAACATTTTGAGAACCAAATTTATATCTGCATGATTTAGGTCAGTCAGATTCCCAAAGTTGATTTCGTAGGAGGATCCAAAGAAAAGTAACGATTTCTATGAAAAGGCATCGGGTTAACATTGACTTCGTCAGTGACCAATAGGCTTCTCTTATTCTTAGCTCTTTTGAGTAAGAGATGCGATATCTCATTGAATAACACTTGTTTCACTACTTATTCTCTTTCTCAGAACTCTTTTTTTAAAGAAAATTTTCGTATGCACTCCCAATCTTTCAGACAATAACAATGAAAAATTTTGCATATTGCTGTATGTTTCGCTTTTTATGCTTCATTAATAACTATGAGAACTGAAGAAAACACTGTATATCTGTTAAGAACAATGTCTGATAGATCAGCTACAACCACACATTTTTGAGAACTATTTAATTATTGATGGTCCAATTGAAAAAAAAACAGTTTGATTGAAAAGCCAACAGTTTCGTATTATATTTTAAATCTTCAGAGCTCTAGAAGAACGGAAAAATATAAAGACACATACATATATATCAAGATACATCTTATACAGATCTTTCGAAATTTGTGAAATTATTTTCGAAAAAAGTTGAGCTAAAATCAATAAGAACTTAGTGTAATAAAGCCACAGACACAGAACTAATGTAAAAGATAAAATATTATAAGTTAAAATGAGAAAAATATACAGAACTATTTAAGGACTGACAGAACAGAAATTACACATGCAACCATGAATGTATAAATAAAAATAGATAAAAATTATAATATAAAGGTTGAAATTGAAAACTACAGTATTTATGGGTTGACTAAAATGATTTCAGAGTTGTGAGTTACCTACATAATCGTTTAGTTTTTCTTGTCACCATTACAGTATGCGTTTCCATTTTGATTTCACTAATAAGATTGAAATATGAAGTATATAGATGTTCTATACGGATCTCTTATTAAGTGAATTACTCTCTTTTGATTTCAATGAATTACTCTGTTTTTTATTTCAATCACCTCATGCAATAATCTTTTCTTTAACACATTTTGTAAACTCAGTATTTCAACCTGTATGAAAGTATGTAAATTTTCAAATGCATGTTCTGCTATGGCTGTATTATTGGATTTTCGTTTTGACGGATTATGAATATTAATCATATCCCTTTGATGTTCAGAGATCCTGGTACTTAAGTAAGGACCTATTTGGCCATATAAATACCATCAACACACGGAATTCTATAAACGATGGCACTCATAAGGCTTTTAGGAGTTTTAGATTTTAGTTTGGAAAAGAAGCATTTATTTGTGTTTTCAGGTTTTAAGGTTACAACAATATTCTCATTACCATCTTGTAAGATTGTTTTTACTTTAGCGGAAAGATTATTAATGAAATTGGACCTTCAAACCATCAATAATTAAATATTATACTTTATGGTCGTCAACTTGAACTGAATTTTTGAGAATGCTGGAGCGGGACCACCTTTTTTTGCCACAAATGAAGTCAAAATATTCGATCATTACCACCCCCTATTTGGAGTATTGAATGACCAGATACTTGTTATATGATTGAGGAGGTCGTAATTTAATCAAAATTGATACACATCTTCTAAATTGTAAGAAAGAAGTGGGTCTGTGTGGAATATCAATAGTTCTGAAGGAAGGTGTCCCTGAGTTAGCCCTGTTGTTAATCGCCTGTTTCAGATTTTTTCCAGAGAGCCAGACGTTTTCGGAATGTTGGATAGCTGCGTAAAAACAACCGATACCAAAGTAGGGAAAGAAATGCCCACCAAGAAATTATCGCTCAATCGCATTGTTGTCCATTATGTCGAGAGTCATGACTTCCTTGCATACGTAACGCATTTGTGGGCATCAATAATCTAAAAGCATGGCGAATCAAAAGCCTTTGCTTTCAGTACCTCAAAGGCCTTCGACAGGGTCTGGCACGCAGTGTTGATGAATAAGCCCATCGCATATGAACTTCCCGAAATTGCTTCGTTGCAATAGTAGCTTTTTCTTCAGTAGATCGTTTCCGGTAGTAGTTGATGGTGTAACGTGTGAATCTCTTCAGGTTAACTAAGAAGTACCCCAGGGCCCCATACTCTGGTCAACTCTTTTTTTATTAGAGATTAATGGTCTGCTTCACTCCACTAAGAACAAAATGTTTGGGTTTGCTGATGACTGCAACCTGGACTCTTTGCTTTCTAGTCAGCGTCCTATAACTGCTAAGGAGTCACACCGACTCAGTGTATTTTAACACGAACAAGATCCTATCAACGTTTCCCTGAATAGTCACTAGTGGAAAACCTCGTTTTATCATGGATGGACATAAATATTTCACAGAAACGAACATGTATTTATTCAGCATTACAGTCAACACTGAAGTTTGCTGGTATGATCATGTATCAGCCATTATCAAATCTGCTTCAGCTGAACTCAGTTTTATTTTCAGGGCTAAGCAGTAATCTGAGCCATCAAATCTGATGCATTTATACAAGACACAGGTACGACCTGGTCTGGAATACTGTTCCTATGTGTGGTTCTACGTACACAAACATTCATTACATCCATTGGATAGTATCCAGAAGACTGCAGTGCACCTCATAGACCACCAAGAGATCACGTGTGACCCCCAGCCGCTTTTTCAGAAGCGATAGGTTGCTGATCTATCACTTTTTCAACAGATACTTCCATACTGAAAGCTCTGAAAAACTGAAAGCATTGATTTCGAAAAGAATCCAGTTCCTGAAGAAAAATCAGGCTTTCGGAAAACTCCCATCAACGGACGGTCCAACTAGCAACGCCAAGTATTTCTCTCTATAAAAACTCTTTCGTTAAAAGTGCTGGTGTGCTGTAGAATTCGCTGTTATCGAACATCTCTGCGATGCGTTATAATTTGGCTCTTTTCGAGATGCGAGTGAACACACACATTATATCATCTTTCGCCTTCTACCAATAGATGAGAATTAAAAAGATTAATGAAATAATGATGTTCAAATTTCAACTATATTCGAAAACTTATGACGTGTTTAGATATGTGGATCATGTAATCTGTTGATTTACAGGAACAAATAGACAATTTGATTTCTTCAGTATCTTCATAAGTTCAATTCAGTCTAATATAAAGTTCATTTCTGAAATTAAAAAGAGAATGACAATAACCTTTCAGATTCAACTATAACCAAAATTGACCACAGACATGATTTTTCTTGTATAAAACATCGCATATTACGTTTCATAATTCTTATATAACAGTATGATACATAGACACCAATTTCTGGAAATACTTTCTCGAAAGAGCTCATAACTATACAGCAAATAATGTTCAATAATGGTTATAATTCTAAAATGATTGACAGTATGGTTTCTCGTGAACAATTTCTACATGTAGTCTATAAAGCTTCTCCTAAGATTGAAAAAACGAATCAGAAATATAATATATTAACTTAACTTGTTAAACCAGTCTGAATTAAAAGTCATTCTTCTCATCTCATTAGTTGATTATAGCTTTCAGAAGAGATAACTCTCTAGACAGATAAATTGAGAAATGTACACCTAAAATTCATGAAATAAACAAATTAGGTGTTCATAAACCCCTTGTGAAAGTTGTTATAGAATTTATGACGATAGAATTCTTAGAAATGTCAATATTAGGATATCGGAATAGAAAAGTAGTTTCAACAAATATAAATTAAGGGTCACACTCTGCATTTCAACTACTGAAAGAAAACAATACATTTAATGATAATTTTGGTATTTTAAATACTGAAAATAATAGATTGAAACTGAAACTATGAGAAGCATTGGATATCAATAGAGAAAAATTCCGAATGTAAAATTAAAAGAACCCTGTTTGGATTTTCCTCCTATTGAGCTAAGTACATAGCCTTACCAATGTAATATACAAGGTACATCATCCTTTTGATGTTCTACTTATCTGTTGAAGCCACAATGTGCTGAAACGTGTCATAAGTTTGTGGATATTGATGACATTTAAACATCACTGTATTATTTAATCAAAAAATACTTATAAGTATTTGTCATTCAAACTGGTTGGAAAGGAACTCCGAATATGGAAATATTCTGCAGTATTTCACAATTACTTTCACATTTCACATGGAAAATCCGTAATCTATGAATTATTTCGCAGTGGATCTACCTTAGAATCTAATAAACTTTATTGATATTGAGAAGGACTATAATGCTCGAAGTTCTAAGTTGTAATTAGTTGGCCAGATCGTGGTTAAGATTAATTTCATGAAGATAATTCTCGGTTTATCGAGAGGTGTACTTCGTAAGCAAATTGGTGGTTTACAACAGCTATTACGATAAAACTCTGATCAATATATCAACCACCTATTAGTTGTATTTTTTTACATTGCTAGGAGATGAGTTTCTTCAAATCACAATGCTTACATTCATGCAGGAAAAGCATCAGTTCAGTTCAGTTCCCAAGCCGGACAACAATCTTACCAGGTTCAAATTCATAGAGTATTCAGCAAATGAGCTAGTTTTATCCCATCTGCATAGACGATGTGAAATGCCACCTTAGTAAAGGGTTTGCTAGAACTCATATTCTAGACTTATCAGACAACGAACAGAAAAATGAACCAGAAGAGGTTGAGAAAAAAAATAAGGAGAAAAACTGCATCTCTTGCTGTAAGCGTATATCTAAGAGAAATAGAAATTTACTAGTTCACTCGTTGAACTTAAATCAATATATACAACGTATTATATACTTAACGCCTAATATACCAAATTCCAACTCTATCTATACTGAATACCTCATTACATTCGCTGCCATTCATACTCGATTGATCTTTATGTTATATTGAACCCCCTCATACATTATCTCGTACATTGCTATGTTGAAGGAGCTTCGAGTAGTATTTTATGAATTCCGGCTCATTTTTCATACAAATTTCACGACTATTCACTACTCCTAATTGAAATTTATGCATTAAATTTTTGAATCTCAACTTTCCCTAATTGAACTGACAGGATGAAATTAAAATGGTTTTAGCATACATTCAAAGATCAATTGGTTCTATCATACTTTAGGTATATGAATTTAATTATCAAGAACGCAAATAATAATATACTATATGTCTATTAAAGTGCTAAGGCTTATTTCGAGGAAACTGGAGGAGATGGTTATAGTATGAACCGGGCGGGGCAAAACGGAAGGCGCGAAAAAGCGGGGCCGTAAGCCCCCGAGAATTCATTTCCCGATAGGGAAAGATCGGGGGAAGGTCTGTGCGAAATTCGCAGATCCCTGCTCGAACGACGAAGGCGCCTGGATTTTTCGAAAAATTACGCCGAAACGTCGCAACGAGATTTCTTTGGAATCGATAACTCGGATCTTTGGGAAGGTGATAGGAGAGGTCGTAAGAGCGATAATTCCGCGAAAAAGTTAACAAATTGCGAAAATGAAATAAGTCCCTGAAACCTAACGGATGAAGGGGATAATTTAAATGGAAGTTTGCAGCTATACCAATCTTTCTATTGGCTTCGATCGCTACCGAACCGGAAGGCCGAAGAAACCTCGTGTTCCTCATTTTCAGCCGCAATAGCTATATTCCCATAAAACCACGGGAAAACGGAAAAATCTTCGATAGAACGGGCTACCGAGGGACTTTCGCAAAATTTTACTCTACTTTCCTCATTTCGAGGATCTCCGACGGCCAGAAATTCACGAAATTGACGCATCTCGAGCTGTCAAAATACGGGTTTTTCTTTCATCTGTCCTACTTAAATGGGGTTAGCGGGAGAAAGGATTCGGCCGTCGAACGATTCCTACATATCTCGAGATCGGGTCTGCCATGAGAAATCGTCAATCTACGACTAAATTTTAAATTTGTGACTCTTTTTGAGGTTTTCGGGGAATAAACCGCAAGCACGGGCGACCCTCTTTCTCCATTAGTATCCGTTTCTCTGCCTGACGAGGCAGAAAAATATATGTCAAATTCTTTATTTGTTTTCAAACAGTAATGTGAGAAAGTTTGACTCATTTACCAAGTTTTTCTGTTATTACTATAAACTACGTGTTCAATCTCGAAATTAGAGAAATAATCGAAAAACAACATGGAAAACATACTTCAAAGAAGGAAGGAATATTCTGGATTACATTTTCACAAATAACCAGCATACAGAGAAGAACAGACTAAAGGACACAATATAATTCAAGGTTTTCTTTAATCTGGGAAAGGCTTTCGACAGAGAACTGAGGAAAGTAATATGAGGGAGTCTAAGGAAAAGAGGAGTGAATTATACACTTATGATAGCGACACCTGGGAAAATGTGCCATCTCATAACAATTGCAGGATTGCCTTTATACTTCCAATACTGAAAGAAGACATCAGTAATCCAGCAAATTTCAGGAGACATACCCTATTGCAAAAGAATTCTAAGAATCAAACTGAGAGGATTACTCGAAAAACAACTTAAGAAACACACTTTTCAGGAATGCAAGAAGTTTTTGAGATTACATTTTTACCATCAACCAGTTGTAGAAAAGATTAGACTTAAGGACAAGAGAATATCGATAGCTTTCCTTGATCTGAAGAATGCTTTTGGCAGAATGCTGAGAAGAGTAGAATGAAGGAGGAGTAAATTATTGACTGGGAAACTGTATCAAAAGCCTTTAAAAATGGTATATCGTTTTAATGTGATAACACTAATGATGAGATGAAAAACTGCATCAAAAATAGGGAAAGAGGCAATGACAGCAATATTCAGAAGGGATTGCTCAAAATGATTGGAGGATTGGCTTTATAGTTCCAATAGAGAAAAATACAACAGTAACAGAACAAATTTCAAGGAACTTATACTATTGAGAAAGTATTTGAAAGAATTCTAGAAACCAAACAGAGATATAATTGGAAAACAATATAGGAAACACTCCACAGGAAATTTGAATTTGGGAGGCTTTTACTTGGTAAAATTCCATTATCAATAATAAAAACAAGTACTTTGTTTTGAGGAATTTTACTTAATTATTGCGATTCGTAACGCGTTTCACTACACCGTAGCTTCTTCAGACGAATGAATATACAGAAGAATATAACTATAAATGTTCTTGAGTAATTAATTAATTAATTATTACTCACAGATGTAGAATATAAAAATGGGATAGATAGGCAAAGAATTAGAAGATAAAGATGTGGAAGGTAAATGACTAGAATTGAAAGGAAAAAAGTGAGCACAGTGGCAGAGATGTGTGGAGCATTAGTAAGAGATAGTTCTAGAAAGTGAAAGACTTTGTTGGAATGACGAAACCAAGAATGAAATAGAAAAGAAAAAAGGTTCTATAGAAGAAATACTTCAGACAAAAAAACTCACGAAAATTATATGGACTACAAGAAACAGAGGCTAGAAGTAGAGAAAATTGTAAAACAAGCAAATGAAAATTGTGTGAATCTTTTGGTGAGAAAATGGGGTTTAAGGATCTAGGAATTTACAGTTACAAGAATCAGTTGTACTGAGACTGATATATAGTTATCATCATTGTATTGTATATGAAGTTTCATAACGTAATTTACAAATTTGTGGATGCTTTCCTCGGGAACACTTCAATTCAGAAGATGTTTGTTCTTTCTGGTAAGCAAATTGTGTGAATTTGGGTCAATTTGAATTTATACGAAAACGATTTGTGTAGGGCTATCACATAGGGTGAAATTTTTCTGTATTCAGAAGTGATTTTTCATTTTATTACTAATTTCTCGCCTTCATATTTTGGATACTCTCAAGAAATTTTAATATGAAAAGAACTTCTATTTTCTATTTCAATAATATACTTGAGAAGTAATTCTTTCATCTTGCTGTTTTGAGCTCGTATTTGTTGTTGATTATTCGTGTCAGAACAGATAAGTAAAAAGTGAAAATTTGAAACTATAGAGCTGTATATTTCGATCTTTCTGAAGTATATATCAGATAAATATTTTTGAACCTAAAATTTTGGATATTGTGAATTAATATTGGAGTTCCGGATAATTGAATATTTATGCCTAAAGAGTGATCGAACAATTCGATTTTTCGAATCAATGTCTGAACTTTTTTAATTTTATCTTACGCTAGCTCAATAGGAGAAAGTTAATATTTTTAGATTGAATGTATCTCTTTGAATTGTAGTACTAGTGAATAGTGTTGAAATTCGTATGGTTGATGAGCCAGTATCCATAAAACAATAGCGAAGCTGCGTTACCATAAGGATGTGTGAGGCAATATATGAAAGTTCCTTATAACATAAAGAACTATTGAGTATAAATATCAGTGAATATATGAGGCGTTCCGTATAGATAGAGTTGGATATGAAAAGGCGTTCAGTATATTTAGTATGTTAGGCCTATAGTATATAAGCCGTTCAGTTTATGAGGCGTTAAGTGTATTAGCTGTTCAGATAAAGAGGTGGCTTACTAGTTCATATTAATTTCCGTTCATAATTTCCGCCAGAAAAAATATTCTGCCTATAGTCAGCAGGCAAATCAATGTAATAAGTAGTACAAATCAGTGTAATAAGTAGCACAAATCAGTGTAATAAGTAGTACAAATAACCGGGAAGGAAAAGATTAATTCCAAATAAGTGTTCGAGGATGTAGAATCAGGAGTTTCAATCTTTTTGATTTCCCTCCAGATCAAGGTACTGATCACCTGGATATTGTGACTATGAGGAAGGAATTCACGCGAGTAACTTACTAATCAAGGTTTTCCTCTAGATCTATGGTGCTTTTTATTGTGAATTTTGGGATGAACAGCGTATCACAGCTTCGAGGACTGTAATGAGAGCGCTTTCCAAGTTGTATGTGAGACTTTTGACATAGAATACTTACTATAGGACGAATTGGTGTATTATCTTTGTGCGGTTTTATTAGATCACATAGTTCAGATGGACTTGGATTTATATCAATGAAAAAATTCAGAGGTTTCATTCTAAAGGTTGCAGAGACCCGAAATCTCAGGGCAACTGTGATAGTTTTGGCTTCAAACAATTCATTGTCAACGGCAATCACCATAATTCCAATGTATGAATTCCGTATGTCAATTTATTAGATACCTTCTCAGTCTCTAAGTACTTCTTTTCTCAAAAATTCTCTCTGTTTCCGAAGATGAGTGTTTATTGTACTTAGTGTATTTAGTTTTAACTCAGAGTATGAGCATGAAGATGAACGCAACTCCAAAATTGCAATCGTAAATTGAAATTGAAATTTTTGGTACTAAATAAATAGTAGTGATTTTTCAAATACCTCAGTATGACACACTAGTAAATATACTGCACCAAGAAATTAACACCACATCGAAAATACAAAATCATTGAGAAAAAATTCAGATATGCTGATGAGTTAGTGATAATCTACCAACACTAAGGAATGCTTTAGAGCAATCGAAATGAAAATGGTACTCATAGAAATTGAAATAATGCTAATGATGAAAATTGCGAGACTTATGATGAAAAACGCTAATACCGGATATTTTCACCCATGGAGAGAATCACTGCATGACATCTACGACTTATACTCGAAGAAAGGTGAATGGTGTTAATGGCTTCTTAATCTTTCATTGGGAATGTCTCAGATAGGTTCAATGGAATTGAGATCTGGACCTTGTGCAGGCCAGGTGCTTTCGTAACGAACTGAGCCTGATAAGGTCGTTATCATGCATGAATAAAAAGTTTTCACTGAAGTAAATGAAAAACATGTCTTTCTGAAATGTACCTCTGAGCGTTCAGTGTTTTTTCTATGACCCGATTAGTGCCGGCATTCTAAAAAATTCCTTCCCACACCATTATTGAATCTCTACTAAAACCATGGGTAGGTAAAAAGATGCACTGGGCATATTTCTCATTACGCCGTCTTTTTACTGAAGAATGTCAATCGAGATGAAAACGACAGAATCTCGATCCGTCCGTTGACTAAACTCTCTTCCAGTCAGCTTTCAATGCGTTGACATGTTCTCTGAGACAATTCAATCGAGCTTTCCGATGTGCTCCGATTACGACTGGGCCTCGAGCTGCGACACGATGCCTCAAGCGAAATTCTCTGAGACGTTGTATCGTTTCTGTGTACTTCATTATTCGGTGAAAAGTAAATTTGAAGGTGCCTAGTAGTAGTGCAACATTGTCTAGTAGTAGCGCACCATTGTCTCAATGGCACATTTTTAAATAACTGCCATGGATCCTTACTAAGAGCTCCTTTCATGACTATCAGTCTTCCTGTACCTGCAGATCATTTTGGTAACAATTGAAATGGACACATCAAGCCTTTGGCCCATTCTTGTATAAGTCCCATCTAGTTCGTCTAACACCACTACTTCAGAAAATTCTGCCTGGCTTAAATTTTGTGATTCGCAAGAAGAACAAAATGTTACTCGTAAAAATTGATCAATAATGGTGTAAGCAATATGTGGTGATTCCTTGCAAAATCTCAATTTATTTCTTCATTTCATTTCTCATGAAAGGAACATGTAAGCCAAAAAAACATCAATTTTTATTGGGATATGTACGGACATATCCGAGAAAAGACAGCTGTTGATAATTAGTTCCCTATTAGAAGAGAAATATTGAAACTACAAATAACATCAAATTCTCAAAGCAAGATCCAAAAAATCACAATATCGGTAATGTAGCACAGAGTTTACCCATTAACTAAATATCAAAAAAACCTGTTCCTTGTGGAAATGTCAATGATTGGGTTTGAATTAACTCAGTTTTGGCAGACGTAAACAACTATGGCTGTCGGTGATGATATTCCTACTGGTTGTTTCTCAGATATCCCGAGATATTCGAAACGCTGAAATTTTCAAAAGTATTCTGAAGCAAATTAATAACGAAACCGTAAATCAATCTAAAGGCAACTTCGATTTAATTTGGTTAGCCACTTTATTGAGCGTTCGATAGTTGAAATCATCTCCGTTTATTTAAGTAAACGTTCTGAAGGGGTAGTAACGTTACCAATCTCGCCGCCGTTTGAATGAATATCCATAAAAGTTTTAGGATGATATAATACGATAACGGATTGAAAGGCTTTGAATATTATCGCAGCATACATTATTTATTCAAGACTATATTTTCAACAATTTTTGATCAAAAGCAATGTATACAGAAGTCAAGTACACTCATATTCAGTTTCATTACTCCTAAAATTGAAAGAACATCAAACAAAAACGAGTTGAAAACGAGATTTTGTTCATTTCTAACAAAAGTAACTTACATATTCCAAACTGAATAACGCTGCCAGATTTATCCTTTGAATAATTAATCAAATGTTAGGGAACGCGAATCGGATGTTGTACAGCGCAATGTATAAAATTTAATCAGTGATTAAATTATGTACGGTATGTAATTCCTAAATCATCGTATGATGAATTTGCAGCTATCCCGAAATAATTTTAGCGGAATATATATTTCCTACAGCTTTCACTAATTTGAAAGTTAGACATTGTACTTGTTTCACAGAAAACTTCACGAAACATCCGTTTGAAATATTGAGGCTTTTGAGGGTTATTCTCAATTCGACGCGTTAATTAATGGAGTGAAACAGGTACAAATCCAATGGAAACGAACCACACTGAATAACTCGGCTGGTTTGATTTTTTAATGAATTTCCTGATACAGGTTGTTTGGAGGGGGACATTTTTCGTAAATCAACCCTTTACCTGTAGCAGCTTCTACTACATATTTTTGAATAGGAAAAAGGGGTCATGTGATTAAATGCAAACGAGAATTCTTCAGAAAAATTCCATGTTTTCATGAACATAATTTTCCATCTAAATCGATTTGGTTAAAAAGTTTCCTATTTAATCGGTTTTGTATCCACCCCTACCACTTTCAACATGCTCTTCGAAAATTTTCATAATGAAGAAGAATAAGTGTGTGATACTAAAGAGGTTATCCTATCCTCAATGGCAGTCTGCTTTTTGAAGTTCCATTTATTGAAAAGTAACACTATTTGGACTTCTATGATTCTTGAGAAAATTTTTTAGAAAAATGAAACATATCATTGAGTTTTCAGTTTATTATTCGAGGTACATTCCTATCGAAATTGTTCGAAGTGACTCTTATTTACTTCCATGCGTTGATACAATCGAGAATGGAATGATTGCTTAACAATTTGCAACAATTGTGGCGTTATCTGTTGATATGCTTGAACAATCCTTTGTCGTCATTCCTTCCGCGATTTGGGCTTCGAACTTGAGATAGCCCCACAAGAATAAATCGTGAGGTGTTAGATCGGACTATCTAGCCGGTTGTTCTATACCACCTCTTCTGCCTGGCAAACGACTCGAAAATCTATTGTCAAGATAGTCATGGGGCGGAGCTCTATTCTGTTGATAAATAACGATGATAATGAGAAATGGGACTATGTATTATACTATCACAAGGAATTAATTGAAAATCAGGATTGCAATTTCGGTGTCTCCACCATCTTCAGCTGCCATCAAGTATTGAACTAATATATATATATATATATATATATATATATATATATATATATATATATATATATATATATATATATATATATATAAACAGGTAGATACTACATTAATAAGGGTGCAAACAAAAGGTCATAAACTAATTATGATAAAAGCAGGTGTTATTTAAAGATTTCAAATAAAGACGAATCAGCCGGCCATACTGGTCGTTCAGAAGATTTTCTGGGATTTGTTGCAGTTTGAAAATTTTGATGGATTCCAAGAATTCTAACTTTCTTTACTTAGGTATTTTGTGAATAATTTGATCTATGGGTGGCAAATTATGACCATTTTCGATACAAAGTGAAAGTTGATTCGTCTGTTCTCTGATTATTGTAATTTGATTGGTGCTCTTTATATCTCGTTTTGAATGGACGACCAGTTGGACCTATATAGACGCCTTCAAAATACAAGTGTATTCTAGAGAGGGCTTTGAGAAGAATTTTGTTACGTTGCTTATTAAGTCATTCAGGAGTGAGAATTTTTCTCGAATAATTTCTGCTACATGTGATGTGAACAACCTTTTCATAAACTAATTTTGAATTCTGTTCAGTCTTTACCATATAAGGTATCTGATAAAAGAATTATAAATTTTTTCAATTGAACTGCATTTGGTAAGGAAATGTCAATTCATCTCGTATGAATCTTATATTATTACATTATTCACTTTTTCAAGATGCTTAGAAGCTATTAGGAATAAATGCCCTGAAATATGTTCTTCTAGTGCTCTAATAAGCAAACGAACTATGTATCTTTCACAAGCATCTGCTGTTTTCCTCCATTCCCTAATCTAGTAATAGTCTGAACATGTTTGGCTGTTCTCACATGCTCGTCAACGTAAAACTCAATCTGAAACAACAATTCAAAGGCCTTTCCATTACCTAAAAAATTTCACGGAATATTCCTCTTAATTGTTGAATATTGCAATACACTAAGCAAAGATTGAAACCTACCCGTTACAATCAAAACGACGTTTCACCTTCCTAATCAGATAAAACATACAAAGAAAGAAGAGAGATAAAATGAATAGTATTTCTTCACCTTTCTTATATAAGGAAAAAATTAATTTATGACTACGCTGTACTTTCTTAGCAAAATAAACTTTCTTCATCTATGTTCATCTCTGGAAATGGTTCGATCCATTTCGCGTTTTCAAATCGTTTTTACATTACTTGATTTCAACACTGAAAAGTCAGAAGAACTTGTTGTGAAAATTAGAAAATGCTTAAATATGAGTCTAATCCAGTACCACCTATCAAGTCTTTTAAACTGAGGAACAAGGTATGGCAGGTAATCGAATTATAGTTTAGCAATCATTCCTATTTACGACACGAATGTCCTACTGGGTTTTTTCAAAGCTCTTTAGAAAATTATGTGACGAATGATGTAGTTACCTGACTTTCAATTGTTTTATTCACAACTCTTGGAAGAAACTTGATCAATGAAATCTAGGTAAATATGAAAAGATATAAAACAATACAATGAAATATGTATCTTCAGATTTGGTAATAAATATGTAAAATATATAAAAACATGTAATCTACATAACATCCGCTCTAGATTGTAATCAAATCGACACATTCCGTGGAAATGAAGCATCATTTCTATTTACTGATTCAAACGGAAGAAATCTAGCTTTTTTTTCAAGAGAATAATATCAAACGGTCCGTTTCCCATTCCAGATTAGCAGAATTATTAACTTTCCGAAACAAAATTGATTCGATAGACTTCAATATAAAATGTAAAGGATTCTGAATTGTCAACGAATTTAGAAAAAATGCTGTAAATGGAATAACCTTCTCATATGGAAATTTTCGGGGAGGTACTCGACAGGGGTAGGTTAGGATTCACCATAAGGGTTTTTCTCAAATATATCACATACGGTAATGAGCGATTATCTCTCGATGCACACAATAAGTTATTCCTCGAACAACAGAGGCTTCTCATTTCTGCAGAAACCAGTTGCAAAAATCTAGTCGCCTTTGGAAATCTCCTAGTTGAAAAAAACAGGGATATTCATTTCTATCATTTTTGAAAAAAATGTGTGCTCGACTCTGGGCTACCTGCGTCTATTTCAATTTGCTAGCTCGAAATAGATTGTTGCATCTTCTCCATCAACTACATCATATTATTTTCCTTGTCGCCTCCTAATCCAAATAAGGAGCTTTTGCAGAATCCCTATCTCAATTATTTTGAAAATAACATTCACACATTCATTCATACTGAACTTCTCAAAAATGTTCAAATGGAGTGGTCGCTTCGTTATTACGAACGATACTATATTTTAACAATAATCAAGTTAGGAAAATCCTATCCAACGAAATCAAAGCAACATATGGTCAATAATTGAGAGAACGCAAGTTTGCATTATGAGTTTCATAATTCACGTGAAACAGTGCCTGTAGAATGTACAATTCATATTTAACTTCAAAAACAACCGAGATATTTGAACTGGATGATTCCGAAAATTTACAACATTTCCATATAGGCCGAAAAAGAATAACGCTGGCTCGAATCTGTTTGCGGCGATTAATCTCTCATGCAAAAGGAACTCGGGAAAGGGAAGGTACTTTTCCTTCATAGACTATATTTCACATAGTTGAAGTACTGAAACGTCGAAACTTGACCACTCCGTCAATTTTTACGCAAACAAGACGCAATCAACAACGTTCTCCAAAAGAGTCACTGCTGGAGAACCTTCTCCAATAATACGAGGGCATCGAAAGTGCTCTAACTAGGTATCACAGTCAAGCACGGGTAATATAGCTCAAAGGCGGCAGGTTGCTACTCTTTCTCTTTTTTACAGATCTAACCTAACCTCCTTGGTATATGCTCTGAAGAACTGAAAGGCTCAGTTCCGAAAAAATCCAATCACAAATAAAAACTTGACTCCCAGAAAACTCTCTTCTTCGGACGGTCCAACTAGCAATACCACATACTTCTCTATAAAATTTCGTTTCTCTACTGCGCTAGTGGGCAGAAGATCTCGCTTCTGTCGCAAATCTTTCCAATAAGTTACAATTTGGCCTTCTGCATGAAGCGAGTGAACTTACACATTAAATCATCTTGAGCGGCCACATTTGTGACATGACAGGCAACGCCTGCTAAGTTAAGCATAAGAAAAGATGCCAACTTGGTTGGTGAAACGGTCGTCGAGTTCAGAAAGAAACTTTAGGTGAAATGGTGAAGAGTGTTTATAGTATATACCACCGAAGGTTCTAATCCCAAACTTGGTAAAATTTAGATGTTCAAAATCTTATCAAGAGAGAAAATTGGGTCTGAGAAACTTTCTCAATGTCTTAAGAGCAGCCATAATATTGATCTTTGAAAAATTTTCTCCAGTATTAGAATTATTATAATTAATGTAAACTCATGCATGATTTCTAACAATACCTTACAATTTATATCATATTTTATATAATATATGAATATGCTTTATTCACAGTCATGTCACCACTTTTTCCCGGTCCTACAATATGAATCAATTTTGATGCTTTGACGTACATAAAGGAACAAATTTCCATTTGTATGCGCAATTTTTGTCGCGTCCGGCGCATTATTCAGATACCATCAAAAACGTTCGTTTCAAATTTCCATATCGAATGAATATTCCAGCCGTTCCGTTGCTTTCTAACCCACTATTCGAATTCCCATCTCATCGTCCGGTTTCAAATATTGTTCCCGGGTCGATATTGGAAATGAATTGCACGAATTCACCGGAGCAGAAATTATTGGGATACACTTATATAGAGGACAGTTCGGGATACTGAATTGCTGACTATTTCTTTCGCCACAGATATGCATGCAATTTGAGGGAACGTTTGATAAATATATTTAAAGAAATGCTATACCATACAACATGATCATATAAGAATAAATTCGAAGTCGAGCATAAATCCTATAAAGGCCTGAGTAATTACAAGAGGAAAATACAAAAGACGTTCAAAATAAATTGGGAGGTCCTTAGTTAAAAATGAATGATAAACATTCATTCCCAGTCCTGTGTATCTTCTATCTTGTTACGCTAAAATTCTTCTTTCATTTATACTGAAACCTAAGTTATCAAAGATCTGATTCTAAGATCTTGATGTATATTCAGTTAGAAACTTATCATTACTCTTGATTTCGAAAGTTTCCCAGTAATTTGAATTCAGATGTGTTATTTGATATTAAAAATACTTCAGTAAAAATTTCTAGAAAAATAGATATTAGATATAAACATTAGATACTGAATCTTTTTGAATCACACAGGAACCGAAGCTGAGGGAAGAGCTAAATTATGGACCGAAGTAGACTTGGTAATGGCCCTTCCGACTTATTCAGAGATGAACTAGGGACAATTACTCAGCTTATTTATTGCAATTGGATGGCAATATCCTCTAAAAGACATGCTCTAAACCAAGTGATAACTAAAACTTCTGTTCTGTTGACAAACTGAATCATCTGTTAAGCTACTTATTCATTCATTTATTCAAATGGAGAAGAGTTAATTTAACAGAATTAAACAATTTTGTCTGATTTCCCTTATGATTGTTCTTGATACACACTTTCCAGTGTTACGACAATTTCATGCCCGAGTAATCAGCACTTCCCTGAAAGGGAAAGAAGTCAGTTTTGTGGTAGGGAATGCTCTCAGGGAGGAGTATTATCTTCTTTGTTGCGGTTTCTGCTGGTTGATGACATTTTCGCAATGATTGGCGCCCTGGATCTTTATATACGAGTGTACGCTGATGATATTGTCATTCTGGCTGTCAGAGATGACAACGATGTCTCCGTCAGACTTGAGGATATATCAGCTATTCAGGGGTGGTTTGAGGGTAAGAAATTCAGCATAAGCCCCCACAAAACAATTGTGATACCATTCACCAATAAAAGGAGGGTATTTGTTTCTCCCCCGATCCTTGGTGGAGTGTTCATTCCAGTTGTGGAGGAATCAAAATATCTTGCGGTTAACTTTTTTTTTTACAAAACGCAATACACAAGACAAGACATTCGTTACGTGCATGTGAACTGACATGTGGAAAGAAATGGGGTCTTGCCCCAAAAGTAACTTCATATGTGACGGTGGTGAGACCATGTACCATATACGGCAGTCTACAGGAGCAATCCCAACTGGAGCTCTTTGAATTGCAGAGAACGGCCTGTATGACGAATAATAGAGCTCTTCGCTCTACACCCACTGCGGCCAAGGGACTGATACTGGTCCTTGTCTCTTTTCACCTGGCGAAGCAAGAATGGCATTCAGATTCCATCACTTTTTCCGAAATGCAATACCTTAAACCAACATGGAGCTGCCATTCCAGATCATCATTCTTAGCAGATATGATTTGACCAGCTCCAAAGACCGTCTACTTGACGGCCCATGTTGGCACTCGGACGGCACCAATACTGCAAAAAGGTGATGGAGCTGGTGTCTATGTCGAGGTGCTACCAAGAAATAGTCGATCTGTCTTGGCGAGCTGGCGATTCCTGTCTTGTCTTCTTCAAGCAGAAATATTCGCCATTGATCACTATGCTAATCTCTTGCATGCGGGGGAATAACAAACAGGACCATTCAAATCATCATTGATAGTCAAGCTGCACTGATGGCTTTGGCATCCGATACCTGTACGTCACATATGATGTAGGAATGTCGCCCCACCCTTCCAAACTGGGAGAACGGATCAGGCTCCGTATGATGTGGGTACCCGGACACTCGAGCATGTAGGGCAGTGAGAAGGCGAACTTATTGGCCGCTCGAGGAACAGGCTTGGGATTCATCGGACCAGAGCCTAGACTAGGAATTACCCTGGAGACAACAAGGATGGAAAATAACCGTTGGTTGGATCTAAAGGTACGTGAGGACCAGATGAGTCTCTCATGTCTCAGACTCTCGACTTGCTATCAGTGGACCTTCCACTACGAGAGCCAAGGCTTGGCTTAAACTCTCCAGGCTGGACCTGAGAGTTCTAATTGCCATACTGACCGGAAACTGTCGCCTCATAAATCACCTAAACCAGTTAGGATAGGTTGAGGATCCTTCATGTAGACTATGTAAAGAAAAAATAGAATCAATAGAACATGTTATGTGCGAATGCCCAGCGAGGAGCCGAGTCAGGATGGAGTTATTACAGAGGAAGCCGATGTTAGGCACATATGCGTATTCCTTTTCTGATGTATATATACTAAACGCGTAAGGCACTTTTCCGTCAAAATGGAGGGGATGGAATTTGGTTGAACCGGGACGGGGATTTTTCGAATAGCTCTCGAGCGGGGGGCGGAGGCCGGTCCGAGTAATTTTTTTACGAAACTAGGTAGTCGGTCGAAGGCGCGTGCGAAATCGGGAGGCCGCGGGACCCCGAACGGCGGAGATACGAATTTTCGAAAATTTTCGCGATATCGCCAGATCTCGAAAACGGAAAGAGTCGAGTGCCGGATTCCTTCGGTATCGGTAAATTTAGTCTTTCGGAAGACGATTCGTACGGCGATAATCTCGAAATTCACAGAAAAACCTTTCGAAAACGCCGAAAAGAAAAAGGTCCACGATTTTCTCGAAACGGCAAGGAGGAAATTACCCAAACGGTTAGGCTATACAAATTTTTTCCTTCGCCTAATCGGTCCCGCACTTTTTACCGAACGAAGCGTTCGTCTTTCCCATCTTGCTTTCCGAAATTTTTATCGCGTATTTTCCACGGGAAACCTTATAAATCCGCGTCAGAAAAGAAGTCCATTTTCAGACGCGGAAGATATTTCCACATTTTCGAAAAAACGGACACGCCCATCGAAAGTCGTCGCCGAAAACGCTTCGGTTCGAGGTTTAGAACTATCGGCAAAAGAGGGGAAATACCACGAAATCCGAGAAGAAAGACGAAATTTTATTCTCACGTCTTTCTTTTTCGCGGAAAGGGCTCTCCAGTATTCTTAATTAATTCTAGAAAAACGACAAATTTGCTCGATACCCTGCCGTCCTCATTTCCTTTTCCACCAATAGGAAACGAAACACGTCGGGAACACGACGATTACCGAGCGTCGACGTTGACGTTGACGTTTCTCAAACTCAAATTCTAGGGTTTGGATCGTGGAATAACATCTTATTTAAGAAATATATCAATCAATCTCATCAATAAAGGTACATGGAAATCATCTCGAAACCTATCCGGTTACGTAGAACGTAAAAGGTTTCGATTCGATCGCGAGAAAAACGTCGTATTTGGAACGAATAGGGGAGAACTCCTTCGAAACGTAAGTAAACATTACGTATTTGGTTCGTTTTTGCACTAAAATGCATATATTCTCACGAAACAAACGTTTCAAACGATGCGTTAATTCGTCTAAATTTTCATTTACGTCGTATTTTTACCTATTTACTGGATTAAAATACGTATTTTCTTCTATTTCCATGCACACAGCGTTCGTGGCGAAAGTTGAAGTAGGTTGTTTACATTCCAGTCAGTCGGCTATATTGTCCGACATTCTCGAAAGGGACGCTTGAAAACGAAAATGAACTTCGAAAATGGATTTGTACATTTATTTTCGCTACGAGTGAAGGCCTATTGTTATTACCTACGATACCAATTCCAGCGATATAAACCATCCGTATTTTCCAATGTTATTAGAAAAATAAGATACTCGAAAAGTAAGTATTTACAGCACGATCTTTTTCGTCAATAATAACACGAAAATTTTCAGCTCATTCCACTAAGTAGAACGGAGAAATGTGCAATACAGAACGGAACAAGCTTTAATATGCACGCGAAACTGAATATCTCAAGAGGTTAAGCCAACCGAGAATATAATTTGGTATCTGAAGGTACGTTATTTGTCGTTTTCTCCGAAGATGAATCATCTCGATATTCTCAATGAAATCAGGGTAATCCTGCTGTTTACGCGGCCAACACGCGCACCCTGTACCGAGTCGACGAGGAATGTTTCCCGAACGATTTGAAATTTAAGCCAGTGTTGCCATGATTTATCTCACGTCGGAGATTTGAGTACCTATCGTTGAAAATTAAATAGCAAAGGATAAAATGTATTATTGAAGTGAAACAGAATATAGTGCTCATTTCGCGGGCTAATCGGAGCTACTGTCCGTCGGTGTCTATATTAGCTACAAAGGGACGTTATAATTCTAGGAAAGTTGTCTGTCTATACGACCAGCGGCGTCTCGTTCCATCGATTAAGGTGCATACATCATGTAAATGTTTGCAATAAAAAAGTCGTTTTCACTGAGTTTCTATTAAAGTATATACGCTTAGTACTTAAAACTGAATAAAAGTTTTTAAAAACTTTGTCAATCCGGAGCAATCTCTGAAACGGCTGATTCGATTTCTATTGGCATTTTACTGAAAAATAACCCATGATAACTTCAGAGTATTGAAAATAGTTTGGGGTTCTGTACGAGAATTACATATATGAAGTCCGATTTAGTGAACCGATTTTGATTACATTTTCACTTAAATTTTCTTCCCAAAATGATATTAAAATTGACCTTTTCGGATATTTTACAACATGAAAAAAATCGTTACAATAATAATTAAAAACTAAAATAATATAGATCTGTCGTCAACTTGTTACAATATATTTTCACAAAGCAGCGGTTCCGACTCGTAGGTGGTTTTCTAGTAAATACATTTCATGAGAAAATAGATCAAACATTTATACTCTTATACGAACGTGAAATTTAAATGAACTTCAGGTAAGGGATCTGGCAACACTGGCTTGAAATTCAAATCGTGCGGAAACATTTCTCGTCGACTCGGTACAGGATGCGCGTGTGGGCCGCGTAAACAGCAGGATTACCTACGATAATATTGAATAGTACTCAGCAATATATCAGGTTGGTACATTCTTTTTTTCTCACAATTACATATCAACTCTCTAATGCATGTAGTAATCGTAGCAAACCATTAAACTAACATTATGAATATTTTGCAGATATATATGAGCTATGTTTATCGAAACCTCACTAACATCTATGCAACAGTCTTACTGCTGTTTCTTGATGAGTGGAATAAATTTCAACAACTTAATTTTCGAGCAGGAGGAATGGGCCTATTTTATATTAAGGTTAGTAAGGTTTTGTTTTTTATGAAAGTGAGAAGAATATGCTTGATAATAAGTGCTCATTGAGATACATTATGACTCTTACATTACTCATTGGTTTTAATTTTTCACAGCAACAATTTCTGAGGAGAGATTTGATATTTACCAAGAAAATTTGTTGAACACATTTCATCGTACAAAAATGCAACGTTTATCGTTACAAGATGAGACAAAATTTTGCCGAAGAATGAAAACTGAACGGGTAAGCGCTGAAGTATGTACCTCAATGGAATTTGAAATGTTGGTAGTAGTAATGGCTTTATTTATTTTCACATTGTACAAGCATTGATAAAAATATGTGTTTATTCATCTTGAAACTGTTTCGTAATTGTCACGAGGTGAGAATTTCGTGCATGTTTAAGACTGTTTCAACATTTCTCGATTTTAACTCTATTTCACAACACCGATAATGAAACTTGAAATGCTCTGAATGTTGGGAGATAATTATTGTATCCATCTATTACAGATTCAAGAATTATCTCTTCGAAACTGATATAAGAAAGAAAAATCATGTTAAATTTTTCTCAGAATAATTCTTCTGCTTTCAAAATAAAATTTTAATTTTTTTCAGATTTTTGGCAGCTCTTTAATAGTTCAATAACAGAGAAACCTATGGTACGAGACCAGAAAATGAAATTTGGGATTTCCTGAACAAAGAGCAAATATTCAGCCATTTCGGAGGTACTTTTTTTTGCATATACCTCTACATCATATATCAGTTTTAATATAAATTTCTAATGAATATTTTCTCAATTGGAAGTTGTGTCAAGTATTTTGATGTAGTATGTGAATTCTTTCACAATAAATTTTTCTGTATATTTCAATATCAATTTGAAATAAATTTTTAACCTTTCATCTGTTTTTCTTGCTTCTGTAAAGAATGTAGTTGGTTGTTTCTTTGAAAAAATTTCTTGAATTTGTTATCCATATTCATCTTCCATGTCATGTATACTAACAAAGTCTATGTATTCAGAGCTCTCAAAATAAGATATCTATTATCACATAGTTCTTGAATTCTTGATATAATTAATTAATATATTCTTTATTAGTCATCAATATACAAGTTGAGAGTATTCATGACAAGTCACTCAAAAATCGACATTAATAGATTTGAACTTGAATTGAGACAAACACTGTGTGTATACACTAACTACATCCGAACAAAATGGCAAACATACATCAATATAAACACAAAATAGTCAGAATAGGATTAAAAGCCAGAAACAATCAGAACATGATATAAATATAGAGACAATCAAACCGAGGTATCAATACAAAACGGTAAGGATAATATATTAAAAAGACAGTTCGAGACATAAAACTTTCCATTATCGGCATATCATTCACTTAAAGTATCTCTGAACTCATTAAATTTTTGGGTTTCATTTTGAAATTTGCTTCACTATGAAAATTTCTTCAAACATTTAAGATTCAAAATAACTGCTCCAGGAAGAAAGGTCTAAAGACATTCCAGATCGAATAGCGTTCAGTGCTCTTTGTGTTCAACAAACGACCTGCAGCAACATAAAATTAATGGAAACCATATTAAACTATGTTCATTTGTATTACCTCTGATGTATTTCTCGATGGTATTTTCCTGCATCACTTCATCTCAGTTTGCCATTATTTTGAAGATTGTAGTTATTCAGAACTTTGATGATTAAATTGATGTGAAGCCCAGTTTTGAATTTTGTCTTTGTCAAATGTTGAAGTGTCTTTCCCTCGGTTCTGACAACTTCAACTTTCAAAATTGAACAGGGCTTGGTTGTCTTTACGTCCAAGAAATTACTTATAGCAATATATCAATGACCTGTCTTCTAAGTATGCTTATTTCACTTATCTCTGATGTCTTTCTCTATTGTATATGTCTTTATGCATTACTTCATCTTAAATCTTTCATTAATCTTTGCGAATACAAAGCAAAACAACTTCAATTTTATATAGGTTATGTCATAAACAGTCGTCAAATTGATCTTCTTCTTTCTTCGACTTTTACTTGGCTCTTGGCAACTTTCACCTACTCTATGGAGGAATACGGAATAGGCTCAGCTTTCGAGCATTCCCCCAGACTCTGTTGTCGGAATTTGTCAATTTGAAATTCAATAATGCTTACATCGAAACGGTAACTCCGTCTTTAACACGACCTTAGTAGCTAAGACCATTTCGGCAGGCTTCCAAATCATTTCCAGATCACACCAAATTCTTGAAATGGTTTGATTTCATCAACCAGTTAATATGACGTTTGGCCACAACTTATCGGGTCATTTTCGAAGTTTCGAACGTGATTTTCGACATTCACACGTGACAGGTTAGTTTGAAGTTTTTCAATAGAAAACAAAGGTAAATCGAGGGTTTGCCTGAGGGCAACCTGGGTACGAGCGTAAAATTGTTTATAACGCAAGGTTAGTTGGAGTAAAGTTACATGAAATTGTTATTCCGAACTCCCCTGATTCAATCCTTTGCTTTATATTTATACTATTCGATCAGTTATAAAAGAGACTTCTATCCTCGATACAAGTTGAGGTACATCCCATCCGGAAATTACCGATCGAGTTACATCCATTACAGAGATAGTGCAGCATAAGTAACTTATTGTCGATGCATTCATAGCCCATGAGCTGAAAAGATGATAATGTGTTGCGTCGGTCTATTCTATTTTAAAGTTTTCTTTTAGAATTATTTAAAGAGATAACAAAAAAATCTCAGCATTTCTTATTAAAGACATTTTACACGATAGAGTTCCCAAATAAGTTCGTGTAAAAGTTTTTGAAATTGTGCCAGGAAACTCACAACATTTTAGACGGGTATAATTCCAAAGCCCTTTGAAGAAAGCCTTCGCGTAGTATATAAAATTAAAATCCATAAAGGCACCCATCACACACACACACACCCTACTCTGAGTGTATTTGGGCAGAATTAATAAATTATTTTGTGATATTGAACATATTGAAATTGCATAAATTTATGCATTTGAACACATCTACACACAAACACACAAATATAACTATTATTATATTATATTGAATTAATAATGACTGAAGACGAACCAAAGCTTACCAAAAAGTCCAAAGAAAATGTTATATCATTCATTATGAGCGATATGTTATATTACATAGAAGATATAAATTGAAAGGTATTTATATATATATATATATATATATATATATATATATATATATATATATATATATATATATATATATATATATATATATATATATATATTCATAATATTATTATATTATTTTGAGTGCCAAATGAACTTTTCTGTCGTCTAGGCGCCCAACGTGCCTGTATTTTTAGGGCGCCTGAGCATTTTAGGCGCCAAGTTGACGACAGCATTTTCAGTTGCTAGGTAGTTCGAGACGACGGATGATGGAACGTTCAAGGAGCTTAGGCGTTTGAGGATTCTAGGAACTCCGGGAGTGTCGGAGTGCCCAGTTGTTCGAAGCGCAAGGTTGGTTTTGGGCACTAGGTGTTCAAGGCAACTGGACGTTCAGAGGGGTCTGACCGATCGAGACGCAGGGTGGTGGTGGGTGGTTCGAAGGGTCCGAGTTTTAGGCGCAAGACAGTGTGGGGCGCTTGAGCGTTTATAACAAGGTAGTTCTGGGTGCAAGGTGGTTTGCGTCATGTGGATATTCGGACGCAAGATAGTTCTGGACGTTTGAAGGCGTAAAATATTTCAGGGAGTTTATGCGCGAGGTATTACGGGGCGCGTAGGCGTTTGGGGATGAGAGGTACATCTGCCTGCCTAGGTGTTTAAATTGCAAGGTAGATCTGCCCAGATCTGCCCGCCTAGGCGTTTTGGGTGCAAGATAGATATGCCCGCCTAAGCGTTTGATATACAAGGTAGATCTTCCCGTCTAGGCGTTTGATATACAAGGTAGATCTGTCCGCCTAGGCGTTTTGGGTGCAAGGTAGATCTGCCCGGATAGGCATTTGATATACAAGGTAGATCTGCCCGCCTGCTAGTTTTTCTCTAAATGGATAAAGTAATTCAGTAATTTGGTTTTGGTCTCTGCGATTTATAATGCTGTTTGATTTATCGATTTCCGTTTTGAAGTCAGAATTGATAGGAAATTGAAAAGGCTCTATGAATCATTGTATCATAAGCGGCTAATTTATGTGTAATGTGCTGAAGAGAATCCATTGGGATTGTTGAGTCAATAATTGTTTTTTTTATATATATTTTGTGGGTGATATTATCCAATAGTTTAGTGACGGCTACGCCAAGGAAATTTATGGAATTATTACCTTGAATTTCAGCAGCGAAGTTAACTACATTTTGCATTTTATTTAGTAATTGTAAAAACTGATTTATTTGTCTGTTTGAGCCTTGAAAACAAACAATTACATCATCAACGTATCTGTACCATTGAAAATGTTTAAGTTCTAACGTTATTGATTTTTCAAAATTGTTCATAAAAATATCTGTTATAAGGGGCTGGTTGGGGATCTGATGGGGAGTTCTGAGTTTTGTATGAAAAATTTGGCTTCAAATTGGAAAGATATCAAAATACATTTATAATGTATGGTAGAATGGTATTTATTTTATTAGAGGTGGACATTCATCAAAAGGAAAAAAATTTCAAATTTAAATTGTTAAGTGTCCATAGTTTATCAGTCTGTTCTACAGAATTTTAAATCGTGTATTGCGTATGAAAGTTGGTGAGTTTCATGAATTTGTGGTTTGAGAAGTTTGCTTATTTACCTGTAGGTGTGTTTATGTAGGATACAACTGCCGGATAGGGGTTTCCTCTTTGTGTAGTTCGATTGAACCGTATATTCTTGGAACTGGAGGGTTCAATGGATTAAGTTCCTTCTTGTCCCATTCTGAGTATTCTTGATGATTCGATTGTTCCTATTCATGTTTGATTTCTTTAACGAATAAATTTGTGGGTTCTCTTTTTTCACGTATGGATGATGTCTTGCATTTTGCTTGGTATTTCTTGTTGTCGAGGCACACTATACTAATTCCTTTATCAGGTTTCGTAAGAATTAGATCTTCATTCAACATAAGCAAATTACTATTCAATGCCAAGCAAATAACTAATGAATTAAAACAGTCTGACATGAACAGAATTGAATTCGATGAATGGTCAACAGCTTACCGAAGACAAACAGGTCGAAATTATGCATCAAGATTCAAATAATACTTCTCCTCAGATAAGAAATCCGATGATTTTGAGTATATTTACTCTAAAAATCACATAACTTTGTAATATGCTTTGAAAATTTCCCATAAATCTAATGAATTGATGATAATGACTATAGTGGAAAATTTAACACAGTTTATATTGAATCACGTTCCACTACTTGATATCTGAGATAAGTGTAATTAGCACATTCTGGCATACAACTGTAAGTTCCAGACGTTTGAAAATGATGTAACTATCGGAACTGGTCGTATGTATCGCAGATAAACATCAAACAGAAGTGTTTCATTTTATTCATATTACAATGAATTTCCAAGAAAAACACCCATCAACAATATCATGAATAAGAAGAGTTAGAATAACTTAGAAACGTCGATTGATTCCGTTATAATATCATATTCAGAGGTTACAACACGATTGAAGGAAATAACAGTATATAGAGTAGGTAAACAATCACAACATACTGAATCTCTGAAGCCCACCCTAAAGTGACAGCTTAAGGAGAAAGGGGTGAACCATACGAAATCTTTTGTGTGTTTCAAGAAAAAAGGGTGAAAAACTGAAGGAAAACCCAATTTTTGCAGTAATTAGTATAATTATGAACTTTACATTCAGGAAATACTGACTCGCAAATAATTACCAAAAATAAAAACCTGGCGGCTTTCATAAAGCTGCACTTTTCGCTAGAGAATAGTAGTCATAAATTATTCGGATGAAAAATTATAGAATATTAATAAAATTCAAATTGAGTAAATTAAAATCATCGTTATTACCAAATAAAAGAGGAAATCGGTTGTGCCAAAACATACTGATTTAAACTGCAAGTTTCCCCAGGCATATTGCTGACCAAAACCATTTGGCACAGTTTCGAATACTGCCTTTTCCCAAATGATTTGCAAATGAGGCAGTTTCTCAGAAAATAATAGCCTTCCGCTCAATAATCCACAATATCACGTCTGATAGCTTCCCTATGTTGTCATTTTAAAGGCACAAGTTTTCCTATTTACATAATTGGCGCGGCAGTCGAATCGTCAAGTATAATTTCACGATTCTTTTGGATATCTATCCTTATAACTTCCCAAATCCGCAATTTAACGATGTAGGATTGAATAAATTCACGAATTTCTATCGGCTTCACTGTTTGTTGAAGATAATATGCATTGAAAATGTTCCCACAGCTTCACACTGCGGAATAACTTGCCAATCTCACCGTCCTCCTAGATAGGATGCCAAAAATTGTGAAAACACGTAATCGCAGTTCGTATTGCGACTTTACAACTTGAAAATTAAGGTGTTCCAGCTCAATGAAAATGTGTTCAATCACCCCCACATTTTCAATTTTTGAGGAACCTGTGTAGATATCTCTCTGGTTGTGTAAGAGTTTTCATGCGTCTAGTATTGCACTTTCTGCATGTAAACATTACCATTAAAAAAAATGCGATCCTCTATAAAGCAAATATTTTTCATAAAATTGCCATAAATATCATGGAAAATACAGTACAATTTGATCGTTTTAGAGGAGAAATGAAAAAGACTTGTGTAGTGTATGGGAGGAATTCAGAGATGGAGATGAAACTCAAGAGCTAGATAGATCGATAAAAATAATTAAAAATAGATGTAATGAAGTGCCACCAGATATTACTGAGATTTAAGTCATCATAAAAAATTCAAATACAATAAGACACCGAGAGAAAACGAGATAGCAGACGACATGAAGTCGTGAGGAAATAAAACAGAGGCAAAGTTATTAAAAATCAAAGGAAAAGTATGGAGAAAATACCAAGCAGATGGAAAGAAACGTTGATTTTTCCCTTACGTAAGAAGAGAGATATAACGGACTGCTGAAATTATAGAGGAATATCTCTTTTAGATGCAGTGTACAAAATTGTGGGAGTAGCATTTGAAAACATATTGAACGAAATAATAGAAGATGAATTGGGGGAGTATCAATGCGGCTTCGGACGAAATCATTATAAAATATATCAAGTATTGGTAATATGACAAATTATAGACAACAGTGAAGTTGTATTCATAGATTTCAAGAAGCATATAATCTAGTGCATGGAGCAGAGATACATAAGGCAGTTGATGAAATACGAGTAACAGAGTAACTAAAAAAATCTTGTAACATCAATATCAGAAAAAATCAATATAACACGATATTGAGGCAAGGGGATTCGTTGTCAACAATATTTTTCAAAAGAGCACTTGAGAAAGTAATCAGGGAAAAAAGATTAGCCACAACAAGATCTATGTACAGTCAAAGGACAAAACTCATGGCATATGCTGATCATATAGTAATTTTGGTAAGAAACAGAGATCATTCAACAAAACGAAAAGGGCAGGTTACGGAAACTGCAAAATCTGAAGGTCCTAAAATTAATGAGAAATAGATGCAGAAGAAAGAGAACAGCAATTGGGACATTTCAAAGTATAAGCTAATGACGAAACACGTTATGAATTTGAGAAAGTGAATCATTTCTCTTATCTTGACGTCGAAAAAGCGAACAACTGAAACAATCCGTGAAGAGACAGAATGTATGGCAGAAATGGAAAACATAACAAGATCGAGAAACGCTAAATATAAGATATAGGACGCTTCAACGAAAACTAAACATAGGCTATATTTACCAAGATATTAATTTGTGATCAAAACGCAAAATCAGGTCACTTTTTGTTTGAAGGGGGACATCTTTTGGGGAATAAAACTTGCCTGAAATATCAACCCCCTAAGCGGGAGTTGGAATCCTTGAACATTTTGAATACGGAAGATGAGTCGAGTGATAACTCAAAAGAAAGGTGGTATCTTTGTCCACATCGCCTTGAACGAATTTTCATTTTTAATTGAAAACTGTAAAAGGGAAGACTATTTCCCAGAGACTATTCAAGTTTCAGTGAAGTAAAATGGAACAGATCCATGCTGATCAATGGCAGTCATCATCAAGTACCATCCTCATCTCGAATTTCAACCCCTAGAGCAGGGGTGACCAGCCTTGAAAATTTGAAAGAGGGTAGATGGGTCGAGTGATATGTCGAAAGAAAGGTATTATCTTTGTCTCCATCCCCGTGAACGAGTTTTCATTTTTGATTGAAAACTGTAGAAGATACGGAGTGAGCTACTGAAAAATAGAGGTGACTATCTATTGCCCTGAGCAATTTAAGTATTAGTGCAAAAAAATAGAACAGATTCGTTCCAAATTAAATGCTGTCATAATTGATCTAAATGAATCTATTCCCGTTTTTCGCACCAATACTCCAATTGTCTTGGGGCGATAGTCTTCTCTATTTCTCAGTGGCTCACTCTGTATCTTCTACAGTTTTCAATCAAAAATGAAAATTCTTTCACGGGAATGCAGACAAAGATATTACTTTTCGTTCGAGTTATCACTCGACCCATAGACCCTCTTCCAAATTTTCAAGGGTTGTCACCCCTGCTCCAGGGGTTGAAATTCGAGACGAGGATGGTACTTAATGATGACTGCCATTGATCAGCATTGATCTGTTTAATTTTACCTCACTGAAACTTGAATATTCTCAGGGAAATAGTCTTTCCTATCTTTCAGTTGCTCACCCTGTATCTTTTACAGTTTTCAATTAAAAATTGAAATTCGTTCAAGGCAATGTAGAAAAAGATACCACCTTTCTTTAGAGTCATCACTCGACTCATTTTTCCTATTCAAAATGTTCAAGGATTGCTACCCCCGCTTAGAGGGTTGATATTTCAGGTAAGTATCACTCGACTCATCTTTCCTATTCAAAATGTTCAAGGATTGCTACCCCCGCTTAGAGGGTTGATATTTCAGGTAAGTATTGTACCCCAAAAGATGTCCCCCTTGAAACATAAATTGACCTGTTTTGGCATTTTGATCAGAAATTAATATCTTGGTAGATATAGCCTCTGTTTAGTTTTCGTTGAAGCACCCTGTATAACTATCTGTTATACGACCGACTATACTGCATGTATGTGAGGTGTGGAAAATCAATGTTGCGGAGAAAGTAGCCCAAGGGGTTAGCTCTTGAGAGAAAGAGGGAAGAAGATTGTGAATCTAAAGAACAAACAATGAACTAATAGAATTATATGATCTACCAACAATTAACTGCGTGGCAATAGCACAGTGAATGAGATGGCCCATATCACACTAGGCATCAGGTGCTCTGGAGGTCACTTTTAACCCCATATTTATGTTCAGCGATCACAAAGACCCCCGCGTAAAGAAATTGAATTGGATTTTGTACTCATTTACCGAGTTTTTAATTTAATTTAAATCAAGTAGCCGTTCGAGATGCACTTGAGAAAGAGCATTTTTTAAGCAGAAATGCAATTTCCTGAAAGTAATTGATGGAAATTATTCACAAATTTTCCTGAGCTCCTCCAACATCGAACATGAGTTTCCGCAGCATCTTACTTCAGCGAAAATCGACAGTGCACCTTTTCAGTGCTTCGTTTCCTAGACTATGATAGAAAAATAACATTTTCTATTTCTAGTGCGTGCTCTGCATTATCACCACTAAGAGAGTGTAGTTTAAAATAGTACAACAACAACAACAACAACACCTATTACTTTCGAAAACCCCGAATATTATGACATCGTACTTTAATTTGATGTTTTTCATGCTCGTTTCTAGGAATGTATATACAGGGATATCCACCTGGACCGTATGTTAAAAACTTTTTGAGTTCCAATTACAATATCAAGCTGAAATTTTATACGCGCCCATAACTAGCGATTTCCAATTGAAGTGAAATATTTTCGAAGTGATACCATTTCCGGTTATACCGGAAGTGGATCATCACTTTGTTATTTTGAATGGCAATCTACCTTTTTTCGATACATCTAGAACTGACATTTGTGCAAGGCATAAAAAACCCAAGTTGTTGGCCCTTATCTATCAAATCTTCTGACAGATTTAATTATTTTTTTTATAAACTCGATTTTTGATTTTCTTTTCAAATGGCACGTGCCGATTTTTATATCGCCATCAGATGAAGCGTCAAATTTCAGATGGAATTGTATCAGCATGTACCATACCCATCCCTTATAGTTCCAAAATAATTTGGGAATATATTGAATTTTGATGATTTTGCAAGAACTAACAGAGAATGCTTTGAAATATTTGAATCAAGTAGCTGAACTGGCTACGCTCACCTGACAGGTGCCTAATATTATTGTACTTCTCACTCCGTTCATTTGAATTTGATATTTCAACAAGAATTGTTGGTAATTTGAAGTGAAAATTTTACCAGATTGATAATAAAATGGCGGATTATTCAAACAAGGATATGTTTAATCTCTTTTTAGTTCATGGCGAATGTCGAATAGTGGTGAATAGAACTTGCAGGCAATTCAATAACCAATTTCCAGATTTGGCGCCTATGAGTAAAACAAAATTTCGAAGGATTAGAAGCAATTTTCTGCAATTTGGAGGAACCAAATACATAGAAACTAGAAGAAAACCAATTCTCGAGGACGACAAAAATCAAATTAATACGCTAGCGTATTTTCGTGTCAATCCACGTGCGTGCATTAAGACAGCATCAATGGATATTGGATTGAGTTATACTTCCATTCAAAGGATCCTTAAGAAACATAACATGCACCCGTATTCTTTTATCAGATTACAAAAATTGAAACCAACTGACCTTCTCATGCCGCTAAATTTCTGTGAGAATTTATTAATACGGATTCAGGAAGATGAGACAATTCTGCGAAAAATTATATTGTCTGATGAAGCCAAGTTCGATGAAAGTGGAATAACCAACACGAGAAATCGACATTTTTGGGCCACAGAAAATCCACATTTCATTGAGGTTATTCATTCCCAAAATAAATTCAGCGTGAAGGTTTTTTCAATTTTAATGAATGATTTGTTGGCTTATCACATTTATGGGGATAATCTTAATGGACAAAGATACTTGGAAAATTTGAGAGGAACATTAGCAAATTTTTTAGATGGTTTACCCCTTCACATTCTGAGGGATTGTTATTACCTAATGGATGGTGCACCAGCACATAAAACACGAGCTGTAGATCGGCAGCTAACAGGAAAGTTCGAGGATAGATGGTGGGGTAATCTAGGACCAAATTAATGGCCTCCGCGTTCTCCGCACCTGACGCCCCTTGATTTTTATTTAAGGGGCAAATTCAAGAGTGAAATGTATCTTATTCTTGTAAGAAGTAAAGAAGAGTTACAAGAGCGCATTCATAATGCTTTTCGTAATATTGATCCTGAGGAAACTAGGAGGGCAACTCATCAAATTCGTATACGAGCTGTCAAGTGTATCGAGCTAAATGGGGCCCATATTGAACATTTCTTCAGATCGTGAATTAGTTTTCTCCTATGATGTTTGCTATCATTTATTCGTATTAATGTAACTATATTCGATGATTGGTTTTCGATTAGTTCCTACAATTTTCATTCATCCGAATTGTAGCAAATTGCTTCTTATGCTTCGAAATTTTATTTTACATTTGCCTACAATTTCTACCCACTACTTTTTTTGAATTTCTAAAGTGAATTAAAAAAAGACTAAATTTATTTTCGTTTGAATAACCAGTGGTTTGATTCCAAATGTGTTGTATTTTTAGGATATTTTCAATCTGAAATAACAATTCCTGTTGAAATATCAAATTCGAATGAACGAAGTGACAAGTACATTAATTTTATGCACCTGTCAGGTGAGCGTAGCCAGTTCAGCTACTTGATTCAAATATTTCACAGCATTCTCTCTTAGTTCTTGCAAAATCATCAAAATTCCATATATTCCCAAATTATTTCGGAGCTATAAAAGATGGGTATAGTACATGCTTATACTCTTCCATCTGAAATTTGACGCATCTGATGGCGATATACCAATTGGAACGTGCAATTTGAAAATTTTGAGTTATTGCTGTTTGAAAAAGGCCAAATTGAAAAAATCATACAAAACAACGCAATAGACATTTGACATGTGTAGACTGTTGAAAAAATTTCTTGATCCGTCTTCTATCCACCCAAGCAAAAATTGTGTCTGTAGTGCAAAAGATCTACGAGCAACAATTTTTTTAAATGTTCCTCAAAAATCGAGTTTATACCAAAAATAATTAAATCTGTCAAAAGTTTTGACAGATAAGTGCCAACAACTTGGGTATTTCATACCTTGCTCAAATGTCGGTTCGATGTATAATAAAAAGGTAGATTGCCATTTGAAATAACAAAGTGATGACTCACTTCCGCTATAAAATTTCAGCTTGATATTGTAATTTCAACTTAAAAAGTTTTTAACGGACGGTCCCAGTAGATATCCCTGTATATTGTCATTATGAAGCCTACTTAATGATGACATATGCTGAAGATTCATGAATACCTATCTCATCACCAAGTAACTGCTGAAAGGACCCAGTTGCAAAGAATTTTAATGCGATCAAAAGTTGAATTTTAGCAAAAATCTATTGATTTCTTTGCGTTTGTAATTTCAACTGATGAAAAGTTAAATATTTCAGTGAAAGTATTTTCGCCCACTCGATACCCTAATATGTTCAAAATATATTTCTCATATTTCGTGGATCTGTTCTCTCAGTTAATTGTCATGCATGGCGAACAGGGTTGACTTGTGCTTCCAAATCAATATCATTTCTGAAATATGATAAACTGGACATAGACATTTTCATAAAATTAAATTGTTATTGTGAGCAGAAAGTACACTTGTAACCTAGACACGATATTATTCACTTTCTATATTAAATAAATATAAATAAATAAAATATTCCATATAATGCATGGATTAGTGGTTAGTTGTAAATAAAAATAATTTCCACCCTTTTGGGAATTGAATTTTAAGGAGCAACTCTTCACAAATTAAACTATAATGATTAAATGGAATACTATAACATTAGTTATATTAATTTTTCTTGAGCCATTTCAGGTATGAACGGTGAATTTAAGAAAAAAGCGCATTTCGAAAGTACTATGCTCGAAATGATATGCAATACATTGCCACACAAGGGGTCTCCCTTCTTGAGTTCGTGAAAGTGGGAGAGTGTCATTTTCAAGTTACATAATGGCCCCCACAAAACTTGAGTTTACATGTATTTGCAATTTTCAGGCACTACTATCGCAGCTTTTTAGATATTTCGAATGAACAGTTTTCAGAAAATCTTCCTTCGTATTTATTTATATTTTTCAACAAATTTATATTTGATGAGGGTATGATGATAATAAAACACATCATAATATAGACAATTTTATTTTTGTAGGTGTAGTAGAGTAGACTGGTTACGACTGAAATGATGGACGGTTGAAAAAGAAAACTAGTATCTCGCGAATGGTGACAAGGAGAGGGGTCTAAGGAGAAAAGTAGCGTAAGACTGATCAAACCACTAATTTTAGTGCTGATTCGTATTTGGCACGCAGTGCTTATTCAAACGAGGCCATTACAGGGAACAAGTCTTTCGAGGGCAACTCGCTCTAATCACAAAAACGTTAAGGATTTTCATCACAAATTGTTTAGTGGCATGGATCGCTATAAATTTGAAACTTAAAATATATAATACAGATGTGACCGGTATATTAACTGTGTGCAGGCCTTATATCATAGCAAGACGTAGTGCTTTGCAATAAGCTTCAGTGACTTCAGCCGAAGGGAGTGATTGGGTCGCAGTCGCCTTGCTGTCAATGCCATCGAAAATACTATTCCTCAATTTTTTGTCTTTCCACGAATGCGATACCAAGATCACTTCATCAGGGAGGGACCAATAGGTTCTGCTGGAAGTGCCAATTTTTCTTCCGCTGAAGAAAGCTGTTAATTTGACTTATTATTGATAGATCCCCGCAAGACAATGTGTATATATGACAACCCTGGAATTTAAGCTACAATGCTTTAGGCTCTTACCCAATCTGATATTCAAGCATGTTTTCGAACATCTGAAATTGTACCATTCAATCGGAATTCGTTGATGGAACTTAATTTTGCACCTGCATTTGTAACCTGTAAATACAACTGATGCAGCTAATGGCCCCATTGTGAATACATCTATGAATAAAATGCCAATACCATCAGCTTCAATTTTCACTCCTGCATCATTGAAAAGATGTAAGAAGATTCTTACAGTTCCTTGTAAACTATAGTCTACTATGAATGTGCCGCACAATTCACAAGGACCACACAGAGAACAAGGGAACAGTACTTGAACCTTCTACTAGCTGCTTTTGTGACTTCAAACACACCACTTTTTGCCGAAATCAGCAATACCATTATCAAAAGCTTATCCAAATGAATTAATTAACAGACGAAAAACAAGGAAATCAACTGTTTACATATATACACCTGAAAAAAAAGAGAAAAAGTAAAGAAGATGGAAATCGACTGAAACGAACCAAAGCTGAGCAAGTTAAGAAAAATTGAATGAAAATGTAGCCCAAAGAAACGCAATGAAAAAAACAAGAAATAATAGGCAACGTAAACCATCATCATCTTCAGAGAAGGGTGCGATTCAGTGTCTCCAAATATAATGACATACACAGTATATTCGGTGAGCCGATCGAGAGAAATGTGGATGCAAGGCAGACAATGTGAGATTTGAACGTATGAAGAGTGACCAGAAGGTAAATTGGCTATAATTGTGATACCGATTGATCTCTTAACCACCTAAGTATTTTTTTTAACAATTTTCATAAAAATTATGAATATTTAGTTGTTTTCACATATTTTTTAGCTGCAGCTAATTTTTTTCGATGTATTGAATTTTATGGCCTTTAACAAAATGTCTACCCTATAGTTTTTAACTACAATTTACAATGAAGTTTTTGATTTCAGAATTAATAGCAATCCACAACAACAGTTATAGAACTTCGCATTTGCGATTTCAATACACAGATCGTTATCTACAGCTTATTAAATTCCATAAATACATAAAAATTCAATTCCAGAATCGAGATAGAAAACATCTTCAGCATCATTTACAGCACCTCAACGTCATCAACAACCACGAATCGGATAGTTCTCCCATTTTAGAATGTATTTCCGATCTAATTTCGCTCGATTTACCACCCCATTTTCCGCGATTTCCCAGATAACCGCCATGCTCGGATATAACACACACACGAGCGACGAGACGCTATCCTATCAGATGAAAACGCCCGCTGTTTCGAGAAAATTTGTAATGCGGCG
This sequence comes from Cryptolaemus montrouzieri, assembly GCA_013387265.2. Lineage (NCBI taxonomy): Eukaryota > Metazoa > Arthropoda > Insecta > Coleoptera > Coccinellidae > Cryptolaemus > Cryptolaemus montrouzieri. The sequence continues at coordinate 48,774,919 of JABFTP020000001.1, read as the reverse complement.
ATAATGAGAAGGTTTCGTCTCAGACAATCCGATTAATTAGTTTATATTTGGTAGATCTCTTGGTGAAACGAATATTTTTTTTTATGGAGGATTAGCTTTTGATGAAACGAAGTTCTCCAATTACTGGGATTCTCACGATGAGATGAAAATATTTTCTGCTTAGAATCTATACGAATATTGAATCAAAATAATGAGCCACTAAAAGGATCCTGATTAAGGTGACCCCTTGAATAATAACGTTGGTTCAGAGAAGGTTTTGAAAAAACTTCGTGATATGTCTATCTCGTTCATCTTGTGAGACATAAGGTATTTGATTAACTTTTGTTTTTGTGAGCAAATCTTTGGAATAATACCGATTTTCAATTTATACATTAATAAATATCAATTAAATTATTGAAATATCAAATATGTTATCGAAGTATTCGTAAATTAGTTCAATATTTGGTAAATAATTATGGGAGATGTTTTATTTAATTATTTAAGATATTAGAGAGGACAATATTGTTTATTTTTCCAGAAGACAAAATTCATTCATGGGGTAGAAGTATTTACCTAACAATTAACATGAGCTGTGTCCGACGATTAGCATCGTGAGACTTAAACTGCACCAGTATATCTATTATTTAATTATCTTATATATATTTTTTGAATATGTTTGGTTGATATGAAAGGATATTTATTACTCCAATCATGTATTTCTTCTGTTTATTCCGTTGAAATCTCAGATTGTACCTCTACAAATTGAAGATCTCATGAGAAGCGTTAACACAATACTATTGACTACACTTTGTGTTAAATGAAGACACTATATCACCACTACATCAAAACTTTAACCTTAACTCTCGACGCGCGTTTCGCTAACTAAGTTAGCATCATCAGGAGAGTATGATGATGCTAACTTAGTTAGCGAAATGCGCGTCGAGAGTTAATTTTTAAAGTTTTGGTGTTGTGGTGATATAGTGTCTTCATTGTTCATACGTCAAAGGTTCCAAAATCACAACATACATTTTGTGTTCACAAATCACTCGTAACTAGCTGCTGCCTGTTTTATCAGGGACAGGGGAGACAGTTTTATTCACCGTGTTCTCTTGAATCATATAAAATTCGTATGGTACACCCGCTTCTTCTCCTTTTCCTGAGCATACACTACCGGGGCGATTTTTGGAGGATTTGTTTCTGTTTGGATTCACATTAAAATTCAACATTATTTCAAAATTCATATAGTCCTCCAATTTTTTTGTAACCTACCGTATTTTTCATTCAAATCCATTAAGAAATAAATTAAGTCAAACTGGACACTCATTTCGAGCTGATTAATTTTAACTTAAATCTCTGTATAGAGTCAAAACCACTTTTGGGCCATTTAGCATGCCATTCAGTAGAAAAAGAAAATACCAATACCATACTTAAACCATCACGTAATCTTCAATCAAAAAATAACGTGAAACCATTACCTAGAGGTCCTTAGTGCCAGCGCTTTACAGTCTGAAATTGACGACAACGAGATGCTAAGTAGGAAGTCTGACATTGCAATACCCAAGACAAACATGGAGCTACCAATCGAAGCCATCATTTCCAGCAGACAGGAAGGAGCCACATCCAAGAACCGTGTGCTGGACTGTCTCTCTTAGTTCACAGACGGTTTCAAACTGCTTAAGGTATTGAGAATAGTGTAGATGGTCGAGGTGCTACCAAGGAATAGTTTACTCGTCTTGGCGGGCTGGAAACAGTTTTCAAGTAGAAATGAATTTCATCATAGATAGCCAAGGTGCACTGAACGCATTGGCATTCGACAACTACACGTCACTTATTGCGCAGGAATGCCATTCAATCCTCGCCGAACTGAGAGAAACAAATATACTACATCTGATGTGGATGCCAGGTCACTCGGGCATTGAGGGCAATGCGAAGGTGGTCTCATTAGTCACTCGAGAAGTAGCCTTGGAATTCACCGAACTGGAGGCTAGAATTGGCATTCCCCTAGAGACAGCAAAGATGGAAAATTACCGTTGGTTGGACCTGACAACTAGCTAAGCGTCACAGATCTCAGATACTATCGACTTGCCATCAATGGACCTTCCACTGCGACAGACAAGGCTTGGCTTAGACTCTTCAGGCTAGACCTTAGAGTTCTGGTTGATAGATTAACGGAACACTGTCGCTTCAGAAATCAAGTAAACTGGTTAGAATTGTTCGTGAACCTTTCATACAGAGTATTAGAAGAGGAACAGAAAACATCATGTTCAGATACCCAGCAGAGGACAGAATCATGATTGGGGAACTTGGATCGAACAAACTGGACTTGACTTAGCTTATTAAGCTTTCAACCACGAAGCTCATAGCCCCAACAAGACGGATGGAGTTTGTAGTTGAAACTCAGGACAGATTGTGCCATACTTGACAACTGGGTCACAGTGGCAGAACTGTCAATCATCCTACACTCAGTACCTGGTTTCCGCTTTTGTTCACCTGTTGTAGAAGGCTCTGGATATCCTCGAAGCAAACGCCTAGGAATATAGACTAAATATTCAAATCAATGACTATGCAGTTTCATATGGTCGCCAAAACCAAAACTGGTTAAATCGCTTCTGCCTTGCTGCTATCATGTACCGCATACTAAGCCTCGCTTGAATAAAAATATTTCTTTATAACGAAACAGCCAATGGGCAATCAAGATACCAAAGAATTAAAACATAAATCCAGTGAATTGTATGAGCACATGAGCTCCTGAAACGAATGCAAAATAACCTAGATGTTATCACCAACGACATGCCTCTAAAGCAGCAGTTCTCGAAAAACAAAAACGTGATTGTTCTTAACCACGAGATATCGATGAGAGCAGGCTGTTTCATAATAAGATGCCAGAAATGAGAAATAAGGGAAATCCTTGCGTTATTTCAAGAAAAAACGACAACTAAACTTTGGTCGAAAAATGATCGTTTCAGAGACACAGAGTGTTTCGAAAATTTTTGAGTTCTTTCACAATAGGTGTTTTCGAAATTTTCAACTTTTCCACAAAAACCTAACATCATCGAACGAGCCGGGTGTTTGTGACAATATGAAAAATGAAATATTTTCATGAATCGTGCTCCCTTAATCAATAATTAGAGCTCCCCTCATTGGAAGATTGAAGATATTTCTGCAGTGGTATTATTTTGGGCTTAGATTCGATACATGGGTCACCAACGGAGATTTCCAAGTGAATAAACCGAAAGTATATGAAAGTATACAAGGCGACATTTTTCACAACTCTCATTCGGTAACCTATCTACATGACGTATTCTGTATATTATATCTGAGTATATCGTTCAATTTGGAAACATTTTGTCTAATGTTTCTAGAACGCGTCCGTGACTTCACAAGGCTTAGTTGGCTTTGATACCATAAAACAATCAAATCACATCACGTTAAAATTAAATGATCCTAAATTCCAACATTCAATCTGTTTATTTTTATCAATTCATTTCGAAATCGTTTTTACTGATGCCAGGTTGACGGATACAGTCACCGGCAGAAAATTTGATCAACCAGAAATTATCCTCTAGTTTGGAGCTTTATGAATTATGGATATGTATATATACAGGGTGCTTCAACGAAAACTAAACGGAGGCTATGTCTACCAAGATATTCATTTCTGATCAAAACTCAAAATTAAATCAATTTTTGTTTCAAGATGAACATCTTTTGGGGTATAGAACTTGCCTGAAATATCAACCCCTGAACGGGGGTTGCAATCCTTGAACATTTTAAATAGGGAAGATATGTCGAATGATGACTCAAATGAAAGGTGGTATCTTTGTCTACATTGTCTTGAACGAATTTCCATTTTCAATTGAAAACTGTGAAAGATACAGGGTGAGCAACTGAAAGATAGGGAAGACTATTTCCCTGAGACTATTCAAATTTCAGTGAGGTAAAATGGAACAGATCCATGCTGATCAATGGCAGTCATCATCAAGTAACATCCTGATCTCGAATTTCAACCCATGGAGCAGGGGTGATAACCCTTGAAAATTTGGAAGAGGGAAGAAAGGTATTATCTTTGTCTGCATTCCCATAAAAGAATTTTCATTTTCGTTGGAAACTGTAGAAGATACAGAGTGAGCCACTGGAAAATAGAGGAGACTATCACCCTAAGACTATTGGAGTATTAAGGCGAAAAACTGGAATAGATTCATTTGGATCGAAGATGACAGCCTTTGATCTGGAATGAATCTGTTCCTTTTTTTTGCACTAATACTTGAATTGCTCAAGGCGATAGATAGTCTCCTTTATTTTTCAGTAGCTCGCTGTGTATCATCTACAGTTTTCAATCAAAAATTAAAATTCGTTCACGGGGATGCAGACAAAGCTTGAACATTACCTTTCTTTCGAGGTATCACTCGGCTCATCTACCCTCTTCCAAATTTTCAAGGCTGGTCACCCCTGCTCAAGGGGTTGAAAGTCGAGATGAGGATGGTACTTGATGATGACTGCCATTGATCAGCATGGATCTGTTCCATTTTACTTCTCTGAAACTTGAATAGTCTGAGGAAAATAGACTTCCCTATCTTTCAGTTGCTCACCCTGTATCTTTCACAGTTTTAATTAGAAATGGAAATTCGTTAGAGACGACGTAGACAAAGATACCACCTTTCTTTTGAGTCATCATTCGACCCATCTTTCCTATTCAAAATGTTTTTGCGTTTTGATCAGAAATGAATATCTTGGTAGATATAGCCTCTGTTTAGTTTTCGTTGAAGCACCGTGTTCGCCGAGGACCTGATACATATTTTCCAGTTGAACAGTTCTGGGTTTCACCATTGATCTGAAGATCAAAGTGAATACAAGGTTTCCACCGTTCTAAATGCTCATAGATCAGAATTATGTGAACAAATTCCCGAGTGCCGCTTGACATAGGTTTAGTTTGCAGCATAGGCTTGTTTGCTCGACAGACTTCTTCAATGAATGCTGTGTAATATCGCGTTATGGTGGTTGGAACAATGATTGTCCCCCTTGGTGATGCAGTTGACAGGAAGTTAATTTAAGTAGATGACAAAGCACTGAGTTTTAACGGAATTCTAGGAATGCAATGGCTAACGCGCTCCCTAAATACGATGAGCAATGTTCATGTTAGTGTTGAGATGTCGATGCAATTTACCATTCTCTTAAACCCTTCAACAGCTTGAAGCAGCCCTTTTATAGATATGCGAAATGAATTCAAAATACAGACTATCCAATTCGTGAAATGCCCTAAGAGGTTCGCGTAGAGCCCTACTTGATAATATGACTTGAAAGAGTAATGTAGTTGGAGGATTATATTTTTTGTTTACAAAATCTTATATTTTGTTCCTTCTCATTTCATCTATATTCATCATTTTCAAATAATTGGAAATTATTATAAATATTTCATACGATATTATCTGCACAGTTTCGATGAAAACGTGATACTCAGTTGTAGAAAATAACAGTTCCGAAAAAAAATTTCGGGAGGTTTAGTGCGATTTCAAAATATCTAAATTCCACAAATAAAGTGAATATATACAGAAACAACAAGTATTTCAATAATACGTGAGAAATTGAGGTGTGAAACATTCTAATCCAACATAAATTTTCATCAATAAATACGAAAATGATTCGTAGAATACTTGGTTTCCAGTCAGTGATGTGGAACAGTGTAATGAACAATTATCTGGCTGAAAAGATAGGAGATTTCATTAAACGCAGGTTTAATGATGAAGTCAATTGGGTAAGCTGAATTATTTAGTAGAAATTTAATTATATCAATTTGCAGTGATGATTTTCCGGTTCGAAATGGGTATTTAATTTGAAATTTGATATAAATAAAATCAATTCTCCCAGATAATTGAAGATTTTAAAATTCCTTTCCTCTCAAATATTTATATTCCAAATATTTATTTGTATACTTAGTTGGAAATAGCACACTCTCATCAAAACTTTAAAAGTTCAAAAATGTCTCACAAAGAAATTTCTTAAGTACTTGATTGAAATTTACCACTAAAATAACAAAAAGAAATAAGCCGTTTACTCCAATTATCTCATTAATTATAACATGCGAAATTCATTGCTAAATGTTTAAACACATTGAAGATTTTCACTCAGAGAACAGTATTCAACTTTCCATAGAATGTCATGCCAATGGCGCCTTGGAAAGACAATGAGTTTGAATCAATAGCAACCCTTCTTGATATATGTTGATTTGACTTATGTCGATGAAATTATAATGATGAACATTTTATACGGATTTAATATTTGTTAGCCAACAATGTGAGATGGTACCATTATTTTGTGGCTGATGTTTTCTCTCCGTCTGCAGTTAAATATAATTACCATCACCTGGAAGATCGAAACTGGTCATTTTGTCCCTCTCTATCGGAAACAGAAATTCTCTTGTTGTTGAGCTGCATGATTGAAGATGTTTCAGAGTGATTATGTTTCCGAATGGGTAAAGTCTGATGATGCAGAAATATTAACTTTACAATATAGATAAGCTACGGCTGGTGAAAAGGAAACCATATCAGTTTATCTAATGTTCAATTATCTTCTTAGTCCAGCGTATATTCTTGCTTTTTACTCATTCTTCTACATATCTTGGCTTGGTATGAAAGGATATTTATAATTATACTCCATGTCTTCCTCACTGACTTTCTCTCTTATTTCATTTTCAGATTCACTACCAATTCAGAATTTGGTCAGAATGAGAATACAACAGGATGGCGAGTATCCTGTAACTAGTAGTTATCACTAAATACCCTCAGAACGTATTTCTATTTCGAAAATATGAGGTGAGCATCAGTAGTGAAGCCCCAAAAAAATCCCTTGGATTGTTAGACTGTGGAAGTTTGCGTAATATGTGAATATTGTTTGCAGAGTCCCTAAAAGATGATTTACCCCTGTGATTGTAAGTATTGCAGTGGAGGATATCTATTCTAAAAAGGATTCTGAGCTGTTCAGATTCACAAAGATTTTTAGTTGTTCGAAATACTGATTTTTCTCTTTACGGTACTATTTTTTTCCTCTATTCTACTGTTATCCTATCCACTGTACATCATACTCGTTTCGTCGGCAAAAATAAATGATGGGGCTGATTCGAAACCCTCAGGTCGATAGTTGATATCAAGTATGAACAGAATGGGCACCAATATGTACCATTGTGGACTCCGATCTGACAGCTATCCTTCTTGACCTCGTGCTACCTTCCATCTTGACCTGAACCACCTCGACTCTATCAGGCAGATATGATTCCATAAGTCTGTAAATAAGGCTCAAGCAATCAAGCTTCTCCAAGAGCTTTGATAGTTTTATACAACCAAAAGCTTTTGTGAAATCTAAATCTTCATCTTTTCCCTAATCAAAGGAGCTTAGAATGTTTTCAGTTGTTGTGATGATATCGGTTATTGAATATTTGTTTTTCCTAGTTCAATTCAGTGAAAAATCTATGTGCAAACCAAGCAGCTTGACATTAGTCACTTGGTGTATACTTCTTTCCTTAAGCTTAATAAGTTGACTTTTGTACATGCATTGACTAATTTTTCCTATCAAATGCAGTTCTATTAAACAAATTAACCATTTTTTTTATTAGATGTTGCACCTTATATTGTAAAAACAGCACAAAATTTAAAAATATTCTATTGAAATGTAGTTCACATCACATGATTGGCTCGTGAAGTTAACAGAGTAGTATACATTATTTGAGAAAGGTTCCACTCATAAATGACCTCCCCTTCGAATACAGTTATATAAAGAAAGGTTACCTAATCTGCAGCTACCACCACAACTAATATTGACCCGATGGGAACATGGCTCAGGGCGGTAGTTTTTATGCTGGAAATTTCAGAGGTATCAAAATTATCATCAGCGAGCTTCAGATTCATCTTCTTCTGTAGTATCATCAAAATCTTTATTGGGAAGTAAAAAAGTGGATAGCAGTCTTGTACTCATCAATCAAGGTCATAGCTTCATTCCTCACTCAATTTTATCTTTGCAAAGAAAGCATAAGCCTTTAACCGATTCTGTAGGAATAATTGAAAATTCAAAACAATGAATGCGAAAAAGATATAGGTGAAATTTGCAAAATTGTGTTCGGAAAGTTAAAAACGGGCTTACAAAGTAATAAAGATTTTGGTGCCAAAATTAAAACATGCTCGTATCACCTCAGTAGATGAAGAATGAAGTTTGTCTTTATATAAACATATGCTAAGCGATAAGCGTCATAATTTCCCTTATGAACATTTAAAAAAAATAGTTAATAATTCGTTTTATAATAAAGAAAAGGATAATCCTAAGCTCAATGAACAAGTTCTTAATTAATTTATATAGAATAATTTAATAGCAAATTAATTTTTGCTATTATTGTGCTTAAAAAACTCTTCGAATGACATTTATACTTTAACTATTTTCCTAAATTTTTTACATATTTTCGAAGAGTTATGACATATAGATGTACACATTTTCACATTTCGGCCTTACATATAATCCGCTCTTAAGTCGTCATTGGTTGTAGTGGCTCCTGGAATGCAACTGGTCATAACAATTTCAATCTAATTGAGGATAATTGAGCACGTTCTTGATTAAAGTCACTGTACTTAATTTCATGCGAATTGGCTTTAAGTTATTTGTGATATTCAGCAAATATCAATAGCTTTCTTAAATTTCAGGGCACTTCATTTAAAAAGAAATCAACCAATTCATCTTCATTAATTTTTTCCGTGAAATAATTCAGGAATTACCCTGGCATTCTTGTAACGAAGTAAAGAATTTTAAGAGACAGAAGTAGTTCTTAATAATATTAAGAAATTTCTTTCTCTTCAGAAAAATATCGGTCAAGTTAATTCAATTTTGATTCACGAAACCAGACTGGAAAGACTTTAAGACGAAAGGATAAATGTTTCAAAGTAATTTATATCCATATTACACAAAGTTATTCGAAAACAATCGAGGTAGTTTAAATTGTTCATCAGGTCGGTGCATGTTTTCTTATGATAAAGTTACTCCGTGCAGATATTTCCATCGGCAGGCGACGGAGTTACCGTTCTTTCAAAAACTTCCGGAATCTCAAGTGAATTGATTGGCTTCGGCTGTAGGTATCGAAGTTAAAGTACTTTACCATTGCGAACGGAAACCTTCTGGAAATGAATTGATTTTCTTATGAACTTCTGGCTAAAGTTACTAATCTTTATAATAAGTTAGATTTGAGTAGTAATACCTCAGATATTGCCTTTCCCGATCACAAACTTAGACCAGGTAAAAAGTGATTTTATTCCCGAGTTTTAACTTTTACATTATTCTTTTTGAAAGCTAAGTTTATCAATCGACTATGTTGTTTAAAAGATAGATTATTATAATCAAATTTGATGTTATTCTTCCCTGAAGAAATATAATAGTTATCTCTCAAATAAAAATGTTTTTGGGACAGAGTTCCTTAAAGAATTAAGTAAATTAGCATGAAATGACAAGTAATGAAAGAGCGTTATGTCCCATCCATATACATTTGTGATTTGAGTAACTGACGTTTATCAGTAGGTGATATTCGTTTAAGATGGACCAAATTTGATATGTTTGAAATGTGTCAGCTATATAAAATATTGCATATAGAAAAAAAACCTTCATCGTTTTCGATGAAAACGAGTGAAGAACGATTTAAGTTCAGTTGTCGAGGAAAATTTCAGATTTGTCCACGCTACTTCGATTCAGAAGGACGAAATTGAGGGGCACAGGGGAAGAAGGCACACTGTTATTACAGCATCATTCATACGACGGGTTCGGAAAGGAGATTTCTCCACAAATTTTTTGAAATATTCCGTCCAACCTCTAAACAATACTTGATTGGCCTCGACCACGTCGAAAGGAAAGGGTTTTCTTCGCGAGTTTCGAAAAACTGCTGCCCATTGAGTTGGCAGAGTCACTCTCAGATTTTGATTGATTATTCTCATATTTTTGTCAGTTTCCACGAACGAGTGCCCTGTCCTTTGGAAAAGTCATATAAACAGTTTTGAATCTTTTCTCAATTTGATCAAGGTGATACCCAAATCTAACCATGGTTGACTTTTATTTTGACCTTTGCAAGAATCGTTAAAAATAAAGAAGTTTTCAACTTCAAGTTCCACATAAATATGGACAAAATGATGTATTTGAATGTTACATCTTTTGTTCCCATTTTTCCCAACATGATGTATAGAAAACACTTTTGTAGGAGGCGAGGACGTGTATATTGCAAATACACATAGAGAGCTGTCTTTTGTAGTACACGTCATTAGTACTAATATTGGGAACAGGTAGACATTTTTGGTACTCCATACAGACACCTTCTGAGTTCATGTCAGGTTTACACAAATTCGTGAGCTGTAGTTGTTCTCATAAAAATTTTCAGCTCTCAACTTGTGGAGTTTGTTTGCGACAGAAACTTCTGTCATGGTTTTTGTACTGCCAATATTAAAGGTTGGTCAGTAAGTGATGACATATTCGATTTTTCCCTTTCCTCGGATTCACTTTTCACTAAGAATTTATCATATGTACTGTATGTATCAGTTCTTGTATACCCGAATGATATGTTGAAATCTGTCTTGAATATTGATCTGTAACTCTCATATAACGCAGAATTGTTTACAAATTTCTCTTTGTACATTTCATGCATTTTTTCACATTCAGGTCTTCAGATGAGTATAATTCAAAGGAATCCTTCAAAGTATAATGCGACTCTCTCCGTTTGAATGAAGGCTCAATTACAACATCCTTTATCTCTTGAAACAGTTTTTTTCGACGATTTGTATGCTTCCCCTTCAAACTTTTCGGTGCTTCTCCAGTCAACTTCATTGAACTTAGGAGAATATCCAACTTCTTCCTCCCTATCTCATGAACAAAAAAAGCTTAGGAACATACTGTAACCACTCTCACTGCGTTGTCTCTTTTGAAACGCACCCAGTGTGAATGAACAGAATCATGCAGTTTCTTAGTTAGTCATTACATCTTGGCGGGACCGGCGTTGTTTGATAGGTAGGTAGTACGGGTATTAAATCACGAAGGTAAAATTTTGTCGATCAACTGATTCGAGAAGATTGAACTGGCGGATTATCGACAGTTTAGCTATCAGAAGAACTCGATCTATCGAGAAGCCAATGCTATAGCGATTGCCTGCTATTCCATGATATGTAGATACAGAGTGTAGCGTTGCGGCACATACTCGAGCTAGTAGAGCTTCTTGAAATTTACTAATTGATCTACCATTTGTTTTCATCATTTTCTGGTGGCGTTGGTGGTAACCACTCTGTCAGTACGAATTGAGATGAATAGGTGGCAGTCTGGACTGGTATTGTGAATGAGTGTACAATATTGACGAGACCATATACGCGCATATTTCGACAAATTTCGTTATTGCCATATATTTATTACTTGCATGATTCGTGAAGTTATTGTATTTACATAGGGTTTCAGGAAATCTGTTTTTTTTATTCTTAAATTTCCACGTTTTTGTTACATTCAATTTACACGTGTATGCAACTACATCATTTGATTCTGATTCTGTGTACCTTGACACTTCGGTTCTAATTTCATTATGATAACGAACCATTGTTTTGATTCTTGTTTGAATTAAATTGTTTGATAGTTTCTTTCGATGAATGATTTGAATCGATAAATAAGGAGTACACTTTGCTTGATTCTTTTAGCCTTTGGAGGAAACTGAGGTATTTGAAGATTGGCTTTCCGAAGTTGACTCATTGATGTTCCCAAAGTGGAGGAAATCAATTTTTAGAGGAGATTCAGAAGATGAGTTGTGGAGGAGTGATTTTCGACAGTTCTGGTTCAAGTTTTTCATTTGGAGGATACTGTGTCACTGAAGCTGAGTTATGGGAAACCAAACTTTTGAAACTATTATTTCCGATAACTTCGAAATGAATGAATGAATATAGTACTAGTTTTCTTGGGCAGAATTTCTTCCTCTTGGGAATCATCTATCCCTGTCAAAACCACAGTTTCGGAAATAGAGTTTTTTTGAGTCTCTAACTTATAGTCTGCGATGGTTGATGAAAAAGTTTCATAGTTCATTGTGCTGGTTTATTTCGCTCCATTTTGAATCCAGTTGAAAGGCAAACTTGTGTTTCCATAAATACGAACTGTAAGTGGCTTCAGTATCAATGGAGAGAATTTTTCTTCTCTTAAATTAATATGTTACATGCCTAATAACTTTTTCTGAAACATGTTTTTCCAACTGAAAGATGTTAAATATGAAATTGATGATGAAAATAATGAACAATAAATGACATGAAAAAATCATCTCTAGAATTTGAGGGCGTTGCCATTGTTCAAAATGCAGCAATTGCAACGTCTGAGAGCACTCCTCGTCACTTGCTTTTCTTTTAAGCGATACTGTTCGAATTTATCGGTCGGTGCTATGTTATGCTAATAAGAAATATTTCTTCCTAGCGGCAATGTTATTTTATCTGAAAATTCTTCAACTATATTTTCATTGTAGATAAATGTTAAGTTTCGCTATTAAGGCTGTCAAATATGGTATATTTCCATACAAGACCATTCATTAAATATATATTGTATAACCCTATCATCTTTGGTGTTGAATATTCAACTGATCCGATCACCAGTTATCATAATGTCGGTTGAAAACTTCATCAGTGGTGATTTCAACTTCGTCAGTGCATATAACTCTCCAATAGAATTATGTATATCTTCGTGTGTTTTCTAGGATCCAGTAGCTATTCTATGAAAACCCTCTATAGTGCTGTAATTTGAAAGACTGTAGCTTATATAGCTCTGTAAGGCAATTACATATCATAAAAATGCTATTTCTTATGGAGTACTTACCTTATGTTCTCGATTTACAGACGTCAGTTTACAGAATTGTCACAGAGAATCACAGAACAGAATAAATCATGATGACTATTTGATTCAACCTCAAAATATTCGATAAACGACATTATAAAATTGTAGTTAATAAATTTTTATTGAATAAGTTAAACATCGAGATTTGTTTGTTAATATATCATTGATTGCAACAGTAATCGATATACTCATAAATGATTATATTTTGAGGAATGGTATAGTTTCCACAACTGAAGTAGGCTACTAAAATTAATGGGATGACTTACCGAAGAAATTATATTTGTATGAAGATAATAATGTTATTTTTGTGATTGACGAAAAATTTCCGAAGAATCCGACAAATTTTAATTTTGTGTCATAAGCTATATACTGAAATACAACTGAATATTGTCATCTACTTTTCAGTATGTTAGATACCTTGTACATATCGTAATTACGAAGCATTTAATTTTTTGTATATTTGAATGATCTTCGGAGAGTCCTTTCGACTAACTTTATGAATTTAATTGAGTATTCATATTTATTACTCAATTCAGAAATTTAAACTCATGTTTTTTTTTCAATTAAAACGAAGTTACCATCTATGTTGTATTTTCTGTGATTATGTATTAAAACGAGTCATGTTTTAAATAAGTAAAGGTGAAAAGTATTATTGTTAAAGAAAGAACATAGATTTCGGTTTAAAATTATAGTAGGAATTTAAAAGAAACCGTAAGCCACTCCGTTTCTGACAAGGGTCTTCGACCGCAAACGTTTTTCCGTTTTCTTAGCAGAAAACCATTAAGTATAACATTATATAATTCACTCACCTTAGTAGATGTTGGAGAATACACAAAATCATAAAGTAGACACACCCCGACAACCGTTATCCCAGTTTCCTTGCTCAACATAGATGTAGCAGCAAGAGCAATAGATACGAACAAATATATCCAGACCTTTATGCCATTACTTCCATAATGTTTATGATTCCCTGTTTCTTTCGGAACATACAACTTCTGAACAACACAATGTGCGTCGTTTTTCATTTCTTTGCTACCGCGTCTTGTCCAGTGGCAGCTGGTAACATTTCTGTGTAGGGAATGCACTATTTTCTGATATTTTGTATTTAACGGTCTATGTAAATCATTTTTGTTTATTCTATCTACAGTTTTGTCTTTATTGCTATCTCTCAATTTGACATGAGTGGAAAAAGCTAAAAAAGCCATAAGGTAGAGATTACATGCTGCTAAATCAGCTCTTCCGACAACACTTGCTACGGCCTCTGTATGAATTGGATGTGCAGCAAATGTCAAACCTGTAATTGCTGATCCAAGGCTCTGTTTTGATTTGGGAAATAATCTTCTGGAAACCTTAACTAGAAGAATTGTCGCTATGCAGTGTAGAACTATGTTTCCAAGATGATAGCCCCAAGGTTGGAAACCATTAAGGAAATAGTTAAGTCGAAACGTTAATACGCATAGAGGTCTATATGACCCGTGAGATCCAGAGTCATTTAGAGGTGTACCCCAGAAATCGTTGTTGAATATATTAGTCCAGTGGGTTCTCGGAAGAAGATCAGGATTTCCTAGTATAGCACGCCTGAAACAATGGAAAAAAATCAGCAATGGTAACGAAACAAAATATGAATCTGAATGATATTTTATCATTAATCACAAGGATTTGAAGTTATAGTTCAGAGGACACCTATTAGAGTAGTCCTTATCTTTCAATGTGAAAAATATCAACAGCGCACTCTCTAATAATGTTCCATGTGCTTTAATGTGAATACAGATTTTTCATTGGTTTTTGAAATGACGTTTATGGATCGCGACTAACATTTAAAAATAAAAAAGAACTTAAGTAAGACAGACGATCAAGACAAATTCACAAGGAGAAATTTACAACAGAGGTGAAATTTGCTTATTTATATGACACGTCAACGAGCACTTGTTCTTAATTTGACTACATTCACCCTCTCTTTCTTGACCTTCTCAAGATCACGCCCTGCAACTTACTCAAGTTACTTCCGTTTCGGCCATAAACGAGATTTTACGTCGGTAATTTTGTTTTCGTTGTTCATTGTGTTATTATATCGTCTAAAAGAAAGTGGATCTGTGTTCACAGTAAATGAAAAAAACATTTGGTTAGTAGGTCAAATGACGCCTAATTTGAGTGCAACGAAGTGGTGCAGTTGTTTTTTACTACAAAAACGAAAACAATAGATGAACTCGCAATTCGGCTACTTTGACTGCTTGAAACGTCTTGGCAATATGTGAAAAGGCTGTAGTACCGACCAGGTGGAAGGAACATGTTATTGATAGCGTGGATCAATACTCCAAAGTGTGGCAACATCTTAAAAAGAATGAAGAAAAACGTTCACAAGCAATGAGACAAAAA
Organism: Cryptolaemus montrouzieri; assembly: GCA_013387265.2. Taxonomy (NCBI): domain Eukaryota; kingdom Metazoa; phylum Arthropoda; class Insecta; order Coleoptera; family Coccinellidae; genus Cryptolaemus; species Cryptolaemus montrouzieri. The sequence goes on along the minus strand of JABFTP020000001.1, from coordinate 48,759,709 downwards.
AGAAGCTATTTCAGCAAGAAATACAAGGGTTGTCGAATATAGCACATGCTTATGCCTGGAATATTATGAAGGTTGAAGACGATAAACAGTTTTTGTTTGCATAACGTGAGGAGAGGCGTAGGAGTCTGGTCGTTTTCAGTGAACAAAGCAAGTTTAATTAAAAAGGCAAAAGTTCAAAAGACAAGAATTGTTTGAGCGAATTCGCGAACGTGAAGTAAAACGCATCATCTCATTAAAGACACAACTATTGCTTTCGTTGTCCACAACTACTAGTACAGACTACGACACAAGCATATCATCTGCATTTTTGGTTGCTGGTCCTTCTACGGCTTAGCCACCACCGCGTAAACGAGAGAGTAGAGTTGGTTTATAGTCCGTTGACCCAGAATTATATTATTCTATATCCATTTTTCTCACAATTTGAGTTATTGATACCATTGACATTTAAAACTTCAACTTACTCAGCTAACGTTCACATTTTGAGGATTTATTTTTTTTCAAAAGTTCTGAATAATCAATTATTCCACATCCAATGGTTCATAACAAAGTTAAAATATCATCGTGTGCTATGAGATACTCCAATGTTATGGTGTTCTATAAACCGCTCACAACTTCCAAATGAATCTGTATGGTCTATGTCCATGGTGGGGGCGGTGCAGAAGTAGCATACTCTATATCTATTTGTTTACATTTTCACACAAACTAATAACGTACTGGTGTTGTATTTTCAGTGTTGTTATATTGTTGAAATAGACAATTGAATATGTCTCGAGAAGTATTCAGTGAAAGTCCACCGCCCGATAAACCGACTGATTGTTCTACTAGTGATTGACAGTAAGTATTTAATTTTATTCACTGAGATCTCATTTCTAACCTCGAAATAACAAAAATTGAACTACAATCCGATTTGGAATAGCTTTATTATAATGGAACAACCTCCGCACAAAATTTACCTTGAGTACCAAGTCTTTTTTTTCACATGGTTTTATTAATTGTAGAATTTTTCATTCACAGTGGAGTAATCCTCGATGTAATCGATATCGACGAAAATGACGAAATAATTGAAAATACAGCGTATACGCTTATCCCCTGCCTCTAAATTATCTATTAATAATGGAGGAGGTAATGAAGCAGACAAGATTCTGTTTGAAAACAACACTCTTGATGACATTATCACATATGAGTTGAATGCATATAATATGGAGTCAAAAAATTATGAGGGTGTCCAAATAGATGAACATAATGGGACAAACTCACGATTATGAGGGACAAATTAATGATGAGGTAGGGGAAGCGAAATGATTGATATAGGGGCGAAACATACTACTGATCAGGAACCGAATAATAGCGGGGAGAAATACATTGATGAAGTTGAGGAAATATCCCATGATGAGGAGGCGAAAATCGCTGAAAATGAACAAGATATTGATCAAGATCATCAAGAAATTAATAATAATGAAAATGAAATCGCTCAAGAAAAAAAAACTGTCTAGAAAACGATCGAAAGTAACCCAAAAATTTGGAAACAAAATGAACGTAAAGCAAAACGGCAGAAAGGTGAAGAGTGTATAAGTTAAAAAGGTTTCTGAATTACCCAAACGAAGTGCGCGAAAAAATGTGTCATCTGAAAAATGTCCATTCAAATGTTCTTAGAACATTACCGAAGAAGAGCGGAAACTTATTCGTGAATCCTTTTAGAAATTAAGTGACGAGAAAAAAGTTCATTTCTATTCTAAAATGAACAGTTAAGGAAGTCAGTCAGAAAACATATTCCTACGAGTACTTTTTTAATGTTTCTGGCGCTAATGTTCGGGTATTACAGAAATATTTCTTGAATACATTGAATATAAACAAGCAAAGGTATACTATTTTTTAAGTATAATGTAAATCACTCTACTGGTGTGCCCCAAACTCCATTACAAGGAAAGCATCCCAAGAAAGTTATATCTAAAGAAAAAAAAAGATAAGGTTCGTGAACACTTCATCTCATTCCCAACAGTTAATTCACACTATTGTAGAGCCAGTACAAAAAGAAAATATTCAAAAAGAAATTTGAATATGAGGAGAATGTATAATTTATACTTTGAAAGCACAGAAAATCCTGTCAAGTTCAACATTTATGAGCAAATCTTCAAGACCGAATTTGATATATCTTTTTTCAAGCCGAAAAAAGACAGTTGTGATAAATGTGAAAAGTACGAACAAAATAAAAACCCTAAGAACGACGAAACCCTACTATATAATCTGCAAAGCATTCGAAAAAAATTAGGATATGAAGAAATAAACAAGGATAGGATCAGTTTTAAGGATGACAAAACTGAAGGAGTTGTAACTTTCGATTTACAAAACACTTTTTCGCTTCCAAAACCAAATATTTCGATAAACTTCCATAAAATTAAATTATGTTGTTATAATTTTACTGCTCATCTTAACATAAATGATAAAATTCACAACGCCATATGGCATGAATTTTTATGTGGGCAAGGGGGAAATTCATATAGCATCAGCATTAATGAAGATTTTGAAGAAAATTGCCCTTCATAATCCACAATAGCAAAATTGATATCATGGTCCGATAGCTGCGTACCACAGAATAAAAATTCTATTATGTCGTTTGCTCTTCAATGCTTTTAGCAATCTGAAGAAGCTAGAAATATTGAGGTGATCGAACAAAAGTTTGGAGAACCTGGACATGGAAATGTTCAAGAAATAGACAATGCTCATAGCTGCATTGAACGTTCACTACGCCATATGGATATCTGTGTTCCTCTTACCTTAATTAGACTATTATTAAAAATTCCGAAATCATGGAAGCTAAGTTTTGAAATAATCCAAATTATGTCTAAAGACCATTTAGACTATCAGTCACTTTCTGCTAGATACACATATAACGCTATTTCTTATACGAAAGTTGAACTAAATGTTCAGCATTTAGTTTATGAAAAGAAGCCAAAATGAATATCAGTTACCGGGAATATTTCGATGAAAACTATAAAGCTAGGATATGCCAGAAGAATAAATTTGAAACAACAGATTTTCCTAATAGTATCCCCGTAGTACCATACAATCGGTAACAATTTCAGATAAGATAAAGAAACTTTACTCGAAATGACTTCACAGATGCCAGAAGAAGACAAAGAATTTCATTTGCAGATTTTGAGAGTCAAGAGTTCAGTAGGAAAATAATATGTTTGTGATTTTTTGTTCCGAATTATTGACATTATTTTGTGATTCATTTTTGTTTGAGTTGTTAAACTCTGACCGATATTATTATTTCGTTCTATATCCCAACTTTTGTTCTATATCCTGTTCTTTGGTAAAGAAAATCTGAAAAATGCACATTTTGTTCTATATCCAATTCAGTTTATCCGCATTTTTAAGTTAAGTTTCACTCCCTTGAATGAAATATAACAACCCATAAAAACCACCTATCATAGTTTTTCTTTGAGGTGATTCAAATAAGGGGGTTGTCAGAAACGATACTTGAAATACTAAAAGATTCTCCTGAAAAATCACGTTTTGGCGTATAGAACATTATAATTCTGGGACGACGAGTCATCTAGCTTCAAGTCTTGACGCTGCCAAATTGAGAGACATAAAAGCTGCCATTGTAATCACCTCTTGAGTTTACAGATCGTCCATTCGTCATCAGTGTCGAAAGCAGCAGAGTAAAGAGATGGCGGAGTCGATAAAACGTAAATTCAACACTAATTTGGTACCGACTGTCCTCTGAGATGGAAACCTGCTCCAAGATATCACTGAGTATGAAATCGTGGTCCCAAAACTGGACCGTGGAACAGGAGAGGCATATGTGAAAGTAAAGCGCATGTGCTTTGAAACGACTGCAGTCAACTCGGGAATTAGAAATGCAGCATGCATGATACTGGAGTAGAAATCAAGTAAGATATGCATTTCACCATCATATACTAAAGATAATGTTAGAAGCTGTCATGAGCACAGCACTAGGTTCTTCATGTGGGCCTAATATTTAAATTTTCGAAAGGTTTAAGAACTACTGGAGCAAAATTGACCAGACCGACTGCAAGACAGTAACATCTGATCCTCATTCGCTGGAATCAGCTCAAAACATGAACCTTGAGATGATTATAAAGAGATTCTCAACCTCATCAATATTTACCTAGGAGGAGTTCCCGAGGACTAAAGATTAGTAAGAATACCAGCAAGACTGCACAGAGCTGGCTGGATGACAAAAGCTATGTATTGCTTCAAATTTGTCTTATTTAGACACCAGTCAAAATGACCATAAAAGAAGCAAGAAGAATTGAAGGTGTGAGCATTGTTTCAGTCATGATTTACGTTTAGTGCTGGTATCAAGCTTCTGTTGCTTCTTAAGCGCCCAGAAATGACTTACATCTATTGAAAGACCTGATTATATTCGAAAACATAAATCCAGCACAATCCAAAATTGCTGAGAATAATATTATGGGGCATTTGTGGTACTTGTCAGAGGAGCTCGTATCATTCGCATTTTTTATGAGGAAATTGGATTAGAATTAGAAACCATACAAAAAGTGCGAAGAAAATTTAGAAGTCTTGTGTCGATTAATTCATTCAATTTCTTAGAGATACTTGGAATATCATCCTATTTTTCAAAAAAAAGGATGTTTTGGAGTGACCAGCCGATGAGGAGTATGAAGTTGAAAGAGACATAGTCCGAACAATGGGAGAAGTTAATAATAAAAACAAGTAATGTGTTTTTAGGAATTTTACTGAATAACTGCGATTCGTAACGCGTTTCGCTATACCGTTGCTTCTTCAGACGAATGAATGTACAGAAATTATGACAACTATATATAGATAAGAATGAGAATATAAATACGAATGTTCTTAAGTAATTAAAATAAAAGCCTCCCAAATTCGAAAGGAGAAGTTAGTGATATTGCAGAACATGATGTTTCATTAATGGAAGAATTTGATAAGTTGATGACCATTATTGAAGAGCAAAAGCAGAATCTACTCTTCGACAAAGAATTTTGAAATTGAAATATTCAGACTCTACCTTTGTCAAGTAATTTCTCTATTGGTTCGTGTTTTGTATGTTTATACTTTTGACTATTTAAATAATTTGACATTTAATTTATTTTTGTTTCCATGAACCTATTGGGAAATTTATATAAAAAAGTCTTTTCCGTCGCGATCAACATTGATTGATTGATTAACCATATATATCACTTTGCGAGGGTGCACCATAATTTCGAAAATTGGTTGGATTTGGATTGGATACTGTACAGATGCTATATTAATACACTAAGCAAATAGGAGTGAACAAGTTGAAAACTCCCTTTAGGAAAGCAAGCAGAACAATTTGGGCTCTATTTGCTGAGCTAAGAAAATGTTATAGATGCGGTCAAATTTTCGAGAGAAATTACAGTTTTGGTTTCAGAAGATGACGTCAGCGGTTGGCGCTAGAGTCCCACGACAAAAAATATGTAAACGATACTTCGACCACGCCGAATATGTTTCGGGGAAAATTCAGTAGGCAAACATGGTGAACATTTTTTACTAGCTCGAAACGTTCCCAAAATAGAAGCATTTTCTATGCGAAATTAGTACCGAAATATACCTTCGAGAATTGGGCTGGAGACGAAATTCAGAAGATAATCTCTCCGTTTCATAAAAGAACTTTCAATTCAAAATGACATTTCTTTCCGAAGAAATCAAATATAAAGCCATTTCGTCTGAAGAAATTATTGAAGTTTGAGCTCAAATCAAAGTTTGATGTTATACGACAAACTTTAGATTCGGTGGTTCGAGCTGATCAAAAACTTATTTCTAGAGCGAACTTTCACAACATCCTTTATAATTAATTTTGCGGAGTTCTTCCCTTCAAAATTGAATACATTTCTTTCAGAAATCAATTTCTTCGCCGAAAAAAAAGCGTCTACACAAAAAATGAGACCCATTTTTTCGAAATTCTTTCTCTTCGAGAAATAGTCGAACTGAACCAAAACTATCTCATTCGTTCAACCTAATTTCTGGCATTTCGCTAGGGTTATTTTCTGCATACTCAAGGATTTTTATATATTTCTAGCCTTGATTAATGGAAAGAAATAGTTATAATATGGATATATTTTCGTATATTCTACAATTGAATTCACCTAGAGCTTGAAGAAAATACCGGAAAAATGCGTAACTTTTATTTGCTCTCTCAGATCCACTACATATTTGCTCTCTCAGATCCACCACATAGGGTTGACTAACAGACAGCCGGGAGCAATTAGGGTGTCGCTTATATTCGAATTGTTATTATGTTGCTTCTGTTAGTGGAACATTTGTCTCAGTATGATGCTTTATTGCTTCAATAAAACAATTCTACATCTCGAACAAACTTTGAATACATAATTGCCTTTAGTCGAAAAGACGCTAAATTCATACATCTATAATGTAAAAATTTAAAATATCCTTTCCACTCGGAAATACAATGTATTCAAAAACGAAGAAAACTAAATACTAAAGATATTCAGATTAAAACGCAATAAATGTAAGGATGGGTTCATGATGAAAGACGTTGATCAGGAAAAGATATTTAGTATATCAGGCGTATATTTGACGTTCAGTACATTATGCACTTGAGTAAAAAAGAAAAGTAGTCAATGAGTAAATTTATATAAAGATAAACTAGATTTTGACTTTGGTGAGTGCATCACCTAAAACGACTGTATGGATATTCTTGATAATCTGATTTCAACTTCTATAGATAGTCAAATTGAAAGCATCTTCAGAAAATATGGGTATTCCGAAAAAACTATTCGTCCATTTTTCTATAGAATTTCTGTATATGAACCAAAGACTAAAGCTTACGAATGAAATACTAAAAACATTTGATTTTTTTCTCATTCCGTCCGTTATATTAGTGTAAAGGTGTTAGGAAATGAATGAGGACAATGCCAATAGAATTTGGGAATCTGAAATTGAATGTAAAATATATAATTTTCGTATGCATATGAGTAATACAAAATCAGTCTACCAATCAGAGAAACCTAGTCTGTCCTACTCATGGATCCGTGAGAGGCGACTACGTTGGTATGCATAGATGTAAAGAAAGTAAGAGGAAATCATTGCCTCCCTCAGGCACTTCTTCACAGTAATGCTAACCGAGATGATAGGCTTCATGGTCGACGTGTACCTTGCCGTAAAGGCTGGTAAAGGAGGACGAGATAACATGTGTCCAGGCAACAACCTAATCTTCACGGTTCTACAAAACATAAGCAGAGTGTGACGATTAACTGCCAAATGACTCACGAAACCAGAGCTGTCAAGCTCATTTATATCTCCGGGCATAACTGCTATGAGTCGTTTACAAGCAACAAGAAAACTCTGGGCACAGATCAAAGATTTCTCCGAACTGCAGGAAGAAAAGTATAAGAATTAAGGATGGTTGTAGATAAAAAGAATGATGACATGTCAAAATCTTGATTGGTAATAAACCACAGATGGATTTGTAAGCAGATCTACTGCAGCTGACTTCATTTCACTTAGTTACACTACACACGGAAATGAATTATCACAAAAATGCTGCGAAGACAGAGACAAATCTGCTCTGTTCACATTCTGCGGATGTGAAACTCTTAAATATGAGAGAAACGCTTTTAAGTAACCCTTTCATAGTGAAATCTCAATTAATGATTCAAAACATTCGGATACTTTTATTCCTTGGTTTTGGATAGTCAATGGCAAGTTTAAAAATTGATATGAAGGGAGAACCTAAGCCAGAGCATATAGGCCATCCTAAATTTCGAGTAACAATCCTAAAAAGATTATTTCTGTGACAGTGTTTGATACTTAATATTGACAAAAATAGTTGAACGAATTTGGATGAAAATTAGCACCCTAATGGTTTGTTAACTTGTTTAGCATTTAACACTAATTAGCTTATTACTTTTCATACTATGAATATGTTAGGATTCTATGTGATTTTGTGGAAACGAATGACAAGAGGTATCCGTAACAAATCCATATCAACATTATTCCAAGATAAGCATATTTGGATGAAATTTGGTGTAGAGATACCTTGATTTATAGGGCCCGATTATTTTCTTAATTTACCGCTAGGGGTACGAAGAAGGTCTGAAAAATAAGTTTGATGATATTTTTCATCGATTTTTTTTTAGAAATTCATTTTAATATAAATAAAATGATAAACTTTTTTCTGATTTTCACAATGTTTATTTTCGATACACATAACCCGTTTCGATATTTTTCGTGTCTAGAAGTAACAGTTGCGAGAAAGAATGTGCTTATTATACCTATTTTAAATGTACAGTGGAGAGTAATTCAATTCCAATAGAGTATTCAGAGTCGTAAAGTTTTTAATAAGTTGTTGATTTCCTAACATTGCAACAGAATCATTGTCCTCATCACATTTGTGTTGAATTTTAAATTATCTAATTATATGATTTGTCGATACAATATATTTAAGAAATGCGGACTTGTTATCTGAGGTGGGATGTTTACTGTAGGGCTGTTAGGTATTCATGGCATTCCATTTTGTGGATTTCAAACTATTTGTTGGATTGTTCAATCTTTCCACTGGATTTGTGTTCATGGAGACCTGGGTTCATTAAACTTCTAATTCTTACGATAGCTGATTGCGTAGATCGTATGATATTCCTCGACCAAAACAATTAATAAGCAAAAATCAAGACATCATACTTTGGACGTAACAGGAGAGAACCCACAAAATTGTTCATTAAAAAAATCTAACGAAAATTTGAACAATCGAATTATCTCATTCATTCAGAATGCGACAAGAAGAAATTTTTATAATAAACCCTCAAGCTTCAAAATTAGAGGTTTTAATCAAACTACACAAGGATCGGTTATTTTCTACATAAACACATACCAGCAGGTAAATTAGCAAGCTTCTCAAACTACGAATTCATGTAACTCAGAAACTTTCATACGCAAAACACCCTTTCAAATTCTGTAAACCTCATAGATAAACTCTGACACAAAATTTGTATAATATAACCAAACGTTCCAATAGATGAACGTCGCCTCTAATAAAAGAAATATTTCGCCAAAATAACGTTTCACCACATTCTAGATGACTTATGTGATCTTTTAGTGACCTCTTTGTCACAAAATTATTTCTAATTTGATCCAAAATTTTTCAGACTAAACTCAGGACTCCTTAGCAGGAGATATTTTCATGAACAATCTCGAAAAATCTTCAATGAAAAGTGAGTTAGCACTAAAATATATAATTCGTTGGTACAGATACATTGATAATATTCTTGTGGGTTTTGAAGGCTTAAATAGACAAATAGATCAGCTTTTGCTGATTCTGAATAAAATGCATAATAAAATAACCTTCACTGCTTGAACTAAAAGCAATAATTCAATAAATTTCTTTGACATAACCCTCACTGAACTCCATTATAATCTCACTAACAACATATAGAGAAAAGAAAATTATACAGTGTCAACAATCCAAATGAATTCTTCTAATCACATTAGCCTTCTCCCATATCCTATGCATAAATGATTTGAATACGGAAATCAATATCATTGAGAAAATTGCATCAAATAATGATATTCCAGTTGCCCACATCAAACTTATTATCAAATACAAATTACGAAGACAAATTTCTCAAATATTATATCCTATTATATAAAAACCAAAACAAATACTGTTTTATGTAGCACAAACAGCTTACATAGGAAAAATAAGTCAAAATTTTGAATCAAGATTCAGAGAATATCTGTCCTCAGAGAAAAATCCGGAGTTCTTGAACATATTAGATCGACAAATCACATAATAACATCAGATAATTTAAAAATCTCCACAAATTACAATGAATTAGATGGAAAGTTTTGAGACTAAAACTAACCACTTTCAATAGTCAAGTAGAATAACTCCCCACTACTCAATATTAAAACAGGTATAGTCAGTACACTCTGTCTCTTAACTGTTTGCTCTAGACACCTTGAAAATGACTGTCGGAACCGGTTGTGTGTGTCAAAAATAAACATTGTGAAAATCAGACAAAACTGTTTCACCTAAATTATATTATGAAAGTTAGGAGAATTCTTTGGGTTTCGAAGGGGAGGACGAATTCCGGTATCTAAAATCCCAATTCCAAAAAGATAAATATGAGAAATTTTTGGAAAACTAATCGAGTTCGTAAGTTTGAGAGATGAAAAATTGTGCTTAGAGTATTGATAACAAAGAAAAAAATTAAGTTCATAAGCTTTGTCATAACCACACCTAAAGATGTGAAATATAAGAATATAAGTAGAAATATTGTTAATTAGATATAAATTATCATGTGAAAATTGCTCTAATGTTTGTACCTCCAATAATCCCCTCCTTCGACGACTGCCTGTCGTTATTGTGAGCGAGTGGAGCCGTAAAGGAAGGGTGGACCTCATGCAGTTAAGGAACCTTCGATCATTAACTGACGATACGAACAACGTATATGAGCGATTCTTTTAAATTTTTGTATGAGTTATGATCCTATAAGCTTTCAGTAACAAAAAGAGTGTAATCACAACAGAAAGTTCCAAAAACTGTTTATGATATGACTACCGAAATAATTCAGAATAATATAAATATGATTATTATAATAACAGAAAATATCAATTATTGAATTGTCGTATTACTCTAATGATGTGATGCTATTGGGATTAAGTATGTAAGTACACGTTATTAAGAATAAGACTAGGCAATGCTGGCTGCCACAAACACAGTTCGAGCACGCCTTCAAAAAGTTATATTATGTTTGGTGACGAAATGAAGCGCCTGGTGGATCTGGGGATTATCATTATACGAAAACGGAGTTTGATCGTTTGCTCTGCAAACATCATATACCCTTCACGCTCCTTCAGAATTATATTAGGATTTTCGGAAACCGTCTCGCATTCCTCGTACAATATGCGGTGTGGATGAGAATATTGGAATCCAAGTGATAATAGGCGAATAGATAGACACATTTGGTAGGAAAATCTGGGATTCTACTATGAAACTGAAATCATATATTCACTGCTGTTCTAGAACAGTATACAGAGTGGCGTATAAGAACGCGAGACATGTTTATTATCCCTAAATTAATCAATGAAAGTGAGCTTGAAAATCATGAAACTTAGTTCAAGAAGAGAATTATTTATTAGACTTTTATACCTACCCAGGTCCCTGTAGAAAGGGCGGATTCCACCCTTACAGTTTTAAAAGGGAGGTCCAATGACCTTATTTGGAATAAGATATTGAATTTGGTACAGTACTTTGTTCGTCTTATTTATTTTAGTATTACATATTAAACCTATGTCAATTGAATGAATGACAAACACACAAAGAGTATTGTCTTAAAGTCTCACTTGCTCCAAGGTTTTCATCAAACATCACATACACATACCGGTCTTGACGTTAAGTATTAATATGGCGATATGAGTTTACATTTGACCACTAATGTTCATTTTGACGATTATTGATGTGACCTTCATAAGTCACAATTATTTCTCATATTTTTCGAACGACTGTCAAAATATTTTTGGAAATTTTTCTTTAAATTAACTAATTATACGAAGAAATGATATATGGGCGATGTCAACTCAAATTATTGGGTCCATAATGATTCTATAACATCTATAGATCATAATCGGCATCACTTGGAAGACTGAACCTGGCCATCGGGGCTCTCTCGGTCAAACAGAGAGGGAATTTGAGGATATATCGCAGGTTATGTATTTTTTTAATATCTCTTTAGTCCTTTTCATGACCTTGCTTGCTATGTAGAATCTTTTCTTAGATTTGTTTAGACATATAAGAAGTTTGATTGTTGAAATATTTTTCTGCTGGTTTTTCTTTTTCCATTGTTACAGGTTTCTGTCCGAAACCCCCTTCCTTTCACCCTTGTCTTCGTTTGGAAATCTTGAAATGCAAGAGAGAAAGAAGCGGCTAAGCAAAAAATCTTTGGTACTCTTTATGTACACACGACACTAAGACAACATAATCAGACAAGCTATTACTAGTGTAATAGCGACAGGAAAACGAGTTTTTTCCTCAGGTTTTTTCACTCGTTTATTGAATCATATTCAAGATAGTATGGTTCCTCTGTTAATTTCCTGAGCTCACACTTGTGTTTTTTTTTTCTGACACACACCAAAATTATAGATATAAGCATTTATTGTAAATTCAATTTTTCAAATTTTGTTAAATCCTGTCTTTTCAAAAAAAAATATATATATATATATATATATATATATATATATATATATATATATATATATATATATATATATATATATATATATATATATATATATATATATATATATATATATATATATATATATATATATATATATATATATATATATATATATATATATATATATATATATATATATATATATATATATATATATATATATATATATATCGCAATTGCGATCCAGGATCAGGTTGTTTTCACGAGGAATTATCACATCATCAAACAAAATATAGATGATTCTTGCCGTAGATGTTTCAGTTCTTCAGAAACAGTTTTTCATATATTATCATCTTGCTCAGTCCTTGCTTCAACAGATTATTTAGAAAGACATAATTCCGTCGCTAATATTATTCATTTTAATCTAGGAATTAAACATGACCTAATTCCCAAAAGAAAAAATTTCACAAATATGAACCTGAGATTATTTGTGAAAATGACAAATATAAACTTTATTTTGATAAAACAATTCTTTGCAACAGAGCTGTAAAACACAATGGACCAGATATCATTCTTAATGATAAACAAAATCAAATAACATATATAATTGATATTGCTATACCCGACACACATAATATACAAAATAAATACAATGAAAAATTTCTAAATATATGATGCTTGGCGACGAGATTAAAAAATGTGGAAAATGAAGAAAATATTTATTCTACCGATTATTATTTCCACAACAGGTGTTACTTCCTAGAAATCTTCACAAAAGTATTGAGATTTTGGGTCTGAAGAAAAATTTGTTTGAACAGTTACAAAAGATAACAGTCATCAAATCTTTTAATATTCTTCGTAGGTTTCTTTCCGAAAATAATAATGAGGTAGAGTCATAGGTTTACTCTTTAGTTTATACTGCTCAGAATCTCATTTCATATTTTATTTATTTGTTTATATAAATGTAATATAATTAACTGACAATTTTGTCATATTTATATTCAGAGCAGTATTTTATTCGATCGTTCACCACTTCACACAAAGGAAACTATTAATGAGTAACATTCAGTGTTACTTGACTAAGGTTTGTACACTGGATTTTTCCGGGGAGAAAGCCTCTGACACTACTCGTTGGTACATTGATATCATTGTCTGATGATGCTATAGTATGTATATATTCTGGTAGATTGATATATTCTCATAACATTTAACGTTATCCTAATATATAATTATTCCAGGATATGTTTTGATTATAATCATTGCCTGGCAATGGTATTAATAACCGGGTGGTGGATTTATATTTTTCATGAAATCAGTTTGATTGCATGAACAGATATATGGGCAACTCGTCGGGGTAAAACCCCTATATATATATATATATATATATATATATATATATATATATATATATATATATATATATATATATATATATATATATATATATATATATATATATATATATATATATTATATATATATATATATATATATATATATATATATATATATATATATATATATATATATATATATATATATATATATATATATATATATATATATATATATATATATATATGATATAGTATGTATATATTCTGGTAGATTGATATATTCATAACATTTAACGTTATCCTTATCTTTCAAGGGGACATCTTTTGGGGTACAAAACTTGCCTGGCATATCAACTCCCTAAGCGGGGGTTGCAATCCTTGAACGTTTTGAATAAGGAAGATGGGTCGACTGATGACTCGTTATCTTTGTCTACATCGCCTTGAACGAATTTCCATTTTTAATTGAAAACTGTAAAATTTCAACCCCTAGAGCAGGGGGGACCACCCTTAAAATTTTTCAACCGGTTATATCAACCGACTAGATATTCCATAAACACAATTGAAAAACTGCGTTAAAAATCTTTGAAAAACTGATTGATGAAGCTCTTCTAAAATTTATAGCCGAATAATTTCAATTATATGCAATTCACAAAAACAATCAGTCGTTTTGTGTTACTGCAAAAGATACATGTTTTTCGTTGGAATATTACTCTTAAGTAGATACCACAGACTACAAAGGAATCATTTGTTCTAGAAACTAGATGAGGATCTGTCTTTGCCATTAATGTCCAAACCTATGTCAAGAAATCGCTTTCATGAAATGAAAAAAGTGTGCATTCTGCTGATAATTCAAAACTTGATAGAAATAACAAAATGTACAAAGTTAGATCTCTTCTGGAAACTCTGGATAAACTCTTTCAACAGCGGGGAAAACTATGAAAAGCATACTAGGGGAAAGCCTTTGCGACTTGTAATTGAGAACTGGATGATCTGCAGCTCCACTGGATATTGTAACAAATTTGAAACCTACTGTGGTGCAAAACCCTTTTTTGTTAGCGTGGAAAATGTAGTGAAAAGTTCATTACCTCTTAGCCCTAGAGACGTTTCGGATCTATTAGAGTACGTATCTGATCCGTCATATCACATTTCATCATTTGTTAAATATTATACCAACTCTGACCTAGAAAAGGCAATGAGAGAAAGAGGTTTTAGGGCAACGAGGACCATTAGAGATAATCGCTTCAAAAAGTGCACTTCATCATCAATATCCCAAGTGAAAAAGAAGAACGTGAGTGTTTTCAATACACTTACGACTCAAAATATAAAATATTGTTTGTCAGATGGAAATACAACATTTTGGCAAAAGTAAAAAGATTACCTTCAATTAGAGAATAGAATTAGAAAGCAGAGTATTCATGATCCACACCTCTTCGTTCTTCCAAATATAATACTTTGATGGAGGAATTTGATCTCCTGGATCAAGATGTTAACAACTACGGAATACACAGGGTGTATCACATAAGGCTTTACATGGCTTGGGGGAAGATATACGTGACTGAGGTGATTTCGAAACACCTCACTATTAACCCCCTGAGGAGCTTCTTTTCAAATATACAGGCTGTTTTCTGAATTTCGCCTAATATTCAAAATTTCACAACTCTCCAACTGTTACACCGAATACCGAGAAATTCGGCACACAGGATCACCTTCGCAGGATTCATCCAAAGCGGGACATAAGTTCGAAAATTGTAGGACCAGACTGAATTAATGTACAAAATTGTGTTTGGAGCGATACAACACCCTGTATAATGTGTTTTCAATGTTTTGTTCACTGGTGCTCGAACCGCAAAAACAGCGTGTACAAACTATGTAATGAAATCTTTTGGAACTATTGAAATGGTCTTGAAATAAATTTTTGATTTAGCTGAATGACGTAAAATCCATCTGAAAAAAAATTGTTTTCGTTTTAACAAGAAATAAAAGTGTTGTTGTATATGAATATATTCTAATTCAATTTCAATGTAGCATCATTCAAAACCTCAGTTTTTCTTGTTTTATCCGTGCATGGTCTTCGACTCACAATACATGTCCGGACTATTGGTGGAATATTTTATTGCTCATATTATGAAGACTGTCGCTATCAAAATACTGGAAGCATTAATAAATGAATGATAATTTCTCGGCGTTCTGTCATAAATCCGACTTTTGAAGAAGAAATTATTCATTTGGCTATGGCAGTTAGATATCTATTAGTCACCAAAGAATAGGTGTACTGTTCAATTTAAACCAAGTGATCCGTAAATGTTGAATAAATCAATGATTATTTCAAATAATGGAACTTGTGAGCAAACTGATACTAGGTGTATGAGCATTAAAACAGTTTCAGTCGTTTCAATACTTCGTGAATTTTCGAAACATGCATAACCTTTCATTCTTCATAAGAAGCAACTCAATCCATTTTTAGTTTTAAACCACTGAAGCAATCGAGAGTACTCATTTCTATGAGAGCGATCTATGCTTATCACCATAGATCTTCTGACAGTAGACTTATGTCATTATGAATAATTTTAAATTCGAAAGTAGAAGTTTGTCGTTCTTTCTCAGAAAAACCAAATTTTAGGTTTTTTAATTAACCGAAATGTCCAATTTCTCTAGTGAAGAATATGCTGATATTCTGTTCATCTATAGATATTGCGACGGCAATGCCCGAACTCCGGTTAGGGAATAATAAACAAGATTTCCGAACAGAAGACTTCCTAGCCATGTGACTTTCAGTCAAACTTACCAGTTTTCGAGAACTCATGTGAAATTTCCATCTCCGGAGAAGAAACGTGATCGCCATAGAAATATTGATAAGGATGACCGAGTCATTAACAGAGCAATAGAGAATCCTTCCATCAGCACTCAAAGGATCGCAAATGAAATGGGCATAGCGCACATGAAAGCAAGGAGAATTCTGCATGAAGCAAAACTACACCCCTACCATCTTCACCCTGCTCAACGTTTGGAGCTTGGGGATGAAATTTCGCGATTGGACTTCTGCAATTATGTTATCAACCACAGAAGATCCATCGAAAGGATATTTTTTACACGCGAGTCAATGTTTACGAGAGATGGAATATACAATTCTCGTAACAGGCATTTATGGTCCCATGAAAATACGAGAGCTATCTTGAAGAAAAGATCACAGTATAAATTTTCAGTCAATGTTTGGTGTGCACTTCACAATAATCGACTAATAGGTCCTCATGTTTTCAATGAAACTCTGAATGGGGAACGGAATTTTTGAGAAACGACCTGCACAGATTAATGGTGGAAGTTGATATGAGAGGTCTTATATTCCACCATTATGGAGCAGGTCCTGATTACGTACTTCCAGTGAGGAATTATTTAAATCAACAGTATATGGATCGATGGATTGGCAAAGAAGGTCCCATCGCTTGGCCACCTAGGTCACCGGATCTGAATCCGGTTGACTATTTCCTCTGGGGCTTTCTAAGAGAAAAAGTTTACCAGGAAAAATTCACATGAGGGAAGAACTCTTAGAAAGAATCACAGGAGGTTGTGATTTCGTCAGAGGAAATCCTGAAATTATTATTTTCAGAGGTTCGAAAATATGTATCAATGAAGGTGGAAGCTATTTAGACAATAAACTCTGAATTGGGTGTCGAAAATTATTAGTTTCAGCGGTCAGTTTCCTTCTGTTTTTGTGTTATTATTCTGGAATATTCACACACTAGTATTGCAATCAGTTGAAACGACATGTATTTTTATATTCCTTATAATGTGTTTCTATTCATTAATTTCCGTGTGCAGCAATTAAAAATTATTTTTCATTCGCTTACTTATTCATAGTCTGAGTTTAAAAACAATCAAACTGCAGTACCTTTACCAGTTTACCAGAGCAAAATACCGAATTAACACATCACAAGTAAGATTGGTAATGGAGTGCTGCATAAATAATATTATTGATTCATCAATATTCTCATCATTTCGATAGCAACAGTCTTCATTCACATAATAAAATATTCCACTGATAGTCCGGACCTCTATTGTGAGTCAAAGGCCATACGTAGATAAAACAAGAAAAACTGAGGTTTCAAATGATGCTACATCAAAAAAAAAAGATAAACCAAAATGGACTCATGAACAGATTTCATACACGTTTATTTCTCGTAGAAAATGATGAAAAAATTTTTTTTCAGGTGAATTTTTCGTCATTCCGCAATCAAAAATTTATTTCAAGGCCATTTCAATGGTGCCAAAAGATTTTATTACATAGTTTGTACACACTGTTTGTGCGGTTTCAGCATCCGTGAACAAATCTTTGAAAAAACATTATCATTATTATTATTATTATTATGTTTTATCGCTCCAAATACAATTTTGTACATTTATTCAGACGGTCCTGAAATTTTCGAAACTTATGTCCCGCTTTGGATAGATCCTGCAAAGGTGACTGTGTGCCGAATTTTTTGATATTCGGTGTAACAGTTGAGGAGTTTTGAATTTTTTAATATTAAGCGAAATTCAGAAAACAGCCTGTATATCTGAAACGAAGCTCCTCAGGGGGTTAATAGGGGGATGTTTCGAAATCACCTCGGTCACGTCTATCTTCCTCCTAGCCAAGTAAAGCCTTATGTGATACACACTGTATATTCGGGGAAAGAATTATAGTGCTCCTTTTCACACATATGGTCAACGTGGCGATTGATTTGTCGATCTGTCAACTTTTGTACGGGGCATCACTTGTTATTATCATCAAAGCTTTCCTAAATCATCACACTCCAGGAATAGACTTTGTGGTTTTACACCCAAGAGTATTATAAAACAAGAGTGTCTCATTTTCCAGTAAAAATTGAAAACAATTACGGTGCAAAGTTTGTCATTTCAAATCACCTTGGACATGTGTCAAATGTAATGTAATTTTATGCTTTAAACGAAACTGTTCTGAAATATATCACAGTCCTCTTAGCAGGACTTGTTTGGTTGACCTTTCATGAAATCTTTTCAAGAAGAATTGTCCTAGTGAACTCAAATCTTGAAGCTTGAAGCTTGAAAAATGATTGTTTTCATGTTTATGTACCCACTCTCTTTCTTAGATATTTAAAATGTGAAAAAAATCATGTTTTAGTTAAGAAAAATTCGTCGGATCAAATGGGTTAACAGCATAATAAACCTGTGTGTCAAGTTTTGGAAGTACCAACCTGTATATGTGCCTCGTATCACCTGCTGTAATACCCCAACAACTGGTTTGATATTTTTCTTTGAATTGGAAAATTATGAATATGAAAATTCAATGTCGTAAATCTTTCACCTGAAAACAATCTGTCGAAGGCCCGTATAAATCAGTTGAAAGCAATTTTAAACAAACGGAATTTATCGAATCGTATTGAATTGAAGGAGAAAATATAGAGGCAGCCAATTCGACATTTGACCGTCGTAAATACGAGCACTTTTTAATAAAATTGGCGAGAGACGAAACGGTCTTTCTCTAAAACATTGATTTCGATTTGGAGTCAAGAGCCTTTTGTGCGAAGGAATTTCACGAAGTAGAATGGAAATCTTCGACATGATTAATTTTCTATTTATTCGAGAGATATATGGAATTAGAAAGCGAGGATTACATTATAGACTCAAAATCGTTTTTAAATGAAATGTGCTTCTTACTGTGAGGACTAGAGTTTCCATTGTCATTTGAAACTCTGTGAGGGACCCAAATTATGGAAAACGCTTCAACAGCTCTCTTCCTTTCTAACATCCTCACTTGTTGTCTCTATAGATGACAAAATTATGACATAAACGACATTTGTAGCGCTATACAGGGTATCCTAGAATAGGGTATTATAGTCTTGTAATCTCAAAATAATAACATATTTTTATATAAATTACAATTTTATTCTTTTTTCAACAAAAACTGATAAAATTTGGATTTTCAATTAATTTTTCCATTGGAAAAAGGTGCATACGGTTTCTTGTTCTTGTTGGTTATATTAAATGCTAAGTAGTGATGTGTCATTTAATTCTAGTTGGCAATTGACGGTGGTGAATTTTCGATTTTTTTTTCTTCAAACTTTCCAACCAATTCGTTCTCATTCCTTTATTGCATTCGTATATGTGATTTGTAGATTTAATATGTACAAAAACTACGGATTTAGTATATGAGGACAGATATTTCTTTCTTTCTTCAGGTAATATCTGTCGTCAGATTACAAATCCACAGTTGTGGAACATATTAAATCTACAAATCACATGATTACATTAGATAATTCAAAACTACTCGACAAATGCAATGAAGGGATCACGCTAAGTCTGTTGGACAATTTGGTGACTAACAAAGTTCCTAATTAACAACTCTCAAAAATCAGCTGGAATTGATTCACTATCTTAACTTTAGAATTGGTATAGTTCTACAGAATAGGAGACAACATAAAACTATACATCAAATCAGTCCAATATGAGTTTCTTCACCTTTTACACAATATCAAATTCGATGATTTAGAATACACGATTAACATGCGAGTTATCAAAACATTAGATGAAAAACAACAAAATTTTGTCAGAAAACTCACAGCACTAGAAAGCAAAACACCAATAATTCCAACTGTTCAACTTTCGATATCAAACACAGAAAAGTCGAATATCGGCGTATACCCCAGATTCATCAACCTGTCTACAAATCAGTTCAACAGAGATGAAATAGAGAGATAATAAGAAATTATATGGACTTCAATCTGAACTGAACATCTAACGACACAAAAACACTACAAATAATTCAGTTCTTCACGAACAGAAAATCAGTTATGTCATTATATATTCCAACATAACACTCACGGAACAGAATCAAACAGAAACAATAAAATCTATTACAACCAAATTACTGAATGAAGATCTGATGTTCACAAAAGCTGGTAAGGGAAATAGAATATTGTTCCTCGACAAAACCAAATACCACGAAAAAGTGCCAGACATCATTGATACTTTGGACGTGACAGAAATCTCAAGGCAAATCACAAAATAATCAATTCAAGAAAGCAGAAAAAGTATCGGAACAATCGAGTTATCTAGCCCATTTAAAATTGGATAAAAATAAACTTATTCTGATGAACGTTCAAGCTCCAAAACTATACAGATTCATCATACTACACAAAGAGGAAAACTCTGCCAGCCCAAGTGTATCCTACATAAACACACCTGCATGAAAATGAGTGAGCTTCTGAGGCCACAAATTCCGTATTAAAATCTGTTCTGCATGGAGAAATGAAAAACTGCTTTAAATAATTTTTGGGATAATTGAGTCTGTAACTTATTCCCATAAGCTTTAAAAATATATGGTTAAATCAAATTATGAAAAAAAGAAAACCCCTCCATGCCAGTTGTATCCTGCATAAACTCACCAGCAGGTGAATGAGCTAGCTTTTTAGATCTCAAATCCAAGAAACTCACCAACTTTCATCCGAAATACACCATTGAAAATTCTATAGACATGATGGATAAACTTTCGACAATCAACAATTTCAATTTGAAATTTCTCCCTTTTATATAATGAAAATCTACCCAAACGTTCAAACAGATGAATGTCCGCGTTTGATAAAAGAAATCTTTAATCAAAATAACATTTCACCATACATTGTAGATGAATTTTGTAATCTTTTAAAGACCAGTTGGTAAAAAATTACTTTCAATTTGAAATCACCAACTTGCGTCAATGCCTCAATGATTGGACCCAGTCCCTTTATAAAAGAATTTCTGTAGACATTGTTTATTTATATTTTACCCGTGCCTTTGATAAGGTTCCCAAGAAGCGCCTTTTACATGAACTTGAACATTTCGGCGTTGGAGGTCCATTATTACGTTTGGTAGAAGCATTTCTAACTGACAGGCAATTCGCTGTTCGGGTGGTTACTGATACTTCTTCTTTTCAGCCAGTTCTTAGTGGTGTTCCCCAAGGGTTCGTTTTGGACCCTCTTCTGTTTGTATTGTATGTCTCTGACATTTCCAGCTTGTTGGTCCCCCAAAGTGCGGCCTTCGCAGACGACATTAAATTATTCAATGGTGCCACAGATGGTACTGTAGTTGAGAGCTGTTCTTCACATGTTGACCTGGGTGTTGCTATCAGTAGTGACCTTTCCTGGACATCTCATGTAATGCATACAACTAGTAAGGCCAAACAAAGCTTATTTCTCATTCACAAATTCTTTAGGAACTGTCATTTTTCGACCATATCTTCCCTCTACAAAACGTAGGTCCGGCCGATTTTAGAATTTGCTGGTCCTGCATGGCATCTGTGGTTGATCGGTGACTTTTCACGAGATGCCGGGAAAACTTCTGGATTAACAGAGTCTTCAGCTGCTGGAATCTCCTCGATTCAGATGTGGTGAGCCCTCCTTCCATCAACGCCTTCAAAAATCGATATGATAGCTAGGGAAGCAATGGATCTCTTTGACGGTATTCTTTTTTCTATTTTTCTAGTACTTAATTTAAATTTAATTCATATACCATGTAATATTTTAAGTTCGTTTTCGATATCTTTATGTTAATTTTGAGTAATATAGGATTTGTATTCTCAACTCTGTATTTTTTATAATAATAATAATAATGAACAAAACTTTCCAAACAAAACTCAGGACTACCCATGGGATCCCCACTTTGCCCTTTATTACCAGATAATTTTATGAAAAATCTTGAGAAATCTATAATGAATAATAATTTATCACAAAAATTAAGTTTTTGTACAGATACTTTCATCATAATCATATGGAATTTCCAAGCTCAAATAGAGAAATAGACCAATTTTCACATTTTCTAAATGAAATGCATAATAAAGTAAACTTCACTGCAGATATGGAACGCAACAATTCAATAAATTTCCTTGACATAACCATCACTAAACCCCATGATAATCTCACATACAATATTTACAACATTTACCGACTCAACAATCCCTATGGGTTCTTTGAACAACATTAAACATAAATTAGCCGCTTAAAATTCCATTCACCAACCCATAACTGATTTTCTACGAAAATCAATATCATTACGAAAATTACATCAAATAATAATGAACCAGTCTTCCGCATAAGGAGTATCATTCAACGTAAGGAATTAAAACAAATTTTTCAATTACTATATATATTCTATAGTAATTATTATATTTTATAGAATATATTATAATATATAATAATATATTCTATTATAGTAAAACAGGAAAATAAATACGCATGTGTAGGTAATATTGGCCCCCTCTCTAATAACAAAATAACAACAGTAATTCTCTTTCCAAATTTAATTTAACAACCTCCTGCTCCAGTGGCCGAACATGAACAGATTACCATTCAACGCCGAACAAAAAAATTAATAAATTCAAATAGTCTGAAATATACAGAATTGAATGCAATGGAAGCCCAACAGCTTAATTGGATTAAATTGATCAAACTTTTAAATCAAGATTCAAAGAACATCTCTCCTCAGATTTCAAATCCGCTGTTCATGATCATATTGAATCTACAATTCACATAATTACATTCGATAATTTGAAAATTCTTCACGATAAAAGGACGACAATGAATCTGATGTATAGTTTGGAGATTAACGGTCACTTAGCATTACAAATGGGAATAGTGAGCACATTCTGTCTGATAAGTGCTAGTTCTAGACACTTGAAATGAGGTGATTGTCTAAACCGGTCCTGTGTATTAAAAATAAACATAGTGGAAGGCAGACAAGAGTTTTTCAGTTTATTTATATTGAAATGAATTTCCATGAAATAAATCCATCAATAATATCATCTATTAGTCCAATTATATTCCTTGAATTAAATCATTGAATAATAATTCTGAAGAATTACAATTAAAATTTTACATTCAAACTTTGATCGAATGTGGGAGTTATCGTTTGCCTTGTTAATTGTCCTCAAGTTTGAGAACAACGAATGATTGAAACACTGCAGCTACTCGAAAATAAACCCTTATTCCTCTAAAATGTGTGTACTTCTTTAGATATTTCGAGCACACTCAAAATGCCAGTCTGTTTTGAACTATAAAAACTCGAACGCCCTAGAACAGAAGCTCATATATTCTCGTATATGGTTCCGTGTTCTCGCAATGTCCCAATCCAAACAGATTGTGATTGGTTTAGATTTGACCCAGACATATCGATCTTATGAAGGAGTAAAATATCGATGATACAGTATTCTACAAATAGAAAATTTCTGGAGATTTCCGACTTTGTGAACTCAGCATTAAAAAAGATATAGGTATAATTCAATTATATTGGCTGATTTGAATTCAAATTTCTCCTTTTTCGATCTAATAGACAACTTCATGCCATTTATTTTTTGGACATTATTTCGGGCAACTGCCCACCATAACTACGAGATGCATACTTCATTGAATCAGTCCAATATAATATCACTTTTTCCAATAAATCTGGTCGTATTTCGTCAACTGTGGCTTGAATATTAGCTTTCAACTCTTCAAGCCTTGCTGGCTTTTCGAAATAATCCAATGGCACAACATAACCCAATAATAAGTAATCAAAAGGCGTGAAATCGCATGAATGAGGTGGTCTAATAACACGAGCGCTTCTGGTACGAAAATTGATTCTGCAATACCTGATTGTTGTAAGGCATGTAGCCCTATCTTGTTGAGAACAAATAGCGTCTATGTTAAACTAATCAATTTATGGAAACAACTTTTATGACGAAAACTTTCCAATTCTATATATAATATAGTGTATAAGATTTTAAGGTCAATTACTTAACTCATTGGAATAATAATCTTCAGTGAAAACAGAAAGATGAAAATTTTTCGCTAGTTAGCAATTGCCAACCTTTTGTGACATATGAATCCATCATTGATTCAAAGGTTTAAGTTAATATTCAATACTAAAGAATTTTTATTTTAATTAAAATTAAAATGAACGAGATAGAATTGGGAATGTTTTATCCGAAATTTCGTTTTTACATTAGTAATTTCTTATTTATAATTTCTGAATCACTAAAAATGAGTGCCGTTTCTTTTCGTCTTGATTTGTTGATAAATTTCACGATTATTCATATTCCGGTGAGAGGATCTGATACATATTCTCATTTTTCGTAGTCTAAACCTGGACTGTTTATATAATAAAGTATTTTCAAATGAGACCTTCATTTTCGAACAATTCTTCAGTAGTTTTATGTTATTCTCAATTCTGATTTATTATCATTTTGTCTCAATTTCCTTGAAGGTAAATGGAGATTATGGGAATAACATACAACGAACTGACGAGTTGTACTTTACTTGGCGGGTAGTAACGAAATCTAACCTAACCTAGAAACTCGCATTATGTTCGTCCAAGCAATTTTCAGAATGTATTTAGTGTGCCTCCGGGTTGATTACTAACTTTTCGGATGCCTCTTTCACAAAATCGAGAAATGGAGAACTTAATCCTTTCATTTAAAAAATCTCTTGAACATTTTCCTAAGAGCTGGATAGAACGTGGAGAACTGGAGACAGTTATCATGGCATGCACGTTCTCCAGAATTAACTCCGATTGATAGACGCGATCTATCAGACGACGGTTTGAATTATTATTGATAAGAATGGATTCACATTTTGAACATTCAATTTAACAAATTTTCTTTTTGTTCCAGTTTCTGTTAATTTTTCTCGTTTCTGTACTCGAACAGAAGGAAAGAAACATTATTGGGTCACTTTGTTGTCCGCCTATCTGTCTGTCAAGACTTTTTCCTCAGAAATACGTGAATGTATACATTTAGAATACATACTGAATAGCCAGGTCACCAATCTCTTAAAACTGTGAAAATTCGAACTCCTAAGTCCATGAAATCCAAATATACGGCAGATCATCATTTTGTCTAAGCAGGTTGACACATTCCATTCACTAAACCACAAATATGTCAAGCAATAGTTCTCATGCAGAAATTATTAAGAAAGTTTGTGAGGAAGGAAGAAACTACCCATGGAAAATTCTTCAATCCCAAAAATATAGAAAAACTTGTTTATTTATATTCAAATTCAAAGATTTAAATGAGTCTATAGAACACGGGCAGACGGACAGATTCTTCAGTGAAGGAGTTGGCCGCATTAAAATTCTCTTATGTAACACTTCTTGGGTGCCAATTGGAGAAGAGTGAACTCTAGATTTTAAAGTACCCCAAAGAAATAAGTCGCAAGGTGTCAAGTCAGGAGTTCGTGCTGGCCAACTTGCAGGAGCATCAGCTCCCCTTCCGATCCAACGATTTCTGCACGAAGTAATACTGGAATATCGCCCAACAAATCCGGCAAAGTTTCTTGCGAAAAATTCAAATATGCTCCGTTTAATCGATCTGGAACCACTACCGGACCAATTATAATGATATTGTCAATTAATGAAATCCATAAGTTAATTTTGAATTGATTCTGATGATTTATACTTGTAAAAGCATGTGGATTTTCGACACTGTACATGTGTTCATTGTGAAGGTTAGTGATGCCAGACCTAGTAAAAGTGCATTCGTTAGTGAATAGAATTTTCCTTTTGAAGTGGAGATCTTGAGTTCTCTTCTCTTGTATAAATCGGCAGAAAATTAGGCGATTCTCAGGATCGTTGGGAAGTCATTCCTAAACTTTCTGGATGTTATAAGGATGAAATTATTGTTCCCCGAGACATCATGAATCATTGTTTTAGGAACGACCATCCGCAAACCTAAACGCCGCTCAATTGTTGGTTTTCCTCAACCATGTCCAAAATTTGTTCTTTGCGTTCTACCGTCCATACTGTTCGTAATCATCCTCGATCCAAATTCCTGGACTTGAAGCAACCATTCTCGCGGAGGCGCCTCTCCAGATTTCAAACGTTTTGTGATTGGGCATTCGCGATCTGGAAATCTTTCAGCATATACTCTCGCGCCCTCACGTCCATTGCCTTGACAAAATTCGTACACCATAACCATATCAACCATTTCAGAGTTACAGCACATCTCCGTGCCTAATAGTGTTAAAAATTACCTAGTTAAGAACCTAAGTACCATTATTGTGTCAACAATTGGTTGTCAAACCTAATCAAATGACAATCTGCCTGACCACAGAAATAAAACCAAAGCCAACATGGTCAAATCTGATATTTTTGATTTGCTAGGTTGTTGAAACAATGGAATCATAAAATTAAAAAACTCTTTCTTGTTATTGAACCGCTCATCATATCAAAATTTCTCAATAGACGAAAAAATCTGATAATTGGCATAGCTACTCAATGTCTAGAACAGTTTTGCTCAAACGTAGACAGTTGAGAAAGTATGGTTGATTAAAAACACGTTAGAGTTTTCAAGGACAATTGTAAGACGTCGAGGTCATTGAGTGGATCACTAAAAGACGTGAAAAACGCACCCGATTACGCATACCAAATATGGTTTCTATCGATCGAGTCGTTCTCGAAGTATTTGAAAAATAAGAAGAAGAATCTTTGGATTTGGTGACCTCTAGCGGCCAAACGAAGAAATTTTTTATATAGGAAAGTTGGCCTAAATGGACTTATTTCCAGCTGAAGAATCTATGGTATAACGTTGTACACGCATTTCACGGATATCCTGTATATTTCGTTAGTCAACAGCCTTCATTATTGAGACAATTCTTCTTTTCCAACGCGTTCTTATTCCCCTGGAGTATCTTATGAATCTATTATGATTTTGAATTAATATTCAACATAACAAAATTTTTTTCTGAGATTACAGTTATAAAGATTGTTTTATACGAAATTGCATTCTTTTCAACAGTATTTTCTGATTTTATTAGAAACTAATAATTAAATAATAATTAGTATTCTACTGTATTTCTAACATTTCAAACGACGATCTGCGTCCTTTTTTTCTTTAGGATTCTCAGTTCTGTATTCATTACCTTTATTCGATTTAAAATCTATTAATAAAGAATATATCAACCTTTTGAAAAAGGATAGAATGGTACCGCTGCATTCCTTTGAAACATTATTTCACTTAAACTCAAAGAGCTAGTACATAGATACATATTTTCAATATACCAATTACTCAGGTTCACAGTTTTCAATATTTTAAGTGTGAGCAGGTATATGTCGAAATAATATTTCTATACTCCCGTATCTTTGCATTGAAATGGGATTACTAGCTGCGACGAATGCGATGTTGTCGCATCATTTGACATGGCTTGATAGCCAATTACAAATATCTATACGCCTCCCGGATAATTTGAATTTACTTTCAGACAAAATTTCACCATGAATTTCTTCGTCTAATAATGTACAGAGGCATAATACAGATATTAATATACTCGGACAAACATATAATCTAACATTCATGAAATGAGGAGTTTGCATACTGTCTAAATTTTAATCTCTAATTGATAATCCCCCGTTATTATTTTAGAAGCTACCGCCTAATTACAACTTCGAATTTAAATTCCTCTCAAATTATTTTTGTTTGCTTAAACCCTTCCTTTGCATAATTAACAAAAAGGTTCATCAGCGAAATCGTTATTCAAACAGCATTTCCGAAGAAATAATTTCTTTTTTGAATCGATATAAGGAGCAGTCGCTCTTGAGATCTTCCTGAATATTCATGGGCTTTTTCCCCAATTGAATCTTATCAAACGATTAGAAATGTTGATTAGAGTTTACCTCTTTCTAATTCGATTTCGGATAAATATTAATACAATATGAATCAGAATTTATTCAATGGCCTAATCTTTCCTGTAATTAATTTTACATCGTTGTAGCGCATCTGGATAAAATTTCGAGTACGTGTTCTTGGGTACAATGTATATCACATTATATTATATTAATGAAACCTTTGGCATGCAATATTTCGCTGAAGAAGAGCAAATTAATGTTATAACATTTTTCGGACCATTTTCCACTTCCTACATTCAAATTTCTTCACATTGATGAGTCACGATGTTATGACATAATACTACTAAATATGTTTTATATTTCTAAATTCATGGTTCACTAGATTTTCAAACAATAACTATAAAAGCTCTCAGCTTAACTAAATACTAGAATCAATATTATGCTATTTTCTTTAGGAAAGAACTCAGAAATCCTGACAAAAAGTTCAATTTTACTCATCTACTCTATAGCAGAGTACTATGCTTCTGTAATAACGTTAGTTTTCCTACTCTCGATAATGGCGTTCTACAAGGATCTCTTCTTGCACCACTATTGTTCAATTTATTTCTGAAAATTCTGAATAATTTCTTCAGAAACTGTCCATGCCTTATCCATCGAATACTAAGATATCATGTTTTTATCTGAATATTGATCATAAGAATACACAATTCAGGATAGATGATAATTCTTTTCTCGAATATCTTGGTATGAAACTTGGGGTGTCGATATTTATACTCTTGGAACTGATGCTGAAGCCCTGGTTTTTCTACAGCTGAGTACTGTTGTTTTGTGTGACTAAATAGTGCCTATAGGAATAGAATTGGCTTACAAAATGGAAATTGTAAGTGTTCCATTAGATCAATCCTAATTATTTGACTTCATGTCTCTTTCGCTCATTCATGAACTTCGGAGACACCTGTTTGCAGATTGAAATCTCGGAAAGAGATTTGGTCCATTAGATTTCAGAGATCTCCTTTCGATGCTATACCTTTTTGGAGAAGCAAATCGGATGATGTAGTTGCTTTCAATAAGTTTCTCATACAACAACCAACTCTGACAGTTTCTGATCATAATCTTAGTATAAAGAGTGGGGCACCCCAAATCCATTGAGGACAGAAAAACGATACTGTAGTAGTATGCTGTTCAAGTGAAACCTATAGGGAGTCCAAATTTCGAATGTGTGGAAACTAAGAAACCTCTAGTTTTGGATTGCCCTATACCTGAATAATCAGGTTACAAGTTTGAGTAGAAGTTTCAAAACTCATTTTGGATAACGTTCACCTAGTTTCTCTACTGTTCTTTTTTTCTTTGATCATCTCCATTGTTAAGAGTGCTTTCACCCCACTGCAAATCGCGGTGTTGGTGATATTGAGACGTGAATACGTTTTGCTTTCTTATTTTGCTCACAATATGTGTGACGAAGCCAACAGGATTTCTTTTCAGATTTCTGTTAGTGGTTCCCTCGAATCATTACAAAGAATGAATTATATTTCACCCGTTTCTTTAAAATATGAGTGTGTATATATGAAGCCTCCAACTTTCGTGAGTCCCTTTCAAGCGAATGAATTAATAAATAAGTAATAGTAACAGTTACACAAAGAGATATAAGGATTATTGATTCTCCTGAAAGCAGAATCTGAACGTCAAATTCGAAAATGGGAATCCATTCATGCTCTACCAAATTATGGCTACATCACTTCTACCATCAACGAGTGCCATGGTCTGAAATAATATTCTCTAATCACCGCAAAGCAGTTGAGAGAACTGGAAAACGTAATGAAGAGAAAAATAGTATACCCAAACAAGCTCTATCAACTATCTTGCTATTTAAATCATTACAAATTTTGTTTACATCAAGAAATACTTGCTCTAATGTAGGTTTCTTCCGAAATCTCTCATTTGGTGATGACATAAAAACCTCATTTCCTTGTTTTTTTTCTGATTTTCTATCATTCTGTACTGATATCAGATACTGTCCAGTTTTTTCACTATTGAAGTTTTTAGGCCAAGGGTGCTCAAACGGTCGAACGCGATCGACCAGTGGATCGCCAGTGCATTTTGAGTAGATCTTCAGAAGATAAAAATTTTTAATAAGTAGGAAACTGAACTACAAAAATTTATTAGGAAATAAAATAACACTCTTATCAAGGAACGCGAGGTACTTGTCAAAGAAAAGCCACTTTTTTAATCTTGCCACTTTCTAGAAATTTTGGGGCGGCACGTTTGACGGGAACATTCGAGACTTTCGTTCAACCGATATAAATGTTGCGCCTGCAGGAATTAGAGTCACTCTGAATTGTAACTTGAGGGCAATACTACGTCAATACAACGTTTATTATTAAATAATACAAAATGAGTGAAGTGAAGAAATCTAAAACGTATCATTTCAACAACGGTTGGGAGAAAAAATTTTTCTTTTATATGGTGAGGGATAAGTGCATTTGTCTTATTTGTCGTGCGTCAGTTGCAATACCTAACCGTGGTAGCTTAGAGAGGCATCATAAAACGGTTCATTAAATCTATGAAACTGATTTTCCGCCACAAGGTGAATTAAACTAACGAAAAGTACGTGATTTGATATTTTTTTTGAGAAAAGAACAAACCATGTTCACATGAACATCCAAACAATCAAAAGCTACTACGACAGCGTCATTTAAAACATCTCATAGATTGGCGCAACACAAGAAACCATTCGAAGATGGAAATCATGTCTGCTATCAGAGAACTTCAGTTATCTCGTCCAACTTTTACAAGGCGTATTGAAGTCATGAGTCAGGACAAGCAGTTAAACTAAAACATAATATCATGAAATGTACTTTTCTTCAGTTCGACGAATCCACCGATATGACAGACACTGCCCAGCTGTGTATTTTGATTCGGATGGTATTCAATGACATGTTGGATAAGGAAGAATTTTTGACAATCATTTCTCTGAAGAAGAAGACCCGTGGCGAAGATATATATGACGTTTATTTCAATTTTGTAAAAAACTACAAGCTACTACCAACATCAAAATTACAATGACTGGAAACAAAAATGGTTTTGTGTCATTGTGTCGAGCTAATGAAGACTTCCCTTCATTTTTTTCATTCCATTGCATTATACACCATCAAGCTTAGGGTTCAAAAATTTTAAACATGGAGGAAATTATGGGAATTGCAACAAAAATTGTAAATTTCATCCGTACACGTAGCTTGCAACGGCGGCTCTTTAAGTTGCAGTTGGCAGATAGGGAGTCAGCTGAACACACTGATTTAGTTCTTCACACGGACGTCAAGTGGTTGACTCGCAGAAATTCGTAGAAAGGTTTCGAGAATTAATGCCCGAAATAACAGCTTTTCTAGACGAAAGAGGCGATGACACTCAGTTGTTGAAAAATGAAAAATGACAGATTGATTTGGAATTTTTGACTGACATCACAATGCACTTGAACACCATTAACACTATTATTAAGATGATAAGCGCAGTAAACGCATTCAAAAGTAAATTGCACCCCATGATAGATCAACTGAGAAGAAAGGATCTGTAACATTTTCCGTCTTTCAAAGCAAGGATTCCTTAGTTGAATTATGATACGTATGAGGCTGAATTTTCGAATATTTTGTGACAATTCGAAATGCGGTTTTATTATTGAAGTAAATTGGCAAATATAGCATCATTTATGAGTTATCCTTTTTCATGTACAAACATTGAGGAATTAGCTACTGAAAAAAGCAAGTCAGTTTAACATGAACTCATGTTCTGTTGAAAATGAGTTGGTGCACAATATATCAGATGTACATCTCAAAGCTACATCATCTGATTCGAATTTCTGATGTTTTATATCTGATGATAAATATCCAAATCTGAGGCAAATCGTCCTTCAACTGACGACAATGTTTGGGTCAACTTACACGTGTGAGTCTGCAGTTTCTGAAATGCAGAAAATTGAGTCAAAATATCGAAATCGACTAACTGACGATCATTTGTCATCGTGCTTGCGATTAGTACTGAGTGGTTACGAACCATCTCATGAAAAGTATGCTGAGGACATGCAGTGCCCCGTTTCAACATCCAAAGTCAATCCTTAGTTAGGTTTTGTAACAACAAATTAATTAAATATTTATATTGCGGACAGCTAATATCTATATATGCTACGGTACACCATACCTTGGTAGGTAGGGTGTATCGTGTATGTACGACAACCTTGCATCACACATACTTGCACCCTCTCAGAGTCGATCTTAAGTAGTCTATAAATATTGAGGTAGGGCGCCAGCAGTTTGAGCACCCCTGTTTTAAGCAAACAAAATACCATTCGTAAAATTTGATTCATCTAAAGCTGAGGCTTTGACATATGAAAAACGGATTCCTACAAGCGAAGACCACGCAAAAGGCGAAAGCCATTGACATCAATCAGGACTATCATTCTTTAGTTTCCTATTTTTGCATTTCAAACAGAGAACTTTCGTACGCCAGCAGTTTGAGCACCCCTGTTTTAAGCAAACAAAATACCATTCGTAAAATTTGATTCACCTAAAGCTGAGGCTCTGACATATGAGAAACGGATTCCTACTAGCGAAGACCACGCAAAGGGCGAAAGCCATTGACATCAATCAGAACTATCGTTCTTGAGTTTCCTATATTTGCCTTTCAAACAGAGAACTTCCGTACAAGACTCGTGACATATCATCAAAAAATTATCTATACTTCTTCATAACCTTCAGGTCACCCTATGCTACACTGGACGAAACTATCGTTTGGTCGTCGTACCATTGCTCTACGGTCTAATTGTATACCCTTGCAAATAGAAGTATTGTTGCAAGATATCCTCCCGCAAATCATCTTTTTTTCGTCCGTTAACAAATATTTTCAGTTCGACAAGAATCAATTTCACTACTAGGTATATTAATAACGAATATGAGAAACATATGGAATGGAATATTGATCAAGTTTTTAGATTTATCTCCCGATTCTAGGGTGGAAATGAACTCTACGTACATTCGAGTACCAAACAACTTTCTATTAGTACATTCCTTGTGAGGATGCTGATGCTAATGGTTGGTGATTCTTAGAGAAAAAAGTAGAATGAATTATTCGAATAGCGACCTGAAATGTGTTGAGTGAAACAAATTCGCTATTTTGGCCGTGTTCGAAGAGTAGCTGTGGATTCTAGACTTTATACCCTAAAATGCTTACCAAAACTCCTGTATTTCATCAATATGCATCATCAGAAGCATGATATAATTTTCTGGTCTGTTCTTGCTTCTTAGCATTATGCCAAGAACTCGGGAATAGTTGAAACCAAGTAATGTGAATAATGTACCGAAAGAAGATTATCGTCCTAATGTCAAACTCAACTCAAATGGTGTATGAGAAGAGTTGGCTGCTTCAAAATGAGAAAAAGTTGAGAACACGAATTCTTCGAAACATTCCAGAAGAAAAGAAATTGCACTATTTTTTCATGTGATCGAGAGACATGGAATGGAAACTCAAAGTTCGGGTTTGAATAAAATGTTGTTAATTTGTTGGTGAAGCTATTCAACTCATATCCCAAAATGTATGTTGCATACAATACGACACGTCTGAATGAGTTTCAATGAAAGGCTCGGATAGTATGCGAGTTACGTACATCATTTTGCAGGCAACCAAGCAAATGCACAACCCTGGATATAATAGACAGGAATATATACGAAAGATTGACTATACTACATAGATTTTACAGCATTTAAATCATTTCACAGAATGTCAGTACTTTATTATTCTGGTAGGTAAAATAGGATTATTATTTATTCTAAGTGTTCATCTAATATTGTTTTGTTAAATTTGAAAAGAATGGCACTGCAATGATGATAAAATATTGCTTTAGTAAAAAGAAAAGGTAGAATAAAAGATTTCCCAACGATCAGATTTGCAGAAAACTGTAGATATCCTTATGGATGTATGCACCTTTCATACTCTTCAACCGATTACCATGAAAACCCATTTCATCTATTTCAAAAACTAAAAAATATTCTCATGTCAATTCGGTATAACTTGGCACTAGATGTTGCTGTAGCGCATTATTTTATTATTCCAGTAGACAAGAAATTGCACACTACTGAAAACCCTATGGCCCTCTTTCAATTATATATTATTTTTTCATGTTATCTGGAGACAGATCGCTGTGAAAATTTGAATTTATTCCGAACGTGTGCACGTGTTCGAGCCCTAGAGCTCATTAGAAGTATCTAGGGAACGGGTTTATCGATCAATTTCCAATTTTGGGATTGGATGGACAGGATACAGGTCGAAATTTTGCAATTGTTTTCAGTGCTATTTGTAGTTATACCGAAAGTCGATGCAACTTTGCTATTTCAGATGCCACACTGTACTTCATATGTTTGTTTATTTATGGCTTTCTTTTTCAAGCATCTTTTGTTAGAATTTGTCCTATCTAAAATCAATCAACATTGGGCTACAATTTTTTTCATCAATATTTTCGGAATTATAGAGTCATCTTCTTTGCCCAAAAAATTATCTCATTTGAATAAAATCAAAGTTGTTTTGAAATTAAGACCATGAAACTTAGAAACAGACAGAGTGGATTTAATTCCGATACCCATTTCTATGTCACAATGTTCTATGTGAGGTTCTACGAATTTCGGCCTCAGTTTAACGTTTAGGGATTATTTAAAAATAGCAATAACACTAAATTCTTTTGTTCATAAGTTTTTTGTTGAATGAAATGGCAAATGAAAACTCACACGAGGATATTGTGAATCTATTTGTCATTCATAGTCAATGCTAACAAATAATCAATCGAACTTGCAGAACATTTGACAGCCAATTTGCAGAAAACAATTCTGAAATTACAATAAAATTTTGTCACTTTTGACAGAACTGAAAAAAAATTGTAGTCTTCCTCAAATCTGGGTCAATTTTTTCTATAATTCCGAAAATTTCGATAACAAAAAAATCATAGCTCAATATGGCTCAATGCTGGTAAATTTTAGATAAGACAAATCTAAACAACCTAAACGACAACACCCATTTTAATTAAATTTTCTGGTATGTGTTTGAGTGGATTCTTTTCATAATTCTGAGATCGTTTCTATTTCAAATTAAAAAAATACATACATTCTATCAAAAGAGTACTGGGAGTTGAATATTCAACAAATCTGCTCAAAAGGATTTTCAAAATGTTTGTTGTTGCTAAGTAAGCACAATCGTTTTTGATACTGACGAGGAGTTTGAGCGCGATCTGTCATTCAGTTTGGTCACAGTGCTTGATTTTGTTAGTTCTCACAAGTGCGTTTTGCGATTTTAACAATGGATGAAAATATCGAACGAAGAATTTGTCGCAAATTTTGCAAAGCAACTAGAATTTCTTGTTCCGAATCGCTGAAAATGTTACAGAAGGCTAAGGGTTTTGAGTTCGACATCCGACCTGTCTAAAATCTTCCGAATGGCGCCTTCCAACTGAACCGAAACCGAGAAAAACCACGTCAAAATTGAACAAAAGAAAAGGTAACGTTGACTGTTTTCTTGGATAATCGCGGTGTTCTGCTCTCAGAATATTTGCCAGAAGGTCAGACGGTAAATACAAAATATTACCAGAGCAATACGCGTTTTAGAGAGAAAACTATTCGATTTCGCCTGATTTGTGGAAAGACCACTCATGGATTTTACACGACGATAGTGCAATATCTCACAAGGCGATCATTGTGAAAGAATTTTAGACCAAACACGCATCAAATACCATCGAACAACCACCGTTTTAACTCCATATGGCTCTGGTCGACTATTTTCTTTTTCTAAAACTCAAATGACCACTTTGAGGTATCCGTTTAGAATCGATGAAAGATAAAAGAGGCCAGAGTTGAAGTCTCCGAAAAAGCGCATGTATCAATATTTGAACCAAAATATTTCGACACCCTCCTAAGGAGAGAAAATTAGAAAATTTAACCGACAATTGGAAAGTTCTTCCAAAAATTAACGGTGGAATATCGTACGTATACCTATAATTTCAACCAAGAATATTCCGATTTGAAAAACGGAAATGTTTGAACTTCCTTCTGTTTAGAACATTTTCACCAAAGAAAAACTTCACGAGATGGAAAAATTCTGGAAATTCATAAAAGAGTGTCGGAAAATATTACCATTTCCGAAAATAAATCTGATATGAACTTCATGATAACCGACAACCAATAACACACGTTTGGTTAATTTTCTTTTTGTTTAGTTCGTTATCATCTTGGAAAATCTGTGACAATCACAAAGGAAAATAGAAAAATTCGATTATACGAAAGTCATAGTTTTTTCTATGCAATTTTGATCATGAAAAAGATTATTTTTTGTTTTTTCATTTTGTCCTCGAAAAATTTCAACAAGCTGCTTAAATTACAATTTCTGCATACATTTTCAATAATAACTGATTATATAAAGGTCAGGGTATGTTGATTCGTTATGGTTCTGGCCTTTAATACTCAAAATGTTTTCAGGAGGAAAAATTCAAAACTAATACAAAAGAAGTCGAAGAAACTACAAAATACAATTTCCGTATATTACTTTGCTTATAAGTAACATAAGAATGACGAGTTCGGTTAATTTTCTCGTTGCTATTTTCACTATGATTCTAGAAATATTTTAGGATGAAAATTATTCGAAACAATTACAAATGTCCAAAAATTCGAATGAACTGTAAACATAATAATTTTCACACGTAATTTTGTTTATTCATTTTCAGTTGTGTTTACATTCTGCGATATAAATTACATAACAGAAAGAGAAATGCAGAAGATTGAAAGGAAAATGTGGATTTAAATATTTTACTTAACCGTGTAACAGATGAAAGTTTCGATGCAGATCCAAACGAAATTTTAGGTTAATTGTATTTTTAATTGATAAAATAAAGCGACGTTATCAGTTTTATTCCTTCAATATCATTCCACAATCATTACTTCTTCAGAATGTTTTTCAAAATATGTTCGTCGGATTCGGTCACATCATTGGCAATCAGATTTTCTGTGGAATGTGTTTAATGAAAACGTTGAAGGCAATGAATTTGTGAAATACAGATCTCTAAATTAACATTCATTATATACAAAAATATACCATAAAAAGAAATATCTTAGACTTTATAAAATTCTGTGTGTATTGCATAGAAAATAAAACAGAGAGGTATTAACACAAAATGAGAATACCACTCACCGGTCGTCGTAGACAAAACCGGCCTCCAGGGTGTTATAATAGAGCAAAAATGCTACTAAGCAACAAATCACGCTGGCAGAATCCATCCGGGTAGCTATCCGGAGCACAAATCCGGTCAAGTCAGCATTGGAGGAAATCATCTTTCTATACCCAAACAGGGTAAAGCAGAGCATGACTTGTTGCTCCAGTCAGATTCCTTATTCCTTCCCAATCCTCACTGACTTGGAGGAATATGTCCGAACATTTACACCTGACGTGATTGGAATCGCGAACGTTACATCGTTAACTCTGAAAAAGTTTGAAAAGGGTTGCAAGAAGGCAGAGAGATCTTCTGGAATTATCCCGGATTTCAGGGTTTTTACGGACTCACGGCTTGCAGGATGTTTCAGTTAATTCCGTGGAAAGTTTTTTATGCTGTAACTCTGTTGAAGATTCGTAAGATTCGTAGAGATTTATTCTATGAAATATTCAAAGCTCGCGGATCAACTTATATTTTCGCGGCAATCTGAATGAGTTGATCATCAGTTTGTTTCTCATGATTCGAATAATATTACGTCAACTACATTCAGGAGACGATATGCCGAATACCTGTAGCTTCTGATACGATCGGGAGGGTTTATTCGACTGATACCGCGACGCGATAACACTGCGTTATATAAACCGTGCAGAGATAGCGCTTACACTGATGATCGACCCTCCGAGAAGTTCTTTTACGCCCCGCTTTAGTTCAGCGCATGTCAAAACGTAGTTCCATGTACAGGTGGTGGCCCCGAATCTACACTCCTAAACAATTGATATGAATCAGACAGTCAGATAATAAGTTGAATAAGGAGCTTTGAATGGCTTGAGTGCTTAAGTGAATTAGTAATAGATGGAATGGTCCTGCCTTCGGAGAGAATAATTGCAGCAGGAATGATTTCAGAGACATTCGAATTGTTTTCAATCAAATACAAAAATCTTATTTGGTATTTTTTCATTACGAAAACTTCCTCAGTTAAATAATATTGTACTGCCACAAATGTTAAGCCCCTTCCCTCTAGATAAGGTTAAAAGTTTTGCTATTAAAGCGCTCAACTCTTCACTTGTCCGCACGAACTTCAATCAACAAGTTGTTCTTGAGTTGAGAATGTCTCTTTTCATTCCAGTTGCATCATTTTCAAGTAATCGGCAATGCCATAGGCAGAATTTCTTCGGATTATATTCCTGAACCCCTTAGAAGAAGCTGGTCAAATGTATTTACTCCCCGAGACACTACAAACCTTCAAATCTCCGAATCAATTCATTTTCAACAATAATCTGGGAACATTCTTCTACTAAAGGAACTGTTTTAAATGGAATTCTCAACCACGAAGTAATGCTATTCAGGTTTAACAAAATATTTCAGTGACATTTCACTCTTGTTAGGTACACAAACAAAGAATAAGTACAGTGCAGTCTTACTCGAAAATAGAGCTGATTGTTGACTTATTTCTCAGAAGATTTATTATCATTCAGAAGATATTCACAGAATTCTTCTTATCACATCTTTATCAATCGTCAAGGTTGTGAAAAAATTTTGAAAATTGAAATCTCCCAACACTTTTCCCACAAACTTTCATTCGGAACGATCAACCATGGAAGAAGCTTGCACGCTCGTATTCTGTCATTTGCTATCTATCATAATTGATATCTGTCCTATCTTGAACTACATATTTGAACACTTCGTGACATAAGCATTATTTGTGTATATTAGCACCTCATAATTAACTACGTTCTTTTCAGTTTGTTATCACTTTCTTTTTGTGAATGCAGTGTCTCAACCGGTTAAAATTTCTTTGGATAATATCATAGTCTCAAGAATAGTTGTTTTGTTACACAATGGTCAAAGATTTCATCACCTAGCAAGATGTTATAAGATTCTTTCGCAGTTAAGAGAGCCCAGTAACTATTTTGAAATAGATCTCCAAGATATTGATGTTTTGTGAGGACGCATTTATTACAGCGTATTTTATTTGGTATGTGAAAGTGGATTTTACACGGGTAGGTTACTTGCAGTAGCTGATCCAATTGAAAATGCAAAAATTCTATTTCAGATTTTCCTTATTTTATTCAACATAATAAACAACCTAGATTTCGGCACTTGACTGATTCCAAAAATTTTTCAAATAACTCGAAAATGTAGAAAACTTGCTGAATCTGTATGCGGCAATGAGTTCATCACGCACGAGAACAGTGGGAAGGGGAAATCATTTTCCTATATTCAGAATATTTTGCCTAGCTGCAGTACCAAATCTGCCAACTCTGTACATAAGCCTACCACAGATCATTAAGTTAGTAACAAATAACCGTATAAAATATACTCAAATGCTGCTCGTTGCAAAGATGCACATTTTTAATGAATTTTGGACAAATCTTCTACACTCTGTATGTTTTGCATTTCAAATTATTTTCATTTTGAAATTTTACACTTCTAGAACGAAAAATAGAACTGAGCCTGAATTTGCAACAAATTGTGTGATTCAATGAAATAAAATCAACAAAGATGTCAAGTTAGTGTAATTCTTTAATGTTTGTCCAAATGATGATTCAATAAGCTCTCATTCTCTCAAAAATTGAAAGAACACTGGAGCAACCTCAACTGCACTGCGCCAAGAAATTAACGCACCAATAAATAAACGAAGATTTTTCTTGTTATTAGATCGAGATTTAGCAAGAAACCACGACATATTTGTAACAGTAGTTACAATTCGCAATTTTTGCGAATATTTTTGTTTGTCTGTTATTCCTTTAACGTGCTCTATTTCCGCTTTCAGCTTATGACACGCCAGGGAATTCTGTCACCCCACTAATCCGGGAATTTAGCCGAACCCCTCACCTTCACATCTCTGTTAGACAGGACCGACAGATTTACATCTCTTCCGAAACGGAAAGAATTCGAAAAATCGCACCGACTTTGTGGAGATTAAACCCAGGTAACTCTTCGTAGGGGACGAGCATCATATCTTCTACGCCACTGAGCTGGCGCGAATAGCTTTGGTTCTTCTTCAAATTTTAAATTTCAGGTGATAATGCAACGAGAATTACGAAATTTGACCCCGGCAGAATAGGCTCAAGCGATGGTGTTAGATGATATAAATTGGACTTACATACAATACAAGAATAGGCCAAAGGCTTGGGGTGTTTCATTTAACTGTTTAGAATAATCCGTAGACACAAGGAGATTGGTGGTCATAAAGGAGACCTGGTAAGGAATTACCTCGAGCTACAACAGCGATCCATGACATTTATTTGAGAATTTCCTCGTTGAGGTAATGGTTCACTTCTGCTAGGCACCTTCAAATGCAGCTTTAGCAGAACAGTATAGTACAAATTAGCACTGAAACGATACGAGAACATCTCAAGGATTTGGTTTGAGATATCTTGTCGCAGATTGAGGCCTAACAGCAGCACATCGAAAAGCCCGATTGAATTTTGCCAAGGAACATGTCAATTGGTTAGAAGCTGATAGGGACACGGTTTTGTTTATAGATGAGTCGGCATTTTTTCTCTTTCATTGCGATCGACGTTCTGAGTTATACAGACGTCGAAATGAGAGATATGCCTAGTCCAAATTTTTTCCTAACTATATTTTGGATAGAGGTTCACTAGTGATGTGGCGAGGAATGTCTTTCAAGGCCCGCACTGATCTGGTCCTTACAAAAACTTTAACCCTGAATACAGAAAATTAGGTGACAGATATTTCAGAAAAATATGTTATACCATTTGTGGTAAAAAAATTTTCGTTTATGCGTGATATCGCCAGACCCCACCAAGCTCATATAGTTAGGAACTACCTTCAAGATCACGGAATCACAACAATGAAGAGGCTCAAAAGAAGTACAGACCTCAATCTCATCGAATAGGTCTAAAACATTCTCAATAGAAGATTTTACCAGCTACCATGAATAAGGTTTGAAATCGATAGATCGAAATTTGGAACGAAATGGATCAGAATGCTATAAAGCCATTGATTTTGAGTATGAATATCGTAGATGTCATGCCTCAAATCTCGCCAGGGATGGAAATATTCAGTATTAACAAGTGTTTAGTAGAGACTTTAATTTCCTTCAAAAGTTCTACATTTTTCATTTCTAGTTTTATTTCAATTTGAGGACCATTTTCATTTTGATTGTTCTCAAGCATTTCTTGAAACTGGTGGATTACTGGACGAATATTTCTTAGACATACCTAAACTTCTTCTGAATAAATTTGTTTTTTCGATTTGGTCCGTTAATATCTTAGCGCAATGTATAAGAGAGTATCGTAGACGATTTCAGGAGCGTAGAGATCAGAATCATAACACTTTTTCCAAAGTTTTTCTGTGTATTGGTGCCCATGGAAGTTATGGAATAATAATATTTAAGATCAAAAAATTACTTGAAACATAGAAGATGATCACCCAAGAATCGGCACCAGAAGAATTTCTGTTCAATTGAAAAATATTCCTATGTATAATAAAATGACTATTTTTCAATTGGAAACTTCACAACTCTCTGATTTATTGTTCGATATGCTTGAATATAGGAAATGTTACAAGTTATTTAACGCAGAATAACAATTGATTTCGGTAATTTATGACAATTCATTTCAAATAGTGATATACGAGGTTAAACAAAAATGCTTTTCTTCCACAAATTTCGAAATTTCTGACCTGCATTCTGTCATGAAGTTACACTTAACTACGAAGCGACATTCACTCTCAACAACGTTGTATTTAACTCATGGCGCTATCGCTTTATCAAAAAATATACCAGAATTCATATGTATGAAAGATGCAAAACAATGTGAAAGAACTTTTATGTTATTTTGACAAACACAGGTATATTTGAACCAATTAGTTTTCATTGTTTAAATCATTTGGTGAAGGTTTTTGACTATAGTTGTTTCAGAAATTGATGCTGTTGAGCAAAACAATAAATGACTGATGGAAGATCACAAAATTTTACCGTCAGAGAAATTGGCAATTCGAAGAGCAGCACACAGTGAACATGGAAGCGCTTCCAAAAGGCTGGTGAATATATAAGGCGGAGAGGATTGGTAAAAAAGGAAAACGAATACTCGCTATGATCGTTTTCTAACGCCTGATATTCTGAGAGACTGATTTAGTGCAGCTCTAAAGGAAAGGAACAGGTTGAAGGAAGTGTGGCAACAGTGGGGAGGCATTTTAGGAAATTTTCCTTCGGGCCTACAACTAGTCCAGAACTGGAAAGAATACATCGTACGGCGCGCAAGAGAACCCTACCACTGGGGCAATGAAGAATAACAAAAAGATCTGACCCCTGACGAATTGAGGCCTGGCCTTAAAAATCCAGATAGGCACCTGAGTATTTATCGGCGATCTAGTAAGCTTTTTAATCAGGACAATTTACTTACTAAAGTAGGTTATGGAAGCGGATCTGTAATGAATTGGGTTACCGCAAGTATTTAAGAAACAACAGAATTAATTACAGTTGATAGGGGATCCATGACTGCTGAGAATAAAGAACGGCAAGTTTCAGGTGCTCAACTTGTCCCATTCACTCATAAAATGGGCAAAAACTTCATGCTGATGCCACTTATGCCTCAAGAGTAGTAAGTTATTACTTTGATGAACTTGAAATATTGAAAATCGACTGACCGACAAGGAGCCCTGATCTCAAATTGATTGGGCATGTGTGAGACGCCGTGAGTAAAAGGTTAAGAAAGCGTGTCTCTTTTTCACTGAATCTGATTTAAGTAGGTCAGCATCTGCAAGAAAAGTGGGCAAGAAGTGACCAAGGGTACATATTGAAGATGTTCCAGCAACTTAGTGCGTATTTATATAGTACCTACAGCTAGTGTTCGTGAATAAAAGCATTTGCTATACCTACTGCCAATGAAAATGACAAAAAGGTGTCTCTTGCAAAATGCACCTACTGCAATGAATCAAAGTTTTCGTCTTCGAGAATGAATGTAGCTTTGTAATGAAATGTATCTTCATATCAAAATTTAGCTCAGAAATTTTACAGGACCATTCAAAATTCGTGTTGAAAAGAGCAATTTTGCTTAACCCTCATATATCGCTATTCAAAATGCATTATCACACATAACCAATGCGGATTGTTATTTTGCGTTGAATAATCTGTTTCGTAACCAAAATTCAAGGATATCCCAGAGTTATGAAGTTTCAAAGTAGGGGACGAATTTTGCTTGATCGCATGTTTCGTCGAAAATGTAAAATATAACTAAAGCTTGGTTTAAATCCACACCGGTATTTATACCTCTCTGAGTTTAGGTTTTTATTGCTCTAAAAGAATTGAGAAGCTACAAAACTAAAATTAATTATACTTTTTATTGCAGAAGATAAAGGGTGCATAAAATTTGGATTAAATTCATTACCATATAGTATAAGGGACACCCCCAATTCACATTGGTTATTTGTGTCTAGCTTCAGAGACGTATGATTCTTCTTCACCAATCACCCTGTATACGGATTAAGAGTAGCATATCACTGCGAATTGAACGGAAGTTGAGTTCGCGATTCATATGAAAGGTGGAGCAGTTTATATTGGATACGGAGGGGTGTACTTATATCCAGATGGGGATGGCCCATCAAACATCATTTGTTCCAGAAATTCATTATACAGTGATTTTATTAAGCTATTTATTTCAGAGGGAGCAGAGAGAGGTGAATGGAACTAAGTGCGCCTCCTGGTGTGGTGTTATGATGCCGTTATTAAAATTTATCGACTTGAGCGTAGTGGATATCTGGTTGCGTCTTTCCCTAGGTAGTTAGTCATCCATCCTCATTTGGGGAGTCGGTAAAACTCAGTGTTTTTCATAGGGTGACTAGGTGGGCGTTACTTGAAATATTATTGATTGTAAAAGTTTCAATCATATTGTAACGAAGCGATGGTATGGTGATATATAATGAACTCATTTTATTTTCGCTGATACTTCGTATTACATTCACAATACCTTCAACTTTTCAAAGGAGATAATGAATGTATTGAAGATTGATATTTTTATGAACAATGTTTGATATCTATTGGGTATTCCATCCCAAACGAGCCACTCTGTATATTTCTTATTCCGTAATGATTTAAAAATTTGCCAATACACTTCCAATGAACCTATTCGAGGGGCCTTCTTATGACGTATATTTTAGCTTCAGCAGACAACCCCCTAAGAGATAATTAAGTTTCTTCAAATTGGGGTGTTCCTACTCTTATTATGGTCGAATAAAAACAAAATTACATGCATTATAACTAGCCAAGAACAAAAATTGATATGTCTTATGTAATTTGATAAAAATATCGCCTATCGTTCCCTGAATTTTTTCCATTCATAATAAGCTGCT
Source organism: Cryptolaemus montrouzieri (assembly GCA_013387265.2). Classification (NCBI taxonomy): domain Eukaryota; kingdom Metazoa; phylum Arthropoda; class Insecta; order Coleoptera; family Coccinellidae; genus Cryptolaemus; species Cryptolaemus montrouzieri. The sequence goes on along the minus strand of JABFTP020000001.1, from coordinate 48,715,076 downwards.
TTAATTCTGCAAAATGATGAATCAGATTTTCATTCAAGGGTTAAAATGATTTCCCTTCAACTAAGGCTTCGTCAATTAAAATACGAAAATGACTTGATGTACAATATGTACAGGGTGAACGGATTTCGATGTTAGTTTAGTTCAGGAAAATTTTTTTGCGTGAAGAATTCATTGCAGTAAACAGATTTATGTTAGCTCTCTTCGTTTTCGACTTAGTTGGAACTTTGAAAATTTTTTAAATCCGTAAAGTGCCAATATATCTGTTGCTGTTGAAAGTAAAAATAACTTTGAAATTCTACATTACGGTGAAACGTTTTTTGTACAACGGTTTTAAACTCATAATGTAACTTGCGATTTCTCAAATGTGAACCACAGATAACTTCGGTTCCATTGAATATAGCTTCTTTTTCTCTTTCAAGAATATATCTCATAAGTACTCAATTTTTTAACCAGGATGCGTTTTTATGACAAACCGAAAATTGTATATATTCTCCCTAATTTATTTTAGCAAAAAAATAGCTTAACCATTTTCTGTGCTCCCGTTATGACAATATGAAAATATTTCTTGCAATGATAATTAAGAATAATTATTCATTATTTGTTTCTTCAAGTTACAACTTTTATGTGAACATGGTATCGTTTGTTATAACGAAGTTACCATGCCGTACGAAAATTTTGAATGATAACATGCAATCATTATTTTGAAACAGAGAACTATTAAAAATTTTATTATATAGAATGAAATTTAATTGAAATAACTAGTGTTTGTATTCAAGCGTATTGCCATTATTCTGAATGTATATATCGCAACGCCCAATTATTAATAATGATTGAAATTTTGCTCCAACTCTTCACTATTTCAACTAGCTGTTTTGAATAATAGATCCTTGATATATCCAAATTGAAAAAATCTAGCAGCAACAAATCTGGGGAATGAGCCGGCCATCTTACTGGCCACGTTTCTCCAATCCAATTATTTCTTCCTTCAGCCAGAGATAATTTCTTGAGTGCCTTTCCACCTTGGATTAGAGATGACAGTTCTATCGCATCACCACCTGAAGCATAGGTGGATACCTTTTCTACAAAAATGTTTTCGCAAAATTCTGTTTTAGATACGTCAATCGCAGAGCCACCAAGCATCATAAATGTTGAATCGAATATGTTTGAAGTAGGTTGGTGCGTACGGTAAGACGCGTTCTTCATCAAGTGAACTGTAAAAAAGCAGTGGGTCTTGATGAAATACCACCCACTGTACGGAAGAAATGTGCTCCACAGTTAGCACCTGTTCTTAGTCGTCTATCTCAGACTCCGTTGCGGAGCCAGACGTTTCCGGCATGTTGGAAAACTGCGAGAATACAAACGATTCCGAAGAAACGGAAGAAGTGCCAACCCAAAAATTATCGTCCAATTGCATTGTTGCCCATTATGTCGAAAGTCATGGAATTGCTTTTGATATCTCAAAGGTTCAGGACCTTGATGTATAAACTTATCGCATATGGACTTCCCGAAAATTGAGTGGTTGGATTCAGGTTGTAGTAGAAGGTATATCGAGTTAATATTTTGAGGTTAATGCAGGAGTAATTTTATGTTACAGATTGATGACCTGTTCCTCTCTACCGAAAATAGAATATTTGGGTTTGCAGACGACTGTACTCTGGAGTCCCCATTTGCTAGTCAGCGTTCTATAACTCCTAATGAGTAACATGAACAAAGATACCAACAGAGCATGTCACTGAATTCAGTCTAGGAGAAGATATCAGACTGAGGCCGGTTTAGCTTGGTTAATTCTTACGCGAACAAAACGCAATCAACAACGTTCTCTAGAAAACTCACTGCCGGAGATATTTCTTTAATCGTTAAATTAGCATGCATCTTTTAGGTATCACGGTCAACAACAGAGGTTGCTTGCGTGATCATGTATTAGCTCTTTCTAAATCTCCTTCTGCTAAACTCAGTTTTCTTTTCAGGTCTGAGTAGTACTTCACGCCACCATAGCAAATGATTTTATACGCACAGGTGTGACCTGATCTAAACTACTCTTCCTATGTGTGTGACTCCACCCTCAACATTCGTTACATCTATTGGACAGTGTCCAGAAGAGAGCACTGCGCCTCATAGACCACGCGTAGTTTTCAGTCTTTTGCTAAGATGTGTTAGGCTGCAAATTTTTTCTTTCTACAGGTTGAAAACAAAAATACCCACCATTCCGGTTTTATGCATCCTTGAATGTGTCAAATTTGTTCATTATCCATCCAAAAAATCGAATTAACTTTCAAACCACACTTCACAAAGAAGAAGAATTATTAATAACTGGGGACCAAAACTCTACAATGAAATTTCATTGGACAAGTGGTCTAAATCGAGACAATTGCATTGAAATCTAAGAGCGCGCCACACAAAAATCCGCTTTGCAATTTGGAGGAAAATATAGGAAATATCTTCTAAAATTTTGATCTATATCATGATGTTAAATCTTTATAGCACTTACCATATTAATATATTTGATGCGCAAATAAACTATATTATACTATACTAATATATCAATTGTTGCATCTTATACATCGACTACTTCATATTCTTTCCATTTTAAGGCGTTAAATGCACCATGTTTCATGAGGTTTTATCTCATGATATAAATAAACTTCAATGTTGGTGTCGTCTCTCAGGAAAACGATTCTAATAAGCAGGTTCTGAATTATCAGCTGCATAATTTATTTTGAATCTTTTACTCAATAATGAGTTTTCCAAAATTTTTGTACGGCATAGTCCCTTCGTTATTACAAACAATACAATATTCATACAATAGTTGCAACTTGATGAAAAAACATCCAAAAATTTATCTGAATTGTCATTGCGTGAATTTATCTTCGAACCATCATAATGAGAGCACAGCTGTTTGAATCATTTTGTGTAAATTCTGTGAACGGACATAGAATTACAATATGAAATTAGGAAAAATATTATTTCGGATTTTTATGAAGTCACGTTATGGGTCGAAAAATTGAGTACACGTTTGATATATTTTTGGAAAAAAACATAACTCTATTCCACGAAATCAACGTTACCAATAACTTTCATTTGGAAGAGCACAAATTTGCATTGTAACTCAAAAAACCGTTGAATTCAAAAAATTCCAGCTGGTAGTTCGATTCAACGTAAGAATGTGCTTGTAGAATAACAAAACCAATTTTACATAATTTCAGAACAACCAAGATACTGGTTCTTCAATAATTTGAAGATTTTCAAAATTTCCATATAACTCGAAAACGAAAAATGCTTGAATCTGTTTGCGGCAATGAAGTTGTCACGCCAAAATCTTTAGTACTGAAACGATGAATTCTGTGTTCCTTGTACATATACTTTTAAGTTTTACATACTTGGACAAAGAACGCACCAATAATCAAATGACAGTTCTGAAAATTAACATCTATCGTTAGGTATTCATAATCCATAGCTAAGTGCGATAGAACATCCTCCTTTATAACAATGTTTGAACCAGTGCGTGTCTCACATTGTTTCTGTTTGATATCATTCTAATCCTTTTAACTATTCCGACATTCCGAAACAACTCAAACATGAATATTGCTCAGAATATGAATATCTTTTTGTGAAATTCCTCTCAGCATACAAACTATATAACTACGAAGAGTTTCAGATAAAGGATCAGAGAGCTCTGCAGGAAATTTATTCATTAGAGCGAGAGCTACATCATCAACTATTACTAGAATAGTTAGAAGCTACAGGGTTAGAGAGGTGACCGTAGAATTCGAGCTTATCTTGTGTTAACAATCTATTTAAACTTCACTGGCACGAAAATTATTAATTTGCGAATATAAGATCAACTGCGGAAAATCTACATGAAGGTATGAACAGTGATCTGCTTGCAGTATTACAACGTGATTCAGTTTTGTTTCATTTGTTTCATAATATAAATGAAACTCTTCAACTTGAAATGAAACAAGATTATATTTTACTTCCGTTAGACATAAACAATAGGTTGTTACATTCGAGTACAACATCTATCATTCAAGTTTTCTGTTATGTGACCAATTTCAAATTTGAATCCCAATGAAAGGAAATAATACCAGACTACCGATATTTGAATCTCTCTTATCTCTTGGAGAATAGTTTTAGTAAATAATTAAATGAATGAAGAAGAAACTCTAGGCTTTAGTTCCACAAAATATAATAAATGAAAATATGTTTGACATATGATGCGGTTTCTACCCCCTGTTACAAAACTAAGAGAAAATTTCAATGTCATTCATACCAGAGAAAAAGATGGGCGAAGTCGAGACAGACGGAATCAAGTTGGTTGTAAGTTCTACGAATTCTAACAACTCGAATCTCTTGCTTTTGTTACCTAAATATAAAATTCATTATTTGAAAAAGCTAAGAAATGCTCAACACAGCAAAGTAAAAACTACGAATTGCCACATATTACAAGCATTTATGCCGCAAGAAAATTCGATAACGTCATCAAGGAAGCATTAATACTAAAGGTTAGTGTTATGGAAATTAGTGAACTTCGCTGGCCGAACTCAGGAAAGTGTCAAATCGAACATGGCACGCTATAGTATCCAGGTAGCCAACCCGATGATCCCCATCATCGCAATGATATCGGCGTGTTTGTTTCCTTCCCTTACAACAGAAATGTTATTAGTTATACTCCCATAACAGACCGAATCATATTAATTCAGATGCAAGAACAACCATTCAAGATTAACAGAATTCAAATTTATGTCCCAACATCAGAAAGTCGTTATGACCAAGAGGTCGAGAACATGTATGAGCTACTCAATAAACTACTTAGGAAACTCAGTAGTGATGACCTGACACTTTTACTCGACGATTACAACGCAAAGATTGGACAGGGCCGAAGAACTGACTTGGTCGGAAGCTTTGGGTTAGGCTCAAGCAATCGACGAGGTGGCAGAATGTTTGAATTCTGCCAGGAAAATGACATATTAATCACGAATGCACGATTTAAACTTCCTAACAGACATCTTCATACATGGATATCACCAGCCGAAATCAACGAACAGGAACACATTAGAAATCAGATAGACTACATTCTGGTTAATAAACGTTTGAAGAACAGTGTGAAAAGAGGCACAACCTACCCTGGAGCAGATGTTGGCTCGGATCATGTACTCTTAGTGGCAGACATAAAACTAAAGTTCAAATTAGTGTGCAAAAAGAGACCCTGTAAAGCAGTAAATCTTGAGGAACTAGAACAACCGTAAGTAAGAGAAACAGTTCGACAAAAGGTAAATGCTAAACTCGGCAAATTAAAACACAATGACATAGCAGAAGTTCGACTGCTCTAGGAAGGAGTGAAGAGCACACTGACCAAGACATGTAAAAGTCACTTACAACCATCAAGGAACATCAGGAAAGAATGGTGGATAACCGACGATATCTTGGCGCTGATGAAAAGGAGAAAACAGATCAAAAGTAACAAACAAGAATTTAAAAGACTGCAGAAGATCATCAAGTACGAAGTCAAGAAAGCCAAGGAAAAATGGATCAAAGAAATGTGCCGTGAAATGGAGGAACTTGAAAGAAAGCATAATTATTTCCGCATGCATAAAAAACTAAAATATATTTCTGGTATACACAAGAAATCACAACCAACTAGTCTGTTTGATTCATCAAATCTACCTATAACAGATGAACAGGAAATCAGACACACATAGTAAAACTATATAAATGAATTATTTTATGACGACAGACCCCCCTTCGCCAAACAACGAATCAAATTGGAAGGCCCAGAAATACTTAACGAGGAAGTACTACATGCCATCTCTGTGGCACCTAGCCAAAAATCACGAGGTTCAGACCAAATATCGACAGAGATACTGAAATTCATAGACGAGAGTAACATTAAACTAGTCACAAAATTATTTAATTCGATATATAACACCGGGTTGATCCAGGATCACTGGCTCAGGTCTACATTTGTGACAATGCCCAAAAAAAGCCAGACCTAAAAAATGCAGTGACTTTCACTTGATAAGTCTGATGAGTCATCTTTTGAAGAGATTTTTACGAATTATACATGCCAGAATCCCCCGGAAGTATGAATTCTATCTTGATGACGCCCAAATGGGTTTCAGGAATGCTTTCGTAACTCGTGAGGCTTTGTTTGGTATTAACGTCCTTCTTCAGAAATGTCGATATCAGCGTTAAGATGTTTTCGCTTGTTTCATAGATTATGAGAAGGCACTCGACAGAGTGCTTCCCTCTAAGCTGATGTCAGTGCTTCGGAAATACAACTGACAGCCGAGATATACGAATAATTGAGAAATTATACTGGGGACAGACGGCGGGGGTGCATATAGAAGGAAAAATAATATTTGGTCTTCAGATACGACGAGGAATACGGCAAGGTAGTATCCTCTAACCTACTTTTGAACCTCTACTCAGACCAAATATTTAAGGAGGCTTTGGAGGATGTGGACCATGGAGTGAAGGTGAATGGCGTCCTGCTTAATACTATTAGATACGCAGACGACACAGTTGTCTTATGTGACAAAATTTAGGATCTTCAAGAATTATTAAATAAAATCTATAATGTGGGAACAAGTTATGGTCTCAATATAAATACCAATAAAACAAAATTTATGATATTCAGCCGCGATCTCCACAAAGACACCAAGCTGTTTCTGAATAATTCTCAAATTGAAAAAGTTGAGAAATATAATTACTTGGGAAGTATTCTGACAGAGCAATTAGATCCTTATACTGAAATAGTGTCGCATTGAGACAGCCTGAAATGGCTTTCAGATAATGAGAACGCTCTTTAAGTACTGACACCATTCACCTCGAGCTTCGACAACGAATAGTCAAATGCTACATCTGGCCAGTTATTTTGTACAGTGCAGAGAGCTGGACCCTCAAAGTACTCACTATTAATCGTCTGGAGAGATTTGAGATGTGGATCCACAGAAGAATGCTGCGTATTCCATGGACAGATGTAATTACTAACGAACATGTTCTTGGTCGTGCAAGAACAGAAAGACAACTATTCACTACGATAAAATGCCGCAAAATTTCTTATCTGGGTCATATAATACGAGGAGAGGAATACCGCTTGATTCAGTTCATCATGAAGGGGAATATAGAAGGAAAACGTGGTGTAGGTCGAAAAGAGGGTAGAAGATGGCTTAGTAACATAAGAGCGTGGACCGGCATTCGAAATGCAGGTGACGCTTTTAGAAAGGCAGAAGATAGAGATGCACTCTACACAGTAATCGCCAACGTTCGGGGGACCGAGCAGGGCCCTTGAAGAAGAAGAAGAAGAAGAAATGGATTTTGTTCATACAATGTTCTGAAAATCCAGTTGTTAATTATCACTTCTTTATTTTTATGCTAATCTACTCTAATCCTAATGTAACGACGAGCTTGACCAATATAAAAAGCAGGACAATTATTACAATATAATTTATTTACACCGCTTTTTTAACCTTCATCGAGTCGATCTTTGTTATTGACAATGAGATTTTCTCTGTCGTATATATTGTTTTGATTTTATTTTTATTAATATAATCATTCAATACATATTTGTGGGACATAATTAATGCTAAGACATTTTAAAATTTCGTGAACCTGATGGAAGGTGAGGTAAATTGAGGAGAATAATAATTTATTTTTAGCTATCAATTTGTCTATGATATTATTGTCGTATATGTTATTTGACGCTAATGAAAAAAGGAACACCCTGTACTACAGAGGGATCGAACGAAACGAAATCCAAACATATCGCCCGCAACTTAGTTCCAAACATCTAACTTGGACAACCAGTACCGCAAAAACTAGTCGTTTTTCTATAAAATGCATCAAAGGAATCAATAAGAGATAAATTGAAACATTAAAAGTTGAAAATTTTACAGAAAGCCATTGTTTTTCGACAATTGACTCTTCTGCTAGAGTCATAAAAACGTGGCTTTACTGATGAATATTATAAAGTTTGTATTGATAATTACTTTATTATTTCTCAAGTGAGACATTCAGCACAACTACATTTTTGGTTCATGATGTTGATTCCATATTTATTTTGTGGAAATCCATTCAGAAATATGAAAGAGAAAAAACACTTTTGCCAATCTTCCACTTTTATTCGTTAAAACAAGACCGATTTTGACCCTTCGGTCATTTTCAAGTGCTGAATACTAACTCAGGTACAACGATGACAGCACCACAAATTTTTTCCTCAAATATTAAATAGGGAGAATTATTGATTTCAAGTTGTGTATAAAGAGTAGTACAATGTGGGGTTTTCCTGAATTTATGCACTTCCAATAGTTCCAAGGAATTCATTCTACTTTCTATATTGCATTTGTGGAGGACTCTGAGATTGCCTAAAACTTTTGTGTGGCTTGTTGATTGAATGTGCTCAAATATTGGGTTTCTTTTCTGAAGGTATATGTTGTTTGAATCTGCATTCAAAGTTTCTATCTATTTGACCTGCATAAGCTGAAGGGCATTTGTTATATTAAATTTTCTGCTTTGCATTAAAAAGTAGTTCGCCAAGATTGGAAGACGGCTTAAGAATGGAGTAAATATTTTGAATTTTGAAAAATAATGATAAATTCTATGGGAAAGTGGGAATAAAACGAGGATATCTTTCTCAGGTTTTCCTTGAATACATTATAATAACTGTGTGTCTGTGAACTATTATTCCCTACGAGGATGTACGAAAATGTATCCAATTATTCATTTGAGCTAAGAAAAATGACCAACATATCAACCTACCGATACCAGAACAGGATATGTTTTTTTCAAGATTGCTGTTCGGTATTGATGTGTTTTGTAGGTTGCCCATGAAAATATCTTTCAATAGGGAGCTGAGCGGTGATCCCATATAAAAGTCTGAATTTTGTTCAAAGAATTCATTTTCAAGCTGGAAATAATTTCGGTCTAAATATGTTTTTAATAGATTATAAAATTCAAGGGATGAAAATGTTTCGGATATGATGAAAATATCTGAAACTGAAGGTAGACATTCATCGGATGGAATGTTTTGGTACATGGTTTTATATCGAAGGAAACAAGCTTGAAGTTATACTGATTTTAAATAAGTAAAGTTCTTCTATAGGTTGGAATTTGAAATGGTATGTTGGGAGTGAAAATTATTGAGTCTGAGTTTATGCATCAAAATTTGGCTAAGTCCCCGAAATAGTATCAATGAGAGATACTAGTGCCCTAATAGATTTTTCTTCTTTATTTGAGTGATTGAGAATTCATCGGTTAGATGATTTACATGCTCCAGTCTTGCTTCTTTGACTTTTTTGATGGATGATTTCGTTGGGTCACTTTTGTTATTCCCTGATCTTCAATGTTTTCAATATTTCTGTAATTTGAATACTGTATTGGTCTTCCGTCAGGACTACTAAGTTGTTGCTTTTGTCTGCTTTAGTCATTAAATTGTGTTATAATTACACCATACTGGCTAAGGAACAGACCGTTCTCAGATGAGCAATTTTGAACTATGCTTTCCATTCTTTTACCAGTACCTGGGTTCACGTTAGCTCCGCTGATTTCATTATTTTCTTCCTGGCTACTTATCTTCGTTGTAACAGTCCGATTTCTCGAATTAATCATTTATATCTTTTCAACTCAGTTTTCATAATTTTATTGATAATTCAATTTCATTTGATCAAGTAAATATTCAAACAGTTTGAAATTCGAATTAGGAATCTACAGTTAACGACACCCAATGAAAATTATAGTTATATCCGTAAGGTGTCGCTGCTATTGACTAAGGTTGTTCGCCGGTTAATTATGAAGTCAGTACTTGGAAGAAGATCGTTTCCTCGTTTCTGTGGGAGAACGGAAAACGGTAACTCATTCTATGTTTCGTTTCCACTTTATTGTTGTGAAGAAAATAATGTCGCTTTTTTATTGATTTTTTTGAATTTCAATATTTTTTCGATAGAACCGAGTCCATATAAGTTCGGAATTCATTAGATTCTTTCTCTTGTCCATTAAGAAATCTTCGGAATCATTTGTTATTTTATTGGAGCTGTGTTGTAGCGATTGGAGTGAAAAATTTGCAGAAACTGAAGTTAAGCATTCATAGATTTTTCTGGATAAATTCCAATCATCTGAGGCGTATAAGTAGTCGATAATTTGGCCGGATTTCCTCGATAACCGATTCAATTAGCAAGCGAATTGTCTTTTGTAAATTAACCTATATCGATATCTGCTATTCCAAGGGTAAGTCAAATTCATTCTGTTTATTTTAAAAATATATATTGAGAGATATGGTATTGTTATAGATTTTTTTTGTTCACCGTCAAGATAGTTGAGTTTTCAACTCTATGCCAAACCTTGTTATCTTACGTCTGGGGTAACCACGTTTTTGAGGAAAAGTCTTGCCACCTAGGGCAATCACGTTGCGAACGATATTCAGCCAAACAAGTAACCTGTGAGCTCTACGATACAGGAATACCAGAAAACTGATGTGAAACACCAAAGCGAATCATCGTGGGAATTAATCCCATTCCTAAAAGCTAAGTGTTTATCTCATTCATCAAATTCTTTTTTCTATTTTTTTAATTGTTGACAGAACTCTATCATTGAGTTTCGCTTTGTTGAAAAGCTCAGATTATTTTAAATTGAGAATTTGTACTGTGTAATTTGAATTCATCTCATCTGAGACTCATTTATTTGTTAGTAGTTAATCTTTTTTAGTTAAGTTATTTTGTTTTTGTATTATTTACTTTGATAAGAGTTAGTAAATTATTAATCAGATACTGTGATTTTGGATAGTTATCTTGTAATAAAGCTAGTTGATTGAAGTGATGAGTATTATTCCTAAGGCTATATCTAGGACCTAGGTTCTAGACGAAGATCTCACACACTGAGATTAAGGGACTCTGATCTAGCTAGGCATAGGTATTAATAGGTAGTGTCAATTGTAATTTTCTTCAACTATCCTTTTTATAATTTAATCTCATTACACGTCATTAGTTTAGTTTCTTAGTTCCAATAGAATTGAAATATTTCTCCAATTTTAGACAAAATTAGAAACAAAAGCATTACACCGTCTCATTATCGTCTTCGTCACTTCCTTGTGCATCGTTACATATTTGGACTCGACCTTCAGCCTGATTCGTATCGTCTTTCTCAAAATCGGTTTCGATCTCAATAGAACCATCTTGCTCCTCTTCTTGTTCATTTAAATCATTCTAAAGTTGCAAAAGTCGTTTTTGCTTGTTTTCATAGAAGTACGAAGCCCAATTTCTGGAAACCTTTCTTGCAAAAATCTATATCGAACACTACAGACTAAAAAGTCACTGACCAGAAATTATAACGTAAACACTCAGATGAATAAAAATGACGTACACTCGCCAAAACTACCATAACACCTAAACTACTTGTCACAGTGTCCAGAGAGATGTTTATCAGAAGGTACTGAAAAACTAAGCAGCTAAACTTCTGAATAAGTCAATAGTAGGATTTGCATAAACGTGGATCTGTAAGACTTCATGTATCCGTTGCCGGTTTAACTGAAGTGAATCAAAATTTTGGAAAATTTTAATACTGCTCATTCAAACATTTCTTCAATGCTACCTTACTTCAAATAAATTTTCTGTTAGTCTCTTCCACAAGCAAGATTTTATCGATTGAAACAAATTGGGATATATTGGCTGAACGCCGCTACATATTCCCAACAGTCTGTTTCATTATACAAGCTATTATCCAATACAAACACGGGAAGATAATTATATCATGTGAGGCTGTATTATTAGGTAATCGCACTTTGTGAAATCCACAGAAGTTTCTGTTATCTTGAACAACCACCCCGAGAGGTTACTCCTATTAATCAGAAAGACCGTTAGCTTAATATTGAAATTTTATGATTAGAACAGTTTATAGACTAACTTATAGCTCAAAATGCGTTGCAACTCAAACACTGTTCAAAATAATAAATTGAGTGACGTCAAATCATCGTTTACGGGAGAAAATCATGAAAGGAAGTGGGCATTTTCAATTTTAATAACATCTGTTGTTATGATGATGATAGTTTGATATTCTAAGCATAAAAATAATGAAAGGATTATCCTTGACTTTTTCTCGAAAAATGAGTTATGGCCGGATGGATTCAAATTGTTATAAAGGCTCGAACGCTTTAACGGATAAATCATTACATTTCTAAGAAATTAATCTTAATGGAAATAAGCAAAATTTATTGGAATATGTCTAAACATATTGAAGACAATATTCAAACATCTCAAAACAAAAAGTTACTATATGCGAGATTTCGCAATGTGTAGACACATCGAAGAAAATTATTTTTCAAGGGACGATATTCAACCTTCCGTAGAATGTTGAATATCCTCCCTTGAAGGAGCTAGTTTTCCGATCTACCCTCCATAATCACCGTTAACCGGGGCCACAGGGAAGTGGTACAGCACGGTCAGATGTCACGAATAGGAACAATGGACTGCAGTTTCGGTCTCGTTTGACCTCGTGACGCGGGGCGTTGGTGAGGTAGCCTCTGATTCGGTTCGTTGGGGGGCGCAGTGATATTTACATTATTGCATTCGCTCCAACGAATTGAGATGAGTAGGTAACGGCCTTGTGTTACGAATGGGTAGACAATGCTGACGAGGTCAAACGAGACCGAAACTGCTGTCCATTGTTCCTATTCGTGACATCTGATCGTGCTGTACCACTTTCCTGTGGCCCCGATTAACGGTGATATTTAACATTCTACGAAAGGTTCAATATCCTCCCTTGAAAAATAATTTTCTTCGATGTGAACAATATTCAACTTTCTGTAGAATGTTGAACATCCCTTTCTGAAGAAGCTGGTTGTTTCCATCCACCTTTCAGAATCATCGCCAACCAGGGAAACATAGAAGTGGTGCAATTTGGTCGGATGTCACGAGTGGGTGCAACATAGTGCTGTTTCTTTCTCTATCAATCTCGTCAGTGTTGCACGACTATTCACAATACCAGGCCAGACCTCAATCCGTTAGAGAGCATCAAGTACATGTATACGTATACATATACAATTGGTGCCCTCCAACGAACTCACACGGAGGGTACAACCAATTCTATTAGGAAATGATGAAAACAAAGAGTAGCAGTAGTAACAGAACAGGACAAGAAGCTATTTCAGTTCGACTATCTATCGCAACAAGACACACGGTGTCTGCAAGATGCAATCTTCTGGGGAAGCTAACGCTCCAGTGCTTGTCTGCCTATTAACCAAATGTACATTATCTTTAACATCCCCCATCATATCATCTGATATGTATACCTTAACATCCAGCCAAGCACTGAAGCGTTAGCTGCTAACCAAATGTACGTCATATATCATATCTTTCATCATATCATTTAATATGACGTACACCTGGTTAACTGCCGGACAAGCACTGAAGCGTTAACTTTTCGACAGAGCAAGTAAAATTGCCATTGAACTTGAAGGTCAGTTACACGTCGTCTTTCATAAGCAGCAGTAAAAGCATTTTGTTTGGTTAACTTCTTTGACGTATACAATTTTCTGGCTCCTTATGTGTTCCTGTTAAATACTTCGTTCAGATAATGTATGTCAGCCAGATGAAGAGAGAAATCCTAAAAGTTATGCGAATTCGAAAGAATCATTGGAGAAGAATTAAAACTTGAACAAGATAAAATCTCTGAATATTTATTCGGAAATTCATTCACTAAATATACACGCCAATAAATTAACTCACAATCTCAACATTTCAAATTACATTTCTGGTAGGCAACAAATTTACTACACCTGTCCGGACGTATGCTAATAAAATTCGATGCTTGTTGTCATGAGAAATAAAATGAAAGAAATATATTCAGATTTTGCAAGAATCCACCAAATATTGATGGCAGCAGTTGTTGATAGATTTTTGAAGCTTACGTTTATCTTTCTTGAAACTTTTATTTTTGTACCAAGGCAACGAGAATCACGAAATTTTACCCCGGCAAGATATACTGAAGCAATGATCTTAGATGACCTAGCTTTCATTTATACAATAATAGGTTAATGGGTTGGGGTGTGCCAGTCATCTCTTTCCAGAATGATCTTCAGGATCAGAGAGACTAGTGGTCATGAAAGGAGACCTTGGCAAAAACGAACTTAATCAACAATCGCAAAGGATGACTGTTCTTTGAGAATTTCTTCGTTGAGACATTAACGTCGAAATGAGAGATAAGCTTAGTGCAAGTTTTTACCTCTCTATGGTTTGTCTGGAGGTTCAATAATGAAGCAAGCAATTTCTTTGAACGGCTGCATTGAACTGGTTATCATCAATATTGTAACCCTGAATAGTCAGAAGTATGCTATGGACATTTTAGAAGAACATGTTTAACCATTTGAAGCAAACATGGGTGAGAATTTTTTGTTTATGTATGATAACATAAGACTTCATACCGTTGAGAAATATCCTCAAAATCAGGAAATTACTGCAATGTAGTCTCCTGCATAGGGTCTAGATCTCAATTGCAACAAGTGTGGCACATTTTCAAGAAGGATAAGAACCAAGAAGAACCAGCCTGCTAATACGAATGAGGTTCTGAATAGATTGATCCAAATTTCGAACGAAAGTGATCAAAATACTGTGGAACATATTTGGAATTGAAAGGTTTTTGATGGTTTTTTATTTTCATATCAATTGTTTTCAAGCAATACTTTGTGCTAATGGATTACTGGAACAATAATTCTTCGACATATCTACACTTATACGGAATAAATTCGGATTTCAGATACTGTATGTTAATATTATGGCGAAGTTTACTATCATCCTGATGTTAAACATCATGCTGAAACACTCTCCATTTCTGGACCACGAATTGGTAGAAAATTACTGACATATTTCATGTGTATAAAGCAATTTTTTGCTGGGTATTGATCAGGGCTATGTGTCCTGATAATGTTGTACGAAACACGAGTCAACATGTACTAGTGGTGCTTGATCTGGTTTCTGAACAGTCATGGAATATCACCTCGGAGGTATAAGTTTTCTTGTCGCGCCGTCTTCTTGAACCATGTCGCAAGATTATGCAAGAGCGAAAAGAAAAAAAATTCTTAATATGTTTGTGTATTGGACATTACTTACCCTAGTTGATTTTCGAAGAAGTAAGAGCTGATTATCCCGTTCGATGAAATGACCGCTCAAACTATTACTTTTGGCTAATTCAAATGCTTTTAATTTTTGAGCCTGTCTTGTTTGTAACTAGGAGGGCATTATTTTTATTTCTACGAGCTCATTCAAGTGAAAACGGGCTTCGTCAGAAAACACAATTTTTTTATTCCTAATTAGCAGCATCTAGCACTAAGGGCTATTAGCGGAGAAAACAGCACATACAAAATACAATACAAAACAATAGGTTGTGAAATGCAGTTGTTTCAGAATTTTCAGTAATGGTTTATATTTTGAAGTAATTTAGTGTTTGTTTTATGTAGGCTGATTATGTAATTTAGAGGT
The DNA here is from genome assembly GCA_013387265.2 of Cryptolaemus montrouzieri. Classification (NCBI taxonomy): domain Eukaryota; kingdom Metazoa; phylum Arthropoda; class Insecta; order Coleoptera; family Coccinellidae; genus Cryptolaemus; species Cryptolaemus montrouzieri. Next base: position 48,699,615 of record JABFTP020000001.1, on the reverse strand, counting down.
TAGTACTTTCCCAGCTTCGCACAAGATATGTGCTATAGTTATTTGGACACCACAAGTTTCACAAATGAATAAGAGAATATCCACGAATACGTACTTCGGTAATGCTCTCTCTGAGATTCTTCTCAGAAGTTGATATGCAATTATTAGGTATAGCAATTTTCGCGAACACTGCAAATTCACATATAAGGTGAAATAATTAATCTACTGGAAACATCTGATAATGAACAACCTACCTAGACACAAACAAAAAAACTTTTTATTTTTTTATTTCAAATTAGGGTTTATTAGCGGAGAATAAACTACATAAAAAATACAATACATAATGAAAAGTGACGCTGAGTTCACTACAAGCCGGCCAGACTTATGATTGCCTTTTATCAATATTTATGTACCAAGTGATGATGCACATATCTTCAAAGCCTGTATTTTCGATGAAATTTCACCACTGTTAATACTGAAGTCATTTGAAAAGCGAAAGTTATTTCTTATTCCTTGTGCTATTACAGCCACTGCAGCTCCGTTTGCTGTGGGAAACTTTTGTGCACCTACATTGTTTCGTGAAGTAAACAACGTAAATTTAGCTTCTGGTTCTGAGATCGTGATACAGCATGTTGTAGGAATCTTTTAATTTTTCTCAACTGTTTCCACTGTTATTCTTGACTTTGGACGTCCTACAGTAGACTCCAACCACTGAATATCCGCCTGATCAAACTTTCTCTGAGTCATTGATTCAAAATATACAATCTGAACTCTATAAAAATAACCGACGAAAAACAAACAAAGAATTCGTTTTTGTATGAATGTTTTCCACGAAACGTTCGGGTGAGAACCAAAGAAATACTCCCCGGCTATTAATTTCCCAAGAACTGAGCTTCCATACACTGCTCACTTGAAACTACCAGTTGGTCACCCGATACCAGATAAAAATAACAAAACTTACATATTATAACAAATGATAGAGGCTTACTTGATTTCTTTCGAGTCTCTTGAAATTTTGGTTGCAAGTGCTTACTTAATTTATCTTTTTCTCGAAAATTTTGCGATAATACAGGTAATAAAAAAGGTTAGTCCTCTAAACCGGACTCGAGGGAATAATTATGCCTATCATATCACACTTTCTAAAATGGTTCCAGTGAAAAAACGAGGATCGGTTACCGATTTCATTAATTTCTAGAAGAGAATCAAGAAATATCGACATACAATATCTTATCAATTGAGGATGTCGGCAGACTTTTGAGCTCATCATATATCTCGTTTGAAAACACTGGAATTAGTAACCTCATTCTATGTCACTATTTTGAGTAGCCATATTTGGAAAAATTATTTGGCAAATCTTAGTTGAGAAATACCGTTTTTCCCGAAAAAGTGATTGCCATGTTATTATGCTTATATGTAGTTGGACATTGGTATTATCAAATTTTGAATTAGATCTTCCAAAGTTTCAGCATGTTTTCTAGTAATTAATCAATATTGATTGATATCCAAATCAATAATAAAAAACCATTAGCGACGGATATCATCTAGTTCATTATAATTTTCTTGATGACCTCGTTCAGTTTCATCCAGCATGAAAAAAATACACTCAACCAATAATTCTGAGAAGTATTTATTACTCCGAAAATGTAGATTAGTTCTAACCTAACCTAATTCCTATATGAAAAACTCTGAAAGTTTATTGAAAATTCAGTCAGCTGTTTCCGATACTCTGGTGTATGTATTGCGCTGGAGAATAATAGAAACTTCTTCCATTGTGTCCGCGTAGAGTAATATAATTTATTCATATTTCATTCAAATATAATTACCGTTTTAGAGAGAATAAATTGTGTTCCATGTGTACCTTTTCTTGTTAGTTCATTATTATTTTACTTCTGAAATTCGGCACACAAAACCACATGAATTCATATTGTACTTCGCAATAGAGTATGGTCCACCGAAATATTCCTGATTTGAAAATGAAGCGATAATATCGAAAACGTTGAGCACTACATTGGTTCTAATCGGATGTGTAAACAACTTTATGTTCGACATTAATATCTCCAAAACCTCTAGCGAACAAATATAAGTATCGATATACAGTGTGTTCGAACGAAAATTTGCCACCCCCTCTATATCAGGAACGACTGATTTTAACGAAAAATCCTAAGACGTCGATTTTTGATTGGTGAGGGAGTTGGTTTGGATCAAGTAAACTCAACACTCTACCCTCAGCAGTACCTAAGTTGAAATTCAAAGTGGTTCGAGTGACAAATCTTTTGATTCTCTTTCAACAAAAGTATCCTCATGAACTTTTAATATCACACAGAAAGTCCAAACACAACGAAAATTTGTATTTCAACAAAACTTTGCTACAACTCCGATGTCTAGAAAGACTTATTGTAGCGGAAGAAGCTGAGAAACGCCAATTCTCGATTGGAGGGGAACCAGTTTCTGAGTAGGTTTGGAGCATGTAAAATCAACATCAGCAGAAAATTAAACAGAATTAATTGTAGGGAGAGTAACATATCCCTATTCCAAAATAATATCTTTATGAACATTAATTACCATACAGAAAGTTTAAACACTACAAAAGTTTGTAATTCAACGAAAAGTTGACAGCGCCAAAAATCAAACTGAATACTCCAAATGACCTCCCCCTACCTCCATACAATGATAAAGACGATTTCAAAATTCTCTTCTAACAATTCGAAAAACTTCTGGTGTCAAAAGGCATGTGTATCATAAAGTATCGATCAAAGGTGACCCTATAAGAATAAATCTAAAGGACTCCAATCAGGTGACTAGGCTGGCTACTCAACATTATGCCAATCCACTGACCTGGAAAAGTCGCATCCAGATATTATCGCACATCAACGTCGAAAGGTGCAGGATCTAACCTAACCCCATCTTGCTGGAAACGTATCTCATTCTGCAAAAGAGTTTCAACATTTTTCAATTAATTCTCCTAACGACTGCGAATAATCGTCTCCATTGAGATTACCTTTGATGAAGAAAGGTCCCACAGTGTGGTTTCAATAAACTCCAGCTCAAACATTCAATTTCTGAATCGTTTGTGCGTATGCCTGTGTGAATCAATGAGTAAACAAGATATTCACATATGGACAATTATACCTATCCACTTAACCATGGAGAGTAAAGAAAATCTCGTCAGAAAAACCGGTATAATACAAAATATGTAAATAATTGTTAATATTTTCACTTAAAATTTCACAAAATGGCAAGCGGCTATCAGCATTATCTTCGTTGCTTTCATGAACTAATTATTTTCCTAAGACTGTTAAAGCAGATACACCCGGTACACGTGATAATTCCCTGATGGTAGAAGTGTTTTACATTTGTAGGTGACTCAAAACTGCCACTTCAGTTGCTTCGTTCCGTGCAGGTTGATGTTGGATTTCATGTTCTTTGTTAGTCACCGAACCCTCAGTCATAAATTTATTCAGCAAGAATAAAACATACTGGTTTCTCACCTGTTTCTCTGGATAGTTCACATTGAAAATAAAATCCGTGCCCTTCTCCTGCACAACTATTATTTCGATAATAAATTGAAACAATTTCGACCCGCTCATCAGTTGAATAAACTTTTTCAACCTTTGTCTAACTAGCATTAACAGTGATTGAAAGTATTAAGAAAATGAAAGTCTAATGTGAAACGGATTCATCATGACCAGATGGTTATGATGAAAACATTTGTGCGTTCTCCACAGAATATTGATGTTTATCAATATCTCAAATTATTATATTTCCTTCTTCTTCTTCTTCTCAATTTAGACTTTGAGGTCTATGGAGAGAAGATCCCTCTAATATTGTTCTTGTGAGATGGACTGCCAACTATCTTTCCAGCGTTTGGGGGGCCTTCCCGGTGGCCGACGTGCTGCTATTGGTTTTCCATCTCGTACAATACGTGCTAGTCTGTGTTCTTCCATCCTGTCTATATGTTCATTCCATCCTCGTATGCATTTTCTTGCCCATCGTATAATATCTTCAGTGTTACATGTTTCACGTATAACCTCATTCCTAATTCTATCACTGGGCGATTTTCCCGATATTTGCCATAGCGTCTTCATATCTGACGTTCTAAGAATTCTTTAGGTTTTGTAGGCATCGACCTTAGTTTCTATTGCATAGGTGGCGATAGGTCGTACACACGCTTTGTAAATCCTCGTTTTGCATTCAATGCTCATATGCGCGTTCTTCCATACGACATCTACTAGGCATACGGAAATTGCCGCTGCTTTATTTACCTGCTCTTGGACCTCTCTCGCTGAATCCCCGTTACTAGTTATTTGCACCCCAAGGTATTTGAAGGACCTGCTCTACAGTTTTATCATCAATTGCGAGTTTACATCTTCTTGGCTCCTTCGATATCACCATGCTCTTTGTTTCTTCGGTAGCTATCTTCATGTTGTAATTTTCAGCTATATTCACGATTTGAAAGCAATTATGAGTCTTTGAAGATCATCTTCATTTCCCGCCTTTATTGCCGCATCGTCCGCGTAACATACTATTTTAATTCCTCCCGTACTCGTTCTGTATCTGTTTCCTACTGATTTAACTTTATTGATGATTCTGTCCATTATTAAATTGAACAGAAGAGGGTCAATGAAGGTCAATGAAGCAGATGTATAAGGGTTTGTTGTATTTCAGAGATTTTTATTCTACTTGTCGTACTATGAAGATTGCATCCGTTGTTATTCCGTTCCTCCTAAATCCTTGTTGTTCTTCGTTGATGTCTATCACTTCTGTTATTTTGTCTCGTAGAATTCCGGTAAAAAGCTTGGTTAGTGTCCCTAGCAGAGTTATTGTTCTGTAATTTGAGGGTTTTTTATCGCTCTTCTTATATGTATCTCCATACTTTGTAGGCACACTGGTATTGTCTAGGATTTTCCCAAATAAAGCCTTGATTTCGCCTATTAGAGTATTTTTTCCATATTTAATCATTTCGTTAGCGATGTTGCCTATTCCTGGTGCTTTTCGAGTTTTGAGTTTTTGAATGGCCTCAGTTATCGACTCGTTGAAGATCACAACAACGACAATTTCCTCCTCCTCAAGCTGTTGTGCTTGTCTCTCACTATCGTTTTCGCTCTCTTCGTTATTATAGAGTTCTGTGAGGTACTGTTTCCATTGTTTCGCGCTTACTCGATTCAGTTGGACATATTCATTTTCTGGTTTTCTCTTTGATCGAAGCATATTCCATATTTTCCTCTGAGTTCCGTACATATCCTTCTCCATATCCCTGCTAAATTTTCTCCACTGTTCTCTCTTTATCTCCCTGATTTGTCTGTTCACTCTGTTCCATGCATCCACGTATTTTCTGTATTTTGTCTGAGTCTTCATACTTCTGTATCTCAAATATGCTTCTCCTTTCCTTATGCTAAAGCTTGTACCACCTCTGTACACCGTGGCGTGGAATTGTGCTTTATGGCGTTTCCAACTATACTCGTCCCAAGTGCTTCAATTGCAGCCTCCAAAATGTTTCCTCGAGTTTTAAAAATTCGAGGACAAGAATCAACACTAGAAAATGATAGGAGATAATTGAAATTGTATCATTGAACAGATATCGGATCAGGTCATTTTGGAACTTAATTTGAATTTAATCATTGTCAAATGTTCGTTGGAAAAAAAACTTTCGTTGTATTTGGACATGTTGTATGATACTAAACGTTCATGAATTTTTGAATAGAAGATCAAAAGGCCTTTCAAAAGATATGTCACTCGACTCATTGTTACTATATTGAATTTTGACTTAGGGACTGCTGTGGGTAGGGGGATGATTTCACATGCTCCAAACCAACTCAGAAATTGGTCCCCTCGAAAATCAAAAACTGAAATGTCCTAGTTTTTTCGCTGCAATCTGTCTTTTTTGGTATAGGAGGGGGTGGCAAATTTTCGTTGGAATACAAATTTTCCTTGAATTTGAACTTTCTTCTGGATACTGAATGTTAAAAAGAACTCTGTTTTTAGATAGACAATTGAACTACTTTTCCAAAGATATGTCACTCGACCAACTTGTCCTATAATGAATTTTGACTTAGGGTAATTTTTCAAACAAATTCATTTCGAGATTTTTCAAATACTTCTTCTTCAACACTCCAAGTCAAAAGCAAAAGATTTTTATGAAAGTGAAACATTTTACCTAGAATTTGCTTGAATCTGTAGATATTCTCTTAGCGGGTTTAATACGAAGGAGGTGACATTTTTTCTAAATATTTTTTTTATTTTACAACATAGACTTCTTGTAGCTCTACACACTTCCCCCAACAATATTCCCATCTCTGTGATCCGTCCAAACGGTAGTCAACTATTTTCTCTGCAAAATTACTCAGGTTATTGCCTCTTCATTTGACGAGAATCTCCGAGCCCAATGATCAGCGCCTAAATTCAGATTCATTGCGCCCAAAACTACGCCAACCGAGCGTTGGAAATGTTCATTCGAACACGCTTTTGGTCTTACGTGAGCAAACGCGGTACCCAATGCGATGACAGAGTTCTCATGTATAAATATTGATTCTACATGTGACAAACACATTTTTTCGACACGTTCATAACTCCTGACATCTCTCCCACTCTAGTTCAGCAGTCGTGTAGCATCATTTGAGAATTTTGTCGATGTTATCGTCGGTAGTTGCAGTTTTTTGACGCCCCGAACGTTCATCGTCTCCTAAGCTCTTACTGCCACGTTTAAATTCAACTGCCGAAAATTTCACTTTGGTGAATGATCGTGCAGAGTTCCCATACACAGAATCAAATTCATCTTGAAAAACTATTTAATATTGAATTACAGCTCGTTACTCACATCAACTCACGAAAACGACTGTTCCATAACTACTACACGTCCAAAATGGCTGAAACTTTTTGTGAATGACTGTCAATAGATCTCAATGAAAATTCAGTTGTTTTCATTAACGAGTGCTGTCATCTTCACGTAGAGCTCTTAAACGTTTCAGAGCATCCTAGTACAGTACATTACACATATAACATTCAGAATATTTCAGAAGTCCATTTTATTTTAGTTACTTTTCGTCATCTACAGAGTGTGTGGATTTCAAAGTTTTAGTACTGCAGCTATGTGAAATAATATGAATAGAAGAAAATGACCCACACGTGCCTGTGTTCTTTTTGTGGGAAGAATTCAATATTGCAAACAGATTGAAGGAACCTATTTGCGTGTTCGAGTAGAGATTCAGAAATGGCTGAACCAATTAGTTCTTCATTTTCAAAGGAGTTTCTTGAGTATATTTTTCAGTGATCGATCGAAAGTTGTATTTCACCGATAAATATTTCCTTAAGTACAAAGTTTCCCATTACGAATTTCGCAGGGTCTTACAGGAATTATTTTTGCAAAAATTCTTCTTGAAACCTTTTAGTTCATCTGAAATTATTCATATGAAGCCCTCAAAAATATCGTTTTATTTAATTGATATTTTCTGTTACTAATACAGTTAGTTATTTATTTCCTCCAATCTCGAGGTGTAAGTGGGTCATCGAAAAGCTGATATACGAAGAACAAGAAAATTGTGTATTTTCGATATTGTCTGAAGTATTTTCTCACTTCACAAAATGAATGTTTTTGATTCTATCCCGAAGGAGCGAAGGAGTTAGACCATATTATTCTACATCTTAACTAAACAAAAGAATATATCATTCTATAAATTCCAAAGAATATCTAAGAATTCGTGTTCTTTATCAAAACAGCTCCAAACAAATCAGCGATTGCTCAGTGGATTCGGGTTGTTGACTTGAAAAATTATGTGGAAGTGATTTTTCATCACGTAAAAAATTGCTATGAACAATATTAGACAAAGAACAAGTCACTCATTTTCTTGCCAATGATTCAGAAGTTGTTGGTATCTAAGAAATTGAAAAATGAATATATATAAGATGAAATTTCCAAGAAAAATTTAATTTGCTCGTCAACCCATCACTATTATTTGAAATTTACTTTCAACGCTAAAAATAGAACTTCACGCAGCTATCAAGATATGAGCACATAGCCTTCAGAATGAATGAAACATGTTAAATATTGAAGTTTCCTACATAATCGCTCATCACAGTAATGCCGAATACTTAAATGTTGTTTATCTTGTTAAGAACGAATTCTTGAGGTTAGCAGCAAATGAAGACTGAAGAAGGTCCTTGTATTTGTTTTACTACTAGTGGTTTCATGTTCAGCGAAGTATTTGGTTCTGAATTTTCGAACATAAAAAAACTAATTCTGAATATTAGGCGTTTAGTATATTAGGCGTTCAGTATATTAGGTGTTTAGTATATTAGGCTTTTAGTATATTAGGCGTTTAGTTTATTAGGCGTTTAGTTTATGAGGCGTTTTTGTATATTAGGCGTTCTTGTACATTAGGCGTTTTTGTATATTAGGCGTTCTTGTACATTAGGAGTTTTTGTATATTAGGCGTTTCGTCTATTAGGCGTTTTTGTATATTAGGCGTTTAGTATATTAGCTGTTTAGATATAAAATGCGATCTTAATGGGCTCACTAGTATATAATATTAAAGCTGTAAGGGCTTATTCGGTAATAATCCGAGGGATAACGGTAGTTTGAGCCAGACGGAGAAGAAGCGACGCGACGAGGGGATAATTTCGTCGGACTTTTATGTCTACACAAATTTTTCCATCGCGTTCGATCGTTTTAAAACCTGGATGAGGAGCCTCGAGTTTCATTTTGTACAACTAAAACTTTCAATCCAGATTTATGAAAGTCACAGGAAACATGCTGCTGATTATGTGAATCATATTTTGGGAAGAATTCAACTACTACTTGGAGAATGCTGTGCAATTTGACAAATTTTGTTATAGGTAGTTGTACTTTAGGTATATTTTGTAAAATGAGTACGTTCATCACGTAATATGGAAATATGAAGTTGTTTCAATGCAATTTTTTCCTTTCATTTACATTTCATATTATACAATAAAGTCTCACAAGGAAATGAATTGAAGAGAAGTAAAACTGAAGAATAAAAATTTCAATTATTAGAGAGCAAAATCATAAGACGCTGACTGCTCGAAACCAATTGCCAACTCGACAGTTAAGCATCTAGGAAAGAAACAGTTTCACTGAAACTGATATATAGTTAACATCATTGTATGGTATATGAGGGACCATAATGTAATTTACTAATTTGTGGATCTCATTTCTGCTTTCCACAAGAACACTTCAATTCAGAAGATGTTTGTTCTTTCTGGTGAGCAAATTGTGTGAATTCTGGTCAATTTTAATTTAAACAAAAAAGTTACGCAAAAAGTGAAATTTCTATGTATTCAGTAGTGTTGATTTATTTGATTACTAATTTCTTGCCTTTGTCTTTTGGACACTCCCAAGAAATTTTATTTTGAGAAGAACTTTTATTTTCCATTTCATTAATATAGAAGTAATTCTTCCATCTTGCAGTTTTAAGCTCATATTCGTTGTTTATTATAATTCTTGATTCTTATTCGATTCTCATCTCATCTAATACAAATCAGAACTGATGAGTAAAAATTAAAAATTTGAAACTATAAGTCTGCATATATCGATCTTTCTGAAGTATATGTTTAATACTTTTGGCACTAAAAATTTGGAATATTGTGAAATAATATTAGAGTTGTTGATGATTGAATTTCTATGCCTAAAGGGTAATTAAACAAGTTGTTTTTTTGAATTAATGTTGGAATATTTTTAATTTCATCTTTGCTACCTTAATTTGAGAAAGTTGAGATTTTCAAATTGAATGTATCTGTTTGGATTGGGATAGTAGTGAATAGCGTTGAGATTTGTGTGGTTGATGAGTATCCATAAAACAATACTGGTAGATGCGTTACCCTAAAGATGACTGAGGCAATATATGAGAGAGTTACATGTAACATAAAGAAGTATTAAGTATAAATATGAATAATGCAGTGAATATGATAAGGCGTTCGGTATAGATAGAGTTGGCAATGAAAAGGCGTTCAGTATATTTGGGGTTAAGTATATTAGTCGTTTAGTATATAAAGTGTTCAGTATATTTTTTGTTTAGTATATTGGCTATTCTGATATAAAAGGCAATCTTTATGGGCTCACTAGTTAATTATAAATTGAAAATATTTTTAGAAAAATTTTATTACTTATATTATTTTTCTTTTCTTCTTGTGTCATGTCTTGTTTCAAATATCCAGTTAGAGCATTATCTAGATGGTTCATCTATGGGGATGTGTTGAGATGAGAACAACAATTTGAGAAAAAAATGCCGTCTAAAGAAATTTTATTCGAACCCTAAGATTTTATATGACACCCAGTATATTTTTGAGTGGTTCGCAAGGAAATAAATTAAGGAAAACATCTGCATTTCTTCCAGTTGGCCGTGAAAATTTGAGTGAATTCAACAATCCGTTGAACTATGAGCTATATAATGTTTGAGTATTTCGTTATTTTACAGATAACCTAGGATAATAATTGTTCAAGCAGTTGATCGCATTATTGAATTACTTTTAAATATTTTGCTATAATTGGTCTTTTTATAAATTCTAAGAAATTAAATCAGCTCATTAAAAGATCCTATATTGTTCACTCGAAAGTGATTTACTTATTTGATGCAATTATGGCTTTTTTCACGATTTTTTTGAAACAAGAATAATCACCGATTCGAAGTTGTAATCAGTTGTCCGTCCCTAATCGCATTATCCAAAATCATGATGAAAACAAATTTTCTCTTTTATGTACGAAATTTACATCATTAAATGAAAATATTCTAAACCGAAAGTCAGGTAATGCAATGAAAATTAATTCAATTCCGACCAATGAACACCCATGTATTATACTGAAATTAATTATCTCTTAACCATAAAACAACCTTTATATTATCATCGTTATGTCTGTTAATAATATTTGGACAAGCACACCTCAATTCGCTCTTTATAATTGAGGTAGGCATCCCTACTTCCTGTATATTGAATTTATCCCTAATATAATATTTTGACAAGACCGCCGCAAGCATTGAAAGCAGAGTATTTTCCTTTGAATTTTTTTCAACCGTGTTCATTTCATATATGAAAATACACATTCACTGAAGAACAATAAACCCCTCAGTTCGTCCGTTATTTGTCATAAGCCTCTATGGAAATGGAAGAACTCTCATTCTACGTGATATGAGTTTGTGAGCAAATGCCAGAAGTATGGAAAAGTGAATTCTGGATGAAGATTGTCGTCGGATTGGGCACAAATGATGAACCAATTGAAGCAAGAATTGATGAGGATGCTGAGAATGTGTAAGCTTTCATTAAGTTTGATTATACAGCTGTCAAGTTTCAGCGTTGGAGTTGTAACATCTGGTTTTAAAGGGATGGCTTAACGAGTGAAAATCAGTGAAGTGTTAAAGCCCTTTCTATAATATACAAGGGTTATTTGATATGATGATGAGCCATTGACTTTTTTGAATTTCCCGCGCAGTAACATGAAATGCATCACTGCTACCAGCGTCATTAAGTTAGTGTTTGAGAACCATTGACATTAGATTGAGACAGTGTGTTATATGAATAATATGAACGCATCTACACAAAACTCATAATACTTGAGAGTTAGCACTCGACCAACATTTATTTCAACAATCATTAAGTTCATCTATTAATTCAGAGACACATGACATATCTTTCTATACGAGATTTGTAAACCTGTCAATTGCTCCATTCGATGGGAACCAACCGATCTCTTTTACGACAGTCCTACGTTCACCCCTAACAATAACAATATTTAAGAGAACAAAGAACTGATGGGCGTACAGGCAGAATTGAAAAGCCAAATACACAAAAATGTCATTGAAAATTATATCCTTCATAATCATAAAATCATCAAATCAACTCAAAAACTCAGAGAAACCCAATGGAAAGAAACATTTTAAAATTTTCCGTTCCATAGCCAGTAAGATGCAAGGAGAACACGTTATAATGAATAAAGCATCAAAGACAATAGCCTAGTAGTCCTCACTGAAGACCAATACAGTATCAAAATGGAAGATATATTGAAAACTTTGAAGATCAGGGAATTACCAACTGACTCAATCAAATCATCCATCAAAAAATTCAAAGAAGCATTGGAACATGCAGACCATCTAGCGCATACAGTGTGTGAAGAATGAAGATTGTTACCGATTAACTCTCAAGTACTCAAAATATATGGACTGCTCAAGCTTCAAAAAGAATAAAAATCTAGTAGGGCCTGTAGTTTCCTACATTGGCATTATTTCGGGTAACTTAGGCAAAATTTTGATCCATAAGTTCATAAACTCAAGAGATTTTGCTGACAACATGGCGTTTCAAATTCCAATGACAAAAACATTCTACAATCAAATCTGCCATAACTTCAAGCTTGTTTCCTTTGATGTAAACACATGTACCTAAACAGTCTAACTGATCAAAATCTACCTTTAATTTCAGATATTTTCACCAAAACCAACACATTTCACAATATCTCCTTTGAATTTCACCACTCATGCAAACATGTTTAGATCAAAATTATTTCCAGTTTAAAAATACATATTCTTTGAACGAAAGTCAGGACTTTTTTGGAGATGGCCTCTTAGCCCCCTTAATCTGGATAACACATAAATTCTGAACAGCGATCTAGCCAAAAACCACATTATCTTCTGGTATCGGTACGTTGATGATATTCTGGTTGGTTTTCATTGCTCAAATAGACAATTAGATACACTTTTGAAGTTCCTCAATGAAACTCAAGATCGTTAAAATTTACCGTTGAGGTTGAAACTAAATCTCCATAAATTTTCTTGTTTTAACTATAATAAACATAAATAATATCCTAACTTATGATAGCTACAGAACAAAATCGTTCAAAGACGCAACGAACCACATGGACTCATTCAATAAGTTTGAATCATAAACTCACCCCTACAATTCTATGGTCCACAGAGCTTTTACTATCCCTCTCTCAATTCAAGATTTTAAAACGGAAATAAATACCATAACAAAGAATAGTCTTCCACAACGGTATATCCCTCTTTAATAAATAAAATGAATAGACACTAAGGACATAATCGAAGATCACAATTAATATACGCATTCAAGAAAAACCAGGAGAAAGATATGCTAGTTTTTGTAGGCCTATTTTCTCATAAAATGAAACATCACTATTCAGAATTCAAAATCACCACCTTCCTCTCAAGAGGTCCAAATTTTACTCTTTAATGCAAAACAGAAACTAGATAAACTCAAATAATCTGATATTTACATAATTGAATGTAACGAATCCTCTTCAGTTTATGTAGGTCAACCAGGTAGGAATTTTGAATGCAGGTTCAAAGAACATATACCTTCAGATTAGAAATCCCCAATATTTGAAAACATTCAATCAACAAACCACTCAATAGTTTTGATAGATAGATAGATGGATAGGTTTATTCATGCTAGAATACGAAAAACGATACATATGTATATGCACACGTCAACAATGCAATAAATAAACACATAAATGAAATGATTGTATGTGATTGTATCGTTACACCTTCTTACTTATTTAAGAAAAACAGAAGAATTAAAATTTAACATTGAAAAAGTCATCTGTTTTATATAACACTCTATCAGTCAGTATTTTCTTTACAGAATTTTTGAAGTTTTAGACGGAAGTGTTTTAATAGAAGAAAGTAGATGGTTAAAAAAACTATGTGACAGAAAACCCAGACCATTCTGTGATCTACTTAGCCTCTAATAGGAAGTATAGATATTGTTTCTGTTGCGTGTGCTGTAGTTGCGAATATCCCTATGTCTCTCCATCCATGTTATATGTTGGTGGCCAAAGGTTAGACATTCGAGAACTAAGAGGCTAGGTAGCGTTAAAATTTGTAGTTTTTAAAATTTTTTTTACAGCATTTCCTATATCCTAGTTTACCAGCTATTGTTACAGCCCGTCTCTGTTATCGAAATATTTTTTCCAGCTCACGCACTCATTGGCACAATCTCAAAGAAGTCCAAGAATCAGAAAAACACGAGGTTAGGTTTACTATGCTTTGCTACCAATGAATTATAAAATATACACTGTTACTGCTGTTTCAAATATTTAACATTTATCTTCAGATAGAATAAGAAAACTGAATACAATGTACGATTACTAACTATATTTGTGATTCAAAGGGTAAAAGGAAAAACCCCAGCAGGTAGTAGGGGGTGGTACTATTTAAAAATATCAAAGATTAGGGATTTAGAAAGATCAAGCTGGTCGTTAATTATTTGTGGGTTACTATTATGAAGTGATTTTCAGATTTGAACTGATTCCAGGAAGTTCAATTTGTTGTTTTTAGGACCAACGTGTAAAATTTCTAAACTGTCTATACTAGGGCATGTCTGACATAAAATATTCAATTCTAATTTACCAATCGAAATACATTTTCGGTACAGACACGTATATAGATATACTTATCTGCGTTAATGGCACATCTAGATCATTTGATAAATTTATAAGCCTCATAAATGGTATCCATCCCAAAATAAAATTTAAAGTCGAAAAAGAAACTAATAAGCAAATATCATTCTCAGATCTATCAATATCACATTCAAACAATAGAATCAGCTTCAATATGTATAGAAAACGCACTTGCACAGATATATGTATACCAATAGACTCTAATAACCCCCAATCGCATAAAATGTCCGCATACAATTCAATGATAAACCGAGCTTTCTCTTTGTCCCTTTTATCCGAAAACTAACAGTTTGAAATTGAAACCATCAAAACTATAGCACATAACAATGGTTTCAGGTTAGGTGCACTTCACAAGGCTCAAAAAGTATCAAATTTTGTGAATTTTTGTTAGAGCTCCTTTATTAGATATCAATAGAAATCTTTTAAGGCAATATTATTATTATAATTTTTTTATTGTTAATAATTATGATGCTTGTAGATGGCGCCAAAGTTTAGACCAGAAAAAATAGGTCACGTCACTATCCATAGTTAATCTCACGATTGGGAGTCTGAAAAAAAAAATTCAGAATGGGTTTGAAAAATGAAGGTTTGTCACACAAGAATATACAACCGATAGTCAAAATCCGGAAAATAAAAATTTGGCAAAAGTCTGAAAACAAATTTCAAAAAATAACCTTTTTTTTGGAAATTTCCATGTGCCACATTATTTGTTTTAATTCTTTTTCCTGATTGTGGTATATTCGTGAGAAAAAAGACTAAATAAATCGCTTTTAAAATTTCATCAAGATAGGTTCTGTTGTTTCGGAGATTATCTCTGGACAGTTCGAAAGAAGGTCATTTCGAGAAAAACGTGTTTAAAGTTTTTTTTCAATTTGATCTCGAATAAAAAAGGCAGATTTTGTCACTTACAATCAATTACTCCGCAATCCCTGGTCCATATAGAAATAAACCCTCATCGATAAAGTGCTGTTCTTCCTGTTGTTTTTTCTTTTTTGAAGCCAAACGACCTTCTTTAGTTGCAGCTTTGACCTGGGCATCAGCCGAAGAAATTCGCTCATCGTCCTTAGATGTGACATATTTTTAGGCGCTGGTTCAAATAGTGCAGTCCATTACTTCCATCATTTTCAAAATAGGCATTCGTTCTTCGCTGAAGATGCTAGACGAAATTTGAACTGCATATTGAACAACTTCCTTGCCGGCAAATACATGCTTTGGGACCATCGCCCAAAGAGTTTTGTTAAAAAACTCGTTATTGTTCTGAGTGTTTTTTCCCAGACAGCGTTTCAGTAATTCTTCCTCTGTCAGCTTTCCAAACATAGATTTTACGAGTTCTTGTACCTCAGCGCTTAGAGAAGGTTTATGTTTGAAGGTATTATCTGCTTGCGAATTGAGATATTTGCACCACTCAGGATTGCACTTTTCATGCATCGGTGCATTGTCAGTTGAAATTAGATGATAATAGCCTGCCTATATCTCTCGTTTCATTTCGTCCATAGAGTCAGGATATCTTTGAATAGCTAAAGAGTAATTTGCTGATATTTGCTTCATTATTTTACCTATTATATCGGTAGTTTTTTGAGGTACTGGTTACGACTGCCTTTCACATAGTATTTGCTTGCTCGAGCCATGTTATTGATCACCACGTAAGCGTGTAAATGACTTAATAGGTACTGAGTATGAAGGAAATAGCTCACAATATAGAAATCTTACAAAAGAAACCGGTATTTTGGAGAGGGGACCCACACAGCAGCTGCGCGCCGAAAAGCTGCAAAAAGGCGTGAAAACAGGCGTCGACGTGTAACGCTTAAACGGCTACCAAAATTTTTCTATTGAGAATTTCGACCCAAAATTTTAGGAGGTGATTTTTGAAGGAGTAAGTAAGCGAAAAATACAAAAACTCAATAACGATTTTTTGAAAATTTCAAACTGTACTAATACCTTCTAATCACTGATAGTCCGTCTGTATGTCTATTTTATGTTGGATCGTTGGCCGATTTCACGCTCCAAAAAGAAGAGAACAGAAGTTACATGTGTTGCACAATCAAAAACAGCCTGAATCAAGACACTTTCATCTAATTACCCATACCAGTATGGGCTATTATCTCTTCAACAAACATAGATAGTTACAACAGATATAACATTACATGTAAACAAAATTGACTTGTACCTTCCCACTAACGTATAAAGAATGTTCAACGGCCAAATCATACAACATTTACTATAATAATTAAGAAATCGCAGTAGGGCACCTTAGACTTGGCACGAGTTTGTCTAGATTTCATTACTTTTTAGAGATAAACAGGCAGCTGAGACCTGGCTAGTTTTTTACAGAATTTTTTTTGGTGGGATTCAGTACGATTCACTTTTTGTTCAGCCTACTCACAACTTCTGATGTAGCACCGACAGCGAAGACAGGGATTCTCGTCTTGTTTTTTTCCCGTTCTCTAGAATCATATAAAAAATTACGAATGATTCACCGGTTTCTTCTCATTCTTTTGAGATTACCTTTTAGGGGCGATCGAGGTGTGCTTACTGATTTTCGAAGTTCAATTCATTTCACACAACTTTGAAGTAATATGAAGTGAAATATATTTTATATCCTCCACAATTTTATTCTTACGAACACAACCGGTTTCGACCTTCAGGTCATTTTCAAGTATTCAACTACAGGATATGAACATACTTATATAAATATTTAGATACTAGCCTTTATTGATATTAAGTAGTGCAAAGTTATTATTGTCTAGGTACTTAGGTACGTTAAGGGTGATTAGCTTGGATTTTACAATATTTATTGATTTCCAACTGATTCATTTCTTTTCTTATGTCGTAATTCTGAAGAATTTTGATATAACCTGATGTTGTTGAATGTTTTGTGGTTTTTATATGTTCATATATTGGAGAATTATTGTCAGATGATGAATATTCTTCAAAATTGGTTTCGAGATTCCAACCTCTCTGCCGATCATAAATTGCCATACACTCATTGCAAGCAATTTTGTGAACTCCTGATTTTTGAATTCGTCTCTTTTTGTTCGCCAATGAATTATAATTTGCATAAGTTCAGACCATTTGAGGAAGAAGGGGTAATTTCGAATTAAGAAAAGTGTTGCTCAAGTTATTGGATAGACGACCAGTGTAGTTGAAAATAGCGTATCTTTTCATGGAAGTATTTTCTATAGATTATAATAATTGTGTTATTTTTCTTTTTCTTTACACTGGGTAATTTTGTCTTAAAAACCGGGGTAATATTGTTATTTAAGGCAATTTTTCTGATAGTAATTATTTCAATTTCGAAGTTTCTCGATGACAGTGGAATGAAAAAGACCCTACAGATCATTCAATTATAAGCCGCTAGTTTGTAACTTAAATGATTGAATAAGTCCATGGGAATAGTTGAGACTGTGATGGTTTCTTCGCTGTAGATTCCTACTATAATTGAAATTGTTAGTTGATTTTGTTATTGGCAGGTATAAAAGTTTATTAAGTTCTTAATTTCTACTTCTTCTGTAGGCATAATGTTGGTATGAATTGCTGATATTTATCAATTCGCCTCTTTGAGCACTGGCAACTTAGCCCTATTTCAGGCAATATATTCATGATTAACTTAAAAAGAAGAGTAATATAAAATGGCCACATAGCGACAAAACATATAGTATTCTATTACCGATAGGTAAATCATATTGTTGACAGGTAAATTCCATATATGAAATTTCCTGTTTGTTCAGTGAGGCTTGCTACATAGGTCTAACTGGTAGATATTTACAGAAAATATTGAAAGAACACATAGCAGACTGCAAAAATTCTCCGGAATAGACCACATTCCACCGCTTTGGTTGAACATGAAATAAATCGAGGACACAATTTCAATCTTGAAAATGCAAAAATCTTGGGAAAACAGAATTTCCACGGTGAAAGAATTTTCGACTAAATGCTCGAGATAAAAAAGAATGAGGGTGGTGCCGTAAACAGACGACGGACATCGATCTTCTCAGCCATTCTTATTTTAACATTATTGAAAAATTAAGAACAAAATGAAATTCAAACTAATCCTTCTTGGTACCACTTGACGTGTTCTACCATATTGCTTTCATGCATATGGCTGACATATAATTTTCGAGTTCATTCATTTCTTTTCAGTATCGTTGCGAATTTCAGACTGTGTGTGTTGTTGATTCGATTTCAAATTATAAATTCTTCCATATACATAATGTTTTGTCGGTGTTTATTAGTTTACAGACTAGGTACTTGTATTAAATGTAGGTAATTTTGATCAATATTCATTATTATTAACTTATTTTTTATGTACATATACATTTTTTGTAGTTGCTGTTGAGAATAACACTGAGAGGGTTTATATTTGAACCATGTTGTTTTTTCATTATAGTTGCCCTGAAGAAGATCCAATAAAGGTGTCGAAACGACGGCTGATTTACAACAATAAGTTATGTTCTTCTTTTGATCCTTACTCCAAGAGAAACCTACTACATATTAGAATTTAGCATATGGTACTAATACTCAATTATGCATTAGTACCCAATATTAATAAGTAAATCTATTTTCTTGTACCTTTATATCAGAAAATTGATAACTTTGTACTTTAATTTTAAAGTCTGATGTTGAGCGAAAGCTCGAAATAGCTATAACGATGAAAAAAATGTTTCGCCTTGAACAGTGATATTTTTTACGTAGCAATATTCTCAATCCTCATAATGTCAATTACATATGACATAATATTGGCCGAATCTATTTCATTTTTGACTGTAAGGTAGCTTAAGTTGGACAAACAAGTAGATATTTCGAAACTAGTTTTAAAGAACATTTATCCTTTCACGATAATCCTCCAATATGTGAACATATAAAAACCATATTTGGCAATCAATGAGCTTTGTAAAAACCCAAGTGATATCACCCCTTATAGTCAGATAGATATTAATACCTCATCAACACTTATAATCAACTCAGGCTAGTATCTCTATGAGTAAATTCATTTCCTGTAGTTGACTACTTGAAAATGACCTGACGGTCGAAACCGGTGGTGATGGTAAAAATAAAAATGTGGAAAGTATAGAATCTTTTCATTTTATCTTTGTTGAAAATTAATTTATATAAAATAAATAAATCCTGAATATTACTCATTACATACTTTTGCTTCACTTCAATCGTTTGTTGGCTCACATCCACACCTGCCATTATTGCATAATCCTTGTGTTCTTCAATTTTTGATTATTCTCATTTTTTTTTATTGTATCTAGGAAATTACACACGAATTGAAATTGATTTACGGCCAATAATGAGTTATTCTGTTGAATGAGTGGATATCAGGTCGAATAGCTAAATAAATTTAATCATAAAAAAACCAACTTGTTATGTAAGTAACTCTGCTTTTCAAATCTTTAAAATTAGTAACTGTCCTCGTCAATCATAAGAATTTTCTACTGAATTTTTATTTATACATCTATCAGTCATTTTTATATATGATTTACATGATTTTTAGACTGTTCTCTGGTTCTCTTGAAGGTTTTAGAGAAAATTAGATTTATTAGTTTTTTCAAATATTTTTTAAAATTTCAATATCCTTCACATTGCTTATATTCTTTATACTGTTTCGAGATGTGAAGTTTTTGATATTTTTTATGAATCCTTTTTCATTCTTAGAGCTTTGAAGAAGATTTTGAATAAATCGAAACGTCGGCGATTAACTGACCTGGTTTTAGTCATTCGACCTGATATCCACTCATTCAACTGAATTACACACGAATTTTGACCCCTGGCTTATATTTTCATAAATGTATATCTTCAGAAAAGCAGATAAGGGTGGTGAAATTTGTTTCCAGACTGATGCGAAGTTAAACAGTAAAACTTGAAAATAAAAATTCCATTCGATTTCTATTTCACTCATAGAGCAGATATATTTTTCTTTATTCCCACTTCCTTCAAAATTCTGAGCCATATTTCTATTTTGTAAACTATATTCAATTAAATACACGTAACCGAGGTGTGACATTTAGTTGTGTTTCCAAAAATAATACGGAAAGTCATTTCTGCTTAGACTTATTTGACGTACATAAATCCTAGGATTTCTGCTATCTCGCCTCGGCATTCTAGAAAATGATTTAAGGCTACAAAGCTTCTCGCAGCACCCCTCTGTGTTGGTCAACAGAGATAGGGAATTTATTTCTCTTTGTAGCAGTATTTATCGCTTCAGACGGCGTTGGAATTTGACACATCTTATTAACTTTGAAATTGGTATTAGGTTGTTGAAGTTTTCATATATGTATTTTATATTTCCTGAAGTTCGGAAAGTTGGGTTCTAACTCTTAATTTTCCGCAAATGAAAATATTCTACGAAACTCGATAAAATGAATATCAGTTGATACAAAATAGTGTTCAAATTATAATTTATTGCATTACATGAGTTGATTCAGGAGGTTTTGTTGATTTTTGGAAATTGAATACAAATAAAGTATATAGACTCATGGCAAAATATGGAGATATTAGAAGCATATGTAGAATAGGAAAAATCTAACGATTTTTTGTAAGGTCCTTGATTGGATTTCTCTTTGGTTAAGTTGGTAAAGTGAAAGCAAGATTTATTTAGGAAGATTGGAGAATCACCGCCATCTTACAAATAAGAACGAAAATGTTTTTCTCGATTCACATCGATACCGTCTGGTTTTTCCAGAAACATACAGGTCGTGCGCATTGATGCGCCCATCAGAAGAATTTGGGTATTAGACTAAACGGATTCTGATCTCAAAGCGGTACCACTTCCGTCTAAACAGGACATCGACAAAAACTATTGCACTTGACATGGTATACTTTCCAATATTATTTATTGAAGGGCATTCTTTTTCAAACATCTCTTGTTAAGATTTGACCTATCTATGTTTATTCACCACTCAGCTGAGATTCATTGATCAAAATTTTCAGAATTATGGTGTCGTCTTGTTTGCCAAAAGACTTGATTCAGATTTGAGTAAAATTATAAGTGTCTTCTTTGTTTGACCAGAAAAGTGTTAATTTCGGGGCAACGTACTTTTCGATAAACTCAATAAAAATAAATTAATAAGAAAAGGTATTTTCTTATACGTGTACCTTTTTTTTACTTTATTAGAACCGTATTTGAAACTAGTATTAATTGGTATTACATTTTTCTGTACCTAAAAAGAGTAGTTTTTATTTTATTTGTGATTTCATCAAAATCCTTCAATTCCATCGGAAAAGTTAGTCATAAGCCCGTGGAACGTAGATTTATTTCCGATGCCGGTTTTATGTACGACAATGATCTATGTAAGGTTCTATGAATTTCGACCTCGAACTTTCGGATCCCAGAGAACTGTAGAATGACCTTGAAATAGCCTCAAATGACCACTAGGAAACGTTGTACAAATGAGCTAACCCTTGATTCTTACTACGCCGCCTCAAAAACATTGATATGAGTTTTTTGATTTTTCGGTAATAATTTTCTCAATTCGACCTTCAAAAATGACCTAGGACCCGACGTTATGAAAGTCAACAGAGCTTATACTTGGATTCTGTGGCGTCAGAACCATACAGTAAGTCATTCCAATATTTTTTCAAATGCTCTCAAAACTTTCTTCTGGTAAAATTTCAAAATGACCATCTCAAGTGATCTTCAGGAAACATCGCATGAATAAAATAGCCTCGTATTCATATTTTGCGATCTCAAAAACATTCATTTTAATTTTTGAAGAAGTACTAGTGATGAATCTCACGATTTGACCTTCAAATGACCTTGATCCGGACGTCATGGAAGTCAAGAGAACTTGTAATCGTAGAAACATACAAGTAAATTTTTTCAGATTTTTCTTCCAGCTCTCAAAATTTTCACCTCATAAAACTTCGAAATGACTGAATAAACTTGACTGATCTCTAAGAAAGGTCGCAGTAATGTTACAAAACAGATTCCTCCTCAGTATGTGTGAATTTTTTTGGAATTTCTGATCTCAATCTTTCGATTTGACCTTCAAATCACCTTGAACCTGATCAGATGGATGTTAACTGATCCTCTCATTGTAATCAGCGACCCTAAGACTCCGATTTAAGTGTCCATTGAAAAAAATAACGAACTGTTTTCGCGCAAGCTTTTCTCGCGAGAAGAAAATTCTTGGCGCTCTGGATCATTACGATCTGGAAACGTTCTTGATAGAGTCGAAATGCTCGGGTACTATTTCTGTCAGATTGAAAAAGTCTTGTATTATTTCAGTATTCACTTGAATTTGGCCCTTCATACTTATTCATTCTTCGTGAGAAATACTCGAAATGAAATAATAACAAGAATAAGCATATCTTCAACAACTGAATTTTGAGAAAGCAATCACTCTTGCATGTCACTTAATTCAGACTTGCAGAAAATATCAGAGTGAGGCTGGGTGAACTTGGTCAATATTATTGCTACCAAGATGCAATCAACAACGTTCTCCAGAACACAAGAACATGGAATATCTTTAGAAACGAACACGCATCTACTCGGCATTACAGTCAACATCGGAGTTTGCTGGCACGGCCATGTATCAGCCATTGCCTAATCTGCTTCAGCTTAACTCAGTTTTCATTTCAGTGATAAGAAGTACTTCACTGTGTTCACTATGCTTTCTAACAATAGATTGTGATGTATTTCTAAGATTCTATCTGTCTTTTCTCGACGACCTCATCGAGTTTACTTCGTCTCCCTAGATCATCTGCAGCACGCGTTGCCACGAGTCGACTCTATAGACAGAACCCATGCCATCGACCATATTGCCAAACCACCGTTGTCTACCAGCAAACCACGTGTTCATTTTAATCTTTCATTTACGTTTACAACGAGTGTTTGTGTTAACCATCGACATTTTCATCGTGTGTCTGACTCTATCCCGGTAGCAAGTGGAGCTCACAGTGTTCATTAGAGCATAGTTTCCTCCGTTGAAAAAGAGAACCTATCGCCGACTTAGTTAATCGATAACGAGAAGCCAAGTGTAAAATTTCGCTATTGCCGCACAAGAGGTGAAGCCGTTGCACGTGATAGGATCGACACCATTAATAGAAGCGACGCACAGAGATAATATCTGGCTAATTCAACGACCGCAGAATTCACCACTGCAGCATCCGTGAAGGTAGCATTCGGTTCTTGGACTGAAGACAACACTTAGTGGCGCCCAACGACGAGTATGTGAGTGTAATGTCTTAAGACGACCAGTCCGCTATCGAAATTAGCACCTACTCGTATTCGCAGCTGTCCAACTCATGATGAACTCATCATGAGCTTTATGTGTATTAGTTTAGTGAATTGTTTTTCTTTCAGAGTTTTTCCTTTATTTTCAGGCACTTTTAATATCTAAGTTTTATGCAACTGACCGATGAAGATACAAAGTATGTGGTCCACTCCTCCAACTAATTTAAATAGAGCCTTGCACCACGCTCTCACCTTGTAAGTAGTTAGACTATACAACTTACTTACGTAAGACCAGGTTTTCTGTGATTTCCTATGTCATCATGGCGTTGATGCCAAATAGTACGTAAAATAGTAAGACGACCACAAACGAACTGCACATAGAGTCGCATTAGATTTAGGTAGGATTACCAACTGACACTTATTTCTTCTCTTCTTTTTTTTTGATTTTTAATGGTACGATGTACAAGTGTACTCATGCATTGAATAAAGATACCGGGTTTTATTACCTGGTATTGCAATAGCGGGGTGATCTGCAGTCTCTCGCACAAATGCGCTCTCTTTTGTATAAGCACTTCCATGGTTGAGGCTCTGAGAAACTGAAATTCCAGAAAAAATCCAGTTCCAAAGAAAAACCAAGATCGTGGAAAACTTTCATCAGCGGACGGTCCAACTGACAACGCAACGTTCCCCTTATGAAAATTATTTTGTTTACAGGGCTAGTGTCTTGTAGCACTCACTTCCATCGAACATCTTTCCAATAATTTACAATTTGGCCCCTTTAAGAAGCGATTGAACTCATACATTATCATCCCGGCTGTCCACGCCTGTGGCATCGCCTCTCTCCAAGAATTGAGAATAGAGAAAAGTACCAGTCATAATTTCTCGTTGATTATTTTTATTGAAATCCACTAAAATTCTGTTGAAAGTACTCTGTAATTGTCAATAGACCTCCGCCACATACTGAACGAGTCATTAGAATCTTCTGTTCGATTTTAGTCTGTTTTTACTCAGAACAGTGTGAGTTTAGTATGAATTTCTAAACCAAAAAGCACGTGAACATCAAATTTTATTCCGAATTTGATGAAATTTTGTGGGTTTCCATTATTAATAATTTTCGTCATCATTTATTTAAAACTTTCAAGTAATAATTCAAAACTGAATGAAAGGACAAAGGATACTGGCGTACGTCAAATGATGAATTATTAATTATTTAATTGGATGATGGAAATCCGTTGATCTTCTTCGAATATATCATTCCTTATAATATATATATATATATATATATATATATATATATATATATATATATATATATATATATGTATATGTATATAAGGTTAAATCTTTCAACGCATATATATATATATATATATATATATATATATATATATATATATATATATATATATATATATATATATATATATATATATATATATAGGTTAAATCTTTCAACGCATACGTCTTAGTTTTGTTCATTTGTATCTAAAACTCTAGAAAATAAATTTTTACCTTACCTTCTAAGGAATATGATAACCCGTGCCGACTTGCACCTAAACATGTTCATACAAGTTGCGCGGGAGTAGCAGCGCGCAATCGCGGTAATTAGTCATTTGTTCCTAGTTTTTATCGTAGCTATCACCGAATGTTTTACCTTGGAAGATGGCAGTGAAATTAGGAAGTGATAACAAAATTATTTTCTTAGTTGACGATATAAATTATCAAATGAAAGACGCTAAGTTATTGACGAACCACCAAGTTCTCGCAGTACTGTTTTATAATATTCGCGATGTGAAATTAACTGTAAATGAAAGCGCAAATCTCGTCATTCGCGAGTGTATTATATTCTGGGAAAAGACTAGGATTGCAACTAGAGCTTCACCTAACTGTGTCTAAAAACTTGTGGATCTTCACCACACTAGGAGAGAGCAAAAAAATTTGAAAAAGTCGAACGATATGTATAGGCGCCGTAAGGAGGACTTTCAAAACAGTTTAGATAACTTGTTCGGTATAGCACACGTTGATTTTTTGCAACTGATGAAGATGAAGGAGGATAAAATATTTTTACAAAAGCAAAGAGAACTAGGGCTTCCAGGATGTTTAGCAGGTGTAGATAAAAAGTTGGCTGAAAAAGAAGAAAGATCAAGACAGGGGATGTTAAAAGAAGAAAAAGGAAGACAAGAACGAAAGCGTTCAAATAGTTTATTCTCGTCTCATACTACATAAAGTTTTGTTCATACTCAAGAACATTGCGATCAGCCTTTCAGCTCTGATGAAGGCCTTCAGCATCAACGTTAAGCTCTGAAACTACTCAAAAAGAGGAGGAAAGGACTTTATCACGCCCAAGTTAGTTGCAGCTTTAGACAGATGTCAGTTGAGTGTAAATGATTCTGTCTATATACTTTAGGCAGTGATAGAAGCGCTAGGTTTATTTTCCCATAAACAAATCATCTATTCAACGTATTCGCGCACAGAGTAGAAAAGCGAAATCTATAAATTTAGATTTTCAGAATAATATTCCTGAAATAGTGACAGTTCTCTGGAATGGGAAGCTATTACCTGGGCCAGACGTGAGAAGTTCAAAAGAAGAACGCCTGCCAATTCTCATTTCATTTGGAGAAAAAGAACAACTTCTGGCAGTGTCAAGGTTGGAGAGCTCTTCCGGTCGAGAGCAAGCTCAAGCAGTGTTAAACACGCTTTACGACTGAAACCTCTATGACATATTCCAAATAATGTGCTGTTACACAACTGCTTCTAATACCGGACAACTGAATGGAGCGTGTGTACTTCTGGAATTAAAACTAGACAGAGAATTACTACTCTTTGCTTGCCGCCATCGCGTTTATGAACTGGTTTTGAAATCTGTATTTGAAACAAAAAAAAAGTTTAGAGACAACTGCAAAAACATTGATCCTACTGCTATTAAAATTAACATAGATTTCATCAAACAACATTTCAGTAAAACAATAGTACAAGAATTGTTGGCATTTTATAATCAAGAACTACCAAAATCTATTGTGAGTAACGATTATCGGAAGCTGATTGAATTATCTGTTGTATTTTTAGGAGAAGATATTGCGCAGAAAACTAAAATCAGACCTCCTGGAGCGATGCACCAAGCAAGGTGGATGGCAAGAGCTGTTTATACGCTGAGACTTATTGCAATCGCAATTCAAATTAAGCGCTAAGGATAAACCAGCACTTCAAGACATTTGTTTATTCATTGCGATTTTATAAGTAAAACCATAGCTTCAATGTAGTTTGGCGGTGAAGGCACCAAATCAAGATTTGTGCATTTAAAAAGGCTTAAGGAATATGAAACTGTCGACAAATTGATTTCTAAAGCAGTTCTCAGCAAGTTTAGCCAACATCTTTGGTACTTATCGGAAGAAATTGTCGTTCTATCACTCTTTGACGATGAACTTGATGAACCAACCAAAGCAAATATGATAACAAACCTGCAAATAAAGAGTTTGTCTGATTCTGGGAAGAGATACATTCCGTCAAAAGAAGATATGTCTCATCATTTGTAAGGTAAGTGAAATTGCTTAAGTAAATTAATTGGTTTTATTTAATGTTTTTAACTAAACGAATAGTTAATTCTGCTTATTTGTTATTTCAGAAACATCATTAAGCGATTTTGTATCAATCAAGAGCACTAATTTATTTTCACAATCAAGAATCGATAAGAACTTCCTTCAGAAACCAATTTCTACCTGGGAAGAAGATGTTGCCTATTTAGAGGCAAAAAGAAAGGTTCTAACTTTGAGAGCAGTTAATGATACAGCTGAAAGAGCTGTCAAACTAATGCAAGATTTTTATGGTTTAATTACGGCAAAGGAAGAGCAAAAGCAATATTTGCCTCGCTGCGTGCAAGAACACAGAAATATATATCCAGACTGTAAAAAAGACACTCTCAAGAGAAAATATCAGGACTGATTTCTTACGAGTTTGTGACTTATAAATTGAAAGAAAGTAATATTAATTGATTTAGTTCCATAATACCATATTAACTTAAAGACTGCAAATTCTTGAAACCTTGAAACTCTTTCGGCACGGGCAAATGGTGGCGTAGGAAGATATAATTTTGTATTTAGATATCTGAATCATTAAAGTTGGGATGTACCTTCAGACATATTTGTTTGGATGACGAATTCACTTGGAATCGAACGAAATATTTTTTTCGCATATCTTGTAGTTTTTTTCATGTTGGGGATACTATTATCGACAGTTTGTATCATACAAAGTTTTTGCTGCAACCCCACATCTGGTTTCTATAATTTTTTGTTTCATCTTCGATATTCATTGTGCTCGTGCCTTTGTGCTTCGCAATTTATTGTACGGTTGGATGTATGCAGACCTGATTAAAAGAGTCGACATATTCAGCCTCACAAACTTCAAAGAAATCCAATCAAGTATCTGAATCAAGTATCGCTATATTACATTATTTTATTCATTTACCTAAAGCCGAGAACGATTATATAAACCTAAATGAAAAATTGGATGCAGGAGGAATAGTACATAAAACATCAAAAAGAGTTGCAAAACGATTATAAATAGGTAGGAATCTATTAGTTCAAGAAAATATCCTTTAAACGCGAGAAACATGTCAATTGTGCAGTGATGAATATCTCAATTATTACATAACACCGAACAACAACAAATCTGATTGAGTTATGGCACATGATATTAGCATTATTTTTAAACGACGATTTCAAGTCCGTGTTTCAAAGTTCTTTGTTAATTCTGCGGTTCCATTAAGAATTTCCATTTCGGGGAATATTTTCAGGCATAGTAAATGTATTTGGAACGAGAGAAATATGTTTCTATTATCTATGGTTTATATTCAAGAAAACAGTAGTTCCAATTATTGTTTATATTCACAAAAAAATCGTCCATGCGTTCTCTCAATAAAATTGCCCATAGAATGTAAAATTAGTTTTCACCCAACTTCGACAGCAAACGAGATATTGACATATGCCGAAATCGCAAAAAATTGGAAAATTTTGAATAATTCAACAACAAAGGAAGATAGCTGCGAAATATTCGACTAATCAGCGAAAGTCGAGCGCGAAGCAAGCACTGCAGCACTATTCTTTACTGAAATCATTTCGTAGCATTTTCAGGCTCCAATTTGAGAACCTCTGGATGAGACCAGTTAGCACAAATTTTCGTCATCTCATGAGCTATAATCACATACTTAAAATCTGTAGGTCATTTATTTCCGAAGTTAGGCGAAAGTAAAATTTTGCATTTATGACACTCATTCACTTAATCACTCACTCACTCACTAACTCACTCATGATCTTTAGAATAGAACCAGTACATCCCATGAACTCAGAGCGCTGAAATTAGATACAGAGTTAGGGTTCAATGGCAACATAGAAGGAAAACTATAAAAACTAGGATAATCGAAGATCTGGAGTCCTGGTAATCCTAATTAGAAAACACAAGAGCCCAACCAAACTATTAGAGATCGACATGCCGCCTTTACAAAAACAATTCAACTTCGTTGGCCGATTCATAGGATGTCAAAATTGAAGGTCTGAAGTATTTGATTAAGAACCCTCAGCTAAAAAAATTCGGTTATTGCAAAAATCCAGCGTAGGTGGACACATCTTGTAATTTAATCTAGCTTAGTGTCCCAGAGTCACTGCTGGGCAAATGCCTCCCCTTCTGCTTTCAATACGCATATAAATAAAATAAAAATAAAACTCTGGATAAGACTACACTGGCTATTATACTTATATTTACAAGTTTACCAAAAGAAATAGCGAATGGGCAATACGCGAAACTATTGCTAATGTACAAGAATCAGAACCGGAAAAAAAGAAAAGAAAGATTTGAAATAATAAAAAACTACTTCTAAGTAAAAAAAATTGTAAACATAAAAAGATCTAATAAAATGAATCAAAATGCCCACGTTTCTACAAAAAATATTGAAATCCCACTAAAAACATTCTGTAAAAAACTAGCCAAGTCTCGATGGAGCTGCTTGTTTATCTCTAAAAAGTAATGTTATCTAGGCAAAGTCGTGCCAAGTCTAAGGTTCCTTCTGCGATTTCCTTATTATTATGGTTAATGTTGTGTGAACTGGACGTTGAAAGGTACACAAGGGTACAAAACCAGGTGCTCCATGACACCATTGCACCAATATGTCCCCAGAACCGCTACCTATTGACGATGGAAAATTTCCACTTCCAAAACGTTTATTGAATAACCAGTCAGTTGTAAGCTTGACAAAACTGCGTATTTCAATAACACTTATGTATTGGCGAGCTTGAAACAAACAGTATAAGAAAATATTTCCAGTACAGACGGACTTCTAATCATTGATAGAAGTCCGTCTGTACGTCTATTGTATGTTAGATCGGTGGCCGATTTGACGCTCCAAAAAGAAGAGAGCAGAAGTCAGCATTGTCAGTTCTGAATGCGTGTTGCATAATCAATAACAGCCTAAAATAAGACACTTGCGTCTAATGACCAATACCAGTATGGACTATTATCTCGCTTAACAAACATAGGTAGTTACAACAGATATAACATTAAGTGTGAACAAAATTGACTTGTACCTACACACTAACGTAACGTATAAAGAATGTTCAACGGCCAAGTCACACAACATTAACTATAAATATGAAGAAATCGCAGTAAGGAACCTTCGGCATGACTTTGTCTAGATTTCACTGCTTTTTAGAGATGAACAAGCCGCTCCATCGACACGTGGCTAGTCTTTTACAGAATGTTTTTGGTGAGATGATATTTGACTCAACCAAAAAACATATATGTAAATGATACAGGGTTATCTGACACACGTTATTTTAAAAATAAATTTAAGAAAATTGCCGGTGAAATCAATAAATGTGGAAGGTGGGGAGAAAAGTTTCATTGCCCATTGTTTTTTTTTTACACCTGGTATTCTTCCAAAAGATTGAAGTATCATGTCTTAGGAGGAATTTTCATAAGCGATAGCGCATATTGCTTGTAGAAGGAAACACTTCATATAAATTATAATTGCACCCGAACATTAGATTTTATAGATTATACTGCACAAAACAAAAATGTTCTTGAATAGATGAAGCTCACACAAAAGAAAACGCTAAGAGGAGTACTGTCAGAATGAAGTTCTGGGGAGTTAAAAAGTATGACCCCAAAAATATCATGCGAATTCCAAGGAGAATTTGGAACTGCAAATCGTGTAGACCTATAAAACTAACCTACGATTTCATATTGAGTGAAGAATTTGCAAAAATAAAGGTTGGAGAAATGAGAATAAATCGAAATTAGAACATCCTTATCGAAAACAAATCTTCTTTGGGCCTAAATTTAAGTAACATCTTTTTTAATAAACTATAAAAGGACACTCTTCTAAGTACATTCATTAATTGAAGTGTTCAATAGCAGGTAAATTCTCTGGAGCCTCATAAACTTACATTATCAGTGAGATCATTTGTAAGGACAAAACAACAATAATTATTTCAATGGATGTGAGGAATATTCAGGAGTCGAACGGTCTGACATTTTCAATGCATTCCCTGAATTATTTTCAATCGAATAGTTTTCGAACTGGATGGACGCTTTGCACAGGAATTTGCATGTTCCATAGATAGAACAAGAGCAGTGACTGAATAGTTTTCTTCGTTTCCGCATTTTCCAACTTTCTCATCGAAAATTGAATACGTTGAGATGTTTACAACAAAAACATATTTTAGATGTAACGGTTTCAATTCCCCTGTTATTTTTCGTTTTCATCTCAAATCGTTATAAAATGTTTCTCACCGAATTTATAGTTTTATATGGGATTTAATCATTTCTCGTTAAATAGTTCTTTTTCTTCTTCTTCTCCTTCTTCATTTCTTTCTACTATGTGCTTGGCTGCATTGGCCATCTTCACAGGTATCTATAATATTTCTGCTTTTATACAGGGACCTACAGCTTATAATGGACTCCGAACCACTCTACACTACAAGGATTACAATTTATTTGTTAAATTGTATTCATGAACTCACAATTATTCACGAGATTATGTCACCTGTCATTAACTGTCATTAAACTGTCTTTCCTTTCCGGCGTTTGCTTTCTTGAAAATAACCAATCTAGTGTTGAATTTGACGGAATGTTAATTGAGGAGGAACTGAATTTTGGTGATGACATTTTATTTGCAAGATAAACTTTTTGAGAAATACTATCCCCACAAAAATTGTCGCATCACCCTTTTTTTACGACAGTACTACAAAAACTTTTAGGTTGGTCAATCAATAGTCGCTTGGTAACTTTCAGCAGTGTAAAATAAGAAGATATCAATCAAAAGAGAGTTTCTGATGGAAAATATCAATAAATTTCGAGTTAATGAAAAATTAAAAAATTCTACCATCTTCAAACATTCGCGAAGATGGTTATTTATCATCGAATGGTTATTTATCATTTTCGAAATCGAGTGTTTCCTCCCCGCGCCTTAATTACTGCCAGTATACGTCTTGAAAGCCCCTCAAACAAATTTTGGATGTACTCTTGAGTCACTGAGTTCCAAATTTCAGGAAGCAGATTTTCTAGTAGTTGGAGTGTTCGAAAAGGCATCCTACGTTGTTGAATTTGCCAGCTCATGTTGTCCCAAATCTGTTCTGTGGAATTCAAGTCGGGACATCTGGCTGGCCATCTTAAAATATCAATTTCGGTATTTTGCAAAAATTCTGTAACTACTCTAGCTGCATGAGGCCGAGCATTATAATGCATATAAATGAAGTTTTCGCCAATCAATGGGCCGAAGGGTACAACATGGGGTTCAAGGATATCTGAAATGTATCTGGCCGCTGTCATTCTTCCATTATTCACTAGGACTAACTCAGTTCGACCATGGAAAGAAATGCCTCCCCACACCATTACTGAGCCCCCTTCGAAGTTTTCGCTTTTGGGATGTTTTGTGTGAGTTCGCACCATTTTATGAATGATTGTTCCCAGTATTATATATATATATATATATATATATATATATATATATATATATATATATATATATATATATATATATATATATATATATATATGTTGTTGTATCCTATTGGATACAACAAAACCTCAGATGAATTTGCGAAAATAGAAAGACCAATTTTCTCAATTTTTCTAAAAAATAAAATACTGGGAACAATCATTCTTAAAATGGTGAGAATCACATCAATAAACGACAATGCATATTGTTGATTCACAATTAATCTGATGAAAACTTGATTGAATAATTAAAAATTCGACATATTAGAATATAATTAAGTTCAGTATGGTAACGATTCGAGTTCAGACAATTATTTTGTTCATTTTCCTGACAGGAGGCAACCTCGCAATTTTATTTTCCGAAGATTCCATAAATACTGGTTCTTCTGAAGCACACAGGTAAAAATGTCAAGATGATAAAATGAGGACCTTACACTTGTAGTTTTGGAAGCAGTTTCTGCGGCAGTAGAGAGTGCGTTACCAAACTTTCAGATTTGTTTCCTATTATGTCATGGGAAAAAGTGACATACCTCTCTGAAGAAAGTGCTATCTGGACCACGTTTTGTCGGAATGTCAGCTATTGTATCCTGTTTGACCTTGAAATTTTCTTTTTTTCAATCTTAAGAAAAGAAGGTAACGCCTTTAATGCAAATTTGTTGCTTGTCCAGTTCCGTGTTGTATTATCACCAATTCAAATCCATATTCCGCAGTACTGAGGAATCACAATTTGAGTTATACGGACTTGTTGCTAGGACGTAATATCTTTGACAATCAACACACAATGAAATACACACACTACAAAAATTGTCGCATCACCTGGTATTCTGAATTTCACAATCGATTTAGTATCTCGATCGCAGTTTCTTTGTCAACATATGTTTTTGGACATATGAGGGAAAAAAATCTTATCTATGTAGTAGCATTTGTTTCCATATGATCTCAAACACGTCTGAAACTAGAATGAGTTTATTTGACTATCAGTATTGTTTCAATTTCTCTTCAGTTTTCACGCGAAATTAATGCAAGTTTTCTGTGCTTCTTGTCGATTTTCGAATCTTTGAATTTATTGTAATGGCTGCTGAATGTCCTGGACGCTATTTGAGTGATGATGAAGTGGTAAGAACTGTAACGCTTCTAGAGGAGGGGCGAAGCCAAGTTACGTGGCTACTTGTTGAATGTTAACCAAAGCCCTATTTCAAGAGCAATTAATCGGTACCACGAAACAGAAGAATATGGAAGAAGGACCGGACAGGGAAGAAATCGGTCAACAACACCAGTTGATGATCGTTGGCTTCGTTTAACTGCACTAAGAGTTCGATACTGTATTGCTAGAATGCTACAAAACGAAATTTCACTTTCCCGAAATGTGCATATTTCATTACAAACTGTTGGGAATAGGCTTAGAGAAGACGACATCAGACCAAGGATCTTCTACCGGCCCGCGTCTCGCCAGAGAGCATCGAGTTGCAAGACTTCAGTTTTCCAGGGAACATGCAAATTGGGGTATTCCAGGTTCTGTCTAGTATCAAATGATAGACGTATGCCTGTATACAGACGACCTGGGGAACGGTATCAGCAATGCAGTATCCGGCAAAGCGAAAACTTCGGAGGGGGCTCAGAAATGGTGCGGGGAGGCATTTCTTTCCATGGTCGAACTGAGTTAGTCCTAGTGAATAATGGAAGAATGACAGCGGCCAGAAACTGCTTCCAAAACATTGTGTAACATCCTCATTTTATCATCATTTTTCCCATGACATAAGAGGAAACTAATCTGAAAGTTTGGTAACGCACTCTCTACTGCCGCAGAAACTGCTTCCAAAACTACAAGTGTAACATCCTCATTTTATCATCTTGACATTTTTACCTGTGTGCTTCAGAAGAACCAGCATTTATGGAATCTTTGGAAAAGAAAATTGCGAGGTTGCCTCCTGTCAGGAAAATGAACAAAATAATTGTCTGAAACTCGAATCGTTACCATACTGAACCTAGTTAAATTCTAAATATGTCGAATTTTTAATTATTCAATCAAGTTTTCATCAGAATAATTGTGAATCAACAATATGCATTGTCGTTTGTTGATGTGATCATAGAATAGAAAACATTTGGGATGTTTTGTGAATTCGCACCATTTTGAGAATGACTGTTCCCAGTATTTTATTTTTGGAAAAAAAATTAGAAAATTAGTCTTTCTATTTTATATAATTCATCTGAGGTTTTGTTATATATAATATATATATATATATATATATATATATATATATATATATATATATATATATATATATATATATATATATATATATATATATATATATATATATATATATATATATATATATATATATATATATATATATATATATATTATATAGATAATAGAATAGATATATATAGATATAAATATACTGAACAATCAAATTTACTCAATTTTTCTCTAAAAATAAAATACTGGGAACAATCATTCTTAAATGGTGCGAATTCACAGGAAGTGAAATATAAATACCATTCTGTAAAAAAGTAAAATTGAATAATTGCAATCGGAAACAACTGTTGCTAGGATATAACTAATGTAGTGTAACGTAACGATAATGAAAGCTATCATAAATTCTATTGAAAATCGTGATAAGCTTTATGAATTGTGGGAAAACGAAAAGACAGCTGACAATTGGAACAGATTCTAAGATTATAGAAATCATCTAAATTCAATTATGACAAAAGCCAAAAGTGCCCATTATGTCAGTCAGATAAAATGGTAATAGCGGCCAACAGTTATGGAAAGTAGTTACTGAAATATGTCCAAAACAAAACTCGAAAACAAAAATAAACGCAATTGAAACTCCTACGGGTCCAACGGTTAGTGATCCTCAGGAAATAGCTCAGACGTTCGATGAGTACTTGGTAATGTTGGAAAGGAAAAATCAAAGAATATTCCGAAATTTGCCAAAAACCAAGTTCTTCTTTTCACACACCAATATTAATGAAGTAAGTAGCACAATTTTCAACTTGAAAGATAGCGAGACTTGCGGAAAAGATGAAAAGCTGTGAAAGTTCTTAAATCTGCAAGGCACATTTTCGTAGCTCCTATTACTCACTGGACTAACATGATACTTGATGGTAGCATCTTCCCTAGTCCATTTAAAACCGCTGTATGCGTGCCACTCTACAAAGGAGGCAACACCGAGACACTAAGTTATTATAGACCAATTTGCCTTATTTCTAACCTAGCTAAAATGGTTAAAAAAATTATCAAAAATAGACTCGGTGTATACCTAGAGGAAAATAACTTGCTCTCCGAGAATCAATTCGGTTTCAGGGAGCAGGAGTCAACAAGTGATGTTGTTGCTGAAATTGTTGGAGGTGTGTATGAGGCTTTCAACTCAAACGAGAAAGCTCTTTGTGTTTTGATAAACATAGCGAAAGCTTCCGATACTGTTAACCATAGGATTTTATTGGACATAATGAAAGAAATTTGAATTGATGACAATGAACGCAAACTCTTCAAAAGCAATCTAGCACTTAGTAAACAGTTAGGTTAGAATGAGTGGGTAACAATGTTAACAGCAGTGCCAGCATTATGAATTACGGGCTGCCTCAGGGAACGGTACTGGACCCAATTCTTTACATATATATATATATATATATATATATATATATATATATATATATATATATATAATGTAATATAATTAACTGACAATTTTGTCATATTTATATTCAGAGCAGTATTGTATTCGATCGTTCACCACTTCACACAAAGGAAACTATTAATGAGTAACATTCAGTGTTACTTGACCAAGGTCCGTACACTGGATTTTTCCGGGGAGAAAGCCTCTGACACTACTCGTTGGTACATTGATATCATTGTCTGATGATGCTATAGTATGTATATATTCTGGTAGATTGATATATTCTCATAACATTTAACGTTATCCTAATATATAATTACTCCAGGATATGTTTTGATTATAATCATTGCCTGGCAATGGTATTAATTACAGGGTGGTTGATTTATATTTTTTCATGAAATCAGTTTGATTGCATGAACAGATATATATTAGTCTTTTCACGTTCATTGAGAGCTGATGTGAACTCATCCAGTTCAATATAATAATCATATCTTTTCGGCATTTACTTTAAGTGTTTTCCGTTGGTTGAACCTGTATAGCAATGCTGTGTCATCAACAGATATATGGGCAACTCGTCGGGGTAAATATATATATATATATATATATATATATATATATATATATATATATATATATATATATATATATATATATATATATATATATATATATATATATATATATATATAACAACGGAAAACACTTAAAGTAAATGCCGAAAAGATATGATTATTATATTGAACTGGATGAGTTCACATCAGCTCTCAATGAACGTGAAAAGACTAAATATATTCCTTTTTCAATTGACCAACGCACCTTTTCTTCTAACGGCTTTAAGTAGGATATTAACTTGGATGACCTGAAAAGTATAGTGCCATGCTGCAATAGCTGTGAGTATTTGGGCTTGGTACTCGATTCTCATGTGCGATGGGGCTTCCATGCGAACTCCCTGATAAACAAAAACAGGTTTTTGCCAAGATTCAAGTATCTGTGTAATTTGTTAGACACCATGTATTTGATGATCTTGTAGGGGGCATTGGCAGAATCGCAGTTGAGATATGGGTCGCTTGTCTGGGGAGCTGCATATACGAATATAATCGACAAAATTGAAATTCAGCAGAAATGGCTACTCAAAATCATTTTCAAGAAGAGCATACTTTACCCAGCTGAATTATTATATTTATTGAATTGAATTTGGAGAAAGCTGGGACATACGTCAAATATTTTGCTTCAGTTTGTTGAAATTTGTGAAAGATAACTTGAATGAGGATATTTTGATACAGCATTCTCTCAATACTAGGTACAGTAGATTA
The DNA here is from genome assembly GCA_013387265.2 of Cryptolaemus montrouzieri. Taxonomy (NCBI): domain Eukaryota; kingdom Metazoa; phylum Arthropoda; class Insecta; order Coleoptera; family Coccinellidae; genus Cryptolaemus; species Cryptolaemus montrouzieri. Next base: position 48,662,115 of record JABFTP020000001.1, on the reverse strand, counting down.
GCGATTAACATTCCCAAAGCCAGTAAAACTAAACTTCAGAAAGGTTTCTGTTTCCTGGATCCGAAAATTTTCAATTATTTTATAAACATCAAAAATATTATAAACAAAAAAAGATTCAAATCCCTAATAAAAATGTGGATCACTGAAATGAGCAGAACACGGCTCAAAGGATTGTGTTGCTTTAATTGTTCAGCCCGGGTTGATGTCTTCTCTAGTTGTTTACTTATTGTGCAGTGTTTGTATTCTTGCGTTTTATTTGATGGAATGGTGTTTTAAAATTGTCACTAAAAATTGCTTGAAGACTATTCATTTATATCTCATTTTAATTTGTAATGATCATGAAACTTTATATTACACTCACCAAAGGAAATATCCTTTGTGAGTTGCAATCTTTGTTTGTGTACTTGTTATTTTAGGTATGTATAAGGGCATTTATAAAGATATTATTATTCTATTATCGTGGACTTATGCACTATCTCAGCTTTTAGCTGGATATAATTTATTTTTCCCAGATTCAGCAATCAGAGGAAATAGGCTGGATTACAATATATTCGAGATAAATTTCCTATCTATCTTACATGTATTCAGAATTACAGCTTTTTGCATTTCTATAAAGGTATTCTTAACCAGTTCTTATTCCTTGAGGCTATCATGCAAAGTTTCGGGTATTAACCCAGTCGAGGATACGATGACAGGAACAATATCTATTTTCTCGAGCTGCGACATCTGCTTGATGAGTTAATTCCTTCAGCATGCTAAAAACAATGTACATTACTATACCTGAATGAGCGTCAAAATACATTCACTTACCTTCCAAACATTTTGAGTCTCCTCAACTTCTTATTATTATAACATTCTGTTTGAATCGTAATATTAAGTTAGGTTAGACATCTTAATCTTACTATCTTAATCTTATTATTATCATTATGTAACTAGATTTAAGTATCGTTTTGTTTGTTTTTCCTTTATCGTGCTCTTTTTCTGCCTTTCGGCTAATGACACGCCGGGAAATTCTGTCACCTCACTAACCCGGAAATTTTGCCGAACAGGGCTCGTGTCGAGGGAAGGGATCTTTAATGTCCAACACTTCTCTGTTCGACAGGACCGACAGCTTTACATCTCTTCCGAAAAATCGCACCGACTTTTACTAACATACAAATTGGGAATTGAACCACTGTGGGTTGCTTCACTCGGCTGAGGTAACTCTGCGAGCATCATATCCCCTACGCCACCAAGCCGGCTTAAGTATCGTTTTGATATTGAAGAAACACAACAGTATTCCCCACTTGAATGATACTAACATACAAATTGAATCATGTAAATTTAATAAAATGAAACAATAACTATTTTAATTTTGAAAACGCACTGTGGGTTGCTTCACTCGGCTGAATCGACGTGGAACTAAATTTTCAACAGGCCTCCGATCAGAGATACGTAGCTTAGGTTCAGGATCGCTGTTCACATATCTTGAAACTAGAAAAGACTGGGTTCGACCAAACGTCACATGTCCTTCACTTTTACGAACCAACGTTTTAGGTGGTGGGTTTATGTGGCGTTTGTAACATCGTTCCGAATCTAGTTTGACTATATAATGATACTGACCAATTTTTTTCTGTATATTCCCAAACTCCCAACACTGTCGATTGTTTTTGGATACCGATGCTTGAATCTCTTCCCCACTTCAAAACATCTCTTCGGCTCGGTTGAATTTGAAGAACTTCCTTCATCATGAGGAAATGATGCATCAAGTATTATTTGAATCCGCCGTCCTAAGTACATTTCAGCTGGAGACTTTCCACAATCCAATGGAGTTGCCCGGAATCTGAATGGTATTTTCTGTAATTTCTTAGGATATGTTACCGGTCTATTCTCACATGCATACAACTTTCGCTTTAAAGATTATACAGTTCGTTCAGCTAATCCATTGGTCGCAGGATGTCCTGGGGCAATGAATTTCTGAAAGATACCACGACTGGAATAGTATGAACGGAATTCAGTGCTAGTAAATATGGAGACATTATCAGAAGCAATATACTGTGGATATTCATGTATTGTGAAAATTTCGTCGAATTTAATATAGGAGCTTCCGAAATAACTTTAATTTCAGACCATTTCGATCTTGCATCTATACAGAGCAAAACAAATTATGTCCATTTAATGGGCCAGCATAATCAATATGTACTCTTTCCCAATTTTTATCTGGAACATCCCAAGGATGTACTGGCATTTCTGGAGGTGAAGATTTGACCTTAGCAAAATTTTCATATGACCGTACCAGGGATTCGATGTCTTGATCGATACCTTTCCAGTAAATATATCGAGGTGCCAGTTGATTAATTTTTGTAATACCAATATGTGTTGAATGAAGTTCGTTGAGAATGAGCTCTTGTAATGATTTTGGTACTACAACACAATATAATAATATTGTTCGCCAACGTGAACGGTGTGTCAGAAGGGTGAGATTTCAACTCTGTCAACAAAGCAAATAGTTCTGTATCTTCAACTGTTTCTTCTGCTATTGTTTTAGCTGTGAAACACTCGCTGGAAATTTGAAGAACTTGTCTTAAAGATTATTATCTACTTCCTCCCCTATGCATGCATCTAATCGAGAAGAAGTCTCTGATAAGGGAATACGAGATAAGTAGTCAACATTTTCGTTCTGTTTACCTGTCTTAAAACGTACTGTGTTGTTGAAACGAGATAGAAAAGAGGCGTAACGTAATAATCTCGCAGAAGATTGTGGCAATGCTTTGTTAGAATGAAAACTCCGGGATAATTATTGATTATCTGTTACCAAGATGAAATATCGGCGGAATAGATGATTGTAAAAGTAATGTACTGTGACATTTGAAGCTTCACGATCGTGTTGACTGTAGTTTTGTTCTGCTGCAGATAATGATCTCGAAGCAAAAGCAATTGGCCGTTCATGTCCATCAATTTCATGACTCAAAATTGCAGCCACTCTATCTAGACTTGCTTCTGTTGTCAATTTAATTGGTGAAACTCTATCATATGGAACCAATACACGTGGACTACACGTGAAACTTGACAAAGAATTCTATTGAATTCTGATGGCATTGTTACATCAGATTTTTGTATAATTACTAGTGGCGATTCCCAATCACTAACAGCTACTGGAGAAATAATTTCTTCAGCTTCTAGAGAATCTAGCTCTTTTTCAACTTTTTCCCTGAGAGCATAAGGAACACTTCGCTCTCTTATAAATAAAGGCTTAGAATCTGGTCTTAGTTGTAACTTGATTTGAAATTTTGGAACACTTCCAGTTCGTTCTGTGAATATAGTAGGAATTGATGAAAAAGATTGTCCATATTTTGTAAACTGTTGACTGAGCTCATAGTTGAATTTTGAAAATTATTGGATCTATCAAGATCAACTTGTAGCAATTCAATATAGAGAAGCCTTATCCAATTTCGGCCTAGTAAGATATCATGACATGGAGGTACCTTGTAGAGGTAATTATGGATTGTTCTGTTCTTTTAGGATATTGTAACTGAAATTTTACTTTCAGCTGGAGTAATGTCACTTGAATACGATCGAAACGCAATCATGGTATTTTCAAGTGGAATACCAAAATTCATTTTCATGTAAATATCTTTTGGAATCAGTGAAAATTTTGCTCCTGAGTCGATTTCAATTTTCAAAGGTTTATTATTTACTAAAATCAAAACGTAATATTTATCGTCACCTATGACAAAATCCTCATTTCCAAAATGGAGATCAACAATTTCATTATCTTGTAACCATATAAATGACGGAATCAATCTGATTAACAGATGTGGATTGTTATGGATTTCTCGAATATGGATTTTGTCGAACCAAAGAAGAAATGCATACTTTTCAAACATGTCCAATTTTTCCGCAAGACTGACATTTTAGCTTTTTTTGCTGGATTCTACATTTATTAGCCTTATGATTTAGTTTTCCACACAAGAAACAACAATTTTCTATTCCTAAATCATGATAATTTTTCCGACCAAGAGACAAACTTCTGCTTCTTGAATTGGAAAAATGCTTTTGAAAAAGCGTATAGGACTTTTTATTTTTGTAATACTCACAATTTTGTGGTACAAGCGAAAGTTTGTTTAATTGTGGATGTTTGGTTACCACTTCCATCAATTTTTCAATTCATTTTTCTTCAATTTTATAGTGTATTATTCAGCATATTTTCTTTTATTTATCAACCACTTGCACATGTCGCGGCCGGTTCTCAAATCAAACTTTTGCCTTAATTTCATATATTTGTTTGAAAATATCTTTTTTCAAAATTTCGACTTACCTACTTCCTTTATACCTTCCTTTCTTACACCTTGGCAACACTGCTCAACATCAAGTGAGCAGAGAACCTACATACAACACAAGACACAAAAAGAAAAATAGGCACGCAAGAAGACGAACCACATTTTCTTAAATTTTTTTACATTACGAAATAAAATTAATATTTCATAATTTGAAAAACGTTTCCGGTGTGTGAGTGAAAGTGCCGAATCGTGGAAAATTTTCATATCGACGAGGGCGAAAATTCTTCTACAAGACAACGAAAAACTGTCATTGCTTTCCTTTTTTGTTGCTCTCTCATTTCCTTTACACCTAATTGGTAAGTCTTTTCTCTTACTTATCTTATCGTATCGTAGCAGGGTTTCCGCATGAAATAGGAAAATTGTAACAGCTTCTCCTAATAAAAAACGCTGAATCGTCAATAATCAGTGGAATTCATTTGTTATTACACGAAAGAAAAAACCAGCATTTTATCATGTATCCCCTCATTGAAGGGGGATAATAATGTACCCAATTATGCGGTGATTAGAGAAATTCACGAATTTATAATTTGATGAAGACATTTTGCGAGCCACTAACTCAGGTTATCCACTGGTGGCAAATTGTTTCAGTTATACGATTTCGTCAAGAGTTTATTTGAACCTATCTGTTCTTTTCGATCCTCTCGATTATGAAACATGAACAGGACTCTGACGTCTGACCATTTGATTTTTCAAAGTCCGCCATTGAGAGCAATGTTTCTGAGCTGGTTCGATTTTTGAAAGGTCTTTCGGAGGCCTGTCAAATTCGGTTTTATAATATATGAATGAGCGCTGTTGGTGTCTTGGAGTTCATGGAAGTGCCCTTTTTGAATATTTTGATTATTGATATTGTTCGAATGAATAAATTCGACAATATTCATGTTCTTTTTTTGAGTTTTTCCACATGTGCTCACATTGTTCGCTCTAGATTTCAGGCAGAATTGTTGTTGTGTATGTCAGTCGATTATATTTCATATTAGTACAATTATTGTATTATCATAGGTGATTGTAGGGGGCACTCCAATTGATTTATATCTACTGCAGTTGTCAAGAATTTGTTGATATCATGTTTTGTACACTTTCAAACAAGCGGGCTTCTCTTGGAGCCCGAGTGTGTGTGTTTTTTTGTAACTATTTGTTGATGGAAATGTAGAATTCTGGAAAACAATAAATTGAATTGAATTGAATTAAATTCAAAGCTTCTAGATTGAATTATTTCGGCGATTTCGTATCACCTCCAAAGTCATTATCACTACTATCAAGTTTCTTCTTATTGTCAACTAACTTCTGCTGTAAAACATAAGCTTGAGGTACAGGAAAGTTCTAGCATTCAGAATTTGTCTATCGGCCGATTGTATCTGAGGATATTGCCATTAGGCTCGAGTTTCTGGTTAATGCCACTTACGTTCATCAAACAAATTACCAATAATCATGGTGGAAAACGTGTTCTTTCCAGATCATAGCTGTATCGTAGTTTATCTTGTCCATAAACGTATCAACTCAGGATTTATAAACCTTTCAAGATACTAATCACATATTTCCAGCGGATGCCCAAAATAATTTTTATGAGCTCACCTAAAAACTCTGTCACATTTGAATGGTATTATTCAAATGAATACTTTAAGCAAATGAAACAAGAATTATTTGAGTCATTCACACAAACTCCTCTTGATACCAGTTTTTGTTAGGTTGTTATTCCTTTAACGTTCTCTATTTCCGCCTTTCTTCCAATGACCCGCCGGGGAATTCTGTCATCTCAGTAACCCGGGAATTTTGCCGAACACCTCTCGTGTCGAGTGAAGGGGTCTTTAATTACCAAAACATTTCTGTTAGACACGACCGACGGCTTAACATCTCCTCCGAAAGATGGATACTTAAGCGATTCCCAGAATCCGAAAAATCGCACCGACTTTGTGGGGATTGAACCCAGGTAACTCTGCGTAGAAGACGAGCATCATATCCTCTAGGCCACCAAGCCGGTATAACGCAAGTTAAATCAATATTTCTTCAATTAACTTTAAGTGATTACGGTGATTTATTGTTTTTTTAATTAAAGCCATAATTCGATAACAAGAGCCGATAGAAAACAAACGAAGGTATATTCAGAATCCGCGATGTCAAGTTAGTAAACATCAAGTGACATAAGTCATTCATCAGATGAAAAGTGCAATTTTTTTGTCCAGTGTTATTGATTAAGGTATAAACTGTCAAAAAAATACCAGGAATCGCTCAATTAAATGCAATATATTAATTTTTTATCCATATTTATTGTATCGCCTTCTAAGTAGGCCACTTCCGAAATAATACATTCACGCCAACAAATAATTCAATCATCGAAACGCTTTTTCCAGAATTGACTTGAGTTCTTGCCGCGAATTCTCCTGTATGCCTTCTATCGAATCAAAGGTGGTACTTTGAGTTTTGAAAGGAGAAAAAGTCGACCGAAGCCATATCAGGTGAAAAGATGAGTGTTCTTTCGATAAATCTGGTCTTGTTGGACGAATCTGCTCTCTCAAACGCCGCAGTAATACTTTTCATTGCCGTCTGACCCTCTGGCAAGGTCAATATTACCTTGACTTTTGATCGACTTCTGCGGTGGTTCTATCGGCTTCGGTTCAGCTGGAAGGCGCCATTCTGAAGCTTGTTGACTGGTTTGCATGTCGAACTCATAAACTCATGTCTCATCACCAGATATAATGCGTTTTATGAATGTGGGGTCAAAATTGATTCGTTCTAGGATATCTTCAATGACCTTTACGTGACTCAATTTTTGAAGAAAATTCTTGTCTTATGTCTTATGAAACTAGTCGAGCGGAAACGCGTTATATAGCCAAACAATCGTTTCAGATAGTACGAATTGGTTCGTGAGATACAGAAATTCATTTCCTATGTCTCTCAAGTTTAAATAACGACTGTTAATTTCTATTTCCTTCACTTCATCGATGTTAACTTCAGTTGAAGGTGTTGATGGCCGACTAGAGCGGGGCGAATCTCCCACCACATCTCGATCACTGCTGAATGCTCTGTACCACTCATATGCACGTGTTTTTAATAAAGTCGATTCACTTTAAAGAAATTCTTTTTGCAAAACAATATATGAGACAAATTCAATGTTCCATATGTTTATCCCTTGTGAAAATTGCAAAACAGACTATTGAGAACTGACAGAATCGTGAACTTAAAACAAGCTGAATGACAGATTGCGTTCAAATTCCGAGTCAGTATAGAAAACAGTAACGTTTTAAGCAGATTTTTTAAATAATAGATTCACAAAATTTTTTTGACAGAATGTATCAGTGAACCATAGTTTTCGATAAATGTCGAATTCAAGACAGTTATCTGTTTCTTCAATTGTTGAATTATTCGGTAAAAATGGTTCGCCAAATAATAAGTGAATCTTGTATATCTATATTTAGAAACTTAAAACTGGTATTTACTGAAGAAAAGTGAGAGGATTATTTGTATACCACCAAATTCGGGAACCCTCTGTCCTCGAGTCCACAGATGGCAGTTTTTTCTTCTAGATGAGGCTTTACAAGTTTGAGTGAAGTATATTTTAGATTAAATTAATATATATTCTTTCGAACTTGCGATATTTAATATACTGTTTTCTTCGCAAGAGAAATCGTAAACGCTGAATGTTTTAATCCTTTAATTGGAAATATTCTATACAAACGGTTCAACAGTGCTGCCTTATGTTGTCATTATGTAATCAGCTGATTTTGTATACCGAAATCCAATATACCATAACCCAAGGAAACAATCAGTTTGCGTTGTAAAAGGTTTATATTTAATTTTGGTCTTGATGGCGGAATCGTTAAAATAAGTATTTCTAACACTTTACGGTCTCACAATGTATGGATCAGAATTCGTTTTTGTTTATTTTATTGATATCGTAAAGGGGATAGCGCCATAAAATCCTATTGTTCGAGCACCAAATGTTTCGTTTTCCGTATAACTAAACACAAGTTACTGCAAGTAATTCGGAGCCCCTTCTAAAAACAAAAGCGTTGGCTGATTGTCAGCTGGGCAAACCATTTCTATAATATCTGGGCGTAATATAGATAACTAGCAATAAAGCAGTTTCATCATAAATCTCAATCTATCTTATTTAAATGTGGAATTCTTGTATAAATGTTCACAGCGTGTGTCAGAATAATGAAGCAATCTCCTGAAATTTGACACCACTTGAATAATATATTCTGTAACTAGGTTGAAACGAAAATATTCGATACAAGTATAGAATTATTTTTATTCTTACCGAGTAACAGACTGTGTTTTCAATATTGCAACGTATGAATCAAAATAAATAAATTAATCCTTGAAAACAATAAAACGAGTTATTTATTAGGACATTTTATTAACGCTTTATCAATATTTGTAGTATCCAAACTATTTTTTTTTAAAATTAGTGTATTAGATGCATTTTCAGTTATATTGAGCCTTATATTTCTTCAAGATATTATAAAATCACCCGTGATTGTAAACTACCTTGTTTTCTTAGATTTTGTATTAGTAGTTGCAATTAGTTTATTCAATGCCAAGAGCGACCTACAAATATAAACTACATTTGATTAAAAATGTTATTCTAATTATAATTTTTACATTTGTAGGTGAATATATCTCATCCGGAGTACTTCAGAATATTGTTCAGTACTTTCTTCTGTAAAAACCTTAAAGTTTTTAGCTATATAATTTTCAGAAGATCGTTTCAACAAAGACTTCAATTTTTATATTTCTAAAAATCGATATCGTATCTCACGATGTGCTTCCAACTCATGAAAAGATAATGAATTGTTATGAATAGACGAGGTTTGATATTGAAATGACCAAACATACGACGAAAGAACCAATTTTTCAAGAAGTTGCTGATATTACCACTTTAAAATAGATAATATATGGATAAAGCATCGCTACCAATTTTATCACATATGAGAATACAACAAATGCTTCATATTACCATCTCAAACTCGAAAACATTTTAAAATCTCATCCTTGAATACCTAAAAAGCATTTAGAAGACTTTATCGCTTCCAGCAAAGGTTAACTTGACATTTCTTTTTGCAAATGTTCAGATTTTACTAAGAGAACTTGCCCTAAAGAAAAAAGTCCTATTGAATGAACAAAGTTTTCTTTCCGACCTAATATATTCAAGACAAATGTTAATAGAGAATACAGATGTCGTAACAACTAGGAAAAATCAAAAACGTCCAAAAAGAAAACTGAAACAGGAAATATCAAAACAAAATCACTCACGAACAGGTACCGAAATCCTTACTATCACTGCTTCTACCGATATTAGCTCCATATCTTCTACCAGTGAGACATCCAGCGGAAGCGATGTTTTTTAACCAGCAAAAAGAAGAATTTTGTCGGTAGAATCTTCTAGTTTTAAACACTGCCACAAACCTGCGATCGGTACTCGGTATCAGACAGATCAACCGCAGCTATTGCCTCAGTTGTTTTACAAGAAAACAATATGCCTGTTATTGATAAAAATAAATTGAAAAGAGAAAGAAGGAAATCTCGAAAACACATAGTTGAGAAACAAAAAGTTTGCCGAATACCTGCGTTATACTTTGATGGTCAAATAGATGAGACTTTGGTTACCATGAAAAGAGGCGGAAAATACTACAGAGACCTAGTTGTTGAAGAACATATCTCATTAATTAAGGAATCAGAAAAATTTTAGGCTATATCACTCCAGCAGATGGAACAGCTAAATTTATAGAAAGAGTAATTATTCATAGTTTTCATACTGAGGAGGTATCACTGGACCATTTGATGGCTATTGGATGTGATGGTACTAATGTCAATGTTGGAAAATTTGGTGGTGTAATTAGATTATTTAAAAAACAATATACAAGGAGGTATATGGAGGGACAGAAATTTGACCTCTAGAATCTGTACATTCCTCAATTAAATTCGAGAACCTGACCTTTCCACTAGAGGAGATCAAATGAGAGCCACCTACCACTTTGCCGAACCCTTCAAGGTCATCATTCCATCAAAAGAAATTCGGATCACACCCCACGCTTTACTCATTCCACAGGACCTCACCTGCTTTACAAACGGTGTCCACAGCCCGAAGGAAAATATTACGATTGCTGTGGGAGACCACGTCACCGTAATATTTGCAAAAATATTGACCACTTTCGAATGTGTATAGGAAAACCTACACAGGAATTACACGGACGCATACATCTACATATGCTCTGAGAGCCAGAACGCCCTTAGATATCTGAAAGATTCAAGGGTATTCTGCGAACTCATTACTATCAACAGAGTTACCTCGCCTCGTGATCAGGGCATCAAGGTATCGGAGGGAATGAGAAAGCAGACAGCCATACCAAAAAAGCAACAGCTGTTTAGCATATGGGACAAGAACCTATTCTGGCCATCCCATGGACCCACATGATCTCTTCTTCTCAAAACTGGAACACCATCGAGGCTCTGAACTATTAGGCAGGCATTTCGGGACTGATATAGTCAAAGAGGCTCATAGAGAATGAAAAAAGGGGGTACATGAACTATAGTCCTTCGACAAAAAATGTATTAGGATGGCCTATTGACAGGACACCAACTCAATAAACACCTACACGTCATAAGACTGTTGGAAACCACACAGTGCCGTGGTTGCCTTGATAATAACGAAACAACAGAACACAAATTCTTCGAATGTCCCACTTATAAGCGACCAGATTGAACACTTCGGGTACTAATCTATCCTCACCTAATATAGTGCCAGAATGATCCTGGAGGCCCCCTACAACAAAATAACACAACTCGGCGAGCACAATACCTTAGTATGCCAAAGGGTCTGAGTGCTGACCAAAACGGCGCCATGCAAGAAGAAGAAAATTCTAGCACTAGCCGATTTTTCAGTCACTTATGTACATACTGCGTTTCGACTAGAGTAGCAATTCCGGATATGGATGAGAACAAAAAAATTGTTTACATAGAAGACACCGGTGATACATAGTTGAGTTCGAAGCTTTGTTTAAAAATAAACAGTTTCCTCTGTAAGACGAATTCAAAGTCCTTAGTATATTCTGAGGGTCTATATTAAGTAAGAATTGAAGAAATTTGAAGGCTCATGATCCTTACTTTGTCTTCACCAAAAACTTCAAATTATTTCGGTTGAATAACTTGCATGATGTGATATATTATGAATATCCGGGAATTGGATGCACTAGATTTTGTGGTCGAGTCCATAACAATATATAACGTGAAGTATAAATTTTCTTACAATTTACATAATTTTTATAAAATCTTTCACATCTTCTATATATACTATACATATCGTTTCTGTACCTTGAGGATGAATGCTTGACTAAGCACAATATACTTAAATGGTAACTTAAACTTCAAGAAAACGAAAATAAATAAGTTATCATAAGAAATTCAACCAGAATTACAAACGACTTTTCATGAGAATACAATATTATTTTGGCGCCTATACCTGCAATTTACGAATGAATAAATTCTCTGAGTGCTACAGCGGATTCCACCTAAAGCGCCACATTTTTACATTATAGCGCTTTCAACTGTTGTAGGGCAATAGGGCAAAACGATTACGAGTCTGTATGCCATAAATCTTCAAGAATTCAAATTACGCTCCCTGCCGAAAACATTTAAAGCAGCGACAAAGGGCGAGATTGAGAGCGAATTTCATCAACTTAAATTTGCTATGTACCAATATGTCTCACGATAATTAGTGCATGCTAACCATACTATCAAAATCACAGTTTTCTTGGAATATGAATGTGAATGGCTCCAACAAGAATTTATGATATTGTATGAGTTCATATATATATATATATATATATATATATATATATATATATATATATATATATATATATATATATATATATATATATATATATATATATATATATATATATATATATATATATATATATATATATATATATATATATATATATATATATATATATATATATATATATATATATATATATATATATATATATATATATATATATATATATATATATATATATATATATATATATATATCTATATTTTATTGAGAACAGGAGTTAATCCTCTATAATTCATTAAATTGGACCCTCGGCATAACTTCTGGTTCATTTTTGAAGGAGTTGGCCGCATTCAAAATTTTCATATGTAACTCTTCTCAGGTGTCAATTGGAAATGAGTCAATTCTAGATTTTAAAGCACCCCAAAGAAAGAAGTCGCACGGTGTCAAGTCGGGAGATTGTGTTGGCCAAATTGCAATAGCATCAGCTCTTTCTGTACGCAGTTATACTGTAATATCGTCCAACAAATCCAGCAAAGTTTCTTGCAAAAAATTCAAATATGCCCATAATGAAATTGTCAGTTACTGAAATCCATACATTAATTTTGAATTGATGATGTGTACTTGTAAAACCATGTGGATTTTCGACACTGTACACGTCTTCGTTGTAAAGGTTAGTGATGCCAGACCAAGTAAAAGTGCATTCGTCAGTTAAATGATTTCTCTTACTGAGGTGGAGATCCTGAGTTCTCTTCTTTTGGATAAATCGGCAGAAAGTTAGGCGATTCTCAGGATCGTTGGGAAGTAGTTCCTGAACTTTCTGAATGTGATTAGAATGAAATAATTGTTCCTTCAAGACATCATGAATCATTGTTTTAGGTACGACCAACTGCAAACCTAAACGTCGCGTGCTCAATTGTTGGTTTTCCTCAACTATGTCCGAAATTTGTTCTTCGCGTGCTACCGTGTCTAATAGTGATGAAAAAATCTCCAAAATACCTAGTTGAGAACTTAAAGAACACTGTTGTGTCAACAATTGGTTGTCAAGCCTAATAAAATGAAAATCTGCCAGACCACAGAAAAAAATCCAAAGCCAACATGGTCAAATGTGATATTTTTGACCTGCTAGGTGGTTGAAGAAATGAAATCATAAAATTAAAAAACTGTTTTTTGTGATTGAACCGTTAATTATATCAACATTTCTTAGGGGACAAAAGAATTTGATAATTAGTTACTCAATGTCTAAAACAGTTGTGCTCGAACGCAGACAATTGTTAAATTATGGTTGATTGAAAACACTTTTGAGTTCTTAGGGACACTTGTAAAACGTCAATATCATTGAATGGATCAGTAAAAAACGTGAATGACGCACGGTTTTTATCGATCGAGTCGCTCTCGAATTATTTGAAAACTAAGAAAAAAAACTTTGGAATTGGCGACCTCTAGGGGCAAAACGAAGAAACTTTCCATATAGTTAAGTTGGCCTAAATCAACCGACTGATTGGGAGCTGATGATATATATATATATATATATATATATATATATATATATATATATATATATATATATATATATATATATATATATATATATATATATATATATATATATATATATATATATATATATATATATATATATATATATATATATATATATAGATATATATATATATATATATATATATATATATATATATATATATATATATATATATATATATATATATATATATATATATATATATATATAGCTAGCCTAGATGTTGTTATAGACGACATGCTTCTTAATGAAATTAAATGTTCTTCTTTCCAGCGTAAAAGATGGGCGAAACCAAAAACTTTTTCCCTGTATTGTAACTAGTAGGTTGTACTTGGTAGTCCTAAGCTAGTATGCTCATGTTTGTGCCTGACTACACCAGGATACATGGCATTATATTGGTTTACCGACTGACAAAAAACTTCTTCATCCGTCCAAACCAGTTTGAGGGTTTTCAAGAAACAATCAAGCTAACGCTTGGAAAGATTGGGAATATAAGAAGATTGTTCTTAGCTCGCTAAGAATTAATAAACTTTCTGGGCTGAGAAAGTCGAAAAAACCTCATGTACTCAACAAGCTTGACTGAAAAGATCATCCTACTCAACATTAAAAGACTGAGATAGATAAGTTTTCTTACTGGGTACTCTCAGGTAAACTGCAAGAAATTAATAGAACTCATCTAAAAAACTGGAGGATATGTGACTCAAGGTCTATCTGATAAACAGTTTCGGATATCAAAGTAAATCTGAAGTGCATTGGATTTTTGCACAGAACCAAATGACTTCACTGAACTAGTTTATTCTTTAATGAATGGAGACTACTTGCGGAGATGACCTATTGGATATTGTCATCATAAGCAATCTCCCTATAGACGGAAGCTTTGGTGGCGGTCAAATATAGAAAGAATTCAGATAAGAATTGCATATCGCGGTACCAGCGGAAGCTGTCATGCTACTAGCAAGAACGAGACTATCAGATTGTATTATTAGAGAGACAGGAAGAGATTTTTCTGTTCAGAGAAAGAAACGAGATTTACCCCAGACGTCTGATAACAAAGATGAGGAGCTAGCTTTTCATATAAAAGGTTTTAACTCCACGGTATTTTTGCGAGGAGAATGGTCACGCAAAATATAACCTTCCTTTTAAATTAAATATTTCAGCTGTGAAAGAGCTGTTATGATTACCCGAAAAGACATAAGCCAAATGAATTTATGGGAAATTCTACAAATTAGTGAGGAAAACAGAAATGGAAAATATGTCAACGAAGATAGGAAATGCCGGAATACTTGATTGAAAATTAGATAAAATAAAGTCAGAATAAGATTCAATAAATGAATCCCGTGTCGATTGGCCAAATTTTGGGTTAGTGGTCAGACTGCCTCCTAAGTAGATTTACCAACCACACTTCATTGGTACATAAACAGAGTTCAGAGTTCGATAGAATTTGATCAGTACACCGGCAAGAAACATTTTTTCATGGAAATTCACTAAACACGTTAGTTTTTATTCTTGTCTTGAAATGTATTAATATACCTTTGGATAAAACAGAGGGTAGAAACAAAAAAAAAAAAGGTTGATATTGACTGCCTAGGGACTTGTTATTGCAGGTTCAATAGTTGAAAACAAACATCTCATCGACTGAACCAAAAAAATTTAATTTTGAACATATGATAAATGAGGCCTTCTTTTCTTACATGTGAATTATTCTATTTCATAATATTTCAGTTGGATCGTATCTCTCAGTGAATTCAAAAATGACTGCGTTTATTGGCTATCAAAACTTCTTATGAATAAGGCGTCTAACCGAATTGCATATAATTGAAGTATTGATGTGAACTAGAAGCATTTCTTTGATGAATAATGCATCTAGCCTAATTGAATAAAATTGAAATTATGATCATAATTGGTTAGGTTGGTAGTACAGCTATTTCAAGAAACGCTTTCTGGTTAACCTTCAATTAGCAAAGTAATTATAAGCAAAATTGAGGCACAATAGTGGGAACTAGAGTGTTTGAACCATATACCTAGAAGAAAACAATACGTGAACTGAATATTCTGCTGACCATTTAGGAAAATACAATAACTTCTGCCGGACAAATTGCTGATGGCCATAATGTTTATGATAAGATGTCAAGACGGTACTAACAATTCCTGACCTATCAAATTTACATATTCATAAAATGCAATTTTTACAAGAGTTACTTGAGGACGGTTCAGATCGGAGAGTCCAATTTCGCAAATGAATGATGCATTCCATCGATAAGAAAACATGGGATTGGTATTTATTATTTTCGCTTTCTACCTTCGGATACAACGGAGAGTTTAATCGGGAAAACTATCGATATGTGTCTGAAGGAATCCTTCTCTGGACTATAGAAACTCATAATCGATACTTAATAAAAACAAACGTGTCTTCAGATATAATTGATGACTTCGTAGTAGGCTCGAAATTCTTCGATGAAATCATTCAATTGTAGCTTAAGTCACTTCATTCACAAATGACATAGGCCTGGACACACCCGACGAGGAAATTTGGTTTCAATAAGAAGTAGGTCTTCCTCAGTATGCTTTAGAAGAGCACCGATATCTAACAATTAGAATGGAAGTAGATCCCCAATTAAGAGGCCACCTAGATCACTAGATTTAACGTCTGTAAACTCCTTTCTTCAATGCTATCTTGAAACAAGTTTTTTCAGAAATCAACCTACTGAGGTTCTGAAGGAAAGTATTACTTACGAAATTAGGCAGGTCTCTACAGGGATATTACGAAATGAGAAAATAGATTTTACCATCGATTAGAATATTGCCAAGATGATAATTGAGCAGATTCTGATTTTTTCTACCTAAGTTTTCATTTAATTTGAATACCTATTTATTTGGTATAATGCGATGACTTGTACAATAAATTAAAAATAGGTAGTCTGTTCCTTTTGTCTTGAAAAGACTATTCCAACGAGGTGTGACGTGCCTATCTGAGAAAACAATGTTGGAAGGTTGCAAAAATATAACTGTCTTAAAACAAAAGTGACGTGTATTGTGAAATTTTTTGAAAACTATTACTTGAATTAATTCAATTTAAAGTAGGCCTTCATAATACTATTTTGTGGTATTCAACAAAGCATTCTGTCGAATGTTGAATCTTTTCTCAATATGGGAGTAAGAATCGATTCTCTTAGGGATTAACATACACGAAGTAAAAAAGATTATATTTCACATTAATCTCTTTCGGTTAGATAAACATAAAGGTGGTATCTCTAGGTTCTGAAAGCGACCAACCTTTTCCTCTTTCAGTGGAGACACCCCTGAGAAACTAACATTTCCGTTCTTTTTTCTGTCATTCCATGATCATGCAAAACTAGAACTATTCGGAAACAAATCCTCTAACTTTCCTACTCACGAGGTATTATTCTTTCTCATTTAACCTTATGGTCGTATATTTTATACCGTCAATTCTTCTGCTCTACATCTCTGCTTTCAGCAAAATATCTATTTGAAATTCAAGTGAATACATTGAAGTTTATAGCAGCTATTTCGAAAAATCATTATTTACGGGATGCGGAGAACATATTCCAACACAATATATTATGTTTGCCTCATCATAGAAAGTAATATGTTTTTTCGTAACTCCATGGAAAGAGAGCATTGAATTTAGGTCCTCTGTAATTATTATGTCAGTTGTATCGAATAAATATTTGCCTAAAGTTCATCTATTTTATTAGAATTTTGATGAATATCAATAGGAATTATACATTAATTTCATATGAATGTATATATTTGAAGAAAGTTCAGCACCTATGACTGCTACATACGATGAAAAATTATATTTCCTTCATAGAAACTAGAAAACTTTCGACTAGTGAGTAAGAATTCTCACCCCACAATACACTCGTCCTGTCTAATTAAAATATTTCTAAAAAAATGTACAATATTTCATCTTACAAATAATTAAACAGAACTTGGTACATTGGAGTAGAGAGCGAGAAGAGAACAAGAAAAATTGAATAACGATAATGTTGAGATATTTAGGAGAAATCGGAAAAAGAGAGAAACAACGTGGATTCAAAAGATAAGATTACTTACCCCTACTTCTTAACGGGTAAACTAACAATCCACTTTTCAGACTTAAGATTCAGTTAATGAATAGACATTTCCTTAATTTATTGGTGATGTTTTATTCAAAACCTCTTCAATTTCTTAACTTTCACAAAAATCATCAATTATCTCCTTGAGGTAATATCGGAGTCAAAATGAATCAATTAAATTGACAGAATTATTGACATATGGAACGGAGCATAGAATACTAGAAAAATTATGGAGAGGGAAAACACAACGGAGTCGAGTATGATATCACAGTATAGTTTCATCGGACCAAAGAAAATGAAAGTTAGGAATTGAAGAACGATAAAAGCAACATGTAAAGCCTAGTTAACACGTTACACACCCTCCCTAGTCGGAAAAGAATTTGAAGAAAATTTTTCAAAATTCTAAAACAAGAAAAATGGAAAAAATATAATAATCATATATATAATATATGATTTTTCCCAAAACGCCTCAACGAAAAGTTTTATAACCCAAGTGTTATATTTATAATACAATAAAGTATTACTGAAAAAGGAAGATATTCTCATTGTTCCTAATTCCTTTTCTTATTAGCAACAAATTCTTCATTTTGTACGAACATTTTTTGTATTTTACATTAATATTTACGTGGAGTCTCTCCATTTATTGATTGGACTTTAAGTTTGGACGAAATATTCATTGTTAGAATCAGTAGAGCATGATTAAAAAAAGTAGTTGAAATTCTTATAACGAATTCTCCTACGACAACAACACAAGTTGCCTTAACCTCATAACAACCGCGATTGTTCCAAATTTCCTGCTCGTGTCAAACTATGGTCCGATGCAAATGCCAGAGATATACCTCATTTAGACTTCTAAAGTGAAAAAGTTAGTGAAAAAGAAGGTTAAGTTCCATATCGCTTCGCTAACTTTTACTACACCATCACCAGGGACGTAGCAAGCTTGCCTTTCCATATACCTTGGCCAGAATTGTCCAATTCGTCATACTTTCCAGTTACAGTTTTCAAAGTGGAAAAGTTCGCATAGGGCTATAAAGTTTCCTAATATTCAGATTTCATCGAGGAAATAGAAAGTAACTTTATAGTAGTTGGACGATTAGAACACTAGTAAAAAAATAATTTCTTCGGCAAAAACTTTAATAACGAAGTGTTAATCATAGATGTGTTATGTAAGTTCTCAAGGCGAAAGAAAACGTATTTTTAAAGCAATATTTCGCATAATTTCTTCACTACAGTAGTTTTGATGACTTAACCTTTTGAACTTTGTATATATTTTCTTCAGAAATCGATTCTTTGAAAAGAATTTGGAATTTGAAATCATCTCTACTACAAATCGGATATGAGAATTACT
Source organism: Cryptolaemus montrouzieri (assembly GCA_013387265.2). Classification (NCBI taxonomy): domain Eukaryota; kingdom Metazoa; phylum Arthropoda; class Insecta; order Coleoptera; family Coccinellidae; genus Cryptolaemus; species Cryptolaemus montrouzieri. The sequence continues at coordinate 48,643,043 of JABFTP020000001.1, read as the reverse complement.
TCTACCTAATCCCTCTCGGCGACAAATAGTTGACGTGATCCAAACTTGAACTGTTAAAATCAGTGTCTATTGCCTATCTTAAGATTTCATGGATGAAGATTGAGTAGATAATTCACGCCTTTATTTACGAATGTTCTGCAATTTAATTTCAAAAGCAATCATGGTGATAATAAGAAATTAAACTATCACAAGAGATTTGTTAAAAATAAGGATCACAATGTCGGTCTATGGACCATCTTCATCTGACAACGAGTATTGAACTGAAGTTGAAAATACATACATACATACAAAATTAATAAGAGGTAATAAACTTATTCTGATAAAAGCAGGTATAACGTAAAGAATTTAGATAGGGACAAATATGCTGGGCCATAGTGGTCATTCAGAAAAATTTCTCTATGATAGATTTTTTGCAGTTTGGAAATTTCGATGGATTCAAAGAAATTTAACTTTCGTTCTTTAGGTATTCTGTGAATAATTCGAAGTTTATCTATGGGTAAAAATGATAGAGATTTTCGATACAACGTGAAGCAAAAGCAGATTCGTCGGTCCTCCGGTTATTGTTATCTGGTTTATGCTCTTTGTATCTCATTTTGAATGAACGACCAGTTTGATCTATATAGACGCCTTCACAATCCATACAGAACAACATGTAAACTCCAATATTATCCAATTTATCAGTTTTATCTTCACTATTAAAATAGATGAGAAGGTGGTTATGTGGCAGGTATATTGGCCCCCTTCGATATTTATAATTTTGAAACAATTTTTGTGCAAACGCGTAGCTCTTGTGTATTTGTCAGTTAGTATCCAAAAATTTCAGAAAAGGGTGTTACGTACTTGTTCAAGTCGAAACGCGCAACTGCCAAACTTTTAAATGTACTGTGCATACTACTAAACCTTAGCTCTTGTAATTTCTACATTGTGTTCGGTGAACGTTTTCCTGTTTTTCTGTGGGATCTTGAAGGTATTTATAACAAAAAAATTCTCAATAATATTTTTAACACGGTTTGTTTACTTATTCTTTGATACATGCAATTTGGTCCCCTTACATTTTTTGTATTATCGACCCGGGGGTCATCATGTTCTTTAATCTTTTGCTACAGATGCCCCAGCAAACTTTGATATCTCCATCTGTGAAGAAAAGAAAAACTTAGGATCCTGAACAAATGAAAAAGGCTATTGAAGTTGTGAGATGAAGACGATGGCTGTGAACATTTTTTGTGTACCAAGCTCTATACTGAAAAGACTAGTAAAAGATTCTCAAGAGTCGTTACAGTTACTTGTTCATAAACTCCTCCGAAGAAAACCTATACTACCACCTGAGCTGGAAAGAAAGTTAGTGGAATATATTTTGTATATGGAGTCGGAATATTACGGACTTACAAGAATGGATGGATTTGAGACGAATAGCTTATCAGTTAACTTTAAGAAAAAATTCGAAAACAATTTTACAATGAAGTAGCTGGGCGTGCTTGGTTGGATCATTTTTGAAGCATCATAAGAACTCTTTATCATTACGCAGACCAATGGGGACTTCGTACGCTCGTGCTCAAGGTTTTAACAGTGAAGCAGTCAAAGAATTTTTCGTATTGTAAACTGAAATGAAAAACGAGAAGTATCCCCCTGACAAGATTTTTATGTACTCTTGTTTGCTGCATGAGTGCTTCTGGTATGTATGTTCCATCTATGATGATATTTCCTAGAAGAAAATTCACTGAGATTTCAATGAAAGTTGCGCCACCTGGGTCGATTGGAAAAAGTCATCCATCTGGTTGGATCCAATCAAATTTGTTCACTGGCTTGTTTAGTCATTTCATTGAGAAAACAAAACCCAGCGAGGCTTCTTCCGTATTGCTTATTTCTGAAGGGCATTCTAGTCATACTCGCAATTTATAATTGATTGAGCTGGCGCGAAAGATTCAGGTAACTATTATCAGTCTTCCACTTCATACGACTCATAAGTTACGACCGTTAGATGAGACTTTTATGGGCGCGCTCAAGAGTCACTACAGTGAGGAGATTCGTAAGTTTCTTATGCATTCTGGAAGAACGCTGAAGCCTTATGATGTTGCTGAGATTTTTGGTCGGGCATATCTCAAGAGCACCACAGAAGAAATTACTGTAAAGTGTTTTCGTGCGACGGGCATTCACCCATTCAATCCGTGAGTTTTACGGAAATCGATTTTCTGATGGAAACATCAGATAATGAAGAACAATCTTGTCCCCAATAAAACTCAGCTAATTGCCATACAAATCCTGCTGCTGATCAAGATGCGCCAGATGTGTATGCTGCAGCACAAGAGTCGCAAGCTCGTTTGGTTCTGCCAGAGAACATTCAACCCATCCCCGGATATAAGATGCAAACTTCTTATCGTAGAATAAAAACTACCATAAAGCAATCACATCCTCTCCATACAAGAATGGATAAGGTGAATCTTGGCACTCAGCAGAAACTCGTGGCCGAAGTCGTGGACGTGGGCGTTGGCACGGTACCGCATGTAGTTAAGCTGGAACTAGCCGTCATCGCCAGAGAGTCATTCAGTCATCATCCAGCAGTAGCTGTGAAAATTATGTAGCAGTAGAAACAGATTCGGAGAATGACGACACTAAATATCCAGATAGGACCCCGGAAAGCGCAGATACGAGCTGCATGTCTTGTGAAACTACATGTTTTAACGACAGACGTAGGGAAGAGTGGATACAGGCCACAGTTATAATCTATGGGGTCATACAGTCTGTGTAGGTCCTGAAGGCTAATATTATATCTGCTATTTTTGCCGTTGGGTTGTGATTACGCTCATACATTTAATATGGCCCCCATAGCTCACCTGATTTCAAATTGCCAAATCTGAATATTTTTATATTACATATGTTTCTTATTTTTCTGTTTTAATTACGTTCATTTTATTGAACAATATATATATGTAAGCTAATAAAGATGACTTTAACGTGCTTCAATACTTCTTAGTCTTGTATTTTTACCTGAGGCTTAGAAAACAACTTAGGGGCCACATTACCATCTTTTCCTCTTTTCCTGGGCTCTTGAAAGCTACTTTCTTATTTTGTTTTGAAATGGTATTTGATATATATCGAACACCCACCTTTACTGGTATTTGCATAACTTATAACTCTACACACCCAAAATCTCATAAATACTGCGTTTAATTCAAGGATTCATAGAGCTTTCTGTCATTTTCCGAGGAAAATATGTCCTGAAAGTGCCAACTATTAAAGAAATAGCTAAGAATAATGGTTATACCTCAAATACATTCCTCATAAACGGAATGATCAGAAAAAAACCACGAATAGCTTATCATTTTATTTACCCAGGTATAGGATCCACTATACAGATAAATATATTTCATTATCATAAACACCTCAAAAAGTCTAGGAACACTTACCACTATCTTTAAAATATAAATTTGATGATTCGAATTTATAGAAATCTTTCGGTTTAGGATGAATTGTATATAATGTATTCTCAAGAAAACAAAATAATATTTGACTTCTCCATAGCACCTATTATAAAGAAAAAATTTGGTAAAACACAAAAAAATACTGAACTAATATTATCGAAACGATATGGAAGTACTTATATTTTTCAGTACCCAGAAGGTCCACCTCTATTATCAATGACATTTTGGCATCGTCGCGGCATGCTCAATAATAAATTGTCTATTACATTCCGGCCTAAGTCATTCCAAGCCCCCTGAACTTCTAATTAAAGCTCCTGTTCATGATGGAAGACGTTTTGACACAGGAGATTTCTTTTAGGTGTCCCACATGCTCGATGGGATTCAGATCTGGGGAGCAGGATGGCCACGGTAGAAGATCGATATCATTCTCTTCAAGAACGTTCAAGACAACTCTTGCACGATGAGGAGGGGCATTATCTTGTTGGAAGAGTGGATTTTGACCCATTGTTTGGGAATACGGTACCACTACAGGTAAAACTATCTCATTTGCGTAGGAATTTCCCGTGTGGTTGTTCTGTATGAAAACGAGGTTAGTTCTTCCACCAAGGGTGGATAATAACTAAATCTAAATTCATCACTGAAGAGAACTGTTGCCAACCTCTCTCGATCCCAGTTTACGTGTTCTTGGCACCTAGATAAACGAGCAGCGCGATTTCCATGGGTCAGTTGTGGAACTCTTAAAGGACGTCTGGAGTGGAGTTGACCTTCGTGCAGTCGATTTCTCACAGTTTGGTCGGAAATTTGTACATTATGAACTCGTGATAGCTCTTGAGCTAATTGAGATGCTCATAAACGGTTTATGACACTTGGGCTACTTCCCAGAACCCTGAATACTTCCCGTTGTGAGCTCCCAGCTTGGAGCATGCCAACAGCTCGTAACATCTCTTCTCTAGACAAATGTCGTCTTTCCATGGTCGAATCACAAAACTTGAATCTTTTATTTGTGCTTACAACAGAAACAAAGTGCCAACTAACTTATTTCAAACACAGAATACATGGAATCATTATAAAGCAGCGTCGCATCTGATGCACTTTTGTTTTTAATAAAAAACTGAAATCTCTTGCGGCACTCTACATAATTCAGTGAGAAATTGATGCAGGTGTTCATTTTAAAAAAATCATTCATATTTTGTTTCTTTTCCTTTAACGTGCTCTATTTCTGCCTTTCGGCTAATGACACGCCGGGGAATTCTGTCACCTCACTAACCGGGAATTTTGCCGAACTCCTCTCGTGTCGAGGGAAGGGTCTCTAATGTCCAACACATCTCTGTTAGACAGGACCGACAGCTTTACATCTCCTCCGTAAGATGGACACTCAAGCGATTCCCAGAATCCGAAAAATCGCACCGACTTTGTGGGGATTGAACCCAGGTAACTCTGCGTAGGAGACGAGCATCATATCCCATACGCCACCGAGCCGGTTAGCATCCATATTGATCATTCTGGATACGATATTTCGATATTCAGAAGTGTTCCCTAGACTTTTGAGGTGTTTATTATGGCCCCATCAGCAAAGAGATTGCCAATGTCATAAATATTACAATACTGGAGTTTACAAGTTGTCATGTATGGAAGGCGTCTTTATAGATCACACCGGTAATTCATTCAAAACCAGATACAAGGAGGATCAATCAGATTACAATAACCAGAAAACTGACGAATCTGCTCTCGTTTCACATTCTAACGTTCTAGAATCACGACACAACAATTTGAATTAAAACACCTGATTCCAATGAACCCTTTATCTGTGTCACGCCACTGGTTCTGCGCATAATCCGGCTATCAGATGATATGTGCATGTGCTACGAGTATTCTCTGCCGACCTTCGGACTAATTAGTCGTTCCTGAATACCTCTTAAATTGTAGTTTAACAATTGGATTATTTTAAAATTCTTTATATATCTTTATCTTTTATACTGTGTAGTGACCGATATCAGAAATATAGGGTAAGTTGAAAGTTCATTTAGCAAAATGCCGCACTTAATCTTGAAAATCTGATTTTCAATTTTTCCTATCAGCATTTTTTTTATTAACTGCTTGGATGCCCTATAGTAGCTATAAAAATTCAAATTCTGCTCTACAGATGTTGTGTTTTCTCACGATCGATTTCATTATCGTGTTGCTTTAGTTCCTACAATCTTTCTATAATGACCTTGATAGATTTCTCATTAATCAACTGAATCAGAATGATTTTCTGAGTAGAAAACGACAAAAGTAACTCAAACTCCAATATTCAATCATTACTTCCTTCATTTTCAAGTAATTTAGTAATATTCGTGAAATTTTTTTTTTGGTTGCCATAAATTGTTTGTGAAGATGCTTCATTGCTTTTCATGAAGCTTCTCTTTTGATAGTATATAGGTTTTTGTAGAAGCTTCCTCGTTTTTATGTAACTTATCTTTTAATTCTATGACCTACCTGAACAGCTAGCACGCGTTTACTTTTTAGAATCTCTGTAACTTTTGCTATTAATTTTTGTCTTTAAATAATGTTACATTCGCGTTATTTTGTTACTTTAAATTCCCTGGTCTAGCTGGCTGTTACGTTAGAGCATATAATATCTTGGTGATACATGTTTAAATTGTGAAATTCATTCCTAGGTGGAGACTTGTAGACAGATTCCTAGGTGGAGACTCGTACATAGAAATTTCAAGGTGGAGAGACCTAGACAGAGATCTCTAGGTAGAGACTCATACGTGGATATCAGAGGTTGAGATGATATAATTTCTATCTGGAGTCCAGAAATCCATATCTGAAGCTCAAATAGATGTTTTCCCCATACGCAGCAGTAAGAACAAGAACGTTTTGGAACTATCTCACCAAGATAAGTGATATTGACTGTATGAAAGATATAAAGAAGCATTTGTGACATTGTGTATCATAATTATAGTTTTTGTGTTTTTGTCTCATTGCTCATTTTTCTCTGGACTAAAACACAGTAAAAGTTTATTTTGGCTATAATTTTCCACCCATAGAGCAACTTTAAAATATTCACAGAGTACTTAAGAGACGAAAGTTAGATTTCTTAGAATTCATCGAAATTTTCAAACTCCAAAAACCCCATTGAGATAATCTTCTAAACGAAGAGTATGGCCCGGCTTATTCGTCCATATTTGAAATCTTTAATAATACCAGCTTTCATCAAAATTTGTTTATTACCTCTCGTTTGGACCCTTACTAATTTTGTATCTAACTGTTTTATAGGTTAGATTAGATTATTTGTGTATGTATTTTCAACTTTAGTTCATTACTTGTCAGCTGAAGATGATATATAGACCGACATATTTTTGAATGAATCTCTTGTGAAAGTATAATACATAGTTCAATTTCTTATTATCATCATGATTAACTATCACTAGTAACGGCGGAATCAATTAACTATGTGAAAGTAATTATATTGTCGCAAAGTGCACCCATAATTGAATAGTTGGAAATTGTTGCCCCAAAAAGGGAATTCAAAATTTTTGATGGTGAATGATACTTCATATAAATGACTGTCGAACTCTATTGCCTGATTTTGTATCGGTGTACAGAGTGGATAGATTCGTTCAACATCAAAAAAATTAGTGTCTTTCGTTTTCGAGTTAATTCGAAATTTTGAAAATTTTCAGGATGACTCATTTCTCGGTTGTTTTTGATGCTCTACAAAAATAGTTTTGACATTCCAGATGCACTTTTCTACATAGAATCGAACTAAATGCTGTGACTGTTCTTTGTTCAACTGGTTTCGAGTTATGATAAAGACTTGCATTTTCAAGATTAAATTTATAATTAACAAACTTAAGTTGAATGTACTTTTTCTTTCTCGTCAGTACTATATTCCTACAGTGACAATTCAGATGAAAAATTACTTAACGTTTTTCAATCAAGCTACAACTTTGAATATAGTATCGTTTGTAATAACGAAGCCACCATGCTGAAAAATTAGAAAAGTTACATATAGTCGTTAAAGAAAATAAACAAGTTTATATTATATGGAATGAATCTCCAGACATGATGAGCAAGCCCAGCCTTAAAACCAAATCCTCAAATAGAAAACACAAAAAGAAGATTCAGAGTTATCCTTGAATCAAAAAAAATTCTCTAGGTGAAAATGAAGGAAAAACAATTACAACTTCAATAATAAACGTTTTACATGTTTCATATTATTCCTTTCAGTTTTCAACAAGTACTTGAATTTCATTACAATTACAGAACAAAAGGGATTCATGCAAGATAAAAAACTGAATTTATTATGGCTGTGCGAGCTGCTACGTTCCCATTGTCTTCATTATGCAATTCTGATTCTACTTCGAGTAACTAATTTTCATCGTCATCATAATATTCTCTGTTTTGTAGGATGCAAATGTTATTTAATACTGAGCCGGTAACTAAAAAATGGAGAGTGGTCTTAAGCTTCATGTCTAGTTTTTTATACGAACAGAAAAATTGTCCAAACCAACGTTCGATTGCATCTCTAAAAGATCTATGTACTACGGTGTATGCTGCATTTGTTGGAGTGGTTTCTGAGTAAGTAATTCTTGGAATCATAGCCGTTATCTCCTAACAACTTAACAGTGTAGTAGTTGCCAGCAACAAAATCAGCATATACTGGTGAGTCATTGAAAATACTGCTTTTAAGACAAATCCTGGTTAACGGGCAATAATGTTTCTAATTTTCAAGTCGGCATCGCAGATCGTTTGTACGTTAAAACAAAATTACCTAAAGTGCTCTTCATTTCCACCAAGAGAGCACCAAATTCTATGGGAAAACCAGGAATGGTATGAAATTGTGCTTTGACTTGATGTTTTTCATGCTCGTTCTTTGGCATGTAAATCTATATTGTGGCTTTAAAGCTACCAGTTGGTAACCTACTCTGGCAATGATGCGACATGCTGAAGATGTATGAATACCCATTTCGAAATCATTTAGCTACTAAAATGATCTTGTTGCAAAGAATCTAAACGTGATGAGAAGTTGAAACTTGGCAGAAATGGATTGGTTTCTTTACGTTTGCGGTTCCTAGTGATAAGAAATTCAAATTCCAAATTTTGGACGAATTATTTTTGTTCAGTTGACATCTTAGTTCAAAATTATGATCATCATATTTCGTAAGAGTTTCTGTTCTCTCAGCAAATTGTCTTGAACGGTGAACATAATTGACTCGTGCTTTCAAATCATTGTCATTGCTCTAAGATGATGAGTTGGACATAGACATTTTCTGAAAATTGAATTATAATTATAAGCACAATGTTTAACAAGTACCACCATACAATTTAACTTGCATTTTATATTTAGGAATATTATTTAAAATATTAAAATAATTCATTTTGATTGATTATCTGAATAAATATGAATAAGATGTAATTTATACTGATTTTCTTACTATTTCGGCTTTAAAAATACTTAAATTTTATTAAACAAGAAGTTCGTCAAGGGGTATTGACAAATTAACGTGCAAACAGTTGACATGGACTTAACAAGAATAATTCGCTTGTTTGATGTAAACCAAATTTTGAGTTAACATTGGTTTGACACACAACCAACAGATTTATTCTCAATTCCTTGTTAACTGTTGGGTGCAACCGAAATATAAATTGGACAAAATGATGGCCAATTATCCAACATAACAATTTGTGAAGTAAGTTAAGACTATGACCACAATGACGTTCGGTTAGAATTGAAGAGTTTCATGTTGAAATCCTGAATATTATTGTTCAAGAAGTAGAAACAGTAGGTACGAGCACAGAAAAATATTAACATTTACACCACTAAACCGCTTTGAAGATTTTGAAAGAACATCAATGTTACCCGTATCATGTACAGGGTGAACGAAATTTGATGTTTAAGTACGGCAGCTATGTTAAAAATTGTAGATAGAGATAAATTATTCCCCATCACTCCAGCTCGATTTTCAAGAAAAGTTCATTAGTGAAAGCGGATTTCAGCTGTCTTCTTCAGTTTCGAGTTTTTGGGAATTCTGGATCTCGACATGTGACGGTATCTCGAATACTATTGAAGTATTCGCCAATTTTTTTTGCTGATCGGTTTCAGAGTAATGAAGCAAATTTGTGTTTTCTTTTAATACTAGTTAGAAGTGATTTTGGTATCAAAAATATGGATTTTTTTTATTATTTATTTTCCAAAATATATCACATGTTTTATCGATTGCTTCAACTGATTCCTTTTTCAACAAATAAAATCAAAATTTATATTTATCCACTCTAAACATAACAGATATTCCTCATTCTATGGTAGCTTCGTTTGTGTGCGTCCAAGATCCCATTTATTCAATTCTGTGTTCACTTTTTAGAACATAGAGATTTTCGTTGAAGAATTTAATTTTGGACATGAAAGAGAATATGTTTTGACAAAAAGTAGTAGCTATATAAGTACACAAAAAATTGAATTAATAAACAAATTATATCATGAACGCGATGGCATTTCCATCATTCAAACTGCAGGAGTTGCAAAGACTGGTAATGTTTATGTACGCATTTCCTATATGAATACCAGTCAAATTCTTCAAAAAATCCTTGAATTTTGATTAAGCTCATCGATTTTACTTTATACAATTAATTCCTAATAGGCCCTCACAGGAGAATCTAGGGGAGCAGTTGGGAAACGTTTCGTTTCTGGTGTGGTGGTGCAGCGTCATACTGAAATTATATATTTTCTCTCTGTGCTTATGGCAACTTATCTGAATATCCGTCCACTATATCCTCATCCATAATACAATGGCTAATTTCGCCATTAAGATGTCATCAAAAATAGTGTCTACCAATACACAATTATCTATCAAAGCGCATCACACATTGAAACAGTATCGCCTCTGGTGTTGAATATTCAACTATTGATGGGGATTGGCATCTGACCAACACTGCTCATTGTGCCTATTGAAAATTCCGTCGATTGTAATGCGAACGTCATCGGTCCATATAGCGCGTCGGTAAAATTCTGTTTTCTGAAAGTACCCTTCAGAAAACAGAAGAAACCTCTAACTGAAATCAAGTCGTGATTGGTTATCATCAGGATGGGGAAATTGCGATTGTCTCATTCTGTAGCATCTGAATGAACTGAAACAGCGAAGATAGCATCTTTCTTATTTTCAATTTCGCATTTTCTGTTACATTGTGCCTAGAAAGAAACTCCAGCAATTAGATTATTCTTCATTCTCTTGAGTTATGCGGCTGTCTTCTCTCAAGAAAGATTTTTCCGCAGCATCCAAATCATGAAAATTCTGAATATAACATTCCAACATTCCATACTTCTCTTAATTTTGAAATTGGAGGGCCATAGCGATGAAGTTAATTAAAGAAATTTTCAAAGCAGATAGAGAAGGACGATCTAAACGATAGTGAAGAATGTTATAAACGAGATAAATAATGGTTTTCGTAGAATCAATGGTGATGATTGAGTACTGCAATTGTTTCAAACGTAAAATTGAATGAATACTCATCAATGAGATTGAATAGTTGAAATAGTGTCTGAAAGAAGGAAAATCTATGTTCTAAGAGGTGAACTATACAGGATAGCAAACGAGTCACTGGAAGTAGCATAATGTCAAGAAAACGACAGATTTTTAAATTTCTGTTTTTGCGTTATGATACACTTATCTCGCGGTCACCAATTGAAAATAATTTCGTATATACAGGTTGTTCCGTTTCTGAGAAACAAATCAAAGTTATATTTTTTAAAAAGAATACCCTATATATTTTAATGATTTTGGATTTGTAAGATTAAATGAAGGTGATTTTGCAAAAATTATGTTACGAATACTTCATTCCTGAGTAACCATCAATGGGAAACTCTGAAATTGATACAGAGTGTACAGTACAAAATTTCCGATTCTGCCCTTCTTCAAGCCTCATTTTTCAATTTTTCAAATGACACAGCCTGTATTTTATACTCTGTAATGATCGGTCATTTTTATACCTATCGAACGATACTCATGTTCCCTATGTCTATCTTTAACGGTTTCTGAGATTTCTCTAATTTTCTGATATTTTGTGTCTCAATATTCATCTCGAAAAGTTTTCCCTCTTTTTTGAACAGGAATTTGTACTATGTGCTACTCAAAACATCAGTAACAAGTCAATGAGTAGAAAATGATCAAAATATCTCTGCACAGAGCGATGTGAAGGCGATAAAAATGAGTATTTTATGAAATTCATTTTATGAAAATGCAGTATTCGGAGAAGTTGAAAATTGTTTAATTCGAGCCTATTTCTTATTTTCCTTCTTCAAAACTCTTAACCTTTTCTGGGGATAGATATTCATAACACTTTTTTTCAAATTTATTTCTTTTTGCTGATATAATTATTTTTCGAGAAATGTAGATTATTTTAATGGAAATAAATATGCTTTGAATTAATGAAAATGACAATGGAGAATATTCCTACAAGTCACGAGAAAGAAAAGATTGCATGAAGAATTCAAGCAATACATTGAAATGTTACAAAAGATGTTCAAATTGGCCTCCATTTTGCTCTATGCATGAATGTATTCTCCTTTCTGTGAACCCTTACTATGAAAACAGGTTATTCTTGGATTGTGTGTTCTTGAATTCATTAGTGTTGTCAAAGAGAAAGGAAGAAAGCCTTTTGAAAATGAAGTATTATCGAAAAGAACGAATCGATATGAATCTGACCATGAGAGAATCTTTGAAAAACTATTTGTTAGATCGTTAGTAAGACCCTACGCCGCAAAATATCCGGACCGAAACATCCGAGAAAAGAAACATTCCAGAAACTGCTACGACAATTCCGAGCCACTGGTAGTGTGTCCAATGAAAATCGCCACCGACAAAAACCAATTGTTCGAAATGAAGAGAATGAACTTGATTGTCTAGGGTCTGTGATAGAACAACTAAGTACAAGTCAACGGAACATTGCTCAAGAAATAGGCCTGAGTAGACAAAGTGTGTAAAGAATATTGAAGAATCACGGTTTTCATGCATATCACGTTGGAGCTCATCAAGAACTGTCACTAAGAGATCTTGAACGACTCGAATTTTATAGGTAGGTATTAGAAATGGTCGAAGAAAATGAGGATTTCCTTAATTCAATTCTTTTTTTTTATGAAAGTACATTCCAGAATAGTGGTTTAGTAAACCGACACAATCATTATCATTACTCTGATACTAACCCACATATTGGTTGTCAATCCTACACCAACACAGATGGTCGGTTAATACTTTGGGGGCAATTATAGGACCTCATATAGAAGGTCCTTTTTTGTTCGATGGAAACCAGAATGGACTGATATACCTCAATTTTCTGGTCAACGAGTTACCAGAGCTGTTGGAAAATGTGCCACTTGATATGAGACAATGATGTGGTTCTAACAGGATGGAGCTCCTGCGCATTACAGCCAACAAGTTAGAGATCATTTGAATGAAAATTTTGCAAAAACATGGATTGGAAGAAGAGAACTCTGCAATTGGCCAGCGAGAACACCAGATTTAACACCCCTCGACTTCTTCCTGTGGGGACATGTTAAAGAGTTTGTTTATCGTACGCCACCAACTACACCGGAATATATGAAGAATATGATTAGGGAAGCTTTCCAGACAGTTACACCTGAAATGCCGTTGGGAGTAAGCGCATCTTTCGAAAGGAGAATACATTTATGCATAGAGCAAAATGGAGCCAACTTTGAACATCCTTTGTAACATATCTATGTATTTCAATTATTCTTGCAATTTTTTCTTTTCCGTGACTTGTAGTAATATTCTCCATTGTCAATCTATGTTTTTAAATATAGTTATATAAGCAAACTAGAAAAAATTTGAAAAAAAATGTTATGAAAACCTATCACCGGAAAAAATAAAGAGTTTACAAGGAGGAAAATAAGAAATAGGCTTGAATTAAACAATCTTCAACTTCTCCAAATACTGCATTTTTAAAGTGAATTCTATACAATACTCATTGTCAACGCCTTTACGTTGATCCATGCAGAGATTTTTGATCATTTTCAACTCATTGACTTGAAACTGGTGTTTTGAGTAGCACATAGTACAAATTCCTGTTCAAAAACGAGGTAAAACATTTCGAGATGAATATTGAGACACAAAATATCAGAAAATTAGAGAAATCTTGGAAACCGTTAAAGGTAGGCATAGGGAACATGGATCTCGTTCGATAGGTATAAAAATAACCGATCATTACAGAGTATGACATACAGGCTGTGACATTTGAAAGAATTGAAAAAATTAGGCTTGAAGAAAAGCAGAATCGGACATTTCGTACTGTACACTCTGTATCAATTTTAGAGCTTCCCATTGATGGTTACTCAGGAATGAAGTATTAGCAACATAATTTTCGCAAAATTACAATCGGAAAGACACAATGAGAGAAGAAAAAAAATTTCCAAATAAGTCATCAAATTTCAGAAAATCTCGAATATTGCGAAAATCATTGAATTTAGGTAAAGGAAATATTGAATGAATTCACCTTCATTTAATCTCACAAAGCCAAAATCATCAAATTATATAGGGTATTCTATTTAAAAAACATTACTCTGTTTTGTTTCTCAGAAATGGAACATTCTGTATATACGAAATTATTTTTAAATTGTGACCGCAAGAGAAGTGCATCATATCGCAAAAGCAAATCTTTTAAAATCTGTCGTTTTCTTGGCATTATGCTACTTGCAATCACTCGCTGGCCACCCTGTATTGTTTCATATACAGCAATGAATGAATAGGATCTTCGACGCACATGAACGAATCTCTTCTGCTCTATAATTGTGAGTGGATAGATATGAATTCTCAATTTTTTCGATTGGCTGATTTCTGAAACATATATGGAGAATAAAATAAGCCTCTTTATTGTTACCAAAATCGCCAATAGTTCGTATTTGAGGAAAACGCGAGTTGGCTTCATAACTCAGAAACCGATTAGCTGAAAAATTTTTCGAATACTTCCCTGCACTCTACTAAAAAAAAACTGTAAAATGTGAGAATATTTTCAACCTAACTTCAAGAACATTCGAGATATCGTCGCATGTCGAAATCTCGAAGAAAACTAAAATAATTAGCTGAAATCCGTTTAGACCAATGAGTTTTTCTGGAGAGTTGAGCTTAAGAGAGGGGGGTCATTTTTCTCTTTCTAGAATATATCACATAGGTGGTATACTAAAACATCGAATTAGATCCACCCTGTATAACGACTTCCAGCACATTTACAAAGGGGTTTACTATCCATTATGGCCTGTTGTTCTCAGCTCAAATCATGCTACTTGAACAAAAAAACCTCATTTTATATCTCCATTTGGTTTTACATTTCGTGAAGTAAAGCTCTCAGAAACAAGTTATTGGACAAATCTTCTCTATTTTAGCTCTGAAATTATCACCGGGAGTGATACAACGTACTAGGATAAAACCTCTACATAATTGTTCATTGCATCATCATTGGAATTCTTTGGGATAGATGAACCCTATTTAAATTTGAAAAAATACGTTTCGCGGTACAGTATAATTAGAAAATGACAAATGTTTGTTGAAAGCTTTCGAAATATATCTTTTCAGTAAAGTGAGCAAAGTTAATCCAAGAGTGGAACATGACGTAAGCACATCAGTATACCATAATTATTCATGGCAAAAGTCCCGAGGGCGAGACACAAACAATCCCATTTGTTCAATGAATGAATCTCCGTGCCGAGAGGCATTTCATTTCATTGTTACATGAAACTTGGTAATTACTTGTCCAGTTATCGCTTTAGTATTCCCTGTTCGAATTAAATATGAATGACATAATATCAAACAGCGCATGAAAACATAGCCGAACTAAAATATTTCATTTCACATATGTTTTCAAGAATCAGTTCCATCAAATGCTTCCGAAAAGTAAAACTTACAATGGGAAGACGTTATTTCAAAATTTCAATGATAGTTTTTATTCTCTCTTTTTGTAAATTTGCGCCTTATTTCACAAAAATTTGTGATTTTTCGAATGGACTACAATCTTGACCGAAAGTTCTGTTACTTGAACGAAAGCATACAACACAATAAAAACACGACACTGAAGATGTTTTTAAACATTTCTGTTCATTACCATACCCTCTCTAGAGCTAGCTAATCTTCCTTCTAATCGAAAAATCGTTCACATCCTTAGCGTTCTATCCTGTAGGGCATCGAATTACTCCTCACATGCCTAAGCCCATCTCTAAGCCAGATATGGTAAGACCGCCCAGACAGAATTATACTTCAAACAATGCTCCATAATTTGTTTATCAAAATGACCTTAGTTTAATTTAAACTTTTGAAATGAACCTATAATAAATCATGTTTTTCTAATTTTCATTTTTATGATTATCATAATTGAATTTGGAATGAGAGACTGATGCATTTTCCTTCTTTTCCAAATATAAAAATCGAAAATTAATTAAGAACGACTTACCAAATGAATCCGGTGTCCTAGCCTTTTCGTATGCACTTGTGAAGAGAAAATAGGATGGAGAGGAAAGAAGGACTTACAAAATGCACAAAATTCAAATTTTCATTCGATTTTGAAAATACACCGAGATTTATACTATTTCACATAAACCGCCGATTAATTCATCTCCAAAGAACCGTTGACGTTCTCTCGATGATTTTCATCGGATCTGTCTCCTTCTACATATCTTATCGATATCTAAATTCAAAAAACCAGATTTCAGGCATCCGACGTTGCCATCTAATCTAACCTACCCTGACATGAAATTTCTACTCCAATTGCTGAGCTCAAAAAAGAAAAAAAATGATAAGTTTGAAATGAAACTAATGGTTTCAAATACATTTCAATAAATAGAAGAACCCGTTTCCATTGAACGCATAAAATAAAAAAAATATATATTGAAAATTAATGCAACAAAGATCTCTATTGACTTGATAATATGACTACTAAGTGGGTAAAGGGCAAACGTTTACAATAGGTCTTGTCAATATTGAACCTTTACCGGTAGTCAAAGTCACTGATCTTATCACACCACCTTTTCCTGGATGCACTTCCGAAACAATGGCTAAGGGCCAATGTAGAGGGGGTTAGGACATTGTCTGTCCGAATAACAACGGTAGTACCTTTACTTATATTAGGAATGGATGTGTTCCATTGCTTTCTCACCTGAAACGTTGTGAGATATTCAATGCCAACGCTTCCAAAAATCTTGAACCATTCTGTCAATTAATTGAAATCCATCCAATCTATTCCATTTTATTTGGGAAACATTTTCAGCCGGCAAATTATTCAATGCTTGAAGATCAAAAAATGCGACGGGGTTAACGCTTCTAGTGATGAAGGATCAGAAGATAACTGACAAAGAGGCCTAGTGTTCAGCAAATACTCCATCTGAATTAACAAAGTATAAAACTCTTCGTTAGTCAGCAATTGATCGCCCAACACCCTATAAATATGTGTCTTGACTGACTTGACATTACTCTCCCATAATCCACCCACATGAGGAAAGTTGGCTGGGTTCATTTTCCAAATAACCCCCTGAATAGACAATTCTGATTCTATGGACTTTTGGTATTATTTTGAGTTTTTAAAAGCCGTCAGATCACCCTAAACTTTTTTTGAAAAAAATCGTTTGAACAGCTCAAGGAACTGAGGAGTGGATATAGAGCTCACTAATTCCAAATGTATCGCCTCATCACTTATACACAGAAGTAGACACAAGTATGCCTTATGAACCTGAGCCCCTATTCTACGCCTTAATGTTATATTTACTGAACCGAAATAATCTAATCCAGAATGTAAAAAAACTTTCGATTGTTTCACCCTTTGAGCTGGCAAATTCGCTATCACAGGATTCAGTTCCCTCGGTCTGCACCTAAAACACCGATTACAAGTGTAAACTCTTCGCCTGATTGCATTTCTTTTGGCCAGAATCCAATATTTTTGTCGGATGATAGCTTTCAACAAGTGAGGTCCAGTATGACAGTTATTGAGGTGGTAGAAATCAATCAACCGTTCTACGAAAGGATCTCTACTAGTCAATATGAAGGGATGCTGTTGTTCGAAATTCAAAACTGACAAAGGTAGTCTTCCCCCTACCCTCTATAAACCATCTAGAACCAAGGGCCGTAGTCATCTCCATTGGGATGAACATTGCAAATTATGTTTTAGACTACCTATATCAGCTTCGAAATACTTTGAATGAATCATTTTAACTAATACCTACTCTGCCTTGTTGATATCCTCCAGAACTACTAAGTAATTTCAAAAATCTTAGAACATAAACCACAGAACGCAAAATCAATTACAAAGAAAAACGCCGCAAAACGAACTGAAAGAAAGGATTATCAATTTGCAATTTTTCCACAGTAACAAAATAAAGAGACAGGTGTCTAAGACCTATGAATGCCCCAAATTAGAAATTACTAGATTAAAATTGCTACAGCAACAGCGAGCAGCAAGACTATAGAAAATCAATCGGAAATATACAAGTAAAAAATTGAACATTTCACTTTTACATTAGCTGCGATGACGATCAGAGATCAATTCTATTTTTGAAAGCATTGGCAGATGGCGCGTCGATAACGTTTGAAATCAATGTATTCCACAACTCAAAAATTCTATTTGGTTAGAAGTGCTGTCGTTGGGATGTCTGGAAATTATCTCCATATAGTTTTTCCTGTGACCGCAAAGTCGTCTATTTTGCTTCAGATCAGTAACCCTGAGAGGTCTCAATTTAACATGTTGCGGAGGATTCTGTGACTAGCTATTAGGTTTCCCGAGCGTCTGGAGGAAGTGAATTAACTCAAAAATATTCGTTCTTCATAGGAAGGACATGTTGCGTTTCATGAAGTCATACCCCACTGAAGCAGGAAACTCCATGATTGACCTGACATATGTTTTGCAGAGAATCTTGCAAGTCCTAAAATAACATTTCGCATATGATCGGACCGCAATAAATCTTTGTTAATAAAGATCCTCAGATCGCGATGAGCACCAGTACCAGTTATAGACGTTCCATTATAAGTATATAGAATGCAAATGTTGGTCTCACCCATGTCAAGAACCCTACATTCATCCAGATTCAAAGGCAAGGACTAGTTGATAAATATCTGCATGATGGAGCAATATCCGGTGTCAGAATTGCAGTATTTTGATGCTTAGTGTCATCAGCAAACATTGAGCGATTAGACTGAATTGGAAAAGAAAGATAGGCAGTATATAAAAGAAAGAATAGGGGACCTTGAACAAACCCCTGTGGAACACCGTTGGTGACTGGTTGCTGAGAAGATGGCGAGTTTCCGACTCTAATATAAAATTGCCTTTCAGACAAAGAATTTTTTATCTAATTCAAGAGTTTGTCTCTGATACTAATGAACAAGAATTTCATTTGTTTTTGTGTCATATCATCCCATGTACAATGTTTAACCTCCAATGGGTTTCTAAGGTAAAGTTGAAATAAAGAAAAATATATTACTCTGATGTAGATATAATATATTACTTGAAGTCATTAGATCTATTACTTTATTTTGTTTAAGATTTAGTTTTTGTTACTGCTGGTTAACCACAGCATACTGTGAAAGTTTGTTTATAATCATCTGAATAATGTTATTATTATTATTTTTATTTTTCTCCAGTTCAGCCTATAAGCTGTTAGGTGCACGATCAAAAGCTCGGGAAAATCCAAGTGAAATAGAAATAAATCAACCGTTCTACGAGAGGATCTCTACTATTCAATATGAAGGGATGCTGTTGTTCGAAATTTAAATCTGACAAAGGTAGTCTTCCCCGTACCCTCTATAAATCATTTAGAACAAAGGGCCGTGTCTTCACAATTGTGATGAACATTGCAAATTATGTTTTAGTCTACCTATATCAGCTTTGAAATACTTTGACTGAATCATTTTAACTAATACCAACTCTGATATCCTCCAGAACTACTGAGTAATTTCAAAATCTTAGAACACAAACCACGTAAAATCAATTTTAAAGAAGAACGCCGCAAAACGAACTGAAAGAAGGGATAATCAATTTGCAATTTTTCCACAGTAACAAAATACAGAGACAGATGTCTAAGACCTATGAATGCCCTAATTAGACATTACAAGATTAAAATTGCTACAGCAACAGCGAGCAACATGACTTTAGAAAATCAAATGGAAATATACAAGTAAAAAATTGAACATTTCACTTTCACATTAGCTGCGATGACGATCAGAGATCAAATCTATTTTTAAACGCATTGGCAGATGGCGCGTCGATAACGTTTGAAACCAATGTATTCCACAACTCAAAAATCCTATTTGGTTAGAAATGCTGTCATTTGGGATGTCTGGAAATTATCTCCATATAGTTTTTCCCTCTGACCGCGAAGTCGTCTATTTTGCTTCAGATCAGTAACCCTGAGAGGTCTTAATTTAACATGTTGCGGAGGATTCTGTGACTAGCTATTAGGTTTCCCGAGCGTTTGGAGAGGAAGTGAAGTAACTCAAAAATATTCCTTCTTCATAGGGAGGACATGTCGCGTTTCATGGAGTCACAGTTCACTGGACCAGAGAACTCCATGATTGACCTGATATATGTTTTGCAGAGCATACTGCAAGTCCTAAAATGACAATTTGCATATGATCGGACCACAATAAATCTTTGTTAATAAAAATCCTCAGATCGCGATGAGGACCAGTACCAGTTATAGACGTTCCATTATAAGTATATACAATGAAAAGGTTGGTCTCACCCATGTCAGGAACCCTACATTCATCCAGATTCAAAGGCAAGGACTAGATGATAAATATCTGCATGATGGATATCCGGTGTCAGAATTGGAGTATTTTGAAGCTTAGTGTTATCAGCAAACATTGAGCGATTAGACTAAATTGAAATAAAAAGATAGGCAGTATATAAAAGAAAGAACAGGGTACCTAGAACAACCCCTGTGGAACACCACTGGTGACAGGTTACTGAGAAGATCGTGAGTTTCCGACTCTAACATAGAATTGTCTTTCAGACAAAGAATTTTTTATTTAATTCAAGAGAATATCTCTGATACTAATAAGGAAGAATTTAATTTTTTTTGTGTCATAGCATCCCATGTACAATGTTCAACCTTCAATTGGTTTCTAAGGTTAAGTTGAAATAAAGAAAAAATATATAATACTCTGATGTAGATATAATATATTACTTGAAGTCATTAGATCTATTACTTTATTTTGTTTAAGATTTAGTTTTTTTCTGCTGGTTAATGACAGCATACTGTGGAAGTTTATTTATATTCATCTAAATCAAGTTATTATTATTATTATTATTCTCCAGTTCAGCCAATAAGCTCTTAGGTACACGATCAAAACCTCGGGAAAAATCCAAGTGAATTATGTCAACAGGAATACCGAGATCAAACGCCTTTGACTAGTCGCCCACACAGAGGGTGATCAGTGAGTATCGATCGAAGTGATGGAAATCCATCATACGAATGATTTGATTCCTGAAATATTCAGAAATCAAATCGTTTGTAAGAGCAAATTTCATTATTATTTCAAAAATGTTTTCTTACCTACTTTTCCTACTCAGGAGACCAAACTGATTGAACAGTAACTAAAGGCAGACAATTTTTCACCATTTTTGTGGACGGATTTTGCAGACGCTAATAACAAACTACTTGAAAGGTGCTGCTAACGAAGTGATTCAGAAATGATCATAGAAAATTGATGAGATGGACCTTTTGTTCTCGTCTAACTTCCTCAGAATTTCTTCACAAAATTCGTTTCGGGTTGGGAGTTGGAAACTCAGCTCGTGATTCATATGAAACATAAATGCGAATAGACAAACATGTGCTCAAGACTCCTCAATTCATCATAAGTTATATATTAAAAATTAAAAATCGATCCGTGCAAGCGTTTTTTCTAAAAACCGATAATCAATGAATTTTATCAAGGGCTTCTACGCCACCCCGTATGTGCAACAAACCAACATATTATGCTTGCTTCCGAGAAAACATAGAAATAGATTATGAAATAGTCGAAAATGATAATCTAGGTTATCAAAAACATAAAGTATCTGATGAAAACTCATTTGTGCGGTTGATCCTAATTCTGTCACCTTTATTACACCGTAACAATTTATGGTGATTGAAATTCAATTTTTACAGATTTTTCAACATAATAATGTAAAATACCGGAACTCGACATGATGTTACGTTCTGAGAAAAATTTCTCAAGAGTGACTTTTATACGACTTCCTCATTATACGTAGCTACAACACTTGCTTTGAAGTTTCTATGCGAGTACGAATGAAGTTCTCATAAAAACTGAATTACCTTTCTGCATTCTCCCCGAGTAATATGTGGAAGTGGTAATTTAATGCTAGGTTGCTTCGACAGAGTTATTAGCTGAGACTTGAGAAACTTCGTGAAAAATTGTCTACTGAAATACGTAAACCAAACTATTCACATAACAGGTAAATTTTTAAAGTTACGATGATACCTGAAACATTTCAGGAAATCTATGACATAAGACCTTGAACTCATAACGTAGTTTCAAATATATACAGAGCATCCAAATTTCATGTAAAAATTCAACTCCAATATTATTGAACATATTTGCACTGATATTGTTTCTTTATTTACTATATCTTTACACAAATAATAATATATTCAAGTGATAAAATTATGTTAATCAAAGGCTGGCAGTGTGATTTCACTGATATCTACAGGATGAGTCAGAAGAAATGGGACACAGAATAATGACGGATTCTTGCCTTAGAAACAATTCAATTTGGTCAAATATAAGTCGTACCAAAAGTAGGAGAAGAAAAATAACTTATGTCAGTTTTCCTTAATCATTTGTCACACGACCAGTTTTGACGCTTCCGTCATTTTCAAGTACTGAATGCTAAGTACGAAGAGGAGTAAAAAATATATTTTTTCCTCGAATGTTAATCAGGGGCGAGTAATTGATTTCAAGTTGATTATAAAGGGTAATCTAATGTGGGGTTTTCCTGAGTTCCTGAGTTTTCCTAATTTCCAAACTTTCTATCAGATTCATTCTTCTTCCCTTTTATTTCATTTGTGAAGGACTTTGAGATTGTCTGAAACTATTGTGTGGTTTGTTAATTGATTGTGCTCAATAATTTTTTTTTCCTAAATGGCAGATTTTTTCTGTATCACATCAAAATTATTTGGCTAAGATTTGGACTGAATGAGGTTATCCTTTTGAATTTTGAGAAATAATGATCCTTTACATGATGACTTGAGCCGACAAATGACGATTCAAATTAACATATCTTTTTTTCGGGAGTTTCTTGAATGCAATTCAATAATTTCAGTGTTTAATTGTTTTCTTTTTATCAAATGATTTTATTTTTGAAAAGACTATCATAGTGTTATAGAAGGATATTCATTTTCATGGTATTTATTTCAGTTCTGTAACCAGGAAGTCCTGAATTTTGATAAACAAACTTCTTATGGGATCGTCACTCCTATCGTCAGATGTTTCCATATACAACTTGGAAAGCACATCAATACTGAACAGCGACCTAGCCAAAAACCATATGATGCTCTGACAGCGGTACGTTGATGATATTTTGGTTGGTACTCGTGGCTCAAATAGACAACAAGATACATTTTAGAACTTTCTCGATAAGATTCACGATCATTGAAAATGTTAATAATAACCGAGATACAAGGTGGTAAAGTAGATTCAAAAATCTCTCTTCTGAAACTGATGATGAATTCAAATTGATGTATTGAGTATAAGATTGCAAGAATGAAATAGAGATTTTTTTCTAAATTACCTTATAAAGTGGTACAAACTAGTTTCAACAGTTTGAATGTTTCCTGTGGAATCCTCTTGAAGATACGTCAAAATCGTCGATGAATTTTATTTCTTCATCCCGATAAACCTTCACCTACTTCTTCTTCTTCTTCTTATCAGCCTTCTCGCGCCTCAATTTGAGCATAGGCCTCCATCCTCTCTTCCTTATCTTTTCCATTCTGTGCTGTCGCTACTTGGATCCTTGAATTTTGGTGAGGGTCGAATTTCTATCCTTTTTCCCTTCATCTCGCTTCTTTTACATCTCCTTCGTTTGTCCTGGGGTTCTACTGGTTGGTTATCCTCCTTCTTTTATGTTGTGGAGCATCTATGCTGTCGCTATCCAGTTCAGTCCTTTTATATCATCATACCACCGCGTAATAGGTCTTCCTCTTCCTCTCTTTCCTATCCATGGTCTCCATTTAATAATCTTATTGTTCCATCTTTCATCTCTGATTCTTGCAGCATGGCCGGCATAGTTCCATTTAAGATTTGGAATGGTGTATACTATGTCCTTTACTTTTGTTATCTGTCTTATCCACTAGTTTTGATTTTTATCCCTCAAAGAAATGCCCAGCATTGATCTCTCCATTGCTTTTTGCGTTACTTGACTGTCTCGTGAGAGTCCACGTTTGTGTACCGTATGTTAGAACCGGGAGCTTACATTGGTTAAATATTTTGGTTCTCAGATATTAGGGGATTTTTTTGTTTTTCAATATATGTGAGAGTTTCCCGAACGCCTTCTCATATTGATTTCGTCGTCCTTATTTTATTTTCCAATCTCTATCTTTTCTAGGTATATATATTCTGTGACATTCTCTGAGTGTTCACCGTTTATCGTAATATTTTGTTCAAGTTGTGGACTCATTATTTTCGTTTTTTGTAAATTGACTTTCAGACCGATTTTCTAATTCTGTGAGCATCCTCCGTAGGTTTCCTTCTTTTTCAGCGAATAGAACGATGTCGTCCGCAAATCTCAAATAAGACAATCTTTCAATGTTTATGATTATGCCCAAAACCCTCCCACTCCAACCCTTTGAAGATTGCTTCCAAGACTAGAGTTATAAGTTTGGGCGATATTGTATCATTAATTTTTCAGAATCCTCATGTAGTCTGATTGCTGTTGTAGCCCGACAGTATATGTTTTTCATTAAATTGTTGTAGCGTTGGTCTAAACGTGCTTTGTCTAGTTCCTTCATGGTTGCCCAGTGTTCGATAGAGTCAAGGGCTTTTTCAAAGTCTAAGAATGCCCTGTGTAATGGGAGATTATATTCTGTTATTTTTTTTATCGGTATCTTCACAGTCAGTAAGTGATCGCACGTACTGAAAGTCTTCCTGACTGCCGCCTGTTCATTCTATTCTATTTGATATGACCGGTGTGAAAAATTTGTAAATCTGAGACAATAAACTGATCGGTCTATAATTTTTCAGAAGTTGTTTATCTTCTTTCTTGAATAGGATAATCATGATGGCGTTATTCCAGTTATCTGGTATAGTTTGTTCTATACATTCGTTGAATAGATTCCTCAGTTCTGGTACGAGCATCCTTAACCATTTCAGCCGAAATATTAACCTCTCCTGGCGATTTATTGTTTTTTAGTGTCTTTAAGGCGAATATGATCACGTTCTTCTTTATTTCTGGAGTGTCTTCTGATCCAACGTTCAGTTCTTTAGTTTCTGTTGATGTTCGAGGTCGTTCGATTTGTGTGTTGTATAGATTTTCATAATATTGTTTCGTCACCTCTATTATTTCATTCCTATTTCTTATATCTCTGCCACTCTCATCTGTTAAAGCTAATATTTGCTGCTTTTCTTTCTTTCCTCTGAGACATTTGAGGTTTTTGTTTTTGTCTATTCAATCTTCTACAAATTTTCTGTAATGTTCTTCTAGATCTCTTCTAATCATCGTTCTTGCTTCTTTTCTCGTTTGCCTGTATCTGTCTGTTGCAAACTGACCTAATCTGTATAGTTGTTTTCTTTCCTGTATTTTATTCTTCATTTCATCTGAAATTTTATTCTTTCTTTTTCCTTTCTTTCTTGCAACTACTTCACCTACTGAATTACGTAGAATTAACGTGATGCGTTCAAGAGATATTAAGGAAAGTGTGAGAAGTCGCGTTATTCAACGACTGATCTATAAGAAAGCAGTAGGTCTTGGTGGAAAGTTGCGGGAGTAAATACGATTCCAAAGAAAGAAAAGAAAATTAGCGTTGAATCTTATTGTTGCCTATTAGTCTAAAGTTATGGTGAAAGTAATAAATGGTGAGCTAATAAAATATCTAGAGATATAGGGTATCATCAGGGATCGACAATACGGTTTCCGTTGACAGTGATCTCCTCGCATACATTACGCATTTGTGGACATCAACACTAGAAAAGCATGGCGAATTAAAACCATTGCCCTTGATATCACAAAAGCTTTCGACATGGTTCAGCACACAACCTCGATAAATAAACTAATAGCATATATATTTCCTGGAGTATTTCGGGGTGAGATTAGTAGCTTTCGGTAGATAGATTCAGATGGTAGTTGACTGTGGGACGAGTGAATCTTTTTGTGTTAGGGCAAGAGTATCCCAGAGGTCCCTATTCTCGCCAACTCTTTTTCTCTTGAAGACTGATGATCTGATTCACATCATGAAAAATATAATTTTCGGGTTCCCACACGACTGTACCATGGTGCCCTCTTTATCTATTCACCATCCTAGAACTACTGAGGAGTCACACCGACTAGGATACCAACAGAGGATGTCACTGTATGAGACGCGAAAAAACGCTATCAAAAACATTCTCGAGGACATCGAATTTCCTGAGAAATGAATAGGCAACTCTACAACACCAGAGTTTGCTAGCATAACCATGTGTCAGCCAATGCCAAATCTTTTCTGCTAAACTCAGTTTTCAATAGAGATGATTTAGCCAGTCATGCTACTCAGCAATAACGATTGGTGGTAAAAACCCAAGATATTTGAGTTGTCAGATATTATCGGAGAATTTCGAGGTTGACATCAATAGTATTTATCAATATCTCAAGTATGTATCTCGGCACCTATTTTATTTATTATTATTAGAGAATACAAGAAATCAGGCTTCAGCCTATAAACTCAAAAGGATATAAATTTAAGTATGAAAAAAAAAGAATGAAAATCGACAACGAAGTGCAGAAAAAGTTTAGCGGCGAAATCGGGCCTCGTTCTAATTGTTAGGTAATATCCATGCATCTAAACGGTTTTTGAATATGTTGATATTTTCGGAGCTCACTATTAAATCTGGCAGGCGATTCCATAAGGCGAAAACGCGCTTAGAGAAGAATCTCTGGTGCTGTTTTTTTTAGATTTCCTTGCCAAGTTTGAAGCTATGCCTATAAAGATGATTGTCATTAAACGGAAGAGGTCTCAGATATCCGGTCCGAGGACTCCCCGCACAGATAAGTAGGTGAAGATGAGGTCGCCTCGCGTTCGGCGATCTTGAAACGAGATGAGTCGGAAAATGGAGAGTCGATTATCATATCCTGGGCTAGTCCTACCAAAAGGATGTCTTGTGCTCCAACGTTGCACCGCCTCGAGGTCAAACTCATCGCTTCTGAGGATGGGCCACTAAGCCGGATCAGCGTACTCCATAATTGGTCGGACATTGGTTTAATAAAGAAGTTTTGCGGTCTGTATGTTACAGCCCTTGAACCGTTAAAGCAATAAATAATTTTTATTTAATTGAGTATGGTTCGGTTTTCTCATATGCAGAACTACACATTTCTCCAAGAAGAAACCAAGGAGAAGCAACTCATGCGATTGATGCGATCTAGGTCATTTTGTAGGGCAAGAGCGTCTGCTGCTCTGACACGAAAAATTTTGTCGCTGAGAAACGCTCTCAACCAGTCCAGTAAGTGGCCTCTAATACGTAGATGTTTCAGCTTGGCGAGGAGGCGTTTGTATGGGACACGATCGAATGCCTTCGAAAAATCTATATGAAGCCCATCAATTGGAATACCAGAATCCCCGGCCTTCGTCCAGTCGTTAATGAATTCAACCAGGTTAGTGAGCGTTGAACGGCCAGGAAGAGAACCGTGTTGCTCTTTTGGGATTATGTAATTGTTTAGAGCAGAAGTAATGATTTTTTCGCATATTATCCTCTCAAGAACTTTCACTACAGCAGATGACAAGCTTATTGTGCGGTAGTTGTGGGGCGATAGTTTATCCCCTTTTTTGAAAACTGGTGTGATTGTAGCCCTATGCCTACTTGATTATTTTAATGTTGAAGTGTTACATACTCGGATAATAGAATGAACATCATTATCAATTTGGTTCAAATTGCAACTTAACATACAAATAATGTTGGGAATGAACGTTTTGGACTGATTTTCTGAAGAAAACTTAGAATTTAACCCTAAAGACGCGAGTTCTACTCGCCCTTAGTAGCTTTTTTTCCTCAAAAAGACCTTTCACAGAGTATAATCGATCAACGAAATGAACAAATAGCCGAATTCAACCAGCCAATACTACGTAATGCTCTTGCGAATAACATTGTGTTGATGGAATACTACCATCTGGTCTGAAGATATATGCTTCAGAGTTTGCATCTGTTCTTGATCGTCTGTTTTAGATTTCGTATGAGAGCTAGACCATTCTAAAATGTTGGAAAGTTGTGACACTACAACCGATCCTGAAGAAAGGGAAAAAATGCTGATTCCAAAATTTCGGTCCAACCGCATTGTTGCTCATTATGTACAAGGTTATGAAAATAGTGATGAACGATGAGTTCGTAAAATATCTCTAGTTACAGGGTATCAGCAGTGAGCGAGGAAACGGTTTCAGAAGATAATGATCACCTGGTAATCTCCAAGTTTGTTAACTCAATGGTCTTAGCCAGGCTTTGGCGCGCCACCTTGATGAATAAACTAGTCGCATAAGGCTTGAAAAATTGCAGAGTTACATTAGTTGCTCTTTTCTCGGATCGATTTAGATGGTAATTGATGGTGTGACAAATGAATCTTTTCGGGTTAACGCGGGAGTACCCCAGAGGCTCCTACTCCTGCCAACTCTTTTTCTGTTACAGATTGATGATCTGCTCCACACCATGAGAAAAAGAATTTTTGTGTTCTTGGACGATTGTACACTGCTGTCCTCATTTTCCATTCAATGTCTTAGAATATTGAGGAGTCGCACCAACAAAGATAACAGCAGTGCATGGCACTGTATTCAGACTTGGAGAATATATCAGAGTGAGGCCGGTTGAACTTAGTCAATTTTAATAAGAACAATAGTAGTCAACAACATTCTGCCGAAAAGGTACTGCTCCTTTCAGAGCTGACCAGTACTTCACGTCACCACAACTGGAGCTTTTATACAAGAAACTGGTTCGATCTCCTCTGGAATACTGTTTCCATGTGTGGTGCTCCACATCCAAATATTCATTACATCCGTTGAATGGAAGAGGATAGAATTTGATTCGTCTTCAAATATTCACAAAATATGTCGAGAAATAATGAACATATAAAGATGATATTACTTACTCACAAAGAATAAATCAGTGTAAGACACGTTTTTCGACGTAGCACAACATAACAAACATCGAAATTCACGCTCCAATAAATTTGTGATTGAGTAAATTGGACTTTCTAGGAACACTTTTTAGGCGTAAATCTCTTCTCATCTAACTTCTCAGTTCAACCGGAATCGTTTATTTTCAAATTTTTCTGGGTGTTTAAGAACATATTTGACTCACTTCAAGACACAAATTGCCGACACAGTGAGTATTCCTGTCTTCTTGAATGCCAATCTGCAACTTTCTCTACGTCTCATACCACACAGCGATCTTACAGCCCACTTCTGTTCGATGCAAACTGCTTCGGCCGATGATGATGTGCCCCAAATGAGAATAGATAGTGTGCAGAAGAGAGCAATACGTCTCTTCGAGCTCCTGGAGATCACGCGTGATCTCCAGCTACTCACAGGTTGCTGATTTTTCTCTTTCTCACATATACTGCCATGTCAAATGCTCTGAAGAACTGAGAGGCTTGGTTCAGTTCCAGAGAAAAACCAATTTACCAGGAAACTCTCATCGGAGAACGGTCCAACTAGCCACGCTCTTCTAATCAGTTAGAATTTAGCACTCTTCGAGCGAGTGAACGGACTTAAATCTTCTTCTGAGGTCACAGCTGCGGCATGACAAGCATCGCCTCCGCCTGGGAATTTAGAATGAAAAAAAAGTTCAATCTATATTTCAATCGATTTTACATAATGTATATTGTTCGCTAACTCCCAGATGACAGATTTTTTTTCAGGAGTTTTAATTTGAGAACAATGCTTGTAATATATTCTCTTCTAAAATTTACATAATTACATCGCAAATTCGATCGAACCAGATACAGAAAAGTTGTAAATACCCTCAGTTTATATGCGTTCGAAGCAATGTATTCGGTGGGTTCTTTTCCGAAACGAATTGAATTTGAAGCAAACAGACGGGCATTGTGCGACATGTGTGAAATTGTCGACTCGTCCCCGCTAATTACTTCAATCAGACGTGTTGTTTTTCAATTGAAGTTAATTGGATCTGTGCCAGTAGCCGATGCCGGCTGGGCAAAGACCTTTTTATGAACTCATACCGCATCACCAACTGTACAGGTTGTACTTCATTATTGTACCAGATTTTGCTCTGAATTTGTTATACCGTGTGTCCGTTTAGTGCGTGGCAAAGTGATAAATTATATATAGGAAAAATTGATCCCACATCTTTCGAGCACGGGTTCTGAGGAAAACTCATTTGTGAAAATGGATTTCAGCAATCTTTTCCAGTTTTCCAGTTATTTTTTATTTTAGTTTATTACTAATATTATATTAATATATTAATGTTCATTAATTTCAAGAATGAATCATTTGCTTTGGTTATGTGAAAGAAATCGATATCATTACCTCGTTCTTCCCTATGTGCTTCGAAAATTTCTATTTATCACTCAATCGTTATGGCTCTCAAAATCCAAAATTACGAAAAAAAGGTGTTGGAATGGGTTCGAATCGGATGCTACGGAAGAATCTTATTTCAATAGATTCCCTGAGAGGAGACAGCCGCATAGATCTATTTTCAAGAACAATTTAATTGTTTGAGGTTCTTTCTAAGCACATCGGACTGAAACATATGAAATTGAAGATAGAGAAGATGCTATCGTCGACGTTTCAGGAGCAGTTTGAACCAACCTAAAATTACTGGCCGTTAAAAGGCAATTGAAACCAGCATTTTGAAGTCAAGAGCTCTGAGAATTCTCATGGAGAATGAACTCGAAACCTAAAAAATGAGAAAATCGCTATTCCTCTAGCCTGGTGATAACCAACGACGACTTAAGTTCAATAACTGCTACCAGAAAACTGAAGAAAATCTAAAATTTCATCGTCGCGTTATAAAAACCCTAAAAAAGTCTAGGGAACACTTCTGAATATCGATATATCGTATCCAGGACGATCAATATGGATGATTTTTTTCAAGAAATGAACACCTGCATCAATTTCTCACCAAATTATGTAGAGTGCCGCAACAGATTTCGGTTTTTTTCTATAAAAAAACTACAAATGCAGCAGATGCGACGCTGCTTCATAATCATTTCATGTATTCAGTGTTTGAAATCAGTTAGTTGGCACTTTGTTTCTGTTGTAAGCACAAATAAAAGATTCGAGTTTTATGATTCGACCATGGAAAGACGACATTTGACTGGAGAAGAGATGTTACGGGCCGTTGGCATGCTCCAAGCTGGGAGCTCACAACGGGAAGTATCCAGGGTTCTGGAAAGTAGCCCAAGTGTCATAAACCGTTTATGGTCGCGTTTTAATGAAACGCAAGAGCTATCACGAGTTCATAATGTACAAATTTCCGCCCAAACTGTGAGAAATCGACTGCACGAAGGTCAACTCCACTCCAGACGTCCTTTAAGAGTTCCACAACTGACCCATGGAAATCGCAAAAGAGAGGTGGGCCACAGTTCTCTTCAGTGATGAATCTAGATTTAGTTATTGTCCCGATTCGGGAAGAATTCGAATATGGAGGGAACCTGGAAAGCAAAACCGTCTCCAGCATGCTCGAGAAGTTGTTAGACATTGAGGCGGATCAGTAATGTTTGGGGAGGTATACTCCTTGGTGGAAGAACTGACCTCATTTTCATACAGAACATCCTCACGGGAAATTCTTACGCACCCTAAATAGAAATCTCCTGCGTTAAAACGTCTTCCATCATGAGCAGGAGCTTTGATTAGCAGTTCAGGGGGCTTGGAATGACTTAGGCCAAAATGTAATAGACAATTTAATATTGAGCATGCCGCGACGATGCCAAAGTGTCATTAATAACTAAAAACCTTCTGGGTACTGAAACATATGAATTCTTCCATATCGTTTCGAAAATATTAGTTCAGGATTTTTTTCTTCGTCATTCGCAAATTTCAAATTTTTTTTTATAATAGGTGCTTTGGAGAAGTCGAATATCATTTTGTTTTCTTGAGAATACATTATTTACAATACATCTTAACAGAAACCGAAAGATTTCTATAAAATCGAATCATCAAGTTTATATTTTAAAGATATTGGTAAGTGTTCCCTAGACTTTTCTGAGGTGTTTATGGTCCTATGAAGTTTGCATTACCAGTGACGGTAACAATAACCTCTATTGGTTGGATGTCAATCCACATTGATAGTAGAATATCTAACGCCAAGGCCGATGCAGTTTTAATATGTGGTGAGTTTTGTTAAATAATAGTGCATTCGCATCCCATGGGGGTTTGCTAGATCCCTCACTGGGCGCCTCCCCAGGTAGCGGATAGAGGAAAGCCTGTCAGATATGGCAAAACATTCGTTGCGGATGTTTAGATAATGTGCAATACGGGCTGTGCGTCTCTTCGACCACCCGGAGATCACCCGCGATCCCCAACCGCTGGCTCAGCGTGTCAGAAGACAAGTTACTGACCTTTCTCTATTCTACAGATACTTCCACGAAAGATCCTGCAAGGAGCTGAAAGACCTTGTTCCGGGAAAATTCATGTTCTACCGCAAGACTAGGCTGGCAAGGAGTTCTCATTATATGGCGCTACATTTAAAGACCCCTCGAATATCTCTCTATACGAATTCTTCCATTTACATGGCTGGTGAGCCGTGGAAGTCGCTTTCGTCCAATATCTATCCAACATCCTACAATTTAGCCGTGTTCAAGAAGCGAGACACCTCAATTCTTCCCAGGCGCCTACTCATGTGGTGTAGTAGATCCGCTTATTCCTGGGAAACGCGCATAAAAAAAAGTCTGAATAAGAATTTCAATACCTATCGAATAGTGTATAGGATTCGTATACCCGTTTAAAACGATTCTAGAATTGAAAATTATGTTTTATTAATTCAGGAATTTGTTCTAACCTAACCTATTTACGACATCCGACCGAACTGTACCACTGCTGTGTGACCCTGGTTGGTTAGATGACTATGAAGGTTGGATCAGAAAACCTGAAGGTTCAGGGAAGGATATTCAACATTGTACGGAAAGTAAGATTCGAAACATATAGTAAAAATGAACCCCCTTTCTCGAGAAAACCTTCTTGATGGAAAACATTTTCAGTTATCCTTTTTTGGATATTCCAGTTATTCCGGAGTTTTCGAATTTTCGAGATCTGAGAAAATGACTCCGGTACTAGTTGAGTTACGAGAAGAATAATTACTTTTAATTTGCGTCAGGCAGTCTTAGGAATGCATTCGAGAAACTTTTGTTTCGACCCAACAGTTTTCGAACATTGAGTTCTTTTCAATACAAGCTCACGCAAAATTGGTTGCGTTAAGCAAAGTATTTTTACTTTTATTCGAGATTATATCATCATCTGTCAACCATCCTAGTCCACTGCTGAACATAGGTCTTCCTCAACGATCTCTATTCCTCGCGATTTTGGGCCGGATTTATACAGTTCGTACACACTCGCTTGATATCGTCTTTCCAACGAGCTGGTGGACGTCCTCTACTTCTGTGGGCCTCATCTCTGGGACGCCACTCCAAAAGACGCTTTGTCCATCTACCGTCCGTAGTTCTTGCTAGATGACCGGCCCAGTTCCACTTTAAATTAGCAACTCTCTCGAGAGCATCCTAGACTCTAGTTCGTTGGCTTATGATATGGTTGGGAATTCTGTCCCGTAGTGTTATGCCTAACATAGCTCTCTCTTTTGAGAATATATAGTTATATTGAAAAACGCAGTTTTATGAAACCCACAATTGACTGATTATTCAATCAACGTTTTCCAAGTGGCAATTTTTCATCGACAATAGGTAGCGGTTCTGGGGACAGATTGGTGCAATGGTGTCATGGAGCACCTGCTTTTGTACCTCTTGGGACAGATTGTACCCCTGGTTTTGTACCCTTGTACCTTCAACAGCCAAGTCACACAACATCAACTATAATAAAACGAAATATCTGGAAATAACTGGAAGGAAACTTAGACTTGGCATGACTTTATCTAGATTTTATTACTTTAAAGAGATAAAGTTAGGCAGCAGCTCCATCGAGACTTGGCTAGTTTTCTACAGAATGTTTTATGGTGAGATTTCACTTTTTTTTTAGAAACGTGGGCTTATTGATTCATTTTATTAGAATTTCTTATTTGACAATTTTTTCTCTTCTTAGGAATAGTTTCTTATCATTAAAAAACTTTCGTTTCTTGTTTTCCGGTTCTGATTCTTGTACATAAGCAAAAGTTTTTCGTATTTCCCATTCGATATTTCTTTTTGTAAACTTTTAAGTAGAAGTATAAAAGCCAGTCTAGTCTTATCTAGAGTTTTCTTTTGAATTTATCAATATGCGTATTAAAAGCAGAAGGGGAGGCATTCGCCCAGCAGTGATTGTGGGACGCTAATGTGTGTGCTAGATTAAATTAGAAGATGTGTCCCACTACGCTGAACTTTTGCAATGACAGTCGATTTTTTTCAGCTGAGACCAGCTAAGGGTTCCTCATCAGATACTTCGATTTTTGACATCGAATGAAGCGGCCCACTAAGTTGATTATTTTTTGTAAAGGCGGTATGTCGATCTCTAATAGTTTGATTGGGCTCTTGTGTTTTCCAATCAGGGTCACCAGGTTGTCCAGATCTTCAATTTTCCTAGTTCTTATAGTTTCTTCTTTATGTTGTCATTTAGCTCTAACTCTGTACCAAATTTCAGATCTCTGTGTTCATGGGAAGTACTAGTTCTATTCTGATGATCAAGAGTGAGTGAGTGTCATAAATGCAAAACTTTGTTTTCGCTTAACTAAATGACCTTCAGACTTGAAATTTTGGATTTCAAGTATGTAGTTATTGCTCACTGGATGAAGAGTATTTCTGCGTTCTGGTTTCATCCTGAGGTTCTTAAATAGGGGCCCGAAAATGCCGCGAAATGGTTCCAGTAAAGGATGGTATGGCAGTGTTTGCCATACCAGGCGGGGGTACTGCCGAGATCCTTAATTTCAACAAAAATTTCAAAATCTTATATTCATGTAATAAGAAATTGGACATTAATCTTTTGGAATGCCTCAAAATCGATATATTTGAATTTTCCAACATATTATTGGATGAACAGGTAGATTTCGACTAATTTGTTGTCAGCTGAGTGATTTATATGATAGTTCCCTGAACTTACCTTAGGTAGTTTTACGCACTTGAGTGTGAATAAATTTTTTCCTTTCGTCATTCAATACTATCCCCGTTTATAAGAGTTATATATCTATTCCGTTCTCATATAGACTCTAGTTTTTCATTTACAATGTGAAATGGCTTGTGGTACATCGAAATGCTCTGTGTTCACAATAAATACACGAAACGCTTCAAATAATAAAGTTCAGCTTCAGTTATAAGAAATAATATGAGGCATGGAAGAAATAGAATCATTTATTCTATAGCAGAGGTTAAGGCAGTCTATTCTATAATCAATGAATCCCACCATAAATTATTTGCGTCGCTCAACTGAGATTTATTGGAATTTAAGTTTCGTCGATATTGAAATTCATTGCTTCCACTCAGGAAAGTAGAATCAATCAACCGGCGATTGAATATAACTAATTTTCCTCGATAGAATATTTCTTTATTCATAGATCTGAAAATATCTTCCAATTGGAAATAATTCTTTCATATAAAAGAGATAGGTCATCTCTGAGAGACACGATGATTTGTATCCAATTGAAAACTGAAAAGAATATTATTCTGGAAATTGGACGAACGGATTAAACGTCACATGTATTCACAGATAATAGGCATGATGACAGATTTTGAAGTCACTTCTCGCCAACGTAGGAAGTCGCCACAATATTGTATATTTCGGATTTTAAAAATTTTAATGGTTTTGTTTCTAATTTTATCTAAAATTGGAGAAATATATCAATCTAACTAAGAAATTTGACTAATGAAGTTTAATATATATATATATATATATATATATATATATATATATATATATATATATATATATATATATATATATATATATATATATATATATATATATATATATTATATATATATATTCTTTTGAAAAGAGAGGATTTACGAAAATTTGAATAATTGTATTTACAATAAATACTTATATCTATAATTTTGGTGTGTCAGAAAAAACACAAGTGTAAGCTCAGGAAATGTAAGAGGGGAACCATAATATCTTGTATATGATTCAATAAACGAGTAAAAAAAACTCGTTTCCCTGTCGCTATTGATCTAGCAATAGCTTGTCTGTTTATGATGTGTTAGTGTCGTGTGTACATAAAGAGTACCAAAGATTTTTCTGTTTAGCCGCTTCATTTTCTCTTGCATTCCATGATTTCCAAAAACAAGGGTGAAAGGAAGGGGGTTTGGGACAGAAATCTGTAACAATGGAAAAAGAAAACCAGCAGAAAAATATTTCAACAATCAAACTTCTTATGTCTAACAAATCTAGGAAAAGATTTTATGTAGCAAGCAAGGTCATGAAAGGGACTAAGGAGATAATAAAAAAATACATAACCTGCGATATTTCCTCAAATTCCATCTCTGTTTGACCGAGAGAGCTCCGATGGCCAGATTCAGTCTTCCAAGTGATGAGATTTAATTATAAAATGGCTAGTTGAAGAAAATTACAATTGACACTACCTATTAATAACTATGCCTAGGTAGATCAGAGTCTCTGTATCTCGATGTGTGAGATCTTCGTCTAGAACCTACGTCCTAGATATAGGAATAATACTCATCACTTCATTCAACTAGCTTTATTACAAAATAAATATCAAACTCACAGTGACTGATTAATAAATAACTTACTATTATTAAGGTAACTAATACAAAAAAACTTAACTAAAAGTTTAACCAATAATAATAAAAGGAGTCTCAGACAAGATGAATTCAAACTATATATTACAAATTTGAAGTTTGAAAGAATCTGAGCTTTTCAACAAATCGAAACTCAATGATAAAGCTCAGTCAACAATTAACGAAGATAGAAAAGAAGAATCTGGTCATTAAGAGAAACACTTAGCTTTTTATGAATGAGATTAATTCCCACGATGATTGGATTTGGTGTTTTAAATCATTTTTCTGGTATTCCTGTATCTTACAGCTTACAGGTTACTTGATTGGCTGAATATCGTTCGCAAGGTGACTGCCCTAGGTGGCAAGACTAGTTCCCTTAAAGACGTGGTTACCCCAGTCGTAAGATAACACGGTTTGGCATAAACATGAAAACTCAAATATCTTGACGGTGAAAAAGAAACCTTGGAATAGAAGATATCGATCTAGGTTAATTTCACAAAAGAAAATTCGAAATCTGTACACTTGCTAATTGAATTGGTTGTCGAAGAAATTCGGCAAAATTACCGACTACATATAACACCTCAGACGATTGGAATTTATCCAGAAAATCAAAGAATACTTAATTTCTATTACTGAAAATTTTTCACTCCAATCGCTACAACACAGCTCGAATAAAATAACAAACGGTTTCGAAGATTTCCAAATGAAAAAGAGAGAATCTAATGAATTCCGAACTTATATAGACTCAGTTCTAAAAAAACTATTGATATTCAAAAGAGAAATAATAAGAAGCGAAATTATTCTTTTCACAACAATAAAGTGGAAACGAAACATAGAATGAGTTATTGTATTCCGTTCTTCCACAGAAACGAGAAAACGATCTTCTTTCAAGTACTGACTTCACAATTAACCGGTGAACACCCTAGATCAATATCAGCGACACCTTACGGATATAACTACAATTTTCATTGGGTATCATTACCTGTAGATTCTAGATTCGAATTTCAAACTGTTTGAATATTTAACTTGATGAAATGAGATTGAATTATTAATAAAATTATGAAAACTGAGTTTAAAAGGTATGAATGATTAATTCGAGAAATCGGACTGTTACAAAAGAAATCTCAAATCTTACGAATGATGTGCGATCTCTATGAGCAGAAAGATATCAAAAGCAACATGTTCCAAAGAAAGATAATAGTGAAAGTTTAACGAAACTTAGAAGATGATGTCAAGAATATTCCAAATTATTTTGGTGAAGACTCTTTCATTATTAACAGTCCTTAACAATATATAAAGATCATGTTTTGGTTTCGGGATGAACGTTGAAATAATTCGATGTTTTTTTCATGAAAGTGTTGCACCCATGTCCTTGGCATTGGACACTGATATCTCAATATCTTTTAACAATTCTTAGGGTTGTTTACTAGAAATGAACGAAATCCTAGATATAGAAGACTCCATAATTACTCGGGGAAATATTTCTACCAAATATCTGCAATTTGGAAAAACTCTTGGCTTAGTTTCCACAAAATATAATGAATAAAAATCCATCTAACACATGTTTCATTAATACCTGAGAAACAAATGAGAGAAGTGGGAACAAATGGAAGTCATTCTGTTCGTTAGTGATAATCTAATAGGATTCTTTTACCTGAATGAGAAATTCGTGTTTTTGTGAAGTCTCTCATTATATTTGTCTACTTTTGTTTTGATGAAATGACTACTTTGACTCTTATAAAAAGCAGGACAATCCTTGTAATATAATTTATATCACCACTTATTCCACCTGTATCAAGTCGATCTTCGTCATTCAGCAAGAGTAACCATTACATTTTTCTTATTAGAATTTATTTTGTTGTCTTTATTCTGTTACAATATACAGGGATATCCACCGGGAGCGTCCATTAAAAACTTTTTGAGTTCCAATTACAATATCCAGCTGAAATTTTATACGCGGCCATAACGAGCGATTTCCAATTGAAGTGAAATATTTTCGAAGTGATACCATTTCCGGTTATACCGCAAGTGGATCATAACTTTGTTGTTCTAAATATCAATCTACCTTTTTTATTATACATCTATAACCGACATTTGAGCAATGCGTAAAATACCCAAGTTGTTGGCACTTATCTGTCAAAACTTTCAACAGATTTAATTATTTTTGTAATAAACTTAATTTTTGAGGAACATTTTAAGAAATTGTAGCTCGTAGATCTTTTGCACTACTACTGTGGATAGAAGAAGAATCAATGAATTTTTTAGGCAATCTACACATGTCAAATGTTCATTGCGTTTTTTTGTATGATTTTTTCAATTTGGCCCTTCTCAAACAGCAATAACTCAATTCTTTCAAATGGCACGTGCCAGTTTTTATATCGCCATCAGATGGAGCGTCAAATTTCAGATGGAATTGTATCAGCATGCACTATACCCATCTCTTATAGTTCCAAAATGATTTGGGAATACATTGAATTTTGATGATTTTGCAAGAATTAACAGAGAATGCTTTGAAATATTTGAATCAAGTGGCTGAACTGGCTACGCTCACCTGTGCCTGAAATTATTGTACTTGTCACTTCGTTCATTCGAATTTGATATTTCAACAAGAATTGTTGGTAATTTGAAGTGAACATTTTTGAAAAACACCAGATTGATAATAAAATGGCTGATATGTTTAATCTCTTTTTAATTCAAGGCGAATGTCAAAAAGCGGTGGATAGAAGTTGCAGGCAATTCAATAACCAATTTCCAAATTTGGCGCCTATGAGAAAAACAAAATTTCGAAGGATTAGAGGCAATTTTCTGCAATTTGGAGGATCAAAATACATAGAAACTAGAAGAAAACCAATTCTCGAGGACGACGAAAATCAAATTAATACGTTAGCGTATTTTCGTGCCAATCCACATGCGTCCATTGAGTCCGCGTCAATGGATATTGGAGTGAGTTATACTTCCATTCGAAGGACCCTTAAGAAACATATCATGCACCCGTATTGTTTTATCAGACTACAAAAATTGAAACCAACTGACCTTCCTAAGCGGCAAAATTTCTGTGAAAATTCATTAATTCGGCTTCTAGAAGATGAGACAATTCTGCAAAAAATTATATGGTCTGATGAAGCCAAGTTCAATGAAAGTGGAATAACCAACAGGAGAAATCGACATTTTAGGGCCACAGAAAATCCACATTTCATTGAGATTATTGATTTCCAAAATGAATTCAGCGTGAACGTTTTTGCAATTTTAATGAATGATTTGTTGGCTTAACACGTTTATGAGGAAAATCTTAATGGACAAAGATACCTGGAAGTTTTGAGATGAAAAAACCAAATGGATGGTGCACCGTCACATAAAACACAAGGTGTAGATCGGCAGCTAACAGAAATGTTCGAGGATAGATGGTGGGGTAATCAAGGACCAAATTTATGGCCTCCGCGTTCCCCGGACCTGACAACCCTTGATTTTTGTTTATGGGGCAAAATCAAGAGTGAAGTGTAACTTATTCCTGTAAGAAAGAAAGAAGAGTTATTAGAGCGCATTTATAATATTTAATTTAATCTATTTCGTTATATTGATCCTGAGGAAACAAGGAGGGCAACTCATCATGTTCGTATACGAGCAAAATGGGACCCATATTGAACACTCATTCAGATCGTAGATTAGTTTTCTCCTATGATGTTTGTTATAATTTATTCTTATTAATGTAATTATCTTCGATGATTGGTTTTCGCTTAGTTCCTGCAATTTTTATTCATCCGAATTGTGGAAAATTGCTTCTGATGCTTCGGAATTTTGTTTTACTCATAGATGGTAGATTTGGAAATTGGTTATTGAATTGCCTGAAATTTCTACCTACTACTTTTTGACATTCTAAAATGAATTAAAAAAATATTAAATATATTTTCGTTTGAATAACCAGTGGTGTATTCCAAGTGTGTTGTAATTTTTGGATATTTTCGATCTGAATTAACGACAATTCTTGTTCGAATATCAAAGTCGAACGAACGAAGTGCTTGTCACGAAATTTTGTTTTACTCTTAGGCGCCAAATCTGGAAATTGGTTATTGAATTGCCTGCAAGTTCTATCCACCACTTTTTGACATTCGCCATGAATTAAAAAGAAATTAAACATATCCTCGTGTGAATAATCAACCATTTTATTACCAATCTGATGTTTTTCAAAATTTTCACTTCAAATTACTAACAATTCTTTTTGAAATGTCAAATTCGAATGAACGAAGTGACGAGTACATTAATTTTAGGCACCTGTCAGGTGAGCATTCTCTGTTAGTTCTTGCAAAATCATCAAAATTCAATATATTCCCAAATTATTTCGGAACTATAAGAGATAGGTATAGTACATGCTCATTCAATTCCATCTGAAATTTAACGCTTCATCTGATGGCGATATAAAAATTTGCACGTGAAATTTGAAGAAGTTGAGTTAATGCTGTTTGAAAAAGGCCAAATTGAAAAAATCATACAAAACAACGTAATGAACATTTGACATGTGTAGATTGATTGAAAAATTTCTTGATCCTTCTTCTATCCACCCAAGTGAAAATTGTGTCTGTAGTGCAGAAGATCTACGAGCTACAATTTTTTTAAATGTTCCTCAAAAATCGAGTTTATAACAAAAACAATTGAATCTGTCAATAGTTTTGACAGGTAAGTGCCAACAACTTGGGTATTTTATGCCTTGCTCAAATGTCGGTTCTAGAGGTATAATAAAAAAGGGAGATTGACATTTTAAATAACAAAGTGATGGCCCTTTTCCGGTATAACCGGAAATGGCATCACTTCGAAAATATTTCACTGAAATTGGAAATCGCTAGTTATGGCCGCGTATAAAATTTCAGCTTGATATTGTAATTGGAACTTAAAAAGTTTTTAACGGAAGGTCCCGTATAGTAACAATCGAAAAGTATTGTAAAATAAAACAGAGATTATCATGTCAAATGAGGTTATACAAGTTTGTGTTTTTCAAATATTCAAACAAATTAGAAGTCCGATATTCGGAGTTGAGCAATTCATTTAGGTTTCCACTGGGGTTTTGTTGTGATCTGGCGTCTCTATATTTGTTGCAGTCTATCAAAATATGTTCTACTGATAGCCGACTGTTACAGACTTCGCATTCTGGAGGGTTTTCTGACTCCAACTGGTAGCCGTGAGTAAGGCGCGTGTGGTCTATACTATGTCTCCTTAAGATGATTTTATTCTTTCTGCACATCGGGGGTAATTCACAGGGTTTGAGGACAGGCTGCACTGGATGAAGTTTTGTGTTTGACCTGTTTCACTGACTCTGCCACTCACTAAGGATTTTATGGTTGATTTCAGATCGTAGGATAGTTGGATATCTATTATGGGTTCATCAGACATGGACGCATCTTTAGCCGCTCGATCGGCCCTTTCATTCCCGGGGATTCCAAGATGGGACGGGACGCATATGGTTGTTATGGAAACTCCGTTAGATGAGAGAAGATGATATGTCTCTTGAATGTTCTGGACAATCCAGTGTTTAGAATAAATATCTTTCATGGCATGTGTGGACGACAGTGAATCCTCGCAAATTGCGACATTTCTTTGATTGGGTCTAACCATGTTAAGTGCATTCAAAATAGCAAATAGTTCACCAAGGTACGCACTACATTCGATAGGGAATCGATATTTTTCTAGTGTCGTTTCTGCAGTAGTTACCAACCAATACTTTCTTCTCCCTTTGATGCATCAGTGTAAAAAATTTGATCAAACTGATGTTGGTTCAGAATTTCTAAGAATGACTGTTTGAAGAAACCACTAGGGGTTTCGATTTTGTTAAAGTTGCTTAGGGTTTTTTTAGAGATGGTCTTATTTTGATCCAAGATGGTGTTGATGAAGTAGATTTTGGTGTGGTGTTGAAAAGATCTATACTCAACTGAAGTGTTCTCAGAATTTGAGGAATTGGCGGAGGGCTTCTTTGTCTATTGGTAGTTTCTGCATGGTTATTCATCGATTTGTAAACTTGATTCGTGGGATTCGCTGAAATTCTGGCTATATACAATGTCAGAATTTCTTGTCTCCAAAATTGAATTGAAAGCTCGTGTGTCTCGCAGTAAAGACTTTCTGATGAGCTTGACCGAAAAGCGCCCATACATATGCCGAGAGCAGTATTGTGGACTACGTTTGAGGATCTCAATTTTGAGTTCGAGGCTGAATTGTTAACTACGCTTCCATAATCAATTTTTGGAAGAATTATAGCTTTATATATTCTTAGTAGTAACTTCTCTTCTGAATTTCAAAAATGATGTGATGGAGTTTTCAAGATATTCAGTCTTTTTGAAACAATTCCTTTTGGTCTCCTGAATGTGAAGTTCCAAGTTAGTTTGGAATCGAAAGAAACTCTTAGAAATTTGAAATGATCCACTACATCTGGAGGCACTCCATTCAGGAATACGTGTAGTATCTCGATACTGCTGTGTATTCGACTAAACTTTATGACTTTGGACTTTGACGAAGAGAAGTTGAAACCAGTCTCTGTCGACCATTGTTCAAAACTATTCACAGCATTCTAAAGAATAGTGCCAGTACTAGATGTATTTCTCCCTTGACAAAATATAATTAGGTCATCTGCATAAAGTGCGTATTCGATTGGTGCACCTATGAGGAAACAAATATCGTTTTTGACGAAGATGAATAACGTTAAGCTGATAATAGAGCCTTGGCGTACTCCATTTTCGGTGAGGTAAGAAGTGCATATCTTTCCATTTACACGTACTTAGATTGTCTTGTCCGTGAGAAAGTTCCTCACTGACTTCATATCGAAGACAACTGCAATCACATCTTGTTTTTTGTCAAAGGCGTCGGTGTGTTTGAAGGACTACCAAATTGTCCATAGTGCATCGGTTAGGCCTGAAACCAGACTGTGCAGGAGATATAATGTTTCGGCTTTCTAGGTTCCACAGAAGAGGTTCATTGATCATTTTTTCAAGTAATCTACACTCGGAGGCAAAATTAGCGGAACACTCGAAAATTCAACCAAATTCGAAGTCCGATATATATCCTAATTCTCAACCGATTCAGATCATTTTTTCGGCAAGTTATAGATCAACTCTTCTGCTTTGTAGAAATTATAAGAGAAAACAAAAAACATTTGAAAAAAATTTTAAACGGGGGCAAAACTAAAGTGTTATTTTTGTCGAAAATTCGTAACACCCTGGAAATTCTTGGTCCGAGTTGAAACGTACAATATCATGGTCTGTCAAGACACATCTTCCTATAGTAACGCCCTTCTTGTTTTATGCATTTATCTCTATTTTTACAAGAAATATCCAATTTGAAGCGAAAAGTCACAAATTTCAAGAATTTATTTTTAATCTTGCGTAGGTGCATAACATCGGAGGTTAGCCAAAAAATAAAATCAAAATTAGAGAAGCGGAAATCTAACGAAATGAAAATGTTTGAAATTCACTGGCCAATTTCACGCTCCGGGAGAACTCGAAGTACACTGGAAAAATCGTTGATTTTGCACATTCATTTTTGAACTTTTTTGTGTGACACTCTATAATAATTATCATTCCTGTCCAAAATTGAGAGCAGGTGTGTATCCTGGCGATACACTCATGAAATGAAATGAACATGTTGAGAAAAATGTTCATGATGACCCACAAAAAAACATTTGATTTTAGTAGCGAGTATGACCCCCCCGAGCTTTTATTACAGCACGC
The DNA here is from genome assembly GCA_013387265.2 of Cryptolaemus montrouzieri. Lineage (NCBI taxonomy): Eukaryota > Metazoa > Arthropoda > Insecta > Coleoptera > Coccinellidae > Cryptolaemus > Cryptolaemus montrouzieri. Next base: position 48,598,882 of record JABFTP020000001.1, on the reverse strand, counting down.
ATACGATTTCGCATACTCCCAATGATGTTGTCTATCATCTGTTGAGGTATGTTTTCCCACTCTTCCACCGAAGCCAATGTCAGCTCTTCAACGTTGCCTGGATTCTGTTGTCGAACCCTTTTTCCAAGAATGTCCCATACGTGTTCGATCGGGTTTAAATCCGGTGACCGCGACGGCCAGTCCATTCGTGTGATCCCAACTTCATTGAGATATTCTATCACTATGCGCGCAGTATGAGGGCGCGCGTTATCGTGCATAAAAAGGAAATTTTTGCCTATGTAAGGAGCAAAAGGCACAACATGGGGCTTCAAGATTTCTGTTATATACCGATGGGCATTAAGTGATCCATTGCCAATAATCTCCAGTTCGTACTTCCAAGCATATGCCACCCCATATCATAACTGACCCTCCACCGTATTGCTCAGTTCCTGCGAAGTTCGCTTGATTGTACCAATCCCCTCGATGCCTCCATATTCTATCTCAACCATCCACGAAATTCACACATTATCGGCTCTCATCACTGAATAAAACTCGACTCCACTGATTGATTGTCCATGCTACATGCTCCCTAGCAAACGCCAATCTTGCTACCCGATGGGCTCTATCGAGTCTTGGTGCTCTTGCTTGCGCGTATGATCTCAGACCAACTTCATTCAATCGTCTTCTGACTGTCCTCACACTAACGTTAATGTTATCCACTGCTTGTAAAAGGTTACATGCCTGAACAGCAGTAATACGAGGATTTCTTATGGTTTGATTGACGATGAAACGGTCATGTATAGCGCGGGTTGCCCGATTTCTTCCTTGTCCTCGCCTTCTCACGTACAATCCAGTTTCCCTGTAACGTCGGTAGATTCGATGGATAACCGACGTCGAGACACCCAACATGGTACCGACTTAGTGGTAGGTGCGCCCTTCCCCGATCAATGTAACTGCCCTTGAAACTGAGGTTGGTGGTAAATCTCTCATTCTGAATGAAAAATACCGTTTCGAATCGTAAACAGTAAAAGAATCACAAAATACCGCAACCGATCGAATTTGTATCAAATCAAAGAATGGAAAACTCTCATTCTTTAAACAAGTGCAAATGTGGTCATATACAAAGAAAAACGTGTGTTGTATTTCATATTTGATAAAAAAAGGTGTGCACATGTGTAAATGAAAAGTTTTATCAATGGTTTCAGAATTCGGTTGTGTATTTTAATACCTACCGACTGTTATCTCCTATGAATTCCTAATTTTGGCCAAATTAACCAAATTGTCATCAATAACTAATGCAATTCGCACATAAAAATCGCAAACGACAATTTCTACACGCCTGAGTGATAATAAGAAAATTCCAAATAGATAGACGAATTTTAATGACAATTTCTTGATTCAATGGAATTTCTCCAAAATGGTGATTTTCCACTTGAAATTAAATATATTTTGCAAAAATAGAGATAAACGCATGGAACAAGAAGGGCGTTACTGTAGGAAGATGTGTCTTGACAGACCATGATATTGTACGTTTCAACTCGGACCACGAAATTCCACAGGGTGTTAGAAATTTTTGACAAGAAAAACACTTTTAGTTTTGCCCCCGTATAAAATTTTTTTCAAATATTTTTTGGTTTCCCTTATAATTTCTACAAAGCAGAAGAGTTGATCTATAATTTGCCGAACAAATCATCTAAATCGGTTGAGAATTAGGAAAAATATCGAACTTCGAATTTGGTTAAATTTTCGAGTGTTTCGCTAATTTTGCCTCCGAGTGTACATAGAGAACATGTTACTGAGATTAGTCTCAGAGAGTTAGGGCAAATTTCTGCCTTTGCCGAATCCTCTTTAATTGGAAATATGATAGATAATTGCCATTGGGAAGGAAAGTCTTGACGTGTCCAAATTTGGTTATAAATTTCTAGAAGTTTAATGAGGGTGTCTTCGTGTAATTTTTTCAGAATAATGAATGTAATATTGTCTGGGCCAGCAGCCGAATTTTTGGATGTAGATAAGGCAATAGTTTGCTATTCTATTGAAAAAGGTTGATTGCTATTTTGAAATGAGAATAACCCAGCTGTTTTCCAAGGTAGACCATTTTCAATTACGTAAAATGAAAGCTTTAATGTTACCTTCGATGTAGAAGAAGTGAAAATAATCATATTTTGACACCGGTCAGATGACGTATGTGTTCTGCAATGCATTGCTGCAGTCGATTCTCAAAGTTCTGCATTACCCGCTCTAACAAATGGTTGTCGACAGCCCTAATTTCACTTGTGATGGCTTGTTTCAACTTTTGCAGATTTCGAGGTTTACCGACGTAGACCTTAGCTTTCAGGTTTCCCAATGAAAAATAATCACAAGTAGTCAGATCCGGGGAACGACGGAGCCACGGCGCATTACCAAAACGAGAGATTACATAACCAGGAAAAATTCGATGCACAACTTTCATTGAGGCTTTAGCTTTATGATGTGCCGTGGCACCATCCAGTTGGAACGAAATATTTATTCTGTTTATTGTTCTTCATTGCAATTCTGGAATAAAAAAGTTCAACTGCAAAAAATATATCACTCAGAGTTCACAGTTACAGTTGTCATTCTTTTATTGTCCAAAAACTACAGTCCAATCACCCCCAAGACGGTTCATAGCACACCAAACGGTGACTTTCTCAATGTAAAGTGGGGATTTTTGCAGCGAAGGTTTTTGCTGCCCAGTATCGGCAGTTCTATTTATTAACCAAACTGCTCAAACGAAAATCAGCCTCATATCTCATCATCATCACTGGTTCATTTTCATCAGCAATAATCATTTGCATTCTCTCGGCAAACTGCTGCACAACTGCGTTGAGCAAAATCTGCTTCATTCTGGTCCTGGACTACCATGAGCTTATAGGGGTGAGAGCGGAGGTCTTGGTATAAATTCTGCGAACAGTTTGATTACTCATTTGGAGTGTTGCAGTTCGTTCTCGAATGGAGTGCCCTGGAGTTTGGATTATAGCTTGTCTCACTCTTTCCACGGAAGCCGGTATCCTTACACTACGGGGACAACCTTTAGGTTTCGGATTTATTGCTGATAAAGTTGTTCTGAAATTCTTTAACCTTCGGGTGATTGTGTCTACGTTTCAGAGCTATGTTGAAGCTCTGGCGAAAGCGTCGCTCCACGACAATGACAGACTCTCCCGATTTCAAATACTCTTTAACTGCGTACGCACGGTGCTCTCTCGTTCAGATAGCATTGTAAATTGAATAGTAACTCCACTTGAGTCGAATGACCTCATCCGCTTTCCTCTACTCACTCACCGTTACGTGTACTACCCGTTACAAAAACGCCCTTCCATTATGCCCTATCCTGTAAAATGTCTAGTGCGCATATTCTTCTATCAGATGTTACATTCCATCGGCTTTAGAATCTTCACTTTCTTTCATTTCTTCTTCCAACCCTCAAACTGATGAGTTCAACTTGAAAATCATCTTTGATTGTATTTGAAATAACTGATGCATATGAAAAATCTCCAGTGAAAATTAGAGATATATCTTTATCTTAAATATTGTGTAGTGAGCTATATCAAAATTGGAGACTCTTAAATAGAAGACCTCTACCTAATCCATTTCCTCAAGATCAACGACTTCGGCCTTATCTGTTTCTACAGGACCAATAGTTTTTGACTACCACCAAGATAATTATTATTGATTGTACATATAGAAAAAATAATTTATTGGTATTGTTTGCTATAACTTTTAATGATAATTATAATATATTATAAATAAATATATATAAATATCTGAGTAGAACTACCTTGATTTTTTGACCAAGACCTCAGTGACAAATATTGAACTAGAGTCTCATTTCTCATTTTTTCCCTGATCTTACCTAGTGGGGTAGTCACGTTTCAATAGTATTCTACTCGCATATAATGGCTATTATTCACTATCTACCCTAACCTCATTATAAGCTCAATGAAAACTATTCTATAATTATTTGAACGGAATCTTTTCAACATAACTTCGTTGTCCATATGTGTGTCAAGACGTTTTGTTCGTCTAGGTACAGAGTCAAACTTAACACTGAATAACAATTTAATCAACCCTTACAGTTTGGAAACAGTAAAACTTTTATATGACGGTAATAGAAAGGTACACTCGTTTATGTAACATTTTGCACCGTATTTTGACCAAAACTTCATGAGTACTTCTTGTTATCATAGAAACATGAAATTTTGGCATATGCACAAGTATATGTAACGGATACAGGACAAACTCTTGATTTGTAATTGCATCTCGAAACATTTTTTTCCTCGGGCATCATCACACCCGGATGCATATCACAATGAAAAATATCTGTATCTGGATATTGAGAATAGTAATTTTTTTAAGGTAGCCGAACTACACCTACCCAAGAAACTAACGCATAGTTGCAAGATTTCAAATTTCTTTTCTGGTAGGCAACTAATTTTTTTTTTCGGATATATGTCAACAATATTCGATATTTTTCCTTGGCGCACATGTCCCTCAAATGAGAAATAGAATGAAACAAATAAATTGAGGTTTAGCAAGAAGATAACAGCAATTTTAGATCGATCTCTGCGAGTAACGTTTGTTCTTCTTAAAAATTCCAATTATTGGTAATAATGCAATGCGAATAACAAATTTTTACCGCAGTTGAATGTGTTGAAGCAGTGGTGTTAGATAACTGATTAGACTCACACAAGAATAGGCCAAGGGCCTCGGTTGTCATATTTATATGTTTCTAGGCTGATCCTCAGGTAAAGGGAGACTGGTAGTCATGAAAGAAGACCTGGCAAGGAAGACTTCGACCAAGAACGGCTAGCCTTAATCCTTATTTAGAAATTTCCTCGTTTAGACAACGCTTTGCTACTGCTAGGCATCTTCAAATGCAGCTTCGACAGAACAGTAGAGTGCAAATCAACACTGAAGCTATACGACGTCTTAGTAAATTGGTTCGAGGCCTTATGTCGTAGCTCAAAACCTTGCTCTAACCCAGCACATCGAACAGCCCGATTGACTTTTGACAAGGAACATGTCAGTTGGTTAGAAGATGACTGGGAGAGAGTTTTGATTTTCTTTGTACACCCGTCATGATCTGGTCATCTTACGTAATCTGAATACTCAGAGGTATGTTTCAGACAATTAAGAAGATCGTGTTGTACCATTCATGGGTGACAACATTTTGCTTATACATCATAATGACAGACATCGCCATGCTGATATCCTTAGGAAGTATCTTCAATATCACAAAATCATTTCAATAGAGTGGATGGCTTGAAGTCCTCTTTTCATTGAACATGTTTGAGACATTTTCTATAAATGAAAGATCGGAAAGCCAGCAAATACAGTCAGATACCGTGAATGAGGTTCGAAACAAACTGATCGAAACTTGGAATGAAATGGATCCATGATAATGCCAGACCTTGGCATGCTCATATCGTCAGGAAGTACCTTCAACATCACAAAATCACTTCAATGGTGTGGTCTGCATGAAGTCCAGACTTCAATTTCATTGAACATGGTTGGAACATCTTCAATAAGAAAAAAAGATCAAAAAGCCAGCAAAATGAGTCAGCTGCCGTTAATGAGGTTCGGAAAAAACTGATCGAAACTAGGCACGATATGGATCGGAATACTGCAGGATAATTGATTTTGCGTATATCATGCAGTAATCAGACAGTGACTTGATGATGAAGAATACATGGCGGTTTGTTTATCAACAGTCGCTGATGCAATGAATCGGCATCAAGCATGACAGAAATAGCTCAAGTCTATACACCGTAGGATAGTGTTGAAGTAACAGTCAATTTGCGACCACGTACATCAACGGCCGTTGTGGTCTTGTCAGAAAAAATATGATTTCGATACAAGAGAATTCAACTATTTTATTGAGTTCAACGAACGTTTCATTCATGCAATGCATATTGTATAACTGGACTTTTGATGTGAACGAAATGTAATTATCGTATGATAAAATATACCGAAATTAAATAATCGTTCACTTATGTACCTACTCAGATACAGACAGTCCCGAAAGCTCTCTCACAGACTGGTGAGAGAGATTTCTGAATCGTCAAACTCGTGAAAACAATACGGTCTGAATCGATTCAAAATCAGAGATATTCAAATTCAAAAATTTGCCATTTATATGTCCTAAAATAACAATTTTCACTATGAGATAACCATTCTGTGGTGTTGCCATAGATAGAATGAAATACATATCTTGTGGTATAAAAGGTGGCATTCGTTATCATATTGAAATGATTTCCAAGAATGTAGAGGTACTTGACAGATAAATGTCAGAATATCTTTTTCGAATAATAATATTATTTCTGAAAGTTCAAATTCCTTGAATTGAAAATAAATTACTTCACTAATTGAGAACATAGACATACAGATATGATCAGTGTTTATGGTTTTGCGAGATGGAAATGAAATAGAACCTGCTAGAGAATATCATCGACGATTTCCTCAAAGATATGCTCATGCTCGTATAGTTTTACTTCGTTGTTTAGAAGACTCAGAAAAACGGAAATACCTGAGCTTAAACGTGTACGACTCCGTCGAGCCAACATACAAAATGAAGAAAACATTGCAAGACTGTGTGGAAGATAATCTTACGATAAGAATTGGGCGTATTGGAAATCAGTTGAAGGGTACAGAGGAAGAAGGCGCAATGTCAAGCCACAGCAAATATGATATTATTGTGCCATCTAGTAGAGAATCAGAAGATCTACAATCGTACCTTCTCATCCTGGGAAAGGGAAAAGTAGGAGCAGAGAAAATATAGAAAGAAATGTTGGCGTACCGGTGAGGAACACGCAATGTCATTCCCGGCCATGGAAAAAAGGCGCAATGTCAAATTCCATTCCCTCTAATTTCTTATTCTTATCATTTTCTTGGTGTTATTGAAGAGAATTGCATTGAGTTGGGTAACTAATTAATTTCAATAATTATGCTATACCATGGAAGATTCAAATGTAAGTAGTGAGAAAACGAGCAGTGATGAGGGGGAAAATGTGAAACGGTCATCGAAGAAAAGAAAAAGAACTGACCAAATGACCGAAGTGGTTAAAAGGATCCTTTCACAAGGGCATACCTCTGCAGCAGGCTGTAAGTGTTAAATATTCGGTTATTTTGATGTAGTTTCTCTGGAAGCTAGACTTTCGTTAATCCACCAGTTCAATCTTCTCGAATCAGTTGATCAACGAAATTTGAAACCTTTGTGGTTTAATATCCGTACTACCTATCAAACAACGGTTTGATAGGCACGTCACGGCCGGTCTCGCTATGACCTAATAACTAACCTTAAGAAACTGCATGATTCTGCTTATTCATACCGACTCCGTTTCAAAAGAGACAACGCAGTAGCAGAGTTTTCCCAAAGCTTTTTCGTCAGTTCATGGGATGGAGAGGAAGAAGTAGGAGATTCTCCAACATTCTATGAAGTTAACTGGAGCAGCGCCGGAAAGTATGGGGAAGCATAAAAATCGTCCAAAAAAACTGTCTCAAGAGACAATATTCAATGAAGTTGTCAACATATCTTTCGGGTATCCAAGAGTTGATATATGCAGTACATGTGATGAAATTTTATTGAAAATCAAATCTTTGGAAAGAAAAAAATCGAATAATTCATATCTTACTTATAAACTTTCAAAATTGGCACTAGAAAAATGATGAGGGAACTTTCTGACTCTAACAACATCTAAAGAAGTGGTGCGAATTTGAGATCAATTCAGAAGCTATCCATATGGACTACCAAACAAATCAGCCTGTTCCCAGTATGAGTACTAATGACGTGTGTTACAAAATACAGCTCTCTGTGTATATTGTCAATATTCACGTAGTCGTCTCCAACAGAAATGTTTTCTATACATACCATCAGACTGTTAGGAGAAAAGGAGCAGATGAGATAACATCCTTGTTACACCATTTCGTCCATAATCATGTGAATCCTGAAGTTGAAATTTTTTTTGTCGATTCTTGTGGAGGGCAGAATAAAGATTACACCGCGATTAAATTTGAGTACCATCTTCTTCATATTGCAGAAAGATTCAAAACTGCACAAATAGTTTCTTCAATGAGAGGGCACTCGTTCGTGGAAACTGGAAACAAAAATATGGGCATAATCAACCAATTGAACTGCCAACTGAATGGGCTGAAGATTTTCGAGGTTGGACGGAATATTTTACACCCAAATTTGTAGAGAAATGTCCTTTACAAACCCGTCCCATCAAAGTTTTGAAAGTTGATCAAGAGGAGTCCTTCGTGATTTTTTACCGTTTCAGTTACTATGGCATGTACTTTTCTGATAGGGTCACTCTCAAAAAAGGAGAGACACCAATAAATGACAGAGCTCCACATCCTTCTTACAATGAGTTAATACCCATAACGAAGGAAAACTGTGAGGCTATACAGGACCTGAGTGTATTTTGTTTAAATGAGGTTTAAATGATTTTTGATCACTACCTCATGAATCAATAGATTACTTTTGAAGTGAGACCCTCATTTTTCAGATTTCTTTCAATACAAGTATTCATTAATTTCTTTCTTGTAGGTCAATCTTCCAATCAGCAGTCTTCTCAAGAAATCTGTATTGACAATCCCCTTTAATTCTCATGAAAAACAACTTTTTGCAGTATTGTGAATCTCTCACTTAGAGAATCAGGTTTCTGAGTTGTGTGCGTAAAGTTAGGTAGTTGAACATTATTTTGTGATCATTCAGAGATCTTACAATAGTCTCTTTTCACAGACAAATTGGAACAAAGAAATGTGATTGCTGAAAAAGTTGCTCGGAATGATACAGTGCCTCCTTCCTTTGTGCCCTTCAGTAGCAAATGCCCCAAAGTGTCGTGTAGAGCGTTTTGAATGACAGGGAAGCAGCATTTAAATTTCAGCGTTTTATGGTCTGATAAATCATGCTTCACTGAAGATGTTATAAATGATTTCCATAATGATCATTTATGGGTCCTGCAGAATCAAAATGCGGTTGGGCCAAAACGTTTCCGAAGGAGGTTCAGTGTCAACGTTTGGAATGGGCTTGATAATAATAGCTTCATCCTCATTCATACTTTGATTGCAATTATTCATCGAAATTTTCTACAGAAAATGTCGTTCAGTTCAATGTTCTCAATTCATTAATAATACTTCCATCATAAGGTATATCTAGAATAGTGCAGTAACATATATAAGTAGAAGATGACCTTTGCCATATACCATGAAACAAAAACAGCAAAATCAAGTAATGTAAAACTCCTTCTGTAATTGGAAATTAGCATAAGGGTAGATTTTACATATTTTCCCTTCTATTTATCCAACCCGAATCTGCTGCAACGTGAAGAATGCAGTATGAAAATGAGTTATTTTCCAGCTTGATACGTTTTTGTTTTCAGGAAGTGCGCAAAGTTAATTAAGACTGTCATGTTGAAATCCTCTTGGGAGCCATCTTGTAACCCATTGTCGTTATGTGGCGTTCTGGTGATATTTTACGCGAACTGAAAGTTGATGCTAACAAGGAAGAGCTCACCTTCTGTGTTTGGCCGGAATATAACGCTTGAGAGGTGTAAGGAACGAGGTAAATTAATTCAACCTCAATAACTGAAAACACGGTACGTATACGAGGCAAATAAACAATGCTTGTATGTAATTATGAAAATGGTGAATACGAATCAACTACAAATACATTTGATGAAAATGGATTGAAATATGTGTACACTTGTGAATGATTGCGTTATTTGGTAGAGGGTGTTTATTTTGAATATTTCTTTAGCATGATGATTACTAACGCATTCATAATTCATTAATCTCGAAAAACATAATTATCAACATTTCGTCAATAAAATTACCATGAATCTTACTAATTATTTTTATGCAACATTGCTATTTCAAAATATAACAGCTTAAAAGTTTCTAGATATCCCAAAGAAAGAAGCAGAAGTACAGGGTAAGGCAAAAGTACAGCAACGGCTAATCATCTCAGTTATTTACCGAGCGATATTTTTGAAAATTAGTATTCCTACATTGTGTAGCATAAAGAATCGAGTGTTAATATTTTGTGCTCAATAATGTTTTCGGTGTAGCCGGAAAAGAACACTACATGAGCATTTCAAATATAACACCCCATATGTTTATTTATTTTTAGATTCAGAGGAAAATCTTCCTTAGAAACAATCAAGCAAAATGGTTTTCCTCCACTGTCGTGTTCATGAAAAAATTGAAATGACAATAATTATTATCATCCAAATCAAATTATTGTCGAATCTATAATCAACGTGACAGGTTGACAATTATTGTCAAGTATTTGTTTAAGTTTTGATATTTGCACGAATGAGAGAAATTTCTTTATTAAAACTATTGCAAATGTTGAGTTTCATTAACCTCCTGACAATAACCCAATCGATCACTGAAATTTTGAGAATTTTGTAGAAATTGTGGGGGTATCAAATTGATGATACGTGATAGATCACGTGACTGCAGGGGCCACTCGATAGGACCTCTTCTACCGATCCATCTTTCTGGAAAAACTTCATCCAGATAATTTCAAACATCTACCGCCAAGTGTGGGGGAGCTCCATTTTGTTGGAACCATAAAATATCAGCTGAGGTTAATGGATTATTCAAATTTGGAAATGAAGCTGTTATGGTTGGCACAATTTTATTTCTGAATAAATCCAAATATCGCTCTCCATTTGAATTCCCTTGTGTAAAAAATGGACCAAATTGTTACCGATAATACTGGCCGAAACATTCAATTTTTGTGGGAACCTCACTTGATGTGAGTTGTCTCTCGACCAAATACGGCAATCATGCCTATTTACTACACCGTTGAAGCAGAACGTAGCTTCATCCGAGAATACGATTCTACTAAAAAAATTTGGATTCGCCATAATCATTTCCATGATGGTCTCTGAGATTTGTACTCTACGGTCAAGATAGTCTTCAGTAAGGTCATGGACGGTATGGATTTTGTATGGTTTCCTTTTCTGTTTTCAGTATCCTACAAACTGACCTCTGAGAAATATCATGGTTCAAGGCTAGTTTATTTGTAGAAACCTTAGGATTTTCCTGCTCTCAGAAAATCTTTCACTTGCCGACTTGCTTCATATCGCTGAATAGTTCTGCATACTGTAGATTTACTAATTTGATGATCTGGGTGAACAATATTGAACAGACTGCGAACTTCTTGGTAAGATCGTTGTCTGTCACCATATCAGCGCATCATCAAAACCTCGATCCGTTGTGCTTCACTGAGCTTGAATACCATTATTAGGAATTGAAGTGCAAAAATCTAAACTTGACATTATTTGCCAACCTATCCAGTTGAATATTGAAGCAAAAGTAATTTGATTAAGGTGATATAAATTTTATTATTTTAATTTTATGAACTCGACATTGAGAGGAAATGTTTTCGGTGATTAATCCAAAAAAGTTTTTTTCTCTGAATCAAAATTAATAAACATTTAGGGTGTTACATTTGAAATTCACATTTTTGGTCATTTCCAGCTACACCGGAAATACTAGCACAAAATATCAACCCTGAATTCTTCATGTTTATCAATGTAGGAATACTAATTTTCAAGATAATCTCTCGGTAAATAACTGAGATAATTAACTCTTCCGGTACTTTCGCGTATTTATTTCACATCAAACAGGTAACTGCGACCAAAGAGCAACACAGTAGAAATATTCACGACGGATGATAAGGCATATTTTACAGCCGCTTTTGAAATTTTTTGCTCAGTAATATGTAGTACTGTAGTTACTATTAGCTTAAAATGTTTTGGATTATACAGAGCGTTCCATGAAATTTTCATGATATTTCAAATGGGACCCCTTATATTTTGATTCATTTCTGAGTTTTTGAGGAAAAATAAAGGTGAGATTGCTCGAAATTTCTTATACCCATCTTGAATAGTTTCCGACATTTAACATTTTATGAAATTATAATCATTTGAAAAAAATATTTCGTGCCCTCAGTATTGATTACAAGGCTTCAGGTGTACAACTATTGTGATAGTAATTGTTGTTTAAACATAAGACAGATTTCGTTAATCTTCGTTACACAGGGTGTTCGAAAACAATTTGTGAAGTTGGGGTTCATGGTTCATTTGAACTCATTTTACTGTTTCTTTACAATGAATACTCTATACCTAAATGGTGAAATAAGCGTTTAATTTTAATACTTTTCAGATGGTACCTAGGTTTCCCATACCCATTTTCAACGGTTTCGAAGATGTTAGAAAGTTTAGATAATTTTATCTAATTTCAAGAAACATTCCAATTTATAACTTCACAGTTACACTGGTTAGTTCACAGAAAAACTACAATATTTATTCATTTCATCATATTCTGGACTTTTTCAATGAAGGGATGATGCTCAATACTCAAATCTGTTTAACAATCGAGATCTCATTCCACAGAGTTGGTACTAACCTAATTCTAATCATTTTAATATTGCTGTTTAAAAGTAGGGTCTTGATATAATTGTTATGTACAAATTTCTAGAAAGGTCGTTGTTGACACCTTTTAATACTATGAGGAAAAATATTAGGTCAGTCTCGAACAGAAAGAGTTTCGAGTACATATCAGAGCATAAAATTCACAATTTCGTTTTTGTTTTACTATTCGTAGTAAAATTGAATTTCAAGCAACTTGCCTATTTGATATACTGTTTCAAAATGAATACTTATCTAATACAGGAAGGAATTTCCCAAAACAAAAAGTTACTATATGCTACATTTCGCAATGTGTCGACACATCGAAGAAAACTAAATTTCAAGGGACAATATTCAACCTTCCGTAGAATGATAAATATCCTCCCTTGAGCTAGTTTTCCGATCTACTCTTCATAATCACTGTTAACCGGGGCACAGGGAGTGGTACAACACGGTCAGATGTCACGAATAGGAACAACGGACTGCAGTTTCGGTCTCGTTTGATCTCGTCAGCATTGTCTACCCATTCGTAACACAAGGCTATGCCGTTACCTACTCATCTCAATTCGCAATAATGTAAATGTGACTGCGCCCCCCAACGAACCGAGACAGAGGCTACCTCACCAACGCCCCGCAAAACGGTGAAAGTAAAGAGCAGAAAAAACAGGAAGCTTCTGTCTGATACGTGAGTGTCGCATGGCGGTATGTTATCGAACTAGTGTGACCACTTATTGTTTTCCTGTTTTATCTGCTCTTTAGTTTCACCGTTTCGCGGGGCGTTGGTGAGGTAGCTTCTGTTTCAGGCCGTTGGGGGGCGCAGTGACATTTACATTATTGCGTTCGCTCCAACGAATTGAGATGAGTAGGTAACGGCATAGCCTTGTGTTACGAATGGGTAGACAATGATGACGAGATCAAACGAGACCGAAACCGCAGTCCATTGTTCCTATTCGTGACATCTGACCGTGCTGTACCACTTCCCTGTGGCCCCAGTTAACTGTGATTATGAAGAGTAGATTGGAAAACTAGCTCCTTCAAGGAAGGATATTTAACATTCTACGGAAGGTTGAATATTGGCCCTTGAAAAATAATTTTCTTCAAGAAGGAATTGATATTTGTCATCGGCGAGTGCCAACAAAACTGTTTTTCAGCATCAAGAGTTCAGACCAAAATATACCCGATCGAAGACATCCAATCAGAAATTCCCTGCAAAAACTACTACAAACATATTGGCAAACCAGCAACGTAGAGTATCCAAAACAAACTGTAAAAATAAGGCGACAGAACATGAAGAAATCGAAATGATAGTTGCAGCAACCTTCGTTAAAAATACACTTACTAGTCAGCGAAAGATTGCAGGTAAAACAGAGACTAGTAAAAAAATATATCCAAAATCTTGAAGAAACACTGATTCTATCCGTATGATGTTCAGGTCCACCAGGAGATATAGAAAGGAGATTTTGAACGTCGGCTTGAGTTTTGTTTATAGATAACGGAAATGATCGGAAGAAATGAAAATTTTGTAGAGAATATTATGTTCTCGGATAAATGCACTTTTCACAGCAACTCATTAGTGAACCGGGAATATTTTAAACTATTACGAATCCACATATCATTCGTCAGCCGTACATGCAGCATCGATGGGCTGTTAATCATAGGCCCGCATGTCATCGTACCATTTTTTTCGATAAGCATTCGAATATATTTTTGAGGTTTCTTTGTGTTCATGTGCCGATCAACGTTAGGCAACAAATGTGGTTCCAATGGGACGGAGCTCCTGCTCATTTCACTGCCAATATCCGGAATTTCATTGACACGCACTTTCCTAGTAATTGTATCGGCAGGGGAGGATTCCTAAATTGGCCTGCAAGATCACCTGATCTAACTCGACTCGACTATTTTTTAAGAACATATGAAGAAAGAAATTATATTTCAAACTCTGCCAAAGACGGCTGAAGGTTAAGAGAAGGATTTCGATCGATAACACCAGAATGCTAAGTAACGTAAGAAGATCATTTGAAGACAGGTTATCATTATGTGTCGTTCAAAATGAAGGTCACTTTGAAAATATTATTTGAAAATGATATGAAAAGTCTTTCTATCTTTATATTGCAGACGTTTCGTTTTAATTATCAGATTTGGAGTAGGAATTATTGTGATATTTTGAACTCAAATTTTCGTAATTTTTTTTACTCAATACTTGTAGGATCGTTATGACTCATGACAATTGAACACTGAAATGATATCATCTAACTCTGTTTTTTCTTCTGAGGCAAGAATCCGTTCAGATAAAAATTGGGTTGAAAAATTGGATTAACTCTTGAAATTCGATAAAAATTGGCTAAACGTACGAATATTTTCAAAACCATTCTTTTTTCAATGGTTTCGACAATATTCGTAGCTTTAGCTGATTTTTACCGAATTTCAAGAACTATATAGTATAAAGAACCTCATTACCATTTCAAAGGAATTAAAATATACCAACTAATCGACCCTTTAGGTAAAGGGTATGCCATTTGAAAAAAAAACAGTGAAATGCGATTTGAATGTGTCGTTTTCGAATACACAGTGTATTTTAGATAAACAAAATATGTCATATATTAAGGAACAACAATTACTATCACAATTGTCGTATATTTGAAGTTTTAAATCAATATTGGGGCTCAAAAATTGGGGTTATTACCTAGAAGAAGACAATCCGTTGTTGACGATGACACTAAACTCTATATTATTTTGACCATTCAAGAAATAACTTCTTCGTATGCAAATACCCGTGATCGTGAACTCTGCGATGAGTAATACAATCTTTTCTCGAATCAAAGCTATATTTTTACAAAATGAAACTCATTCAAAATTTACTTGATAAAGATTAAACTCATTATCTATAGATGATATTATCAGCGTACGCTTGTACATAAACATCCAGTACGCCAATTAGTACCAGAAGTTAATCAACCAGCAGGTACCACAACTGAGGGGATAATACTCCTTCCTGAGGGCAGCCCCTGCCAGCCATGAAACTGACTACTTCCGCTTTCCGGGAAGTTTAGATCACTATGGCATTTAGAATGTTACTAATCTATTCCACCATAATATTTGGTACTCCTCTGGCTCTCGCAGCTCCACATAGCGAACTAGTGGGGACCGCATTTTACGCACCCCTCAATGTCCATAAGGGCTGCAGGTGCAGTCTCCTTGCGGTCCAGAGAGTGAGTGATCCTCCCTACTAGGTTATTAAGTGCCAGATCAGTTGATTCACCTTTTTGAAAGGCATATTGATGTTCATTCAGAGAACTCAGAGATAGCACCTCGGTCCTAACATCTTCTCCAGAGTTTTCAGAACGAAAGAATGAGACTTATTGGTCTAAACGATTGAGGTTGTGAGTTTGATTTACCCACCTGTTGTATACAACACTAACCTTCCGCCAGCTGGCCGGGGCAACATTCCAGGCGAGACTCGACCAGAAGAGCCTAATGTGGTATGGGAAGAGGTAATTCATCCCTTATTGTAACAAGGCAGGCATGATGCCATCCTCCCAAGGAGCCTTAATTGAATTAAATGAGCGAATCACCCACCTGACTGCTCCGGGCTTGTTGATCGCTGTTGCGTTCTTCCAATTGTCCTTTTTGGCCTTTTAGCAAGTCCCTCCAGGGTGACGGTGTCACAGCTATCACTGATGTCAGGAAACCGCATCCTTGCTAAGGTTTCTATGTTTAACTCAGACCGTGTACTGATTTTAGATAAATCAATCTTTGGTATGTCCATTTTATATGACATACAAAATAAAAATTCAAGTTGAATCCTTTCGATGAGTGGACAGTTAATTTCCCAACACGGTGACCAGATTGTTGATCTATACTCTACTGTAGGTCTACACAAGGAAATACAAAATTTGTGTTTCTTCGAATGAAACCAAGCATCTTCAACGCTCTTTTGAAGATGTAATGGTAATGATGCTTAAATTCGAGTTTCTTCATGAAGCAAAATTCTCAGGTCCATTACGACATGAGTTCGCTTTATTGGTGAATCAGGTAAGCTATACTGGGAAACAATACGGATGTTCATCCTACAAAAGGATACCTTAATACATTTCATGATGTTAGCATCTCCTCAGAGAACCATCTGAGAACAGCATCCAAGTCATACTGAAGTTCTAAGGCATCATAGATGTTGTCAATCCACTTGTAGATTTTCATATCAGCCGTAACTAATAGAATATTTGAGTATTGGGCCACAGAAGACCTGCAGTTCTTGATTTTAACTGGTAGAGTTCTATTGTTATAGTAACTATGAAATCATTTTTACACGCTACCAATAAACTCAGCTCAGTCGATTACTTACTCAAGTATCGAATAATCAAGGTCAAAACCTTGATGATGTCTGTATAACAGCTATCAAGCTGCTTGCCGGATTGTATCTCATCATACAAGAATTGGACGTATTGAACCATATTAGTGTCACTGTGAAGCGCCCCTTAGTGAAACTAAGTTGTTCCCCAATGAAAATTTGGGTAATACAAAAAGTCAACCTATCTATGATGAAGCTTTCAAAGATCTTCGGAATAACATTAAGTATGCTGATTGGACGATAATTCTGCAAAACCTCTGAATTCCCTTTCCTGAATATGGCAGTTATATAGGTAGATTTGCATTCCTTTGGGAATACACCCGATAGATGAGACATATTGTGGAATTTGCAAATAGGTTCCCCTAGGGATTCCGCCGTGTTGTTTGAAAAGAAGGATGGTAGACCATCTGGCCCACTACTCAACTTCGAACTTACATTCACCAATTTATCTCACACCTCATCATCGATATAAATGAGAAAATTGTCTACGTCAGTAGATGTACCATATATAGGAGTTGGGGGAATAAATATTGTCGTGATTTCTCTATAAACTTTCGAAAATTGATCCGCGAATAGATTGGTCAATCCTTTCCCTGTTGTTGTCTACGTCAGTAGATGTACCATATATAGGAGTTGGGTGAATAAATGTTGGCGTGATTTCTCTATAAACTTTCGAAAATTGATCCGCGAATAGATTGGTCAGTCCTTCCCCTGTTGTTGCAATCTTATCACCCAAAAACATCTAATGAAAAAGGGAAAAGTACTCTTTCTTCTTATTCATTTTCATTTGATTGAAATTTCTATTTATTTAGATAATGCTAATATTTGCTTATATTTTTCTTGAAGACAATTATATATGCTACGAAAATATACAAATATATATCGAAAAACTCCCCATCTAAACGTCAAGCATAATTGAATATTTCCGTATACTGGTAAGCTATTGGTGATATAGATATGTATTCACCAGAATCAAAAACAAAGTTCATTATGAAACACAAATATCACTTTGATGTGTACCGATATTTGAAAAATAAGCAACGAATGCGGACTGACTCTTTTATGCTAGTTCCCCATTTATATTTTGTAATCTTCAATTAATTGAAAATTGTCGTTTGCAGAGTCAGTTGCTGTTATAGAAAAGAGAATCTTCAAAGGCAGAAAAATGCCGAACACAAAAGAACAACAAAGAATCGGATGGAAATTGCAGTAATAAATTAAAATGTTGAGTCGTCATTTCAGATA
The DNA here is from genome assembly GCA_013387265.2 of Cryptolaemus montrouzieri. Taxonomy (NCBI): domain Eukaryota; kingdom Metazoa; phylum Arthropoda; class Insecta; order Coleoptera; family Coccinellidae; genus Cryptolaemus; species Cryptolaemus montrouzieri. The sequence goes on along the minus strand of JABFTP020000001.1, from coordinate 48,580,870 downwards.
TGATTTCCGGGAATTACTTTCAAACCTTAATGTTGTTCATTTTCCTCGTTCAGGATTTTATATGAATATAAAATAATTACAAGCTCATACCAGTGAATCAATTATCATTATATCATAACTGTTATTTGTTTGGTATTTTAGTTTATGAAATTTTATTTTTACGTCATCGACGATTCTCTGAGATAAGAACCCCATTTTATTTTTATTGTAAAGTTCCTACTTTTCATACTCACATACATAGTGAGGCTCTTTGTTGAATATATTTAATTAATAATCATAATAATTTTTATACATTCGAGGTGATTCAAGAGTGATCCTACATAGCTTAACCGTACATGAAATAAACCTAAGGGAGTTCGAATTGGCCCTTAGGATACAAAGAAACGCTATTCGTTTTCGATATACAGGCTGTTTTATGGACTTAGGTCGAATTTTTTTAATCGCCATAACTCTTGAAAGCATAAACCGATTTCCTCGATATTTCATACCAATTACTAAACAGACACCCTGTACATGGCTTGTAACTTACATATATATATATATATATATATATATATATATATATATATATATATATATATATATATATATATATATATATATATATATATATATATATATATATATATATATATATATATATATATATATATATATATATATATATATATATATATATATATATATATATATATATATATATATATATATATATATATATATACAGAAAAATGGAGAACTCTTGCACACATTTTAAATCAGGCTTTGGAGAATTTTTTGTGGAATACTCTTGCACAGCTCAGGATTTTAAATCAGAAAAATTTGAGAATAGTTCTAACAAATGAACCTACTACGAAAACTATCGTTTTCTCCTTTGAATTTTTGACTCTTATGGAATACTTCTATCTATTATTTTGGTGTGTGTTAGAAAAACACAAGTGCGAGCTCAGGAAATGTAACAGGGAACCATACTATCTTTTGTATGAGTCGATAAACGAGTAAAAAAATTGAGGAAAAACTCGTTTTCCTGTCGCTATTTCACTAGCAATAGCTCGTCTGTTTATGTTGTGTTATTGTCGTGAATACATAAAGAGTACCAAAGATAAGATTTTTATGCTTAGCAGCTTCAGTTTCTCCTTTGCATCTTGCACTCCGCGATTTCCAGATGAAGACAAGGGTGAAAAGAAGGGGGTTTGGGACAGGAATCTGTAACAATGGAAAAAGAAAAACAACAGAAAAATATTTCAACAATCATAATTGACTCTTATATGTCTGAACTCACTTGAATCTGAAAAAAAGATTTCACATAGCTAGCAAGGCCATAAAAAGAACTAAGGAGATAATCAAAACGTACATGACCGGCGATATTTCCTCTTTCGTGGAGATGTTCTTTCGTCGCAAAGTGAATCTCCTGAAACATAATCCTTTCCTTGTTCTGGCTTGCCGATTTTGAACTATAATCGCAAAATCCCTTCAATATTCAAACTCAAAAAAACAATTTCCTCTCTGTTTGACCGATAGAGCCCCGATGGCCAGGTTCGGTCTTCTAAGTGATGCCGATTATGATCTATAGATGTTCTAGAATCATTATGAAACCAATAATTTGGGTTGACATCTCCCGTATATTATTTCTTAGTGGATTTTGTTTAATTTAGAGAAAAATTTGCGAAAAAATTTCGACAGTCGGTATTTATCGTTTTGTCCTGAGAATACTTCAACTGATCCTTTCCCCATAGAATGAAAATGAGTGAGAAATACAGGGCGTATTCCGGAAATTTTTCATTAAAAAAATACTGTGTGGCCATCTTTCATCTTTCAGGAAGTTTTCAATTCCATGGAAATATCAGAACAACCGTTTTCTCTCAAGAGTTGCTGTCAATTAACGCAGTTCCTGATCACACAAACAATCCCTAGGAGAAATTTCGATTAACATTAATCAAGGACGAACATTTCACGTTGATACAAAAACTCATTCGAGAACGGAAACATTGAATCTAATCAACCACTAACAGAACAAGAAATAACTAACTAACTAAGTATTGTTAACGCCAGCTATGATTTTTGTAGTACGAAATATAGAGGAAATCAGTCTTTGCGTTCAAGAATTACAGCGATTACAAATTCGACACATACCCATAATACAGACGGTATATCGGAAACATATAGCGTTACCTTGTATTTTAAGTGCCGATTCGAACACCACTAGGTGTATTCTAACTACAGTTAAGATATGTACGATCACTCGTGAATCACCCTGTGCAGGCATTGAGTAGTGTTATATAGAATGTGCTACTTTTTTAGTAGGCACATGATTGTACAAAAAATTTATAATCTCCTATTTCAAACATATTCAAAGCGTATCGCGAATTTTGTGCTTTAGTTAAAAGTATTTATTCATTCATGAATTTTATGTTATTTATTATTTTATTTTCTATTTTTTTCTTGTTGAAACTCATTCTCTCGAATATGAAACATTAATGCCAACAATTTTCTTACCCTTTGGGACACCTGAAACAAACATTTTTTGTGATATTGTTCAACTCCTCATTCGATGACGTCTTTACCGCCTCAATCGTGACCTAGCGTCTTCCTTGCATGAACCTCTTCTGCTTTGAAAACGAAAAACTGACAAATGACAGGATTATGGTAATGCGATGGCGGCTGTACTATTATTGTGTTGCTTTTGGCCAAAAATGTTGCACAAGCAACGATCTGTGAGCAGGAGAAAATCCAAGCATTTCTGGTCGATTCCTTCATGCAAATTGAGAATAACTAGCAGGTATTATTCTCTAAGGAACGTCCTATTATGTGGCGAGAATTCGTGATGTATGCCTCTGCAATCGAATTATCTAACCTAACCTTCATATTTGAATTAACTTGGTGTACTTTATCTGCCCTGGCTCATGCAGTAGCTTCAATTGGACAATTGGATTGGTTTCCATTATGAGCATGAACCTATGATTCGTCATAATTTATGTCCTCTGGAGCATATTTGAGTCGTCATGGACCGAGTCCAATCGCTACTACTCCATATTAACGTGATGCTGCTTTGGCGCCAGTTTTCAGAAGACCCCAAGCATCTTTAATATAAGTTCCACTAGCCTTTCAATATGTTTAGATCCTCAGCAACTTCTCTAATCATGATTAGACAATTGACAAATACTATTTTATTCGCAATCAATGTTTTCCTCAATTGTTGACGTTCTAGATCATTCGGCACTGTCTTAAGCGTTTATAACTTTTCTACCCACTGAGAACATGCTGTCCACCGATAAACGTTGTAAATACAATTATTCAAATTTTTGTAAATACTCTCTTTTCAAAAAAAAAATATATATAGGGTTTTACCCCGACGAGTTGCCCATATATTCATGCAATCAAACTGATTTCATGAAAAATTATAAATCCACCACCCGGTAAGTAATACCATTGCCAGGCAATGATTATAATCAAAACATATCCTGGAGTAATTATATATTAGGATAACGTTAAATGTTATGAGAATATATCAATCTACCAGAATATGTACATACTATAACATCATCAGACAATGATATCAATGTACCAACGAGTGTCAGAGGCTTTCTCCCGGAAAAATCCAGTGTACGGACCTTAGTCAAGTAACACTGAATGTTACTCATTAATAGTTTCCTTTGTGTGAAGTGGTGAACGATCGAATAGAATACTGCTCTGAATATAAATATGACAAAATTGTCAGTTAATTATATTACATTTATATAAACAAATAAATAAAATATGAAATGAGATTCTGAGCAGTATAAACTAAAGAGAAAACCTATGGCTCTATATATATATATATATATATATATATATATATATATATATATATATATATATATATATATATATATATATATATATAAGTTGCTTCGGTCTAAGGTAGAATCGCCATATAACACAGTCAACATTTGGAATGCACTTGTCTACTCCATTTTAAAGGTCTCATAAAATTTGATACAGATACTTTATTCCATCCTTTGGAATAGTTGAAGACCACCAAAACAGGTCCAAGCAAAATAGATTTTGAAAATTATCGAAACATTCAAAAAGGCCGAACTTGTCAGCATGTCCAACTGTATGTTGGTCTATCGCGGGTCGGAGGTCCTGAAAATCAATTTATTTTGCTGTCTCATTATAAATTAACATCAAATATCGTTTACAGGGAAGCTCTCACTCAATAAATGGATTTTCAAGAGCAGAGAAAGTAAGGTATATAGTAAAGGCCTTTTTACAAGAATTAAAGATGACATATAAGTGAACAAAAAATACAAAAAATAGCAATACAACAAAATAACATTTCAAAGAAAAAATAATTCAAAATATTAATATTTCATATTCGAATTTTCTTCAATTTACTATTTTTAATAACGGCACGCAGAAACGAGAAAGTATATATGGGAGAGTGTGTGTAAAAATAATAACTTTTGAAATGTTTGTTTAATACTGGTGCACAATGTATAAGAATAAAATAAATTTCGAATTTCGTTGTCTAAATATAGTATTTTTGGAAGTCGAAACAATCCTTGTTTTTCATTATCATTGATCAAAAGTTTAAAACCTTTCGAAATTATTTTGAATAAGATTGCTAACGAATTACATGATTTTTTCATATTTCTTTCAACATGAATGTTGAAGTCATCATCATGTTCGTAAAGTAGGAATTAAATTCAATACTTTCCAAAACTCTTTGCGGTGCCGTTCGTTACTGCGAACAACTTTCTTGAACTAAGTACGGGATACACGTCGACATGAACTAGCACAGCCTTTTCCGCCGCTTCATTTCGTCCGGGATTAAGTCCAGCTCGCTTTTTATCTCACACAACTCCTCTATTTCTAAACTTTTCAACTTAATTTAATCCAAAAGGTATGCTTAGCGGACTGTGCGTCGTAAGACGGTGGGCTATATTAGTACATTAATTTGTTCACGAAGAAAGTTGAATTTATTTTGACACTACAATTGGAATTAAGTTCAAAGCAATATTTTCTTGAGAGAATATTGAAATTTAGGCGAATTGAATCCAAAACAATTTTAATTTGTTCTAATATTTCTGAATTGATTATTCACTAGAAGTTTTCGGTCGTTTTCGTTACGAAAAGTGAAAGTCCATGGAAGTCCCTTTATTCGTGCGATTTGTTTGGTACTTGACTTTTGATAGTAGGGTACTTTGTACACATATGTGCATATGTTATTTATATTGTCAACATATCAAAATGACTATGTGTGCAGGAAAGAAAAAGGAGAAAATTTTGACTTTCGCAGTTTGTATTGGAAAGATCTTGAGATTCTGTTTTCATTTCGAAGGACTTGTTATTCGCAGATTTCTATAAATGTATCTCAGACAAACTAAAAAAGTACGTTACCTGGAAATTAAACAATGAAACAAACTACGAAAATTTCGAGATATTTCACCTTCCCGGAAGAAAATTCGTTCTCGAAAATCAGCTGTTGAATCTCGATATGTTCTTCTGGAGGTATAAAGAAAAACTTCTGTTCTGTAAAATTGTCTGCTATGAAATTCGTAACTGTCGTTATCGAGAAATGAAAATTGAAAACACTCATCAAGAAAACATAACCGCGTTTTATGTTATGAAGGCATTAGGGATGCACTTGTATAGGATTACAAATTACTTTTATTCTCAAACTCTTCCATATTTTCTATTATCTATTGAGACTTTTTGAGAAACATTACCCCATTTGGTAAGAATAAAATGTAAATTACTGTAACAAATATCAGGTTCTATGTTAGAAAGATATGTGCTTTTATTCTCGACTACACGATTCAATATAAAAATGCCACTGTAATCGTTAACACATGTGTCATGTGCTTTGTTATGCGTGTTTGTTCGTATGGTGCCTTCTAGTCGACACTTTGGAGCTTAGTTTCTGGATCATATCGATGCAAGACATGTCGTCATCTGTTACAATGTTATTAATGGAGTTTTTGTTCTTGGTCTAGTTCCAAACATGAACTTACCATTGCTGAGACAATATCTTACATTTAAACATTTTGAATAGATTCAGACTTTCTCCCAGTGTTCGATGCAGTGAGGCACTATTGCGTGGAATTTTTCCGCCAAAGAATGAACACTCCAGCCTAAAACAATATTCCATATGAATTCTTCGTTCGATACTCATTCATCTACAAATGATACAATCATACATTAACTCCAAATGCAAAACTTCCGCTTCCATTCCACCAACTGTCACAATGAATATTATGGGCCGTCCAAAATCCACATAAAACACTGGAGCAACATTTCCAACATTTCAGATTTGAAGTATTTTGTTGAATTTACGAAACCCAACGCCAATATTTAATTTATAAGTAAAATTCAAATGGTGTGAAATATTTCAAGATCTCAACTACATTTGTTTATCCTGCATAATATTCTGTTGTATGCATGTGTTTCATTTTGGTACCAATGAGATGGTGCACCGGCCCATTACACTCATCGAGTAATGAATCATTAACCAGCTTGTTTGGCGAGAGATGGACTGGGTACATGGAATTGGCCTGCAAGATCTACGGATTTCACACTTTCAATTTTTAAATATGAGAGTAACTAGAGGACAAGGTTTATAGTTCGCTGATAAATTCGCGGGAGGATCTCGAATTGAAAGTGGGACGTGCCTTCGACTGCATGGATCCTAATCAAGTTCAAAACGCAACTGTTAATGAAGTGCGTTCGCTGATTGATAAATATTCAGAACAAAATGGTGGTAGGCCTGAACATTCAACTTGATTTCGTTTTTACTACGTTGTTTGTGTTTAAAGTTTTGTTTGAAATCTTATTTTACATAAATGTTATAAATGTTGTTTCATGACAAATGTCGTCAAAACGTCATATTCTTCTTTTGATAGCTAACGCTACTCATTTCAGTTTTCAATAGTTCATGAGTGAAATAATTGGATTGTAATTGAATCGTTTTCTGGAAATTGGTCGTAAATTCAGGCACTTTTCGTTGAATATTCTGCAAATTCGACCTTTTATATGTTGACTTTGACCATGAATTATAAATCAATTCATAATATCGTTGTTTGTGTATTTATTTGCCAATTTATTCAACAAGAAGAACTATACATTACAAAATCAGTAATATTGCTTCTTTCAATAAATTTTCATACTGAGCCTGAAATTCATACAAGAATGCAAAAAACATTGTGGAACATAAAAATTAGCATAGGAGCTGAACGAATTCTGCCTGTTTGTATGTTGCACGGCCTAATGTTTCAAATTTTTGAAGGAGCCGCAGGTTTTTGATAAAATCACAAGTAAAACGAAAGCGAGCCATTTTAGCTATAGTGAAACGTATTACTAATCAATACTAATTTGAGATACGGTTCTAATCAGTAGAAAACAGGGTATTCGTTTTTTAAAAGAACATATTTTTGTCAATGCAGTTATTGGGTTTGGAAGTGAGTTTTGAGCACCGTAAATACAAAATAGCATGCGAATGTACGTTGCCCTGAAAAGTAATATTTCTGTTGGTAAAATAAAACAAATTATTATCATACCCAATTTTCAGTCAATTAATTTGGGCAAAGCTGATGACACTATAATTCCGTAAATTTTGATGAGGAAATCATCGCTTGGTGTTGGTTAATTTAAGATAGTACAGATCTTGGTGAAACTTCCTCTTAATTATAACTAAAAAATAAAACATGTCATGCGAAATAACGAAGCTGTAGTTGTTGTCCAGTATGAGTGAAAGTGATACCGTTCTGAAAACATCTTCGAATAGTAGATCAGTATTCATTAACTCAAATTCCAAAATTTTCAATTGATCGATAAACCGCTTCCCAGATACTTCTAATGGACCCTTTAGCGCGGACAACCTGTATGGATCCAAAATGATATTCAAATGATTGATCAATATCTTCAGTAAAAATGACGTTATTTTTGTTAGAAGGTGGGAATTTTTCATATACAGTCTGAGCATTAGAGGAATAGACTAGATTATTTGCGAAGTAAGACGGATTTTAATGCAATTTGGTGCATCAGGTTCGTGCAAATCTCTAGAAATTTTGTGAACTGATATAATCGTGGAGAAATCCCAAAGGGCATTTGTGCAAAAGAAAAAGGATTACAAAATTGATTGGAGGTAAATAATCATACAAACTTTGAGAATCTGGAAATAATCGTGAATATAAATTCAAATCTATTACACAGGAGTTTTTGGTGTGGCCGAAGACGAATACGAGGCCTGCGAAGTACCTCCAGCCCGCACCGGGTGTTCTAACGTCTTCCTGTGGCGTATTATGGCAATTTCTTATAGAATTGGCCGACATTCGTTACTCTGGGGTTTTCTAGGTCGCTGAACATAAAAACCAGAACATCGAGAGCCTGCTAACCTAACCAGGGGCCCGCAACGGTGCCTTAAACGTTTTCCCTATAGTATTATGAGCACATAAAAACTAATCACAAAAGTGAGTAGTCTTCCACTTTTTAGCTGCCATTTCGATAATGATGGAAATTTTAAGCAAAAATTTTGGGCCAGATAGAACTCGACAAGATCTTCAAAATAAGGTATCGCAACACCCTCATCCCTATTCAGAATCCGGGGTTGTGTGTATATATTTATATATATATATATATATATATATATATATATATATATATATATATATATATATATATATATAAAATATTTATACAGCTTTCACTGATTACCAAAAGGCTTTCGAAAGTTTTCCTCATTCATGGCTTCAAGAATTTTGGAAATTTATAAAATTTATAGGTCATCTTTTCAATTTGAAATGAAAAATTGGAGAACCAATATTCGTTTGAATATTTCAAAACAATCGTTAATATCCGAAGTCGTTCCAATCAAAGGGGCATTTCTTAAGGAGATTCTTCAAGTGCTATTTGGTTTTGTCTTTGCCTTAACCCATTATCTCAAGAATTAAATGCTACTAATTTTCGTCTATCAACTGAATTTAAATCATCTCACTAACTTTTTCCAGATGATATTAAATTATATGCCGAACTAGATCTCATTAAAATATCTACTTGAGATCACTTTTAAGTATTCAATGATATTCATATAAAATTTGGGCTTTTTAAATGTGAAAATCTTTTTATTAAAAAGGCAAAGATGATCACCTCCTATCATATGAAGATTTCCGATATCGAAATCGAGCCAATGCATCAAGGAGATACATATAAATATCAAGGATTTTTCAAGAGAAGACAATTAACCATAGCAGCACTAAAGAAAATATCAGAAGCTTATATTATAACAAACTTAGAATTATTACTAAGAGTCATTAAACTAGAAAAACCTTTTCAAAGCTATTAACACCTATGCAGTTTCTATTCTTATATCTTTTTTGAATTATTAAATGGTTCAAAACTGATCTATATGAATTACAATGTCAAACGAGGAAAATGCTTTGTATATATCATAAACACTACCCAAAGTCAACAATTCAAAGATTAACACTACCTAGACATCTTGGAGGTCGTGGATTAATTGATTTGAATAATCTTCAGACTGAACAGATTTTTCTTCTACGTTCCCATCTTCATGATAAACAGAGAACGTCTAAGTTACGTGATACTGTTGTTAATTCAGATTATAATATAACACCTCTTTCCATGTAGAAGATAGATTTTGATATATTTCATAATAATTCTGAAAGAGAAAGTTGGATGCAGAAGGAATTAAACGGAAAACACCCTAAAGAATTGAAAAATGATTATGTTGCTGAAATCTCATTTAATAGATGATTAGTATCTGGAGAATTGTTCGTTGTAACAAAAGGCTTGGCAATTGCCATTCAAGATCAGATTTTTTCACATTAAATTATAGATATTACATGATCAAGCAAAATATAGATCATTCTTGCCTTAGATGTTTTGCTTTTTTAGAAACAGTTTTCATATATTATCATCTTGTTCAGTACTTGCCTCAACAGAATATTAAAAAGACATAACGCCGTATATAATATTATTCATTTCAATTTAGGAATAAAACATGACTTCATTTCCAAGGAAAAAATGTTATAAATATGAACCCGAGATCATCTGTGAAAACGATAAATACAAACTTTATTTTGAAAAAACAATTCTATGCAACAGAACTGTAAATCACAATAGGCCAAATATCATTCTTACGGATAAACAGAATCGAATAACATATATAATAGATATTGCTATACCCGACACACATAACATAAAATATAAATACAATGAAAAAATTTATGAATATATTATGCTTGCCGATGAGATTAAAAATTGTGGTAAATGAAAAAATATTTATTCTACCGATTATTATTTCTACAACAGGTGTTATTCCTAGGAATCTCCACAAAATATTGAGATTTTAGGTGTGAAGAAAAATTTATTTGAAGAATTACAGAAGACGACAGTCATCGAATCATGTAATATTCTTCGTAGGTTTCTTTCCGACAAAATATTGAAGTAGAGTCATAGATATTCCCTGAGGATATACTTCTCAGAATCTTATTTCATATTTCATTTATTTGTATAAATGTAATGAAATTAGCTGATAATTATATCGTTCATACTCAAAGTAGTATTCTATTCGATCGTTCATCACTTCACACAAGGAAAACTATGAATGAATAACATTCAGTATTACTTGACTAAGGTCTGTACAATAGATTTTTCCGGGAGAAAGCCTCTGACACTACTCGTTGGTACATTGATGTCATTAGCTGAATATGCTATAGTTTGTTTTATTCTGGTAGATTGATATATGTTCATAACATTTAACGTTATCCTAATATATAATCATTCCAGGATATATTTTGATTATAATCATTGCAATTGACGGACAACTTGTTGGGGTTACATCCCCATTATTTTTTCTTATATATATATATATATATATATATATATATATATATATATATATATATATATATATATATATATATATAAAAAGCAACTCTACTTCAGTAAGTGTCTTAGCTAGCTGGCATGCCATTTAGCTCCATTTGGCTTTAAGAAATCTAATTTTCAAATTAGGAGTATGGAATGATTATACCGACAATAAGGTGATTCGGCATTCATTTCGAAAAGTCTCTCTTTCTTCCAAACAATATCATTGCCTTTAAAAAAGCCCCACTAGATACAATGCACGTATGCCAACGGTTCTTGCAAACTCCAAAACAATTCTTAAAGTTGATTTCCGGGATGGTCTTTAGCTCTCTATTCTTTTGAGTTTGTTGAATAACAAATTACACGGTATCAAATCAAGAGAATACGGCGGATTCGGAACAATATCGGTCGAGTTTGAAATGGTCACGAAGAATTAATGCAGTTTGAGATGGTGCATAATTAGTGTTTTGGGTACCAATCGGTTTGGTTTTTTTTTTTTGAGGCCGATTACATTCTTCAAGAAAGTATTGACTGAGCCTTTAAGATGCCAACATGATCAGCAACATCTCTAAATGTTGATTTACGCTTTTCAATTACCAAATCTTTAATTTTTAGGATGTGAGCTTCGTCGATCAAGGTTGATGGTCGACCGGGGCGCTCTTTGTCTTCTTCAAGTTTCAGACTGTTCTTGAAACTTTTTATACCACTCGTAAACTTTTTTTTCCACATAATCTCATCATCGAAGGCAAAATTCTATGCGAATTCTTTGCTCTACAAATAGAGACTAATGCCTTCTATGCCGACGATACGAAGCTTTATGCGAATCTCTTTAGTCAGCATAGCATCCTTCAGAACGGCTTGAACTCCGTTGGAGGTGTATAAACACCGCTGAAACCATATATACCATATGACCCGCTGAATCTATCGTTCCTATCAGATACTGAAAAACAAGAGCAAATGTCAAGAAAGGAATTGTATAAACGACATCACCATAAGATTAATCAATCACACATCGACAAAGAAGCCACCAACAAATGGTTGATGAAAAGAGAATTATTCGCGGAAACAGAAAGATTCCTTATGGTCATTCAAGACCAACTAATCGCTTAAACAACAGAAAATTCATAACTAAGTACGGTTCATTACAGATAAGTGCAGGAAATGCCATATAAGACCGGAGACTATACAGCATATTACGTCCGGCTGCGAAAAACTGGCTATTACGGAGTATCTTCACAGGCATAATCAAGTGTGCAACATTATCAATCAGACACTTGCACACAAGTACGGACTTCTGAATACCTTCTAGCCAGATTCTACTACGATACGCCTGTTATCACTGACAGAATGGTGACGAATAATAGGCCAGACATAGTGGCGTATGATAAGAGAGCCAGTAAAGCAATGCTGGTGGATGTCCCATACCGAATAATAACAACGCGCTGAACAAGTTCCAGGAGAAAAAGTCCGAATACACATACTTTGCTGTTGAGATCAAGCAGATGTGGCACCTAGATAAAATAGATATCGTTCCTGTCATCATTTCTTCGACTGGGTTAATACCCAAAAGTTTACATGATAGCCTCAAGAAATTAGAATTGGATAAGAATACCTACATAGAAATGAAAAAAGCTGGAATTCTCAATACATGTAGGATAGTAGGAAAATTTATGTCAAGTATATTGTGATTGAGCCTATTCCCTTTGATTGCTGAATCTTGGAAGGGTAAATTATATCCAGCTAGAAGCTGAGATAATGCACAAGTCCACGATAATAAATAATAGTTATAAAAATCGAAAAACTCAACCTTGGCACACATATCAAAGGGAATTCTACCAACCTAAAAATGAGAGCCCGGCCCAAAACCAATTTTCGAGCTCAGTTTAAATTCAAACGTCTCCTTACTTTTTGGACATAGTAGTTGGTTGAGTTTCATTATTCCGGAATTGTCGAGTTTTCCGGAATTTGTGCAGAGGACCATATCTGGGTTAACAATTAAGTTACGTGAAAGATATTTTCACATTGTTGAGGCACTTTTTTTAATAAAATCCTGGGATGCTTTAAAAAAGTTTGTCCTCACCTGTTTTCGAGCTACAAGATAAACTTATATTTTCTGAACAAGAGGTATTTGTTTTTGAAGAAATCACAGAAAAAGCTTCATTATTGCTAGAATAATTTATTATTATCTTCCCATGTTTTTTATCTTAGAATTTTTGTTTTTTTGCATGAGTTTGTGGTATTTTGGAAGACTTTTCGAAATGGAATATAGAAACGACGAGAAGTATGATATGATTTATTGTTTCAAATAATTGATCGATGAAGCCTGAACTACGTGATAGTTGATATTCGTAATGAATAATAATATAAAACAAGTTACTATGTTTTAACTATCACTAATTTATTGATGTAAAGAATGACAAAATTTTACGTTGGTTGGACCGGTTTCGGACATACGTCCATTATCAACAACAAGCTAATGAAAACTGAATACTCATGTACAATACAGGAATAACCATCAATAAAAAGACGTCAGAACAGGTTGCTAGAGTTTTTTCTGATAGTAGAAAAGTTCATATTGCATTCAAACCAGTTAGCAAATTGTCAGGCCTGCTTTTCAACACAAAAGATAAAACCGATAAATTAGAAAAATCAGGAGTATACCAATTAACGTGTTCTGAGTGCAATTCCTTTTATATAGGTCAAACAGGACGCTCTTTCAAGGTTAGATACAAAGAACATTTCCGGTCATTCCTACATCAGAAATATGATTCAGCTTTAGATGCACATTGTCTGAATGAATGTCATCCTTTTCCAGAACTTCAACAGCTAAAAATTCTTCATTCCTGTGATAAATCTTATAAACTCAATTTCTTTGAATCGATGGAAATTTTCAAGGCATCTAGGCTAGAAAGGGTTAAGCTCTGTAATGACCAGGTAGACTTAATTACCTACCAATCACCACTATTCGAGTAACTGTGACCTATACTAGCATTTTATTGATGGTAATTCGTGTATTGTAGATGATTAATCAGTTTTCATTAGCTTATTGTTGATAATGGACGTATGTCCATTATCAAAATCAATAAATTAGTGATAGTTGAAACATAGTAACTTGTTTTATTTTATTATTCATTATTTAATGTTTCATTGAAAACGGAAATATAAGTGAATATTATCTCATCAAGAGCGATTCCCGAAGTGACATCAGCTTGACAAAAATACTTTCAAAACGTTGAAGAATAATTTGGGAACCTACGGTTCTTTCAACAAACCGAGGGACAGATAATATGTTAAAGAAAATGAAGAAACTGAAACGAAGGAAATTGCAAAAGTGATTGAAAATCCTAAAACATCGACCAGAGACAATTATGGAAAATTTTCCGTTAGGTATATCAAAGAAAGATATGGAACGGAACGAAACGAGTAATGAAAATATTCAGTTTAGTCATAACCAAGACTCTGTTAGAATTTTCAGCCAAACATCTTACGCATCTATAGAAAATTTATCTTTTTCGAGGATGTGTATGGTTTTTCATATGAATCTACATGCCGCTTGGGAATACCTTCTAACCCTCCGGGAGGAAAGTAAACAAACTAATCCGATTTCGCATGGGTAAGCTAAATGCTATAAACATGTATTTCAGCTCAACACACTTTCAGTATTAACACTGAGTGGTTCTTCCGGTTATCCGCTGTGCACGGAAACTGAACAATTATCAAGCGGAAGAGCTGAACGGCTAACGAAATAGCTCTGGGCTAGTGCATTAAAACGTGGCAATCATTTGGTTTTCTCTTGATCTCTACTGTTTACAATATATTGAAAAAGCATCGATTCCTTTTCTATACCTTTTCAGAGTTAAATATAATCAAACCTATTTACAGTTGGAATTGAGTCTTTCCTTTCTTTCTCATTATATTATGTAAGTAAACCATGTGATAATTACAAATTATAGTGACGACAAAGTACGAATGATCATTCAGATATGGAAATGAATTTTATTCATTCATGATCAAACTACTAATTAAATAGATATGGACAAATGATTATTGCTAAATGACCAATACACAAATTGCTAAAACGCAAATGACTAATAACAAATACCAATTGACAATTGAACGAATGACAAATAACAATAGACAGAGGAGATGTAAGATATGCGAAATGAAAACGGGAAGCTGAAAGCAGAAACTTCGAATGCCAAAAACAAAGAACAAATGATGAACAGTAAGGCACCAACGATAAAAGATAACTGACAAATGATTATTGAAATGATTAGGAAAACGGGTTTCGTTGGCATTTTAATATAGAGTTTCAAAAAGATACTTTTTTGATCTTGCATTCAGAATTCGAATAACAAATTTTCTTCTAGTGTAGCAGGTACGAAATATTTAAATTTTCTTAAATTGAAATTTCAACAATCTCCATTTTTCTTTCAGCTGATATAAAATGAAGCATAACTTTAAATTTTATGGTAAACTTTTGGTCGTCTCCGTAGCGCAGTGGTGAAAAGTCCCTGCTGTTACACGGCAGGTCGCCGGTTCGATTCCGATAAAAGGCCTGGGTGTTGTGTTGGTCCTTCATCTAATTTATATAAAAAATTATACTGTTGTTGGAAAAATATTCTTAAAGACAAGTCCATGGCCTATGAGGTCAAGGAAGGACGGACATGGACCAATTTTCCTGCGTCCCTCCTTCCTTGAAAAAAAAATCGTAAACGTTGCAGAAAATTACTCTCCATGAACGTAATATCCTTGGCTAGAGGCACTAATATAAAGTTAAATTCATGGCAATATTTCTTGATTCTAGTACTTTCTTGTCACTCTTTCCATCCAGTTATCTCTCTAGAAAGCCGGCTCGGTGGCGTATGGGATATGATGCTCCTCTCCTGCGCAGAGTTACCTGGGTGCAATCCCCACAAAGTCGGTGCGAGTTTTCGGATTCTGCGAATCGCTTGAATATTCACCATTCGGAGGAGATGTTAAGCCGTCGGTTCTGTCTAACAGAGATATGTTGAACATTAAAGATCCCTTTCCTCGACACGAGCGGGGTTCGGAAAAATTCCCGGGTTAGTGAAGTGACAGAATTCCCCGACGTGTCTTTGGTGGGCGGAAGGTGAAAATGGAACACGTTAAAAGAATAACAAACAAACAAACAAACATCTCTCTAGAACTATCTTCTCGGATTTTTCCCCAGAACTTTCGTATTGCATCTTTCTCTCAATCTTTCACCGCACTCTTCTTCAGAGTTATACTATAACACAATACTATTTTCTTCCTTTCGCACTTTTCGCGCACTCAACGCCCGTATGTTTCTCTCTAACTTTCATCTTGCTCTGTTCCTTAGAACCTGGCTGCCGCAACTTCTTTCTGTAAATCTTAATTAATTTCTTTTCGTGATTTTTCTGCACAATTGCTTATCGCGCTTCGTCTCCTAATGTCAACTAACTTTTCGTCAGCAATACTTTCTTCCTGTCCTTTCCATCTTAATATCCTTCCTCCCATACTTCCTGTTCTCCTCCCACTTTTTCCTGTCGAAATATGTTTCTTTCGTTCGCTCATATCTACATTTCTTTGACATAGCAGTTTCTCACTCATTTCTGATTTTTTTCTTGCGCACTGCTCTTGCAGTCTCGTACATTACTTCGGCACTTTCCTCCCTCACTCCTATACTTCCACTTTTCATCTTCACTTTCATCTCCTTTTCTCCCGCACTTTTATCCCGTATTTACAACCTACTACCGCCCTTTCTTCTAGCACTCCTCTCACTTTTACCTTCCGGATATTTCTCTAGAGCTCTTTTCTCGGATTGTCCACGGCAATTTCCTTCTGCATCTTTTTCCGTACTTTTTCCAGTACTTTTCTATCACACAGATCTAAATTCTCCTGTATTTTTTCTCCCACTCTTTCCACACACACTTAACCCCCTCTTCTCTCGAGTTTTTATCCTGCTCTCTTCTTGGCAAAATGAAATGTTGTCACAAAGCTTTCACGTCAATACATTTTTTACTTTCGGGAAATGTCAGAAGTCGCATTGTGATAAATATCACAAGTACGGAGGGTATGGACAGCCAAGAAGACGCTAATCGGCAATTAGGCCTCTCTCTTTTGCTGGTTGAGATGATGTGAACTTTTCAATAATCGTAGCACGTTCTGGAATTGAACCATTTCATTTCGAATTTCAAACTGCTCAATCGCAAACAATGTGTCATTTCATCATTATTAACATATAGAAATTTCAACAATACTTAAGCTTTGTCTATCCGTTTTCAAACGTAATCAACTGAACTTAATGTTACGTTCTTCAAGATCAACGTTTCACGTTACAATCGCAGCTTTTTTTATCTGAATTCTAGGAGGAAGTAGATGCCTCTCATTTCACAGCTGTGGCCGCCAAAGATAATTGGCAAAATTGTAAGTTATCGGAAAGATGTTCAATAGGAGGGAGTTCAAGAGCACAACAGGCCTATTAATAAAAGAATTTTTATAGGGAGAGGTAGGGACGTTACTAGTTGGACCGTCCGTTGATGAAAGTTTACGCGATCCTGGTTTGTATTTGGAACTGGATTCTTTCCGGAAATGAGCCTTTCAATTTTTCAGAGTACTAACTATAGAAATATATGTAGAGAAAAGAAAGACCAGTTACCTGCGCATTTGAGCTAGAGGATGGAGATGACGCAGGATCTCCGGCTGGTCAATGGGGCATATCACTTTCTTCTTGACACTATCCAATAAATTAAATGAAGACTTGAGTGTGAGGCCCCACACGTAGGAACAGTGCTCTAGACCTTTGTATAATTGCATGAGCTATGTTGGCGTGAAGTACTGCTTAGTTTTGAAAATAAAACTGAGTTTAGCAGAAGATTCGGCAATGACTGACAGATCATTATGCCAGTAAACTTCAGTGTTAACTGTAATGCGGAGTAGATGCGTCGTAGTTTCTGAGGTAACTTGACGGCTTAACAAGATTAAAAGAGGCTCTTCTGTAGTGAATTTTCTGGAGAACGTTGTAGATTGTGTTTTGTTCGCGTTCGAATGGACCTAGTTCAACCAGTCCATTTTGATATATTCTCCGGTACTTTACTCAGTGACATGTTCTTCTGGCATCTTTGTCGGAGTGATTTTTCAGCAGTTAGAGGACGCTGACTACAAAATAAAGACACCAGTGTACAGTCGTCCGCAAACCGAAATATTCTATTTTCATTTGAATACAGCAGATCATTATTCTACGAAACAAAAGTGTTGGCGAGAGTATGGAGCCTAGGGGTTCTCCTGCCTTTATCTGTAAAGATGCTCGCGTCACACCATCAACTACCACCTGAATCAATCTACTGAAGAAAAAGCTACTAATCCAACCACGCATAACGATAAGCCATTTTCTAACTTATCACAGTTTTCCTCAATGCATGAGGCTATGAAATATTTCAAATGAAATAGATGTGCTGAAATTAGTTGTTGATATAAAGAATCATTCACCTATTTTCCAGCACGTTGCATGAATGATGTGTAAACACTTGAAAACGTTGATCAATGTCAGATGATAACTGACCAAGGGTCAGTTGTATATGACAAATAACCGATAAGTAGCATGAACAGCTAGTGCGATAACACAACTGACGATTCTTAAATAACAATTGAAAAAAAAATTAGGCTTAAGGTAAAGGTGCTCCAACTTAAACTGCTGGCGATCTACTACAATATTTTTAGACTACTTATGATCGACAATGGCAATGAATTGGTTGGAAAGTCTCGGAAAAACAAACTTCATACAATCCTAAAATTCACCATTTTCAATAGTCAACTAGAATTGAATAACTGCCCACTACGCAACATTCAAAATGGGTATAGTGAGTACACTATCTCTCTAAACTGTTTGCAGTAGACCAGGGTGCTCAAACCTGAATTTCTGGCGATCTGCCTCAATATTTTTAGACTACTTACAATCGACTCTGAGCGGCTGCAAGTAAATGAGATGCAAGGTTGTCGTATATACACGATACACCCTACCTACCTACGTAGGGTGTACCGTAGCATACATGGATATTAGTTTTCCTACAATATACATTATTTTAGTCAAGGTTGGGTTACGTTTAATTAGGTTTTTCTCTATAATATCAATGAAAAACTCATAGTTATTCAAAATTGCGAGTTTATTGGTTGTTAGAAATCACAAAAGTTACCACTGAGTGCTAATCGCAAGCATGATGACATATGATCGTCAATCAGTCGAGTGCACTCTATTGACTTGATTATCTTCATTTCAGAAAATGCAGACTCGCTCAAGTACGTTGACCCAAACATTGCAATCAGTTTAAGGGCGACTTGCCTTAGATTCGGATATTTATCTTCAGATATAAAACACCAGAAATTTGTACCAGATGATGTAGCTTTGATATGTTTATCTGATATAATCTGCACCAACTCGTTTTTAACAGAACATGAGTTCATATTAAACTGAATTGCTGAATCGAATTTCAGTAGCTAATTCCTCAATGCTTTTACATGAAAAGGATAACTCATAAATGATACTTTATTCGCCAATTTACTGCAATCATAAAAACGCATTTCGAATTGTCCCAAAATATTTGATAATTCAAACGTATCATAATTCAACTGAGGAATCCTTTCTTTTAAAGACGAAAAATGTTTCAGAACCTTCCTTTTCAGCTATATAGTTACATCTTAAGTTGCAGTTAACTTTTGAATGCGTTTACTGTGTAAATCATCCCAATAATAGTTTATCCTTAACCTTGAAGCTCCAAGTTTATGGTGTTCAAGTGCATTGTGATGTCAGTCAAAAATGCTGTCAGCCATTTTTCGTTTTTCAACATCTGAATGTTATCACCTCTTTCGTCTAGAAAAGCAGTTATTTCGAGCAATAATTCTTGAAATCTTTCCAGGAATTTTCTGCGACTCAACCACCTGACGTCCGTGTGAAGAACTGAATCAGTGTGTTCAGCTGAATCCGTATCTTCCAACAACAACATAAAGAGCCTCCGTTGCAAGCTATGTGCTTGAATGGAATTCACAATTGTTGCAATGCTCATAATTTCCTCCTTGTTCAAAACTTTTGAACACAAAACTTGTTGATGTATAATGCAATGGAATGAAAAAATTAAGGTAAATCACACACAATGCCACAAAACCGTTTTTGTTGCCAGTCATAGCTCGTGCTCCATCGGTTGTAATGCACACTAATTTATATATTTGTAGATTGTAGGTTTTTACAAAATTGAAGAAAACATAATATATATCTTAGCCACGGATCTTCCCTTTCAGAGGAATGATTGTCAAAAATTCTCCCTTAGCCGACATGTCATTGAATACCATCCGAATAAAAATACTCAGCTGGGTAGTGTCTGTCATATCGGTGGATTCGTCGAACTGTAAAGAAAAGTATGTACATTTCATGATATCATATTTTAGTTTATCTGCCATGTTCTGACTCATGAGTTCAATACGCCTTGTGACAGTTGGACGAGTAAACTGAAGTTCTCTTATAGCAGACATGATTTCTGTTTTATTTTCAAAATCTCCAAATAGAGTCTCACCCGCTTCAATAAATGCTTCCTCACAACCATTGCATCTTCGAATGGTTTCTTGTGTTTCACCAATATATGAGATATTTTAAATTACGCGATCGTAACAGATTTTTGATTGTTTTGCTGGTCTTGTGAACATGGATTGTTATTTTTTAAAACAATATATCAAATAGCGTACTTTTCGTTTTTCTAATTCACTCTGTTACAGAAAATCATTTTAATAGTTTTCATGAACCGTTTTATGATGCCTCTATAAGTTACCACGCTTAGGCAACTGACGCACGACAAATAAGACGAATGCACTTATCCTTCACCATACAAAAGGAAAATTTTTCGTCCCAATGGTTCTTAAAATGATACGTTTTCGATTTCTTCGCCGCATTCATTTTGTACTATTTAATAGTAAGCTTTGCTTCGACGTAGTAAAGCCTATAGACTGGTCGATCGCGATGAGCTTTTGAGCACCACTGGCGTAAGAAAAAAAAAAGATATAACGAGTGACAAATCAATTAAATGATCAATGACAAATGACAAATAATGAATACCAAACTACAGGACACCGACGACACATAACCAGGATGATACAAATAAAATTGAAAAATAACTAATGACAATTAAGATACTACTAAGGAATTTTGATAGATAACTGATGAAAGACGAACGTTACATAATGATGGAGGATCGAAATACAAAGAAAAACGATAGAAAGTGATAACTACGAAGAATATTTCATGAACGAAGAAAGAGTAACAAAATTGACCTAATGACAAATAACAAATGAAAGTTGACCAATTACAAAGCATCCTCAATAAACGGTGAATGAAAAGTAAAGAATTTCAGTTAACAATCGACAAAGGAGAAACAATTTATATGAAACGAAGAATGAGCCTGAACAGAAAAACTTCTTGTTAAATAAGAAAAAAATTAAAACAAACGAAATAAAATCAATAAAAATAATATCAAATCTCCCATACCAATGAAAAGGAATGACGAAACACAATATAGATGATGATAAATACAGATCAAAAGATGGCACATCTAGAATGACATATAAAACAACTTATAAAAGAAGACAAATGAAAAAGATGAATGTCAAAATATAATCGACGAACAAAAACGAAATGAATTATGGAGGCATGATAACAAAAGAAATGAATCAATGACAAATGATGCTAATTCTGCTAATGCAGAATAGCAACAGACAAATGATGATTAACAATTTCTCAGAGACACATAAAATATGGCACAAAAATATCGACAAGGAAAACTAGATTTCATGACACATTTTTGAAATTAATGTATCCTCTTGAACTAAAATTTTGAAACTCATTCTTCTATCACAATTCTCCGTGGTATTTCGATGTCGCGTTCTAATTTATCGAACCGGAGCACACAGACGTGAATTAGAGTTGCAGTGACGAGTTTCTCCCCAAAGACATTCTGATGCATGTGCCAGTTCGGCGTACGCCATATGTAGACTTCGGGGAACTCCCGAAGGACCACTTGATAAAGATCTAGTGTCCAGTATATTACGCCGCTTGATGGAAATAGAACCTGAGCTATTTTTTCGCTTATAAATGAATCTGGGCAGAATGTATGGCAGCTTGAATAAGATTTACTGAGAATTATTATCTACTCGGTGTACTGAAGAAAAAAGCCAATGAAGACAATTTGATTACATGTTACGGAAAGCATTGATCTCTTGAAACAGAAGAGGATCTCAGTTTTCTTTCATGCTTATTTCTACCAATCATTCATCTAATTATTTCATTCCCGATATTGAATTTAAGAATAATACACTCAGAAGGTGCAAAATTGAAATTTTTCTTAGACAGGATATCCGAGATGAAAGGCATATTGGAAATAGCTGATTGATTTCACCTTTACTACGTGATTATAATAAGAAATTAAACTATATTTTATAATATCACAAGAGATTAATTAAAAATCAGGACTGCAAAGTTGAAAATATATACATACATAAACAGGTAGATACGAAATTAAAAGAAAAGCAAGTACTGTGTTTTAAGGAATTTCACTAAATAATTGCGATTCGTAACGCGTTTCACTACACTGTAGCTTCTTCAGACGAATGAATGTACAGAAAATAAGAATGAGAATATAAATATAAATGTTCTTGAGTAATTAAAAGCTTAATGGGTTGCTTCTTCTTAAGTGGTTATTTATGACAGGTATATCCAATAAAATTAAGGAATAGATTGCTCCCCGAAGAGATTCAATAGGGGTGAAGGGCTTAAATCGACTTGTTCATTGATGAGTCTACCTGAGTGTTTGTATTTATTGATTT